>CM033328.1:65120242-67620242 GCA_019359835.1 Pharus latifolius | reverse complement strand
TTATAATACTACTTTTGGATGTTCATTACCAATGAATATGTATATCTCAATAAACATCTTATGAAGGAAATACCTAATAGGAAAAAATTATGATTAAAGAAAAAAAGAGTACATATATATCCACTCCTCCTAATGCTCATATTAGTTAAGATCTTTAAGTTGACGTAACCCAATATCATAAATCAACTTCTTGAATATTGCAATAGGAAATGCCTTGTAAAAAAAATCTGCCAAATTCTCATTTGAGAAAATTTGTTGAACTATTGTGAGACCATTCTTTTGAAGATCATAAGTGAAGAAGATTTTGATAAAATATGTTTCATTCTATCCCATCTGATAATTTCATCTCTCATTTGAGTGATGCGTGCAGCATTGTCCTCATATAACATCGTGGGTACTTTCTTCTTTGAAATTATATCGTAGACTCTTCAAATATACTACGTCACATTTCTCAACCAACACATTCTTTGTTCGCTTCGTGAATCACCAAAATTTCTACATGGTTAGATGATGTTGCAGCAATAGTTTGCTTCATTGAACACCATGAAATGGCAATACCACCATCACAAGTGAAAACATATTTAGCTTGTGATTGACCATTATGAGGATTAGATAAATACTTAGCATCTGCAAAACCAAATATGTCTGTTTTGGATATGTTAGAAAAATATTAGCTTATATCCTTTATACGTTGAAGGTAACGAAATATATATTTTACACCAATCCAATGTTTTCTTGTAGGACAAGAGTTGTAACTCACTAATAAATTAACAAAAAATCATATATTAGATCGTGTATGAGTAGCAAGATACATTAGTGCTTCTATAGCACTTAAGTATAGCACTTCATAGATAAGAATTTCCTTGTTATTATTTGAGAGTCAAAAAAGATCTTTATCTATATTAATCGACTTTACAGTCATTGGGGTACTTAGTGGATGCGCTTTATCTATATAAAATTGTTTTAATATTTTATCTATATAAGGTGCTTGAAGCTCAAGAATTCCATCTTTAAGATGATCAAGTTGCAGTCCAAAACAAAATTTTCTTTTCACAAGATTCTTCATTTCAAATTCTTTCTTTATATAATCAACTGCCTTAGAAAATTCTTCGGTAGTTTCAATTAAATTTAAATCATCAACATATACAACAATGATCACAAATTCAAATCCAAATATTTTTATAAAAATACAATAATAAATAGAATCATTTTTGTACCCTTCTTTTTTCAAATATTCACAGAGATGATTACACCACATTCGTCCAGATTTTTTGAATCCATATAATGACTTATTCAATTTAATTGAATATTGTTTTTGAGAACTTACTTCTGACAATTTGAATTCTTCAGGAAGTTTCATATAAATATCATTATCAAGTGACTCATACAAGTGGGCTAAAACAACACCCATTAGACTCAAATCAAGGTCTTCTTTTATTGTCAGACTAATAAGATATCAAAAACTTTGTTTCATCCATCACTAGAGAATATGTCTCTTTATAATTAATACTGAGTTTTTGAGAAAAGCAATTTTATAATTCTCAACTGTTTCTTTGTCTCCCTTTTCCTAACTCTTCTGGAGATCAGTAGTGTTCTTAAAATGAACACTATAATTACCATGACCACGCCCATATTCATTTCCACAGCCACAACCATGACTGCCACCATGGCCAGGGCCACGATGTAAATGCCCAAGATTTCACGACCATTCAATTGACCATGGGACTAGTAGAGTCATCCGAGCTAGGGTCGATTGTGGTGCTAATCGGATCGCCCCCGAAATGATCATTGTATGATTATGTTGATATATACATAAACACATGCACACAATTCCTTTTTCTCCAGCCCTGCACAACAAATACATACAAACATACATGTCAGCTACCCTATTCTTCTCCTCTAGCCACAACACTAGCTCAGCACTAGGTAAGGAGCTTATCTCCAATGATTGTCGGCCAAGTTCAATATACCCACATACATACATGCATATATTCATACATACAAAGACTGGAGCACACACATGCATATACCTACAGTAGAGTAGTAGTAGTAATAATAGCAGCAGGAGTACGGTAGTGCACCTGGAGAAGTGGCATGTCGACGTCAAGGCTTCGCGGTGCTAGTGGCGTGTGGGGGAGTGCACCTGCGGTGAAGGGCATGGCCGTGCCGGTGTTGAGTGCGCACTAGAGCCCGACCATGATGTTGAGTGGGCACTAGAACACAACCGGCATGGCATGTGTTCATGCCAGCATGTAGTAGGTGCACATGGTGAGCACTGCTCACATGCATGCGCGTAGCTGGAGCACAGTGAGGCAACGACGATTGGCGTGGAGTGGTGGTGCGGTGCTGAAAGGGATCTAGGATATCGACTAGAGGGGGGGTGAATAGGCGATTTTAGCAAATTAACAATTAATCAAACAATTAACAGTAAATGAGAGCAAATAACTAACACAAGAAGAACAATGAACAATTTTAACACAAGGATATATCCCGTGGTCTCGGTGATTTGCCGATCACCCCTAATCCACGTTGAGGCAAACTCAAATCTCTAACCGCTCATCTATCTAGTCAGCCTTCTCTCGAGAAGTGACCTAGATCTTGAGCCGGATAAGTGTGATGAGTTATCCAAACCTCGATTTCACTAATGATGCACTTTACCGCTCCGGCAAGGCGTGCTCAACCCTTTCACAAGACGTTTGAAGCTTCTTCACAATCTTCCTTGAAGAGCTCTCCAAAACCTTCTCTCGAGCCGTCTAGGAGCCGGCAAACTCCAAGAGTAACAAGCCGGTGATGATCACTTAACCTTCTTCTAGTGCCACAAGATTGATTTAGTGATCTAAATGCAATGCACTAGAAGATCTCAAATGCACACTCTCACAAATTCAAGAATTAGAACCCTAGAGTGTGTATAACTTGCTTGAGCTCTCAAGGATGATGACAATGTTCACAAATATGCCAAAAGTTTTTAAACAGGACCGTGCATGGGAGTATATATACCCCCCACAGTAAATATAGCCGTTACAAGCCATTGGGAGAAAAAGATCACTTGGCGGTCAGACCGCAGGTATAAGCCCGGTCAGACCGCCGCAATTGCAACGGCATAAAACAGGCGCAATAAATGCTTAACTGCCCTTGTCAGGCACACTCACGGTCAGACCGGACCCAATTGCGGTCAGACCATGAAACTGTCCAGAGACGACATAGTTTCTGGACACGTTATACGGTCAGGCCAAAAAATACGGACAGACCGGCCATACGGTCAGACCGTAGTTCAAAAACACGGTCAGACCGATTTCTCGGTCAGACCGGTCTTACAAACGGTCAAACCGTCATAACACAATACATCAGTAAGATAGATCAAGAAGTTCCAGGAGACTGACCTAGGTCTTAACTATGGACAGACCGACCTTTTTAAGGAATAAACTACACTTAGACATAACGTCGGTCAGTCCGAGTAAACATTCGGTCAGGCCGTCCATTCGGTCAGACCGGCTCACAATCGGTCAGACCGACTGAGGCTGAATTTGGCAGAAATGAGTTGAAACAAGCATTCTCAAAGAATATGACCTTCTAGTATGCAATGCAAGTTGATTTTATGATTTGTGGCACATAGATGAAGTATTTTGTGATACACCACATGCTCCTCTTAATAGTACGGCGACTATCCAAAAAATCCGGTCAAAATTCTTCTCTAATCACCTTAGACCGGTTAAATGGAAAAGACCCTATTTCGTACCTTTGCCTCTTTGATCAATGTCCTTTCTTTATCATGAGGCTCTTTCTTTGCCTTTCATTAACCTGTCTTTTGATTTTCTTCTTGTCACAACTTAGCAGGTATCGTTAGTATAACATTTGCAATTGTCATTAATTACTAAAACACTCTTTAGGGGCCTAGAAGCTACAGGTGCTAAGGCGTGGCAAGCACGGTGAGCAACGGCGACCGGTCGTGCTTGTTGAGGGGCAACAACATGTGGCGGCTCGAGGGTGATGCTAGCAATTACGGCAAGGTGGCGACTAGGGTTTGAGTAAGGCGACGCGACGCAAGGGTGTAGACGTATAGAGAATGATGTTGATATGAGTCACCTTGAGTGAGGTCAAGCTTCACCAAAGGTAAAATAAAAAATTAAGAATCATTTTCTTAGGATTTTATCGGTTTCGGTGTTTGGAGATAGACCGAGTTGATATAATTTTTTTTACTAGTTTGACCGTACTATTAAGAGGGGTCGAAAACTAGTAGTTTGAGTCGATCTAATGTGGAAGCTCAAATGCATTTATATCATATTGCACTAGTATTCATTTGTTCCACCTAGGCCCCTATTATTATTGATTTTGATTATTGATGACATTAAGTGTTTTTGATCTAATCATGTCTTTGAGCTATCTGTATGCAGAGACTTAGAAGCTATTTCGCCTAAGGTCGCAGTATTGCCAAAGTCGCAAGCACAAGGTCGGCAAGAAGAAAGCCACAGAGACCTAAGCTATCCGGAGGATCTGCAAGTCGAAAGCACAAGGTGACAGTGTTGTCAGAGGTTGCAAGTCCAAGGTCGCGAGCTATGGTCGCAAGCGCAAGGTCGCCAAGAATGAAGCTGCAAAAGACTTAAGGTAAAATGCGTATTTATTTTATCGATCTCGGTGTTTGGAGTTTGATCGGTTTATAGGAATTTGTTTTTAGTTTAAAAACCGTACTATAAGAGGGGTTGCAAGTTCTCTCTACATTTCCAGCATAAACCGAGAAACTCTTAAGTCATTGCATTCATTCTTTTCAGTTGAATTTGTTTTGAAATGATTTGGTTTTTCAGATAAGTTTTTGGCAGCAGAAGTATTTTTACATTTTCTAGAAAGATCTATGCTGATCTGGGTTTTGTTTCTGTTGACAAAAATATATCACTTTAAATTATCTTTCAAACAAGCTATAAAACACTTCAATCGGACCTATGAATCAAAAGTTATGACTATTTTTATTCACGCTGACTGTCAGCATGAAATGTCACTTTTCGTTGCTGACATTTGTCCACGCTGACTGTCAGCATGAAATGTCAGTTTTGTTGCTGACATTTGTCCAGAGAGCGTGTTTTTTGAGCTGAATTTTTTTTGACTTACGCTGACTGTCAGCATGAGTTTCGACCTCATCTTTTTTGTTTCTGAGTTTGTTTTAACTGGTCGTTTTTTTGGTCGACGCTGATTGTCAGCATGTGATGCTGACTGTCAGCATGAGCTGTTTCTTTCCATATGCGACTACAAACAGCTAGCAAAATTTTATCTGTGATTTTTGTCAAGTAGAGGTTATGGACGCTGACTGTCAGCATGTGTTGCTGACTATCAGTTTGTGCTGTTTTGTTTCTTTTTTCGACCTTAAACGGCTAGTTGAGTTTTCTTCGTAAATTGCTTCTTTCTAGTCGTGACCCATGCTGACTGTCAGCATGCACTGTCACTTTTACAGCTCGTGCACAACGGCTCTTTTGATGTTTTGGGCTATAAATGGAGGCTTTGAGCTATTGTTTCATACACCAAGCAACCCCCTTCTCTCATATACACTTGAGCATTTGTTTTAGAGATAAAAATCTTGATTTTTTGATCAAGTCGTGAGTTTTGTGATCCACCGAGTGTTCTGTTCGCATCATTTGTATACTTAGAGTTTCTCGGTGATTGTTGGAGGTCTGGGAGAGACCTTGCAACTTATTACTCTTGGTGAACGCCCTCACCTAGAATGTTTGGTGGCGTGGCCGTTGATCTCTTCTGTTCGGAGATTGTTGAAGAGGCTCAGCATGATTGTAAAAGGTATTGGTGCTCGCCTTTCCGGAGTGGACGAGGAGCAACCACTAGTGAGAAATATCTTTCATGGATATTGGAGCAAAACTCATTCATTTGAGTGCTTCAACGAAGAGTAGGGGAGACCGGACGAGTCTCTGAGACCTCGGGAAAAATTCTTGTGTTTGTCTTCTCTCTTCCTTTTAATTGTGCTATATTGATTTTGTTCTTATTTTTTGCAAAAGTTGTTTTTAATTGAAAAGTTTTTAAGCCTCCTATTGACCACCCTCTAGTCGGTATCCTCGATCCTACATCATTCACCTCTTGCATTGCTAGAAAACAAGTGTGTATTGTCTGAATTGGAGGTAAGATTTGAAATCTACACTTGGTCATGGTCGCACAGAATAAACAAAGTGGTCGCATCAGTATTCAAACTGGTCATGGTTGTACCTGTTAAGTTTGAGCCCTAATTAGGGTTTTGGTCATCAATGATGTTCGAAATATACGCGACTAACCTTTCTGATTGAGATTTAGGTAAAGGCGCGGTGGAAACAGTACAATAGAGAAAAATGAAGACCGTCAAAACCTCTCGAAGCATGGACGACGACGAAACTCGGAATGAGGAAAAAATATTGAGTGTACACACGTTTCTTTTTGATAATTTCTAATTTTAGATGGTCGTATTATTAAGAGGGGTCTTAGCGCGAAAAATTTGATCAAACACATTGTTTTGAAACCAAAATTGCATTTGCATATAGCCCCAAATTGTTTTTGGGTAAAATTTCTAAATCCTGTTTTCGTTTTGCACAGGCCGAACATTGTTTGTGATGAGCGGATATTGTCCGACCAGTCTAAAATCATTTTAGTTTTGTGCAAAATGGAACCAGAGACAAATGGATACATCTGTCCGGAACTGACCGGACATTGTCTGTGATGGCCGGAACTTTTAAGCCTTGAGCAATAGTGAACCAGAGACAAATACATCTGTCCAGGTATTTTGTCCGGACAAGAGACAATTTGTCCGGCCTTTACAAAATTGGTTGAATTGTAACTGACAGGTTTGCAGTTGTGAGTAACAGTCACTATTGAAATGTACTATCCGGACATTGCCCGGCATGGCCGGACGGACAAAGTCCGACCTATACAAAATTTACTCAGTTTCCTGCAAACGGCTAGTTTTGTTGTGAGGGCTATATACCTTGACTTGGCCAGCATTTTGGTGGTTCATCAACTCAGAAATTCTGCGAAAAAGCTAGCCTAGCTCCTTGCATTCACTCTTTTGCATCTAAAGTTAAGATTTGAGTCAAATTCTTGAGAGCAATTTGAAAAGAGAAGTGTTAGAGTAATATTTGATATACACTTGAGTCTAGGTCTTCTAGCACTAAAGTCTTGATCTTTTGATCAAAAATCATCTATTGTGTTTGTGAGAGATCCTCCGAGAAAAATCATTTGCATCATTTGAGTTTCTAGCACTTGATTTATTTAAGTGAAGGTGTACGACTTATTACTCTTGGCGATCGCCATCGCCTAGACGGCTGTTGGAGGAGAGTCGCGATCTTTCTGTTGGAGTTTGTCAAAGAGGCCGACAAAGATTTGTGAAAGGCATTAGTGCTCGGCTATCCGGAGTGGAGAAGGAGCAACTCGAGTGGAAATATCCTTTGTGGATATAGAAGCGATGCTCATGCGTGAGCGCTTCAACGAGGAGTAGGAGAGACTTATTTGCTTTGACTTATTTGCTTCTGCTTACTCTTTGTTGTATATTATATTTCATTTTCTATCTTGTTAAGTGCAACTTGATCTTAGATAGTTTTAGACCATTTTTGTGAAAACTGGATTTGCAACTTGATCTTGTAAAAATTGTTTTAGTCGAGAAGTTTTTAAAGGCTCATATTCAACCCCCTCTAGTCGGCATCCTCGATCCTACAAGGTTGACACTATAACCAAGGAACCTATTTTCTAAATATAAATTGAAATTTTGAGAAGTTAAAATGGGGATAAAAGCAAAAGAAAAGTTTGAGCTGAGGAATTGACGGTTGACGGAGCAACCATGCAATTCCGTTTAATTAGAGAGGTAGAGGAGCTAAGGGACGTGTTGTATTCGTTTGGGTGTGGTCGAGCTCCTTTGCATAAGGAATAATATTTAAGTTTTCACCAACTGGCTACTACTATCATGCGTCGTTCTTACATACTACCACAGATCTGATATGGAACAGGAGGAGTTGATTAACCTGTTCCAAAAACTTACCTTCACAACGGGTGTATTGCATTTGGTGAGCTGGGAGTGTATTATCTGAGTAAATGAATGAAACACTGCAGGATCAGTCTGCAAGTGTACAGGGTGGGTAGCAAAGCCAACTACAACAACATGACAAACCCCATGCTGGGTGGAGTTTAAGCGTACGGTTAGGCGAAAAGTTTTGTTCTCTTAATTTAGCCATTCATTTAAAGAAATGCAAAACTCGTGCGGTAGTTAAGTTAAGAGTTTATGTGGGTAAAACCGTACACCTTTGCAGAATTAAAGGATGTGAATATTTACTCTAGCTCCCAGAATGGTTAAGTGCTCCATGTTATTAGCAGCAATAAATTTTAAATAAAGCAAAATTTTCTATTGTACAGATAAAATAAAATATGACCTACATAATCTCATTGAAGTTCAGTGGGGCATGTCATTTGATTCTTATTCCCTCAGCTTGCTGAATACAATCATACTCACCCTTGCTAGTAAATCCTTGTTATAGAAATAGAATATCTGGGTTATCCGGAGTAAGTAGAGATAGAGTTTGCCTATGATGAGTTTGTGGACGATTACCCAACATAACAGATGAAGACCTCTACTGTGACATTGATGACTGCAGCCTCATCGGCTCTAGGAATAAAATAAGCTGAGTTTAAGTTAATTTGGGAAAGTGGTTACTTAGTACTGTCGACGATTTGGACTCGGGGTCTTCTGTCGATCTTACGCAGATTTGTGAGTTGTGAAATCTTTCAGGGTGTTTCTCAGGGAAGATAGGATAAGCAATGTTAGAAGAGACACGAAGATTTATACAGGTTCGGGCCCTCGATGGTAAGAGTAATAGCCCTACGTTTTGTTGTGATTTCACTATATATGGTAAAAGTGTTTACAGAGAGAAGAGATTATCACAAGTGATGATCTTTTTTGTATTTTTGTCTATCTATCTATGTCTAAGTCTTCAAACGTTGTCTTACTTGTTGTCTTACTTGTTAACCGCCCTTTAGATCGTGCATTGATCTTCCTTTTATACTGAATAAAAGGGTGCCAACGCGAAGCGGTTCTGGACGGTTGCTCCGATGTTAACCGCACTCTTCTCCCTCGCCGGTTAGACACGTGAAAATCGTAGATAATCGCACATGCTAACCTCCTGACGGTTGTCTTCATACGTGGGAGGAGTTATCTTAATCCTGGGAACGTGCTCGGTAAAGACTCAAGTACCCCCGAATTACCCTGGTTGCGTACAATCAGTGACCCTCTGACCGCGCATTGTCTGCGGCCTTCTGACCGCGCAGTGTCTGCGGTCTCATGATCGCGCAAAGGCTGTGATCATAGAATAACTTTGTGTCCTTCGGCGACCATAGTGGCCACTAACACACAAACTCATAGACACACGTTGAATCCGATCTGACTTGAACCCGACATGTGTTAATCTAACTAGTTCGGGTGACAATCCTCGTCAAGTACTTTGTATTATTATTTATCTACTTGAGTGTAAGTGTGTTAACTATGTAAAATTTTCGTGATGTAATATTATGAGTGTATGAATGTGCTTGTATGTAATCCACCACGTCTCTGATGTGCTACTCTAAGGTGGTCGCTTCTAGAGAAAGCTCAACTTTCTCGAGATGCGTGCCCTCAGCTACATCATCCCTACTTTCGAGGCGTGACAGCTGTGACACGTAACCTCTGTTTTGATTATTATCATTATATGTTGCCACATTCACTTCAAGGAATACAGCAAAACTAGTTGGATGTTCTTCATAGTTTTCAATAAGAATTTATTATTTTGTTCAACCACTACTAAGCAAAAAATCAATTCAGAATATTTTTCAAGACTTTTCACGATATTGCTATTGCAGGAGCACATTTGATGCATGAAAAGTGAAGTATGTTTTCTCTAATATTTCTTCATCAGTAATTTTTCCCACATAAGAACAATTGTGAACTGATTTTAAACATGGCTGAATTATACTTAGATACAGTTTTAAAATCTTGCAACCTCTGATGCATATAGTCATAACAAGTTTTAGGGAGAATTACAGTTTTTTGATGATCATACCTTTATTTTAGGTTGTTCTAAAAAACAAACGGATCTTTTATGGTAAGGTATTCGATCTTTAATTCTTCATGTAGGTGATGGCAAATAAAGTCATTCTTTTAGCCTTATCTTTATTAGATGATTCATTTCCTTATTTGATTGTATCATTGGCATCCAAATGAATTTTAGCATCTAGCACTTATGAAAAATAGTTTTTGCCAGCAATATCCAAAACAAAAAATTCAAACTTTGCAAGATTTGACATGGTGAACTACAACATACAACAAATACAAAATAATAGATCATAGCACATAAATTTCATCCAAAATGAAATTGAAAGATATCTCATCATAAAAGGGATATTGCGATTAATAGAAATTCTTATCAGTGAAACAACAATATTTGACGGTAATTGTCAGAGACACTCATGTTGAAAATTTGTTATGAAAAATATGATTGTCAACTACAAGTGTAGAATATAAAAAAAATGTAGAGAGAAATAAAAGAATGATAGAGTTCTTATTATATTCTCATGTCACTCAAAGTATACAATATCCTTCTACTTATAGGTGAACATGATAGATGAATGGATTTTGAGTTGTATAAAATCGATGTATTGAAGTTACATAATCCATAATATGAGATGATATAATTTTGATTACATGGTGAGATAGTGTATTATTATTTTGATAGCATAGATGTTACAATATTTATGTTGTATTGGTTATGGACATCACTAGGGAGAGGGTATATTATAATAGTTTTTATACATTTTGGCTTAGTTATTTTGTTAGGGATAAAAACACTCTGGCTCATAACAAGACTCTAGCCTGCAGGCTTCGAATTTTTTTTTGAAATAACCCTATAAAAAAAAACAATTGCAAAACTAACTCTTAACTTTTTAAATTTGCAAAAATGGCTTTCAGTCGCGAAATCTTCCTCGCGACAGTCTTCAGTCGCTATACGGTATAGCGACTGAAGACGTGGCACGGCACAAATGCCCCACTGGCACCTGTGCCGTGCCAGCCAGGTTTCAGTCGCTATACCGTATAGCGACTGAAAGCTGCGGGTTTCAGTCGCTATACGGTATAGCGACTGAAATCTGGGAAACTTTCAGTCGCGAGGAAGATTTCGCGACTGAAAGCCATTTTTGCAAATTTAAAAAGTTAAGAGTTAGTTTTGTAATTGTTTTTTTTTATAGGGTTATTTCAAAAAAAAATTCGCAGGCTTCGGTATGGGGTTTTTTTTTTTTTTTGTTGTCATTTTACCGGCTACGGTCCGAGTTCAGACATGTAACATTTTAGGTTGGGCGCAACATCACCTGGCAAGAGCCAAGCCTAGCCCAACATCTAAACATGTCTATTGACTATTGGGTAGTATAGTGAAAGCGCGCACATACCCCAATATATATTTCTGAGATAATTATGCAATAACCTATGTCAATTTGCGTTGAGGAGGTGGAATCTACTGACAAACAAATATACACCAAGCAGCAGCTATTCCAATCATTAGGCATTTGGATTGTCTAGCTAGATAATAAGATTTAAATTTCATTAACTAAATGTTAACAATTTTGAGGTTTGATCTTATGATTATTTTATTACTTGTATTTATAGGAGAGACGGATGCCCATATGTGGTTGTGGTGGCAGTGAGATTCTATGACTGGATTGTGGACGATGGCAACGTGTTCAAGAAATTGCATAAGCTAGTTGTCTCTGAGTTCTGCTTCTCTGAGTTAACGAGAGTGGAGGAAGTTCGAAGGAGATGGAATGGAAGACGAGGTAAATTAGAAATTTATGAATATATTAGTTAATCTACAAATTAAATTTGCTGATCGGAGACTTGGAGTGTATCATTTACTTATGGTAGGAATGTGATTTATTCTCAGTTTATGAAATCAATTAGCAGAAAGTAAGTCTGATATTACTTGTCTAAAAAAAGTCTTAAAGTGCTTTTTTATTAGACATTGTTTAATGTCTTTATTGTGGTTTTAATTAAGTACTACTTGCTAGTAGTTCAAACTTGAAGCCTACCATATTTAGTTGCCTTATCATATTAAAATAATCAAAAGTCCACTAAACTGGACCACTGATCGAGATTGAGAATATATTCCACAACTTCCCTGACAAAAACTCATATCATAGTGTCGAGACACATGGCAGTCTTTCAGCATCCTAACAAGTAACTTATTCACAAAGATGTTTTTTTTTTAAAAAAAAGGTGCTCATATAAAAAGAAAATTTGTAATCAAAACCAAGAACACTCTTAATCCATCATCATCCACGTGCCTGTTTGAACTTTGAAGCCCTTACCATTCCACTACAAATTCAAATTCAAATTCAAATTCAAAATCTCCACAAAATGGGCAAATTGTTTATACTATCATATATAATTTTGTTTATATCAATAGACGTCTGACTTATACCTGAACTTGATCACACTATATTAATCTCGTACCATACATTTTCAAAAGTTTTGAGCGCCATGGGTCAAATTTTTTATTTAAAGGGGCAAGCCGTAAATAACGTGAGTGTGCAACATTCATTTTGCTAGCACTTCATACATGTACTATGACTTATAACTGAAAAATTAAGACATGATTCTATGATATTGGAATTCAATTCCTGCAACATAAAGTTGTCCGAGAGACTTTTTTTGGGCTGATTTGGATCACTTGCTGGTCGGTTAGTGATTGGAGCGTACGGTACTCGTGTCGTTCTACAATCCAACACATTAGGATCTACTAAACTTCCACAACACTATAACCATATATCATTGAGAATAGAATATGTTCCACATCTTTTTATCTTGTTGTTAAAAAAAAAACATAATCTGGACACAGATGGCACTCTCTCGCCACACCCACCTGTAACAAGATATCCTTTTTAAAAGCACACCTACTGAAGAAGTCAAGGTAAGGGAAAGAAAAAGAACTAAGTCATCTTAATTTGCCCATGTGCACGTTTTAAACTCAATCATCGAATTCCAAAAACCCAAAGTCAAACTAAAACCATTTATGGAAATCATAAATATACCATTGCAAAAGTTTTTGAACTACTGATGTACCACTGTCAAATAGTTAATTGCCTGTAAACAAGAAGATTACTTTTGATTCCATTGAAAATTCTATGCCATACAAATGATGGAAAGATTGGCTTAATGTTTTTTTACACATTTTGCAGCAACATGTCAAGGGTATTTTGAACAAAGGAAAAAAATTAAGGGCATTGTAGCATCAGAATATTATATAAAAATTTTTATTTAAACCTGTTTGAGTAAGAGAAAAAATTCCTCGATGTAAAAATATCACACCGCAACTTAGAATTAACTAAATTAGAATTCTAATATGAGCTATAAAATTCTTTAGAATTAGACAAAAACTACTCTTACAAACATGCCGGTTTCAAAATAAATTACACTCAAACTTTGAAATTTTCTATAATTTTTATGTGAATCATCCATATATATCTTCTGAATCAACCATATATTTTAGAATGCTTAAGAAATAGATTGATACATGATACATAATTTAATTAATTAATTAATTACTTCAATTTTTTTCCTTACCTTCTAAACAGATCTTAGTGTCCTACAGTTTAAAATAACGGGGAGATACACAGTCACACAGGACTGTCTTCAGAAAAAAAAAAAAAAAAAAAAACACCGATAATATAATAATAATAATAAAAAAGCTGCTATTACAACCGCAGCTCACCCATCCCGTCCCACCACCACCCCTCAAACACCGCCACGTCCCGCCACCCCCCAATGTCCGTCGCCACCGGCGGCGGCGTCGTCCTCCCTGTCCAATGCACAAGCCCCACCCCCCGTCTCCTCTCCCCCTTCCCTTCCTCCCACCTCGCCACTGCCCCCTGGCCACCTTCCTCCTCGCCCTCCTCTCCCTCCTCCTCGCCACCGCCCTCTGGCTCCTCCTCGTCCTGTCCCCCGCCCAGGCCCCCACCTCCACCGCCTCCCATCTCTCCGACGCGGCCTACGTCGACGTGGCACTCGCCACCCCCGATGCCGACTCCCCGCTCGCCGTCCGCCATATCGTCTTCGGCATCGCCGGCTCCGCGCACCTCTGGCCGCGCCGCAGCGAGTTCGTCCGCCTCTGGTGGAACCCATCCTCGATGCGGGGCCACGTGTGGCTTGACTCGGGCACACCGGCGCCGGGGCCAGCCTCGCCCTTGGCTGGCTCGCTCCCGCCGATCCGCGTCTCCGAGGACACCTCGCGGTTCCGCTACACGAATCCCACGGGGCACCCTTCGGGGCTCCGGATCGCGCGTATCGCGTCCGAGGCCGTGCGGCTTGTGGGCGGCGGCGGGGGCGCGCGGTGGGTGGTGCTCGTGGACGACGATACCGTGGTTTGCGCGGACAACCTGGTGGCCGTGCTGGGGAAGTACGACTGGAGGGAGATGGTGTACGTCGGAGCGTCGTCAGAGAGCCACTCGGCGAACACCTACTTCAGCCACAGCATGGCATTCGGCGGAGGCGGCGTCGCGCTCAGCTTCCCGCTTGCCGCCGCACTCGCGCACACGCTCGACGGCTGCCTCGAGAGGTACCCCAGGCTGTACGGGAGCGACGACCGCCTCCACGCTTGTATCACGGAGCTCGGCGTGCCCCTGTCCCGCGAGTACGGCTTCCACCAGGTATACAACTTAGTTCTCCACCCCTCGGCAGGCATTTAATCGAACATTTGGTGTTTAATATACGTAGCTTATCTTGCCGTTCCATGTGGGACATCTTATCAAACAGTTGGTGTCCAGTTGAGCGCAAGGAGTGTGCTTAACCTGTTGATCTATATTGGATCTACTCCTGCTTGTAGACTAGTTCTCGGCGACTTGACAATAAGAATTCAAAGATTATGTTCCCTTTGCTCATTCCATGCAGGAGAGAGTGCCACAGCAACATGCACTCAATCGTAGGAGGGGAAAAAAATCTGGGGGATGAATTAGTGCTAATTTGCAGCTTTCTTTCGATCCTGGATGCCTGCATTGCTGCATTCCTCGGTCTTCTTTGCTATTTTTACCATTCTTTACCATGCTTGATTCGCTATTGCAGAAGGAAAGTTGATTCTTTCTTTTGTTGGCCTGACTTATTTGAGCTTTTCTCTTGTTGATTGTAATGCATGAACAAAAGTAGGGTCATGATAGACTGGATACGATAGTGAAAGGAAGTTTGTTAGGCCTTGAATGTCACTTTTCTTTGTATGTTTCCTGAATAATGGTGTTTTTCCTAAGATTTGCTCCATTGCTTTATAGTGCTCTCTCTAACTACTGGGTAATGCATGTCTTGGAAAAAGAACATAGTTGATTAAGAACAGTTGTCCCTTTTTTGTGAACATTCTTCACAACGATTCGATGTGGATTGTTTTCTGGCTGATTAAGAGGGGTGTTGGGCTTGATTCATTCATGTAAACTCAAATGTACTAATGTTGTTTCTCCCTGGTGTCTTGTATCAGTGGGATATCAGAGGCAATGCCCATGGTCTGTTGGCTGCTCATCCAATTGCTCCTTTCATCTCCATTCACCATGTGGAGGCTGTGGATCCCTTATATCCTGGATTCAACTCTCTTGACAGTCTGAAGCTCTTTACAAAGGCTATGAAAATGGAGCCCATGAGCTTCTTGCAACGCTCAATTTGTTACAACAAAAAGCAGAAGCTTACGTTTGCCATCTCTTTGGGTTATGTTGTTCAGGTGTATCCCAGCATTCTTCTTCCTCGCGAATTGGAGCAATCTGAGCAGACTTACATTGCTTGGAATAGGATCAATTATAAAAATGAGTTCGATTTTGACACCAGGGATGCTCAAAAGTCTTTCTGCAAGAAACCAATCTTATTTTTCTTGAAGGATGTTTGGAAGGATGGCAACATAACTAGGGGTTCTTATATACGATCAAGGGTTCGGGATGACCTGAAAAGAAAAGTATTTTGCTTCAGGTCACCCCCCTTGTCTGACATAGACGAGATTCAAGTTTCTGCATCTCCATTAAGCAAACAATGGCATCTGGTTTGTCCTATCATCCATACCACATGTCTCCTTCCCTCTCTTCAATCTATACAAGTACTAAATTATCATTTCTCTTGCTGAAATAGGCACCAAGACGGTTGTGCAGTCAACTGACGGGAGCTACTAATGGTACTCTGTTTATGTTTGTCCGGCAATGTGCACATGGAACTTTTGGCTCAGCTTCTGATTCTCTATGACTGATGGAAAAGAGATATGTACATTTGCTGTCCAGATGACACCTGGCAGATGTAGTTACCATCCTACATTCTTTTCATCAAGTGTTCTGGGGGCTCTTTTTCTGCCTCAAAACACTTGGCGATAATCAACTGCTTGTTATACTTGGTTAGTTGTTGAAAGTAGTTTCTGTATCTTCTCTGAGTAATTACATTGGGAAATAGCTGTTAGTGTTGACCATGAGAACTTTTTTTGCTAATTCAGAAGGCATTTCAGGATTACATTGGGATAACTTTTAGGCTACTGTTGCTGCTTGTTCCATCATTGTTGATCTATCCTGTATGCAATGGTGGGCTTTTTTTTTTTTTACTGTTTCCCGTTTGTTTTCTTATGCTTTCTCAATTACAATGGAGAAAATGGGGCCATCATGTTGCTATTTTTTAGCTTCAAACTGTAAGTTCCCAACATATTAACTATTTTACTCAGTCATGACTGAAGGAGATACGGAAGATGATGTGCATTTAAGTTTAACTGTTGAGTTACTATTATACATATAAACAACCTCATGCTTGCCTTAGCACTGACCACTGTTAGTACTTAGTAGATCTTATCAGGATCATATTATAGTCTAATTTGTGTATGCATGTCACAGTACGGATGCTTATCATTGTGTTCTTAATGTCCTGTTTTGCATGCTACTCTTTCACAATCATGCTCAGATCGCTTCATTTTGAATGTCTTATTTCATATGGATTCAACCGCAGCTTACTGGTAGATGTACTATGCTTGGATGAAACTATCATGACCCGTTTTTCTAGGTTGGGGGATGGGGATGGGGTTGGATGGGAGTCAGTCAGCTTAATCTGTAAGCCAGCTTCTCACACAAGCTGGTTGAGATGGGGAGCTTCTCAATACAAATGTGGCTTCACCTTACTTGAGAAGCCACTCTAATTGCACCCTTGGGAGGGCTTAAGCTTCCGGTTGGTTTAGGCTGAAGCTGAAAGTCTGACCCTCCCAAACAATGTGTATATATCGATATAATGAAAGGAATTTGTATTTTGCTTGTTTGGTATAGAGTTTGGTGATTAGATTAGATAAATGATCTTTCTTATGAAGTTTTTGGGTAATCTTTAACTATGAGAAGCTTGAGCTAGTATAAAATTAATCTTTCCTTTCTATGATATGGAAGCTGCAAGCAACGTTTGAAAGTTTTTGACCCGGTTCTATAGACTGTAGGTACTGGTTTCTGGGTGGTTCTCATTTGTTTTGGGCCAGTTAGGGTTTTCTAAACCAAAACTTGTATTGAATTAAGTACAAACTCAGTTGGGATTCAGCAAATTTTTGTCAGAAACCATCAAAAGCATTGAGTTATGATTTTTTTTTTCCAACCATTTCAAATTTCACAATGAGATAATGTGTTTAAAAAATGACTCCAAATATCTGAATCTGCAAGGGTTGGCCATAACATAGTGTAAATTGGTTTAACCCTACAGGATTCAGCTCTAGCTAGGCAAAATCTGTCACTCAATGCTTTCCAAAACATATTTTTGAAAGCATTGTTTTGAGCTCTTCTACCAGCTAGACAAAAAATGTCTGTCAGAGAAAATCAAGATTCTAACAGTTTGCATCAAGTCATCTGAAGGTATGGGCCAATTAAGCTGCATTTTTTTTTCCTAGTTATGTATTGTAAATATCTGATTGCAAGCACAAGTTTTTTCTTTTAAGCACAACTATTTCAAAAACTTATTAGCAAGCTAACATACTAACATAGAAACATAAAATATGTATTTTTTACCTGATTTCAAGGTATAATGGCAGAAAGCAAATCAACCAGTTATTTGCAGGTATAATACTTTCAGTTTGATGAAGTCTGCTGAAGTGGCGATGCCTAGCTGATTTAAGTTTCTGACTTGACTTGTCGTTCACAGATTTCCTTTTGTATCAGTTGATGATAGTAGAATCTGCTCAAGAATGAAGCAGAAAGAATACTAG
This sequence comes from Pharus latifolius, assembly GCA_019359835.1. Taxonomy (NCBI): domain Eukaryota; kingdom Viridiplantae; phylum Streptophyta; class Magnoliopsida; order Poales; family Poaceae; genus Pharus; species Pharus latifolius. Next base: position 67,602,045 of record CM033328.1, on the reverse strand, counting down.
AAGTTTTAGCATGGAATCTTCTATTTTAAGCTTTGCGTGTGTGAAACTTGTGGAGCGAGTTCAAGTGAAGAAGATAGAGCTTTTTACTTTAAGTTGCATCAGCCTGACTTCAGTAACTATTTGGTTTCATTTCTCCAAACCTATTGCTTTCTTGGGATGCTAACCTTGTGGGTTCTTCTCTAAAATGAGGACAACCAATATTTCTATATCCATTTAGGTTTTGTAGATTACTGTGAACTGTCAATTAGCTGGAGACTATAGCATGTAAAAAATTTCCTGTATTACTGGGCTAGATTATTGTGAGGTTCTAGTTGTCCCTACTGGACCACTCTGCTTCTCTGTACTTGTTCTAATCATCCTGTCTCTGTCCTCTGCCAAGTGACATGCACCATCTGAGCGATCAGAGGATAATTTTACATTTTTCAATCAGGATGCAATCTTTAAGGCCCATCTAGGCCCATATTGTTTGATTTACTATCAGATTTCCTTTTCTTGACACTAATTAGAGTTCGCTGAGCACTTCCATAGACATCTGAAAGGTTCTGGATGTCTTAATGACCAAGTTTGGCTGCCACCTAATCCTTGTTGATGTGAAGGTTAGGCTGGGACATGCATTTGCGTCCTGTAGGTCCCGGACTTTAGTAATTTGATACCTTCGCGAGGAAATCTTAATTTTTTGATTATGGACCACATAAAAGTTCCTTTGTGTGAAAATTGTGTTCCTTTGTGTGAAAATTGTTTTGAGTTCTTTTTTCCAGGGAGTTGCAGGCTGTTCTTCCTTGTCTTGTGGTGTGGTTCCAGGCTATGCTCTGTCAAATCTTTACCTAACTGCTTTCTTAATCTGCCATTATTTGCCCTGGTGGGTAACCAATACCAATGTAAAAATGTTGTCTTGTGTGAACCTGGGGGGAAGGTGTTACTGTCACTCCAGAATAGCTAGTAGAATCTGGTTAACAGATCTTTGACTGGTGTAGACTTTTCATTGCAAGCTCTGATGTCAACAGGTTTAAATAACACCCTAAAAGGAGTAACCAGAAATTGAAATGCAGCATAAATAAAAGTGAAAGAACTCCAAGTACGAGGTTTCTTGCACTATCCGTATCTTGCACTATGGGGTTGATTGGGGATGATTGGTTACTCATATATATATATAAGTTTAACTTGGTTTAGTGGGGTGTGTTTGTTTGATCAAAAGACTGGACGTGGCTAAAGGTTGATTTGTTGGTTGCGTGTGGTGATGTAAGTTAGAATAAAATGTTGTTTGGTTAACTGTATGGGTTATTCAAGTGAGGCTGTATGAGGTGAAAACATGTATCAAGAATTATTAATTTATTTCTATTATATTTAATAACTCTAAATCTATCTTAATCATTCTTAATTTATTCGCTAAAAATTCTTAATAATATGTGTTAATCAATCTCCTAATGATATTATTAAATAGGTCTGATCCAATAAGAAGCTCAATTTGAGTTTTCATGTGAATTTTGGTCCAAATCCTCTTGTTTACCACTTAGTTGGACTCATTAGTACAACTTCGACAACCAAACAAACGTCCAATTCCAAAAAGTTTGCAAGGTTAAACGAGCCAAATTGGGATCGATGCCAGCAGCCAATCAGCCCTCATATGGCCCCTGAAGCTATGCTGTTGGTGTCCTTTATACGGCATCAGATGGTTTAACGCAATTCATAATTCACAGATCATTCACAGGATGAATTCACTGTTGTGCAAATGCTCGCTTAATAGACGTCTTGGGGTACCAGTGAGAATGTTTGATAGGCCAAAACGGCACGTAAGGGAGCCGCTTGCGGTTGTGTTAGTGTGAAACTCTCTCTCATTCTGTTCGACAAAGTAAATTTTAATTTGATTGCTGGGTGTCAAAAGGCATATGTACTCCTGGAGTTCTTCCAACGCATCGGAATTACCGGTTTGAATGCCTAACTTTTTCCTTGCAAGAAACTACTATGGACATACCTATATACCAATCTTGGTATTACAAGTCACATTACCTATAAATGCATATAGGTAGTATTGGTTAAAAAACCGGAACCGGTCTAATTCCATCTGAATCCTGTTAATTTGCCGGTAACCGGCTAGGCAGCGACAGGTTTTGGGAATTTTACCAGAAAGCCATAACTTAGGTAAAACTCGCTAGTATGGTAAAACTTGGCCTTTTGCTGTTAGAATAGACTATATAATTTGCTTCTCAACGACACTGTGCGTCTGTGCCCTCCATGTCTTAGATGCTGTGAGGTCAGGTTTTTTTTTTAAACAAAAAAAATCCTGTATTTTTAGATATTTTTATTAAAACTTATGAAATGCACATAATTTTAAAAAAATTGACCTCATTGATACAAGAAATTTAAAGGATAATCTTATATATCTATAATTGATCTTATATCTGACAAATTCTCGATCTATCATTGGTGTAGATGTATAAAGATGCTAAATAGGTAGATTGAGTAGATTAATCACCATTTTTGAATAGTTTAAACTTCTGGGATAAAATGATTGGGGGGCAAGGAAATCAATTGAAATTCTTGGTGAGATTAGGTGAAGCCTAAGTGGACCTGAATTTTTCCCATGCTTAATTGCTAGTTGCGTGACTCGCAAGGCTAACCAGTTCATACGGAATGAAAAGACTTCACAAGCCATAAAATTAACATGCTTGCATTGCATGTGGTGACAACGAGAGGGATCATCACGAATTCACGACGGTCAAAAGATGGAGGATTAGAAGCCGAGATAACTATCCAAAGGAGAGAAAAAAGAACAGCCCCGTCATTATGGGAACATGTTAACAATCGTACGCTGCGCCATTCATGGTTCATATCATGAGTGATGGGTGATGCTTTTTTGGATGCCATCAAGTTGCCTCATTTCTCCGCCTTCCCATACATTTTCAACATTTTTTTTTGTGGTAGGATTAAAAAAATTGTTTTCAGACAAATCCTGATCAGGGTTGCTAAATAATAAGCCATTAACCAGATAGTTTTTTCGGTAGTTTTTTATTTTCATTTCTCTTTATATTTTGGCGAGATTTTGTACTTCATCGTAATTGGAATATCTATATTTTTTATTTTTTTTCATATTGCACAAAACTACCACTATTACTAACTGGTATAAGCCGCAGCCGGGATTTCTGGTAACCGGCGTTAATCGGCTGATTTGCATACAAGCAAGTCGAAACGTGTAAAAGTCAATTTAGCTAGTTACTTACAGTCATCTAAACCTGTAAAAATAAAAATAAAAATAAACTCAAAATTTCTTTTCATTTATTAGATAGATTTACTCTATTCGTTGTATAATATAAAATATATAATTTTTTAACCTTATTACAAAATATTAAACGTATAAGCAAATTTATTATTACTTTTCTTATTCTACTTTTATTTACTTCCGCGCTCTCTTTGCTATTTATTACTAATCCCACACACTAACACTCTCTTATTTTCAAAGTATTTACGAATAAACATAGTTTAATTATTTTATTTCAATATTCTTTAGAATTTAAAATTTTCTTAATTCATATGTATGAATAAAATATTTTTTATATTTTACGAGAGAGAAAATAACCTACTTAACATCACTGACGCATTAGTTACTCGTAACAATCACGAAACGCGCTGCAATTTTCCATTTTTTTGACCTTGGACTATATATTCGCATGTACATGCGACACTGCAGTATTCGTTGGAAAATTTTCCCACCCACCGTTTCGAACAACCGCATTTCAAAATTAAAATAGTATAATCTACATACGAACGCGAAGAATAGAAGCATCCTGCAGGTTAAAGATTAATTTGCAGTAAGTACAGTACTAATTAATTAATTTCCTATTTGTCCGGTATGTACAAAGTGGTGATGTAATTAATCCCAGACGTTCTATTCTGATAGCTACATATATAGGTGGCAGTGCGCAAGTGCATGTCCTTAGCACTTAATACCGGCCGCACTAATACACATCACAGCAGAGTTAGTGCTGGCCGCTAACTGCATTCACACGTGTCCTGTATCTTTCAATCTTAGAGCAAGAGGAGCTGATAAAGAGAATTTATCTGAAAGGTTATATATGAGATCAACTCTTTGTATTATTAATTTAATTTTTAATAATAATAATAATACCCTACACTGTTGCAATTTAGGGCTCAAAATTGAGACTTGAATTATGGTCTCCATCAAAAACCACGAGTTTTTGTCAATTGGACTACAATTGATTGACACTTAAATCTTATAAGTTGAACTATGATAACCTTCCAAAAAAGCTCACACGAGTGCATAAAGCATTGAGTTCGGTTGAGATACAAGGTTTTCAAGATCATATCAGATTGGGCCACTCAAAAATTGGCATATCAAAATGTAACAAAAAAATTATATTACCCTCTCTTTTTTCAAAAAATCCATTCTATATACTTTGAAACCAAATAAATTATACTATACACTTTAAAACTAGTACAAATTTCATCCTGCATGCGATCTGATAGATGTTTTTGTCATATGAACTTTATATGTCACTGACTATTAAGTCATTATGTCAACATTATAAAACTATAATAATAATGCATGTACAATGAATTTTACATTTGTTATAAAATACGTAGAGTAATTTGTCCGATTTCAAAGCACAATGAGATATTTGGATTTTTTTTTAAAGTAGAGGGTTGATATGAACTACTTCCAAAAAAAAAAATTGTTACAATTATGATATGAGATATATTAGGATTAGTTATAGATCTAACATGGTACAAAGAGTCCTGTACATGCATGGTCCATATAACTTATTGGATTATTTTCCATTTGTTAGAAAATAAGACAAAACCCTCTTGGACTGTGCATGCATTGACAGTTCAACAGAATGAATCATGGTTATGGGTCGGCTGTATTTTTCTTTCCCTTTGGAAAATCCTGGTTCACCTAAATACACTTGGATTTTTGCATAGATACAGACGACAGCTATGGTAGCTTGCTCTTTTCTTGCCTCCTTTTTACTTTCTGCATGCATCAGTAGCTCCATACAAAAAAAGATTCTCTCTTTCTGCTAATCCTACAAACAAAAAGAAAGAAAAAGAAAATCTTGCATATGATTCAGACATTGTTATATGGTTTCCACTCTCGCAACCCGATACTTTTTTGTTTTTAAATCGACTTATTTGTGTCTTTGTAACCAGGTGTTACTGTGTCGGTATTCTGTAGCTCTTGTGATGGAAAATGTTGTGATAAAGAATTTTTAACTGTCTACCTCTTTTCTTTGCTGTGGCTACAATTTGATGGAATGGATGTTATTTTCGTCTTTAAATTGTCCTAGTGTGGCCACGATGGAGAAATGAGGCAAAAAAAAAAAAAAAAGTTTGATGTGTGTAACCGCGGAAAACTTGGCTTAGTGAGAACCACACATGTACGGGTAAAGGAGCCATGTTGTTTCAAGGAGACCGTACCCTCTGGTGTATATGCTGATCTGACATTCTCTCTCAAATTTTTCGGAAACCCAACGTGGAAGACTACGACTTTGAGAGTTTTACCTTAATTTCCTTCTTTGAGCGGATAGAGGATTGAGAGCGTTTGACCTACTTTTATCTTATATTTGTTGATCAAAATAAGTTTAATCTATCACCGAATATCTGATTTAAGAGGTGTTTGATTAAGTTTAATTTATCTAATAAACTAATTTGGTGTATTTGACCTAGTTTAACTTAAATTTGTAAACCGGTTTAAACTTATAAACCTGATAAAGCAATGAAGAGGAGTTTAAATTTATTTAAGACTTCTAATGGATATGTGCTTTCAACTTAAAAGATAATTTTGAAATTTAAGTTTTTATTTGATCTAACTTTAGTTTATATGAGAAGCAAAATCAAGATAAACTAGACTAAACACGGCCGTCTTTTCGGCTTATAAGTCAAAAAAATTGATTTATTTGATAAAGTCCGAAGTTGTTTGGCAAGATTATAGGCTTATAAACTTGAGGAGGTATAAATAATTTGAGAGATGAAATGGAATAGGAGAAAACTCGCAAATAATTAAGACAGAGAAACCAATCTCCACTAATTTCAACTTATCTACTTGAATAAATAAAAGCGGGCTTATAGCCCTAAAAAAAACCAGGTCTTGGTCTTATTGTGAGGCTTACATGAGGTGTTTCAACTTATCCGCTGCAATATACATCGGTCCCTCACCTCAGGCTTAATTGGATTATTGCTCTCACCTCCCCCTCTCTTCACATTTTAATCAAATAAGTCAAGTAAATTTGCCGAATAACATTTTAGGTTTCTTTGATAAGCTCAATTTCGGCAAAACACGTCCAAATTGATTCGGACAAACTTTTCGCCCAAGGAATTGAATAAACACCTCCTAAAATTTCAATATTACACAAATGCCCTCTAAAGTTTGAAACTTCATGAGCATGTTCAGAATTTTGGTAATTGGTTACCTGTCCCCTAGCATAGCTACTGAAGTATCCACAGACAACAAGTGGTCAAGTACTATTCATCTGTTTGGACAGGAAAAGAAGTACTGAACTTGAACAAAGAATTGGGCTTTTTTTTTTTTTGTGTGTGTGAGGATATATGCCTTAAAGGTAAAAATGAGACAAAACCAAGTCAAAATGACACCTACTAATCACCACCTTTTGTTAAATATTTCCAAAACAGAAAGACTCTTGTGTATGAATGATCTTTCACCAATTGAGTTTGTAACAATCATTAGCAGGTTGGCCTCACTTGTTGATATGTATAGTTAGTCAAAGATTATTCTTATGCATAACAAGGTTTTTAGAAAAAGTGTTAACTATTATTAATTGGCCGGCTTGAGTTGTGTAATTGACTCCCAGAGAAAAAGGCAAAACACCATTAACTTCTTGCTTCCTGGCCGTTTCTAGTTTCTTATGAAACTTCACATTTGATGTTAGTACTTTGACTTTGCTTTGTTGACATAAAACCACGCATGGAATTTCTATTTTGAAAGGGATGTCGTATAAAAACACCAATCGTCGAGATAAATCTATTACTGGCTACTAACACAACACATCTCGAGATACAACACCATAATTTCGCTGAAATCTACTCCTAGTATCTATTTGTGTTCTTGTGTGTGTTTGGTTTGATTTATCCTATTTTATTCTGACTTTAGTTGCTTAAATAAACTAAAAATTCAGGACTTATTTTATAAACTAAAACTCTTTTTGAACTAAAAATTTCAAATAAACCTATGACCTCTCCTATCCGCTTATTAGGTTTATAAACTTAAACTAAAGTAGGCCAAAGCCATGGAAAGAAAAAGGAGTTGTTTTGATGAAAATCAAAGAAAGAACTTTCTCTTCTTCCGTATTCCCTCCGCCACAAATAAAATCTTACCGTGATCTATACCAGAAACATTCTTAAACCAAACTAGATTTACACCACTTATCTACTATGGTTTATGTCCTCGTCAGTATACCTTGTATCTAAGTAATACTGAGACTTGCTTAGGCTCTCTCCAACGCCGCATCCTCGACGCGCTGACAGGCGGGCCCCACCGGAAAAAACTAATTAAATAATCGCGAGAGGAGAGAGACGACGCCCGAGGAAGCAGCAACGGTGAAGCTCTGACAGGTGGGGCCCGCGACGCGTTGATTCGGCAAAGCGCAGCGTTGGAGCACGCGTGCACGCTTCGTCACGCGGTTTGTGGGGCCCACAGCGCGAGAAACCGTGACTTTGTACCCTCCCGAGAAATAATGCTGACAGGTAGGCCCAAATTCATCTCGGGGCCACAAGACAGTGAGTGTGTGTGCGGTGCAGATGAGCGGGACGAGGCGCTGTGGGCCCCACAAAACGCGTGGCTGGTGTGAACGCGTTTCGCGCGCGTGCGCGTGCTGTGTCACTATCAGGTGGGCCAGTGTGTGTAGAGGGCCCGCATGTCAGTGTCTATTTCGCGGTGGGGTTGGGAAAATTAGCCGTTTGAATATTTGCTGCCCTCGGTCCCACCTGTCAGTGACTTAAAAATTAGCCGTTTAAATTAAACCGTTTAAAAATAGCCGTTGGAGTTTAATTTATTCATTTCTGAGGTTAAAAATTCATAAAAAATCCAAAAAATTCCAAAAAAATTGCAAAAAATTCCTGAAAATTTGTGTGACCCCCTGCCTATAAATATGCCCAATTTTTAGCTCATTTAGCCTCAAGCAAACCAAAATCACACACTTTGCACTCTCCTGTTCATCCAGTATTTTCCGAAAAAATTTCCAATGGCCAATAATCCCCCCGGCGGTTATGTTAATTGGTTTGGCGAACCAAATTTAGATGAGGAGAACTCCCAAGCGCCAAACAGTCAAAATCCGCCCAGTTTTCAGCCTCCTCCCCCACCATACCCGATGTGCTATCCACCGTACGCTGCACCCCCTCCATACGGCCAACCACATCCATATGCACATCCGTACGCGCAATCCCCCTACGGCCCTTACGGCCAAAATCCTCATTACGTTGGAGCTCCGACCATGTCTGCAGGAATCTCGCCTCCTCAACCACCGAGCAAAAATTCGCAGTCCACGTCCGTATCGGATACCGGGAGTCCGCATAGCTCGGTCCCGGGAGTGATCGAGGCCGAGGACAACGCTAGCAAAGGCGAACGAAGGTCTGGGGCACAGCGTAAACGAATGCTCTGGTCCCAACAGGACGACATACGACTTGTAAGTGCTCATCTAACTACTAAAATCTGCTATGGTAGACGTTGTTATTAAATTTGGATTTTTCATGCTCCAGATCAGTGCATGGTTGAATAACTCCCTCGACCCGGTCGATGGGAACAATAAAAAATGTGACGAGTACTGGTCAAAGGTGGTTGCCGAGTACAACGAGAGCAGTCCGCCTGATCGCAGACGAGATCTCAGGCACTGCAAAGACCATTGGCAAAAGAGCAACAAAAAAATTGTTCAATTCAATGGTATTTACTGCAGGTTGCGCGATGCCTATGCTAGTGGTCGTTCGGATGACCAATTGACATCGCAAGCACGCGACATGTACAGGCAAGAGGTGGGTCAGGCCTTCATCATGGAGCATTGGTGGAGAGCCGTATGTGGTCAACCGAAATGGTGCCGAAGCTACTTGGATTCTTCCAAAAGAGCTCGCCTCAACGAAGAAGGTGCTCACACGTCGTCGTCGAACAACGACGATGACCCCGTCGAGCTTCCACGACCTATAGGGCGAGACGCGGCAAAGCGGAAGGGTAAGAGCAAACTAGGCGGAACATCATCGGCGCGCGAGGAGACCCTAGAGCGCATCGACAAAGCCAACGCCGAGCTTAATACTATGACCGACAAAGCCCTTGCTGTAGCCGATAAATTGCAAGGGATGGCCAGAAGCAAGGAGAAGGCTTCATTGATGAAGTCGTTGACGAAGCTACTTGGGATGGATACATCCCATTTATCGGAGAACCGTAAGGCGACGCATGAGGCTGCAATAGAATACATCAACGAGCAGCTTAACAATCTGAAAAACAAATAGTAGACCGAACATTGTACTTTTCATTTAAACATTTGTACTCGCACTATTAATTTAAGTAGTTTTGGATTCACTTGTTTGTACCAGCGTATGTGATCGATACTTTTAGATTATAGCCGTTGGAGCTGACACATCTGTTCGATGCCTTTGGATTTTAGCCGTTAGAGCTGACGCATGTGATCGGTACTTTTGGATTTTAGCCGTTGGAGCTGAGACATTTACTCGATGTCTTTGGATTATAGCCGTTGGAGCTGACACATCTGTTCGATGCCTTTGGATTTTAGCCGTTGGAGCTGACGCATGTGATCGGTACTTTTGGATTTTATCCGTTGGAGCCGACGCATGTGATCGATGCCTTCGGATTTTAGACCCCTATATATTTGCACCCCTCCATGCCCTCATCTTCACAACTCAGTTATCTCAACTTCACAACCGAGGCCTCCACTCTTGGTGATCTCAACCTCACAACCAACCCCAAAAAAATGTCGTCCAGCTCAACCACAAGTAGTGGTGACGACGAAGGCATTAACCTAATGGAAGAGTTCGCGGCGGGGTTAGCACAGACCTGTCTAACGGTCGAACGCCTTATGCGTCACGCTCTTCATGATGTTGAAGCCAGCATTGGTACTGGTACCTCGCACCGCCGCCGACGAAGTAGCAGAAGGTATATCGAAAGAGCTCGCGAAGACGGTCATAACCGTCTAGTCACGGACTACTTCGCCGATGTTCCGGTCTACCCCGGCTACTTGTTTCGCAGAAGATTCCGCATGGGGAAACCCCTCTTTGTGCGAATCGTCGAAGCTCTCGGGGAGTGGTCCCCGTACTTCACCCAGAGGAGAGATGCCGTCAACCGAAAGGGGCTATCTCCATTGCAGAAGTGCACTGCAGCTGTGCGCATGTTGTCGTACGGCTCGCCAGCTGATGCTGTCGACGAGTACGTACGCATCGGAGAGTCGACGGCCATTCGGTGCCTGGAGAATTTCGTCGAAGGAATCGTTGATCGGTTCGCGGAGGAATATCTCCGTAAACCTACTATCGAAGACCTCCAACGTCTGCTCCAGGAAGGAGAGGACCGAGGTTTCCCAGGGATGCTGGGAAGCATCGATTGCATGCACTGGGAATGGCGCAATTGCCCAGTTGCATGGAGGGGCCAATTCACCCGTGGTGATCAAGGAGTCTCTATAATAATACTTGAAGCGGTCGCATCCAGAGACTTGTGGATATGGCATGCCTTCTTTGGTGTCGCCGGATCCAACAACGACATCAAGGTGCTTAATCAATCCCCCCTTTTCACTGATGTGTTGCGCGGTCAAGCTCCTACGGTTCAGTACTCTGTTAATGGGACAGAGTACAATATGGGGTACTACCTGGCCGACGGTATTTACCCCCGAGTGGGCTGTCTTCGTGAAGACCGTACCCTTGCCCCAAACGAACAAACTCAAGTTATTTGCACAACATCAAGAAGGGGCAAGAAAAGATGTGGAGCGAGCGTTTGGGGTGTTGCAAGCTCGATTTGCTATTGTCCGCGGCCCCGCTCGATTTTGGCAACGATCAACTCTTGCCAATATCATGAAAGCGTGTGTCATCCTCCATAACATGATAATCGAGGATGAGCGGCAATCTCATGACCCGATCACTCAATTGTACGATACTCAAGGCACATCAACCGTAACACCGCCTACTATCCACAGCAGTGCTCCGCCAATTTTTGAACATATGCTAGATCGAAATGATGCAATCCGTGCTCGCCCAACACATCGGCAACTGAAACGGGATCTTATCGAGCACATCTGGCAGCGTTTCGGGGCCGGCGGTACCGATGAGTAGTTGTTTGTGCGGTTGTTAGGGCCAACTGTTGCCGAATTTTAATTTAGTGTATGTCATATTTTTTCTCGTGTGCCATTTAAATAAAAATAATTTTAAATATTTTTTGTTATTTACAACAATTTTATTTTAATTTGTTGTCTTCGAATTATCTGAATGTTATTTTATCAATTTGTTAATGTGTAATAAATAATGTATGGGCGGGCCCCACGCGAAGCGCCAAGCGAAGCGCCGGTGGGTTGGAGAAGGGTGGTGCTTCAGATGGTGCCTCGCGAAGCGCCAAGCGAAGCGCCGGTGGGTTGGAGAAGGGTGGTGCTTCAGATGGTGCTTCGCATACGTGGCACAGAATATACTGGAGAATATTCTGTTGAAGCGCCAAGCGAAGCGCCGGTGGGTTGGAGATAGCCTTAGAATCTCGACAAATTTTGTCTAATTTGATATGCATAGGATTATTTATTTGATTAGCAGTGGGCTAATCAAATATCCCTGATTTTCTCAAACTAATATAATTTTGATGAGGATATGACCTATAATAGCTTCTTGCATTTCAGACATATTTTAGATTATATATTTTTTGCTCGGATGCCAACTAAACAGTATATTAACAGTAGTAGTTTAGAAATCGGCAATCATACTACAGTGAGGTGCGGAACAGGGCGACATCAGCACCACACGTGGGAGGCGTGCCTAATTCCCATGCGTACGTGGTTGCGTGGGAGTAAACACAACCTAGAGAGTTCTTGCACGCAAATGCATGCAGGCCCCAGGGAATTTTTATCCATCCATAAGCCGCCAAATTCGGGAGCTTGGAAGCAACAAATTCTGCTCGTTTTGTGATAAATTTTGGTCATTAGTGGTCGCCTGATATCGGCACCATATTTGGTACAAAATTTACACTGCAATTGCGTCGCAATAATTCTGTATAGTGGCTATAGTCTGACTTAAACTTATTCAAACCAATTTTCATTAGGTTAAATTTATTTGGAGGTTTTTGGCAGAATCGGATTTAGACTTATTAAATAAATCACAAAATAAGTTACTTATTTGATTAGTTTCAACTTATAAATGCATTAATTGACATTCAAACTAGGCAGACAGACAGCTATTGTGATAGTCATAGTTTTGACTATGAACTAAATAATATACTTAAAGTGTTCTAACGTTATGTAATTTTTAGAAAAAATTAGTTCTATACCATTGTAAAGATATTAAATTATCAACATATAATTGAGTGTAAGAATGATATATGAGTCCGAGTCCACATATTATTGAAATATTGTGTATCATTTTATTAAATCCTAAATTTTATAGTTCTATAAAACTAAATCTGCCTAGTTTTAATGGTTGGTCTTACTTATAATCCAAATCGTCCTTAAAAGAGGCCTCTGTTTCCTTCCCTTAAACTCGATTAATTTTGCCACTCCAATATAAAGAATAGAAAATGTGGTAACTTGTTAAGAGAAGTAACGAAAGAAAAAAGAAAAATAATAAGATAGTTCAGTAGCATTCGGCTGGTCTTGCTCAGACGTGTGCAAAATTAGACTGAATTAAATTAGATTGAATTGAAATAATTGAGTGAAACCAAACCGGATCAACCTAATTTTTTTGGTTATTTTAGTATTTGGTATTCCAGTGGATATTCATTTCTAAAAACTGAAATTTTAGCAAAATCAAAATAACCAAATCAAGAAAACCAAAAAAATCCAATTTACTAAATTACTTTTCATAGCCCATTAAACTACATACTATTTTATATATTATACTATTTTGCAATACGAAAAATAACAATATTATTGAGTGAGCCTTGAATTCCAAGAGGATAAAGTGTATAGACAGTCTAATATTTGAAATTTGAAATAATGTTATGTGGTGTTTAAATTTTGTTTTCAAAATTATTGTGTTATTTATATCTAAAAAACAGTAATTTGGTAAATTTGTTTCTTACTGAACCGAATCAAATTTATTTGATATTTATCGATACCAAATTGAAATATAGTTTAATTAGTTAGATTGGCATTGATTTTACATAATCAAAATTTTTTTAAAAGACCGAACTACCGAACCAAATAAAACAAAAAAACTGAATGCACACATCTACTGTTGCTGTCGCTTGTAAACAATTCGGTGGAGGGTCAACAAGTTCATTGTAAACGTATGTGGTGGATGTATTTATTAAGGAGAATTGAATAGATACCCTCTTAAACTAGAGTATTGCATATATACTCATGTAAAATGGCCATAACTCATAATCCTACCCCTCACCATATATTAACTGTCAAGTCTTTGAACTTTTATATCTCATTTTGTGTGGAAATGACCTGTATACCCTTTATACTCCTTTTGTTTGGGTGGTGTGTCCATGGCCTACAGAAGGCTTCAATACAGCATGGAATCATACACAAGTCTGGAACTCGAGTCTACCTAGAACGTAGAATTCAAAATACATAGCCTGGGAGCAACTCATATGCTAGAAGCACTTCATGACCTGGAACTACGGGCACAAACACAAATCTGGGCGGGGAACATGAGCCCAAGCAATGCACACGTATTTGTCACTGTCTTTTGCTTAATGTTGAGCAGACCCGCGTATGAGCCCATGCGGCAAGCACGTCGTCGCATTTGAGACCTACTTGCAATGCGTGAATGGAGGGCGTTTTTCGTACAACTAGATTTGTAATTATTATTTCAAGTACTAATCAGATTTATGTTGTAATTAAATAACCATAGTCATACAACATGGACATGGAAACTAGATGTAGTCACTTTAGATGGACATATGTCATATTGCAAATTTCAGATAGACTACATGCAATACTCTAATTTTAGGAAGGCATTTATTTTAATTCTCCCTATTTATTATGTGTCTCTTTTTTAACGGTTTAATGTAAAGTTGTAGTAACTCTTCATCATTTAAGAAAGATAAAATTACTCGTCACGAGAAAAAAAAACGAATTACCCACCCCCCCACACACACACACATTTTGGTGGTTTTCTCCTATTGCCTCTCTTTATTTAATTTTTAGGAATTGTGCTCCTACATCTTTTTCACATTTCCCATCTATCTTCTTTGATAAGTTTATTGTTAACTCAGACATAACTAACACATTAAACTATATGGGAGGTGTCCGATTTGATCAAATCTATGATGTGTTGGACTGGTAATATGATATCAGTCATATTTATCTCATCTGAAACGGGGTTTTAAATGATGGTGATGTTTTATACTATGTTGTGAGGTAGTGGTCTCATGAAGTGCATGTTCTAGTTATTTCACAATTAAACAGTAAAGTTGACATAAGTGAGAACACAATTAAGGTCCTGTTTAGCTAAACTCTTGCTCCAGATTTTGTCCTGAAGAATCTAAAGTCTTGCAGTTTCAACCCCAAATGAAAAACTGGAGCCTAAATCTTGGACTTTGGAGAGTGTTTAGCCTCAGGCTTCAGCTTCTTTTGTCAGAATTGTGATAGTAAGTTTTGCTCTTTTAATTGAGAAGAGAATATTGTGCATAAATGGCAATATGTTGTCACTTTAGATATTTTTTTGAGTTGACAAATTTAGTGTTCATTTGACTTAGTTTACCATAAGTTTATAAATTAACTTAAATTTATAATCCCAATAAATCCGTGGAGAGACGTTTAAATTTATTTGGGACTTCTAATTCAAATAGTACTTCAATTTAAAAGATAAATATGAAATTTAAATCTCTCGTTCGGTCCAACTTAACCTTATGAGACGTTAAAACATTAATAAGCTAGACTAAACAACGGTTAATATCTAGGTCTCAGAGGCCACGGAGCGCATAAAAGGGTCTCAATTTGTTTGTTGAATTGGACTCTAACTTTTTTATAATTTCTCTAAAATCAAAATCTAGAGCTACTTTATATGGTCGAGTAATTTTGACTTCAACTAAAAAATTGGAGCATGGAGTTTTATCAGATTCGGTGAGTGAAATATAGAGAACAAACAGAGGAAACTAATAAAATGCATGGTTCTAGGTAATTACTCAAAAGATAAAAATCACGTGGCAGACAAAAGAGGAAAGAACCTGTAACCAACAAAGGATCATTATTCATTTTGATGTGCAGATCGACATTTCAGTGCTACATGCACGATGCAAGCTTTTTTAGGCCCCTCCTGCCCAGAGAGAGAGAGAGAGAGAGAGAGAGAGAGAGAGAGAGAGAGAGAGAGAGTGTATTATTTGGAGAGTGCAGCTTTATGTTTTGCCCGGCCGCCTACCACTCTCGCAGGCGCGGCCAGTCAGAGTTACATCAGCAGCTTTCGAAACAAATTTGGGAGCATTCCGGTGTCAGTTTCTTAAGATGCAATGGCCATTTCCCCTTCTTTGACCCAAAGCTGCTAAGCTAGCTTAGTTGCAGGTCCACTGTGGCCATGCCCTCTCCCTCCCTGTACGTCATGTTGCTGCGCTGCTAGCCACTGGATAAATGTAGGACTCGTACTGCCTGCCTGCTTGATGCTTACCTGCCCCATGCCACTTAAACGGCACAAATGTTGGTACGGTACGTGCTACATTGCCCATATATGGGTTGCATGGCTCATATTTGATCATGATATCAATACTAGAAATAGAGGTGTACAAGAAATTGAGATGTCTGATTAGAATTTTCTACTCCACACTTATTTCAGTTTCAGCATTCACAACCATACTAATCTAAACCATTCGATTTTTCATTCGGTAATCTATTATTTGATGAAAACTAAAAACCAATAAAAGCAGATTATCTGATCAAAATAATTAAAAATTTGTTTGCTTGCTAACTAAAAAAGTTTTACTTTTTTTACCTAAGATTGTTTAGCATGAGATGATCTCCATCGGTGGCGGTAGCAGAAAAAACTAGATATTAGGGTCCCTTACATTCACATATATTTCAGTGAGCCTCCTTTTGGATATATTAGAGAATTTTTTGAATTTATGTATAAATGCACTAATTAGTGAAGGCCTTGTGCGCAAATATCCATCCCTCCGCCAATGGGTGGAAATGAGTGAGCACTTCCTTTAAACATAGGTGTCTATTTGATTTTCGATTAGACAACTCACATGGCCAAAAAGATGTGTGTGTTACTTACTGTTCAAACTAAAGACAGATGATCTAATTCTGATAATTAAACCTTGGCCGCTTGGGAAACTACGATAGAAAAGTCAATTTTAACCAAATTTGTTTGTGCTTAAAATGTTCTCCAAATTAGAATGGGTGGAAATGGGCATGCCCATCATCCTTAAAAATAATTTCGTATTAACTAGAGTTAACACATAGATTATTGGGGTATTGAAGTTGTTTAATAACTAATTGTACATCATTACTGTTGTAATGCGATGAGTTGTCCAATTGTTTTCGTACATATCACTAATATAGATAATAATAGACTAATACAAAAAAAATAGAGAGAAAATAAATATCTTTTTATTAGATTGATTCTTTCTTTATAAAATATATTTATATAGGGAACATATAGGACAATATTAGGGGTATATAGATAGGACAATTAAGAGGATATTTTGATAATGTCCACATAAAGATATTCATAACAGTCTCCTTGGATATTACCATGTCATACATATATCTTGTTAAAAACTTAACAAGTGTATTCTTGTGTGTTGCATATGCTGTTTCATTAAAAAATCTTTAATTAAGAAAAATCCAATGAGGAAAAAACTTAATTAAAGAAAAAGAGTACAACATTGATCTTCAGGATTTGATCTTCGAGATCTAAGTTATAAATAAATTGAGTAGTAAAATTTGGATAAAGTTCTAAATGCACATTTTTTTATTTAATATTTGCTTTCCCTGAAGATAATAGTCTTTTCAATCTACGATTCCAATACTATTAACATATTTCTCAAATATAGATGTAGGTAGAGATTTTTTGAACAAATATGCCAGTTTGCTATTAGCGCGAGTATTCTATATAATTATCTCACTACTCTTCTAGAGTTTGTGAAAATAAAAGAATTTTGGAGAAATATATTTTATCAAGTTATCCTTGACATATTCACTACTCATTTGTGTAACATAGTAGCATTATTCTCCTAAAGGACATTTGGGATAATATTATTTGTCGCAATACCAAAGATTATCGAATGTTTTGTATTAAAGATCTCAACCATACACATTCACATGAGGTCTCATATAATGCAACTATCCTGAATGATTTGTAGAAGTTACGATCAATGTTTGTTTAATAGATCTTCAAGAAATAACTATACCACCACAGAGAAAAAATTAATCAATCTAAGACTTCCATTATGGGATAAGATAAACAACCTATGTACGAATAGCCCACCAATATCTTATCTTAATCTTTCTAATAATATAAATTGATATCGTTTATATCTTGAAGATATCTGAGAATATACTTGATGTCATTTTAATATTTTTCTGGTTGGAGATATACTATGTATTGCTAGCAAATTTACCGTGAATCTAATATTAGGTCTAGTGTGATTCACGAGATACAATATTACTCATATGACGCTTAAGTAAGAAACTTTTGATCCTAAAATATCATCATTAATTGTCTTCTTTTGGTCTAACTGGGTCTTTGTCCACTTCTAGAAATCGTACAACCATTGATGTGATAAGTGGTATATAAAATTTCTTTAGGTAGGTTGATTGGTGAATAAATATTTATTTAGGGAAATGTTCGAACAGCAGACCGAGACAATATTTGGGTTTATCAAAGTTTTTCATTTTAAACTTCGTCTTTAAGGATGATCTAGCTTGATCAATTTTCTTTGTGATTCCAACAATATTTATGTCATTAATATATACTAAAATTATACAAAATATATTATGCGATTTCTTTATAAACGCACAAGGACAAATGTTATTATTGATGTATTTTTTTTCACGAGGAATTCACTTCGTTGGTTATACCATATTTTATCGGACTGTTTCAAGTCATATAACGACTTTTACAATTTTATATTGTACATGTTACTATTCTCTCTCTTTTATATTAAGAATTTTAAGTCTTTTAGAGATTTTCATGTATATAGCAGCATCTATTGACCCATATAATATGTAGTCACAACATCTATTAACTACAAATTTAAATTGATGCCTGCTGCTAGTGATATTAAGTAGTGGAGTTAGGCCTAGGATCCATAACGAGAGAATAAATCTGTTCAGAAGTCAACACTAAGTCTCTGTGTCAACCTTTGAGTCACCAATCTCGTTTTGTATCTCACCACATTATTTTCATTTCTTTTTCTTATAATGACTCATTTGTATCCTACAGTATTTGTGGTGTTCAAACTACAGGTTCAAAAACATTTCTTTTATTCAACAAGTTTAGTTAAGTCTCAATTGTTTCTTTCTATGTTTTCCAATCCAAGCACTCCAACACTAGGCTATCGATTTGGACTTTGGATTCAGATTATCATTTGAAATTGAATAAGAAATTTTGGAGGCAAATAAGTTGTTGACAACAGTATTATTTTTATTATAAGTTTCTCCCATATTTATAAAACTCATAGTTATCTCAACATTAACATTAACCAGATCCTCATCATTTACTAAAACGATACAATCTGGCTATTTCACATCCCCATGATTATTATATTATATTGTGTACATAATGATTTATCGGGGTTCTCGTCTTTAAGACGAACCTCTTCAGAAGACTTCTTAACTTCAAGGTGAGTTTCTGCAGGTGATCTAAGAAGTATTCGACTATCGTTATTAGACCTTCTTTTCTGCAAATTTAGGTCTTTTGCACCAATAGATCTTCCCCGCTTCTAGCATAGAGGAGCATCATTGAATGTACTATTTTCTCGGGGGTATCTCCATTGTTTGCTATGCATTTACTACATGTATATATGATATAGTCACTCTTTTATGAATAGTGAATGCATTTGGTAGATCATTTGCTAACTTCTACAAAGTAGTTATCTTTTGAACTTTCAATTCAGCTTGACTAGTACGTAGATCTAGATATTGAAAATCTTTTTCAATTTCATGACATTTCAAATTTGAGCCTTTTTCTCCTCTAATGTTGGAAAAAGATATTCATCATATATATAATCGGTGTACCGAGTCATAAAAAGATCATCTGTTATGGGACTCAAGATATTTAATAATTGACAAAGTGTCATATCCAACATATATACCCATCTTTCAATGAGGATCCATAGCTGTATGCTATGGTGGTGGTATATTGCATAGCTAAAAACTCACATATGAAAAATGTCTGGTTCTTTACCACATACTAGTTGCAAAGGGGAATAACATGATATGTAGTGGGTTGAATTTGTATTAATGCAAGGACATATCAGATTGTAAGTCCCCAACTATTAGTGGGTAATTTAGAATTCTATAAGAGAGGTCTAGCAATAAATTTAATTCGCTTAATCAAAAATTCTGTTAAACTATTTCAAGTGTGGACATAAGGAACTAAATGCTCCAATTTTATGTCCAAAGTCATATAAAAATCATCAAAAGATTTCGATATGAATTCTCCAACATTGCCCATTCAAATAGACTAAATCTGATGATCCAGAAATTAGGCTCTTAGTTCTATAATTTTAACAATTAGTTTTGCACAAATATGATTCGGATGGACAATAAATATACATAAGTTCATTGAGTGGAAATATGTATTAAAACTATAAAATACCTAAAATGTTTTGATGTAGGTCGAATTGGTTCACGTATACCTGCTTAAATTCTTGGAAGAAAAAGAGGGGATTCTTCCCTTATTTTAGACCGCGAATGTCACATAATTAACTTATCTTTTGCACAAGTATTATAAATTAACTCTTCAAGAACAGAGAAGTTATTATGTTGAATATTATGTCCAATAAAATTACTATAATCCGACGTATCATATTTTTCTCAGTGTCCCAATCACTTATGCCATAATTTGAATTTGGATCTCTAAATTATAAACTCATCATAACATATTGATAATGAGATTGAATAAAGATATAATACAACCTTGAAGAGAGAGATGGGAACTGTTCAACATGTTGTGATGAATATCCTGAAATTAGGAATTTTCATGGGTTTTTATAACAAGTGTGTGTGTGTGAGATCTTGAATAAATAATATTCACACTTGTCCATTGACCCCAAACGAAGAAGTTGATTGTGATTTAAAATGCTTAAATAACACAGCATCAGCTGTCATCGAATTGCATATCTGAAACGAATTGAACCAAAAGAAGAACACGATAGTTTTCTGCATAGATAGAAAACGACGACTCTAAAAATTAATTGAATCGATTAAACCATAAGGAATTAAGAGATAAAGAAATGAAAGTGAAGTGCTAATGACGCAAGCTAAGGTGGGGTTCTGAACAATATTAATTAATTATTTTTTAAAGAAAAGTGAAAAAATATTATTGCAACTTGTGAGATCCAATCTATGTAATCTTTTAGGGGGTGATAGCAATTCGTTAGATCTTGAGTTTTTGAGTTATTATGGTAAACTGTCATATATTGACATGCATGCATCCCATCAGAAAGTGACCCTGCATCATGCACGCACACCTGGCTAAAATGCTTAAATGGATGGGTTAAAAAAAAGGTTAAGTATAGTACTAAGTAGCTAGATTAACAATTCAATGTCACAGCAGTTGTGAATTAACACGCCGCCAATACGGCCAGGGAAGATGGGCATCCTACTAGCAATTTGTGTGGGGCCCACCTTCGATTAATGAAACGAAATGTGATTAGATATTAACATAAGATAGTTAGATAGGAGTACTTAGATATTAATTTTTTTTTTGTAAAGTAGGAAGACAATAATTAGGTTAGGACGAACTTGAGCTTAACTTTAAGAGGTTAAATATGTGACGAGAAGACTTTAGTTTTTTCACATACTTCTTTGGAGTTTAAGTTGAAACTGAAACTCTTTTAAATCAAATATAAGTCTGAGTCTAATCAACTAGACTCTTGGAGGATGTTTGTTAGATATACATGCTACTATTTTTTTGTCAAAATATTTTCACTTGATTATATTTGTGAACTATCATGGATATTGTACTATAATTAATATCAGCTACTGGGTCAATTCCCATGTTTTTACCATTACAGGATCATTGAATTCACCTCCTGAATTGTCCCGCCGGCTGCTAAGATCAAAGTAAGAACTTGACAGCCACTGTCTAGTAGTTAGTTGTTACCAAGTTTGCCACCATCAGAAATCCGTAATCTTTTTTTGCACTGTGCATCATTGACTGCAAAAATATCTCTATCAGACAGTACTAAAGTTGAGTAAATTACACTGGATGTTCACAAATTTATATCACTGACTCATTTAGGACTATTTTTTTTTTTAAAAAAAAAGGTTTGTAGAAGAGCCCTAGCAAGTAGTATAGCCAGTAGCAAGTCTATGGTCAGTTATTTAATTGCAATAAGATAGCAGTAGTATTAGTTAATTAATGAGGTGATTTGGGAGAGGCTTTTACATACCTCAAGGCATCACCAATCATTATCATCTTCCCCGGCAGATCATGGGGTGATACAGGTGGGATCGTGTGCCACCTGGAGTGAAAGATTCCTCTCCACCCCCACCCTTAATTTCAGTGTATTCCCCACTAGCAATAATGCTATGCTTACAAAGGAAAACCCTGCCATCATAATTACATAGCTATATGTATAACGTGCTACCGTTAAGTTATAACATAAATTCAAGTGCAAAAATATACTAGTATATATGCCATATAATTTTCTTATCACTATATAAATAACATTTTTGTTATTATGTGTGTAGAATAATCTTCTGAGTTTGCAAATATTTCTTTTGAAAAATTTGAAGGTATATTAAAATACCATGAAGGCTGGTAGGCGTGTGCATTTTTTTACATGTTTCACAAAGGTATATTTTCTTCAGGATAAAGGCTAAAGATATTTTTATATGTTTGTTTTTCATAGTATAGATAAGGCACCACCCAATAAATTAAAGTATCTTTAGTTTCTTTTTTTTATTGTTACGAATAACAACAAGCTTGTTTTCTTTACTTTAACTCATGAAAAAAACTGATAAAGTGGTATAAAGTGAAGTAGATATATACTTGTGGACTATCTTTTTGTTGTTAGATAAATTGCTACACCTCAGACGCATTAGCGGATACAAAAGATGATGAACTAGGGATACCACTCAATGTTTCTATTTAATATGTGCATCTGTTGTCTGGATGTGTTTGATATTTATTTCTCATAAACCCACGATACATATACTGTGTTTTTTCACTGTTGCAGAAACTTTTTAGTTATTTATGATTTCATGATTCTTGAAATCTATGCACTAATACTTTTTTTTCTCTTTGCTCAAATGAAAATAGGGTCTTGGTTGATATAGTGGACTGTTTTGGTAAGAAGAATTGTAACCATAGCATCACTCCATTTCAACTCCCCTGTACTAAAAATATTTCTCCTGGGAAATAAAAATGGCAATCTCCATCTTGCCCTTGCATTAACTTAAGCAAAGGAATAATAATTGGAGTGATTAACTAAATTAATCACCAGGATTTTTTTAGCTTAACCATTTAAAAAAAGCCACATGACCATTTATTACCTGGAAAGTGAGGGATTAACCATAACATGCCAAGGCATGGCCGTTTTTATACTCCCCTGTTTTTATTCACAAACACGGCCAACCCAACTCCCTTGAATTGACAGGTGGGCCCCTGGGTTGTCCTTGGCCCACGTACCAGCGGCGTTCACTTGCATGTCTCGAAGTCGGTTGATTTGAAGAGTGGGGACGGCGGGGTCCGCGTTAATCGCTGGGCACGTTCTGCACCTCTTTCGCTCTCCGGAAGGGCCCACATTACAGCTGTTATAATGTGGTCTTGTCTGCCTCCATCTCCCTCCCCCTAATGCTTTTTATTTTTCTTATTTTTTTCTCCATTTCTCTTAACTATGTATACATTCTTCTCTCGTATATTTTGGCTCTTGTAATTTAATTTTTATTTTTTTTACTACTGCAAAAATAAATCTTGATTTTATTGATTTTTTGAACCAAAGCTGCCAACAATGACTTCTGTACTGTCAAAATTTCTTTGTTTCAATACGGTCTAAATACTTCGGCGATTACGGTTACTAAAGATAATCATGTGAATAATGTAGGACTAAATATTCTGCTGAAATATAACTAAGGCCATCACAGAATCCAACATATTCCACCATGGGGATTGAGGTAGGGGAGTTGTAGAGGGGTATTTGTGCTTCTTTCCCTTTTATTACAAGCCTCCCTCTTCTCTCTCTTTCTCTCTCACCCCACAGTGTCCTACACACATTCTCTCTCTTCTCCTCCACATCCACGCCCTTCTCCCTCTCTCTCTCTCTCTCTCTCTCTCTCCCCTACCTTGCCCTACAGTTTCTCTCTCCTCTCTGTCCTTTCCGTTTTAACTATTATTAGGCAGGGAGGTAAAGCCCCCCTGACAGCGCAGCATCTCGTTTGTTTTATCGCTCCCTCTCTCTCACATCATCTCCCTCATCATCTTCTGCACACACAAACTCCTCTCTCTCTCTCTCTCTCTCTCTCTCTCTCTTCTACTCAACATTTTTTTTTTGCTTTCTCAACTTTCACTTCTCATCTTCTCTTTCCTTCACCCTATCTTCCTCCTCTTCACCAGCTATCATATTCTCTCTCTTCCCCATCCAACCTATTATTATTATTATTATTATTATTATTTATTGCAGAGACTTATTGATGGTATCCTAATTCTCTTTTCCTCTTCTTTCTTCTATCATGTAGGTATATTTTTTTTTTGCCAGCCTTGTACTAGTGCTTGCCTTCCCTTCCCTTCCCTTCCCTTGCCTTCCCTTCCATCTCCCCAGCTCTTCTTGGGGCTCCCTTTCCTCACCTCCCTTGCTCTTTCCAGTTGTCCCTGCCTCCCCTATCTTTTTCACCTCCCCTCATGTACTGATCGTTTCATCTCCCACACACCCACCATTACACAGTGACACACTGTACAGGAGGTGCACTAGTGTGTGTGAGAGGACACGGAAGGAGGGGGCAGTGGCACGAGCTTAGGATGCAGCAGCAGGGAGGGGGAGGCGGGGGGCAACAGTTCGGCGTGCCGCCGCAGCAGCCAGACATATCGCCATTCTCGCCGGCCGGCGGAGCCGGCACCCGGATCTCGCTGGCGGAGGCGCCGTCGCCGATCAGCAGCCGCCCGCCGGCGCCTGCGCAACAGTTCGACGAGCTCGGCCTGACCGGCGGGGCCGGCGCAGGCGGGGGAGCTGGGTTCGACGACGAGGCGCTGGCGGCGGCGGCCGGCGAGGAGGGCGCGGGCGGCGGCGCGGCGGGCAACCGGTGGCCGAGGCAGGAGACGCTGGCGCTGCTCAAGATCCGGTCGGAGATGGACGCCGCCTTCCGAGATGCCACCCTCAAGGGCCCTCTCTGGGAAGGAGTCTCCAGGTAAAAAAACCAGCAACCAAAAGGCTACACCACTTCTTGTGGTGCTCTCATGGTAGAATTCACACCTCCAAATGCTGCATGAAATCTCAGGGTCCCGAATTGCTGCTTAGGTTACATGCGAATTGTGATTAATTACCTGCTAAAACAGTTCTTTTTTTTTTCCTCCTTTTCTTGGCGCAAGCCATAACAATCTTTCACGAGCACAGTGACTTTTCCATTTTAAAATAGTACGGATATCGCTCTCTCTCCCCACTTTTTACAAATTTTTTTCCTATCCGTCTCTTCGATAAGAGTAGCCTACTGCTGCGGCCATGGTGGTAGTATTCCCGTAAGCTTCAGATCCGGAGGCATCAATCCCAACCAATCCCCTCCGAATTGTGGAAACAAAGTCGCAAAACCAGAAGCCAAAAGATAGAATTTTTAGTTTCTTTTCCCTTGTGCATTCCTCTTGGGATTTACTAGTCCTTCCTTTCTTTTATCTTTTCTTCGAATCGCCCAAATCGAGTAAAATACTACATGCATGCTACTTTTGTATGAAGGTTACATGTAGTGTGTGTGTAACGATAGTTGTGGTGGTTGGCAGGAAGCTGGCTGAGCTGGGGTACAGGAGGAGCGCCAAGAAGTGCAAGGAGAAGTTCGAGAACGTGCACAAGTACTACAAGCGCACCAAGGAGAGCCGCGCCGGCCGCAACGACGGCAAGACCTACCGATTCTTCACGCAGCTCGAGGCGCTTCACGGCGCCGCTGCGACGACGGCTCCGACGCCGGTGGCGTCCCTTGGAACACCGGCGGCGACCATGGCTTCGCCGGCGCCTGCTACCGCCCCCGGGGTCGGCGTGTCCGGCGTGCCAGGCCCTTCCGCCGTGCGCGCGCCAGCCGAGCCGCCGCCACCGCTCCAGCAGCCTCCTGTGGGGGGCACTGCCATGCCCACGGCCGTCGCCGCGTCTGGCATGCCGATGCAAAACATCAGCTTCTCGTCGAACGCGTCGGAGTCGGACGAGGAGGATTCGGATGACGAGGGAACGGATGAGATGGGCGGCGCCGAGGAGCGCGGGAAGCGGAAGAGGCTGTCAGGGCCCGGGGCTGGTGCCGTGCCGGGAGGTGGTGGCGGGAGCGGGAAGATGATGCGGTTCTTCGATGGGTTGTTGAAGCAGGTAATGGAGCGGCAGGAGGCGATGCAGCAGCGGTTCTTGGAGGCTATCGAGAAGCGAGAGCAGGACCGCATGATCCGGGAGGAGGCGTGGCGGCGGCAGGAGATGGCTCGGCTCACGCGGGAGCAGGAGATCCTGGCGCAGGAGCGTGCCATGGCAGCCTCCCGCGACGCCGCTGTCATCTCCTTCATACAAAAGATCACAGGGCAGACCATCCCGCTGCCTTCCATCGCCGCCCCCGCCATCACCGTCATGCCGCCGCCGTCGCAGCCACAGCCGCACCCCACGCCCATTGCCTCCGCTGCACCAGCTCCACCGCCGTCACAACCACCAGCATCGCAGCCGCCTCCGCAGCCACCGCTATCTCCGCAACCGCAGAAGTCGCCAATGCCGGCCACCCCACAGCCGCAGCAGCAGCAACCGCCACCGCCTCAGCACCAGAGCATGAACATAGTCACCGTGCAGGTCGAACCGTACGACGCCGCGGGCGGATCGGGCTACGACGGGTCCGGAGGTAGCACGACGCCGTCATCAAGGTGGCCGAAGGCGGAGGTGCACGCGCTGATTCAGTTGCGAAGCAACCTGGAGGTGAGGTACCAGGAGGCCGGGCCGAAGGGGCCGCTATGGGAGGAGATCTCGACGCGCATGCGGCAGATGGGGTACAACCGGAGCTCCAAGCGGTGCAAGGAGAAGTGGGAGAACATTAACAAGTACTTCAAGAAGGTGAAGGAGAGCAACAAGAAGCGCCCCGAGGACTCCAAGACCTGCCCATACTTCCACCAGCTCGACGCGCTCTACCGCAACAAGGCGCTCAACGCGTCCGCCGCCGGCGCCGTCGCGGCACCCCGGCCGCCGGAGTACGAATCACACACCAATGCAGCTTCTCAGGAGCGCGCAGAGACAATCACCATTGCGGCGCCAATTTCGCAAACGGCGCCGCAGGCGCAGCAGGTGACCAAGAACGGCGGCAACAACGGCAATGGCAATGGGAGCGGGGCTAAGGGCGGCGGGGGCGGCTCGGACGGAGGAGGCGGCTCCGGGGGCATGCAAATGCAGGCAAGCAACGGCAGCGTTACGGCCAGGTTCTTCGGCGAAGGCGGCGGCGGGACAGCGGCGGCGGCGAAGAAGGTAAGCCATGTGCATCCTTGGCGTGTGCCCATAGCTAAATAATGTGTGCATGTGTTACCTGCCATCCGTTTTGGTGATCCAATGCTGATTACATAAAACTGCATTTAAAGCCAGAAGACATTATGAAGGAGATGATGGAGCAGAGGCAGCATCAGCATCAGCCGCAGCAGCAGCAGACAGTGATGAACAACCGCTACAACAGAATGGACGCCGAGGACAGCGACAACATGGACGAGGACGAGGACGACGACTACGACGATGACGACGACGACGACCTCGACGGCGACAAGATGCAGTACGAGATCCAGTTCCAGAGGCAGCAGCAGACTGCCGTCAGGCCCAACACAAGCGGCGGCGGCGGCGCTGGCAACCCGCCGGGCACTGCCGCTCCCGGCACGGCGGCAACAACAACCGGTTCTTTCTTGGCCATGGTCCAGTGACCCCCCTCCTCTACCCGTCTCCTTCCCTCTCTCTTGTACCAAAGTCCAAACTTGTGCACAGCTTTAGACCTCAAAAACCTAAACCACAAAAATTTTTCTCCTCCTCCTCCTACCTTAGCTCCGAGCCTTCTTTTTTTACCATCCCTCATGCACGTACAAACGTATCTATGTCACATTCACCGGGTCCTAGCTGCTTCCATTTCTTCATTCGTTACTGTCGCGTCGTAGGTGGTAAATTACATGGTGGTGTGGTAATTTATTGGTTTCTTGTGGGAATAAGAACCCTCCTGGGGTTCACCGAAAGCTAGCCAGGTGCGGTGAAAGACAGCACAGGAAGCAGTAATAATAATAAAAAAATTTGGAGAGATAAAAAAAATATACGTATCTATGGAGCAAATATTAAGAGGCGACATGTTTGTACATGAGGAAAGGTGTGTGTGAGTATATCTGTTACTTTCGGTGTATGCTACTGCTACTGCTGCTACTACTATACAGTGGTATATGTCGCAAGAGAGCTGTGAAAAAAAAGAGATGTGCTCGTCATGTGGCAAAACAAGAGATGGTGCTGGTGCATGCGGAATTTTTATTTATTTTTTGGTTTTATTTTGATTTTTTTCACCTTTTTTTCCTCTCTATTTTCAAATTACTTAAACTGTCCATTATGTATTACTTAAGTTTTTTCTTTTCCAAAACTGTGTTAATGAACTGTTACACTGTACACTTGCTACATATATGTTAAATTCTTGCTATTCTTGTACCAGCACTACCTTTTAAATGTGATGCTTTTTAGCTAATTTTATTAATAAGTATACATAAGAGGCTGATGAATGTATTAAAAATATGTGTTCAATTCTGGTTATACTGTAGTATCCAAAGCTTAATTTATTGTAAACGTTTGGTTTTAGGTCCCATATGGATTTGTGCCAAATCTTAGTATGAGCCAAGGTATATAATATGGCATGTCAAGATTAATAAAGTATGGATTTAAAACGAAGATATTCTCAAAAATAGTAATTTGCAATGAAAAAGAAGAACAAAAAAGGTTAGCTACATGTCCATGTATTGTAGCAAAACAGGCACTGTTTCATTTTATGCGACTTGTCACGTGATAGCGAAGTGGGATCCGCTATAATTGGGAAGAAATTGCATGGGAATGGACTAAAAGTAGAGCTTGATCGTCGAACAAAGCAATCAACGGTTCAGATGAAGTTCTTGCATTATCTATTTACCGCACTTGGTTGATCTACATCATCAATGTTTTGTTTGACAAGCTACTGCTTGGAGTTACCACTCTATTGTGATCGATCATTTTCCCATGATAGTTCAATGGTTGTTATGCGAGTGTGGCAAGTTCAGTTCCCACTAAGTTAGGCTAGATTTTTAGATTGTTTTGAAAGATTTTGCTTTAATTGCCTAAATTAATTTTCTTGGTAAAAATACTATTTATATGTTTCCTAAATAAATGTGATTTCTAATAATTTATTCAAATGAGCAGGTTAGAATTGAGAGTAGAAGTTAATAATATTTAATAAAATGGTATTTTATACTTGAAAAATTCAATTCAATTGGAGTAATTTATTTCAGAATGTGCTAGCTACAAGTGCAAACCAGATCATGTCAGAATTATACGGTACTTAGTTGGAAGCATATTATAAGTAGACTATACGTCTTTATATTATAACTTACAAAAAATATTGTTTGTATTGCATATATGTATAATTTTTAAGAAATAAAATAAGATTCTATGTTTATTTCTAGTATTTGTGATTAATATGATATACGTGTTATTTATATGTTAGAAATTACTGATTAAATGAAATAATGATTATAAAGATATTTTTAAAAAATAATGTTAGATTTTATTTGAAAAAATATAAAATCATTCTTTTTAATACAGATCTTATTTTTTAAAACGACATTCTATTATATAGAGAAGTAGGATAGTACGAAAGAAAAAATCAGTATGTTATGAAATGTTTTATAGTGAAATTCTGCCTCGAAGTTAGAGCCGGGGGAAGAGGAAGTTATAGTATATGATCCATTTGGCAAGCTTACAAAATTAGTTTCGGGGGTGGGTCGGGGGAGGGTGGGGATCCGTATAAAAACGGTTGCAGTGTGGGGTGTTGTGTCATAAAAAGTTAAAAAGAAACAAGCGCTGTGGGATCGATGCCTGCACTGCACCCCGCTCTGTTTAATTATGGGAGAACGTGGAGGTTGCAGGACGGATGCCGTTTTGTATCAGTTTTTTTGGAGTGAGATGAGATTAGATGCCTGCCACAGTGCCATCCCGTGTAACAACCTATCCTCCTCCATCCATGCATCCATCCAATGATCCCAACGCAAAATTTCTCTATGTATACTTTTCTCTCTCTCGATCCCGAGCTCGGTTCCGTCTTTACCCCTTAGATACAAAAATATTTATATAAATAATTCTTTAAAAAAAATTACTAATGTGATTTACTATTTCAAAAATTTATAAAAATAACTCATTTTAAAAGTGCGGTTGATTCTGAAGATAACACGTGCTAAGAATATGTGCAGCAAGAGTGGTAGAGCCTATGTCGCACTCTCAAAGTGTGGTAAAAAGCTGACAACTGCGAAATATTCTTTGTTGCACTCCCAGAGTGCAGCAGACAGCTAACGGGAGCTACTGCAGCTGGTTGCAATGTTTTGCCACACTTTGGTTGTACGGCAAAGACGTAGCCACTCTCTGCCACACAACCAGAGTACGGCAGATTCTTACTGCACAAAAATATGCTACGTATCACCTCCAAAATCAACTATACTTTTAAAATGGGTTATTTTTACAAATTTTTGAAACAATGGGTCACATTTGCAATTCTTTTAAAAGGGTTATTTATATAAAAAATTCTAGAAACTAATCATGAAGAAATTATAGTTCTTTGAAATCTAGAAACTGAAGTTTGAGAGATGTTTGATATATAGTTTCAGTTTTTATATTTTAAATTTGTTATTGTCATTTTAAAATTTTTAAAAATATAGCATTAACTATTATAACAAATAATAAACTATGTAGTTTTTTATGATTATATGAGCAAACATGCCATATTTTTATTTTTAGAACTGTTGAATACATAAAAAAGAAAGTGCACAATTTCTACTAAAATTGGATTTAATGGCTCAAGAGGTAGAGTTAAGATGTTTGATCAAGAAGTTTCAACTTCTGTCCAGAAATTAAGAACTGAAACCGATCTGTGTCTCGCTCATGTAGTACCTAAGCTAAGCTGGTTGGGCAATTGGCATGAGAAGGAAGAGAGAGGGCTTGGCTTTACCTTTTTCGGGCTGCTGGCTGAATGATGCACATGGGAAGGTGAGAAAGGGTTAAAAAATAAAAAGAAGAGGGAGAATCATACACGTCCAGGTGAGCCCACATTGACATCTTGATTCCTATATTGCCCCTTCTGTTTTTACCATTACCATTTTATCTTTTGGTGGTAAATCCTGAGTTTAATTAGTAGGACCAATTTAATTAATACCAACTTGTTTTGTGTTCATTGATAAAATATTTATTCTCTATTTGTCTATAATTGGATCCTCTCTCTCTCTATATATATATATTTATATGATCATATTGAAATCCTACCTCTAATATTCATCAATTTCCTATCGTTTGCTCTCTCTTTCTCCTCGACTTCCCTCCCTCCCTCTTCTTTCCATGGCAACGATCTAGTCTTAAAGTCTTACTGGCTAAATGTTTATAAGTTGGTGAGGTGACATTGTGCGGCAAAAATTGTAACAAAAGTGATGTTGTTAGTGATGGATTTGTATCTTTATCACAATTCTTTTCAAGCAATTTCAACTTGAAATGTAAAATTGTAGGGTTATAGTAAATTTTGTTGTTGTTATAGTAGTAAATGCTAATTTAATTTGCGATAATTTATAGGGGGCGGTGGAATAGAATCTGAGGTTAGAAGTTTACATGTTAAGACAATCACAAATTCCTCAAGAGCAAGTTGCAAAAATAAAATCATCCTAGCTGTAGTCCTGTTCTACCATCCATAAGAAACATAACAAATGCTCGTAGTTTTAAATTCTAATGATTAGAAAAGCTATATAACCATGCAAGAATCAAACATGTAAAAAAGAGTTGGACATTCCAAATCCAGTAAAATTTCTTATTCTTACTATGGTTGGCAAAATAACCTGCCACAGCCCATACATGCACTGAGTGTGAGTGTGCACGGCAAACTCTCATGCAGACCTGGAGAAGATTCTTGGGTTAGATCGAGAAGCGTTTTGAGTAAAAATGATGGCAAGTGTGCAGGGTAAAAAGGTAAAAAAGAGAAGGCACAGTACTGCATGAATTCACTGACTTGCCGGCAACATGTGCGGTGACTTCATGGTTCACGAGGCGTTGTAGACGCCAGTACTAAAACTAAAAGCTCGAGCAAACTTTGCTAAGTCAACAACCCAGTGTTACACCAACTTTTCACACGATGATCTTGTGAGGCATGCAGCATTAGGTATTGGTTTAATTTGTGTAATGTAAATTACCATCTACGTGACTCATGATATTTTTTGAACAAATATATAATGCAAGAGCTCTTGCCCAGCATGCATCAGTAGATCTGCTTACTACGACGTTATAACGTGTGCATGGCTTATGCCTTAAAGATTACCTGTAGGAAAATTAGATTAGATATAAAAACGTGTGTTTTATATGGCAAAAATAAATTTTGAAACCAAGACTGATAATGAAATCATTTATCATTTTACCCTACATATTTCTTTTGCATTTTCTTCTATATATTGACCTAAGTTTTGAGAGTTAGTAGATATTATTTAGGTTTGCACACATATATTGTTACATTATTATTAGAAGTTTATTAGAATTTTCTTTTGTGTGTCTCTAGTTGGAGTATTCTGTGTTTATATGTGTGTGTGGGGTGAGGTGGGGGTAGAGATGAATAGAACGTATGTTGCTAATATAATAAATATTGTATCTTATAATGACAACTTTTTTAAAAGAAACAAAAAAGACCTAGCTAGAGGTTTGTCTGACATACCCGCTTTTGCTACTTCTATGGGGCTGGCAACTATCAGACAACGAGAAATTTGTGTGAATTATTCTAACATAAACTTCAATTCAAAATACATGAACAATATTTTTTTGTGATTATCATAGTACACGGTGCAGCATGGGCGTGCATTTGATATGTTGTGCTATGTGGGGCGTCTCTACGTTAGGTGATGCCATTTAATCAGGGCTGTTTAATTAGAGTCATGGACTTGGTTAATCCTTGCATGTCCGCAGTTATTATAAACTGATCCCACTTTGTTTAATGACAAATAATTAACCGAAAATGATGCCCATTAATTGCACTAGTAGCTTTTTGTCAAAATCTAATGAGTCATCAAGCTAGAGGACTCTCCAATTAAGTGCCGCAAATATGGTTCAAACTCTTGCTCCAATTTGATTTACACAAAAACAACAAAATGGCAAAGAAAAGAAAGGCAAGTAAAAAACATAGATCGTTTAATATATAATTACTTTTGAAACTATTTAGCAAAATAAATGAAAATATCTTAGAGTAATTTATACCACAAGTTCCATATTTTTGTTCATATACTCATCTAAATCCTCAAACTTTCAATTTCTCCAATCAAATTACACACATTTCCAAACAATTTTAATTGGGTATCAATTATCAATTAATTACTAGTTTATATACACGTGTCATGCAAGGTGTCATTATGTGCCGGTGTGGATATCCATGGGGATTAAAAAATACAAAAATTCAAAAAATAACTAAAATTCAGTAAAGAATTTGAAAATTGGAAAGTAAGTAAAAAAATTATTCAAAAATATGAGAACACTATTAATTATATTGGAACTTTTTGGATGCACGGGAACTCTGAATTTTGTCCTATTTGGACCAGCATGGTCAATATTAAGACTATTAGATATTCTGACACAATTTCAACTGAAAATGCAATAGACAGGGTCACTAGTACAACATTATCGTTTGTCACGAAACATGTTGGTTGTGATGCCACAAAGCTCAGCACGAAATCGACAAAATTCAGTTGTTTTATTTTAATTTGTTTTATATTTTTATATTGAACAAAGATGACCATCAATTTTTTAGTGTTTTATAATGGTACGTGGACATTTATGTCAACACAATATAAACTAATAATTAATTAACAGTAGGGATCTAAATGTAATTGTTTGAGAATATGTGATATTTGATTAGAGAAATTGAAAGATTGGGGATCTAGATGAGGATACGAAGAAAGATGTGTGATTTATAGTGTAAATTACTCAACTATTTTTATATGTATATGCATACTTTGTTATGTAAAGAGTATACAGAGCTTATCTTCCTCACACATTAAATTCTAATTTAATCTCCATACTAGAAAAAAATATAAGAAAAATATGACCTCTCTATTGCAAAATATAGAGCGTATTTTGACTACGTGCACAAATTAAGTAGGTTGTAAATTTAAGAGAACAATAAAAAAAGACTAAAGTATCTTAATCATCAATGCTTTAAAAATAAGAGAGAATTATTAATAAGAACATGACAAAAGAAATCAATAAATTTGCATACTCATTATATTTTACAATAAAATTTATAAACTTATAAGTTTTATATTCCACAACAAAAGAAGGAGCTTGTAAATTTAAGAGCACACAAGCATGTCGGTGCAAAACATTCAAGAAAAAGGCATAAATGGAGAGGTATCATGCTAGCTAAGGGCGACAAACCGGTAAAGAAAGAAAAAGGAAAAAAAAAAAAAGGGCATCCTCCCAGTGCAAGAAAAGGTGATGTTAAAATGATTGGGTCGCAACGAAACTGATAAGATCAACGAGAGGCGTTTGGAAGCGGTACAAGTATTGCTAACCTAAATAATTAATGCCTTAATATGCCGCCTGATAACGACATCATGATGTGCTAGTTTCTTTTGATCCGTTGCGTGTAGGAGTATATTTTTTTTCTTGGCTTTATAATTGTAACAGCATAAAAAAACTCAGAAAAGTTGCGGCGATTCTACCTTTTCCACTGCAGCAAAGGTAAGAAAAGATTAAAAAGGGAGAAGAAAAAGGTTCCCTTCAGCGTCGGGAGCTATGCCTCTGTACGTCGCGTTTGTTGTGTCACTTTAAAGAATGCAAGGCTCGAGTTGTGCATGCGTGCAAAAAAAAATTACCAAACCAATAACTTAGAAGATGTGTTTAAGTAATTAAGGAAAAAAAATTTCTTCAAACTAAATTGACCGGAATAGTTGGAGCACAACTTATCTAAGAGGGTTAAAAAAAAAGATTCATCCGGTATTGGGGTGTTTTTTATTCTTTGCAGCGATACAACAACTAAACATGTCAAATCTTTCCTGTGACGGTCGTGCCATCCGGCGTAAGGACAATAGAGCATCTTAATTCCAAGCGAAGCCTTCTCTGGAGGAGCTCCACATTGGAGCTTTAGGACCATATCCTATTCCAACCCAAACAACCTCCTCGAGTCTTTTACTAAGGCAAACTCAGTCACTCCTGCGCACAATGTAACTAAATATGAAAAAAAAAGCATTATTATATCAACTATGTATACCTAAATTATACAAATCAGCCGTCGTGTTCATGGAATTAGAAAAAAAAATTATGTTAGATAGTTATAATTCCATATATCTCGAAAATTTAAAGAACAACCACAATTTTAATATATAAACTTAAATACACAAGATGTGTTTGATTATCTGCACTATGTTGAGTCTGGCTCATCAGATATAATCAACTCCCTGTTTGGTTTCCTGTCAGATGTAACCAACTCCCTGTTTGATTTTCTATTAGATGTAACAAACTCCTTGTTTGGCTTTCGGTACGCGATTTTAGGTTTGGACGAGTAGATGCAAAAAGTGACTATGAGTCTAGTCCGGTGGATACACTCATCCCCACTATTTCTCCACGGCCTGACCCGCTTAATTGCATAACTAGAAAATAATTAACGTGCATTAATAATTTTTAGTATGGATTAAGTTTGATTACGGACTGTTAAGACACAATAAAAATTATTAAAATGAAATATGACATAATAATGATTTTGATAATATTTTTCTACCTTATATATTTTCTACTTACATCATATATTCTACCATCCAAACAATATTCCATCTCAATTTGCATTATTAATACAACCTATCAAACATCATCTTAGTGTATTTCTACAGTCTATGTATTCTACTTGTCTCATTCATACGTGTTAGATTCAAATTCACACGGACATCTAAACACATCTATAGTGTATTTTGAGTCAAATACTTAAGTGATGGACACACGCGTGGCTCCCACCGCTGGTGAGCCGCGGCGATCGATTATGGTCCAGCGATCGATCCACTATAGTCCCGTGTTGCTAGACGCAGCACTAAGACGATCCAACCGTCCTTTTCTTTTGTCCTCATCCAGTGATCTAAGTAAACAAATGCATTTCTTGCCATATAAATTAATCTATAACCAGCTTGTGATGGAAAAATAAATCTAGTATACTTCCAAACCACATGCCTGGACGGGGCCTTTAAGCTTGCGGAATCATTGGAACTTGCCTCGGAAGAAAGAGCGCATCCTAGCATATCTAGAACCGGCATTGCCTGTCCCAACCCAGCCAATTAAACCAAGGGCTGTTTAGTCGTGATCATATGAAAAATATGACCGGCTGTGAGACATATACTCGAAAGGTTGCTCTAGGTTGCATTTTGGAGACATAACGATTATTTAAAATATTTGACATATTTGATAAGATATAATATCATTTTAACAATTACCAAGTAAACATAACCAAAAATAATGTACAAAATGGAACCAAAGGAATGCATTGCACTCCCAATCATTGTCTTAAAGTATTGAGATTCTCGATAGTTATCCTAGGAAAGTTGCCTTGAAGTATGTCTGAGATTAAATTGTTTGGTTGAACCTTATTTTTTGAGTGTCTAGAAATAGACAATTGAGTTGGCAGATATGCCTCAAAATGACAAATATTTGATTTTAAGTCTCGAGAAAACCAAGCGAGATGTGGTTAAACACGTTGTGAACGCCAATCAAACAATATGCGGGCACATCTCAGGTGGATTGGATTTCAAGCCAGACAATTTCGTGCGAGAACAGAAACAAAATAGCCAATAGTCTGTGTATGGGACCATTTCTGTTATGGCAAAATCTGCCCAGAGAAAGATCATTCTGTCCAAGATCAGAGCTGTCATTGATTCAACATGTTAATCTGATGCTGTTGCCAACTGTTGTCCCTCTGTATAATAGCCTCTGCATCTGTACAAAGTCATATAGTGCCACTCCATTAAACTTTTCCACAGTACCAACCCAACAGGTGAAGTTAGGACCAATTGTTGACAACAATACTTCAACGACCACAATGAAACATGGCCGGCCAATTTGGTTGTCTCTGTGTACATTCGTACGCGCTAAATTCAAGTTTTGCAACGCCATCAGATTAAATATGGTTTATACTCAACCATAGCCAACGATGGAAAATGGGCGACGAATGCAACATCTGATGACAATCTTGTATGAAATGTTGGTGCATACCATGGTGTCCTCAGTGACAGTGAGGGTACTTGAGAACTAGCATCTTGTCTGGGAATTGACTGGAAACAGGCCAAAACAGTGTAAAAATATATCTGAGCTGTACCAAACAAATCACCCAATCTCACCAATCGGCTGCTCCTAGCAGTTCGTCTTCAGACATCTAGAACCTCTGAAAGTGACAAGGTTGCCCATACTCAAATAAGCACCTTACAACTGCAAGCTTCCTCCCCGTTAGGTTAAAGTGCCAACATTTTGCTTCACATCATGGTTACAGCAAAGATTCCCCATAGTTTTACAAAGGGTGTGATCCCTTACAGCACATACTTGAGTGTTATTGTCTGCACAGGACGGTAGAAAGTGACCAAACTGTGCATTGCCAATCAAAAGGCCATCTCACCTTAATATGTGAAGTTACAGGTACAGCGAACATGTCTTGCCTCAGGATTCCTCCAGCAAGTGAACAAAAGCTCTGAAGCATTAGAGGAGGCTGCATCCTATATCCACTTATTGACTTGATGCAATGACTAAAAAATTACTGAGCAATATGTGCAAGCTTTTCTCCACGATCACAGCACAAATGGCCTCTTTCCCGCGACTCAGCTAGGTTCAGCAGGAAATAATAGAATGGCAAGTTGGCTGAATACCTCGAACTCAAAGCTAACTGCTTGGTAGCTTTCGAGGAATCAATTTCATTCGTTTTGTCACAAACCCTAACTCAATGAAGTATCACATCTCGCAGAGAATGAATTCTCCCCAACATATGCCACGAGAACGACCACCAATTAGAATAGGATCTGTGAAAGCAAAATGGGAAAAGAGAAAGTAGTAAAGCTTCTATTTCTTTTGGTAGCTAATAGAGGAAGGAAAAGGGTAAGAGATGTAAAGTGGAAGTGGGCGAATTATGAGTTGTTGGTAGTTATTCCCTTGCCAGAGGAGTCCAGCCAAGACTGAAAGTTATACACAAATACACACAAGGCAACATGGAAAGACATGGCTCCCATGTTATCCCGTGCAACCCCTGTTCCCCACTTGTGCCATCCCGTTGCACATGGCCTCATAACCAACCCTTCCTCTCCTCTCCCATAGTAAACATTGCCATGGACCCCTCTTCCTATACAGCACAATTATCACCACCTTCCTTTTCCCCCCTCCTTTACCATATACTTCTGCATTGGAACAGTGAATTATAAGCATTGTATAGCACACCAGTATTCTCTACTATCATAAAAGCAATTTGGGGGGCATCCCATCACAGATTTTTATGAATTATTGCATGCACTAACTATGCTTTGTAGGAATAGGAACTAAGCTACAGGACAGAAAAGTTCCAAGCTCATCGATCCTAACAATCCCGAACAATTGCGACGCTAGGAAATCTTTAACAAGCATACTGTACAACGTACAGGACTTGAGCCCGGTACTCCACAGCTGATGTAGAAGCTAGAGATTCAAAATTGGTGGGAGTTCCAGTTCTTTAGAAAGGGACATGTTTTATCATTGCACTTTGATGTCCATCTACACCATCTTTCGTTGTCAGGCCAATCTTTGAGGAGGTGCATCATTATGTCATCTATTAAGATATGACAAAAGTATTTGGGCTAGCGGGCCAGGTGATTAATTAGATAACTACAAGGGGAGTTTAGAGCCCACTAGGTAATTGTACACTACAGTCGGAACTGCAAAAAAGAATCCTATTGCCATAAAAATATAGCAACCTTACAGTTAACTGATAGGAGCATATGAGCATAAAAATCCTTGCAACTTTCCATCCATACGAGTGGGTTGGCCTTTGAAGTGTCATTTTCACAGACCATACTTACCAATGTCATAGCCTTGATGGAGATAATATAAACTAGAAGCAAGATAAGAAGTCCTGCAGTTCACACACTAGCCATTAGAGGAAACCTTTAGACCATCACCACATATCCCAAAATTGGAAGATTGAAGATTCTCACCAAGTTGGGTCTCATGGATTGACATGTCCAGAGGTCCAATGTGAGCCAAGCAGCCACTAGAACAGTTGATGCTGGTCTTGGATTCTTCACCTGAAAAAAACTTTAGGACAACCAAATCATCAAAAATATAAACCTACTTCAAGATAATAGATTTGGAGAGAGAAAAAAAAGATTATAAAGGAAAGAAAAAAAAGGTTGGGTCCAAAATACCCATCACATCATATAGGAGAGAAATTTTTACGAAATCCTTATGTAAATCTCAAGTCTTGACAAAGTCCAGTACATACTGATTTTTTCTCCTAGATGTATTACCATGGTTTGACATTCAGAATCTTAAAGAGTGGAACATATCAACATAAATTGACTAATACTAGTAGGCAGGGATGGCTTGAACACAAAAGTTGTACCCTGTTGGCTGCCAACAGGATGAAATATCAGCTACTTGTATTAAATCTTAAAACTGGCCCTATTCTTTCAACACATTTCAACTTTTTTTTTTTTTGATGAAAAGGCAAGTGGGCTGCCTTTTCATTCACTAGTAAAAGAAGAATTTGAAGTTACAGTAATCTGAGTAAAAGAAAATTATAGTCTAAATCTATGATGTGACACAGTATAGCAAAACAATTTATACTGATAACAGTAACCAAAAACAGCTTTACTTTTACCCCTCTAATGTCTCGTTGCCGGCAACAGAATGTTGCTTCCTTTCTCCACCTCTTCCAATTGGATTTGTAGGATCCCTCTTATGTAATTAGGACCCCCTAAGTTCATTGCGTCCTCTTCAACACATTTCAACTTATCTGAACAAGAGCTTGAAGATTTGACAATCAAAAGAGTTATGAATTCCTTGTTTTTTAGTCAAATTCAACAGTAATTCGTACATGCATTGATTGTATGTTGTATAGAGTTTAGTTTAAGATCTTAAAAATCAGTACAGGGTCTCTAGACTACTCGCTGGATAAGAAGAAAAGCAGAGAAACTATTGACTTGAGTTTCACTGTCATCCTCCTTATCCTACGTTTCACATATGTCACATCAAACAATACAGGCCACCCTTTCAATCAGGGTCAAAACCATATCTCATCCAAATAAATAATCGTTGGTTCCAACATAACGTGCATTATGTAGTAAAGCTTATATAAGCCTGGTTTACAAATTAGAGAAAAAAAAAACTTAAATTTCTTATACCAATTTGACAACTGACCTAAATAATGATGAACGTGATATGTTACAATCTGGACATGATGAAAGCAGGATAGTTCCAAAAAAAAAATTTATAAATATCATTCACTTATTTCGTTGTCATTATGCTACACATATTTGCTAATATTACAGAGAGTTTATGTAGGGCTTGCCACTACTACTAATTGTTTCAACAAGTAGCAAATTGTCAGCTTTTCTTTCTTCCAAGAAACAGAAGAAATTGTTACAGACAAAAATCCAATGTTCACAACAATCAGTTCTAGAACGATTTGCCAAGCCGAACAAATGTAGAGCGGAGGGGTCCTCGGTCCTTCCTTTCCTCTCCGCCCCTCCGAACCGAGCCGAACAAAATCGAATCGAAGCGGACAGTGACGAAGACAAGGGAAGCGCCTCACCTCGGCAGCAGCCGAAGCAGCAGCGAACCCTCTGTCTTGGTGGAGCTCGCAGCCGTGGCAGGTCGTGATGGTGGCCGCCTTTTCGTGACTTCTCCCCGCGCTCGTAACGTTTCGAGGGCAAGAAAAACTGCGGTTTTTTTGGGGTGTTGTGCGGACGACGGCTGAATCGGCCTCGTCTCGTCGGTCGGGGTGGACCTTACCGTTTCTCGGCGGCTGGATAAGAAGTCTGGCCCGGTTGGCCTAATAGGCCGAAACGGGTGGTAGTTCACTAGTTTGCTGAACAGGCCGAGCCGTGTAGCCTTCGGTTTTGTGGGGTGGAGCTGACCGTTTCTCACTCCGATAAAAAACGTGGCCTGATGGGCTCAAACTGTTGATTTAGGCCTTGTTGGAGTATGGCCGTCGTTCCGTGTATGGGAAGGGCCAACCCGGTTGATTTCGAGCCAGTTCTGCTTGGCGACATACGTGCAGACAAAAAACATTAGGCCCATGTTCGCTAGTTTAAACTTCTTAACGGTACTTATTCTATTGGCACATTCAGCTCACTACATACTTACATCAACACAATACTCTAATAAACTATAACTATAAATTAAAGAGAATTAAGAATTCAATCCATGACTTCTCTTTATGTAGACATACACTCTAATTATCTAGATACACATATGAATAAGAGCGTTCGCTAATTGCAAACATTGAATGATAGTTGTCATATGTTCGACGATGGTACCAAGGATAGGGGGGATGGGGAACACTAGGATGCGGGAAGGAGGAGAAGAGATTAGGGAGGACGAGGATGGGGAATGAGGTGGCGTAGCAGGGCACGAAAACATAGGGATAAGGTAACCAGTATAAATATCATGCTAAAACATTTCGTGTTACACTTGTGTTGTGAGAAATGTTGCTTTGGGTCACTATAAGAACTCAATGTTGCAAATAACATTTGTAATAGGAAGATACATAAAGAGCACCCACTTTATGGAGAAGTGTTCCATAACATGCTTATAAATGATGTGAAAGCGGTGGAGTTTGGTCGCCCATTTGTTTGGCCAGTTCTGCCCGGCGAGTGGTGAGACGCTCGACGAGGAGGTTTCGCGAGGCGCAGGTGGGCTGGACCTCACCGTTTCTCCCTTTGGGCCGGCAAAAAGCTTGGCCCGACTGGCCCGAACATGGCCCAATTAATAAATTTGTGCTAACATTGCGAATAACATTGGTAGCTTTAATAATATAAGTTAATTCCTGATGCGTTCAATTGCTGTAGATTTTTACCTCCGCTTGTTTCTTTTTGGATGCTACATGAAAAAATTTACATTTTGTTTTTTATTCTGATTGCATCGTGTTTTGGTCTGATTTCCCACTACAATATTGGTATTACAGTGATGTGCGTATGTGTTCTTTGGTCCAGCCGTCCAGGAGATGCATTTCACATAGTTGGTGATTTTGGTGATCATCCTATGAAAATATTATGCTTATGACAATCTGATTTTACGATTGCTAGTTTGGATATTTTGTTACAATGATAGAAATTGTGGTCGTCTCATACTGGGTTGCTAATTTGCTATTTATCATTCATGGTGGCTTCCTCATTTTGCTTTTAGCCGGTGCAAGTAATGTAAACTTGATGCTGCTTGC
The DNA here is from genome assembly GCA_019359835.1 of Pharus latifolius. Classification (NCBI taxonomy): domain Eukaryota; kingdom Viridiplantae; phylum Streptophyta; class Magnoliopsida; order Poales; family Poaceae; genus Pharus; species Pharus latifolius. The sequence goes on along the minus strand of CM033328.1, from coordinate 67,559,917 downwards.
CTTGTGAATAACATCAGTTCATTGCTTCTAATGATTGATGGCAACAACACTGTTGGAAACTGAAAGTGTGAGAGAATTGGAGAATCACACAATAATCCATTCATGAGAGAGATGGTGTACATATAGTGCAACAGGGGCATGCAGGGCATGCACGTATATATGCAGGGCATGTACGAGCCAATCAAGGCTCCATAATTAGCTAGATAGCTAAACTAGAAAAGTAATCAAAAGATTAGTCAATATACAAAGAATATGTGTCGCATATTCTAATAGCCCCCCGTAGTGTCAACCGGGAGGAGAGCGGATGTTGAGACTAGATCGAAAATCTATGAAGACAGCGGTTGGCAATCCTTTGGTGAAAATGTCGGCATACTGCATGGCTGTGGGGACATGCAGTACACGGATGTCACCAAGGGCGACGCACTCGCGGACGAAGTGCAGATCGATCTCCACATGTTTGGTGCGTTGGTGCTGGACCGGATTGGTTGAGAGGTAGATAGCACTGATGTTGTCGTAGTAGACGACGGTGGCCTTTTGTGGTGGTTGATGCAGCTCAAGAAGGAGTTGACGAAGCCAACATGCTTCGGCAACAGCATTGGCCACTCCTCAGTACTCGGCTTCGGCGCTTGAGCGGGACACAGTGTGTTGTCTCTTGGAGGACCAGGAGATGAGGTTGTCACCAAGGAAAACACAGTAGCCAGAGGTGGACCTGCGTGTGTCTGGGCAACCAGCCCAGTTAGCATCGGAGTAGACGACGAGGTCACGAGAGGAGCCGCGACTGAGATGAAGACCGAAGCCCATAGTACCCTTGACGTACCGTAGAATCCGCTTGATTAGCTGGAAGTGCTGTTCTCTGGGGTCATGCATATGAAGACACACCTGTTGAACCACATGGGTGATGTCCATGCGGGTGAAGGTGAGATATTGCAGAGCACCGGCGAGACTCCAATACAGAGTTGGGTTGGTGACTGGATTGCCGGCCGATGCAGAGAGTTTTGACTGAGATTCAATTGGTGTAGCGCAAGGATTGCACTGTGTCATGCTGGCACGTTGAAGTATTTCTGCAACGTCCGTTTCCTAGGAGAGGAAGATCCCATTGTCAGTACGGGTAGCCGAAATGCCAAGAAAATACTGTAATGACCCCAAGTCTGTCATAGCGAACTTGCGCTGGAGGGAGGCAATGATCCACTGAAGTAAGCTAGGGGTTGATGCCGTGAGGAGGATATCATCCACATAGAATAATAAATATGCGATCTCAGTGCCATTGTTGTAGATGAAGAGAGAAGGATCGGATTTGCAACCACTAAGCCGGCCGATAGTATGAAGGAGTTGAATCGATTGAACCATGCCCGAGGAGCCTGCTTGAGTCCATAGAGGGACTTATTGAGACGGCAGACGTGCTGAGTCTTGTCAGAGTCGAGGAAACCGGACGGCTGTTGACAGTAAACTATCACGGAGAGGGTGCCATTTAGGAAGGCATTCTTGACGTCGAGCTGATGAACAGGCCAGTTGTTGCAAACGACGATGGAGAGGACCACACGAATGGTGGTCGGCTTGACGATGGGACTGAATGTCTCGTCATAGTCGAGTCCGGGTTGCTGGGAGAACCCTCGTAGGACCCATTGTGCCTTGTAGCAAGCAAGAGAGCCGTCGGAGTTGTACTTGTGACGATAAATTCACTTCGCGGTGACGATGTTGGCACCGACAGGAGCAGGCACGAGATCCCATGTGTTTTTGGCGGTGAGGGCACCAAATTCGTCAACCATCGCTGCATGCCAGTTAGGATCACTGAGGGCCCCGTGATAGGTCTTCAGGGGAGGAGAGACCGGGACAGTTGTAGAGGTGTGAAGGTCGAGGATTTTCTTGGGCATGCGAAAACCATCTTTTCCACGTGTTGTCATGGAGTGATCATTCTGGACAGGTTGAACGGGGATTGTCCGAGCTGGAGCAGTGGTTGTCAGACCGGCAGGGCCCACAGAATCAGCGGCAGGGGCACTGACATGCATGGGTGTTGAGTTTGATGCCTCGCGGTCAGTTGGTGCGCCACCTGCGCCAGCAGCGCACGGGTGATCAGGGGCGGGATCGGAGGATCGGCCAGCTGAGTTGCCGATCGGGCTAAGATTTGCACTGGGCGCAGAATCCACATGCGGGCCGATTGAGCCGGGATTCCCACTTGGCGCAAAAATGGCAAGTGGGCCAAGCGGCGCGGGGTCCCCACGCGGCACGCAATCGGCGGGTGCAGGAACGTGCGTGGTGCGCGGGGGAACAGATGGCGCCAAAGCCACTGGCGGGGTAGGATTTGCATGCGGCGCATACTCCTCGGTCGTAGATGGCGCGAAATCGGTGGTTGGTGCGGGACATGGCGCGCACGCCTCAGCTGTCGGTGCGTGCGTGACGCGTGGCGAGGTAGGCCGCGCAGGACGCCTGGGCGGGTCGGTGGGGCAGGAGACACGAAGATGTGTATAGGAGAGAGGAGAGCCAAAAAGGGATTGAAAGGGTGTGTTGTAGTTGAGAGTTTTGGTAGGATGGCGATTTAGAAGATAGGTGGCAGTGTGAAGAGCTTAAATGAGAAAGAGCTTGGTTGTCGATATGTCTGAGACATCGGTGCCAAGTTGTCTTGGAGCAGGAAGACGTGAGGAGAGCATGTGGAGACGGAGCGGTTGCCGGTAAGAACGGGTAGAGGTCTTCCGAGTTATTGCACCTGTGAATCACTGTTCTGGTCTGGAGATCCTTCACAGAAAAACCAAAGGGATCAAACTCAATAGATCCTTGGTAAATTTGCGAACGGAAATAAGATTGGTAATAATTTTGGGTGAGACCAAAACATTGGAGAGAAATAGAGGTCGAGTGGTGGAAGGAAAATTGGTGTGGCCATTACCGACCACGAGTTGGGTGGATGAGGAGGGATTAGAATGAAAGGAGGAGAGAGTACCAGTGTCAGTGGTAAGGTGCGAAGAAGCGCCCGAGTCCATGTACCAATTTGAGGTAGGCGGGTGCAGGGACATGGTGTTCATTGCCTGGACGAGGGGTGTCTGATCCCAGGACGGCGAGTTGGTGTAGGGGACCGGGGGCGCCATGGCAAGATGAGCCTGTGGCGCGCCCGGACGCGCGCCGGGGATGCCGAGAGCTCCTGGATATGGTGTCGAGCCACGGCCGGCTGGCCACATCTGAAAGGTCCCTATCCATGGGTTGTACAAGGGCGCGACGGCGGAGGGATGACCATAGCCGGTGTAGTTGTTGCGGTGCTTGTTCTTGGACTTGTTTCAGCCGTTGTTGGAGTTGCCTCGGTTTGTCGTGGTTGCGAAATTCAGCCTCAAGAGACAGAGCATGAGATATCCTGTTGTCACGAAACAGGCTCTAGAGACTGCCATATGGTGCGAGCTTGAGCACCGGGAGAGAGGACGATGCCGAGTATCTCCGCTGAGATGGAGGCGTAGAGAAGGGAGAGGACGGCGTAGTCGGTGGCCGCCCAAGCGGCACTCGGCTGGGCAGGGGCGTCGACGACGAGGTGCTGTGTTGCACTAAACTTGCCGACGAGGACGAGGAAGAGCTCGCGCCATCGTGTGTAGTTGGGAGGATGAAGCTCCAGGGAGAAGGGGACGTGCGTGCGCATGTTGATGGTAGAGAGAGCGGAAGCGGGAATAGGGGCCGGCATGATGGCGTTGGCATCGGCAACCACCGCGGCGGTGGCATCGTCGGCCATGGTGGTGGAGAAGAGAGGATCGAGAGTTAGTCTGATACCATGAAAGTGTGAGAGAATTGGAGAATCACACAATAATCCATTCATGAGAGAGATGGTGTTACATATAGTACAACAAGGGCATGCAAGGCATGTACGAGCCAATCAAGGCTCCATAATTAGCCGGATAGCTAAACTAGTAAAGTAATCAAAAGATTAGCTAATATACAAAGAATATGTGTGGCATATTCTAACAGAAACCAAGTAAATTACACTAGTTTCTGCATTAATCTATTAATCAATAATATCTTATCTAAAGATAATAGATCATAGACTTTATAATAATATCATCAAATAAATTTAAAATTTCATGAATATATTACGCACTTGTTGATCGAACCAAGATAATTTATTCAAAAATAAAATAATATATTATTCAAATGTTCATAAACATAACAAAAGTATTGTTGGCTGGCACCGTGGCAACAATACGGTCGCAGCAAACTTGATAAGAATCACACAATCATGCCATGATCTTTTGCTACAACTTCGTCGCCATCCTTGTTCAACTGGCTAATGCTATGAATGATTGCAATAGGGAAGACATAGACTTGTTCAGCATATGGCATGAAATTCCACCATGAGTTGAGCATAGCTCATTAATGCTGACATTCATTGAAGTTGGCATCCTAGTGTTTGATTCGCCACATATCCTCATATGTGTGTATGCCGATGACATCTCAACGTTGTTTGCTGCATTGAAGACTCAATAATGTTGACATTCTAGTGTTTGATTTGCCACCTAACAAAAATAATAATGCAATCAGTACATGCTGATGCCATGCTGACATCTGATTGCCTCACTAGAGTTGGCATCCAGTTGTTTTGATGTGCCACTAATTCTCATTCTAGAATCTCGGCCATTGAAGTCTCTCCTCTTTAGTACTTCAAGCAGCAGGAATTGTCGTCTCATAGTGCAACTACCCTGAGATCTCTTGGCAACCAAGTGTACGCAGGAACGATGATCGTTTTGCAATAGCTCTGCAATGTAGCAATCAATTGAAGAAGTTGCACATCTCACCTTGAGACAACTACAAGTCAAGATTCATCTCTACCACACATTAGTCAAAGGAGTGACATCAATCATCACCAAGTCGAGTTTGAGTCACCTCACGCACAAACTCCATTTGGTGGGGCGCATTTGTTAGACGAAATTTTGTGACAAAAATTTGTTATGTGCTTATGACATATGGACCCCATTTGATCAAAGGGTTAAAATATAAAAATTCTTATGCGTAGGCCTAGGGGAGCAAATAAATGTAGAGTCGTGTTTTGTTCAACAATACAAACACAATGATATATGGTTTGCCTCATAAAATTCACTCGATGACATAATTATCTTTTGTCCCTTTTGGCATGTTGGCTTGAACGAGACTCGGTGCACTAACATAGTCACACCACATAGTCTAGATAATTATGGGTTATGTTCAATCACGACTCCAACATGACCACATGAGTTAGCCTAGGTCATCAAAACTCATAGAAACACAATCAACTTATAAACTCTCAGTCCTGCTCCAAATGACTTATTTGTAAATTGGCACTAAAATTTTGTTTCTCATCGAAACAAGGTGTTCTTTATCATTTTAGAGACCTTACGATATGACAAACATACTTAACACAAGGTTCCATCACGAAGGACACAAGAATCATAAAGTCTACCTCGATCAAACTGATACAGGGACCTAATTGCAATTAAGACATAACTTTTTGGTCTTTCAACAAAATGAGTGGTACCATGATTTTCTGGAATCCTCCGGATATGGTTAATCTAAACAATGTACCATTGTGGCTCAAATGGTATATTTGAAGGTTTACGGCCTTCTCAAATGTCTCCCAGGGGCTAAAATGTAAAAATGACCATAATTTACAAAACCTTGGGAACTTGGAATCGTGCAATCTCTGGTATCAGATGTATTTCCATAAGTGCATGAGAATATATAAAATCTCAAAGAGAACTTATATTTTGTAATTAAAGACAAATTAATAAAAATACATGTTTTCCTATGTTTATTTCTTGTCTTTTCAATATGTATACTTATGTAGAATGGCGTGCCCGCATACTTAGAAGTTTACCTAGAGAAAATTTCCTGAGAAACTTGATATAAATTACGAGGACTCTTATAATGATTATGAGGACCCATGTACGAGAGAGAGAGAGAGAGAGGCAAGAATGAACAAAACCATAACCATTGGAGTCAAAATGCTCTTGTAATACCTTTAGGTCCAAGTCACTAGTCTTCTAAGTTCTTTAGGTTAGCAAACCTTGTTCTAATTAACTAGACAATACCTTTAGGATGCTTTGGGTGAAAGCGAAACCTTGTTCCAGTGACTGAAGATCTCTGCATCGCCCACATATAGAGGTATGTTGTCTCAATCTCCTATGTTATATGTGTGAATGCGAGATAATATTCAATTTTTCCTTCACCATGTCCAAAAGCCTTTGATGTAGATCAATTGTGATGATGACATAGTAGGGAGAGAAAGTGGGTCTCCCTGCAGGCCTACATGCATGTAACATAATTCCATGATAAAGTGCATATTCTTTAGATGTCACACTAGGAACAAACAAGACGAGTCATGTCCTTGTGCCTATACTATTTCACATGCAAACAATATGTCTCAATAATTCATACTGCTACTCTTGTGGTTAATTGTGTCTTAGATTCTATCATTGAAGAATGTGTGAGTTTGGGGCTCTCTAATCTATAATTGTTCCTTTTTTTTTGGATAATATAAGATGATATGTTGCCATAAGCATTAATTCATACTGAATGTGATATGTCTGTGTACGTTGATGTCATTATTATTTTTTCTTTGTCTATTAATCAGGTGGTGCTTAATTTGTGGACAACACCTAGTCTTATTCTTCTTCAAGGAAGCAAGCAAAGCATCACATTGGGATATTTGGCAATTGGCATCATTGATTGCATCAAAATTTTTTACACAATGATGTGATAAGAGGAGGAAAGTATCTAAGTTACTCCCTTTAAATAGCAACAAACAACCATCCCACCATCAATAGTAGTTGTACTCAAAATAAGGTTTATACCATACACCCATTGTAGTGCATATTTTTAATTATGTAACATTTATTGATTTGATCTTCTTGTAGACATTATTTTTCCTTCAATCATCATCTGTTAGTATTTGCTTCCATTTACTACATATGCTAACCTGTACTGATTTAGATGTCAATTGTATCATGTGTATCTTTACCATCCGAATCTTATAGAGTTAGAGGGTCAATCACTCAATCTACCCGGTGGTGTTATATTGTGACCATCTAGATTATTAAAGCCCCCTGGGCTACCCGCTTGTACAAAACTTTGGCTGGCATGCTTGCTCCGCATTGTGCCACGTTGCTCAGTCTTTGCGGCCCATCTGATCCAATTTGGGCAGTTAGGATCACTCCTGAAAACACTAGATTCTCCATCCACCAACCATGACCGCGTCGTCCAGTCTCCACAGTCCATTCGATTTGGTCTGGGCGGTTGGGATCAATCTTTCAAATGCTAGGATCTCCACCTAGCAAGCATAGGAGGGACAAAAATCTCGGCTACCTCACCCTCACCTTCTTCCTTTCTCTCTTCCCCGAAACCCTGTGTCTCTGCTCTGTGGCAGTCTCATCCACTGCTGCTGTCGCCCTTTAGCTTGCAAGGCTACCTTCGAGCTCCATTACGATCACCAGATTTCCTTCTAGCTGTCTCTACCATCCGGTGCAGTTTGGGCGTCTGGCATGGTGCTCCTCCTCGAGCCATGTTCCGCCTTCACCAAGCATGCACCTACACTGGCCTTGGTCGGATCTCTCTCGCACCATCGTCGTTTTGTGCACCATGGCCTCTTTCTCTATTGTCTCCATTCCCCTCACCTTCTCCCACTATTCGTGCGATGGCATCAACAATTGCACGCATGAATCACCGCTACCTAGGGATGTCCTCTGCACCGTCAGTAGCAGCTGACTATCACCGTTGCCTTCATCACCATACCTCACCAAGTGAGGTGCTTCCACCAACAGGCAAACCGTCTTCGACTCATTTCCACCGTCTCCAAATCCATTTGCTTCCTTTTTTGGGATTACTACTTTCAGTGAAAAAGATATGGAGGATGATGCTATAAATGTGCAAAATCAAAAAATTTTCCTTATTTGGATTTAAGATGCTCCAATTTTGAAAGCCTAGTAGGAGATTGATAACCCGCGTTCGTACACTAGTTATCTTATTATCTTTAGTAAAATTTCATAATAGAACTTCCAATTTTTATCTAATTTGAGTCCCAACTAGTTCATTTTGATCTATTTTCTATGTTTCTTTATAGGTAACTTTATTCAAGCCATTCCAAGACAAATGTATTAAAGAAAAGCCAAAACCAATGAAGCAGTGCATCGAAACTCAGCTCAAAGAGCCAAACAAAGCAACATACAAGTTACCCATCCTGTATGGCATGCCTCAAGTTTTGTTTTGTCAAACAGTTTCATGTGGTGGAAACCACCAAGAAAAATAAGACTTCGTACCCTTTAAAAAGGGAGAAAACAGTAAAATGAGATATCGAGGACCATTAGATAATCGGGGACTATCAGCAGAAAATTAGAAAACAGAGAGGGATAAGGAAATATATCTATTGTAGGGCGAGGATCTTCTTCTTCTCCCTTATTCAAGATCTCAAGGTTGGAAGGTCTACCACTATCATTGGAGAGAGCAAATCTTCGTCGAGCGCCACCATAGTAAAGATTGATCACTTCTTCTTTTTTGGTTTATTTCTCATGTTCTACCTATTATGTTTGATGATTTGTAATCTTTTATTAATGGGATAATCCTCTAATTCTTGGGATAGAGAATTCTTGATCGTTGCCACATTATGATTTAATGTTAGGTACATTGGTTTATTTTCATATGGTGATGTTTTTCATTTTTTATCTGAGTCTGTGTTTATGGCTGTTTATTTCATTAATATATAGTCGTCTTCTTGCCTTCATGGCAAGTGTTGCGACGAAGTCTTGTTTTCCGCACCTCCGGACTATGATCATCTTCAAATCTTCGGTTATAATTTATATGTTCTACTCGCACGACGTGAGGGTACCAAGTTAATCACTTAATCTGTTGAGTGTGTTTTTCTTGAGTACAGTCTCAAGCATAAGGGCTATCATTGTTATGATCCCTCTATTCGGTGCATGCATGCGTATCTCTCATGATGTCTCTTTTGTTGAGGATTGACCATATTACTATTTTTCTTCTACTACATGGTCTACCTCTTCCATAGAGTCCATCTAATTTCTCTACCTCCCTCCTATTCCATTATTAGAAATGCCCCCTACTGTTAAGTCTTCATCTCCACCTTTTCTATCCCTTCCTCCACCTCCAAATGTGCCTCCATCTTCAGATATATCTCCATTCCCTTTCTACTATACTCGTTGTCCTAGGGTTTCTACTGCTCCTACTAATCCTCATTCTTCCATTCTTCCTTCCCTGATGGTGTGGCCAGTATTGATGATTCGCTGCCTACGTCATCGCTCCTGACTTCTTGATATATGATCTTCGTGATAGTAGTACTATTGTTGCTCTTGATCGTTATAGTCTCACTGTTGCTAGTACTCTGTTTGAGCCTCATACCTATCAAGAGGATGTCGTTATTCCTGAGTGGTAGTTGGCTTTGTCTTAGGAACTTGCAGTTTTGGATCATACTGACACTTGAAATCATGTTCTATTATCTGCTTAGGCTATTCCCATCACATGCAAGTGGGTATTCAGAGTCAAGACTAAGTCTGATGGTTCCATGGAGCACTGCAAGGCTCGCATTATTGCTTGAGGTTTTCAGTAGGAGTATGCTCGTGATTATGATGCGGTATTTTTTCTTGTTGCTTACATGACTATGTTGCATCTAGGCCCTTTTTGGGTTGATTTTGATTATTGATGACATTAAGTATCTTGGACTAACCATGTCTTTGAGCTATTTGTATGCAGTGTTATTTCTATAAAGTTTGCAAGTGATCCGGGAGGATCTGCAAAGGTCGCAGTGTCACCCAAGGTCACAGTCCAAGATCGCAAGCGCAAGGTCGCCAAGAAGGAAGCAGCAAAGACCTAAGGTAAGTGCTTATTTATTGACCGGTCTTGGAGTTTGGAGTTTGACCGGATTTTATAAGAAATTATTTTTTAGTTTAAACCGTACTATTAAGAGGGGTTACAAAATCTCTTTTAGTTCCGGCAAAAATTGAGAAACTCTTAAGTCATTTGTTACATTCGCATTCATTCATAATCTTGGTCAAAAATCTCAAAGGGGAACTGAAATTGGTCATCCAAGTACTGTTTATTTGACCAGATACTGTTCATTCGACCAGTGGTCACACGAGTACTGTTCATTTGATCAGACACTGTTCATTCGACCAGACATTCCAACGGCTATTTACTAGCCGTTAGAAGTTGTAGCTGTTGCATCTAGGCCTTCATACCTAACCCTAATTTTGATGATTAATGAAAACAAAGTGTTCCGGTCTAATCGTGCTTTTTGAGATTGATTGATACAGGATCATTTGGGAAGAAATGCAAGATGATCAAGATGAACCCAACTCAAAGTGAAGCACAAGACGCAGAAGATCAAGAGACGGGACGCAAATCTTGAAGATGCGAAAGACCTCAGGTATTACGAGTTTTTATTTTTACCGATCTTGGCTTGTGGAGATGATCGGTTAGGAAACTCTTTTCTAGTTTTGACCGTACTATAAAGAGGGGTAGCGAAAGTCCTCTTTCTATCTCCAGCACAAACCGAGAATGTTAGGTCATTGCATCGCATCATTTTTTTATGTGGATTTGCTTTTGGTCTTATTTGGAAAAATCTGTTTTTCAGTTCAGTTTTTGACAGCAGAAGAGTATTTGCATTTTTCAGAAAGATCTAGGTAGATCTGGCTTTTGCTTCTGTTGACAAAAATGTAACCCTTGAAATTATCTTTCCAACGAGCTATTAAACACCTCTTTTGGATTTCTGGATTTAAAGTTATAGCTGTTTTTGTTCATGTTTACTGTCAGTTTGCATAACTGACTGTCAGTTTGAATGTCAGTTTAGTGTAACTGACAATTGTCCAGAGAGGGTGTTTTTTGGTCTCAAATTTTTTGTACTAAACTGACTGTCAGTTTGTCCATACTGATTGTCAGTTGGGGTTTCGACTAGAGAGTGTTTTTACTGTGTTTCTATTTGATTCTGGTCGAGCTAGTACACAAACTGACTGTCAGTTTGTGTAACTGACTGTCAGTTGCGTGTTCCAGCTTTCCTGTTTTGGCTGCAAACGGCTAGCTATTTTTTATCCGTAAATTTTGTCGGCCGTTGTGCACTAAACTGACTGTCAGTTTGCAAAACTGACTGTCAGTTTGGGTTGCTGATTTTCAGCCCTAGCTCCAACGGTTCATTTGCTTCTTGAGGCTATAAATAGGGGCTTTGGGCATGTGTTTCTCACAATAAGCAGCCTCCTCTCTTATACACTCTTGAGCATTAGTTTTCTATATTAAATCTTGATCTTTTGATCAAGTTGAGTGTTTTTCCGATCCACCGAGAGTTTCGTTCCTTTTGCATTTGCATATACTTAGCTTCTCGGTGCGTGTTTAGAGGTCTAGAGAAGACCTCGCTGCCTTTTACTCTTGGTGAGCGCCCTCACCTAGACGGTTCGGAGGTGTGGCCGTTGACCTCTTCGTTCGGAGATTGTCAGAGAGGCTCGGCGAGTGTGTACAAGGCATCGGTGCTCGCCTTTCCGGAGTGGACAAGGAGCAACCATTAGTGATAATATCCTTTGTGGATATTGAAGCGAGACTCAAGAGATTTGAGTGCTTCAACGAGGATTAGTGGAGACTGGGCGAGTCTCCGATACCTCGGTAAAAATCATCGTGTTCGTTCTCTTTCTCTTATTTACATAATTCGTTCTTTATTTGCTTTAAGTTTTAAAGTTTTTAAAGCCTCCTATTCACCCTCCCTCTAGTCGGCATCCTTGATCCAACACGTGGTATTAGAGCTTGGTCTCTCGATTCATTAGGCTTTACCGCCTAGAGAGAGGATGTCGTCAAGCGGGGATTTTCTTCTTGGACATACCGGTCGTGCGCCCATCTTTGATGGAACAAATTATCCGTATTGGAAAGTGCGCATGTCGGTATTCCTAGAAGCCATGGGGCTTGATGTATGGGATATTGTTAAACTCGGCTTTACTCCTCCGGTTGATCCGGCAAGTCAATCCGAAGACGATAGGAGAAAGTTGCATTTAAATGCCCGTGCAAAAAATGCTCTCTTTGCCGGTTTATCCTTAAACGAGTTCAACCGTGTGAGCAATCTCACGACTGCTCATAAGGTTTGGACTACCCTCGAAGAAATTTACGAGGGCACTACAAAGGTTAAAGAGGCAAAATTGCTAATGGTGAGGCAAAAATATGAGACATTCACCATGTCATCAACCGAGTCCGTGGATTCCATGTTTACTCGGTTAAACAACATTGTGAATGAACTCAAGGATCTTGGTGTTGTTTTTACTGACCTTGAGCTTGTGAGAAAGATGCTTAGGGTCTTGCCGGAAAGCTTCGACACCTTGGTCACGGTTCTCACAAACTCCGACCTATCAACCACAACACCAACCGATCTCTATGGGAACCTCATCACCCATGAGATGCACAAGAAGGAAAAGAAGGAAGCGGCCAAATCCACGAAGACGAAGAAGAAAGCTTTGGCCTTCAAAGCTAATGCAAGGAACGATTCAAGCGAAGGCTCCTCCGATGAAGACCTCGCACTTATGGTAAAGAACACTAAAAAACTTCTTCGCAGCTTACATAAGAAAGGTGTCAACATTGACACACGACCAAAGGGGCAAAAGCAAAACAACTTCAAAGACATCATTTGCTATGGATGTCATGAGAAGGGACACATAGCATCAAGATGTCCAAACAAGAACAAGGCGTGGAACAAGAAGAAGAAGTTCTTCAAGAAGAAGAATGAAGAAATCAAAGAAGCTTGTTTTGGAGAATGGATGTCCGGCGGAGAGAGCTCCGACTCCGACTCCGACAACGAAAGAAGTTGCTCCAAGAAGATGGCCGGACTAGCTCTCGGCAACATCAACACTTCAACTAGCTCATCCATTTGCCTTATGGCCAAAGGCGATGAAAAGATATATTCAAATGATCCATCTTATGATGATTTAGTTGAAATGATAACCGAATTAAATGAAGTTTTTGGAAAAACTAAGAAGAAGTATAAGGCGCTTAAGGAAGAACATTCTTTCCTACGCGCTCAATACTCCGAGCTTAAAGATTCCTATGAAAGCATGCTTATAAAAGATGTTACAAATGCTTCATCTAAGGTAGATGCTTCAACTTCATGTAACTTGAATGAATCTCCCTCTAGTAGTCATCACACTCCATGTGTTTCAAATGACAACATCTTAAATGAAAATAATGTACTTAAGGCACAAGTTGAAAAACTTGGAAAAGGCTTAGAAAATTGCTTTAAAGGTAAAGTATCTCTTGATCTAATCCTTAGTAAACAAAGATGTTCTTTTAGAAAAGAAGGATTAGGATATTTTCAAAAGAAAGGAAGGAAACAAAATTCTAAAACTATATTTGTTAAAGCATGCAACACATTTTGTCATAAATGCCATGAAACCGGTCATTCACATGAAGCATGTCCCTTAATGACTCCAAATTATTTTGATACTTGCTACATGCTTCAAAAGTCGAGAAAAGGTTATGCTATAGCAAAGTATGTTGGTGCACCCATGTTAAACAAAAAGAAGAAATCTATTTGGGTGCCCAAAGCTTTGATTGCTAACATTGAAGGACCCAAAAAGGTTTGGGTACCTAAAAGAACTTAATTCTTTTCATGTAGGTGAACTACAAGACCGGTGGGAGACATTGGGTGCTAGATAGCGGATGCTCCGAACACATGACCGGTAACAAGAAGTTGTTCACCTCAATAGAAGACAACTCAAGCGAGAACCAAAAGATTACCTTTGGCGACAACCGTCAAGGAAATGTGGTCGGCTTGGGAGCAAGTATCTCATGAAGTTTCAGGTGACGATCTTCAAGAAGCCATGAAAAACATAACCATTGGAGACATCAAGCCAACAGAGGAAGATCAAGAAGATGATGTCAACGTTGAAAATGTTGTCAAGACGCATCATCATCTCAGGTTGATCCTCCAGAACAAAGTCAAGATGAAGCAATACAAGATGAAGAACCAAGGCAACACCAAACCATCACCAAGGATCACCCTCTAGACCAAATATTGGGTGACGTCAGTAAGGGTGTTCAAACTCGATCTCATATTGCTGCATTCTGTGAACATCATTCATTTGTGTCTTCTTTAGAACCCAAACATGTTAATGAAGCTTTAAATGATCCCGATTGGGTTAATGCCATGCATGAAGAACTTAATAACTTTGCTAGAAATGAAGTTTGGACTCTAGTTAAAAGACCCAAAGATCATAATGTTATCGGAACAAAATGGGTTTTCAGAAATAAGCAAGATGAAAATGGTGTTGTAATTAGAAACAAAGCTCGTCTTGTTGCTCAAGGTTTCACTCAAGTCGAAGGTTTAGACTTTGGTGAAACTTTTGCACCTGTAGCAAGACTTGAAGCCATTCGCATTCTCCTTGCTTATGCATCATGTTTTAATATCAAACTTTTTCAAATGGATGTAAAAAGTGCGTTCTTAAATGGTGAAATTTCTGAACTTGTGTTTGTTGAACAACCTCCCGGTTTTGAAGATTCTAAATTTCCAAACCATGTTTTTAAATTGTCAAAAGCTCTCTACGGTCTCAAACAAGCTCCTCGAGCTTGGTATGAGCGTCTTAGAGACTTTCTATTATCAAAAGGTTTTAAAATTGGGAAGGTTGACACAACTCTCTTTACAAAGAAAATTGAAAAAGAATTGTTCATTTGTCAGATATATGTTGATGATATTATCTTTGGATCTACTAATGAACATTTCTGTCATGAGTTTGGAGAGATGATGTCTAGGGAGTTCGAGATGTCCATGATTGGTGAGCTGAGCTTCTTCCTCGGTCTACAAATCAAACAACTCAAGAACGGGACGTTCGTGAGTCAAACCAAGTACGCGAAGGACCTGCTCAAGCGCTTTGGGATGGAAGACGCTAAGCCAATCAAAACTCCCATGGCGACCAATGGACATCTGGACATGGACAAAAGTGGCAAATCGGTCGATTCTAAACTTTATAGGTCTATGATTGGTAGTCTTTTATATCTCACTGCATCTAGGCCTGATATCATGTTTAGTGTATGTTTATGTGCTAGATTTCAGTCTGATCCTAAGGAATGCATTTAACTGCTCTTAAAAGAATCCTTAGGTATTTAAAATGTTATCCCAGTTTAGGCCTTTGGTACCCTAAAGATGCAAATTTTGAATTAATTGGGTATTCGGATTCTGATTATGCTGGGTGTAAGATTTATCGAAAGAGCACATCTGGTAGCTGTCAGCTGTTGGGGAGATCATTAGTATCATGGTCATCTAGGAAGCAAAATTCAGTAGCTCTCTCCACAGCTGAAGCTGAATATGTGTCTGCAGGAAGTTGTTGTGCTCAATTGTTGTGGATGAAGCAGACATTTTTGGATTATGGGATTTTATTTGATAAAGTGCCACTCTTGTGTGATAATGAAAGTGCCATTAAAATTGCTAATAATCCTGTTCAACATTCTAGAACTAAGCATATTGAAATAAGGCACCACTTTATTAGAGATCATGTGGCAAAAGGTGATATAGATGTAAATTATGTCAGAACAGATTTGCAACTAGCAGATATTTTCACCAAACCCTTAGATGAATCAAGATTTTGCTTTTTAAGGGGTGAACTGAACATTATTGATATATCAAATGCTAGTTGATGTGCTAAAAGTGTTTGTTTGTATAAAATATTATTATTTTATTCCCTCTCTTGTCTTAGACAGCCTCTGGTCGAAATTGACCAAACTGACAGTCAGTTTCCCTAACTGACAGTCAGTTCAGTAGTTAGGAGCCTGGTCTTAGTCTCTGGTCGAAGTCAGTGTCATAACTGACAGTCAGTTTCACAAACTGACTGTCAGTTACGTGCATTTGATTTTGGTCGCAGCACCTGGTCGTGTTCAAGTCCCCTACTGACTGTCAGTTTCATACACTGACTGTCAGTTTCAAAACGCAGTTCTGTGAACTGACTGTCAGTATGGTATACTGACTGTCAGTTCCATGTATCTGAGTTTGGAACTGACTGTCAGTTTATCAAACTGACTGTCAGTTGCGGGATCGAGAACCCTAAATCCCCCGTTCTGTTTTCCTCGCCTCTTCACCTTTTCTCCTCGCCGCCGTTTCCTTTTAGCTCCTCTCGTCGCCGGTGTGGTTGCGCCACCGTTCCTCGGTGCCTGCACCTTCCTCTCGCCGTCGACGACCATCACCGCAGTTTGCTTGCGCCTCCTCCGCATTCGGCCTCCGTCCTCGACCACTTCATCACCGTGCCGTGGGTCTTAACCTCTGCCGGTGCCTTGCCGTGGCCGTGGACTCGCCGTGTGCAGCTTGCCGGCGTTGAGCTTCCCCAAACCGGCCTGTGTTTGCTCTCTGTAGCTGCTCCGATCCTTTGCTCTGCTTCACCTTCGTCGATCTCAGGCTCTCGGTTCAGTTCCTCTAATCAGGTCGTCTCTTCCCTTTCCTTCTCTGTTTTTCCATCATGTCTGATCAGGCCGGTCCCTCTCGTCGTGGGGCCCGACGGAAGAATGCGGCAAACAGCCAGCGTTCATCGGGCCAGACATCCGAGAATCGGCCCTCGCCTCCGCCTGAGCGCGTGCCCGTGGATTATTCACGTTGGCACGCGAGCCACCTTCGCTCGCTCCGCTCTGTGAACCCGTACCTGTCACCGCGACCCACTGGTCGCGACGGGTGCGCGGTGCTCACTTGTTACACAAACCTTCATTTAGACCTGTTTACCAGCGTCTACAGCCGCGCTCCCATCTTTGCCCACCGCTCTCTATCGTGGGGTACGATCGCCTCTCGCACAGGCATCGCTACCCTCGCAGATCTCTTCGGCACTGTAGGGATTCGCGACTTAGTCGCGGATTCCTCTTTGCACTGGGCTGAGGGGCCCATTCGCCAGTTCTACTCCACCGTCTTCGTTTCCCCTCAGCGCGACTTCATGACCTTCATGACGGGCCTCCAGGTCCACACCGTCACGAAGGATCAGCTGGAGTCAACGCTTGGTCTGGTGCGCCCTCCTTCTGGCCGCCAGCTCCATACTCTCCCTGACCTCGAGCGTCGGGAGGTGGCCATGCTCTATTCCGGCCCCTTCCAGCTCCGTCACATCGCTGGCCTGCGCCGCGATGTTGACCTGGCTCTGCGTATCCTCCGTCTCACACTGGTCCCCATGAGCGGAGACAGAGCCAGGGTCACTTATCTGGGCCTTCATGTCCTCATCTCCATCTTTCAGGAGGAGCCATTCGACGTTGCTGATCTCATCATCAGTGAGATTCAGCACGTCCTTCTTTCCCCGCGCCGTCAGCTGATATACGCTCCGTATATCATGGCGGTGCTTCTTCATATCCAGGCCGTGGACACTGAGCTGCCCAGGCCCCATCATCCTCTTCTCTTCTATCCTCCGGGCCAGGCTGATCGCCGGCTCGGTGCTCGCCCTGCTGCAGCTGCTGGCCCTGGTTCTCCCGCATCAGATGATGATGCTGCGGGGGCGTCAGAGGACGAGGCTCCAGCTCAGGAGTCTTCTCCAGCTCCAGCTGCAGGGACAGGCACCGGATCTGCGTCATCTTCCTCCCAGCTTCAGGAGGTCCTCCAGGTGCAGCAGCAGATCCTCAGCACCCAGGCGGAGCATCATCAGATGTTGCTCCGGTTGATTGCTCAGCAGGAGGAGATACTGCGCCGTCTGCCTGCGTCAGACTCTTCGGTTCCTCGCAAGAGGGCCCGCCCTGCGTCTTCGTCCCCGAGCTCTGCTACAGGACCTGTTGATCCAGCTCCTACGGCACCAGCTCCGGATCCAGTCACTGCGGCTCCTGTTCCCGTGGCAGCGGTGACTCCTCCGGCGTCTCCAGCCGCCGATCCGACTGCATCTCCAGATGGCTCCGGAGATACAGCCGTTTTAGGATTTCCTTCAGATGATGAGCATTAGGCTCTGATTTGTTTTGTTTGCCTCCCTTTTTGTGCTTGATGCCAAAGGGGGAGAAGTATTTTGGACATTGGAGTCTGTTCTGTTTATGTCTTTTGATGTACTGAACAGATGATGATCATTTATATATAGAGATGTTTTTTTTTTGTTATCTGTGTATGTCATCTTTTCCTTTTAGCTCTGATACATATGATGACTTGTGTTTAGCTCATATATATATGATGTCATTGATTTCTTGAGATGATGCTCTTGAGCTCTAATATGTGATTATAGCTCTGATACATTGATATATATGATGTCTTGATGTGCATGCGTATGCTCTGATATGACTTATGGATGATTGCACATCTGTGACTTACTTATGAATGAGATGCCCCTGATGTATATGTATTGGTTTATGATCTGATTTTATGAGATGCATATACTCAGGGGGAGCCATTTCATTTATTTTATTTTTTGAACACTTGTTGTCATCAATCATCAAAAAGGGGGAGATTGTTGCATCTAGGCCTTCATGCCTAACCCTAATTTTGATGATTAATGAAAATAAAGTGTTCCGGTCTAATCGTGCTTTTTGAGATTGATTGATACAGGATCATTTGGGAAGAAATGCAAGATGATCAAGATGAACCCAACTCAAAGTGAAGCACAAGACGCAGAAGAGCAAGAGACGGGACGCAAATCTTGAAGATGCGAAAGACCTCAGGTATTACGAGTTTTTATTTTTACTGATCTTGGCGTGTGGAGATGATCGGTTAGGAAACTCTTTTCTAGTTTTGACCGTACTATAAAGAGGGGTAGCGAAAGTCCTCTTTCTATCTCCAGCACAAACCGAGAATGCTAGGTCATTGCATCGCATCATTTTTTTATGTGGATTTGCTTTTGATCTTATTTGGAAAAATCTGTTTTTCAGTTTAGTTTTTGACAGCAGAAGAGTATTTACATTTTTCAGAAAGATCTAGGTAGATCTGGCTTTTGCTTCTGTTGACAAAAATGTAGCCCTTGAAATTATCTTTCCAACAAGCTATTAAACACCTCTTTTGGATTTCTGGATTTAAAGTTATAGCTATTTTTGTTCATGCTGACTATCAGTTTGCATAACTGACTATCAGTTTGAATGTCAGTTTAGTGTCACTGACAATTGTCCAGAGAGGGTGTTTTTTGGTCTCAAATTTTTTGTACTAAACTGACTGTCAGTTTGTCCATACTGACTGTCAGTTGGGGTTTCGACCAGAGAGTGTTTTTACTGTGTTTCTATTTGATTCTGGTCGAGCTAGTACACAAACTGACTGTCAGTTTGTGTAACTGTCAATTTGTGTAACTGACTGTCAGTTGCGTGTTCCAGCTTTCCTGTTTTGGCTGCAAACGGCTAGCTATTTTTTATCCGTAAATTTTGTCGGCCGTTGTGCACTAAACTGACTGTCAGTTTGCATAACTGACTGTCAGTTTGGGTTGCTGATTTTCAGCCCTAGCTCCAACGGTTCATTTGCTTCTTGAGGCTATAAATAGGGGCTTTGGGCATGTGTTTCTCACAATAAGCAGCCTCCTCTCTTATACACTCTTGAGCATTAGTTTTCTATATTAAATCTTGATCTTTTGATCAAGTTGAGTGTTTTTCCGATCCACCGAGAGTTTCGTTCCTTTTGCATTTGCATATACTTAGCTTCTCGGTGCGTGTTTAGAGGTCTAGAGAAGACCTCGCTGCCTTTTACTCTTGGTGAGCGCCCTCACCTAGACGGTTCGGAGGTGTGGCCGTTGACCTCTTCGTTCGGAGATTGTCAGAGAGGCTCGGCGAGTGTGTACAAGGCATCGGTGCTCGCCTTTCCGGAGTGGACAAGGAGCAACCATTAGTGATAATATCCTTTGTGGATATTGAAGCGAGACTCAAGAGATTTGAGTGCTTCAACGAGGATTAGTGGAGACTGGGCGAGTCTCCGATACCTCGGTAAAAATCATCGTGTTCGTTCTCTCTCTCTTATTTACATAATTCGTTCTTTATTTGCTTTAAGTTTTAAAGTTTTTAAAGCCTCCTATTCACCCCCCCTCTAGTCGGCATCCTTGATCCAACAGTAGCTGGCTGTTAACTGTACTGATTTCTTTCCTTTTCGACCACAACGGATAGCTGAGAGGTTGGGCTATAAATATAGCTGCTTTGAGTAGTATTCTCATCCATCTTAAGCCATATTCTCTTATATACCTTTAAGCATCATTTCTCTACTCTTTTGAGCAATTTTTAAAAGAAGTTTTGAGCAGTTTTTGAGTAGTTTTTGAAGAAGTTTTGAACACTTTTGAGCAATTTTTAAAACACTTTTGAGCATATTTTCTCTACTATTTTTGAGCAGTTTCTGTTCACATTTTGAGTAGTTTTTAAACAGTTTTTTGAGCAGATTTCTTAACTATTTTGATCAGTTTTATAAATACTTTTCAAGAAGATTTTTGATCAGTTTTATAAACAATTTTAGAACTGATTTTTAATCAGTTTTACAAACACTTTTGAGCAGATCTTTGAGCAGTGTTTGAGCAGATTTTTTAGAAGCTTCTGTTCACATTTTTGATCAGTTTTATAAACACTTTTGGGCATATTTTGATCTGTGTTTACAAATATTTTTTAGCAGTTTTTCCAAAGAACCAAGAGATATCTTTTTTGATATACAGTTGAGCCCAAGTGCTAAAATCTTGATCTTTTGATCAAGTATCATTCATTCTGATTGAGAGAGATCTTTTGAGAGCATTCATTTGCATCATTTACATCCTTAGAAGTTTCTCGGTATTTTATGGGGTCAAGAGAAGATCTTGCAACTTATTACTCTTGGTGAACGCTCTCACCTAGACGGTTTGGAGGCGTGGCCGTTGACCTCTCCATTAACGAAGGTTGTCGGAGAGGCTCGGCATATTTTGTGAAAGGCATTGGTGCTCACCTATCTGGAGTGGAGAAAGAGCAACCTTAGTGAAAAATATCCTTCGTGGATATTGAAGCAAGACTCATTCATTTGAGTGCTTCAACGAGGAGTAGGGGAGACCGGGCGAGTCTCCGAGACCTCGGGATAAATCATTGTATTTGATTTTCTTACTCTTTCTTAGTGCAAAATATTATTAAATTGTTTCAGTTTATTTACTCTTTGTTTTTTCCTTGCAAAAATTGTTTTTAGTCAAAAAGTTTTAAAGCCTCCTATTCACCCCCCTCTAGTCGGCATCCTCGATCCTACAGACTACAGCCCGCACTCTGGTTATTGTGGTTGCTATTCGTTCCTAGACTATCTCTCAGCTGGATGTGAAGAATGCTTTTCTTCATGGTGCTATAAAGGAAGAGGTCTATATGAAGCCACCTCTGGGAGTTGTGGCTCTTGCTAGGCATGTTTGTCGTCTTCGTCGTGCTCTTTATGGCCTCAAATAGGTTCCTCAGGCCTGGTTTGAGCGCTTTCATTTGGTGGTTCTAGCTGCTGGTTTCTCTCCTAATGATCATGACCCCGTTTTGTTTATTCATTCATCGACACATGGTCGCACATTGATATTTCTATATATGGATGATATGTTGATTACTGGAGATGATGTGGAGTATGTTGCCTTTGTGAAGCAATGTCTCAGTGAGTAGTTCTTAATGTCTGATTTGGAGTCTCTTAGGTTATTTTCTGGGAATTGAGGTTACATCTACTGATGATGGATATTATCTCTTTTAGTAGCGTTTATGTTCAGGATTTGCTTGCTTGATCTGGCTTATTGATATATGGATTGTTGCTACCCCTATGGAGGTTCATCTTCAGCTTCGTCCCACAGATGACACTCCCCTTAATGATTTTTTCTCGCTATCGTCACATTGTTGGGTGTCTTGTCTATCTTGCTGTCACTAGCCCAGATATTGTTCATATTGTTCATGTGCTCAGTCAGTTTGGCAGTGCTCCCACCTCAGTTTACTATGGTCATCTGCTTCATGTGTTGCCATATCTGTGTGGGACTACTTCTCAGCATGTTTTCTATGATCATTCGAGTCAACTTTAGCTCCATGCTTACTCTAATTCACTGGGCGAGTGATCCTGTTGACTGCTAATCTATTACTAGATATTGCATATTTTTTTGTACTTCTCTTCTTACATGGAAGTCTAAGAAATAGATTGTGGTATCACGCTCTAGTGTTGAGGTAGCACTTCGAGTTTTGGATGCTAATGCCTCAGAGATTGTCTGGATTCGTTGGTTGTTGGTTGATCTTGGTGTGTCTTGTACTACTTCTACGCCTCTCCTATGTGACAACATTAGTGTTATTCAGATTGCTAATGATCCAGTGAAACATGATTTAACCAAACATATTGATGTGTATGTCTCCTTCACACGCTCTCATTGTTAGTAGTTGACTATTACTCTTCAGTATGTGTCGTTTAAGCTTTAAATTGCTGATTTCTTCACCAAGGTTCAGACTCAAGAGCAACACTGATTTCATCTCTCCAAACTCTATGTTTCAGATCCTTTAGATCCACCTTGAGTTTTTGTTAGCGGAACAACCAATGAGTTGTATACTTCATACTTTTGCATATGGCCCATGTGATCCATTTAGTCTGTATCCTCTATGTACTTGGTTCTAACCCTAATACAACTCATTGGTTGAATTTCTAAGACGTTCATCAATCTATCGCATCTTTCTTCATATGGATATGGTGGTAGCTTGTGCGTTTGGAACCACATTTTTTCCCAATCTTGCATCACAATTATTGGTTCCTTGAGATTCAAAAAATTGTTTTCTTTTGTCATTTTGCAAATGGAAATTTCTTCATGCAAGATTAGAAATATACAAGGTAAAGATATTTTGTAAGTTTTTTTACAATTGTTTTCCCATATTGAGCTCATCCTAATTTTGATTGTTCCGCTAACAAAAACTTGCTACAAAAGGGAGAACTTTGGCTTTTAATATTTGTAGACCTTGACTTTTGCAATGTCAACGTAAGTGATATACAACACGGTGTTTTGTATTATTTGTAGGCACAAGATATATCATTGACATATGGTTGAACCAATGCTTGAAAGGCATTGCTTTCTGTTTCTTCATGCCTTTGGTCCTAAACCTAGAAATAACACCTACATAGGTTATTTATTTAGGATTTTAAATGGCAGTTCCTTGTTGACTTGTTAAGTAGCTTTTTCTCCAGGAAAATATGTGTCTATCCTTTGTGCTTTATATATGTCCTAAATGCAAGTCAAGTGATATGAGAAGTGATGAGCGGAAAATAATCTGTATATTGGAATATGCATTCTCATATGCAAAAATGCTTCTAAATATATGTTCTCTCTATAAAATACTATGGTAGTTAGGTGTTTCGCTCATGTGTTCACCATGTATGGGAATAGTTTTGTAGTACTATTTGAGTTGATATGGAAAGACTTCCAAATCTCTATCAGTAAAGTGTTAGGTAAACTCATTTCACTCATTCTCAGTTTTACTATCCTAAAACAATTATGAGGTTGTACTGTGGTAGTTTTCACCCATAAGAATTCTTGGTTTTCTATCCTAAATCCATTATCAGGTTATACTGTTGTAGTTTTCACCCGTGTTCTTATCATAAATCAAATCCACAACTATAAATTTAGTTGTAGATGTATCCGCCTTTTCCCTCTTTGGACTAGAGCTAGAGGCAATAAATGAACAAATCAGATTATTATTAACATCTTGTATGTGATATAGAGAATTTCATAATGTTTGCTTCTAGTTTGTTGTGTTTCAAGGAACTCATGTTTGTTGATGTGTTTTTTAATTGCATACTTGGGATTGCCTATTTTAGACTATAATACGGTTTCCTATCCTCTAACTTTTTCTTAATTCTCTTTGTCAGTGTTTCCAAGCAGTTACTGATTCATCCAATATGTTGAATACTTAACCACTGGCGAACTGCATTTTATATGTTGTAGACGGCTTTGCTTGGCACTGTTGGTCTTAGAAACCAACTTGTAGCGTAATTAGGTGTCTAACTATAATATTTGATTTGGTCTCTTCATACCTAAATGAAAATGAGCCTTTAGAAACCTTCATTGTTTTCGATTGGTATTTAGAGCTCTGAGAGAACAACAAAAGTTATAGCTCCTTAATTTACCAAAACGCTAGTAGATAGCTCCTTATACCTAAATGAAAGATATTGTAAATGGACGGAGCATTGCTGGGCGTGGGGATGATACCAAACTATTATGAAAATATTCTCTCTTATTCTATTATTGTAACTTCGTATGTCAATAATCTTCTTCTGTTCATGTAGCTAATATTGTTAGTTGTGATATGATGGATGCTCAAATGTTTGGTGAAACAAGTGAATCCTTGACACCATTTTGCAGTTCTCAGAAGTTTGGTTGTTGTAGGTGGTGGTCTTGAAATTAGAGGTCGTGAGTACTCTATTCTGCATTCCGCTTAAAAAACAAAGTAAAAACTTCAACTCCATTATTGTTGGTGATGCTAATTCGCATACATTGTCATGTGTTCACTGCCAAAATAGCATTCAATGCAAAGCTGTAGTATACAATACTCAAGGACAAGATGCAAAAACAGTTGGGGCTAGACTGATTTTCGAAAATACTATTGCAGAATAAGAGTTTGAAGCTAAATTTGAATCCAACAATGAAGATTTATCTGTAATTTTGGTGGCAATGGGTTCATGTGTGCTTTTAGATGTTATGAGCTTGTGACAAGTGAAAATTGTCTATCCTATAGCTGTCCAAGGAAACTCTTAAGGTTATAAAGTTAAAGGTTGAGTCATTTGCTACTTCGTTGTACAATGTTCTTATGTTACCTATTAGTTTATATTTTTTATGAACAACCTTCTTAAGTACTATTATAAATTGAGTGTCTGCTTTGTTTTCTTTCTATGAATGTATATTATATTTGCAAAAAATAAGCTTGACATATGCTTGTCCGCTCCATGATCATATTTTTGGTTTTATGGTTCTAATGTCAATTGCTTTGATATTAGGATATTATTATAATCAACGTTGAAAAAAAAAACTTACCTCAATAACTATCACTTTTTAGGGGAAATCTCAAACCTCATTATGAGGAGGGATATCGCTCTTCGAGATAGTCTCACTCCCGGGTAAAACTAAACTCGGTTAAGGTTCCACCCGGGTAAACTTCAAGCTAGAGAGCTTAAGAGGTGAAGATTCTCCAAGGTAACCTTACTCCTAGATCAGACTCCACTAAGGTAAGTATCAACCCAAGTGAGACTCCAGTTGGGTAAACTCCAACCTGGAGAGGTCAGGAGGTGAAGACCCTTCGGGCAGTCTTACAGCCAGGTTGGACTTCACTTGGGTATGCATTATCCTAGGTTAGACTCCTCCGGGAGAAGTTTCCACCTAGGTAGCCCTGGAGGTATCGTCAGGAGATTTTAGGATCGCCTTACTAGAGGACTCCCTTCATATTTTCGGTGGGGTCTGTACTGACATATGTCGAAGATTCACAGCTAGAGTAGATCTCATTGACCATCATACCCCTCGTTCCACGGTCCTACAAAGGGGCATTATGACCGTGAGCCACCCCTCTTAGGCTATAAATATCCCCTATACACTTACATTTGTAACTATACTCATTTCAATTTAATACATCCAACCACTAATTAGTGTGTCTTGGGGTTCCCCCTCCCCCGAGAAAGTCTCCTAACCGATTATGTTAGGGACATATCACTAAGACTAAGGTTATATTTAGAATCTCAACCTGTGTAAATCTTCTGTGTCGACTTTTTTTTTATTATTCAATTTGGAGTGACCCATCGTACAGTCATTTTGAGATGCTGATTTCCTATGACTCAGCAAAAATTGCATGTCGCGGGTTTCTAACCACGACAGATACGACAAGTGCTCTTTCAACATTGCTTACATTTTTTTGTTGTTTTATTTGGATTCAGTTTTCGGCGCGGCAAAGCGCACTGTATGACCTAGTATATTTCAAATTCAATGTTGGAGAGGAATTCGGACGTCTTTGAGTAAAAGACTGCATTATTGTGTGTAGTTTGATCCTAAACGAGTTATAGATGGACAATCTCCCTTGCGGTTACAGGTCAGAAGCTGGTGTCGGTGTGGTATGCAGTAGCAGCTCTGCTCAAAACTTGCTTATACGGAGGTGTGACTCGGATCTACACGACAAAAAGTTGTGGGGTCAAGATTCCCTCGTGTGCGTGTAAAATTAAAAAGAAAAATAAAAAATAGGTGCAACTTTGTCTCAAATTCCCCTGTTCACTTCATAGATCGCCAATCCATAGAAACATCTCCCAATCCCCAAAGGGCCCAACCATGTCATGGCCATACCATGGTGCAACAGTGACCACACATTTTTTTTGTTCACTTGGCCAATGGACTCTGATCAGCTCACACCGGCACAGATGATTGCATCTCAATGGATATACTCTGTTCTGTTTACTCCTACTAAAGTGCCCTTCAAACGAAGATCTTTACTATACCGTTGGCATCAAAGCTATTGGTAATTGGTAGTTGTGTAAAAAAGATGCGATAATTTAAATTATCTAATTATCGAATTTGACAATATGTGAATATGATAAAGAATTTTACATCCGAATAACATTTTTTCTATCCAAATTTAACAAAAAAGAATATCCGCATCTACATCCGATAAAATAACATATTTATGTTTGAATTCAAATTTGAAGGTTTTTATATGAAATAGTTGTCTAAATTTGTAATACGTTCTAATCAAATTATAACATGAATAATACAAATATAGTATAAATTCATTCAAAGTGTATTATTTATTAATTTAAAAATAAGTAATTTTTAAATTTTGCACTAAAAAAATAATGAAATAAGAAAACATCAATAATATCTTATAGAATCCGAAATCTGATCTAAATTAAAAAATAATCAAATCCGAATTTGAATCCGACCTATCTGAATTCGAATCCAAATCCGACTTAAAATATGAATACGGATATGATTTGATTAATATCGGATCAATTTACACCCCTATAGTCTATGTAGTGAAGTGTACTGTAGCATTGTGCCAGAGATCTCCAAATTTACATACATCTAGTAAAGGGCAACCATGGACAATAACCTTTTTAACACTATTTTGCGAGGATATTAACAGAAATGTTCACATCAGAACAAAATAAATAACCTACTCACATTAAATTCCTGTATACTACCACTTGAATTGTTTATTGCTTGAGCTGGAACTTGGGAACTGTCTCCACATGATGCAACATTCATCTTGAGAAGCCAAGTTCGGATCAGGTCCTTCAAGATTTTATTCAGGCGGTGATACTGTACTGAATGAGTTGTAAACTTCTGGACCATGGCCTTGACACAAATGATGCTCAATTTGGCCTTTGTGTTTTTGTTTGTATTGCATCAGAAGTTTCCACATGTCTACATTATTGTGTAGCCAGGCCCACCTCCACCCTCTGGGACAGTCCACTCGATGTTTTGCTTTGGATCTTTGATATCACAAGCCTGTAAATACCATTAAAAGATCATTTGGCCAAAGGAAACAAGAGCAGAAAATTAAACAGATAAAGAAAAAGGGATGTCCCAAAATCTTTGAATCAGTTGCTATCTAGATCAAGGTAACTCTGATTGAGATGAAGAAAAAGAGAACACTAAGAGTCTGAGATGCATGAACATTGACAATGTTAATTTTTACATGGCCACCAAGTATAACCATCAAAATCAAAGGGTCCAATCCATTCTGTCTGCATTAGTAGCCTGTGACGGATCTAGAACTTAACCCTGGGGTTCAAGCTGGGCTGAGGAGGCAGCCAAGTAGGGCCATCAAGCCTTCAACTGGAGGCGGCAGAAGCACTGAGCTGTGGAGGATTGGAAGAGGGCTGAGATAGGAGCTGAAGGAGGGCTAGGTGGAGGTTAGGAATAGGCTTGTGAGGCGGAGGTCTGGCAGCAAGAGAGCCACCTGCCAAAGGAGAGCAACAAAGGGCTGACACCAAGGGTAGAACAGCAAAGGCGAGGAGGAGAGAAGAGGATTGCAGGAAGGGCAAGGCACTAGTGGGGTTAGATCACCGGATTTATCAAAGCTAACAACACTAGTTCTTTTTAAGTCAAAAACTTGTGTCAGTTTCAGTCAAAAACCTGTGAGATGAACTAACCCAACAGGCAATGTGCAAGTCCTCAAGACAACTATGCAATCATGAAACCCTGTACTTTTGTATCGAAATGCATAATGCAAATGCAGTTTACACATGGACCCTGAAGAGTATGGAGTCTAACAACCCAACATATCAAAATACCTTGCAGTGAAGACAATTTTGAGCATTTATGTGAAGCTTCATATCACCTTTCTCATCAGAAATATATCTGCAGAGAAACAGGTATGAACAGTAGAGATCAATAAGCTCACTTTTGACCAGCTAATAATTTTTATTACATCTTTACCTACTATACAAATAAACAAACTCAAGTAGACGCGACAAGTATTATCTTACTCATATACTCGAGCTGGGCAGTAACGTGATTCTGGTCCAGCATACAACGGAAAATTTACTCTTTCAGGTACTGTAGGATCTCTCAAGTGAAGATGAGGAGGCTGATCATGCTCATGGTTTGTATTGCTCCTGGACATGGGAAAGGATGAATAATGAAAGAACTAAATTGAAAAGACATATTGCATAGCATTTTTTTTTTTTTTGGAATCTCTCGAGTTTGAGATAAAGAAATGACAGATCATCACCTGCCAATTTTGATTAACGCATCCAAAACAACTAGGTAACTTCAAAAACTTGCAAACAGGAGAACACATAATACAATTTACACCTTCACAACATTTCGAACAGCTTCTAAATGTATTTTTAATTCGATGCCAATCAAACAGGAATTTGTTAAAAATTATGTAGGTAAATGTCAGAGCACCCGGTTTTGGTTCACTGACTCTGACTCGGGATGACAATCTTTCTACTAGTGTATAGCATACTTGTGCCCTACTGCATGGCAAAGCCCTGTTGAAGAGTGTGAGAATAGATAAAGAAGAAAGAAATAGGGATATGGAGAGATATAATCTTGCATCACTCATATAATCTTGCATCACTCTTTTTAGAAGTTTCACCTGTATAAAGACGTTGGGACATCAAAGGATATCTGTCCATCTGGTTTTGGATATTGAATAGGAGAATGCAGACTGGCTGTCTGTCAAAAAGGAATTGTTCAGTCAGTCTCACTGGCAACCAAACAATATGAATACTTGTTCTTAATTTATTTACAAAAGTTAGCTGAGAGAACTGAATTGATAGCCATAGCAGCAGCTCACACTCACATTTGTAGCTTCATGATCAGGTTTCCCATGCTTCAATGTAAAAGGTGACTTTCCTTTGAATATGTAGCTAAAAATAAAAAAACCTCACATAGTTTAGCAAACAAAGGAGAATATTTGAACGACTATATTTTGTATCTTATCAATTGGGACCTCACCGTTCTAATGCAGACAAGGCCATGCCAGGAATGAGTCCATATTCAAATGCCTGGAAGAAAACAGGACATAAAATGGACGACTTAGCAGCAATGCACAAAGCAGTTCATTCTTGCTGTCAACTTATAGGGCTGGATATATAATCAGAAAGAATAAATAGTTCAATGTAATTGATCATTAAATAACCATTTACCGGTCTATAATTCCTAGCTTTATAGAGTTCTTCCCATATCCATGACTTCTTGAGATTCTCCCAATACAATTCCATGGAGGTTCCTTCAACAATAGCCTTGAAAGTTGCATCCGCCGCAATCATACCTTTTTGCACACATCCTTCCTATTAGTACAAGGCTTACCAAAATAATCAAAAGTTGACATTGCTTTAACAAAATGTACACAAGATGTAATTTGATAAAGAAATAGGAATTGAAACACTGAAAGCAAATAGCAGGGCAATGGTTGTGAACCAGACATACAACATCAAACCAACAAGCTGAGTTGCAATCCAATCAAAAGAGCTCAGGTTTAAGTAAAGTACAAGCTCTATGGAAATTCCACGCAAGCCATAACAAATAGTAAACAGATACCTGATTTCATAGCTGTATGTGTTCCTTTTATTTTGGGCACATTAAGAAATCCTGCAGAGCATCCAATAATTGCTCCTCCGGGGAAAACTGGATTTGGTATTGACTGAAATTTTACAGCAACTTCATCAGTACCTTATCAGTATCAATAACCAACAAATGCAAAGCAAAGCTTACTACAGGCCATCCCAATTAACAATATAAGCAAAACACTAGAAAGAAATATTGAGTGATCTAATCACAACAAAGGAGAAACAAGAACCATCTTTTGGCTCATAAAGCTAATAAAGAGTGGGGAAACTGTGTACCACTTAAACAACAGATGAAACTGAGCAATGTCCATGTAGAAGTGAATGCAATATAATAAACTAATAACATGCTGTATCTGGAGTGCACATAAAGCTTCCGGGTGCATCTACTTGCTATGAATTTTCCATGTCATTTAAAGGTTATGTTACCTGGAAACCACCTTCATTCAAAGTACGAGCACCATATTGAAGAACTGTTCCACCTTCCAAAAGTTGTCTGATTGCAGGGTGGTGCTTAAATTTCTGAAATATAATTGAAGATTCATGAAAGGAGAGTGTTCATAGAATTGAAAGTCACAGACCAGATAAAACTACTGGTCAAAAAAAGTACTTCCACACCAAAAGAACACGCACGCACCTGGAATTCATCATAGGGGCTCAAGAAAGGATTCTGATAATTCAATGCAACCACCAGACCAATTGCTAACTGAAATATCAGAACACATTGAATTTAAATATGATTCAACTTCTTAATGTTACCATAAAAGATTCACATTTGCCAACAACATTTTAGGATTCCCATGTTATCAGAAGATTTCCATATCCTTAACCTATAGCTGAAGGACCATATGGTGAGTTATGAAATGGTGATTCAACACCCTTTTGAAACCCTAATTGATTATTAAGACTCAAAAAGAAGGGGGGGGGGGGGGGAGTAGGCCATTGGAATGCAAAACAAGAAGGCAGAAAAATGAAAGATTCAATAAGTTTCAAGATAATTGTCAACTATGAAAAAAAAAATGTTTCTATTGCTTAGGTTGTGCAGAATGCAATTTATAACTTAAGTTTACCAAGAATTCATCAAAAATAGGTGAAGATGAAAATCTGCAAGACTAACATAAGAACTACCTGCCTATCATCAAGGTGGTACAGAAATGATCCTCCATATGTCTTCAAATCCAAGGGCCATCCTACAGTATGAACCACAGAACCTGGTTCATGCTTTCCTCCTTCAATCTCCCAAACCTGAATGAACAATATCCAATTAGTCGCGAATGGCATTACAAACATATTTACATTTTGCTAGGGAAAATAGGTGGAAAATTTGAAGGTATAGCTCATAAACAACATCCAACAATAGAAGTAGAAAGGATAAGCATAAAATTTATCACAATGTTTCATAAAACAAAAGAAACAAAGAAAAGTAAAAGCACCATAGATATACATAGGGTATTGCATGTTTAATGAGGTAAACTAATTGGGCATAATGCAGACTGCAGACATAGATTCTGACTTCATAATGAGGTTATATCAATTGGTATGTTCAGTGCTCAAAATCATGGGCACTCAAAAGTGATGTTAATAAATGTCTAGTTACCTCCTTGATTCCTAGAGCATATGTCTGGTGGTGCCCTTGACCACTCTCTCTGAGCTTGTGATTCCTTATTATTTTCTGAAAAGTAAATATAAAAGGATAAGTTTAGATTTAGCATCTAGTTGCAAAAGTATAAAAAAATAAAATCAAATGAATCTTTCAAGGATTAATGTCATCAAATACACATTCTACTAACCTCTGATAATGAACCTCGGCAACCTTCAGCAAGCAGTGTTATGCGCCCTGCATTTTCTAAGTCACTGACCATGAGAATAAATGCATGAGTGGAACAACCACAGTACAAAAAGAAGTATACTTCTTAGAGAAAAAGCGAATGAAAAGAAAATTGGTACTCTATCCAAATGATGAAAGGAAACAGTTATTACGCAACCAACAAACCCAATCATCCGCTATCAACATGTCTAAATATGTTTAGGCGAAAGACCAGATGCCTTATACTTGAACAGTAAAAGAGATTACTCGCCTTTTAGTTCAACACCGGGTTGAAAGGTTTCCCTTTTAGTACCATCCTTAGCAATACCAACATCGTTGGTTGCGACGCCTGTAACTATTTGATTTGCATCATAAAGGATCTGTTAGAAGCAGACAAAAATTAGGCCTCCACACAGAAGTCACTTCAATGAAAAATGTCAATACCTCACTAGCAGCAAATCCTGGATAGATTTCAACACCCAATTCTTCAGCCTTTGTTGCCATCCAACGTACCAATTGGCTCAAGCTGGACGAAAATAAGTTTGTTGGCATAAGCAACATTCTCTAAAACCATATTTGCCAACAACATTCTCTAAAACCATATAAAAATATTAAACTTCCTGAGAAACTGCAGGTCAAGCTGATATAACACATCAAAAATCTTGGTACCTTATCACATAGTTCCCCTTGTTGTCAAACGGAGATGGAAGTGTCCATGCCTTGTTCTTTGTTAACAGCCAAAACTTGTCAGATGAGACGGGGACTCTGATCGGGACCTATCAAACAGCACAGAAGACACATGAAAGCAGCTTCATTGATTGTACTTGTCAAGCTACACTATTCCACGGGGCATTCTCAGTAAGAGCACGATCGGAAAAAACAATAAATAGCAACACAGACAACATATGTAATGAAAGGTACTCCAGCTAACATTCAAATTTTCAGAAGGCTACAGGGTTGCTTCCTTGTGATGTCTGGCTAAACCATAAGTAGCTTAAAGCTTCAACTATTTCTGCTTGTACAGTTCCTCTATGAATTTGTATGTATTATGTAAGATCCTTCTACACAAAAACCTCCGGAATTTCCATGATCGATCGAAATTTAATCCATGCAGTGAGCATCGCAGAGAGAGAAAATTAAGAAATCAAACCTAAATAAATGTACTTACCTGGAAACCAAAGCAATCTACTCCCTCTATTTATAAATATATTTCACTTTAGAGTCATGTACAAGAATTAAGACGTGTTTTGAAATAATATGTTTAATCCTATTAAGGACTGTATAGCATATTAATTATGATTAGATAAGCTTTTGATTGGTTTATGGATCGGAAGGGAGAGCATAAAGGAAACAATGTGTAAAATTCTGTAAACGTAGGGAATAATTAAAAAAATTAAACATGTCAGCATATTGCAGTGCACAGAACAGAAGTGCCTACACTCTCCTGCCTCCACTGCGGGATCAGTTCATCCAACGCTCGGGGCTCGAACACATTTCCCGACAGGATATGCGTACCTGCAAAGCAAAATCACGTCCAAAATTTCACGAGGAGATCAAAACAGCTCCTGCAGTGCACTAGTCCCATAACAAACAAACATGCGTTTAGGAATCAGGAGGAGGAGGAGGCGGCGGGAGTGGCTCACCGACTTCGGGGCCCTTCTCGAGGACGCAGACGGAGAGGTCGGTGTCGGCAGCTCGGCAGAGCTGCTTGATGCGGATGGCGGCGGAGAGCCCGGCCGGCCCCGCGCCCACGATCACCACGTCGTAGCTCAGCGCCTCTCTCCCCACTCCGCCGCTGCAGAGGCGCCGCGTCGCGCCCCAGCTCGGCGGACTCGCGGCCGCCGAGGCGAGCCTGGAGGCTGCCGCGCGGAGGACTCGGTGCATTGGATGGAAGCTTCGAGAACGTGTGGGAGTGCGAAGTGGGAGAACGCCGGGAACACACGGAACGGGCGAGCAGTTGGATGAGATCGTCGAGGTGGACGAACAAGTAAACAAATATTCTTTATTTTGTCCCTCTAAGCCTCTACTAGACTACTACTCTACTACTTTGTGTGGGCTAACTTGCTCGGTTCGGCCTATGTTTTGGGCTTTTTTTGGGCTTGTATTTGGTGGACAAATTGCTAAATCGAACTTGCTATTGGCCCAGCCCACTAAGAACCTGTTATGTCTAGTTTATTAACATTTTAGCTTCTTAAATAAGTTGAAATTGGGTGAAACAGTGACTTTAATTTTGGTTTATCTTTTAAATTGAATCCCTTCAACTAGAAGTTGAAAATAAATTAAACCTCCTTTTCACCGACTTATTGGGTTTATAAATTTAAATCAACTTATAATGTTAAACTAAGTTAGACCAAATATGCCTTAAATGTTTAAGATTGTTTGTTTTGCATCATAGAACGTGCTTAGTTTGCATCCTCGTTAAAAAATATTTATCGTGAAATCCGCTTGAAACTTGTTCAGAGATTGTTTGGTTCATATCCTCATCATGTGTGGACAAATCATGTCTTGAGTCTTACCCAAGGCCAAGCATACTTATTTATTCCACCACAACTAAATAAATCAATTTTATTTATGCTTGACTATAAAAATTAATAAGGGCGCAAATTAAATAATCTTATAATATGAAATGGCTTGAGCAGAAGACTGCATGAGATGTGTCATTGTGCCTCGTTTGGTTCTAACTAGCCATGTCGAGACTCGGACATTCTTAAACACTCAAAATCATGCAATAAGCAATCCAATCATGCATGATAATCCACAATTTTACTATCATGTGCTCAGAAAATTAAGACAACAACTAGAAAGACCTGCCTTGGATATGCTTCACTAAACAAGAGAAAGTGCTATAACTTGAAGCTAACTACACCTTGTATATTGTTCAAGGGCGAATCTACACAGGCTCAAGGGTGGGCCCCTTCTAGTTTTTTTTCTAATTATGAAGAGATCTTTTTAGGTGGTAATTATCACACAGTAATTTTCCCCTCCTAATTTTTTAACATTAACTCATTCTAATATTAAAGAAAATTCCTTCAATTCAAGTTTTGGAAATTTATTCAGCTATATTTTTAAATTATATATAAGTTTATCTAATTCTAAATATAAGTATACTATGTCTATTATGTTTATATTTTTGCTTCTCTAATTTTAATTTCTGGATCTGCTATTTTTACATGTACAAAAAAAGGGACACCACCTACTATTTAGACGACAAACTATCGAAACAAAGTAAACATTACCTTATACAAGAATGCGTCCTGCTTCCTTCTCGCTGCACAAATTATCCGGCATTTCTCGCACGATGTTGGAGTCAACGACTGCTTCTATTGGACAAGTTAAAAATGGATTAACAAAGCTATAGAACCAATTAAGACTGGGTTAACTAATATTAACTATCATATAGTAGTATTCTGAGGTTTAACTCCAACCGAGCACAAGGTCCCATCACAAGCATTACTTTACAAAACATTTCAGTACATTGCAAAGTATAGCACGATCGGATTCAGTGCTAGTCTTAGCTGCTTGCACGTAGCTTTCCATCTCGACTTTTCTATTGGGTATCAAACATCAATCAAATGTTCGTCCATGTCAGGGTGAGGACCAACACAGAATAATCCTGTCCTGTGTTCACTGTACGTCTGTACCTGCTCTAATATGTTTTAGAGTTCCCTACCTATATTTTTAAGAAATTAAATTATACAAATCTAAAAATAATACGATTAATGGTGAAATAGTAGGTAATTACAAATAAATGTGCTCAATTTACTTTAAAAACTATGCAATTCGTTTGTAAAACTTAAAGCCTATTCCAGTAGTTCCTATAATTTTGGTGCTCTAACGATGGGTGCGCTTCTCTTGTTGTTAGGGTAATGCTTCTTACAATTAACCATTGAGTTTTGTGTAATACCTGCAAGTCCTCTTCCCCTCTTTGATCAATGAAATGCAGGGTTTCTGCTTATCGTCAAAAACACAAATTTGACAAGCATGTTTCATATCCTGGCATAACAAATTCGTGCACAAAATCGTAGTAGATAGACTCAAATCCTAGCGACCTAAGATTTAGCCGACAAATAGTTAAGACCAACAAACTATCAGATTAACAAATATTGCTCATGTTCGGTTGTTCCAAGCACAAACTTTCCAAAAAAAATCCTTCACACGCTCGATCAATCAGTTCGTGCAGTCCTAAACTCCGAATCTTGCAGTCAATGCGTACTTTTTAATTTTTATGCATCCAAATTAGTCAATTAGATATATACGTTTCAACTTTGCTGTTCCAACCATGAAGGGCCCATGGGGGCTATTCTTGTATAGTTCTATATAAGGTTGCAGTTGTTAAAACGTACATGTGTCTCGATATCTTTTGCTCCTCGCACGTAGCTTCGAAGCACCACTTCTTTTCTTTTTCTAATCCTATCAATTGCACCAAACTTAAATTTGGTACGGTAACGTCAAGGCAAGCAAAGACACACGGTATCGTATTAATTATACAGATAGTATTAATTAGTAGCCGCACGGGTTAGGAATAGAACTCATCTGATTCCCTAATACCTCTGCATACGGCTCAAAAGTTTCTAAATGCCTCGTGAAGCTTCTTGCTTGCTTCACATTAGTGTTGTACAATTAATTCAGTGATTTGATGGCCTTAATGGAGTAGTGCAATTTTAGAATGTGATGGAATTGGAGTGCCCATATGATAGGATCATGGGATATTGCCATGTATTGTATTCTTTAAATTAGACAAAACTAAGTCTTCAATATGTTAGCATGTCATCTTCTACGATGACCCCATTTCCTGTACCCCACCCTGGACTTCAATCCATATCTTGATGTGATCAGTGAGATGATACGTTTTACACACATGAAGGTGACCTACGATCAGACTACTAACAGCCTTTGATTCTAGTGTTTCCTTCAGTCTTTCCCTGTCAAAGAGTTATGTGTACCCTTTTCATCTCAAGGATGACATGTTTTTTATTCTCGTGAACTTATATATTTGTGCCAAGGTCTTTGATGTGAACAAGATGTAAAGCACAAGAATATAATGGTGATCCATATGTTGTTGATCACATGAAAAATGTCATTCAGTGTTGCCATAGTCACAAACAACAACCGAAGGAGAAATTGATGATGCAGATGTCTCAACTCTGTATGAATTGAATGCAAGAAGAGGTTTTGGACATGTGATCCACAAGGAGCAATTCAGATTTCAGAGTTGAGGTCACCAAACTATGACATAACTTGCTAGCTTTTTAGTGTTTCTTCGTTTAGCATCTTTCAGACTGTTTCAGGACAACCATTCAGTAACCTGTTACCTGCTGAAGGGGTAACATGCTGGCTAAATTTTAACTAGACCCTAGTTTCTGATGCAGATATCTCTCTCACTCACCCTTCTCGAATATCCCATTGGGTAGAAAAGCCATCCTAGCTTCCGATCACCGGAAACAAACAGTTAGAATTCGACTGTCTATTTCAGGTTGGACAATCGGATGGATCTTCCTATCCTTCCGAGGATAAGAATTGAGAACCTCCCTATCATTCTACTTTCATAGCATGTACCTAACTTAGTTTATAAAGATAAATTCCGTAGGTTCGGTTAGGTGTTTCGATACAGTGAGCCGACGGAATGGGCATCCAATGATTTCCTTAATGGCCTATGAATTAAGGACATGGTCACTGTATCTGATGACTTAGGATCAGCGACTTCTTTGCTCTCAGTACATGTTTGTAAGGCATGACATCCAAAGAGTTAATGCCGGAATTGCACTGTACACTGCTGAAACATGAAAGAATGAGAGGCTATTGCCTTGTAGGCCTGTAGTTGTCTCGCTTTTACGCCCTGTGAGGCATCGCTGTGCTGTTGACTGGACTGCACACATGTGCAAACAAGAGATATTTATTGGAAGAGAGGCACTAACCTGGCCCAAATTGGACTAATACATCATTTTTTTGAAACCGAACAGTATTGTCTGACTTAAGTTTTTAAGTGAATTAATTTAATATATTGAAGAGCGGCTGCTGGAGGGTTTGGCGATGAATTTAGGAGATCATGGCATGATTGATTATCTGCATCTAACTCAATCAAATCCACTCATGTAATATCTTTTATAAAGTTGGTGATTGATTTGCTGGCTTGCATGCCCGAGCCAAATTTTTGGGATGCAAATTTGGACCAATCTAAGAGAGAGAAGCTCAAAGTTGACCTGCCTAATAACATCATCAGGAGAGTGATTAACACATACTAAAAATTATTGGGATAATTTAAAGTAGATTAAATATTATTAAGGTACAAATTAATAATACTAATGACATTTTTAAAATATTATACATCATCATTTGCATTATTCATTCAACCAACTAAATAACAATTCATCTTAAACCATATCTGCTCATACAACCATGTTTCACCGAAAAAAGAAATCACTCTCTTCTGAGTGAAATTCCCCTTTGTGTTGCGGGTGTGCTAGTATACATAAATATACATATAAAATAACATAGAGAACACATAATCTTAGAGGAAATAGTATACTTTATTAATTCAAAAGAAAATTACAAGTTACAAGTTTCTTTGGGATTTTACATATTCTCATTGTGACAATGTAGCAACATCTTGACTTCAAACAATTGCGTGATTTATAATTCTCGGGACTTCATAAAGCTCCTGATGAATTATATCTATAGAACGAATCTGCAGAAGACCTCCGATTAAACTGTGCTAATGGTCGTCATCTTCAAACTTCAAATCTGTCCTTGATGAATATAATGCATATGCCCATGCATGCAACTATGCAAATGCACAGCCTTGTCTGTTTATGGTGCTATCACAAATATGTGTGTGGCCTTCATCTCTTCGATGCCCAACCAAAGTGTTGTTTAGCCCATCGATTGCGAACAGATGGATGTCTTTGCCTAGTTGCCCGACATTAGTAGTGTCCGGCTACATCAGTCACAGATAAGATGTCGCCTTCGCTTCGTTAGTGCCCAGTGACATGTTGTATGAATGGTAATGGACTGTGATAGCATCTTAACTTCGTTGGCTTCTAGAGATACACATTGCATGGTATGGAGGCACATTGAAATGTCCATCGATGGCTTCTGGTTGTTTTGAAAACTTTTGGCACGATTAGAATGAATCGGGGTGACACGTCTTTTATCTTCCATGATTCAATCCATTGACATAATGTACTGGCTCCCCTTTATCTGACTCGATGGAGGCTTTTGTGACCTCTGATCAGCATGAAACTTTGTGAAGTAGCTTCTAGATAGATCTTCTATTGCTCATCAAAATTTGAGGTCAATTGGACCTTTGAATTAGAAACTATCTTTAATACATGGCCCGTACGTCAAACTGGAATTCAGCAAGACAAAACCTATTTGCAATGATCTTCTATTGATTTTCTCAACCTCTGATCGAAGTGAAACTTGGAGGAATTGTTCCACTAGAAGTCTTCTATCCCGTATGTTAGGTTGGAACTTAGTAGGAAACAGCTCGTTTGCCATAACCTTTTGAAGACCTTTATGATCTCTAGTTGAAATGCAGCTTAAAGATCTCTGATCGAGGTGAAACTTGGAGACTTCTAATCTCTTATCGAAGTATAACTTAATAACCTCTGATCTTTGATCGAAGTGGCGACCTCTGATCTCTGATCGAAGTGCAAGTTAGCAACCGCAGAAGCTTCGACCAAGTCCTATTGATCTGCCAACTTGGCTCGATTAGCGACCAGCGAAGCTTCGACCAAGTCTTGATTATTTTCAAGTTCCAATAGTCCACACATATGTATTTTTTTTACATTTTAGTCCTTTAATCAACTAGGAACCGCATGTTACATGACGAATCTTATTACAAAATTTTGTCGAACAAACCAACCAAATAACCCTAGTTACTATGAAAGATATCTATCTATTTAGTTAGAATTCTTATATAATTTGGTTAGGACTCTACTAATGTATTTGATTAGAATTCTTCTGTATTGGCCTATATAGGCCTATTGATTTACAGTAATATTATTTTGATGTTTTTTCTTTAAATTTAACATGGTATCAGAGCCAGGACCCCCAAAACCCTAAACTTAGCCACCCACCATCGATTCACCGCTCTCGGGAGGCGGCGACAGACACGAAACTCCTAGGGGCGGTGCCTTAGAAAGTTCTTTATTTTTCTTTGCTTTGCGTCTGTCTCTGCTTGTGTCCACACAGCGCGCCATCGCCGTAGCCATAGCCGTTCCTTGGGTTTGTTGCGCACATGTTCGTGTGCTCATCTCTCTGGTGTCGTGTTGCGTTGGAGTGTTTGGTTTTGAGTTGTTTGTTTCTTCTCGCGGTGGTTTGGTGATTGGGATGGTGTTTGATGGGAGTTCTTCATACTAAAAGAGCCTTGTAAGCACGAACGTTCGCATGGATTGCGGCGGTGCTTTTGTGTTCTTCAGATTCTGTCGGCAGTCAGCTCATATGGCCATCGCCACTTGAGTGAGCAGTTGCTTCTCCCTGGCCAACAATCTTGGTTGAGTTTAGCATGGTCTGCTCGGCATTGGCGGCGTCAATCTTGTGGACATCGCCATTGATGAGGACATCCTTAGCACGAGCAATCAATCAGAAGAAATCTACGTTCGACCAGAAAGGCTCAAGGCCACAACACCGCACAAGGTCGCTGCCGATGGTCAGAAGCACATGGTCGCAGCCTGAGGACCAAACAGCCTCGCGACCAAGCGACGATTGGATGTTTGTTCAGAGAATTCGACCAAGTGCCAATTTCGGCACAGATGTCTGAATCGGTCATATGAGTACTTTCTGAAAAGGTATTCTAAAGAGATTTCCAACGCATCAAGAATCATCAAAATCGGACATCGTATGCAACCAAGAAACCCGAAAGAATGTCAAGTGCACGAGAGGAAAGAGTCATGTTCGGATCCGTGAGAAACAGCAACTTCAATCAAGCTCCAATTTCAGCATAGATGTCCAAGACAGTTGTTCGAGTACTTGTTGGAAAGATATTCAAAAGAGCTTTCCAACGCATCAAGAATCATCGAATTGTGACATCTTATGCAATCAGGAGACCTGAAACAATGGCAAGTGCTCGAGGGGGACAAGTCCTGTTCGGATCAGTGAAAAGTAGTTCGGGATTTTCTTTTTATAGTTTGTTAGAATTCTATTATGTTTCAAATTAGTTTAGAATTCTGGTTTAAATCTTCTATGTTTGTAGACACCATCCTCTATAAAATAGAAGGCATGGTCTTAGTTTTAGGTAGACTTCGTTGATATACAGATTGTATGCTCGTGTCTTTGCCGACTTGTACAATTCGGAGTTTCAATGTTCAACTCATAATTCAAATTATTGAGTGTTATCCTTTCGCTGTTTCTCTTGTTTTTCTTTATTGATTTGCTTGAGTTGTTCTTCGTGAATAAGTTAACCAAGCTTTGCTCGGTTGATAACCAATTGAGGAGTGGTTTAGCGATTGTGAGGTTTCTGGTCGCGTGTTTGATCGCGGTTAGCCGCCTCTTCGTCAAGGTCGCAACTCGCATTTATCCACGGATTTCTCTTACGACGGAAGATCGAGACCAAACTACATGCACGCATCTTAAGGCGAGGCGTGTGCATATCAGCCATGCCTCATTGTGTTCTCGTATCAGTTTTCTCCAGTGTTTCTGACACTCACGGAGCCACCAAGCTGCCACCTACTACTGCCGCTCGGCTCTACTACTTCTGTCATCACTGTTGCTGTCTTGATTTGATTCTGGTTTGACCAGTTTTTGTTCGGGTTTGTTTGAGCTCGTTCGGCCCTTTGTTTGGGCTTGTTTGACCTTGATTTGGTCCTGGTTTGACCAGTTTTTGTTCTGGTCTGTTTGGGTTCGTTTGGCCTTGATTTGACCAAAAGTTGTTATTTTGATCATGGCTATAGGTATGCCTTTGATTATTGCTATTAGCTATTGATTAGTTTTTGATTGTTTCGACTTAGTTTTCTTGTTATTTTGGATTGGGAAAGTGTATCATTATTGACTCATCATCTGCAGGCCATTATTGGCTTATTATCTGTAGTTTCGTTTACTACTTGCCGTGTTGTTGGTTATTTCTCTACTATTTCATCTGCTGCTGTAATCTTCTTCCACTAAACCTCTCATCTTCAGATTTTTAGCGTATCATAATTTTCTCCTTTTCAAACTCAAGTCTACTTCTGACTTGAATTTGAGTAAGGGTATTAAAGATATCTATTTAGTTAGAATTTTTATATAATTTTGGTTATCATTCTAGTATTATATTTGATTACAACTTTTCTGTATTGAATATATATATATTAGTTAGAATTTTTGGTTTACAGTAATATTATTCTGGTGTTTTTCTCTTAAATTTAACAGTTACGTCGATTCATTCTTAAACATGTCCTACTAAACTAGCAGATTGAACTGATGTGAGTGACCAAGCACGCTCCTTGATACATGAAACTCAATGGATATGTTTTGTAAGTTTTTCGAGCGAAAAATGTTCTTCATTTGAGGTTTCATGTTTCACCTATGTCGTCTTGGGTTGCATACCAATGCACCACGTGATTGCGTAAACATAGCCACTTGCCCTAGGATTACGATTTACGACACGAAATGTGAAAACTTATTTCGGAAAATTTGCTGCTTGAGGAGCTGAGAGAGTATAGTACAGGCAACCGTAGAAGTTACTCACATCATAACTTCGCATCTTGTCTTGTTGGATCATACTCTCCATCATATCATATCATATCATTTGCCTTTGGATTGCAAGGAAATTAAAAACGTTTCATAAAGAGAGGCCAGCACAAAGATAGCTTCAAGCAATAAATTTGATCTTTAAAACTTTTGTACGTACCCATACAGATGTGTTTGTGTTGTCTTCAGTGAACGGGCGCCTCCGCGTGAGTTCTTGGTGAGGGGTTCAGGAATCCGATGTGTCCTTTAACCTCCACTGCTTTACGCCTTCCAACTCATCAATACATCACATTTCAAAAAAGAAAAATGCCCACTCTGGGTTGCATGCCAAGTTAACCAACAAATTTAAAATGCATATACCGGTCCTTATTAGGATGATAAAGAGTTAGTAACTTAGTTCTGTTTAGTCTAATTTAAGCTTTATTTTTTTTATTGAGATAACCTAAATTTGAGGCCAAATTACCAACTTCAACATTCAATTTCCAAGACAGATTTGGCTTCTAGAGGAGAAACCCGATCCATGTAATCCAATTTCTCCTAGCTTTTTTTTTGGGCTTATTTAGCTTTGACTTAGCTTCTTTAGCCATAAACTAAATTTGATATACATTAAGTTTTATACATTAATCAGTTCACTCGACAATTTAAATTGTTGAAGAAAAATATTTATCAATACTCTTCATCATATCTAGTCTCCATTAAATCTACAACATGAACTCATTTTGACTCAGGACTTAATTTACCCATAAGACTCTCTTCACCTCACTACAAAATTATTCAATTATTTTCTCATAAATTGACATAATCAGGATCTCTAGACTCTAACACTATATTGAGTTTTAATACAATAATTAGTTCATCCAAAAACTTAAGATATTGAGAAAAGACAGACAATCTACTCATATTTCAATTATATAAAAAAAAAACTTCAATGACTTATTAAGATTTTTTTAAAGTTTTTCCCCATAAATCTTACAGCTAGTCCAAACAAATTCTGATTTTTTAGTCGGCGTTGCACGCAAAAATGTTGCTTTTGCATGAAAATCCTGTATAAAATCTCCCTCTTGTCAGGAAAGAGAATTGGTCAAAAAAAAAAAAGGAAATATTGTGGCTCTTCAAGGTGAGAATTTGCGTTAGCATTTACCCATTTAAAACATTGATCATGTGGTTTTACAAACCTGTAGCCCCTTGAAAAGCATTGTTATCTTGAAATGCATGAAGGTGCATGGAACAATTACCATACAGAAAACACAAGCTACAATTGCAAATAAGTTGCCAAAAGCATAAATAATTAACAACATTGGCATAGTAACATTTTGACCCAGTTTTCTTTGGTTTATTCGGCCTAAGCACCTATCAGATGCATGAATCATCTACCTTAAGCACGCACACTCACTTTCCTTAATTCCATCATGAGAAAGAACCAAACACATTTATCACACACTCTCAAGTCTCACTTCGTCACTGCACTCTGCCCCACAGCTCCCATTGCTTCCTTGACCACCGCCTCCTAAGAGTCCTGTTCCACACGGACCACCGTACCACACCACACTCAACCAAACCAAACCAAACCAAAACCTCTCTCCTCCGACACCTCAGGAGGGAGGAAGCTTCACATAGAAAGGACCAATTAAGCCATGAGTTTTTGTTTAAAAAACAGTCCTTTTTTCTTTGTAAATTATGGATGCTCATTCTTCACCAACACATCAAAATCCTCATACTCTTGCATCTAGTCTAGATTTATCTATTATTTTTCTTAACTTCTCCGATGATGATTACCCAACGGGCGGTGTCGATAAGGTCATGAGGCAACGTTGACAACACTGACTGCGAGTGATGA
The DNA here is from genome assembly GCA_019359835.1 of Pharus latifolius. Classification (NCBI taxonomy): domain Eukaryota; kingdom Viridiplantae; phylum Streptophyta; class Magnoliopsida; order Poales; family Poaceae; genus Pharus; species Pharus latifolius. The sequence goes on along the minus strand of CM033328.1, from coordinate 67,515,754 downwards.
TAGCGATAATGACAGTTGAAGAGGGAGTGTGGACTGAGGAGATGGACAACAAAGAAGGCAGTGTCATAACAAAGAGACGATTTATTAGGGATTTGAGAAGGGGGACAATGTTGTTTGTTATGATGGGAAATGGTGGTGGACGGCACTGGCAGATGCGGAGGTAACACGCGTGGTATTGGAGGAAGAAGGTGGTAACTATGGGATGAGGTGGAGAAGGGAGATGAGATTAAGGGTGAGATGGAACAAGAGATTTAGGGTTAATGATAAAAAAATTGATAATCTTTTTACAGAAATGTAACTGTACCTTCAGCTCCTCAATCCATATGGAATTTTTTGTCCAATCGTCTCCTTTTCACCTAATGGTGGTTGTGAAAGATGTTTAGCTGCCAGTAAACTTCAGTGAAGCAGCTGGGCTTTCTTGCTGATTTGAACTGACGATCAAAGCTCGGCAACAATAAATCACATCTTAAAGCTTTTCTTAGACCTACTTAGTTAGTGGTGGTTGCAAAGACAATCCTGGATTGCAAAGAAATTAAGAATTGTCTCTATTCTATTTTAGAATCATCTAATTTTAAATATTTTTATTGAGTCAGTGGAACGAAACTAACTCCTTATATAAGAGATGGAATTGAATAACAAAATATAAAATGAGATTATCGAATCAATTTTATAGAATAATCATATTTCTTCAAAATTAGAATAGATCTATTCTAATAACTCCCCATCCAAACACCCCTAATTGTTTAGACACACATAATGGCATCGATTGATTAAAATTCAACTGTAATCTATTGAACTCCTCACATAATGGAGTGGCCAAAGTCATGTTATATATGGTTTTGTTTTATAAAAAAACAAAAAGAAGCACACTAGTTTAAACCATATAAAGCTAGATTGGTCCCACTGTCAGACCCAGTATTTAATTCCAAACAGAATTAACAGATAAAATTAAGTGAAACCCTACCATGATTTAGGTTGGTCCCACACGTCAGACACCAAGTCCTACGTAATTTCTTTCCGTTAGTCACACCCTAATATTTGGCACTTCACCCCCACCAAATCTAAATTCCCCGCACCCGCCTATATATCACGACACCCAAGTACACACCCCTAAGGCCACACAAGTCTTCTTCCTCCCCTATGCAACCACCAAAAGGGCAGCAAGAAGAAAAGGAAATGGTACAGAAGTATAGGTTCTTCTGCTGCGGTTGCGGCGCCAATGCGACCGCCGGCGACCTGGAGCCGGACGATGACTCGGACGCCGGCGGCAGGGTCCCCGACGAGAAGGCCGCGAAGGGCGCGGCCGTGGCGCGGCGGCTGTCGTGGGCACAGGTGGAAGCGATGACGGGCGGCTTTACGTCGGCCGTGGTCGGCGAGGGAGGGTTCAGCACTGTCTACCTTGCGCGCCTTTCCGGCGCGCTCGCGGCCGTCAAGGTCCATCGCAGCAGCGAGCGCCTCCACCGCGTCTTTCGCCAGGAGCTCGACACGCTTCTCCGCGTTTGCCATCCCCACATCGTCCGCCTCCTCGCCTTCTGCGAGCAGCAAGGTGAGAGCGCGCGCTCTTGCACCCAGGCATTTGATCGAGCATCTTTCGTACTGTGTACGCTCATACTAAAAGTTCTCAGTTTTGATTAATACAGAGGAAGGCGTGCTTGTGCTGGAGTTTGCGCCGAACGGGAACCTGCACGACAGGCTCCACGGCGGGAAGCACGGTGGTGCGATGCCGTGGGCGAGGCGGGTGTCGGTGGCGCTGCAGGTGGCGCTGGCGCTGGAGTACCTGCACGACCGGTGCGAGCCCCAGGTGGTGCACGGCGACGTGAAGGCCTCGAATGTGCTGCTCGACGCCGCCATGGGTGCCAAGCTCTGCGATTTCGGATCCGCCCGCATGGGGTTCTCGGCGGCCATCCGGCCGCGGTCGTCGGCCCACACCATGCTCGGGTCCCCGGGCTACGTCGACCCGCACTACCTCCGCTCCGGCGTGGTTACCAAGAAGAGCGACGTGTACAGCTTCGGCGTCCTGCTCCTCGAGCTCCTCACCGGCATGGAGGCCTTCTGCGCCGAGGAGGGCCGCCTCCTCACGGCCGTCCTCGCTCCAAGACGTAAGGCCGCCGCGTCCGACGCACGGAGCCTTGTCGATGAAACGTTGGGGAACGCGTACGACGCCGCCGAGGCGGCGTCCGTGGCGGCGCTGGCCGCGGCGTGCGTCGGCGAGAACCCGAGCCTCCGGCCGTCTATGGCCGACGTGGTGCGCATCCTGGAGCAGAGCGGGCAAGCGTCCATTTCGGCCGTCGGGAAGAGATCGGACGGCCACGGGATGTTGTGAGGCGTGTGTAGATGCTTAGATCTGGCTTGGCTAGTCCTCGGGAATGTGAGTTGCACAAGTGGAGTCCTACTATTGGATGGAAAAGAGAGAACAAACAAGCATTAGTGGGGGAGCATATCACAAAAGAATCAAAAGATTAAAAAAAAAATGGTGAAAAAAGGGTTGATTTGGGAAAAGTTTTGGAGAAAAAAATTTGAAAAGGTGGGGTTTGTGTGCTAATGGGGAATTTTAGGTCATAATGTGCCAAAGTGGCAGCAATTGGGAGCAAAAGGGGATCCATTTTGCGATTCTGAGATTTTGGTGATTCTTTTATTTGTGTAAAGTATATTGAGTGCTGTTTATTGGATTTGTTTGTCCTGTTTGTACCTAGTAGAAGAATTTGAGCTAGTTTTGTGTGTCTGGGTCTATGAAAATCCTGTACATATTTGTGCAAAACATTTTATTTTTTGCATAGTTAATGTGTGCAGAACAGCAATTACTATTGGCAGTAGGGCGCAAGTTTAATAAACCATTGTAGTCCTTGTAAAGAAAATAATTACTCCATAATAGCCTGTCCATCAGTTCACTTTACACTCGTCTAGCAGTACTAATAATTGAAATTTGCTTAAAAATTTCTGGAATATTTTTCAACTTACACATCCATGCCATTTTCCTGACAACTCAGTCTGTGGCACACTCTGAGGACAATAAATCCTACAATTGGGACTTTAAGGTATACTTTGCATATGTGATTCACTTTTGAATTGAAATCGTTCCAAGACGTAAAATTCGAAGACTAATCATGCATACAGGGCAAAATTATTTGCTAAGCACAGTGAAGCAAGAGAGAAAGAGCTTGACTTTAGGGAAGGTTTGAAAGGGACATGTGCTCCCAAACTAAACACACAATGACACCCATTCAATGCCAGAACAGGTCTCCCGAGGAACAAAAGCATCCAGCGTCCTCTTTATGCAAAGCAGAGAGAGAGAAACAAAACAAAAAAAACTAGTAGATGTTGACATGCTTAATACTAACAACAATAATGGAGTGTAATGGCATACGAAAAACTCCATGTTGCCAAGGCGACGCATGATGGTATTTTTTGGGTCTCGTTGGAGACCGCAGGTATGTACATGGCTCCAAGTTCGCACAGGTGGAGCGTCCTGGTCGTGATTGCACACCCCAAACCTCCAGAAATTTGCCCTCCCATCTCTTTCAACCGCGACCGACACACACATACCCATTTGATGGTTAATTTAGTGGTGTGCGTCTCTGTGTGAATATATATTAATTAATCCGACTAATTAGTCCTTGTCAAATTTCCACGCTTATAATAGATTCGGATTATGATGGCACGCAGCAAAGAAACTATTGGTACATCAAAATTTCCTTTGTGGGGATCTTTTTCATGCGTGACCCTACATGTTATTTTCTTGATTGTGATATACCCCACAATGTCATGGTTATGCATTCGGTCTCGTGTGTAAGTATGATTATCAATTAGCCGAACTCAAGCAAATCCAATCAGACTCGAGTCAAGTTCGAATCAAGTTCGGCTCGAGTTTGAGTTCGATCGACTTAAGATTTGAACTCAAAGTCAAACTCAAATTCAGTTTGAACAAAATTTGAATACATTGGAGTTCGACTTGAAAAAATTTGATATCAATTAAAAACTAAAAAGAATGAAGATCGATTCGAGTTTGAGCTTGTAGAAATTAGGAATTGACTTTGAACTCACGCTCGAATTCGACTGGAATGAGCTCGATAATAATTTATAATTCATTCTTATGAATTTTAAACTCAAATAAACTTGAACTCGGCTCAACTTAAACTTGGTTTGACTTTAATATAACTTATATACACTCACACGAGTTTATTTGAACTGAGCTCGAGTCGAACTCGACTAAGTTCAAACTTGGATTGAGTTAGGATTCGAACTTGAGATCAAATTTGAGTTCGAATTAGGCTCAAATTAAGCTCAAATCAGGCTCAAATAGTTAGCGAGCTCAAAATTATTTTGATAGTCCTATGTGTAAGATGTTCTCCATGAAAGAAGGCTTCTTTTTATAATTTACACCCCCTTTCCCCTCTTAATTATCTGATTGGAATTTTTTTTTCCGAAGTAGAATCTGATTGGATATTTGATGGTACAGATTTTTCTTTTTACAATAAAGGGGTAACTCCCAGTTTCCTTGGAAATGAGACGTAGTTTGTGGTTACAAGATGCATGATCCTAAGGTCATGAACTACCAGTGTATACTAATTCGACTATTAACCACCTATTCCTGAAAAAAAAAATGACACTCAATACGCCCTAGAAGATAGTCCAGATTGAGACCACTGAAAGGGTGAGGTCCCAGAACTTTTTTTTTTTTTGTATACTGGTATTTCTTTCTAACAAAAATTTTAAGGGAAATGCTGAAAACAGTCTACTGTTTTTTTCAATTTTGATTGTACAGAAAGTCGCCGGCTGTGGTGCATGACGGTGATGGAAATGCGATGGCAGCTTCACACCAAGATCTCTCAAGGGTTTACCGGTCCCCGACTTTAGATCCCAAAAAGTAGGGTAGCTGACGGCGGGTGTCAGTGGGGTGGCGAGGGGGCGATGGTGCCACCGGTCGTGGGTGGATGCTGTGGGAGGTGGCAGGGGCGGGGAAGAGAAGAGGAGATGGAGGTGATGAGGTGATAGTGCGATGAAATGGCAGCTATGCCGCCAACCACGGGCAGCATCGATCAGTGGGAGCAAAAGAAGGACGAGGAGCAGAGGAGATAGGAATTGTGGTGGGGATGGAGCAGTGTGTGAGGAGATGGGGGATGGTGGAAAAGAGGAGATGAAGAGGGGGAGGCATGTTAGGGTTAGGAGGTGGGGATCACGAAGAGATGTTGGATCTGATCAGACGGCTCCAAGAGATGTCATTTTTATGGATCAAAATAGATTATTGTGGGCTAGATTTCTCTAAATTTAAGATTAATTTTTGATTAGACAATCAGATACAATCAAATGACTTCTTATATATAATGTTTTCTCTACATTTGTTATTTGTCTGGTGACATTGGAAGATTTTCCAAGCTATTCCAGCGTGCGTGAATGTGTGCGTATCATCGAGGACAGCATGACGAATGTGTAAAATAGAAAACTACGTGGGGGCGGCTACTACGCCTCAAGCCCTCAACCACCCGACTTGAGCAAGACTTGCCTTCTTATTTCAAAGGAGTGAAATAATAATACAAAGGGCTGTAGAAGGAACTAGTCAAAGTTTTTCGTTGATTGATTGAATAAAAGGCTCAAATCCAGAACTTTGACGTTTAAGTTTCAACTTTCACGAGCAAGGAGAAAATAAAAGAAATTTCTCAAAAATATTATATGCTCATTTTGGCCTTTGAACTTTATTTTCTCAATATCTAGGTTCATAATTTCCTCATTTTTCTGGTCTTACATGAGTTAATGGCAAGAAACATGGAGATTACTATTGACATGGTACGGAATAAACTTTATTGTTGAAAAACCAGATTGTATATTCACTCTATGAATTGAATGTCTTTGTGTGCTCCTCTTTCTGTTGGAGATGGGTCTTTGTGATTCATATCCAAATGCGCTAACCAAAAACTTTTGAGATATAAGCACTAAGCTGACACCTATTGAAAACAATCAAATCGCGCTCTATGTCAATTGGTTTGTGCATTGGTAGTTTTTATGGTTGAATGTTTACAATACATGTTGTATTTATGGGACAAATTTTTTATATCACTACAAAATTTAAATATTTTGTATATATTACTAAATATCTCATTGATTTGTTGATCCAACCTCATATTATTAACTCCGTAAATCACAATTTTAAACATTTGTAACGATACAGAATAAATATTCCCTATATTATTTAGGTTCAAAGAAAACTAAACCTTTGAGTCATCCTCAGCCAAGGTAAGGGTCTACGTGGCTTTGCTCTTTCTTTCTTCCCCATTTCTGGTAGGTCTACAATCCATTAACAACAACCATCACCAATGATGCAACCATCCATAAACAAAAATCTCTTCAGCCTCAAAAAATTTCAAAATATTTCATGCTTAACACAACGAAGCCATAAAGAAGAAAACAAGGTGAAAACGATATGAAAATAGGCAGGACGAAAGCTGCTTATCGGAGCGTGAGAATGATGTGTGTGTGCGTGGAGCAGTTGAGAAGGTTGGAGAGGGTGATACCAAAGCGCGCGTGACAACTCACGGGAATGCTAAAGCCTAAAGGCATTAGGACAAAAAAAAAAAAAAAGAAAAGAAAAAGGCTGCAGCCTGGAATGTTTCGTTAGATCATGCCAACTTTGGACCCCCTCCGCAAATCTTCCATACCTTTTCTTTTCTCCCACAATAATTTGTGGCCATGAGCTGAGCTCATGCACATTATTGCAGATTTTTTTTAAATAACTCAAAGTAAAAATAAAATTACGAAAATGATCCACAGTTTAATAAGAGAGCACGATATAAACACACCACTCATGCATGCATACATATAGTTATATTATATAAGATTTTTCAATTTTTTCAACATTGATATTTTTTAAATTATAACTCCGATTAACGATCCATTTGAACCAGTAGAATTTTGAAAACAAATCAATTAGATCAACATAAACAGAATATTAATTGGGATTATATATCACAAGATATCATATCTTAAGAAATATAACTCCTGTTGATGATCCGTTTATTTCAATCTGATCGTTTTAACCTCACAATTCTATTGGTTCAAACGGATCGTCGACTAGAATTATAGATCAAAAAATATTGATTCCTGAACAATTTGAAAGTTTTTGTTCAATTTTTCAAATTAAATCTTACTAAAATTTTTTACTTTCCGACATAGATATCTTTTGACCTATAATTTCGATCGACGATCTGTTTGAACCAATGGAATTATGAGGCCAAAACGATCAGATTGAAAGAAACAGATCATCAATATGAGTTTTATATCTTAAGATATAGCAAGATGTGATATCATGTGATATATAACACCGGTTGATGATACATTTATATCGATCTGATCGTTTTGTCTTCATAATTCTACTGGTTTAAATAGATTGTTAATCGAAGTTATAATTTAAAAGATATCGATGTTGGAACAATTAAAAAATCCTATGTAATGTAACTGTATGTATGCATACATGTAAGTGGTGGTGGTGCACTCGCAATTCCTTCTGTCGCGTTTCTCATCTGTGATTTGATGAGCTGTCAGGTCTATTTTGCAATTTTGTTATACTATGGGTCATTTTTATAATTTTTTTTACTTTGAGTTATTTAAAAAAAATGTAGGCATATCCTATTGATTTGCTTTTTTCCCTCCTGTGTAGTGTCTTATGAGACAAGTGCCAACTCGGTTATAATTAAGGGAGTAAATTGCACAAAAATTCTCAAACTTGTAAGGTTGTGCAACACCCTCACTAGATTTTTGCACATAACCTCTTCAATGTACAGATAAGATAGTTACATGAAAATCCAAAAAAACATTGAAGGAAAGAAGGATCCACAGAAATTTTCTAACAGTGAATTGACCCTGTTGAGTACAAATACTAGCTCTATCATTAGTTGTGCTATAATATAGGTCACCAAACTTCAATTTTAACTTGCCAAACCTTTGACCCTATACCATTGTCCTAGATCTATTCGTCAACAAAATAACAAATAAAATGACATGACAAAACCCACAGGCATAGTTAAGCATGTTAAGTGGCACAAACAAACAATTTCGCAGACCTCGCTATGCTTGTCATGCCACTTTTTTCGTCACTAAAATGATGGAGGATTCCATTGGCACAATTATGCATGTTAGAAATCTGTCAAACTAAAATTGAAATTTAATATCTATATGACCCATCTATATAAATTTGAAGATCCTTGATACAATATAATCGTCATTACTCGAATTTAGGGGATAAAGAACTTTGCTTCAGAAGCCAGGTAAAAGTACTAATGTGGATAACAAGAAATCTATTTTGATAAAACAGAGCTTGGAAGAAATACTATAACAAACTGCTTGTGGTGGCTAGATGGAGGACATACCACATGTGGCATGCCATAGAGTTTTGGTCGTTTAAGAGCAATTTCAGTTGGTATTCTGGATGGTGAAGCCAGCTAGGGACAAGGATGCAGAATGGTGTATCACAGAGGCTAAACCGGGGCAAAGCACATGCTTAAGGCTAATGACGGCTAAATGAGGTTGACATATGAAGAGGCTAACAAATATCCAACAAAAAGAAGCCATGATCAGTGGTACGAGAAAACATAGTTATAACATACTTAAAACAATTCCATATTAGCTAGTGAATTGCACAGAACGGGAAAAAGATTTTTTGGTGAAAAAGAACTAACAACCATCTAACAAAAAAACCAGTACAAGAAAATTGAGTTATCACGTCAACAATTTCATATTTCGTGAAATACACGGATCAGGAAAAAAAAAAGTTTTTCTGGTGGGCTAAAAGGAGCGACAATTTGATCAACCAACTTATAATTCATTGATCATGCCCTAACATGACATGTAAATAATGGAGGTTAATTAAACGGGAGCACGGCACATGCCAAACACTTCGCATTGGGGCAACGTTGTTGGCACTGCGAAAGCTATAGTGATGGTCATATGGGGAACAAGAGCCAACATCCTTAGACTCAGTACAACACTGACGTCCGTTCGACACTTACAATAAATTTTTTTTAAAAAATAGTAAGAGAGAAGACATTAAGAGAAGCTGTGGACGCTCCGAAAAAAAATATTTTTTTTTTCAATTTTTATGTAATCAAATTGTATATAATCTTTATTTTTTGATTTATATATTAATTTAATTCAAATTAGATCTTGATTATATTTAAAAAGTTGTAATTCTTTGAATTATCTTTATATAGAGACAAAAAATCACTTAAATTAGATTTCAAAATTAAAAAGTATTTATGTTTTACTAAAATCACTTAAATTCTAATAAATATCTAATTTACTCGTGGATCTGTGCGAGGAGTCTCCTCCAGAAGTTTTTGCATTAGAGTAGTTGATGTTTCGGTGATATTTCACACACGTGACACAAAATATACACAAAATATTTTCTAAAAAATCTACTCAAAAGTCGACTCAATCTTAAGTCCATCTTAAGTTGGTCAACCCATCAATGGTACACAGGGTTCCAGTACTCGAATTTTAGGTTGTTTATAGGTAGAGCGTGAAGACCAAAAACCATCAAGTTATTTTCTTTGTTGATTTCTTCTCACTATTAATATTTTACTTTGTATTTTTTGCAAAGTTATAATTGATAACTTATACACTAATTCTTGTAATACAGTATACAAACATCTCTAATAACGACTGATTTCAAGTCTCCTGGTTTGGACGGAATCTCTAATTAACACGAGAAACCCAATCCCTAATACTACGTGCTATGACATGTGAACATTGCCAATTATATAGCCTCCATAAAAAAGTCATTCTCCAAGATCGACCACACACATTAATCCATTAACCTACCTTAACCGCTCATTAACAAAAATCACGTTCCTTTAATCACCCGTGTTAGTTAAGATAACCCAAGATCGAGCTGGCAGTAGACATATATCATCCATTGCATTTTTTTTTCTCGAAGCATAATTGCTGCAGGCATAACGTGCCCTATAATGCAGCTACGCATTTCTCCAAGAAAATATAATGTAATGCCTTGAGCATATACTTCCATTGGTCATCGATAGGTACCCAATACATATAGCTCACATGCACTGGACCTCACCTTATCCATGCATCATTGCATCCATAACCATGAGATGCATGGTATGATCAATTCTAACTCTCCAAGGGTCCCCCAGGAACATTCTTCTATAGGCATCAAGCTGGACATTGTTCTCGAGGACCATTCGTAGCTGCATTTTTTTTGGTTTCTGCTTACAAGTTATAAGCTCTCACTGTGCCGGCGACGTGAGATGACCGGGCATGCCATGTGAGACGGTTGTCCATGCAGGAGAACCACATATGATCGTGCCATGCACGTATGATTTGTAGGCTGTAGCCTATTCTGTGTATGGAGTGGTACACCGTGGCACTGCACACAGCTTATGTTAAGTTTGTAGCTTGGCATGCACTACTGCAGAATAACGCTGTTGCGCGCACAAGTGTGCATGTGCTCTTGCACTGGACAAAGTTAGCGTTGATACTACTAACATATTTGCTACAATGCATATGAATGACAGAGAGACAGCTTTCAAGGTTTCATTGGTTCTCCATCCAAGGGACTTTCTATTGAGGGTTTTTTTTTTTTCCATATACCGCGAGTGTTTGCATCTTTTTCATAGCTTTCGGAGTAGTTGGAGATGTTTAGTCAAGCTTTGCCAATTTGACTCTATCCCACATAAGTCTGAATAATGAAACTCGAAATCATTGGATCCTAGAAGATGAAGTCATAAAGGTGTTTAGCTCATGACTCCAATTTTTTTTACTTCAAAGTTATATTTGTCACTTTTAATCTTATAAGTAAAATAGTAATAATTATTACAACCAATAGGAACCACATAATTTTTCTTAATTATGAGAGCAAATATCTCATCTAGTTTATGAAGCCACTGAAGACATCAAAAGAGAACTCTAGAAATTCTATGAAAATCAACTCAAAGTTTCATTGGAGCTACCAAAAAACTTAAACTTGGAGGTGTAATGATTGGTCTAAAAACAATTGCAACTCTAGATGGGAACCTAGTGCCCAATTTTTTTCTAAAATACACCATAATATGAAAGATAGTCTTAAAAGTATGCAAAATCTAATAGCAAAGGTATAAAAAAAATTACCGCCATAATTATTGGTATATGTGAAAAAGTGAAACAAAAGTGATTCCGTAGTAAAAAACCGAATCAAGTACACAGCACATGCAACATCTGCAGTAGAAATCAAGCATAAAGCCCAGATCCAAATGTCTTGGTATGACACGTCAGGTACCTTAGCAGTATAGAGGTTTTTTTTCATTATAAATAACCTAAATTAAAAAATTAATTAAAAAAGACTCACAATTTCTAAATTTTACAAAAATAGACCGCCATGTCAGTCTGTCGCGTAAGAGATTGTTGAGTGTCCAACATTTGACAAGTCTTCTTACTCTTGTAACAGTTCAGTCCTGATACGACAACTACCAGATTCAACACCGATACGACTAGTTTGTGCACTAGATATGACCACGACCAGATCTAGTACTGATACGAGCACGACCAGATTTAAAACTTATATGATCAATTTTAAAGTAATACGACCACGACCGAGAAGTCAGAGGGCTTGTTGAATCACCAGGACTTGACAGGTTGACATGGTGGTCTATTTTTGTAAAATTTAAAAATTATAAGTTATTTTTATAATTAATTTTTTAAGTTGGATTATTTATAAAAAAAAACTCTCGGCGTATAGGGTAAAAAAATATGTATGCCACCTCACATATGAACATGACTGCAATGCAATGGCTGAGTGGTTGCCAACATGTCATGCAGGAGAGAGAAGGAGCACACGTGATGGCTTTGGCGAAGCAAAGCAACGGGTGCCCACTGCAATGGGTGGCCCCACCACATGCACGCGTCAGGTAAAACCGCATCGCAGGCGCTCCTATGGAGCAACACGGTGTGATCCCAACCGTTGGGTGGAGAGAGAAGCCTGCCTGATGGTGGGGCTTACGCATTAAATGGTGAGATTTTTTTTAATTTTTTCCATTGGAGTGCTTTCAGCCATCTGATGGCATAGTGGTTGAATTTGAGTCGTCCAATGGCTAAGTTGATCAATTTAGGTTTAAAATCGGTTAAACAACCATTAAATGTTTAAATAAGTTAGAAAATTAATCAAAGTCTGAAATATTTATATAAAAATGTGAAAATTTTAATAAAATTGGAAATAATTTGTAACTTCTCCAATTATTGGAATTGTAAGAAAAATTCTGTAAAAATTATAATATTGTAAAAAATTTTATTTTAAGTGATCTTTTGGAAGAAAAAAAATGTTTCAATTGATTTGTGGAATGGTTCAAATTTATTTTGTTCAAACTAAGTAATATGGTTAATACAAAAGTTCAAATTAATTAATTTGAGAAATAGTGGTGTCTATATTAATTAATTCTGATATTTTCTTAACGGTTGTATTAATTAATTCGCTCGATATTTTTCCTACTACGAATAACCGAATTAATAATATTGTCCGATTACTTAATTGGATTGATATTGTTCGATCAAACAATCCATCATATACTAATTAATCCAGATTAATAAATTTAATGTGTTAATTTAAAATAGATGAAGAATAAAAATTTAGATTTCACAGACCCTATTTAAGTATTTAGAGGAGATGTTTATACATTGTAAGAGGTGGATACTTGATGTAGAGCTTGTAGAATAGTGGAGTCAGTTAACAGGTATGAGTTGATATTTGGGTTATAGAGAGGAAGTTCCTTGAGAGGTGTTTGGGACGTGAGCATACGTGACTTAAAAACACATTCTAGGAGAGCCACCTGTCACTTTGTTGGACCTTGATCTGACTCACTCTCAGTAAGGCCGTCTCCAACGCCCGCCTCGGCCCGACGCCTCAAATTTTTTATTGTTTTTTTTGCCGGAGAGAGGAAAGAGGAGGTGCCTCGCGAGGCTGCGACGCCTCCGGATTTTTTTTATTTTTTTGTCTCGATTTTCGTGCAACTGAATTATATACAATTTTCTTTCTTGATTTATGTCTTAATATAGTTGAAATTAGATGTTGATTATATTGAGAAAATTGTAGATCTTTAAATTATCTTCAGATAGAGACCAAATATCGTATATTTTTTATTTTTAAATTAAAAGTTATTGATGTTTTATTTAAATTACTAATTTAATTTGCTCGTGGGCCCCTACGAAGCGCCTCACGAAGCGCCTTTGCACTGGAGAGGGGGTGCTTCGGGATGGTGCTTCGCATACGTGGCACAAAATATACTGAAGAATATTCTGTTGAAGCGCCTCGCGAAGCACCGATGGATTGGAGTCAGCCTAAAGGAAATTATGAAATGGACGCCCCCACCGCGCCGCAAAGCTGGACCGCCAGGCTGGAGACCCTTAGACCGTCTCCAACGCCGCCGCATCCAAGCGCTGACAGGCGGGCCCCACGCGAAAATATTAATTAAAAATTCGCGCGAGGAGAGAGGCACCGCTTCGCGAAGCGGCATGCGTGAGGATCTGACGAGTGGGCCCCACCGACGCCTCGTCCGCGAATCCCCGCGCGTTGGAGATCACGCGACGCCCGGTAACGCGTTTTGTGGGCCCCGCTTTCCCCGCGCGCGTGCGTCTCGTACCCTCGCAAACCCTGTACTGACAAGTGGGCCCAGTTTCAATTTCGGCCCACATGTCAGTGAAGGGGTATGAGGTGCAGGCGTAGCCGAGGAAATTGGTCAAGTCTGTTTAACGCGTTTTGTGCACCCGAGGCCAGTTTTTTAATTCTCGCTGACGCGTGGGCCCGGTCAAATTGAGGGCCTACATGTAAGTCTCTGTTTGATGTGCAAGAGGGAAGAACTAGCCGTTTGAATGTTTTTTGAGCCGGTCCCACATGTCAGCCACCCAAATTTCTAGCCGTTTAATTTCTAGCCGTTTAATTTAGCCGTTAGACTTATTTTATTCATTTTTTAGTGTAAAAATTCATAAAAAATCACAAAAAATCACAAAAAATCACCAAAAAATCTAGAAAAATTATGTGTTCCTCCTCCTATAAATATGAGAGCACTTGACCTCATTTTCACTGAAACACAACCACATACCATACACTTTCCACACTCTCATTTCCTGCAATATTTTCCAAAAATTTTTTCAATGGCTAGCAATCCCCCCGGCGGTTATGTCAATTGGTTTGGCGAACCAAATATAGATGATGCCAACACCGAAGAGCCAAACAGCCAAAATCCGCCTAGTTTTCAACCTCCACCCCCCCATACCCGATGTATTACCCACCATTGGGTCCACCCCCTCCATACGGCCAACCACATTCGTATGCATATCCTGGGCAGTACACGCCTGGGCATCCTTACGCACAACCCCCCTACGGCCTTTACGGCCAGAATCCTCACTTGGTTGGAGCTCCGACCATCCCTACAGAAATGTCGACCCCGCAAATACCGAGAAGAAATGATCGCTCCACCCCCTCATCGGATACCACCACTCCTGAGAGCACGCCCCCGGTCGTGATCGTGGAGGACGACAACGCTGGACAGCCACGTAAACGAATGCTCTGGTCGCAACAGGACGACATGCGACTCGTGAGTATTCATTTAAATATTAAATTTTGTTAACGCATATTTGTTTCCACGGTTTTATGAAAAAAAATTTAAAACAATTTTTATTTATTTATCCAGATCAGTGCATGGTTGAATAACTCCATCGACCCGATCGATGGGAACAATAAAAAATGCGAGATGTACTGGTCGAAGGTCACTGAGGAATACAACGCGAGCAGTTCGTCCAATCGTAGACGAGACCTCAGGCACTGCAAAGACCATTGGCAAAAGAATAATAAGAAAATTGTTCAGTTCAATGGCATCTTTTGTAGGTTGAGGGATGCCTACGCAAGTGGTCGTTCGGACGACCACTTGATGTCGCAAGCACGCGACATGTACAGGCAGGAGGTTGGTCATCCATTCGTCCTAGAGCATTGGTGGAATGCCGTACGTGGTCAACCGAAGTGGTGCCGAAGCTGCTTCGATTCTTCGAAAAGGGCTCGCCTCAACGAAGAAGGTACCCACACGTCGTCGTCAAACAACGAGGATGTCCCCGTTGAGCTTCCGCGACCGCAAGGGAGGGACGCGGCAAAGCAGAAGCGGAAGGGTAAGAGCAAACTGGGCCAGACATCGTCGGCGTCCGAGGAGACCCTAGAGCGCATAAGCCGAGCCAGCGCCGAGCTTACTACTGTGGCCGACAAAGCCCTTGCTGTAGCTGATAAATTGCAGGGGATGGCCAAAAGCAAAGAAAAGGCTTCATTTATGAAGTCGTTGACGAAACTACTTGGGATGGATACATCCCATTTCTCGGATGATCGTAAGGCGACGCATGCGGCTGCAGTAGAATACATGAACGAGCAACTTAAGGATATGAAGAATAATTAGTACTCCGAACATTGTATTTTTCATTTCAAAAATTGTACTTGCACTATTAATTTAATTCGTTTTTGATTCACCTGTTTGCACTGTGGTATGTGATCGGTACTTTTGGATTTTAACCGTTGGAGCCGACGCATGTGATCGGTACTTTTGGATTTTAGCCGTTGGAGCTGACACATCTGCTCGATTCCTTTGGATTTTAGCCATTGGACCCGACACATCTGCTCGATTCCTATGGATTTTAGCCGTTGGAGCTGACACATCTGCTCGATTCCTTTGGATTTTAGCCGTTGGACCCGACACATCTGCTCGATTCCTATGGATTTAGCCGTTGGAGCTGACACATCTGCTCGATTCCTTTGGATTTTAGCCGTTGGACCCGACACATCTGCTCGATTCATATGGATTTTAGCCGTTGGAGCTGACACATCTGCTCAATTCCTTTGGATTTTAGCCGTTGGAGCCGATGGAGCCGACACATCTGCTCGATTCCTTTGGATTTTAGCCGTTGGAGCCGACGCATGTGATCGATTCGCTTCTCCCCTTATATATTTGGACCCCTATGCCCTCATTTTGACACCTCAGTAATCTCAACTTCACAACCGAAGCCTCCGTTCTTGGTGATCTCAACTTCACAACCAACCCTAAAAAAATGTCGTCCAGCTCAAGCACAAGTAGTGCTGAGGACGAATGCCTCAACCAGATGGAAGAGTTCGCAACGGGGTTCGCAAAAACCGTTCTGACGATCGGACCCCATCTGCAGCAAGCTCTTGTTGATGTTGAAGCTAGCATTGATGCTGGTACCTCGCACCGCCGCCGAGGAGGTAGCAGAAGGTACATCGAAAGAGATCGCGAAGGCGGTCATAACCGTCTAGTCGCGGACTACTTCGCCGATGTTCCGGTCTACCCCGGCTACTTGTTTCGCAGAAGATTCCGCATGGGGAGACCCCTCTTTCTGCGAGTCGTCGAAGCTCTCGGGGAGTGGTCCCCGTACTTCACCGAGAGGAGAGATGCCTTCAACCGAAAGGGGCTATCTCCATTGCAGAAGTGCACTGCGGCTTTGCGCATGTTGTCGTACGGCTCGCCCGCCGATGCCATCGACGAGTACGTACGCATCGGAGAGTCGACGGCTATTCGGTGCCTGGAGAATTTCGTCGAAGGAATCATCGATCGGTTCGCCGAGGAATATCTTCGTAAACCTACTACCGAAGACCTCCAGCGTCTGCTCCACGAAGGAGAGGACCGAGGTTTCCCAGGGATGCTGGGAAGCATCGATTGCATGCACTGGGAATGGCGCAATTGCCCAGTTGCATGGAGGGGCCAATTCACCCGTGGTGATCAAGGAGTCCCCACCATAATACTTGAAGCGGTCGCGTCCAGAGACTTGTGGATATGGCATGCCTTTTTTGGTGTCGCCGGATCCAACAACGACATCAACGTGCTTAACCAATCCCCCCTTTTCACTGATGTGTTGCGTGGGCGAGCTCCTACGGTTCAGTACTCTGTTAATGGGACAGAGTACAATATGGGGTACTACCTCGCCGACGGTATTTACCCCGAGTGGGCTGTCTTCGTAAAGACCACACCCTTGCCCCAAACAGACAAACTCAGATTGTTTGCACAACATCAAGAAGGGGCAAGAAAAGATGTGGAGCGAGCGTTTGGGGTGTTGCAAGCTCGATTTGCTATTGTCCGCCGCCCCGCTCGATTTTGGCAACGATCAACTCTTGCCAATATTATGAAAGCGTGTGTCATCCTCCATAACATGATAATCGAGGATGAGCGGCACTCTCATGACCCAATCACTCAATTGTACGATACTCAAGGCACATCAACCGTAACACCGCCTACTATCCACAGCAGTGCACCGCCAATTTTCGAACATATGCTAGATCGAAATAATGCGATCCGTGCTCGCCCAACACATCAGCAACTGAAACGAGATCTTATCGAGCACATTTGGCAGCGTTTCGGGGCCGACGGTACCGACGAGTAGTTGTTTGTGCGGTTGTTAACGGCCGACTGTTGCCGAATTTTAATTTAGTATATGTCATGTTTTTTCCCGTGTGTCATTTAAATAAAAATAATTTTAAATTTTTTTTGTTATTTACAACAATTTTATTTTAATTTGTTGTCTTCGAATTATCAGAATTTTATTTTATCAATTTGTTGATGTGTAATAAATAATGTATGTGCGGGCCCCTCGCGAAGCGCCAAGCGAAGCGCCGGTGGGTTGGAGAAGGGTGGTGCTTGAGAAGGTGCCTCGCGAAGCGCCAAGCGAAGCGCCGGTGGGTTGGAGAAGGGTGGTGCTTCAGATGGTGCTTCGCATACGTGGCACAGAATATGCTGAAGAATATTCTGTTGAAGCGCCAAGCGAAGCGCCGGTGGGTTGGAGAGAGCCTTAGATCGCGTGCTCCGTTGGACCATCATACCAAAAATTTTCAATCTTGGCGCCCATTTTGGCCACGTCAGCGCTGCCACGTAGGACCAGGCCTGCCTGGGATGGGAGATGAGCAGGCACCTCTTGTATGGGCCACTCGTGCTGTCACGTGCAAAGCATCCTTTTGCACCACAAAGTCAGCTGGACAGTAGAAAAGGAGGTTGTCGTTTGTACATTACTCTAGTATTTACTACTATGATACATAGAATCAATGTTCTAAATAGCAACTGTCATGATTGACATTTCTGATACAATAGGTAATTTATCGGATATAACATACAACATATAATGGACAATACATCAATTATTACAACTCCTTGTGCATGCTGAACTAAGATTTACATATCATACTTATTATATTAGACCATCATCTATATAGTGTCCACAAAAAATCAAAATATTATTTATTAGACAGCATCATAACAGATTCTCCCACATAAAAACAGTAATACAAGTGTACAACACTGCAACCAACTCAAAAAATACACATCAATACAGAGATACAAGGGGCCCATTCCTCTCCCATGCATGAGTGACCATTGATAACTCCCAAGCTAACTGGATATGTATCTATCTATAGCCAGCCAATCATCGTTGCGGGTGCCACCTCACGCGGCGGGGCCCTCATGTCAAAGATGCCACTCAGGCCTCCATGTGACTGGGTCTTCAATTCATCAAGGGCTTAGGAGTTAGGATGGATTGGAGCATTCCAAAGCTAGCTAGTCATGAACACCCCACATGCATGCACGCTTGTGATGCTACCTTGTGAGAGGGTGGTGGTTGCCTTCAAGGATTCACAAAAGGGTGTGCACCTTTGCTTTGCTTTGCTTTCACCTTTGCCTTTGGTCACTTTAGCATCTACTCTCATCTGTTTATATATTCCTTTTATTCTCTTTTGTGTGGAGAGGAGCAACATACATATGGCAAATGGATATGTCCAGATAACTTTCCAAGTTATTAGTCATGTGACAGATCATTTGATTTGTACGATACTATGACCACTTAGGTAATCGCTATTATATATAGGGATTGAGAGGCTGTTTGATTCATGCCCTTGCACAAATTTGCCTGGTCCAAAGTCTAGTTGAGATGTGCTTAGATGTTATTTTGTTATTTTCTACATTTGTAGTTATGTCATGTCTACCTTTAAATAGGCAAATATGACTTCTCATTCACTCAAAATCAAGTGCTTGGTACCCTAAGATATGCTCGTCAACAAACATGTCTGTTCTCAAACACTCAAAAAGACATGAGGCAACCCAATTATTCTCAGGCATGCCTTCACATCTAGGCATATTGCACACCTAGGTCGCTAACCAAACAACCTCGAGGTCCCTATCATTACTCACTAGTTCAGACAATACATCTGGTGTCATCGAACACTGGGTGTTCAATCTTTAGACCCCTAAATTGAATGTACGAAAGAAACAACAAGACATGTTGTGACATATTTCAAATGTTCAAGATATATCTTATCTTTATTTTGATTGTTGATATCGGATCAAACAACCTTGGTGCCTATAATATTTGCGACTTTCAAAGTAAAGGATATGAATCCATTAATCCAGCATCTTCAATACATGCTCTTTCATATCTTCATACACCCATTAACGACACGTATCTAACGTGCAAAGTCGCGCATATGCAATTTTTTTTTGATTCTCTAAAATTAGGGAAAAAAAAGAGAAAAGATAGATGGTATAATCAGACTAGCATTATAACCAACTAGTGTATAATAGTGGTAGTACTGGTACTGCAGTGTAGATGGATGGATACCCCTCACGTCTTTAGAGACGGATGACGCAAGAACGTGTGTCGCGAAACGAAGAGCGCTTCAATGATTAATTCATGGCCCGTCCGTTGCAATGATTGGCGCGCAGGGAATGCCGTGCCTTGGGAAGATGACAAAATTGTTTTAATTTCCATTGTTTTTGGCTAGCTTGTTGGTACTACTATGACTACAAAGTGGTCAACATAGATCGTTAGCGTGGCTGTCTTGCTGCTTTCTATAATTCTGTACGTACGTAACTAGTACCCCCCAGAAAAAAATAAATAAATAAGGTCGGGTATGTTTCTGTGCTACTGCCACATTTGCAGGTTTCACGTGTCACAGGGACATGGTACCGTGGTTCACTGCTCCCGGGATATCTAAGTTTTGAATCGCACAATCGGTTGCCTTTAAATTCTTGAATAATAGGGATCTTCAGAAACAACTTGATGGTGCCTGAGTGGTGTGTCCGTTTATGCTCACTATTATCTGATACGTATGTTTGAATGCAAGCTACGGTATACTTGACCCCACACGTCAACCACTCAGACGCACAAACGTGCGCATATCACGAGCACAGGCAACCCTGAGCAATATATTCCAAGTGGAATTTTTTCTCTGCTTTCATGTCTACGAATACGGTTGTCTTCCTCTTTAACTTATTTGTCACATTAGAATTTGAACAATTTAGATTAATATAAGAATAAAATTGAAATAGTTATTTATCTTACTATTTTTTTTAATTTCTTATCAACCTTGATTTTGAACATTGATTTCTTATCAAACAATTAAAAGAAAAGAAAAGCTCCGTGCTTTTTGAGCTGCAAGGCAAAGATTACGAATCCATATATTTATTATGGATGATTGCTGTTCTTAAAAAGGATGAGGCTGTTTCTTAAAAAAAAAGTATATATTAAGTATGGTTCTACCATGCTGTTGATTATTCAAAAATTATAACGAAGCGATAATAGATTTGATATTCATAACTAATCTAACACCTCTTTTATTTTTTTTAATCAATCATATTCAAAAATATCAACTAATTTAATTACTTTCAATACATAGATTCCGTACATATAGCAACTATAACACCATAATTAACGAACATAAAGACCTTGCAATTCCGAGCTTAAAATTTAGTGCAAAGCTGAATTCTTTCAAGCTGGTTCCGTTGGGCCACCTGAGCTTTGGGTTGGTTCTCCGTGGGCTTAGCAGCCCAAGACGTAAACCAATGGCCATGGGCCTGCATAGAATTAGATGAATTTGAGGTACACGAAAAACCTCCTCACCTGCCATTTGTATGGTTCACGACCTTCACCCGAACCGGACCTCACCCGGGGATGCGGGTGGTAGGTTGATCTGTCCTTCTCCACCTTAATTATATATAATCATTTATTTTTTAAATATATTAATATAATTCATAAATATCACATAATTTTATAACATCTTTTATTCAACTATTATTAATATCACATGATTTTCATTAGTTAGTATGAATATACTTTTATTTTTATAATAATACTTTCATAAAATTATCAAGTAGAATATTATTTTTTATTTTGAAAATAGTTTTGTCTACTAAATCTTAAAATCTGACTCGATTGATCTATCAATCAACTCCGACCAATCTCACCTCGACTTAGGCTAGATCAAGTGCAATTGATGCAAAAACTTGCCATGCATTGAGAACCCCAAGCATTTGTGCCCATACTACTTAAAAATACTTGCCAAGAGTTAGATGCCATTCTATGTTTACAGTAGAAATATTATTTTATTTCTGGAAAGTGTCTTCGTAATTATTACTCTATTTAATCATTAATTACTTCAGTACAATTAATATATTAGTCATAAATATTTTTGAGATAAAATTATAATTTTATATCATTTTTTAAAAAACTATGTAGAGAATTAAAAAGAACATGCGAAAAAACTGAGTCGGTACCACATGAGAAAACTTTTTTGCTAGGAGTTCGATGGAAAGAGAAGTTTTTGCTATTTTCAGTCGAGTGGCTGTGGACGGGTAAATTGGTGCCAAGTAGTAAATACCAATGGACGTGCGTATTTTGCATGTCTCAAATATACTTGTGTGTGCGGGTTACGTAACCTGGAATAGCAGAGGCCATCCGACAGAAACATCACATTCTGGCCTCTACGTCTCTGCAAGTCCTACAGGGTACGCAATTTTATTGGACCAACAGAATTGTATCCTGTATTTTTAGGTCTAGAGGGCTAGAGGCATGAGAATAACTTACATTTATCTCAATCAATCAAACCGAACGCAAATGGTTCTTCTGTATCAAAGTGCTCAATCGTCTTATAAAAAGCGTTGAAATTTTCACCTCCTTTTAACTGGAATGTTATTTTGATCAGCTCAAATAAAGAGAAAAGTAACATGCCTTCAAAATTGCACGGCAAAAGTCACATGAACCCTCGATCATAAATTTCACATTAAGAAAAAAAATTAATTAAATAAACATATATTTCATCCGTTCCACAGTATAAGTCTATTTTGTGTTTTTGAATGTTCACAATTTAAACTTATTTATAAACCTAATACACTTTTTAACAACAATTACAAATTTAACTTCACTAATATTATTTTTCGTTCCTCCATTAATACTCTTTCTACTCACTTATAAACTTTATTTCATAATAATACTATACTTCATTACAATTTTTTTTCCTCTCATTTTATGTGTTTTAATTTTCGGGAACATATTACCTAGACTTAAATAACAAAATGGAAGGAATAAGTCAACACTCCAATGGAACTCACTTCCCTTGTACATCCATGCTCTAGTATAGTAGTAATCACCATCGTTCGCCTATAAAAACTGAAAGTACACATTTGAATCGAACTAAAGCAATGCAATGGACAAGTATTTTCTCTAGTTGTTTTTTATTTACCGAAAGAAGAGAATTTTTTTAGTTTTGATTACTAATACATTTGTAAATATATAGATTAGGTTTAAATTATAAAAGAATATTTATTATAAACAATTTTTTTATAATATTATATTATTATAAATTTTTATTAATATATTATATTAAAAATAATAATCAAAGTGTTTGATGGATTTTTATACAAATAAATAAAAATATTATTAATACATAAAATAATAAAATGTGAATCCCTTTGTTAAGTAGATTCACGTGTCATGAAAAGTGGTGTGATAAGAGTGTGGTAAAATCTCATCTATCATTTCAATAAGTGATGACTCTTATGAATAAACGATATTGTTTAATGTTCCATTCGTCATGAGACTAGATAGCACAGTCATATATAACAAAAAGTTATTTTTTAGAAAGGGGGAAACTGAGTCTTATATAAAGAGATCACTAATATATTTGGTCAGATAAAGTTTAACTTTTTTTAATTTTGACCACTATTATGTTTATAAATATATAGATTGACCATAAGAAAATTATACAAACAAATTCTTCATAAAAAATAATTTTATGATATTATAATAAAAAATAATGGTAAATGTTGTATTTTGGAGATCATGTACAGTAAAAAATGACAATTTCTTTTTTTGACTAGATGGAGTATTTGACCCACTGCAATACAATTTCATAATTACAAACTTCAAGACATCCCAAGTAGTAGTGAGCACTTCTATGCAACTCACTTCCCTTACAAGGGCATGCTGTAGTTAATCACCATTATTCACCTACATAAACATGAAACTAAACATATGAAACATTTGAATCGAACTAATGCCATGCAATGGACAAGTACTACTCTTTAAGTCGTCCTGGGCACAAGCCTTGCCCGGAGAGGATTCTTCATGACGGTGGTGAACTCGAACTTCTCAGCGAAGTCCACCTCCTCGCCGTTCACCACCTTCCACTCGAACTCCTTAACCAGGTTGGCCACGAAGTACTCCAAGTGCAGCATGGCAACGCCGAGCCCGGCACAGATCCTCCTCCCGACGCCGAACGGCATCATCCTGATACCCCGGCTGCCCGTCACGTCGATCCCCACGCCGTCGCCGCCCTCCAAGAAGCGCTCCGGCAAGAACTCCATCGGCCGGTCCCACTCGCGCTCGTCCCGGCCCATCTCGGCCACCATGAAGTTCACCGTGGCGCCCTTGGGGATCAGGTAGCCGCCGACGTCCATGTCCTCCGCCGCCTTGTGCGGCAGCACGAAGTGGCCCGGCGGGTGCTTCCGGAGGCCCTCGAGGATGACCGCCTTGAGGTACGGCATCTTGTGCACGTCCTCCTCGGAGACCTCTCCCTGTTCGTGTCCAGTGGTGGCCTTGATCTCGTTATAGAGCTTTTCTTGTATGTCCGGGAGCTTGACCAGCTCGGCCATGATCCACTGCAGCCCAGTGGACGTCGTGTCGGTGCCGGCGTTGAGGAACTCGGAGCAGAGGTTAACCATCTCGTCATCGGTGAGATGGCGATCACCCTCCTCCTGGAGCTTGATCTCTAGGAGCGTGTCCACGTACGAGTGCTCGAACGTCGTGTCTGTCTTTGGCTCCCCACCTCGCTTCTTGTACTCCCTCCGTGCATTGATGAGGGGAAGGATGAGCTCCTTCTGCCGCCGCCGCAAGGTTAGCGCCTTCTCGAGGCGCCGGCGGAAGAGGTGCTTCGTGACTTCTGGGAAGAAGGCGAAAACGCTCATCTTGGTTGACATGTACAGGAGGGCGTCGCGCTGCGCGGCAGCGATGGCGCGCACGGCGGGCTCGTCCAGCCGCTCGCCGAAGCACATGAGCACGAGGAGGCAGAACATGGCATACTGGAACGTCTCCATCACGCGTGGCTTGTCCGCTTCCCTCAGCTTCTCTACGAGAACACGGCGTACCCACGAGCGCGCGGGAGCGAACAGCCGGACGCGCGACGGGTGCAGCGTCTCGGCGACGAGGTTACGGCGCAGGAGGCGCCACACGGGCCCATAGTTGGCGCGTGTGATGGAGTTATTATCGCCGATAAGCGTGGCCGGCGCAAGTTGCGGCCGGTCGTGTAGCGTGGGGCCAAGCTGGACGAGCGCCGCGTGCGCGAGGTGGCGGTCGGCGACGAAGATGGACAGCCGTGACCCGATGCGCAGCGACACGACCGGGCCGTACTGCGAGAAGAGCCGCCGGAGCAGGGGCTCCAGGTTGGCGGCCGAGTTGTTCAGCCACAGCAGGTTGCCGAGCACCGGCACTGCCGGTGGGCCCGGCGGGAGTCGCCGGCGTTTATTGGCACTACTGGCGAAGAGGAGGAAGAGACGGAGGACGGGGGTCGCGAGGAGGAGCCATGCGTCCATGGTGCTCTGGTGTTTGCCTGTTTCGAGTTGGCGGCTTGAATCGAATAGTGTTTATTTGGTTACGTTTTTATAGGGGACTAACTACACGTGGAGTTTTTGCGTTATCGCACTTTGATATGGGTTCGAACTTGGAAGTAAATAAGGTTTGGTTGTTTTATTGTGCTTGCAGAGGAAGAAAAGCTTCCGAATCTGTCGGCGTCAAACCAATGGAAGGTTCTACTGTTTGGAGTGTGTACATCTATCGGTGTATGTGTATGATAATATTTCCTTTCTCGGAAGATAACTTGGACAATCCTGTTAAGGATGTTTTTGGTTAGAGATTTGATTCTGAGTTCTTATTACTCATAAAAAAATTATGTTAGTTGATGTCTGTTCCGATCTTCATAATTATAATAGATGTATTTAAAATTGAGAACATACCTTAACACCCCATTTAGATCATAGAAATTGGATATGGAATTTAAAAATTGGAATTCAATTCTAGAATTCTGGTATTTATCTACACAGTAGGAATCGACTTCAGTCGTCAACCAGGGTATCAACTTATTGTAAAAAGGCCTCTATTCACCAGCAGGGACGACTGATTAATTCACTTTCCACCAGTCGTCCTCCAGAATGACAGCTTATAGATGGTTACAAAAAGTCCACAAAGTCTCCACGGCAACTGAACAGTCTCCAAACTATAAAAAGTCAAAGGAGAGGAGAGAAAAAGAAGAAGAAGAGAAGAGGAGAGGAGAGAAGAAAGGAAGAGCAACAGTAAGAATAGAAAAGAAAATGCGACAAAAGGATATAAATCTTTTTTTTTGTAAATATTTACTGTAATTTCTGTAAATAGTTTAGATTTGAATAATCAAATTGATGTTAAGGTTATTATTATAGAAAATATAGTTTAGAGTAGTACTATTCTTGTAAATAAAAATATAGATTAAATTATTACTAATTATGTCAACTGAGAATTTTAAGAATTTCAGAAAATAATTAGATCATATATGAACTATCTATTTTAAATTCAAATTTAGGAAATTTAGATCTAATAATTGCTGTCTACATTAAATGGAAGGCATAAGATTACATCTTCGAAATTTGATTTAAAGATTTGCACATCAAATTAGTGATATGATAATTAAAAATTTGTAATATTAAATTTGTTCATATGTATTAAATATTGATTTTTAGATAATGTTTGAAGCAAGAACACTTTACATATTCTATGGAAATAAATTATTAGAAATAGGTCATATGGGGATGACTTGAATGCATGTCACCACCATACAGAAATTGAATTAGATAACTTGAACCGTATAAATTTTGAGGAGCTAAAGAATCAAGTCTTATACACCTTCAATTTTGATCAAAATTTATACATTGTTGATGTAGAAGCTTAAAAAGTAAGGCGTGATTTTCGAAGATGACGTTGAATGCACTTGCACCAAATCAACTTTGTGCAACAAACTGTATTCTCATTTGAAAACAACGTGAGCGATGCATAAATATCTATTTATTGTGAGCCACAGTATTTGGATAAAACATGGACTGTAGAATTTGAGATCTAGGGTACTCAGCATCATTGCAGACAGTTTTTGTGCATGCTAGGTGAGATATGTTACATCCCACTTTCAAGTTTGGAGCAGAAAGGTCTTAGTCGTCAACGTATGCATCATATTGCCAATGACATGGATGATGCAAAACGCGATGAATTACAAAAGTGCACCCTCTGTAGACAACTCAGCCACACAAGGAGGACATGCTCAACTGCATTCAGTCATCCTAAAGTTTAATGTTGACATCTTGAGTAATTTTTATGTTTATTTGTAATATTATATATCATGGCATGTACTAAACTTTGCTCATTATTTATGTGCATGTTTGTAATATTTAGTACTTTCAATTAATAATTTTGCAGCATGTATCTGTTATATTTCATATGTTACATAATTTGTGGCATGTATCTCATATTCTTCATATGATACATATTTCATGGCATGCGATGAACCTTCGTCGATTATTGATCATGTTGCATTCAATTAATAATTTGTACGCACATCATTTTATTTGATATACGGACCACTAATTTATTTATTCTATTCGTAGACATGGCTCACAATCGTCGATAGCTCCCAAAACTACTCAAGTCATACTACGACGACTGTCATCGAGGCCGAGTGTTGAGAGATGAGCAGGAGTTACAACCCTTCAAACTTCGATCTCTAGGCAGGGTTTGGCCCTTGGATGCAAAGTTCCATAACTGAGGGCGGTATGACTACTCCCTTTTGTTGGGATGATCACCAGGGTGTGGACAATCAACCAACACTTGGAGGCATATCTCATGCATTTATTCGGTGGCTTCATGTTTAGAGGCATACTTGTGATGTATTTATCATATTTATTGCTAGTTAAGATACTTTAGATAATCATGATTTTGTTATCTATCCATAGATACACACGGCGACACTATTGACTGATGGCTTGTCCCACTAACATAGATGATCGCTGACACCCCGATTGAGTATATCCCATATATCAATTGGAGGTCAATGGTCCTTTACGTCACGCATAGAGTACTATGTGATGCTTGCGTTTGGTATACCCGACAAGCTAACATCTATAAATTTCTTTTTTCTAGAAAACAGTACCTGAAAATTTTATTTCAAGTTAGGCCTCAAAACTTCCCTTAGAAATGCCTTTGAGAAATTTCCATCAAAACGTTGTCTTCTTCTCAAACTCTGAAACTACTTCCTTCCATCCATGTACATATGTATTTATGTGAGTATGCATCTGTGTATGTGTATATTTCCTTTCTATCAAAGCACCACCCATATATTTTCTCCCAAAAGATTCTATTCTAATTAAATTAATCCTCAGACTCTACATAGAAAAATTGCTCTTTTTATAATTTAACTCTAAATGATCTCTAAAACTCTAATTTGTATTAGTTAATTCAACCACTAATTATTTTGTTCTTTTTAAAAATCCTAATATGCTATGGTGCCCCATAACATTTATCTTGCCTTATTTTCATTTTATCCAACATTATATTTCAACCCACTTAGTCTTTGATATTTACAAATTAGTTCTCTCTTCTATCTTCCAATTACAATTAAGTCCGTTTTCTCCAAAAACTAGCCAACTTCTCTCCCACACACTCAGAATTCAGATCTGTCTAAACAAATACGACCCCCTGCATATCTTATACAAGTTTGTCTTCTAGAATTAGATCAAATTCAATCACAAAACAATACCAATTCAGAATTAAACTAGATTCGACTGTCAAATCTCAAATTTTAAATCTGATTTTACAGAATAGGCCGTGGATTATGGGTTCAAACCAAAATCGGATCAAACCAAATTTACACATATAGTTCATTCGCCTCAATCTATTCAAAAGCATTCGTCGGGACAATTAGTACACCTCTAGCTAACTACATTCCCGTAATTGAAGAGGCCACTCATATCTGCAACCAAAAAGGGCAAAAAAAATTGAATTCCCATAGTACAAAGGTAAAAACACAAGAGATTAAAAAATATACCAAATGATCCTAAATCCTCTATACGTCAAAACATTTCGGACTTTGGAATCTAAAAGGTTAAGGTAATCTTTTGTAAGTGGTGTGCAATGACTACCAGATGCACTCTAATATAATATAATACTTTTTTCGACCTAGATCTTTCATAGTTGTATGCAAACTATACACACATATAATGTGTCTAATAAAAAATTCAACATTTTAAATTGATCACGGTACAAATATAGAGAGTGATTTTTTTTCTATTTTAAATCATGGCTTAATCAAGATTGTCTAATTTAAATTGGACATCCCAAATTTGATACAGTTGTGTTGAATATGCATTTTGCTAAAAATAAAATTATTTGATATACATATTTAACTTGTCATATTTATAACATTTGATAATGATATGATTTTATAATTTAATATTTTATTATATCTCGTGTGTTGATTTTCAAGTACTCCCAAATAATCTCGAAACATACCCAATATTGGACTTGTTCAAAAAAAAACTCTTGTCAAGAGAAACAAAATGGTGTGATCAGATTATACGTCGGATATACGGATCAAAAGATACGAACTTTCAATGATCAACAATTAACACATGTGGGCAACATTGTTTGACTATGATTAAATCATCTTGCTTTAATAAGTTGTTAAAACAATAAGATCCGATTGGGTCAATAGCTTGCTTGACCACAATTAGTTCTGATCGAGTATCGTGATCACGTGTTTACAACCAGTCATTCATAACCAGTTGCCCACGACCAATTATTCACAAAATTGGTCGTGCTATCTGTTGCATCTAGGCCTTTCATGCCTAACCCTGATGTGTTTTGATGGTTGATGATAATAAGTATTTTTGGACTAACTATGTGTTTGAGTTAGTGTTACAGATTTCAGACAACCGCACAAAAAGCGAGGGCTTGTGATCAAAATGTTGAAGTTCAATTTAAGTCATTCAAAAGCTTAAGAAGACGCAAAAAGAAATTGTTTTTGCTGGACTAAACTGATGCATCGAGGTATGTTGTAGTTCTAGGTTTACCGATCTCAGGGTGCATGAAGATCGATCGGTTTAAGGATTTTATTCTTAGTTTAAACCGTACTATAAAGAGGGGACGCAAGTTCTCTCTACATCTCCAATTATACCGAGAAAAATCTAGGTCAATGCATGCATATCATTATCTGTGGTTTTTCGACAATTTGTTTTGATATATTGAATTTTGTCAACAGTTGAGGTTTTTACTTCTTGAGAAAGATCTGAAAAGATCTAATTTTTGTTGCTGTTGTCAAAAATGTTCTTCTCGAAAATATCTTCAAAACAAAACTGAAATCATTTGAATCAGATCTCTGGATTTTGAGCTTTCTCTGTTTTTATCCAGACTGACTGTCAGTGTTCATAACTGACTGTCAGTATGAATGTCAGTTTGATAAACTGACTAATCTCCAGAGAGTATGTTTTTTGTTGAGCTGATTTTTTTTTTTACTAGACTGACTGTCAGTGTTGGTAACTGACTGTCAGTATGAATGTCAGTTTGATAAACTGACTAATCTCCAGAGAGCATGTTTTTCTGTCTCAGATTTTTTTGTACTAAATTGACTGTCAGTATGAGTATACTGACTGTCAGTATGGGTTTCGACCACAGAGAATTTTTGAGTTGGTTTTTATTCTGTTTTTCTCTGTGTTACTGAAACTGACTGTCAGTTTGAAACACTGACTGTCAGTTTGGTCAGTAAATTTTTGCTGTTATCTGCTTCAACGGTTATAAAGTTTGTAGCTGTTGCTTTTCACTGTTGATTTTGTGGACACTGACTGTCAGTCTTTGTAACTGACTGTCAGTTTGGACTGTTTCTTTTTTACCGTTTTAGTCCACAACGTTCGAGCTGTTGTGATCCTGTTTTTACTCTTTCTGGTGATATACTAGACTGACTGTCAGTTTGTGAGACTGACTGTCAGTCTTAGTTACTATTTTTCAGCTCGAGCACAAACGGCTCTTTTGACCACGAAGGCTATAAATAGAGGTGTTGAGCTGCTGTTTTAACACAAGAAAACACAGCAACACAGCCTTTCATACTTTCTCACTAGTGCTTCTTCGTTTTACTTAAAACTTGATCTTTTGATCGAGTCGTGAGAGTATTAGCCACATCGAGCATATTGTTCTTGCATTCCCATTTCTAGATATTTTCTCGGGGTGCATTGGAGGTCTAGAGTAGACCTTGCTTCTTATTACTCTTGGTGAGCGCCCTCACCTAGACGGTTCGGAGGCGGAAATCGCTGATCTCTCCAAATCGGAGATTGTCGGAGAGACGCGATTACTTGTAAAAGGCTTGGTGCTCGCCTTTCCGGAGGGGACAAGGAGCAACCTTAGTAGATAGTGTCCTGTGTGGATACTGAAGCTATACTCAAGGACTGAGTGCTTCAACGAGGACTAGTGGAGACTGGGCGTGTCTCCGATACCTCGGGATATATCGGTTTCAATCTCTTATCTTTTACTATTACTTGCTTTACCTTAATTTGGATTTTCATTTGCAAAAAAAAAACAAATTTTCAAAGTCTCCTATTCACCCCCTCCCCCTCTAGTCGACATCCTGATCCAACACGTGGTATCAGAGCTTTGGTCTCTCATTTATAAGCTTCACCGCTTAGAGAGAGGATGTCGTCTACTGATGGCTTTAATCTGGGTCATACTAGCCATGCGCCTATCTTTGATGGGACTAACTATCCCTACTGGAAAGTGCGTATGTCTGTATTTCTAGAAGCCATGGGATTGGATGTCTGGTTGATTGTTAAAGTTGGTTTTTCTCCTCCGGATGATCCGGAAAGCTATACTGAAGATGATAAGAGAAAACAACATCTGAATGCTCGTGCTTTAAATGCTTTATTTACTGGTTTATCTCTAAATGAATTTAATCGTGTAAGCAACTTGAATACTGCTCACAAAGTTTGGAAAACTTTAGAAGAAATATATGAAGGAACTACTAAAGTAAAAGAGGCTAAACTTTTAATGGTTAGACAAAAGTATGAAACTTTCAAAATGTCTTCTTCTGAATCTGTTGATTCCATGTTTACTAGATTGAATAATATTGTGAATGAACTTAAAGGTCTTGGTGTTATCTTTACTGATCTGGAAATTGTCAGAAAAATGCTTCGAGCTCTCCCAGAAAGCTTTGACACTCTTGTAACAGTTTTGACAAACTCCGATCTTTCTACAACTTCACCTACTGATCTCTATGGAAATTTGATTACCCATGAAATGCACAAAAAGGAGAAGAAGGAACTGAACGAAACCTCTGATACAAAGAAAAAGACGGAGGCTTTCAAAGCAAATTCCAAGGACGGCACAAGTGAAGGTTCCTCTGATGAAGACTTGGCTCTCTTGGTAAGAAATACTCAACGTCTTCTTCGCAGGTTACACAAGAAAGGAGTAAGCATCGACACTCGTCCAAAAGGTTCAAGACCAACAAACTTCAAAGATGTGATATGCTATGAATGTCATGAAAAAGGACATATAGCATCAAGATGTCCGAACAAGAACAAATCTACGGATAAAAAGAAGAAGAACTTCAAGAAGAAGTTTAACACTCCTAAAAAGGCATGCTTTGGCGAATGGATGTCTGGAGGTGAGAATTCCGACTCCGACTCTGATAATGAGAGATGTAAAAAGAAATTAGCCGGAATCGCCCTCAAAAATTCATCAAGCTCTCCAGTTTGCCTTATGGCAAAAAGGAATGAAAAGGTAACTTCTTTTGATCCCTCCTATGATGATCTAGTTGAAATGCTAAATGAAATCAATGAGGCATATGGCAAAACTAAAAGAAAATATAAGATCCTTAAGGAAGAATTTTTAACTCTTTCTGATCAACACTCTGAATTAAAGGAATCTTATGAAAATGCTCTTATGAAAGATGTCTCAAATTTGTCTTGTAAAGCTAGCATTGGTACTTCTTGTGATGATATTGATAATTTTCAACTAGATACACCATGCGCTTCAAATGAATCCATTCTCTGTGAAAATATTAAACTTAAATCTCAAGTTAAAAAATTAGAAAAAGGGTTAGAAAATAGCTATAAAGGTAAAATATCTCTTGACCTAATTTTAGGTAGTCAAAGATGCACCTTTAGAAAAGAAGGTCTAGGATATTTTCCTAATAAAGATAAAAAGATAAAAATTAGAACTGTTTTTACAAAAGCATGTAACCTGTTTTGTCATAAATGCCATGAAGTAGGTCATTCACATGATTCATGCCCTCTTATGACATCTGCATATTTTGATGCTTGTTACATGCTAAAACGGTCAGAGAAAGGTTATGCTATTGCAAAGTATGTTGGTGCACCAATGATGAACAAAAGAAAAAAATCTATTTGGGTGCCCAAAACTTTGATTGCTAATATTAAAGGACCCAGAAGTGTTTGGGTACCAAAATCAACTTAAATTCTTTTGCAGGTAAACTACAAAAATGGTGGACGTCATTGGGTGCTTGATAGCGGATGCTCCGAGCACATGACCGGAAACGCCAAACTGTTCACCACAATCAAAGACAATTCCGACGAACATCAAAAGATCACCTTTGGAAATAATCGTCAAGGAAGCGTGACAGGTTTGGGTAAAGTTGCCATTTCAAATGATTTAACAATTTCAAATGTTCTTTTGGTTGAATCTTTGAATTTTAATTTGCTTTCAGTTGCACAAATTTGTGATCTTGGTTTCCGCTGTATCTTTTATCCAAATGAAGTTTTTGTTGAAAATTTAAAAGACAATTCTTTGATTTTTAAAGGTTTTGGTCATGAAAATTTATATCTAGTTGATTTCTCTTCAAAAGATGCATCTCTTGCAACATGTCTTGTCTCACAAACATCTAAAGGATGGTTATGGCATCGGAGACTTGCTCATGTTGGAATGCATCAACTTAAAAAGCTTTTCAAACGTGATTTAGTTATTGGCTTAAAGGATGTAGTCTTTGAAATGGATAAACCTTGTAGCGCTTGTCAAGCAGGCAAGCAAATAGCTACCACACATCCAACTAAGCGAATACTTTCTACAAGCAAACCTTTGGAACTTTTGCATTTGGATTTATTTGGACCTTCTGAGTTCCAAAGTATTGGGGGAAATAGTTATTGCTTTGTTATTGTTGATGATTTCACTCGTTTTACTTGGGTTTTCTTTATTTCTCAAAAATCTGAAACCCCCGATGTTTTCAAAAGTTTTGCAAAACGTGTTTCTAATGAATTCGAATTATCCATCAAGAAAATCCGTAGTGATCATGGTGGAGAGTTCGTTAATTCAACTTTATTTGATTTTTGCGACTCTCTTGGAATCAAACATGAATTTTCCACATCCTACACTCCACAGCAAAATGGAGTTGTTGAAAGGAAAAATCGAACATTAATAGAGATGGCAAGAACCATGTTATGTGAGTATAATACTCCTATTCGCTTCTGGGCAGAAGCAGTTCACACAGCTTGCTATTCTATTAATCGACTCTATTTGCATCCTCTTTTGAACTTGACACCTTATGAACTTCTTTTTGGAAGAAAACCAAATATTTCATATTTTCGTGTTTTTGGTTGTAAATGTTACATCTTAAGAAAAAGAAACTTTGGTGGAAAATTTCAAAGAAAAGTTGATGAGGGTTTTCTAGTTGGTTATTCTACCACTAGCAAAGCCTATCGTGTTTTCAACAAATCGTCTAGTTGTATTGAGGAATCTTGCGATTTGAGTTTGATGAATCTAATAACTCGCAAGAAGAGCAAGCTGTTCATGACACTTCAGGTGAAATTCAAGAACCTTTGAAAGAACTTACCATTGAAGAAGCTGAGGAAGTTGATCTAGATAATGATGGAAGTGAAGACAACAATGAACAACCTGGACCTTCTGTGCAAGTTGAGTCTACTGCAGAAGAAGCAGCACAAGAAGAAGCGCCAAGCCAGCATAGAACAATTATCAAGGATCACCCTTTGAACCAAGTTCTGGGTGATATTAGTAAGGGTGTTCTAACTCGATCTCGTATTGCTTCTTTTTGTGAACATCATTCATTTGTTTCTTCTTTAGAACCAACATGTGTTAGTGAAGCTCTAGATGATCCTGACTGGGTAAATGCTATGCATGATGAATTAAATAATTTTACTAGAAATAAAGTCTGGAACTTAGTAGAAAGACCTAAGGATCATAATGTCATTGGAACAAAATGGGTTTTCAGAAATAAGCAAGATGAAAATGGACTAGTAATTAGAAACAAGGCTCGTCTTGTTGCTCAAGGTTTCACTCAAGTCGAAGGTTTAGATTTTAGTGAAACTTTTGCTCCTGTGGCAAGACTTGAAGCAATTAGAATTCTTCTTGCTTATGCTTCTCATTTTAACATTAAACTTTTTCAAATGGATGTTAAAAGTGCTTTTCTAAATGGTGAAATTTCAGAACTTGTATTTGTAGAGAAACCTCCCGGGTTTGAAGATTCAAAATTTCCAAACCATGTTTTTAAACTAACGAAAGCTCTATATGGCCTCAAACAAGCTCCTCGAGCTTGGTATGAACGCCTTAGAGATTTTCTTCTTTCTAAAGGTTTTAAAACTGGGAAGGTTGACACAACTCTGTTCACCAAGAAAATAGATGATGATTTATTTATTTGCCAAATCTATGTGGATGACATCATTTTTGGATCTACTAATGAATATTTTTGTCAAGAATTTGGAGATATGATGTCTAGGGAGTTCGAGATGTCCATGATTGGTGAACTGAGCTTCTTCCTTGGACTTCAAATCAAGCAACTCAAGAACGGTACGTTCGTGAGTCAAACAAAGTACGTGAAGGACCTGCTCAAGCGCTTTGGGATGGAAGAAGCTAAGGCTATCAAGACCCCCATGGCTACAAATGGACACCTCGACATGGACAGAAATTCAAAATCAGTAGATTCTAAACTCTATAGGTCTATGATTGGTAGTCTTTTATATCTTACAGCATCTAGGCCTGATATCATGTTTAGTGTGTGTTTATGTGCTAGATTTCAGTCAGAACCTAAGGAATGTCATTTAACTGCTCTTAAAAGAATCCTTAGGTATTTAAAATGTTATCCCAGTTTAGGCCTTTGGTACCCTAAAGATGCAAATTTTGAATTAATTGGGTATTCTGATTCTGATTATGCTGGGTGTAAGATTGATCGAAAGAGCACATCTGGTAGCTGTCAGCTGTTGGGGAGATCATTAGTATCATGGTCATCTAGGAAGCAAAACTCAGTTGCTCTCTCAACAGCTGAAGCTGAATACGTGTCTGTAGGTAGTTGTTGTGCTCAATTATTATGGATGAAACAGACATTTTTGGATTATGGAATTAAATTTGATAAAGTGCCACTTCTGTGTGATAATGAAAGTGCCATTAAAATTGCTAATAATCCTGTTCAACATTCTAGAACTAAGCATATTGAAATACGGCACCATTTCATAAGAGATCATGTGGCAAAAGGAGATATTGATCTTAGTCATGTAAGAACAGATCTTCAACTAGCAGATATCTTCACCAAACCACTAGATGAATCCAGGTTTTGCTTTCTTAGAGGTGAACTAAATATTATAGATGTTTCAAATGCTAGTTGATAAAGTGATATTTTTTAACTTCATCATACTATTGATTGCTTATCTTGATTAATGAAGTATAATATATATATATATATATATTTTCTCCCTTAGAGCTCTCTCCTGGTCGAAGTCATAACTGACAGTCAGTTTTTATAACTGACAGTCAGTATAGTGTTGTTTCTTGGTCGTAGGGTTCTGGTCGTTTTGAAGTCTCACACTGACTGTCAGTATTCAACACTGACTGTCAGTCTCAGCACTTGATTTTATTGAACTGACATTCAGTGTACCACACTGACTGTCAGTTTTTAAAATTAAGTGCCTAGACTAACAGTCAGTTTGTGAAACTGACTGTCAGTTTGGGTCCTTAAAACCCTAAACCGAGCTTTCTTTTTATCTTCTTCGGCCGCCGTTTTCCTTTTTTTTTGTCGCCGTCGCCGTTGCTCCTCCTCATCGCTGTCGCCGTTGCTCCTCCTCGTCGCCGTCGTCATCCTTCTCCCGCCGTGAGTCCTCTCTCTTTTCTTTTTCTTCTTCTTCTTCTTCTTCTTCTTCTTCTTTTTCGTTATTTCTTTCTTTCTCTTTTTAATTCCTTCTTTCTACTAATCCGAAATTGTTTTTCGTTTTTCTTTCCTTGATCTGCTATAGCACTCTTTCTTCACAATCTTTGCAAATTCCCTATCAAATCCCCACAAAAAACTCGCCATTTCTCAGTTCGCCGGTTCTAGGTTGGAACTGACAGTCAGTCTCTCATACTGACTGTCAGCATCAGGTTCGAACTGACTGTCAGTTCATAAGACTGACTGTCAGTCTGAACCCTGAAAAACAGAAACTTTTGTTTTCTCCACCCTTGTTCATCCTTGCATTCATTTAGCTATCCACTATGTCTGATCAGCCTCATCGCCGCGTTGCTCGACGCAAGACCGTTGCGTCCAGCAGCAGGTCTTCGGGCCAGTCCTCTGGGGCTCGGCGTTCCCTCTCTCCAGAGCGTGTCCCCGTGAACTATTCGCGGTGGAACACTAGTCGGCTTCGGACTCTTCGTCAGCCGAACCCCTATCTATCTCCTCGTCCTTCTGGCACGGATGCCTCGCCACGTACCACCTTCTACACCATCACTCAGTTCGACATGTTTGAGAGCATCTACTCTCACATGCCCTTCTTTGTTCATCGTTCTGTCTCTTGGCAGACGATAGTTTCTCGCACTGGCATCGCTTCTCTTTCTGATGCTTTTACCTCTGTAGGGATCCGAGACTTAGTCTCTGATTCTTCTTTGACCTGGGCAGAGGAGCCCCTTAGGCAGTTCTATGCCACACTCCACATTTCTCCTCAGCGTGACTCACTGACCTTTATGACCGGCCTCCAGGTATACACGGTCACAAAGGAGCAGCTTGAGGCCGCTTTAGGACTGGTTCGTCCTGCTTCAGGGCGCCAGCTCCACACTTTACCTGATCTTGAGCATCGTGAGGTCGCTATGCTCTACTCCGGCGCCTTCCAGGTTCGTCACATTGCCGGCATGCGCCGCGATGTTGACCTGGCGCTGAAGATTCTTCGCCTCACTCTTCTTCCGATCACAGGTGACCGCGCCAGGGTCACCTACATCACTCTCCATGTTCTCATCTCGATATTTCGAGAGGAGCCCTTCGACATCGCTGATCTCATCATTAGTGAGCTTCAGCACGTTCTTCTCTCTCCTCGTCGTCGCCTGGTGTATGCCCCATACATCATGGCACTACTGCTCCACATTCGAGCAGTAGACACCGCTCTTCCTCGCCCTCATCAGCTTTTGGCCTTCTTTCCCCCTGGCCAGGCTGATCGTCGCCTGGGCACTCGTCCTTCAGCTCCTCGTGCTCCCTCCTCAGCCTCTGATGATGATGAGGATTCTAAGGACGCGACTGCAGCTCCAGCTTCAGCCTCTGCTCCTGCCCCTTCTAGCAGCTCCCGCGCAGCTTCCTCTCTTGCATCTCTGCAGGTGTCTCTTGACCAGGTCATTCAGACACAGCAGGTGATCCAGAGTACCTTGGCAGCTCAGCAGGAGATCCTTCAGCAGATACTGCAGCGACTTCCAGCTCCTGATGCTGCGATGGCATCTGCTTCCCTTGCTCCTCGCAAGAGGGCACGGCCTGCAGTTTCTTCACCAGCATCATCTGCCGGCACCGCTCCAGTTCCAGCAGGACCTGTATCTCCCGCTGTCGTACCTTCCGCGTCTCCTACAGCTTCATGTGGCACTGAGATTCTAGGAGACTCAGATGACCAGGAGTAGATTAGGATTAGTTTCTCCTGTTAGGCCTCCCTTTTTGTGCTTGATGCCAAAGGGGGAGAGATGGATGATGTTATGATATTTTGTTTAGATGATGTTATGATATTTTGTTTAGATGGATGATATTATGATATTTTGTTTAGATGGATGAATATTTTGTGATATGATTATGATATGTTTCTTTTCTATGAAATTTTTTGATGCGATGATGCGATGAGATTTGTTCTTACATTTGTATGAGATATCAATGTGCTCTGACGTGATTTGTGGTTCTCTCTCTTATGCTATGATATGCTCTGATACATCTTGAGGGATGTGCACACTTTCAGGGGGAGATTTTTGCACAAAATCAGGGGGAGTATTAGTTGGTATTAGTTTATTAACTTGTTGTCATCAATCATCAAAAAGGGGGAGATTATTGCATCTAGGCCTTTCATGCCTAACCCTGATGTGTTTTGATGGTTGATGATAATAAGTATTTTTGGACTAACTATGTGTTTGAGTTAGTGTTACAGATTTCAGACAACCGCACAAAAAGCGAGGGCTTGTGATCAAAATGTTGAAGTTCAATTTAAGTCATTCAAAAGCATAAGAAGACGCAAAAAGAAATTGTTTTTGCTGGACTAAACTGATGCATCGAGGTATGTTGTAGTTCTAGGTTTACCGATCTCAGGGTGCATGAAGATCGATCGGTTTAAGGATTTTATTCTTAGTTTAAACCGTACTATAAAGAGGGGACGCAAGTTCTCTCTACATCTCCAATTATACCGAGAAAAATCTAGGTCAATGCATGCATATCATTATCTGTGGTTTTTCGACAATTTGTTTTGATATATTGAATTTTGTCAACAGTTGAGGTTTTTACTTCTTGAGAAAGATCTGAAAAGATCTAATTTTTGTTGCTGTTGTCAAAAATATTCTTCTCGAAAATATCTTCAAAACAAAACTGAAATCATTTGAATCAGATCTCTGGATTTTGAGCTTTCTCTGTTTTTATCCAGACTGACTGTCAGTGTTCATAATTGACTGTCAGTATGAATGTCAGTTTGATAAACTGACTAATCTCCAGAGAGTATGTTTTTTGTTGAGCTGATTTTTTTTTTACTAGACTGACTGTCAGTGTTGGTAACTGACTGTCAGTATGAATGTCAGTTTGATAAACTGACTAATCTCCAGAGAGCATGTTTTTCTGTCTCAGATTTTTTTGTACTAAACTGACTGTCAGTATGAGTATACTGACTGTCAGTATGGGTTTCGACCACAGAGAATTTTTGAGTTGGTTTTTATTCTGTTTTTCTCTGTGTTACTGAAACTGACTGTCAGTTTGAAACACTGACTGTCAGTTTGGTCAGTAAATTTTTGCTGTTATCTGCTTCAACGGTTATAAAGTTTGTAGCTGTTGCTTTTCACTGTTGATTTTGTGGACACTGACTGTCAGTCTTTGTAACTGACTGTCAGTTTGGACTGTTTCTTTTTTACCGTTTTAGTCCACAACGTTCGAGCTGTTGTGATCCTGTTTTTACTCTTTCTGGTGATACACTAGACTGACTGTCAGTTTGTGAGACTGACTGTCAGTCTTAGTTACTATTTTTCAGCTCGAGCACAAACGGCTCTTTTGACCACGAAGGCTATAAATAGAGGTGTTGAGCTGCTGTTTTAACACAAGAAAACACAGCAACACAGCCTTTCATACTTTCTCACTAGTGCTTCTTCGTTTTACTTAAAACTTGATCTTTTGATCGAGTCGTGAGAGTATTAGCCACATCGAGCATATTGTTCTTGCATTCCCATTTCTAGATATTTTCTCGGGGTGCATTGGAGGTCTAGAGTAGACCTTGCTTCTTATTACTCTTGGTGAGCGCCCTCACCTAGACGGTTCGGAGGCGGAAATCGCTGATCTCTCCAAATCGGAGATTGTTGGAGAGACGCGATTACTTGTAAAAGGCTTGGTGCTCGCCTTTCCGGAGGGGACAAGGAGCAATCTTAGTAGATAGTGTCCTGTGTGGATACTGAAGCTATACTCAAGGACTGAGTGCTTTAACGAGGACTAGTGGAGACTGGGCGTGTCTCCGATACCTCGGGATATATCGGTTTCAATCTCTTATCTTTTACTATTACTTGCTTTACCTTAATTTGGATTTTCATTTGCAAAAAAAAAAAAAAAATTTCAAAGTCTCCTATTCACCCCCTCCCCCTCTAGTCGACATCCTGATCCAACATTATCCGTGGTCGCAGTACCATCAGTCAAAGTCAAAAGCATGTGAACACTCCCACTATCTCCATAACAAGCAATTAGAGTGTGATCTCCAAAAACCGTCATGGTAACCACGAGTAATGAGACAATCGGTGATAATTGATTTGGGTAAAACTGACTCTGTACATCTATAAATAAAAAATTATTGTAAGAGTTAAAGAGAGATTCATTGAATAAAATAACACAAGATATAGAATTTTTATCCGCTCTATTGAAAACTTGAATCTGTATAAAAACTCTCATACCCCTTCATTATCTTAATAATTTTTCCCTCATAAATCCGATGGTCGACTCTTTGATTGTTGACTTTGTTAAAACAGATGCTGCAACAATTTATCAGTTCGACGCAAAAATCAGGGAGAGGATGAGCATTAAGGAGATAATCATCGGCTTAAAATCAAGGCGAGGATAAGCATTAAGAAGATAATCATTGGCTTAGAACAAAGCTCTCGGGAAGTGA
Source organism: Pharus latifolius (assembly GCA_019359835.1). NCBI lineage: Eukaryota > Viridiplantae > Streptophyta > Magnoliopsida > Poales > Poaceae > Pharus > Pharus latifolius. Next base: position 67,474,850 of record CM033328.1, on the reverse strand, counting down.
GAAATTATGTTAATTCATTATATGCTGCGATTTAGAACAAACCAAAATACTGCCGTCATATTATATATAAAGAGCAAATCTAATAGTTTTTTTTATCTCTTGAGACACAGTTTATTTGTATATCTTAAAAAAGAAGAAACACATAATTTTTTGAGAAAAAATCAAAAAATATTATTGTATTTTTGAAAGGACGAGGGATATATTGTGAAAAATTAATTTTAGTCGAGATGAATTATTTTGTGTATTAACTATTCAAATTCTAAAGATATATTTGATTTTAAGATAGTAGAATCTGAGTAAAAGTTTGTTTGACAAAGACATAGGCTGTAGGCAGTGTGCTAAACTATGTAAATCTCTGGTATCTTTGTATTCTTTATTTTCTAAATTGATTTAGTTTTTTATTATATTTACTTTCATCTTCTTATTATGTTTCTTCTTTTAAAAAAAAATTCAATAACTCTCTTAAACGGCCTCAATCCTACAGTTACTACTTGCAACTACAGCACATCCCATCTCCTTGGGACCCGAATCAAATCAGACATCCGAAATTTGATACAGTAGATATATTGTAACTACAAGGACTTGTTAGTGCAGCATATTCCCGTCTTCTTCAGACCCAAATCTACCTCTTCAGAAATGTAACTGCTGCTTCAGAAAGATATCGCACAGAACTCTTCAGATCAACCGTGCCAGGGGGAAAAAAGGTCCTAACACGATTCACATTGTCCTCATGGTTGACGTCCTGACGATATTAGGCTGTTTTTAGGTTATTATGTTGCCATTAATTATCACGAGCGTTGCCACAACGTTAGTACCAAGTCCTTGCTTCGTGCGATCTTCTTGCGTTCCTTCTCTCATACTCTATGGCATGGTCACTTCATTCTCCTTTCCTGGTTAATGCCGCCAGCCAGCTTAAGATTAACCCTCGCAACCTCAAGATATTCTTCTTCCTTGTCACTAGCACTGTGACCTGACCACTTCCTTCCAACAACTAAGCCCACGTTTGAGCGTTTGACAGTGCAATGATTAAAATAATAATAATATCTTATTAAATATAAAATAAAAAAAAATATCTTCAATATCTCTTTATCATGCGATAAAGAGTACAAAATCGAACCACATTACTAAACTCAGCCAAACACGTAGAATTATAAAAGAACTGTTGAATATAGTAGTATATTAGTATTCGTAACCTATTAGAATTCGTATTAGTTTTTCTATTAGGATTCTTATTAATTCTTTGTTAAGGGTTATAAAAGAAAAACAATTGTATCAATTTTTACAAGCAAACAATAAAATTCTAAAATCAACTTGGTATCAGAGCCATTGCCGCTCAAGTGCCACCGCCGTGTTTACTTACCTGATTTCATCGGTCGCCGGCCGCCGCGCCTCTGCACCAGCGCGCCGCCGATGCCCGGCCGCCTGCGCCCGGCGACGGCGGCTAACGCTCTGCGCCCATGCGCCGCAACCACCGCCGAGTCTGTGTCCGCACGTCGCCTGCCGAGCCAACACCCCACCGAGCCCGCCCGCCAAATTTTTTTTCCTCAGTGATTTAGAGGACTTCAAGTCAAAATCTTTTGTGGTAGATCTGGATCTTATGTATACCAAATCCTCTGTGGCATAAAAAAAAGAGAGAGAAGGGGTTTGTGAGTGCATGAGCTCAATTTCTTTTTGGGACCTGTTGAGATGACAACCACGGTTCCAACCATGGAGGAGTTTATGGCGAAGATGATGGAGATGATGACAATGAGGACGAATGACATCTCATCATCGGACAAAGCTGTGATGGCAGTGCCATATTCACAGATGGTGAAAAAGATAAAGCTCATGCCAAATGATGTGAAGCTGGAGGGAACCAAAAACTATTTGAGTTGGTCTAGGAGAGTGATTATGATTTTAGAGGCAAAAGGGTTTGCTAACTGTGTGCAGGAGACATCTGTCGAACCCCTTAAAGATAGTTTGGAATGGTAGAACTGGAAAACCACTAATTCTCTAGTGAAAGTGTGGTTGCTTAACTCAATGAACCCTTCTATTGCTGGGATGGTGGAAGCCACTCCAACCGCAACCGGAATGTGGGCTGTACTAGCTAGACTATATTCTGGAGCTGGTAATGCCATGATGATGGCTGAGGTGCATGGGAAACTTCGAGGGATGACTCAGGGGGAGCGGACTGTATCCGAGTACTACAATGAACTCCAGCAATTATGGACAGATTTGGACCACTATGATCCGTTAGACATTCCTCATGCTGAACATCTAACTATGTTCAAAAAGTGGGTGGATCGCAGGAGAGTACTTGACTTTCTGCAAGGCTTGAATGTTGAGTTTGAGCCTAAAAGAGCTGCCGCTTACCACCAGCCACATCTGCCCACCATGGAGCAGGCATTTGTTGCTATAGTGATGGAGGAGACCCGATTACGGGTCATGACATCGGGTACCCTACCACCTCCTACTAGATCTGCGTTGACTGTTGCAGATCACCGCGAGTGCTTTACTTGCGGAAAGATTGGCCACATTGGCTAGAATTGCCCACAATCACGCGATTTTGGGTGTGGCAGGGGTGGTGGAGGACGTGGTAGAGGCCGAGGTAGAGAACGTGGTGGTAGGTGCCAAGGTCCTAAAGTCAATCTTGTCGTGTCTGATGAGAGATCAGTTGCGGATGACAAAGAGGAGCTGCGACAGTTCAAAACAAAGGTTGAGAGTTCCACCAGCAAGTCCATGGCCACCCAGGAGATCCCTATGACCACTAAATTTGGTACTTTTGCCAATTATGCCCATGCGGGCACAGGTATTGAGGCACAGGCTTTTGCATCCTCGCATACTTCTCCTTTAGATTGGATAGTCGATTCAGGTGCATCTAGACATGTCATTGGTGCTTCTAGTGAGTTTGCATCATATTCTCCGTATTCTTCCATACATCGTGAAACTGTTCAAATTGTTGATGGGACTGCACAACCCATCAAGGGAATTGGCACAGTTCAGTGTACACCTACCATTACACTTTCCTCTGTTTTGCATGTTCCATCCTTCCCGGCCAATCTTCTTTCTGTGAGTGTTTTGGTGAATCAAATTGATTGTGGTGTTTATACTAACCGAGATGTCTGTCATATTCAGGAGAGGCAGACAAGGAGGGTCTTGGGGACTGGGACTAGGCGTGATGGATTGTGGTATTTGGATCGAGGGACTGTGGATGCTGTGAGTGCTGCTTTGACTACTGCTATAGGTGGAGAAGAGGCTGAAGTGATGCTTTATCACTATCGTTTGGGTCATCTATCATTTGACCGACTGAGGAGTATGTATCCGGATGTTATGAGTCGAGTGCCCATGAAGAAACTCATGTATGATGCTTGTGAGTTTAGCAAGCACACACAATCATCTTATGGTAGTATTGGGCTTCGTAGTATTGAACCATTTGTACTTATTCACTCAGATGTTTGGACCCCTCCGGTTATCTCTATTCATGATTTTAAGTACTTTGTTATTTTCATTGACTGTTATTCCCGTATGACTTGGCTCTATATGATGAAGAATAAGAATGAAGTTTTACGTTGCTCTTAAGATTTCTGTGCTCTTGTGCAAAGACAATTCAATACTCATGTTCGTATTGTTCGAACTGACAATGGAACTGAATATGTCAACAAGGAGTTTGCGACTTTTCTTTCAGCTCAAAGGATCTTGCATCAAACAACCTGTCCGGATACATCGGCACAGAATGGTGTGGCCGAGCGAAAAAACAGACATCTTTTGGAGACTGCTCGCTCACTCATATATGGGATGAATGTGCCAAAAATCCTGTGGAGTGAAGCCGTTATGACAGCGGCTTACTTAATTAACCGCATGCCCTCAAGAGTTTTAGGCATGAAAACTCTCTGTGAGCTGCTTATGGGAACGAATACATTTGTTGTCCCTCCGAAGGTGTTCGGATGTGTGTGCTTTGTTCGGGATTATCGACCCTCTACAGGAAAGCTGAACCCTCAGACTTTGAAGTGTATATTCGTGAGATATTCTTCTCGACAGAAGGGCTACATGTGTTGGAGTCCTCAGGCCAAACGGATGTTTATGAGTATGGATATCACTTTTCGGGAGTTTGAGCCCTTCTATGGTGAGAAAACTGAATTGACGTCTTTATTTGGTGATATCTCTTCTCGCCTGCCTAGTGCTGTTAGAGAGGGGGAGAATGATGAAGTGAGTAGTAGTGACCATGGAGTGAGTAGTGGTGACCATGGTGGAGGTGGCGATGTTGTTGTGGGTATAATTCCATGTCCTGTTGCAGATGAGGGGGTGGATACTAGAGTTCTGAAGATGAAGCGTTTTCGTGGCACTGGAGTTCAGGAGGAGCAGCAGCAGCCCCAGTCTCCTGTGATTGAGATTGACGACCAGTCATCCACGCAAGTCATTGTCCCTGACCCCTCCTCAGTTGTCTCACCTTTGACCTCGTCTCCCTCTGAAACAGGTGGTAATGTATCTCTTGACCTTCCTATTGCTCATCGTAGAGAGCCCCGAGTCAATGCAGGTAAGCCTCCGGCTAGGTATGGTTTTGAGGATGATCTTTCTCATGTTGTCTCATATTCTTCTTTGTCTCCTGCATATAAGTTTTTCACTGCATTATTATAATCTGTGCCCATACCAAAAGATTGGAAAGTGGCAATGCAAGATCCTTTGTAGCTTCGTGTTATGCAGGAGGAACTTCAGGCATTAAGGAAAAATGAGACTTGGGAACTAGTCTCTCTTCCAGTCGGGAAGAAAGCTGTTGGATGCAAATACGTGTATACCATAAAGCAAAATGCAGAAGGAAAGATTGAGAGATATAAGGCGAGATTAGTGGCAAAGGGATATAGTCAAACGTACGGGATTGGCTATGATGAGACTTTTGCACCAGTAGCAAAAATGAGTACGGTGAGAACTTTAATCTCGTGTGTAGTAAACTTCAACTGACCGCTATATCAGCTTGATATGAAGAATGTCTTTTGCATGGTGATTTACGGGAAGAGGTATATATGGAGGTCCCACCAGGTTTTGGTGATAATGGAAAGGTGTGCAACCTGAAGAAGTCCTTGTATGGCTTAAAACAATCTCCAAGGGCCTGTTTTGATAGATTCAGACGTGCAGTATGTAGTATGGGTTACAAGCAGTGTAATTGGGATCATACTGTCTTTTTCAGGCACTCTGGAGCATTCATTACAATACTTGCTGTTTAAGTCGATGATATTGTCATCACAGGTGATGATGTTGAGGAGATTGTCCGTCTGAAAAACAAGTTAGGTAAAGAATTTGAAGTGAAAGATTTGGGTCATCTCAAATATTTTCCTGGCATAGAGATTGCACGGTCTAAAAAGAGTATAGTCTCTCACAAAGGAAATATACGCTAGATTTGCTGAATGAAACTGGAATGTTAGGATGTCGTGTTGTCTCTACTTCCATTGAGCAGAATCACAAGTTAAGTGATCAAGGTGGAAATTCAACTAACAAGGAGAGTTATCAAAGACTTGTTGGGCATCTTACTTACCTTTGTCACAAAAGACCCAATATTGCTTATGCGGTGAGTGTGATAAGTAGATATATGCATGACCCAAGAGTGGAGCACATGGAAGCAGTATATAGGATTCTAAGATATCTGAAGGGTAGTCCAGGAAAAGGTCTCTGGTTCAAGAAGAATATGAATCTTGATGTGGTTGGCTATTGTGATGCTGACTGGGCAAGTTGTTTAGATGGCAGGAGATCAACATCAGGGTGTTGTGTTTTTGTGGGAAGCAACTTGGTATCATGGCGAAGTAAGAAACAGAATGTTCTTTCTCGATCTACAGTAGATGCAGAGTACAGAACTATGTCTTCTAGGTTATGTGAAATGCTCTGGTTGAGAGGTTTGTTGTCAGAGTTACGATTATTTCGAGGTGGAACTTTGACACTATGGTGTGACAATAAGTCAGTAATCAATATTGCTAATAATCCAATGCAACATGATCCTACCAAGCATATGGAAATTGATCGCTTCTTCATTAAAAAGCGCTTAGACGAAGAAAACTTGAAACTAGAGTATGTATTTTCTGGAGAGCAACTTGCTAATTGTTTGACAAAAGGAATTAGTCCCAAAAAATGTGTGTTAGCTTGTAACAAGTTGGGGATGATTGATATCTATCGCTCAACTTGAAGGGGAGTGTTGAATATAATAGCATATTAGTATTCGTAACCTATTAGAATTCGTAACCTATTAAGATTCGTATTAGTTTTTCTATTATGATTTTTATTAATTCTTTGTTAAGGGTTATAAAAGATGAATAATTATATCAATTTTTACAAGTAAGTAATAAAATCCTAAAATCAACTAGAACATATGGTGATATGGTGATCACTCCAATTAACACAGCTCTATGGAACAACCGACTTCTTTTATTTACCCATATATTGATGTAACTACATATGAAACGCTTGAATCGAACAGCTATTGTACTGTGACATATGGTTGCTCAAACTTGCATTTTCTAACTCCTCGGCACCAACCTCGCCCGGAGAGGATTCTTCATGACGACGGTGAACTCGCGCTTCTCGGCGAAGTCCACCTCCTCGTCCTCCACCTCCTTCCACTCAAACTCTTTAACCATATTGGCCACGAAGTACTCCACGTGCAGCATGGCGATGCTCAGCCCGGCACATATCCTCCTCCCGACGCCGAACGGCATCATCTTGATCTCTCTCCTTCCCGTCACGTCTACCCCCTCGCCGTCGCCGCCCTCCAAGAACCGTTCCGGCAAGAAATCCATTGGACGGTCCCACTCCCGCTCGTCCCGGCCCATTTCGGCCACCATGAAGTTCACCGTGGCGCCCTTGGGGATCAGGTACTCGCCAACGTCCATGTCCTCCGCCGCCTTGTGCGGCAGCACGAAGTGCGCCGGCGGGTGCCTCCGGAGACCTTCTAGAACCACCGCCTTGAGGTACGGCATCTTGTAGAGATCCTCCTCGGTGACCTCTCCCTGCCCGTGTCCGCTCGTGGCTTTGATCTCGTTGTAGAGCTTTTCCTGTGTGGCCGGGTTCTTGACCAGCTCGGCCATGATCCACTGCAGCGCCGTGGACGTCGTGTCGGTCCCGGCGTCGACGAACTCGGAGCAGATCGCGACCATCTCGTTGTCGGTGAGCGCGCGGTCGCCTTCCTCGTGGAGCTTGATGTCGAGCAGAGTGTCCACGTATGAGTGCTCAAACGTGGTGTCTTTCTTTGGCATCCCGCCCTGCTTCTTGTACTCCCGCCGCGCGTTTATCAGGGGCACGAACAGCTCCTTCTGCCGCTGCCGCAACGCGATCGCGGTCTGCAGCCGCCGGCGGAAGAGGTACTTGGTAACCGGGGGGAAGAAGGAGAAAACGCTCATCTTGCTCGATATGTACAGGAGCCAGTTGCGCTGTGCGGCGGCGATTGCGCGCACGGCGGGCTCGTCCAGCCGCTCCCCGAAGCACATGAGCACGAGGAGACAGAACATGGCGTACTGGAACGTCTCCATCACGCGGGGCGCTTCCGCCTCCCGCAGCTTCTCGACGAGCACGCGGCGCACCCAGGAGCGCGCGGGGGCGAACAGGCGGACGCGCGACGGGTGCAGAGTCTCGGAGACCAGGTTGCGGCGCAGGAGGCGCCACACCGGCCCGTAGCTGGAGCGCGTGATGGTGTTGCTGTTCTCGCCCATAATCGAGCGTATGGCCGCGTCCGGGCGGTCAGCGAGCGCGGCGCCGCGCTCGACGAGGGCCGCGTGGGCCAGGCGGCGGTCGGCGACGAATATGGATAGCCGGGACCCGATGCGGAGCGACACGACGGGGCCGTACTGCGCGAAGAGCCGTTGGAGTAGGGGCTCCACATCGGCCGGAGAGTTGTTCAGCCACAGCAGGCTTCCAAGCACCGGCACAGCCGGTGGACCCGGCGGGATGCGGCGACGGTTCTTGGCGTTACTGGAGTTTCTTTGCGCGAACAAGAGGAGTGGGAGGAGGAGGAGGAGGGCGCCGAGGAGGAGGAGGGACCATGTGTCCATGGTGTTTTTGTTTCGGTAATTTGATTTGTATTGTGTTGTTGATTTGAGGTTTTGGACTGGGTTTTGGTTATGTGATTATATGGTGGTGGATTTACACGCGGAGATTTGTGTTTCTGAAAGGTGTTGAAGTATTGTGGGACATTACTTGTGCTTCAAGAGGAGGAGAAGCTTCTCCATCTGCTGACGTCATGACTGATGGTTCCGATGGAAGGTTCTATAAGCCTGAATTGGATATATATTATGTTTGGTCAAATCTCTTGAGATCATCGGAGCTTGGAAGAGACGATGTGTCAGTCCACGGGCGTCATATTTTGAAATGGTGTAACAATTCGTTTATGTTATGCAATATATTTTCTTGGATATCTTTTGAAAAGCTATTCTTGTCCATGATTTATGAACAATGATATTATTAGAAGTCACTTTCCATTTTCGTACATACAGAAGCACTCTGTTGAGATCAAGTATGAGACAATAGCAGGTGTCAAGCAAAGGAAGAATTAAAACTTGACCTTCTGTAAACGTGATGGCTCGGTTTATGTGACATTGTAAGTTGCCCTAATCTCTTCAGAAACAAATCAAGTAAGCTGTTAGAAATAGAATAGTGGTCAACTTTGTACGCCTCAGACTCGTTGCAAAGATAAATATCTGAAAAAGGGTATCTTTCGCAAGGAAATAGTAAATCTGTCACTAACCAAATTAGTCATTACCCAAATTAAAATACAAGAAAAATAAGTCGTTCCTCTGTAGATGTCAACACTTTTTGGAGTCATCTCAGTGTCCGTCGAGTGGTAAAAGAAAAATATAGTGGTAGGACTAGCCCCAGATCCGTGGTGCACGCCGGGGTCGTAGCTAATATAAAACTGTACGACACATATGATGCTGTTCCTGCACAATTCCATGACGGAAAAGTAATTTTTCGACCATTCAAAGATTCCATACTTCTCTAGAAAGGCAATAATAAAACTCTTTTCACCTCCCATGTTAGGACTCAGGGTTGAGACCCGAGTCTTCCTGATATACCCATGAGTTATGGGAGACCATCCTACACCCATTTCTGAGAGGAGACTAGCAGCAGTTCACAATATTCTTCTCCTTATATGCAGCAGACGCAGTTCATCGGAAATATGTAATTCGGTGTTGTTATGTGCGATATCTGGGCCAGCACTGACTTACATGTGAACCTGTCAACGGATGGATGGAATTAAGAGGGACCCGCAAGGCAGCAACACATGATTTTGGTACAAAAATTCTGCACTTCATTTGACCAAAAGTATCATCTAAGAATATGACACATTGAACAGTGCAGCAACTTTTGCAGATTTAACAGTCACTCATAAGCAATAGAGCTACATGATACATGATGCCTCTTGTCCTAGACCCAGATTTTCTCTTTGCAATACAATGTCATATCCAGTGGCTACGAACTTACAATACTGTCGTAGTTGCCCTCCGAAACACCATACATTCCGCCAATATGACATTCACACAACAACATCCTAGTTACCAAAATGGGAAGAAAACTGTTAAAATATCCTCAGAAACAACAGCGCTGCCCTATGAGGCATAGTTAAGATTTTCACAACATAACTAGCAGCACATGATTAGACACAATGCTGCTGACATGTGGCCCCAGCTTAGTTTTTGTGGGCCGAAGCGGGGGCCAGAGGTCAGAAGCACCATTGTATAAACATGTGTTGCGCATTTGTATACATACATACACACACTGACACACAAGACATAGTTATGACCTGACCTCAGCGACCTTGCTCGCATCAGAGATCCTGAAATTGCAAAGTAATGCATCACGTCCTGTTAGCACGATCTGGAAGAAGTCCCCTACTCGCTTCGAGAGAGAATCCAACCCAACACGGAGCCCATCGGCGCTTTTCGACATGTCTGATATGCAGTCCAGTAACTCTGCCCTACTTTTCAAGCCATTGGATCTCTTGGGAACAATCACATCGTTCTCATGGCTGATGCTGTTAGCCTGCTTTAGGCTACTATGTTGCCCTCCTCCATTGCTAATTATCTCGAGCGTTGTCACTCCATTTGAATGGCCAGTCCCATCAACCTTCTTCATGTCATCTTCTGGTACACTCCCTATCAAACTCTCTGACATGATCACTTCATTCTCAAGGCATGTGCCATCCACGATCTTTAGATTGTCCTCATTTTTTACTTCCTGGTCAGCAATGCCGTCTGACATGACCACTTCCTTCTCATGGTTAAAACCATAAGCTAGCTTTGCATTCTCTTCTTCAGACTGAGTAGTACTGGCCAATCCATGCAACCTTCTAACACATGCCTCAACTACCTCCAGTTCTTTTACAGCCACCGTGGTTCCTCTCGATAAGTGTCTTCTGAGTTCCCCGCTGATGGCAGCTTGGAGATTGTTGAAGGCTTGGGACCACCCAAATTTCTCAGGGACATGCAACTTCACCAATGGCTTAGAGCTACCTAACAGGATAGATACCAACACACTACAGATGAAGACTGTAACGGCCTCAATTCCATATAAAGCTCTCATGAGTAACTTCGCCTTAGCAGAATGCTTGACCTTCATTAAACAAAGGTTCCCAGCAAGCTCCTGCAAGGTTGTCGAACAGTTCTCAAGCCTCGGACACTTCACGCCAACTCGCTCCATCCATTCATTAAGGGAGGCCTTGACTCGTTTGAGCTGTTCTGATTTCAGGGAATCGCTCTCAGGGTCCAAAACATGCAACACATACTTGACAAGCAACTGTCCCTGATCCAACCTGGCAAGCTCCGAGCTCAATGCGATGCAAATGTCCAACAGCTTCAGGCTGCTATTGAAGTAAATGTCAACCCACTTGTCGTCCCAGTCGGAGACAGGCAGCTCGAGGTCTGTTATCAGGGTACCTATGTCGGCGTGCAGCTCCGACAAGCAATCCATAGCAAGCCTCATCCAGGACAAGGTAAGAACTTCCGAGATATCATCCGGCTTTAGCTTCCTCAAGATCAATGCCAACGCTTCCTCATTAGAAGCGAGCAGCGCATTTAGCCTCGGGGACAGATGAGATCCTTTGGGAAATATAGCTCGAAAGGGATTCCCCACGGGGAAAAACAACCTGTGCCCGTCGTGCGCACCACTCATTTCCACTGCAATTGAAGCAAAGATACCAAATTAGCAAGCTACGAACATCTATGATAAAATGGTGAACCAATATGACGGATCTTAGTAGAGTGAATCCGCGCTTTTCATCTTATAGAATCCTTTTTTCGATTCACTTCACGTATAAGCCTTCACTGAGAATGTTTCACTCTAAGCACAGCACAACTATACTACACGCATCTCCGCACCCAACAACAATTGCAACAGATGAAACAATTGCCACCACGACACTTCCTAGTTTTAACAGACACCAAGTACATAATCCTACCCTCTCAAAGTAACTACACCTACCGTAATAGCAATATAGGTATCGAAATCAGAAGAGATCAAAGCTATAAACTGCAAGATCCCCAAATAAATTGAAGAGAAATAAAATCTTTCAGCTTGATTCGCCAAAATTTCCCCAAATAAATTGGGCATAACCCTTTCAACGGATTAAGAAGCAGATTTCTCATACCTGGATCTAGATTTTGAGTGCGGATTTGGGGTTGTGCTTTGGGGGAAGACGAAGGGGTGGGGGGCCGCAGAGTTTGGTGAAAGGTGTTTGTGTTTAGGTGTGAAAGCTAAGAACCTGGTTTGCATTCGTTTCGGGAGGTGGTTAGCTAAAAAAGAAACGAGAAGACGGAAAGTTCGAGACGCGCATTTGATTTTCTGGGGAGATGGAGCTGGACAACTTGGAATGCGCGAGAGTGACCCGTTGAGCTCGGATTTTTTGTGGCGTGCTTTGCGGATTCGATGCCAGCAAGCCGTCTTAACTCACGGTATGTTAGGTTCACTTGCAAAAAAAATGTCAGATCCAATTTTTGGTCATTTTCAAATATGTGATATAATCTCAAAAACTTAGCCGTAAATCAAACAGCGCCAAAATTCGTGATCGTCAAAATTTGACCAACCACTTAAGGAACCAATTTTTCATAGAAAGAGAATATAAGGACTTGATCGCCAAATCTTGGTCAATCAATTTGATTAGCCAAGATTTGAAAAAAAAAAGTCAAAAATAAGCTAAATATTGGCTATTTCAACTATTATGTTAAAATTAGACTGTAAACTCAAGGATAATCAAATTATTGTGACACAATCAAATTTTGATTTGATCAATTGTAGATATGAATTAAACATATCTTTCATATAGACATCTTTGGCTTAAGTATGGCTTTCCAATAAATTAATTTTAAAGTTTATAATAAGAAGTCTAAAAAACTGATTTTTTTGGGGGTAAATTTGAGAAATTTCTTAGTAGGAACGATAGTTTATGAGCTTACGAAGGATCGAGGACTGGAAGTGAGAACCAAAGGAAGCCATTCATCTCTAGCTTCAACTTTGTCTTTAGTAAGGAGCAGGAGTTTATAGAGAAACTACCGTAAGAAACCATTCATTTGAATTTGGTTTCAATTTCTATTAACGAAAAGTTGGAAGTTAAAGTCAAGTTTGACGGGTCTATATTTGGCCCGATTAAAATTATTGGTCAAAAACTGATATGAATTAATCAACATAAAAAAATAACCGATGTTTATTTATTATTATGGATTAGATAACTCATAACTGGGTACATTGATTTTGGCGACCAAATGATCCATAAGCTAGTTGTGTCTAGTGTTAGTGCATTGATTTTTTTTTTTTTTTTTTTTTTTGCTTTTCGTAAACTCTGAAGTGTCTTGAAGATATTTTATGTTTGACAAAAAGATTTTTTTTTTTAGGGAATAGGTTTAGAGTAAGGTGCTCGCAATTATGAGCCCATATATGAAAACTAGCCATATAGCTGAGTCTGACATGCAGCCCGTTTATTTTATACAGTTCTACTGGTCCGTTTCGTATTTCTTACTTGCCTAAAGTTCTCCAATTTGTCGAAGAAGCTTTGGTGGTAAACTAAGCCCATATATGAACAACTAGCAGCCAAGCCCATGTGGCCCTCTATCTGGCCTTAATTTATATCCACTGAGCTCGATTAAATTACCCTCTATTCATCAAACCGAAGAGAAGAACCTACTACACAAGTTTACAAATTACAATTATAACAACATCACCCAGTACTGCGTAGATTTAATCTTATATCTAAAGAATGCACTGTATATACAACTGAAAAAACTAACTTTAGCAATCAAGTTAACTCTTTTAAGATCATTCTTAGTTATCTATCATCTACAACGGTATGTATGGATGAATTTGCGTAATCAGCGAGGACGTATCACTGTAACACCCTAATTCAGACCAGTGTAATATAGTAGAATATTTGACTACACACAAATCCATAAACTAGAACTTGTAAGAGCTGAATTTAACATTTTTAATTGAAGTGATACGCATGATTGTCAAAGGCGAAGGCTCTTCCATGATAATGACTCGAGATCACACGGGTGATAGCTAAAATCTTACATGAGAGAGTCTCCGTGTGAAAAAAAAGTTTTACTCATAAGCGACAGAAGAAAGTCCCTGTAAGTTTGTGGCAGACTCAACTAAAGTTGAAATAGACACATCGGTGTGCACAGTTGTATGCAGTACGCAGTCGGCCCCTTTCAAAAGGGCATCATTGCCAAGTTTTGCGTACGCACGCTGAGATGCGACCAAATCCGTGTCACTTCGTCTAGAAAAAAGAAACGTCTTCGACTTGTGCCGGTGATGATGGCTTTCGGCACTGCACATTTGACACTTTTGTTATGCAGTGAATCTAAAGGTTGCCGCAAGGGCATATGGCACCGGCAAACGACGAAATGTACCACCTTGGCTAGGAAACTTAGACTTGACTCGCGTTACATCACTTCATGTCATGTACTGTACACTAAATGGATGTAACAATGTTTGTAAGCGGTAAACAAACGTTCATCCTAACTCTTTCTACTTATACGATAAGTATCTGTATTCTTGTAAGTAGATTCTATATTTACTAATAACAAAATATGTTCATAATATTATATATTATTTTTCAAGCAAATTAAGAAGAAAAAGAAGGAATATTAATGATTGCTATCAAAAAAATATTATTAACAGTGTTTCAACTTTAGTTAAACCACTAAAAAAAGAAAGAGAAAAAATTAAATACATTTAAGGCCCCGTTTGGAAACACAGCATTTAAAAATCACAGTATTTGAAAACCATGGCTTTGAAATTATAATGCAACCAAAACCACAGTATTCTGTAGTATTTCAAAACCACAGTTTTTGAGAAAACTACAGTTTTTTAAGGTGTTTGGATATACAGTTTTTTTCAAAGTTTTCAGTTTGATGTTTAAATGTACTAGTTGTTATGAGTTTAAAAAAATAGCCGTTGGACAATTTTTATGGGTGTTTAGATATCAAACTTTTCAAATTCCTTAGACATGAAGTATTAGAAGTTCAGAATCTAATTCCTTGCTACTTTAAACTTTTCAAATTTACAGTTCAATACTGAAGCTGCAATTCAAATTTTATTTCATGTCTAAAAAATTGCAACTTTTCAAATTCAACACTAAACTTCAACTTCAACATTGATAAATTTGAAAAGTTGAATTTTAGAGAATAACAGAGAGAAAGAGTACGAGAGAGAGAGCTCTTGGTCAAAGTTTTTTTTCAAAACTTTGTACCAGAGTCAAGTTTGCAAAACTCCAAAAAAACCATAGTTTTGAAAAACCATGGTTTCAAAAATCATAAAAAAAACTTTGTAACCAAACAGGACCTTGGTTTTTAATACCACAGTTTCTTTCAAAACCATAGTATTGAACAAAAACTCTAAAAAAACTTTGTTTCCAAACAGGGTCTAAGTCTGTTTCAACTGTCCATGTGGCTACTTAAACATTAAAACTGCTTATATGAAAAATAAGCATAGAAAGGATATTTACTGTTTATGCAGGCAATTAAGTGGCTGCTAGGACCATTTTTTAGATCAATAGATGTAATTTTCGACGACGAAGTATATTGGCTAGAAAAATGGAGGGCAACCATCACGTAACAAAAGACTACAATTGTCGCGACGTTTACTTAAAAATTCTTCCGTGGAGACCTCTGTTCCGTTAGACCTGAATTGTAATCGTCTCCTGATGGTCCTCTAACTCTCAATTGTTATAGAGTTTGAAGCAGTTGTCAATTTTTGTGCCAACACCTATGTAGGTAAAACTGGCTCTATACTACATTTTGCTAGATGCTATTAGTGAGGAGCTATGGACTTCTTAACATGTTTGTTTTAAAATATGTTGGATTGTTTTTTAACGGGGCATAAAATTATTTTACTTTAGCTGTTCACATTGGAAAACTAAGGTCCCGTTTGGAAACACAGTATTTGAAAATCACAATATTTGAAAACCATGACTTTGAAATTATAATGCAACCAAAACCACAGTATTCTGTAGTATTTCAAAATCACAGTTTTTGAGAAAACTACAGTTTTTTAAAGTGTTTGGATACACAGTTTTTTTTTCAAAGTTTTCAGTTTGATGTTTAAATGTACTAGTTGTTATGAGTTTAAAAAACTACCGTTGGACAATTTTTATGGGTGTTTGAATATCAAACTTTTCAAATTCCTTAGACATGAAGCATTAGAAGTTCAGAATCCAATTCCTTGCTACTTCAAACTTTTCAAATTCACAGTTCAACACTGAAGCTGCAATTTCAAATTTTGTTTCATGTCTAAAAAATTAACTTTTCAAATTCAACACTAAACTTCAACTTCAACATTGATAAATTTGAAAAGTTGAATTTTGGAGAATAACAGAGAGAAAGAGTACGAGAGAGAGAGCTCTTGGTCAAAGTTTTTTTCAAAACTTTGTACCGGAGCTAAGTTTGCAAAACTCTAAAAAAAACTATGGTTTTGAAGAAACTATGGTTTCAAAAACTATAAAAAGTTTTGTAACCAAACAGGATCTTAGTTTTCAATACCACAATTTTTTTCAAAACCATAGTATTGAATAAAAATTCTAAAAAAAAATTGTTTTCAAACAGAGCCTAATTACTTAAAGCCGAAATGTGGGCCATTGATTGATATGTGACAAGAGAAATATTTTAGGTGCTTTGAGTTAGAGGACCATAAGGCTTATGCCTGAAACAATACTCCCCGCCCAGCTGTCTCCCACCATGACATAGGTAGCTGCTAAAAGGGAGAGGACCAAGTCAATCGATGCCATTCGCCACTGTGCGTGATGTTCCGATGGATATCTGCTTGAAGAAAAAAAGAGAAATTTAGAGGCCAACAACCTTGGAATTCGCCCATACGATGCCTCATTCCTGGCCTCAAGTTTGGTTTCGTTTTCATGCGTGTGTGCATGTGCCCAACCTGACACGAACAAGAGGAATGCTCTCTGTTAATTCTGTCTTCCCTTTTGGTCAATGGCCCCAATTTGCACATCTACTGTTGCTTTATTCCCCTTACGTACGATCTGGACCTACCAAAAAAAAAGGTCAGAGAAGTACCAAATTTAGCAAAATGTAAGCCCAATCTTAAGTGTTGTTATATGTCTTCCATCCAAATATCAAAATCAATACGATTGATTGTCAAAAAAATAAAAAAAGGTATTATGATTCCATTTCATGGAGGACTAGTATGAGTAGATTTAGATAACAACTACAATCTTAGTACACGGATTTAGTACAAATAGTAATTCTGATCTCGAATTTAAGACATCCTGATTTAATGTTAGTTGAGTTTTGTGAACCAACCAATTCACTCAAAATCTTAATTTATTTAATAAAATATAAAGTACCTACTCATATTTCAACATTACTAATATATATGATTCCCTTAAGTTCTCTCCCTGGTTGGAGTTTGGATGATCTCATCTATTCATTTTAGATTTAACATTCAGGATCAATCTCATTGATAAGGTGATAATTTTTTATGAGTTCTATCTAAGTGTTGGATCTAAAGTGGATGTTCAATATCAAACTTCACTCGTCCAATTTGCCCCCAAAACTACAAAGGATTTTCTTTATCCATTGTAAAGTGTAAACTGCAGGAAAACACTGAAAATTTTGACCATGATACAGTAGCAACACTGTCACTTGTTCCTATGTAAAGTACATCCAACGTCTTGTTCAATGCATCTTCTTCTCAGCAGGCATGAGCACACACACGATCAGAATTCAGAACTGTGCACCCACCCCCCACAGCTGCCTCCCTGGCAACATCAGAAGTGCAAGATTCACGTTTAAATTTAAATCTCGTGTCTGTCAAAAGACACGACATATTTTCAAAACATATAGAATGTTTATAAAAGAGAAATCTAATTATATTGCGAGTAATTTCTCATATAATTTCATCTAAATAGTTGATTTAGATTATAACGTGACTCCAAAACCAGTCTTTTATATATTTTGACTCGGAAAGGCGTAAACACAGTGGGGAGCTGGAACCAATCATGTGCTGCTTGCTGCCATACCATACATTGCTACTTAATTAACCATATGAATGGCCCTCAGCTCAAATTCTTTCAGCCATGGGCATCATTCCCCGGAGGAAAATTGGAGATGACAGTACACCTTTAATTATAGATGACTTTTGGTCGTTGGCAATTTGGCATCTGCTTTTAAATCGGGTCACACGATTCGTCCTTGTCATGCATTTTGACAATGCTACAGCTCAACTCTTTTCTTAATTACGTTTCGCCTGCACCCATGCTTGCTGCATTTCCTCTGTTTTAGCCCCGGTCTATTTTTGGTCGTGTATTTTGAAATCATCCAAAAATTATTATTTTATTATCAAAATCGTACATTTCTCATCTGTCATCTCATTTTGCGGATGGTATCCCATACCAACAATTTTTTTTTAATTTTCTAGATTGCAGTGATATAAGTAAAAAAAGAAAAATTGTTTCCTCCAAAATATTCCTAACCAACACAATCACTAACCATTTAACATGCATTAATTTGTTCTCATTCCTCCTTTTCCCGATTCTTCTCTTATTTTTGCCATATATACTACCCAAAAACTAAAAAAAATTCTCAAATATGAAATACCACCCAAAAAATTCATGTGACACATAACAAATGTATGATTTTGATGGCAGAAAGAAAATATTTAGACGATTTTAAAATATAAGACTAATAATGGGCTCAAACCAAAAATAAAACGACCAAACTTAGACTTATTCCAAGATTAAACGTAGGCCTAGTGTGTTGATGGATTAGACATATCAGGGAGTAATTATGACGCGCTACATATTATCTTAATCCTTTGATCTATTTGTCATGGACATAATTTATCTTAGTTTTAGTGGTCATTTTGTCTGTCAAAAAAAATGTGGCACATCGCAACTGTAGCAAAAAAATTGATGATATTTGATATCACACTAACAGCCCCTAATAATCTAGAGCCATTCAATAATTTTTGCTTCTGAGAGTATGGTCAGATCCTGAGTATTGAAATCAGATAGGATCATGCAAAATTCACCATTTGCTGCGAAATGTGTAGGTGCGTGATGTACAGCTTCTGAACTGTGAATACAGTGAGACGAGATGACGACACAACGAATCCAGGCGCATTTAGAGCATGGTTTCGAAGATAGAGGTCACATCATGATATCTGGGTGCAGCTAACTATTTGCACCATCCCAAACAACTCGGATCAAAAGCCTCTAATATAAATGTGTAATCCTTTTAAATACAAATCATACTGTGGTTTGTGGGTTAGTACTCATGCTATGTCATCCTATCACCTCGTTCCATTCGCCGTGGTTGTAACTCTTTTTTTTTTTAAAAAAAAAAGATATTTGTGATGAAACATGTGTAGTGTAGGTTTCAATTATATTTGTTGAAATTCACTCATATTTCGAGATTCTATCTTCAAATTTTTTGAGTTTTATGTGTAATTAGCAACACTAATTCTAATTATGTTTGTTTCATTAAACACAAGTTTATGCGATGAAATATGTATGGATTTTATATATTTTCACCAAAAATCCACTCAAGTTTTGTGTGTTATCTATCAAAATCAAATCAGGTTTTGTGAATTTGTGTTGAAACCTATATAGGTTTTAATGATCTTTTTTGAAACCCGACCAGGTTTCATGTCTCCACTTTAAAACTCTGCTAGGTTTCATATATACTTACAATTGTTGAAACCCAATTGTGTTTTTTGGGTTTATCTTGAAACTTTCTTAAGTTTTATATGTACTTGGCAACACTTGTGCCAATTACGTTTATTTATCGTAAAACAAGAATATATGTGAAGAAATCTATTTGGATTTCATATATTTTTATCAAAATCAAGTCAAGTTTCTTATGTTCTTTACAAGAATCGAAACAGGTCTCGCATATTTGTGTTGAAATCTGTGTGGATTTCAATGATTTTTATTGAAACCCAACCAGATTTTGTGACACCACCTTTAAACTTTCCAAGGTTCCATACGTACTTGGAAATTGTTGAAACTCGACCAGGTTTTATGGCTCTATCTTAAAATTTTTCTAAGTTTCATATGTACTTGTTAAAATTCATGTCAATTATATTTTTCTATGGCAAAACGTAAGTATATGTGACGAAATTTGTGTGGGTTTTAAGCACTTTCATCAAAATGTTAAAATCCATGCAAATGTTGGGTGTTCTTTGTCAAAATCAAAGCATGTTTTAGGGATTTGTGTTGAACTTGCGTAGGTTCCAATGTTTTTTTTGGTTGAAACCCAATATAGTTTCATAAACCTATCTTGAAACTCTTATGTTTCATATATACTTGGCAACTCGTGCCAATTATGTTTATTTATCGTGAATCCGAAGTATATGTAATGAAACTTATGTAGATTTCATGCATCTTTACTAAAATCCACTTAAATATATTGTGTTCTTTGTAAAAATCAGAGCAAGTTCTGTAGATTTGTGATGAAACCCATATATATAGCTTTTCAACGAGTTACACTTAAACGATTTTTAGTTGTTAATTTATAATATGCCTATGTATATGCTTTAACTCACTTCCAAATTACTCAACTCACTTGAGGTACTATGTGAAATCTCTTTTAAACATTAATTAAATCTACTAGCTCACGGGCAATTTAGAATCTCTAGACTTTCTAAAAAAAAGACTAATATTGCTTAGGGCTTGTTTGGATTGAATTAGAGGATTTCTAAAGAAATTTTTGGAGGAAATCTAACATTTATTTTTATTGAATGTAAGATTTTCTCTAAAATTCATGTGAGAATTTTGCAATCTAAACAAATCCCTTAAAAAAAACATTGTTGAAGGATGGAGTTAACATGGTTTGTTAAATGGGTAGAGTTAACATGGCCGATATAATATAAACGTTTGTCAATTATTCTATTTAAGATTAGATTAAACAAAAAAATGCTTGTTCTATTTAAGATTGAATAAAAAAAGAAAAAAATTAATATGACCCATGCTGGTTAGGAATTCGAGACCTGCAGGTTGTTAACAGCAGCCTTGAACAGTTGAGCAAAAAGGGAACTCAGTCGTTAATGTAGAAATGATCGATGATTGACGACAAGGGACGGTATATCGTTGTTTAGAATTTCAATTACATTAGGAGTACATGTCACCCCGAAAAAGTTGTACCTTTTAATGCTTAGTGCTTCCAATAGGATTCATGGGGCCACAACGAGACTTTAAGGGCATCCAAGGCATCTGAGCCTCATGTTTCAAGAAATCCTTACGGGTCCCAACTCCATACAGCGTTCAAGAGACTAACAGATGGGACCAACCACATATAAGGATCATATCTTACCTATTTCTTTCTTCTTTCTGTGTGTCAGTGTCATATTATATTTCTCTTTATATATATATAATCTAGAATATTTTGTGCAGATTATAAAGACCTACAGATACAGAGAAGAGACAAAAAAAAATTACAATCGACAATCTATGTTAAAATATCTCTAGATGTGTCAATGTTTTGCACAAAAATCACAATGACCTTAGACGACAGTGAGAGAGCAACTTTTATAAAAACTCACTATTACATTATTATAATTCAAGTCATAAATTGATCATTATCGAATGACTAATAACTGAGAACTCCGATGACAGACATCCCATGAAATTTTTCCGGTGTGCATAATTCCCCCCTTTCCAAGCGGGCATCAATGGCCCCAAAAAATGACCTGAAAGAGATTGTTCCTCTCCACACATTTCATGGTCCAATTTGTGTTGAGGGTCCTTCCTGCAAGCCTGCAAGGTTTAGTGGACTAATGCTTTGTTGCCCTGGTGAGAAAATGATGCGACCATGAGAACCTCTCTTGTCACATGCATACTCATGGTCGATCATTTTCCAGGGAAAAGTTAGTGATCACTTTCTCCTTTATCCCTCGCCTTTCAGACTCACCGTGAAGGTCGAGTACATGTTTGATACGTGAAGTTATAGGGAAAATTGACTCCATGCGGGCAAAACTCACTTTTGATCTCTCAATTTTACTCTAAGATTCATTTTACTCCATCTATTCCAAGACAACTCAAATTATCATTCTACTTTCAAAACTTGAAATTTTCTAGTCTCTAAGTGATTTTGTGAATTGTTTCGATGACATGGCTTTATATGTCTGAATGATACGATGATTTTTGTCCATGTTGATAAGTTTGCAACATAAAATCATCTCATTTTTTTTTCTTCCAACTTGTCGATAACATGCTAATCATGCTGATTAAATCACTAAATCATCACAAAAAATTCTCAAAAAAATTGTGTAAGTACAATAATACATCTACCATTTTATAAAATTTCAAGTCAAATTTGAATGATACGGTGAAAAAAAAATAGTTTCTAACATATAAGAAATAACACTAAAAAGAAAAAGAAAAAAAAAGTCAGTATTCCCATCAAATTTCTCTTTTTTTTTTTATTCTCTTTGTTTTGATCGTGTTTGGATTTAAAATTTTACAAGATCTTAGATTACTCTGAGCAGTATCTACATAAATTTTTTTTGTGAATTTTTTGTGATAATTTGGTGTCCTTTACATTTTTATCAACACACTTTACATTTTTATAGATCCTTGTTAATTAGCGATATATCCCATAGATCATTATAGAGATGATTTTATCCTTATTATGTTTATGAATTTTTGAATAATATGTCATTTTGTACTTTAAATAAATTATTGTTTTTTGATTAACAAGAGTGTGACTTGTTCGTGAAACTCTTAAGATATTTAGTTATGTTATTCTATAAAATCCCTTTTTATTATCATTATATAGGACATTAGTAATTAATTGATCAGCACATGTATTAATTGATGATCATTTTAAAGATCATGTATATGATATATGAAATCAATACTGTGGATACAAAAATAATGTTGGATTAACCCACTTTGAGATATTGTTGGGACTTGTCATATAAATGTCACTAGTTGATCTCAAAAAATATTTATGATTAATTCTTAGACTTAAGATTGTTATAGTTTTCTACATGTGTAATACTATATTTTAGCGTTACCAAACACAACTCTTAATTGGGCTGTTATAAGGGTAATATTCAAAGATGTTGTGAACCATGCGGATAAATGTTAATGGTCAAGATAAAATTTACATCTCTTGAATAAATTAAAAGGAGAGATACCCCTGGGTTTGTTGATATAAATGAACTGAAAACTGTATACTTATGCCATATATTGTTAAGTGTCAACTATGAAAAAGATTAGTTCACTATAAGATCGAGAAAAGATTGAACCGTGTAAGAGTGAGATGTATCCTGAAGGATCAAGGATACCGACTAGAGGGGGGTGAATAGGAGACTTTTAAAACTTTAAATTTAAAACAAATATTTGCAAATAAAGAGATCAAGAACAAATAATAATATGAGCAAGCAGAGAAGAGGATGAACACAGCGATTTTTACCGAGGTATCGGAGACTCGCCCAGTCTCCACTAATCCTCGTTGAAGCACTCAATCAAATTGAGTTTTGCCTCAATACCCACGAAGGATATTATCTACTATTGGTTGCTACTTGTCCACTCCGGAAAAGAGAGCACCGATGCCTTGTACACTTTTGTCGAGCTTCTCCAACAATCTCCTAATTGGAGAGGTCAACGGCCACGCCTCCGAACCGTCTAGGTGAGAGCGCTCACCAAGAGTAATAGGCAGCAAGATCTTCTCTAGACCTCCAAACACGCACCGAGAAACTAGAAGTATGCAAATGCAATGAACTGAAACGCTCGGTGGATCAGAAAGCACTCAACTTGATCAAAAGATCAAGATTTTGTATAAAACGCTAAAGCTCAAGAGTGAATATGACTAGAAGGATGCTTGTTGTATCAAACAAATGCTCAAGCCCTCTATTTATAGCCTCAGGTCTCAAAAGAGACGTTGGAGCTCGAGCTGAAAATCAGTAGCTTAGACTGACAGTTAGTTTAGGTCACGACCAGAGAGAAGAAAAATCCAGAGAAAACAGTGCTAGCCATTTGCGGTCGAAAAAGGAAACAAACCAGTACAAACTGACAGTCAGTATGAGGAACTGACAGCCAGTTCCAGAACCAACGGCTGACAAAATTTGCGGATAAAAATTAGCTAGCCGTTTGTGGTCGTGTATGGAAACTTGAAACCCCCAACTGACAGTCAATATCGCAAACTGACAGTTAGTTCGACCACAAAGCGACCAGATCAATTAAGAACTCAAATAAACACAACTGAGGTCGAACTCCAGACTGACAGTCAGTTATACCAAACTGACAGTCAGTTTAGTTCAAAAGTTTTTAGCCCAAAATACACCCTCTCTGGTCAATTGTCAGTTTAACTGAACTGACATTCAAACTGACAGTCAGTTAGGAAACTGACAGTCAGCCTGAACAAAAACAGCTATAACTTTAAATCTAGAAAACCAAAAGAGGTGTTTAATAGCTCGTTTGAAAGATAATTTTAAGGGCTACATTTTTGTCAACAGAAGCAAAAATCAGATCTGCCTAGATCTTTCTAGAAATTTGAAAAAATCTTCTGCTATCAAAAACTCAACTGAAAATTCAAATCTTTCAAATCAAACTCAACTTAAATCCAACCAAAAAGATAAAATGCAATGACCTAAATTTCTCGGTTTATGTTGGAGATGTAGAGAGGACTTTTGCAACCCCTCTTTATAGTACTCTAAAAACAATTTTCCTAAACCGATCAACTCCAAACATTGAGATCGGTAAAAATAAAGACAATATTACCTTAGGTCTTTTGTGCTTTTGCGACTTGTGTCTCGACTTCATTCCTTGCGACTTGTGCTTTTACTTCTTTTGTGTTGGGTTCTTGTTCATCTCGAATATCTTCCCAACGGAACTCTGTATCGAACAATCTCGAAAATATAGTCAGTCTGAAACACTTAGTTTCATTAATCATCAAAATTAGGGTTAGGCATAAAAGGCCTAGATGCAACATATCCTGCCTTGGATTTAATCTAGTATTGTATTGCGAAGGGATCAACATGAGTGAATTATATAGGCCCATCGGATATGATTTTTGTGTATACTCAGGTGATCATTATGTCCTGCTAGTGGTCACTATCGACTCGCGATTCAAGTTAGTGTTTCCAAGCCACGATCAAATATGCATGAACTTACATAATCATACATTTAACGGGTTCGAACAACTCAATTTGGATATCATCCGTTATAAAGTTTTGCAACACATTAAGAAACCTAACGTAGAACTCCACCTGTGGTGCTCTGTGTAAAAGGAGGCGTGGTGATCTTTTGAGATCCAATCCAGAGAAACCCGCCACCTCCACTAGAGTGACAACCCTAAATTATGGTCGTACATGCTAGTGTTAGCGCACCAAAACAAGATGTTTCACTTCGGAATATGTGGATACTGATAGATGCACTACTATCATTGATGCGCTAATCAAGATGATCCATAAGTGGTTGCTGTGATCCACGAGCAGTTAATGTGTTACACGAACGGTTGTCAAGATCCGTGTGATGCCCCAAAATTTGACCAAGTACCCAAATCCCAAACCTTAGATCAAATTAGGACCTAATTGAACTCAATTGGACTCAATTGAACTCAATTTAAATACAATTGAGTCAATCCAAATTAGAAAAAAAACAAATTTAGAAAGAGATCCAAATTTGGAAGAAAGGAAAGGAATTTGTGAGGAAGGAAAGTAATCATGTTCATATGGAAACAAACAATTAAAATGTGATTGGAAAAGATTGATCCCATGAGACTATAAATAAAGGGCATTTCAACCATTGAGAAAACCAAACAAAAAATTCGGGACGAATCGGGTGAGAGAAAGAGAAACCGTCGCCGTTTAGAGCCGCCGGAGTCGTGCCGAGTCGAGCCACCGCCATCTCTTCTCCTCCCTGAAGGGCTATGTGTGTTGTGTTTTGCTCTCGTGAGGAAGATGAGAGTTAGATTAGTTTTAAAGGACATAGATGTTTTTGTAATTATTTTATTTGTAATTTAATCTCTAGATTAGAGTTAGATTAGTTTGTAGGCTTTAGATTTGTAATTTTATTTAATTATTTTTTGAATTTAATAGTTATTTATTTATTTTTTTGCTAAAATGGTTAAATTTGTCGCTGGACACCAGAGCAGCTTTCGAGAAAGAGCTTTCGGATCCAACAAATAAATAAGGCAAGTTTTGTGCACCACTCTTGATTCATAATTTA
Organism: Pharus latifolius; assembly: GCA_019359835.1. Classification (NCBI taxonomy): domain Eukaryota; kingdom Viridiplantae; phylum Streptophyta; class Magnoliopsida; order Poales; family Poaceae; genus Pharus; species Pharus latifolius. The sequence continues at coordinate 67,449,217 of CM033328.1, read as the reverse complement.
CCTGTTATACATTATATATTTTTTATTATAATCTATTATTATTTTAAACACTGAAATTGTATGTTTTTAGTGTAAAATAATTGGAAGCATGTATAGATTGATTTAATGGCATTTACATGAGTAGTGGTTGTATTTGTGGTTAAGATCTGTTGTTGAGGTCCGTGGTCAAGATTTGTTGTGGAGATCTGTGGTCTAGATCTATTGTCGCATGTTGATCTATGGTTGTTGTTGTTGTTGAAATTTATAAAATTGTTTAAGTTAATAATAACTTGGTGAGTGTCCAATGCTTGTTTAGCAATTTGCATAGTTCTGGGATGGGACAGACTAAGTTCAATAGCCTTATATGCAATATAACCCGCATAGTTCTTTGGTAGTTGTGGTGAAAGTTGAAGTAATGGAACTAAGACTCAGTACAACAGTTTGTACATAGTCAGTGTGTGTGCACATGTCCGAACGAGCTCTATATTCCTCTATACGGTTAAAAACTTTGTTTCCTTAGTACCAGTCATATATTAAAAAGAAACACAGAAGGATGCATATGACACCAATTGTTGTACCTAAAGGATACTATAGTATGGAACACCTCTACAAAGTAAATTAAGTGTGAATAACAAGTACGATAATCTCATCAATAGAAGTTTAAGCTATTAAAAATTGGTTTTTACATTACTTTACTGTGTTGCAAAATGTATATGCATCTTTAGTGATGAAAATTTAATCCTTTGTTGCATTGATTATTCATGAGTTATTTTATGTGCATAATTAAACAAGTAAATATATCTTGTCTTACTGAGTCTTAAAGACTTATAGTTATAGTTGCACGATGGTGTATGCAGACGCTTCAGAACCGTACTGAGTGGTGGAACTAGACGACGACAGTTTTCAAGATCACACATCCATGAATGAGGGGATCTTTTCTCGAAGGATGTTTAGCATGAAGAATATCGACGCTTAGTTTTTGATATTTTATTTCTTAAAATTTTATTTTAATAATTTATATCAAATTTTTGTAAGATAGTTTTAAGTTTTGAATAAAAAGTTTCTTTATCCGCTGTGCCAATGTATATGTGTTTCCAATCTGTATTGGAATACGTGTAAATATGAACTCAAAAATGTTTAAGAGATATTTAAATCTCTCAAACCATTGGTTTGAGGCGTTACAATTCAAATGACTACTCGGATCGGCTATTGGACGTGCGCATTATTTGATTGATCACTACTCCAACTCTCTTTCCACTGCCGATAAAAATCTAACCTACGGTCTAGTATTTACAATTTTCGAGTACAAGTTTTTGAAATTATACTATGGTAGCATACACATGTTCCTTCAATCCCATGGTCAGAAAATCACCATCTGAGATTGTACAAATGTGAAATTGCTATTTCTCTTGAAATATTGAAATTCCAATTCATCATGCTCAATCCACAATAAAAAAACATTGATTTATCAATCGAATCTGACAGAGCGAACAATCTCTTATACGCCGCATCGATTCAATCCAGTATATCTGGATAACGTGAAGTGTGAAATCCAGCAAATGGAGCAGAAGATGTCACCCTATCTTGCAGTGCACCTGGAATGATGGTCCACAGCAAAAGTAGCACTGCACTGCAACAAGCAGAGTGCTAACAATGAGCCATGCTTGTACATGTTGCAAAAGCATTGAAAAGCTTTGAAGTCACGGCACGGGGTTACAAGCGGGGGAGGTGGGGAAAAGAACTTCCATACAGGGAAGTGTCAAAGTTGCGAATCTAATCGGGGTCACTTGTAACTGGGTAAATTCGACATCAGGCACAAGGTATTCCCCTACCCCCAAAAGTAAGAAGTAGCGTTCGGCCACACAAGGAAGGGATCTTCTGAACGCGGCTGGCATTTTGTAACCAAAATTTGCCATATACTGTGCACTAAAATCACCACACTAAAAAGCAGTTGGAGCGGTCGCTTAAACACATACACAAGTGGTTTTAGCGTTTAAGTGGTCCCATAAACTGTTTAAATAGGATCAAATGTATCTTTTTTTCTTTACTCTTTTTTATTGGTTTAAGTAACATAAAATACTCTTAACAATATTTTTTGGTAATAATTGTTATTATTGTTTCTTTGAATTATATGAAAAATGATGTATAATATTATGAAAATATTTTTTATTTATAAATATATAATCCTCTTAAAAGACCAGATAAACGTCCATTTACTATATAAATACTTAGAGATTGGGTGACTACTTGTTTATTGTTTAGTATTTTCTAGAATATTGAAGAAAAATTTGCTGGTTTCAACCATATTTGACTGTTGCTGGGTTTGTGGCTTAACATTTATACAAAATTACATGCCCAATTGTAAATTTGACCAAATCTTACTTAAAACTGAGGCGAGAAAGTTGTTCGTCATTTTTCTATTAGCCAATACTTTGGCAGCAAAAGATTGGGAAAATTTAAGCACATCTGTGACGTGGATTGTTTCTTGCCTACTCATCAATTCAATATTGTCAGCTTCGTATCAGAATATTTTATATATTCTTTCAAAGAAAATCTGCCACGTGGATATTTCCTTCAATAGACAAATCAATCATTTGTCATTTGTCGTTGCGGGCCATTAATCTTTTCAAAATTATACTACCTACAATTTTTTTACTTGCCATTTTAGAAGAAATAATTTGCACCTAAAAAATACCACTCTACATTATTAAAATGAAATATGATCATATCTTCCTAAAATATTACAATAGCCGTTACTTTATTTGATATTTAATTATTTGGATGCAAACAATACAACTATTATATTAATCACAAATATAAAATTGTAATATTACCTCATTTCTTAAATACTACTCCATGTGGGGGCCTATTTGGAATGGAGGAAAAACAAAAGAATTTTAGAGAAATTGAATCCTACATAATTTTTCTTTTATGAGATGTTTGTAATAAAAGAACAACCACATAACATTCTTATGAAATTCCTCTGGACTAATTTATTTTATAGGGATTTTGGATGAAATAAAAAAAAACGAGGTCTAATCTTAGGGAAATTTTTTTCTCTTATTGAATGCAAATTATACTCCTTTTACTTCTGACTTCGTATATTTTTACCATGTTGCATCGAAATATTCTTTTTGAAAAATTCCTTGCTTAAATTTTCTGTGAATTTTATTGAAAATAGCAGGTAATTTCTGTATTTTTCCTCTCCCAGTGTTTTTTGTCCTGCATTCCAAACGGGTTAAAGTGATTAAAAAAGCTGCAGCTTCGAATTTGGCTGTCTTTTTTAGTACATAAGCAGAGGATTCTTCTGCCCCAAAGGCAATTAACGAAGCAGCTTTTATGGCCATTAGATGATTGATTGGTTCAGAAGCGAAATGGTACTTCTGGCTTGCCTAATTTGAACAGAAGACAGCAGAGTCAAACCTAGAGAATTCATTCATATGAACCAACCATTCATCTTGCAATAACGCAATAATTTGGCCACTGGAAGCTACGCAATAAATACAAGTTTCCATCACTGGATTTACTGCATAATTGCATTGATGGAGAGATTAATGAGAGCTTAGATCCTTAGCTGCAGTTGTGCGACCAAGCTCCATGCGTGCACACTCACAAAAAGAGCAATGTTGTGGGTACTAAAATTTTCTTACAGATTTTTTTACAGAATACAAATGGAAGACGTTGACCAAAAGTTAGTGGGTGTAAATGAAGATAGATTTTGATATAAAGGATGTAGATCTTTTTTGTAAAGTGCTAGGTAGCTACATGCTCCCGGAATTGAAATACGGAGGTTGTTGGGATATCTTATCTCATTTTTTATAACACTTGTTATAAATAGCAGAAACTTCGGTTTCAGATCAGATCTTACTTTACGAGATATGACTCAAATATGCACAATAATAAGAACAACAATGGGAGATGTAGTAGAGAAAATCACGATAATGATGGAAAAACAGTAACAATCAAAGAGAGAAAAGTTTGATTAAGAAAATCACAAATTCTTTAAACACAATTTCAAAAAAATATAAGAGATTGAAGCTTTCAAACAACCTTGGTATTTTATAAACTCACTGACTCCTGTCCTCTACAAGAGCCTGCTACTTCAAAAAATTCTACCCTCTTATACTCTCAATGCCACACTTGCTTCTAGCTTGAAATGATCTCTATAGGTCATGCATGCTCCACTTGTTGCTAATTTGAAATGGTTTGCTTAAGCAATGATTGGTTGATCTTTTTAAGCCCGCCTATCATGAGTTTATTATAGGTCTCAATCCCAACCTTAACTTAAAAAAAACATATAATACAATATAACTAGACTTTTGATAGTTTTTCAAAACTAATAATATATATATATATATATAGGACATATTCTTCATGCACCTGAGAGAGATATCCGGTGCAACCCATTCTTTCCTTACTCTCGTAAAAAACTATGCAAATGGTTATGAAGAATTCTATAAAAACTAAAAATAGTGTATATTGAGACAACCAGTAGCTTACAAAATTTTAACTCTAAACTCAATGTATATTAGGAAAAACAAAAATAATAAATTTTAGTGAATAGTAATTTTTATCTTTTTTATTTTCAGATTTATTTTTGAGTAGAATTTGTCTTTTTTCAATTCTACTTGTATACATTGAATTTGGATTTTAAATTTTGTGAAATGATATATTGATTTTATATTTATGCTCTCAAATTTTTGTCAAACTTTTTATGATTATTCGTGTAGTATTTTGAAATAGAGAGTATAAAAGTATAAAAAATGAGGATGCACTAGATATTGACCAATATATATATATATATATAAAGAAAGGGCTATGTGCTAGTTTATAAATATGAGAGGGAGTTTTATCATACTTAGCTAGCTTATGGTTTCTAATATTGATATCAAGATTAAAAAAAATTACGGTTCCAACAGCTCTGAGACTGACTTGGTGACCGTGTCTAGGGGGTAAAAAAATCTACTACTTTCATATTTTGCTATATCTATTACTCCAGTGTCGATCTGATATTTGCTGGCATATGATAGTACAATGAGCACATGTTTGTTTATTTCCAACAGATTGGAGTTCAATCAGAGGCAATGGTCAATCATGAACCAGTTTACTAATGATTTGGTATTAAGGCACCGATACTTTGTGCCATGGTTTTCATGAGAATCCAAAACTTTAGAATTTGGATGGAGAGCAACATACGTTAAGTTTGTGATGTGGTGCGACAGAGTTTTGAAAAAAAAATTGGTATAACTAATCATATTTTCCTATATCAAAAATTGGTACTACAAAAAAAATGGGTTTTTTTTTTCATTCTATCACCAAATTTTGATAAATTGATAAGACTAGACCAATTTACACCACTTTTTTAGGTCGTTGGTAACTAAATATATGGTGTATAACTTGTGTGTAGAAATATTATCTAGCTGACAAATTAACCTAACAAAAAAAAATTCAATGACCAATTTTTTTTACTTGTGTTTAGTTTGTGCCAAAAACTTATCCTACGTCTCCATGTTCTAAAATTTGTATCTAAATTTTTAGTCTGTCCAGTTTTTGCCACAATTTGTATACAAAATGGATTGAGATGATAATGTGAACATCTTAAAAGTCTGATTATAATCTAAACATTAACTACATTTGATCCATACTTCCAAAATTCAACGATAACTGTCCATTAACCAAACATATTTCGCAAAACCACGTCTTCTCCGGTTAGCATAGAAAGATTAATTGTGACTAGAGAAAAAAAAAACTGCATCTCCAACAACTAAATGCGTCGACTTGTGTTGATGACTTGATGTGGCTCCCATTTCGATCCTGCGCCTTAATTACGAGTGCAGCCGCAGTAATTTTGCATGTTTAAGGTGATGCGATCATGGGACGATCCCCTTAGCTTTTTAGAAGTTTGGGTGCATTATTCGAGAGCAGTTGGAAGAAGCCTCCCCTAAGCCATTGACCTCGCCTCATGTGCCCCCCCTTGCTACTTACTATATACACACCCCCACCCACCCACCATTTCTTCTCCAAACCCCATTACTTCACTTCTACTTCTCTCTCCTCCTTGCCTTCTCGCCTCCATTGTTGCATCTCTTCTTTGCATTGCATTGTAGTGCTCTTCTTGTTCTTCACATGTGTAGTGCGTTAGTCCTCCAATCTTAGAGATCTTGTTCTTGTGAGAGAGCTGGATACCACTTCCCATCCTATTCCTTAGCCAAACCTTGAGAAAAACCTGTGAAGCATGTAAGCACCTCCAGTCTCCATCCAAACACAACCAAGAAAACCAACAAAAAAAAAAGAACTTTTTTATGTCCAAAAAGCATCAGTGTTGCATATCTTAGGCATAAGCAAAGTTAGGCTGGATCTCTCCCCACCAATTCCTTAAACACAAAATCTACAAAAACCTCTAGATCATGTAATTTTCGTCATCATTTCAACTGCTTCATCAAACAAAAAAACCCCCAAAAAACTAGAAAAACCAAAAAAGTTCATCATGTATCGTTAATAGTATTACATCCTGGAAGCTATTCCATCACTCTCATAGCATTAATTTTGCAAAATCCAAAAAGTCACGTAGTAGTAATTCTCACATATTTGCACATCACCATTCACAAACCCAAAAAAAAAAAAAAAAGGAGAGTTCTTGTTGCAATAGTTAGCTACCTAGAGAGGTTGTGAGATGGAGATGGGGACGCCGAACGGGTCGGCACCGGCGACGCCGGGGACGCCGACGCCGCTGTTCGCGGCGGCGCGGGTGGACTCGCTGTCGTACGAGCGGAAGTCGATGCCGCGGTGCAACAAGTGCCTGCCGCTGGAGTCGTGGGCGACGGCGCCGCACGCCTGCATCGCCGAGATCCCTGCGCCGGACATCTCGCTCACTCGCAAGGTAAGCACGCGCCACCCCATCATACTTACGTATATCGCACATGGCCACGTGAACATTGCACACATCTCTGGTTTCTTTATACTTTGGATCAATGGCTCATATGCCTTAGAAAAACTCTTGGAAAATTTGACTCCATGCTCCTGACAAAAATAGAAATTCGATATATATCATAAAAAAAAGATAAATTAGTATTATGTCATTGGAATCCTAAAAATTTTTGGAAAATATAATTTTGATAATATCTAAATAATTGAGCGGAGTTAAAATTACACTTATATTCTTTGTCTTTTTTTGTTAAAATAATTGGAACGCTACCGCTAGCTCGTTCCAATTTCTTTAACAAAAAAAAAATAAAAAAAATATAAATATCATTTTAATCTCGGTCAATTGTTTTGACTTTATCAGAATGACATATTCTGAAAGTTTTTTGAGATTTCAGTGGTATGAGATCAATTTATCTATTTTGATGACATATTTCGAATTTTCAATTTTACTAATGACATAAATCAAAATACCCCAAAACTCTTCAGTCTAACCCCTCTAATGTGAGATACGAGCTGTCATCTAATTGATCATAACACTATAATTTGACAATTTTCATTAGTCTTATATATGATATGAGATGTCTCAAAATTCACATAATATACCTTTCGTGCCATGCAACCAGTTACACGTATTTTAGTAGGAGAGGACAGTTATATTGTTGTAAACATTAAGTGAAAGGAAGGTTTTAATGACTTATGAAACTAATTAAAATTTGTTGTAATTGTGTGGTTAGATTTTATATAATTTAAAATTTTATCTATATTCTATAGAGAGGTGTCATTTTTTAATACTATAATAGAGATAGAGTTTATTTTAAATACTATTTTGTATATTATTTTTTACATGAATGAATTTGTATCATAATTGAGATATAATTAATTTTAAATATGATTTTTATATAATGAATCTATACTGTTATAAAATAATGAATGTAATAGATCTTTTCTTTTTTCCAATTAATGTGAGAATTTTTAGTAATTTCTAATTTTTTAGATTAATATGAAAATTTTAAATATTTGTATGTAGAGTCAGAATTAATATGATGTTTTCAATATCATCATAATTTATTATATAATGAATTTGTAGAGTCCATTTATTAGTGAACATGCCAAACAATTGTAGTACAATCAGCAAAACACATTAATATTTTGGTAGATTATGAGTTTAAATTCCACGTTACAAACATAAGTTATTTATTACTGGTAAGATTGGATCGTATTACCTCTTATTTTTTCAAGTATTAAGTGTGTTAAACATGTGCTCTAACACTCTAAAAACTCTAGCGAACATTCACTCTAGGCTTATAGAATATTGATTGTGTCTTTTTTTTTTATTATTCTCATGAGATTTTTTTCGGGATCTTTCTTGTCTCATTAGTATGGTTGGTCTCCTTTTCTCTTCCTTTTCCTGAGTTTGTGAAAAGGATAATTTAAAACTAATATATGTAGATGCGTATACGATGCCAAGCTGGTGATTAGGACGGCGGCCTATTTTATATACTGGACAAATTGTACAACCATAGAGATAGTTTAGCCTGCGTCTATTAAAAAAATAAAGTGGGAGCTCTGGGATAGCTAAGCTTAGGGTTTATCAAACGAAAACAATTACAGAGAAGCTACAGTGTGTGTCTAAAATTCAACACCAAGTCTTCTAGTAATAACAAGACGCTCCTATAAGTGGAGTAGATGTTCTTGCCATTTTAAGTTTACTTGGTTTTTTCTTTTAGGATTTTAATTCTCCTGGTCAGGGTGCAGCGAGATGTTAATGAATCATATCGACTTGGGTTATTTATTCAATATATTAATCATGCCGATTCATTCATGACTGAAATTACATTTATAATATAGTTAAACCCTCATAAATCATGTTCAAACACATTATAGCAAATTTGTTTACAACTTTAATAGTATCATCTTTCTATTGTATAAAATATTGACAACTCACCGTGTAGAGTTCCACAACTTAGGCCTCAAAAACTTTTTTGGTTGCGTCAATTAAATAACAAATCTACGTGGTCCAAAAGTGTCGAAATTAGGGGCCAAAAGATAAATTCAAGAAGTCTTACGACATGATTTTTTGATGTCAACATTGCACCATTGCTGTTATGTGATGTATAGTCTTGCGAGGTTACACTATTTAATTTTTTAAGTGCAAATATTATGTATAAGAAATATTTTTTCACCTGTCTAAGATAAAAATTAAATAGAAACATTCTGTTAGAAATCAACTCTAATTGTCTTGTAATGATCGGTGGAGGACAAATTGCTGGAATTGTTCGAGCCTCTTAAAAAAATCTTATTATAAAACCCTTAGTTATCAACTCAAAACAAATATTTCCTAAAAAAACTCAAAACAAATGTGACCATCTATTTTAAATCGTCCAATTTAACCTTCTTACCCTCCAAATTAATAATCCTAGAAAGTTCCAGTCTTACAAACATTTTCAGACGTGTGGCGTGGTGGTGGGTATTAAACTGTTGATAAAAAAAGAAAAGAAAAGTGCAATTATTATTGTGATAGGGTTCTTGGATGTGACAAGACAGTACTATGTCCAAAACTCAAGCTGACTGAACGATCACATTCAGCGATCCGTGACCAGAGTTGGTGCCTCATTTTTGGCCGTCTCGCCAATCATGTCCAGCCTTTTCAAGGAGTTGACATGATCATAGAATTATTGGCCCATGATTTATGCAAAGAAAGGGTATTAGAACTATTTCTATTGGATTGTACTACTATATGCCATTGGTGATTTGATTTTCAATACCCAGGCAAAAAATTCTGTGGGGTCATGTCTATGCTAGGACGGGTAAGAAAGGCGTTCGATCAGTTCCTTCAACCTCAAATGTACCATAAAGATGGATGGTTCACACTAGAAAACACAAATCTTCTGAGCGACCCGCCCTGATAACGAAAATCTTGCTAGAGTCAAAACCACATAGAAAATGTGCACAAAATTTTGTGCCAAACACGTTTTTTTGGAATTTTTTAAAGTAATTCATTACAAAATCAAATTTCAGAGCCTCCACTCACTAGGTTAGCTGGTGAATGAATTTCTATCGTCTTTTGGGCTAGTAACTGAAGACTTGACAGCCGCAAGTATATCACGTTGGCCCGCCCTAGTGCCATACCAGTTTTCAGTCACTGGCCCGGGCAATGACTAATCCAGACTGTTTTTTGTAAACTCGGACTACCTGAGTGGGCAATTTTCAGCCTGTTACTTTTGTAACTGTCAGTTTTGGCTGGTGAGTATAGCCCTTGTCCTGACATTTATCGGCTATTAGAACTTCTATTAAATACACTTGAGCAAATCCAAATCTTCCATTAAAGAAGTTTTAAATTCAAATATGTTTAACTACTATTCATTATGTTTAACCTTATATTCATTTGACAAAAATATAGTTTATATATAGGAAGAAGGTGTAAATTAATGCCTCCCTCTCTTCCATTGGGCCTGAGAATCAGACGGTGTGTAGGAAGTGGATGGACGACAGTCTCTAACCTGACGGCTACTCACCGTTGGTGCCTACGTAACTAGAGGTAAATTTTGCTATGTAGGCTACGTAGCTGGAGAAGTGTAATGAAGTTGTGATGGTTGAATGATTTGTGCTGTAAATTAGGAAGGGCTGCATCGCAATGCCATGCAGGACCACCCAGCTGTATCTAGTGTAAAATTTGTCGTTGTGCCAGACCCTAACTCTCCTTCGCAGCCAAATCTTGTGCCACCACCTGGTCGAAACTAACCATGTGCGTGAAAATTTGCACTTCTTTGTCAGAGAAGTTGTCATCCGACAATGAATGTGAGTAAGGCGGCAACGCACGCAACGAAGAAGGGCGATCAGTCGACGCGTGTGACGAAGAAGGGCAATTGACAGGTGGTGGATGCGAGGATAAAAGACAATTTGAGGGCAGAGGATGTGACAATGAAGGACGATCGTCCAGTGGTGAAGGTGGAGGGACCATAATCAAGTGATGTGGCAAGAGAATCGTAAAATCCACCAAAATGTGGTTGACACTCTACTCCATGTGTGCCCAAATTGCATCCATCTAGTCTCTTGGTACGTCATCACCGTTACGTAGTATGTGTTGCATCTGCTGGATATTCATGGATAGTGCAGCAATTATATCGAGTTATATAAATGACAAACATCAAATTATGAAAGTAATGACGACTGTTGAAATAAAATTAGAAAGGATTGTAGTACTTACAATGAAGTGAACACATCGTGTAGTCAATTGTGCATTCGATCTAGTGTTTTGTAAAATTTCATAAATTTAAGGGTTCTCAAATTTTTGCTAGAAAATACGAAGAATTGACAACGAAATCGGCAAAAAAATTCTTTCCTTCGGTCTTCTCTTCTATCTTCTTCCTCCTTCCTCCCTCCCTCTTTTTTTCTTAGGCAACTGTTAAGGTTTTCAAAGGGACTCAAACAGCCATTTGAACGGCTTAAATAACGTTTTCAATCACTTGCTCGGCCAACAACTTAAAGGTGGGGGTTTCAGTCACCAACTCGGCCAACCATTGAAAGTTGGTATAACATATAGCCAGGCCTCCACTAGCCAGCACAACACGCATGGTGCCACATCTTCAATTGCCAAGCCACTCATTGACAAAAAAATCAATCACGGCCAGCGACTGAAGGCAATTTATGAAAAAACAAATTTCAAAATGTTATTTGTGAAATTTTGATTTTTTTAATGAATTATTTAAAAAAAATCATTTTTTGCAGCCTAATATTAGGTTTATGGCATGACAAGTCAAATGTACATAGAAATTGTGAAAGCTGATATTGTTGGATCAGGATGTCGACTAGAGGGGGAGGGGGTGAATAGGAGACTTTGAAAATTTGTTTTTGCAAATGAAAATCCAAATTAAGGTAAAGCAAGTAATAGTAAAAGATAAGAGATTGAAACCGATATATCCCGAGGTATCGGAGACACGCCCAGTCTCCACTAGTCCTCATTGAAGCACTCAGTCCTTGAGTATAGCTTCAGTATCCACACAGGACACTATCTACTAAGGTTGCTCCTTGTCCTCTCCGGAAAGACGAGCACCAAACCTTTTACAAGTTATCGCGTCTCTCTGACAATCTCCGATTTGGAGAGATCAGCGATTTCCGCCTCCGAACCGTCTAGGTGAGAGCGCTCACCAAGAGTAATAAGAAGCAAGGTCTACTCTAGACCCCCAATGCACACCGAGAAAATATCTAGAAATGGGAATGCAAGAACAATATGCTCGATGTGGCTAATACTCTCACAACTCGATCAAAAGATCAAGTTTTAAGTAAAACGAAGAAGCACTAGTGAGAAAGTATGAAAGGCTCTGTTGCTGTATTTGCTTGTTTTGAAACAGCAGCTCAACATCTCTATTTATAGCCTTCGTGGTCAAAAGAGCCGTTTGTGCTCGAGCTGAAAATTAGTAACCAAGACTGACAGTCAGTTTCACAAACTGACAGTCAGTCTAGTGTATCACCAGAAAGAGTAAAAATAGGATCAAAACAGCTCGAACGTTGTGGACTAAAACGGTAAAAAGAAAACAGTCCATACTGACAGTCAGTTACAAAGACTGACAGTCAGTGTCCACAAAATCAACAGTGAAAAGCAACGGCTAAAAACTTTATAACCGTTGAAGCAGATAACAGCAAAAATTTACTGATCAAACTGACAGTCAGTCTCAGTTTCAGTAACACAGAGAAAAACAGAATAAAAACCAACTCAAAAACTCTCTGTGGTCGAAACCCACACTGACAGTCAGTTTAGTACAAAAATATCTGAGACAGAAAAGCATGTTCTCTGGAGATTTGTCAGTTTGCACCAACTGACATTCATACTGACAGTCAGTTACCAACACTGACAGTCAGTCTAGTAAAGAAAAATCAGCTCAACAAAAACATACTCTCTGGAGATTAGTCAGTTTATTAAACTGACATTCATACTGACAGTCAGTTATCAACACTGACAGTCAGTCTGGATAAAAACAGAGAAAGCTCAAAATCCAGAAATCTGATTCAAATGATTTCAGTTTTGTTTTGAAGATATTTTCGAGAAGAACATTTTTGACAACAGCAACAAAAATTAGATCTTTTCAGATCTTTCTCAAGAAGTAAAAACCTCAACTGTTGACAAAATTCAATATATCAAAACAAATTGTCGAAAAACCACAGATAATGATATGCATGCATTGACCTAGATTTTTCTCGGTATAATTGGAGATGTAGAGAGAACTTGCGTCCCCTCTTTATAGTACGGTTTAAACTAAGAATAAAATCCTTAAACCGATCGATCTTCATGCACCCTGAGATCGGTAAACCTAGAAATACAACATACCTCGATGCATCAGTTTAGTCCAGCAAAAATAATTTCTTTTTGCGCCTTCTTATGCTTTTGAACGACTTAAATTGAACTTCAACATTTTGAGCACCAACCCTCGCTTTTTGTGCGGTTGTCTGAAATCTGTAACACTAACTCAAACAGATAGTTAGTCCAAAAATACTTATTATCATCAACCATCAAAACACATCAGGGTTAGGCATGAAAGGCCTAGATGCAACAGATATTACTTGCTACCTCCGTGCTAATACCATATAAATTTGTTTTGCATTAGTGGCTAAGTTGGTCTACTGTTTAGTTGTTCTGTTTGGCAAGATAATGTCGTGAAGTTCAGATGCCGCATATTTGCGCAAAACGCTGAATTCTAAATGCATCTCAACAAGTACCAATGCAGTATTATAGTGTACGTATTAAACTGACACGAGTAATGTCGCAATGCATGCATGCATGCAGCTGGGCGCGGAGTTCGTGGGCACGTTCATCCTAATCTTCTTCGCGACGGCGGCGCCGATCGTGAACCAGAAGTACGGCGGCGCCGAGACGCTGATCGGCAACGCGGCGTGCGCGGGGCTGGCCGTGATGATCATCATCCTGTCGACGGGGCACATCTCCGGCGCGCACCTCAACCCGTCTCTCACTATCGCCTTCGCTGCGCTGCGCCACTTCCCCTGGATCCAGGTGCCAGCGTACGTCGCCGTCCAGGTGCTCGCCTCCATCTGCGCCTCCTTCGCTCTCAAGGGCGTCTTCCACCCCTTCCTCTCCGGCGGCGTCACCGTCCCCGCCATCGCCGTCTCCACCGCCCAGGCCTTCTTCACCGAGTTCATAATCTCCTTCAACCTCCTCTTTGTGGTCACCGCCGTCGCCACCGACACCCGCGCTGTACGTACGCACCTTGTGATCACCCATAGCTTATTGTTGAGGAATGCTATTCTTGACAAGAGGATATATCTCATGCTTGATTTAAATTTGATTGTAAAAAAGATCAAGTCAGAATTTGTTTATCTTTATGAACGTAAAGATATTCCGATTTACTTGTAAATGAATTTTGCTTTCTTATCTTCAGGTGGGAGAATTGGCCGGAATAGCAGTGGGAGCCGCCGTCATGCTTAACATCCTTGTAGCTGGGTAAGTATTCGTACTCGCACGTACGTGACTACACATGTTACACCGACGTGTGTTTTGTGCTGTCAAAGTATTGGTGCGTGTGTGTTGTGTCTCGTGCAGGCCAACGACGGGCGGGTCGATGAATCCGGTGAGGACGCTGGGGCCGGCGGTGGCCGCGGGGAACTACAGGCAGATATGGATATACCTGATTGCGCCAACGCTCGGAGCGGTGGCCGGCGCGGGCGCATACACGGCGGTGAAGCTGAGGGACGAGAGCGGCGAGACCCCGCGCGGGCAGCGCAGCTTCCGGCGCTAAAACTTGGTACATGCGCTTCCCGAGGTTAGATGCCCACACGCCTCTACTACTATTATCACCATACAAATATTGTTCCGACTGGAACATTGTGCCTGTTTTAAACCGTGTTGTTTGGATTTGTAATAATCTCCGTTTTGCTTTGTTCAAAACGGCTCACACATGGGTTATCTTTTTTCAGACATTAATTGCATGCTGTGTGTTTGTAATAGTAAAATTCACTCCGATGCGCCCACTGATAGGCACGGTGTGAGTAATGCAAAACTTACGTATTAACGATATGTTTTATGAACACATGTAGTTAAATAAGGGACTGAGATCACACTACTCTTACTTGATTCTTATTTTAATCTTATCATGTTGGCATGAAAGTTTTTTACTTTGTAGTCCTTCATTTGTAGTTGTAATAAACACCCAGACGTACATTGACTTTGTTTCTTCTTTAATCTGTTGGAATTTGAACTTTGAAATCGTTCCATCTTCCAATAGGGAAACACTTTACGTAACAAAAATTTTCTTTCGAATTTAAAACAGTTGATCCACACACTCAATAAAAATATTCTTTTCGCCTACTGGATAAGCTGGCATTACGTAGATGTAGGCCGTCCTTGAAAAGGAATGTTGGCCCAGAAACTAAATATTCCTCGGTAAATGATTTGGCCTGATGAGCTGCGGCCCATCGAGTGGAGTTTATGTTGTCAGAGGACCTAAAAATCAGGCTTCAGACACTTTCTAGAACAGTTAGAGCCTGCACCAGAAATTCCGAATTGGGCCGAGCATCTAATTGATGTGATGCAAGAGTAGAGACTATTTGGTTTATATCCTTGCATCAAATGGTTTGCTCTGGAGCCTGTCTAAGATTTGCTCGTATCCTATGTGCTTGCCATCCTAACCGCTCATGTCCAAATGCCTGGCGCTCCATCCACTGGTGCCAACAATTCTGACAGAAAAAGAGAGATCAAGCAAGCTCTCAAGTCTCAATGCCTCCGATGGCGCACAGGCTCCCATGCACGTCAGTGACCTTTTTCTGCTCTCTTCAGAAAAGCTCACGATTGGCACCAGTGGATGGATGATGCACGCCGGTGCCCACCGAAAAGAAGAGAACGGCACTGGTAAGCAGGCTCAGTTGTTAGTTGTTTGTTACCACCATTACTCATAACTGCACGCGGGGAGAATCATCAATGCCTGACCAGTCTATCACGGGCTCGTCTCCTTCTAACGCCCCTCCTCTGCTGATATACGGTGTGGGGGCCTTGAATTCGACATCGACTTTGCCATGTTGCTCTTAACTTTGTTATTAATTAACGTCATTTCCTACTATTTGGAACGGCACAGTAGACCTCAGTAGAAATGGACGTAAAATGTAAACCCTTGTCTTTGTTTGTTCCGTGACCTTCATTTTTGGTAAAGGAGAAAGATGGATCTGTTTTTCCTGCTAACTACCTTGCTGAGGGGGAATTGTTAGCGGTGGATTCAGAATTTATATTATGTAAAGTTAGTCTTAATTTATCTTTTAAATTTGTAAAATCTAGTAGATCAACTCTTTTAAAATCGTTGAAGTTTCATAGATTTTAACACAAATATCAATGAAATTTGGATTATTTTGCAAAAAAAAAAAACGTGTAGAGTCGATTAACCCCACAAGTCATAACCTCCATCCACACTGGAAATTGAATTCTCTGCTTGCTAATCTAAAAATATAGTTATGTGTCTCTTTATTTTCATTGTTGTATTAGAATCCGGATAATCTAAATTGATGTGAGAAAAAATAGATTGGTGAGAGATCTCATGATAATTTTTGAATTTTTTACCAATCTTGATTGGTGGTGATAGTTTCTGATCAAATAGTTAAAGTGGAGGAAAAAACATGTCTCTTTGATCTGTAAAGCAAAAAATATGAATCTAAATGCAGGAAAAAGAAAAACGAAAGGTAGCTGACGAGGATTAGTCGACCTCCCCTTGGTCGAAGGTTTTATCGATCGTCGACAGTACCAAACGAGCTATGTGGAAATGAAGCTTTTCTTTTCTGTATTGAGTTTGTCATTTATGCATTTTGATTCCTTGACAAAGGTTAAACAGCAAGTTCCAAGCCGTCCAATCCGAGCAAGGAGTAGGAGATGCAAAACTTCTTATTGAGCCGTGATATCAGTTAAACTGATATAAAATTAGTTTATCTGAATTAGAGATCGATTATTGAACCTGAGCACAAATTAGTCCGATCAGGCTTGGCCCATTTTAATAGGTGTAAAAACAGCCAACCTAAGTCTCACTGTCCGTGAGGACTTTAATCCTTTGAACATGAGCATTTTCTCAAGTTATGCATTATTACCGTGCAAATGTGGCCTTTTCCAAATTGTTGCATCAAAAATTTTCTTCTCTCTCACATACGTCCTACAATTAGTAATGGGATAATGGCACTATTGTCAATTTATTTTTTAAAAAAACCTATTTTTATCTCTTTATTTTTAAAATGATGAAATCAGTTGCTCTACTTTTCCAACTGATTCAAAATGATCTTTAAATTTAAAAATGACACAAATTATGACATGGCATAGCCGTGTGACTGGTAGCATGGCCCCACCCATCAGAAAAGTCACCTAGGTAGACCTCCACGGCATGGGCACAGGTGACGCTGGGGGGAGAAGTCGTCGACGATGGTGACGGAGCAGCTCGACAGTGACGTCGGCGTTTGCGGCGAATGCAATTTCAAGCACGGAGGTGATGTGGAGTAAGAAATATTCTATGTATGGATGTTAACAGCAAGTCAGAAAATACTATCTTGCCCCCAAATTCTTCTTCCTTCTCTTCTTCCCATTACTCTCTACCAATGCCTCCCTTCTCTCTCTAATCCAAACTTTTCTCCCAAAATTGCTCCTAATCAGTGCTAGACTGAGAGCCATTGGTGTTGACACAACACGGAAGCTCCACCACGGCACCACCTTCCTGAAGATGTGCAGGAGCCACCGGAGCATCTTGCCGCCGCCGCCGCTTCTTGCTGGAGCTTGCACGAAGATGTGCACGGCAATGGTGTGCCTCCACGGGGCCGAGTGGACCCTCATGGCGCCCAACGGCGGCGGGAGGTGAGGAGGGCTCGAAACCATAGCTAATCACCTTGGATGCATGTGAGGGGGAGACCGGAGAGGAGTGTGTATGTTTGTGCAGTAGATGCGGAGCGGTGTGCAATTGGGGAAGATGGGGTATCCCAACTGCTGACTGACACGTGTGGCTACCTGACAAGTGGGTCATTTTATGTGTAATTCAGTATATAACAGTGTCATACTATAATTAAAGTTCTGATTTTAAATCTAAAAGATCACACTCAATTCATAAAATATAGTGATTAATTTTACTCTTTTAAAATTAGAGGAGTCAAAAGTCACATTAATAATTACTAATTATAAGTCTTATCAATTATGAAAAAATTGACGTACGATTACGTGCTTAATTGTGTGCCATTTGATGGCAAGATTCTAGGAGTACTCACGAATGGGGAGACAGGACGAAAAATTAAGTTTAAATGGCTTCTTACAAAACGAGAAAACCGTCGTGATTTTAGCCATTAAATTTATGAGAAAATTAATTTTATGTGCTGATTTTTTCGTGTCTAATATAATATATTATTGATTTTTAAAATCTCTTATATATATCATTATATTTTTATATTTTTATTATCTAATGTTATATGTCATTTTTAACCGGTTAACTCAGAAAAATGACCAAACTATTTATATTAGTTGAGATTTAATTGTGATTTTAAATAAATAAAATTATTAAAATACAAAATTTAATTTTAGAAAACTTTAATACAAAATTTCAAAAATTTAAAATTTTACATTCTAATCTTTTAATTTATTTAAAATCATGATTGAGTTTCAATTGATTGGGATATTTTGATTTTTTTCAAGTTGATCAGTCAAACATGGCATATAATATTAACTAATAAAATCCAATAACATATAAAAAGAATCTAAAAATCAGTGATATATTATATCAAAGGTATGACTATGGTACTTGCAATTTTTACATACAAAATTTTTTCTAAAAATTGTGACAAATAAAAAAATGCGACAATCTAAAATAAGAAAATGTGACAACTTAGAAAAAATAACAACATAAAACCAGAAAATATGACAAATCGAAAGAATACAACAATATAAAATAGGAAAATACGACACCCGAAAAAATATGACAACTTAAAAAAAATAAAACTTAATATAAGAAAATGCAACAATGTAAAAAGATACGGCATCTTAAAATTTATTAGATTAAGTTGTAACTATTTGATCAAAATCTACTGATTAGTATTAAAAATTAAAAAATGATAAAAAATATTTTTTTCTTACCCATTCTGTTATATTAAATATCAAACTTCAATTTTCACAAAATTTTCCATATGTCGTTTCCTACGGTACGCACTGTCATACAATGATGATCTGGACCGCAAGCCTTGCTGGAGTCTTTGTACCAGAGTTGGTTGTAAGGGTGGGAACATTAGAATTGCTCAAGATTGTTCTTACCAATACATAAAAGCTGGCCTAAGAAGACAAACGTGTAAAATTCTAGATGTTTAGCGCAAACTTAAAAGTGTGTTGCGCATTACATGTCCTGAGCTATTCAACAGACATGCAATAAGATTTATTTGAGGATTACATATTTTGTAGGTATACATGTTTAACGGAAATTGCTCAAAAATGCGTACGATCCTTGTGTGATCCAACAAAATAGCGGTGTTGGCGATCCGGTGGGGGGTTGCAGCGATACAGTGGGTTTCAGAGATCGAGGGCGGTGCAACGCGGAGGAGGGGGTGCGCAACATGCCGGTGCTACCCTCCACGTCTGCACGCAGTAGCGGTGGGTGATCGATTTCTCCGAGCAGTTAGAGAATCAAAGATCCAACGGCTATGAGTTATCGTGTGGAGGAGTGAGGTGAACATGATCCCCATTTTGTGGTGGTTTCATATTTGATTAGTGCATCAAGAATGTTAAAGTTATTATGTACAAGTTGTACGAATATCTTATTAATCTATAATGGTCAATGCAATTGATGGACTAAACGTATCCGAAAACATTAAATTCAAAATTGTTTCAGCACTATTTCATTTAACCTATATCACTTTAATTTCCAGTACTTTGTTCTATGCTTACTTTTCATTACGTAAGTCTTCTTTTTCTAACTATTTTCTCCCATCTTTACTTCCTCTTTTTATATTCAATTTGATGGCAAGAGAACTATGAGAGTGTTTATATAGTTGTTCACATTAGACACCTCTTTTTTCATTGTGTCAATTAATGAGTGCATAACTCTTTGGTTCATATGAGTGTCTCTATTTAAGCAACTCTTCACACACACACACATACAAACATTTAGCTATTTAAAGAGAGAAGAGGGATTATAAGCCCCATAATTCTATTTTTTTTTAGTCTAGCAACTAATATACTAGATCAATTTCTATTAAAATTAATCCATCAATTACATTAGCCACTTTAAATTAATAAAATATTCTTACACTCTCCCACTTGATCTATTTAGTGACTTGACAATTCAATTTGATAAGTTATATAGGCAGCATTCAATTAGAAAAATTTAACATTCTCCCACTAGGGCTTGTAACAGTTTGATGATTCAATAATAATCCTTTAAATGCACTCTATACATTGAACTAATCAAGTCAATATTTAACTATTGAGATAAGATCATGACAATCACAAGTCAGTTAATAACAAGGTTCCTTTTATGTACCACAATCAACTCAAAATATATTTAATTGAGAAAACAAAAATCTTTAATTTTATTGTTATCTCATCGAAACTATAGTTGTGTATGTCATAATATGGGTAACAAATAAATGAGCAAAAACGCTACTTTAGTTGAATTCAATAGTGTCAAATAATGAGCAAAATTACTTGTATTTGTATATACACACACGTCACACAATCATGCTAATAATTACCAAGTACTTGTCTATAGTACCCATCCATTCAATGTAGCCAATAATGTGTTGGGTACTTCAGTCAGTGGATCCACTATTTATCAAATCAATACAAATATGCTCGACTGACACTCTTAGTTTTTGCACTGTATCATAGACAAGTATTTTAATTCATACATTTTGCACTTTTCAAATACTTGCCATTTTTTAGAATAAAATTGTTGTGGAACAAAATTCCTACCACAAGTCATCAAGAACTCGAATTGATCATGTGACATGTCACTCCAAATTAAGTGAGAGAAGAAAATAAATATAAGAGATTTATATAGGTTAGAGTCCTAAAAGATATCTTAGTCTTGTTGGTGTACTCTCGACATAAAATCAATAAGGAGATTTCTCTAATGAGAGAAGTCTCCAAAACAAACTCTAAGTGGGGTGTTTTGTTTGTATTACCAAATAAATTATAGAGCTACAAATGAAATTATACAAGGGGTATATATAACCCAATAAGAATGCTAAATGACCTAAATGCTGATCCTTGAGCCTTTGGGTTGGAGGCAAAATAGTATTTTCAATACTTAGAGTGTAGTAGATCATTGATAAGTGTCCTCATGAGTCAAATGCGGAGTGGCTCAACTTTTATATTGTAAACAACTGCTACCACAGAGTCTCCAGAGACTTTGGGTGTCCCAAGGTGTGGGTCCCAGTGGATCCTAGGGATCAGGGTTCAGAGACAATACTCACATGAGACCTTGGAATCTCCGAGATTAGTCCCTACTTCGTGACCTTGGGTCCCGGAGGTCCCAGGGCCTGAGTCTTAGAGGTCCCAAAGACCCGGAGCCCGGAAACTACTCCCGAAAATAGTCCTGGAGGAGCGAGGTGTAGACCCCTGAATGAGACGCCTGGTAGGTGCTTAGGTGCGAATGTCGTAGGTTGTTCAGTAGCGAGACAACGTAGACGCTTGAAGAAGGTGCCCAAAGGCACAAGGCGTAGATGCCTAAATAAGGCACCATTTGAGCTATCCGAGGAGTTCTCTTCTAAGGAATTGATCTCTGGTGATGAAGCATAGGAGGTTGGTAATGGTGCAAGATGCAGGTGCACATCACCAGGTTGCATGCCCCAAATTCATCGACTTGTACTGGTCAAGAGCATACCTCTTCGATGGAGGTGTTGATGATGACCCTAGGGGAGGTCGAGCAAGTGAGTTTGTCAAGACCACATGATCGCATTTCATTACCAAATGGCCATCGTCTTGCAAAGGCCCAACTCCAGGTGAAGGCAATAAGAGAAGCACTATGGACGTGTGAGGCTTCATCCTCTGGAGGAAACTACAACTGGGGGTAAGCAAGAGCTCACCTCGAGAATATCTTTTATCGTTTTTTTGAGATTTTTTTCCTTTTAAACAAAGATTAACGGTGTAGAGACTATGTTAAAGCCAACTAAAGTCTCCAGGGATAATGGGAAAACCCTTTCCTAGATAGCATTGGAGCAAATAAGCCTCCAAATGCACAGTGACAGTCATCTTCCTAATGGACCTAGCCTCTACGAACGGTCCAATTCTAAAATTACCTCCAGGAAAGAAATTCTGGAAAATTTATAAGTATTGAAAAACAAGCAGCCTTCCAAATGTCTAGAAGGCTAAGATAACCACTGAAAAAAGAATTTTTGAGGTGGGAGTGCAAAGTCACCCTCTGAGTAGTTCATCTAGAGGTTAAACGCAAAAATATCCTCGACGAATAATGCCCGAGGGTCTTCAAATATGTCTTTCTCTGGGGTGATAGTGTAAAATTATTTTTAAGAAAATCAGCACAAGAAATATCAAGCTGGGTTTTTGAGGGGCCAGGGGTCCTGGGTAACTTGAGCTAGGGGCCAACCCTCTTCTAAGGCATTTAGAGGCTACGTCCCTTCCTTGAGACCATTGTCTCCGAGGAATTTGGACTCATGGAGCTAACCTTGCTAGGGCCTTTGGGACTCTAGGGTTTACGTCCATTCTAGGGGATCATCGACTCTAAGGGACTTGAAAGCCTAGGGCCACCCCTCCTGTCGGTCTTGAACGCATAGAAGGCTAAGTCGCTTCCTTAGTACTGTTGAGACCGAGGGACATGTAGGCCCGAAGGGAGCCTCTCAGTTGCCTTGGGTACCTTGGAGGCAAAGTGTCGTCACGGGAACAATTGAGCCTCAGGGGAAATGAAGGCTTAGAGACTGCTATCTTGGAAGTCTTGGGCTCTATGTGACAGAGATAATTATCCAAGTAATTTCTTTATGCCTTTCCGAGGCCGCCGCGATCACGGAAAGAGATCGTGTGATAGTCCAAGATATTCTGGGCTTAATCAAAAGTTAATTCATTTTTATCTTTCCATAGTTGCCTGCAACCACGGAGATAGATCATAAAATAATTCAAGATCTTCTGAACTATGTAAGGCCCATCGCAGATCTATGGTCGCAATACTCAAGGTCACGAGTGTGCGGTCACTACCCGCAGACACTATGGTCGCGGAGACATGGTAACACTCGATATACGGTCGCAGCCAATACGCGACCATGTAATAAGAGAGTTATCTTTAAACATCTCCACAAGGAAACCCATAGTGGTTTTTTCATCCTTACCATGTTAGTGAATTAAGACAAATATTAAATCTAGAAGTGCCTTCGAGTCAAGAAAGAAAGGTTTGGTCGAGACTTATATTTCCGACCACGGTCTAAGGGTGATACGGTTATACTAGACCATAACCGCTTTTTGATTGATACAATCAGTTGTTTCTGGGATAATATAAGTCTCTTCACTAACAAGATAACTACCCAGAAGGATGAACGTGCGGTCATCCATAACCGTCATGATATAATTGGTGGACAACAATTGCTTTGAATCGTTGCGTAGCAACCGCTGTTAACTGCCTAGCGTCCTTTTGATGAGCAACCGACGCCTTTTCAATGACTATAAAAGAAGGGCTAACGGACATCTCAGGAAAAGAAGATAAAAGGAGATATGATCAAATAGTTATAGGAACACGAGGAAAAAAATCAATAGAAAGTTTAACTATACAAAGATTGTTAAACTTTGTACCCTCTGTAATCCACTATTAAGATAGTGACAACCAAATAGGAGTAGGGCTATTATTTAGACTACGAGGGACTGAACCTGTATAAATATTGTGCCTCTGGTTCCATTCATATGGTGATATTCTTGGTGATTAATTGATACTGTCTCTCTACTAAACAAATTAAATTCATGTAAGTTCGGCTTGTAATAGTGTACCAATCGTTGACACTATGAAGGCTTGGTTTCTCATGGACCTTTGGGCCAAGCGTCTTGGAGGCTGGAGTTGACTTTCCTGAGGGTCTTGTATGCCCTAGAGGTTAAGTCCCTTATTAAGGAACATTGCCCTAAAAAAAACTTGGAGGCCTCGTGTTTTTTAAGGAACACCTCCCAAGGAAGAGCACCCATGGGTGTTTAAATATGGTTTGTAAAACATTATAAAATTTTAAATCTCTAGGAAAGAATGTTTAGGGTCACTAATAATAACAATAAAGACGAATATTGACATCCGGGAAATTATGTCCATATCTTTGAAAGCTTAAATTTTCCCAAGTCTTGAGACTAATCCCGATGTGTGTTCTTCCCCCTAGACCCAGGGGTGAATAGTATTCATGTTGGGGGCTAACTAAGCTCGAGAGATGGCTCCCGATCTATCCAGGTGGAAGCTCTGAAAACTAAATCTTCGGAAATATTGACCAAGGAAGAACTTTCAGGAGTTATGTAGTGTCAAGGAAGGTCTCGGGGCCTAGAGACAACATTAATGGGGGACATGGGTCTCGGTGATCATGGAGCCCAATTTTAGGAGGTCTTAGGGACCTGGTTCCGAGGCTCGAAGAGAAAACTCTCAGATGGCCTTAGTTTTTTTCCATAACTAAGTTCTTCTCGAAGATTTTTGATCCCAGGAGACCTAAGACCTGAGACTCAAGGCTAATGTGCTTTTGAGAGACCTTGGGTTTCAAAGGCCTAGCACCCAGGCCTTATGAGTCTTCCAAGCCTCAAAGATTGAGTCTTCTCTTGGGAACCTGGATACCATAGATGTGTAGAGTCCATCCTCCTGAGGATCTTAGCACCTCGAAGGTTAGCTCTCTTCACGATAATGATTGACTCTAAGTGGCCTCAAGCACTGGAGCTAACTCTATTAGGCACCTTAGGCGCCTTGTAGGCTAAGTCCCTTCTCGAGGACCTTGTACCTTGAAGGACTTATCGCCACGTGTCCTTTAAGAAACATCCTCGGTTGGGACTCCGAGGGTAATCCTCAATGAAAAAAATTATGGAATTGTCATAATGAATTTTTAATGGTCCTGCAATTGTGGCAAGACCAAAGATAATTTCCACAACAAAAATAACATAAATTATGGCATCAAAGCATGCCACATATCCAACTATATTGTGCCATTCCATGCAACTCCATGTCATGGAAGACAACTTTTATCGTACATGCACTATTCAAGGCAGTTATTAGATAATAAATGTTGGTTCAACCTCTATTATGTTGATTATTTTAGGAATTAATGATAACCTTAATTGTGAGCCTAATATATTTGTTGAAAATATATATTTTACTCTCAATCGGATTGCGAGATGATGGTGAAGAAGATTACTTTAGAGGGGGTGCATGATCAAAATTCCTCAAACATGGATGAGATCCACCAAAAGTAAAGTCAAATATTAAGAATCTTTTTTCTAAGATTTTACCGGTCTTGATGTTTGGGGACAATCGGATTACTAGATTCTTGTTTCTAAGTTTTGAGCATACCATACAGAGGGGCTCTGGATTAGTAGTTTGATGATATCTAATGTGAGAAACTCAAATGCATGCATCATTCACTCACTAAATCATAAAAATGTTTTTTGAGTTAATTTGGATGGTTAGTGAATGTATCGATGATTAAATTTGCAAATATGGCTCAGATGGAGGTTTTAAATTGGCTACACTGAATGTTTTATAATTTATATAATGATCTAGATTGAATTAGGTCTTGGTTATATTGAGAAAATTGTAATATTTTGAGTTAGTTTTGTAACGAGCTAAGGAGCACCTAAATCTGATATCTAAATCAAAAGTTATGTATGCTTTTATGAGAATTGAGTAGCCTGTCAAAATTTAGTTAGATTGTTTGTATCAAACCCCATATTGTCCGTGTGGAAAATCTACGAACTCAGAAAGAAAAAAAATCAAGTACAAAAAGAAACAACATTTATGGTGAACCGAGATGCTAGTAACCTTTTTCTGATACCAAATATAAGCGGAAACTTTAAATGTAAGAGATTAAAGTAATATAGGTTGAATTAGAGTGTTGAAATGATTTAACATTTAATGTTTCCATTTACACCACTAAGATTGTACTTGTAGGTAGTAAGGTATTGCATCTCTCAATAATTTGTGTCTTCTCTTCCTTGTTTCCTTGGTGGTCTCACTATTCCATGTAGGAGATGTAACTCCACGTTACTCGGCCTTTGCCTTTAGAAAAATTAGTTCCATATTATTCAAAGAACACTATTTTAACAAAATACCATTCAAACATCTCGAATTAGTAAAATGCTACTCAAATATTACACCATTAGTTTTCTACCACTTCCATCAACTTCTATTAGGATTTTTGTTTACAAATTTTAAAAATTCTAAATTTGCCCTCATCTCCTTTTTCCCCTACATCGACTTGTCACTGATGCCACCCCTTTCTTCTTGCTCCTCCACCAATCCCCTCTTGCGAGGGGCGCCACCAGGTGCGAGTTCCTTTATCGTCGCCACGAGATCCTTTGTCACAGTGAGCTCCTCCACCACCGCAAAATGTACATTGCTACAAACTCCTCCACTATCACTGACCTGAGATCTGCATTGGCCGTTGCCACTACGAGATCTTCAACGGCCGCCACTATCATATGCTTTGCCATCACGAGATCCAATGCTGTGAGCTCCTTTGTCGCTGTCAACGAGTTCCTCTGTCTACAACGCCACATGCTCAGCCACTGCGACGCTGGACAATATTGTAGACGAAGGAGAGGGGTAATTGCCACTGTGAGATCTGCACTAATCACTACTGTCGCGAGCTTTGCCATCGTGAG
Organism: Pharus latifolius; assembly: GCA_019359835.1. Classification (NCBI taxonomy): domain Eukaryota; kingdom Viridiplantae; phylum Streptophyta; class Magnoliopsida; order Poales; family Poaceae; genus Pharus; species Pharus latifolius. Next base: position 67,422,537 of record CM033328.1, on the reverse strand, counting down.
ATCCATTGCTATGAGCTCCTCTGTCTGCAACACCACCGTCGATACTATGCAACACTGTGAACGAGGAATAATTAGAGTAAAATTGTCCAAACTAATATCCATTATCCAAAGTGATAAAAACTAAATAGTGTAATTTTTTAGTAATATTTTACTGATCTAAGATATTTGAGTATTATTTTATTCAAATACTATTTTTCGACTGGTACATAACTAATTTTTCCCTAAATTTCCTGACCCAGCATCTTATAGCGCACACATAAATTGCTCTGTTACTTCCGGTCAGTGAAAAGAAGGGCCCACATTGTACAGCCTAGAACAAACAAAACAAAGAAAACTATAGTGATCTTGGGATAACAAGGGCATGTTTGTCCGCAGTGGCACTTACCTAAGTAAAATGTGATGTCATATTTTTAGGCCAAATATGTGAATATGAATGTGAATTTTTTACTATATTTTTCTGTGGCTACAACCAAATGATGGCTATTGGAGACATGACACCTCACATGCCAACAAACTAAATTTGCCCTTAAATTTTGAACTTTCTCTACTTCAAAATATAACTCATTATAGTTTTCTTTATTCGTTCTAAAATATAAAACATTCTACATCTCTTAGACAAATTAATATTAGTACATTCTTCCCTCAATATCCATCTCCTAATTACATCACTCTATTAATTAATGCACCCTGTTTTTTTAAATAAGACCATATTAGTCATGTAATCAAGCAACTTAAGTTCTATATATTTTGAAATAATAGTAATTTTTACCAGTGTCAACGACCCACACATGGTGGTGAACCAATTTGCTTCTAGTTTAAGTTTTAAGTTGGTGCGGAAAAAGACACATTAGGTTATATTTTATGGCATGATTGACACGTGTGGCTTGCAAGTCTACAGCCTACAAACATGCCAGTCTGTGGAAGGGAGTTGGCAGGGGCAGAAAAATTGTACTCTGCTTCCAAGGTTAAAAAAATTGTTCATTAGTTTAGTCAGTTGTTTAAGTGGTTGTTTGGAAATTAGAAGCTAGTTGGTTGCTGTGTGTCACTGGGCTACGACTCATATGATTGGAGCTGTGCAGTTGTCTTGGCCTACTCTTGATTTTAGACTACCTAAATGTTTACCTAAGAGGTTAATTAAGTCTATTGCAGTAGATCACGGCCCTCTTTCCCCGAGTTTAAGTTTTTTAAATAAGTTTATTAATTAGGATTTTAGTTTATAAGTCTATAAATCTATTCTATCCACTTAAGCATATTTAGAATTTCTAATTTATAAGTCTTAAACTTGAGCTCTCATTTAATTTAACTTAAACTTATTTGGGTTTTACATAATTGTAAAATTGAAGATAATATGAGTCGAGATCAAACTTTGGCCATTAGTATATATCATGATATATCAGTAGCAACTATAAAAATATTATATTATTAAAATATTTTTTAAAACAAATCTAGTGATATTATTTTTATTTTGACCACTCCAATATATTGTTGATTAAATTGTGAATCCGTGTGCATATTTTTTTAATGTAAAAAAAAAAGGTGTTTTTCACCAAACAAAATGTAGCAGTTTTGGAGGACTATGGTTTGACTAGTCAATGATTGGTACCTTTTGTTCTAGCTGAAAATTATTTGTTGTACTGCTTTCACGAGTGGAAAATAAAGACAAATCATTCAACCACATAAAACCGACAGTGTTCTTGTAAACTTTCCAAGTTTGGAAAGCCAATAATAGCTCATGCATATTTTGTCTTGGCAAATTGAGATATGACACTAAATTTTGGTGTCTAATAATATATCACTGAAATTTTATTTTTTGATTATAAGTCATTAATTTTTTGAAATATGATGTTATATGTTATTTTTGACTGACTAATTCAAAAAATTACTAAAATACCCCTTCGGTTGAGACTTAATTATGATTTTAAATAAATAAAAGACGGGAACGTAAAATTTTCAATTTTTGAAAACTCTAATGTAGAATTTAAAAAATTTCAAGAACTAGGAAATTTTTGTTTCTATTTTTCTATTTATTTAAAACCCTAATTAGGTCTCAACAGATAGGAGTATTTTGTTTTTTTTGAATTGATCGGTAAAAAATAACATAGAACATCATACTTCAAAAAATAGTGATATATAGTTAAGAGGAGAAATTTTAATGATATATCATCTTAATACCAAAATTTAGTGACATATAATTAATTTTTCTTTTTAGTTTTATGGGAAATGAATTCTTATTCATATATTAATATTCACGATTGAGGCTAACTCGAAATTTCTCACTTTCTTCAATGATCCAAGGATGGACCAAACAGCTCCAAATAGCTCAAATAGCAAGCTCGTACAAACAAGGAGATCACAGCGAGAACTTACTGCTGCATAAAACCCGACTTTTGTAATACTCCATATATAGGAAAATAAAAGCCCAAAGTACATGTGATAGACGTGGTGTGCCCACGGCCCTGTGAGTATGTGACCAGTGACTACTGACAGAGTCTAAGCGTTATAGCTAAAGGCAGGTATGGTTTTGGCATTAACATGACTTGCCAACAACTATGTTGTGTGTCCTGTCCTAGTTTCCGCTTTCTACCTCTCCCATCACATGTATGCTTGCACCAAAATCCACTCAAAATGCTCTGACGATTTGACGGAAACCTCTCGCTTTTTGCAGGATTGTAGCGTGATTGGAATCTTCAGCACGTTAGAAGCTGCGCTGTTGTTCTTCTACCTCTGTGAAAGAATCTTTGTACTTCCGTATCAATTTTATCTGCTACGAGCAAAATTGATTTCGTTGGTCAATGTCCATAAAATTGTAAAATGTTATTTAGTGGGTATATATATTTCTCCTGTTTTGTTGGATAAATTGAAATAAATAAACAATATTATATGTAAAATTTCTACATAACTTTTTTTTTTACTACAGTACTAGAGTATAAAGGGTAGGGATTATGTTTGATTTAAAGTCGATTTTATTCTTAGTATTAATTATAGTAAGAATTGATTTGTGGAAGACGTGAAGTGTCATTGTTCTTTTATATAACAAAGAATATGGATGCAAAGATATTATGAAATTATAAATGTGAGTCTACTATAGGAAATAGGGGTGACATTTGGCTAATAATAATTATGTATGAGTTTGACCAATTTATATGAATTGGTTTAGCTTTTATACGTAAGCAAAAAGGAGAAACAAGTGATGGTGTGTGCTGGGTCGTGAAGTGATTCCAAAATTAAATTTTTGATTGATTTTGAAGTAAATTATCCAACATCATGTAGTATCAATTCTCTTCTGCAAACATTTTTGATTTAATAATAGGTGGAGTAGAAACAATTCCGTTTAACTCTGATTCATTAATATGTGGTATTTTCAAAAATTAATAAATCATCAAAATGTCTTCCTATAGGGTTTAAAAACTAGTCGTTAGGTGCAGGTCATTTTCAAATTTGAATTAGAATTTTCAAAATTCAAACAATCGAAAACAACAATTAAATTATTCTACCACATAAAACTATTGTGCCACCACACCAGCCAAGTTGCTCGTAGCGGGGAGGAAGCCTCAGTTGGAGTTACTTGCATCTCCAGAAAAGCTGCACAATATAAATACTAGTTTAAACACTTTTATCTCTCTCGCTCGCCTTCTTCTGCTTAACTTTTCCCCCTCTCCCTCTTTCACTTAAAAATTAAAAAAAAAGCCCTTAAAAAAACCCCGCAGTTATTCCCGCCCACCACCTCTCCCCCTCCTCCTATTTCAAATTACCAAACCCCACCTCTCCTGCTGACATCACGACCCCACGCGATCACCTCCCCGCATGTCAGAGGAAGTAGACAAGCCACGTCATCACCACCGTCCCCTTTTGGTTCCTCTCGCCTCCTCCTGTGGGCTGTGCTGTGGTGTGTCGCTTTAAAAACTGGCAACGCCTTGGCCTCTCGCCTCTTTTGGAGCAGGCCATGTGAAGTCTCTGACCTTCCGATACCTTCCTCTCTCTTCCCACTACTCCCCTCCCAGTCGTCCGGTCGCCTTCCGGGAGCTTCGGGGGGGCCTCCCGCGAGATCCACCATGTCGTCACGGCCTTCGTCGTCGTCGTCGCGGCGGAGCAGCTCGCCGTTCTCCGCCGGCCCCCGCCGCCCGCCGACCGCCTCCTCCTCCTCCTCCAGCTCGTACTTCAGCGGCCGCCTCATGCCCCGCTCCTCTCCCTCCTCCGTTTCCTCCCACTTCTACGGCGGCGGAGGCGGTGGGTGCGGGTCGCGCTCTACTACCCCCTGCCGCCGCGGAAGCTCCGCGGTAGCGCCGGCGCCGGCGCCCGTGCCATTCCCCAGCGCGGACGAGCTCGTCATCGAGGACACCTCCCGATCCGGCGACAGCATCTCCGTCACCATCCGCTTCCGCCCTCTCAGGTGGGTGATCTGGCCTGGGGTTGAGTGGATCTCTGTGTGTTGGGACACACTGGCGAGGGTTTGAGGTGGCTTGTAGTTACGGGGTTTGAACTGGTTTTGAGTTGGATTTGGTGTGGTTGCAGCGAGCGGGAGATCCAGCGGGGCGACGAGATCTCGTGGTATGCGGATGGGGATCGGCTTGTGCGGTGTGAGTACAACCCTGCGACGGCGTATGGGTACGGTAAGCAGCCATACTTCACTTGTTTCCTTTCTGAATTGGGCAATGTAGGTGGTGAAATAAGTGATTAGGCTGAGATAAGTATTGGAATAGCACTTACGAGGTTTGTGTAAATATAGGGTGTGTAGACATTTTTAGATTAAGACAATTTAGTGATTGTGTTACTTCAACTTTTGGATCGAATGTTTGTCACATGGTCAACCGATGAACTATAGTGCACGATTGTGGATTTTACAGGATTAGTGTACTGCTGAAATTAATATTGAATCGGCCAGGATGGTGACCAGACATAACATTTCCTGCTTCACAATTTTGAGTGCCTATTAGAGGTATTTGTTGTTGTGGGAGTTGATAAACTATCATTGTTTATGTGGTTTACGCCATTACTATTTTTAGGAGCTGATTGTCGACGATGACAATTTGAGTGTCAATTTTTTTGGTATGATTGGTGAAGAAATGATTACTTAGAACACCACATGCTATGGATTTGTGTTATTTGGACCGCCTGCATGTGATGGACCAGTTTAAGTAATAATTATTTGGCTTTAGTGTTGACAACTAGTGCTAGTTTGGCTGCTGCGATGGCCCAGTTTGGTGCCAGGATGAATAGATTGTTTGAAAAGCTGGTTGAAGAAAAATTGTGAAACTGGCTGGAAAGGAAAAAAAATGGCCTTATCTATCTGTAAGAACACACAAATTTCGGTTAGTAGGTTACAGAATACAGATGCTTCCTTTTTGCAAAGTATTGGGGTGTGCTTGGCTTTCTGCACCTGGCATTCAATGGGAGATGGGTGAGCTTTAGGGATAAAGCATGTAACCTTCATCAGTTGAGAGTGGGGGCATGAGCTGAAAGAAGAGAGAATCTTCATTAGGACACTGATGGACTTTTTTTTTTGGATAAGTTTCATGCCTACTTTCTTCACCAGTTATTAGGAACATGCAGTGATATTTTCTGCTGATCTTAATTTCTGTTACTCTTTGTAGTTAATCGTTCTCAAACTGAATTAAGGCACAACTATGATTTCCTAATCTTAAGATTAGTAACACAGTTTATAAAGCATTTAGCTATTTTAATGGCTTGGTTTCTGTTTGACTAATGTTCAGAGTTTCTCGCCTTGTTGAATTTTTTTCAGATAGAGCTTTTGGGCCTTCAACAACTACCGAGGCTGTATATGACGTTGCTGCCCGGCCTGTTGTAAAAGGTGCTATGGAGGGCATAAATGGTATGCAACTTTGTTGGATCCAACTTTGGGCCTTCAACAACTACCGAGGCTGTATCCAACTTTGTTGGATCATCTGACACGTTTTTCATGACGACTTTTCATTTGCTTATATCATGTGTCATTTTCCTGACACTAAATTCTAAATTTGCTAATTTACCTTTTTGTATTTTAGCTACTGCTGTTATGCACATTATCTTGTGTCAGTGTTTTGCTTTATTTGTTTTAATTGCATTCTGGCATGTATTTCTTATAAAACTTGTGTTAGTTTGTACTGTGAATTGTTACCTTGTCAAAGTAATTGCATTTCTGAACACAATTTTCTACTAACTTGTAGGGACAGTTTTTGCCTATGGTGTTACAAGTAGTGGGAAGACCCACACAATGCATGTAAGTTCCAACATTCCACAGGAAAAGATTTAAAATTTGTTGGAATAAGTTTCAAGATTTTCTCTAAGATGAGCCTGTAGTTAGTATTGCAGGTACCCTGTTGAGCCATTCTGAATCCATCCTCTAACGCAATCCTTTCAAAGCAATTTATATTTATGTTGTCCTGATATTTTGAGTAGCTGCTAGTGATATTATGACTATGGCCTGTCCGTTTTCATGAATGTTGTTAAAAATATTGTTTATAGTGAAGGAAAGACCAATGTTTGTACCTACTCATTTGTTTGTTTTTTTAATCTTTTTCAGGGCGACCAGAATTATCCTGGAATTATTCCATTAGCCATCAAGGATGTCTTCAGCATAATCCAAGACGTATGACAGTAAACTTTATTGTTTAATAGTTGCATAGTATTTAACCATCCTATTTTCATCAAATATTTTGACTGCTGTGGTGAATTAATTGTATTACTTGCTTAAAAGAACAGATAGGTGCTTCCACCACTAACTACTAAAAGAATCCTCCTGAAATCTACTTTGGAGATCTCTTCACTCATATTCCATGCATAAAGGCAAATGTGCAATAGATGTCACTGAATGGCATCAGCACTGAACTACATTATCTCGTCACTGTTCGTGCACTTCTTAAGCAAGCCATGCTTATGCTTCTTAGAAGTGTGCTATTAGTTTGCTTTTTTATGGTCTGAACCAAGCTGACAATACCATATCTAAATTTCCAATTTAGGCAGCTTTGCCTTCAAGACTAGGCCCTTTAGCTCTCTAGTGGCCCTTTCTGGCAGATTAGTTACTTTCAAACATTCTGAGTTTGGAGAATTCTGACTTGTTGGTTCTTGTTCAACAGAGAATGTTAGTTTATTTCATTATTTGGTTAACTAAGTATGGGTTGGAAGTTTGACAACTCCCAGAAGCTGTGGCCAATGGCCACAAAGCTCCATTGTTCCCAGATGCAGCCTCAAGCTCCATTGGTTTCTTGTAAATCTCACCATTTTATTAGCTTTACTCTTTCTTGATCTATTATGCCATGTATCTTGTCATCTATTCTGGTTATCACTTAAAAATAACACTTATTTTTTCTATCTTAATTGACAGACTCCTGGAAGGGAATTTTTGCTCCGTGTGTCATACCTGGAAATCTATAATGAGGTATACTTCCTGACAAAGTTTGATAAATAGCATCACGTTTGGTCTCACACTCTTGCCAACTGTGCTAAATTTTCATCTCCAAGAAATGAGCTATAGTTGTATCTTGACTGAAGCTTTGCAAGCAAGGTCCCTTTATTGATAGCGCTACCCAGCATGCACACTCACAAATCGTCTCCATATTGTTTTGCTGGCTGCTGCCAGCATCGCTCTCACTGGCCTTGTCATCTACAATAATTTCTGCTGGTTCTATACTTCTAGTTCCAGCCTTACATTTTATGACTGTCCTCCATGTTTCCTTCCTTTCAGGTCCCCATAGTTATTTTCTTAACTTGGTAGAACTTGCACTTGCTTTACTTTGGTAACTACCATGTTGTGCAAATACTGGCCAAGTGATACATTGATTTCCCAGTATTGAGTCTCTTTTCATTGTCCAGAGGTGTAGTCAAAATTTTGTGGTCATATTCTATTGTAAGATGATCTTATCCATCTCTTGCTTTCAGTCAACAAATTCTATACACATTTCAGCTTGTATTATCTGGATTGGTTTAATCAATGTATCCTTTTACAGGTGATTAATGATCTACTTGATCCTACTGGCCAAAATCTGCGTGTTAGAGAGGATGCACAGGTTGAAATCTCTATCAATTATTGGGCAATCTTACTTATTAGCTAGCTCTTGAAGCTATACTGTATTACCGTTACCTGTGTTTTTCTGCACCTCCTGAAGATGGTTTTTTCACTCAAGTGTCTAGTAGTTTAAATTTTTCTGTTGATGTAGATATTATTCTTACAAATTAACTTCTCTGAATTTTTTTGTTACTAAAAGGATTTTCCTTGTCGTGCCAGCAGAACATTTTGAAACACAAGTTATCAAATAGACAGCTCTGATTTATGTTCTCTACTGAAGTTTTCAATTTACTATTATACTTGGGTGCAGTTGATGTTGCCCTTGTTTGGCCATGGCATTAGTTAGTCATCATGCATGTACTAGTTCCTCAATTTTACTTCATGGTATATACCTCCGGATGAAAGTAATGCTTAAGCAGTGCTTGTGCAAGTGCCATTTGTTTCTGAGTGACTAACATCTAATTTGTCTAAGCCATTGATATTGACAATATTTGTATATCTATCCTTGGTAGTTTGTTCTTTGTTCATATACAATGCCACCTCATAAGCAAAAATAGAGCCCTGTCTACTGTTGTCTGTGCTGACTCTTTTAGTTAATAACTAATGAAGAATTGCTTCCTTTTTGTCTCTAGGGGACTTATGTGGAAGGAATAAAAGAAGAGGTTGTTTTGTCTCCAGGACATGCCCTTTCTTTTATTGCTGCTGGTGAAGGTGATCACATTGTTTTTTCTTTTTTCATTATTAGTACATTATTAGCCAGATGGTTCTTTGGGAGCATGGTAGGTCTAGAGTCATGTTTTCTCAATTAACTCTTCTTTCTTGTTTCCTTTAGTGGGGGTCATACAAGTTTCAGGATTGGTCTCATAAGATGGTCCACTGTTACTTGGTGAAACTTTTTTTAAATTTTATTTTTATATCAATCACTTGATGCAAAATTTCTTTTTCCAACGTTTTCATTATATAACCCTCAGTATCAACAATCATGCACCACCAATTGGTAGGGATAAACACCACTAGAAATCTGTTGTTTCTGTCAGGCAGATGTCATTAGTTATGCAGCATCTATATTTCTAATATAAATCTGTTATTCCAGTTGTGAACTGTATGATTTTCCACCTCTTCTATGACCAACTATCGGTCTGTTTCTGTTATTATTTTCGTTTGGAAAAAGCCTATTAGAAAAAATTGATGACTTTCTAGATTTTTTTTCTATTGTTGCTACCTATAGTTCTTGACTCATTTCTGAAATATCTTATAGTCTTGTTTAGACTTCTAACCATTCATCTCTTAATCCTGATCTTTTGATAATTGAAGAGTTTGTTTTGTGAAAGTACTAGAAAGCGGTATTACTTGTTGTCATATCATGATATTAAAAGTGTGACCAATTAACATGACAGAGCACCGGCATGTTGGTTCTAACAACTTCAACTTATTTAGCAGCCGAAGTCATACTATTTTCACTTTGGTGAGTTCATAAATTTCTGCTGCATCTAATTAATTCTACAAATATTGTCCCAATGTTCTTTCTTGTACATTACATGCCTTTAGATTGCTGCACTGATCTACCTCATCTTTCTGAATCACATAGCTGGTGTTCCTTTATTTCAGTTGACAAGTGTTTTTACATGCTCTTCTGCAGATGATTGAAAGCAGTGCTCGTGGCGACGAGTATGATGGAGTCATGTACTCTCAGCTTGTACGCTATTTGGCCTGTGTGCAACATTATGTTTTTAATTGATGTAACCTTCTATTCTTACTTTTTTGCTCTTTTTTTTCCTAGAATTTGATTGATCTAGCTGGCTCAGAAAGCTCTAAGACAGAGACTACTGGGTTAAGAAGAAGAGAAGGATCGTACATCAACAAGAGTCTTTTAACTCTTGGAACAGTAAGTTCTTATTGCCTGTCACTTTTCACAATTGCTGTTAGAGGTTTATTATTGTTAGTTTTATTTTACCTTTAAACAAACACTTTGTTGAGATCCTGTCTTAGGATTTCAGAACTACCAAGATGGGTACGGAGTAAACCTAAGATTATCTTGGAAAGCATCCAGTAAATGCATGTTATATTGGTAGCAATTAGGGAAAAACTTAAATGAGGATGAGCCTGATGTGACGTGAGGCTCCTCTTCTCTACTTTTGGATCAACGTGTTCTGTACTGATTTGATAGTAGATGAGTGGGGTCTCACATGAGGTCTATCCTCACCAAATTTGTTGAATTTTTGGCCAACACTTTTTTGTTGGCTTATTCTATACAGCCGTCTATAAAAATGAAATAATGTACCTAAAGAAATATACTCAATTGCAAACAAGGCACCAATGAGAATTCTTAGTCTTCAGATCATTGAGTAGTTCTATTGACTTAGAATATTTTCAATATATAGGTTATTGGAAAGCTCAGTGAAGGGAGGGCAACACATATACCTTACCGTGATTCTAAGTTAACTCGTCTGCTGCAGTCATCATTAAGTGGCCATGGTCATGTGTCTGTAAGTCTCAATATATATACCCTTTAGCTGTTCTGTTTGAATTCAACATTTGGTGCTAGTGGAAGTTCATCTTTCAGTGTGTATGTGAAACTTGCTAACTTATTTTATGCAGCTAATTTGCACAATTACCCCAGCGTCGAGTAACATGGAAGAAACCCATAATACCTTGAAATTTGCAAGCAGGGCAAAACGTGTTGAGATTTATGCCTCACGTAACCGGGTGAATATTCTATGCGTGCAACACTGACTTCATGTTGCCACCCTATTGGAGATATGAACTAATATATTTACAATTTCTACTGCCCAGATTATTGATGAGAAGTCCTTGATCAAGAAGTATCAGAGAGAAATATCCTCTCTAAAGCAAGAGCTCGACCAGCTAAGGAGAGGAATGATTGGTGGTGCTAGTCAGGAAGAAATCATGAGTTTACGCCAGCAGGTATGTTCCATTTGCTCTCTGGGTGATCAAATTGTGCAACAGAAATAGAGTTCTGTGGCTCTGCTGCTTAAAAATTTAGCTTTATTCTGTTAAGGATATCTATACATGATTTTATGTTTCCAACATGAGGAGTGCTTGAAAAGTGGATCTTCTCTCTCTTGTTTAGCTGGAGGAGGGCCAGGTAAAGATGCAATCTCGCCTGGAGGAGGAAGAGGAAGCAAAAGCTGCTCTTATGAGCAGAATACAGCGGTTGACCAAGCTAATACTTGTTTCCACGAAGAGCAATATTCCTGCATTGCCAGATTTGTCTGGTCATCAGCGCCAGAATTCTGCCAGCGAGCAAGATGTTAGTGTTCATTATTATGCTAATGTGCTGCATATGTACATATGTTTTTACTCTTCTATTCTGTAGTTATTAATAATATTTTAATTTCAAAATTGAATTAGTTCTTTTTTCTCAGAAGTTAAGCACTTCGCAAGATAGTTCTACATTGGTACAAAATGAGAGCATCCCAAAAGACTCTCCATCTTCTTTGCAAGATCCGTTGGATGCCAGCGAAGAACATTCCTCAGTTACTGGTTCAGCAACAGAATCATTGCAGGTGGATTGCCTTTCCCTTCTACTATCTTTTAGTTACAGATGCTTGATCCCTTATCGTGTTTGCACATTTTCCTATTAAAATGTCCTTAACTTGAATAGGTGTATCTTTTTTGTGTCATTTTGATGTTGCAATTAGTGTATGAGAGCATCAACAAATTTATTCTCAGTTGTTGCTTTTTAATTCCAAAATCAAGTCATGCACCATTTTTTTGTGGTTGGGGCTTGTCCTGTGTTCTCTCAACAGTATTTTGACTACCACATGCCATATCTTTTCTTGAGCTCTATTTAATTGCTCTTAAAACGTTTTTTTTCTAATATTTTCAATTGCTGGCTTTCTTTAGTTTTATATCCATAGTACTAACTGAAAACTCCAGAATTGTGGATTGATACTCAAACGTGGGAGTAGTGTTTGATTTGCTAATGATCTCCACAGTTTGACTTATCAATTATGCAATACTGATATTTATCTGTCCACGTCAGTTTCAGTTCCTTTTAACAAATCTTTTTGCACTGTCTTATAGCCTGCCTTGCTTGTTTGAATTGTTTAATCAAAGACAATAAGGGACTAATCCAAGACTAATCCTAATGCATATCCTAATGTATATAACTAGATACTCCATTCGTTCTGAAAAGAATGTCGTTTTAGCTCTATGCATAGTTTTTAAAAAATGAAGTAAAATTACATGTTTACCTTACTACTTATAATTAAGTTGTTAGATGTGTTGTTTAGATGTAATCAATTAATGATTAAGTGGAGTAATGGTTGTGAGGATAATTTTGGAAGATGATACCACAATTTATCTCGAAAATGTAGAATGACATTCTTTTTGGTACAAATTTTACTTTCTAAAACGATATTCTTTAAGAACAAAAGTACATTAACAAAATTACACGATCCTTGGTTTGAATTATCTAATAGAGCTCACTGTGCTTTACTTATCAGGTGGGGATCACAGCATCAGATCAAATGGATCTACATATTGAGCAAGTTAAGATGCTTGCTGGGGAGATTGCATTTGGTACCAGTTCCTTGAAAAGACTAATTGAACAATCTATTGATGATCCTGAAGGGACAAAGAATCAAGTACTGCTCTACCTATTATTTTAAGTGTTTTCTTTCCTTTTTAACCTTTTGCATAGTGTTAAACTTAGTTTGATTTGAAGAAGCAATAGCCATTGATATATTATAAATTATTTAAACTCTGGGACACAGATGGATAGCTGAACAAATAGCAAAGATAGTTCAAACTTGTGAAATAAGTCGATTTCAGTATATGTCTTATTTCTAAATGAAATATCTTATTTTATGTTTTATGTAGTCAGTGAAGGACAGACATGTGAAATGCTTGGCAAGATTATAAAAGTACTGAACTCTATGCCAGATTTTCTGGCATTCTATGAATTATTTATCCTCGACAGTTCATAGCCTGTCTCTTGGCTCTTCCCTTATTCTAATGGTTCCCTTGCAAATCTGCTACTTGGTTGGGATAAATTGTTTGGCCTCCTTCACATCTCATGTTTGCTACAAATATAGCCCTGGGAAATCATGAACTTTTTCCCCTTGTAATTATTTGTCCTAACCTGTTGTGTTCCTATATTTTGTCTTTATCATCTTGATGTTTCACTATGCTGTATTTTAATTCTATTTTGTCAGATAAACTTCTCAAATAAGAGCTAGCTTGACAAATTTTTTTGAGTGTATCTTTTGGTAACAGATAGAGAATTTGGAGCACGAAATCCAAGAAAAGAGAAGGCATATGCGAGCCTTGGAGCAACAAATCATGGAAAGCGGTGAAGCATCAGTTGCTAATGCTTCGATGGTGGATATGCAACAGGTGATGAGTCCAGAATGCAGATGTACTTTTGGATAATTGGTGTAATTCTTCTCCCTTCATAATTAAGAAGTTTCTTGTCAAAACAGACTATTACGAAGCTGACAGCTCAATGCAGTGAGAAGGCTTTTGAGTTAGAGGTGGTCTTATTTTTGATATGCCATTGTCCTTTACATGGAACCAAATTTCTGAGGTAACCATTTGTTTTTTGAAATATTTTTCCATAATTCTAAGTGTTTGTGCTTGTCTCATGACACAGTTAAAATCAGCGGATAATCGTGTTCTTCAGGAGCAGTTACAACAGAAGGTACTCTTTTCATTGCTCCTTTTTTGGTGTTTAGTTTCACTCAAAGTTTGTACTCAGTGGAAGTTTAATTCCGGTCTGATGAAAAAATGGTGCTAACTGCAGAATATGAAAATCAACGATCTACAAGAGAGAATTCTACTTCTTGAGCAACAACTCTTGATGAAAATGGATGCATCCCCTGAGCAATGCATGCAACAGGAAATTCATGATTTGAAATCTCAGCTTCAGTCCAAGGTTCTTAATCTCCATGCATGTGAATTTTAATTGAATTTATTTTCAGCTTTCCATAGCACATCTTTTGCTTATTTTTCTCTAATTTTGTATATTTTGCTTCTTTGTGCACTGTGTTCTACTTATCCAATTTGATGGCATGTTCTTCTACCATAGAAAATTTATGAAATGATTTGGCAGCCTGACCTTTAAATCATTGTTTGACCTTACTTACCAAATTTCTTGCTAGATTCTTTCTGCAACTATGGTGGATACGAAATACTATACATGTTCATTTTATGGTGCATACGGTTACTCATTGTTTTATGCTTCTCTTCTCTTCAATTAAGTCTGCCATTTTTCCTGATGTTCTTTGACAGGAAGCTGAAAGTGAGAAGCTTAAATATGAGCATCTCAAACTCATTGACGATAATCATGACTTGGTCAATCAAAACCACAAGTTAGCTGAAGAAGTTGCATATGCAAAAGAATTGGCATCTTCTGCAGCGGTTGAACTTAAGAATCTGGCTGAAGAAGTTACAAAGCTGTCGGTACAAAATGCAAAGCAGGCAAAAGAATTATTGATTGCTCAAGAGATGGCACATTCCAGGGTTCCTGGTAAAAAAGGTCACCCACCCAGTAGGGGCAGGGAAGTTGGTAGCACAACATATGATGAGGTTGGGAGTCGGAGTCTTGATTTGGAGGATATGATGTTGGAACTACAAGCCAGAAAACAGAGGGAAGCTGCTCTAGAAGCAGCTCTGGCAGAGAAGGAGCTTCTTGAAGAAGAGTACAAGAAAAAGTTTGATGATGCAAAGAAAAAGGAGCTAGCTTTAGAAAACGATCTAGCAGGCATGTGGGTTCTCGTTGCTAAGTTGAAGAGAGGGGCTTTAGGCATATCTGAGTTGAATGTTGATGAGCGATGTAGCAACCTTGCTGATATAACAAATGATGCAAAGGAAAACAAAGGTGACAAGAACGGACCTATGGTTGAGAAACAACTTTCAGATGATTCTGTGAAGTTCATAGACACAGAAGAATATAGAAGTCAAGAATTTGAACCTCTTCTTGTTCGTCTCAAGGTAAAGTTTTAGTTGTGAGTCACTTTATCAAGTGACCATTGCTGCTACAATGCTGATATGTGCCATTGAAAATATATGAATTTTGCTGCATGCAGGCTAAAATTCAAGAGATGAAGGAAAAAGAAACTGATCCTCTCGGTGATAAAGATGGAAATTCTCATGTTTGCAAAGTATGTTTTGAGTCTGCAACTGCTGCAGTATTGCTTCCCTGTCGGCACTTTTGCTGTAAGTGACTTCGTTTATTGGAGAATTGTCTTCCTGTGTTAAAATATAGCAATCTTTCATGCTTACTGATGCTAAGGCATCTCTTTTCAGTATGCAAACCTTGCTCGCTTGCCTGTTCAGAATGCCCGCTATGCCGGACTAAAATTGCTGACCGGATAATTACCTTTACATAAACAACATTTTAGCTTAAGGTGCCGAATGCTTTACCCCTTGTAGCTTTATATATATACTAACGATTATAATGTTCTAATGAAATGTTCTGTATCTATCAGGTGATTTTGGAGCATCCAATCCCTTGTAAAATCATTAATGGTATATGTTTTTTTCCGTCTTGCAAAGAAGGTACCTTTTATGTTCCTTCTATGTTGTATCGTCATGTTTTTGCAATCTCTATAGTTTCACCTTGCTCCTTTGTTGTATTGAGAAGTTACAAGTGGATAACTTCTCCCTCTGCAAATATGTATAGATATATGCAACTCAACATTGTAATACATTTTTCATAAGTACAGCAGCGAAGAACTTCAGGAACTGTCTCGTTCCTAGTTTTCTTGTTGATTTTCCTTCTGATTCGATTTTACAGTACTGTCCAAAAATAATATACTACAAGAAATGTACCAAGATGGAGGCTGTCAGATCCACAATGCTATTCTGTACGGTCCTTTCATTGGTATTTCCGACTTGTGAAGTCTAGTTGGTAAGCTACGCTTGTAGTCTAAGCTAATCAGAGTGGCGACTCCAGGTAGAAGCATTTTGACAAATTGTAGAATTGTAGACCCAAAGATTCAAAAATACATATATTTTATACTTATGTTATAATATAATTATATTTTTTCATATTTTTTTGTGTTTATATTTCACATTACTATTTTTAAATTATGGAACGTTTGTTATGTGATATGATAGAATACTCAGCAACATCACTATATATAACATGTACATACAAATTTTTAAATGATTATCTTACACTTTTCAAAATCCTCATATTTCTTTATTCTATTATTTTATGGTTTCTATCTAAAATTTCCAAGTAACTCAGAAGATCAATTTTTGAATCATGAAGAGCAAAATAGTTTTGTCGATCAAAAACCATAATTCTATGTAAAAAACTATATAATCATGTAGAAGCATCATTATAATATGGTGAGTCATGATCTAGAAACACAATAATTAATTCCTTAGAGTTAAGTTATTAGATATTTTTATGTGATTATTGATTTTTTATAGTCTTATGAAATAAAGATAAATGTAGACAACACAATGAAAGACGTGCAAGAATTAGAAATTGAGTTAAATAGAAACCGAATAAAACTAAAAGGCACTAAAATAATTTTCAAACAAAACTTCACAATAAAAACAATCTCAATCGGAAAAACTTTGAACTTGAAAGTAGTAGAGCTCATCAAGATGATTACTTTTGATATATAGATCATCTCAATTCAAACTTGTATGTAAAAATTATTATGTTTAAAAGATTGGTAATCTAATGCAAACTAGGGTCGGATAAAATCAAATTAAGACCCGATACTACTTGATTCTATAACTTGGATTGCGATTCTACTAAGATCTTATTTGATTCCAATCCGTATTATGATTTGGATTAATTTGGTTTGATAAAATTATAAAATCGCACAATTCTACTATTGGAGTCGCGATTCTAACTATGTTACTTGCAGTATTGTCTACTCCTTGATCCTGACAAAGACCTTTTTTAAAAAAAAGAAAATCGTACAAGGAACCTTACAAACTTCACGGGTGTCATTGTTGTCGGAACTCGGGAATGATTATTTGTTCTGACTTACGAATTGTATATTCTCTACGTCATGTTAGTGTATGGTAGCATGATCGAGTTGTGGGGGTTTGTTGAGTACGATGGAATTACATTAGTTTATAGTGCAGAAAATTTGAAAATTGAAATGGTTGGTCGTGTAATAGTAAGAAGCTACCAGCAGCTCATGAACCCATGAGCCAACTCAAGCTTATTTGCAGACTATATCGTATCGTAATGGTATCGTCTTTTTATGTACATTTTGAAGGCGAGCCTACCGTACTTAGGCCTCTACTGCAAATATTGTCCACATGTGACAGTATTTTTTTAGATCTTGTTTGGAATTTAAGAATTTTAATTTTAGAAAAAAAAAATCTATTCTCAATAAATATGGAGCATCAATAAATATAGAATTTTATCTAAAATTTATGTGAAATTCTTGTATTTTAAACAGACTGTTACCGTTTACTATTACTTCTTAAACAACTCCGAGACAAAGGATGTGCAGAGCTGAAGTGCACAAACTACATGGACAGTGCTCAAAACACAGTACAATAAATGGGACATTGGGAAACACTTGACACAGTACCAAACACCACCGCATTGGCCAGAAGCCCTGGACCAACCAACGAGTCCCGGTCGTCCCCTACGCATACGATCGTTACCACAAACCAAAGAAAAATTCGAAACAAAAGAAGGAAAAAAAGAAAAGGAAAAGGAGAAAGAAGCAACAAGGAGCAGAATACCTAAGCCATCTCGTCCGATCCAGATCTCACCTCTCCACCCACCGGATCCCTCCCAAGTCCCATTCCGTTCCTCTCCACCTCCATTGCTCGCCATCTCATCGACCTCTTGAGCAAGGGAGTTAGAGGAGGTGGTGGTGGTGGTGGCTAATGGAGGCCATCCGTAAGCAGGCCTCCAAGTTCCGGGAGCAAGTCGCCCGGCAGCAACAGGTAAGCGCACACCACATCTCCCCCCCATCGCCCCCAAATATTCCTCCGATCCATCTCTCGGTTGCTTCTACTATCCTTCAGATGCGGTTCTTGGGGGCCTTATTACGAAGACCCCCTTGAGATCTCATTCTATTGGCCTATCAATGGCATCTCGTTGTCGGTGATCGTCGTTGCATGTCGCAGGCTGTTCTAAAGCAGTTCGGAGGCGGTTATGGGGCGGACAACGTGTTCGCGGACGAGGCCGAGGCGCAGCAGCACTCGAAGCTGGAGAAACTTTACATTTCCACTCGCGCGGCTAAGGTCGGGTGACCTCTTTATCGTTCTTGGTTCTTACCCTCTTTGGTTTTTTTTCCTTACAAATGCCTTGCATTGCATTTCTTCGTTCTTTTAGCACTTCCAAAGGGACATAGTTCGCGGGGTGGAGGGCTACATCGTCACTGGCTCGAAGCAAGTCGAAATCGGTAAAGATTGCATTCTTGTTTCAGGGTGAAATGTATGGATTTCCTTTTTTGAATTTTTGATTGTGGGTCTAATGCGTCTAATGATGGTTTTGTAGGGAATAAGTTATGTGAAGATGGCAAGAAGTATGGACTTGAGAACACCTGTACCAGTCGGAGTACGCTGTCAAAGGCAGCATTAAGTTTTGCGAAGGCTCGGTCCCTGATGGAGAAGGAACGTGGGAACCTGCTGAAAGCCCTTGGCACTCAGGTATTGCTTCTTGGTTTCTTCCTCGTAGTGTGTGGGAGTGCGGGATTGATTGTATAAGATGAGTTACGATGCATATATTTGGATTAGTTCTGCCTTTATGTAAGTTAGCTGCACAATGCCATGAGGTTGCGATGCACAATGTCTTTTCCTGCACTTGTATGTGTGCTAGTCTAGATCAAAAATAATTGCTGTCTTTTCATTTGCAACATTTATGTCTTAGTGTACTGTAGTGA
Organism: Pharus latifolius; assembly: GCA_019359835.1. Lineage (NCBI taxonomy): Eukaryota > Viridiplantae > Streptophyta > Magnoliopsida > Poales > Poaceae > Pharus > Pharus latifolius. Next base: position 67,403,694 of record CM033328.1, on the reverse strand, counting down.
TAGGGCAGCGATATATGCTAGGATGATTTGGACATACTTTAATGAGTATCTTGTATATGTTAGGATGTACAAGCTACCATTTATGAACCCAGACTTTTTGCCATTGAATAGCTGAAGTGGAACTGTTGGGTTAAGGACCTTTGCCCTTGTCCTAATTGCTTGTTCTTATCTTTGTAACAAAAAACCAAGAGGAATTTGTGCTGTGTTGCCTGTTGGTGATCTTGCATACTGACTGCTTTTTTTTTCATTGTAAACCATACATTTGCAAAATATTTCTCTAAACTAATTTATGCATTATCCATGATTGGCACAACATCCTTGCATTCATTTCCACTTATCTTTGCTAATAGTCCACTCAACAAGAAACCTTTTGCAACTAATGACCACTAATATCAGGTGGCAGAACCTCTGAGAGCTATGGTGATGGGTGCTCCTTTAGAGGATGCTCGGCACCTTGCCCAAAGATATGATAGAATGCGCCAGGAAGCTGAAGCACAGGTTAGTTCACGTTGAGTTACATAATATGTTTACCTTTATTATTTGTTGACTTCATGTTGCTTCCCGCGACCAGTAATTATCGTATTCTCTTTTAATGCATTTAATCCCTATTGTCCGGGCTTGCTGGACAATGGATATCTCAAAAAAAGTAATTGCCCCATTAGAAATTTTTCTTCTGGTACCAGCCAACGTAATCTCTGCATCGATTTTGACTGGTTAAAAGGTATATGGTAAAATAAGATAGCAAAACTAGTGTGTTACAGCTAAGTTATCATAGTAAAGTGGCAGAACTGCTCCACTGACTAAGTGCACATTTGTTTTATGAGGAAGATACTGCTGATGGCTACCTTATGCAGCTCAAGCTCAGGTTATTTCTGAGCCTGCTAGACACATCCTTTCTCATTTTTTTTATCTGCTTTTAATGTGTTGCAAAACTGATAAATTCAAAGTTGGGTGGTTCTTTTTCAATTGACTAAAAACGGTATTGTAGGAACCAGAACAAATAGAAAAGGGAGTACAAAGTCGTGGTACAAGCTATATTACTGGTTGTTGATAAGCAATCACTTTAATATATACTATTGTTTTAGTTTTGTTTGCCATGTGAAAGCGATTTGCCAACACCTGTCAAACTTTATCGTTCATACTAATGTTTTTCACCTATTTATTTTTTTAGCTGTTTCTTATCCATTTGTTTTTCACATTAATTTCTTCCCACTATTGAATTGTTGTGCTATAAATTTGAAAATCACACTGGTATGTTTTACCACATTCTTTGTTCTTTATCCTACAAGAAACATAACAAGGTATCCCTGAGGTCTTCTGCAGGCTATTGAAGTTTCAAAGCGCCAGATGAAATTAAGAGAAACATCGGGGAATGGTGATATGATTTCAAGGTTAGAGGCTGCTGAGTCAAAGTTACAAGAGTTAAAATCAAACATGGGAGTTCTAGGCAAGGAAGCTGTTGCAGCAATGACCGCTGTTGAAGCTCAACAACAAAGGCTGACATTACAACGACTTATTGCAATGGTATATTTTCTCTTTGTTCAGTTAGGACATTTTAATTTTTTGCTGGTTTGTCTTGAGCTCTACTATTCTGTTGCGTAACAATTGCCAACTTAATTGAAGGTTGAATCTGAGAGAACTTACCACCAAAGGGTCCTACAGATTCTTGATCAACTTGAAAGAGAGGTATTGATAACTGTATTCATACAAAGTGTGCTGCCTATTTTCTGTATAAAGAACTCTCTACATCATCTATGAAGGTCTGCTATTTGTTAGTCTAAGTGAGCTTTTTTTGTTTTAAGATGGTATCTGAGCGTCAAAGAATTGAAGGAGCACCTCCAGTCGTTGATAATTCTATGCCACTGCCACCTTCGTATGAAGAAGTAAATGGTATTTTCGTAAGGAATCCAACCGTTGCAGAATTGGTGGAAACAGTGGAGTACTTCCTGGCTGAGGTAAATCAATCATTGCTTCATCATGAATGTACAAGTTTGTAGCCTTCTAGTGCTTGTTTTACTTGTTAAGATTTTATTTTGCTACAAACATTTCTTCCATTTTCCACAGGCTATCCAGTCATATCGAGCTGAAACTGAAACCGAGCTCAACCTGTCAGCTGGTGATTACATTGTCGTCCGAAAGGTACTGCCCTTTTATAGGAGTTAGAAATTGTTTGCTGAATTTATTAGCATGTTGACCTATTTGTAGACAAATTTGACTAGTAAACTCTTGTTGTTAACTTTGCTTGATCAGGTGTCAAACAATGGATGGGCAGAAGGTGAATGCAGGGGAAGAGCTGGTTGGTTCCCTTACGACTACATCGAGAAACGAGACCGTGTACTTGCAAGTAAAGTTGCCCAGGTCTTCTAGATATTCATAGCTCCGAGCCTGCCCCTGGTGTTGTACTTTTTGTATCATGTCTTAGACCCCAACCGGAGAATATTTCTTTTGGTTTATTCTTTTGTCTAAGCCTGTCCATCGGATGGCCTGCTCTCTCGCATGGCTATCTGCATTGTTCAAATTATATGGCAGGAATTGAATGCTTCTGTGTATCTATATTGCCATCTTAATATCCTATACCTTTTGTTTTGCAAGTATATATATCAGTCAACAAGAAATTGAACAATTTTTTGAAGTACCAAAGTAAATTCACCTGTTGATCTCTGGTGAATTGTGGTGGCTGGTTTTTTAATGACTTGGCATTCCTGATGTGGGAAACATTTGACATGTTGATTGAACTGGTGCTCCCATTTGTACTAACAGACTCAACACCACCGGTTGGATCGGTGGGCCTGATCAAGATTCGGCTGTCCTGGGCTGGATTTTGCTGGCCCGGTTGAGGCCCTCTGGGCCTAGCCTGGTCTGAGACAACTAAAAAAATAAAATAGAAGAGCCTGACTTTATTGTTTAACATGATCCACTTGTCTGGGTGTGAGCCCAACTGGCTTGATCATGTTTATAGGACTCGGTTAGATTGGGCTTGGTTGAGCTCCACCCAGTCCGATGCAACCATTTTTTTTTTTTTTGCCAGGTCGGAGCCCAACCAAAGATACAAGTGTAGGACAAGAGAACTATGAGTCTATGAGGCATAGTTATTAAAACTGTACCAGTGATCGGCTAAATGCCGATTTATTGGTTCGGTCCATCTGGTTGGTTCACTTATCGGACTGGTGGTTCTTTAAATTAAATAATTAAATATTCCATGGTCATTTTTTTGTTACAAAATTGATTTTGAAAAGCTTGCACTATTATTTTTAGCATTATATACGAAGTATTGAAAATAATAAATGTACTTAGAGGTGAATTTATAAAAACTAGATTAGTGATGGACTTAGCTAGCGTCTTAGTTTACATGTTTATTTATCTATCTACATGTTTTTTAATTCAATAAAATTTTTAAAAATAATATATAAAATATTTGAAGATAATCTAATATTCCCTTTTAGATGTATTTGTGAATATAGTATAACAAAATATATTCTTTGTTATAAGAGTAATAGTATAGTATGAAATTGTTAGAGGCAATGTACTTGGCATTCAAAACCAGGTTCAATAAAAATCTATTCGCAAAAGTTAACAATCAAATGTTTAGCTGGATTGGTTACCACGTTCTGTGGGAAGTTGAAGCTTGCTTGATTCCAAGCCTGCGTGGTGCATTTTTAGGTTTTGAATTATTGGGGATTGTTTCCTACGAGAGACGTGGTAATAAAATAGTTGTAACTTTCATATTTTGCGAGAAATAAAGAGGATAATAATGAAACTCTTTTATTAACTTGATATTTCTCTTTACAAGGTCCAAGTATATAAAGAAGAAAGTTAGGATTGTCCTAGAAACATGTTCAGTAATATCCACTAAATATTCCATTCATAACATTCTTCGATATGCATATGTCTCGTTAAAAACTTCGTCAAAAAATTTAATGAGAAAAAACGGTCAGAAAAGAGTAAATTTTTAATTAAGAAAATCTAGAGAGAAAAACTTAATTAAAGAAAAAAGAGTACAACATCAATTGATCTTTTAGATCAATCCTCAAGACCTTAATTATATTGAATAATAGGATTATTGTTTGACTTATTTTGCTTCCAATGAAGACAACAGTCTTTCAAACCTACGCATTCCAATACCGTATACAAATTTGATAGAATTTTATAAGATCTAGTCGTCTGGACAAGACCGAGAGAATAAAAAATTTTTGGAGTAATACGTTTAGTCATATTTTATTTAACATAGTCACTACTCATTTGTGTAACACAAGCGACCTTGTCCTCGTATAGGATGGTGGGGGCATTCTCAGTTATAACATTACATGATTGCTGAATATGGTGTATTAACTATCTAAACCATACACATTCATGTGAACCTTCATATAACGCTATATCTCTTAGTGATTTGTTGAAGTTGTCATTAAAGTCCGTTTAACGGATCTACAAGAAATGTTTGTATTACTATAAAGATAAACATAACCAATCTGGAACTTGGCATTATGTGGGTCTGATAAATCACCAGCGTCCGTATAGTTCATCAAAGCCATTTAATGATTTTTTCTGATTATATAAATCAAGATCTTTTGTATCTCAGAGGTACCTGAGAATATATTTGATGTCATTCCAATGTTTTCTAGTTGCACATGCACTATACCTTACTAATAAGCTTACTGCGAATGCAATATCAAGTCTGGTGCAATTTGCACATAAGGAACTTCTGATCTCAATATCTCCTCATTATTTTCTCATGGTATGAATGGGTCCTTATCCGCTTCTAGGAATCAAACAACTATTGGTGTGTTGAGAGGATACGACTTATCTATGTTAAACCTCTCTAAACCTTCTTCAGATAGGTTGACTGGTTGACTGGTGAATAAATACTCCTTCAAGAAGATACTCTATCTACAAGCCGAGGCAATATTTGGTTTTACATAAATCTTTCAACTCAAACTCTGTCTTTAAGTATAAGCTTATTTTCTTAATTTCTTTTATGGTTCTAATAATATATATGTCATCGACATCCCTAAAATAATACAGAAGTCGTTTTGCAACTTCTTTATAAACACACAATGGTAAGTCTCATTATTAACATATTTTTTTTTCAAAAGAAATTCACTTAGTCAATTGTACCACATTCTACCCGACTATTTCAGAGCGTACAACGATCTTTGCAATTTGATGCTATACATATTATAATTTTCTTTCCTCCCAAGTTAGAGACTTTGAGTCCTTCAAAACTTTCATATAAAATGTTAGAATCTAGTAACTAATACAGATATGCGGTCACAACATCCATTAGTTACACATCTAAATTCATGTCAACTGTCAGAGATATCAAGTAGCGGAACGTAATTCTATCTATATCAAAAGAATAAATTTCCTCAAAATCAATATCTGATCTTTGCATGAACTCTTGGGTTACTAATCTCACTTTATATCTCACCACATCATTTTTCTCATTTTCTTTTTTTATAAAGACCCATTTATATCTTATAGGGATAATTTCTTATGGTGTTCGAAAACTTTTCTCTTATTAAGCGAGTGTAGCTAAGTTTCAATAGTTTTCTTCTATTTGACACAATCCGAGCGTTTCCGACACTCTATTTTAGATTTTGGTTTTAGATCCAAATTCTTATCTGAGATAGTTTGAGCAATTATGAAAAAGAAATAGTTGCCGACAACTATTATAAATTTATTATATTTTTCTCTCCATGTTTACATAATTTGTGAATATCTTATTATTAATATTGACCAACTTTTCGTGATTTTTCAAAACAATAGAGTCTGGCTGTTCTGCAATCCTAGTATTATGTTGTGTACGTGCTAAGTTGCTGAAATTCTCATCTTTAAGAGGAACCTCTTTAAGAGGCCTATTATCTTCAGGGTAAGTCATTTCAGGAGATTTAAGGAGTGTTTGACTATCGTTACTTGCTATCAAAATCGCATACGTCTCCGCAAATTATAGGTCTTTTGCACCAAATAGGTCTGCATTACTTCTAACGTAAGGAAGTGTTAGTAGATTTATTATTTTTTAGGTATTTCCACTCTTTCAAATGTATTTACTATAAATATATGAGATTTAGTCACTCATTTATAATCAGTGAAAGCATCTAATAGGTTATTTGCTGGATTTTGCAAATTAATGATTTTCTGAACTTCTAATTCAGTTTGACTAGTGTATGGATCTAAATATTGATGATCTTTTTTATTTCATGAAATTTCACGACATTTCAAATTTTTGCTCTTATCTCCCTATAATACCAAGAATATATCTTTATTAAATAGACAATCAATATATTGAGTTATAAAAAGATCTACTATCATGGTCTTAATATATTTAATAATTGATGGGGTGTAATATGCAACACATGTTCCCAACTTCTGGTAGGGACTCATAGAGATCTATTGGAGTGATATATGGAGAAGATATTTAATAATTGACAAGGTGTAATATGCAACATATATTCCTAACTTCTGATGGGACTCATAGAAATACATTGGGTGGTATATACAGAAGAAAACTAAGATTGCTCTAGAGACATATTCATTAATGTTCACAAAATATTCCATTTACAATATTTAGCTCCAATTTTTATTTTTTCCCCCTTATTCAACCAAACAATTTGTGTTCTTGTAGAATTTAAGTGGATGTGATATTTTATGCATTTTCATATTCATGTATTTTATATTTCTGTGTTCCAAACATGCCCTTATTGATTTTTTCTGACTTTTTCCCCTTCGGATCCAAAAGTCAAACTGGACCGGATCGGACTTTGGTTGCAGTTTTTTCCAATTGAACCAGCAATCCGGTTTGTTTTTTTTAACTATGCTAAAGGGTCTTTGATTAGATATTGAGCTTATTTCAGAATTTATTCTATAAGTATAAATTATTTTTGAATTAAAAACTCCAAAAAAAAAAACAAAATTGGTGAAAAGGTTCTTATTGGACATATAAATTGAAATAGACATATTGTATATATCAGAAGTTTAAACTTGGCAAACCTGTCCTACGTCATCTTTAATTCTCTTCCCTTTTGTTTTGACCCATAAGGGTCCTTTGTTGTAGAATGGAATTAATGGGTGAAAGTGAGGGATAAATATTTATTTAACAAAAATAAAATTTGAAGGGGCACAACGATATTTTTTTTATTCTCAAGAGTAAATTGATAGAAGATGATATAATTTCTCTCATTCTCATTATGTTTTATACCCATATATACAAAAAATAAACATTACAGTAGATGTAGCCGCCTTTCTACTCCCATTTCGCACTAACCAACTAAACCCCCTATCCCATACATATTATTCACCGAAGCCACCACATGCTGTTCCCCGCTTATCCCCTCCGAACCACTCTCGTTGGCATCCCATCGAACACCATGCCGGCCGCGGCGGCGGCAGTCACCCTCCTCCGCCTCCCTCTCACTCGCCTCTCCTCCCATCTCCACTCCCTCCCTTCCCTTTCCCTTCCACCTCCTCGCCTCCACCTCTCCGCCTCCCACCGCCTCTTCTCCACCCTCCTCGCTCCCGGCCACGGCCTCGCCGTGGCGGCCGTGGCCGAGGCGGTGGCCGCGCCGGACGCTGTCGAGGATGAGGAGGCGAAGAAAGAGCTGCATGAGGAGCTCCCGCCTCTCGTGCTCCCGCGGCTGCCGCGGCCGAAGCTGAGCGTTAAGGAGCGGAAGGAGCTGGCCACCTACGCGCACGGCCTCGGCAAGAAGCTCAAGTCGCAGCAGGTCGGCAAGGGCGGCGTGACGCCCTCCGTCGCCGCCGCCTTCACCGACAACCTCGAGTCCAATGAGCTCCTTAAGGTGCCCCTTCCTCCTCCCCTGTTGTTTTCGTCCAGTTACAGTTATTAGTATTACCTACCATGTTTCCATATGTTCCATGGAAATGGCGTGTTTCTGATATCCGCGTTGGGAATCTGAAATGAAGTAGAACTAAGGTCACTGTAGTTTCTTTGTTAGTTATGAAGTGCTTGGCAATAACTTGAACGAAATCTGGTTTAAGAGGGAGGATGATAAACAGAAGAGTCACGCCGATGTGGAAAAGAATTTTACTCTTAATTGAGGGAGGAAAGGCATTTGGTGTTGGGATTTGTGGTGGCTTTTCTCAGAAAAGAAAAGGTTCTACTATATTGTCATTTAGTTTTAAGTTCTAACATGCTGGCCCTCCATATAATGACATGCATGTTGGCCATGAAATAGAGAGCTTTTTTAGCAACTGTAAGTTGCTAAAAGCTCTGTATTCCTCTATTAATTAGATAAGCAAAAATAAAATGTGACCCATATGGAGCACAGTTGTACAAGCCAGTCTTATGATCATTTGTGCATGTGATGCTACAACGTAGAAGAATTTTCCTCTCCCAAGAAAAACACACTTCCATTCCGTTGATTACCATTCACCATAGGATAGGCGTGGGAGTTGGTTTAAACTTTTAAATAACCATTGGTCCAATTGAGGGCTCTATAATGGGTTGTTATTTGGAGGTTAAACTGTTAAAGTGAGTCTTAATGAAAAATGGGTCAAGTTGGTTGTGTTCAAGTATAACAAAATAGTGTTATTTAGGATCTAAACATGGTCCATTAGGTTAATATATAGGCCAGTCCGAAATGTAAGGTTCTATTAGTCTCCATGGGCCCAAGATGGTTGAAACTTGAAATAGGTTGAATCCTTGAATGGTTTTATGGGGCTAGGATTGGATTTGGTTAGTGTTACATGGACAAGGAGAATAACTAATAGGGGTTGATTTGGTTTAGAAATTTATGTTTCTAGGTGCTGTTGCAACCCACTATCAGGCTTAGCACGAATCCATGTGGGCTTCAAAGTTTCTTGATCTTTCATATGTTCTCCCGCCAAAAGAATTTCACCCAAACTCGTTTTCACAAGAGGTAGACTGTAGACTCATCTTTGCAAGAGGCAGCATACTATGAAGCATTCTACACCATGTGATCAAATATAACAAAGTAACTATGTCCATGTTTAAAATGGAATTAATTTTCATGAGGTGAATCCTTGTTTCTTTTTTTTTTTTTTGGGTTTTCGAAGTTGGGCACCCACTCCTATGTTGGAATTGGATATAGCCATGTCCTGGTCTAACATGGCCTACAACTTGCACACAAATATTCCTTTCCATTTTGTGTGCAACAAGACTAACAAGACTGCAAAATGGTGCTTCTTAAGCCTTTTTCTTGCTTCAATGCCCTTAGCCTTTTCAGTAGTCAGCTCTCTGCTGTAAGTTCACCAGCATTTGCATGCTATGACAGCTAAAGATTCACGGAAATTGCCCTGGAGAACTACCTGATGTGATACTGCAACTTGAGGAGTCAACTGGATCCATTGTTGTTGACCAAATTGGCCGCTCAGTTATTCTATATAGGCCTAGCACCAGCAAGATGAAAAAGAGGGAGGAAGAAAGTGCTAGGAATGGCAAGAACAAGAGAACTGTAAGATTTTCAGCAACAACAGAAGAACGTCCTAGTGACAGCCCAAGCAAGAGATTTGTCAAATCTGCAGCAACTTTTAGGACAAGACAGAAGAGAAGACCGGTGGCATCCAAGGGAACATTGTACAAACGAGGCTAGCAACAATATACATCATAGAACCCTGTTTTAATTGTCTGAACTTTCTGGGAATTCTGTGTAAATGTGAAACAAACTAACTGGATATTAGTGTTTAGTATGTGGCAGCGTACTATGGGTCTCATTTGCACTTTGTTTTCTTGGGTTAGACTGGTTTAATTCTGGCAACACAAGGTGTGTAGATACCCTGAGTTTCTTCAGCAATTTCTAAGCTTTTTGATATGTTTTACTGTCCAAAAGAAATATGGTCTCATTCATCACAGATTGCCCATATTGTGATGACTGATGATCTCCTTGGATTCAAATGGAAGATTTGGGTAATTGGATACTAGTTTTGGTGGATAAATCAATTACACCGTTATATGCTTGAATTGGATGTTTCACATTGGAAGCTAAGATGACCTAATAACTGATAAACATGTTGGTATAGACATCCACTGACTTATTCCAGCAACTTTGGTGGTTCATCATAGCTTTCATCTATTGGATGTAGTCCTTTACAGCAGAGGAACATACATTCCCCTCCTTTTTGTTGCACTTTTGTTAGCCTTGTGCTGTGACTGTCTGGTTCCAGGCTTTTGCAACCTGTAGTAATCTTGTGTGATGCTTTCTTCGGCCTGAGATATGGATAACTCAAAATGGAAAATGCTCATCAACCATTCGCCCTCCTGATTTGTTGGTCATGGAATGCAAAAAATAAAAATAAAATAAAATAAATCCTCATATATCTTCTTTTTGATTTCTTGTGCTTCTTGGATGGCCCTTTTTCTTGATCTCGACATGTTGCTTCAAAGATATATTGGCTTTTTATGGTTTAGTGGCGAGAATTCCACTATTTTTTATTTTCCCTCTCCATGATGTTTGGAGGAGCTAGAAGTCATTTGACACTGAAGTTTCAACCTTTATGTCTTTAATAATTGGGTAGTTCTTGTTGGGTCGTTGAAAAATTTTGTTGAGTTTGTGACCCCTGGACAGTAAGCACAAGTGCACAACTAGGAATGGGATGATCAAAGTTGCGATCTTTGTGATTGTTCATAAGTGATGTTGGATTAGCATTGAAAGAAAATGCCACACTTGAGTAGCAGAATAGGCAATGGCTGTAGGTTCAAAATTTGTAGATTAGATGAGTGCATCATATGTTCCATGTCTATTAGCACGTTGTCTCAACTCTCTAGCATTTTTAGTCTATGAACCAGGAACTTCAAAATAATCTTCGAACTGATGTAGGTGCAACGTAAAAACTTGCTACATGAGTAGACAGATTAAGACACAAACCAACCAGCCTCTTAAACTGCTACTAGTGCATCAAAAGGATCTTGAAAATAAAAACCTCGTCAATACTTCCATCAACCTACTGATGTGGAATTACATATTGTCACATTCAGCTTGTCCTTATCATTTCTGGTGCTACCAGATTCACTTTTATCCCATCATAGATTTTCTTTCTCCAACAAGAAACATCTCACTCTCACACTCTCCAAGAACTGAGCCAGGTGCGATCCTCAATCATGAGGAACAGTTCCCATCAGTCCTGGCCAAAACATTGAGTAGATACTAGAAGTTAACAGATCCTACCACCACATTCTGAAAAAGAAACATTAATAACATAAAATCTTGAACAAATCACCCACCTACCAAATATTTGGAAAGAAGAGAGAGAAGGGGGTTGATGGTTCCAATCATCCAATGGTAAACAGGCAGTTATCGTCAATAACCGGAGATCTTGGTCAGGATCGGGAAAGATGAAGCCGGCTGGTTATCAGCTTATTATTCCTTCAATTATGGATAATCATAGGTATAAGACACACAAAAACTTTCAAAAATACAAAGAAAAAGAAGAATATGAAACAAACAAAATTTACCGAGAACCATCCGGTTATTGGCTTACCAGCCTGACTGGGAATCGCCCGAAACGGTGTTGGGAACCTAGTTGTGACGCATGAAAGCAACTCATCATTGTTCCTCTGGTTGTATCTCCCATTGTCCAACGAACTACATGTCTTTCCATGACAAAGAACTAGAGAACAGACACCTCCCCAGTGTGACACGTCCACCGTACTTTTGTACCTACAAAGCTGAAAGATTTGGCAAGAAAAAGGCACAAATGATGATGATGATGGTATGGCTCGGTTTCTGCATTTGCTAACATGGGAAGCAAGCAATGCCTGAAGCTCTTTTATGTAAGGTCGCAATATTGCAATGCCTTTTACTCCACCCAGATGCCCTGGTAAATTTTACAAGGTGAGCCGTCTCCTTTCATTTTTGCTCATAGGTCACTGATGAATTATTCAGATCAACAAATAAAGGGTGATTTAGCTCCTCACATTGTAAAACCCGAGGTTTAACAAAATACCAGTGAGTGTCTTAATGACATGTGAGTCAGATCCCATATATCAGTTTCACAACCAATTTACTAATTTGACACTTTTACAGTATTATGGAACTCATTATTTCATAAAAGAAGATAGATTGATTATGTACTTTATTCTTAGACTGCTGGTACCGCAGCCTGTTGGGGCAGTATAATTTTGGTAGGAGGGCTACTTCATAACTATTGTACCACTAACAAATGATTAATCAAACTAGGTCTTTTCTGAATGTACATTAGCAAAAGACACTTCACAAGAGATTGGACATATTATAAATTGCAATGAAGCAGATGCAGTCAATGTAGGTATACCTGCAATGTTAATAGTGCTGTTGATTTCTGAAGATGCCTTCAAAATGTTGGCCATTACTTCTCTTGATCCAAAAAAAAAAAAAATGCTTACATAGAAGACACATTGTCATAACACAAGATTTGCCATTTGGATAATGCTTCATGCAATTGGAGCTTTTAGGGTAATAGTTCTCCATAATGCAGTTGTTGTTGACTGGAATTGAGAGTTATATTGTTCCAAGAAACTATTTGTGATAATGCATGCGTCATGCTTAATACACACCCACGCAATCACACAACACCATCATTAGCAACTGAGCAATGCCAGTGATATGAATACAATTATTGACTTAATCACAGCTAATGGCAGCACAAGCTGATTAATTACTCAATAAAAGATTGTGTGCAACTTCTTTTCTGGCAGTGCATTTGAGGGACCCATCTAGGTTTTTGGTTGGAGATAGCAGATTTGTTTGAAGTTTTTGTAGTTAATTGTAATCATTTTGCAAAGGCCCCAAATCATAAAGCTACTCCCTTTTCTGCAGATTCTTGGAATTGTTAGAAGAGTTTTTTAACATTTGTGGTTGTTGGAATATCATCCCTGCACAAATAAGAGTCACAGTTGTTGTTAGTGTAACATCCTAAATCCTGGTAGATGTGTGAAGTTTGCACTGACCTTAACTTGTTTCTATCTTTCTGTGTGGTTTAGCAGAGTTGGTAAATGTTGAAATGTACTGATAGGTTGCTATATTGGAGTATTGTAACTTTCTGTTTTGCTATTTAGCTGCGTGAAAGCAACTGATACAATTTCTGATACTACTCCTAGGGACTAGGGTTGTAGACATTGGTGCGTTTTCACGTCAAAAAATTGCCCCTTGTTATAAATTTGATGCATCGATTATGTGGTAATGAAAATGCTATGTTATTGCTTTTGCGGTTGTTCCTAACCCATCATTGTCTAATGATAATTTCCTGGCTCCGCTCTTGGAATCATCTGTAGTCTTTATTATACTTACAAGGTACAAATCTCATCAGAACTCTTCTCTTCAGATTTTTTAAAATCCTTAAAAAATTTGTGATGATAAGAAAGATAATGATAAATAATCCTACAAAATTTTATGGCCTAACTCAATCTAAATTAGAAGAAACAAAAAAAATAAATCATTAATAAATAGTTAGTGATAGGGAAGGGAACAATATGAAAATATTGAAAAGTTTCATGATTAACTCTATGTAGGTTGGGAGAAACAAAAACTGATTGAGAAACAAAATATAGACTTTTTTATCCCAGCATTCTAGCAAGGTCAGCCTACTGGATAGCTCCATGCAGTCCATCCCACCTGCAACTTTCCAATGTCAATCAGAATACGATTTACCTGTTGTCTCTACGTGTATCCGTTTATGTTCCCCTGGTCTATACATATACGTACATATCATTGTGTGAGTAAAAACAAGCCAAAAGAAAAGCACTTAAGGGATAATATCACTACTAATCCATACTTGATGACGACGACTCTGTCTTTGCACCAAATGGTATATACTAGTGTATAATTTTATCTGAGATCAGGAGACGGTATATATCAAAACACCTTACCTTAGTTCACTCTTCAAGTCGTCGTCTATATCAGTACAAAATGTAGGCATGCCCTTTGCTTTTGTGAGATTATCGCCTGCGGTAACGAATGTTCGACCGAGAGCCAATACGAGCTTTTGTCAGCAGATTCAAGTTATGCCAATTTGTAGTCTACTTTTGTCTTTCATATGCATATCCAGAGTGCAACTTGCACTTGTATCATCTGTTTTGCCATACAAAATGGCAACGCCCACAGTGACACTGCCATAGTTACTGTAGCAAAAACACTATAACAAGAACATTGTAGCATGATCAATTAATTTGGAAAATTGATTTGTTTATCGGATAGTATAGTTGAGAGGGGGATAAGAGGCACAAAACCATTGCATCTCATGTGCCTTTTGTTTAAGGCAAGGTGCAAAACGGGGCATATTTCATTCTATTGCCCAATTGAATCTCTCGAACTTTTTTTTAAGCAACCTGGTCTTTGTCATTGGATATGCACTGATAAATAGGTCTAATCTTATCATGACATTCTCACAAATATAATAATAAATTTTTTTGATCTTATAGAATAAAGTTTCCTAATAAATAAAGGATTAAAGAAACAAATGTGCTTATTAACCTTTTCTCCTTGGCCTCTGTCCAGTTCACTCGTTGAGTATTCCAGATGGTGACACTTCCGGACCGAATGTGAAAAGTGAGGAATTTTTAATAGAAATAACTCATTTAAAAAAATTACAAATCTAACTCAGAGTATAAAAAAATTTGTAAAAATAATCTAATTTGATGATGTAATTGACTATGACGGCGACACGTAGATCATACCACACAACTAATGTGCAGCAGAAATATTACTAGGCAGTGAGTCTGCCGCCCTCCCATTGTGCTACAGAGAAGTTTTAATTTTTTTTTTATCAACTCAAGCTAAAAATTTTGCACATCAAAATTTTGATTCTTCTAGTATTAATATCTTTTGGTCTATAATTCAGATTGACAATTTATTTGAATTAGTGGAATCGTGAGGTCAAAATGATTAGATTAACACAAATGGATCATCAACCAGAGTTATATATCACAAGATATCATATATTGTTGTATCTTGAGATATATAAGTCTAGTTGAAGATTAATTTGTGTCGATTTGATCATTATGACTTTACTATTACACTGATTTAAATGGATCATCAATCTGAGTTCTAGATTAAAATATATTGGTCTCCGAAGAATCAAAAATTTTAGTATAATTTAATTAGATAATTTGAGTTAAATTTTATTATAACCTCCCAATTAAATTATACTAAAATTTTTTATTCTTCCGAAATCAATATATTTTGATCTATCATTCGGATTGACGATCCACTTAAATCAATGTAATTGTGAGGTCATAACGATTAGATTAACACAAATCGATTTTCAACCAGACTTATACTCAAGATACAACAATGTATGATATATTGTGATATATAGTTTTGATTGATGATCTATTTGTGCCGATCTGATCATTTTGATTTCACAATTCTATTAATTTAAATGGATCGTCAATTTGAATAATAGATTAAATGATATCGATAAAAAGAATCAAAATTTTGATGTGAAAAACTTTTGGCTTGAATTGATAAAAATAAAAATTTAAAACTTCTCTGCGGCACTTCCATTTCTACTGCACACTAATTATGCAGTACGATCTATATGTCACCAGCATAATCAACCACACTATAAGATTATTTTTGTAAATTTTTTGAATTTTGGATTAGGTTTACAATTTATTTTTTAAAATGAGTTATTTTTATAAAAAAAATTCGAAAGGTGAGACCTAAATTAATTTGCACCCTATCTTGTCAGGTTTTGGTAATGGTGTGGCATATATTGCCAGTAGAAACGTCAGCATCTCGTAACTAATAATGTAGCACGTTAAAACTTTTAACTCATGCTTCATCAGTGATTAGTACTTCACGTTTTTGCCTAATAATCCACAAAAAAAACAAATTTGAAAATTAATCTAGAATTTTAAAATTTTACAAAAATAGTTAGCGACTGAAGACGTGGCACGGCCCAACGCCCCGCTGGCCCAGGTGCTGTGCCACGCAGGCTTTCAGTCGCTAGCCCGACTAGCGACTGAAACCCGCAACATTTCAGTCGCCAGCTTGGCTGGCGACTGAAATGGCTATTTAAACCACAGCCATCCCTTTCACAGTACGGCCGTTTTCATTTTTTCAGAAAATTCAGAAATTATTCATACTGTTTAGAAAGAGAGAAGAAAGGGGAAAGAGGAGGAAAAAACTGTTGGCAGTTTGATCAAGTTTCGGTTTTCGAAGATTCTTCAAATTTGTTTTCCTGAAGTACATTTTCGTGAACTTGTAGATAATATTTAGATTACAATTTTATTAGTATGTATGCAGATTAAAATATTCTTTAACTCGTAGATAGTATTTGCTAGTAATTGTTAGTATGTACATAGATTGAAATTTTACTAAGGTACATTTTTATTATTTAGTTCATAGATTAAATGTTTGTTAGTACGTATATTAAAATGATTGATAGTATGTAGATTTAAAATTTTGTTTTATATTATGTTAGGGCCCTCGCGGCCTCGTTGCCGTCGTCGTCACCGCCTTCGTCCTCGCCGTCTTAGCCTTGCCCGCACGGGTTTAGAGTGAGAGCGGCTATTATTTTAGGGTTATAGGGTTTAGAAATTTAATTTGGTTAGAGTTAGGGTTAGGGTTGGTTTTCAGTTAGGGTTAGGGTTAGGGTTGGCTTTTAGTTAGGGTTAGGGATAGGGTTGGGCATTAAAATATTTATTAGTATGTAGATTGAAATGTTTGCTAGTATGTAGATGTAAAGATTTGTTTTAGATTATGTTAGGACCCTCGCGGCCTTGTTGCCCTAGTCGTCACCGCCGTCGCCCTCGCTGTGTTGGCCTTGCCCGTACGGGTTTAGAGCGAGAGCGGCTATTATTTTAGGGTTGTAGGGTTTAGAAATTTAATTTGATTAGAGTTAGGGCTAGGGTTAGGGTTGGCTTTCAGTTAGGGTTAGGGCTGGCCTTTAGTTAGGGTTAGGGTTAGGGTTGGCTTTTAGTTAGGGTTAGGGATAGGATTGGGCATTAAAACGTTTATTAGTATGTAGATTGAAATGTTTGTTAGTACGTAGATTGAAATGTTTGCCTGTATGTAGATGTAATGGTTTGTTTTAGATTATGTTAGGGCCCTCGCGGCCTCGTTGCTTTAGTCGTCACCGCTGTCACCCTCGCCGTCTTGGCCTTGCCCGCACGGGTTTAGAGGGAGAGCGGCTATTTTTTTAGGGTTGTAGGATTTATAAATTTAATTGTTCACTTCACTTTTTTCCTAGGCAAAAATCATGTAGCCCAATAGGGATTGAAATGTAGTGTTGGAAAATTTCTGTTGTTTCAAAAACCATGTTTTTTGTAGTACTTTGAGCAATGTTGGTCCTTTAATTGTACACTCTACTACAATACAAGATATAAATTTGTTTTGATACATCTCATAGTCTCAATATCGCAGTATAATTCCGCTACAGTTATTGCGCATCGTCGCACTATCCTGTTTTAACCTAACATAGAATGACAAATTGATTAGGCTATGGAGTAACCCAGTACGATTTGCGTTTATTACGGAGCTGGTATAATCTGTAATGGAGCAAACGGTGATGATCTTGGTGGTTGTATGCCTGTTTACGGTCAAATGAGACAACCACAGTCAATGTCTTTCAATGATTTGGAGATGTGGTTAGTCGACCTGTTACAACTAAATCCTGTGACGGATAATCTCAGGGTCGAAGGCATGCTTTCGGAGGGAAACAAATGGGTGCTCAAGAGACAAAGGTGACAAATCATGGGGTTCGTTTGGACGATTTGTGACAAATCTAGCCTATGATGGTTGGGTCATCATACTGTACGATGAAATCCTACTCGTACATAGTTCGGAGGGCAGTCATTCCGTAGGAAGAGCAAAGAGCAGCACTAATATCAGTATGGAGGTCACGGTGGCGGTGGCGGTGTCATACCAGTGCTGGTGCCAGTACTAATGCCAGTGCAACTGACAGTGTACTTTTGCAAACAGTAAGAGATACAACTCCGTTTGGCGGCCATCAAGTAGATGCAGCTGAAGAACTGTCAAAATTGGAGGAGAATTTTAATGAGTATACTGATCCGTCAAATATGTATGAATCTCCTGATGAACCCATAGAACAGCAAAATCCTATAAATGAATGGACTGATCCATCATCTTTGACTTCCTCTGTGGTTCCTGTTGAGCTGAATTCGCGATGGTCCTATAATGAATCAACCGTCCAGCTTGGACAGTTGTTTCGGAGTAAGAAAGATGCAAAGAAAACCATAACTGCGTGTGCTGTTTCACTAAATAGGCCAATCCGAGTGTGCAAATCAAATCCGAGCCTGTGGACTATGAGGTACTTAGTCGAGAACTGTCCATGGTACATACGTGTCACACGGCCACAAGATGGCCCTTTCTTTCAGGTGACCAGAGTTGAAGACCACAGATGTCTGGTTGAGGGCATGGTGCAGCAGCATAGAAATATCACTTGCACTTTTGTTGCCAGCCTGATATTGTCAGTACTAAAGGAAAATACGGCAATGCCACTGAAAGTGATAATTGCACATGTCGCGGAGAAGTACTGTTATAAGATCAAGTACGGGAAGGCATGGAGGGTTAAAAAGAGGACGCTGGAGGAACTTTTTGGGACATATGTTGAGACATACAACTTCATACCGAGGCTCTTGCGGCGCATATGCGAAGCAAATCCAGGCACAGTCACCGAAATTGTTGATATGCCGGCAATCGGCTTGGAGGGTGTTGTGATTGCTGGGTGCATGGTACTGCGGAGATATTTCTGGGTATTCCAACTGTGCGTTGCATCGTTCAGGTACATGAGACCCGTGCTTTGCATTGACGGAACATTTTTGACTGGAAAAATACCAGGGAACTCTCCTGACTGCCTTGGCTATTGATGCCAACGACCAGCTTCTCCCCATAGCATATGCCGTGGTCGAGGGGGAGAACTACAGCAGTTGGCTGTGGTTCTTGGGCAAATTGAAGAATGAGGTCGTCGAAGACCGGGAGCGCGTGTGCTTGATTCACGATCGAAATAGAGCAATGCTGAGTGCGATCGAGTACATGCAATCAGGAGTGGATCCATCGCTGAGTTAGGATGACTTGCAGAGTCGTTGGTGCTCTTGGCATTTTGGCGCGAATTTTCACACTTGTTTCAAGAGCAGGCACCTGATGCAGGTGTTCAAACGGCTTGCCAACCAGAACCAAGAGTCAAAGTTCTCAAATATATGGAAGTCGCTGGAGGAGGTACGTTGGCGGAATTGCAAGAGGCAGGTGCTCCAGAAGATGGTGGTGTTACCGGCGCGGGAAAGCACCGGAGTCGTCTCAATTTCAGTCAATGGATTCAGCTCAAACCAATGGAGAAGTAGTCGTTGCTGCACAACATAGGCGGGGCTTGGTACGGAATCATGACGACAAATCTGGCCGAGGTGTACAACTTCGACCCGAAAGGTGTGCGATGTTTACCACTCACTGCAATAGTTGAGGTGACATTCTATCACACAGTAGCATACTACGATAGCAGGAGTATGGCGGCATCAAGTCTTGTGCATGACCCTTTAGTACACTGGCCCAAAAAGATCAATGATTACCTCGAATTTTGGACGAGGAAGTCGTTGACACATGATGTCTCAGTGCTGAGTCGTTTGAACGGAAACTACGAGGTTTGGCTAAGGCACAAACATGCCCGTGGAACATTGCGAGCTGGTCGGGTCCACGAATGTCGAATTACAAATGTAGATGCCTGATGCACATGCAACAAGTCTCAACTGCTGCACATTCCTTGCTCGCATGTCATCGCTGCCTGCTCCGTTCCTGGGATCGATTCGGCACAGTATATCTCAACCTATTATACTCTGCAGTACTTGTGAAAAACCTGGGAGGGTGTCTTCCATGGGTTTGCGGCGAGAGGAAACTATCAACAGCTGTCACCGGAAGATGCCATCACGTGGATCCCATACAAGATGTAGCTTCTAGGCCCCTAAAGAGTGTTTTAGTAATTAATGACAATTACAAATGCTGTACTAACGATACCTGCTAAGTTGTGTCAAGAACAAACGCAAAGCCAGGTTAATGAAAGGCAAAGAAAGAGCCTCATGATGAAGAAATGACATTGATCAAAGAGGCTAAGGTACGGGATATGATCTTTTTCTATTTTACCGGTCTAAGATGATTAGAAAAGAATTTTGACCGGATTTTAGGATAGTCGTCGTACTATTAAGAGGAGCATGTGGTGTATCACGAAATACTTCATCTATGTGCCACAAATCATACCTAAAATTGATTCTTCCTATTGATGCACTGATTGCCTATACTCATTTATCTGTCCACATTGCACCTTATATTCACCTAAATCCCTGGAATCTTGACAAACCCTAATTCTACGGTTGCACCGGTCTGACCGCTCCAGTTTCGGTCTGACCGACATCAACAACAGAGCCAGAGTTTGCTGATCTGTTGTTTTATCGATTCACTTCTTTCGTTCTTACCTCTTAGTATCTTATCTGCTTTATCTCTTGCAAATCTTCTAGTGGTCGAGGTCCTCAAGGAAATGTCTCCATCCGGACTCAACCCTCGAGCAGTAGCGACTCTCAAGATGATGATTGGGTGCCCTCGGACGGAGACTCAGAAACAGAACAGTCTTCTCACCGTGGCGGATCCATGCACATGGGCATGAATATCGAGAGTGAGGACGATGAAATAAACGTTCATGCCTATCAAGGACCGAAGAAGAATTGGGCGTCAAACGACTATACAAAGGCTAGGACTACCTACGCCTACAATCATGAGAATGACGCCACTACTCCTCACTTCCACACGATGACACAGCAGGATGCCTTCTACGGACATTTGATCCACAAGAATATCTTCGAACACAAATGGATCGAATGGACTTATGTTGTGAATCAGCCCATCATGATTCCTTTGGTTCAGATCTTCAAGGATATAGGGCTGTATGACTTTGTGGAGCACAAATGCCCATGGAACGCCACTGCTATCAGACAGTTTTATGCTATGATAGAGATTAGATGGGCGGACCAGAAGATCATGTGGATGACAGGCTCTAGGCGGTATGAGGCCACCTTTGAGGAGTTTGCTGCGGCAAACAAGATAAATTATGAGGAAATGAAGGAGGGGATCAATATGGAGGATGAGGATTACCTCCATGAGGATGACTGGCTCCAGTTTTATGAGCAGCCGGGAGGTGGACAGCGGATCGTACCTGGCATCGTTACAGGTCTCAAAGTCCTCCCTGCTGTAGTCAACAAAATCATACGAGCCACGATCCATCCAAAGAGTGGAAATCGAGAAGCGGTCCGAGATTACTATTGGAACTTCATCGACCACATCCTCAAGAGTCATCGGATCAACATTGTCTCATTCATCCTGAAGACAATTGAGGATGTCTCGGTAACCACTCTGCCGAACCTATATTTTGCTCCATATATCATGTCTTTGCTACTCCAGAAGACGAAGTTCCCTCGCGGATCTTGTCACATAAAACATCTCGGCTATAAGCCGTTTAGTGTCAACCCGCGCGTCTTGGCTCGAGGCCATGGAGCACAGCATCAGCAGCAGCAGCAGCCAGCTCAGCCCATGCCTCCTCCTCCTCAGCCTCAGGCACAGCAGCCAGCACAGTCTAGCCAAGCCCCCGCCTGGTTTATATAGTTCCAGCAGCAGTTCCATCAGCCGATGATGGATCAGTTCACTACTCTTCTACAGGGGCTTGAGCTCGCTCGCTCGGACTTGGCGGCATTGAATGATCAGTTCCAGACTTTCTCGTCGCGCCAAGATCAGTTCGAGCAGCACTTCGACGCCTTCTCCACTCACTTCTACACCCGTTTCCCTCAGACTCCTCCTTTCCATCCTCCAGATGATGATGCTCCCGCCGATTCCTAGATTTTTTGGCAATTGATGCCAAAGGGGAGAGAGAGAAGAGAGTAGGAGAGAGAGAACTTTAGATGAAAGAACTTTTGCTGTAAAGTTTTTTACTTCTATGTGGATGATATTTCTGTTGGATGACACTTTTGTGAGATTGTTACTTCATGATATATGAGTTGTGTTCATGTTATTTTCATATGACTTTTGTGATGTTGATATCATGTGTTGAATTGAATGTCTTATTTATGATCTATGTGATGTTTTGAATATTCTTGTGATGCTTCATGATTATTTAGAGAATGAATTGAGATATCATCTTATATACATGTTTGAACTCCACCAAAATGCCAAATTCTTATATTCATACATTTAGGGGGAGTGTGTCTTTCTCTACTATGCTTATTGTAAAATTCCTTTTATGCTCAAAATTCAATCATCTACTCTTTATATTGTCATCAATTACCAAAAAGGGGAGATTGTAGCTTCTAGACCCTTAAAGAGTGTTTTAGTAATTAATGACAATTACAAATGCTGTACTAACGATACCTGCTAAGTTGTGTCAAGAATAAACTCAAAAGCCAGGTTAATGAAAGGCAAAGAAAGAGCCTCATGATGAAGAAAGGACATTGATCAAAGAGACTAAGGTACGGGATATGATCTTTTTCCATTTTACCGATCTAAGGTGATTAGAGAAGAATTTTGACCGAATTTTAGGATAGTCGCCGTACTATTAAGAGGAGCATGTGGTGTATCACGAAATACTTCATCTATGTACCACAAATCATAAAATCAACTTGCATTGCATACTAGAAGGTCATATACTTTGAAAATGCTTGCTTCAACTCATTTCTGCCAAACTCTGTCTCAGTCGGTCTGACCGAATAGACGGACTGACCGAATTGGGTTTCGGACTGACCGACGTTATGTCAAAGTGTAGTTTATTCCTTAAAAAGGTCGGTCTGTCCGTAGGTAAAAACCTAGGTCAGTCTCCTGGTACTTCATGACCTATCTTTCTGAATTATTGTGTTATGACGGTCTGACCGTTTGTTAGACCGGTCTGACCGTGTTTTTGAACTACGGTCTGACCGTATGGTCGGTCTGTCCGTATTTATCGGCCTGACCGTATAAAGTGTCCAGAAACTATGTCGTCTCTGGACAGTTTCACGGTCTGACCGCATTTGGCTCCGGTCTGACCGTGAGTGTGCCTGACAAGGGCAGGTGAGCATTAATTGCGCATGTTTAATGCCGTTGCAATTGCCGCGGTTTGACCGGGCTTATACCTGCGGTCTGACCGCCAAGTGATCTTTTTCTCCCAACGGCCTGTAACGGCTATATTTATTGTGGGGGGTATATATACTCCCATGCACGACCCTGTTCATAACTTTTGGCATATTTGTGAACATTGTCATCATCTTTGAGAGCTTAAGCAAGTTTCATACACTCTAGGGTTCTAATTCTTGAATTTGTGAGAGTGTGCATTTGAGATCTTCTAGAGCATTGCATTTAGATCACTAAATCAATCTTGTGGCACTAGAAGAAGGTTAAGTGATCATCACCGGCTTGTTATTCTTGGAGTTTGCTGGCTCCTAGACGACTAGGGAGAAGGTTTTGGAGAGCTCTTCAAGGAAGATTGTGAAGAAGCCTCAAAACGTCTTGTGAAAGGGTTGAGCACGCCTTGCCGGAGCGGTAAAGTGCATCATTAGTGAAATCGAGGTTTGGATAACTCATCACACTAATACGGTTCGAGATCTAGGTCACTTCTTGAGAGAAGGTTGACTAGATAGAGGAGCGGTTAGAGATTTGAGTTTGCCTCGACGTGGATTAGGAGTGATCGGCAAATCATCGAGACCACGGGATATATCCTTGTGTTAAATTGTTCATTGTTCATCTTGTTTTAGTTATTTGCTCTCATTTACTATTAATTGCTTGATTAATTGTTAATTTGTTAAAATCGCCTATTCACCCCCCTCTAGTCGATATCCTAGATCCCTTTCACAATAGGCTCCTCGTAGGCCATGTCGGTCGACGTCGATCCAGGAGGATACAGAACAATATGGATGCAGCGGTGCGTGAAGATGACCTACGTAGATGCAGCGCTTACAGGCAGCCTGGTCACACAAGAAATTGATGCCCGCAGGTGGTAGGCGCATCAACATCGTCGCGAAACTAAAGCAATACAATTTCCCTGTATGACTTGTACTGAATTTTTCTTAATAAAACTGTAATGTTGTAATGCCTTGTCGTGAATTTTCGTAAGTAATACTGAATGTTTGTTAATTAATTGTAATGTTTCAACTTGTCGACTAATATGTGACAACTGCAGGTATAGAAGACGACCATCAGCTTTCCGAGCTGATTGCACAGCACCATCAGGAGCGTCACCGTGCTCGACGCTTTCTACAGGGCACCGTTCTCCCAGTTCTGCACATGAGGACACCGCGTGAGATGTGGCCTCTAGATGAGCGGTTCGCGCCTTATTTGCTCGAGGCCGGACTGTTGCCGTTTGCCCGCATGGTAGATCGGGCGAGGCGATTCCCCTTCGACCTAGCCCTGGTTACCGCGCTTGTGGACCGATGGAGGCCCGAGACGCACACGTTTCACTTCAGCTTCGGTGAACTCACCATCACACTGCAAGACGTCAGCATGCTGCTTGGGCTGTCTATCCGCGGGGAGATATATGTCCCCGCAGCCACTGATAGAGTTGCATGGCGCCTATATTTCCTAAAGTGCGACAGTTGCATAGCGCCTAGATTTCCTACAGCGCTTCGAGGGAGTAGGACCACCTTTTTGTCAGCTTTCCTACTTTTTGGATTTGCATCTGTCGCACTTTTTTACTGTTCAACTTTTGTACGACTCTGCAATTCTGCTTTTCAACTTTTAGCTTTTCATCTTTTCATCTTTTATACGATTAGTCTTTTCAGCTTTTGCACCTTTCATCTTTTGAGTGGAGACGTCTGGTTTCGTACAGATGCGTCCAACCAACGACACAACTCTTCATGACTAGCACTTCTATAAATTAAGGCGTTCAGCTCAAAACACAACTCGCACTCTTCTAACACGCCCATCTAAACATGGTGGGCGACAGTAGCTGTGGCTGGAGAAGAAGACGCAACAAGGTAAGTACATAATCAGCTCGCATAAACGAAGCGCAAATTTATGCGTCACTTTATGGGTTATCCCCTTCTGTTCGTAGGATGACGGACAAAGTTTAGGGCCATGTCGTTGCAACTGTGGTTTATTACCGAAGACTACCACGTCCTCCGTTCAGGGTGACTACGGGAGGAGATTTTTCGAGTGTCTGAGGGACGATGCTCGCAAGTGCACTTTCCTGGTTTGGCTCGACCCCGAGTGGAGGGCAAAGGCTGCATGTACGATACTCTATCTTCTCTGCAGAAAGAAGAGACTTCGCGAGCAGCTCGACTTCATGCAAGAGTTGTCGATCAACATGCACGACGTTCAACACATGTGTTGCTGCAGACGTCCGTGTTGTTGCTCTTGCCATGGAGACACGTACCCAACAACGCGCCCTGCTGAGGAGTTCAACTAGCCCGACGATGCCTCTGACACAGATGACTTTATGTGCAGATGTCGAGGTGATGTTAGAGTAAGTACATCTTGGGCCTACGACACTGCTGGTAGAAACTACCTACATTGTGGCCGTCAAGAGGAAAGGGATAGATGCAATTACATGTCGTGGCTCGACCTAGATTGGAATGAGGTAGAGAGAACCACTATAAATAATCTTCTAGGCGAGATCGACACTCTCTACTCAGATTAGGTGGCGCACTGCAGTTTGATCACCTTTTGCTGCTGTAGGCCTCATTCTAATTGTTTTTGCAACTGTCACACACGCGTGTAACTTTATATTTTATCTACTGCATCAAGACTTTGTACTGAAAATCAAAACCCTAGACTTTGTACGCTTCCGCATTGCCATCTGTGGAAATCAAAACCGAAACCCTAAACTTTGTACCGCATTAGTAATCAACATACAATTCTAATCCTTAC
Source organism: Pharus latifolius (assembly GCA_019359835.1). Lineage (NCBI taxonomy): Eukaryota > Viridiplantae > Streptophyta > Magnoliopsida > Poales > Poaceae > Pharus > Pharus latifolius. The sequence continues at coordinate 67,377,925 of CM033328.1, read as the reverse complement.
ATTTTTAATTATATAACACATCTTTTTTACTTTTCACAATTATACATTCATAAAATTTATATAAGAAGAATATAATTCTACAAAGTTGTTTTCAAGTTCTATTTTTTATTAAAAATATATCTTTTACAATCATATAGCACATATTATCCGAATATATAGTAATGCGATATGTCTTCTTTATATTTAATCAATCACTAATAAGTACAGTACTAATATGTGCAATGCGAAATTATTTTAGAAATGCAGTGTTTGCCTAGTTGGTTTCAACGCACTCTTCTCAAATCTGTTGGCCCAGGTTACCTTCCGCGTTACCCTGTAGGGCCACTGGTCTGTACGCAAAGATTAAAAATAAACTCAGGAAAAAACTCATAGTATAAATGCAACTAGGTATACATTCCAAATTAATACATATTCATAGAATTTATACCATCCTTATTTTGCAAGCATACATACGAAATTAATACATATTCAAAAATGAACCTACAAAACTAGGTATCAAAAACATAGTATAAATGCGAAATTAATACATATTCATAAAATTTATACAAAAGGAAAGGAATGTATGTACTTCTACGGAGTACGTTGTCTAAAATTTATATAAAACGAATGCGATATGTGTTCAATTAAACAATACAGTACTAATGGTTACAATGAGAAACTGTTTTAGAAATGTTACATAGCCTACTTGGTTTCAAATTTCCACACTCAAACTTGTTGGCCCGGGTTCGAATCCCACTCCACTCAAACCTGCAAATTAGTTATTTTTGCCTTTCAGCCGCCAACTCGGCTGGCGACTGAAACTAGCGACTGAAAGCCCGCGTGGCACCTGGGTCAGCGAGGCGTTGGGCCGTGCCACGTCTTCAGTCGCTAGCCGCTAGGTTCGCGACTGAGGGTTATTTTTGCAAAATTTTAAAATTTTGGGTTAGTTTTTGAATTTGTTTTTTTTGTGGGTTATTAGGCAAAAAAATTCTACAATTTTGGCAATATTTCACATTCAAGAAAGTTAGTTAAATTGCTTTAATTCATGGTTGTTCAGAGTATTTGGTAGACGAACCACCAAGAAGATTTAACAAGTGTTGCAATAAGGTGAGTAGTTTGTAGAGTTTGCACATATGTACACGCACTGGCTCGCAGGCACAGCAGTGCATCGAAACAGCTCTATCATACGAATATATAGGTGACTAATAGTCGCCTTTTATGTGTATGTGATCTGAGCGTTCGAGGCGATGGGTTTAGTTCCGTATGAAAAATGTGTACTACAGTTCGTTTTGGAAATATTATTTCTTTTAAAAGGTTATTAAAAGTAAAGAGGAGAATAGTTATCAGTTTTAAAAGGTTTGAAAGTTTAGGCTATGTTATTGATAATTGATTTCTTTCTTTGACAAATCCTACAACCGCATATATAAAGTTATAAACTATTAAACTCCTCCAAGAATTTAGCAAAGATAAATTTGGAGAAATTTAGGTGTGTGGCAGCTTTGTTATGAAACTAATTTCTTTCAAAGTAAGTCTAAAATGTGTTTGTAGGCCAGCAATTAACAAGCCAGTCTTTTATTTTGAGAAATGCTAACTTTAATTTGAAGCTTTCAAAAAAAGAAAAGAAAAATTGTAACACATGCTCCTCTAAACGTGCACTAACCACTTTATTCATGTGGTGACATGAATTGCTTCATTGCTTAATTTTTCCAAACTCGATGGATAATGGACTTACACCTTCTACATTGGAGAAATTTAATGCAACACCCTCTGTCTAATCGTACTAACATTTACATTCTCGATCGCATTTCGTTTAAAAGTATTAATCAGTCTAATATAATTTTTTTAAGACTTATTATATACAATATTTGTTCAAACTATACTATTGATATGAGATTAAACTTATATGCACCAGTAAACCTCTTATGTCAAATTGTGGCGGGTGTAATATTTAATCTATCCAAAAGAAGGGCCCTACATGATTAAGTGATACCTATTTTATTCTTTGTGCATTTTTGTTACTACTTGCTACTAATACATGCATACCCTAAAGAGTAAATTTCATGATATTTCAATGTGGTTTAAAAGTTTTATAAAGACTCATATGTGATTTAAAAGTTGACGTGTGATGTATTCGTGGTTTCAATTTTGTGTATCCCTCGTATCTTATTATCTTTTTCCATTATTTAGTATTAAATGCATAAAACAAAAGATGAAAAATACAAAACTACTCTCATACAACTCTTACTCATCATTTTCCTAACTTTATGCGACTTCTTACAAATTTTTTTTCACACCAATCTTTTTTTAGGCAATACATGAAATAAATCAAGATGAATATAATGACATGCAATGAATAACACATAGAAAGATTGGTGTAAATATAACACATAGAAAGGCTAACACAAAGAAATACTTTTGGAAGCGGCAAACATTAGGAAAAATGACGAGGGTGAGTTATGTGAGAGTAGTTTTGTACTTTTCATCTTTATTATTTTTTTTATGCTAATTTAATGAAAAAAAGGACAAGAAGGTACGGGGGATGCACGAAATTAAAACCACTGGTACCTCTTACGTTAATCTTTAAATCACAGGTGAAACTTTACAAAACTTTTAAACCACGTATAGGTCCCACACAATTTACACTACCTTAAACACATAAATATATACAAGCTGTTACTGTTGAGCATCAGAGCATGACGTGTATTAGGTCCACTTGTGCAAGAAAAGCTAGCTTTGCACCATCTTGGATTCATAAATTTGACGTTCATAAATATTAATTTGACGACTACTTACAAACGTTTCAACGGCTTAAAGAAAGAATCGATGAATAAAATATGATTGCAGTTTATATTATATATTAAGAATGTTTTCTAGCAAAACATGAAAATAACACCTAAATTTAACTAATTGGAAGAGTCACAAAAAGTGTATACCAAGGCACTGTGAAACAAATAAAAAAATTAAGATCCAATGAAGAGCAAATCTCTTATTTAAGCAACCTATGATTCTAAAATTGTCATGACATCAAATTTCGTACGCCAAAGCTTCTCATAGTATTTCTTTATGAGCTCTGTTAGGCCTACAAAATCCAAATAGAAAGTCCATATCAAAGATAGATAGACATAGATCAAATATAGGTATAGATATGCATGAGAAGTAATTGAGAGTATGGATCAGATTTTGTAAATACTTCTATAAAAATTTTAAGTGCACATGGTCTTTCCATTTCTCTATCTACTAGTCTACAATCTACCTCCTAAATTTTTAATCCATCCCTTTCTTATGATCACAAAACAAGAATTTTTTATATAAATAATCTGTTAAAAGAAGAAAATTACAAATCTAACCCAATGTTTCAAAAATTTGCAAAAACAATTTTTTTAGAAACGCGGTTGAATATGCACATAACACATGGTAGCATGAGTACAACAAATACTGAAGAACCTCTCTGTCGTACAATTAATATGCGACAAAAATAAATCTAAAAAAGTATGTTGTATCCCAAGAGTGCAGTAGACAACTCTGAATTTTTTTAATTAACTCAAAACTCAAAGTTTTATACAACAAAATTTCAATTCTTCTAATATCGATATCTTTTGATCCATAACTTAGATTGACAATCCGTTTGAACCAGTGGAATCGTGAAGTCAAAATGATTAGATTGACACAAACAGATTATTAACCAGATTTATATATCACAAAAAAACCATATATTATTATATCTTGATATATATAATTCCAGTTGATGATTGATTTATGTTGATTTGATCATTTTGATCTCACCATTACACTGATTCCAATGGATTAATTGGAATTATAGATCAAAAGATATTAGTCTTGTAAAAATAAAAAATTTTAGTATAATTTAATCTCAAACTTATATAGGAATTTAACTCTAAAATTAAAAAAAAATTCAGGACTAATATTTTTATCTATAATTTGGATTAACAATTCATTTCAATCATTGTAATAGTGAGGTCAAAATGATCATATCAACAGAAACCGATCATCAAACAAACTTGTATATCTCAAGATATAACAATATATGATATCTTGTGATATATTGGTTCGGTTGATAATCTATTTGTGTCGATTTCATCATTTTGACTTCACTATTCCACCGATTCAAATAGATTGTCAATCTAAATTATAGATTCAAAAATATCGATGTTGGAAAAATAAAATTTTTTCTATACAAAACTTTGATTTTTGAGTTAATAACAAAATAAATTGAGAGTTGTGCCATGGAGTGCGGCAAACTCTTTTTTTGCAGATTTATAGCTGCCACGCACTAATTGTGCAGCAGAAAGGTCTCCAGTATTTGTCATATTTCTACTGTCATGTGTCACGTTTAGATTCAACTGCTCTTCTAAAAAAATTATTTTTGCAAATTTTTAAAATATTGGGTCATATTTGCAATTTTTTTAAAAGGGTTGTTTATATAAACTATTCCACATAACAAATACCATTCTCTTCACAAGAAACTAAAAAGAAAGAATTTTGATTGAAAAATGAGATCCCCTGGCCCCCCTTCCCTTAACCTCATCTAGTCATCTCCCTCCCCACCTACTCCCAAAATATAATCCCATCTATATATAAAGCCTTATACCCTCACACTTTCTCTTCAGCTCTGCTCCAAGAGCCTTAAGTCAAACAAATCAAATATAGACAAAAAAAAATTTTTTGGTTTCTAAATAGTGTTCTTGAGCAAGAACACCATGGAGTGGCTCCAAGATCCATTGAGCTGGGTGTTCATGGCCTCGGTCGCGTTGGTGCTTCTGCAGCTGCGGCTGGGGCGCAGCAACGCGCCGCTGCCGCCGGGGCCGAAGCCACTGCCGGTGATCGGCAACATGATGATGATGGACCAGCTGACGCACCGGGGGCTGGCGGCGCTCGCGGCGCAGTACGGCGGGCTGATCCACCTCCGGCTCGGCCGGCTCCACGCCTTCGCGGTGTCGACGCCGGCCTACGCTCGCGAGGTGCTGCAGGTGCAGGACGGCGCCTTCTCCAACCGCCCGGCCACCATCGCCATCGCCTACCTGACCTACGACCGCGCCGACATGGCGTTCGCGCACTACGGGCCCTTCTGGCGCCAGATGCGCAAGCTCTGCGTCATGAAGCTCTTCAGCCGCCGCCGCGCCGAGACGTGGCTCGCCGTGCGCGACGAGTCGGCGGCACTCGTCCGCGCTGTCGCTAAGAGCCGTGGCAAGGCCGTCAACCTCGGCGAGCTGATCTTTAACCTAACCAAGAACGTCATCTTCCGCGCCGCCTTCGGCACGCACGACGGCGAGGACCAAGAAGAGTTCATCTGCATACTGCAAGAATTCTCCAAGCTCTTCGGCGCGTTTAACATCGGCGACTTCATACCATGGCTCGGATGGATGGACCTTCAGGGGATCAACAAGCGGCTCCGCACGGCGCGCGGTGCTCTCGACAGGTTCATCGACAAGATCATCGACGAGCACATGAAGAGGGGGAAGAGCCCAGACGACGCCGACGCCGACATGGTCGACGACATGCTTGCGTTCCTCGCCGAGGCGGCGCCGGCTGCCAGGAAGGGAGGAGACAGCGGGGACGACCTGCAGAACACCCTCCGCCTCACCCGCGACAACATCAAGGCAATTATCATGGTACGTGACCGAAAGCTTTAGTGCCACTATTTTTTCCAGAAAAGCATTACTGCCACTATTTTAACCGTGCATGACGGTAATATTTTGAGGCACCGTAACTTTCTGAATTTTACTCGGCTGGTAAGCCTGTGTCCTTGGTACGTGGCGGCATAATACTAATTTACCATAAAATGGTTAGCATGCATAAAATTCATGTTTTACACTTTTACTGACAACGGACCTTATTGTCGAATATTTTTTGAAATAATTTATTAAAAAAATGAATTTCAAAAATAACTTAAAATCTAAAAAAATAACAAAAATAGACTTCAGTCGTTGAACCCAAACCACAACTGAACTTCAGTCGCTTAATTGATCAATGACTGAATATGTGGCATCGAGTAACTGTTTTGTTGGCCCAGCACATAACATAAGAGGGGTAAATATGAGGTCCAACAAAACAGCTACAGGATGTTACCTATTCAGTTGTTGGTCTATTAAGCAACTGAAGTCCAGTCGTAGTTTGGGTTTATGATTGAATTTCATTTTTGCTATTTCTTTTAGTTTTGGGTTACTTTTGAAACTAATTTTTTTAATGAGTTATTTCAAAAAGTAAATCCCTTATTATCAATCCTCCTAACATTGAAAGTAATGGCAGTGGTGAAGCTATGCCTAAGATTAATCTAACTATTAGTGTGGATCGTCCGATCAAATGAATCTGATGGCTAGTACTTGAAAATAAAACTGGAGGACCAAATCCAAAATTGTGAGATCTAGCAATTAAGAAGAAATCAACAGCACGTATAACATATTTGACAAAAATTATGATCCAGAGATTTGATGATATGGATATCTATGAATTGCATGTAGTCTAATAGGTGAATCCATCGAATTGTTGGGTATGTAACAGCAGTATATATAGCACCATGCATTAGCATGTAAAAGATGAATTTAATCAAACCAAATATTCAACAATTTTGCATTAATGCTAAAAGGGTATATACTTATTTGAGGTTATCGTTGATTTGGATCACAAATGATTTAGAAGATTTCATATCAAAGATAGGCCCTCTTGCCATGCAAATAACTACAAAAAAGAATACAATATTCCGGGAAGTGGATAGGTGACTGTGAAGTACTCATATAGTCCTCTAATAGTGATGCTCTCTTATGCATAATTTTAGTAAATTTGAATAGCAAAACCACCAACTACAAACTACATATTCTTCTTTTATCATCCAAGTATATAATTAAGCTGTTGGGTAACAATTTCAAGTGTACTTTCACGTAGCATAGTAGTATAGATTTGCATGCGTGTCCAATTAATTAATTAAACTGACGGCCGGAAAGAAACTTGACAAATGTGCGACCAAAAGATTCCGTGCATAACAAATATAAGTTTTTTTCTTACACAATGGTAGGTATCATTAGTTGGCCTTTTTTCGCGAAATTAAATTAAATCGATATATAGTTCAAGCGGAGAAGCAAGCTCAAGCAGTCACATAAGACTGGTAGTTTTCAGTGCTTTATTTCTTGCTTTCTCTTCTCCAGCCAAGCAGATTCTGCATTGTCTCTTTCAGTATCTTTCATATTTTTAGCTGAGTAGATTGCTTGGAATATTGCAATTTCCCCAATGTACACACGGTCTGGACGAGTGAGGGCTAGAAAACTCAAAAGTGATGGCTGGGTGCATCTTTTACGACTTGATTTTATCTTTCTTGCATGCCTAGCAAACAGTGGACTAAGTCCACTACTGACGTATATTAGTAATTGTGTCCATGTATTGCTATTAAAAACAAAAGAATTAGAGGCAGTGGTGGATGGTGGCCTATGTGGTGTTGACACTGTACTGGTGGCTCATGCACCGCCAGCAACGGTGACGGCGAGAACAGAGAGGACGGGATGAACGTTATTTTGGGAAGTGTATCAGGATTTTTGGATGAATCTTTAAAAAAAACACACAACTGTCAAGCGCTTGACATCAACGGATATGACTGAGTGGATTAAAAAAAAAACAAGAAGTGAATTCAATTATGATTATGGAATATCTGACTAGTTATATCTAACGGTTAGGAAAAGTATACGTACATACAAAATTGAGGGAGTAAATTAAAATTCATATATCATACTTTATATAATAGTGTAGATGTGTAGACGTAGAACAACTATAGGTACAAAACACGTAACAAAGACTTCCAGTCTGTTTATATATGTCACTGTTTCGATATATATTTTTAACCTCATGTCAAAGATAAGCTTGGCCGTATTGGTGCATGTCATCTTCAGAATTGAAGTTTCTTTCTGAACGCAACCGCTCCCCTACTTTGCACCAAACTCTTTTGCTAATTTCTTAAGTCTCACGGTTAAATATATTATTCACCGGTGAACGTAGAACTACTATGCATTCTGCAAGACTAACTCGTCCGTAGTAATTGACCTTCTTCCTGGGCTAATATTAGAATGTACACACTTGTTCGATAGACAGATAATAGCTCTATGCGGTGAACGGTCATTCGTCACGACCATTCTCATATGACAAGTCATCTCGTTATTATTGGAACGATGTAGAACATGTTCATTTGAGAGAATTTTTCTTAGACAAGACGCAATTCTCATACTGTTTTATTTTTATATATGTACTTAAAGTATTGTATTGACATGTGTATGAGATGAGGGGATGGAGTGAATGTTGTTTATAATTGATACTAGCACATGATGACTTAATTAAAAAAAAGACTATCCATTATATCGTGTTACACGTTTTACGGCTTGACCATAAGCATCAAATAGTGGCACCAGTGACCAGAAACACCTCTATGTGTCGTGAACTCATGTACTGAAACTATGCTTATTCTCTAAATCTTGCACGTACTAGTAATTTGATCTGCACATGCATGACCTAGCATGGCATGCATGCATTTTTTATTTGTTAAGATTAACTGATGAATAAAGCTGAATGCATGCATACGAATGAAATGCAGGACGTGATGTTTGGCGGGACGGAGACGGTGGCCTCGGCGATCGAGTGGGCGATGGCGGAGATGATGCACAGCCCGGACGACCTCCGGCGGCTGCAGCAGGAGCTGGCGGACGTGGTGGGGCTCAACCGCGACGTGAGCGAGTCCGACCTCGAAAAGCTCCCCTTCCTCAAGTGCGTCGTCAAAGAGACCCTCCGCCTCCACCCACCCATCCCGCTCCTCCTCCACGAGACCGCCGAGGACTGCGTCGTCGCCGGCTACTCCGTGCCCAAGCGCTCCCGCGTCATGATCAACGTCTGGGCCATCGGCCGCGACCGCAGCGCCTGGAAGGACGCAGACACCTTCCGCCCCTCGCGGTTCGCGCCCGGCTGCGAGGCCGCCGGCCTCGACTTCAAGGGCGGCTGCTTCGAGTTCCTGCCGTTTGGTTCCGGCCGGCGGTCGTGCCCCGGAATGGCGCTCGGCCTGTACGCGCTCGAGCTCGCCGTCGCGCGGCTCGCGCACGGCTTCAACTGGGCGCTGCCCGACGGCATGAAGCCGTCCGAGCTCGACATGAGCGACATCTTCGGGCTCACCGCGCCCCGAGCCACGCGGCTCTACGCCGTGCCCACGCCACGGCTCAGCTACCCGTTGTGCTGAGCTTGCACGCACGTTCCGTCACGGCTTGCACGCGTGCGTGCACGTATGTACGTGCCTGGCTTACGTGCGACTGTTACTACGCATGCCTGTAGACTGTAGTGTATACTGGTTTGTATCAGCTCAAAGATGAAGGTGTATTCAAATGTGAGCTCTTTTGTTTTATTTTTTTTTTTCTCTAAATCATGTTTGACAGCAAAGAATAAAGAGAATTAATTCCAGGGGATGCATGCTTAGGGTAAGGATTAGTGTGTGCTGTATGAAAAAATTTTTGTAAAAACAGCTTGAGATCTGCTGGTCACAGATTCTATGAATTTCCCAGTAAATCTGTGTTTTTTTTCCGTCTTGTAAACATACACACATAAATGAGAGTAATATTATACGTATACACTCTTATACATAATTTGTACAAACTTTTATTAGAGGATACATATTAAGGATATGAGTTATCTCTAAATTTGTTAATATTTGAAGCATTATGCATAAAAAACAATTGAATATTTTCAGTAACCCAAATTAAACATTTAATTACAAAAATAATTTATAATCTAAAAATTTTATAAAAATAATCTGTCACATTAATATCACATTTCTAAACTTTAATAAGTCAATTGTGACACTACCAACAAAGGCAAGACAAGTACGGCACGGATGGAAACCGCAACAACCAACCTGCGACATTAAAAGTAGAAATAAGCTTGGCTATATCAAAGGAATGGTGATGATCATGCATCGATGGAAGCAAAACACAATCATGCATGAGTCTCGTGACGTGGCCTCGTGAGCTTGCCACGCGATGTGTTCTCGCTGACGTGTTGTAGAGTTGTGACATGATGATTTGAGTGGTTATTTTTATAAAAGATTTAAATTGTGAGTTATTTTTATAATTAATTTTTTTTAATTGAGTTATTGAAAAACAATTAGATGAATGCTATGTACACGAAAACCTGACTGACCACTCCTCAAAGATTAGGTGCTACCCATGCATATGAATATGATAGCCGTATTGCACAGTTGCACCATGTTAATTAAATGATAAGTGACTGCTATTAGAAAATAATGTCTAACCAATCCCACCAGTCATATATGAAAGTGGCAGCATTATCTAGTGTTCAGTCGTGCATTCGACCACCAAAATACAAAACGGAGATAACCAACGAACAGCCCTTAATTAATTTTTTGTCGGGTGAAACGCCTTTATTTTTTGTCACCGAGTGGGAATTGGTCACATTGGTGCAATGACGTAGGCTGTAGTACCGGTTCTCAAGTTAGAAAGTCCTTCGTGCTTACTCAACTATCCTTCGGGTCTGTGGGTAGCGACTGAGCGTTGTTTCCACCAATGTATACGATGACAATGATGTTTTTTATTTCATTAAGAAATTACTGTTTTAAATAGTGGCCGCTACAATCTTAGATGCGACCGCTAAAAAGATAAAGATAACCTCTCTACAACGTTTGTTGTATAGAAAAAAGCACCTAGCTAGATTTAACAAGTGATCTACTTTAGTGTTTCAGTGGCCCGATTTAGCTATATAGTTCTAATAATTAATCTATCATAACAATATAATATAGACAAAATCTCTTATATTTTGTGAAAAGACATACGATACTAGTTATATTTTGTTGGATGGTTAGTTTCTTTAATTACTATTTAAGTTAGTACTAGGAATTAGGTTTCGTTTTTTGTTATTTTGCTACACCTAGCTATGTTTTAATGACAAGAGTATTTTTATACTCGAAATAAAGCGATATATTTGGCTATGGAACAATATATGATATATTTATGCCTCATTTGTTGAATTATGAGTTTTACTTATTTATTGATGTAGCATATGTATGCCCTATAATTATATGTTTATATACTTATTTGTTATTTGTTAGATAGGTAAATCGCTTTCGAGACTGTATATCACATGAACACTAGAAGATGGGATGACTGTTCTCTGTCCATTTTCTGTTATTTAATTAGAATGTTGAAAGAAAATAGACTTTTCAATCTTATATAAATATTACGAGGGATTTGGATTTTTTTTTATATTTCAAGCCAAAATACAAATGCTCCGGAAGGCACACTGTCTTTCGGAGCATGTGACCGTTCGATAAATATTCTAATGACCGAGATTGAAGCGGGAGTAAAACTTGAACGCCTCAGCAGATACTCCAAGTACTTCAGAATCCGATACATCATTGAAAAGGAACTCCCAATCGTGTCTTGTGAATTAGATTAGCAACCACCAACTTCCAATATGTTTTTGGTGAAGCAGATAGCCGTTAGGTACTCTCTGACGAATACAAAGATCATGGTTGCCTCGAGAAATGGAGGAAAGTGCCGGCAAGTGATCGAGCTTGGTGACCCAGACATGACGAAAGCGTGATGCTCGTACATGCACATCCAAGTTTCCTAAGAAAGCTGGTGATCACGAGGGGGATCTGATCTAGAGGTGTAAGTTGGGCCGGGCCGTTACCGGGCCGGCCCAAAGCACGCTATTTTGGCCCGGCATGCGGCCCGGCCCGGCACGAAAGAAAACGGGCCGTGCCGGCTCGGCACGGGGGACCGGGCCGTGCTGGGCCGCAAAACGCAGCCCACGGGCGGCACGGCCCGGCACGATACTGCGGGCCGTTCCCGGGCCGGCACGGCACGAAGTGGCCCGTTAACATGCGGGCCGGCCCAACACTCAATCTAGCATTTGGCCCGTCGCACGTGGAGCTCCTCAGTTCCTCTCCTCAACCACCACGCCCTCCGCGCCGGCGTCGCCGTGCCGCCACGCCCTCCTCGCACAGCAGATCTGGGCCACCGCGCCCTCCTTGCGCCGCAGATCTGGCGCCGCAGATCCTGTGCCAGTGCACACGGCGAGCGAGCTAACGAGGCGGCATAGCAAGTTTCTGCTCACAAGCGTGAGGCTCTCGTCGGCGCCGGTCTCGTCACTGGTGTCGTCAGACGACGACGAGGAGATTCAGGAGAATAGTAGCAGCTTCAGCAACGTCAGCGCCGAGCAACACTCCGCCGATCGCTGCAGCAGGGACGGCACGGATCTATAGGCTCCCGTGGCGAGCGCCAGCGACGGAAGCAGCATTTTCAACGATGGGCTGGCGCGGCTGGCGGAAAGGCAGAGCCCCAGAGGAGGACGACGGGCCGGTGACCGCGTCGAAGACTCGAAGGTCGAGCAGGTGTGCCCTGTCTTGTTCTTGAAGACCTCCTTGATGCGGGCGATGCTCTCCGGCGATATCTCGACCACCTGCGTCACGAAGTTGAACGCGGTGAACGACGGCGGAGGGCCGCGCGGCGGCTTCGGCGGGTCCGGGATCGCATCGCGGTCCCACACTGGCGCCACCGTCGGCTCTGGGAGCACCCGCGCCATCTCGTCGAGGACGAAGCGGACCGTGCCTGTGCCGGCCCGGCACGCACTGCGGCCTGCGGGCTATCGTGCCATGCCGGGCCTCTCCGCCGAGCAAACGGGCCATTTCGGCCCGGCACGACAGCCCGTGGGCCGGCCCGGGCACGGCACGACACACGCCACTGGCCCGACGGGCCCGTGCCGTGCCGGTCCGGCACGGCCCAACTTACATCTCTAATCTGATCTGCTTAATTCTGTGAAATGAAAAATTGATAAAGGATGCTTTTGTCCCATCAATCGGCAGAAAGATTCCGGCGAGGTGATTTCCGAACTAATTAACCATGACTTTAGCTTCATAAAATCTGATACAACTTATCTGTTCTTTTTTATTTTTCAATTTGTGTTCCTCAGTCTACATACATAGACCAGATCATAAGCCTAAGCGCCGGAATCCAGCCTTGTTCTTAGTAGATCTTTCTTCCTACGAAACTCGTCGGCAATAAGGACGCATTAACTAACCATTCACTTGGAGAGTTGTACTATACTGAGTAATTAATTGCTGGTTGTCTCACTACACCATCTTGTGTGTGTGTATATATATATACATACACTCACCCCATCACGTACATCGTATCTTTTTATCTACCTATGTTGCAAAGTATCGGCAAGCCTTACCATCCAAAATCTGATAAAAATATCAGGTTTGTCAAAACGTCGATAATATTAGCTTCAACAAGCCAAGCTTTCATCCACTAAAAAAGAAGGGATTGGCCATGTGTTGTCTTTTACATTTTAAAAATGGGAGGTGCCCCAATATTTTCAAAAAATGAGTTACATAATTTTTAAAGTAAATTAATGATGTGGTTTATAAATACCCAATACATTATTATTAGGTGCATTATTTTAAGATTTATGTAATTTAGTTTCAAACAAAATACAGAAATACTATTGTTAAGAAATTTATTAACATCGACAAGGACATTATTGCCTAGAGACAACAAAAAAAAAAAGGAGCCGGGAAAAATGGCGACGAGATTAACTTGTTAAAAAGAAGCCCAATGATTGTGTATATAGTAAACAGATTTGATCGGAATGATGTGACGGTGGTCGCGTGGGTGCAGCTCCTCCTCATGTCGTGTGGGTCAGGGCCGACACTTCATACGTTACTCCGGCGCACGTTCAACGTCATGTTGCACTGGTTTGTACCGGATGATGCTCTCCTTTGATTCGTTTCTTTTTACTCTTCTGATCTTTCTAAGCAAACCGGCTCAGCGTCCACAAGTTGGACAATTTTATTGTCGGAAAGGCAAGAAAAAAATTGATAGGGCCATTCATTACTGACATATATATACTTAGCTTCGCAGATTTTTACTGGCTTAGCTACTGGCTATCGTTTGTCTTGGATGGAATACTCTAGGATTCATTTATGTTCATATGTAAAATGTTTGCCGAAATAGCACCAGAATTCTTTTTTACTTTCACATACCCTGCAGTTGAAATTGGAGTATACAAACTCCTTTAGACTCTGTTTAAAATGTAAAAATTTTACAAAAATTTTAGAGGGAAGTTTATAGATAATAAGAGTGGATGTTTTTTTTTCTTCCAAAATTACCACAGAATTACTATGTTCCAAATAGGACCTTATTACTTGAACTTGAGGAAGTTAGCTACTAAGTCAATTCTATTAATTATGTTAAAATAATAATAATAGATATGTGATGCAACATATTAATTGAATTGACAAAAATTAGATCAAGTGATCTAATTACTCGTGTTCTAATAGTAGAAAGACTTAATCACTTTAATTTCAAATAAAGAGACATGACTGCAGAAGGTGTGATAGTTGAGTGAGCCCTTATTTGCCTAGAATATCTTAATGTGCATGAGAAACTGGCGCTGATGAATGGGTTGGTTATGGAGGCATGCTTGCTTCGCTCTTTGAAGTATTAATTTCAACTTTGTTGCAGTATTTTCTATTGTATAATATAAAATATATAATTTTTTTAATCTTGTTATATAATATAAGGTGTGCATATGAATTTATTGTTATATTTTTTTATTTTATCTTTATTATTTATTCACTATGTGTTATTTATGACTAATTTCTCACACTATCATTCTCTATCTTATTTCTAAAATAATTATTTATAAATAAAAATAATTTAATCATTTTATCTTAATATTTTTTAAGTTTAAAATTATCTTTATTGGTATGTATAGTGAAAATAAGTCCTACAATGTCGTATTTTATAATAGATGGAGTACCACGAAACTGTCTTTTTGGAATCCAAAAACCGACAGTGGACTAGTGGAATAGTCAAGAGGGAAGAATTCGGAAAGATTTGTACAAGAAGCATGCAGTAGTATGTTCACATGCGTGACAAATAAGTTGAGCGTTGCATCCACCAAGTCTTTGAGTTGGGACATCGGGTGTGGATGCTTGGTGTGTGATAGGGATCTTGCTATTGTTGTCTATCTTGCGTATATAAGTATCCTGATTCTCTATTTTTATCGTGAGTTTTTTTACAGTTCTTTACAAGATATAAAAAGATAGAAATATATTTTATTAGATAATAATATATTAGTTGTAATCTGATCATTTGTTTAAAATGAGTATGATGGGTACATTACGTATCTTAAAAAATAAAGATATTAGACGACATCTTAGCTTGATGCACCGGAGGCTGGATTACATTGATATTCATGGGGATACCATGCAACGTGAAGATCCCCTTGAGGATGCCCTACATCATGAAACAAACAATAAAATCTTTAATATGTAACAAAACAAGTCAGCTACGATTCTCCGCTCCTTTGCCCATCAAGGCCAACTTCAAGCACCTCCCTGTTGTCCATCGTCCAGCGAGTCATCAAGGTCTAGAGGGAGTAGTTTTGTTAGAGATTTTGAAGTGACCAGGAGGATGAGATGGTTAGTGGGCAAGATGAAATTGCTACTATATCCTTTTAAAATTATACCTCTTTCTTTTGAGTGCTATTTGATGGAGAAGCTATGAAATAGTATCTATGTCTCTCATCTGTTAGATTAAGTGAGTTGAAGTGTCAAAGAAATTTTTTTAATACTAATATGTACTCAGAAAAAGTGACGAAGGGTCGCAGAGCAATAGAGAAATATAATTGGTTCTTTTGGGCCATAAGATTTGTGCTAGACAGCGCGAATAAGTACTGTTTATAGGCTTAATTTAGCCCAAAAGTGACACTGGGCTTGTCCCAATTTGGGTCTACACAGTTACATGATGTTCCTCTCAAAAGAAAATTGTCTTGGCGTGAAAAAAGATCTTTTTATCTCTGTGCTGGTAATGGAACCTATTTTATCCATCTATCCATCTATCTAATTTTTCTTTACTTTAATTAAAAACAACAATAAAGGCTAAAAATCTGCATTAACGATTAATCAGGGAAAATAAAAAAAACTTTAAAATACGAAATTGATGGTGGGTGAAAAAAGATCTAATTTATCCCTCCAAAGTTGGTAATTGTTTATAAGTAGATTCGATCCATGTAAACTATCTTTTGCAGCGCACAGATGGCCAGAGAACCTTATTAAGTTATGGGGTTATCTAGATTGAACGAGGTATGGGATAAGGCTCAGTTCAATATTGGGGTGTCTACTCCAGTACTTCAAAAGAATATTCTTAATATATTTTATGTCATGTATATGAAATATCATCTGAAATACTCATCACTCCAATGCAAACACGTCTGGAGAGGTGTTTTGTACGGACCCACGAGTAAATTAAATATATGTGATGTTTGATCTCTATATGAAAGTAATTCAAATTTCTACAATTTTCTCAATATAATTAAAATCTAATTTGAACTAGATTAATACATAAATTAAAAAATAAAAATTATATATAATTTGATCTCACGAAAATCGAGGTAAAAAATAAAAAAAAACTGAAGCAGCAGAGGCCTTTTGTGGCTTCGTCTATCTCCGGTTAAGGAAAAAAATATTTTTTTAGTGCAGGCGTTCGTGGAGGCTGCCGTGTTCGAGTTAGTCTAAGGTGAACTCCAACGGCGACGGTAGCGGCGGCTCGCGTCGACGAAGGCGGAGGGATGCTTGGCGGTTGCTTGGCGCGATGGGACCCCCGTGTGCTACGGGATGAGACAAGCGAACGGCGAGGAAACGGCGAGCACAGCGTCAGCATTGGAGGAGAAGGAGACTCGAGCAAACGCGTTTTGCGGGCCCCACCGAGAAAGACACCGGCAAATCTTACCCGCAAAAACCTACAACTGACAGGTGGGTCTAAAAATTGAAAAGGCCCATAAGTCATACACGGTGTGCTAGGTTCTAGTGTCGGCGAAATAAAATACATGGGTCCCACGACAATAAGTCTCGTGTCCGTGTTAGTGCGCACGTGAACCGAGCAAATCTCAACCCACGACGCCGATAGATGGGTCCCAATTATTTTTGTCCCCACGCGTCAGTTCTAGTGTATATTAATTTCGCGTCGCACTGACTTCGAACGGAGGGAGACCCCCTTGTTTCGTAAAACGAGTGAGTGCACTGCCTCGGTGAGTACGGCGACACGCACGCGGCGCACTCCAGTCAATGATCGGTGGGTCCAAGCGTTGTAGGGCCCACATGTCAGTGAAATGAGGGTGAAACTAGTTGTTGGAATTGGTTTAAATCACGATTTTTATTGTGTACGTCGGGTTTTAGTGCCACAGAGAATGACAGGTGGAGTCCACCTTCATTGGGCCCACATGTAAGCCACGGTAAACCATAGAAAATGACCGTTGAGGAGTTTTTTTGACCGAGGTCCACCTGTCAGTGTCACAAAAAATGGCAGTTGGGATATAGCTGTTAGAAAATAGCCATTGGTGAATTTTTTTAATGTTATTTGGGCTTAAAAAATATAAAAAATTTCAAAAAATTCCAAAAAAATTCTAAAAAATCACAAAAAAATTTGGCAGCCCTCTCCTATATAATGAGCACGTTCTTGAGCCATTTTCACACAAAATTCTCAAGCCATATACAACAAAAGCCTTTCCAAATTGTTAGCTAATTTTTGAAAAATCCGATATGGATTCTAATCCACCGAGCGGTTTCGTCAATTGACTTGGTTCATCCTATTCTCCCGGCGAAAACACTGAAAGCCCAAATAACCAACAGCAACCTAGTTTTTCGCAGCCACAGTATCCCCCAAACTACCATCCATATCCATCAAATTACCATCCGTATCCACCAAATTACCGTCCTTATGCACCACACGGCCATGCAAATCCACCGCCTCCACAGTATAGCCAGAATTTTCATTTATCGGTATGCCGCCACCCTGTCCGCAGTTTTCTCCACCTCAACCACACTCTACGTCTGTCTCCGACAACGGCACTCCAGTTTTTGCTCCAGCCGATATGGCAGCCTGAGTCGCCATCGCTGAAAACAACAACGCTGATGATGTGGACGCTAGCCGAAAGACAAAGCGCTTACCGTGGACCACTGATGACGGCATAAAACTAGTAATAATTTAATTCCCATACAGGAGTAGGGCAATGTATTTACGCACGACTTCATTATTCAATTTTTTTCGACAAATGCAGATTAGTTCGTGGCTCAACAATTCGCTTGATCCTAGTGATGGAAACAATATGAAGTGAGATATGTATTGGGCCAACGTTGCGGCGGCACACAACGAAACTGTGTCGACAAGCAGGAGAAGGGAGACCAAACACTGTAAGGACCACTGGCAACGAAGTAACAAAAGAGTGTTCCAATTCAACGGTGTTTGGCTCCGACTGAAAGAAGTCTATGCCAGCGGTCGTTCGGACAACCAACTCATGACGCAGGCCTGCGAGATGTACAAGACATAGATGAGTCATCCATTCGTCTTTGGATCATTAATGGACGGCGGTTCGCGGTCAACCTAAGTGGTCTGCAGCTTATGTTGATGTTCCCAACAAAAGAAGCAGATTATCCGAGTCGGACACCTACACTTCATCGTCCAACAACGATGACGTGCCACCAGCGAAGACACGGCTGGAATGACGAGACGCTATTAAGGCGAGGCGCAAGGGTAAGGGAAAGGTCAATGGCTCGTAGGATTCTACGGCGGCAATGAGAGCCGATCTTGATGCCTTCATCCAAAATCAACCTGACCGGGCCGACAAGAGGAAGGACGTAGTCCGTATGTCGGATAACTTGCGCGACGTGGTAAAGTCGAAGGAAAATTCCGCCTTGTATAAGGCGTACTGGAAAATGATGAGTCTCGATAAATCCATCTTCGACGATGCACAAAAGGCGGAGTACGATGCCGGGATGAAGATTCTGAGAGAGAAACTTAATGCCGCCGATGATTAGTTATTTTATTTTTGAATTATCTCTTGTAGCCAACCATGTATCCTCCGTTATTAATCTATATATAATTCTCTATTTAAATTTACTTTGGTATTCAACCATGAAAATTAGCCGTTGGGATATAGCCGTTGCAAAGTAGCTGTTGGAAAATTACTGTTGAATATAGCCGTTGCAAAGTAGCCATTGGAAAATCACCGTTGGAATATATCCATTGGAATACAGACGTTGCAAACTAGCCGTTAGACTCTTTGTCTATATATTCACCCCCTCCACAAAGTTTCTTATCACAATCCAGCTATCTTCTCAAATGGTGCAGCTCTTGAGAAACTCAATTTCAGTAGCCACTCACAAAATATCATCTATCTTTAGTTCAAGCACACATAACTCCGAGGAGGATGCCATGAAACAAATTGAGGATTTCTTGGTGGAATTCATAGAGGAGGAGGAGGAAGATCGTATTATCGCTGATCTTTATGCTCGACTCAATGCTTCGTTATCCCCTGAACGCCGCCGAAGCAGCAATAGGAGATATGTTGAGAGAGACCGCGAAGAGGGGCATCAACGGCTCGTCGCGGACTACTTCTCCGAATATTCCGTCTACCCTAACAGTATCTTCCGCCGCCGTTTTCGAATGGGAAGACCCCTCTTTCTCCGCATTGTCGAAGCTCTAGGTGGGTGGTCCCCCTACTTCACCAAAAGAAGGGATGCCACTAATCGCCTTGGACTCTCCCCTTTACAGAAGTGTACCACAGCAATGCGTATGCTCACGTACGGTGGCCCCGCCGATGCCGTCGATGAGTATGTGCGGATTGGAGAATCCACGGCGATTCAGTGCTTGGAGAACTTTGTGCAAGGTGTTATCGACATATTTGGTGACCAATATCTTCGCAGCCTCACCGTCGAGGATCTCCAACGCTTATTGCAACAAGGAGAATCCCGTGGCTTTCCGAGTATGCTGGAAAGCATTGATTGCATGCACTGGGAATGGAGAAATTGCCCCGTAGCATGGAAAGGTCAATTCACTTGTGGAGACTATGGAGTCCCAATAATTATACTTGAAGCGGTAGCTTCGTATGATCTCTGATATGGCATATTTTTTTTGGTGTTGCAAGCTCCAATAATGACATTAATGTGCTAAACTAATCACCCTTATTCACCGATGTGTTGAACGGGCGGCTCCTCATGTTCAATACTCTGTCAACGGCCGACAGTACAACATGGGGTATTATCTCGCCGATAGTATATGCTCAGAGTGGGCTGTCTTTGTGAAGACGATATCGCTTCCACAGACGGTGAAAGATCGGTTGTTTGCACAACACCAAGAAGGAGCTAGAAAAGATGTTGAGCGGGCTTTCGGAGTTCTACATTCTCGGTTTGCCATCGTGAACGGTGCGGCACGATTTTGGCAACAGTCAACCCTCGCGAAGATCATGCGGACATGTGTCAACTTACACAACATGATCATAGAGAACGAGCGCAGCGACAATGCCCGAAACTATCACTACAATGATCATCTGGGCACATCCACGATAGTATCGCCTGTGATCCACACTGGAGATATGCCTTTATTTGAAGATGTACTTCGAAGAAATGTTGTCATCCGTGCTCAACCTACACACACAACTAAAAAGAGGCTTGATCGAGCACATTTGGCAACGTTTCGGAGGAAACGCCGACGAGTAGTATCTTATCGAATTTCATAGTAGGCATTTATTTCCAAATTTAATTTTAGTGTATTTCGCAATGATATCATGTACCACTATTTGAATTTTAATATCTATTAATTTTTTGTCAAGTGCAATTTTTAAATCCAAAATATCGAATTTATTTTTTTGTCGTAAATGTCGAATTTAATTTCGTAAGTAATATATTAATATATTGCTAATATTGAAATTCATGAATTAATACAAATTCGTTGAATATATAATTGTCAAATCGTATAGAGCCAAGTAAGAGCCAAGTCATTAAAGTGCTTGGTTCTTACTTGGTGTTTGCTTGGTGGTTAGGAGTGTGGGGTCACGCTAAGAGCCAAGCAAGAGCAAAATTGTTGAAGGCTTGATGCTTATTTGGTGTTTTAAGATGGTGCTCGCATACGTGACAGGAAATATTCTGTTTAAAAGTCAAACAAGAGTCAAATTTGTTAGAGATAGTCTTAGGCAGTTATGCTGTGTAGTTCGTTGGCCCATCTTAAATCAATGGTCGCCAAGGGTATGACCTCATGTCCGACATGGATGCAAACGGATGTCTGACGTGAACACAATGCATTACCTTGGCCAGATTGGGGCTTTAGAACAAAGAAGGGTATTTTAGGGATTGTTTTTAAAAAAACAATCCAAGACTATAATATTGAGTTACACCCATAAACACTACTTTGACCCCCTTAATCATCCTACAAGAACAACAAAAATTCCTAAATCTCTTTTTATACGGACATTTTTTATATTTTTAAATTAGGATGAATATAAATAGAATATTAAGATTTAAGAAGGACATTTATATCATTCCTCCTTATTTAAAATAAGACAAAATCTCTATCTTTTTTTCTTCTCTCTCATCTCCATCTTCTTCCTCCTCCCCACACTCACTATCACGACCACCCAAACTCATCTCACAATTTGTTGATCTTGACAGCCGCCTACCCACCGCTACTATCAACATCAAAGACGATGTTGACACCACTCGCCAAACCTCTTTTCTTGAGTCCTCCTCCTCTTCTTCTTCCCCATTGATTGACACTGCTCACTATCATCTCTCGCAACCTACAACGTCTCTATCGCAGTTATCAGAGATAATAAAATAAAAGTTAGATGAATCCCGAAAAAGACTAGATTCACAATGACCAATGCTAAAAGATTAGGAAAATAGTCTGGTAAAATGCATCTTACCAAATCTCTTGACTTCTTATCATTTCCTAATGATATAGCAAGAGGAAGTGAGTGGTGTAACTAACAGGTGGGCCCGGTAACTTCACTCCTGAAGTCTGAAGAGGACACTACACTGGGCCTGCATCAAAACGTATAAAAAACCGAGGCGCGAACCAACTGATCCCTCTTCGCGTCTTCGAACCGAACGCACCGCTCGATCGGCTTCTCCCATCGTTCCATGGCCGCCGCGAGCCTGACCGAGACTCAGCGCTACGCGGCGGGCGCCCTCCTGGCGCTCGCGCTCCGTCAGGCCCAGATCCACCAATCCGTCCTCCTCGGTTTCCACCACACCCCCTCCTCCCCCTCCTCCCCCTCCTCCTCCGACGCCCCCGACCTCTGGACCCACCACTCCCACGGCCTCCTCCGCCCCGTCCTCAGGTTCCCCCACTTCCCTCCCCCTTCCCTTCCTCCTCCGCTTCTCGGCTTCGCATGCATGGCCCGTTCGAGCCGTGACTCGTGGCGTGGTTTTGGTGTTTAGGTTTCTGGAGATCGAGCCCAAGGCATGGTCCGGCCTGGAGACGACAGCCGCGTCCTCGGAGCCCAAGCACCACATTGGGGCGGTATCTATTGCATCACATTACCCTAGTTCGGTTTGGTTTGATCTTTTTTTTTAATGTTTCCTCTTTTCGTCGCACAATTGTGTAGTTTCTTAGGATAATCTTTGAGGAAGGAGATGGGGAAGGGCGCTCCTCGGATCGATCCGATCTGGAGCTTGCTCTGGCGAAAGCGATTGATTCGATGGCTATGAGCTTGGAGAATGGCATTGGGCCAGATGAGAAAATTAAAGAGACGGCGAAGGCGAAACCATCTGAGGCAAGCTGTTCTCGGGAGTCCATGGGAGGCGATGAGTCGTCCTCGGAGGATGGTTGCTGTGCTGCTAAGGATCACCGGAAGATGACGTTGTTGTATTTGCTTCTCTCTGCTTGTGTGGCTGATGTGGATGTGTCTCAAGAGGACAAGGGGTCCTCTCGATTGAGGAAGGGATATGATGCTCGGCATCGTGTTGCTCTCCGGTTGCTCGCGACATGGCTTGACGTGAATTGGATCAAGATGGTCTGTTCATGTACTTTATATCTTTAGTATTAGTTCTTGATTAGTTCCCCCATTGCTGTGGTTTCAATTCATTTGCACCAGCATTTCTGCAATATGTTGCATCTTAGACATTGCAAGAACTATGCTTGGCAAATGCTGTAGGTCCATAGCCACCTTTTTGAGTTTTTGTAGATTCAAATGATATGCATATGCTTTCTATGTGTTAATTACTTTTATTTAATCAAACATTTTGGCGTTGTAGGAAGCTATCGAGATAATGGTTGCTTGCTCTGCCATGGCTGCAGCAAAAGAGGAAGAACAATCACGGGAAAATGAATTATCAAATAGCAAATGGGAGAATTGGAAGCGTGGAGGAATCATTGGTGCAGCTGCCTTGACTGGAGGAACCTTGATGGCTATCTCGGGGGGTATGTGATAAACTCATAATTCTGGGAAGTTTTCTGAAAAATCAAATCCTTTCCTTAAAAAAAGTGTCAAATCTTGATGATCTTTTTACAACCTGCTTAAGGGTAGCTGAATAATCTCTGCTAACGTGACAGGTTTAGCTGCTCCAGCAATTGCTGCAGGAGTTAGTGCTCTAGCTCCAACATTGCATACACTTGTTCCTGTTATTGGAGCTAGTGGATTTGCTGCTATGGCTACTGCTGCGGGACATGCTGCTGGCTCTGTAGCGGTTGCTGCATCATTTGGAGGTGGGCCTAGATGTTCTTTGAGAACTATTTTGGTGATACCTTCCTTAATTCAAGCTTTTGTCCTCTGCAATCTAAACAATCCAAACTTAGCTTGGGTAGCACCTTAGTGGCTGAACAGTGAACAATTGAAATGGAATGTAGTTAACTGTATACCCTGTAGGGGAAGAAGTCTTGATACAATCTATAATCCAAGAAAACAGGGTAGGGGATGGATGGATAAAGCTATACTGAGGAAATATTTTAGTCATTTACAGATGTTGCCTGGCAGTGAATCATGAGACCTTCAATTATGAGTAGTAACTAAACATTATCTTAATTTGGAAACAGCTGCTGGAGCTGGGTTGACAGGGAGCAAAATGGCCAGAAGAATTGGAAATGTGAAAGAATTTGAGTTTAAACCCATCGGCGAGAACCATAATCAGGGTGTGAGTTCGTGTTCTCTTTCTAATGAAGTTATTTTATGCTTGAAAGGGTATGAAACAAGATGTTTCTTTTGTCTTCAAAAGACAGCTATACAAGTGTACTCTAGCAATCAGATCGAACGGGTATCCATAAATGTTACTTATGCTTTCAGCGCCTAGCCGTTGGCATCTTGGTTTCTGGATTTGCTTTTAATGAGGAAGACTTTCTGAGGCCTTGGGAAGGATGGAAAGATAATTTGGAGAGGTACGTGGTAGTATTTTTAACACATTACATGCTGAATCATGATTGTTATCGTTTTATTAGGTCTCCATACTTTGGTGTCTTTCTAATTTTATATAGCTCCTTTGCAAATAAACTTCATGTTAGTACATCCATTACTAATAATAAAGCAGTTCAACTAAACTAATACCAACAGTTTGGTTTATAATACAACAAATTCAACTCACGTGGATGGATGTGAGTTTCTTGAGGTGAAAACCAAAAATTCTTTTATCCATGCGTATGAGAGCTTGTGTTGCATGATTAGAGCATACTTATACCGTTCACTGATAACTGGCAGGTACATTCTACAATGGGAGTCTAAGCATATAATTGCCGTTAGTACAGCAATACAAGATTGGTTGACATCGAGTAATTTCCATCATTCACACATATTTCGCACCCATTTACACATTATTTTTAATGAGTAGTCCGGTTATCGCTGCAGGACTTGCAATGGAGTTGATGAGGGAAGGTGCAATGCAAACCGTATTAAGTGGTCTTATTTCAGCATTTGCATGGCCTGCAACGTTGGTAACTGCTGCAGATTTTATTGATAGTAAATGGTCCATTGCTATTGACAGGTGACACTACAAACTCTTGATAGCTGACATGTCTTGTATGTGACATTTGCTGATTTTGACGTTTTGGTGTTTTCACCTCTTTTTGTGTTTCATGCAGTTCGTTCTTTTGAACTGTAGAAAACTAAATGATATTCCGTAACTTAAGAATAGCTCTATAGTGTGCACCATGCAGTCTTTGGCTTTTTTCTAGATTTAGCCTTCTTCAAATGGCATAGCATTTTTTTGGTTTGACAAATCAAGTAGATGCCTCCAGGTCAGATAAGGCAGGAAAAAGGCTTGCCGAAGTGCTTCTTAAGGGATTGCAAGGAAGCAGGTACTTATACATCCAATCTACTTTATTCAATGCTCTTGTTTCTCCATAAAATTAATTTTTCTCCTGATATCACAAATTCTTCCAGGCCTGTGACTCTTATTGGGTTTTCACTAGGGGCTCGTGTTGTATTCAAGTGTTTACAGGAGTTAGCTCTTTCGGGCGATAATGGTGCCTGTTCTTAACTATCTGCACATAGAGTTTATTGCTTAATGTGCTTACATTTTTAACATAAACAGAGGGGATCGCTGAGAGGGTCGTACTCATAGGCGCACCAGTTTCAGTTAAGGGTGAACTGTGGGAGCCTGCTAGGAAGGTATGATGATTATGAGCATTCTCCAAAGCAACTGCAGAAATCCTCTTTAATGTATGGCAAGCAAATCATTATTCATTGGCAACAGAATGATTCATGTGTATACTCTGCACCTTATGAGAATATGTGCTTCAAACAAGATACACGTACAGGTGCATGCACACAAAGCAAGTGATAATCAAACCCTACAAGATTGTCTCTCGACGTCGTTTGCATGAATTTTTATAGGAAGTAGAAAGTATAAAAAAGGAACACTTTTTTCAACGTACCATTGCCATTAGTTTGCCCCATCATTTGAAGAATTTTTAGATTGGCAAAACAATCCGGTAGGGTTCCTCTAGAACAATGCTCCTGCAAACATTTTTAGACCAAAGATGACCATACAGCATGCTTATTGCTTGAAGAAACCGTCCATGCAAATTCTCTGTTCTTTTTGACTGCCTAAGTTTATTTTGGTCCTAATCACTTCTATCCAATATTAGTACCCTTGCTTCGTTGTAGATGGTAGCTGGAAGATTTGTGAATGTGTACTCCACAAATGACTGGGTCCTTGGTGTCACTTTTCGTGCCAGGTAAGCGAAGTAGGATTTCCGTTATACTTTATTTCTCCAATCTGCAATTGAATGATCATCACCGGGGCAGTTTATTTTGCCTCTTTTTTTATATGACTTACCAATTCTCCCATGCAGTCTGCTCACACAAGGTTTGGCTGGCATCCAGGCCGTTGATGTTCCTGGAGTTGAAAACGTAAGTGTGCTATGACATTCAATTGAGATGCTTCTTTTCCCATGCATTTGACATTTTCATGTGAGTATTGTTTAATTCACAGGTTGCTGTTACTGAGCTCATTGACGGCCACTCATCCTACTTATCAGCTGTCCAACAAATTCTGGAGCGGCTTGAGCTAAATGCGTAGTACTATGCTGTTCTCTCTCCCTGTATGACCACATCAACATAACCAAATTCTCCACCTAAATTTTTCTGCTATAAGAATGCTACTACTATTATGCGAACCATGTTTGATTCGAACTCGGCAGGTGAATTTAGCGAGTTTTTTTTTTTCTTTTGTAAATAAAAGATATGGCTCAGAGATTTTGAACAAAAATAAGTACGTGTATAATTTTTGTAATGTATTATGCACCTTGCTAAGAATAGTTTTTGATGCTATAAATCTAGTCGATGCTAGTCCCGTGGACGGCGCTGTAGGCCATCATTGGTCGCACGGTGGCCTGACGCCAGCATGCCAATGGTCGAACAATGAGCCGACTCTTTGAAGCTAATAGGCCGTTAATGGCCCTCTATTGGGCGGACAGAAGCATGCCAATGGGCCTCTATTGGACCGACCGAAGAAGCTCAATGGCCGTTAATAGGCCTTAATCGGGTCGGCAATAGAATGTAAATGGGCCATTAGTGGGCCTTGTTGGGCCGAAGCAGCATGCCGATGGGCCACCACCGAGCTTACAGCCGCAAATAATATGCCACTATTGGGACGTCGTGGGCCTTTATTGGGTCGTAGTGGGCCTTTATTAGGCCGAAGACACATGCTAACGGCATCATTGGGTTGTCAAAATGTCAACAGGCCTTTAGTTGGCCTACTTTGGCATGTTAATGGGACAACTTTGGGCCGACAGAAGCATGTCAATGGGCTGTTTCCGGGCCTTCATTGGCGGACATCAGCATTGAAGTGGTCCTTCGGTGGGATGACGTCAGCAACCTAACGGGCCGACGTCAGCTTATAACGGGCTGATAATGGGCTGTCATTGCCGTTGGCCTGACGGACCGTTATGGAGCCACTACTGGGCATCTATCCGTATGTTAATGGACCTACGTCAGCGCTAATCCGCTGTCATTGGAATGACGTCGGCAAGGTAACGTGCTGTTAGTGGGCCGCTATTAGGCCGATTTCGGCATATTAATGGGCCACTACTCAGCGGCCAACATCAAAATTTAACTATATCTGGAGGTAGTCCCTGAGCCGCAGCGCATTCATCACATGTTGCAAAAGCAGTTAATGGGTAAATGATAATACAGAAGAAAAGATATGAGAGTAACAGGGTAAAGGAAATCAGCCCAAAAAAAAAAAACTGACAAGTTCTCACCCCGCTCGACAAATGACTATTCAAACGAAATAACGGGCAGCAGCTACAGATCAGAAAGCCAGCCACTGCCGCTGTCGGGCACCACAAACCGAACCAAATATCACTATTTTCAATACATATTCTGGCGTATCAGCCAACAAGAAATTAACGTGGTAGTACAGATAAGGTTACCATTTAACTGAACAGAATGGAATACAACAGGCTCCAAAGTGGAGAATCTACATTCATGTTCGGACATCAGTGGCTGTTTAAATGCTAGTTTAATCATAATTCTGTGCTGACGTATATTTACCAGCAACTGAGCGGTGCAAAGAAGGTTAAGTGCGATTCTATGTTGACTACAACGAAATCAGACTATACAAAAATGAGAAGACGGGGAGAGAGCTCCATGACGTTTTTCTACCGTGGGGATCAACGATGAAGGTAATGACAAGCAGCACCCCTTCTGCAGTAGCCGTTCTCATGAAATTTGCATATCCCCCTTTGAGATTGCCCTCTTGAGTTTGATCTTGATGACCCACCACTGCCAAATCCATAATCAGACCTACTCCTAGAATAATTTGAGCTACCTCGCCAAGATTCACTTCCCTGAGAGTGCCGATCATGGTGGTGACTCCACTGGCTGCCTGAATTAGCATTACCAGAGGATGAATACCAGTTCTTGTTGGTGTTTCCTAGCGTCTCTCCCCAGCCAGCAACATTCGAGTTACTGTTTCCCTGCCTTCGTGATGCCTCCGAAGAGTACTTAGTTGTGGGCGTCACAGTTTGGTGGCTAGATTTTTGGCCGGCATTCCCTGTGGAATTCACATTTGAGTTCTCACGATTCAGATTTGAGCTCTCGCGATGCACACTTGAGCTCTCGCGACTCAAATTTGAGCTCTCGCGAGCTGAC
This sequence comes from Pharus latifolius, assembly GCA_019359835.1. Classification (NCBI taxonomy): domain Eukaryota; kingdom Viridiplantae; phylum Streptophyta; class Magnoliopsida; order Poales; family Poaceae; genus Pharus; species Pharus latifolius. Next base: position 67,349,524 of record CM033328.1, on the reverse strand, counting down.
GATTGCCAACCAACAGCTCGTGTGCTCCCCTCTAGGGACGAACCTGATGCAGCACTTGGTTTTGATTTCACCTAAACCAGTCAGAAGCACAATGTTATTTGGAACGTTGTGTACGTAGTGAACCCCTTTTAAATGCTGAAAAAGCATTACCTGTTCCGGCACCCCACAACCTGTGGAAGCACTTGAGTTTTTTCCCTGCTCTATCTTTTTCTCTCCGGGTGTTGGTGGCTTTTGAACAATAACACTATTTCCTTGGCCCCCCATTACGTCATCTATAAGGCATGCAGCATCTTTCCCATCGGTTCCAACACCTGGACAAGGAAATAGGGGATTAAATGTCATAAAGCAAACAGTTAACGTGACAAAAATATACATCTTCACTAACCTGAGGAAGGTTGAAGAGCAGGTGTTGGCGATGACAATGACCACATCTCATTGCTTGGATCATCTTGGACACCCCACAGAGCAGAATCAACCGCTTCACCTTGATAGTAACTTGGTTCGCCCCAAGGAGATAATGCAATAGGGCTAGAGCACTGCGGTTGTTCTTCCTCAGTTGAAGGTGGTGTGAAATCTTCCAAAGGTGTTGCTTCATGAATGTTAGAAGTTCCACACTTTTGTTCTGTTAAAGATTCCAAGACATTAGCCACAGCTATCATTTCAGCATCAGAGACAGGATTAACCACTATGTTCTCTCTCTCAACTTCAGTAGACCCTTCATTTAGTAGTTTTGAGCCTCCATCTTTTAAATCCTTCTCTTCTAGACAAGACACTGGCCGCAAGCTACAAATTTCAACAGTAGGTGGACAAGATGGTTCTGATTCAAAAGCAATTGGAGATTGGTCATGTATAGTTGCAGCTGAATTTTCAGGTGCTACTGACTGGTTCATGGAAGGCTCCTTTCTCTCAGATTTTGGAGTTGGACTAAGATATTTGTGTTCAAGATCTTGCATATCAGGGGAAAACACTGGATCAATTTTAGATTCAGGAGGCTGATTAACCGAAACATTTGATGAGTCAGGGTCACATGTTTTATGCTGATTCACTGTTTTCTCAGTCTCGCATGCATTACAAGTAGAGGCAGATGGTGCTGATTGTGAACAGAGGGTTAGAGCTCCTGGCTGACTAGGTGCACCAGAAGCTGAACTGGAACCTCTGTCCTCAATAGGATTTGCTGGATTACAGCTCTCAGGCTTTGCAGAAACATTAGAAGAAAGAAGTTTATCATGAGCACCAGGGTCTGTTGTCAAACTCCAGCAAGAGCGTTCCTGTTGATGCAAAGAGGTTTTGGACTCGGATGGACTTGAAGTACCTAGACATTCGGAAAGATCTATCCCAATTTGTAGTGGAGTAGATGTGGGTACACCCACATTCTGTGAACCAGAAGCCAACTCTTTTACAGATCCTGCTACCGCATTACTTTCAGAATCATTTTGAAATTGCGCCTCTGAAGTACTCCTATTAGGATGAGGCTGCACATTACTCTGACTGCTACAACTCGTACGTGGTGTGGTTGGACTCTGCATGCCACCGCTGTCTTGAAGATTGTTCCATTCACCAATTTGTCCTCCACGGCACCCTTCATCATGTGTGCTTCGCGATCCATGTGCACCCACAGAAGATGGAAAAGTGCATGAATAATCAGTATGATGTTCGGCCTGATCATGTGAAATGTGAGCATCCTTCAGTGGTTCCCAGCTTTTTGCAGATGACAACATTTTATCTAGAGAGTTCACACCTTCTCTTTTTGGAGCAGAAGACTTGGTAGACTGATTAGTTATCCCAGAAGAAATAATGACATCATAACCAACAGGGGAGAGAGAGTTATTTTGGTCCATATTTGAGTTGCTTCTACCTTGTCCAGTGCCTGCCCATGATGATTTATTACTGGTAATAACTGATGTAGGTTGAACAAAATCTTTCTGTTGTTTTGAAAGCACTTCAGTCAACAACAGTGAGTTTTCTTCACTCTCAAATGTAAGCCATATTCTCAGGTCACGCGGGAAGTAACTTGTCCACTTGGATAACTGCAACAGAGTAAACGGACCCTGAACATTTCCAGAAGGATCCTTGTAGTGCCAGACTTTTTCTGGCTCCATGTCACTTGATACTGAAACTCCAGATGACGAAAGTGAGGCAGCTTCACCCATTGTATTGTTTAAATTAATGTGAGGTCTCGGAATGTTCCAGCCATTTGTGGACTGCAAATTAACGAAGTTACTTCCTGCTCCTGATTTATGTATCACACCCTCCGTCGGCGGGTTTAAACTCACGTGATGGCTAGCATCAAGGAAATTCTGTGTATGATTCTGAACAGAGTTCGGCTCTGCCCCTTTTTTCCCTGAAAACAATAGATCTGATCCATTCCTACTTACAATCCAATCAACTGCATATAAAACCAACAGACATGTTTAAAAAAGGTTAATATATACAGGTAAACTACTGAACTATAGAAAGTAGCGGTCCAGAAAGATGAAGTACCAGCTTTTTTGTCAGCCTGTTCTTCAGAAGATTCATAATCAGGATCCATATGGGGATCATCATGTACTTCCGGAACTTCATTTATCCTGCGTGCTCTTTCTTCAGTAGTGTTCAGAAGCTGCAACTTTTCTACACACTCTCTAAGTGTATGATACAGTCAAGGATCATAATGTATCCAAAGTGTGGCAGCAGGCTAGTGTTGATGCAGTTTATATGATAAGTACAGCAAAACTATAGTCCAAGACTCTTGAGGTTATGATAAAGGTTTGAATCAAGAAAAAGAAAAATCGACTAATGATTAAAAATCTATGCCTAGTGAAAAATTTGAAGTTAACAGAACTACACTAAAGCATAAATTATTCAAGTTTTCATCACAAAGCATGGATGAAATATAAACCATTTGGATATCAATAAATTAACTCATGCTTGTTCAAAGCCACCTTCCAAGACACCAAATCTCCTTTGTAAAAGAAGACTCAAGGTTGTTCAAGAACAGTGGAAAACTCATTTTTGAGCATTGAGTGACAAACAATGCATTCTCTTTCCATATATAACATTTTATAAGGCAAACCCTATTGTGCATGACAAATAATAACACCTCTATACACAGCAGAAACCCCAATAACAGGCACACCATGGAAAAAAGAATACTGGAAAATTTTCCTGATAAATAAATGCTACAAGTTTGGAAACTTTTAAGCTAGCAATTATAGCTCCTTAGATATAACTGTTACGGGGTTTGCCAAACTGGATAAAACAAATCCAGAGGCATGCACTGTTCAAGTCCTAGTCACACATAAATGGCAGCATATAACTAAAGAAACTAGTCCCAAGTGCTTTGCCTGATGGCTTGGTTATTAGCTTCCTAAATAAAGTAAAATTAATTAGTGAACAAAAGAGTCCTCAGGTCAGGATTTGAAAACCCAGAACTGGGGAGATACCATAGATGTTTTAGAACCAAATGAACTTTCAAGGCCATGTTGTGTTGTTCTCTGGAGGGCGAAATAAATCTTAACGGAATTTATTTGCTGCTATTTTCATCCAATTTTTGTTGCATTATTATCTTGTTATTTAGTCTATGCATGTCAATTTTTAGGAGGCATACGCATATGTGTTGATAAAACATTTGAGAACCAAAAAGGGCGTATATTCAAAACATATAGCCTACAGAGACATCAGCACCAGAAGAAGGAATGTGACAGTAGCATATCGCACTAATTTTTAAAAGGATATTCCTTTCTGCGTCCTGTTTCACTTGCACGATCACGAAGATGGCTCAGCCTCTGCTTTTCATTTTCCAACCACTGCATTCAAAACAAGAACAATAACTAATAAGTCAACCCGGAGGTGTTCTGAAGGAAAAATAAATCAATCAATCAATCACAACATAGCAAATTTCTCTTCAATAGTATTGTACTTACATCATTAACTCTTAAAGATTGGAAGATTTTAGCTTTCTCGTGGACATCTCCCTGAATCAACAAAAGAAATACAGATCAGGCCTATGTATTTTGATGGGCTTAGTAATCACATGGATCATTGTATATGAATCTCATTTAGCAGTACCACTTTCAGGCGGGCAATTAGACCATACTTCATACTCTGCCTTAAGCGTTTGCATTCCTCCTAAACAAGTACATGCATATGAACCATTTAGACAAAACAAAGAGCAAGTAGTAAATTTAATAGTATTTCACTTATAATGAACAGTAGAAAAAATAGCATTTGGACAGCTAAAGAAATAGAAGAGCTAAAGTCAAATATACATAATAGCTTTGTTATGGACTGATTCTGAACTGTCAACAAGTTTGCTGTTAGAAACAGGTTTTGAGTAATTTGTGAATGAATTCAAACAGGATATCACATCATAATGCCAACAACCCACAAACTACTTAAGCTGCCATCAAATGAACACCATATTGTACTACATGAATAAATTACAATGTGATCAACTGAGGTTGGATTTGGCATTCCTGTGTTTAAGAAATTCAAGACAAGTTAGTACACTAGCATAAACCAAACTTTGGGCTTCTCGTGTTGTTAGTTATACAAAGGCTGTTTGATCCATGACTTCACCAAAATTAACTTATCTTACTCCTGCCATGCCTCACATCTACGTAGGGTTTGGTTGGTGTTCTCAAGTTGCCTTGCCCCAACCAGATTTGCCTCACTTTTTCTGGTGAGGCTAACCAACTTGACTCGCAAACAAGTTAGTAAGCATTGCACGAAGTATCATTTACTCTCCAAAAAGGGGGTTAATTGAGGCTAATAGGTTATACAACTTTATCCATCTTGCCTCACCTTTTTGAGGTAGCAAACCAAACAATGCCTCAAACTTGAGGCAAGTCTTGTGAGGCAGCAATCTTTTCCAACTAGGAGCAACTTTGAGGCATGCTAGGCAGTGAGGCAAGTTGTTAAGGCCACAAACCAAACGATCACATAAACAATAGCTTAAAATCAATTTTCGACTAAAAGTTCAAACTTCTTAAAATAATGAGACATTGACTTGCCTGGAAACAGAAATAGAACATGAGACAATCAACTAGGGTTAAATTTTCTTTAATCCATCAGTTGTATTATGAGAATTCTGGATATTTCTACAGTTGAAGTATGTTTCTATTAAGTGAAGCAAACATTAAGGATAAAGGGCTGGTAATCTGCGAATTCAAAATGTCTTGCAAAAATACAAAACTAAGCGCTGACACTTTACTGTAAATATGTGTGGATAAAAGCATGCCCAAAAAAGTACTAATGTATAACAGTACTTCTGAATTGCTGAAACTCATTCTATAGCTAGCTAGATATCAACAAATAAATGTGTGTGCTGCACTCATCCTCCATGAAACATTGGCACAGGGTTGAAGTACTCAATTGTTCAAAAAGGAATCAAAAGAGGTCAGAGTAAAAATTTCATATGGAACATGACTGACACCAAAACAAAAAGAAGAAAACAGTTAGCAGCAAATGCATCAGGGCAAGAACTTAAATTGCATATCTCATTCATATTCACATGTAGGTTCGAAAGTGCCATTATGAAAGTAACAAATGAAAATCAATAGTAATAAGGTTTGACCTCTGTGAAATCCTGATTTGAGATTGTATCCATCGTGATAACCTCCTTCTTGTCTAAGTTTAATATCTCAAGTGCAAAATCTGTTGTCTTCTTACCAACATTGTATTTTTCTGCAACCTTATGTATACCTGCAAATAAAATTAAACCATGGTAAAGTGAGAATTTGGTAGCTGAAATCTACAGAATTATTTTTAAAAAAACACCTTACCAAGAACTTTCACTAGGCGATACATATCTTGCTTTTGGCCAACACCAGATATTCTTATCCTCACAAATGCACCAAAGATTTTGTCAGCAAATGTGGCGTCGTCATCAATAAGATCCTCCATCAAGCTACGCCGCAAGTAAATTAAATTGATGTTATGCATATCGACAGCAGCATAATCATTGAGATTAGCCTGTGGTTCTCTTTCAATCTTCTTATGAGTCTTCCTCCTCTTATCAGAACATAATTTGGATGCCATGTCACTATATCCTACAGTATCTACTTGAGCTAAATCTGGATTAAAGACTCCTTGGCTATCATTGTATAATGTTGAAGTCTCTTTCACAAGAAAATGCATGTCCAATAGCTTCAACATCTCAAAATGACCAACACGTGGTTTCCTAAACAAATTATTGAGTCTTGCATCACAAATAATTTGACTTTTTCTGCGAGGATCACGAAGGTTATTCTGCTTTATGTACTCAAGCAAAAGCGCCTGCACATCAAACTGGGAAATGAAAGATCTATCACCATTTCTCATGTGCCCAACAAATTCCAACAGCTCTGGTGAGGACCATTTTGTGTCTCCTGGTAAAGTCATCCCTTCACTCGGTATTTTCTTGGGTAGGCTTTCGGCATCTTTAATTGTGGTTTGGCTCTTTCTTGCAGTATTGCCACCGTAAATATTTATTTTTTCACGTTTCCGTCCTCTTCTTGAAGAACTAGCCCGTTTTCGTTTTCTGGAAGAGCTGTCAGAACTAGCATCTAGATCATTGTTAGCATCATATAGCTCATCAGATGACTCCTCCTTTTCTTTCCTAGCAGGAGTACTGCGAACATTCCATCGGCTCTTGGCGCTAGTTAATTCTTCCAATGTTAATGAAAGCTTCCCTTTTAGATCCAACCAATATAACTTGAATAGATATTCCCAACTATTTTGATCATCAAAATCAACCCCAGCCTGCAATGAACACACCAGTATAACAAGTCATATGAAGGATCACAACTACCTTTTCTACAAAACTGAGACAATAATGAACATTTGGAGATGTAAGCAACTAATGAAATCAAAAAGAAAGTGTAACAGGTAGCAGGTGGCTCTATTTACGATCTTTCACCCAAAAAAGAAAGAAAAAACATATAACTAGTACCTTACTCCAATCTAAGTCTCAAAACATTTCAGGATTTCAACTTATAAATTTCAAACAAAATACTTGCAAAACCAACATACTGCCCCCATTGCACCAGACCACCCTGATGCACAACTACCCAAGCAAGTCAAAAAACCATCAAGTGTTTGCCCTGCACCAATCTTTTTTTGAAGGCATGAACCCTGGGGTTTCAGGGCATGCTCCTTCATTTGAATCCAAATCTTGACATAAGCTCAATCTTTGGAGAATCACCTTGTATACAGAATTACAGATTTAAGAAAGTGAATGTGCATCTACCGAGGCATGAATTACATAGTTTTATGAATGGGATAGAAGAACTATCCTAAAAGAAGACATGATCAGGCTTGAAAACAAAGCAAATCTAACGAACATATTATATTAAATGGGAAAATGAAAGAAAACTTAGATGAAGGAGTAATTAAAATGGAGTGTATGCCAAAATTTTCCTGTGCTCCAAGATTTGGGGTTCAAAAAATTATTAAATTTTTGAAGAACAGATAGCAGGCTCCACAAATTTAAATTTGGTACAGATGTTCGTAATCCGTATACACAAAGACTGTTTATATAATGCTTCCACAATTTAAAAAAAGGAATAGGAATACCAAGGTTGATAATAGGATACCTTTGCATCTGTGGATTCTATCAACATTATGGTACCAAAGCAAGTATCGCAGAAGCCCTTGGTCCCTCTGACAGCAAAGAATTTACCTTGTTTGATGCATCCTTTGCAGACAGAATACGTACAAGTATAGCACATGTAATGCACTGCCTTTTCACAGCTGCTGCATATGTGCCAACCTGATATGTGTGATGTCAAGAGCGCAAGACATGTCAGCAGAGTTATGTCAAATTATCAATTTTTGTGCTGAACAGTCTACATTCATCAGTTTATTAGTATAGAACCATCCAAACCAGCTGACAACTGGTTTGGCCTAGCATAAGTTTAGGCTTATGGTGCTTATAAGCTTTAGCTAGGGCCAACATGTGGTTTATTTCTGGGCTTCTCTAATAAGCTTTAGCTGAGGACCTGAACTATTTTATAGAATAAATCCTATAACAAAGTTAACATGATATAACTCCATATAATATATCTATCTCTCCTCCACAGACTACACTATGCTAAATCATACTTTAACGAAAGGCTATATAACATATCTCATCCGCATCACTAGATCAGAAACAAGAATCATTTGGGAAAAGAAAATATGCCTGCCCCTGGTTGGGCATAAGCCACACTGCCATACAGAAATAGCACCACTCTCTTTTACCATCTCCCTCCTCCACATTGAATCGAATGGCACTTGCACAACATTGGAACCCAAGAAGGAAAGACTCGCATACCTGACTTATCCATAATATATGACACATGACTGCTAGACTAAGTACACTCTACTCTCTATAATTTTCTCCCCATGCATCTATTTCAACATTCAAACTTGTATTATCCTACCAAGCCTACTTATTAGAATATAGTAATGACGAAAACAAGGGGAAGCAGCAGCGCAAGAGAAGAACTCACCGCAATTCCATTTGCCCCGTGACCGGAAGAACGATTCATCACGCTTGATGCACGCAGGGTGGTACACCTTTGGGCAACCCCTATAACCAAAAAACACACTTTCTCAGTTTCCCCAAACACCCAACTCAGCCTGCAGCTCTGCACACAGTACACAACAGCCAACCCAACACACCTCCGGTCGCACACCACGAGGTTGCCCCCATCGAAGCAGATGAAGCACACCACCTCCTCTTCGTCCTCCCTCCTCCTCGCCGGCTTCGCCGGCGCGGCCACCGCCGCCGCCCTGTCCCTATTCTTCGGTGGCCTCCCTCTCTTCCTCTTCACCACAACCGGCGCCTCCGCCCCAAGCTGCTGCCGGGTCGGAGGCACCGCCGAAGCCGCAGCCGCAGCCGCAGCCGCAGCCTCCTCCATGATCGATCCGAGAAACTGCGAGTCATCAAACCCCACCGTAGGCCGAGAAGGAGATGGCTCCCTCGCCGGCGCCGGGGGCGGAGGTAGAGAAATCTCAGCCACCGGCGCTGGAGGCGTCGGCGGAGGGGGAGGGGGAGACGGTTCCTCCAGCGGAGGCGGCGGAGGCGGCTCCGCCGGTTCCAGAGGGGGAGGGGGTGGCGGAAGCCGGAGCTCAGGAGGCCACTCGGCCTCAGCAGGGGAGAGCAGCTCGGCCGCGGGGGCGGAGCCCGGCGCGGACGCGTCGTCCATGGATCGGAGTAGGGCTAGGGCTTGCGAGGCCACAGCAAAACCCTAACCCTATCTCAACACCTCCGCGTAAACCGCCGCCCTCGCCGTCGCCGTCGCCGCCGTAGTCCAATCTGGGGGTTTGGGTCTATGGCCGCGAGTGGGAGAGCTCAAAATGGAAAGGAGGAGTAATAATTTGGGCTCTGGGAGAGGGGAGGGGAGACGAGACGACGGGGCTTTCCGGTTAAAAAAATTCAAGAAAGGCAGAGTAGTTTTGGCACCTTTTGGGACGGTGCGTGCCAGTGCCCGACGAAGTGACACATGAGAGGCGCAGCAGGCGGACGAGGAGAGATGGGTGTGATGTGTGGGGTTGGTCTGCCTCTGTCTTGGTCTCGGTCCCGGCCTTTGCTTGCCTGCCTTTTGCTTTGCTGCTTGGCCATTGGACGGTGCGGTGCAGTTGGCTGCAGTTATTGGCTTCACGGCTGGTGCCTTGTTTTTGACTCGGTGTTTCTGTCGAATTTTGCGGAGTTTGGGCGGTTTTGCAGCTGTTTTTGGGTGTTGCAGCACTGGCGGTGTGGCTGCGGGTGAATATCAGGTGTGAATTTTGGGTCTTGCCCTGGTTCGGGCTCTTCTTTTTTTTTTTTCCGCAGGAGGCTGCTATTTATTTTTTTCACTGGAAATTTAAAACGGATACTTTTTCTAGAGTACTAATGTAGGGTTGGAACTTTTCGTGTTTTATGTTTATTTATATTTCTCTCCGTGATGTGTAGATTAAAATATTTAATATAGATTATAAAGACTCACTAGTTATATTAAAAATAGCACATATGTACATATATAAAGGGAATATATAAGTCTCATTCTTGAAGTAGTCATTTAAAACTAATTTAATAAGGAATAATGCTTCCATGTTTTATTGAAATTGGATTGTGCAAATTTTAAAATGATGTACTAAATAGTAGAGTGAATAATTGTAAATTAGATTCGTCAATTTGCTTAAAAAGCTGTGAAGTTCATTTTTTTTTCAAAAAGCATTAAACTATTTTCCCAAAAATGTACATAAAGTATATTAGTTGTACAAATGTGAGTCCCACTTTTTTTTAATGAAATTTTGAGTTGTGCAAGTATGCTAATCCACTGAAAATCGAATTTGGAATATAATAACATGTGTTGTTTATGTTGAGCTATCACATTATTTTCTTAAAACAAATCTAATGCAGCTTTAAGGGTGGGTACAAGAATAAAAAAAAAATTCATCCCAATAGCAAATTATGCTCTTTTTATTAGATGCGGTGCAATGGTGAACCCTACACAGGGTCATGCATAGGAAGACAAAGAGGGAATAGGACCCATCTTTGAGTCTCTTTTGTATCCTCAACATGTTCGAGTTACTATTATAACTATAAGTCTCACTATATAGAATGTTGACTTACATATTATACATTGTAGTAAAGACATCTATAAAAATATCATAGTTGACATAAATGCTATGCGACATTGGCCTCTGATCAAGACCCCTACGTCTAAAACGCAGGAGATTTTTAAAAACAAGCAATATACTGTTTGGATGATCCGATCAGTGCCTAAATAATATCGAATGCGGACTTTGATACGAAAACAGATGAGTCAGATGTATCACTCCGAGGGCCTCACTTGTTGGCAAACCGAGCCATACAACAGAGACCTGTCTAGTTGCATCTTACGCACGCACACGGAAAAAGGGGAGTAGAAAAAGAAGACCCGCCTCGCACTGAGGAAGCAGCACTGACCAAACACGAACTTCTTTTCGCTTTTCTTTCTTTGGACAACGTAGTATTGCAGTATTCTTTGGTGTTTCATGTTAGCCTACTTGCCTTCAGTCTTCGCTCCTCACTCATAAATTCAGGGTGGTGGCTCGATGGAAGAGTTTATACTACCAAGTTTAGTAGGTTGAGTGAGGAGATGTAAGTAGTAATTGTTTGATTAGTTGCTAGAGATGATGTAAGTTTAGTTGATATGTTGTTTAGATAAGTGATGTAAATTGAAGATGGATATATGTGCTTTAATCTATCCTAATTATATAGTATGTAAAGTAGTAGGCTTGAAGAGCATGTGTGTGCAATCCGGGATTGGTCAAATGCTTGATTTGGTGGGTAGAGCACGTTGTCAGTGGATCATGTATGACGTGTGTGTGTGTAATGCAAGAACTATCATAAAACTAGAACTTTCTAAGGCAGACAAATGCAGGACAAAAACCATAAAACTAATATTTTCCCACAGTTGTGTAATTTATTGTAGGATGTAAAAATCTGAAACCATAAAGAGTCATACAAATTACACCAGATACTACTAGCCTTGGAAAGAGTCCAAAATTCATCACCAAATGATAGATATTCTGGTGAACGTTTACAAGATTACTGTTAATTATCGGCTGAGTACAAGCCAACGTCTGAATGTCTTTTGTTTTAATTTAACCTTTGGAAATGACTCAAACAAACGTGGGCTTTGTTCACTCGGGCAGAGCTTCAGGGTAATGTAAATATTCCCCTGATCATTGCCTCATTGTGTTTGCAGCATTATATGTCTAAAACAATGCTTAGCAAAGACACCAACTAGATTATTTTAGTTTGTGCATAGTAGTGTGGGAATTGGAAAGAAAATCATGGGCTCTTGAGTATGCCAAACTCGTCACTATAATGCCCTGAAATGCAGAAAAAGGAATCTTATGAATCACAGTTTAATGAAATCTCAATTGCAATAGAATATAGCTGACAAAGACAACAAAACTTTTGGATGGGCCTCACCACCTCGATGTGCCCAAGTTTGCCAAAGCATACTGTGGCATGTCTCAACAAAGACGCTACACTACACAGTTCTATGTTAGACTAGCTAGACATCTCAAACTCTCACCTTGATCTTGGCATTTGGATAACCATAAGTCTATATGTTTGACAATCTGTTGTCTCACTTTATCCACAGCTTCTGGAGACGAGCATTTTGAAGAATTCCCTGACAAATGCAAAACATATGAGAATTCATATCTGAATTGAGCAACAAATTAAAGAGTTGAAATATAAACTTCATATTAAGCTAACCCACAACACTCAACAAATATAATTGCATAAGTAAGTTGCACTTTTTTTTATTCTCAAAAGAAAAGTAAACAGAGAAAATATCAAGAGCTATTTGTGATATTATCCTAGCAAGAAGCTTTCGGCAAAATTGAAAATTTTGATATACCTTGGATGTTGAAAGGATCTTGTGGACATCCTCTTAAATCACTGCCATGTCCACAATTGCTGCATTTGATCAAATACGATGGCACTACACATATTGCAGTGCTTCAATAAGTACACACCAAATGTCAAAGTTATCGTTTGAGTTGTATGATTTAGTTCTTCAAAGATGCAGAACAAGACTATTGAGTTGTGAACATGGCAATAATGAAATTAGAAAAATAAATGCTCACTGTCTTTAGATGATTTCTGTTTGGATGCATGGCGCCACGGATCTTGAGAGCCATTTATAAACACAATTTTCGAACCTGCACATAGGGTAGAGAACATTGTCATCATCAGCTTAATAATAGAACAACAGTCATTCTCAGTGCACAAAATAATTTGGTGACCAGACATTTTCATAACAAGGTGTTCTAAGGTTGTGCTATCACATATGGAGATTGCTACAACGAGGAGAGGGAATACTAGCAACAGCACATGAAACAATAGTCACATTGGATTTGCTTAAAGAAAATGCATTGGATAATTATAATGCCGACAACAGTCACATTGGATTTGCTTAAAGAAAATACATTTGATAATTTTAAGATAGAAATGAGCAGAATATAAAAGCTAACAGAAGATGGCAAACCAGCAATACTTGTGCCTCCATAGTACAAGTTTGTCATAAACACGTCAGGATAAACGCCTTCCCCAAAAACATTTCTGCACAGGTCCAAATGGTACCTGGAGGCATATAAAGCAAAACAAAGAGTTATGAATGAATATTGAATATAATGTGTACTAGATAGAGCAGTGCTTCCCAGAGATAAGCAACAGAAGGTTCATAGCTGCAATCGCAAAACATGTCTAGGGAACACACACATGAGCACACCATGCACACGCGCACACACACACACACACAAGTGCATATACACATATATGGAAGTGGATTTAACACGAACAAGTGTGTGCACAATATATATCTATACCTTCCATTATATTCTCGAGATTTGTGCATTACAATTCCAAAAAATGTTAAGTGGAACGGAGTCAAATCACTTTTGTAATTAAAAAAAGTACACTTTCAGCAGTCCACTAACTAGCCTAGAGATTAGTGTAGCATTCAAATCCCTCCTCCAGCGGGTACAATTCGAATTATATGAAATGTACATAGGTCAATACGAAATGTACATAAGTCTATACAAAATGTACCAAATTGTATAACCAAATTTGAATTTTTAGGAGGGAAAACGAAACTAGTTGAATAAAACATGTACATCAGTTTAATCAAAATGTATATCGGCTAATACAAAATGTACATCAGTTATTTCAAAACCCAACCACCCTAGAACACACAAATTTGATCAGCTCACAAATTTGATCGCATACAAACACCACAGCACACAAACACACAAGCACACTTGCGCACAAACAGATCCGCCGACCGCACGATCCATCGGAGGTCGCTCTAGCCATGAGGAGATCACCAGGGATGCCACAGTGGATTGCGGCCGCCTGGCCTCTCATAGCTTGCCGTCTAGATCAACTCACACGGAGGCCATGTGGCGGACCGCATGGAGCAACTCGCAGCTGCTTTGCAGCGTGCCTGTGCCTCAGGCAGAACGCCCACGCCTCTAGTCGCGTGGGTGCACCAGCGTCGTGCAGCCTTCGCTGTGCAATGGGCCAACGTCGCCGTTGTTGTCACCGAAGGCACGTGGACATCGTCGATGCCGCCTCGCGCACGAGCTTCCCGAGTCACCATTACGCCTCCACCTCCACCAGCAATTGCGCGAGGACACGCCACCACCCTCCACGCCTCTGCGCCTCGCTAACACTTGCCATTGAGCACAACCGCGCCACTGCATCGCTTGCAGTTGCGTAAGGCCACGCCATAGCTAGCCATCCTCAGCGTCGTCGTTCGTTGTGGTCACTTGCCTCAACGTCATCGCCATGGAAGAGAGCCTTAGGCCGCGCAATAGGCAAAGCCTCAAGCCACGAGTGAGTACAGCCTCGCACAAAGCGCCTTGAGCTACCTCGCCTCACATCGCGGGCTTGCTGCCACGATGCGCTGGTCTCCGTACCGCGTGACCATTGCTCCATGCCACCACGCCACGCTCAGGGTGCCACACCAGTGCACCATGCTGTAGCTCGCCACCCTCGTCGTCGCCAAATGCAATGGTTTAGGTAGGGTAGGATGCGAAAGGGCGGGGGTTCAAAAGCAAATAAATAGGGGTGGAATACTGGAATGGCATTTTGAATTTTTGAAAATTTGAAAATTGTGCCCTTCCTACCTAAAGTTTCCACCAACTTGTGCATAGATCTCTACAAAGTAATAAGCGGTTCAAATATGTTAAGTGCGCACACGCATGTACATGGAAAGTAATTATCCGATATATAGTAATTGATTTAAAATGAAATAAAATAAAAAAATTCTACAGGCTAAATGTGTGGTTCAGACTGTTGTAGTAATTACAACTATTTGTAATAATTATACTATATATATGTTGGCTGCCTTTGATTTTGATTCTCTCAAGATGTGCATGCTTAGACCACAGCTCCCACTAGTCCATCTTCCCATTTCAAAACATTTCCTCTTCGCTTCTCTGTCTGTCTCTCTCCCTCTCTCTCGTGCTTAAAGGAATGGCAGTTCAAAACAAGATGCTCCTGTGGCGACAAGGTGGTGGTCGTCGTGCTTCAACGCGAGAACAGATCCCAATCTCTATGCAGCGTGCACCGTGCATGGCTGATTTGTTACTTGTTTTGTAGCGCAATTTTTTAGATTAGAGTTGAAGTTGATTTCTATTTACTTGCTTTGCTAAACTTTTGCTATGTTATGGTTTGAGAATTTTTTAGGAGCTTTTGGTATTGTCAACGCAAATTTGCTTGTGTTGGATCTACTTGTTTTGGGGGTTTTTGTTTGAAAGATTTGTTGTAGGATTTGTTACTCTTGGCCCAATGGATTTGAATCTATTAATTTGTTCTGCATGTTTTACTTGTTTGGATTTACGCTCATGTCCCTTCTCAACCATTTCTTGTAGCTTTAGATCTACCCAATAGCCCAATATGGCACACCACACCGACGAAGGTTGATGCGTCTCCTACACCATCAAGACCCATGGGTAGCGCTGAAGGAACCTAGCAAGGTGTTATTTATTTATTAGAAATGGATGAAGTTTGCAAAAAGGTTTTATTACTTAGAACTTATCCGGTACTTCTTATAGTGTTCGCTACTAAATGTAAACTAAAGAGGTACAAAACTTGCAAAAGGATTTTATTATTTAGAATCAAGTCATTGCACATGTGATACTCTTATAGTGTTCATTGACCACTTCAAATGTAAATTAGAAAGGAACAATACTCGCAAAAGGGTTTTATTACTTTGAATTTAGCCATTGCATGAGTGGTACCTCTTATAAGAGTTTTGGGACTATTTCAAAGATACTGAATATAAAACATAAAAGAACCAAGTTCACAAAAGAAAAATATTGTTTAAAATTAGCTATTGCATGAGTGGCACTTCTACTATACCCTAACTACTGTAAAAGATACCAAATGTAACTTAAAAAGGGTGAGATTTTGCTTGACATTGACTATTACACAAGTTGTACCTTTTGTAGTATTATTCAAGTATTTCAAAGGTATCGGACGTGATTTAAAAAGGAGAAGCTCACAATAGAGAATTATTAATTGATATTGGTTATTGCACGAGTGAGTATCTTTTGTAGTATTATGTAACTATTTTAAAGATATTGAATATGATTCAAAAAGGGACGAAACTCGCAATAAGGAATTATTAATTGGGTCATTGCATGAGTGATTTTTTTGTAGTATTATATAACTATTTCAAAAATACTGAACATGATTTAAAAAGGGACAACACTTGTATTTTATTATTTAGAATACCTTTCATTGGCTTGATACAGTCATTAAAGTGAAAGTGATATACAACTATTTTAAATACTACTATTATTGTACAAAGTGGCCCCTCCTAGAATTATTTATTGCAGATTTTATTTGAATTCTATATGGGACAAACATGTTACCATAATAACTAACAAACTTTCTAGTCTCTCAAAATGAGCTTTATTTTGAGCCTCGTTTGCTGTGGTAATATAGTAACAGTCAAAAGGTAAGAACCTCCTCATCTGTACAAATGAGTCCAAGGTGAAAGAGTGCAACATTACATGCAAAAAAAAAAAAAAATGGCAGCCTTTTCCTTGCAATCCTCCCTGTTGCCTTCCAAAATTGGCAAGCATGGACAAATATGAACAAAAAATGAAACTGCCTTTCTACTAAAAGTATGGAATTATGAATCTTTTCTCCGTTTTGACTGTGCCTTCCGCCCACCAATCTCACAAATTTGAAAAGTTGATGAATGGTGTAAATTCATGTGGTAACTACTTGTTGTAGTATTAAAATCGCTTCCTATACATAGAAAAGCACAGAATTTGTTGTTCCTTAAGTCACCATTATTTTTTTTAAAAAAAACTATAGTAACTATGAATCAAGCTAACACTACTGTTCTTATAGATTATGGTAGAAATGCACAATGATATGAAACTGGTTATAATCATAATTTTCTCATAGTAGCCAGAACTTTTCCACAAAGACAGGCATAATTGACAAGAAAGGGAAATATACTGGGAGAAAATATGAAAGATAACCTTGTGTCAATCTTTGTAGACCGGATGCTATCATTCTTAGGTGCCACTTGGAAATATGCAACCTCAGTGCAAACTTGGAACCACCACAGTCTCGAACCTAAGCAGAATCATAGTAAAATGTATTGTCAAGTACTGCAAGTTTGAATAACATATTAGATGTAAGCATGCATTTTGCTAACAGAAAATACTAGGGCTGTCATTAACTAGAATCATCGGGAGTTGTTTTCTTCAAATACTGCTGATCATATGATGATACTGCTGCCCCAGATATTTTAATGTAATAATCTTTCACATATTGCGCATATGTTTCCTGCAAAACCAGTGTTATAACACAGTCAAGGACTCAAAATACATATATATGCTCACAAAACCATGATGCCTAAATTTCAGGAAAACAAGCTAGGAAGACTAGAATGATGCTCAAGAATTCAGAAACAAATCAGAAGTACTTGGATGTACTGCCAACACAATGACAAAAGGATGGGGTACTTACCACCAAGTTTTTACCATTCTTCTTTGCATCAATTAGAGGGGCACACAATACATCAGGATTCCCGTATTGGAACTATAAAGTAGCATAGGTTCTCAGTAGTCAATACCTAAACCAAAATACTTGAGTTTCACAAATTCAAAAAATTATATTTAGCATACTGCTGTAGCTGCTGCATCCGCCAGAAAATAGAGGAAGTCACCATCACTCTTCAACTGCAGTATCATCAAGAAATTAATCATGAATGGAATATGTAAACATCACAAGTTGAATATACCAGTCATAAGAACTCATATTAAAATTAAGCGACAACTAGTAAGCACTCTTTCCTAAAAGAATCACCCAAGTATTATAAGCCAAGTTAGCGTAGTAGTAGGCTGCACAAACAAGGACACAGCACACAGGCATGGTACGATACGGACATGGAGACACAACATTTCTCAAAAAGTACTGACATAGGGGCATGGCTATATATATTAAAAATTAAAAAAATACATTTATTCTCACTTAAACCTTAGTAGCACATATTTAAAATATATATTAAGCATCTAGGCATGAAACAAAAAAAATTGCTATACGCTAACACTGTAAATGAGCAAAACAACCAAAATAAAGTTGAGGTATTGAATACAATAACTGAAAACACTCTTAATGTATATATATGTATATATGTATTGCATTAGGATTGGGGTACACTTGTTTTATCCCTTTTCTATTTTATCTTGCGTACATGTACCATATATAGGCCTTATTGGTCTAAGATAATGACATCGGTGTTTTTCCCAAAACCTAATAGTGTTTAGTCAACTCATGTTTCATTAGATTAGAAGCAATTTGAATAGCACACGTGTTATCGTAAATTAGTGAAGTAAGCTCAAAAATGACAACACCAAGATCAACAAGAAGATAGGACTTGTAATTTAACTTCAGTATTGGAGTGAGAAACAACAATCTATTTCTTGGACTTCTATGCAAAAAAAAAAAGTACTAAGAAAAATACAATAACCAGTTATAGAGAGTCGATCAACAGAATCACTAGCCCATGTGGAATCAGAATAAGCTTGTAACTGTAGAGAACTATCACGGGAGGAAAAAAGACGACAAGAAGATGTCCCACATAGATATCGCAACACATGAAGATGTGCATAGTGAACAGATGTAGGAGCACTAACAAACTGATTGAGCACATGAACAACATGAGATATATCCAGTTTAGTAACAACAAGATATATAAGACTCCCAACAATCTGCCTGTACTGGGAGGGATTTAAAAGAGATATGCCATCCACCGACCGCAACTAAAGATGAAGCCCTCTAGGAGTAGTAGTATTCTTATTATCATTAAGATCAGAATGAGAGAGCAAATCCAGAATGTACCGCTGTTGCGATAAATAAAAACCATCATTTGTAGAAGTAACCTCAATCCCTAGAAAATATCGATGAGGTCCAAGATCAAACATCACGA
The DNA here is from genome assembly GCA_019359835.1 of Pharus latifolius. Lineage (NCBI taxonomy): Eukaryota > Viridiplantae > Streptophyta > Magnoliopsida > Poales > Poaceae > Pharus > Pharus latifolius. The sequence continues at coordinate 67,330,580 of CM033328.1, read as the reverse complement.
ACTGCTCATCGAAACGATGCTTCATAGAGTCAATATAAGATGGATCATCACCAGTTTTAATCATGTCATTAACATAGAGTAAGAGGATTGTCCAACTCGTGAGGAAGTGTGAATAAATAAAGCTGGATCATGCTCACTAGCGACAAAACCAGCTTGAAGAACAACTTAACTGAAGCGCTCAAACCAAGCATGTGGGGCTTGTTTGAGTCCATGTCCATAAAGAGCACGACGAAGACAACAGACATGACCAGTTGGACACAAAAAATCTGGTGGAGGTTTCATATAAACTTCCTCTTGTACCCTCCTGACATGACCAAACTGTTTGCAATAATGACGCTAAATATTTTTCCTAGTTGCCGAACCAGAGGGACGTGTCATACCAGAAGCAGCCTGCAAACTCATGGGTAGCCCAAGAAGACCAGCAAAAGAATGGGGCTGCAGAGCAGCTAAAACAGTGTAAGATTGAGGCATCTGGATAGGCTCAGTAAGAGAATGCGAACATATCACCTTAGTAAAAAGGAAAGTAAGTGAATCTTCCATGTTCGAAAAATTGGTGCAACTAAGAATTTGAGCCCGAATAAACTCACTTAGGGCGAAGACGCAACACACAATGCTGCTCCTCACAAGTACGAAGCCCAATGCAGTGGTCACAAATCAGATAAGGAGAAGAAACCATGGAGTCAATCAGGCACCAAATAGAGTGAAATTGACCATAAAACTCTTCAACAGAGGAGTCCTACTGCTGAAGGGTCAGAAGATGTTGAATAAGATAATACCGGTGAACCACACAATTCGGAAGATATTGACGCTGCAAATACTCCCACATCTCTTGTGCCGAAGATAGTCACATAAGTCCATCCGAATGAAAACTTCTACACTCTCACAAAGAACAGCTTGAGCACGTGCCTCATCAGTAAACCATCTCTCCATAGCCTCTGAACCAGCTTTATCATCTGGTTTGCAAGAAGTACCAACAGTATGACCCTAGAGCCACATCCCATTGAGGATCATGCGAATAATAGAAGACCACTCTTTGAAATTTTACCCATTCAACTTGACATCGAATGTAGATAGAAAACCAAGAGACATGTTGGAAGCCATAATCACCAATTGAAAAAGATCAAGCCACCAAGCAAAAAAGAAAACACAAAAACAATATCTAACACTACACCTGACCAGACAAAACTACATCAAACCACACTTCGGTTTTAGACCAACCCAAACCACACTTCAGTCCAAAGCAGACTAGCGAAGATGGAGATGGTGGTAGACGGCGGGTGGCAGGCGGAAGCGGCTGCAACTATGTTGGCAACGGCGGTGGTGGACAACGGCGAAGGCGGAAGGTAGTCAGAGGCGATAGCAGTAGCAGCAGTACGAAGTACGAGACGACGGCAGTGGCGGCTTAAAGAAAGGAAGCAGCGGCGGCAGCATGAAGGACGAGAGTGGCGGTGGCGGCCGAAGAAAACCGCCCATATCTACCCTAAAGATGAAGAGCTGCTCGTCGGAAAAGAGGCCGGCAACCAGATCGGTGAGTGGATCTAGGGTTAGGATTAACCTTGGTTTACCACGTTAGGTTTTGGGAAAAACACTGATGTCACTATAGTCGACCGATGAGGTTTATATATGGTAAATGGACATGAGATAGAATAGGAAAGAGATAAAACAAGTGGACCTTGATCCTAATATAATACACATATACATATATGTACATTCACAAACACAACATTAGAAATATTAAATATCCAGCTAGTTTCTCTTATTGTGTTTTTCTTTAAACACAGAGTAGGCATGGTGTTAAACTATGTCCCCATTCACACAAGAAATTACCGTCTGTGCTTCAAATAAGGTCTTCACCAAGCGACTGTCTGAATGAAGCTGTTCTTCAACAAGCCTTGTTGTTTCTTGAAGAGCAGCTTTGCAATCAGGACCAGCTGATTCTCCAACCTACAGAAAAATGACCATACAAAGGTTTAAATCACAGTAAGAAGAACATCTCTCAAAAGAAAAACAAACAAACAAACAGAGCAGTGGCATGATTTCATCGCATCAATTAGGATATGCCATCCGTACAACACCAACCTGCCTGTCAAAGTCAGTGAAGTTGTAAACAGCAAGAACAACCCCCGAGCTCGCAAGGCTTCCACATGTCAAGTGAGGGAACTTCAGCCTGAACCAGGCGCTGAGCGCACCAGGGTACGAAACTCCAAAAACAAACCAAGGATTATCGGATCCCGAGCTGTTGTGCTTGGCATTCAAGATTTCCTTCAAACAACAGGCAAATACAAAGTAGAACTCACAGTGAGTTATATGGATAATATAGTGAATCAATTAACATAACATAAATCCCCACCTGATAATATTGGCGGAAAACAGCCAAATCGAACAGAGCCTGCTTCGACGACAGGAACCTGAGGTTCTCCAATGTTAAACGCTTGAAAGGAGAGCTCTTTCCATAGTACCGGTGCTCGGGAGAAACCAATGCGGCACCAAACTTTTTTGCAATCACCTAACAGCAAACATTCTAACAATTCAATATGTTACTGAAACTGGAAAACCTTCAATCACAGCCTATGCGGTTTAGTTTTTGTTGCTGCATGCTTTTCTGTTTTGCTCTTAAATACTCTTGGATGTAATGGATTATGACCTGGTGTCTTGTTTCGTAAGAAACAGGGGTTTCTACCCTAATATCTAAAAAAGATTCAATGTGTTACTTACTACTTACATGCATCCCGAATGTGAAATATGTTACTTAGTACTTACCTGCATCCGAAATGTGAAAAGGGTCAGTACGACTCACGGCTAAGTAATCATTGGGAATGCCGTTGCAGGCGTATTCGCCGCAGATTCTTAGGAACACCGGGCCGTCGGAATGCCGGTGGTAGTCAAGGAATTCAAAGTACCGCTGCTTGAACTGCCGATGGTCCTGCGCGGTAAGAGACGAAGGCGTTAAGTTTACACGAAATGGCACAGAGCACCCTGCACTTGGGTGGTAATTGGTTAGATTGAAATGGGTTAAATGGATTGGATTTAGAAATGGTTGGTTTTAAATAGGTTGAAATATGTAAGAGACAAAATTGGGTCGGATTAAATTGGATTGGCTTAAAAACAAAGAGTTGAATTGAGATGGAAAAATTTGAGATGATAATGTGTTGATACTGGAATGTAGACTATAAAACAATTTGGATTCATATTCTTTTTCCCTCAACTTCTTGCATACTTAATACCCTTTCGAATGAATTGATTAAGTATGGATTGAAAATGGATAAGAAAATGGTCAACTTATGTTGAGAGAAAAGATTAAGATTGGATTGAGTTGAATTAGATTTTATAAGATAGGTTATGAGTTGAATGAGACTTGAGTTTTAATTTTTATTAAAAAAGTGGATTAGATTTCAGCTCTTTACCTCCCTGCCTCGACCAGGCGAAATTGCAAACAACTCCCCCGCACAGATGCTCGCAGGGGGCATTTTACAAATTTTGGGAAATTCCAGGGGGTAAGATGAACTCCAATTTTATAAGAGACAGGTAGAGAAGTAGAGACTTAACGGTGGGGGAGAAGTGGTCGAGGGTTTGGTCCATCCAGTGCTCGTCGCGAGTCAGGTAGCGCTCGCGGCGGGAGAGCGGCGGAGGCGGCTGCCGGAATCCTAATGAATCGGCGCCGCGCACGGCGAGGAGGAGGAGGAGGAGGGAGAGGAAGCGAGCACCAGACCCCATCGTCTTCTACTCGAAGTCTTCCGTTTGGCGTTTGGGTTTATAATGGGAGCTCAAGTGCTAAGACTGCAAGCCTAGCTCGCTCATAAAGTAAAAAAGACATGTTCTTGGCTTGTTTCGTGGCCTCGTGGGCGCAAGGCTAATGGCAAGGGGTGTCTAACATTACTAATATTTTACAACTCACTACTGTTTACTATTCTCCTTTCTGATTGAGCCACATCGTCTTTTTTGTTCTGACCGTTCAATCAGTTCTGTTCTCCGCTCCGATCTTTCCACGTCAATGCATTGTTGGCTCCCAGGTCCGCGTGTTGCTTTCGCTCATTGTCTCGCGTCCGTGCGTGGCGGCGGCGGGGGGCGCAATAACGGCCTTATTGTCGGCGTCGGCACGGGCACTGAAGCAACGGTAGCTGTGCGGCGGCGGCGGGGCGCTGCGGCAGGTTGCGCATGCCGTATGCTCACCTCGCGCGCCACGAGCTTACCGTGCTCTGGCTATGTTCGCGTGTGTAGCTTCTAGGCCCCTATAGAGTGTTTTAATAATTAATGACAACTACAAATGCTATATTAATGTTACCTGTCTAGTTGTATCAAAGAGAGTACTTAAAAGACAGGTCAATGAAAGGCAAAGAAAGAGCCTCATGATGAAGAAAGAGCATTGATCAAAAGGGCAAAGGTATGAAATAGGATCTTTTCCATTTTTATCGGTCTAAGGTGATTAGAGAAGAATTTTGACCGGATTTTAGAATAGTTGCCGTACTATTAAGAGGAGCATGTGGTGTATCACAATATACTTCATCTATGTGCCACAAATCTTAAAATCAACCTGCATTGCATACTAGAAGGTCATATTCCTCAAAATGCTTGTTTCAGCTCAGTTCAGCTCAGTCTGTCTCAGTCGGTCTGACCGTGAGTTAGACCTGTCTGACCGAATTATCGGACTAACCGTTTAAAATCTCGGACTGACCGAAGTTGTGTCTTTGCATATTATATTTCTGTTTAAGGTCGGTCTGTCCGTAGTTATTTTGTCGGTCAGACTCCTGGAACCTCTTGATTTATCCTTCAGGAATTTTGAGCTATTACGGTCTGACCGTTTGTTATACCGGTCTGACCGTGAAATCGGTCTGACCGAGTTTTTGAACTGCGGTCTGACCGTTTGGCCGGTCTGTCCGTATATTTCGGCCTGACCGTATAAGGTGTCCAGAAACTATGTCGTCTCTGGACAGTTCACGGTCTGACCGAAATAGGCTCCGGTCTGACCGTATGTGTGCCTGACAAGGGCAGTTGAGCATTTATTGCGCCTGTTTAATGCCGTTGCAATTGCGGCGGTCTGACCGAGCTTGTGCCTGCGGTCTGACCGCCAGGTGATCTTTTTCTCCCAACGGCCTGTAACGGCTATATTAATTGTGGGGGGTATATATACTCCCATGCACGGCTCTGTTCATGACTTTTGCATAATCTTGAGCATTGTCATCATCCTTGAGAGCCTAAGCTAGTTTCATACACTCTAGGTTTCAAATTCTCAAATTTGTGAGAGTGTGCATTTGAGATCTTCTAGTGCATTGCATTTAGATCATTGAATCAATCGTGTGGCACTAGAAGAAGGCAAAGTGATCATCACCGGCTTGTTACTCTTGGAGTTTGCCGGCTCCTAGACGGCTAGGAGAAAGGTTTTGAAGAGCTCTTCAAGGAAAATTGTGAAGAAGCTTCAAAACGTCTTGTGAAAGGTTGAGCACGCCTTGCCGGAGCGGTAAAGTGCATCCTTAGTGAAATCGAGGTTTGGATAACTCATCACACTATTCCGGCTCAAGATATAGGTCACTTCTCGAGAGAAGATTGACTAGATAGAGGAGCGGTTAGAGATTTGAGTTTGCCTCAACGTGGATTAGGGGTGATCGGCAAATCACCGAGACCACGGGATATATCCTTGTGTTGAGATTGCTCATTGTTCATCTTGTGTTATTTAAATTGCTCTCATTTACTACAAATTGTTTGATTTATTGTAATTTGGTAAAATCGCCTATTCACCCCCCCTCTAGTCGATATCCTAGATCCTTTTCAGCGTGTGCGCCAGGCGCTTGCCATGCGCACCCACCACGTGCTGGCACGCGTGTGTGCCGTGTTGGCTACGTCCTGCTGCACACTCAATATGGCCACAGCCACGTGCCTCGCCGTGGCTACACGCCTTTGCTTTTCTCCAACGTTGTCGGCCCTTGGCCACCGCCTTGCCGAGCCTCTAGGTACTGCCACTTCTAGTGCTACTACATCTACAAGTGTGTATGAATGCATGTGTCTATCTCTATGTATCTGTGTGTATGTGTGTTTGAATGTATGTATGTGTATGCATGTAATTGTGCTAGAGCTGGTTGACAAAACTGAAGCTTCAATCCTCATTTTTGTTGCTGCTGTTATAGCCACTGGACGACAAGGGCAGCTGATGATGTATATGCGTGCATTTGCTATTTGTTGTGCAAGGAAGGAAGATGATAGTTCGATTCGACTAGCATCGTAGTCGACTCTAACTTTATTTCTCGACCAATCTGGTGGTCAATGAATTAATCATCAAATTTCATATGTTTACACATACATGAGATTTAATCAAGAAATGTTAGATTATAGCAATGTGGTGATAGTATGGCTCTTTTTTTCTTTTTACAAATTAGAGCAATTAATTAGTGTACCAATCCTATCCAAAAGATACAAGAAACAACAAAACATATTTGAGATGATAATAAATCATATTAGTAGTGATCGTTGAGCTTTTGCTTGCCGTCGACGACTCGATCTTTGACCACCTCCACGGCCACATCTCGTCGACCCAAGGCGGCTTCGACCACGATAGTTATGTCGACCATGACAACTCCGTCGACCACACGGCGGGTTTTGGTCGGTGCGTCCACGGGCTTCGATAACTACAACTTTGCATTGCGACCATTGCTGCCACCCCACTACTCGCTGCTCCTTTCAACTACGACCATCCTTCAACGAGTTTCCACGGCCACACTGTGCACGTGACTATTGCTGCCTCCGCGCTACTTCTCGCCGCTTTCGACCACAACCATCCGGTGCTCCCCACAGCGGATTTTGGTCGTCCAACCGACCAGCTTCGCCGCCCACACCCGTTATGCTCTTCGCGTTTGTCCCGGAGGCTTTCCCGCTGCAACGCGCAGACACCTCACTAGTTTAAAAGGTTATTGGAAAAATATTTTATGTAATATGACACCGACTTCTCTTCAAAAAATTCCTTAGTAATTTTTAGAGAAAAGAGCGTAAAAAATATTTATTTATTTATTGAAGAAGATAAAAAATTCTTAAAAACAAGGACATATAAATTGAAAAGACATACAATTAAGAAAAATCAAACAATCACTGCCTCAGCTGACGCCTCTCCTCCCCTCATTGAAATAAAAAAAATATTATTTATTTTTTCCTGGTTTGAACCCAGCCTAATGCACTCTGTGCTTTGGATTCCTTTTGTGGAAAATACGAAGAAAAAAGGTTCTACCCGTACACGCTTTTAAATTTCATTTTCTTTGTAGAATTTTGGCATCATATTAATCAATGGTTAGAGCTTATCAATTAAGAAATAGTTAGACGTCCCTAATCAATCGATTAATCTTCCTTTCGAAAAAAAATCTGCATCTAATCAGTGGAGGACTGAAGTCTAAGCATGTAGGCATGTAAAAGTATGCAATAGGAGCATGCATTAATATTGTGACCTTTTGAGTTCGTCTCACGCATCTCTTACATGTCACGTCATGTTTCTGAAGTAGTGTAAGTTCCAGACAAATAAGTGGAAGAGATGTTTAACGTTCCCTGGTTTACAAGCTACAACTCCGAGATATTGGTGAGAGCCACCCAAAAGGTTTTTCGGGGCAACGGTGAAAGAGTTGCACACTGGCTGTATCAGCAGCAGAATACTGGGTATCATGTGAATGCCTCTTATTTCAGTCAAGTTATTTTGTTGGGCAGGGAACATTCACAGCCTTCCAGGAACAATCTGCAATGAGTACAATAAATAACAACCATATTGCCTGGATCTTTCGAAAAAGTGCTTAGTAACTCGTGCGAGTTATCAAGAAGAAGCCACTCCCCATCTCAACTCCTCGTAGTGATGTCCTAAAATAGAGAGACATGAATCAGAACTGAATTGCAGTAACATGTAGCTAGCCGTTCGGCATTATCTTTCGACAACATGAAAGCTCAGAGTTACCAGCAGAAATGCCTAGGTTAAAAGAAATTTTTTTTTACCGTAACCCATTAAAAAAAATTAATTTCAAAAATAAGTTACAAAAAAAATTACAAAACTAACTTTCAGTCACTGACCTCAATCAACGACTGAAACCAATAAAACTGGGCCAACGACTGAAAATGTGACAGCACACCCAAATAGATATAACAACAATGCACATATGTTAGGTCTTATCCACCAGGCTATTTTTAAAATCAATTTTTTTAATGAGTTATCTAAAACAAATTCTGGTTAAAAGAATAGCAAAAGATATCACTACTAGTTCAAAATCTAACCTTGATCTTGGCATTGTGATAACCACAAGTCAATGTGCTCGATGATCTGCTTTCTTACTTTATTCACAGCTTCTGGAGACGAACATTTTGAAGAATCACCTAATGAGCATAAAATACATGAAATTTCAGATTTGGATTTGGCCACAACACAAACAACCAGTATTTATAAGTTTCAACTAACCTAAATACCGAGTCCATTGAATGATTCATTGACGGCATAAATCCTAATTTCTTAACTCTCAAAATAAAAATGCACTACTGCAAAAGCTCAAGAGCCACTTCTCTAGTAATAGTATCTATGAGAAGCTCCAGAGAAGGTTGAAAGTTTTTAATCTACCTTCAATATTCGAAGGAAATTGGGGGCATCCTCCGAGATCACTGCAATGCCCACAATTGCTGCATTTGATCAAGTACGATGGCACTGCAGGTTTTGCAATACTTCTATAAGCATATGCTAAAATGCCAATAGAATAATTGTTTGAACCTTGCTCTTAATGGACACAGAACAATGCTCCTGAAAAATGAAAATGGTCACTATGAAATAAAAACTCTAATGCTCACTGTCTTCTGATGATTCCTGCTTAGAAGCATGGCGCCACGGATCTTGAGAGCCATTTGCAAACACAATTTTAGAACCTGCAGACATTTAATATAACAACTTCAGAAAAAACTGGAGAACTTTCTTACCAGCAGCTTAATGATTGGACTACCATGTAAGTCCTAGTGCAAATCCAAAATACTTTGCCCAAACCATTATGCATGTTTGAACATTCGCAATAACCATACATAGGCCATGCTATTAGATATAGAGCTTTCTAAGGAGGTGTGAAGAGGGACAATTAACTCTGGATATGCCACTGGCAACTAATTGGTCTTTTATTAACATAAATTCACTCATCACGAACTCAGATATTTGCCCTCTATGTGCATCCTGGGACCTGGACCTCACAACATGAATGTGCTAAAGATGCCTGAATGGTACAATATCACATAAGTTCATAGTGTTTATTATGTTTTTTGTTTCTTGTCTCGTACAAATGGAATAAATTAGAAACAACCAAATTTTCATGTTCAGGGACAACACAATGATAGTGCAATTTTTTTTTCCTTTTGAGTTTGCAGGCACAAATAAGCATGTTATCAAGCATGCATCATAGTCTGAGAGACTCACAATAAATAGAAAAAGAAAGAAATGTATCGTGTAATAGGGCTAAAGTAAATTAGACAAAAACCAAACCTGCAATTTTTGTTCCCCCATAGTACAAGTTTGTGATGAACACATCAGGATAAACACCTTCCCCGAAAACATTTCTGCATAGGTCCAAATGGTACCTAAAAGTGTATGAAACAAAACAAGCATAAGGATAAAATATATGAATACAGAATAACAGAAACACAACCCAATCCCCCAAAAATTAGCATAAAAAAACAGTTGCAAAACATGTCCAAGATAAACATCTAACTCAAAAGAGAAAGCACAAAAAAAAAATGCCATGATAAAAAGCTACATATAACAGATAATAATTAATAAGCCAACACAAAGTATGATATCCTGTAGTTAATTGTGGAGTCTACAGCCAATGTTATAAGCACAACTTTTTGTAAAAGTGAGTCCATTTTTGGTCTGACCAAAGGATAATTGGTAAAAAGGAGGAGATTTGACTTAAGGAGAAGATATATGTATACAAGTCAACCTTGTATTGACCTTTGCAGAACGGACACTATCATTCTTTGGCGCCACTTGGAAATATGCAACCTCACTGCAGACTTGGAACCACCACAATCTAGGGCCTATATAAAATCAATTGTTAAATACATAGTCAGTTGTCACACAATACACATAGCATGTTTGGATAACATTAACACTTCAGATAAGCATAAGTATCCTATTTTGAACTAAGAAAAATATGCATGCTATTTGCTACACAGAAGATCAGGGTTAGTGTTTACCAGAATCAGCAGGAGTTGTGTTCTTCAAATGCTGTTGATCATATGATGCTACTGATGACCCAAATTTTCCAAAGTAATAATCTTTCACGTAATGAGCAAACGCTTCCTGTATAGCCACATTGTTAGAATGGATCCAAACCTGGAAACTGAAACTCCTTATGTAAATCTACAAGAAATGTACAGTAGCACCAATAAAATAGTCTATAATGTTTATATTTCTAGCTTGTCTGTGCATATACCCACAGAAAATCTGCTGGTGTGATGCTATATAAGGAATTGATAAAAGGAAAAAAGAGTCATACATCAACTAATGAAACGGTTATGCTTTGTCTAAAACAAGAATGATGCTACAAATTTAGTCCCTTCTGCTAAAGTTTACCCCTTTGACAAAACTTTGGAAGTTTTTAACCATTATGCTTAGAAGTTTAGATTAAGGGAGTGATGTTCTCAGGGGTGGACCGAGGAATTTGCTCCACTGGGGTTAAAATTTTACTGAAGTAGTCACTAGTATGGATTGATAATTGTTTGGTGGGGTCATTAACTAGCAAACTTTGGACAACCACCACACTAAAAGCTACTTCCTCACAGCGGCTGCAACAGGTGACTGGGTTCATTTGAACCCAAGTCCACTGAAGATGAGTCTGCCCCTGGATGTTGCCCAATGCCCATTCTCCCTTTCTAAAATGGAATATGATGTATTAAGAGTCAACTTCCTCAACTAATTAGAAAGAAAACAGAAAAATTGAGGACAACTTGTTAATAGAAAACACGAAACAACTAAGATAGTATAGTATCATAAAAATTAGTGGGGAAAAAAATGTGAACACTAGAAAACTATAAGCTTAAAAATTGTCATTGGAAAAGGAAATATACAAAAGAAAAATCAAGCAAAGCAACAAAAAATAGTAAAATTATGAAAAATAATTTAGTACTTTACAAATAATCAAATACTTATGGACTGATGACACCACTATTGTTCTGTTAACTCCATTTTTGTACAGTTTAAATTTTTTTCTCTTTTTACTGAAACATCCAGTGGGCCTGGAAATATAACCTATTTGTGGTCAGAGGTTGAGATTAGACACAGAGTGATACATAATTTGCCTTTGATGGCCTCTTTTCTATTAGAGGTTGTAGGACAAATTAGAAGTTCTGCAAGCGAAACCAGTTGAGTATACAGTGTTATTTCAAAATGATAGTCTGGAACTGTACTCAAATTGAGATTGGAATTTATGCTTGAGCATGGGTTGATATAATATCCTTTATGAAGTTATGCTGCTCTCTTTTCCAATGACAGTGTGTAGAACAAATGACAAGCATTCTGGTGTAATTTCAAACCGATGATGCTTACCACCAAGTTTGTGCCATTCTTCTTTGCATCAACTAGAGGGGAGCAAACAGCATCAGGATTACCATATTGGAACTGCAAATAACATATGTTCTCAACACAAGAAATATTTTCAACAGCCAACAAAGTCGAAAATGTGCATTGAGCATACCGCAATGGCTGCAGCATCTGCCAATAAGTAGAGGAAGTCACCATCATTCTTTAACTGCAAATATCAAAAAAGAAATTGATAGGACTAAGAGAAATATATGAACATGAAAGTGGATAATATCACACGGGAGGCTATACCAAATCCAAGAAATTAGAAATTTAATATAAGCAATCATCCCTCAAAAGAAAAGTCACCGTAGATCTGCAAAGAGCTGCTAGTAAGAATTAACAATTTAACCTACTAAGTTTCCACTTCCCCAAAGACATGATGGTTCATATTTAAATCTTCCATATCCTGGTCAGGCATACCAGATGTCTATGGATGCCATGGATTAGTATACCAGCTAGTATGAAAAACCCCAAATCCCACCAGACCATCACTAGTAATCTCCAAAGAAGGCACAAGATCAGGGATGTATTATTATCTAGCATGTTTCTTTTAGCAGCATCACTTTCTCTTTGACTCTTTGAGTTAACATGGATCTCTTCAGACCATTTTGTCCTTTTTTAGCTTTCTGCATACTAAAATCATTGATGAAATAGTTTAAGACCACTGGGTGACAGCACCCTCCAAATCAAAAATTAGTATATTAGTGCAACTAGAATGGTGTCACTAAATTGTTAAAACAATAGTTAATAGTAAAATACAATCTATGATAACTATCAAACAAAAGATTACCGTAGATGCTCCAAACAACCACTTCACTGAGTTGCTATCAGACCGAAGCTGTTCTTCAACAAGTCTTGTTGTTTCTTGAAGAGCTTCCTTGCATTCAGCACCAGCAGACACCCCCACCTATATAGTGGTAGGTCTTGTAGAAACTTTATGTGCAAATAGAGCATGAACAGAAAGCACAAGTTAACCGCATAAATTAGAATGTGTACCATAGGTCCCAGACTAACCTGCTTGTCAAAGTCAGTAAAGTTGTAAACAGCAAGAACAACGCCTGAGCTTGCAAGACTCCCACATGTCAAATGAGGAAACTTCAGTCGGAACCAAGCACTGAGCGCTCCAGAATATGACCCTCCAAAAACAAACCAAGAACTGTCTGCTCTCGAGCGATTATAGTTGACATTTAATGTTCCCTTTAAACAACAGAAAGGCATAACTCAGAACAAGAGAACACTGAATAAAATACTAAAATGTTAACAGTGCAAATGGCCATAGAGGGAAAGGCGCACCTGATAATATTGGCGGAAAACAGCCAAATCAAATAGGGCCTGCTTCGACGACAGGAACCTAAGATTTTCTGTTGCGAAGCTCTCAAAAGGGGAACTCTTTCCATAGTATCGATGCTCAAGAGAAACCAATGCAGCACCAAACTTCTTTGCCAACACCTAAGTACACAAGTCATTTCACATATAGATGACCTAATAGTTCGAGCTAATGCATATAACCCAATACATAAAGAGCAAATCATGTCAATAGAGTATGGAATAAAGAATGTGCAATCATATATTCATAAAACTCACAGCTGAGTAGTCGTTGGAAATCCCATTGCAGGAAGATTCTCCACAGATTTTGAGGAAGACTGGTCCATCTGGAGCTCGATAGTAATCAAGAAATTCATAATATCGCTGCTTGAATTGGCGATGATCCTATGTAGGCAGAAAAAAATTTAAATTTCAAGTCATTAAAATAATTTTTATTTCAACTCCTCAATAGCGTCACTTTTGCATTCAAAGGCCCCTTCTCAGTGTAACAAATGACGGTCCTCTATCAAAAAAAAATTGTGTTTTGTTTTTATTTCCAATTTTCGTCCTGTCCTCATAGTGCAGCATTCCAAGTCGCAACAACCAGATGAGGAGAGGAGAGAGAGCGGGTGATGACGGCGCCAAGGGTGGTCGCCCTTGCTGGGGGTGGGGAGGATTGATGGGACCATTGAGTGATGGAGAGAGCAAATTCATTTATGAGTAATGGGCCCACCAGGGTTCATCAATTTCAGCTAGCCTACAGACAACCTCACACCATACTCAAAAAAGGAGGTTGCTTTTTAGTGAAAAAGATACAAGTATCTGATCGCCAGATACTCTGTTATCCAACGCATACAGAGACATCAAATTCACATGGAGTAATTAGCTCTCTATTGTAGTTGAGGGCTGTATTAACACACTGCATCTGAGCTGGTAAGAGTAATAACATGGCGTTACATAAGAGAGGTGGAATTCACGAAAAAACTACTGTTTATCCACACTCCCAAGCTCCACATGTGCGATTATGATGTTGTAGATTAAGATGTGCTACCTCCAAATTATGTAGCTTTAGAGGTTTAGTTCAAATCATTTGGCTATAGGGCTGCAAAGGATTCAACTCGTAATAATCTGACACATCCATAGGAGAATCCAAACAGACAAGGTGGGAAAATGAATCCCAACTACTCAAGAGTGACAAAAGCAGAATTCCCCCCAAAAAAGTACAGAACGGAAATACCGAATCGATTGGCCAGACACAGAGACTTAACGGTGGGGGAGAAGTGGTCGAGGGTTTGGCTCATCCAGCGCTCGTCCTGCGTCAGGTAGTGGCCAGCGGCGCCCACGCGGCCGCCGCCCACGAGCGGCGGCGGCTGCCAGAGCCCGATGGACTCGGCGCCGCGCGCGAAGAGGAGGAGGAGGAGACAGGTGGAGGCGCGGGAGAAGACGCAAGCACGCGACCCCATCGTCTTCGGCTGGGAGTTTCCTTCGAGTTTCCTTCTGTATATGATCCGTTTTTCCAGTGGGAGGATGCTCAAGCTTTTGCTTTACCAACAGACTAAGCATGTGCATTCGAATAACTAGAGCTTGCAGTTGTGTGTTCCATACCAAAAAAAAAAAACTTTCTGAACTCATTTTATTTACTTGTCTATATTTTACTAGAGTAATATATATTTATATTGATATGTATATGATATATATAGAGGAGTCAAAATAAAATAAAATTTGTGTTATCACTTATAAAAATAAATTTCTCAACAAAAATACTGAATATGATATGTCTAATGTTTTTACATAATAACTAACTCAATCTAAAATTATTAAATAATTTAATAATATAAAGTAAGTCATCAATACAAACCTTGTTCCCATTATGCTCTATGGTAAAATATTCAATTGACATTTCAATTTATGATATCATTTGATGATTATTTACAAATTTCAATGTTGCTCGCCTCTCCCATCTATTGAATCGAAAATTTAGTTGTAGCTAGTGGTGATAGAGGAAACCTCGGTAATTTCAATTTCTCGCAACAAATAGCAAAAAAATTCTTTTTTTTTTTTTTTTGCAAGATCGGTCTTGAGTAACATTGAAATGGGTCTCGGTAGTTTCAATTTCCTTCAATTTCTTGCTATTTCTTGCAACAAATAGCAAAAATACTCAATTTCTTTTAGGACTGATTTTTACATGCACCTGATTTTCTTTTAGGAATAATTTCTTTTTTAGTTCGTTTTCCTTGCTTCCATCAAACTTGATCAATGGGTCTTCTCGATGAGATGTATCATCTAGTTTTTTTCTCTTTACAAACGTTCAAATCAACACACACAAAAATAGATTAACTGGTGGAAAAAATAATTGTTAATGCTTTCATATCAACACCAAAAACAATGTCTAATTGACATGGATTAAGAATTTCTTAATTAGATAGGTGCAACATACTTCTCCAATGATACTTTGTAAATCCATTTTTATGTATAATTTCATATTAATTCACTGTAGGCTATAAAATTACAAACTAGATTGCACTTCACTATATTTTGTTCAATTAGTCAAACATTTGAATGACATAATTTTTTTTAATCTAGATGCTAGCATGCAATTGCCGCAATGCGAAATGCTCCACTACACTAATAATATCAAATTTAATTTTTGTATCTCATGCGCCCATTTATTTTCTTTTAAATACCAAATACTCAGGGACTTTAATATGCTCAATTTATCAGAGGATTTTGGTGACTGGTCAGGCTTTTTTCAATCCATCGGCGTTTCGTGAGGTGCTTCAACAAATGTTCTCCAGCATATTTTATGTCACGTATGCGAAACACCATCCGAAACACTCCTTACTCCAACCCATCGGCGTTTCGCGAGGCGCTTCGCTTGGGGCCCGCATATACAATATTTATTACAGATTAAGAAATCACTAAAATAAAATTCGGATAATTCGAAGACAACAAATTAAAAGATAAATATTGTAAATAACGTAAAAAATTTAAAATTATTTTTATTTAAATGGCACACGGGAAAAAACATGACATGTACTTAATTAAAATTCGGAAACAGTCGGCCGTTAACGACCGCACAAACAACTACTCCTTGGTATCATCGCCCCCGAAACGCTGCCAAATGTACTCGACAAGATCCCGTTTCAATTGCTGATGCATTGGGCGAGCACGGAACGCATTATTTCGATTTAGCATCTGTACGAAAATTAGCGGAGCACTATCGTGGATAGTAGACGGTGTCACGGTTGATGTCTCTTGACTATCGTACAATTGAGTGATCGGATCATAAGAGTGCCGCTCATCCTCAATTATCATGTTATGGATGATGACATACGCTTTCATAATATTGGCAAGGGTTGACTGTCGCCAAAATCGACTAGAGCCGCGGACAATAGAAAATCGAGTTTGCAACACCCCAAGTGCACGCTCCACATCTTTTCTTGCCCCTTCTTGATGTTGTGCAAACAATCTGAGTTTCTCCGTTTGGGGCAAAGGTACGGTCTTCACGAAGACAGCCCACTCTGGGTAAATACCGTCGACCAGGTACTACTCCATATTGTACTCTGTCCCATTAACAGAGAACTGAACAGTAGGAGCTTGCGTGCAATACATCAGTGAAAAAGGGGGATTGGTTACGCATGTTGATGCTGTTGTTGGATCCTGCGATACCAAAGAAGGCATGCCATATCCACAAGTCTCTAAACGTGACCACTTCAAGTATTATTGTAAGGACTCCATAATCACCACTGGTGAATTAGCCCCTCCATGCAACTGGGCAATTGCACCATTCCTAGTGCATGCAATCGATGCTCCCAGCATCCCTGGGAAACCGCGGTCCTCTCCTTCCTGGAGCAGACGCTGAAGGTCTTCAACGTTAGGTTTACGGAGATATTCCTCCGCGAATCGATCATTCCTTCGACGAATCGCCCCGTGCACCCGATGGTCGTCGACTCTCCGATGCATACGTACTTGTCGATAGCATCGGTGAGGGAGCCGTACGACAACATGCGCAAAGCCGCAGTGCACGTACTTCTGCAGTGGAGATAGCCCCTTTCAGTTGAGGGCATCTCTCCTCTCGGTGAAGTATAGGGACCACCCCCCAAGAGCTTCGACGATTCGCAAAAAGAGGGGTCTCCCCATTCGGAATCTTCTGCGAAACAAGTAGTCGGGGTAGACCGGAACATCGGCGAAGTAGTCCGCGACTAGATGGTTATGACCACCTTCGTGATTTCTTTCGATGTACCTTCTGCTACCTCCTCGACGGCGGTGCGAGGTACCAGCGTGAATGCTGGCTTCAACATCACCAAGAGCGTGACGCAAAAGGGATTCGACCGTCAAAAAGGTCTGTGCAAACCCCATTGTGAACTCTTCCATTTGGTTGATAGCTTTGTCCTCAGCACTACTTGTGCTTAAGCTGGACGACATTTTCTTGGGGTTGATTGTGAAGTTGAGATCGCCAAGAACGAAGGCTTCGGTTCTGAAGTTGAGATTACTGAGTTGTGAAGATGAGAGCACGAGGGGGGTCGAAATATATAGGGGGAGAAGCGAATCGATCACATGCGTCGACTCCAATGACTAAAATCCAAACGTACCGATCACATGCGTCGGCTCCAACGGTTAAAATCCGAAGGCATCAATCACATGTGTCAGCTCCAACGATTAAAATCGAAAGGCATCGAGCAGATGTCTCAGCTCCAACGGCTAAAATCCAAAAGTATGGATCACATGCGTCGACTCCAACAGCTAAAATGCAAAGGCATCGATCATGTGTCAGCTCCAACGGCTATAATCCAAAAGTATCGATCACAAGCCACAGTGCGAACAGGTGAATCCAAAATGATTTAAATTAATAGTGCGAGTACAATTTTTAAAATGAAAAGTACATTGTTTGGGCTACTATTTATTCTTCATATCCTTAAGCTGTTCGTTGATGTATTCTATTGCAGTTGCATGCGTCTCCTTACGGTCATCCGAGAAATGGGATGTATCCATCATAAGTAGTGTCATCAACGACTTCATAAATGCGGTCTTTTCTTTGCTTTTGGCCATCCCCTGCAATTTATCGGCTACAGCAAGGACTTTATTAGCCACTAGTAAGCTCGACGTTGACTTTGACGATGCGCTCTAGGGTCTCCTTGGACGTCGACAATGTTTCACCCAGTTTGCCCTTACCCTTCCGCTTCTGTTTTGCCGCGTTCCGCCCTTGCGGTCGTGGAAGCTCGACGAGGTCATTGTCGTTGTTCGGCGACGACGTATGCGTACCTTCTTCGTCGACGCGAGCCCTTTTCGAAGAATCGAAGTAGCTTCGGCACCACTTCGGTTGACCACGTATGGTACTCCATCAACGTTCCAAGATGAATGGATGACCAACCTCCTGCCTATATATGTCGCGTGCTTGTGACATCAACTGGTTGTCCGAACGACCGCTGGTATATGCATCACGCAACATGCAGTAGATGCCATTGAACTAAACAATTTTCTTATTACTCTTTTGCCAATGGTTTTTGCAGTGCCTGAGGTCTTGTCTGCGATCACACGGACTGCTCGAGTTGTACTCCTAAGTGACCTTCGACCAGTACGTGTCGAATTTTTTGTTGCTCCCATCGATCGGGTCGAGGGAGTTATTCAACCATACACTGATCTGAATCAAAAAAATTTAAAATCGTTCAAAAATTTAATATTTAGATGAACCTGGGAAAAAAATGTACATTAACAAAATTTAATATTTAGATGAACACTCACAAGTCGCATGTCGTCTTGTTGCAATCAGAGCATTCGTTTATGCGGTCATCCAACATTGTCGTCCTCCACGATGACGACCTCGGGCATGCTCTCCGGAGTGCCGGTATCCGATGAGGGGGTCGAGCACTCATTTTTCTCGGTGTTTGCGGAGGCGACATTTCTGCGGGGATGGTCGGAACTCCGGCAAAATGGGGATTTTGACCGTAAAAGCCATAGGGGGTTGTGGGTATGGGATGCCCCGGTGCGTACTGCCCAGGGTGTGCATACGGATGTGGTTGGCCGTATGGAGGGGGTGGAGCGAACGGTGGGTAACATATCGGGTATGGGGGGTGGGGGCTGAAAACTGGGCAGATTTTGACTGCTTGACGCTTGAGCGTTGCCGTCATCCATATTCAGATCACCAAATTAATTGACATAACCGTCGGGGGATTGTTGGCCATCGAAAAAAAATTTAGAAAATATTGTGGGACTGAGAGTATGGAAAGTGTATGGTATGTGGTGTTGTTTGCGTAAAAATGATGTGAAATGTGCTTATATTTATAGGTGGAGGAGCACATAATTTTTCAGTATTTTTTGGTGTTTTTTATGAGTTTTTATACCCAAAAATCATTAAAATATATCCAACGGCTATATAATTCAATGGTAAAGTTTTTGTGTCACTGACATGTGGGCCCGTGCAAAAAAAACCACCCCAATAGCTACATTCATTTTTTTGACATGTACTTACCTCGCTATCATGTGGGTCCACGCGCCAAAAGGGCCCACATGTCGGCGAGAGCTCACGACAACGTCCCGGTGCACGCGGCACGAGCGCACTCACGCGTCACGCGGCTTCACATGCTTTGTGGGGCTCGCATCGTCACGTGCCACACTAACTCACTGTTGCCATAGCAGCTGACATGTGGGGCGGTATTTGCTTTAGGCCCACATGTCAGTTGGCATTGCGTGGGGGGTAGCCTGCTGCAACTGCTCGTGCGTGGGCCTGCAAAGCGTGTGCCAATACTGCGACTGCAACTCCAACACGGACGCTTCGGCTTATGAGGCGTCGCTGGGCCCACTTGTCGGAGCCTCGCCCACGACGCGTCACCAGACGTCTTCTCTCTCTTCCTTTGGTCAAAAAATAGTTTTTTAATCATGGGGCCCGCACGCAGAGTATTGATGCGCCAAGGTTGGAGATAGCCTTAGAAGTATTTTGTTATTTTGGTCTTTATAGTACGGGATCATCGTAATAATGGATTAGATATATTATGAAGAGTTGTATTAGTTTTTGAGTTTTTCTATAATACGAGGTGTTATAATTGGTCCACCATATGGATGGATTAGGGTTTTTTTTTTCTTTTTTACCGAGTTACTAGTATTTTTTTTTAAATTATTGTGGGAATTTTTGTAGAATCTTAATTAGTAAACTAGGTAACATCATTGCAATTGCGTGGTATATTTTTTTCAAATAGTTATTAAATAAATATAAGTCTACAATCCCTTGAAATGTTACTAGTTTGCAAGAAAAAACTCTAGAGCAAGAATGGCATATTACTCGACCGACGGGATCAACCACAAGCAACGACGGTTGTGCGTTTGCGCAGTATTACAAGTCTACAATTGACCTATTAAAACGCAAATGCATGAGGCAACGGTAATATATAATAGAAAAGACATGCTACAATAGTAACTTAATAAGGATACTACGGTGTTCCTGTTAGGAGGGCACATACTGTGAGTCCGTGACATACTAAAGTATTATAGGTATGCATCCCAAGCATTGATAATAATTGAGCAACAGGGAGAGAATAAAAAGACAGGCTGAACGCTGCAGCACTGCGCTGGGGATCACGTGTGTGTGTATACACACACACAGGAGTGCGGAAGTACTTGCACAGTACCTAACATAGCAACTCGCTATCGTGACCCAACTTGACAACATTGGGCAATGGCGAAGAGACAGAGCTTGGCGTCGAAGGGGAGAAGAGAAAGGGATTGCGACAGTACACCAACAATGATCCAGGCAAGAAAGGGACTGTGACAGCACGTCCATGGTGATCTAGGTCATTAGGTGGAATAGCACGTTGCTGATGATCCAAACAACTCACTCCATTATTGGCTGTGACACATAAAAGAGTTTGATTTAGAAGATAACTATAAGAATGAAGAAAGGATAAGAAAAGAGTTAAGGAGATGATCGTGTGACTTTTCAAAATAATTTGTTCTCTAGCTTGGGACACGTATATAATATTTTTTCGCTCTTCCTCTTATCCATTGTTACGCGTGATCCTCGTGTGATTTTTTTTAGACAATAACCATCGTGTTAATTAATTAAGTCAAATGCAGCACATTATATTGTGAAACAGACCGAACTCCATCATGGTGGCCACAATAAAATTTTTTTTCAAATCAACGATATATGCAAAATTGAAAGCAAATTCAGCCGTATCAAAAAATGACAGGGCACCGTTAATGTGCAAAAAATATGCTCCAAAAAACTTATTTTTAGATCGAGAGGAGTTGATCTTTTATATACTTATCAAAACATTAATAAGATCAACAAATAATTTACACATCCTGCAATTAGTATTACTCAAATCTTGCCATTTAATTTGACAAGCGTATACAAAACCAGTTAGTTGGCTGGTGTGACGAGCATCTTTTGATATACTTAACAAAATTGTTCAACCGACGATCAACCGCTCTGTCATGGAGGAAATAATTAAATGCCACATGCTCTAATAGCTTATTTCTAAGAGTAACTAAATGCAGACCAAAACTATTCAAATTCAATCGATGCCACTGTATAGGAAGGAAAGTTTTTTTTTTTTTAATAAAAAGTCACTGACGATTAACTATACTACTACATTCTTATTTACTTATCAATTTAGATTTTTTATGGTCTCTATAATATAATTTCAACTATCAATTGTTATAATTATGTACTGGTAATAAATATAAAAATGTAAGTATAAATTTATTAATATTATTTTTATATATTAAATCATGATATTTTTTATACAGATCAAAATTTTAAAATTTTAATTTGCAAAATAAAAAGACGGAAGAGACTACACAGTTAAGCAAACGCGAAGGAAAGCTACATTTCTCCGAGTAGGGTAGTAGTTTCACTACCTGAATCTCGGTATTTGCCAAGACAGGAAAACGCTTAGAACAAATTTTGCCGAGTGTGCACGCTCAGAAAAAGCAAGTCGGAGGCCTAGATTTGGAAAAAATGTTTGCAGTGTTTCTTTTAGAAATCACTCAGAAAAGGACTTTGCAGTTTAATGCAATCTTTGCTGATAACTTTATCGAACACTGTCAAAGCTGAGATGCAAATTAAAAAAAAAAACATTCCGCAAGCTCATCTCACTTTGATCTTTCATCAAATATCTTAGAATTTTTTTTTGAAATAACCCTATAAAAAAAAACAATTACAAAACTAACTCTTAACTTTTTAAATTTGTAAAAATGACTTTCAGTCGCGAACTTCTCCTCGCGACAGTCTTCAGTCGTTATACGGTATAGCGACTGAAGACGTGGCACGGCACAAATGCCCCGCTGGCACCTGTGCCGTGCCAGCGAGGTTTCAGTCGCTATACCGTATAGCAACTGAAAGCTGCGGGTTTCAGTCGCTATACGGTATAGCGACTGAAACCCTTTATATTCCCCAGCCGTCCCTCTCAGAGTAAAGTTCAATTCATTTTTCCGAAATTTTACAGAAATTACTGAGAGAGAAGGAGGAGAAGGAAGAGAAGAAAAAGGAGCAGAAAATTCTTTTTCGGAGATTCTTCAAATCGCTGAGGTATATTTTTTTAACTCGTGTATTTAAATTAATTAGATCGTAAACTCGTAGTATTTAGATATGATTTAGAATGATTGTTAGGGTTAGTGTGATTGTTATGGTTAGTGTAATGGTAAATGCGTGAATGTGATGAAAAAAAATTTAGAGTTAGGGTTAGGGTTAGGGTTACGGTTAGTGTATGTTCACAGATTAGGGTTAGTGTATGTTCGCAGATTAAAAAATTTAGGATTTCGCAGATTAAAAAATTTGAAGAACCACTAAAAAATGTGATGTTTTTCAAATTTGAATTTTATTAGTATGGACGTAGATTAAAATATTTGTTAATATGTAGATGTAAACATTTGTGATTATGTATATTAAAATGATTGTTATTATTAGGGTTAGGGTTAGGGTTCACCGCTGTCGCTTCTTTTAGTTGGGGTTAGGGTTAGGGTTAGGGTTAGTCATCACTGCTGTCGCCCTCACCGTCTTGGTCTTTCCCGCACGGGTTTAGAGCGAGAGGGGTTATTTTTTTAGGGCTGTAGGGAAACATCGTGTTCCCCAATAGCGACTGAAACGGTATTTAAACACCGTGCGTCGTTTTCACACAGTACGACCATTTCATTTTTCCGAAAATTCTGAAATTAGCACAGAGAAAAAGAGAAGAGAAGGAAGAGGAGGAGAGGAGAAGAGAAGAGAATGGTTGGTTTTTTTGTTAGATTTAGGGGTAGGGTTGTCAATCAGTTAGGGTTAGGGTTAGGAATCGCGGCCTCATTGTCGTAGTCATCACCGCTGTCGCCCTCAACGTGTTGGCCTTTCCCGCACGGGTTTAGGGGTTATCTTTTTTAGGGTTGTAGGGAAAAATCGTGAACCAAACAATAGCGACTGAAACGGTATTTAAACACCGTGCGTCGCTTTCACACAGTACGGCCATTTCATTTTTCCGAAAATTCTGAAATTGGCAGAGAGAAAAAGATAAGAGAAGGAAGAGGAGGAGAGGAGAAGAGAAGAGAAGGGTTGGTTTTTTTGTTAGATTTAGGGGTAGGGTTGTCAATCAGTTAGGGTTAGGGTTAGGAATCGCGGCCTCATTGTCGTAGTCATCACCGCTGTCGCCCTCAACGTGTTAGCCTTTCCCGCATGGGTTTAGAGGGAGGGGAAAATTTCTGTTGTTTGGAAAATCATGTTTTTTTAGTACAATGAGCAATGTGAGTTCTCTAATTATACACTCTTGTACAGCTATGGAGCAACCCAATACAGTGTACGTTTATTACGGAGCCGGTGTAATCCGTAATGGACCAAACGGTGATGATCTTGGTGGTTGTATGTATGTTTGCAGTCAAATGAGACAACCACAGTCAATGTCTTTCAACGATTTGAAGATGTGGTTAGTTCACCTGTTACAACTCAATGTTACGACGGATAATCTCAAAGTGGAAGGCATGGTTCCGGATGGAAACAAATGGGTGCTGAAGAGACTGAAAGGTGACAAATCATGGGGTTCGTTTGGACGAATTGTGACAAATCCAGGCTATGCTGTCGGAACCATCATACTGTACGTTGAAATGTCAGTACATAGTTCGGAGGGCAGCCATTCGGTTGAAAGAGAAAACACTAATATCTGTACCGGAGGAGGTCGCGATGGCGGTGGCGATGTCGATACTGGTGCAGGTGCCAGTACCAATGCCAGTGCAACTGGCAGTGTACCTAACACAACTGGTGTAGGAAATACAACTTAATTTGGTGGCCATCAAGTAGATGCAGCTGAAGAATTACCAGAATTTGAGGAGAATTTTAATGAAGAGGAGTATACTGATCCGTCGGAAATGTACGAATCTCCTGATGAACCCACGGAACAGCATAATCCTATGAGTGAGTGGACTGATCCGTCATCCTTGAATAACGCTGTGGTTCATGATGAGCTGGGTTCGCGATGGTCTTATAATGAATCAACCGTCCAGCTTGGACAGTTGTTTCGGAGTAAAAAGGATGCAAAGAAAGCCATAACTGCCTGGGCTGTCTCACTAAATAGGCCATTCCGGGTGGTCAGATCAAATCCGAGCCTGTGGACTGTGAGGTGCTTAATCCAGAATTGTCCATGGTACGTACGTGTCTGGCGGCCACGAGATGACCCGTCCTTTCGGGTGACCAGAGTTGACGACCACGGATGTCTGGCTGAGGGCATGGTGCAGCATCATAGAAATATCACTTCCAGTTTTGTTGCCAGTCTGATTCTGTCAGTAGTGAAAGCAAATACGGCAATCACACCGAAGGTGATAATTGCACATGTCGCGGAGAAGTACGGTTATAATATCAACTACCCGAAGGCATGGATGGCTAAACAGAAGACGCTGGAGGAGCTTTTTGGTACATATGTTGAGGCATACAACTTAGTACCGAGGCTGTTGCGGCGGATATGCGAAGCAAATCCAGGCACAGTCACCGCAATTGTTGATACGCCGGCAATCGGCTCCGACGGTGCTGTGATTCCTGGGTGCATGGTACTGCGGAGATTTTTCTGGGCATTCGCACAGTGCATTGCATCGTTCAGGTATATGAGACCCGTGCTTTGCATTGACGGAACATTTTTGACTGGAAAATACCAGGGAACTCTGCTGACTGCTGTGGCTGTTGATGCCAACGACTAGCTTCTCCCCATAGCATATGCGGTGGTCGAGGGGGAGAACTATAGCAGTTGGCTGTGGTTCTTGGGCACTTTGAAGAATGAGGTTGTGAAAGACCGGGAGCGCGTGTGCTTGATTCATGATCGAAATGGAGGAATGCTGAGTGCGATGGAGTACATGCGATCAGGAGAGGATCCATCGCTGAGTTGGGATGATTTGCAGAGTCGTTGGTGCTCACGGCATCTTGGCGCGAATTTTCACAGTCGTTTCAAGAGCAAGCGCCTGATGGTCGTGTTCAAACGGCTTGCCAAACAGAACCAACAGTCAAAGTTCTCACAAATCTGGAAGTCACTGGAGGAAAGTACGTCGGCGGAATTGCGAGAAGCAGGGGTTGCAGAAGATCGCGGCGATACTGGCACGGGAAGCCGCCGGGGTCGTCTCAGATTCAGTCAGTGGATTCAGCCCAAACCAATGGAGAAGTGGGCGTTGCTGCATGACACAGGTGGGGCTCGATACGGAATCATGACGACAAATCTGGCCGAGGTGTACAACTTCGTCCTCAAAGGTGTGCGATGCTTACCACTCACTGCAATAGTTGAAACGACATTCTATCGCACAGTAGCGTACTACGACAGCAGGGGTTTGGCGGCATCAAGGCTTTTGCATGACCCCTTAGCACACTGGCCCAAAAAGATCAATGATTACCTCGAATTTCGGACAAGAAAATCGTTGACACATGATGTCACAGTACTGAGTCGCTTGCACGGGAAGTATGAGGTTCGGCTAAGGCACAGACATGTCTATGGCACACTGCGGGCTGGTCGGGTCCGCGAATGTCGGATTTCAAATGCAGATGCCCAATGCTCGTGCAACAAGCCTCAACTACTGCACATTCCTTGCTCGCATGTCATCGCTGCCTGCTCTGTTCCTGGGATCGATCCGGCGCGGTACATATCAACCTATTATACTCTGCAGTACCTGTGGAAGACCTGGGATGGTGTCTTCAATGGGTTTGCGGCGGGGGAAAGCTATCGACAACTATCTCCGGAAGATGCCATCACGTGGATCCCAGACAAGAGGCTCCTCGTAGGCCATGTCGGCCGACGTCGATCCAGGAGGATAAATAACAATATGGATGCAGCAGAGCGTGAAGATGACGTACGTAGATGCAGCGCTTGCCGGCAGCCTGATCACAGAAGAAATCGATGCCCGCGGGTGACAGGCGCACCATCTTCGTCGCAAAACTAAATGTTGTATTATTTCAAGTACTTAATGTTTTGTTGTGAGTTGTACCGAATTTTCATATATCAGTTGTACTTAACTTCCCTAATGTCTTCTCGTGAATTTACTGAATGTTTTTTTATTTACTCAATGTTTGTTTATGTACTCAATGTTTCAACTTCTCAACCAATATGTGTCAACTGCAGGTATGGCGGACGACCATCAGCTTCCCGAGCTGATTTCACAGCACCATCAGGAGCGTCACCGCGCTCGACGCCTTCTACAGGGCATCGTTCTCCCAGCCTTGCGTCTGAGGGCACCGCGTGAGATGTGGCCTCTAGATGAGCGGTTCGCGCCTTATTTGCTCGAGGCCGGACTGTTGCCTTTCACTCGCATGGTGGATCGGGCGAGGCGATTCCCTTTCGACCGAGCCCTCATTACTGCGCTTGTGGATCGGTGGAGGCCCGAGACGCACACGTTCCACTTCAGTTTTGGCGAGCTCACTGTCACGCTGCAGGACGTCAGCATGCTACTTGGCCTGCCTATCCGCGGGGAGATATATGTCCCAGCGGCCACCGAGAGAGCTGCATGGCGCCTAGATTTCCTACAGCGCTTCGAGGGAGTAGGGCCAGCGGGGGGGTTTGCGCAGGACGCGAGAGTTCCCCATAGTTACCTCCGCGCAGTGCGCGATGCTGCGCTCCCCGTGGCCGCTCCAGAGGAGGTCCTCAGGCGCCACCTTGAGGCGTATTTACTGTACCTGTTTGGGTGGTTGCTCTTCCCTGGCACCCACGGAGACATCTGCGAGCGGCAGTACGTTCAGCTCGCCAGGAGTATTGCCGACTCGGCCCTGGGCCACGTGCCGAGGTTCAGTTTCGGATCCGCTGTGCTCTGCCACACCTACAGGGGGTTGTGCGACGCCACGAGCAGAGACCAGGTCGGCTCTCTTTTCGCTGGGTGCGCCATTCTCTTGCAGATGTGGTCGTACGAGCATTTCCCCATCGGTCGACCGCTGGTTCCGCGGGATCAGTTCGCATTAGTCGGGGATGGGAGAGACGGCCCCGTGATGGGATGGAGGTGGGCTAGGCTGAGTTTGAGGTGGGCCACAGATCAGGCGCACCTCTGCTATCCTTCGTACGCCACAGACTTTGATCTGCTTCTCGATGACAGCGTCATCTGGGATCCGTGGACCACCGCAAACCTCCAATCCGTCGCTCCAGCCGGCCTTTCTTCTTTTTGTACGCAGGATGAGCCGTACTGGCGCACCCAGGTTCTACTCGTCTTCTCGCACATGGTTGAGGGTTACTCGCCTGAGCGAGTTATGCGCCAGTTTGGCCTACGCCAGGCTGTCCCCGTGCCGCCTCCTCGACAGATCCCGCACCATATCCACGAGTACGTCAAATATGCATTACATTCACATGTTATTTTATACATAATTTCCATCACAACCTAATTTCTTTGTCCGCAGGCAATCCAGGAAAGGTCGAGTGAGGGACGATTTCGTTCGTCGACAGCAGCCTTATGTGCAGCAGTGGATGGATTGGGCGCACACACGCACGGTCGAGGAGCACAGGCCATACAGCCACGACATCCATTTTTCCTATCTGTCCTGGTACCGACCTCGCACGATCTACCGATTGACGGGCGGTCCACCCGCCGCGCCTGATGAGCCCATCCCTCCCGCCACCCTCGATGACAGCTACGACCGACGCCTAACTGGGCGAATCCACTCTTCTGTGAGTTCCTTAGCTCTTTGAAACCTTACTTTCACATGGATTGTCGTTCTATAATTGCATTAATTCGTGTGCACAGCTAGACATCCTCGGCGGCATCTCTACTGGTGCACGAGACATGATGGTCTTGTCCCGCCGCGGACCCACCATGCCCAGCGACGATGTGTACGCATATTGTTCAGAGGTCGAGCGGCGGGTCGATCAGATTTTAGTCGGTTTCAGAGTGCTGCTGCCACCTCACTTGACCGTGATTCCCCCACCATCACCGTCGGCGCCAGGTCCTTCCTCGCATGTGCCACCAGCGGACCGTCCGTCGTCGTCGCGCCCTCCACCAGCGGACCGTCCGTCGTCGTCGCGCCCTCCACCACTACACACGGGTTTCGTGCCTGCCGACAGCTCTTCGGATGACGAGCTCGATACTCCTCCATGGCACCAGCCTCCTGACCAGGCACAGCAGCATCCTACACAGTCGACACATGTGCTTCCTAGCTTCCTTCCCGATGCTCCGCCGCCTACGCAGCCGACACAGCCTTCCCAGTCTACGCCAGCTGCGCAGACACCACCAGTAAGGAGGCGGCGCGTCAGGGATCGTCAGCCCCCCTCTCGGTACACACCATCAGAGTATCAGCCCACCCCACAGAGGGGCAGGAGGGGGCACTAGTCCGATGTATGCTTTTCTCAGACTGTTCAGTTTTCGTATATTTTTGTTAGGTTTCCAACTTTTTGGGGTTTTATGTTTTCTACTGTTCTACTTTTATATGACTTTGCGTTTCTACTTTTCAGCTTTTACCTATTCATCTGATGCTCGTTTTCGTATGATTAATCTTTGCGACTTTTGCACCTACCATCTTTTGCGCCGAGACGTCTGGTTTCGTACAAATGCGTCGAACCAACGAGACAAAACTAGGTATCAAAAGCACGGTATAAATGCGTAATTGGTATGTACTTGTACGGTCCAGATGGCAAAACTTTGTCGTCTTACTCCTTTTCGCAAATCAGCCTACAATTATCGCGGCTTATACCTTTTAAAGATTTTCCTCGGAACCTAAAAAGGCTAAAACCCACATCTCATCTCCAAACTTCGATCTAATTCAAGGAGTATCTCTCATTCACTATTCTGACCAAGTTTCCCTTCTGTAAGATTTTCAAAATCTCATCCCACGCCTTAGTTTCAAGTCTCGTCATTTTTTGAAATTCTAATTACCCTAAAGTACCCTGTTTTCGAATTATCACAAAATCATCAAATCTTGCCAAATTTCATTCAAACTTCTGCTGAATATGCTCCAGAAATAAAGTTACACTTGTGTGTGAGATTAGATCTCAAATCAGCCATCCCAATTTCAGAATTTACAAACAAGTCCTACTTCTCAAATGAAATTATTATGAAGTGTTTCGATTGCGACCACGAGGCAAAAGAGGGAGCAGAGAAAGTTTACCAGTTTTCAGTCGCTATACCGTACAGCGACTGAAAGCTGCAGGTTTCAGTCGCTATACGGTATAGCGACTGAAACCTCACTAACACGACACAGGTGCCAGCGGGGCATTTGTGCCGTGCCACGTCTTCAGTCGCTATACCGTATAGCGACTGAAGACTGTCGCGAGCATGATTTCGCGACTGAATGCCCTTTTTGCAAATTTAAAAAGTTAAAAGTTAGTTTTGCAATTGTTTTTTTTTATAGGGTTATTTCAAAAAAAACTCCAATATCTTATGGCATTCAGAGCAATGGTGTTTGTTTTGCTTCAAGCCTTCAGCAATCATAATCCATTCCAAAACACAAAAATAAGCTGAAGAACACAAGCAACCAATTCACATCCAAATCAGGGAGTATAGTTCATCCTCACATAACCTCCCACAAGATCAAACGATTGTCTATAAAAAAAAAACAAAGCTATAGCAGTCGTTGCTTGGTAGCCGTTTCAATGCTTCAACGCACCACCGCAGCGTGGCCACAGTCGCTTGGCAGCCACGGGTCGCCGCCAAAGTTGAGGAGCGTTGCATTGCCGCCTCCTGCCGGTATTGTGGCCGCCGGCGCCATTAGTTGTTATGGCAGCCCGAGTTGGGCGCTGCTGCTGTGGCCTCCGTTGCCGGTCGCCGTCGTGGCCACCCGCGCCGTGCACCGCTTGCTACCTCGCATCGCCATCGTGGTCTCTCATGTTGGTCTCTGCCATGGACACCCACGCCATCGCCGTGGTCACCCACCCCGATGACTGCCGCTTGCTACCACGAGCATTGCCGTCGTTGGCAACATTGGCTGCCACCTCTCTCACCGATCACCGGAGTTGGGGATGGGAGGGATGGAAGAAGAGATAGAAGGAGTGTTGGGAGGAGGGTGGAGGTACTAAAAGAGAATCAAGGAGGGAATTTTGAAATTTGAGATTTGGGGAATGCGGGAACACAAATTTCAGAAAAAAAAATTTGGAGGTGGATTTTGCGATTGCTTTTTTTCTAACACTTGCAAAAAATAATATTTTCTGCTGCTCTCTGAGGACTTTGCTAGCGTTTTTGTTCCGCGATTTGTTTGCCAAAAAAACAATGATCTTGACATAAAGTGGTGCAACGCGTGAGCCATAAACTTTGCAGAAAGGAAAAGAACAATATATATGAATTAATGCAATTTGATAATACCACTCTAAAATTTGTCACATGCATGACAACTTTTGAAATAGATGGGTGTTAGACTTTTAAATTGTTAATCGCGTTAGGGGGGGAGGATTATATGTTGAGCTACAAGTTTACAACCTTTATAAATAGCATAAAACTAATAATATCGCCATTTATATACATGCAGCTGAACTGTCGAAGTGCATGAGTGTCAAGTATGGATTCACATCTCGTTTCTTGCAATATAAAAGATACTAGCTAACTCTGCATGTTGTATTGAGCTCCAATGGATAAAATAAGATGTTTGATGTGTGTTTCTAGTATCTAGATCTTTTGGAACATATCAAATTATCAGAACGTTTTTTTTAGAATTATAGATCCACCAAAATAAATGTGCAGTAAGTGTAATGATCCTAATAGGAAAAAAATTCAACCTAGACAAAGATATTGAACCATAAATACACATTAAACTGTAAAGATCATAAAGTCTTTCAAATGGACTAGACATACTTTTACATTAAATTACATACTTGCATGATAAAATTGTTTTAAAATTAAAAACTGAGAACACGAGATAATCAAACATGTATACCTCAATATAAAATAAGGTATTTATAAAGTGCATTCCTTCTAAGTATGAAGAGAAGAAAGTTTGCTCTACAAAATAACAATTTGAAAGGAACAACAATCAAATAGAAAATTCTCATTAGAATAGATCTAAAAACATACGAGAACAAATATTGTAGCATTAAATTTGTATCCCTTGCACCAAAAGTTTCTCTTATGTGGACACTAAATTACAGCCAGATACTAGTAACTATACATAGGGTATATATACGAATTCAGCTCATGATGATTTGTTGGCTCCTCTTATAGTGTTCCTTATTAGGTTTCTCATTGATCCAGTATAGTAAAAAAAATCTACATGGCCATGTCTTTTGACATTTGAAACATCTCTAGTAAAAAAAGTATGGTGCCTATGGATTCATCCTAGAGAGTTCCCGTGAAGTAGGTGTCAAGAACACTAACCTCGTCGTCCACTAACACTAAATCAATATGGATAAGCTTCTGTTCATTGGGTGGAGGATTAGAAAAAAATCCCACATTCTACTAATCCAGGCACGAATGAGCCATTAATGATTTTTTTTTGGATTGAGCCATGAGATCAAAGAGTAATCCATAGCTAAATAGAACAAAGAAAAATAATCATAGCATTTGAAAGCTCTAATTCGAGACACTATTTATTTGTTACCGACTAAATTGTAATTAAGGAATACAAATTTAAAGGAAGCATAATTTAATTAATAGAGAACAATAATAAGGGCACATGTGGAAATATAGCTCACGAAACATAAAAGACAGGTTGTTTGACATCAGAGTAGGAACAACAACTACATTAGAAAGCAAATTTATGACCTAGCCATTTTCCATGAGAGAACAGAACATATGAGTCTTCTTGTAACACCCCGGAGTAAGGATCTAAGAGATATGAGTATCTTGTAGTGCAGAATAAAATCAAAGAATAGAACTACAACGGATAAATAAAAATAATTCTTTTGAATTAAAATAATCATTGTCTTACAAAATATCTTTTAGGATAATAGATTGAAATTAGAATTTAAATTAATAGAAAAGAAATTGTTAAATAGCTGCACAACGAGATTTATTTATCCTCTTGGAAGGAATCCCCTCCTTCACCTGCGTAGTTTTGAAGGACATCATAGTTGAAATTCAATATAGAGTCTAATCTCTCTGCACACACCACATGCAACTAGTCTATGAGTCTTAAAGACTCAGCAAACAATAGTCAAATTCACTAAACCATGCATCAACATATCAACAAATAACAATCACAATTGACCAGAGATTAATACAGATGATTTTATAAAACAATTAAGTGAAACAAAAATAATATTTTAAGACTTTAAGTTTGTATTGATGAGACTATCATACTTATTGGCAAATATTCACAATTAGTTTAACTTTATAAAGTTGTTCCATATCATAGCATCTCTTAAATGCAAGAGTCAGAACCAAACGCGCACTTCTGTGTTTCTTTTAACGCATGACTGACACTAAGAAAACAGAGCTTTTGACCTTATAATTAATAAGGATCCCACCCGAACATATACATCCGCACTGATATGCATAAACTGTTGTAGTAAGCCGTACTTACTACACCAACCACTTCTTTCACCACCCATACGGGTTATATTAACCATAAAATTATTTAACTCAATACATCTCATTCCAGGGCACTCACCAATGGGTTGTTAATTAACAAATTAATCAAAATGACTTAACACTTGTGGAACTACCAAAGATTTACTAAGTTCCATTAATCAATAGCAGATTTAAACCATGTAATTCAACTACTACTAGACCATGCATATAAACTGATTAAATTATCAGATTTAGACAATGCAGATTTTAGACTTGATAATTAAATATTAGATTGCAAACAGAATATTTAAATAATGCATCAACTAGCAAATAATCAGTGAGATTGGTGTATGCAGGCTTGCTTTGCTAGAAAATCGAATCTACTGACTCCTCTTTCTATGCTCCAGTATCTAACGGTGGATCTAACGATTGAATCAAAACATAAAATACTTTAATAAATATTTACAAATTACTTAATAAAATATGAAAGGTTCTAATCTAGAGCTTTGGACTTCCTAAGGTTAAGATTCAAAGTCTAAAATGCAGATCCAATAGCCAGAAATTATTAAAACAGGTCTAGAGAGTAATCTATAATTAAAATAATTACTATTGGGTCCCTAGAACCTTAAAACTAAACTCTAACATATCTAGAGAACTATTCATAAATAAAATATTTACAAAACAATCCTCAAATCTTACTCTTAAAATCTAAAGCACTCTCTCTTTGCTCACTTTACTCATGCATGCGGGCACAATTCCTCACCTCGGGCAACGATGGATTTGGCGGGGCGACGACTCTGACAGCTTCTACGGCGGCGACAGTGATGGTTTCGACTGCGACGGCGACTGGCAGCACAAGGAAGGCGATAGCTTCTACTCCAACAACATAGAAAAGATAGCAACAACTCACACGGTGTAAAAACGGCGGCGACAATGGTGGCTCTTCGAAGAACAAGCTAGAGTTCCTAAATGATTGCACAGTTGGGCTCTAGCTCCTCTATTTATAGCCTCACAAATAAAATCTAAATCAATTAAAACATCAATTCTCCAAAGATTTGGATTTATCTTCAAAGATTTACTCTCATCCTTAAATATTTAGTTCTATCCAACTCTATTTCTAAGAAATTTCGGTGTAAACATCGTAGTCATGTCTATATAAGATTTGGTGCTATTCAATGCTATCTCCAAGAATTTGCCCTCATCTCCAAGATTTGGGTCTGGATATTTTTTTTTGATTTGCCACATTTTTTTTAAAAAAATTTGTGTGTAAAAAGTGTGTGTGTGGGAGAGAGAGAGAGAGAGAGACTGCATAACTTAGCAACATTCCCATGGATTGCAGTTCGCTGTGTGCGGCCTCTTTACTTCTGCCACTCTCCGTAACCATTACCGTGCTTGCCATCGTCCGGCGGACCGCAAACTGGTGGCGGCAAACACCATCCATGGAGTCGGTCCTCCGCCTCCTCGGCATCCATCTAGGCTGGATGCCGACCATCATCGTCAGAGACAGCGCCGTGGCGCTGGACGCACTCGTCCGCCGCGCCGACGCCTTCTCCGACCGTTCATCCCGCACGTCACTCAGCAGCAACATCTCCGATGGCCGCCTCCACATCGTCAACTCCGTGCCTTAGGGCCCGCACTGGATCGCGCTCCGCAGCAACCTCAACTCGGAGGTTTTCCACCCCGTCCGAGGCCTCGCGGGCGTCGCCCCCCACAGGCAGCTAGTGCTCGCTCGACGCGCTCGTCGCCGACATAGAGGAGCGCTCCGAAGCCGGGGTCTCGGTGCCCGTCCGCGAGTGCCTGTACTCCGCCCTATTCGGGCTCAACGTGGCCATGTGCTTCGGCGAAGGCGTCGGCGACGAGCACGTCAGACCCATGCAAACCATGCAACACGATCTCATCCGCAGCCTTAGCTCTGCTGCTGTCTTCATCACCTTTCAGAAGGTAATTTAACGGACTCTTGTTGATTACTGCCCTCCGTTGTTTCTTACATGTCATTTGATATTAGTAAAAATCAAAATTTTAATATTTGTACCACTAGTATATAAAAGGGTAAAGTGAACTTTTTACTCCCTCTATTTTGCCTTTCAATTTATTTATTTTTTGTTCTCTTCACTTTAAAACAGTTTAAATAGGATCATTTTTGTCCCTAAATGACATTATAAATTTTTTTGATGATATGAAGTATTGTATATTGTTAATGTATGAAAAAAATATGATAAATATGAATTAATTAAATATTTTAATGAAACCTTAGGTATTAACATAGCCAATATGATACCTTTCATGATGTATAAATTGTGTTATTAATAAGTTAAGGAGAAAGAAAATGAGATGATTTTGTGTTACAAATCGTCATATTATCCATAAACCTAAAGATATATCACCAAAATAATTCATAAAAAACCACTTAACAACTAAAACAAATTTAGTTTGGAGATTAATTTAAATTGTTTTAAAATAGAGAGATTAAAGTGGACCTGAAAGTAAAGTGAAGAATACCAAAAATGTATTTTATCCTATATAAAAAAGTTCAAAGATTTGTTACATTGATTTGTCATCAAATTCACTTATGTGTTATTATGAATTTTATAATTTTTATTGATATATAATTATAAAAATCGATGGTTGAAGACTGTAAGTAATTAAACAGACAAGTAAAAAGTAACAAACGGAATACTAAACAAGTTTACATCTCCATATGCTTCTTCACTGTAATGCAAGGTTTAGCCTCACCATCAATTAAAGACTTCTTTTACGTGAAAAATACAATGCTTGTTGTGATAATTAATTTTGCTGATACAAGTAACATCAAAAGCAATTTGTATGACTTCCTAATGTCACATTTCGATTTAATCCATTTTAAAAAAAAATTCCAAATTGATCTGATCGGAAGCACATGAGAACAAATGAATGCAACCTCTCGTCTTACACTGATGTCATATAAAATATGCACGTATAGTTGGCGAGGCTAGTGTACCGGGCGGGACGGAACCGTCTCCTCTCCATCCGCCGGAGGCAAGAAGAGCTATATCTCCCACTCATTAGGGCACGACAGAACCGTCGTCGTTGCGACGACGACGACGCTGTGTCGTACGTGGACTCTCTTCTAGATCTTCAAATCCCAGTTGAGGCCGGCGGCAAAGAGCACTGTAGGCAGCAACGGCGGCTCTCTGAAGACTAGATGGTGGGGCTTATCTCGGAGTACCTCGGTGCTTCCACTGAGACACTTGTTGCCGTGCTGGAGTGTGCGAAGGCCGGACATCCAGGGGAGGCTGCGTAGCGAGGTCGAGGCCGAAGGCGATACGTGCGGGTACCTCCGGGCAGTGTTATGGAGTCGCTGCGGCTGATCCCGCCGGTGCCGTTTGCGCAGCGGTACATGAGGGACGATGCGGTGCTCGGGGGAATGTTTTTTCCGAGGGGGACTGTGGTCAAATTTGCTGTGGCAGAATTGGGCAGAGACAAGAAGGTAAAATTTTTTTTTTTTTTTTAAAAAAAAATCTATCTGTTTTGTTCTATCCCTTAGAAATAGATAAGATTTCAGACCTTGTGTTTACTCAAAAACAGTTCGAGCATAACCATACATTATGGTTTACAGTTGAACGACAATGTTGATAGGACAAATGGCAATTACGGTTTTCTTTTCTTTTTCTTTTAACTATATTAGATGTGGACATCTCCGGAGGAGTTATCTCCAGACCGATTCATGCCGGGCGGCGAAGGGGCGGAGGTGAGATTGGCAAGCACCAAGGAGGCAAAGATGATGCCATTTGGAGCCGGACCAAGAATATGTCCAGGGATGGGATTTGCTATTCTGCCTCTGGAGTATTTCCTTGCAAACTTGGTCAAGATATTTGAGTGGCATAAAGTTGAAGGTGAAGAAATGGATCTCATGGAACAAGAGGCATTCCTGAATTCCACGAAGAACCCACTCCGTGCACAGGTGTCGAGTGCTCGCTGTTCTCATGTGAGAGTCCCATCCATAACTATTCGGTCCATATAATTTGCACCAATCCAATAATTAAAAGCTGGATTTAATATAACAGTTTGTGATTGATTATGATGATTGATCAAAACAAATCAAACTCTACAAACTCGGACTTACTTTGGTCAAATCACATTGGAATTCGTATGTATGTCATTGACTCGAATAATTGTCGTTTTTGATTTTTTTGTGTAGACAATTCTAATCATAATTTTTTTATAGTAATATATTAATAAAAAATATAGAAAATAATATTATGCTAATTTTTTTTGAAAATAAATTTGTTTACGTTATTTTTTTTATATTGATATGATCAATATAGATATTTTCTGAATATGTTAATGATCAATTGTAAAAAACAAAAATGAAACACAACAACCGAGGTCTATCGAGTTTGTTGATTTATAAGTTAAGTGATATCTGGGAATTTCTGTGTTGCATGCAGTGATCACCTTGTAATAAAATAAGTTGGTTTGCATATAGTATGAAGTATGAACAAACAAAAGATTCTTAGTCCAATTGTATATATAATCATTTGTCTTATGAAGATTTTTCGATATAAATATTGTTGGGCACAAGATAAATGGTTGGGACTTTGTAAAACCCAGTTCAGGTTGGGCCCAAACAAGCCCAAATTTGATCGGGCCGGGTAGACCAAGTCAAGCAGGCCTAGTTTTAGTTAAATATGCATCAAATATCACCTAACCGTCCACAGAAGTCTAATACTATAACATCTTTGCCCGCTTATTCCGGTCGGTGAACAAATAATCTTAAAAAAGCCATGCATGGATGAGACGATGCTAAACACTTGAGGTCAAAATCAAAAAGGGCGCATGAGATGAGTCCATGGAACTGCTGTCCAAACACGTACGTGCATGCAGGTGTGGGCAGTAGAACGGACAGGCACTGAACACGGAACGCTGCTGCGGCAAAGTAAGGACCAGAGAAACAGCAGCAGTAGTAGTAGGTAACCGGTGTTTCGGTTGGTAGCGACTGGACGATACAATACAATATTCCCGTGCTATATACTAGCCTACCAGCTAAGTAGCCCGTTACTAATCTCACCTGTTCAGCACATTGCCGTACAAGATGCCGAGGGGGTTGTTGCTCACTTGTCGTCGATCTGGTTGGTACTAAAATTGGTTCTCCTTCTAGGCCTTCCAAGTTAACAACTTCTCTTGCCTAACTCGTCAGCTTTCTGACATTTGTTGTTTGACATGGTGAAAAGATTTCTTGATTTCAAGTGAGTCGGTTAGAGTGGTGTTTGGTTGATTATTGCAAATGTAATTATAATAAGTGCTCTTTTATAATGATTTTAGAATCAATTAAAATTGGAGATAGATTGGATTATGAATATAACTGAATTGGATGTACTTGGAGTATTATTGAGGTTTATTTTAAAATATTAGTATTGTGATTATGGAACAGTGAAATTAAATAGTAAGTAATGTCCTTTACAAATAATTAAAGTATGAAGCAAAATTCGTAACTCAAACGCCTTTACAATATCTGTAAGACTATAATTGTCAAATTGTTACACGTTTTGGAATCTCTTAATCCCTGTTGTTCAGATGTGGATATGTTACAACGGAGTTATAATTGCTTCTGCAAGCATACCGTTTCATCGAAAATCAATGTTCCAGACCAACTACCATGAAACAAGAGAGAAGATTTTCTTATCTTTTTTTTTATTGATT
Source organism: Pharus latifolius (assembly GCA_019359835.1). Taxonomy (NCBI): domain Eukaryota; kingdom Viridiplantae; phylum Streptophyta; class Magnoliopsida; order Poales; family Poaceae; genus Pharus; species Pharus latifolius. Next base: position 67,292,185 of record CM033328.1, on the reverse strand, counting down.
CGTCGTTCTGAGCCATTCATTATATAACCGGACAATCCAAAACGCATACAGTCCGCTGCAATCGTAACTCCTACTAGGGTGGAGCCTCCTCTTGCTGTTGGTTGGCCATGTCAGACGCTTGGATCTGCACCAGCATCTGACACCCGTGTCCCGTCGATGCATACCGAATTCCGACAGCTAGCACTGGCTGCAAAAATACAGAAATAAAAAGAAAAAACTTCGCAACTTCTTGCCAGATATACATGCATCTGAAATTCTGAATGAATCATACGGTAGACGCAGTGCTTTCTGCAGAGGGAATCGCAGAAGACAAGGGGACCTCTCAGTAGCTAGACAGACAGAGGCAGGTGGGGTTTGGCCAAATTTTGGCCTATCCATGCATGCATGGCCATGCACGAGAGACCAAAAATACTTTGGAAAAGAATGATATATTTTTTGGTGTAATGTTCCTCTTTTCCCCCACATCAGTTGCTCCCAAACCGTTGCCCCTGTCCCTGCTTTTGTTTCTGCAGTGTGTGCATAAAAAGCAATCCAAAAACGAATGGGTGGCTAAGTACTAGCCAGATGGAGACAAGATTAGATTCTCTAGTTTGTGAGGAAATTGCAGTTGTATCTGAACTGTGATTTCTATTACTTTCATGCTGGGCTGATCATAAGAAAAGTAAAAAAAAAAAAAGAAAGAAAGTCCAGACCTAGAAAGATAAACCTGTTCATGTCATGTTGGTATGCACATATGTGGCATTAGATTTCAGAGAAAAAAAAGATGTGCCTGCAGTGAACAGATATCTACATAGGAGATTTTTAACTACAACTTAAACTGCCAAAACTTTAAACTAGAGTGACTATTCAAAGAAGTTGAAGCCCTATTTTTTTTATTAAGAAGCTAAAACTTGCCTCCTTAGTTTCTGGAAAGTGCTCCATCCATTTCGCTATATAAATTTATTTTCTTGAAAACTGTCGTTTCATCTATAGGTGAAAGTCATGATATTTTATGATATTTTTGTTTTTTTATCGCTTATAATATCTTATAAATTCTCAATTTTTGTTATTTTCAATTTAAAGAAAATGAACAATCAATTGTTTCTATTAATATTATAATGTATGTTAATTAGGGACAGTATGTTCTATTTTATATTTTTATCACTCAATTTCATAATTCTTTAATCTATACATATAAGCGATTTGAATTAATATTGTAAAATAAAGAGAGTAATAAACACTCAAAACTAGTCCTAACCTAAACAAAGCTTAGACTGGAGAGACTTTCGGGTAAATTAAAATCCCTTTATACTTAAAAGCTCAAACACTTCTCCTTCAGTTTTCTGAAAAAAGCCAGGTATTTTAAACAGATCCTAATTATGCCAATGAAGTAGAGTAGACTAGAGCGTGTACAAACACGAGCAATTGAAGCAAATAAAGTAGATATATATATGTGCATAAACGGGATGCACGACACGGGATGCATGGGCGATGGGAATCAGGAGGGAAGCAATAGGTGAGCCGAACCAACCAATCTGTGGACTGGAAAAGCTCATCGAGAGGCCAACTGTTTGACCAATGGACTTCATTGAACTGCCCATCCCAGCCATTAAACTTGCGAAATAATTCTATGCGATTATTCTAAACTATTAAGAATGTCCCTTATGTTCCTCGTATTAAAATTAGACTCTTATATATATTAAGATTGGATATTTACGACAAGAGTTTAGTTGTATTTGATATATATTTTTCTTGTCCTAGACTTAGGGTTCGGAATTTATATAAATTCATAGGTGGAATTAGAGGGATCATCCAATCATTCATCATATAAATAATAGAGACATAAAGAAGAAAAAATTCAGAATTTTCTTAAATAAAAGACTCTTGCACAAAAAGAGTCAAGGGTCAAAAAGATATAAGAGTTGGTTGAGAGTATCAATCTCTTATATTCTTTTGAAATTTTACTTAAAGAACTTGTGGTCTTCTTTACCAGTTTTTCTTTCTTCATTGCTTCACCGTCATTATCGTGATTTTCTCTATTATATTTTTTTATTGTCGTTCTTGTTATCATGTACGTTTAGACTGCATCTCACGAGATAAGATCTGATATAAAGTCAACATTGCTATTTTTCCTAATAAATAATATCAGAACTAAGAAAAACTCTGATGTAGGCTCGTAGTGCTACTGAATGCTATTATTAGCAAATCTTTGGGGAAAAAAGTTAAAACAAAATACGCATACGTTCTGTGTATTGTGTAGAAACGGAATGAACACATTTGCATTTTCCAGTAGGAGATGAGTAACTTTCGCACTTTCCAGGGCGCCAAAACGAAGAGTCAATGGCCAATTGTGGGGAATAAAAGATATAATATCCCCAAAAATGGTCATTTTACATTCCATATCAACTGTTCGTATTATGTGATTTTTAATTCATCTCACATATTTTCTACATAAAAAATATGTAGCTATCAGGATGTATAAAATCCCGACTCATATATGTGTAAATAGTCACACCTTCATAATTTGAAGTGAAGAACTGGTGTATATAATGTCATTTGAATTAATTATATTAACTTTAAGTTGATTTTTCTGCATAAACAAGAACAAAAGAGCAAATGAGTTTATACGTGTTGGTTGTATATCCCGCATATAAATGCGACTACAGTGAAACATTAAAAAAGATGAACATTTCTACTCACACTTCACTTCTTTTTGTCCTGATCCATACTTGGAACTCTCACAATCTTATTCTCATCGTCCAGATTGAAGCTCCAGTTTTTGTTACAAAGTTGAGTTCCTTGCATTGATTGACATCTCACTAAAAAAAGTGCTTAATATATCAAGCAAATTTGAGTATTTCTACTTCTACTTCAAGTATATATGTAGTTGTTTTCTCTTTGCATCATGATGTAATTCGATTGTGATGGACGTTCACAACTTCAATTTGGTGACCGGCATTTGGATCGTCAAACACTCAAATGTAGATTAAAATAAACAAGTCAAGGTGCATGAGTCTGTGAAATTAATTGTCATGGCTTAACCAAATTAAGTCCATTAATGCGGCAATGAGTCGCTTCCAAATGCATCATATACTATTTCAGTTCTCTCAAATAAAGCGTAACGACTGGGATTCCGTTAAACCAAATTAGAAACACTGCCGCCATATATTAGTCCAATACCCGCATTAATAGTATTGTCTTCCCTCCATTTATAAATATATAGTGTTTTTTTATTTCTCTCTTAATATATAAATATATATTATTGTACATTTTCTCAAAACATTTTCCATATTCTTTCTGACCCCTTTATAAGAGGACACAATGCTTGAAAGGTATGAAATGGTACATTCTAAATTATTATCCACTGTTAATTAAACTAAGGATATTTTAGAGATGTGATTTTTTCAACTTTGCGTCATCTAATAACTGACAAAAATTCTAATACATACATTTCATATTCAATTACCTCACATGATCTACTTCTCTCCATCTCTTTTACTAACTAGTTGAATAATCGTGCCTCGCCATGATCTTGAATGCGTCATCTCTGATGACTCTCACAACTTCCTCATTGTCCTTCACCGCCTCTTAGCTTCAATAACTCAACCACTCGTCTGGACGTTTTGAATCACACTTTTATGGCTCTACCTCCGATAACTTCTTATTTTATTCTCCTTAACAATTGCTACATAAGTTTTGAATAAATTTTATAAATTACTCGATTTTAGTCTAATTTATCAAAATAAAACTATATAAGTTATAACTTTATTATGTAAATTATGAGTAAATTATGTATACTATGTAATACATATAACGAAAAGATTATGTAAATTATGTATAGACTATATACGCGATTCAATTAGTCACCATATATTATGTTATTATGTATGTGATGCAATCCATTATGACGGGTTTGTGTGTTTTTAGTATGCGATATATTATGTTATTATTGTAATTGCAGATGCTATAATAATCAATAATCTAATCACCACTTTTGTTGATATGTCTTTTAAAATGATGTATTGCGATGACGGCTAAAAAAGATAATAATTGTTGTCACAAATAGAGAAATTGAGAAATTTTTGTCGTTATTGTCGCAAACATACGACTCATGAAGAAATAAAGAAATAGGAACATCGTGTGTTCAATATTTCCAATCTAATATATAAAATATATATAGAATATCGGTTTAGTAAAAACAAAATAAAAGCCATAACAACCGCACAAAATAAATAAGATTATTTACATGTCATTGAGACCTACATGCTCAGATGATCGTACTCTTTCTAATTGCTCAATCTTTCCCCGATGCTCTCTTCTTTTTGGTCCCATTGTGCATAATCCACATGCATATTGCTAAAAGATACAAGGAATATCCTCAGAACAAATATGGCATTTCACTTGTTACGAGGATATAATTGAAATTTCTGATTTTTTTATAAAATAATAATAAAAATATATAAAGTAATCCTCCTCGCATAGATCTAATATAATGACTCCATTGAGTGAATTCAAACTTGTATATTTGAGTATATTTGGCAAAGTATACCTAGGAGCAAAGGACGCAAACAATATATAGACCTTTTTAGTAAGGTGTGACAGAAATATCTATAATAATCACCTACTAAATAATTCATTTGGAAGAATATTTTAATTATATATGACAAACAGCTTTTATAAGGTAGTAGCATATGTTTAAAAATTAGAAAATGACAAGCACAGCTAATAAATGATCTTAGACTGATGGCACGTGCCTAGCCATCCTAGGGTTCTCATAAACCGGACTTTGTATTAATGTACGCATTGGAACCTACGATTCCAACGCTTGTTTAGCACTAAACACGCTTTCGGACATAAACATTTATATACAGCTCATCGCAGTCAGAACAATGCAACTTGCCATTTATTTTTCTCAGGAATTTGGAAGCACTAAATACACTCCATGAATTTTTTTTATAAATAACAAAAAAATTACATAAATAACCTTTTTTGCATAAAATAATCCTCCATATTCACTCATCGAATTTTGAAAACTCGACAAGCAATAAACAGTCGGTTGTGCTCTTTTTTATTTAAATAACCTAAAACACAATCAGTCATGTATGTAGTGTGTACTGTACATGAATTTTCAAATTTTTCGACATTCATATCTTTTAAATTATAATTTCGATTAACAATTTATTTTGATCGTTAGAATTATGAAGCTAAAACGATTATAACAATATAAACAGATCATCAATCATAATTATATATGACAATACATCATATTATATTATATCTTGAGGTATATAAGTCCAGTTGATGATTCGATTGTACTAATCTAATTATTTTGGTTTCAAAATTGTAGTGGTTTAAACGGATTCTCAATCAGATTTATAAATGAAAAGATATGAATGTCTGAAGAGCAATATATTTCAGTACAATTTAAAATGAAAAATTGAAATAAAACTTTCAAATTCTTCCTGCATTGATATCTTTTGATCTATAAGTTCAATGATGATTTGTTTGAACCAATGGAATTGTGATATTATATCTTAAAATATATAAGTTCAGTTGATAATTTAGTTATGTTGATTTGATCATTTTGACTTCATAATTCTAATGATTTAAATAGATTATTAATCAAAATTATAATTTAAAAGATATGGATGTTGAAAAATTGAAAATTCTTGTATTGAAATTTAAAAGATAAGTGTGTTTACACTGCATACATGACTGTATTTTAGGTTACTTGAATAAAAAATAAGTGCATCTAGTGGCTTATCGAGTTTCCAAAACTCGATAGGCACGTGTTCTAAAATTTGACAAGTTGTTGGTTTCGAACTCAAACATGACATGTGATTTATGATCATAGACTAGAAACTCGACATGTTAATATTGAGGTTTATTTTTTTAAAAATAGTAAGTGTGAATTATTTATACAATTCTTTTTTTGGGTTATTTTAAAAAAAATTCATTGTTTAGCACTAAACACACTTTCTTCGGACATAAACATTGTCTCAGCTCAATCGCAGTCAGAACAATGCAAGAACAATGCAACTTGTCATTTATTCTTCTCAGGAATTTGAAAGTTATTCGGATGAACTTTTACAAACTCTGAGTTGTTGGATAAGTTTCAGTCCATAAGAACTATAAATTGAAACTAATGTCAAATACTTGATTTATTTCATGATTTATTGTATAAGCTGAAACTGATGGAACAGAGTTTAGTGAATTTATAAGATAAAGCCTTAACAAGTTAGTTTATTCACATACGTTCTAAAGGTGAAAAGGTTAAGTTTAACCATTGACTACTTCAAGAAGAAGAGAAGTTATAGTTGTTAATTTGGCCCATAAGCCGTGGACTGTGTTTTTGGGATTGTGTTGGTTTTTTTTGTTCTTTTCTTAAATGCGACTCAGGTAACCATGAACTGAGAAAACAGTTGCTGAACTGCAGCTACTGGTCGGGTGGGAGTCTGGTTTTGACCTAATCGAGGTTGTATTTGGTGTTTCTTGTGCAGTTTGTTGACACTTGTGGTGTCTTTTCTTGTTGCCTTGTAGTTGGGGATCCTTGGGGAGCAACCACTCTGCCCTAATTCTTGAATTATTGATGCCAATGTGTAGAAACATTTTATGAACAATGATCAGCGAGTGAGTCCCTTGTATCGAGGATAGAACTTTGAAAGACCCACCATTTAATTTGTATATAGTTTGAGTTTAAACGATTTCATTCATACACAATTATTTTGAATTGGTTGAGCTATTCTCTCGAAGGCCAACAATTGTAACACTCACATCTTAGAAAAGAAATTGTAATATTTTTATTTCAAGACCTCTTTTTCATTGAAGTAGTGAAAATATATCATACTATAACTGAGATACTATTATCTACTATTTTAATACATATATTTAAAAATCCAAAGAGGAGCGTATAAATTAGTTCAATAACATAAGATAGCTTGCAAACATGGGTGAACCCACGTTATGGAGAGTTTGGGCAAGTGGCTCACTCAATTTTAAAAATTTGCATATGTACTCTTTACATTTTGTAAACAAAAACTATAAAGTTTCAAAATTATAAAGAATGGCTCTGAGTCAAAATATTTTCTGGATCACTCCTTTTTGTGGAGAAAGACAACATCATACACCTTATTTTAATACGGGATGAAATTATATATGATTTATTGGTCAGCCTCATTTCATATTGTTTGACTAAGAATAGGAATATTAATACAAGAGAAATAGGTTAACAGATTTTTCGAAGAATGATAGCTCGAGTTGTTTAGCGTAATCCAGAAATTCTTCAGAAAAAAAAAAGCACTTACACTTTTGGAGGATTGGATCCAATTCTGAGTTGCAAAACTTGACACATGCAAGATTGCAAATGCTAAAATTTTTGGAGTTTTCTCTTGGAAGGGAGCATCACGAGCACATCTACAGGTCCAAAACTAGCACGCACTTTGTTTGGAATGCCTTATCCTGAATCCTTTTAATTTTGTGACACTGAACTGTCACTTCAAATGGAATCTCCAGTGCTGCCTGTGTTGTGCGTGATTGGATAAAGCCAGCAACTCCCAAGGAGATGGCTATTTGGGAGGCAACTTAGTTTGGACATGAGTCCTATGACCCCACGATCCACATGTTATTCGTCTTTGGGTATGGCAATGGCTTCTTGATTTATATAATGGTTTGGTTTACTCGTTTACGTGTGCCATTTAGTTATTTAAATTTGAGTTTTTCTTAGTGATTTCTAGAACTTATTTAACTAATATCATTTATATCAATCTGTTAGTTAAATTATTGAAAAATAATGTAGAAAAAACTTAAGTGATACGCCTATAATTAAGCAATGTTAGAAATCTCAATATAATTTATCATATAAATTTTCCCTTATATGTCAATTAAAAAGTCTGAAGTATTACTTTTGCTCCTTTTCATATCGGTGAAGGATCTTCTCAAAATCGCGGAGTCTTTTTTCAAGTTGGCCGCCTAATTTGTGATATCAACATCAAGTAGTCTACAATGTTTTCTTAAGCACAGTGTTACATCACTTTAGTATCTTACGTATGCATTTTTAAAATAATAAAGTTGCATGTTCTAACAAATAATTTTTCAACATTTAGGTATAACACTGTCTCATTGCATGGAAAATATGTCTTAAACTTTGAAAAACAAAACATATCTTCATTAGCTAAGATAAATAAACTCGACATGCTATAATGTAAAAGTCAAATACCAGGCATCACACCATTTATAAACCAAAACTTGGAAAATAGTATTTTAGATAAGTAAAATAAAAGGACTCAAAGTAGTCAAAACTATTTTGGTGCTCTGCCGAAATAAACACTTGACAGCTCTTAAAACACTCATATTTTCAGATGAACTCGTACAAATTAAACTCTTAACCCCTATTTGTTTAAGAATTCATGGGAGCCATATGTTTTGTTTTTATCATAGTAGAAAATCTTAATATTTTTGCTTTTCAGTGATCCTCAACTCATAGTCTTTTCAGTCTATCATAGAAATATAGAAAGGGTAACACAAAGACTTGCCAAAGACGCTACGTTTGGGACCCACCACCTGTCTTCGTACGAACAGCGACATTTCAAGCATCAATGTCTACCACCATAGTTTTTATAACGATATCAAAACACTTGCAAAGAAATAGAATCCATGATTCCTTGATGGTAGGTGTAAGAGTTTCAATTCACAAAATTAAGTCACCAAAAATAGACCATAATTCCATGACCAAATCACCAGAAAAGAAGCAAAGAATTTATTAAAGTTTTTTTTTAAATATACATGTTGCAATGAAGGTTTACGACCAAGTTTATATGATATTGTATTCGTGCAAATGAAGCTCTTTATACACGTGAGTACTCAGTCAGTTCGGTTATTTTTATTAAATTTTATAATCGAACTATTAATTTCGGTTTTAAGATTTTTACAATCGAATTAATCAAATTATAAAACGGTTAATTCGGTGTTGATTCTTTATAAAAATTATATTTTTAATAATATTAATCAAATAAATATTTCATTTCATAATGTATATATCAAAATAACATGTCTAATGTTATTAGTACACTATATTATTTAAGTTTAAAACTTAATAAAATTTCAATAATTGTAATTAATGATTTTTACTAGTATGAATGTTTTATATATTCTTAAAATATATTAAATCTAAGTAAATAATATGATATCTATATTTTAATTTGGTTATTTCAACTACTTCGTTTTTCTAAAATAAAAAATCGAGCAAACTGAACTAGCATTTCAGTTATTTTAGTTTGATTATCTCTGCTCAGTTATTCGGGTTACATCTTTTTTTCTCACCCTAACTCTTTACATCTAATAAACAATGGCTTATAGATGAGGCAAGATCAAAAGGGCAAATGTTTCAAGAAAGTCATATATCGGCCATTATTATCATGATCGAGTTTAGTAAAACATCATTTATATGTATAGTGATTTTTGGATGGAAAATTTTCATCTGTACCACCAGTAAAATAAGGTATTTTGTATGTACCACTAAAAAATAGTCACTTAGATTATCATTACTATTTGATCAACTACTGATTAATGAAACAAATAATATTTTTATTTGTGTCAGATGATATTTTTATCACTATCAATGGAGCAAATATATCTCTACGAAGGATTGTAAAAACTCATATATTTTAGATAAACAATATTCTTTTATCAAAAATATATTTCATCTGTAAATATAGTTCTATAAGGACAAAAATATACCTGTACAGAGATAAAAATGTCATTTATTATGTTGGCTAGTGATTGACCAGACGACGACGGTAAATACAAAAAAACTAGTGCACTTTTCAGTAGTAAATATAATTTAGTCCATTTTCAATGACAGAAACAAAATATCATACTTTTTCAATAATGCGGACAAAACTTTCCTTTTTTTTGATTTATGTATTAGTATAGTATACAATATGGTACAGTGGTGGATCTATAGTAATAGCAACAGATTCAAACTTCAAATAACCCACAGTTTTTTTTTAAAGAAAATATCCATTACTTATAAAATTTCATGGAAGAAAACTATAAAATTACAAAGATGTTAAAAGAATTGACGTACTAAACATACGGATAATACTATTGGCAGGTAAGAATTTCAAGGATCAGCCACTAATACCGTATAGTCGTATTTTTGTTGTAAGAAAGAAACAAAATGGTAATCGATGCATTCCGCGTGGGGATGCACTGGTTCTTCAGGGAGGGGACAGGAACCTCCACTGCAGGACGCCATTGCATAACCGTGTAAGATAATGACCTTTGGGTCCTACGGAAATTTCTGACCCACATTACAGTGTCCTGTGTGGATGGGAAATTATCACATGTTGGTGCCCCTCCACGACAGATGCACTATGATCACTCGCATAAATCCACTTATGAATCGCACCACATAACTGAAAGAGATCAACCACTTGTTACCGAATTATTTTTTTAAATAACCCACTTAAAAAATAATTACATAACAAATCTACACTTTATGTATATTACAAAAATAACCCACTATATCAGCTAGTCATGTCTTAGAGTCAAGACAAGGCTGTTTGGGACTGAGACAATGATGTGTTGCAGGTTGGAACCGCGATGTTGCTCTCCAAGATGTGACAATAAATTTTATGTCTTAGAATTTGAATAATTTTATTAGGTTTTTCGATTATTCCAGGATCAATATGTTTTGATCTATAATTTCAATTAATGATGATCTGTTTTTGTTAATCTGATTATTTTAACCTCATAAATCTATTGATTCAAATGGATCATCAATCAAAATTATAGTTAAAACATATTAATCCCCCCAAAATTTAAAAAGTTAAGTACATAAATACAATTACAATCTAATAGCATGTGGTGGTTGGTGGTGTCCCTATCGCAGCTTAGAGCCGCGGCATGTTCTTGTCCCCACTTCTAGCCGCCACATGTTGCTATCTCGGCTGCTAATAGGGCTTGTCGTGGCTCTTAGAGCCACAACTAGCTGGTCATTTTTGCTGCAATTATTTTTTAAGTGAGTTGTTTAAAAAATTTCCTTGCTATCTATACGAGCTTATTCATAATTTGTTTATAAAAAAATTGTGGAATTCACATATCAAATGATATAATAATTCATATTTTCAATTCAGAAAAGCTATTACAGATGTCGATGCATAAAATATAGCCAAAATATTATGATATTTACCAAGCAAAATTAAGCTGTTGTACTTAGGGTTTTTTGTCCTCTTGTTTGTGTGTTAGTGAGTTATTAGATTAAGTGACAAGAGGTTGCCGTTTAGTTGTGAAGTGGGTTAATGGTAGGCCAAAATGTTCTCTCATGGAGTGTTAAGTGAAGAATTATTTTAAAATTTTTAGTAAGTTATATTTTTTTTGATTTTGTATGAAAGATATCTTTTTAGATTTTTTTATGGAAGCTGTATTTTTAGAATTTATTTTGTTTATTGGGTTCATAGTCACACCTGTCAAAACATATAGTGTAGCATACAGTTTTTGTAGGCGCTAATTTTTTTCCCCTTTTTTCAGTAGATGGATAAATGTGGGAAGTAGGGGTTGAAATTTTGCTCGCGGCTCGTGAGTTACTCCGACTCGGCTTGATTTTTGGCTTGGCTTGGACTCAACTCATTGACACACGAGCTGAGTTCGAGTTATCCTCATAATTTGATTCAAAAACGAGTCTAGTCAGAGTTAGATCTCGGCTCGCTCGGGCTCAACTTGGTATATATATCAATATATGCATATTGATACTAACTCCTCTCCTCTATGGCTCTGTGTCTCCTCAAGTCCTCATACAGTCATACTTCCATTCTAATTCCTCGAGTCCTCAAGTTCTTTTAGTCTTTGTTGCCCCCTATCCCGCCTCCTTACTCGCCCCCAGCCGCCTCCCACTGCCCGGTGTCGCCCCGCGCCTCCTCCGTCGCAGAGATGAGACTGAGAGCCGAGTTCAGAGGAAGGAGGAGGCGAAGTCGTCTTTATCACCAAAGTAGTTGCCGGTGTCAAGAGGAGTCCAGCGCTGGCTCAGGATTTAGGTGACGAAATTGAGGGTGTAGATGCAGTGAATAGGAGGTAGCCGGCGGCACAATTGGCGTCGGCACAAAGCACGGTGGCAGTGCAAGTTTTACGGTGGCAGCTCTAGGGTTTTGGTGACGGCGGAGGCGAGGTGCGCAGATCCGACGAGATCCAGTGTGGAGGTGAGCTTAGAGCGGCCGCAATGGCGAAGGAGGCGAGGTGTGCAGATCCAACAAGATCTAGTGTGAATGCGAGCTCGGAGTAGCGGCAATGGCGGCGGTGGCGCATGGGTGCAGATCCAAGAGCGAGGTGGCGGCGGATGGTGAAGGTGCAACAGCGTTTCATCGCAGCTAGTCGACGGCGAGGCAGCAAGGAGGTTGAGGAGATAGCGAGGGTTAGGAGTAAGAAACTTGCTGTTGGCTCGCCGGATCTGAATCTGAAAACAATTGAGCCGATCCACCTCGCGAGCTGGGTCGAGCCAAGTTCGAGTTGGCTGTTCAGTTTGGTGACCTAACCAAGCCAAACCGACTCGGCTTGTTAGGCTGAATGAGTTCGAGTCGAGTCAGGACCAACTTGCTCAAATTCGACTTGTTTTCACCTTTAATGGGAAGGATCTTTTAGGCTACATTTTCTTTTTGTATTTGCACATAGACGGTCACTTTATTTTTTCTATCTTTTCTATATTTAAATTAAACCATTTTTCTTAAATCTAGATTTTCTAGAGTTACCTTACTCCTTTCTTACTTTTTCTATGTTCCGCCGACGACGGACGGAGATAGTGGAGGATATTGGTTGTAGGAAATGGACAACATTGGGCGACGCTGCGGCGAGTGGAAAACAGATGAGTAAAGAGTTAAATTTTCCGTTCAAGAACAAAATCAACAGGTACTTTACAAGCACCATCTACCGGCTCGTGGCCCCCAAGCCATGAAAATTATCTGGAGCCCACATGTCAGTGGGTGATGATTCAGAATGTTACTTGTTTGGACGGCAATGTTCCAAGGAAAAAAATACAAATTTTGTCACCACATTTTTACTGATCTGTTTTTTTTTTTCTTACAGTTTTGAGATTTGTTACCTCTTCCCCTGAGTCATCACTGGCCTTCGTCTTCTCCCAAGGCTCTCTATTACACAATTATACACGCACACACGTACTCCTACGTTATATTTCATCACCTTCCCTTCTCTTCCCTTCTTTAGTTCCTTCCTTCTCCCATTAACTCTTACTACTGCCTCCATTACCCATTCTTCCCTTATAAATCCCAACCCCTCTTCTTCCCCTCACCTGGCCACCCTCCTCTCCAGTTGCCCGCATCTTCAGCACTACGCGTACGCGTACGCGCGTACGTCGTATATTTATACGCCGTATAGTACAGTCTGTCCGGCGATCGCCGGGGAAGCCGTCATGGGACAATGCTACGCCAAGAACGTCCACTTCGCCGATGATGGCGACGGTGGCGCAGCCACCACCACCATCTCTGTCTCCGCCGTCACGGAGGCGGCCGCGGAGGAAGCTGGCGGGGGGCGCCGGAGCGGGCGCCCCTCGCCGGCCGGAACGCCGCGGAGGAGGGCGGCGGGGGGGACGCCGGCGAGATCCTCGGCGGCGGCGAGTCCTTGGGCGGGAAGCCCTCTACCGGAGGGCATCGCGCCGTCGCCGGCGACGTCGGCGTCCACGCCGCGGCGGTTCTTCCGGCGACCGTTCCCGCCGCCCTCGCCGGCGAAGCACATCAAGGCGTCGCTGGCGCGCCGCCTCGGGCAGCGGTCGCCGGCAGCCCCGCAGGTGCCGGCGCCAAAGGCGCCACTCGGGTGCCCGATCCCGGAGCATAGTGGTGGCGAGGTGGATAGGGAGCTCGACAAGAGCTTCGGCTACGACCGGCACTTCGCGGCCAAGTACGAGCTGGGCAAGGAGGTGGGACGCGGCCACTTCGGCCACACCTGCCTCGCGCGCGCCCGCAGGGGCGAGATCAGAGGTCACATCCTCGCCGTCAAGATCATCTCCAAAGCCAAGGTCTCGCATTTCTTGATCTCGACTCGCATTTCTTGATCTCGACACCTCTCCTTTCTAAATGCAGCTTCTTCGTTGCAACACATTTCTCATTGCATCATAGGACAGATCAAGAAACAACAACTTGGGGACAAAGCGGGCATCTTGGTGTGTGATCTTTTGAGCTGTGCTAGGATAGATCAAGAATTGGACAGTAGCTTTGTAATAAGAATTCAGTAACTCGGCAATGCTGGTAGCACTGACACTGCAATGATAAGTTCATGATTCGTTTCTTTGGCTGGGCGACACAATGAGCAGGGCATTTGCATTTGCAATAGCACTGCCATTTCCTGGAGAGTGAGAAGTACATTATGGAGATCTTGTTTCAGCAATGCCACATTTAATGTTTTGTCTGCTTTTGTGATCTGAGTGTTTATCTATCTGTCACTTGCTTGTTGTTTTCTATCTTTTTGAAGAAAACTCGAGGGTTTAAGTTTATACAGTTTACATTATAGCTTGGCAGTGGTTGAATTTCCTGCAAATTCCTGGATCGCTTGCGCATAATACTATCTAGAGCTTGTCATGTTTAATAGTCTTATTCTAGCTGGATTATTGTTGAAACATTGCTATTCACTGTTAAGAATTGAGTTTTGAAATCTATGGTGTCGCATTTTAATGATATGAGAACTAGAAGACAAAATGTTGGGTACCCCAAAATGGAAGGGTCAGAGAGCATATATGAATGCGCTCTTTCTGATTTTATTTTATTTTAATTTAAATTTTTACACACTGGAACTAGGGTATGTCAATAGTTAGATCGATTTACCAATTGTATATCATCCTTTTAGAGACTAATGTCATTGAATTGTACATCATTTAATTTTTCATTATTCTTTCCATGAAGTAGATTTTAACATGGTAGCATGCTTCCCCAGCAAGTTGATAACTTGATATTTCCTTGATTTTGTTTCAGTCCATATAACTAAACTTTCAACTTTGTGTGTAAATATCGCAGAATTTTTTTCATATTTTCCACATTTGATTCTACTCATGCACACATGGCTCTCTTTGCAAGACTTGCCACTTCTATAATTCTATTGAACACTATTTACAAGAGATTTACTATTTCGATCTGTCAGAATTATTACTTGACTGCTTGACTCTTAAGAGTCTACAGGCTAGTTGATGCTCAAATGGCTGCTGTTTATTACGTTAAACATTTCAATTTGATGATCTGTCAGTTAGTGCCGAATTCTCTTGCCTAGCTTATTCAGCCTGAGAAAAAATTTTGCTGCTGGTTCTCCGATTGCATGTTTCACATGTTCTTTTTGTAACATCTCATTTCAACCTGCTTCATCTCTAGCAGATGACAACAGCAATAGCTATTGAGGATGTGCGCAGAGAGGTTAAAATCCTGAAGGCTTTATCTGGGCATTCGAATCTCGTCAAATTTTATGATGCATGTGAGGATGCCCTTAATGTCTACATAATCATGGAGTATGTTTGTTTTTCTTACCTTTACTTATTTGTTAACTTTTCGCCCATCCAAAGTTTATTTTGGCAATATGCCTCCGTTTTGATCATTTTATATAAAATCTTGTCCAGTGCATGTGCCGTCTATTACGGTATGGAACATGTAATATGTGTTTAAGATTGGACAGAAAGGTTGATGACGGCCTTGCAGCATCACACAAATAAGCTATACATGAAATGATTTGTTATCAATTACAATGAGTCTTTTCTTGCTTGGAAGCTTTATCAAAGGTTATATGGTGTCTAATGTTTTCCTGTTATCCATCAGGTTATGTGAAGGTGGGGAGTTGTTAGACAGAATTCTGTCCAGGTATTATAACTTTCTCGAGAAACGTATACTGAATACAGAGACAAGCTTGGTTCTGATAAAGGCTTGCTCTCCTGCTTTTTTTTTTTCCCCAGAGGCGGCAGATACACAGAGGAGGATGCAAAAGTTATTATTGAACAGATATTAAATGTAGTTGCTTTTTGCCACCTTCAGGGTGTTGTTCACCGTGATCTGAAGCCAGAGGTCTGTGGTGTCTTTGTTGGTTTGATCCATGTTGAAAATATAAATGGTTTACTGTATTTGGTTTGGTTTGACTTGCTTTGTTACAACATTGTGGTCAATTCTTACTGATAATTTTTCCCTGGATTTTGAAACAGAACTTTCTGTTCAGCACTAAAGATGAACATTCTCCTATGAAGATCATTGATTTTGGTCTATCCGATTTTATACGACCAGGTAGTACCCCTCATGTATGTATTTATACTCCTAGCAAAGGGCTTCTGATCCATTTGTATTGCTTGCTTGCATAATATCCTCAACTATCTATTCTACCGAAGAATCCCTTTTCATGAATGAAATACTTAATCTATAGTTGCAGAATGTGTATCAAAGCATAACGTGAATTTTTTTTCTTTTCTTTTCTTTTTTTTTTGCAGATGAAAGGCTGAACGACATTGTCGGTAGTGCATATTATGTTGCTCCAGAAGTCCTGCATAGGTCCTATAGCACAGAAGCAGACATGTGGAGTATTGGTGTGATCACTTATATCTTACTATGCGGTAGCAGACCATTCTGGGCAAGAACTGAATCAGGAATTTTCCGCTCAGTGCTGAGAGCTGATCCTAACTTCGATGACTCACCATGGCCATCTATATCTCCTGAAGCTAAAGACTTTGTCAAAAGGCTTCTTAACAAGGACTACAGAAAAAGGATGACTGCTGCCCAGGCACTCTGTAAGTAATCTCAACCAACGATGATCCGTTTGCTTTCTTATTTCCCCACGGACCATATTCAACGTCTTTTAAATTTCCAAAGAATGTTTGGTAATTTCATTCTTATGTTTTGTTCGCATATGACAGCTCACCCTTGGTTGCGAAATGAGCAGCAGCAAATCCCTCTGGATATGCTAGTCTTCAAATTGGTTAAGGCATATCTCCGTTCTACTCCCTTCAAACGTGCAGCATTGAAGGTTTATTTTTCTTCTTTTTAGTTCTCTTGAATATGTCATTTCAATTCATGTGGACCTCCTTTAAGTCGTCCTTGTAAAAAATATAGCTGGTTTGATGTATGAAACTTTGATGTAGGGGGAGGTGGGGAATCTATCTCTTGAAACTTAGAAGTATTTGGTTATTTCTATCACTGATATGATTCCTGATACTGTGTGTAATGCGGAAACTATGTTGCCAAATTGCAGCCTTTGATTTCTTTGTTCCTTTTCTTTTGACAGGCTCTATCCAGAGCAGTAACAGAAGATGAACTTATCTATATTAGAGCACAGTACAGCTTATTGGAACCAAATGGCAGAGATGGTCGGATATCTATTGATAATTTCAGGATGGTAAGTGCTCTTGGGTTATCAAATGCCTCAAAAGCTATTACAATTTGTGATATTATGGTTTGTTCTCATTCCATTCATTGACCATGTTACTGAACTGATTCTTCCTTTTGGCCTATTTGATTATGCAGGCACTTGTAAGAAATGCTACTGAAGCTATGAAAGAGTCCAGAGCACTTGATATCTTGAATGCGGTATGAAAAGTCCCTCCATTGCTTGGCTTTCTCTCCAGTTTGCATGCATATGCCACATATCATTTGAATTGAGTTGTGCATTCAATTTCAGTTGGAGCCGCTAGCGTACAGGAGGATGGACTTTGAGGAGTTCCGTGCTGCGACAATCAGCCCTTACCAGCTTGAGGCCGTGGAGAGGTGGGAAGAAATCGCAAGTACCGCATTCGAGTACTTTGAGCATGATGGCAACAGAGCCATCACAATTGAGGAGCTAGCACAGGTATGCAACAGAAACCTTCTGGGCAGTAACACAAGACTTTGGATTTGTCATCGATATTAACCTCATTTTTTGCATATAGGAGATGAATCTTTCTTCAGCTGCATATTCCATCGTCCGTGACTGGATAAGACCGTCCGACGGCAAGCTTAGTTTTCTAGGGTACACCAAATTTTTGCATGGTTTGACAATGCGAAGCAGCAACAATAGGCGGCACCACTGAAATTTTCTTGCCTTTGTTGCTTGAATTGCTTCCATTGCTTTCATTCATGAGAGTTCATGCAATGTTTGTGTTTGGCCTCTCTTCTTTTTGTTGCGTCTCAGTTTTTTTTGTAGAGAAATGTTTGTAGAGAAGAGGAAATGGATAGTAAAAGCTCAGAACTGGTTCCAGAAGAAAAGATGTGTTTTCACCTCTTGCTTGTTCTAACACAGTATTCGTAATTTTGCTCATCAATAGGTATATGGAAAGCATAATCAAAATTTGGATGGTTGAGATTGTTGCGAGAGAAATATTTGAGTGTCTCGAGAGAGACCCTGAGCATATCTAAATCTTGATATCCAAACAATTGATTTGTAATGGAATAAATCTCTCAAAGACGGTCTTTTGATTCGGAGGGCAAAAGCAGGGTTTCGAATCCCAGCTTCACTGAAACCCCAACCTGGCGCTGATGTAACAGTAGAAGGGCTGCCAAAAGTTGCTGCCAGTTAGAGCATGCGACTATGTTGCAGATTTGCAGTAGCCTGTAGCTAGTAGGAAAAGATTATAAGAACATTGCTATTTTTGCGAAATTGCTGGAGAAAACTACCGATTATTATCTGCCAAGTAATTAACTAATCAGAACTATTATTTTCTGCAAATCAAACAATCATTCTGACACGGCAAGTTTTTGCCAATTGGAGGTCAGGAGGTAGCGTTGTGGAGGACTTAAATTATTATAGCAAAAGAAAAAGAAAAATTTAAGTAGATTGTGGAGGACTTCAATTGAAAAAGGAGCCACCGAATGAAATGGAATTGGCGGCGAGTGGAGTGCCACAATCCCATTCATCATTTTTGATGTACATAACCAAAAGTCCATAGTACTGACGACGTCTCCGGCATAAATGCAAGGAGGATGTATAGATGATATAGGATCTTGTGGAACAGGATTTGATTCTGCAAGCGGTTCGGTACGAACGAAGAAATTTTGAACAAAAAGATCGGAACTCGCTGATAGGAAAGGAGAGAAAAACAAAGCAATGCCAAGAGCTTCGTCAATCTGTTGTTCATCGATAGACGAAGCTCTCTCTCTTTCATTTCGTGCCAAATGCAACAAAAGATTAATCTTTTTTCCTTCTCGCGAATCATGGGAGCGCCAAGCGCCCAGAAGAACAAAACTCATTTTCAAAACAGGGTCAAGAGGCGCATTAAAAAGAGCTGACCCGTTAAAAAGACGCTTACTTTGCGAACGAAATTCAGAATCAACAAGAGTTCTCCGAACGAAGGGAGTGTACAACTGGACGCAGTCCCACTTTTTTGTTGGAGAGATAGAATAGAGTTCTTCACAAAGTTCGAGAGGCAAAGGGAGTCCAAAATTTAAAGCTGATAAATTGTTTGGGCCTTGAATAGTACATACCACTAGCTAGTTGGGGCCCAAAAATCTACCACCTACATCAACGGCTGAGCCTTGCTGCATTAAAATCTCACCAAAAAAGTCTTTTTTTTAAGGCCTAAGAGGCCAATATTTATTCAATACAAAGCTCAGTCAAGATTATATCAGGAATGTTACGCCAATTAGGAAGGCCATTTGAGTTTGTTGCATACCTGGCACATCAAAATTGAGTCCAGTAGAAGTTCACCATATGAAGGTTGTGCGATAAAGCGCGGCAAATCCATCAAGCAGAGATCGACCGACCTCAGAAGATAGCTAAGTAGTCGTCATCATCCGGTTGAGTGCGACAATCTGAAGTGGCTGCAATACCAAGTCCTTCCGTTAGTGCCGAAGAAAAAGTCTCGTCGCACTAATAGAAAAAAAAATCTAAATTAAAAAAAAAGAAAAAGATGGTGGGAAAAAAAAAATGCATTCACTAGAGCACCACCATTACACGGAACGAACTTATTCCACCAAAAGCTGCTAACCCATTCATTACTCCAGTTGCCGTTGACTGCGATTCCAACTTATCCTTCAAGTTTCTCTAATTTGCTTCGTCAACTGATAATTATACTTTGTTTTTTTGTCTCTCTTTTATTCACACGAGATGTAATTTTTATAATCGAAATATTGTTGTTTTAGGATTTACTCAGTTCTAATATCATTTGTTAGAAATAGCAGAAGTCTAATCTTAAATCAGATCGTACTTAGTGAGATGCAGCGTATAACAATAATGAATCCAAAAATTTAGTAGAGATTATCATGATAACAACAATGAATTAATGACAATCAGAAAGACAAAATTGATGAAGAAGATTACATATTTTTAAATACAACTTGAAAACAATAAAAAGAATACAAACAATTAATACTCTCAATCAACCTTTGTGTATCATTTGGCTTCCTCGACTCTCGTTCTCTATAAAAATCAGTTAATTAAGAAAACTATAGCATCTTACTTTATGCCTCTCTTGTTCATAGTTTGGATTAACCTTTACAAAGATAGATTCCCCACCTCTCCACGTAGCATCTCTCAATCAACCTACATAGTTTCTAAATCATACTTGGTTGGTTTGCCTAAATCTCTCTCATAGGTTTATAAAGATCTCAATTTTGACCTCAACTTACAAAAGAACATATAATATAATATGCCTAAGATTTTTTGTAGCTTTCTAAACCTTATATGTTCAGGATAAGAGACATCCCAACAATCTCTATCTCAACTTTTATCTACTGAAGTTATTGTGCCCTTTTAAGAATTTTCACTTGTCTCTCCTACCTCCACAGGAGTGTCTTCATCATAATGGACTTATGCATATCTACGAGATATGCATGTTCAAATTTGACCGCTCAAACCCACAAAACTCTTCAGTTGTGCAACTTAATTAGTTATATCGCTTACATCTATGACCCTATATATCATAGATTTGTATCACTTTCAAAAGCTCCACCTGCTTGTATGTACTACATAGCTAGTCCCATTGCGACTTCTCACAACCAATTACATGTAGTTTTGTCTCTTCAACCGTTGGACTTAGCAATCATATTATATACATTCTCACACCTAACTCCACACAAGATCTGAATACTCATTGTCAATGACTTAGTTTGATCCACCTGATTAGGATTTTCATCATATCTCTCTTTAGTTGCTCTACTTACCAATCAATATGCTCTAATACACTAGATACTCTTCATAGTCCTACCACTTACAAATGATCTACATAACTCCATCTTGCAACTATAATTTGAAACTATGAAATCCATACACTCTCGTGGATATTAGATTTCCTTTTAAGTTAAGCGCATATTGTACCACTGACAGTGTGTAATATACTCCATCATACCACTTCACCAGCCAGAGAGATTATTCGTTGAATATCTCCCTTTTTGAACATTTGTTGGAGTAACAACCAAAGTCTAATATCCAAGATATCTGATTCATAAACAACAAGCATAGCTGAATCATCCACCTCCTTCTATTGTCAAATTTCTATACTAGATTTCCCCATCCACTACATCATTACTTATTTTGTCTCTCCAATACTTACTAATCATCTCAACATGTCTAATCTAAATAGCTCCACTAGCTCCTTAACTCTGATACCACTTGTTAGGAACAACGAAAGTTCGGTCTCAAATCAGATTCCATCTAGTGAGATGCAACCTAAGCGCAAACAATAACAAAAATGTGAATCAGGAAATCTAGCAGAGAAAATCACGATAATGACAATGAGGCAACGACAATTAGAGTTAAAAAAGATTGGCAACAAAAATCACAAATTCTTAACCATAATTTTAAAAGAGTAGAATAGATTGAATCTCTCAACCAATTCTTGTATCCTTTAATTCCTTCAATTCTCACCTTCTACAAAAGTCAGCTATTTAAAAAAAAACTTTAACCTCTTTCTCTCCATATTCCTCATGTTTCTAGAGTGGGTTGACCTCCCTAAGTCTTCCTTAGTTGATCTCTCTAAGCCTATCTCTTAGAAATTTATATAGATTCTAATTTCATCTGTAATTTAAAAAATATATATAATATAATCTAACTAATACTTTCAATAATTTTTCAAAACTAATACGAATAGGATAACAGACTGTCATTGTCCAACGGTACCACCTGGCTTTCATGAAACTAGGTATGCCTCCGCGAGTTGCCGTAGGTATTGAGGAAATAGATTTGTAGATGATAAGGTATTGTATTTAGAACTAAATGATTATGCTCAGGTCAGACGCTGATAAGACCAATTTTAAAGTGCACCACCATGACCAGTTTTTGTCGTGATTCGACTAGTTTTTGCGATAGACAACCATGAGCAGGGCGTGTATTATTTGAACTGGACGAGACAACCAGGGACTTGGGCTGATACAACCAGTTTTGAAACGGACGACTATAACCAGAATTGTTTAGATAAGATCATTTTGGATTGGATGACCACGACCAGGGCTTGCGCCTATATGACCAATTTTGAGTTAAGCGATTATGACCAGATCTTATGCTGACAGTAAAAATATTGGTCGTGACAGTAAAGATAGTGGTCGTGACAGTAAAAGACTAATTGAATAATTGAAACAGATGGTTCGACGTGGTTGTAAAATGACTTATTTGGGTGCGTCACAAGACGAATCAGGGGCAAAAATGACTTTGCGATGGTGGTATTCTGTGTCTGGTCGATCTAACATTTTTTCTGCTTGATCGAACCAGGGTTTTGTTTTTTTGTGATGGCCGCATCGTTTGTGTTTTTTTGGATGTGGCAGCTAAAAAAACTTGCCTGCATTTTTCCTGTTGGTCGCATTTTTGTTGTTGTTTTGGTCGAACTTTCTGCATTTTTGGTTGAATCAACGATTTTGGTCCAAGAGACAGCATTTGTCCCATCGAAATGTGTTTTTTTTTGTCATCAATTTTGGTCAACATAAGTGTTGGTCGCAGCAACAAAAAAGAAAATCAATTTTTTGCTTAGTCGTGATAGCAATTTTGATCATCAAACAGTTGGTCGCACCAGCAAAAAAATCTGATCGATTCATCAAACATAAATGTAGTCGACGAAACAAAAAAAAAACAGTGGTCACGCATGTAAAAAAATCTTTTGCTTTTAGTTGATTAATTTTGGCCGAAGAGTTAATTGTTTTTTGTTGCATTTGTTTTCTTGGCCAAATAGGCTGTCATGTCTCCTTGTCGATATGGCAAACAGCTCGGAAGTATGAAACAGTATGGTCATGGGAAAAATAATTATTTTCTTGGTTGAAAGAGTTAATAAATATTGGGCGGTCGGTTCCAGGCGATAGATTTTGGTCGTAAGGGTTAATTAATTTTTTGTCGCATTTTTTGTTTTTTGGGTCGAAATGTCTACCTTGGCTGTGGCCGAATATGGTGCCTGGTCGAAGCAGTTGTTTTGGTTTTTTACGATGGTTGCATTTGGGTTTTAGGTTGAATTACTTGTCACAGTTTGTGGTCGATTGAGGCAAACAGCTTGACAGTACGGGAACAATACACCTGGTCGATTTATTCCACTGGTCGAACTGGATGACCAGGTTTTAGTCGAATGCGGGGAATAGCTGGCGGTTTGGTTGAATGTGGAAAATAGCTGGGCAATCTGTAGCATGTTCAATGACGCAGATGAAGCAAACGCGCCGATCCAACGGCCACGAACGAAAGGACGATTTTTTGGCTCAACATGGATCAAGTGTTCAAACAGTTGGACACAAATGCAGTGACGACGTGCATGACACGGATGAGGAGAAGATGTTGATCGGACGACTAGGAACGCGTCGACGTGGCTTAATGTGGACCAAACATTTGAATAGCAAGGAAGAGTTAGGAGATGGTCCAGATGAAGAGAAGACACCGATCGAATATCCAAGAACGCAGTGTCGATGTGGTTACTCGTGAGAACAAGTTAATACCCAGTTGTATATAGCTATATATGACATCGTGAAAAGTAATAAAGTATGCAGTATTTGAATTGAGCAAGATTGTTTCATAATTTGGTTCATTGCACACTTTCTAAGAAGGAAAACATGGATTGTGCTCCCGATCGAATTTGATCACGCATATGGATTAAAAAATATATAAATTTAAGAAAATATTTAATGAAAATAATTAATTACCTTCTCTCATAAATATCTCCAAAATAAAAGAGAATACTAGTACAAAGAATTAGTTATAAATAACATAAAAATAGAGAAATAGCTAAGAGTATAATAGAAAAGACATTAATAAATTTCTATACATGTATTATATTTTAAAAAAATATTAGTAAATTTATATGTTCTATTTTGTGCAACAGGTGGAGTAACATGAGTAACAAGAAATCAATGTGGCATGCTTGTCGGCCTTTGCAGTCCTCATGAACCAAACTTCTCAGATTTGAATGTCATATGCCCTCACTTCCTTTGACTTGCAGCAATTCATTCCTAGTTGTTGGAACTTGCAGGAGTGCCTGCCCAGCAACTACATTCAGATGCTCCAAGTGAAAGCTGAATAGAAATAAGCACATTCCCGCAAGTGTCTAGTGTCAACTCTTCCTGCCAAAGCAGCCTCCAAGTGGCACACTCAAAACCAATAAAAACCACATCGTCCGGCTCAAGTTTTGAAGTGCCCGCTATTAACCGGCCGGTCTATAAACAGACTAAGAAACTTACAAAATATGTTTTATCAAACTTAATTTTTTACAACAAATTGATTTATTGATGTTTCAGTTTATAAATATAATAAATACTCTTCTATCACTTCAATATATAAGGTGTTTAGAAGTGATAGGATTGTATATATATATAAAATATTGATCATACAACATTTAGAAAAAAAACAAATGCTTGAAAAAGTACAAAGAAAAATTAAAAACATAGTGGGTTATAATCACCCAAACACTAATCAACAAGTGGCTATTTCTGGTACTCCACAAACAAAACCCAAAAGCCGAAACCCGCCGACCCTGCCTCCAAGTGTCCCGCGTTCCCATCAACGTTGCTCTGTTTTAGGACGCTTTATACTTCTTTACTCCTACGTAGCAAGACTCAATTAATTAACATGCTTTTCTCGAGGTGGCAGGGCTTCTCCTTCACCCATCCAACCACCATGGAATATTAATAATATTTTGGAGTAAGATTGATGTGTTAGTATGTCATGACCTATGAGAATTTATTTTTTTGGTTAGACGGGAGGATTACGTGCAAGTTTTTTGGGCAGTTGTGATCTATACGTATGTTTCGTTTTGCATGTTTCGATGTAATTGAAAAGATCGGAATGCGGACGTATGGCCGATTTGGATCTTTGTGCAGCTTCATTTAAATGGTTGGACGGCACTAGTTATTTGTATTCTGTTTTTTTTTAAAAGTCAATATTCAAACTTCTGGAAATTTTAAATTTTCTCTGACTTACATGTTTGATCAAATAATTTACACGTTCAAAAGCTATGCTGATACCACTTAAACTAAAGATAGAGAATTTAAAACCGAAATTTACAAATGATATGCGAGCTGGATCAAAACCATGCAGATGGTCAAACAGAGACAATCTAGGGTATATTAGGTGCAGAACCAAGCAGAAAGAGATGCAAATGAAAAACAACAAAAAAATAAATTTATATATGATAATGTCATATAGACACCTTGGCACTATATTAACTTTAAAGCGGGATGGCCAACCGGATATGGTCCAAGGTTTTTTCCTCAAGGAGAGTATAACCCTAGTTTGTATTAGAGAAAGGAAAATTTACCACTGCATTAGGGTGCCGTTTGCTATATATTATTATAACAATATGATTTTATTGAATACTACCCTCATTAGATATTAATTTGCCATATACCACTTTCTCTATTAAAAAAATAATTTTTAATATTTGAAAAGTGATTTCATGCTAAATGATAATTTTATAGTCATGGCTTATTGAGTAGACATGAATCAATTTGAATTGATCCATAATACATCTTTCTCTCCTAGTCAAGTCTACATTTTAACTTTTTACACAGAATTCATAGCTTGAGCTACTAGCACACAAACTAGCTAGATTTATAATAGCTAGGTTCAAATAGCTATCAAACCAATCAAAATTTATTTGTGTCCATCTCAATAGGTCTGGACAATAAAATAATCATTTAAAATGAAATCTCTCTTCAAATCCTAAAATTGATAATTTTAATGAAGAGAGTGGTATGTATACAACAAACTAAAATCAAACCCGTGGTATTTAGCAAAACCATACTTTCATAATTGTAAATATCAAATATCACCCTATTGTAGTGGTATATTATCAATTTTTCCCATTAAAAAAATCGTAGAATTTTGGCGACAGTCATTAGAATATATGAGATGACACACAAAAGGCACAAAGCCATCTACCAAAAAGAGCAAAAACATATAAAGTTATAGTCCAAGTTGTATGATATATAAGGTGGTTGATCAAATATTGATGTTTGAGTCTTGTTAATTGTATGTTGTTTGGGTTATTTATTAATTTTATAGGGTTTACTCCAATAACTTCATTATTGCTTAATATTTATAGATGATTGAATCAGCCCACTCTTAAAAAAGAAAAACAGGTGAAACGTACAGATAGGCTAGCGAAGAGCATGCATAAGCCTAAGTGCAGTGCCCAAGTCAGGCAACGACTATCCAGGGTAGGGGCCAAGCGGCGCCGGCACGCATGAGTTGTTTATGTACTGCCATTATGTGGCTTCACCTGATCCTGCCTCCCATCAAAACGTCTCCCCAAGTTTCCGGGCGAGACAACGACAAACTTTACGTGACGCCGTCCCGCCATGCTTCCTCTCTTCACATGCTTGTCTGCCCTGCTTTAAGTTTGGGGCAAGGAAAGATGCAAATTAAGATCTCGCAAGGGAGTTGATTTGGTTGTGGGATTATCTAACGACATCCTCGTCTCACCAAAAGATAACCATGCACTTCCATATGTATTTGAATCATAAAATAGAATGGGAC
Organism: Pharus latifolius; assembly: GCA_019359835.1. Taxonomy (NCBI): domain Eukaryota; kingdom Viridiplantae; phylum Streptophyta; class Magnoliopsida; order Poales; family Poaceae; genus Pharus; species Pharus latifolius. The sequence goes on along the minus strand of CM033328.1, from coordinate 67,265,338 downwards.
AAGGACGAGCAGTACGTGCTCTTTGATTATCTACATGACTTTCAACCTGCCTTTCTCACGCATAATTTTTTTAAGTAGTGTGTTTGACTAATTGAATTCTATCAATGAGCCCCACTACATGATATACAGCTTGGGCTTTCTAGGATAGTAGGGTAGACTCAAGGGAACATGCACAAAAAAAAAGAAGGTAGTAGTGAGTGCCCAGGAGTTCGTTAGGTTCGTTCAATGATATTATTCAGGAGATTTATTAATATATCATAATAATTTTTAGAATAGATTAAGATGTATTAAAGATTATTAAGACACATTAAGATGATTAGATACGAGAAGATAAACTCATAACTTTGATAATTTTTTTTAACTCAAACATCCCTCATTTACAATACTCCACTATAAAACTAACCCATTATTCATGTCAGCATGTATCAGCTTATTTAACATATAGTTACATCTCTTCAATATGTATTAGACTAATCAAAAAATCAACACAAGATTAGACTTATATAAACAATGCAACATCACAGTCCAATATTCACGGAACCTAAAACTAAACGACGGATTCGAGCCGTCCAGGGGGAGGGAGTGGAAAAGGGGGGGTCGGTAGGCGCGTGTCGCTGGCACCGCCTTCACCGCGCCGAACGCGCAGCGGGAATTGATTCTTGTGTGGCCCGCAATCCGCGTTAACGACCGCACTTGGGTCTTTAATGGGCCTCCTCCTGATCAGTTCAAATGCGATATAACAGCAGAAACTGCAGCTGTAGCCTCCCTGTAGCTATCCCCATCTGCATGTGTGTCAACGCTCCGCCCATTTCTCTGAATTATCTTGTGGTTTCGGTTCTTTTATCTTGCATTTCTCCCACACGGTCCAGATGGCGGTGTTTAGTGTTTCACGTGGAGTTAAGCCATAGCTGTTAAGGTTCTTACTGGCTCGTCTTGACTGTTGAGGCACCAACGACACACTTCTTTTTCTTCCTTTCGACACAGAGCCGTTAGTTAAGATTACTATGGACAAATTTTGATGCCTTCACAATTTCATGTAGCACTCTCGAAACTCTTACTCGCCTTTCTCTCAATTGTTTGAAAATCTAACCTGAGGATAATGGATGGTCCAAATGTTACACCATGCCTTTTCTTCGCAATAGCAAGGAATCGGTTTCCGTTGATGTGGGGACTCACTAGGCAATAAGCACTCCATCCATTACAAAATACATTATGTTCTTAGCAAGCAGCACACATATTAGCAAAAGAAAAAATTTTGTTTATACCACTAAAAAAATCCGTATTTTTGTATCATTAAAACTGCACTAGTATTTTACAAATACCATCAATTTTTACTCAACCACTAGTCAACAGAGTAAATGACTCTTTTATTCTGTAGAAATTTATTTGTTTTCTCATGTAGAGGTGTCTTATGGATAAAATATATTTTTGATATAAAAATAATGTTTATCTGAAATACGAGATTTTTTTATAGTTCTCCACATAAGTATATTTGCTTCATTTACATAGTAAAAATGTCACGTAACAGAGATAAAAATGTCATTTGATCTATAGACTGGTAATTGATCAAATAGTGATGAAAAATATAAAATATTAGTTTATGTTTTGATAGTAAATAATAAAAAAATTGATTTTTTATAGATAGATATAAAAATATGTATTTTTTCAGTGGTACAGACGGAATTTTCTGATTAAGAAATGATGCAAAATTACCAATTTTCCCCCATTAATGGGTATTAGATGATGGTTTAACATCGTTAGTACAATGGCAAGTTTGGAAGAGCTATGATTATTTTATCTTGAAAACCCAAAATATCATGTAATATATAATAAACAGTTTTTAGTACAATATTTTGTATTTTGTAAGAGAGAAAGTATAATTTTATAAGAGGTTGTGGTTGGTGATCCCCTGAGAGTGTTACTATGTTGCTTGCTAACCTGTAAACTCTCTGTAAGATCTTTTACTAATTACTCCTCCCTTTGAAATGAAAAAACAGAGCTCTTTGGAAAAAGAAATTGAGGAACGCGTGTTATGGTTTTTTTTTTCTTTTTTTTTTTTGGGTTCGGATCATATCTTGTCTAAATAAAAAATGTGATATATCACACCTAATTATAGCGGCTCGTGCACCATTTTTTTTTCTTGGACAAAAACTTCAGCAAACTTACCATGTTTCTTAGGTCAAAAAGATTGTGTGAGAATGACAAAGAGCCCTTTTGTCATATTTTATGTATTACTTCTTCTCCTCTATTTTTAAAAGAATGTTATGTTTTAAGTAAAATTTGTGTAAAAAGAATGTTGTCATGCATTTTAAAGTGAAATGTGATCTTATCTTCCAAAAATACTCTCAATCATTACTCTAATTAATCATTAAATACTTACATACAAATAGTATACTTATCGCAATAATTACAAATAGTAAAGATAGATATATAATCTTATTTTATTTTTTAAAAATTGTGTATAAAAATAGGAAAACTATATATTTTAAAGATGATAAACCAAATGAAACAGTAATCATAAAAGGTGCCGTACGCTGCATTGAACCAAACAGACGTGTCAGCGAGACAAAATCAGAATCGAAGCAAGGACACATGCCATGAATGAGTCTTTTCTTGTAGAACGTAGGCCACAACGACGCTGGCCGCACGACGTGCGCGCGCCACAGAAGCATGCGGTGCCCTTTTCTCCTCTAAGACATCACAGAAATATCGGAAAAATCTCTCGTCGCGCAGGTGGACCTGAGCTCAGGTCTCCCTAACCGTCCAGCCTGCCCAGGCACATCCGGCTGACGACTGGGTCGGAGACGCTACATCTAACGACACCATATCACCATGGATCTTCTATAGATCTTGCACCCACCTAGTCATGCGGCTGATATCTCTTGGTCTTCAAAACTATTCTGGTAGCTTTAACCCTAATTGTTAAAACATAAACCTAGTACATTTGCTGGACTGTTGATTTATCTTCTGTAAATATGTATACTGTGGTGTCTAAACTTACTTCCCAGAATTTTACATTGGTGGGTGAAAACGCTAGTTGTAAAATACCTATCTAGACCAAAATATTTTCAGGCTCAGGTCAAGTTTGGGTCTGATCTGTAAAAAGACTGAATCTACCGAGTTGGCTTGAGTTTGACCCAATCCAATTTAATATACATGTTGACCAGCGGGCATAGGTTTAATTAGGTTATGATCAAAAAATCAAGTCAAACTGAACTATAGTTGAATTTTAAGGAGTCCCAACCCAATTGTAAAGAATCCAAACTCGACCCTAATCTCTAGTGGAGTTAGATAAAACACAATCAGACTCAAGCGAGCTTAACTATACTCATGCCTATACCTACCCACCTACTCGTGTGATGTGACATATATTTTTTGTAGTTATGGTGTTCCATAAGTAGAAAAACCATAAAACTGGCAAATATAATTCTAGAAAACACCTATTTGGAAAAAAAATATTAGAAATGTGTGTTTTATCTCTTTGAATAGCACCCTTGTTCTATTAATTGATCAAGTCATTTTTGTTGCAAAATAAAAGATAATAACAAATGGAGGTTGTAACATCTATCTATGAAATAATCAAACTCATACCTCCGTCATCATCAAAGACACGGTTTTATATCACATTCAAGGACCCGAAAATTAATAGTAGAATATACACCACTTTTTTGTTTCTTTCCTCCTCTTTCCAAGCAACCAAACAAACTCGTTTGAAAGTCCAAGGTCATCCCATACCTATTTCTATTTGACCAAAATAAAAAAGAACTCAAAAATTTGTAAGGAACAACGGAGAAATCTCCAAATCAGTAGACAAGAAATGATCTGAATGTATTCAATCTACTCACATAATTTATAATAGATATATTCTATTTGAGTTTATCCAAACCATTCAATCACAAACGAACGATTAAGAGCTCCATAAAAAGAAGTTTCTTGAATTTTGTTTATAATCCAAGGAAAGCGAACCGCCATGATCTGAACCCAAAACCCGGCATCCCCAGCCGCAACCCGCTACGGGTAAATTAAGACTTGGTTCCCTCCTTGCTTATCCTCAAAGGCACTGCAGCTATAAAAGCCCCGGGCTTTCCCTCCCCAACCCCTTGGCACCTCGGCTTTACAAGAAAGAAGTCTTAGCATAGCGAAGCAATAGCCAACAGTGGAGACCCAATAAAGCCATGTCCAACGTCCCCACCTCTCTCCGCGACTCCTCCCTCACCCTCTTTCTTCTCGCCATCTCCAGCTCTGATCCCTGGCCTTTCTCTCTCTAATCAACCACCCAATTAGCTTCGATTCGATCCCAAGAAACCAAGCAGCCCTCTTTTTGTTGATTTCTTGTGATCCCTTGTTGATTGATGCCGAAGAAGGGGTGCGTGACGGTGAGGGTGGGGGCGGAGGGGGAGGAGCGGCGGCGGTTTGCCGTGCCGGTCGGGCACCTGAAGCACCCGCTGTTCGGGGCGCTGCTGGAGGAGGCCGAGAGGGAGTACGGCTTCGAGCAGCGGGGCGCCATCGCCATCCCCTGCCGCGTCGACCGCTTCGTCCAGGTCGAGCACCTCATCGGCCAAGAACTCGGTGCCCACGGACACCACCACCACCACCACCACGGCCACGAGCTCGCCGCCCGCGGCGGCGGCGGCGGAAGCGGCCACCACCACCACCATCTGCCGCTGTTTGCCGGGTGCTTCCGCGCTTGACCTGTAACATGTGCGGTGTTTTAGTTGGTTTAAGGCGTTCTGTTTCTAGGGTTTAATTTTTGGTTTTGTCTTCCGTTCTCTTGATCCGTATGCTTGGATGGTTAGGGTTTGACGATTGGTTTGTGGTGAGGGAATTGGAGGATTATTTGATGATGATGATGAAAAATCAAGTGTAAAGAGAGAAAATACAGCTGGTTGTAGGCGTTTTTTTTATACACTAATATACTTTTATCAATTCTACAAATGGTTTAATTGTGTGTGAATTCATTGCTTCTTCTGTTGTGTTAAGGATTTAATGGCATGTTTGCTCTAAACATGGCTTCTTCAAACTAACTTGTATATATATATTGAAATATAAAAAGCTGATTTTTTTTGGAAAAATACATAAGAAATTATTTGATAAAAATTACAGCTTTGAAAAATTCCGTTTATGGGGTGGTGATGAGCTGGTTTCAGCTTCACTTAAGTATATCACTACATGTTCTAAGAAAAATTTTTGTGAAAAGTTATTTGTTTGACTTAACTTTAATTTCTCTTGGCCATATATTGAAACAAAAGTAAGGCCAAATAAGTATAGTTGTGGGGATAGTCTTACAAAAAAAAACTAAAGAAAAATAATAAATTTTGTTGGTGTTCTTTTAACTTAATGGCAAAGTTAGCAGAAATGAATTTCTGAAAAGAAAATGAAACAAAATAGCGTGTATCATGCACACAATGGATCTGCAATTAATATATGGAGAAGACTATACGGGATATATATGGAACTCAAATTGCTATGTATCTTCATTAAAAAAAATGATATGTCTTTATATTCCGTTCTCCACCTTCTCATTGGGCATATTCCATGTGCTGAGTAATATTCCGGGGTCGACGTGATGCTTAATATATACTATGTAAATTTCTATCCTAATTAATAGTGAAAGATTTTTTATAAGCTTTTGAACTAAATCATTATCTTTTAAACTAAACTGTTGCACCTCCATTGTATGATTACCTTACTTTTTTTTTTGTAAAGACGGGATAAGATCAATTTTTGGTTTATCTATTTTGCAAAAAACTCATTTTGATCATTTTATTATTAACAGGACCAAATTAGTCTCTCAATTTTCTAAACTGATTAGAAATGATCTTTTTGCTATTAATTTTTGCTTTTTACAATTATTTTTAATATTTTTCAAAACATTACTTAATACAACCACCATTGAGCCATTTGATTCTCTAATTTATAGTATTTTTATAGCTCATTTTAATTCATATTTACATTAAAAAGTAAAACAACTAATTTGATCCTTTTAAAAGTAAAAAGATCAAAAAAGAGTTTTTTTGCAAAATAAAGAGATTAAAAACGACCTTATCCTTTAAAAGACATTTATGTTCTAATTGAGAGAGCTTTAACTCATAACTACTAAAAGTTTAAGTCCTACCACCAAATTGGTATCTGCTAAAGTAATTTCATAGACAAGCATAATATCATTTTGTAAAAGAATCTGAAATCTCTATCCATCCACATTCTCTAATAAGTTAGTTTTTAGGAGAAACTTAAGTCATTCTAAACAAGTGATGGTCGGCGTTATCCATTTGTTTTTTGTTTTCTTCTAATGTGCTGCTCAACATTCAACAAATACCACACACCCACGATATGTGAAAAAGTCAAATTGCTTTTAGAATTAGTCGAAGCTACTATATGCATCAGCGCTAAGAGGGTCTCGTACTCTCAAAATCTCTTAACTTCTGTCCATATCTAGCATGAAAAGATAAATGGTACGTGGTTGGTGAAGTGACGCATGCGTTGGAATTGGACAAATGATTGTGTTTAAAATTTACAAGCTTACCAACTCTCGAGTTGAAACCAATTTCCTATTGTCAAAACTCAACCAATCAGGAAAAATGACGAAGCTTTTCTACAATTAATTTCTACAAATCCTTGCTCTTTCTATTCATGCATGAAGAAGAAAACTAAAACGTGTTTGCTTCGTGACCATCACTCCCTATCGAAATTTAGGCACGCCAAAATTGTTTTAGCCCTGTTTGATTTACTTCTTACTTGTAATAGACACAAATTCAGCTTAACTTACATTTTTAACCACACAAACAAAACTAAATTTCAACATAGCCTGCGGTGCTCAATTTCACTGTTTAAGAAAGTAGTGTGCCAGAGTATGGTAGCTTTTGGAACATTTTTTTTAAAATAATCTAATAAAAAACTATTGCAGAAATTTCTACAGTAATTTTTTTTTAATAAAAATAGACACAAATCGTCATCTTAAACAATGATAAGATTGAAAAATCGATAAAATCAGCACGATCGCTATTCAAAATAACGACTGGCAAGTATTTTTAGTCTTACTCGGCTGGTCTTACAATTTTTTTTTTTGAAAATTCAATTCAGTTCTAATTAATTTTTCATTTGATAATTATTTTTTGTCAATATCTAACAATCTATGACTTGAATTGACAATCCATATAAACCAATAGATTTGTAATGGCAAAATGATTAGATGATATAAACAGATTATCAATCGGAGTTATAAATCATAAGATATTGTTCTTAAATCTTACAATTTTTCGGGATCAATATTATGTAATTCCAATTAAAAATTTATTTAAACGAATAGTCTGTGAAGTCAAAAAGATTAGATTGATACAAACGGATTATCAATTAAAATTATATATTGTAAGATATTGATCTCGAAAAACTATAAGATTCAAAGATAATATTTTGTGATATATAATACTGATTGATGATCTGTTTATATTGATCTAATCATTTTAAGATCATAAATCCACTTATTTGAATGAATCATTAATCAAAATTATAAATTATAAAATATTAACTTCAAAAAAATTATCAAACAACAGTTCAATTAAAATTGAATTAAATATTCAAAAAAAAGAATTGTCGAACGTGTTACCCCTCATCGTCTTTTTGACATTGCAACTACACTAATTTTATCGGTCTTTCAGTTCGGTCATCATTTAAGATGACGACTGACATCTATTTTTATAAATTTTTTTTACTTGGATCATTTCTACAATTATTTTTTATTTATATTAATTTTTTAAAATAATTCTAGGAATGCAAACCAACACATCATAATTCTCGTTGTTTCTATTGAAGTACATGTGACCCTGATGCCAAGGAAGGTACGAGTAGCTTATAACCTGATGCCAAGTAGCTGTTAGTGAAGTTGTTTGGCACGTATTTATCTGGCAAAATACGGGAGATTGGTCCCACCAACAAATTAATCAAAGGTTGTGTGGGTCATCAGTTGATGTTCTTTGAGTTTGATCCTTGACTTCTTGGTGGTTTATAAGTTTTTTCACGTGCTGTAGCCAACATTCCCTATTTAAAACAACTAACAAGGGTTTCTTGTTATATGAAAGGTCATTAATTTGATTTACACTGTAAATTGAATAAAGAAACTTCCAGTTACTTTTGTGAAATCTCATAAATTTGTCACTACAAGATATTGGGATTTCCGAGTACATGCGGTCGCCCCTGAAAAAACCAAGAAGGACAATTTTTTTTTCCTAGGAAAACCAACGCACCCTCCATTAAAAAATAAATAATGTTTGTATGATCTTTACACAAAATAGGAAACATCATAAAATGCTACTTTGCCCACAATAATTTTGTTTTCTCATTCTAATGCAGTTGAGAGTAAGTACGTGGGTTGAAAGCTAGTGCTAGTCATACATGCTTATCTCACCTTGAAATCGTATTAACATATCATTAATTATTTGTAATTAAGGGTATTTTATAAAGGATGGAGGATAACACCCCGACATCTTTTGGAACGCCGTGGCCTTCGGTTCGTTTACATTGACTTGGGACTCGCAGGTTAGCTTCGGTCTTTTCTTTGGGTAGGGCATTTTAAATGTGCTTGAGCATAGTGACAAACATTAGCTTTTACTTTAGCATAAAAAATATTCCAGACTTGGGAAAGGAAACGTGAATAAAGTGGAAAAAAGATAACCATGCCAGGCCGAAAGCACCAAACTTAGCAAAGGGGTGTCTGAGACAGAAAAAATGATGGAATTTTACAGGATTTCAATTCTAAGAAATTTTTTCTCATGTGCGGTGTTTGGATTAAAACAATGACAATAAAAATTTTTTTTGAATGACTTCTTTTGGAGGAATTTTGAAAGAAACAAAAAATGAGATCCAATCTAAGAGAAACTTTCCTGTATTGAAAGCAATATTCCTAAGAATGCATCCAAACAACTTTTTTATACGGTTTGTATTTTTAAATTTTCCTATGAATTTCATTTTACGTGACACTTCTTATATTTTTTCCATGTCTTATGTTTTTCTATTTCTGCATTCTAAACAGGTGTGTGGAGGCTTGCAAACATGCTGACGTCAGTCCAACCAGGCCCATTAGAATGCTGACGTCGGCCGATTGATGGCCCATTGTTATTGCAGATGAAAGCCCAATATCAGCCCACTATATACTCATGTCGGTCCATAAGTGCTGATGTCGGGAAATTGTCGACCAACCAATAGGATGACGTCAGCGCATGACGTGCTGACACCGGCAAACTGTCGGCGCATTGATAGTCCATAACAAGCTGACGTCGCCAAAGTTGGGCCACTGGCGGCCCATTCTCGTGCTGACGTGGCACACTGAAGGCCTATAACGTGCTGACATTGACCCACTAGAGGCCCATTAACGTGTTCAGGCTGATCCAATGCGGCCCAAGATAAGGCTGAGGTCGACCCAACAGTGGCCGATTAGATAACTAGCATCGGCCTAATATCGGCCCATTTAACGAACTGGCTCAGGCCCAATAAAAACCCATTAAAACCCAATAGAAGACATCACACAGCCCAATATTGGACAGTCGCGGGATGTCACCGGCCCATTAAAAGCCCAATTACATCCCAACGAAGCCCGTGGCAGCCCAGCGCACGCTCATTAAAATGCCAACTGAGGCCTAATGTCGGCCCATTGTCAGCCATTCTGAAGTTGTCATGTTCTTGGTCATTAACATGCTGGTATCAGGCCACTAGTGGGCCGTCAACATGATGGCGTAGGCAATAGCGACCAGGTAGTATAGTGACATACGCCCTGCGACAGCCCACTATTGGCCCCTTAAAGACTAACTATCTTCAGTGCAACCAGAGGCCCGTTGATGGACCCATTGATGGCCGAGCAGCATCTAACGTATTAACCTGATTACTAGGCCATTTGATGCACGTTTGGCGGGCCATCAACGGCTTACTAGGTGCCCAACTTCGCTTAAAGCTAACAACTGACCAGTGCAATCCATAGACGACTTCTATATGCCCTGTAGAAATCCAATAAATTAAATTTTTTTCGGGGAGAATCTATCTATCTCAAACATTACACCACATCCTCTGTCCAATTCTCTAATCCTAACTCTAACACTACAATCTCACCCAACACAATACTATAAACAAACCACACACAAAAACAGAAAAAATAGAAAGAATTGAGATTCAAACCCACGACTTCTATTTGCGTGGGTTAATGTATAATGCCTAAAATATGACAACTAAAAACTAATTTGAAATTTGACAAACTAGTAAAAAGTCCAGTGCACAATAAATTTATTAATATCATTTAAATTAGAGTTATATCCACTTTGTATTACTAAATATTATAATAAATCTCTATTCATATAATTAGAGTTGTATCTGTCGTGAAAGTCGTAAAAAATGGTAAGTCCCAAAAACCGCATTGCGCCCCACTCCAATCCCACACGCAGCTGGCTCGCTGCGCTGGTGGAACGCGTGGGCAAAACACACTGCGTGCGTATTGCGCCTACACCAAGCCGTTTGGCGGTTTCACCGACATTGGATGAGCTTATAAGCTTGAATAGTTGAGATGGGGTATAAGTTCCCATTTCTTTACCAAATAAGCTGAAGAAGCTAGAGGAGATCGTCTACAGCTTCTCCCTTGAATAAGCGCTCCCAAATAAGCCAGTGTTTGGTGGGATTAACCTTTTCTAAAGCTTATCCCCAAATCCCCTTACATGAACGGTTCGCAAAACCAATTTTCATCAGAATTTGGACAATCTTAAATACCTATTTCAGTTAACGCAAAATAAATTAACTTTATCATTTGGTTCCATCGTATTACAAACTAAACCCTAATCAAGCTCAATTTGCAAAATTGGGCTGGAACCTCTGAAATATTGGCGTCTTATCCTGGCACCAAGTCATGTTATCACCAGCCCAATCACACCCCCAAAACGCCCAGCTTTTCCTTTGATTGCAACTACAAAGAATTAGAGAGAGGTGAAAAGAAACATGTAAACCAATCTGATACTCCATGTGAGATGGCAAAAATCTGATTTTTGCCATCACAAACTAGTAAATAGAGCCGGTTCACAGAGAGCTGTGTGTGCTACTGCTGCTGCTCTGATGCATCGGCGGTCCAGTATGTCTTCACTGCCATGAGGATCTTTTCCGGGTTGAAGGGCCCGTCCTCATGATCGATGATGCGACTGTTCCATCGCATTCGCTGGGTTATTGCTTGGACTTTGGTGAGGACGTCGACGGTGTCGCGGATGATTGCTGTGCCCTCCGGCCTCAGTATCCTATCCATCTCCAGTAGTATGTCAGTTATATCACACCTACAAAGTTTCCACACCAAGAATTAGTCTCACCAAGCAAGAAATTGGCAAAATGACTGTATCAAACAATGTGCTTTGGATATTTTTCATGTTACCAAGCACTTGTCCCCATCCTTGCAAATGTTCCCACAGTTGCTGACATGTGATCTCATCCGCTCAATAACACATGAGCTCATGTGAGCAAGTAGGATCAAGTATCAGCAAATGTAGAAACACTTGCGATAGAAACGTAGTGGAGCACATGCAAACCCCCCTCTAGTGCGAGTATCATAAATGTGCTTTCAGAAATGCATAAAGGGCTAGCAGGAAAATCAGAATCCAACAGCAATTACACTGCAGAGGCCATATGATCATAATGGACAAGATAATAATCTGGCAAGGACTGAAAAATATCATGCTATTAATCTTCATTTACTACCAGTCGGAGTGTCCTGTGCCTCCTTTTGGTCGATCATTTACTATGCTATGAATATGATATCCTAAGAGATCCAGCAGAACCTTCATTTACTCTATTTGGGGTCATGCAGAAATGCTACAGAACTATCACACAAATATCTACTCAGAATCAGAAGTTACCAACACTTGTCCTAGGGAGAAATCTGATGCATTCTTAAAAGGATGTTTTAGTGTATCACTACTCATAAACTAAATTATCAATCACCACCCTTTTGAGGATCAGCAAAGAAAGGTAGATAGAGGAAACTAAGGAGCACAAAACAACTTGAACACGGCTAAAACAAATTCATAACTGTAAAAACTTCATCACCTGTCTTGGTAGATGCTAAACAAATTGTCTGCATGCAAGAGATCATAGGTTCTTGGATATGTCGAGAAGGCTTCACACCAGTCCTGGTATGTTCCAATGAACCCACGCTCATAAATAGCTCCAAGAGTGTCCCGGTCTGAATTAACTGGGACAACGTTCATCACCCACACGGGATACTTGGACAGAGCAGCAGCAAACCCGCCCAAGTTTGCATTCATGTCCATCACATTTCTGTACCTTCCCTCCGCGAGGGGCGTAATGCGCTTGTAGTATGCCACCCTCTTATCCCACAACTTCTTGTCCTCATCAAATTTCTTCAAATCTATCCCTGGAATTGTACCCCTCTTAACCCTTGGAGGGACAGTGAAAGCCCTTTCAGGCCATTTTGCCACTGCTCCACCAGCGACTTCTCCCTGGTTGCTAACTTCGGGCAATGGAGTAAAGCAAGCTTCCATCTTTGTATACCTATGCATAACAAAGAATTTGTTAGCACACAATTAGACATTTGTTCAATCTTTGTTGCTGCAAGAAGGATTTCGTACCAGGCAGCATCACCATTGTCACTCTTGCAGATGTGTGGTATTTTATAGGTCTTCTTGATGTCGGCACATTTGAGGTGGTTCTTAGGCTTCTGCCAGATGGAGAGATCCTCCTTCTCAACCACCTTCTTCCAGCATAGGCCCCTCGCAACATCCTCAATCTTGTCTTGCTCTTGCTTGAGGTCTTCTTTGGTCCTCTCCCACCCCTTGTAGTACTTCTTCCAATTGATTGGTGGGCCAGAAAGAATCCAATAGCCTCCAGGCCTTAGAACTCTATCGACCTCAGCCAGATATAATCCATCTGACAAAAATTTAAACGAATCCACACTATTAGGCAATTCATTTAATTACTCAAAAAGAAAAGACTCGGAGAGAACTAGGCACAAGAGCAAAATTCAGATGTAGAGAAGTGCTCACCATAAGCATACCAAGGAATCAGACAGCGAGAGCAATGTGCCATATCAAAAGCTCTAGACGGGTAAGGCAATCGGTGCTTTCCCATCACGCCGATGATGGCAGGAACACCACGCTCCAGCGCGAATTGCACCTGAGCTTCATGTGTGTCCCTCGGCGCGAATGACATGGCGATGATGTTCCTCTTCAGCAAGTAAGCTCCCCAGCTAGCAACCTTTAACAAGATCAAAGCAATGAGCTTATGAGCACCATCACGACATCCTGAAACCTGAAACCAAAAGTTTCTCCCCCTTACCCCGCAGCCTGTGTCAATCGCCGTCCTGATCTTCCCGTCCGTCAGCGAGATGAGCTTATCAATGTCGTCAATGTACGCATCGGCCCCACGCGGAAACATTGTGCCACCACCAGGGAACCGGAACTTGTTGCCCTCCACCTGGATCCAGTTCTGCACAGCCTTCTCAATGCTGAGCTCCTTGTGAGGGATATTGTCATACCAGGCGTAGTCCCTGCTATGCGGCCACTTGAAGGGGGTCTTGTAGTTGGGTGGCGCCGGGATGAGGCACCGGATCTGCTCGTCCTTGCCGGGGCAGTGCCTCTCCCGGTACACGAGCATCGCCCGGTCGAACCGCCGGCCCCTCGTCCGGTCCTCGCACGGCGTGTATTCGCTGAAATTGAGCGCGCACGCTGGGAACTGCGCCGCCGACGGTTGCGTCTCGTTCAGGTTCAGCTGGTGGTGCGCGTCGAAGTCAAGGGCTTTCTCCGAGGCCGACCCGAATGACGGCACGGCCGCGCCGGAGGACGGGGTGGCGGGGTCGCAACCGACACGGGTGATGGCCGAATTGCCGACGGGCTTCGGCAAGGTGGTGTTCTGCCACGCGCCGAGGATGTAGAAGATGACGCAGAGGCCGCTCACCACCAAAATGTAGGTGAGCCGCTGCTTCTTGGATTCTTGCAGCTGCTGCGCTTTAGGAGACGCAGGGTAATCTTTAGCCATGACTCCTGGAAAAATTTCAAGAACAAGTGGGATGTTAGTACAGAGGTTTAGCAAATCTAGCTCTGACTCTTGCATAAAGGTCTCAAATTTTTTAACAACTTCTCCAAGAAATCAAGAAATAAAGGTTTCTTGCGAAAAAACTTGGGCTACAGACCTTGTTTACTCTGAACAGAAAAGGAAAGCTTAGATCATGTGAAAGGTTTCAATTTTGAAGATTTAGGAGCTTGGTTGGGGATATGAAACAAAAAAAACTCAGATCATGTAAATTCAGGCAGTGGAAGAAAGCAAATATATTAAAATTTTGTTCTGATTTCTGAACAGTGAAACAAAGCTTACACCAATTATCCTAAATCTATGTTCTATGCTTGAGCAGCATCAATGCAAAAAGATCATGAAAAAGAAAAGACAGATAGAATTCAAAGATATAGCAGGTGGAAAACATCACCAATATGAACCTCAGATCATGTAAAACTTAGCAGATGCAAGTCTCAAACACAATCAGTACAACTTATTCTTCATGCTGAAGAAAAGAAAAGGAACATGGATAAAGGGCAAAGAGACTAAAGATTCCATCTTCCAAGCAAAAGGTAAAGTGGAAGCCATAGGATAGTGGCAACCAGAGCCAAGCACATTGAGAAATCTAAAATCAAACAAAGTGGCAAACAGACCCCAAAAATGCGCCAGTTACATTTCCTAATGGATCCACACCACTCCAAGAACCAGAGAACTGGAAATGAAGCAGCAAAGCTAGACCTGCCAAGAAGCCAGCTCAAGAAGAGCACCAAGAAAGGCTCTCCAAACTCCAAAGGCTTCAGAAATCAGAAGCAAAGAACACCACTGCCCATTTATGCAAGTGCTGACACAATGAGCAGCCAGAGAGTGAGTGAAGTGGTGTAATACCAAACCCACCCCTTTACCATAAATAAAGGTGTGTGAATGGAGGGAGGAGGCCAGAAAGACCAGGCCGACACAGGGATAAAATAAGAGGACGCCGAAGGCCTTTGCTTGTCCTTGCTCACGTGGTAATGGTACTGGACCAATGGGTGGCAAGTGCCCCCTGACTCCCTGTGGAATTAGCAGGCGTTTAGTCTTGGTGATTAGGCCTTTTGCACGTATGTTCTTGGAGTATTTGACGTTCACCAACAGATTACATGCGAGCTAGCCTTGTGACATAGAGCGTGGTTGATCGAGCTCCAATTTATTAAAATGATTTATTTGATAAAATGCAAAAATTAGTTGTTAAAAATTGATTTATTTGATAAGAGATGTTAAGAGAGATAGAAAAGAAAGCAATAAACATTGTAAACCCAAAACTAAAAAGTTATAGACTATTGCATTGAATAAGTTAGAAATCTTTTGTTGAAATCCTACATTAGATCTAAATCTAAACTAAAATCCATCAAACACTTTATAATATTATAGTGGCGGTGCTTACTTCTGTATTATTCGTTTCTAAACAATCTGACATTTGGAGAGTTTTATTCTTCCTTGCTGTTTTACGTTCTTGTGAAATAGAGGTGTAGTATCTTCTGCTTTTGTACCAGAAATATTTGACTGCGGTTTAGGCTTTGAGTGATTCGCTTTCTACATGATATTTGGGTTTCTTCTGCGTCTAAATCATATAAATAATAGAGTATTTTTCTCTAAAAATAAATATATTGATGTTTTCTATATTCTTCAAAAACTAAATCACACAAATGACAAAATAATACAGTTAATAGTGGATTAATATGTAGTTGTAAATTATATCCTTAAATTATTTTAAAAATTATATATTTCACTCTTTTGAAAAGTATTGAAGCACGTATAAAAAAAAATAAAGATCAAAACATTCCATTTAATGTATAGAAATATCAAAAATGATTTTGTATTTGTCATTGACTTATTGCCGCCTAATTCTTGAGAACAAAATATACTTGTCAATAAACTTGTTTTGGGCATAAAAAGGTTGACAAATGGTCAGTACTATGAGCACTTTTGAAAGACAGATAAACACATGGTAAAAAGAATGCTAATAACCAATAACACAAAACATATTCAAAATACAAGATCAATACCTCAACAAGGTAGACAGCCTATTTTTTTTCTCGTCACCTTAGCAATTTTGCTCCCTCCCTGTGATACCTCTCTATGATTGATACGTACAGCTTTGCCCGGCCATGATGGTTGTTTGCAGTAGAAGGAGCGTAAAACTAAAAGGCCTCCCTTTTGGCCTTATGGTTTCTTTTATTTTTTTTTCCCCTTAGTTTTTACTTTACTTGGGTTCAGCCACAATAGAAGGACACCACAGAAGTTTAGTGGAGAAAAACCCGGCCCTTAAATTGCTCTCAGCATTTTCTCCAGTCTTCTATTTCTATTTTGAAAATAAACCTCAGAAATGGATGGAAAAGGATGCCCCTTAGCTTTTATTTTCTTGGATTTGGTCAGAGTGGAAGGATACCAAAGATGTTTAGATAGAGAAAAAGTCAGCCAGCAAATTGCTGTCAGTATTTTCTCCTGCCTTAAAAAATAAATTTCAGAAATGGATGGAAAAGATTGCAAGATCCATGATGACATGTTGTGATTTCCTAAACATGTGTCGGTGCAATAAAATGCATGGACCACAGGCACAGATGAACCCTCTGTGACCTACCTATTTGGCCTCATACTTTGTCACTGGTTTTACTCTGGAATACCTTCCAATATAACTTTTTGATTCACAATGTATTGGAGAAAGAAGGGATATAGTAAAATTACTTTGGACTTAAAAAATTAACATGTATATATGTTTACTATGTATATGAATGTTTTTGTACGAAACATGAATGAAATCCCTCTCAATGTACAATCACAGGTGGATCTGACCAACAAATAAAACTAAGGACGGAATTTATACAAACTTCATAAAAAAGGTTCATATACAAAAATTTTCTTATTTGAAAGTCCATTTCAAATATTTTCCAACATATCTTATATTTGGATACTGGATTTTTTTTTAAAGCAAACTTTTGTTTGTGCAAGATTCACTCTGATTTATTGAAAAATGTTGAAGTTTTCCTTAGAGAATACAGTGAAATCGGAGGGGGGGATAAAAAGAAAGTTTGCTATGCAACGTTAGAAGAAAAAAAAAGGTGGACTCAAAGGAAACTCCATTTTTTCTCTAACAGAATCCAACCTTTTAAATGAAAGGAAAAAAAAGCAAGAACTATGTAAGAAATTAGCATTACTATCTACCATAGTTACACGCATACCTCAGCTGCAGTCTGTAGAACACGAAGAGAAGGAGATGGTGGTCTGGCCTGCATAACAAGAGGAGAAATAGTGGCATTAAAGATATGAGTTTGTTGTAAGTCTTTGAGCAGGCGTCATCATGATTTGAAAATTTGAATTTTGAAAATACAAACTTTATAATAGAAGGAAAAAATTCGGTCTGAAAAGAGCAATTTTTATACCATGCTACAATGGGCTCAATAGTGTAACCCTCGGGGCCCCATTCTGTCCATTTGCGGCCTATGCTGGCTGATCAATAGTTTTTTCCTTTTTTAAAAAAGGGCGAAATTTCGTTCATATCCTTGTAAACTCTTTTATATTAATATTATCCATGCAAAATTACCCCGTAATGCACTAACTGTCACTAATCATGCCCTTGGCATCGACTAAGGTTATTGGTTAACAATTTTTGTTTGTTAGTCGTACGATGGAAGGCAAAATACGGGTTAGATTTGGTTTTGTGCTTATCCTATATTAACAATAGAAAACTTAAAAGACATGATATGAATATGACTTATTTTAGTTTTATTAGGACGCTTGAAATATTTCTAGTTTTGTAAGGATAATTGTGAAATACACAGATTTTGTGAGGACAATGGTGTAATTTCTTAAAAAAAAAAGCTAGTTATGTTTGGTTTGGAACACAAAAAATGTTAAGAGAAATTTTTTTAATAAAATATCTAATAAAAACTAATGAAAATTTTCTCCAAAATTACTGTACTCCAAACAACTTGCTGATGTGTAGTTTTATACAAGAAACTGGGCTCCATCACCGAATTCCCTCGTACAATTATCAAAACGACAGGATAAGAGTCGCTGAAATGCCAGCATGAATTAAATGAGTTTGTTGCTAGACTTTGAAGCACAAGAAATCGTTGGAACATTGAAATATATCTCGAGTTTTTGCTATGAATTTACTTGCAGTTAAACATTATATCAAAAATACTCATATCTTTGTATCTAGTATCTTAAGAGTCACTTATCTTCTCTTTAATTAGTTTCTTCCACAAAAGTGACAGCACCAGTTGAGATAATGATAGTAGACAATGATAACCACGATAGGAAGGAGAGGAGTGGCAGTCGAAGGGTGCATAGGATGGTGAGAGGGGCAGCAACGAGAGTGGTAGTTGGTGATGATGAGGCTTTGAGGGTGCGTAGGGTGGTTGAAGGGATGGCGACGAGAGTGACGATAGAGAAGGAGGAAGAGGTAGAGAAGAAAGGAGGAGATGTGTCCAGGAATTTAGATCAAGGATAAAGTAAAAAAAGGAAAATACACACACAGTTAAACACCATTGTGATCTTCTAGTAAAGATGAATGAAATTACTGTTGTAGAGGTCTTTTTTTTCGTTTCCTTTATCATTTGTTACATAGTTATGTAAATTTTTTAAACATCGCTGTTACTATTACTTCGTTTAATGGATTTTTCATAAAAAAAATTGACTTCCTGTTTTCTGGTCACCAACACTCCACAAAGTTACAAACAGCATTAAAAGCTGAGGAAAATTCGTGCAGAAATGGAAAATTTCATGTTGTCCATGCAGGGGCGGTGGGCTGTAGCCGACGAATCCTCGGGAGCCAAATCCATGGACTATAGCCCACGATGCCCCATGGACTCCACACGAATCGTCAGGGATCCTGAGCAGAAATGTCCATGGGCTCCTGAGGATTCGTGGGCTTAGCCTATGGACTGTTCTCCTGGCGATTCGTGGCCTATAGCACATGGACATGGCCTATAGTCCACCAACACAACAAACAACACGCCCCGGCCACCTCGGCCCGCGCGGTTAAGCAGTAAAGAACAATCGAACGCTTCTCCTCCCCACACGCCCACGCCTCCCCTTCGCGCCGTCCACGGCCACGGCCATGTCCCCGCCGGCCCGGCTGCTGCACGCGCGCCGCAAGGCGACGTCTTCGCAGCACGTCGCGGCGCGGCACCTCGACCACACTTTCGAGAAGCTCATGTCCGCCCACCTCCCCCTTATCGCTGCGTCCCCTCTCCTCGACGCCCTCCGCGCCTCGCCCGCGCCGCTGCCCCTCGTCGCCAGCCGCCGCCTCCCGCTCCGCCTCCACCGGCGTGGCGTGCTCCACTTCGTCCGCCTCTTCCCCCGGGTCTTCTGCCTCCGCCCTCCCCTCCCCCTCTCCCTCTCCCTCACCCCGCTCGCGGCCTCCCTTCTAGCCATCGCCTCCTCCCCGGACACCGCCGCCAGCCGCCTCCACCGCCTCCTCGCCATCTCACCCTCCCACTCCCTTCCCCTGCGCGCCGTCTTCCGCGTCTGGAGCGAGCTCGCCCTCCCCGACGACTTCGAGGGCACCGTCATCCGGCAGCACCCACATCTCTTCCGTCTCGCCCCCAACCCGGCTGAGCCCAACACCCACTTTATACACCTCGTCCAAGATTCCATACCCGCCGAGTTCACCGCGGCGGTGGAGAAGGCACGGCCGGCCAAGTACGCGTTCAAGATGCAGTTCCCGCCGGGCTTCAGGCTGACGAAGGAATACCGGAAGAAGGTGAGGGAGTGGCAGCAGCTGCCTTACGACGGGCCGTATGAAGCGGTGAGGGGAAGGGGCGTGGGGAGCAGGAGGGCGGCGAAGAAGGCAGCAAGGCGGGCAATGGAGAAGAGGGCGGTGGGGATCGCGCATGAGTTCCTCAGCCTTACCATGGAGAAGATGGTGGAGGTGGAGAAGTTCAGCCAGTTCCGGAAGTGGTTCGGGATTGAGGTGAATGTTCGAGATGTGTTCCTGGATCATCCCGGGATATTTTACCTCTCAGCGAAGGGGAGGCGGCACACTGTGTTCCTCCGGGAGGCATATGATCGCGGGAGGCTTATCGAGCAGAATGATGTGTCTGAAGCACGGAGAAAGCTCGTTGAGCTCATGCTCCTGCGCCGTCGTGGCCTCGGGAATGCCAATTCAAATGCCGAAATGATCTCAAGTTCCAATGCCAGTTGCAGTCCCAGTGCCGATGCTGATGCCGATGCCAGAGAGACTGGTGATGGCTTAGAGGAGCAAGACATGTGCTAGTTAGACGTGTCCTAGAAGCTGGAGCAGCAAGTTGTGGACTTCTTAAGAAATTTCATGGAGGCATAGACTGGACATTACTGGCACGAGCCATGGTAAGGGAGGTTTGGGTGTGAGCCTTACTTCTCATGCACGCTGGAGTTCGTGGAGTTGTTTGTCAGAGTAAGGGTATTGAGGGTGAGGGACATGCTTGAGAAAGAGAAGATGAAGGTGCCATGGCTCATACATTGTGTTCATCGGAGATTGTTGCTGGTGGGAGGCAGTGTGGGGCTGGGCACGACTGGGGGAATGGTGAGATGGGCAGACGATTAACCAGTTGATGAAGATGGATGGGTTTTTCTGGGAACAACGGGGTCATTTTGTTAATGTGGTCATGGGACACACCGTGGTGAAATAGGCCTGAGGTGCTAGACTCAGCACTACTCTTGTTGTGTATGTTCAATAGGCGGGTTACTGCCAAGTGCCAACAACCCTGATGGGGCTGGTAGGGTCAATATTCTTGAGGTGAGGCTGATGTTTAGTTGTGCCTAGTTTTCCGGTAGTTGTTTTTTTACTGATGAACCAATTTGCAAAGCTTGCTTACTGCCAAGTAAATAAGTTGGGCATCCTGAGTGATGCTATTTGTGGTGTGTGGATGCTTGATATTGTTGCAGTAGCAAGTCTGGGATAGGGAAATTAGTTAATTTGATATGTGGCAATCTTCAAAATTGAAATTCTGGAATTCTTTTCCCTAAGAAATTTGTGTGAACTTGCAGAATGATATAAAGGTTGTGCTATAGCTCATTTTTGTGCACCATATCGGCGGTGGACATTCCCAGAATGCAGATCCCTGTCAAGTAATATTTCTTGGTGTTTAGATTGCAATATATATAGTTCATCAGTTCATTTCCACATTATCCCTTGCACACCTAGTCTAAAATGATTATTTTCTCTAGTTTATTGTACTTTACTCGGACTAAGATTTGGTTAGGCGAGTGGACAAGTAAAACATTGCAGTGTTGATAGTGCTTAATTGACTTTGAAAATGCAATGTTTCTTAGGTTTCCTAGGAGGGTCTTTCCTATATTTACAACGTCTTATTCCTTTGTTGGCAGGTTGCTTGATATTTCCTTAAGCACTCCCACTTCTAAAAGAATGATTGATTAGTATGGACTAATGCATCCTAGATCTAGAATAATGTCATGGCATATCATGCACTCGTGTACTGCCAATTGCTGCATCATTGATCCCTGTAGGCTGTCTCCTTTTGTAGATAGTCGTCTGTTCAAATGAACATTTCCAATCAGACATGCATCTCGTTTTGTGGCTGCACAATTTGGAAATACGTGGATTACCTTTGCTTGTGCAAAGTTTATTATTTGTCAGCAAGAAAGCAGATAATAGTTTGATTATTGATGTTGTTTCTCTTCAGATCTCGAGTCAGAAAGACAACTCAGTAGCCGCCGCACATGTGGTGCATTCTGAGGTCAGGGAGCTTGAGTACAAGACCAATATCAGGGTAAAAGCCTATCATTACCACGCATTCACACATTGGTTTCTTCCACAAGCTCACTCATCTGCAGCAAACTGGAGCTGTTTGTTGCTAGAGGCAAACTGGAGTTCACAAGTCTGTTTATTTGGAGTTTTTTTTGTTTGCCGTCAGAACTTGCCGTAAAAAGTCATCAGGTGGTGGGCATGGTGCGACAAGCTGGGGCCGGCTGGGCTTGCCTGGCCGTGGCCGCCTTATTTAGCCTTATCGATCTAAGTGAAAACTGCTTCTGATGATGATTACTACCCGCTGGTTTAGTTCTTGGTTTCTTGATGTGTCCGTGACTGAAATGGGAAGGAGCTGGTGCTGCTACACTTATAGCCCCTGAAGTATTGGCACGAGGAAGCACACGCCCGAGCACTACAAAGCGGTCATGGTCATGATATAGTATTTTGTAGCAGAAACATTGTACATCCCGAATCCGTCTGCTGAAATTGTACAAGCATTTACCGAAACTAACTGAAACCAATGTATAAATTTCTTTATACACCATTATTCTTTCATGGTAGTGTGGTGCTAAAATGAACTTTATTATGGAATTTTCTCGGGACAAGACAAATTTTGTGCTACGGGAAGTGAAGGAAACTGCTAGCGCTAGGTATCACATGTATGAAACTCACTGTATTTACACAATTCTGTACAAGAACAGCTAGAGGATTACACAGGATTGTGGATGTTGAGAAGTGAGACTCTAGTCTGCACCAGCCTCCTAAACACCTTCTCGCCGCAGCTCTCCAACTCACCAATGCATCCCTCCAACACCTCCAACCGCGCCAATGCCATGGACGCCGTCTCTAGCGCTGCCTTCGTGGCCTCCGACGCGAAGCCCAGCCTCGCCAGCCACTTCTTTGGCGACGCTGGCGGGCCATTTCTGACATGGCGGGAGGCATTGCGCGACCCCAAGAAGATGGCCTCCGACGCCGCCGCGGTGGCCGCGGTTGCCTCTGCCACAGTGTCAATCACCTCGGTGTCGGTGGCGTCCTCCGACGTCGCGAGCCTCGGAGAGTCGTGTCGCACTGCGGCGGCGAGGCGGCACAGCTCTTTCTCCGTCCGTCGTTGGGCGCGGAGCGAGGCGGCCAGCCGCGCGCCGTCCCCGCGCCGTGTGGCGGCCTGCAGCTCTGCAACCTGCTGCCTGAGGTCGAGGAGCGCGGACTCGAACGAGCCGTAGGCGTCGGCGAGGAGGAGGAAGCTGTCGAGGATGCCATCAGAGGCCGCCGCGCTGCGGAGAGCCTTCGCTGCCTCCGGCAGCTCGAGGAGCTCGCGGAGCGCGGCCAGGACGGCCTCCACGTGCGCAAGACCGGTGCACATGCCGGTGAGGTCGGAGCTTGATGTGGACGCTGACCATGACGTGAGCGCGCGGATGCAGTCTTCAAGGAGCGCGAGGACGGGGTGAGGGTGGCGCGGCAAGCTGGCCGACCGGCCGTGCCCGGCGGCGGCGGCCGCCTTCTTCGCCGTTCCGGGGCTGGGTGGGAAGCGCATGTTCTGATGGTTACTTTGCGATTTGTTTGCTCAATGATTTCTTGATGCGTTCGTGTCGGGAACGAACTGACGAAGACGCAAATTTATACTCGCCCTGTATGTAAAAGACAGTGGAGCAAAATCTATAAAAAAAGATTTTATTTTATATTTTTATGACGAAATGTAATCTTATTTTCGAAAAATACTATCATATTTCTATATAAACAATATATTTATTATATTAAGTATAACTATTAGAATTAAACATATTATTTTATTTTATTTTTTAAAAAACTATATATATAAAACCAAAATATAATCTTTTTAATACGGAAAGAGTAATTACGTAACTGACGGTGTTGTACAATTATTCAACAAAATTGTTGGAATTCCTGAATCCTGATATGTTGCGGCGCTGCTGTATCAGTACGAGGCATGCGGGCAAACTGCTCTGGATTCTGGAGTTGACCATGGTTTCGATGAGAGTTTTTCCGGAGTTGCTCTGCCCGCTAACGTTCTTCAAGGAAAAAAAGAAGGACTTTGAGGACACCGAAAGTGGACATTGCTAAGTCAACGAATGAAGTCGTGCTCGGCTCTTGAGTCCAAAATATTTGTCATTGTAATAATGAAAGGTTTGATATGCAAATGCTTTTCAATAAGAATAATCAATTATTTCTTGCAGTCCAAAATATTTTTTGTAAAATTTTATCTTACAAATATTTGTAGTTTTATATTTTCTATGTTTTTTTTTCTGTTAAATACTCTTGTTAAATGTTGGTGACACCCGACTATAAATGTGCTAATACTTTCCTAAACACCTAAAAGGAGAAAGTAAGAAAAAATGAAGTAAGAAAAAGTAAGGTATTGAAATAGTTGGTGTTGTCTTGACATTGTTCCGAAGGATAATCACTATAAGGCCATCTCCAACGCTTGAAGCCTGGTCGACGCTTCGATTAAAAAATTTTTTTTTTGGCTGGAGAGAGGAGAGAGACGACGCTTGTTGAGGCTGCACGACGCCGGGAATTTTTTATTTTTATTATCTCGATTTCCGTGCAACTAAATTGTATATACTTTTATTTCTTGATTTATACATTAATCTAGTTCAAATTAGATGTTGATTATATTGAGAAAATTGTAGATCTTTAAATTATCTTCATATAGAGACCAAACATCGCATATATTCGATTTTTAAATTAAAAGTTATTGATGTTTTATTAAAACCACCTAAATTTAATTTTCGTGGATCCGTACGAAGTGCCTCGCGAAGCGCCGATGGGTTGGAGTAGGACGGTGCTTCAGATGGTGTTTCGCATATGTGGCACAGAATATACTGGAGAATATTCTGTTGAAGCGCCTCGTGAAGCGCCGATGGGTTGGAGACAGCCTAACATGTCAGTATCGGTTTAAGTCCGCTACATTATGTGTTTTTTTATTTAAAATTTTTGTTTTGGAACAGGGCAGCGAACATATCAATTATGACAAGCAATATAACAATTGATTTGTCAGTATGATGGTCAATATGTCAGATATGACGAGTGATATGTCTTAATTCTTATATGGATTTTTTTTCCGAATAACCCATATAAAAAAAATAATTTCAAAAATAATCTAAAACTTTTTAAAATTTCAAAAATAGCCTTCAGTCGCGCATAAACCAAGAGGACTGAACTTCAGTCGCTATCCCAGAGTATAAAACTACGGAGACTCCCAACTCACAGGCGTGGGAAGTTTAGCCTGTAACCAGCTGGGCTACGTTCGCTTTGTGTTAAATGATACATTTGCAATTACTAATAGTGTAAGAATCGCGGCAAAACTTCAAAACAAAACGAGGCCGAACGAACCCGATTCTCTATAAATGGGCTGGGCCGGGCCAGAATTCAGTCGCTATCCCAGATAGTAACTGAAAGCTGAGCTGGGCCTCCACGCGTGCCACATAATCAGTCGCTCTCTGGGATAGCGACTGAAGTTCAGTCCTCTTGGCTTATGCACCATTGAAGGTTATTTTTGAAATTTTAAAAAGTTTTAGATTATTTTTGAAATTATTTTTTTATATGGGTTATTCGGAAAAAAAATTCTTCTTATATATGTTATATGTGTAGTATAAATTATTATTGATTATGCAGCTATATACGTTGGAATTGAAATATATAACTTATTTTAGCTTGTTTAACAATATTTTTCATATTTTATATGCATACTAAAATATGTTTTCAACAAAAACATTAGCATATCTCATGGGAACATATCACTTAGTATGTCACCCACATCCACCGTCCGCCATAAGGCGTTCTAACCGTTAAGTATCCATCTTACATTTTTTAAAACATTTCGTGATGATCTTTGTTATCCTATCTAAAACGGCAGGTGTTCTGAACCGAAGGTGTAAGGGATTCCATTCAGGTGGGATTTGAATAATTATCGAGCTATCGGCCCTCTAATGTATATGGCAGGACCCATTCCATCACAAATAAAAAATTATGCAGCCGAAACAAGCGTTTGGAAAACCATGCAACCAGTTCAGGGTTCGAATGCTAGACCACCAACTGAAAAAAAAAAAAAAAAAAAAAAAAAAACAGGGTGACCGTTTGCGCTTGCATGCAACAAAGATACATTTGAATGTAAAAAGTAATCTATGTAATCAGCACGCTCTAATATGGAATTAACATTTTATTTGAGTCCGACAACCACGATATCTATTAAAGATCAGAGCCCAAATTCCAACCCCCGCAAATCATACATTTAAGTCCTTATTACAGGAATGCGGATGATTATTTTCAGCGATTAAATTAGTGTTCCCATTACTTAGTACGTAAAGTTACAGCATATATAATGTTTTGACAAACCACTCGAACAAGACGTCAAGTTGAACCAATGAAATCTTCAGACTCGAAAAATTCAATCAATTCATCAAATTTAACTGCACACATAAGAGAGTGATTGACTTCACAATCTTACAGAAAATATATATGGCATACACAAAAACTGCGATCTAAGTAGAGTAAATACACCCATAGACAAACCATCAAATCAATATTTGTCCCAGAAACAACCAGCTAATACTACTAGATAAGAGTAGAGATGAAAAACAACACTCGACGACACCTAGAAGCACTTCCTGTGGACAATGGCCGGACCAGCTTCTTCATACTCCGCCCTTGA
Source organism: Pharus latifolius (assembly GCA_019359835.1). Taxonomy (NCBI): domain Eukaryota; kingdom Viridiplantae; phylum Streptophyta; class Magnoliopsida; order Poales; family Poaceae; genus Pharus; species Pharus latifolius. Next base: position 67,238,918 of record CM033328.1, on the reverse strand, counting down.
GATCCACATCTGCAAAGAGAACACATGTCAGAATTTCTCAAATACAGTAGAATAATAGATCTAGACCATCCCTTGGATAACTTTGCATTACCTGCTGGAATGTACTCAAAGAGGCAAGGATTGATCCTCCAATCCAGACACTGTACTTCCTCTCTGGTGGAGCAACGACCTTGATCTTCATGCTGCTTGGAGCGAGCGCAGTGATCTCCTTGCTCATGCGATCGGCAATGCCAGGGAACATTGTAGATCCACCACTGAGAACAATGTTGCCATACAGGTCCTTTCTGATATCAACATCACACTTCATGATGGAATTGTAGGTTGTCTCATGGATGCCAGGAGCTTCCATACCAATGAGAGAGGGCTGGAAGAGGACCTCTGGGCATCTGAAGCGCTCAGCGCCTATGGTGATCACCTGTCCATCAGGCAGCTCATAGCTCTTCTCAACCGAAGAACTACTCTTTGCGGTCTCAAGTTCCTGCTCATAGTCAAGTGCAACATATGCAAGCTTTTCCTTGATGTCACGGACAATTTCCCGCTCAGCAGTGGTAGTGAATGAGTAGCCTCTCTCAGTCAGGATCTTCATGAGACAATCAGTGAGATCCCTACCAGCAAGATCAAGACGGAGAATGGCATGTGGAAGGGCATAACCTTCATAGATTGGGACTGTGTGGCTGACACCATCTCCAGAATCCAAGACAATACCTATTGAAAAAAAAAATTCAAAATGAGCAGTAAGCACCAAACATATTTTTGCATTTGTAAGTTGAGTGCAGTGATGCAACAATTAGATCCAGATGTTCTTTTGAACAAGGTTTGAATGCCTTTATTTTATTGTAATTTAGCTGATGCAATACCAGTCTTGGCCTCAGCAGAGGACACATTTCATCATCCCTTAGTTTGTTCTTAGGCATTAAGATTGTAGAGCAACAGTGGACAATGTGCACATAAAAAGGATGATTCTTTGTTCACTTACCAGTGGTACGCCCACTAGCATACAGGGAGAGGACAGCTTGAATAGCAACATACATGGCAGGGACACTGAAGGTCTCAAACATGATCTGTGTCATCTTCTCCCTGTTGGCCTTAGGATTAAGAGGAGCCTCTGTGAGAAGAATTGGATGCTCTTCTGGTGCTACACGGAGCTCATTGTAGAAGGTATGATGCCAAATCTTCTCCATGTCATCCCAGTTGCTTACAATACCATGCTCAATGGGGTATTTCAAAGTCAGAATACCCCTCTTGGATTGGGCCTCATCACCAACATAAGCATCCTTTTGTCCCATACCAACCATGACACCCGTGTGGCGTGGACGACCAACAATACTTGGGAAAACAGCACGTGGAGCATCATCTCCAGCAAAGCCAGCCTATAAGGAAGATGCATGCAATCACCTCTAACCAAATTTCTAACTATATCAACTACAAAGTAACAATTATGCCAGAGAAGACCATTCCAAGTGACCACGATTACCTTGACCATTCCAGTTCCATTGTCACAGACAAGGGGTTGGATATCCTCTGCATCAGCCATTTATATTAATTGATCTGCATGGAGAGAAACAACTTATCTGAAACAGTGCTTATCAAGACTATACAGTCTGATACAACTTAAAGTGACTTGAGCAACAAAGCAAAATTGTGCTTCCTAACATGAGTTCAATATATACACAAATTCTTCCACAAGTATTCTCCATCACGTAAAAAAATTGAATAATTTTATTAAGATGTTACATTTACAATGACTAACCCACTAATCAGGAATTGTGACAGAGATTAGTCAAACAAAAGTAACGAGTCGTGTAGAAAACACATTTCTTATAAGAATAAAATATTTAGTTTTCCAGCAAGATTAATGATTTGCAGTTAAAACTACACACACCTTTTTTAAGGAAAAGAAGGCTTGCATCCTGAAATCTCAATTTCGTGCAAGCAAATTTCACCACAAAAGAAAAAAGTTTTGCAAGCAAATTATAATTTTCTTAACCAATGCTGAACTGGAGCGTCAACCAGATGGCCCTTGAGGCACAATGCAATGGTTTGTGCAATAGCTTGAGGGTTACGACCAATCCAAGTCCATTATCAATCAATTTCGATCTGCTGAAGCAAAAAAAGTGACTGCAGCAGTCTGCATGCCTCGAGGATCATATGAGAAAAAGATCAAGTCCAGATCAAGCACACATTCAAGAACCTGAAGTCCTAATTTCTGGCTCAAGATGAGCATCGCTTTTATGATCAGATAGTTGTTGACAACTGTAGTCGATCCACATCCATCATTACACTAACTCCGTAAGGCATGCAAATTGCCAAACAATGACTGTTTGTTTGTTTTTTTAACAAACACACAAAGGATTTGGCTGAAATTTGAGGAAAATCCACAGTACTAAGCAAACATGGAAAAAGAAAACAAATCTGCCCCTAAACATTTGGAATCCTCGGTTGAGCAATCAACACAATTCATGCCAAACATGACCAAGCAATGACAAACATCCATGGAGGAATTGCACATATCTAGTTTAAGACAACTCGATGCGTTGCACACAAGATTGAAACTTGAAACCATCCATAACACAAGGGATCACCAAGAAGAAACCACTACCCTTACAATTCTTACCCCCCACCGATCCAGCATTTGACAAATGGAACCCACAACAATTCAGTAAACACTACACCCTTATACAAATCAGTTACCATTGCCATCTACTAGTTTCTTGGTCTCTTCACCATCACACGCACAAGAAATATTTCTCCTACGGATCCAGCATTTGACAAATGGGACCCAAAACAATTCAGTAAACACTAGAACGTCATACACACATCAGTTATCATCTACAAGTTTATTGATCTCTCACAACCACACGCACAAGAAATCTCACCCCCACGGATCCAGCATTTGACAAATGGAACCCAAAACAAATGCAGTACACACTACACCCCCATACACACATCAGTTATTATCTACTAGCTCCTTGATCTCATCACAATTACACGCACAAGAAATCTCACCCCCACGGGGATCCGGAAATTGACAACCCAAAACAAATGCAGTAAAGACTACAACCCCATATACACATCAGTAAGACAGTAACAATGTACTAGTTTCTTCAATCTCATCACAGCTACAAGCACAAGCGCTCACCTGAAGCAAGAAGGAACCTGAGGAAGGTGACGGGCGCAGCAAGAAGCGTAGGAGGGTGGGGGAGTAGGGTGGAAGGAAGAGGGGAGGACAGGGGGCGAGATATAAAGAGGAGGGTGTGTCTGGCGAGTGCGACTCCTGAGATGTAAAGAGGCGGATGCTGCACTGGAAAGTTGCTGTATTCTGTGACAACGGGGAATAATTCACGAACTGGGAGCCACCCACCCAGCCAAAAAAACTTTTTTTTTCGGTGTTTGTTCTTAGGTGCACCTGCTCGGTTGTACCCAGGAGGATAAGGTGATGACCTGATTCATTTGTGTGATTTTAACTCACTCAAATATATTTCTCCATGTTAATTCTTGTTATACAGATCAATTCTATGTATATGAATGATTTCTTTTACAAATTCTTTATGAAGACCGCCTTGATCATAGAATTGAAGGATTCTCATGTTATTGCTTAGTCATGAAGAAATCTAAAAAACACTTGTACATAGAGGTAATAATTTAACAATATTATTATGACTTGAATTAACAAATAGTACCATTATAGAATCTCAACTGCTAGTTAAGACGACAATATGTTCATAAAAAAAATGTAATCAGTAATCCTATAAAAAAAATACATGTGGTATATATATATATATATAGGTATATTAGAGTTTGATGTGCATATAACATACAATATTGGTTAAAAACATTCAAACATCTAACTAGGAGTCATTGTCATATTTATATTTATGGAGTATTTATGGAGTAATCATGCTGTTGGATTTCTTTAATAAGATATCACTCTCTCATTAATTCTCTATTTCATTGATTCATTAACATTCATTAACATATGAATCTAACCTTGTGGATCATAGCAATTTGCCATGCTCCAGGCCCAGCCAGCAAAGTGCCCACAATTTGCATCAAGTGTTACATCACCCCCCCCCCCCCCCCCCCCCCCCCCCCCCCCCTTTTTTTTTTCTAACGTCCTACTCAGCCATCTCTTTTCCTTGGTTGTCCGGTGCTTTGAGTTGTCATTGCTTTGAGTTGTGGGTACTTAGTCGGGCAGGATTTCAAGAAAAGAGAGAATGAAAGCGGAAGAGAGGAGGACAGTGGTGCGGGGCCAGCAAACACTGACCAAAAGTTGGTGGGCGGCAGCTTTTATTTCCCCGCTTTATTCATTTATTTTAAGATTTTTTTTTAAAAAAATCTATATTTTTAAATATTAATATCTATTATATCAACAATAAACATCTTATCTCACCATCTTTAATCTTAATCACTTTACATATATATATATATCAATATAAATATTCTAATTAAATACATACTAAAAGTATCGAGATTTGTTTGAGTTGCTTATGATACTTTTTTAGCTTTACGTCAACGCCTCCGCCTTCCCAACGTTTCTCCCCGTCGTTATGTAAGGTATTTGTGCTTTCTCTCTCTTGATTTGTAACCTCTACCGAACCGCCTTTAGTTGAAAAGACGTCTACACTTTGCTTTGTTTTGTCTATTAGATACGTTGCAATTCAAAACTTGGGTGAGTTATATTTTTTTATTTTTTTGTGAGATAATTAGTACTCCAATTATACAGTACATCAACCTTAGGCATTCGGCTTCTGATCTAACGGTTAAGGTAAAAGAAAAGACACGATAATGCCTTATAATTAGTTGTAGATGATTTGGATTCTTTTTAAGTATTGGAACAGCTGGTTAGTGCAAGTAAAAAGGGTCATGTGGTTAAATGTGAATAATAAATAATTTATATCTTTACAATATAAGACTTAAATTCATAATCTATAAAAACAAAATTTAAACCTTGATCTCCGCAAGAGCATCGGAGTGTCTTGATAGTTGAGCTACAAACTACTTGGCTCAGTTTCCCCTTTTGCTGTGAATTCAAGTTGTGTTGGAATTTGATTTATTAAGGGTGTGTTTCGTACGTGAAATTTTTAAAGATTGTCTGTAATTCTATAAGATAAAGTTGTTTAGCAAATTTACATAGTGATCAAATCTAGTAATCCAATATTACTATTATAATCAAATTACAATAAACTTATGTAATCTTATTACCACCATCAGGGTAAGTATCTTAGATTAAGAAGGTTTCGTAATCTTGATTATTGTATGTGCATGATATATTTTAAAATTTCAAATAAAAAATTTCAATTTATATTTATCAAATATATACGGATCAAAATTTTAAGATCTAAAATGTCAAATTTGGAGTTTCAAATTATGAAATTTAAATTTCAAAGTTACTTTCAAATTTTAAATCTGAATTTTAACTTTGTATTTAAATTTTACAAAACTTGTATTTTTAATTTTAAAATATAACATTTAATTATTTAATTTTAAAATTTAAAATTGGAATAATGAAAATTCGAAGATTTCAAAATTCAAATCTAACGTTTTCAGAACAAAGAATAAGAACGCGGTCATGTAGCGAACAAGCCTAGTTATGGAGCTACTTTGGGGTTTGATCCAACCAGGAGAATTCTGGTCCAAAAGAACCTTATTGTTTGGGCTTAAGGCTGTTCACATGGGTCTCAAAAGGAGTAAAAAATCCCCAGTTCGAGCCCATTTTGTGGCAGAATTCACAAAACGGGCCAGGAAGGCATTCTTCTCCCCTTTCTTCCCGACTGCGAGTTTATGGCTGTTGGTGCTCCCCTTCATGTAGTGCACGACAAGTACACTTGCTGGTTGATACAAATCACAATATCACGTCATAAAAAAAACTATAGTTAAAAAGGAAAACAAAAGGTCTAGTGGTTCATTCCTGGCCATGTTCCTGAGTTCTGGATGCTCCCTCCACCTCTGCCGTCGGAACTTGGATTTGTGAATACCAACGAGAATTATGGTCATGGGATACACTGTAGTCGATGCTCCAACTGCAACGAGACCACTACAACTAATCTAGATCATCCGATCTATCATCTTATTGTGATCTATGATTATAATTTGATCTATAATCTACAATCAGATAATTCAGATTAAGATATGATCTAAAATAGGAAAATTTTACTTCTTATCTTTGCACTATAATTGATCTAAAAGATCATATTTTAATTGGACAAATTGTACATATGTATAGTCCTAGAATTCTGACGCAGACTTTAAGATACAGCCATATAAATCCCATATCAGAGGAATACTATAGCTCCTTTGGATATGATTATTTTACGGTTGCTAGCGACATGTAAAGAAAGATTCCTGCATTTGCCTAAGACCATGTGTGTTCTCTACCCTACAACATTCGACGACTCCCATGTATATAACCCATGCTACATCGCCGACGACCAGTCTGGATCGAGCTGCATTTTGCTCAGAAAAGAAAACAATATTACTGTGCTAAAGAGAACAAAGCTGCTGCCTTTTCCAACTACTGACATAATAATCCCAGGAATCCTGTATAGCGGCTGACGTCCCTCTATTATCATAAAGCTCAAATTAATCCTTATAAGATTATGTTTGACACACAACAATTGAGTCACCGATAAATAAGGGAATACCAATATTGATATTTTGAGTTGCTTAAATAGTTTTGATAGTTTGAGTCCCACGTATTAGTGGCCATGAATTAATAAAATTAGCAGAGGATTGTAAAGATAGACTCGATTACACAAATGTGTTTTAATTTTATGTGTAAGTGATATTACTGATCTAACTACATAAAAGATAATGTTAGGGAATTAGGTTTGTCTTCTTGTCCTTAGCTACTCTTGAACTCAATGACATGCAACTCTGCGCAACTTGACTTTTAAAACTCTTTTCTTTTTTTTCCTTTTGTTTTACTCTTAAGTACCATATAGTATTACTTCGCAACCTGTATTCATATCGAGGCAAGGTGAAACGAACACAAGCAGAGCCAGAGATGGAGAGCAAGACCAGCGAGTCAACAAGAAGCCATGAGGTTCCGTGCAATCTTCGCGCTCACGGCCGGTGCCGCCGTCGTGGTCATCGCCTACCGCATATTGCGTTCAGGGAACGGCGCCGCCCTGAATGTGGCCGCTGGCGAGGACGGACCGGCGAGCTTGCACTCGAGCTCTCACGATTATCATATAAGGGAAGTGGTCGATGAAGAGGTAGACGAGTTCGCGGGCGACGACACGACGGGGTGGTGGGGCGGTGCCCAAAGCACCCGTAGGGCACGTGAACCCGCACACAAGGCGCTTGCCGGCGCAGCCAGCTCCGCTGCCGCCGCCGGTCTCCGAACAGAAGACGGCTTGACCTCGTGCGGCCATGCACCAAGTTATTGATGTAGCTAGCTGCACCCATGTTTGACTGTTTCATTTCTATCTGTTCTTCCATCTTTCCTTTCGGCCGCTATGACATATGAAGTGTTCTAATCCAAGTACCATAAAGAGAATGACACGAATAGATACAACTAAAAAAAATAACAGGCAAATCATGTTCAGCTCGAGGTGGCAATGTATTCACAAAGTTATATCTTTCTACATTTCTCTTTCCTGGATTGTTATGATCAAGAGAAATAAAAGAAAAATATGCTAGGTTGTTTAGAGGGTGTTCTAGTCTTTATCACAAAAAAGAAATACAATCATTCATGTATTATTTGAAATTTGGATGATATAAACGAATTCGGATAACGGTTGACCATTTTGCTGGTCCGCCTAGTTCAAGTTCATCCTCTCGCAAAACGAGTATTGATGTAACTGTGAAGCCAACACCTCATTCACGGGCCGCACGTATGTACTCTGCACGTTCCTACTTGCAGCAAAATGCATCCCACTTTGCCAGACTAGACCACTCTGGTCAATACCTCAAGTTTCTGTAAAAGTTATAACCCGATGACCGAGGTTTAGATCTTAGAAACATCACCAATTTGAGAATCTCCTGCTGCATAGTTGCTCGATCATTTTTTATCCTAGTGGTGCTAATCCATTCAAATGCCGAGCAAAAGAACACCTCAAAGTACACCCCAGAAGATGAACACCTTGCCAACTTGAAGTTCCCAGCTTAAGATCAAAGACAGGCTCCTCCGCCACCACCGCCACCGCCATCATGACCACCGCCGAGAAGCGGTGAGATTTCTTGGTTCGAGGACACCTGTGGAAGCTCCGCCATCACCGCGGCCCTCTGGCCTTCACCATTGCATGGAGTCTCACCTTTGCCACCGCCACCGCCAGTTTACTTGTAGCTCTAGCTGACAACAGGATTGTGCATCCCAGAGACCCGCGTTTGATGTAAAAGTTTTTCTTTCCCCTGATCTGCTTGATTGCTTCACTAGTGTTCCCAGCCCGGAAACTTTTAATCGCCAATGTACTCTAAGCGTACTTTGCCATTATGTGAATTGCTTCACCATGTGTATGTACTGTTGATATTTCGCCAGCAGAAACAACTGAAACACCTCAGATGGCAGCAAGAAATCCTCTTTGCCACTGCCAAATCACTGAGGAAGTTCAGAAGGTAAAAACTGCACCTTGACTGCAACTTCATCAAATCCTGCCTTCAGTTTCAACTCAACAATCCTGGTAATGGATGTTCGACCAATTTGACTGGGTTTTGAAGACACAGAATGTTCAAATGTACATTTGAAACTTACCTGACTGGCATGAGACCTGAACAATGTGGGGTACTAGGTTGCATTGACCTGAGCAAACCACGAAAGAACATTTGAATTTTGAAACTTACCTGACTGCCATGAGACCTGAGCAATGTGCGTACTGGGGTGCATTGACCTGAGCAAATCAGGCAAGAACTCAATTGGTTGTATCCATGTGCTTGGTGCAAACTCCAAAGAGGGGGCCTCATACTTGACAAAACAAATCTAGTCAACCATCCACTTCTCAGTATAAATTCAGGTCAGCAGATCAATAGATCATCAGAAGCTACACTTTATTGGTTCCATATCAGGATGGCACACTTCAAATTCTTTGCCTGTCTAACCTTCTTGTTGATCCTTACAGTTCCAGCCGCTTCAAATGATACCCAATTTCTCCCAGGCAACAAACATATGGAGCAGCCGCCGCAGCAGATAAAGCACCACCTTGTAGCATCAAGGCCATATGCAATTGCTGCTCTTGGGAAACGGGTGAAGGCACCACCTGCTCCAAAGCCATCCCAGCCGCGGCACAGCATGCAGCCACTCCGTCCTCCACCATCACCGCCGCCTCCACCGCCACCATGCCATTAGATCCAGCACATTATAGGGCTAGGCATCTATTTGTTCCCATGGAAGTGGAATATTTTCAGTTTGTCTAAATGACTCGCCATGTACTACATTGTTGTATTCTGCACAGATTCAGCTAGCTTTGCCACCTTTGAATTGAGTTTCGTGCTGTTTGTAATTCCTCTGAATGTTGAGATATTAGTAGATCCGAAGTTTTGATAGTTAAAGTCTTTTTGACCCTTTCTTTCAGCTAGCTAGATTTGTAGAATTTTCTTTTATAGATGGGGACCATCAGAAAATCCCCGTACATTGAAACAACAAAGTTGAAGGCATACACGCAAGATATACGGAAAAAAAAACCTAAGTTTTTATAAGGTTCAGAAAAATCATATGAAATGTGCTTAGGACTACTAGACCAGCATCAGAGAGAGAAGGTAAGTTCCATCTCAGCCAATCTGAAGAGCAAAAGCAGACTTTGTTCTCCGAGCAATGCAACACCTCCATTGCCATCGTTCTGGACAAAGGGGCTGCCTGATTCACTGCTCGCTGCTTCCTTTCATTTGATGAGATCACATCAACACAAAACAAAAAAATAATACAAGAATCATAAACACCCCAATAAATCAAGAGAAAAAGACAGAAAACAAATAAATCAAAGAAGAAGAGAGAAAATTTTCTAAATCTCGATATGGATCGATCATGGCCGCATCGTCTCTTTATGCTCCTTCTTGGTTTTCTTGGTGTAGCCGCCGCCAGGTCGACTTTATTTATAACCTGAAGAAGGCAGGAAGTTGTAACCCTAATTAGGGGATTACCCGCATTGCAGAATGACACAAATACCCTTGCAAAATTAGATGGAGTGTTAGGGTTTGATATTCAGATCTCGATCCGGCGGCCCATGGATTTGGTCATCCCTTACCATTAGATTGGACTGCCGGCCCATCTATAATTTGGGCCGCATTAAGGCCTGAAAGAGGCCCAATTTGAGTAGAGAGGACCGAATTAAAGCCTAACTCGGCACAAAAGCCATTCAGTGTGTGGTACTGTACACTGAGAGAGAGAGAGAGAGACATTTCTGGTTTCCTCTGTGAGAGCTCATCAATTTTGGCTTTGGATTCTAGGAGGAATGGGGGTGTATCCTGTGTGAATTGAGGCTGAAATACAAGAAAGAATACGAAATTGTGCATGAGCCATATGATGCGGTGTTGGACGCCTTGTAGATTCGAATTGAGGTTAAGATGTGAGAATGAGAACCTGCTCGTGAGGGACCATGGAAATCTCGGATTGAGGTGGAGGGCAAGAGAAGGTGGAATAATTGAAGGACTTCTGCAAAATGACAAGTAGGCAATCCATCCCAATCCAACTCATTTTGCGAGGGCCTCAAACGACTCATATCTGTGAGTTTGCAGTCTCGCACGCGAATGTAGATTTGCACACGGGACATCCCGAAAGAATCAATATTGGGATTGGTCATGGTTTATTGCAAAACGATTCAAAGAGGGTCATGGCTTATTCAACTTCACTTGCGGCGACCACTGGAATATTACAGTGATCTAAAGTGTGTCATGGCTTATTCAACTTGCAGTCTGTCGTGACTCGTGAGCTCACTTTTGCCGGCCAAGACCTGTCACAATCCCGGAAAGCCCGCGCCAAATTTGCCTCCCGGACTCTGCAGACACATTACAGTTTGTTACTGTATTTTATCATTGAATGGTTATACCCATCCACCTACAATACAACAAAATGAGAAGTGATTCCCAAATGTCCATTCAGAAAAAAGCTGCTATTTGTGTAAACAAAAACTTATATTAAATGTCTACCAATAATGACTCATGGGTTGTCGAGGGGCCGGAGCTAACAATTTGGGACCAACGAGCCGAATATATTATTATGAAGTTTTTTTGGTGAATGTTCCATTTCTTTTTTTGTAAATGTTTTAGTTGAGTTCTATTAACCATTTATTCTGAAAATAAGGTCTCATTTTTCAACCTGTTTCAACTAGATCTTATTATTCAATTAGGTGGGATTCAATTGATAATGTTGATAGAAGTAAGACAGAATTTTCAACATTAAAAAGTGAGATTCAATTGAATTAATTTTAAAAAAAATGAGTCATAATTTTCAAAATTGAAACAATTGAGGCTTAATTAAAACATTTGAGAAAGAATAAGGACTATTTGTGGAAATTTCTCTATTATTATAGTGTAATTTTAATTTATAAGGGAATCAAATAGCATAAATACTTGCAAAACTAAAAAGTATAAAGGACTTCAAATGTAATTTCTAGATTTGTAACGATTTTGTGAAAGCTTTTCTAGCAATCCTGTCAAAGCTTTTCGTACAGTGCACCTGATTTAGAGAATTTTTTTTCCGAATAACCCATAAAAAAAAAATAATTTCGAAACTGGTCCGAAACTTTTTAAAATTTGAAAAATGGCCTTCAGTCGCGCACGGTTTACCACGATTGAACTTCAGTCGCTATCTAGCATAGCGACTGACTGGGATTTGAACCCAGGTCACAGGTGTGGGAGTGTTAGCCTGCAACCAATTGGGTTACATTTGTTTTGTGTTATGTAATACACTTGCACATAGTAGTATTTCAAGAATTGCAGTAAAATGAGTCAAACTTTTATTTGTGTTTGTTGTTTTTTTTTTTGGAAAGAGCAAGCATGAGAGTTGTTGTTGTGTGTTATGTATAAACATATGCTCTGTATGTATTGCAACGTTTGTGCTATAATTTTTTCTCGGTCTCAAGTTTTTAGATGTACTATTGTGCTCAAGGTACATTTTGTCCCTTATTTAAGGAACATGTCTAGATGAAGTCTTATGTAAAAACTATTTGATAAATTCACATATGAGTCTTAAACTCATTGCCCTGTCCATGAAAGTAATTTTTTTTTGAGACGTCTGGTTGATATAGGCCTGTTGCCCTCAACTTCGGTTAATTTTTGTTATGCCTTATAAAGTAACTTAATTTTTATGATGGAATTATGAAGACATGTTTTGTTAGTGTAAAATTAAAATTTGTTTTATGATTATAACGTTTTTATAGGGATCTAATTGATGTGAACAAATTAGAAGATTATTCTTTGTGCGTTCAACTGCTTTGCCGTCTTATGGTACTGCCAATACTTGTTAAAAAAAGTAGAAATGTGAGCACTTGCAGAGCAAAAATGAGACGTGGGGGGAGTTTCTAAGAATTATATTTCTGGGATACTCTTACTAAATAGAAAGAGCACAAACCAAATCCGTCAGCCGCGTTCGAAACCGTAACCCTAAAAAACAAACAAAATCTGTCTACCGCGTTTGAACCTGCAATCCCAAAATATAACAAAACCCTACATAAAACTATTGCCTCCTCCCCCTCCCCCTCTTTGGCTGGTGCTGATACTCGGATGGTGTGTAGCGAGAGGGGGCATGACGATCCCTAATGCGTCCTATCTGCACAGGCGGTGTCTGTGCGGATGGTGGAGCCTGCGAATGCTGAGTCAGCTGTGTAGGAGGTGGAGCATCAGCATGGTACAAAGCCTGCGTAGGATGATGCTGTGACTGGATACGAAACTGGTACCACGCAGGAGTTGGCAAGTCGTGACCCAACCCATGGTCCAATGCAACCATGTGCGCAGTAATGTCGACTTCCTCGTCCGAAGAGTCCTCATCAGGACTGACATGTGGTTGTGGAGGTGGAGGGCGCGACGAAGAAGGGCGATCCACCGGTGGCATATGCGGGGCAGAAGGACGAGGCGGCGACGGTGATGATGGAGGCGGCAGCAGCACTCCGAAATCAACAAGAATCCGATCCATCCGCCGCCGGGCATCCGCACAAAATGCCTGCATCTCTGCTCTACTCACGTCCTGACCATCACGCAACCGGACCTCCATGTCACCTAGATCAGCGGAGATGGCTCCAATGGTGTCGAGCTACATACACGATGCACATGCAATTATGGAATGACGATAATTGCGAAGGTGTTTAAGTTATGGGGAGGTAAAGTACTTACAGATGAGTGAACCCGCGGTGCAAGGCGTCGGTCGAAGCGCTCGTCGATGGTCGAAGGACGGATGGGCTCCGCACTCACCACTGGTAGACCACCCGTCAGTCTATACAACATGCGAGGTCGGTACCACGCCAGGTACGAAGAGTGGGTGTTGTGGCAGTAAGGTCTGTCCTCTTCAACCGTCCGAGTGTGGGCATGATCCATCCACTCCTGCACATAGGGCTGCTGCCTAACGATGAAATCGTCCCTATGTCAACCCTTCCTCGATTGTGGATAAAAAAAATGTTTAGTTAGAATAGATGTCTAAGTTATATAAAAAATAATTCATAAGTGGCATATACATACTCGTGAACACTATGTCTAATCTGTCGAGGAGGCGACACAGGAACATCCTGTCGTAGGTCGAACTGGCGCATAACTCGCTCAGGTGAGTACCCCTCAACAATGTGTGAGAAGACAAGAAGCACCTGGGTATGCCAATAAGCAGCATCCTGCGTGCATAGAGATGAAAGGCCTGCTGGGGCGATGTCCTGGATGTGCTGCTCTGTCCACGGACGCCAGATGACGTTATCATCGAGTAGCAAATCAAAACTCATGGCGTATGAACTGTAGCAGAGGTGTGTCTGATCTGTGGCCCAGCGCAAACCCAACCTAGCCCACCTCCATCCCATCACCGGGCCGTCCCGAATATCATGGCCTAACGCGAACTGATCCCGCGGCACCAGTGGTCGCCCGACCGGGAAATACTCGTACGACCAAATCTGTAGGAGTATAGCACACCCTGCGAATATAGAATGCGGCTGGTCTCTACTCGTGGCATCGCACAATCCCCTATATGTGTGGCACAACACGGCCGATCCGAAACTGAACTGCGGCACCTGCCCTAGGTCGGAGTCCGCAATAAGTCTGGCAAGCTGAACGAACTGGCGCTCGCAGATGTCTCCGTGGGTGCCAGGGAACAGCAGCCACCCAAATAAGTATAGTAAGTACGCCTCGAGGTGACGGCAGAATACCTCCTCAGGAGCGCCCACCGGGAATGCGGCATCTCAAACAGCGCGGAGGTATGCCTGGGGAACTCTCGCCGTCTGCGCGAACCCTCCTGCTGGCCCAATCCCCTGAAAGCGCTGCAAGAAATCCAGACGCCATGCAGCTCGGTCTATCGCAGTGGGAACATATATCTCTCTTCTGATGGGCAAGCCGAGCAGCATACTAACGTCCTCCAGTGTCACAGTCAGCTCTCCAAAACTGAAATGAAAAGTGTGTGTCTCTGACCTCCAGCGGTCCACAAGCGCACTGATCAGAGATCGGTCGAAAGGAAATCGCTGTGCCCGATCGACCATACGAGCGAACGGAAGTAATCCTGCCTCAAGTAAGTGAGGTGCGAACCGCTCATCCAAAACCCACATCTCCCGCGGTGCCCTCGTGTACAGCGCGGGCAAAACGGTGCCCTGTACTAGACGACCAGCATGGTGCCGCTGCTGATAGTGCGGTGCAATCAACTCGGGAAGCTCCTGGTCGTCGGCCATACCTGTGGTTATCATGTATTGTCCAATTAGATGCATTTCCAACATTAGAAATAATATACATTCACTTACAAAAGGTAAACATAGAGTATGTAACACATTAGAAGAGTACAAAAAGGTAAACATAGAGAATGTAACACATTACATTAATGATTTACATTCAAACATTACATTGAAACTGTGAGGGACCCACCCGCTGCAGTGAGCCCCAGGTGTGCACTTACCCCGACTGCCCAGGATGCAGTCGTGCACAGAATACTAAACAGACAACCAGCTCAACTTGGTTTATAGACAAAAGCAATATATGGCCGTCAGGTCTTAATACACATCGATATACAAAGGCTAACAAGGCCAACTACTAGATTTTATGAAAGTAGTTTTATCTGGTCTCCAAGACCATCCCACAGACAAAAACTCGAGTGCAGCACGTAACCCTTCTAAACTCCGGGTGATCCTGCTTCGCTCATCTCTTGTTTCTCTTCAACTGTATTTTCGTTATTAAGCAAGGGGGAGTACAAAGTACTCAGCAAGTCTCTATATAAGAATTTATCTAATGCATGATAGGCTATGTCTACTTTAACAGTCTATGTGGTACAGAATAGTAAATTTCACAAACACATTTCCAAAGCGAATTTAAATACAATTGATTAGCAAAATGATGGTAGAAAACATTTATGATCCAAGAGTTAAATCTGGGTAAAACCTCTCAGTTTGCCCCTTTTTGTCTAATACTTTATTACTATTGTGCTATGCAGTTACTACCCATGGCATACCCCTGTCCGGGGGTACGGAGTACTCGAGTACTTTTTGACACTCTGCAGAGGGGCACCGCTTTACCCACATGAATCCATCAATCTTCCCAGTCAGGCCAATTACACGCAATTTTTACCTTTTTGGAGGGCCTCTTCGCAAAGTCGCCAAAATCCCTTTTTTCCCCACTGGCCGCCACTCCCCTGCTGCCTCCCTTTTCTTTTTCTTTTTCTTCCTTCTTTTTCTTCTTTCTTCCTTTTCTTTCCTCCATTTCTCTTCTTTCTCTCTTTCTTTTCTTTCTTTTTTCTTCTCTTTTCCCCCCAAATCTTCTCTATCCCTCTGGCCCTTTCACCGCCGGTGGCCGGACCGTGCCCTGGCGGTGCGCCACCGCCACCCGCCTGGTCGCCGGTCCGCCGGTCCGCCGTTGCTCCTCTGGGCGAGCGCGCTTAGCGCCGCTCGACGCCGCCTCCGACGCCGGAGCCACCTGGTTCTCGACGCCGGTGCCTTAGGTAAGTCTCTCTAATCTCAATTGTGGTCGTGGCGCCAGGTCTCAACTTCTCCCGGGGTTTTGATTTGGTATGCTCCTGTCTTGGTCCTACGCTTGTGTGTATGATTTGGGATGGCCAGAGGTGCAAGATGGTGAGGTGTTCTATTGTTGCTATGTATGAGATTTATGATTTTGTGATGTCTATGACTGAGATTGTGCTGCTGGAGGTATGTATCTCATGTGGCAATGATGGTCTGAAGGTTTCAGGTGTTTAAGGGATGATTCCTGATCTCTGATGCATAGGCTACTAATGCTGTACTATCTTCTAATCAGTTCTTGTATGAATAAACATAATCCCTAATAAATGGGAGTTTGGGGTCCAATGGTTACCTTGCTGTAGCCCTGGTTTCTTTCTCCCTGCTCCTGTGGTCGCTGCCCCTGGTTTTCACTAACTGTGTGGCTATGAATTATGCTGCTGTTTCTTTCTTTAGCATTGCTACCTCAAGACACTGCTGTGTTTGCTGGAGGAACTACTAGAGGAAGAAGGTGGAGATTAGGAAGGAGAGGATGATCTTGGCTGGTACTGAATTTCTTGCTGGGAAGGAAACTGGAGGAAGAAGAAAGGGAGCACAGAGGAAATGGACACTGCTACTATTGCTATAAATGTATGAATACATGTCTATCTGTAAGCTCGAAGCAGCTGCTGTCCAGAGGAGAAGGTGTGTGCAGGTTTTGCTGGAGCTGTGGTTGAGTTGAGGTGAAGTAAAGATGCTCCAAGCTGCTGCGTGTGTGACCTGAAGCAACTATGTGTGTATGTGTTGGCTAGCTTCATGGTTAAGCATTAGTGGTGTATATATATATGTGTATTTGTGTACATATGTGGTCTGAATGTATCTGTGGAGTTAAAGGATTTGTGTATGTGTTTCCTCATGTATTTGTACACGTGTATACTGGAATGTATATATATGGGTGTGTGTGTGTATGGATTGTTGTATACATGTATATGTCTGTGTACATGTATAACTGTGTATGTGGTTATATATATTTGCATTACATGTGTGTATGTTTGTGTATATGTGGCTGGATATGGTTCCAACAGAAATATGCATGTATGTGTAATTGGGTGCATATATATTTTTATATACATATGTGTATATGTGTTCTTCTAGATAACCACATATGTATATAGGTGTATAAACACCGATCTGTGCATGAGAATTGAAGATGATCAAAAGGTGGCGGTAAGAAGTGGTGGAAGAATTGAATTGCGATTTTGGAATATGGATTGGACTGAATTGCAAATAATATTACTTGGAGGTTAGTTTGGACTTAGTTCAATACATAGGTTCCGATTGGGTAATCAATTTAGGGATGAATTGGATTAAGGTGAGAACGAAACGAAAACAAAAACGAAAATAGAATTAGGGTAAAAGTGAATAGTACTTTTACCGAAAACGAGTGGAAACGCGAATAATTAGGTTTCAGGGCGGAATCTGAACTGGGTATAATTCGGGAACTTGTGTTGAATAGCGGAAGAAACATGATGGTTCAATCAGATTGGGATTCGGAGATGAATTGGAGAATTTAGCCATTTTGGGTTTTTGGAAATAGGAAAAGGACTGATTTGCGATGAAATCTGGACTGAATCGCGAAAAGTGGTCAAATGGACTTATTAGGCTGAGAAGTTTTAGGACTGGTATGCAAGCACATTAAGATTTAGGATTCCAGAGAAATCCAGAAGAAATCTACTTTGGAATCATCTGAACTGAAAGCTGAAAATGTTAAGTAGGGTAGTTAGGGTATTTTAGTATTCTGGTTTTCGAAAACAGAATTAGGTTGAGTTTCTGGGTCTTAGGAACTGAATTTGATCTTGACGCTGAAGACAAATCTGTATAGGATAGGTAGGAGATCATATCTGTTCAGTCTGATTGCAGTTCTGAGCTATCTGGAGAAATTAGGCTAATTGTGGGCCTGGAAGGACTGAACTGCAGTTAAGAAAATTAGGAGACTGGACCAATTTATAAATGTTTTGAAATGAACTTAATAACCTAGTTTTTGGATAAATATAATTAGGGTAAATAAGTGTTGTAGGTTATTTTGTAAATTAGGGTTTAGGTTCTGGAGTTAAGACAAAAGGAAATTATTTAGGATTAGGTTTTTTTAAAAAAAAATTATGCTCTATTTTTGGGATATTACAGAAACATAGAGTATGTAACACATTACAGAAGTGATAAAATTTTACAAGGGTGGAATAATATTACATAAGTGCTTCAGTTTGTCGATGCTGTGGACGTCCCTGCCACTTGCGGGCATTGGTTTCTCCGGTGACCAGGCTGCCTGCAAATCGTGCATCTACGGAGTCCTTCACGCTCGGCTACATCCATATCATTGTGTATCCGCCTCGTTCGACGTCAGCCCGCATGGCCTATACGAAGCTTCCTGTCCTCCGGGATCCACGTGACGCCATCTTCAGGCGATATCTCCTGATAGTCTCCTATCACAGCAAATCCGTGGAAGACACCATCCCAAGTCTTAGACATGTTTTGCAGACTATAATATTTAGAGATGTATTGCGTCGGAGTGATTCCCGGAACTGCGCAGGCAGCAATGACATGAGAGCAAGGAATGTGCAGCAGCTGCGGCTTCCTACATGTGCATTCGACATGTGTATTTGTAATTCTGCACTCGTGGACCCGTTTGGCTCTCAAGGTGCCTTGAACGAATTTGTGTCGTAACCGGACCTCATAGTTTCCATTCAGCCGGCTTAGGACGGACACCTCGTGTGACAATGACTTTCTCGTCCGAAATTCAAGGTACTCGTTAATTTTCTTGGGCCAATGCACTAAAGGGTCGCGCACAAGTATTGCTGCAGCGGAACTCCAACTGTCATAGTAAGATATTGTGCGGTAAAATGTCATCTCAACAATGGCGGTAACAAGTAGGCATCGCACACCTTTCAGGACAAAATTGTACACTTCTGCAAGATTTGTTGTCATAATGCCGTACTGTGCCCCATCTGTGTCGTGCAGCAATGACCACTTCTCCACTGGTTTCGGCTGGATCCATTGACTGAAACTTGGTGGCCTCCTATTGTTTCCCTCAGTGCTCACGTCCCCAGTCTCGGCTCTGCCCTGCTCGTGGTTCAGCTTCTAAGTACTCTCGTCCAGTGATTTCCATATTGCTGTGAACTTGGACTGTTGATTCTGTCTGGCAAGTCTTTTGAACAGCTGCATCAGGCGCCTACTCTTGAAACGAGTATGAAAATTTGCGCCCAGATGCCGAGAGCACCAACGACTCTGCAAGTCATTCCAGGTTAGAGATGGATCCACTCCAGATTGCATGTATTCAATTGCACTCAGCATTCCTTTATTTCTATCGTGAATTATGCACACACGCTCCCGATCTTTCACCACCCCATTCTTCAGTAACCCCCAAAACCACAACCAGCTGCTATAGTTCTCCCCCTCGACTACTGCATATGCTACGGGGAGAAGCTGGTCATTTGCATCAGTTCCCACAGCAGTCAGCAGTGTCCCCTGATACTTCCCAGTCAAGAATGTTCCGTCGATGCAAAGAACGGGCCTCATGTACGTAAAAGATGCAACACACTGCTGGAATGTCCAGAAAAATCTGCGCAATACCATGCACTCTGGTACGACAATACCATCTGAACCGATAGCCGGTGTATCAACGATTTCGGTAATTGTGCCTGGATTTGCTTGACATATATGTCGAAAGAGCCTCGGTACGAAGTTATATGCCTCTACATATGTCCCGAAAAGCTCCTCAAGCGCCTTTTGTTTCGCCCTCCATGCCTTTCCGTAATTGATCTTGTAGCCGTACTTTTCGGCGACGTGTGCAATAATCACTTTCGGTGCCATTGCCGTATTTTCTTTTACGATGGATAGTATCATACTGGCAACAAAACCGGAGCTTATATTTCGATGCTGCTGCAACATGCCCTCCGCCAGACATCTGTGCTCCACAACTCTAGTCACCTGAAAGAAAGGCTCATCTTGTGTCTTCGTCACACGTACATATCATGGGCAGTTATCAACCAGGCACTTCACAGTCCACAAGCTCGGATTTGATTTAACAACTCGGAATGGTCTATTTAGTGCAACAGCCCATGTAGTGATGGCTTTTTTCGCATCGTTTTTCGTCCGAAACAACTGTCTAAGCTGGACGGTTGCTTCATTGAAAGACCATTACGAATTTAGATCTCCAGGGACCACAGCTGACATCAAAGATGATGGATCATTCCATTCATTTATAGGATCCTGCTGTCCTCTGGGTTCCGCGGGAGACTCGTACATATCTGACGGATCGGTGTACTCCTCCTCGTTGAAATTCGCCTCTATTTCGGCAGTTCATCACCTGCGTCCGCTTGATGGTCACCAAACAGATTTATCGGCGGGCCTCTTTCAATTGGCACAGCTGCACTACCACTGCCACTGCCACTGGCAGTATTGAGATTACCAATGTAACTTGGTCCTTCAATGGAATGACTACCTTCCGAACTATCTACGCTTACAACTGTAGGATCAAGGATGCCGACTAGAGGGGGGGTGATTAGGAGGCTTTTAAAATTTCTTTTCAATTAAGCAATTTTAAAGAATAATTGAGAGACCTAAATTATACAATGAGGCTTAAAACAATTCAATCAACTAGTTGCATTCAACCATATGAAATATTTAACAATACATGCAACAATAGTGATATAAGCAATTGTGTCAAGATGAATATAAAGCAAATAAGAATTATGCAATTGACACAATATTTTTACCGAGGTCTCGGAGACTCGGCCGGTCTCCTCTACTCCTCGTTGAAGCGCTCGCTCGGAGCCTCGCTTCTATATCCACGAAGGATATCTCACTAGGGTTGCTCCTTCTCCACACCGGATAGGCGAGCACCACACCTTTCACAATCTTTTGCCGGCCTCTCCGACAAACTTCAATTGGAGAGATCTCAGCTCTCCTCCGGCACCGTCTAGGCGAAGGCGATCGCCAAGAGTAACAAGCCGGATGCGCTTTCACTTGAATCAACCACGTGCTAGAAGCTCAATGATGCAAATGATATGCTCAACACTCTAACACTAGCAATCTAATGGAGATGAAGTGCACTAAACACTCACACAATCTCCCTCAAGCTCTCTCTCAAATCTACTCAAGATTTGGGTTCAATTCTAGCCTCTAAATGCAATAACTCAAATGCAAATCAATTGGCTAGGTTTTCAGCTGAAGAATAAACACTTTGAGCACCCAAAAATGAAGCCAAACACTAAGCATTTATAGCCTCAACGAAAAACTAGCCGTTTGCAAGAAACCGGGCCAAAAGTTGTACAGGCCGGACATTGTCCGGTCACTTCAGACACTGTCCGGCCAGTACAAAAATTTCAGCCGTTGCAAACGTGTCAGTGACCGTTGGGCGAAATTTGTGAAGGCCGGACGGATACCATTTGTCCGGACAAAACGTCCGGACAAATGGATATGTCTCTGTTAACTCTCGGCTCAAAAAACTTGTACAGGCCGGACAATGTCCGGCCATTTCGGACAAAGTCCGCCCATAACGGACAAATAGCTCCGGACGGATGCATTTGTCCGTTTCATTTTTCGGCTCAAAAAATTTGTACTGGCCGGACAATGTTCGGCCAGTTCAGACAAATAGCCCCGGACGGATGCATTTGTCCAGCCACTGCACACTGACAGTAAAACAAGCATAACTTTTGATCCAGAGATCCGATTGAGATGATTTTTGGCTTGTTGGAAAGATAACTCAGAGCTCTACAATTTTGTCAACAGGAGCAAGACCTAGAAAGGTCTAGAAACTTTTAGAAAATTCAGAAACTTTCCTGCTGTCAAAATGTCCAATCCAAAAATCATCTCAAATGCAATTTTAGAGTATTTGCACATACGGATTTGCCGTTTTCTTGCGGATGTGATTTGTGTCACTTAGCAACGACCACGACCACACAGCTCTTGACATCCGATCGAAAACAGGTGGTCGATAGGGTTTGGTCGAGCGTACGCAAGCGAGTCGAAGACTGGTACGACCAGTCCGAACTCCTACGACCACGCCCAAACTCTAAACATAAAGCCGCCAAACAAGCGACACGACCACGACCACGTATCAACACTGATACGATCAGAATATGCAAATACGACCACGACCAGCTCTAGATAAATAAACCAATTTAAACAGCTGGCGATCACGACTAAGTGCAGTTTTCAAAACATTTAATCTAATGCACATGAACTACACTTAGACTCACTAGCAATGCAAGACACTAGTGCAAGATGATATGAATGCATCTGAGCTTCCGCACTAGATAGATTCAAGCTACTAGTTTCCGACCCCTCTTAATAGTACGGTCAAACTAGTAAAAAGAAACCTATCAACCCGGTCTGTCTCCAAACACCGAGACCGGTAAAATCCTAAGAAAACAATCCTTAATCTTGGATTTTACCTTAGGTGAAGTTCGACCTCGTGCAGTTCGACCGCTCGACGCTTGTCCCCGCAAGGCTCGACCTTGCTAAGCTTGACCTCGCTCGAGATGTCTCATATCGACTTCATCCTCTTCACACCCTTGCTCGCTTTTATCCTGCAATCAAACTGAGACTACAATACGTACACTCAATGCACAACATTAGTCTCATATATAAGTCGTCATTAATCACCTCCAGAGAGACTACTCCACACAGGAGTTAGCTCAACGGTTTCTCTTTCAAATGACATGACAAACTAAATTCAACGAGTAGCAAATGAGTATAAGATAAAATACAATCATATAGATCGTAGATGATAAACATATACGCACACGATCTATACTCCTCATGTCAAGATATCAATCAATCTAGATGACCAAAGTGATGAGCTCCCCCTCAACATGTGCATCGATATAAAATCCACAACTGGAGTCATCAGTCTCAGATTTAACGTATTACATTTTGATCAATCAATCAGCACAAACTTGATGTAACCACCGAGCTCCCCCTCTACATATGCATCAATTTCAAACCCACAACTGAGGAAACATCCAATTCAGGGTTTACCGATAATCAATTCAATTCACTTGTGCTAAATCAGGATTTATCTAATTTGTCATTTGACCATCAAAACTGACATCTTCAGATTAACTCTAATCATAATGGATTTATCCAAATCATCATTAATCATCAAAAGCTAGATACTAAGATCTACCTAGATCCAACAACAACTTCTATGTAAAGTATAAAGACTTTGATACCATTGTCTGGATTTGTCACTAGACGTGCAAACGAGCCCCACGATTTGTCGCCTTTAAGTCTCTTAAGTACTCATTTCTTTCCCTCCGGCAGCAGGCCCTCAACCCTTACAGCATCCCTCGCAGGATTCAGTTGTAACAAACTGATTATCCACATCTTCAAGTCATTGAAACACATTAACTGTGGTTGTGACATTTCACCATATACATGGAAACACGCACTCAGATCATCACCGTCTGCTCCATTACGAATTAAACCATCACCATAATAAACAGAAACCGTTGTGGGGTGCTCCATAACCCAATTACATTTACTTTCCGTATCAGGTCAAAACAGGACAATATATTTTTTTTGCCTAAAACCACACAATTTCATAACTATGGTTTTCACATACTACGATTTTCAAGTACTGTGTATCCAAAAAGGTCCTAAGTTAATAATCAATGTAAATAATTCAATATTTATTTCTTATTTTAGTACAATTGAATACTAAATAATTAATATAAATAACAAGTTTATTACAGTTGATTAATAAACAATACAACTGATCAATGAAAATACTAAAGGGACTTAATCTTTTTTTAATTGGATATAACATGTTTCAGTGTGTGCATATATATAAACTAGGTAGTGAGTTAACATAATATATGCATATGTAATTGAAATGCACATTATAAAAGGTTTTGCATTCACATGGAAGCCTTGAATGAATTAACATGTACTAGCAAATAATAGAACCTTGGACAGCTTTATATATCCGCTACCTGATGCTTATGCATCATTCTATTGATATGCATTCCAGTACAACAAGGTGGTGGTTTTCAATGAATCTAGCCTATTTATGCAATGAACCTGGCCTATTTTATGTACTGTCATGAATATACCCGGCAATTTGGTCAGAACTTTTAGAATTTAGTATATTTGGTTTATGTCTAATTATCTACTCTTTTTCGTTGTAGAAGTGTTGGTGGAACTTTGGACAAATTGAGTAATATAAATAATACTTATCCCTTCCTCCGGTTTCTGTTCATGTAAATAATACTTTCGCCAAATTGATTAGAATTGAGTAATACAAATAATTTCATTTCAATTTTAGCTACGAGTTACCGAATATGCACCTCAGTAATCGTCGAAATCCTCGGTACGTTGAAATCCGGAATACAACGATTCGCGGCGACGAAGGACGACAACGACAGGAGGAGTGGCTCCTTCTCCTTCTTCTTCCCTCACTGCCCTTTTTTTTTTCTCCCCTGCCTTTTTTCCCCTCCTTCTCCTTCTCCTTCTCCTTCTTCTTCCCTTACTGCCCTTTTTTTCCCTTTTTTTCTCCCCTGCCTTTTTTTCCCCTCCTCCTCCTTCTCCTTCTCCTTCTCCTCC
Organism: Pharus latifolius; assembly: GCA_019359835.1. Classification (NCBI taxonomy): domain Eukaryota; kingdom Viridiplantae; phylum Streptophyta; class Magnoliopsida; order Poales; family Poaceae; genus Pharus; species Pharus latifolius. Next base: position 67,214,283 of record CM033328.1, on the reverse strand, counting down.
TTCTTCTTCTTCCCTTACTGCCCTTTTTTTGCTCCTCCTCCTCCTCCTCCTCCTTCTCCCCCTTCCTTCTCCTTCTCCCACTTCCTCCTCCCTCGATCGACACTGGCCGGCGACAATGGCGGCGGCGACGAAGGACGACGACGACGGGAGGAGTGGCGCTCCGCGGCGAGGCGCAGCTCGGGTTGCTTGTCGACGGCAACAACGGCGGTGCTCCGTGGGGTGGCGGTGCTCCGTGGGGTGGTCGTCGACAGCGAGATCGGCCGCAGAGGAGATCTAGTTTAGGTTTAGTTTTTAAAAATTCGAGGATCCACGGAACCCGTTCGGCCTCGTTTTGTTTTTAAGTTTTCCTGTGAGTATTAAAGTACTACTATGTGGAAGTGTAATATATAATAGAAAAGTCTCGAAGTCCAGCTGGTCACGGCCTCTCTCTCCCGTGCGCGTGAGCAGAGTTCGAATCCAAGTACCCCCATTTCTAATTTAATTGTTTTAGTCGTTGCGCGGCTTTCAGTCGCTATCTGGGATAGCGACTGAAAGCTGAGTTGGGCCTCGGGCCGTGCCACACAACGCCACGCAATCAGTCGCTATGCCAGATAGCGACTGAAGTTCAATCGTGGCACACCGTGCGCGACTGAAGGCCATTTTTAAAATTTTAAAAAGTTTCGGACCAGTTTCAAAATTATTTTTTTTTATGGGTTATTGGGAAAAAAAAAAATTCTGATTTAGATAGTCCTTTGGCTTTGCTAGATTTCAGGTAAGACAGATAATCAATTGGTGATAGTTCAATAGGTATAGCATTCGAGTTTTCTGATGAAATGTTAAGATTTGATTTCTATTAATTATATATTGAGTGAATTATTTGTGATTTTTTTTGATATTTCAATCACATGATTTTGTAGTTTCCTATATATTTATAGAATTGCTATGTTAATCAATTTGTCCTAATCTCTTAGAAAATAAAAAATCAAGACGGATGAAATATTAAAACGTGTGGTTCACATTGAAAAACATCTTCCGGTCATAAGAGTCGTGTTTTCTCTTTAGCTTGCTTGCACTCATCAGCTTTCCCAAAACCTGCAGCTTGGTTGCTGCTTCTGTATGCCTCAAGCCTTTCCACCTTTCCTCTCCTGTTATTACAAGATAAATATTTATGCATCTAAGAATTGGCCAATATTTCGTTGGGGCAATTCACTTTGTAATACTAGAAAATCTTTTGACTTAGCTACTGGATACAGATGTTTCAATAACATTAAATCTTATACTCATAAACTAGTCTCACAATTTATATCCTACAATGATACTTTATTTTTAGAGTGATCTTCTATAGAGAGTTAAAGACTGTCGTAACGTGCAATATAAATATGATTTAGAGTACAAATCACCCGCTCTTAATCAAAATATCTAATGCATCGAGTGGTCCCCGTACAAGTTGCTTCAGTGAGATCTCGCCACGACCTCAAACTCCATATAATATAGTATATTGACGTCGAAGCGCGCCAGGTTCACTGAACCTGGACACCCTATTTGCTTTGCGAGGGCCAGCCTTAGTTTCGTCTGGCAAAAACTATAACATTCTTTGCCTATCTATAAAAGGAAACAATGTGAGACCCAAACCCACCACTAGAATTACCACATAACGTATTCACACCACTCCAAAGAAATAGGAGACATGACAAGAAAGGTGGCCATGGAGTCCATGAAGGAGGCGGAGGAGCTCAAGAGGCAGAACTCCGAGCTGGAGAAGGCGGTTGCGGAGGCGAAGGCGAGGGAGGAGCGGCTGCGGCGAGAGCTGGAAGGGGCTCTCGCGCGGCTGACGGTGGCGGAGGAGGCCGAGGAGCGGCTCTGCGCGCAGCTCGGCGATCTGGAGGCGGAGGCCATGGCGCAGGCCGTCGAGTACCAGCAGCACGTCAAGCTGCTCTCCGAAAGGCTCGCCTTCGCGTGCAGCGCGCTCAGGTCGTCCGGCCTCCAGCACGACGTCGCCGCCGGCGTCCTTGGCGGCATGCACTGATCAGATGGTTGTGTACTTGTGTTATGTGTGCAATAAGTTCTCCTTTGTGTTTGTGAATATGGCTTCTTTTTTTTTTTTTTTTGGATCTTGTAAATTTTATGCTTACTGTGTAAGCATGTGCGCTTGAAATAAGCAACATTATGCGTACAAACCTTTTTATACAGAGCTTGTCTAAACTTGGATTAGTGTGTGTAAATTAGAGGTGGGTGTGTGCAAATCAACGGCGAGATTGAAGCGAGGAGTTGTCAAGGATCCATATAAACTTTTTCTTTTCTTTTCTTTTGTATATATATATTTGTTAGTATGCGAAGCATGCATTTCTGGCTTGAGAAATAATTTTTTTAGCAACTACTTGAGATATAACTAAGCAAATCGTTAATTGCTTCATCTAACTTTGAGCGCAGCTGATAAAAGAGACGAAATTAGAATGCCTGATCATGACATGAAATCAACTAAAAATAACCACTTTTTCTTCTAAATTAGAAATACATGGCAATGCACGTTCACATCAGCCAGTTCCTCTCAAACGACTTTGTCAAAAAAAATGTGAAAGGAGACATGAATGCGATGCACGTAACTTCTGTTTAAAGACGGTGAAAAGCAAGTCACCTGAATGTTAAAACCAACATATCACACATAAACAAATATACTAAATTTTCCCATAGACTGGAAATCTACTAGATCTTCTCATATACTGATTAGTATTGTACTGGACATTGTAGAGTATTTATATTGTAGCGATCAATGATCGTTCAAATTTCAATCTAACAATTGGAAGACAAGGAAATGCACACCACTGTGTGCTATGTTGAGAGAAATACGACTTTGGCCATCCATTTCTTGACAGAAAACGACTGCACCAGCAGCTAAAATTGAGAAATAAAATTAGAAAAAGCTGTGAATAATCGTCAACGTCTGCACAAAATAATCGCTAAATTTGTCAGAGAATCCCCACTAGGGGTACGGAATAATAACAAAATTAGGGAAGTTTAGGACCGTCATCTATACAAAATAATAGAAGCGGATTTTCTTACGCCATTAGGGAAGTTTAGGGTTGTCCATTTATTTCTTCTGAGAGATCTTCTAGTCCCTATTCTTAAGACCTGTCTGCAAAGATAGTTTTTGCCCCTGGGACATTTTTATGAGCTAAATTTGAGATACTAATTTAATTGATACAAAATTCTAGTGGGATCCTCTTCTACTAAGAATTTTTTTTTTCACCCAAACACGGCCAAAGTTAAATGCATCATTTCTGCAAACCTTTTCAAAGAGAAGTTATCTCATTATCTGTCACCCTGACAGAAATCAACAGAAGAACAAACAATTCAACAGCCGCCACTTCCCACCGGAGTTAAAAGGAGATTATTAGTTCTATTAAAGAAGAACTATTAACTGAGGGTGTAAAATTAAGAACAAGAGTTGCAAGATACTGAGATCCCACCATGACCAAAAGCATGTGGTGAAGGGGTTGCCACTTGCCACATGCATGCAGACAATAAATTTAGACAAGAAAGGACCATGTCTTTAGTATGACAGTGTCGTAAGTCCATAAGTCATAACACAAATGTCTCCCTAGAGCGTCAAAAAAGAAAAGTTCTCATCATTTTGTTACAACTCAATTGAAATTATAGCAGTATGATGTTAGTCCACGACCCACTCGACACGAACTTAAATAAGACAGCATATTGCTTATGTCATACTTCACCATGAACATGGTGAGCTCTGTGGCCTCCTGCTGTTTGGAATATACCCACCTTTCACAATAATTAAGAATTGGCCGGTGGGGTAGCCTAGGTTTTGCGGCAGAACCCACAAGTTACGAATAATTACGTTCGAGTTCACAAGTATGTTTGGTCCAAGGAAGCGCTAGAAGGTTTTTGGTGAAAACCGTCCTCGCGTGAAGACTCACCTCTCTACCATCAGATCAGCACAGAGTATATTCGTCCATGGACCTTGGTCGAGACGGTCTTCACATAAGTTCTACATGCGCCTACTGTTTGGTTGGATACCAAAATGGGCACATCAAAGTCTGTACAACAATGCGTTGATTGTACAGGGATGGCTATAACAGTATCCCAATAACTGCCGGTACTGTAGATATTGGCCAAGACTCGCAAAACTGGTAAACGGCGGTAGCCAAAGGGCTGCTATGGGTTTTCAGAACCTTGAACAAAGGCTCTGATAAAATATTTACTCGAAATGGCTTTATACACTTGTAGTCTAATTTTAAAATTTGAGCTCACGGTTTATTCATCTATCAAAATGCTCAAAAATAATCTCAATAGTATCCAAATCTTACCATGAATTTACTAGGTAATGTCATAGAGGCTGCTTGGTCCCAGTACTCGAAAAATGCTTGCTTTGGAACCACGTTAAAAATTACTCGGATGTTGTTTGGTTTACATCCTCATCATGTTTGTGTAAATCATACCTGAAATTTTACCCAAACATACCCAAAAGTACTAAACACTAAAAAATGAAGCGTTTGAGAAAATCAATCATGACTAACTAACACCATCACCGACCAAACAAGTCAATTTCATACAAGTAGGGGTGGAACTGAGCCGAGTTCGAGCGAGCTAACCCTGACTCGGCTCGAGCTCGTTCAACCTGCGAGCTGGCTCGGCTCGGCTCGGCTCGGTTACCTCACCAAGTTGAACAGCCAGTTCGAACTCCGCTCGGTCCAGCTCATGAGCTGGAACAGATCCTTGTCTTCGCGACGCGGTGTGGGGACGTCGGGGGTGAGGGAGGAGACTCGAGGCCAAGGGAGACGGAGGAGGCATTGCCGGGCGGCTGACAACGATGAAGGAGGTGTGTGGCAGTGGAGGCGTCGCTGGGTGGTCGACAACAACGGCGGGGCGTGGGGTGACGGAGGTGCCACTGCGCACCCAGCAACGATGGAGGACTTGGGGGGCGACTGGGGGAGACAAAGGGCAGAGGCTCCGTGGGGTGGCCATGCGGGGTGGCTGGGGAGGCGGAGGGGCGCGACCGCGCGGGGCGGAGGAGGCGGCAAAGGCGCGGGGCAGCAGAGGCGGCGAATGCGCGCGGAGACAGGGAGGTGTTGGCTTGTTGGTGTTGGGTGAGCGATGGGATTTTTTATATGTTTATATATACTGAGCTGAGCCCGAGTGAGCTGGGTCTGGCTCGGGCTCAGCTCGTTTTTGAATCGAGCTACGGAGACAGCTCAAACTCGGCTCGTTCGTGAACGAGTCGAGCCCGAGTTGGTCGCGAGCTCTGAGCTAAAGTTCCACCCCTACATACAAGTCTAGCCAAGCAAATTTCTCAAGACTTCAAACAAATCTTAACCTTGCCTAGAAGCCAATCATATTGGTGAAGACATGGACCAAACAACCTCTAGTGCAAGTGCATATAATATCAACAAACTCAGCACTTAAAGAAATGAATAGTTTCTTTCAAAAAGAAATACTGGACTAATGTTCTTTTTCTGGGATATCAATAATTAAGGGAGACCATTTCTGTTGAATAAAAATTAAAACATTTGATCTTCTATGGGTGATAAAACATTTGAGAAAAGAAGGTCCAAAAGTACCAACTAAAAAATGTTTACGTGTAGCTACATATTTGATCTGGAGCAACGTGCAAATGTTCCTTTGGAAGATTCATACCTTTTTGTTTTGCCTTCAAATGATAAATTCGTAGTAACTGGAAAACCTTCAGGAAAGAGGTTGTGCTCTTGTAAAAACAAAAACCCCACCACCACCAACTGAACGCCCCAGGAGCATATCACGGTCAAGGTAAGAAAGATAGTATAATCCTCCAGATGACCGTCTGACATCCAATTTAGTTGCAAACATCAAACACAGGTAGCAAAAGATGTAAACGAAACTAGATCAGAAAAAAAGAAGTTAAAAAAAAAAAACCAACCTTTCTGGGCCACTAACAGGAACTTGAGCTCGGAAAGTTCTCAGGAACTGCAAAATCTGCATGAACAGATATCATTGCAATGAAATTCTTGCATTCATGGTAGATGCATCAGAATTACAGTAAACATGGCAGAAGTGCACGTGCTAAAACTATAAAGCACTTTCACATTCATTTCTTGAGAACAAAAGCAATCATGTTTGATCTATTAATGAGTAGACAAGGACATTAGCACATCCCAAAGTTATCAGAAAGATTCAGAACTATATTGTGCAACCAAGTTGGAATGGCACATATGGACTATGTATAGATGCCCTTCATTTGCTAACGTACATATGTTTGATCATACTAATTGAAGAAACAGAAAATAACAAAAAGAGGTCGTAACCAAGATAACAAAATAATATGCAAGTACAGAATGAGGTATGCGTATCCTGACATACCTGAAGGCTAAAAAATGAACGAGGAAGTATAGCAGGAGCTATTAATGCTTGTATCTGCTCACTAATCTTGATATTTTCTATCGCAACCTGTTGAGAAATGGATCATTGGAAACCAATTCCAGAAACCAAAACCCACATAGAACAAACAAGAAATTACGTTATCATGGCAGCCAAAGAAAGCACAAAGGAAAAGAAAATGATAATACAAGAAGAAGCTTCTTTGCTAAAGGCTTAGCATATCCAAGTTTTTTTATCTCTAAGCAGGACGCTCTCACTGCTTGTGTCACCCTGTTCTATGGAAGCTAGCAAAAAGTGTCCACTGTTCAGCCCTCAAGGACAAACTTCTGTATCTTTCTGTCTATCCATGTTTATCTATAGCGAAGGTATGGAGGTTATATTTGTAAGTGTCTTCAAGGACGCTAGTTCTTATAACTAAGTTAAAGTCAAAAAATTCTGCACTGAACAGTTCATCATGTTTGTTTTATTTAGCAGTCATGGATGCCAACTTCTGTCGTGACATTTATCTCAAATATAAGCAGGTCTAGATATTATCAAATAGGAAAATTACCTCCTGAAATTGAAGAAAGATGTTTCGCTTAGACAGGACAGCAAATTTTGCAGAGACCATCAGTGTTGCACCTTCTTGCTCCTATATAGATCACTAAAAGAATCAAACACAAAAGAGCTAAACCAAATGAGAATTAAAGACAAACAGTAAACAACAGCTCATCAATGACAGATAATCGGAAGCTGGCTCCTTAAATCCAGGCAAAATGTCACATCATAAGCTTAAATTGCTCTCATTTGATATGAAAATTACTTAAGAGTATACCATGCAAAAAATAACCCTATTTCTGAAAACCACACATGAATCAAGATTTGAAATAAATTTTTAAGTCACTGCAAGGTTGCAGATTCTTCTGATGTATATGAAGATTACACTATTTCACTACATTATCATATGATGAGAAACCCTAAAGCATCCATTAAAGTATCATGGCAACTTGTGGAGATGAAAGCTTATCCTGCTGCTATTTGACACTGAAAGAGCACGCTGCATTCAGAGTGCCAATTTCCTCCCACTGTTTCACCTCAAATGCTAAATGCAGTTGCATTATAAAAAGGCAAAGCAATATGGCATCTTGGTTGACAAACTAGAAACCTAGAAGATAACAAGGGATCCTTTTGCATTTAGTTTGTCCATGTGGAACAATAAACATTCAAAAAGCATAAAGCTGTAACATTTTGAATTCTAGGTAGATTCTTTAGCCATCATTTTTAATAAACAGAAATCAACTGTAAGAACAACCTAAAAAATCACCTACTATAGCAGAAGGTTAAAAGCATTAAAACCAAAACTCCCAGCAAGACAAAAGACAAACAAGAGATACCACACCCATCAAAATTACCTCCAGCAAGTTCTCTATGCTCCACCGCACAACATTCCGCACAACTCCGCCATCTGATCGATCCTTGCACTCGAATTTCTGGAATATCTGTCCCACCTGCACATATCCAATAGAACCACCCATCAATCTTTTAAAGCCTCAGTTTTTATATAAACAACTAAGTGCAAGGACTAAAAGTTCATATCAGAACATGTAATGCCATTTCTGTAGTTGTTAATTATAATAAAATTGGAACGTGGAATTGGGTAAAACAGAGGGGCACCTGCAGGAGGGGGAGCCTCTCGGCTGCCTCGAAGAGCACCAGCACGTCCGACGCCGACGTGTACCCAAGCCTCCACGTGCCATCCAGCGCCGCGAGGTCCAGCGGTGAGCCCTCACCGGCGCCGAGCTCCTCCACGCACACCTGCACCTCACAAACAGCAAATTTTTCCACAGCATTACAACACGCGAAACATAAGACGGGGGAAGGACGGTGCAGGGTTTCGTTAGCCAGTCCGTCCGTACGATGGCCTCCTCGATGGCGGCACGCTGGTCGGCGGTGGCCGTGAAGCCGCGCCCCGTGTCCTGCACCGCGCGCAGCAGCGCGTGCTTCCGCCGCTCCACGTCCTCCTGCAAAGAACGCGAGGAAAGGGTTAGCGTGCGAAGCGAGGGGGTTTGGGGGTTTTTTGATAGGGTGTAGTGTGGAGTGGAGTACGGGGGAGGAAGTGGTGGAGGAGGTAGTGGCGGAGAGCGGTGGAGGAGAAGGGCGTCTGCGGTGAGGAGGCGCGCGGAGGCTGTGGGGAGGCGGCGGAGAGAGGCGAGTGGTCGTGGCCGGAGATGGTGGTGGAGGTGGGGATAGTTTAGGAGCGGTTGGGAACGGGTGGAGGGGAGCAACGGCGAGGCGCATTTTTAGCCTTTCGGATGTTTGAGCCGATCGAAGCAGCGTAGCGGCCTGGCCACTGACAACGTGACACGGATCTGACCGTATGCTGTAACTTTTGTGTTGAGACTTGAGATGCCGTTCCCCTCGACATCATCCTGCATCTAGATTTAACACCATGCGCACACCAGTGAACGCCCCGGCCGATGGCCCCCGGTGCCGGCATCAGCACCCCACCTCCGTCCGGAGCCCCCAAACACCCAGGGGACACGGCCCACGTAGCCTCGCCAAGACAACCGCGTGCTTAGACTCGTCACTCGGGGTGGTAGACTGGTAGTGCTGCTAGCTGGGACCAGTTCGAGTAGCACGGCACACACTCCACGAGGCGCCAGCCCCCCGCCGGTGATCACGGGAGGCAGCCTGACAAGGACTTTTTGGGGCTGGTTTGGCCGCCGGACTTACATGGAAATGACAAACATCACGCCGTTTATCTGAGCAACCTTATAAAACTAAGGGAAAGATTTGAGTTACTAAAAAGTTATTGGATTTTGTTAATGCAATGTATCTATATTTTTTTATTTTACATGTATTTCTCTCTGTGTGAACAGATCAAATTAATTTTCTTAAATTTAACTCTTTAATTTTCATTTAACTTTCTTCTTAACTTTTTCACTGTTGGCAACTTAGTGGCGGGCAAAAGCGAAGTGGTGGTCATTGCTAGTCGTGAGTGACAATAGTGGGTAGTAGTAGTTGATGGAGGAGATGGGTGACTGAATGGAAGTGATCGTGGCAGTAGTATCGTGGTGATAGTTGACGAGAAAGAAGATAATGAGGATAGAAGGAGGAGGAAAGAGAAGAATAAGCACTGGGAAAAAGAAAAGTGGAGATCAAATTTAAATTTGAATATGTAGTGTAAATGATATAATTTTTTTAAAAAAAAAAACATCTACCCATATCCTAGACCCCAAAATTTCTATTGAATTCTTATACGAAAATCACTTGATGTGCAGCTTACAAAAAGTCGATGATATACTCTATCCAATTAGATTTTATAAAAGTTTTGTAAAAACCTTGTACACACAAGAAAAAAAGTTTTTTTATAAGTTTATTTTCACTTTTGATAACCAATAGATTTTAGATCTAATCCAACAACCATAGTTTGATTCAACAAATTTTAAAATGTCACATTTTTTAGGTTTTCATATTTTCTTATATTAGATTTTCATATTTTTTATTTTAAGTTGTCATTTTTCTTGTTTTAAGTAGTTGTAGCTTTTTTTTTCTTAAAAATTTTTTATTTATAAAAATTGTTACTACCTTACATATATTATATTGCATTGCTTTACCTTGTGCTAACATCATTGGTGTTTCCACGCACAGCTTACAAAAACTTTAAATTAGTTGCTGATAAAATGTCGTGCCTGAGTCCGCGAAAATACAGAGCATTTCATCCTTATTTTATAGTTAGAGGCATAGTGGCACGTTTGATTAACCAGCAAATTATAGCGTTATTATCAAACAACTTGCTTGTACCAAGAAAATTTTGATGCAAAAGAGAACAGCTCATTACTTTGGATATACATGGGTTATCAAGTAAAATCATGACCGAAATTCTTTCAGATGGAAAAAGAACTTTTACATAAAGGTATGCTTGTGTTGAAAGCAAGCTGCCCTTGTAATGCCCTGAAACATAGCAATTCTTCAAAAAGGTTCGACTTTGCGTGTATAGGTTTTTATGATGAAGGTCTCTTTCTTCAAATTGCAGCTAGCAACAACCCTTGTCCATTTATCCATGCACGGAGTCGGTGGCTTCAGGCTCTTCTTCAGTATACCTTCTTGAATTTCACACTCCAGATTTATACACTGCACAAAACACAGGTCAAAAGTTAACAGTCACGTCGGGCTCTTCTTGAACACCACCGATTAGGATTGGATTGGAAAGTAAGAATAAGTGGGAGAGAAGAACAAACACACATTTCACAGGATCTTTCATGAGATATGTAATTTGGACGGTTATGTTCAGGACTAGTCTATAAATAATTCTTTATTTCCCCTCTATGATGCATGTTTTAAAAAAACAACAGAAAGATGCTTACAATCAGGGAATTGGGAGCAAAAAACCACCATCTTTACATAGGCTATTATGCAAAATCTACTAATTATGCCCAGGTATACAAGACTAGACCACTGTACTTAGGACCATGAAAATGTGGATAAGAGCGGCCTGAGTTAGATTCTAGTCATCTGTAACGATTCTACATTCGATCTAATTTACATCATAAGCCCATTCAATGAAATGAAGCAGCACAGCCCAGAGCAATAACCAGATAATTAAAATTGATATAGCAGAAAGAGTTTCTTACATAATGAGTACTAACAGAAGCTGCAAAAGGGAGGATGATGCAGCTAGCTATGCCCCTACCATCATTTGACATCAAACTGTACTATATATACAAGAACTTGGCATGGGCACATGCAATAGAAATACACAATACGAGGCAAAGCAAAAGCTGTCCAGTAAGAGATGCAAAATATGTTAATAGCTTATCTAATAAGTAAATAAAGTTTTTGCATAGCAATTGACAGCAAATTCTCATTAAAAATATAAGAACATGGAGAACGATTCTAATATTCAAATTGGAACTTGCAACAAGTCTGCTCATGATGGAGGACAGGATAAAAAGGACCCTTCAGAAATTTCAGGGCGGCTGCATAAGGTCTGGAGCAAACATATAAACAAAGCTGGAAAAGTCCCAGATCAAATAACCAGCAATTACCTGGAAAGTCTGCTGATCAGTTCAAGACTTCTATAGTATCAGCTTCTTGCTAATAATTCTCTGCCGCAATGAATGAAATTAGCCTCAAGTAGCTATTGTCCTCCCATCAATAAAAAAGAATGACGAATCAGCAAATCACCTACAGAAGCACAAAAAAAATGGATTAATACTCAAATGAACAAAAACAAACAACTCAACAAAGGGAAACTATATAAAAGAATAAAAATCTCCCAAAAAATTAGCACCTTGATGGTCCTGCAAAAGAACAAATGTTAAGGAAAAAACTAAAAAGAAGAAAACAGGAGAGAAACAAACATTAATGTCAGAAACATAGCCTGCAAAAGTCACAGAACAGAACAGAACCAAGTTAGACGAGAACAAACCATAAGTAATTCAGACTTGATCAGCAACCTGCCAGGGAAAAAACTAACAGCTATGCATGAATTTCAGTTAGTAAGTTCCCCAAAAAATAGAACCAAGTAATGCTTAGTGAACATCCTCAACTTAAGACAGCAAGTGAATTTACACAGCTCGCATGAGAAATAGCCTTACGAGAACACATAATAAGGAAAACAGCTAAAAGAATGTAAAGTTAAAGGAAACAAAATTACTGCACTAGAGGAAAGTAATCTAACTGATAACTATAAATGATGATCTTAAAGTACTACGTAATTAAGAATACGCGGTCCAACCAAAGTTACGAGTTACAACAAAAGGTTTCATGAAATTGAACTGATACTACATAGACATTTATTTAGTGCCTCTAAGGAGTCTCATATCCCTTCATAAGTCTACAATGAAGGAAACTCCTATAGTTCCATCCTGTCAAAGAAGTGAAATAGGAGTAGAAAGGGTGGCATGAGGGGAGGGGCGGAAAAGATGGAACTCTCATGAGCTCTAGCTCATGTCCATGCTATCTCCAACTTGGCTTGAGATTGGAGACATAGCGGAATAGGATCTCTCGAAAGGAGAAGGATGCAGCTGCGCACCACGCCGGCGCTTAAAAGAACACCCTTCAGGGCTCTCAACCTCATGCTTCCTCCGGATTCCCCTCACGGCCTGCTGCTCCAGTGGGGAGAGTGGGAACAGCAGCCCGCTCACTCGGCAGAGTGAACTGTGGTTGTCATACAGGATCCTCTGGTCACAGTTTTTGTCACAAATGTGTGTGATTCCAGTCAGTTTGCAACGGTACATGTTTCCAAAGATATGTTCGTTCTGGCACCTCTTGTCACACTTGTGACTAGGGACTGGCCCTTCCATGTTAAGAATAGTGGACAAGAAAATCACATTGCTGGGCTCAACAATCACAGATTTGCCAAGTACCTCCATTTGCACTGCTGATGGAAACCTCTTCACAGACCCTTTTCTCAGTTTCGGGGATCGGATGTTTCTGCAACCCAAAACAAGAATTTGGTTCAGAATTCTGTTTGGAGCTTTTTGCATATGACCTGACACCGTCACAATTCTTGTCGCTACTACTGAGCCAGCATAATGCACAATATATGGAAAGTGAGGCAATTATAATATTGTACTGAAAATTGCATTGCCATGAGATGAACAAAAGTTAGTAACAGTGATATCACCTCCTAGCGCCAAAGGAACTTAATTGGCCTAACTTTATCGCATAGTCAGCTTATGGTGCCAATATATCAACTAATAATAAAAGCCCTAAAAACTTTTTGGTAGAGACGCAGTTTATTAAAGCTAAGGACCGTCCTCTATAGTCTTTAACTTCTCCAAAGAGTGGTTTTGAGCTTAAAAATTGTTCGAAAAACTTGGGCAGCGCATACATGAGCGTGTTCACTTAAGCCCTAAGCCTCACGTTTCCCTCATCCCAACAAGAGAGGGCATGTGGATCTTGGAATTTGGATGTCTCAGGCCCGCAAGACCGCAAGATCAAGTGAGCACAAGCTTAAGGGAGCCAGGGCACCCCTGCTTTGCATCAAGTTTAGGCCAAGAATAAATTCCAAATTAAAGTGGTACGAAAAGGGGGTCCAAGATTTCCTAACCGGAATCCAAATTCGCAATAAATCTCGGAAATTTAGAGATACAGAAAGTTCAAAACTAAACTCATTTGACTTCGTCACGTTTGATCACAATTTGTAAGGTTTCCAAACGCCAAACCCAAATTTTGAGATACAGAAAGTAGAACTGGCATCAAATCTCATAGGAATTTGAAAAAGTAAACCGCAAACAGCAATAAAACAAACATACAAATAAAACAAGTAGACCCTCCACAAGTCAAGTCAAGCCCTACTTTATTTTAAATCTTGCACACAAAGTGGTGAAAGTAAAAACCAAATTAACCTCTTTTTACTGGATCTAAACTTTAGAGCCCAACAAACCCACCACCAAAATAAAAGCACAATAAATCCTCTCAAGGGCATCTCAATCACAGACCCCACTAACTGTAAAACCAAGAACAAATAAAATCTAATCCAAACAAAGGACCTTTCCAAGAACACCAAAAATTTTCAAATAAAGAAGAAATCTATAGCAAGGAGGAGGAGGAGCCTTACCAGTGAAGGATAAGCGGATAAGCCAAGGCTCGCACCAGGAAGAAGGCAGAGGAAGAAGAAATAGCGGAAAAAATCGAGGGAAAAATCCGGTCGAAATCTGAGGACGACCCCTTCAAATCTCTCTCTATCTCCCTCTCCCTCTGCGCCGCGTGGCCCCACGGAACACCAACCTCGCAGTGAGCAGCAACGGCCCGGAGGAAGAGGGGAGGGGGTCCTATTTATAGGATCCATTGCCTTGGCCAAATGACCAAAATGCCCTGGGAGTGGGGCCTCGGTAGTCAACCCGGAGCTAGCTCACTGCCCTACGGCTCGGCTCAGTCATGGATGTCTCACAAAGTGGGGTATTTTATACTTTGGCATTTTCGTGCAAGTTACGTGGACCCCGCTGAAGTGCATGTCCAGTGTCACGGCTGAAGTAGGCTAATTACTTCACAGTCGATATCGTAAAAGGATCCGCGTCTGGCTCCTTTGGAAAACAAAAACCAAGAATGTCTTTACGAAACTCTAAACGTCTAATTAGAATTTGAATGAATTAGATTGATATTAAAAAAATTAAAATAATTAATCATTTCACGTGAAAATTTTAAATCTGATCTAGATTGTTTTTGATCTAATGTCGAAATGGAGAGAAAAGCATGTACATTTTGCTAAGGTTGAGGATACTAATCCATCCTAAATATTCGTCTATTTTCTATCAGATGAATCGTGAAAATCTATTACACGAGCAACAGTGTTACATGAGTTTAATTGTTAAATGCATTTCAAAGTCGCTAGAATTTTAAACCCTTATATGCTCACTAAGTCACAACTGAAGGATCTTTTAAAAAAGTTTAAACTATCTCTTTGGCCCAACTTTTCCGAGAAGTTTAGTTTATAATACTGTCGGCATGTGCTGGCCTGGTGGTTCTTTTTTAAATTTTACGCGTATGAGTTTTCATAAATTTTGTAACGAAAGGAATATGTATTGTACGTCATTTTTCAATGATTGCACGAAGATAAAAAAAATTGAGAAGTGGTTGAGCCTATCGCTCACTTTTTCCTAACGTTGCTTGGGTCCTTCTTTCCGTTACATGGAGAAAAGGGTGTGCTCACATCTTACAATCAAGTGTTAGCTCACCTAACGCCTCCACTGAAGCCTCTTGGATTCGGTTGATCGGTTCTAGAAGAGGCAAAAGGGGCAAAGCAAAATTACAAAATAGAGGTCATGTTCTAACAAACAGTACACTCTATATGAATTATCAAGGGGAAATAAACAGGAAAGTTCTACCCATTTGTAGTCTACAATAAATTATTCTAACAATGTTCAATCTTTGATGAGCCCTAATCAAATGCAGGATTCCTTAACAGGGGCGATCAAAAAAGAAACAAAGAGAAAAAAAGAAAAAAGAAAACAAATTAAACACAAAAGTGAAAGTGTGTTACCAAAATGATGGTAATGGAATTTAATCATGCAACTTAGCAACCTTCAAGATATCTATGCCTTACAATAAATATGCTTTGTACTATTATGAATAGGTGGTATGAGTATTTATTAAATATCACAAGATTAAGAAGTGAAATTTAAACTCATATTTCAGTAAGATGTTAATATTATCTAATAAAATATCATATTTTTATAGGGGTACAACACAAAATCTAAAAAAAAAATTAAGTATAGCATGATACAACTCCATCTTCTCCCTCTTCTACCCCAACTCCTCCAAACCTAATCCAATATCTCAAGATTCTCAACACACCTAAAAATTGCTTCCAACTTGCATAAATATTTTACAAGATTACAAAGAGGTGGAAGTGTGGAGAGGAGGCGCCGAGCCGAACTGGAGCCGATGGTCTCAGCAGCTCGATTGTACACAAATGGCGCGGTAACAACGTGTACACGCGCCATCTGCGATCGACCACGTGATGGATATAAGACGCAGGAAGCGACGTTATTAGTTCCGGCAATTTCCTATCCAAGCCATCCACACGAAATGTGGGACCAAGCAACCTAATTGAACAGATGGCCCACCTGACAATAAGAGAGGCTACAGGGAGTTGTAAAAATGGGTTAGGGAGGAGCACCAGTTTTTATTATGTTTAACCTTCGAAATTCCGAGCGGATGTGAGGAACGGGAGATAATTGACGTGCGCGGCGCAGGTGGGGCCCACCTGCAGAGCTTTGGATGCGGAAGATGCGCGCACCCCACAAGTCCACGCCTCGCACTCTTACGTTGTCCTTATCCCTGACGGCGCGACGCAGCCGTCGTATCGAGATCTAACGGCTCGTTTAAGGACTCCCATCCTTCGCAATTAAAGATGGGTGAAAGATAAAAGGGAATATAAAACGAATCCTGACTTCACCGGATAGTGTATGTACCAGCTCAAACCGATAGATGTGACCAATAGAAACAGAAACACAAAAAGAGAATAGTCAATTGTATTAGGAGACTAATGACTAACTGTGGATTAATATGGTTTGTAAGATGCAACTAAGATGTAACTAGATTATGGCCCGTACATAGTTGCAGTAGCATAGCGAAGACATCAGATGATGTCATTTTAGATTATCTCAATAAAATATTTTATATTTAGCTGCAATGTTATATCATGTACTAAATAATTTTGTGAAATGGTTTAATCTTAAATTGTTTGAAGTAGAGTTAGATTGATAGGTTTAATTTAATAAATGATAATTTATAATGAAGACAATGGTCATGATTAAAAAAAAAAAACAATGTTATAAAAAAAATAAATGATGTAGCTGAATATGGTGCTCCCGCTGCAAGTGAATTAGTAAACTAAGGACCACCCATGAGCAGCACATCAATAAAGCAAGCAAGCATTCTAAAGGGAACTCATGCAGCTAAAATGTGCAGGGACTTTGTTTCAACCGCAAGTGATTGATCAAAAGATTCCTTTGCAAGCATAGGAAATTGCATGCTCTTAAGAAAAAAAGAAAATTTCTTCCGTACTAATATAAAAATTTTAAAATTATGATTTATTATATTGACAAAGTGAGGATCCAACCTATATATCAATGAGATATTCTATCATAAATACAAAAATATAAAACTTTTGTAGTGACAAAAAAATTTGTACCCCAAAAAAAAGGAAAATATAGGATAGGAAATCTCTTAAAAAGATCATTTATCCAAAAGAAAGCAACTTTATACCTCAACCTTAGAATAAAAAAGGAGTAATAGCTCCTGATAAAACGAGGGCCACAAATCAGAGTTTTAATATGTCACACATTTATTGTTGTTCGGTTGATACTTTCAGAGAGCCATATTACAGCATAGGATCCCCATTAAGTACACAACTAACCCATGAAAAATCTTCAGTACCAGAACAATTCCGACGCACATGAAGATTTGCTTCTATCATTTGTAAATAAAAAAAAAACTTACATCTCTCACCCACGTGTATTATGTATTGTTTATGCTGTTTAGATTGTTTCTTTAAACACACCCAACCATCTACGCCCCGGCTGGCTCCTTGTGAAAGGAAGAAAAAGTCAAAAAAGAATTATAGTGAAGCATGGTTGATTGGTTTCATTTCTCCGGAAAAATATTTGAAATGACATACTTGGAAATAGACATTACACTGCCACATTTTTATCCATTTACTTGTTTAAAAAATCTTTAGATGAAAAACTCTTCAGAATTTTGAACCAACTTACTTATATGTACCAGAAAGCAAACCTAATATCTTCTGTACAAAACTGTCATTAGATGATTCTCCACTACAATCTACATGCCACATCTAATAGTTCAGAATTCAGGTTTGTTTAACACCAAGGGTGGGGTTGGCGTTTAGGCTCCAGGTAATAGATAACC
Organism: Pharus latifolius; assembly: GCA_019359835.1. Taxonomy (NCBI): domain Eukaryota; kingdom Viridiplantae; phylum Streptophyta; class Magnoliopsida; order Poales; family Poaceae; genus Pharus; species Pharus latifolius. Next base: position 67,196,574 of record CM033328.1, on the reverse strand, counting down.
AGAATTGCAAACTTTGATAGTCATGCAGATGCAAAGTTCTTTGCACTGTTTTTGTTCGCACTACCATTTACAAATCAAATTACAAATCAAATAAAGCACTGTACTTGCCTAGTTGCCTCCATATTTTTCAAAAAGATTAGTTATACACTGAATCAATAAAGGGCTTCTCTACTTGAATGATTGTCCGAAGAGGTAATATAAAATGTAGTAGATAACGACATATTCTATCAGCAACGATAACCAAGCAGCCTTTCCCAGCCAAAGCGACAGCAAATGCAAAGAATCTCTTTTCTACCAAACCAATTCCATTAGCGACATGAGTAGTAGAGATATTTTTAGAAGAAAAATACAGAATGAAATCTAATTCAACCATCTCTCTCATAAGGGTGCACCTCTCAGATATGGCTGTCCCAATTAGGGGATAGGGGATGAATACTTGAATTTTGTATCCTGACTCATAGTGTTGTTAAACTTATAGCTCAATAATACCACATGAAACAACAGTAATCATAGCTTTTTTAAAATAAAAAAAAAAAGAAAAAAAAAGAACATCTCTCTAGGGTACTAAACCAATTCCATTGGCAACATGAGTTGCAGTGAGAGTTCTTTTTAGAAAGAACTGAATTATAATTCTATGTCACTCAGAAGTGTCATCTCTCCAATATTTATGTCCCAACTAGTGCAAGAGCACGATTAATTGAGTTTTGCATACCTAATTTCTGCAATGCACTTCAACTTCATAACTCAATGTATCATATCCACATGTAATAGTAGTAATCAAAGTTTGTAGAGTAACTCAAGTGACTAGTTGAGAATCGTGAGATATATCTACATGCAAGCTAGGACTCTGTAATTGCATGCTTGTATGATTATTAAAAATGCAGAAGTGGAAGAGGAAAATATTATATTGAATAAACCAACTTTTACATACTTATCTCTGCTATCGCAGGGTAGACCAATCTTATGATTTGGATATCCTATGCTTCTGTATCTTAACGTCTTTCAGCTTGAGTTTGAGTTTCATAATACCAGCTTGGACTTGCACCACATTTTTAGACAAATCTACTTTGACTACAGTAGCTTGGTTTCTGAGCTGAGGAACATATACTAAATCTCCAACTTCTGGAATTCCATGCTCTTCATCTGAGTAAAAATAAGATAACTTAGGAATGTTAGTTGTCATCAAATTGTGTGGGAAGTTAATTATAGTATAAAAACAATGCACTTCACAGATCATATCTCACCATTAGCTGCTGTGGCCGTGCTGTTGTCTGTCTTCTGCGTCTTATCCACCGTAAGGGTAGTTGTTGGTTCTAAATCCTTCACATTATCAGATTTCTTGTTCTCCACAGCCTTACCTTGTTCTGCCACTCTTTGAGCCATCGCAGATTCACGAAACTGCTGCAACTTCTTACGAAGAATAGAACGTGCCATAACGGCATACTCTGAAATTACTCTTGCCTTTCTTTTTCTTTGAGAAGAAGTGTGGTCTATGATATTCTTCTGTGCCACTTCCAAGTTATAATGAAGTTTCTTAGACTGCCTGATACAACATCAACAAACATATAAAATTATTAGACTCCAGAAGTTTCATCTCAAGAAGAAAACATACAATAAAGATAAGCAATTCAGCTTCGATGTTTACACACTACAATCATATAGACAAGCATCTAATGCTTGAGACAAGATCTAAAATTCTATGTAGTGGAACTAAATTCACTTCGAAGGAAGATCAACAAATAGTTGCAACAGTAGAGATTGAACAACATATCTCAGTTATACTTGTTCTTGTCATGAAATTTCATATGTTAACCATTACAATATGTAAAGCCAAACATGGATGTGCGGTATGAGAAGAAAGTACATTGCAGCATATTCGATATAAAGCACATAAGTCTGAGAAACTTCTCACGTAAGATAATGTTGTGCCTCCTGCAGATGTTGTTGAAATTCTTGTTTGAATTTTTCCATGTCCATTATCAACTGCAAGAGAAACACTTAAGATGAACTGATACAAGTAATAAGGATTGGACCAACCCTATTGGATATCAACTTAATTCTTAAGCCTACGTGTTCCCAACCTATTAAGCAGTGAAGGACCTAGATAAACACTATATGCTTGATCAGCATATTTTTGTAAAGAATCATTTGAAATGTCATGGGAAGCCTTACATACCTCTCATTCTCTCAATCAAGTATCATGGAGTAACAAGATAATATTTGAGCAACACAAAGTTAGCAGCATCACATTAATGCATAACACAGCACGGCCAATATAAACTTGAGAAATAAAGGATGATCTGGTCAAACCTACCCCATTTATCTCTGCACCAGTTGTTCCATGTAATTGTCGCGCATTTTCAATTATATCTGGGGGCACGCCCAATCTTTCAGCAATATTAATTGCATTTGAACGCCCTACATGTGTAATTAAATATCAGAACAAGATAATCTCGATAATGAAATAAGAGTTAAAAGTAACTGTTGGTAGAGCCAACAGTGCAGATACCTATTTCTCCCCTACATAGACTGATAGACATTCATACAAGTAGGTTGACATGTCTGAGAGCAAATGGAGTATCACAAGTAATCCAATCATATGAAGTCTCCCATCATATATATTATATAGGGCTTATTAGAAATTGAAGACTGACGGCAATGATTCAGTAACTTAATATTACATCTTCAACAGTGTTAATTCATGGGATTTACAACACTCCATGCCATAGAAGCCTGTAGAATTATCTCACACTGGAAGAAATATAGACAATATTTAGTTATTTTAAAGATTGAATAACATAAGCACTGAGCAATACTGGTGGAAATAATTCCCTTAATGGGCTTCCAAGCATCATGCAATAGTTCAGCCATTCCACACTTAATTCTAATCCAGTGACGAACCAACTGACTGGAGGCATTGAACACTTTGTTCTGAAAGAGTATATTCTTATTATTCAAAGCTCAGCTTAAAGATTCCTTGGCTGCCTTCTAGCATCCACTAACGAACTGAAAGTACCAAGCAAACATCGGCATTCAATGGTTGAAAGTGAGATAGGGAAAATATAAAGGCACCTGGTATTCCCCAAAGTATCCTGAATGTGGGCTTTAGATTCTCCTCATCAAATTCCACGCATGCATTCTCAAATGCACCATTGCTGAAAGTATCACAACAATGAGTCCTGACTTCCATAACATTGAGAAGCATGCACTATTGGTTCGATAGTAACTAGTTTGTATTGAGGGCATCAAGCAAGCCATATTGCAACCTCACTAGAAATCATGAACAAAAAATCTGCATCAGAATGTAAATTGAAGACATGTATTCCGACGTTCAAGAATAACAACTGTTAATAGTGCCCCTCGCAACAAAGAAGTATTATCTCAAGACAAATAACTAAGGTGAAAAAGTGACACAATAAACATTAAAGAACATTCCATTGAGTAGGCGCAACACAAATCATCTCATAAAGAAGAACAAACTGAAGCCTGCTGGGGTTTGTGCAGTGTGTACTTGTGTTTCTTCCAATTTTGCAAATCAAATTGAATTAGAGAGCTGTTAGTAAGAAATTTGTGATATTGAGGGGATAAACACCAACCAATCAAGAGACATGAGATTGACCTAAAATAAAAGTTTTGGTATTGCATCATCAGTGAACAAATTGCACTAGATGTCATCAAACTTGCACAACAATTGCCTCACTTAGCTCCTTAAACTTTAATTTTAGTTCTTTGTCTATTCCAAAAGATATCTTCTTTTTTCCTTTCAAAAGGAAAAAAAAAGATTTTTTTGAACATGAGTTATTTAAAGCTGATTGAATGCAAACATAAAAAAATTGAAGGGCTCAGTACATGCATTCCATGCTTATCACTTTCATTTGGGCATAAATTCTGTGTAGCATATAGCTAATAGAAGAACAAAACCCCATTCTAATCAAGACATGACATGGAAAACTTTGAACTTGGAACATTAAAAACCTGTATTTTAGTGTTTTAAGTTCTCCATGATGAGTTGTTCCTATAGTCAGAAAGGAACCAGCTTCAGCAAATGATTCCAAAAGAGACATCCCCAAAGCAGCTCCTTCAAGTGGATTTGTTCCAGCCCCAACCTAAGTAGAAAAACAAGACATTACCAATCCATTTAAAAGTACAAGTTCAACAGAATACCCTTAGGGTGTTTAGTACACGTAATCCTACATTCTCCGTAATCATAAGATTCCCCTCAACCCCATTACCAATAATTGGATTACTGATTATCTTACTTAACAATGTTTGGTATATTCTACAAAGATAACAAAGTAGTATTGTAACATCACAAAAATATTATTACTTGAACTAATAAAAGTTGAAAAATTAGGATATAAAAGGGTTTTAAATGTTGATACCAAAATTTTAAAACTACAAAATTCAAAATTTCAAAGTTGAAGTTCCAATATAGTTCAAATTAATTTTGAAATTTGAAAAATCCAATTTGAGTTTCAAATTTAAATTTTCAAACCACAATACTTGGAATTTTGAAATTTCAAATCTGAAAATGTTAGATTTGAAATTCGAAATATTAAAAATTTCAAGATTCGAACTTGAAACTTAAAAATTTAAATAATCAAATCCTAAATTTGAAAAATACAAATTTGTAAATATGAAATTTGAAATTACAAATTTAGAAATTAATTTTTGAAAATAACAAGTTTGAAATTCAAACTTCTGAATATCAGAATTTGAAAACTCTCAAGTTTGAAATTTTGGATTTTAAGATTTTTATCTATAGGTTTGAAAAGTATATTTTGAAATTGTTGATTCGCAATTTAAGTACAAGAATCAAAATTACCAAATCTCCATAATATGAGACACCTAATCATCAAAGTGATTATCAGATTAAAATAATTTGTTGCAATCTGATTACAATGAAAATGTTGGATATCATATTGGATCACCACATGGATTTGTCAAACACAACATAATCTTGTAGGATTACAAAAGAATTATTGGAAACCTTTAAAAGATTTCATAAACCAAATGCAACCTTAGGCTATGAGATAGTCCTTTGTCATCAACAATATTTTGGCCAAGTTGGGTCCACCAATGTATACGGAGTATCTTATAACAAACAAGCAGTTGTCACATGTGATAGATATCTGACAAAATTGAGAAAACATACATTCAGCTAATGAAAATTGCCTGCAACATCAATGATGACATAAAAATAAATAAATAAATAAACGGCAATTTCAAGAAGAGATCAATTGCACCCAGTGAACTTTGAGAAACCATAATCAGCAAGCAAGTCCATGTTTACAATTGTACTAACATTAAAAGTAATGAGCTAGTACGAATCAAAATTGATCAAATAGGTACCAAAACAATGGATGAAGTTCCAATAGGTATCAGAACAATGGATAAAGTGCTTACTTCATCCAAAAGAACCAAAGATTGTGATGTTGACCGTGCACGAATAGCCTAATAAAAGGGGTCATAGTCAAGGATTAGGCTGTCATGGATATGAAGCGGAGTACCTTTTGTTTGGTGAACATTTACACAAACTTAAAGAGTTATGATTCAGAACTAATGAAGAATCAATTAAGATAAATACTAAAACATACTCCAATCTGCTTAATATGTCCAGAAAAAGTAGAGAGTGATTGAGTCAAAGACTGCTCATCTCCAATGTCAGCATAAATAGCATCAAACCATGGAATTTTTACTGGTTCAGAAGCCAGAATATATAAACCTGCAGCAGAATGGGCAAAGTTAAAGATATTCTAGTTGTCTACTCAATAAGAATGAATAGAATAATTGATGGAAATTTGACTAAAATATCTTTGATTTTATGCAAATTACTTATGTAAGAAAAATGAACGTTTGATGATTCAATTAATCTGTATCAAAAAGACCAAAATAATCATGGATAAATCTTTTATTACATGATAAAAAAAAACGTTACGAGAATAGGTAATGATTACTAGTGTAACAGTTAACAATCCACTGTTACCTGTCTTAGCCATTAAAGATGCTAGGCCAATAGTCTTCAAACTGATTGTTTTGCCTCCTGTATTGGGGCCAGTTATGACCAAAATTGTAGTTTCTTCAGCAATCATAAAATCTACTGGTATTGGATGGCCCTTCTCCAGCTGGGAAACCTGCAAACTGGAACATAACTTAACCAACAAAATTATCAGTAATCCTTGTTTACCCCTGAGGAGAACTAACCCTAAGTTTCCTTGAATCGAGGTTTGATGCCGATTGATCTTCTGCAATATCTTGCCCATATATCCTCCTCCTTCGAATCTCCTGCAAGATGAAAGCAAAATGAGAAATACACAACTACAATTGAGAAACAGCAAACAACATCAAAACATGTGATGTGCTAGATTCCATAATATGTTCAGAAATAACCAAAAGGTGCCCACAGCGCTCTTCCAAAATTACAGTATTAGGTGTTGGAGCAAGCTAAACTCACCGCAATAGCACTGGCAACATCCCTTTTGGCTTTATGCAAATTTTCCTGGTGCTGCTGGAGCAATAGAGGATGGTATGCATTTGGCATGTACAGCTTCCATGGCTTATTAGGGAGGCAAGCTGACGAAGTTATACTGACAGATACACCTTTAGCAGTGTTGGCAGTTCCATTCGCATAGTTCGGCAAATACAAGTTGGGAAATGTACCATCATATGCCATACTGTACTTTGCACGGGCTGCAACCTGCAAAGCAAGTTAATGAACAAATTCAGTCAAAACTTAATGAAGCAAACAACTCAGTCATTCTCTTTCCTTCATGGTCGTTAGACACTTCCCAAAACTAATCGAGGAAACAACTCATTTATTTTCTTTCCCGCATGGCCCATGATTTAGACATTTCTTGCTGTTGGTATGGGAATTTTCAAGGAAATGAGTTTTACTCAGATCGTTGGGACCATGATCTAACTAGAACACAGAAGTTCCATTTTCATAAGTATTTAAATTGTGGGTGCATTCCCAGGCCAAATGCAGTACCGGCTAACAAAGTAATTTTTCCTAGTAGCTTACTATGTTGAGACAAAAGCCAGTTTTCATCAAACTTCAATGACGACCGCCTAAACTATATTTGGTTCCTTCAATACTTTTAGGCTCTTCACTCTTTATATGATGAAAATCTAACAATTGCCCACACCAGCATCACATTATTCCAGCATGGTATGGTACAAGGCAGAATGATGCCAAAATATGGCCAGACGCCTTGCCAGCCAATATGTACATAAAGAGCCAGAGTTGTTTACATGCTGTGCAGCTCCACTTAATCTCTCAGCATGGCTCAGCATAACACGTACAGTCTGGCTGTCAATTCTAGCATATAATAGCCAATAGGTTTGGTGTGAATGTTTCAACCATGCCAGGTAACAGTTAATTGGAAACTACAACAAACCTGTCATCTGATATCTGCAAACAAATGCAGAATTGATCCATAAAAGCACCAGTCAAAATGGAGCACCTGTTAGCAATCGCCACACTTGTGGTATAGAAACAATTTCTATATATCACAAGACTGCACATCATCATCTGATGTGGTGGCAATCCACTAAAGGTGACATTGCTTGAAGAAATTACTGCAGATAGATTTTTTATGTACTATATCTGAAATTTAAGTTATAGAAAAATTGTATGCACATTTTTTTTTTTTTGCAGAATTACTGACCAAAGCTCCTGAGAACACTAAACCACTACAGTATTAAGAAATATTCTGCAACGGCTACCTGCCAGAGGAAAATCTAAATTAAAAATAGCTGTACCTTATCCAGTTTAATTATTGACTGCAGCAAATTTTGAATATTATCAAGCTCAAGAAACATCTGCACGCAAGACAATGAATGTGGTGGTAAGAAAATAGAAAATTAGCAAAATCAAAGTGCTCAAGCTCTCAGACCTTATCAGTCAATTTTGATAGAACATCTTGCTCAGCTTTAGCCACTAGTGCTCTTGCTTCCTGCAACTCATCATTCAGTGGAACAGCAACAATTGGCTCAATTGTACTTCCAGTATCTGAACCACTGTAGAACATATAGATGTCCAATTGCTAATCAGAAAGTACTCTTCATAACCAAATAACCAAATCAAATTCAATGTGTACATGAATTACTCTTACACATTGGGTAAAAATTTGAGTAAAGAATATGAGACCACCAAGAACATGAGGCTCCTAGAAAATATCCTCTTGCATATGACTATTATTGCTGACAAACAAAAAAATTTTCTCTAAATGACATAATGGAAGCCCTCATCTTTGATGAACCAATGAAATTAAGTGATACTTTAGTATCCACAAAACCATTCAAAGAATCCAGGTCTTAAGGAAGTTTATCAACCACAAAGCAGGAACATATATGGGAATTTCAGCAACGTATCCTATCAGAAGCAAGCCAAAATGATAGGACAAAACATATGCAACGAAAATCACATAAATGTTTGACAAATTCACACACCTGGAGAGTAGTAATCCATCAAAATTCAAAGAATTATCCCCAGCCACTTTAATGCAGCACCTTCCATTTACAATGCATACTTCCTACAGAAAAGTGGCAATTTTACCATACTGCATTAAGTTTCCTGGCAATTGAGTGAGCTGCATGAAACAATACCGACAAGGAAGCATCATTCTCATTGTTGCGCATCATCTTGTCCATAAGCTGATATAACTGAAAAGGTACATTTAGGCAACAAACCATCAATTGCAATTTTGCTCTAGATTTGTGCAAATGTAATCTTTCAATTAGAGCAACATAATTTTTAGTTTACTTGTCAGAGTTTAATCAAGTAAAGCATTTCCCTGCATTTCTTGCATTAGCGATCGTATAGCCTCTTCTACAATTTACCTTCGGCTAACACCTGAACAGCACACTGCTCCATGGACCATGCGGTCAAACATACTAGTTTAATAACTCTCTTTTGTTTAGCTGGCATATGTTGACACACATAAAGACACCCATGTATGTTGTAACCATACAACAGCCTAATTTGATGAATGATGGCTAGGGGTGGTAATAGGTTCAAACCCAATCCAACCATTTTAAATAACAAAACCAAAACCCAATACTAACCCAACCCACAACACATCTTCTAAACCTAACCCAGCCCAACCCAACCCACTTAGCACTTCAACCCAACCCACCCCTAATCCTAACCCTTTTCCCCAATATCGGTTCAACCAACAGGATCAACCCATTTCCAAGTTCACCTCCCAAAGAAACTCAAGTACCTTAGAGGGAGGAGGAAAAAGAATATAACCCAAATTGTTTTATGGGTTCAACACATGGGTTAGACCCATTTCAACCCAAAATTTTCCACCCTAACCCAATCCAACCCAACCCAATTTTATTTCCCAACCCATATCAACCCACCCAAAGCCAACCCACACCACCCTAAGGACCTAATGATGGCACTTACAAGAATGGAAAAGCAGAAGAGGTGAACATATTAACATTAAGCTCAGATACCTTATTTGATCCAGTAAAAACACAGGGAAATACGAAGGGACAAAAGAAAATCATGCCTAAGGTCTTCTCTTAGCAACATGCGCATGTAAGTGAAATGAGTGCAAGGCAACAATTATAATAGTATCACATCTCTGAGGTGGCAAGGCGCCATTGTCTGGTCAGTTAAGTACCACAATGTCAACGCCAAGAATAATCAAGAAAACATAATCAACTTGTTTGTTGGACATCTATAAGGCTGCCGAAGAGTGCAAAGATAAGGCATACATTCTTAAAAAGAGAGAAATCTCTAAACCGCTCACCTTGCTCTCAAGAACCTGAACTTGCCCTCGATATTTTCTTAGCTCAGGACTCTGAAAAATAGAGGATATCATTGAGTTAAACAAAGCATACTCCAGATGAATATCTAGACAAAGTTGCTATAGCCTTTTAACCTGTGGAAATGACAGAGAACAGACAGGAAACAATGATTGAAATGTATACGAACAGGTAAAGACAATAGGTGTATGAAGTACATGGAACCAATACAATATACTTAATAGATGAGCATCAACTGCTCTTGTGAAATATATTAAATGAAGGGACTTTTGCAAAATTTATGGATTTGCTATCAATATCCACTTCTACAATTACATCGTCATTCAAGTGCTATGAAGGAAGAAGTGAGCAGCCAGAGAAGGTTCAGATTTCCTTTGAAAGGTTAGGACGCCACATCAATTGGCACACATAACCTCAAACATGGATGGTTGCCTGTCTAATACTCAAATCCTCAGTAGTATTCTGATAAAATGTACTTGAGTTATTGTTCATCAAGAGAATGCAGATACTCAAGAAGAGGGAAATTGCAATGCTAGTTATCAAGGCTAGTATCACATCAATAAGAAACAATCCAAAAGTAGAATCAAGGTGCAAGGACCAAACTGCGATGTCTTTTACAGAGCCATCATCATCTATGACGTCTTGTATGGACTTCACTAGTGACTTATTGATGGCAGCGTCTAAAATCTGCAGGTGAGAAGAACATTTAGCATACTGCACCGCAATGCATGCTGTTGTACCATAAAAAACAAACAATGCAAGTTATCTGGAGGAGCTTACTGTTTCTGCAAAAGGCATAAAATGACTATGTGAGTCTTCATCTTGCTTCATAGCAACTCTGAGAGTTACTTGCAATGATTGAGCAAACAGCATGAGACTAACAACTGCCATTGCTTCTAGCCCATTTATCACAGCACCACTAGAAACACGATGTATTCCTGACTTAACCTTTAACACAACAGAACAGACAAGGATATAATCCTGAGATTACCACCACAGAACATTTTGTATCTAAGTAGGTAAAGCAAAATAAAATGCATAGAACAATGTTATACGAACATGGAAATCAGTCCTAAGATCAACAAATTGGTCCAGAATTACATGAGCTTCAGACCTTTTTTTTTTTTGTCTTTTGCATGCTATATTTGCTACCAAAATTACTTATTCCATATAGGCATAGCTCTAGAAGTTATTTCGCTAGATCAAATAAAATAGCACCACCTGTGCAAAAAAAAACACATCACATGCTAGAATAAAAAAAAAAAACTCATACATATCACTATATTAGGAGTGAAACGCTACATCAGTTCAATTTTATGTTACATTCTACGAAATTTCGTAACATCTTCTAGTTACTGCAGAAACGTTCTAGAACTAGCGAATTCCATAAGCATGAATTGTAAAACAGGCAGCAAGTGTTTCCAGGTCTCACCGCGACGGTATCCAACCCCGAGAAATCCATCGCCCCACCGGCGCTGTGAATTAGCCGCACGGCCGCCTCCGTCTCCTCGAGTAGCCGCCGGCTCTGCTCATAGCTCAAGTCCTCCACCTCCCACAGCTGTTCCTGCATGCGCCCAACAACACATACCCCCTCCCGCGTCAGAGGCTAAGCGAGTAAGAGCGAATGGGAGGGAAGGAGCGTTTGGATTACCTTAGTTGCATCGCGGCCGTGTACAGTGCCGGCGAAGGAGGCGACGGCGTCGCAGACCTTGCCCCACTCGAGGAGGCGGAGGCTGCGGGAGGAGGGGGAGGAGGAGTTAGTGGTGGAGAGGGCGCGGAGGTGGAGGAGGCGTCGAGGGCGGAGGTGGAGAGAGGACGGGTAAGGGGAAGGGGAGGTGAGGAGAGTAGTGGAGAGGCGAAGCATGAGAAGAGATGGGTGGGGAATGGCGGGCATCGCTGATTTCGGAGAGGAGGGGAGGACGTAAATTGGTTGCGGTTCTGGATAGAATTTCAGTGTTGCAGTGGCACCAACTCTAAATGTATTGGCGAAATAAGTTATATAATCAAACAAAGAATATATGTAAAAACGAAGAAATTGTTCAAACCAAATAATTTGATTGTGAGCCGAGCTGTACGAACAAAAGAAAGAAAAATCAGCATGCAAACCAATTAATCACATTATAATGAATAGTTTTTGTATTTTAGTAAAATAAAATTGTAATCACACGAGAAAATCTTGATCAACACAAATAGTAAAAAGAACAGATTTGAAAATGATGAAGATTGCAAATATAGTTGACAACAAATCAAAATATTGAAATAAAATAACTTTGTAATATTGGAAAAGTCAGTGATGTTGTTGGCAAACAAATGACAAAAATTGACACGCGTCGTAAAAACTGTAAGTCAGAAACACATGCAACGCATGTAACAAGACACAATGGTTGCTCGAGAAATTTTGATGGTTATTAAACGAATGGCATCTCACTCCGCATGATCAGACGGCGTTAGTCAAATTTGACCCGATCGCATGGAGACAACAAAACCCTAAATTCGCTCTAGCAAAGTATGTCGAGTCGTTCAGATTACATAGACGCGCCAATTGAGCAACATAATTTGATGTAGGTAGAATGTGGGTTGTTAGTCGAATCATGAAACTTGGTTTTGGTCGATTATAGGAAACAATTGGTCTATGGGGGAGCATGTTCGACCACCCAAATGAAACAAACGTGCCAATCGAACGACTACGAATGAAGGCACGACATGACTCAACGTAGGCTATGAATGAAACAACGACGTGGCCCAACATGTGTGCAGTGTTCAAACAATGTCGCACAAAGCAGATAGTGCGATCCATATGATCGCTCTAGATAAAGCGAGAAGGTTAATTGAGTGAACAGGAAGGCGGCAATGATGTGGGCAAGGCCACGGGCTCCACACAGACGACACAGATGAATCGTAGACGTCGATTGAACATGGTGTCGACGTGGCCTCGTGCCGAGTGGAGTCACAGACTGTATCGGTCTTTGAATAATCATTACGCCTCATGTACACGGTACACTACTGCTTCAGCTTTCAGGCCTGTCCGATCTGGCTCTAATTTTAACTTATGAACTTTATATACTGCAACGAAAGCTAAAGTAAACAGACATTTTATTTTTGGGTTTTCCGACAAAATGAAACCTCTTTCCACGTAGAAATCCATAAATACTGAAGCCAACAAAATGTGGCCTGTGGAGATTACAAGTTGAAAGTCATATATCTCAGCTAAACCATATAGGACTTTCAGAGTTTTAGTGATTTGTCCATTTTTAATAACTAAACATGTCATTTCCAACTTTTCGTGTGTACTAAGGTATCTGTTTTTTTTAGGAAACTGTTTTTCCAAATGGTAGCTCTGTTGGCATTTGGCAACACCTCAACACTCTCAAGGTCCTATCTTTTTTTTCAAAGTTACGCTGTAGAGATCATTCCTGAGAGTATACCCAAAGTCCATGCAACCGGATGCAGGTTCATCGAACTAAGCAATATAATAATGCCACGCTTGGCACAATTGTCATGCTTTCTACACCAAACTCTGCAAAACAAAACTGGTAAATTTTTTTTTTTACCCAAACGTATTGGAACAAACCACAATGCAATGCGCATCGGGGAAACTTTACAATCGGCATGGTGGAAGACCTACACCTCATATAGACACAAACTACTGATATTGACCACCAGACCTAGGACGAAGGAAGCATATAGAAGAGGAAAAAGGGAATAAAAGAAAAACAAATGAACTACATACTATGGTGATGGCTCGATGTATGGGCCTCACAATGACCCAAAAAGAATTTAGTACTTTCCCGGTGAAAATCAAATCGACAACTATGGGTGTATCACAATATTCTTGGTAATCCGCCAGCCCTTCCACTGTCAATCTTCAACCATGCATCCTCTTGGCAAACAAGCTTGTGGGGACGTTAGATCCTTGGATCAAACAACTCTGATGTACATCCGGATACCATTTGATTTTGAGCTTTTCATAGCAGCTCCGCGTGCATGGCACCCTGATCATTGCATGCCGCAGGCACCGCTGGAGGCAATTGTGGTTGCAATGGAGCAGGAACAGGGCTTGCTCGAGTTGTGGGAATATCGATCAAATGTTCTTTGATGAATTCTTTCAACCTGTTCCGGAGAAGTAACTAATCAATTTTCTTTTCATATTAGCTGTGATTACAAAAGGAAGCATCAAGAGATATATATACTCGAATGTCAAATACTGATCTCCTGATGCAACTGTTAGCCGGAGTTGAGTTCTATCTTGGGGATCTGTTTCAACTCTAATCTGCAAATGATCAAGGATAAGAAAACAAGTAGTTAGATGATGTAATGGATAAGAAACTCACAGATCCATCAGGGAAAAAACAAAGAAAAATGGAGTACATGATCAATGCCCGCATATTACAAAATGACAATGCTGCACATGGTAAATCAGAAAAGACATTTATTCAAGACTAACTATAATAAAACCACTCGTTTTGCTGCTGGAGTGTCCACTGAAAGAGAAATTTCAGAGAATTATAAATGGCAGAAGTGGCGAGTGGCACTGCTAATAGAAAATAATGGGTTGCAAGTTGTGAGCAATACACAGAAAAGAGTTTGGCTAGAACATCAAGTGAACCGGTTAGGTTGAATATAAGACATGGAAACCAAAGTTCATTGGGTAATTGGGTGAAACCATTAAAGAACATTGTGGTTTTCTTTTTCTTTTCTATGTCCAGCAAGATTAGCCACACTCTATGCATGGTGCTGTAACTATAAAATATGCATCTCAGAAATAGAACATATTGCACACAACCAATAAATTTATCATGCTTACCAGGCAGAGCATAGCACGAGTCATATTAGAATAGAACGTCGTGCACGCAACCAGATTGTTTGGATTATTATCCTGGAAAAAGTAAAAGTTCAATATTCGGAAGTAATGAGTTTGAAAAATAAATCATCATTAAACCATACAAGTCCAGGAGTAACTGCCAGGTGAAGGTTCATGAATAAGCTAGCCATTTCAGGAAGAGGTATTGGTTTTACACCTTTCACCTGTTTGTTCAACAAAAAAGTAAAACTCAATTAGAAAAAGCATAAAAGAACAGAATGATTTTTCTTCAGTTAAATTAAAAAACAGCAGCATGTACAAGAAATACCCAAAGAGAAACAAAGCAATCATTAAGTGCAATTGTCAAGTCATAACCATGGAATTGACTATCGTGAAGTTGAGCTCTACCGACTATTAAACAGAGAAAAATTATCTTAGTTCCGTGTGGAAGACTTGCTTGAGTAGCTTTTTTCCTATATGAATCATGTGGAGCTTTCCCATTTTGAGCCCACAGCCTAACCAAGCAAGGTTAGGTGTCTGGCACTCTATCCTAAACATGGAAAAGTCAAGTCTGAGCGTTTGGCTCCCTATAACTACATTCCTCTCCACACACCATGAGATCTAAAATATCATTAAAGAGAGGGGCACAGTATGATAGCAGAAGGAAGAAGTGGATGGACCCAACTCCATTTGGTGGCTGTTAACCAACCTTGCCTACTCAAGGTGCAAAATTTTCCCAGAGAAAACATACATATTTGCTGGGTGAAGCTAACCTACTGGAGCAAATACCAAGCACCCCACCATGCAGAGGAAAGGTTATGCTGTGTCCAACCAGGGAAAGGAACCACATAGCCTCTCAACATTTCACGGGTACAAGACTACAAGAGATCCTAATCACTGTAAACTCGATCACTGGATGACTCTGATCCAGTCATTACTAAAACAGTATGGATGGACCACTTCCATTTCTATTTGACACAGAAAATGTATCATTAGTCCACACGAGTGAAACCTTACCACTTCTTGGACCTTCAGTGAATGAACAGTCAATGTTTTCCACTGGGGGAAAAATTCTTCGGGGGAAAGAGTTATAGGCTGAAAAAACTTATTCAATACAGCGGGAAGACGGAGTTTGACATTCGCCTGTATAAAAACAATAATATCAGTCTTACCTCACAAGAAAATAAGTGAATATCAGAGCATTCAGAAAAATAAGAGAATGTAGGATATGAACCATTGCAGTTCCAAATTTGTATGAGAAATCAAGAACAGCAACATCTCTACTTGCACACAGGTTCACAATCTCAAGTGGAACTTGCACCTAGAGAACAGGACCAAAGGCAGATTGAATCAGAGTGCTAAGAAGACATGAAAGATGCCAAAGGATTCTACTGCATTGCTCTCAAGACCTGTGCTCTTGGTGGAATAATATCAGGAACCGACGAGAGCTCCGTTTTTAAATGGCTTGGAGGCAAAACCAGTGCCCGCACTGACACAAGAGGTGAAGTATTTTTGTTTCCCAAGAAGAGAACAAGGCGACCTTGATGGGCGCACCACTCTGCTTTCAAGCCAATCTAGAAAGAAGGCCCAGAATAAAAGAAAAAATCAACAGTAAAGGCAAAGGTACAGTTCATAAAAGATACAAAGAAACAAATTCACATAGCACACATCTTGTGACAAACAACAGTTCCAGAGATTAAAGTTCAACAGCTTGTACAAACCTGAATGTGAGGATCCTCATACAGTACTCCACTATCTTTCAAGCACAACACATGAAACTTTTCATCAATATTTACAATTGGCTGCAGAAGACAAGGTTGGTTGTTTGAAATATATAGAAGAGAAAATATCTAATCTGTACAAAAAGAATAATTACAAAAGTAAACTAAGACTGGTGAAAGGGACCTAGGAGTGTCTGATAGTAATTCAGTATTACCAAGTAGGCTCGAAGTTATGCCAGCAATCAAGAATTGACATACATAACTTCAAGATAAAGGCAATAAAAATAGCAAAAACCAAACTAGTACCTGAACTGAGTTGGGCTGGTCCTCAAGTGCAGCCAGTGCCAAGGCACCTACTGTACTTTGAGTAGCCTCCAATCCTTGCACAGGATTTTGATCTACAGCAGCAGGAGGACCCTCTATCGCAAGAGGACCCAAAAGGTCCCCAAGAATGTCTGCTTCAGAAGTAGAATGAGAAGTAGAAGGAGGATCGACTTTGCTCTCAGTGTTGCCCTCGGCTATGTTTTCATCTTTGCTTTCAACTTTGATAGCATCCCCATTTTCTCTGGGAGTTACTTGATCAGAGACATTGCTCCTCCCCTGCACATCATCAATCCTCACTTAATGAAATTAATAAATATATGATGTACTTTACTGGTAAGGAGAATAAAATAGTACTTCAGCAATATTTTGACTAGGCATTCTGACAAGAGTGAGCTGATTAGCTGCTTGTGCTGATCCATTTACAGCGTGGTGATCAGTTACAACAATAGCATTAGATGTTTGTTGCTGACTGCGCAGTTTTATAGCACTTTGCTCTGCTGTGTCAACTTCAGCATCTTCAGCCTTTTTCAACAGAGAAGACTACATTTGACAAGCAAGCCGATAGTTAGAAAAAAAAAATATCAACCCTTCGAAATGGAAGTAAAATCAAATAATCAACAAAAAAAAATATCTATTCATGTGATACTACACTAACAGGATGCAGACCCTTACCTCACGTTCAGGAAATTTTGGCATTTCAGCCAATACATCTGCTAAAGCCACACCTTTCCTGCTCAGCTCAAAATATTCAACCGCTCTTTGCTGTATTTCTACATCAATATAACTCTCATACCTACATTACACAAATGCCAATAAAAATATGCATTGTTTAATAAATCTTCAAAATAATGAACAAGTCACATTCTCAAAGCTAGTTGGAGTCTATTGTTACTTTCTGAATATTGTCAAGATTTGCTGCTGTAGTTCTGTGTCGGGGGGCTGAGTGTGCATTAATATCTTGGCATATGTCGAGAGAAGAATGGCAACAGTACTTGTCCTGATGAAAAATTCATGGAACGCTAAGCACAAGGAACCCAAAAACAGCTATATGTTGCACAAAATGGTGCCTTTGCAACTTACGACACTGTAGGAAGCTTATCATTTATAATAGCAAACAACTCCTTTGGGCTACAACCAGGTCTACGGGCCAAAAGGTGGCCATACTCCCCAAGGAGATAAGCACTGATCTGTATTGGTGGCAAGATAATCTCATGTTAGTACGATCCTGCAACACATTTGAATATGGAAAAAAATACATACCACGCAGATTGGACTCTTAAATACAAAATTGAAAAGGCTTAACTTACTTTTCTAGTTTAATCAAGTTAACCAACAAGCTCACTTAATTTGAATAAGTCACAGATTCCATTAGTTGAATATTTCCAATATGAGCTGCAGATTTATGTTGCAAAACAAGCATACTTCTAGTCGGACGATGAAAAATACCTTGACCATTGTCTCATGCAAAGCAGGCTTATCAAGATATTCTCTCGCCTTTGCTGCAGCATATGGCTGATAAAATCATAAAATTGCAATTCAAATTCTCAGGTGCACTAAGCAAAATGAAGATGTTTGTGTCCATTAGGTATGTGCAAGCACCTGCAGATCTTCATTGTTGGTGACAAATTGCACTACCCGATACCATATATCATCACTGACAAAATCTCCTGCTTTGTCTATTAACTGAAGAATAACATCAACATACCTGCAGAAACATAAATTACATTGACCAAAACTTCAAGTTCAACGAAATTACATAAATCCAAATCCACATTAAGTTATCAAAATTATGCTTCAATATGACATCATCCTACATAAAATATTGAACCCAACAAATAAAACAATAGAGGATTATTGCTACCAAATTGATGTGTTTGACCTATTTTGGATGCACAAGTTAATGGGATGGATTAGGCGTATGGTCATCATTATGCAAGACATATCGAGTTCAAACGCATACAATGCCAAGTACTCCCTTTGTTTCCAAATACATATCATTTCACCTTTCTAGTGTGTTTCCAAATATATATATCATTTTACGATTTCAAGACATTTATAGATCACTTTCCCGATATATCCTTAATTTAATATTTTGAAAAAACAAATATGTGACTTGATGTTGGAAAAGACACTAATAAAATATATTAAATGACACTACTCAGTTTTTTTTCCACATGTCTTATTTCCTGTGCTAAATGTGAAAACGAGATGTATTTAAAAACAAAGAGAGTAATAGATAGACAATACCAATCTATCATAAATCATAATAAAGTTTGTTGCTATGTTCTTCAAGACTTCCAGAACAACTTCTATCACTTATTACTTTAGTTTCTTTTATCTCCATTACTCCATCTCTTTATCCTTTGCAGTTAAACAATTACCCACAATTATACACCACCAGAATTCTGTACGTCTAGAATGACAAGTTCAACTGCCACATAGATTTTTTCTATTCCAAGATCCAAACTGGTGTAGGCGAAATCACAAAATTAGTACCTTTTCATAAATAGCTGGAAGCTTGCAAGTGCTATAACAAACTTAAGGAGGCACTAAGTGGACACGTTTGACACAAGGTTATTAAATCTAAGGTTTCACTACATCATGTAAAAGATTAATAAGACAACAAAGTATATAGTATCTGGAAAAGCGAACTGAATCCATCATCAAGGTCTTACCAAGAAAGATCCGGAGCAAATTTCTCTGCAAGAATAGCCACTTTCAGAGATAGCTCCTCACGCATTGCAAATTCTGCTGTGCTAAGATACTGAGGGCAAAGATGAACACATTTTGAGACTTAAGGATACTGTAGCAAGCAATTTGCACTGCACTTCATTTGTAGAACCACTACAGTAAGATTGGCTTACCTGCAACAATTCCTCAACTATATCCTTTGCATTCGTAACATCACAGATGCCATACAGCAAATCTAGTGCCCGCCTTCTAATGCTGCAAGACAGGAACCATATACACTAGTATAACAATACACAATTATCGAATAAAAACATTTAAAATAATTTTTCTTCAATAGAAGGTAACAATAGACTTCCATTATTAGATTATCAAAAGATTGATCATACAAACAAGATTCAATAATTTCCAAGCTCCTAAAACATTGTAAACCACATGCAGCTCTATATTAGCTACCACCAGAGCAGATGTTTTCAAGAACGATGAAGATCATGGCATCATGCCATACCACCGTTTCAACAACAACTGCCAAATCAAGATTATCCAAACAAAGTATTCAACTACATAGAAAAACACCAGTAACTGAATAGCTTACAAAGATCAAATTTGAAGTGTTCAATTTTGTTAAAAGTGAAGCCATAGACTGTAACCACCATTGAAGCATCTTCAAATGTCCAGAATAACAAGCATAGCCAAAAGTGTACTCTGCTAAATAGAAAACCAATTCCTCCTCACAACCAACAAAAATTCATAGTCACTGAAAACGAGAGCCCTAAGTACCTGATATCTGCATCTTTCAGAGACGTAATGATCTGGGCCTGATGCCTTTTAATTATATCTTGTACATCTGTTACTAGCAGCATCCTTGTCATATTCTCCTGCAGATAGGTAATCAAATAAAGTAAGCATGGTGGTGAACTTGTCAAAAATATGCTATGAGAAGATTGATCCGAAGGAATAACTACCAAAAGTATAGCAAAATATTTCCTCCATTTCCAAATAGATGTCATTTTGACATCCAACACTAAAAATAAGGTATGAGGAAAAAAATATTACAGTAGCCCTATTTAATACATCATATGAGTGCCTCCCAACTCCTCAAATCACATATAAAAAGCTTGTCTAATGTCTAACCTCCATGTATGCATATCTAGACAAATTTCTTGAGAAACTAAGCTTCCATTATTTATTGTATTATTAAGTAAGGGTATATAAGGAAAATGCAATACAAATTTACCTCGAAATTATTGAAAGGCGTCTATTTGAAACCAAAATAAGAAGGCTAGAATGACATATATTTCAAAACGGAAGAAGCAAAAAGTAAACTTTTGTTACTGAAAAACAACACTTACCAGCCCAAGGTACCTAATATTTGGCTCCCGGACTGCAATAAACTTCCCAAGAAGAGCCACACACTGGGACATCATCTCCTTTTCAGCATCAAGATGCATGACCTGTACTTATGAGCAGAAAGTATGATGACATCCATGCAAGCTTTAAGCTCAGAAAAACATACATCTGTGTCTTCAAATTCAGTTGATGAAACTCAGAAGGCTTATAGAGATGGAGTAGAGGAGCAAGAGGTATATTGCTGAACAAGTAGAAGTACGTATGACTTTTCCATAAAACACTCAATAACACAAGAAGTCACAGCAAACTCACCAGAGCAAGAGCTTCAAAAAGAACAGCATGCGATGCATTATTCTTGTTGACGTTTTTAACAACATCAGTACCCATTAAAATCCGTTGCAAAACCTAAACATGAAAACAACGGATTAGCATTCATGATTCATGAACCATCTGAGATGCAATAGTTAAAAAGCACTGTACCTCAAACAGAGCTCTTCTCGCACTTGGGTCTTCAATAGTAGGAAAGTACTGGAGAGCTCTCATTGTCTTAACCTGTAAAAATGTTTTTATCAAAAACAGTTCAGAGCGCAAAACATTTGTGTGCCGCATCCACAGTATATACTACTCTTAAATTACCAGCAAAGAAGTCGTTGATGCATATAAAATGATTCAATTTTATAAGAAATGGATATTCATAGTCATGTTTTAAGTGAGAAATATCAAGCTCCATATGCCACGGAGAAACCAGCACATTGGGAGCAAATATGTCAAAAAAAAAAACAATCTTGGCGAAACTCTTAAGAAATCTTGTTTCAGCACAGACATCTCATGGATGAACAGTTAGTAAGCATCTGCAAAGAAGGTAAGTAAGTACTTGGGTAACCTTTGTGCAAACTATTTTTAAGCTCTTTCAGAATTGTACCCATTCAACTGTGGGTGCCAACTCCTGCATTCATTTCTTCAAAAGCTACTATAACTGTGTAACTATCATGGCCCATAAGAAGGATGTTCTCCAGTAAGGCATCAAACAATGGAAGCAAAGGAGCCTCAGTATAAAGCAAACTCTTTTCTACCTCATAATGTCAATTGAGAACCTTAGGCTTCTATTTCAGATATTTGAATGACAACAGCTCTACAAATTTGAGAGTCATACCTACAAAACGGAGATGCCTATTCTTTGCTTCACACTACTACTTTATCTCACCAATTGATTTGGCTGCTTACTTCTTGTTCAGAGCACAGGCTATCTAATATGCAAAACTAAGTTTGTCTTCGTCCTGTAAACTTGTGCAAATAGGCTTTCTGTTACAACACACTTTGTGCTATAGCTTAATGAGATCTTTCAGTTGCAATTTACAAACAATAGCTCCAGCAACCATGAGGCAAGCGGCGTCAACCATAAAGCTTTGGATTAAATATATTGCATTACCCAAATTCCAGCCAAGATACTGGTGAGGTCAAGCATAAAGATGGTAACAGATGGATTAACACTATATGAGGGTCATAAACATAATAATACAAGTAATAACAACAATCCAATATCTACCTTTTTGTTAATTCTGTTGACCAAGTAAGAACATAACTTAATCAGTTTGAATAGCAGTTATCTAGCATAATGCAAAGTATGGTCCAAAAATAGAGCTTTCTCACAAAAAGTCATGGTCAAATAAATTTGATCATTTCAACGCAAAATTACATGGAACCTAGACTTAAGGATGAGTTAAATTCAACAAAATCAAAAAAGAAACAAACAAACAAACAAAAGCACCTGAAGCCAGGGAGATGGAATTCCATAGTAAGTGTATTCTTGTGGAATATCTTGGTTTCTTGCCATCCTCTCTAGAATTCTAACACACTTTGGAAGGCAATTCCAATATCCTTCAGCATTGTTAGATGCTAGTGCGACAAAAAGGCTCATGACAGATGTCAGCACCCCTAGGTCACGTTCATCTAGGAGTTGCGACATACAATCAGACCTGATATGTGACATGAAGTTCGTCAATTCATCATCAAGTACTAAAAATATGCAAAAGCTATCATATTCCTACCAGCCATCAACATTCAAAACATCAGGGTTCTTCCTATAAAGCCGCAGAAGGCATAGCGCGGCCTTCTTTCTGACAACAGGTCGACAGCTACTTGAAATCTGATATAAGTCATATGTGTTCATCAGTCCAATCTCACACAGGTGAATGGAAAGGAGATAACAAACAGAATTTTGCTCACTTACAAGAAGTTTCTGGACATCGGGGGCCAACGACTCTGAGAATTCCTTCCCACCAATATTACCTACCTGAAGAAGATTTAAGTTATAAAAAATGATTATTGAATGAGCAAAAAAGTGTAAATAGTGTAAATAACTAAATTTTCGTTGCACATGTTCTAATTCATGGACATCATGTAAGAGCAATTGTTCCTAAAATTTTAAATTCCTTCTAAACTTAGGCACTGATGACTTTTACATGAAGTACATGGCAATTTGCTTTTTCTTAGCCCTGAAGCAGCAAGTAAGTACAGATGAAGAAACTATTACAAAACACGAAAGGAGAAAAGGGTAAAAGAAATGCTGCATTTGGATTTGTAAGAGACCAATATACCATGTTATGAATATTTGGCATGCCTTCAGTTTTGATTGTCTAATTTCCATAATCTGTCAATTTTTTTCTTAACGTTGGATAGAATTAATGTATTGGATAAAATTCGTCCTGAATGGAACCTTTTTCAGCTAAATCAGAAGACACAGAATAGGAGAGTAAAACAGAATAACTTACCATTGTCAATGCTAAACACTGGAAGGTCTCATTTCGTCCTATTATGTCATTGCGTACTGTATTTATAACCATTCTTAGGAAATCATTGTTCTCGTTGAGCAAACAAGATGTCACAATGTACCCAACCTGCAGCGTGAGTCGAAAGCACGAGGCAAACCCAACAATATGCTTGTTATGTTGGACAACAATGCTCTTAGACAAAAGATAGCAAAGAGCTCATATGATAATGCTGGATGGTTTTGCATCTAAGTGTAGGAGAAGGTGAATGTAAAAAAGATGTTCTTTACCTGTTTCTCTGGATACTTTGGTGCAGATATCAAAGAAACAGCCTCCATATGACCAAAGTCAACATCATACCCCAGCATATAAATGTAAAGCATTTTCCATACATATTTTTTCTTCTCATATGGTGATAATCCCTGCAAGGCAACAAATAGCCCTGATTGTTATTAAGGTTGCAAATTATGTCATCCTCTAGGGATTTTAAGCCGGTGAAGTATCAAAAAAATCTCTTGACAACATTATATTGAAGGAAACGCATGACCCTTAGCAGTTAAAGATGTGCCTTGAAAAGGAAACATTCTTTTGGTGTTCTTCTCTTGTTTAGCATTTGGACACTGGCACAAAAATAAAAGGAAGAAATTAATTGGATGCCTGCTGATCTGTTTTGGGAGAGGGGGTAGGGAGGGGAGGTCATAACACCTCATATGCATTGCATACATGTCTTATATCATGTTAAATCCAACTTAGTTTTTGTTTTTCCAACTTCCAAGTTGACAAGTTGACAATGAAAAGAAAATTAACTCTATAGAAGTATTTGCTTTTAGTTAATCATATTTCACAGAGCTCTTCAAGGTAATCCTCTCTAGACTGTTGTTACCATGCAGACTTGGGAATCCAACACAGCTAACTCTATAAATATACAGGGTTAGCCTAATATGAATTGATGTGATTCTATATATAAAATAAAATATTTTGCTAAGACCAAAATGACCACTGTACACCGTTTGTTCAAGTTTACTCCATGGATGTTGTAGCCATAGAAAACCTAATACTTTTTTTCTTGTTATAATGTTTCCATAAAAAAAAACTAGCAATTCAATAAAAAAAAACCCTTCTCTTGAGCCCTCCACTCCACAGATTCAGTTATCCTCAGCTAATCCAAATGTACCACCAGCCTCCCTTCTCCTCCTTCCCCTCCTCCCACTCCTGATCTAGCACTGCACTCCCCCTCCAACTCCCCCTCTCGTACCTAACACCAACAGATCTAACTGGCACCTCCTCCTCCTCCCCCCCTCCAGACTTAGCAGGCAATGTGATAGCCATGCCCATTTCCTCCACCTCTTCCTCCTTCACTTGGACTCTGTGTCTTGTCCACCTCACTTTAGATTCTTTGGAGCACATCAGTCATGCATTGTACCACGTCTGACACGTCTCAACCAGTGTTATCAGGACATGCATATGGGTGTCTGATGCTGACGCAGAGCAGGTGTCAGATTTGGAAAATTTTTCAAAATGGGATTCAATGACGTGTCTAACATTCAACTTTAATTTAAAAATATATATATATTATGTTTTGGATAATATAGCTAGTCTTAAGCCCACGAAATTAATAACAGACACAAAAGATTTGCTTCCGCTCTGTGAAACTACTCAAGCTTACTCAACAGTAAACAGCTACAGAAGACGGCTGAATGCCACAAGTAGCCAAATAATAAAGAATCCCAACTTCTACCAACATCCCACTAATTCCTCTTCATAACCACCCCACCTATCCCTCCATCTTTTCCATTGTCAGGCCACCGTGGTGCTACTGCTCCCCTCCTTGCCGAGCCCGTCCTCCATTCCCCTCTCCTCCCTCATCACCCACCCACCCACCCTCCCTCCTCTTTCTCCTTCCCTTATTCTTTTTGTCGCCTGCAATTGCCTAGCAGTAGCAACAAAAGATAGATCCGAGGGCACCATGGGCAAATCTCGCTTCTTTTTCCCCTCCTCTCCAATATGTTTACCCCAGCTAATTCTGGTCAGCAACAAGCACTGCTTGTCCTCCTCCCCACGGCAGCGCTCATTCCTCGTCATATTGTCATAAAGTCAGCAGGGATTCACTGGCATTGTGTCTGAAATGCATCACACAGTGCCCGACAAGCGCCAACATGGGAAACCTTTTCCTGACACACACATCCATGTGTTGCGTGCCAACGCAGGAAATTTTTTCCAGATACACGTACCCATGTAATACTGGTCTTGATACAGCTGTGTAAACATGTCCAAAGTTTTTTTGGACTTGTGTGTGTTAGTTAACAGAGGTCCAAGTTTTCTGGTTATGGGTGTCCAAGTTTTCCAGACATGTGTGTCTTAGTAACAGAGGTCGGTATTGAAGGTTCATATCTCTCTATGTGCGCATGCACACATGCAGGCAAATTATATAGCAGTATTGCATGAAAAATAAGTTTTTATATATAGAGAACACAAAGAGCTACCATAAAACGTTGCACTCTTGTTCCCCATAACAACATTTTATTTTCAGGAGATTTTTTCTATCATTATTTTCACACCATGTTCTGATATAACTTATGGAACATGTCAAAAATAAGCCAGAACCAATCTAATATTCAACCCCACCATTTACAAAAAAAAATACCATATAACACACAACAACTCTAGACCAAGCTTACATCCACGAGATACAAAGCAGTTAAGTACACAGAAAATTTTGTACCTAACCTCCAAACAGGAGCATCTTACTACCGTTATTTCACAATGCTAGTCCGACAACACCCTTCCAGCCTCATCATTCATACCTCCAACTTCAAACAAAAAAAAAAAACTAACCCTCTGCAGCATATGCAAATTTACCAGATAAACAGTCGCACAATGAGCCAAGCCAATCACAACTTGCAACCCAAGCCAATACCATCCACCATCCAGCTTCATTCTTACACCATCCAAGCAGCACTGTTCCAACACTAACTTTGCTCGAACTGATTAATCAAAAATCCCAGTACCACACCGAACACCCAATACATCCAAACCAATCAAAACCACCCCAAACTTACAGTTCACACATCTAAATTCAGACCAATTCCAAGTCTAGTTCTAACCAGACTCCACCAATTACAACCACAGTGTGGTCAACTCTAACGCACGCGAAGAACTCAACAGTTTCGCCGCTCACCCAGCTTCCCATTCATTCGAGACTTACACCTAGGCGTCTCGCGATTAGTCGAAATGTGTTTGGACCGATGGAGAAGGATGGGGGAAGAGAAGCGAACCTTTTCGCCTTTGAAGCGCGTGCGGATGTTGCCGAGCTCCTTGTCGACGCGGAGGCGCTCCTGCTCCTTGTTGTGGCAGTTGCGTATGTCGCTGATGAACACCGAAAGCCCCCGCATCCCCGACAGCGCCATCACCTCCGCCGCTTCCGGTCGCTCCCGCGCCGCAGATCCGCGTGACGCCGCGGGAGATCTGGCCGCGCGCCGCCGCCTCCGCGCCCGGATTGGGAGGCCACAACTCCAAGAGGCGAGATGGATCAGCAGCTAGGAGATGAATCGTGGGGTCCCGGGAGAGAAGAGCGTTGTTTTCCCTCTTTTTTCTGTTTTCTTTTTTGTGTTTTTCTTTCGATTTGATTTGGCTTGTTTAGTTTTAGACTTTTACTCGGAGACTGGGGTGGTGGAGTCCTCACTGTCTTTGGGGCGTTTTTTGTTGTATTTTTACTGTTTTGGATTTTTAGCGGGTCGATTTGACGTTTCGAGACAGTGGTTTTGCAAGGAATTCCTGCGTAGTCAAATTGGAACTTGAGTTTGCAACAACTTTTAAGTTTAAATTTAAAACATAATATTATTGTACCAAACTAGTTTAATTCGATGTTTATACTTATATGAGTAATATATTAGACATCAATATTTTATAATGAGAAATTTATGAATACATATTTTACACATAAAAAAAGAAGAAAAAGGATGGAACTCACTCAATTTAGTTGGCAAAAATTTTTACTATCTAAATATATATAATTTTTTTGTTCAATCACCAATTATTCATCTATTATTAACTATGCGCATTTTATAGGAAATGTTCTACTAATTGAAGCGGATATTTTGCATCTTTTCCAAAAAAAAAATGCTGAGACGTGCCTTATATTTGCACATACTCTCTTAACTATTCTTCTCTTCGTCTCAAAAATAAATAATGTTTTAAGACCTATATATATATATTCAAAGTTAACAAATTTTAATTTTTATAGGTCCTAGTGAAATAATATTAGTGGTTTTGTCAGCAAAATTACTTTTAAAAGATTATATTTTTTATAATTTTTACTAATATATATTTATAAAAATTAGTGTCGAAAACTACGTTTTAGATACAGTATAAAGTAAAAAAGATCACTCTTTTTAGACGAAAGGAGCCATTCCTAACAGGCAAACTTTATGCGTGCTTGGCACACGCGTCACCAATCTTTACACAGAGTTGACAAGAAATGGCTTTTATGATCATGCATTGTTCATAGTTTTATGATCATTCAATGTTGAGAGAATCCCAAAGAATCTCAAGCAATATGCTCAAGAAATGCTCAGAGTTTATTTGTTCGTCGTTTATGTTGATATTAATATTGGCATTGTTAACTGAACATTCAAAATGGAATGCATTATTAACAAAACTACTCCTTAAACAATCAAAATGGAAGTTGTTTTCCTTTTTTTAAGGCATCATCAACACATTCAGGTCCTCGAACCACAAGTCACCACCTGAAGACCAAAGGAACGTAAACCGTTCAGGATTTGAGACCTGCTTGCTCGTGCTAAGTTTTTCGCATCATATCCTGCATGAATGATCTTGATATACCAAACAATTTTGCACTTCTGATTAGTCCTGCAAAATAGATATACTACAGGGTATCCTGTGCCTGAGCTGAACTCGATAAGTATGACGCTTGCATACCTGCTCTTCTCATGGGCACCACTTGATGCGTCCATCAAAACAAGTCATTGCATTGCTGCATACTGCAAGTGATCGTCGTGCCATTGAAGCTCTTCACGATGTCGTGGTAGTAGGCCTATGCGAGCTCGATACTGACGCCATAGTCCTCCTCGCTGACATACTCTAATGACTGAGAGACAGAGTTCAAGAAACTAATCAGAGCACAACTGAAACCCAACACTTTCAGATATCCAAACCGTCAAGAGACCAAACCTTTAGCTACCTCCACGACATCCACAGGGGTGTAAACGGATCAGATACGAATCGGATATTAATTAAATCATATCCGTATCCATATTTTAAACACCGATTTGGATCGAATTTGAATATTGATTGAATTCAGATATGGATCAGATAATTATCAAATACAGATTCGGATCAAATTTCAACTCCAATCAGATCGAATTCGGATATTATACAAATTTAGTGTTTATTTGGCCTATAATTTCTTTTTACTCAACACTTAGAATGTTATATTTGAAAATTTCATCACCGTACATTCATAAATAAGTATACATTACAATATGATAAATGAAAATAATAACAAAACAATTTAATAGATATATACAATTTGTACTATGATAGAAACACAATCAACATAATAACATGATAAATTGATAACACATAAATAAAGCAATAAGCATCATTATAATTTCAAATAATAAAGTGACTATTCAACATAATCACATAACACAAGATATTATTAATTGACTATAATAATTCAAACTTTAAAATGATTTTTCAAAATACATGAGTTTATAATTTTCATCAAGCTATCATAACACTGTAAGAATCAAATAAAATATTTACAAAATGAAGACCAGTCAATAACATCATCTTGTATCATTTCCTCTATTTTTTTGAATTGACCATCTATTTTTTTTTGAATTGACCATCTAATTCCTTCACGTTTAAAGTAACATCATTTTTTCCTGGCATAACAAAACAATGAATTAAAACACATAAAAATAATAGTATGTTGCGGATCAACAGTAACAAAAATGATGTTCATCTCACTTTTAGTGGATGCAAAATACCAGATAAATATGAAGAATGCTTCACTGGAAGCTTATTAGTCATTCTATATGTTGATGTTATTCCCTTGAGGTGTTTCAGATCCTACAATCAATTTAGAAAGAGAGTTGCATAGTCAGAATAAAAAAACATATCTTAGAATTGTTGAATTAAATGAAATTATTTACATATGGACAATTGACCTTTCTATCCTGACAATATTTCAAGTTCTGCAAGCACAAGATATTATGTTTTAAGTTCTTTACTTTCCTTCTTCAAAGAATTAAGTCTAACACAATAAAATAGTTTGACATAAGATTATTAGATACATTGGGCAATAACCAATATCCCCCAAAAAACTTACACAACTACTAAGTCAGTGGCGGACAAGAAACTATATTTTTCAGGACTGATCAAACGAAGAACCTTAGTACAAAGCAAACAAATGAAAGAAAAACACAAGTGACACTCTCTTTATTCCGTGTATGAAAGGAGAATTATAGATAAACAAAGAACATGCAGAGTGTCACCCTTCTGCACCCACAAGTCCTACTCACCTCATTAGACTTTTTAACTATGACACCAACGTCCATTATAGCAGGCAACAACTCTTTTAAAGGCTCAATAGCTTGCAGTATGCTTTGTTTCACAATCGTAAGTACTTCAACGGAGCAAGAGGCCAGCAATCGATTAACATGTCCCACAAAATTGCCTGATTCTGAAAGCTCACTAATCAAGGTGCTTATATCATGCATTACCTGTGCATCAAATGTACATTGATGAATATAACTTATTTTAATTCAAAACCAAAAAAATTTATGTCCAAACACCAATCGTTATCTTCTCTATGATAATATTGTATAAAACAATCAGATCAATAGCTACTACAAATCTAAAATAAATGATTAGATGTCAAAATAACATGAAAAATTCACAACAATTAGCAATGTTAAGCTAACCTCCAGCCACATTCTATATTAATGTTGTGGTACCCTCAACACAAACATAAAATACAAGTAGATTGGCATTCCATAAATAATCACAATAAGAACTTAACATCTTTTTAAGTTCACGTACAGGAACAAATAGTTCAGGGTTGCTTTAGGGCCGTGCCCCTTGGTTATCACATCGTTAAAACAGCACGCTAGCAGCTGCACATTATCTTTTCTCTTTTTTTTTTGTGAGACTTAATTCCCTGCATATGATTCCGGCAACGTCAAAGTCGAAGTACTCAAACCTCATTCTAACTTCACGAGCTACATGCCCTAGGATGGAGTCAACTTTTATTTCCCAAGTGCAAAGCTCACTCAAGCTTCAATTCTACTTCCACACTTCAAACTAGAGGCGCACCTAACGGGGAAATACGTAATCATCATGTCTATTTCAGTTATAAGCAACAAGGTTCATAGTGTTAAAACTTAAAAGTAAGGTGCCAGAGCCTGATGACAAAAATTTGACCTATGGTCAGGCAGGTAGCAAGTGGAAGAGTGTTGTAGATGTGACATACATATTTGAAATCCTCCACAGGAAGAGATAGGACCCATTCAGTATCTGCAGGAGGATTTGAGCTCGCATCATAAGCTTTACGTGCAGCCAGACCAGCAGATAGCCATGTTGTGTACCTTATTGCACATGAACATATGAAAAAATATCAACCTCCATGTGTTAAATCAAAGAAAAAGTTCAACAAAAGGAATATACCCTTGCTGTAGTTATACCTTGAAATAAGCTGCAAAGACAAACGGAGGAATTTATCCGAGTGGGAGAAAACAAGAACCTCATCACTCCAACAGGATTGCAAACTTTCTAAGAGCTTAATACTCTGCTTCAACAACAATGCATTGGGCTTCCCTTGATTCTCATGCATTCCTATAGGATTAATTGTGGCTGTAAGAGTAGAATCAAGACCACCAGCAATTTCCTGAAATCTTATGCAATTGAACCAGTAGTAATTAAGTTAGAAACGAAGTTTTGAAGTGCATCTCACAAACAGAATAATACAAATATTTATGCTAACCTCAGCGACAAGTAGACACCAACATTCCATTGTCGCATGAATTCTGTGTAAGTAGCCTCAGAGCGGAACTTTGTTACAGCAGACTTGGAAGGGCAGTAACCTACACAAGGAACAAAAATCATTCACAACCCAACAATAGCCATCCTGTGTGGGTCCTCGAAGGAAAAAAGTCTTGATTTGAAACTATCATATAACAACACTACACGGAAAACTCATTGCAATGAAATCCCATTGATGACCATTGGCAGCTAAATCCAGCACCAATCTATGCACCGAAGTGCTTTTCTCATTGCTCAAGTCATCTCTTTTCAACTATGGAACACAACCCAATGGTCCCAGTCAGGGTACAAGTTTCCGTTTTTAGCCTGGTTCCCGGACTTGGCCAAGAGGCTGAGAACCAGCCCGATGATCCCAGTTTACTTTTGATTTTTCTTTGCATTTTTATCAAGTTTATATATTTCTTTAACTTATATGATCACTAGTTTATACAATCCTCTAAGATAGCACTCCATCACACATGTTCCGAGGCAAGATTATATCCCACGGACGAGGCTAGGATGATCAGCTCCCGCCGAGAACCGAAACCCTAGTCCCTATCCCAATTCTTTCCCTTGGCCAAATAGTGAAGGATAATCCATTTATAATGCCAAATATAGATATCCATGTTTTGCAGGAGGAACAGAATACTAGACTTAGAAATTCGGATAATACAAAAAATAAAAATATATTCCAAACATAAGCATACCTTCGAGAAAATCAAGGAAGGACAAGCTTGCTTTGTAGTTCTTTAGGAATTCTTTAGGCTTTCCAGGGGAAAAAGCCCCAGGTTTCCCCTTCTGAATTGCAAAAAGGACTTCTTTGAGTATGGAATTGGCTAGAAAATCAAAACCACGCGGTCCAGAATTTGCTGAAAATCAAGCACAGCCACTTAGATGAGATATAAATCTGAGGCTACATGCAACATTTAGACTACAACTTATTATATTATTGAATAATTTTATCAACAGATTCCTCATTACCTGATGAAGATATTTCGAAAATAAAGTTGCAATCTTTTTCGATACACTGCATTATTTGCTGATAATTATCCTCTAGTTCATCAGAAGATACCCCAGCAACTACCTTTGCATGGTTCTGAGGGACAATTTTCTGAATCAATGGGGACACCACTGTTGTACGGAAAAGCTCTTCAGCTGAAGAAGTATTATCAATAGCAGCATAAGCACACAAACAATTGTAGATTACTTTTGCATCACGATGTTCTAGACCATCCACAAAACAGCGCTCTAAGCTACCATCAAGTAGTTTTGTAGCACCTTGGATCCTCTTCTCCATGTTCTCAATAAAAGGAAAGTTCTGCACTACCATAATGTAGCAGAATAAGAAGCATAAACACAAGTTACAATAGAAGTTGTACAGTGCACCAGGTTAGCAATAAGATGAAACTACCAATAACATGAAGCTGCAACGTAAACCAGAAAGACATTGTCAGGAGGAACAAGGGCAACAGCCAATTAATGCCTTACCCTCCCAAATGACAATCAGCAACTAACTAAAAACCTCCAATCAGCAATTGACAACATACAGTCTCTTAACTCTGGAAAATACGTGCTTTAAGCATGACCTACATGTGATTGATGTCCAAGCTCCAACAAATGATGATTGCCTATTCATTATTGTTAACACCTAGCCACTTTGGCCATGAGATTCCAACTATTAAAACGTGCAGAGAAGTACATAAAAATCCTAAACTATATAGTAGACTTGGTAGTAAATGGCTCGATTTTCTCTTATTTGACATTGCCATTTTAAGCTCATGTACAAAAGATGAACCCTGAAACCAAACTCATGTGCAAATGTTTGGCTTTCTGAACCATTATCTCTGACTTTTGGTATATACTAGTGGAACTTATTTTGTATTTGACATACCTTCTTATGGTTCTTCTCAAAAATAAGAATAAACCTAACAATAATTGTTTAAGCATAGAGGCTCTTGAACACCAACAAGGTATATTATGCTAACACAAACCTGTGCATGACTAATGTAGAACTTCAGCCAGTTTACCTCACTAGCAATTCTTTCCAAGAGAATGCTTTGAGTTTCTCTAACACCTGTCCCAGCCTCCACATTTTGTAATGCAGTTTCACTGCTTGAGTAGGCCTTATCAAATGAAACAACTTCCATATTTGACGAATCAGACAGTGCGGTAGGTAATTCCTTTATTAGTTTCTCAACCTGGATAGAGAAAAAAAACCTTTAGAAACAACAGAGGTTGGATACTTGGATTGCAATTTGCATGGGTAAACACACAAACTTATAAATGGCCATAAAATGATTTAAAAAATAAAACAAATTTCGCCATTGCCATAGGTTAAAGCACAGCACGCAAAGTTACACATAATGCATGCAATTAAAGGAGTGATCAAACAATCAGTGCTACACGCAATCAAATATAGTCACCAATATCACATTGGTACGTTCAAATAATGCAAGGAAAATACTGCACTGCATACATAACATCTGTAATGTCAATCAATAGCAAGGGCTAAATTTCGTACCATAAAATACTTTCCTGTCCAGATTAGAGCAAAAAATATTTCGTGAAATAAGGTAATGTTCACGCCAAACACCTGAATCCTAAAAATTCAAAAGGATGACCTCTACGCAGATCTCATATCTGCTCAGATCTATCAATCGCTGCTGGCAAAAATGATACGAATCACGCTATTGCCCCCGGGGGCGGGATAGGATCGGACCTTGGAGACGACGTGTGAGGTGTCGAGCAGCAACTCAAGCAGCTCGCACGCGGCTGTGGCAACCGCGCGCTGCTCGAGGCCGGAGCGGAGGGCTGCAAGCGCAGCGGCGGCGGTGGCGCGAAAACTGGCGACCTTATCCCGCAGCTCCGCGAGCGGGGAGCGCATGCGGGCGGCGTCCTCATCGAAGCCCGCAAGGCGGGAGCTGAGTCCTACGAAGTCGGCATAGTCGCGGTTGATGAGGGCCACGGGCTCGGCGCGGAGCGCCGCGAGGTGGGAGCGCAGCGAGGCAGCGAGGCTCTCGAGTGGCACGTAGGAGCGGAGCTCGGCGACGTAGGAGTCCAGGTCGAAGTCGGCACGGAGGAAGGCCTCCGGCTTGAACCAAGGCGGGTGCGCCTCGATCGGCTCGCCGAAGTGCTGCGGGAGCGGAGACGCCACGGCGAGATTCGCCATAGTAAGGGAGACCTAATTTGCACATGTAAACTTTTACGTTTATATTTATAGTTGATTTTTTTAGACCTGAATACCTAGGTGTAAATGGATCGGATACAGATCAGATATCAATCAAACCATATATATATATCTGTATCTAAAGTGTAATCGGATCGGATAGTGTTCATAATAAATCCAAATCATATTAATTTTAATTGAATTCGAATACAAATTTGGATATACTCGGTTTCGGATAGTTATCAAATTTGAATTCAAAGCGGATTTTTACTCCATTCGGATCGAATTCGATTATTATTCGGATTATACTGTGAGAAGGCGGCGTGGACGCTAATAAAATGTATTAAATGAGACTACTCAGTTTTTTTTTCACATGTCTTATTTTTTGTACTAAATGTGAAAACGACATGTACTTAAAAGCAAAGAGAGTAATAGATAGACAGTACCAATCTATCATAAATCATAATAAAGTATGCTACTATGTTCTTCAAGACTTCCAGAGCAACTTCTATCACTTATTACTTTAGTTTCTTTTATCTCCATTACTCCATTTCTCTTTATCCTTTGCAGTTAAACAATTACCCACAATTATACTCCACCAGAATTCTGTACGTCTAGAATGACAAGTTCAACTGCCACATAGGTTTTTTCTATTCCAAGATCCAAACTGGTGTAGGCGAAATCACAAAATTAGTACCTTTTCATAAATAGCTGGAAGCTTGCAAGTGCTATAACAAACTTAAGGAAGCACTAAGTGGACACGTTTGACACAAGGTTATTAAATCTAAGGTTTCACTACATCATGTAAAAGATTAATAAGACAACAAAGTATATAGTATCTGGAAAAGCGAACTGAATCCATCATCAAGGTCTTACCAAGAAAGATCGGGAGCAAATTTCTCTGCAAGAATAGCCACTTTCAGAGATAGCTCCTCACGCATTGCAAATTCTGCTGTGCTAAGATACTGAGGGCAAAGATGAACACATTTTGAGACTTAAGGATCCTGTAGCAAGCAATTTGCATTGCACTTCATTTGTAGAACCACTACAGTAAGATTGTCTTACCTGCAACAATTTCTCAACTATATCCTTTGCATTCGTAACATCACACATGCCATACAGCAAATCTAGTGCCCGCCTTCTAATGCTGCAAGACAGGAACCATATACACTAGTATAACAATACACAATTATCGAACAAAAACATTTAAAATAATTTTTCTTCAATAGAAGGTAACAATAGACTTCCATTATTAGATTATCAAAAGATTGAGCATACAAACAAGATTCAAATAATTTCCAAGCTCCTAAAACGTTGTAAACCACATGCAGCTCTATATTAGCTACCACCAGAGCAGATGTTTTCAAGAACGATGAAGATCATGGCATCATGCCATACCACCGTTTCAACAACAACTGCCAAATCAAGATTATCCAAACAAAGTATTCAACTACGTAGAAAAACACCAGTAACTGAATAGCTTACAAAGATCAAATTTGAAGTGTTCAATTTTGTTAAAAGTGAAGCCATAGACTGTAACCACCATTGAAGCATCTTCAAATGTCCAGAATAACAAGCATAGCCAAATATTTGGCTCCCGGACTGCAATAAACTTCCCAAGAAGAGCCACACACTGGGACATCATCTCCTTTTCAGCATCAAGATGCATGACCTGTACTTATGAGCAGAAAGTATGATGACATCCATGCAAGCTTTAAGCTCAGAAAAACATACATCTGTGTCTTCAAATTCAGTTGATGAAACTCAGAAGGCTTATAGAGATGGAGTAGAGGAGCAAGAGGTATATTGCTGAACAAGTAGAAGTACGTATGACTTTTCCATAAACACTCAATAACACAAGAAGTCACAGCAAACTCACCAGAGCAAGAGCTTCAAAAAGAACAGCATGCGATGCATTATTCTTGTTGACGTTTTTAACAACATCAGTACCCATTAAAATCCGTTGCAAAACCTAAACATGAAAACAACTGATTAGCATTCATGATTCATGAACCATCTGAGATGCAATAGTTAAAAAGCACTGTACCTCAAACAGAGCTCTTCTCGCACTTGGGTCTTCAATAGTAGGAAAGTACTGGAGAGCTCTCATTGTCTTAACCTGTAAAAATGTTTTTTATCAAAAACAGTTCAGAGCGCAAAACATTTGTGTGCCGCATCCACAGTATATACTACTCTTAAATTACCAGCAAAGAAGTCGTTGATGCATATAAAATGATTCAATTTTATAAGAAATGGATATTCATAGTTATGTTTTAAGTGAGAAATATCAAGCTCCATATGCCACGGAGAAACCAGCACATTGGGAGCAAATATGTAAAAAAAAAAAAAACAATCTTGGCGAAACTCTTAAGAAATCTTGTTTCAGCACAGACATCTCATGGATGAACAGTTAGTAAGCATCAACAAAGAAGGTAAGTAAGTACTTGGGTAACCTTTGTGCAAACTATTTTTAAGCTCTTTCAGAATTGTACCCATTCAACTGTGGGTGCCAGCTCCTGCATTCATTTCTTCAAAAGCTACTATAACCGTGTAACTATCATGGCCCATAAGAAGGATGTTCTCCAGTAAGGCATCAAACAATGGAAGCAAAGGAGCCTCAGTATAAAGCAAACTCTTTTCTACCTCATAATGTCAATTGAGAACCTTAGGCTTCTATTTCAGATATTTGAATGACAACAGCTCTACAAATTTGATAGTCATACCTACAAAACGGAGATGCCTATTCTTTGCTTCACACTACTACTTTATCTCACCAATTGATTTGGCTGCTTACTTCTTGTTCAGAGCACAGGCTATCTAAGATGCAAAACTAAGTTTGTCTTCGTCCTGTAAACTTGTGCAAATAGGCTTTCTGTTACAACACACTTTGTGCTATAGCTTAATGAGATCTTTCAGTTGCAATTTACAAACAATAGCTCCAGCAACCATGAGGCAAGCGGCGTCAACCATAAAGCTTTGGATTAAATATATTGCATTTTACCCAAATTCCAGCCAAGATACTGGTGAGGTCAAGCATAAAGATGGTAACAGATGGATTAACACTATATGAGGGTCATAAACATAATAATACAAATAATAACAACAATCCAATATCTACCTTTTTGTTAATTCTGTCGACCAATTAAGTGTGAACAGAGATAAAATCTTAATCAATATGGGAAAGAATCCCTCTCTTTAGTACTATACACGGTGGGTCTTTTTGGGCCGGGCCGGGCCTCATATACACACACATATAAATTAACACCCCTCAAACTCAAGATGGTTTTAGGAACTTGAATCTATTGAGTTTGGAGAGGAGAAAATAGTAATGCTCCTGAGCTTGTGCCTTGATGAAGAAATCAGCAACCTGAAACTCCGAATGTACGTACTGAAGAGTAATCGTGCCAAGATGACAATGAGATCGAGTGAAGGAGGCATCAACACCAACATGATTGCTCATCTCGCGCTTCACAGGGTCTCTTGTCATCTGAATGGCACTAGTGTTGTCACACAACAATGAGGTGGGAGCAGAACACTCAACACCAAAGTCGGCCAATAGCCAGTGAAGTCAAATGATCTCTCTGGAAGTAACAGCGAAAGCCCTAAGCTCAGCCTCAGCACTAAATGTGGAGACTGCAGTCTGTCTCTTGGACTTCCAAGTGAGTAAAGAAGTCCCAAGAAACACACAATAACCCGTAACAGAACGCTGATCATCAGGGTTGCTCGCCCAAGTAGCATCAGAGTAGGCAAGAAGGCTCAGAGGGCTCGATCGACTGTAGAATAGTCCGCGGGACACTGTCCCACGGAGATAGCGCAGCACACGAAGAAGATGACTATAATGAACAGAAGTGAGCGCACTCACAAACTGACTGAGAATATGAACTGCATGGGATATGTCAGGTCGAGTGACTGCCAAGTAGACAAGACTGCCAACAATATACCTGTATCGAGATGGATCCACAAGTGGAACACCATCAGTGGAACGGAGCTGAGCTCGAAGCTCCATGGGTGCGCTGGCTGTCCGGGTATCTGTGATAGCCGAGCGAGCAAGTAAATCCTGAGTGTAGCGCTGCTGGGATATGTAGTACCCTCCTTCAGTAGGAAGAACCTCAATTCCCAAAAAATAGCGCAAAGGGTCCAGGTCGGACGTGAGAAACTGCTCACTCAGGCGTTGCTTCACAAAAGCAACATACTGTAAATCATCACCGGTGATCAACATATCATCCACATACAACAATATCAAAGTTTGACCATGAGGAGAAGTATGTATAAACAAGGCGGGATCATGAGCACTAGCCGTAAATCTAGCTGCAAGAATCACAGCACAGAAACGCTCAAACCAGGCACAAGGGGCCTGTTTGAGGCCATAGAGAGCACGTCGAAAACGACACACATGACCGGCTGGAACGGAAACACCTGGTGGTGGCTATATGTAAACCTCCTCCTGTAAATCACCTTGAAGAAACGCATTCTTGACATCCATCTGAGAGATAGTCCAAGAACGAACAGCAGCCACAGCCACAAGAGTGCGAACAGTAGTCATGTGAGCAACAGGGGCAAAAGTTGTTGATCGAAGGATGCCGACTAGAAGGGGGTGAATAGGCGGTTTTTCAATTTTTACTTTTAATCTAGTGATTAACAACCTAAATTGCAACAACAATACTCAAATGATATGAATGACAACACAAAGCAAGTTTTGCAATTGCTAAAGAGTTAAGAGCAACAATTCAATATCTAGAAGTATAAAGCAAGTAATAGAAGTAACCGAAGAGATCGAGTTTTTCCCGAGGTCTCGGAAATTTGCCGATTTCCACTAATCCTCGTTGAAGCGCTCTTCACTAGAGCTTATGGTTCGATTCCACTAGGGGTAGCCCTTCTCCTCTCCGGATAGGCGAGCTCCGAGCCTTTACAACCAATTGTCGGGCCTCTCCGACACACACCGTCGATGGAGAGATCGCCGGACCTCCCGGGTCGTCTAGGTGACGGCAATCACCAAGAGTAATGAGTCTAGCACCTTGCTTGATCAACCTCAAAGCTTGAAGAACAAATATGCAAATGCAAATGGCTCAATTTCAACTTCTCTCAACTAGCACTCAATGTTTTGCTAAGGATTTGACTTCAAATACAAGAGAATGAGTGTGAGAGGCTTTGCAAGCTGTTACACTAAGGTTGAGAGATGAATTTCATGTGTGTACAGCTTCTACAAACAGTAGGGTTTATATAGTCTCAGCAAAACGGTCGTTTTCAAGAAAATTGGGCGAAAGTTGTACTGGCCGGACATTGTCCGGTCACTTCGGACAATGTCCGGTTAGTACAAATAAATTGACTGTTGCTCACGAGAGTTTCAAGTGTCAGTAGCCGTTTGAGAATTTTTGTGAAGGCCGGACGGATGGATTTGTCCGGTCAAAACTTCCGGACAAATGTATATGTCTCTGTTAACACTTATGTTCAACAACACATATACACGCCGGACAAATACGATTTGTCCGGACAAAATGTCCGGACAAATGTATATGTCTCTGTTGACACTTGGCTTAAAACATCACAGCAAATGTATAGGCCGGACGTATGTGATTTGTCCGGACAAAATGTCCGGACAAATGCATATGTCTCTGTTAACACTTAGGTTTTTAACTTCACAGAAGTTGTATAGGTCGGACATTGTCCGGTCACTTCGGACAATGTCTGGTGCATTTCGGACAAATGCCCCAAGACAAATTCATTTGTCTCCGTATGAAATGTACTGGCCGGACATTGTCCGGTCATTTCGGACAGTGTCCGGCCTAAATCGAACAAAAACTCCGGACAAGTTTATTTGTCTCTGTTTAACGTTTTGTAATTTTCAGAAGACATTTGTATTGGCCGGACATTGTCCGGTCACTTCAGACACTGTCCGGCCAGTTCAAAATGAAAACAGAATTGCTGAATTTTACTCAAATTCAATTAGGGGCGAGATGCATATGCAAATATGTTTCCAAAGACTTCAAGGTTGATCAAATGACCTGTGCTAAGACCCCTCTTAATAGTACGACCATCTAACCTAGAAATTTTCAAAAAATAAAAACGCTAGGTTTAGATACTTGTACTTTTGTCGGGATTTTCGTCATTTTTGCTTTATGTAGTCTTGATAATCTTGATTTGCACTTTTATGATGCTTTCTCCTCTGATTAACCAGAGTCTCAAATACATAGGTTAATCGCATATCTTACAGATGTCATTAATCACCAAAACCCTAATTAGGGCTCAAGATTCAACAAAAGTTTCATCATAGTCCCGACTATAGTCCTGCTGAAAACCACGAGCAATAAGGCGAGCTTTGTAGCGCTCGACAGAACCATCAGACCGTGTCTTGACCTTGAACACCCACTTGCATGTAATCGGAACTGCATGAGCCGGTAAAGGGACAAGCTCCCACGTACCTGTGCGATCCAAAGCAGCCAGCTCCTCGGCCATGGCCAACTGCCACTCAACACGAGTAATGGCCTCCTGGTATGTATGTGGCTCAGCGATGATAGCTGCAGAGAGAGCATAACGAGTAGGCGGAGTAATAGTGGAGCGATCACGAAGGCCATACCGTGGCAGAGTGGCAAGCTCCAACTCAGGCGGATCATCAACAGGGACGCTATCAGTACTGGCCGGCAGAACAGGAGGAGGTGTCTGAGGAGGGCGAGGACGACGGGTGTAGCAGTGAAAGACTGGAGGACGAGGAAGTGGAGGTGGGGATGATGGAGTAGTGGTAGGAAGAGAAGGCGTGGTAAGATAGGAAGGGAGGGAACGACTGGTGATGGTGATTCTCCTGGTGGAGGAGAAACAGGAGATGAAATAGAAGATGTCGTGATGGGAAGTGAGAGAAAGGAGAGCGACTCAGGTGGACACACACGAGGGGTGGTAGCAAAGTGGAAGAAAGGACTATCCTCAACAAAGGAAACATCACGATAAAAACCCAGGCAACGAGCATGAGGATCATAACACCGATAGCCCTTATGCTCGAGACTATACCCAAGAAAAACACACTCAACGGACTGCGAGGTTAGCTTTGTACGTTCTCGAGGGGAAAGTAGGACGTAGAAAGTGCACCCAAACACACGAAGATGATCATATGTGGGTGGAGCAGGAAGTAAGAACTCCACGGGACACTTGCCATCAAGACGAGTGGACGGTTGAAGATTGATAAGATAAACAGCTGTGGAAACCGCCTCAGCCCAGAAATGATGTGGGACATGAGAGGGGATAAGAAGAGTACGAGCATTCTCAAGAATATGACGATGTTTTCTCTTGGCAACACCGTTCTGAGGATGAGCGCCAAGACAAGAGAGCTGGGGAAGAGTCCCCTGAGCGGCAAGAAACTGGCGGAAAGCATGTGAAACGTACTCGCCGCCAGAGTTGGAACGGAAAGTCTGAATGCTAGCAGAGAACTAAGTACGAATCATGCGAGTGAAAGTCTGGTATATCGATAAAAACTGAGAATGATGAGACATGAAGTAAATCCAGGTATATCTGCTATAATCATCAACAAAAATAACATAATATTTATGTCCACCCTTGGACACAAAAGGAGCAAGACCCCATACATCAGCGTGCACTAAAGCAAAAAGGTGGCTAGTATGAGTAACACTAGAGCTATATGGGAGTTGTAGTTTGTTTGATGAATTTTTATAATAAAAATTCATTAGAAAAGTCCCATATGGCCAAATGCGCTAAAATAAAATA
This sequence comes from Pharus latifolius, assembly GCA_019359835.1. Classification (NCBI taxonomy): domain Eukaryota; kingdom Viridiplantae; phylum Streptophyta; class Magnoliopsida; order Poales; family Poaceae; genus Pharus; species Pharus latifolius. The sequence continues at coordinate 67,154,223 of CM033328.1, read as the reverse complement.
TATATACTTTGGCTGTAAAAAAATGATGATAAAAACCAGGACAAAAATTCCACTGGTCAAAAAAGTCAAAACTGGATTGGTCAAACCCGGTCAACTCCTGGTCAAACCTAGTCAACCTGGTCAATGCTGGTCAAACTTGGTCAACGTTGTCAAATCTGGTCAACAACATGGCCAAACCGACATGCAGCCCGAGTTCGAGTTGGATTTATCTCTAATAACAAAAAAATATCTCCTTTTCAAATTAAAAAAGAGATAATCTCTCTCTTTATCCTGTTGTAACAAAATATATCTCTTATTCAAATTCAAAAAGGAGATAATCCCTTTATTTATCCTTTTCTTTATTTAAATAACAAAGTATATCTCCTACTCGAATTCAAATCCCCTAAAAATCTCTGGTTGTTGGATGGTTGTAACCAACCTGGAGCCTCTATAAATAGAGAGGGGGTGCTAACCTTTTTCACAGGCACGAATAGGCAAGACAGGCATAAAACACAGAAGTAGTTGCAGAAACCGACGTCAGGCAAAGAAGAAGAATAGAGTCTCTCTGTTCAACCAGGGAGCCATCTTCTTCCCTTTCTGCAGATCTACTCAAGTCCATGAAAGGTTCCATGGGTGAGCATTGATCTATTTTGCATCATTATGCATTGTATTAAGAAGCAGGCCTGTTTGTTGGTGCCCATGGCCTTCCATTCCTGAAAAAAAAAGAGAAGAATATGGAGCAAAGGGAGCCTCAATCAGAAGAGCCCTATTGATTTCTTCATAGGACAGCCAGATCGAAGTTACATTTCGATCATTCATTCAAGGGCAAAGTAATTTTGAAGCTTGAAGACGACGACCATCAACACAGCTTAATCAGAGGTTTTCTGTGGACTTGTTTTGCAGATGTAATTAACCAGGAGCTTTTCAAAAGACCTGAGGAATCATGAACCATGCAATTCCCTGAGGCCAAGATGTACTTTCCTTTGGCGCAATAAGAGATTGTAAATCCCAAAGGGTCTTGTAACTTATAATTCTTTTAGAATTAATAAAGTACAGTGTTTCCTAAGATAGTGTATTCTCTACTCTTTTATTTGTATACTTATGTATACTGGCACGCCCGCACCACGAAAAAGGGGGCCAATTTTGACGAGGATTGACACCCGGGTCACTTCTAATAAACTTTTGGTTCAAGATAGGTTCGAACCAGACATGTATTTGGCGATGCGAACTCAAGCTATTCTGAGGGGCATCACCAGGAGGTCGCAAGCTTTACGCGATCAGGTCGTGGGTTTCGTGCGATCAGACCGACAGCCTTGTGCGGTCAGAAGTTCGTATGCTATACGCGGACTGGATATCTGGGATGTTGCGCGGTCAGCCCACATTCCGCGGTCAGAACATTCTCGACCAAGGTGCTTGGAGTTTATTCGGTTATCCTTATATCAGGATATTCCAAGCATCCCGAGTATTCCTCCACGTTGAAGACTAACCGTCAGAGGTTAATATATGCGGTTATTCATGATTAACACGTGTTAATAACCTCCGTGGAAGTTAATAGCGGTTCTCCAGGAACCGCATCCAACCGTTTGATGCAGTTTTCTTCATATGGCACCCTTTCGACCAGTATAAAAAGGTGGCAAAGTACATCAAACGGGGGATCCAAGACATTTTTGGAAGAACAAGACCCCTGATATAAGTGAGATACAAGGTATCTCGACCACTCAAACAGCCAAGTTTACGGCTTAGATTAGACAATACTTACAAGTCTCCTATAGCTTCCTTTTGTACACTTATATAGGGAAAACTTTCGCCTGTGAAGGTTTTTCCCTGCTAGTTTGTAAAGCTTTATCACATATAGTGAAATTCTAACAGGACGTAGGGCTTTTACTCCCACCATCGAGGGCCCGAACATGTATAAATCTCTCTGTGCTCCAGTTCACCATTGTTCTACATACCTTCCCGGAGGGTCATCTTGAAAGGTCTCACAATTACAAATTTTGCATAAGTTCGGCTGAGGACCCCGAGTCCGAATCGTCGACAGCTGGCGCCCACCGTGGGGCCTTTCTCAAGGCGTCCTAACTGAAATCCAGAGGTTCGCTGAAACATGGCTGGAGCATATGATTACGAGAACGATTTCGATCTCGAGGATTATGCCCATATACCAATGCCTTCTCCAAACGATCCTGTTCCGATGGAAGAGGTCGAAGGCCAGAATCTTCCACAGGTTGAATCATCTCTCCAAGTCATGTCAATCGACCAGGAAGCAACTGGCGCAAGGTCAGAACCCACAGAGGTTCTTAATGTGCTAGGTGATGAATCCGGCCCGTCATACGACCCCGCTGAGGGAAAATATGATGATGACCCGGAAATTAGCCCAGGAAGGTTCGACCCTGATAACCTTCACCGTCTCTTTGATTTTGAGTCCGACTCGGAACAAACCGAGATGTTTTCCCCATCGGCAACCTCTCTCCCTAGGCAGTTTGCTGCGCTGTCGGAAGAAACTCCCGAACAACAGGCTGCCAGGGAAGAACAAGATCGCAAACGGAAGGAGGATCAAGATCTCGAGCAACAGAACAACGAATTACGCAGAACTGCCCTAGAGGCTCTTCAAGATGGGCAGGCTCGTTACGATGCTGCCCCAAGTTCTTCTCGACGGTCGCGTGGTCGTAGACGTGACCAGACTCCTTCTTTACCACCGGAGCGTTTCCCAGTGGACGAAGAAACGATAACACCTGGTGCCCCTAGGAGAAGTACCCATGGTCGACTGCGATCTATCGCGGAAGTCATGCGCAATTTTCCTCCTACGGTCACGGATGCGCAGAAACCGGTCTTTTTCAGGATCCTGGCGGAAAGACTGGATGAGGTCGCATCCGAGGCGACCCCAACAGTCTCTTCCCGCTCGGTAACACATTCCCGTGAACGGGATGGTCCTCATTCTGGCTCTGGCCGGCGGAGTTACCTGCCGCCCTTACCGTCCCGACAGGACAAATACCGGCGAATGCAGGATTCTCGTAGTAGGGATCGAGTTCCTGTTCACTCTCGTTTGGGACCACGAGTAACCTCACCATTGCGTGAGGTCGCTCGAGACCCAACCGAGAGTCACAGGGCGATTCACGGTTCTTACGTTGGTTGCAAAGTTTTTTCGCCTGGCCTACGAGCAGTCGTTTGGCCCGATAAGTTTTGACGAGGGGCCATTGAGAGGTTTGATGGAACTCAGAACCCATCCGAGTTCCTTCAGATCTATATTACTGCCATCCAAGCAGCGGGAGGCGATGACAAGGTCATGGCCAACTACCTACCTACAGTCCTCGCAGGACAGGCTAGAACCTGGTTGTTTAATCAGCCTGAGGGTTCCATCTACAATTGGGAAATGCTATGCGATGCCATCCTCAGCAATTTCTAAAATTGTTACCAAAAGCCGGGTAAGGAGGACGACCTGCATAGGCTGCGGCAAACTTCGACCGAAACACTTCGGTAGTTTGTCAAGAGGTTTGTCGGGGTGAGGAATACCATCCCGAACATATCTGATAGCTCTGTAATCAGGGCATTTAAGCATGCCGTTCGATACCGGAGATTCACTGAAGACTTACTTATCCACCCTCCTCGATCAGTGGCCGATCTGTTCGACATGGCCGATCGATATTCCGATGCAGCCGAAGCGGTCGAATGGAACCGAATGGTCGATAAAGGGGACCTACCACCCCAACCAGGCTTCAAGGACGCCAGGAAAGAAGATTCAAGCAAAAAGCCGGAGTCTTCACTGGGTGGGAAGTCAAAGAAGTCGAAGAGGAACCGCTCTGGACAGTACCGCGAGGTCGCAGTCGCAGAGAAGTCACCTTCGACCAAAGGTAATAAGTCTTCGTTTAAAAGTAAAACTGCCTCTGGTGGTCGGGATTCCGACCAGCCAGAAAAATTAACTAATCCGCAGGAGGGCAAGAAGTGGTGTCCACTCCACAACTCCGCAGGCCACGACCTCAAAAACTGCAGGAGTTGGTTGAAACAACTGGACGATTTCTACCAAGGAGTTGGGCCAATGCCAACCTTACCGCCTAAAGAGCAGGCGTGCGGGATTAGAGACGTCGACGGAGACGAAGAAATGGCTTACCAGGTACCTCAAAATCATGTTAATGTCATTTTCGGAGGTTCTTCCTCTTTCGTTTCCAAAAGACAGTTTAAAACCTTCTGCCGAGAGGTTAACCAAACGGAGACATCCCTTGGTGAATCTCAATACCCCCGTTGGTCGGATATGCCTTTGACGTTCGATCGCACTGACTGTCCTGTGGGGCTAACCCGACCATTGAGGCTACCTCTAGTCATTACCCCGATCATTAGTAACCACTAGTACAGAAATGCAGTCTTCTATCGGTAAAAAAAACCCTTCTACTATCGGTTTTTGTACCGATAGAGATAGACACGATAGAACAAGACTGGACATTTTCTATCGGTAAATAACCGACAGAAGAAGTTCACTATTCTATCGGCATATTATGAATCTACCGATAGAAAACCCGTCGTATTCTTACGTCCAGCAGTTCGAAAAGTACCACTATTCTAACGGTTAACTACAAGATTACCGACAGAAAAAAGCTTAGTACTCTATCGGCATATTAGGAGTGTACCGATAGAAAACTCGTCGCTAGCGGATTGAAAAGTACCACTATTCTAACGGTTAACTACAAGATTACCGACAGAAAAAAGCTTAGTACTCTATCGGCATATTAGGAGTATACCGATAGAAAGCTCGTCGCTAGCGGATTGAAAAGTACCACTATTCTAACGGCTAATTATAAGTTTACCGACAGGAAAACTCACACTATTCTATCGGCATATTACAAGTTTACCGATAGAAAACTCGTCAATAGCGATTGAAAAGTACCACTATTCTAACGGTTAACTACAAGATTACCGACAGAAAAAAGCTTAGTACTCTATCGGATATGTATGAGTTCACCGGCAGGAAAGGTCAAACTCTTCTAACAGTTAATTTTGATTGTACCGATAGAAAAAAGGACAGTAGTCTCTCGGTTGTTGATGAATTTACCGATAGAGCAATCACATATACAGTACTTTATTTGCATCGCAATACAGTACATTCACATATACAGTACAGATGCAATACAGTATAGATTGGATACACAATACAGTACAGATGCAAGGTAAATTCACAGAACAAATTCACACATTAGGCAGTTATTCACATTTATTCACATATGTATGGACAAATACAGATTGCAATCCAATGTGGACATTTATTCACATATATATATTTATTCACATGTATATGAACAGTCTATGCAGAGTACACCAAAAGGAGAAAATTGTCATGCTGGATGGTTGGGTGCTACTTCCTCCATGACATATTGTGCCCAGATTTGTCGAAGATATATAATCTTTGCATTTTCATATTGGTCTTTCGACATGGCGATCTGCAAGCATGTGTGCATACTGAGTAACTAACTTCGATCCTAATTTAGAACGTGACACCCATTTTTGAAATTTGAGTTAGCTATCGATGCTTACCTGGGGGAATCGGGAAAAGTTTGTCTGCACTAGGTCGTACATGTAGCGCAGTACATAAAACCCGCATTCCCACGATTGCGGCTGCTGATGGCACTGAGATAATTGCATATGCGAATACATGTTAGCTATATATTGTTTCCATAAACTAATTAAGCATAAACAAAAAGTCTCGTGAGTACCTCATATTCTTTCCAAGCTAGTAGGGAGCCCTGCGGTGCGGCATGCCTCCCTCCAGCGGACACATATTTATCAAAAGCCCTGCATTTCAGTTAGTATTGCCGGTTAATGTATTATCATTAGCTAGTGAGGTCAAAATTTAAATCAAACATATAAGTTACTTACGCCCCCATATTCCCCTTGAGCACATATTCCATCGATAATCTGTCACGCATCGAATCGAGGTAGTACACCTCGTTCCTCGGCGGACAGATCACGATGAGGATCCAGTGGCCCCTGCATTGTACGTAAAAGAGGACCGCTAGCTCAAAGTACATCTCAGGTGTAACATACAAGATTGAGTTAAATTAGTACGAAATGCACTAACCTTTGGTGGTACGGCACCAGAATGAAGTCCCTGTCCTGCTGCGCCATCAGCGCGCTAGATATGTACTGCTCAGCGTGCGCGGCATCCTGCTCTAGCATCGTGAGGCTTATTTTCTCTGGGTCGAGGAAACCCACCTTGTCACACGCAGCCTCCGATGCTAGCCTGTACATGCACCTGCATGCGAAGGACGAGATTAATATTAATTTCACAGAAAGTTACTCAGTATTCAAATGAACTGCAACATTAATGCAGAGTTAGCAAACAGAGTTAGAAAACAGCAATACATAGCATCAGCAAACTCACAGGACTCCAGTCCGTATGATGGACATATCGAGCTCCCGCCAGTTGTAGAGGTCGAACAGATCCTCGTGTGCCACGGATATAGTCCCGGGCTCACGGTGGAACTGCCCAGGCCTGTAGGGAACTAAGAAGTTCAGGCTGCGCCGAGCTCGATGTAGGTACCAGTCGTGGAGGTCTCTGGTTGATCGATCCAATTTCCGCAAAGATGCCTCCGACAGGAGTGGGAGCGTGTTCGTGAACGTCCGCGGCAGTCCCTGTCGCCCTTTGCCCTTGCCTTTGCCGCCCTTGCCTTTTGCCGGGGACTGAGCGCGTACCTTCGAAGGCAAGGGCGAGGTGATGGCGGCTTTCTTCTGAGGTGGAGGCGTGGATGCGCTGGGTGGGGTCGAGGCCGTCTTTGATGTGTCCAGGTTCGCACGAGATCGGCCCTCATGCCCTGAGCTGGGGGCGCAGTCCCCTGGTAGCCCCGCGGCAGGCCACTTCAATTAATGAGCACGTATGTTAGATTATGCAAGTTGAGTGTACTGAGTAGGATGTAATCTAAAATGTGTAGGATTTACCGGTTGTATTACAAGACACTTCTTGGGCCACTGTACGTAGGAGCCCACTGCCTCGGCAAGTGTCTGCAGTTCCTCTGTTGGGACTGGCAACGGAGAATCGTTGTAGCCCGGCATGGCCATGTCCACCTGTACCTTTGCGAAACCCAACCGCAGAGGTACACAGTGGACCCGGACATCCGGCCCAGACGGATATACGAAGCCGTGTCCAACCACTTCCTGCCCGGCGCCTACGTGATTCTGTAGGATGCAGCCCTCCGGCCCCTGCAAATTTGTAACAATTAAAATAGGTTAGCGAAACAACTCTAACAGAATGGGAGTGGCATCAACTTAAGTGCACAGATGAAGGCTTGCAGTACCTCAAGTAGATCCACTGGATCCGCGAGTACCTTCGAAGCGCAACTGCTTATCCGACCCCGCGGGGTACCGTCGTCCTGGGGATCCGCATCTAAACTCTTGGCCAGCAATGTTTCTCTCAACCGTGCAAACTCTTCCCTCATTTGTGCGACCTCGGTCTGCACCTCAGACTGTACCTCAGCCCGTATCTCAGCCCGCATCTCCGCCCGTATCTCCTCCCGTACCTCAGCCCGTATCTTATCGGAGAGGTCAGCTTCCTTTTCCTTCCAGGTGCGGGCCTTCTTCCTCGGTGGAGCCGGATCTACGAAACCGGCCTTCCACGACACAATGGCTCCCACGGCCCGTGTCCGCCCGGGATGCTCCTTATTTCCTAGAGCTCGGGTGAGGATGTCGTTCTCCCTCTGCGGGGTAAACAATCCCTCCGCTGCGTCCTTCTCAAAAGAGATCTGTTACATTTGAAGGTACCTTGTGAGACAAATTGCCTTATATACACTTGTGCGCACACAGTTTACGAGGTTAGCCAACTTACCATTCGCCTCACAACATCGGCGTCCCCAGGGGTTGCGAACTGCACAGACCCCGTGGACGACACGGACCCCCTCCCCCTCCACCATCGCTTGCACCTCTCATCCCTGATCTCGGAGAGCGGCAACTCAGGGGTGTCCATGACAGGATTTTGTTCGTCTTCCTTCTTCCACTGTTCCTCCTTCCCCGCATAGCCCCGGGATCCGAGCCGATGCGGGTGGTCGTTCCTCTTCTGGATCGCCCTATTCTTCTCGCTAAGGGCCTTGAACTCCTCAGTCCCCTTCTGCTTGGTGAATTCCTCCCATACCTCCTCCGATATGAAGGGGTACTTCTCGCAAGGAGATTTCCCCGCAGCTAGGAAGTTACTGACGAGCCAGCTCTTAAAGGTTTTCCATGTTCCGTTCATGTCCTTCAAGCAGGCAGTCCTAGGTGTATCGTCGGGGATGTTCCACTTAGCCTGTTTCCGAAAAATGCATACAATTAATCACGAGTTAGTTAAACTTTAGTATAAGCCAAGAGAACGTGATTACGAAAGAGTTCAGCGATTTCAGTTCATTTAACCTTCACTTCCGCCCACAACCTATCCCTCTCGTCCGCCGTCACGTCCTTCCAGCTCTGGACGGTGATCTTCACCCTTTCTTTCGCCAACAGCCCAACGTAGGCCGCGTACCTCCCAGCATTCTTTCCAATCGGCCTCCCAAATTGGTTGAACTCACAAGAAAGATCAGTGCGTTTGGCCAAACGCCCCAACGTCGTCGCGCCTCGCCCCACCCTCTTGCGCTGGGATGTAACAGCCCCATCTTCAGTAGTTACGATGGGGTTGGCCCTAGTCGAACCACTAGTACCATCCGATGAAGACGACGACATGTCTTGCCCTACAAAACCTTCAACAAACCATATATATGGCAATTAATTCGCCTTGGACTTCCATAACTCAGCCCAGGACTGGAGACTAACTAGGGCGGCAAAAGGGAAAATAATACAAAAAGAAAGACATGCATAAATTACTTACTGAACTCTTCAGAAATATTTTCTATCGGTAAACACATGAGCTGCCGATAGACCATAACAATTACCTCCACACAAGACAATTTTTCTATCGGCAAACACGTGAGATACCGATAGAACATAACAATGTTCTCTACATATGGAATTTTGTTGACAAGCCACCATTCACTGTCATCACATAACATTCTCGATGATTTGCTACACTAATTAATATTCATGGGCCAGCATTATTATTTCACACGTAAATATGCACACAAGCATCTAAGTGCTACTGTGCATAATCTTTAGCCTAGCCTGTATGTGAGTCATCAGGACTTCACAGCTATTAGGTTGGGAAAAGTCATGTATATAGGCATTTGAAACATATACATCGAAGACCCATCCACATTGCCATATATTCATACGAAGTGAGTAAAAATTCCCAACCAAACTAGTACATTGCATGGCTCATGTCCTTCCAGATCCAAATTAAGTTTTACTACTTGTGCAGAAAATTTTCTATCGGTAAACACATGAGCTGCCGATAGAATATGTGTAAGAACACCTCCAACATATAATCTGCATTACATGGCAGTTGGATACAATTGATCACACATACAGCAGTATAGAGAAGTTAAAATCTCAAAACAGGTTCATTACAGCACTGGAACATATTATGTAAACCCTAATTAAAATCAACATTGCCTGCGGAATGTACATAAGCCAACACAATAGGGAACCCTAGTGTAATTGCAAAACTCCAAGAATTAGTACGTGCAAAACACTAGGATCAAATAAAGAAGATGCTGGAAATAGAACGACGAATTAGGGTATTTACGGCGGCGATCAGTTCTGGTGATGCAGAGGCGGTGTAGAACGCAGCAGCGGCGGGCGAAGGACGAAAATAAGAACCGGTGGCAGTGACGAACCAGTGTCCAGCCGGCGATCGTCGTGTGGGAGAGAGGAAGTGAGTGCTCACGGCGGAGGTTGGGGTTTTCTTCGCTCTCAAAGAGACGCAGTGCTCTAAGGTGGAACTGTTCGAGTGGAGGGAAACTAAAGGGCCGTGTACGAGAAATAAAGTAGCGGAGGAACTTTTCTATCGGTATAACAAAATGATACCGATAGACTTATGTAATTTTCTATCGAAACAACAAAATAATACCGATAGAAAAAGTAAATTTCCCGGAAAAATATTCGAATTAGTGATTGCATTTTTCTATCGGTATAAACAATAAAATCCCGTGAGACCAATTTTCCACAGAAAATTTTTTTAAAGTGCTTGAGATTGGGTGCCATTTTTCTATCGGTAAAAACAACAAAATACCGTGAGAGTAATGAAAAGGTGCCCTTTTCTATCGGTATAAACAAAAAAATCCCGTGAGCCCAATTTTCCCCAGAAAATTTTTTTGATTAAGTGCTTGAGATTTGTGTGCCCTTTTTCTATCGGTAAAAACAACAAAATACCGTCAGAGTTATGAAAAGGTACACAATTTAACATCAAACAGACCGTGGTTGAAAGCTGCAGAATGTTAAAGAAAGAGGGAAGATAGCCGGAAAATTGGAAAATTGACATAAAAAGAAATTGTTCATTCATTGTTGTTTTATCACTTACATAAAAAATAAAACCCAAAATGCTAGGTCAAGGGGTGGTCTTAGCCCTGGCTGCATGTAGAATAGAGTCAGTTAGACTTGCAGCCAGGACGCAGGACTCCTCTAGCGACAAGTTGTCCCTAGGATCAACTACTACCGCGTCAAGAAGGCCTGCGACCTCCGTCAGCTTCGCTATGGTATCCTTCATAGTCAAACCGCAGCCAGCGATGGTCATATCCGCGGCTTTCTTCTCCTCGCGAAGACGCCTCGTCCTCGCCCTAGCATTGTCACCATCCGTCTTCATGCGCTTAATGCGCTGGAAGAGATCGTCAAGGTCAAGCCGTAGCTGAGTGTGCTTGTCTGTAAGGAGCTTGTGCTCCTCCTGGAGGGCCCTCAGGTCAGCCTTCACTTTGGCAGTGTCTTCCACGGCTACCATTCCCTGTGCAAATCAACAGGTCAAGAATGAACTGAACATGGATTAACAATACAGGGGTAAACCGAGGAGATTTAGAGTTCTTACCGGGGAGGCCGTGGATGACGATCCCATGGAGGTTGCCATTGTGAAAGAGAAGATGAGGAGTCCAACCGTTCGAGAATTAGAAAAACAACAAAATACCGCGACGCATGGCGAGGTACTTATAGAGTTTCCAAGGCGACGCATGGCGACACGGTTGAGAAGTCGAAGCGGTAGAGTATTCTTCTATCGGTAAAAACAGGAAAAAACCGTCAGACAACAAATACCGTGAGACAAATGAATTTATTCTAACGGTAAAATAGAACAATACCGATAGAAAACGTTTTGAAGTGCCTGAGAGAAGACGTCCTTCTCTATCGGTATAAATAACAAAATACCGTCAGAAAAAAGGGATTTTTGAAGAGGCTGCGATGAGATTTTTGCAAGTGCTATTTGAAGGGAAGAATTAAATATTTACAGGATAAAGGTACTGTACATGTTAGAACTCATGCTGTGGAGTAAAATTGAGATGTATTAATGCTGTGAACTAGCTTATCATTAAATTCTAAAGAAAAATGTACTGCCTGATGTATTAATGATAAGTTCCTCACCTTGCTGCAGAACTTGTGGGCTGTTTGCTTGGCATTTATCCCTGAAATAGAAATTAATCATCAATGGTTCTCAACCCATAATCCTTCTTCGTGGTCATCTCGCAGATACGTTGTTTCGTCGATATCTTCAGTACGGATAGATTGAATGTCCTCTAAAAATGGAGGTATTTCATCGAATTGGTTATACTCCTCTTCGTCGACAACATCTTCGACCCCAACAATACGTCTCTTGCTGTGGAGGACAACATGCAAGTTTGGATTGGCCGGGTCAACGATGTAGAATACCTGTGTGGCTTGCTTTGCAAGTATGAATGGATCGTCTTGGTGTCCGACTCTACCAAGATTGACGAGAGTAAACCCGTAACTGTCAACTTGAACACCTCGAGGGATTTCGACCCATTGGCATCGAAACAGGGGAATCTTAAGTAATCCGTAATCGAGCTCCCATATTTCGTCAATAACACCGTAATATGAGTTCAGCGCCCTTACTGACCTGGCATCCTCGGAAATAGCAAACAGTGTCACTCCGCTACATTGCGTGCTACTCTTGGCGTCTTGAGCTCTTGTGTAAAATGAATACCCATTGATGTCGTACCCCTGCCAAGTCCCTACAGTGAATCTTGGGCCTCTAGCCAACCATGTCACAGTTTCACTTACGGAGCCCTCGGCAGCTCGCGTGACTCTTTCTTGGATCCACTCAGCAAATTTCCTGTTATGTTCTCTGCTTACCCAAACGTCTGACTTCGAAGGATTCTGTGACCGTAACATTACCTTGTGCTCGTGTATGTATGGCTCGACCTCCGTCATGTGTTGTAAGACCCAAAAATGTGATTTTGCGTACACATCACGAGCGGGGACGATAGCTTTGAATCCAATCGTTCCAATTCCCTCAAGCCTACCCTCGTGTCGGGACCTAGGAACACCAATTGGGTCAACCCCGGCCATATAATCTGTGCAAAATTCAATCACCTCCTCGGCGGCATAACCTTCCATGATACTCCCCTCGGGTCGACGACGAGTCCTTACGTATCCCTTCAATACACCCATAAATCTCTCAAATGGATACATGTAGCGCAGGCACACAGGTCCACAAAACTTAATTTCTCTGATAAGGTGAACAATCAGATGGACCATAACATCAAAAAAGGATGGAGGGAAATACATCTCGAGCTGACAAAGAGTTGTAACCACGTCGCGTTGCAAAGCGTCCAATCCATCGGGATCAATTACCTACGAGGACACAGTTGCGCCAAATATTCATATCAGAAAAATCTTCTCATTAAGCTCCACAAATGGAGGTAGTGAACTTATAGTACGAGTGCACGTACTTACCTTGGAAGATATTGCGTTGAAGAAATAACATAGGTTTGTGATTGTCTCTCTGACTTTAACTGGGAGAATGCCTCTGATAGCAATGGGAAGCATCTGTGACATCAAGACATGACAGTCGTGGGACTTCATGCCAACCAGTCTTAGGTCCTTCATAGACACAAGTTTTTTCAAGTTCGCGGAGTACCCACATGGAACTTTAACACCGTGCAGGCACCGACAGAGTTCTGTTTTTTCGCTCTTGGACAACGTGTAGCAGGCCGGGGGGAGGTATGTACGCTTTCCATTCTCTAAAGGTGCAAGCTCAGTCCTTATCCCCATTTCCACCATGTCACGACGAGCTTTCACACCATCCTTTGTCTTTCCCGGAATGTTCAACAACAAACCAATCAAACTGTCACAGACATTTTTCTCTACATGCATGACGTCAATGCAATGTCGAACTTGTAAGTGCTCCCAGTACGGTAGATCCCAGAGAATCGATCTCTTCTTCCAAACATTTTTTTCTCGAGGTTTAGAATGCTTACCGAACTCAACTTTGATGTCGTTCACGCGTGAGTAAATCTCCTTACCGGTCAGAAACACTGGAGCTGATCCCTTCTCAGGCTTCCCGTTAAATGATTTCCTCTTCTTACGGTACGTGTGATGCACCGGAAGAAACCTGCGGTGACCCATGTACACTGTTTTCCGGCAGTTTCGCAGCCAGATGCTCTCAGTTTCATCTAGGCAAATAGGGCAAGCCTTGGCTCCTTTCGTACTATACCCCGACAAATTGCCGTAGGCAGGAAAATCATTTATGGTGCAAAATATCAGGGCCCGCAAGATGAAATTCTCTTTCTTGTATGCATCCCACACCTGCACACCCTCGCTCCACAATTTCTGTAAGTCCTCGATTAAAGGTGCTAGAAACACGTCAATATCATTTCCGGGTTGTCTGGGTCCTGAGATTAGTAACGCCATCATGATGTACTTGCGCTTCATGCATAACCAAGGAGGAAGATTGTAGATGCATAAAAGAACCGGCCAAGTGCTGTGCCGGCTGCTCATATTACCATGTGGGTTCATACCATCTGTACTCAGCCCGAACCTTACATTCCTAAGTTCACCGCCGAACTCAGCAAATGTTCTGTTGATGTTTCTCCATTGAATAGAATCAGCTGGGTGTCTCAGTTTTCCGTCTTGTTTCCGGGCTTCAGCATGCCAACGCAAGTGCTTCGCGACTTTCGGATTTGCAAACAGCCGCTTCAATCTAGGTATCACAGGCAAGTACCACACAGTTTTTGCCGGGGGCCCTTTCCTTACCTCGTGACGTTCACTGTCAATCCGGTCCCTACGCGTATACCTCGATGCGCCGCATCTTGGACAAACATGCAAACTGGAGTACTCGTTACGGTACAACACACAATCATTTGGGCATGCGTGTATTCTTTCGATTTCCATTCCCAACGGACACAACAGTTTTTTGGCTTGGTAAGTAGATCTTGGCAACTCATTTCCCTCTGGAAGCATGTCCGCTAGAAGATCTAATAGTGCCGTGAAACTCTTATCACTCCAACCGTTTCCTGCCTTCAAGTTATATAATCTCAGCACAGAAGACAGTTTTGTAAATGTTGCACATCCAGGGAACAGAGGCTTCTCAGAGTCAGCAATCAGTTTCTCAAATTCACAGAAGTCATTTTCGTTGTAATCTTCCTCTACATCACGTAACATCTCATCTAGATTGTCATCATCATCATCTACGTGCACATCGGAATTAACATTACCAAAATTGGGATGATCATCGATATTATTGCAATCCACATCCGAGTCGTGCTGATTGGTAGTAGTGGTGCTTGTTTCCTCAAGATCTTCGCCATGCCATATCCAACGGGTGTATCGCGCGTTAAAACCACGACGAATCAAATGACTCTTAATTTGATCAGAGTTGCTAAACCTCTTCAAGTTCATACAATCTGTACAAGGACAGAGCATATTTTTCTCTCCCTTCCTCTCCTTTTGTTGCTCAGCAAATTTAATAAACTCATTCACACCATCCAAATATTCAAGAGTAGTACGTTTTATTCCATACATCCAATATTTCCTGTCCATCTACAATTAACAAAATTTAACGAGTAAGCCATGCATGAAACCTGCCCGATTAAGTTATGTATATGTACATGTACAGCCTCTTACAACAGATACATGTGTTGAACCCTAGCCTGACGAAATTAACACTAATTAACCTAGCTAACTACACAATACAAGCTAGTTAGCTCCTAAAACATGACGCATTTCCAGCTACCAAGCTCCCAAGCTTAGAGCTACAAACTTGGAACTACACAATGCAGCTAGCTTGCAAGTAGAGAGGAAGGGAGATCTAGAGGGAGAGAGAGATAGGTGTCGACGATTAAGCATACCTTAAAGAGAGGGGCGCAATCAACTTCCCTCCAGCCTGCGCTGATCACCCTAGCAGTGTAGCTGGAACTTTCGTCACAAACAGAGGGACACAGAGTGCAACAGAACAAATTAAAGAGCAGCTCCGCAATGGTCGACTGGGGTTTTCCTTATAATGGACATTTTTCTAACGGTAAATACATGAAATAACCGTCAGACTAACTTAGGTAATTTGCCGCTCACATATTCTATCGGTAAAAACACACACATACCGTTAGAGAATATACATTACTAAGCAAATATATGTATTTTTCTATCGGTAAATATGTGCATTTACCGTTAGAATATGCATGACTAAACAAATATATGTGCTTCCTATCGGTAAATATGTGTATTTACCGTTAGAATATGCATGACTGAACAAATATATGTATTTTTCTATCGGTAAATATGTACATTTACCGTTAGAATATGCATGACTAAACAAATATATGTGTTTCCTATCGGTAAATATGTGTATTTACCGTTAGAATATGCATGACTGAACAAATTAATATATGTATTTTTCTATCGGTAAATATGTGCATTTCCGTTAGAATATGCGTGACTGAACAAATATATGTGCTTCCTATCGGTAAATATGTGTATTTACCGTTAGAATATGCATGACTGAACAAATATATATGTTTTCCTATCGGTAAATATGTGTACTTACCGTTAGAGGAGGTACTGTCACCAAACTGGGACAAACATGCACATGCCATTTCTCACATTCAAGGAATCATATCAATGTAACATCAAACAGATCTTACATCAAACGGATCTTAACTAGAAGATAAAGCAATATATTTCAAGAAATGCTAATTTGTGGATTAACTAGGAGACACAAAAATACTTTTCGTAGGTAGTTGGGACTTCATCTTGCCAAAGAAATTACACATGCCAGTTCACAAATTCAGGTACAAACATACACATGCCAGTTCACCAATACAAATTCAGGTACAAACATACACATGCCAGTTCACAAATTGAAGTGCATGTCTGAAACAGCAGTACAAATACACACCTACCTACCAATACAATTAAATACACAAATGCTCCCTGCACATTCAAGTTCATGTCCCAATTAGCAATACATGATACACAAATATACAACAATATACAAATACAACAATTCACACATTCGATGTATATTACAAAAGCCACGTCTGAAATTAACAACAGATCACGACGAGGACCCAGTGGCCCATACATGCATTTTACATAAAAGGGAACCTTTGCAGGTTGCCACAATGCAACTACCGACTACAAGTTAGACCTGATACATCACAAATCCATTCATCCAAAACAGCAAATGTCTGAACCACATTGGACTTAACCATAGGAGTTCAGTTCGAAGACGCCCGAGGAGCTGGAACTGCCGTCGACATACATTTGTACGTAATGGTGATTTCCTCGGACTCAAACTCGATCAACTCAACTCAACTCAACTCAACTCCATTAACAAAAAGAACCTACCTTCCAAGATGTTGTTCTGTGTAGTGATGGTGTAGAATGGCTGTGCAAATAACAACAATTCTTCTTCTCCAAGCAGGTAAGCATCTGGCCACAAGCTGGTGCATGCAAAAACATGTAAGATGCTTTCTATAGGTCCTGATTTGAGAAACACGCCGGGCTTAAGCATCTTCTCGACCGAGCCAACCAAGATCTCGCCCTTCACGTCCTTCCAGCTCTCGACGGTGATCTTCACCTTTTCTTTCGCCTGCAAAGGTTCCCTTTTATGTAAAATGCATGTATGGGCCACTGGGTCCTCGTCGTGATCTGTTGTTAATTTCAGACGTGGCTTTTGTAATATACATCGAATGTGTGAATTGTTGTATTTGTATATTGTTGTATATTTGTGTATCATGTATTGCTAATTGGGACATGAACTTGAATGTGCAGGGAGCATTTGTGTATTTAATTGTATTGGTAGGTAGGTGTGTATTTGTACTGCTGTTTCAGACATGCACTTCAATTTGTGAACTGGCATGTGTATGTTTGTACCTGAATTTGTATTGGTGAACTGGCATGTGTATGTTTGTACCTGAATTTGTGAACTGGCATGTGTAATTTCTTTGGCAAGATGAAGTCCCAACTACCTACGAAAAGTATTTTTGTGTCTCCTAGTTAATCCACAAATTAGCATTTCTTGAAATATATTGCTTTATCTTCTAGTTAAGATCCGTTTGATGTAAGATCTGTTTGATGTTACATTGATATGATTCCTTGAATGTGAGAAATGGCATGTGCATGTTTGTCCCAGTTTGGTGACAGTACCTCCTCTAACGGTAAGTACACATATTTACCGATAGGAAAACATATATATTTGTTCAGTCATGCATATTCTAACGGTAAATACACATATTTACCGATAGGAAGCACATATATTTGTTCAGTCACGCATATTCTAACGGAAATGCACATATTTACCGATAGAAAAATACATATATTAATTTGTTCAGTCATGCATATTCTAACGGTAAATACACATATTTACCGATAGGAAACACATATATTTGTTTAGTCATGCATATTCTAACGGTAAATGTACATATTTACCGATAGAAAAATACATATATTTGTTCAGTCATGCATATTCTAACGGTAAATACACATATTTACCGATAGGAAGCACATATATTTGTTTAGTCATGCATATTCTAACGGTAAATGCACATATTTACCGATAGAAAAATACATATATTTGCTTAGTAATGTATATTCTCTAACGGTATGTGTGTGTTTTTACCGATAGAATATGTGAGCGGCAAATTACCTAAGTTAGTCTGACGGTTATTTCATGTATTTACCGTTAGAAAAATGTCCATTATAAGGAAAACCCCAGTCGACCATTGCGGAGCTGCTCTTTAATTTGTTCTGTTGCACTCTGTGTCCCTCTGTTTGTGACGAAAGTTCCAGCTACACTGCTAGGGTGATCAGCGCAGGCTGGAGGGAAGTTGATTGCGCCCCTCTCTTTAAGGTATGCTTAATCGTCGACACCTATCTCTCTCTCCCTCTAGATCTCCCTTCCTCTCTACTTGCAAGCTAGCTGCATTGTGTAGTTCCAAGTTTGTAGCTCTAAGCTTGGGAGCTTGGTAGCTGGAAATGCGTCATGTTTTAGGAGCTAACTAGCTTGTATTGTGTAGTTAGCTAGGTTAATTAGTGTTAATTTCGTCAGGCTAGGGTTCAACACATGTATCTGTTGTAAGAGGCTGTACATGTACATATACATAACTTAATCGGGCAGGTTTCATGCATGGCTTACTCGTTAAATTTTGTTAATTGTAGATGGACAGGAAATATTGGATGTATGGAATAAAACGTACTACTCTTGAATATTTGGATGGTGTGAATGAGTTTATTAAATTTGCTGAGCAACAAAAGGAGAGGAAGGGAGAGAAAAATATGCTCTGTCCTTGTACAGATTGTATGAACTTGAAGAGGTTTAGCAACTCTGATCAAATTAAGAGTCATTTGATTCGTCGTGGTTTTAACGCGCGATACACCCGTTGGATATGGCATGGCGAAGATCTTGAGGAAACAAGCACCACTACTACCAATCAGCACGACTCGGATGTGGATTGCAATAATATCGATGATCATCCCAATTTTGGTAATGTTAATTCCGATGTGCACGTAGATGATGATGATGACAATCTAGATGAGATGTTACGTGATGTAGAGGAAGATTACAACGAAAATGACTTCTGTGAATTTGAGAAACTGATTGCTGACTCTGAGAAGCCTCTGTTCCCTGGATGTGCAACATTTACAAAACTGTCTTCTGTGCTGAGATTATATAACTTGAAGGCAGGAAACGGTTGGAGTGATAAGAGTTTCACGGCACTATTAGATCTTCTAGCGGACATGCTTCCAGAGGGAAATGAGTTGCCAAGATCTACTTACCAAGCCAAAAAACTGTTGTGTCCGTTGGGAATGGAAATCGAAAGAATACACGCATGCCCAAATGATTGTGTGTTGTACCGTAACGAGTACTCCAGTTTGCATGTTTGTCCAAGATGCGGCGCATCGAGGTATACGCGTAGGGACCGGATTGACAGTGAACGTCACGAGGTAAGGAAAGGGCCCCCGGCAAAAACTGTGTGGTACTTGCCTGTGATACCTAGATTGAAGCGGCTGTTTGCAAATCCGAAAGTCGCGAAGCACTTGCGTTGGCATGCTGAAGCCCGGAAACAAGACGGAAAACTGAGACACCCAGCTGATTCTATTCAATGGAGAAACATCAACAGAACATTTGCTGAGTTCGGCGGTGAACTTAGGAATGTAAGGTTCGGGCTGAGTACAGATGGTATGAACCCACATGGTAATATGAGCAGCCGGCACAGCACTTGGCCGGTTCTTTTATGCATCTACAATCTTCCTCCTTGGTTATGCATGAAGCGCAAGTACATCATGATGGCGTTACTAATCTCAGGACCCAGACAACCCGGAAATGATATTGACGTGTTTCTAGCACCTTTAATCGAGGACTTACAGAAATTGTGGAGCGAGGGTGTGCAGGTGTGGGATGCATACAAGAAAGAGAATTTCATCTTGCGGGCCCTGATATTTTGCACCATAAATGATTTTCCTGCCTACGGCAATTTGTCGGGGTATAGTACGAAAGGAGCCAAGGCTTGCCCTATTTGCCTAGATGAAACTGAGAGCATCTGGCTGCGAAACTGCCGGAAAACAGTGTACATGGGTCACCGCAGGTTTCTTCCGGTGCATCACACGTACCGTAAGAAGAGGAAATCATTTAACGGGAAGCCTGAGAAGGGATCAGCTCCAGTGTTTCTGACCGGTAAGGAGATTTACTCACGCGTGAACGACATCAAAGTTGAGTTCGGTAAGCATTCTAAACCTCGAGAAAAAAATGTTTGGAAGAAGAGATCGATTCTCTGGGATCTACCGTACTGGGAGCACTTACAAGTTCGACATTGCATTGACGTCATGCATGTAGAGAAAAATGTCTGTGACAGTTTGATTGGTTTGTTGTTGAACATTCCGGGAAAGACAAAGGATGGTGTGAAAGCTCGTCGTGACATGGTGGAAATGGGGATAAGGACTGAGCTTGCACCTTTAGAGAATGGAAAGCGTACATACCTCCCCCCGGCCTGCTACACGTTGTCCAAGAGCGAAAAAACAGAACTCTGTCGGTGCCTGCACGGTGTTAAAGTTCCATGTGGGTACTCCGCGAACTTGAAAAAACTTGTGTCTATGAAGGACCTAAGACTGGTTGGCATGAAGTCCCACGACTGTCATGTCTTGATGTCACAGATGCTTCCCATTGCTATCAGAGGCATTCTCCCAGTTAAAGTCAGAGAGACAATCACAAACCTATGTTATTTCTTCAACGCAATATCTTCCAAGGTAAGTACGTGCACTCGTACTATAAGTTCACTACCTCCATTTGTGGAGCTTAATGAGAAGATTTTTCTGATATGAATATTTGGCGCAACTGTGTCCTCGTAGGTAATTGATCCCGATGGATTGGACGCTTTGCAACGCGACGTGGTTACAACTCTTTGTCAGCTCGAGATGTATTTCCCTCCATCCTTTTTTGATGTTATGGTCCATCTGATTGTTCACCTTATCAGAGAAATTAAGTTTTGTGGACCTGTGTGCCTGCGCTACATGTATCCATTTGAGAGATTTATGGGTGTATTGAAGGGATACGTAAGGACTCGTCGTCGACCCGAGGGGAGTATCATGGAAGGTTATGCCGCCGAGGAGGTGATTGAATTTTGCACAGATTATATGGCCGGGGTTGACCCAATTGGTGTTCCTAGGTCCCGACACGAGGGTAGGCTTGAGGGAATTGGAACGATTGGATTCAAAGCTATCGTCCCCGCTCGTGATGTGTACGCAAAATCACATTTTTGGGTCTTACAACACATGACGGAGGTCGAGCCATACATACACGAGCACAAGGTAATGTTACGGTCACAGAATCCTTCGAAGTCAGACGTTTGGGTAAGCAGAGAACATAACAGGAAATTTGCTGAGTGGATCCAAGAAAGAGTCACGCGAGCTGCCGAGGGCTCCGTAAGTGAAACTGTGACATGGTTGGCTAGAGGCCCAAGATTCACTGTAGGGACTTGGCAGGGGTACGACATCAATGGGTATTCATTTTACACAAGAGCTCAAGACGCCAAGAGTAGCACGCAATGTAGCGGAGTGACACTGTTTGCTATTTCCGAGGATGCCAGGTCAGTAAGGGCGCTGAACTCATATTACGGTGTTATTGACGAAATATGGGAGCTCGATTACGGATTACTTAAGATTCCCCTGTTTCGATGCCAATGGGTCGAAATCCCTCGAGGTGTTCAAGTTGACAGTTACGGGTTTACTCTCGTCAATCTTGGTAGAGTCGGACACCAAGACGATCCATTCATACTTGCAAAGCAAGCCACACAGGTATTCTACATCGTTGACCCGGCCAATCCAAACTTGCATGTTGTCCTCCACAGCAAGAGACGTATTGTTGGGGTCGAAGATGTTGTCGACGAAGAGGAGTATAACCAATTCGATGAAATACCTCCATTTTTAGAGGACATTCAATCTATCCGTACTGAAGATATCGACGAAACAACGTATCTGCGAGATGACCACGAAGAAGGATTATGGGTTGAGAACCATTGATGATTAATTTCTATTTCAGGGATAAATGCCAAGCAAACAGCCCACAAGTTCTGCAGCAAGGTGAGGAACTTATCATTAATACATCAGGCAGTACATTTTTCTTTAGAATTTAATGATAAGCTAGTTCACAGCATTAATACATCTCAATTTTACTCCACAGCATGAGTTCTAACATGTACAGTACCTTTATCCTGTAAATATTTAATTCTTCCCTTCAAATAGCACTTGCAAAAATCTCATCGCAGCCTCTTCAAAAATCCCTTTTTTCTGACGGTATTTTGTTATTTATACCGATAGAGAAGGACGTCTTCTCTCAGGCACTTCAAAACGTTTTCTATCGGTATTGTTCTATTTTACCGTTAGAATAAATTCATTTGTCTCACGGTATTTGTTGTCTGACGGTTTTTTCCTGTTTTTACCGATAGAAGAATACTCTACCGCTTCGACTTCTCAACCGTGTCGCCATGCGTCGCCTTGGAAACTCTATAAGTACCTCGCCATGCGTCGCGGTATTTTGTTGTTTTTCTAATTCTCGAACGGTTGGACTCCTCATCTTCTCTTTCACAATGGCAACCTCCATGGGATCGTCATCCACGGCCTCCCCGGTAAGAACTCTAAATCTCCTCGGTTTACCCCTGTATTGTTAATCCATGTTCAGTTCATTCTTGACCTGTTGATTTGCACAGGGAATGGTAGCCGTGGAAGACACTGCCAAAGTGAAGGCTGACCTGAGGGCCCTCCAGGAGGAGCACAAGCTCCTTACAGACAAGCACACTCAGCTACGGCTTGACCTTGACGATCTCTTCCAGCGCATTAAGCGCATGAAGACGGATGGTGACAATGCTAGGGCGAGGACGAGGCGTCTTCGCGAGGAGAAGAAAGCCGCGGATATGACCATCGCTGGCTGCGGTTTGACTATGAAGGATACCATAGCGAAGCTGACGGAGGTCGCAGGCCTTCTTGACGCGGTAGTAGTTGATCCTAGGGACAACTTGTCGCTAGAGGAGTCCTGCGTCCTGGCTGCAAGTCTAACTGACTCTATTCTACATGCAGCCAGGGCTAAGACCACCCCTTGACCTAGCATTTTGGGTTTTATTTTTTATGTAAGTGATAAAACAACAATGAATGAACAATTTCTTTTTATGTCAATTTTCCAATTTTCCGGCTATCTTCCCTCTTTCTTTAACATTCTGCAGCTTTCAACCACGGTCTGTTTGATGTTAAATTGTGTACCTTTTCATAACTCTGACAGTATTTTGTTGTTTTTACCGATAGAAAAAGGGCACACAAATCTCAAGCACTTAATCAAAAAAATTTTCTGGGGAAAATTGGGCTCACGGGATTTTTTTGTTTATACCGATAGAAAAGGGCACCTTTTCATTACTCTCACGGTATTTTGTTGTTTTTACCGATAGAAAAATGGCACCCAATCTCAAGCACTTTAAAAAAATTTTCTGTGGAAAATTGGTCTCACGGGATTTTATTGTTTATACCGATAGAAAAATGCAATCACTAATTCGAATATTTTTCCGGGAAATTTACTTTTTCTATCGGTATTATTTTGTTGTTTCGATAGAAAATTACATAAGTCTATCGGTATCATTTTGTTATACCGATAGAAAAGTTCCTCCGCTACTTTATTTCTCGTACACGGCCCTTTAGTTTCCCTCCACTCGAACAGTTCCACCTTAGAGCACTGCGTCTCTTTGAGAGCGAAGAAAACCCCAACCTCCGCCGTGAGCACTCACTTCCTCTCTCCCACACGACGATCGCCGGCTGGACACTGGTTCGTCACTGCCACCGGTTCTTATTTTCGTCCTTCGCCCGCCGCTGCTGCGTTCTACACCGCCTCTGCATCACCAGAACTGATCGCCGCCGTAAATACCCTAATTCGTCGTTCTATTTCCAGCATCTTCTTTATTTGATCCTAGTGTTTTGCACGTACTAATTCTTGGAGTTTTGCAATTACACTAGGGTTCCCTATTGTGTTGGCTTATGTACATTCCGCAGGCAATGTTGATTTTAATTAGGGTTTACATAATATGTTCCAGTGCTGTAATGAACCTGTTTTGAGATTTTAACTTCTCTATACTGCTGTATGTGTGATCAATTGTATCCAACTGCCATGTAATGCAGATTATATGTTGGAGGTGTTCTTACACATATTCTATCGGCAGCTCATGTGTTTACCGATAGAAAATTTTCTGCACAAGTAGTAAAACTTAATTTGGATCTGGAAGGACATGAGCCATGCAATGTACTAGTTTGGTTGGGAATTTTTACTCACTTCGTATGAATATATGGCAATGTGGATGGGTCTTCGATGTATATGTTTCAAATGCCTATATACATGACTTTTCCCAACCTAATAGCTGTGAAGTCCTGATGACTCACATACAGGCTAGGCTAAAGATTATGCACAGTAGCACTTAGATGCTTGTGTGCATATTTACGTGTGAAATAATAATGCTGGCCCATGAATATTAATTAGTGTAGCAAATCATCGAGAATGTTATGTGATGACAGTGAATGGTGGCTTGTCAACAAAATTCCATATGTAGAGAACATTGTTATGTTCTATCGGTATCTCACGTGTTTGCCGATAGAAAAATTGTCTTGTGTGGAGGTAATTGTTATGGTCTATCGGCAGCTCATGTGTTTACCGATAGAAAATATTTCTGAAGAGTTCAGTAAGTAATTTATGCATGTCTTTCTTTTTGTATTATTTTCCCTTTTGCCGCCCTAGTTAGTCTCCAGTCCTGGGCTGAGTTATGGAAGTCCAAGGCGAATTAATTGCCATATATATGGTTTGTTGAAGGTTTTGTAGGGCAAGACATGTCGTCGTCTTCATCGGATGGTACTAGTGGTTCGACTAGGGCCAACCCCATCGTAACTACTGAAGATGGGGCTGTTACATCCCAGCGCAAGAGGGTGGGGCGAGGCGCGACGACGTTGGGGCGTTTGGCCAAACGCACTGATCTTTCTTGTGAGTTCAACCAATTTGGGAGGCCGATTGGAAAGAATGCTGGGAGGTACGCGGCCTACGTTGGGCTGTTGGCGAAAGAAAGGGTGAAGATCACCGTCCAGAGCTGGAAGGACGTGACGGCGGACGAGAGGGATAGGTTGTGGGCGGAAGTGAAGGTTAAATGAACTGAAATCGCTGAACTCTTTCGTAATCACGTTCTCTTGGCTTATACTAAAGTTTAACTAACTCGTGATTAATTGTATGCATTTTTCGGAAACAGGCTAAGTGGAACATCCCCGACGATACACCTAGGACTGCCTGCTTGAAGGACATGAACGGAACATGGAAAACCTTTAAGAGCTGGCTCGTCAGTAACTTCCTAGCTGCGGGGAAATCTCCTTGCGAGAAGTACCCCTTCATATCGGAGGAGGTATGGGAGGAATTCACCAAGCAGAAGGGGACTGAGGAGTTCAAGGCCCTTAGCGAGAAGAATAGGGCGATCCAGAAGAGGAACGACCACCCGCATCGGCTCGGATCCCGGGGCTATGCGGGGAAGGAGGAACAGTGGAAGAAGGAAGACGAACAAAATCCTGTCATGGACACCCCTGAGTTGCCGCTCTCCGAGATCAGGGATGAGAGGTGCAAGCGATGGTGGAGGGGGAGGGGGTCCGTGTCGTCCACGGGGTCTGTGCAGTTCGCAACCCCTGGGGACGCCGATGTTGTGAGGCGAATGGTAAGTTGGCTAACCTCGTAAACTGTGTGCGCACAAGTGTATATAAGGCAATTTGTCTCACAAGGTACCTTCAAATGTAACAGATCTCTTTTGAGAAGGACGCAGCGGAGGGATTGTTTACCCCGCAGAGGGAGAACGACATCCTCACCCGAGCTCTAGGAAATAAGGAGCATCCCGGGCGGACACGGGCCGTGGGAGCCATTGTGTCGTGGAAGGCCGGTTTCGTAGATCCGGCTCCACCGAGGAAGAAGGCCCGCACCTGGAAGGAAAAGGAAGCTGACCTCTCCGATAAGATACGGGCTGAGGTACGGGAGGAGATACGGGCGGAGATGCGGGCTGAGATACGGGCTGAGGTACAGTCTGAGGTGCAGACCGAGGTCGCACAAATGAGGGAAGAGTTTGCACGGTTGAGAGAAACATTGCTGGCCAAGAGTTTAGATGCGGATCCCCAGGACGACGGTACCCCGCGGGGTCGGATAAGCAGTTGCGCTTCGAAGGTACTCGCGGATCCAGTGGATCTACTTGAGGTACTGCAAGCCTTCATCTGTGCACTTAAGTTGATGCCACTCCCATTCTGTTAGAGTTGTTTCGCTAACCTATTTTAATTGTTACAAATTTGCAGGGGCCGGAGGGCTGCATCCTACAGAATCACGTAGGCGCCGGGCAGGAAGTGGTTGGACACGGCTTCGTATATCCGTCTGGGCCGGATGTCCGGGTCCACTGTGTACCTCTGCGGTTGGGTTTCGCAAAGGTACAGGTGGACATGGCCATGCCGGGCTACAACGATTCTCCGTTGCCAGTCCCAACAGAGGAACTGCAGACACTTGCCGAGGCAGTGGGCTCCTACGTACAGTGGCCCAAGAAGTGTCTTGTAATACAACCGGTAAATCCTACACATTTTAGATTACATCCTACTCAGTACACTCAACTTGCATAATCTAACATACGTGCTCATTAATTGAAGTGGCCTGCCGCGGGGCTACCAGGGGACTGCGCCCCCAGCTCAGGGCATGAGGGCCGATCTCGTGCGAACCTGGACACATCAAAGACGGCCTCGACCCCACCCAGCGCATCCACGCCTCCACCTCAGAAGAAAGCCGCCATCACCTCGCCCTTGCCTTCGAAGGTACGCGCTCAGTCCCCGGCAAAAGGCAAGGGCGGCAAAGGCAAGGGCAAAGGGCGACAGGGACTGCCGCGGACGTTCACGAACACGCTCCCACTCCTGTCGGAGGCATCTTTGCGGAAATTGGATCGATCAACCAGAGACCTCCACGACTGGTACCTACATCGAGCTCGGCGCAGCCTGAACTTCTTAGTTCCCTACAGGCCTGGGCAGTTCCACCGTGAGCCCGGGACTATATCCGTGGCACACGAGGATCTGTTCGACCTCTACAACTGGCGGGAGCTCGATATGTCCATCATACGGACTGGAGTCCTGTGAGTTTGCTGATGCTATGTATTGCTGTTTTCTAACTCTGTTTGCTAACTCTGCATTAATGTTGCAGTTCATTTGAATACTGAGTAACTTTCTGTGAAATTAATATTAATCTCATCCTTCGCATGCAGGTGCATGTACAGGCTAGCATCGGAGGCTGCGTGTGACAAGGTGGGTTTCCTCGACCCAGAGAAAATAAGCCTCACGATGCTAGAGCAGGACGCCGCGCACGCTGAGCAGTACATATCCAGCGCGCTGATGGCGCAGCAGGACAGGGACTTCATTCTGGTGCCGTACCACCAAAGGTTAGTGCATTTCGTACTAATTTAACTCAATCTTGTATGTTACACCTGAGATGTACTTTGAGCTAGCGGTCCTCTTTTACGTACAATGCAGGGGCCACTGGATCCTCATCGTGATCTGTCCGCCGAGGAACGAGGTGTACTACCTCGATTCGATGCGTGACAGATTATCGATGGAATATGTGCTCAAGGGGAATATGGGGGCGTAAGTAACTTATATGTTTGATTTAAATTTTGACCTCACTAGCTAATGATAATACATTAACCGGCAATACTAACTGAAATGCAGGGCTTTTGATAAATATGTGTCCGCTGGAGGGAGGCATGCCGCACCGCAGGGCTCCCTACTAGCTTGGAAAGAATATGAGGTACTCACGAGACTTTTTGTTTATGCTTAATTAGTTTATGGAAACAATATATAGCTAACATGTATTCGCATATGCAATTATCTCAGTGCCATCAGCAGCCGCAATCGTGGGAATGCGGGTTTTATGTGCTGCGCTACATGTACGACCTAGTGCAGACAAACTTTTCCCGATTCCCCCAGGTAAGCATCGATAGCTAACTCAAATTTCAAAAATGGGTGTCACGTTCTAAATTAGGATCGAAGTTAGTTACTCAGTATGCACACATGCTTGCAGATCGCCATGTCGAAAGACCAATATGAAAATGCAAAGATTATATATCTTCGACAAATCTGGGCACAATATGTCATGGAGGAAGTAGCACCCAACCATCCAGCATGACAATTTTCTCCTTTTGGTGTACTCTGCATAGACTGTTCATATACATGTGAATAAATATATATATGTGAATAAATGTCCACATTGGATTGCAATCTGTATTTGTCCATACATATGTGAATAAATGTGAATAACTGCCTAATGTGTGAATTTGTTCTGTGAATTTACCTTGCATCTGTACTGTATTGTGTATCCAATCTATACTGTATTGCATCTGTACTGTATATGTGAATGTACTGTATTGTGATGCAAATAAAGTACTGTATATGTGATTGCTCTATCGGTAAATTCATCAACAACCGAGAGACTACTGTCCTTTTTTCTATCGGTACAATCAAAATTACCGTTAGAAGAGTTTGACCTTTCCTGCCGGTGAACTCATACATATCCGATAGAGTACTAAGCTTTTTTCTGTCGGTAATCTTGTAGTTAACCGTTAGAATAGTGGTACTTTTCAATCGCTATTGACGAGTTTTCTATCGGTAAACTTGTAATATGCCGATAGAATAGTGTGAGTTTTCCTGTCGGTAAACTTATAATTAGCCGTTAGAATAGTGGTACTTTTCAATCCGCTAGCGACGAGCTTTCTATCGGTATACTCCTAATATGCCGATAGAGTACTAAGCTTTTTTCTGTCGGTAATCTTGTAGTTAACCGTTAGAATAGTGGTACTTTTCAATCCGCTAGCGACGAGTTTTCTATCGGTACACTCCTAATATGCCGATAGAGTACTAAGCTTTTTTCTGTCGGTAATCTTGTAGTTAACCGTTAGAATAGTGGTACTTTTCGAACTGCTGGACGTAAGAATACGACGGGTTTTCTATCGGTAGATTCATAATATGCCGATAGAATAGTGAACTTCTTCTGTCGGTTATTTACCGATAGAAAATGTCCAGTCTTGTTCTATCGTGTCTATCTCTATCGGTACAAAAACCGATAGTAGAAGGGTTTTTTTTACCGATAGAAGACTGCATTTCTGTACTAGTGGTTACTAATGATCGGGGTAATGACTAGAGGTAGCCTCAATGGTCGGGTTAGCCCCACAGGACAGTCAGTGCGATCGAACGTCAAAGGCATATCCGACCAACGGGGGTATTGAGATTCACCAAGGGATGTCTCCGTTTGGTTAACCTCTCGGCAGAAGGTTTTAAACTGTCTTTTGGAAACG
The DNA here is from genome assembly GCA_019359835.1 of Pharus latifolius. NCBI lineage: Eukaryota > Viridiplantae > Streptophyta > Magnoliopsida > Poales > Poaceae > Pharus > Pharus latifolius. The sequence continues at coordinate 67,125,070 of CM033328.1, read as the reverse complement.
AAAGAGGAAGAACCTCCGAAAATGACATTAACATGATTTTGAGGTACCTGGTAAGCCATTTCTTCGTCTCCGTCGACGTCTCTAATCCCGCACGCCTGCTCTTTAGGCGGTAAGGTTGGCATTGGCCCAACTCCTTGGTAGAAATCGTCCAGTTGTTTCAACCAACTCCTGCAGTTTTTGAGGTCGTGGCCTGCGGAGTTGTGGAGTGGACACCACTTCTTGCCCTCCTGCGGATTAGTTAATTTTTCTGGCTGGTCGGAATCCCGACCACCAGAGGCAGTTTTACTTTTAAACGAAGACTTATTACCTTTGGTCGAAGGTGACTTCTCTGCGACTGCGACCTCGCGGTACTGTCCAGAGCGGTTCCTCTTCGACTTCTTTGACTTCCCACCCGGTGAAGACTCCGGCTTTTTGCTTGAATCTTCTTTCCTGGCGTCCTTGAAGCCTGGTTTTGTAAATGTTGCACATCCAGGGAACAGAGGCTTCTCAGAGTCAGCAATCAGTTTCTCAAATTCACAGAAGTCATTTTCGTTGTAATCTTCCTCTACATCACGTAACATCTCATCTAGATTGTCATCATCATCATCTACGTGCACATCGGAATTAACATTACCAAAATTGGGATGATCATCGATATTATTGCAATCCACATCCGAGTCGTGCTGATTGGTAGTAGTGGTGCTTGTTTCCTCAAGATCTTCGCCATGCCATATCCAACGGGTGTATCGCGCGTTAAAACCACGACGAATCAAATGACTCTTAATTTGATCAGAGTTGCTAAACCTCTTCAAGTTCATACAATCTGTACAAGGACAGAGCATATTTTTCTCTCCCTTCCTCTCCTTTTGTTGCTCAGCAAATTTAATAAACTCATTCACACCATCCAAATATTCAAGAGTAGTACGTTTTATTCCATACATCCAATATTTCCTGTCCATCTACAATTAACAAAATTTAACGAGTAAGCCATGCATGAAACCTGCCCGATTAAGTTATGTATATGTACATGTACAGCCTCTTACAACAGATACATGTGTTGAACCCTAGCCTGACGAAATTAACACTAATTAACCTAGCTAACTACACAATACAAGCTAGTTAGCTCCTAAAACATGACGCATTTCCAGCTACCAAGCTCCCAAGCTTAGAGCTACAAACTTGGAACTACACAATGCAGCTAGCTTGCAAGTAGAGAGGAAGGGAGATCTAGAGGGAGAGAGAGATAGGTGTCGACGATTAAGCATACCTTAAAGAGAGGGGCGCAATCAACTTCCCTCCAGCCTGCGCTGATCACCCTAGCAGTGTAGCTGGAACTTTCGTCACAAACAGAGGGACACAGAGTGCAACAGAACAAATTAAAGAGCAGCTCCGCAATGGTCGACTGGGGTTTTCCTTATAATGGACATTTTTCTAACGGTAAATACATGAAATAACCGTCAGACTAACTTAGGTAATTTGCCGCTCACATATTCTATCGGTAAAAACACACACATACCGTTAGAGAATATACATTACTAAGCAAATATATGTATTTTTCTATCGGTAAATATGTGCATTTACCGTTAGAATATGCATGACTAAACAAATATATGTGCTTCCTATCGGTAAATATGTGTATTTACCGTTAGAATATGCATGACTGAACAAATATATGTATTTTTCTATCGGTAAATATGTACATTTACCGTTAGAATATGCATGACTAAACAAATATATGTGTTTCCTATCGGTAAATATGTGTATTTACCGTTAGAATATGCATGACTGAACAAATTAATATATGTATTTTTCTATCGGTAAATATGTGCATTTCCGTTAGAATATGCGTGACTGAACAAATATATGTGCTTCCTATCGGTAAATATGTGTATTTACCGTTAGAATATGCATGACTGAACAAATATATATGTTTTCCTATCGGTAAATATGTGTACTTACCGTTAGAGGAGGTACTGTCACCAAACTGGGACAAACATGCACATGCCATTTCTCACATTCAAGGAATCATATCAATGTAACATCAAACAGATCTTACATCAAACGGATCTTAACTAGAAGATAAAGCAATATATTTCAAGAAATGCTAATTTGTGGATTAACTAGGAGACACAAAAATACTTTTCGTAGGTAGTTGGGACTTCATCTTGCCAAAGAAATTACACATGCCAGTTCACAAATTCAGGTACAAACATACACATGCCAGTTCACCAATACAAATTCAGGTACAAACATACACATGCCAGTTCACAAATTGAAGTGCATGTCTGAAACAGCAGTACAAATACACACCTACCTACCAATACAATTAAATACACAAATGCTCCCTGCACATTCAAGTTCATGTCCCAATTAGCAATACATGATACACAAATATACAACAATATACAAATACAACAATTCACACATTCGATGTATATTACAAAAGCCACGTCTGAAATTAACAACAGATCACGACGAGGACCCAGTGGCCCATACATGCATTTTACATAAAAGGGAACCTTTGCAGGTTGCCACAATGCAACTACCGACTACAAGTTAGACCTGATACATCACAAATCCATTCATCCAAAACAGCAAATGTCTGAACCACATTGGACTTAACCATAGGAGTTCAGTTCGAAGACGCCCGAGGAGCTGGAACTGCCGTCGACATACATTTGTACGTAATGGTGATTTCCTCGGACTCAAACTCGATCAACTCAACTCAACTCAACTCAACTCCATTAACAAAAAGAACCTACCTTCCAAGATGTTGTTCTGTGTAGTGATGGTGTAGAATGGCTGTGCAAATAACAACAATTCTTCTTCTCCAAGCAGGTAAGCATCTGGCCACAAGCTAGTGCATGCAAAAACATGTAAGATGCTTTCTATAGGTCCTGATTTGAGAAACACGCCGGGCTTAAGCATCTTCTCGACCGAGCCAACCAAGATCTCGCCCTTCACGTCCTTCCAGCTCTCGACGGTGATCTTCACCTTTTCTTTCGCCAACAAGCCAACATAGGCAGCGTACTGCGATGAAGAACCGTGAAATACGTTGCCCCCCACGAGCATCATCCAAGGACCTGAACAGATCATAATCATATTGAAAAGAAGACACATCAAAATGAAGGATACAAAAAAAGCAGAATTATTGCCATAATCGGATTAGAATAATCTAACAATATTGCAGAAATTTTACGTACCTTCCTTGGGATGCCGACGTCTAGAGGGCGTCGATGGAGGTGCGGAGGTGCAGCGGTCCCCTGTAGAGGTGCGCCGGCCGTCCATGGAGCTTACGGGTTAGGACTACGAGCCCAGATGAACTGTGAGAATGAAAGAGACATACCCGTGTATTTATACAATTATATATTTTCTATCGGTAAGAAAACAGAATACCGTTAGTAATAAAAACATCTGTAGAAGCCGAATGGTTCTATCGGCAAAACAAATATTACCGATAGGAATTTTTGTACATACTCTATCAGTCTGTACGTACATTGCCGATAGAATATTACTAGTTGTAGAAGGCCAACAGTTCTAAGATATTTTGTGCAATATTCTACCGGTATAAACATGCATTACCGATAGAATAAAACTATTAGAAGACGAACAGTTCTAAGCAATTTTCTATATATTCTAACGGTAAAAGAATCCATTACCGATGGAATAAAAATATTTGTAGAAGGTCAACTATTCTATCGGTGAACTACATATTGCCGATAGGAACTTTTAATATATTCTGTCGGTATATTCATATAGTAGCGATAGAATAAGTCTAGTTGTTGAAGTCGACCAGTCCTATCGGCGCACAACATTCTTCCGTCAGTACTTATGCATCTCTTCTAACGGCAAATATGTTCATCACCGCTAGAGTAAATCATACTATTTATTCTATCGGTAAGTTTCTTAGAAACCGATAGGGAAAATACATCCGTCGGGCTTTTTTGCCCACGAGGCACATTTTCTATCGGTTTTGTGCTGTTTCGCTAATAACCGATAGAAGATAGGGGTTAGTAGACTGCATTTCTGTACTAGTGAACGCGAGAGTCGAAAGGGTCCTGATTGACGGGGGAAGTTCCCTTGATCTTTTATTGGTCAAGGCACTCGACGAGATGCAAATTCCTCGTTCGAAGATCAAGCTCATAATCCATCCGTTTTATGGGATAATCCCAGGCTCCTCCATGATGCCATTGGGACAAGTGGTCCTCCCGGTCACTCTGGGAGAACCGGATAACTTCCGGACAGAATTGGTTACTTTCGATGTAATTGATTGTGACTCAACTTATAATGCAATCTTTGGCAGGCCGACTCTTGCTAAGTTCATGATGACAACGCACTATGCTTATCAGTGCGGGAAATTGCCTGGCCCCAAAGGTGTCATCTCGGTCCGAGGCAGTCGCAACGTGGCACTCACGTGCGACCGGCTATCTTTGGAGATGGTCGATCAACTTCCCCTCCGGGACGCTCAGGTCGCCACCGTCGCCGCCGATGCGATCAAGGCTGCTCCTCGACCAGATGAAAAACTCAAACAAGTTCCTTTGTACCCAGATAATCCATCCAAGACAATTCGGGTTGGATCAGCTCTGGATGACAAATAGGAACTCGACCTCGTTGCTTTCCTCCGGGCTAACGCAGACGTGTTTGCGTGGAAACCGTCCGACATGCCCGATGTCCCAAGGGAAGTAATTGAGCACAGGTTAGCAATTCGACCTGGACAACGACCAATAAAGCAAAAGCTCAGGCGTTTTGCCACTGACCGACAGGAAGCCATCCGAGAAGAGTTGGACAAACTCTTACAAGCCGGGTTTATCCGCGAAGTGGATCACCCGAAATGGCTCGCCAATCAGGTCATGGTCCGCAAGTCAAATGGCAAGTGGCGCATGTGTGTCGATTACACTAGCCTCAACGCTGCCTGTCCGAAGGATGACTTTCCCCTTCCCCGCATCGACCAGCTGGTCGACTCGACTACGGGTTGCGAACTGATGAGTTTTCTGGACGCTTACTCAGGATATCATCAAATTAGCATGGCAGAAGACGATGAAGAGAAGACTGCCTTCATCACCCCGTTCGGCACATACTGCTACGTCAGAATGCCGTTCGGTCTCAAGAACGCAGGTTCCACGTACCAGCGCTTGATGCAAAAGACCTTTCTTTCCCAGATAGGGCGTAATCTCGAAGCATATGTAGACGATTTGGTTGTAAAAAGTACCAAGAGATTGTCTCATTTGGATGATCTCGCTGAAACCTTCTGTAATTTGAATCGCTTTGGAATAAAATTAAACCCGGAGAAATGCTCTTTCGGGGTTTCTTCAGGAAAACTCCTTGGTTTCCTTGTGTGTTCCAGGGGCATTGAAGTTAATCCTGAGAAAATCAGGGCTATTGAACAAATGAGGTCGCCCTCGACCATGAAGGATGTTCAACGCCTGGCTGGTCGCATGGCTGCTTTAAGTCGCTTCATATCGCGATTAGGCGAAAGGGGATTGCCTTTCTTCAAAGCCTTGAGGAAGCATCATAACTTTACATGGTCGGATGAGGCCGAAAAAGCATTCCAGGAGGTAAAAACATATCTATCCAGTCCGCCAGTATTGGTGTCTCCCGACAAAGGAGAACTGTTGCTTCTTTACCTGGCGGCCACACCACACGCGGTCAGCGCCGTTCTAATCGCGGATAGGGAAGGAATACATAGACCCGTCTACTATGTGAGCGAGGTACTTCATGGTCCTAAGGAGCGCTACCCTGAGGTCCAGAAGATACTTTACGCGCTACTGATGGCTTCCCGTAAGCTACGACATTACTTTCAAGCACACAAGATCACAGTACCCTCCTCCTTTCCTTTGGGGGATATTGTCCGAAACCCAGAGAAATCTGGTCGAATCGCCAAATGGGCGGTCGAACTCGGTGCCTTCGAGGTCCATTTCACCCCCCGCACGGCGGTTAAGTCTCAGGTTTTGGCCGACTTTGTGGTCGAATGGACCAACCCTGAGCCACCCGTGCAGTTGGCAGAGGAACTAGAATGCCCCGATTATTGGACAATGTACTTTGATGGCTCCCGTAGTTTTCAACACTCGGGGGCTGGAGTGGTCTTAGTTACGCCCCAGGGCGAACAGATTAAGTATGTCATTCAACTACACTTTGTTGCGACCAACAATGCAGCAGAGTATGAAGGTCTTCTTGCAGGGCTCCGGGCAGCAAAATTCCTCAGAGTCCATCGATTAGTGGTGAGGGGAGACTCACAGCTGGTCGTAAACCAGGTAAACAAGGAGTACAGCACCTCCGATGAGACAATGGCTCATTACCTGGGGGAAGTGAGGAGATTGGAAAAACACTTCAGTCATTTCGAAGTCCAATACATCCCGCGAAAGGACAACATTCTCGCAGACCAATTATCCAAAATTGGGTCCTCACGCTCATCCGCTCCGGCAGGAGTGTTCATTGAACACTTGGACCGTCCTTCGATCATGACTTCGGTCGAGGATGATCCGGTAATAGCCTTCGTTACCAACTTCGGTCAGGAACAAGATTGGACTCATCCATTGAGGGGCTATCTTGAACATGAGACCCTACCCGAGGATGAAACCGAAAGTGATCGGTTAATTCGAAAAGCGCGTCTGTACAAACTCATAGATGGGATTTTGTACAGAAAGGGTACTCAAGGAGTATTCATGCGTTGTATATCTCAGGAGGAAGGAAAATCCCTCTTGAAAGAAATACATGACGGTGTATGCGGTGCGCACGCGTCATATCGGACACTGGTCGGAAAGGCTTTTCGACAAGGATTCTACTGGCCTTCGGCACTTGATGACGCCAAGCACATGGTCAAGACGTGTCCCCAGTGTCAGTTCCACGCAAGGCAAGTTCATCAACCTGCCTATGCGTTGCAAACCATTCCTCTCGCATGGCCATTCGCGGTCTGGGGGATGGATATCGTCGGTCCTATGCCACAAGCGGTCAATGGGTACAAGTTTCTGTTCGTAGCCGTTGACACATTTACAAAGTGGATTGAGGCCGAACCAGTACGAAATATTACCGCATCAGCCGCACAAAAGTTCTTCCATAAGAACATTGTGGCACGATTTGGTGTTCCAAACCGTCTCATCACAGACAATGGTTCTCAGTTCGCCAGCGGTCTTTTCCTGGACTACTGCGATCAGGTTGGGACCAAGGTGTGCTTTGCTTCTATGGCACATCCACAAAGCAATGGTGCCGTAGAACGAGCCAATGGGCAAATACTACAAGGCATTAAAAAGCGCGTCTTTAATCGCCTTAAGACCCGCTCGGGGGCTTGGGCAGATGAGCTCTATACCGTTCTCTGGGCATTACGAACTACTTCTAGTCGAGCCACCGGTGAGACGCCTTTCCATTTGGTCTATGGGGCTGAGGCGGTATTGCCTATGTGATCCGTTTGAGACCTAGTCTTGGTTTTCGCACTAGGCTCGCCCAGATTCTAATATGCGGAATAACGGGATCTTACTCGGAAATACCGAAACCCATAGTAATTGCACAACTCTTTATTTCAAAGAGGGCTTTACACGTCGAACGTTAGACACACTTGTCCACGTCGAAGGAACTATAAGTGTCTAAAACTCAAATAAGTTCTATGACTCTTCGATTGAGTTCGATGATCTAAACTAGACCTATTACAAGGTATTTATAGTCCAATCGTATGAGTACGTATCAGACTTAGAGACCTAAACGTATTAGACTCATATAACTAATCCTAAACAGATAAGCTTAGTAATACATATTCGAATCGGATTACAATTCTGAACAGGGAACGAATTCCTTTTCCTGGTCGCGGAGCCGTATGCGATTAGGACTTGGTCGCAAAGCCGTATGCGATTAAGACTTGGTCGCGAAGCCGCATGCGGTCAGGACTTGGAGATCCTCCCGGATCATGACTCCCTTGTTGAGAAGGAGCCAACCCCTGTTGCGACCTCTCGATCGAACCGGAGATGTGGAAATTGGGCTTGTCCATCTTCTTTGGTGTACCACTTTGCCGCACGTGCTCGTTGATCTTTCCGACCGATTCGAAAAGTCTCCTTGGTGCCACTGCGGGTGGTAGTCACCTTCTTCTCCAGAATCACATCTTCACGTAGAGGTTCGTCTCGTTGATAGACCAAATCTTCAACAGATGGTACTATGGTATCTGGCTCATCATCCAGCATTGAAGGCTCAAAGAGTTTGAGGTGCTCAACATTAACAACCGAGTAGATATCCATGTATGGAGGTAACTCGAGCTGACAAGCGTTATTACCCACTTTCCACAAAATCCGAAAAGGACCATAACGAATGGGTTTGAGCTTCTTACCTTCACCTTTAAGTCTCTCCTTACTCAAATGTAACCATACCATATCACCTTCTTGAAATTGCACATCAACTCGGTGCCGATCATGTCGCGCCTTGTACTTGAGTTGAGCTTTCAGCAAGTTCTGTTCAACCTCACGATGGAGTCGTTGAATACCTTCCAGGAACTTTTGTGCTCGATCCTGATCAGATGCTTCCTTGCTGTTCTGTGCTGAGGTAGGAATCACAAACTCCATATCGAATGGACTCTGTGGTAGAAATCCTAAACAGACGTCAAACGGCGACTTTCCAGTCGAACCATGCACTGCTCGATTAAAAGCAAACTGTAGGTACGGTATGCTTTCATCCCAGGTCTTCGGGTGCTTCGAGTTATATCCTCTCAAGAGATGAACGACTGTGCGATTAACCACTTCGGTTTGACCATCAGTTTGCGGATGAAAAGCAGTACTCCTCTTTAGCTTGGTGTCCATCATCGTCCAGAGCGATCGCCAAAAGTGACAAAGGAACCGGGTAACACGATCAGACACAATAGAAGTCGGCAGTCCGAAGTGGGTCCAAACGTGTTGAAAGAATACCCGAGCTGCTTCTTCTCCCGTGATAGTCTTTCGACAAGGTATAAGAACAATCATTTTGGAGAACCGATCAACGACCACGAATAAATAGTCGTTGCCACGTCAGGTCTTAGGCAATCCTCCCAAGAAATCCATGGATATGCTCTCCCATGGTCGTGATGGAACTGGCAAAGGAGTGTACAAACCTAATTTTTGGTTTGCTGGTTTCGAGATGCTGCAGAGACCGCAGCCTCGAACAAACCTAGCCACATCTTGCTACATACGCGGCCAGAACACATGTCGGTGAAGATTTTGCAACGTCTTTGTAACCCCAAAATGACTAGCTACCTTCGATGTGTGCGCTTCTCGCATCCATTGAGTTCGAGGTGCTCCACGAGGTATGCAAAGTAAATTGCCCTTGTACAAGAGTCCTTCTCGACGAACGAACTCTGTAGGGTTCCCTGTTTCGACCTCAGTCAGTGCCGTTTGAAAATCAGGGTCTTCACTGTACATAGTGACATAGTCATCATGACATGATGGCTCGATCTGCATGAACACTGATAAACAAAGGGTTGTAACTGGTGGTCGCGACAACATATCCGCCAATTTGTTGTGTACGCCCTTCTTGTACTTAATCACCAGATTAAACTGCTGCAGATACGACATCCACTTCATGTGCCGAGCTTGCTGTAGCTTGGACTGAGTCTGCAGATATTGCAATGGTTGATGGTCGGCGTGGACAACCGTCTCTTTCCCCAAGAGATAACACCGCCAATGTTTCACGGCCTGATGTAGTGTGTATAACTCCTTATCATAAGTCGGGTAGTTTTTCTGAGCTCCCTGGAATAACTCGGAGTGATATGCCACTGGTCGACCTTCTTGCATGAGCACAGCGCCCATCGCATAATCTGAGGCATCGGTTTCTAGCTCGAACGGTTTCTGGAGATTCGGCAAAGCTAACACAGGCGCCTCGCTGATCTTTCTTTTCAGCAAGAGAAACGTGTCCTCATGTTTCCCTGTCCACTCGAACTTCTGATCGATCCTGGTTAATGCATGCAACGGAGAAGCCATAATCGAGAAGTGTCGAATGAACTTCCGAAGGTATTGGCATGCTCCCACAAAACTACGCACATCCGTAACTGTTCGCGGTCGCGGCCATTCGCGAATCACTTTGACCTTGTCCGGGTCGATTTGCAACGTACCGTTGCCGATTATGAATCCGAGGTAAAGTAGAGTTTGCTGACCGAACTCGCACTTCTTACGGTTGAGGCGAAGTCGATGTTGCCAAAGCTGTTCGAACACCTTTTCGACATGAATGAGGTGCTCATCCCACGAACAACTATAAACCAATATGTCGTCGAGATACACGATCACAAAGTCGTCGATGAACGGTCTCAATACGTCATTCATAAGACGCATGAAAGGTGCCGGGGCATTGCAGAGACCAAACGGCATGACCAGCCATTCGAACAGACCTTGCCGTGTTTTGAACGCGGTCTTCCATGTATCCTCCTCTCGTATGCTGACTTGATGATATCCTGACTTAAGATCCAATTTGGAGAAGACAACAGCATGCTTCAATTGGTCTAGCAGGTCATCAATACGAGGAAGGGGGTACCGGTTCTTGATGGTGATCTTGTTCAGTGCTCGATAGTCGATGCACATACGCCAAGTCCTATCTTTCTTTGGTACTAACACCACAGGAGATCCACAAGGTGAACTACTCGGTTGAATGACACCATTGTTCAGCAACTCACCAAGTTGTCTCTTGATCTCTTCATTCTCCAATACTGAGTTGCGATACATACTCAGATTGGGCAGTGTCGCATCGGACACAAGCTGAATTTCGTGCTCGACTGGACGTTTCGGCGGACGACCCTGGGTAGTCTCGAACAGATCACTGTATTTCTCCAGCAGTCCCGACAAATGACCAGAATCCTCTCGGCACGTCAACGACAATGCTGGTCGAGTACCCTCACCTTGATCAATGGGTCGAATCATGACAAGCACATACTTGTGACATGCATTAATAATTCGTTTGGCTTGATTTGCGGTAATCAAGTTCGAAGTGTTGACGTGGATGTCTCTACTGATCATGAACTTAACTCCGTCTTTGGTGAGGTCGTACTCTTGCGCTCGCCGATGGAAGTGAGCGTCTCGATCATACAGATACGGACTCCCAAAGATCACCTGACAGATATCGATAGGGACAACATCGCATTGCACCTCATCGATATATCGTGCAGAGATCGCAAACTTCAACACACACTGACTCGTAATCTGTTGGTTCACGTCGGATGTAAACCAACCTAGCGGATATGGTCGCGGGTGTGTGGTTGTCTTCAAACCAAGTCGCCGAACCAGTCCAGCGGAGACCAGATTCTTCTGACTTCCTGGGTCGAATATCGCTGCGACCACTTCGTGCTTCACCTGGATGTTGATGGTGAACAAGTCCTCCGTTGGGTGATGGTCATTCGGTGGATCGGAACCCTTCTCCTTCGGCATTGCCATCAGAGACAAGGTCGTATCCGCCTCATTAACCGAATTCACTCGGACAACTTCTTCGTTGAGTGAAGTCGCAGTAGCCGTGGCTGTTCTTTTCCCTGGTCCGTTTTTCTTTGGTCGAAGTTCAGGATGAAGCTTGTAACATTTGTCCTTGGTATGCCCCGCGACTTGACAATGTTCGCAAACGGCACCCGTGCCCGATTTTGAAGCGTTCTTCTTCGGACTCGGCTTTTTCTTTGTCGAGGTCGCACTTTCCTTCGTGCTTTTGTCACTGGGGGATTTGTTCTTCTTCTCGATCGCCATAGCAGTTGTGCTCGCGGTCGCAATGTCTTGGACACCGAACAGACTTAGCTCAGTACTGATCGATTTCTGAAGTCCAGATGTGTACTTCCGAAATACCTGAGGGTCAGATAGTGAGATGCCAATGATCATTGCTTGTCGCTGAAACTCTGTCGTATAGTCTTGGACGGTCTGGTCGCGCCGTTGATACAATCTGTGCCAACGCTCCCATCTCTCCTCAAGGTAACCCATCGGATAGAATTCTTGTCGCAGAAGTCGTTTGAATTGACCCCACGCAAGGTCGTCAGCTTCACCACTGGCGACAAGGGCCTTCCACCATGTCTTGGCGTGGTCCTTCATCTTCAAAGGTGCAAATTTAACCTTTTGAGCGCTATGAACCCTTTAAGGTCAAAGTAGGTCTCAAGTTGGTCGATCCAAGAATCCAGCTTCTCGGCATCGATCACCCCATCATATATGGGTATATCAATCTTAGCATCGACTTTAAAAGATCCGACAGCTAAGGAGGTGTTGGCGAGGTCGTCGGTCTTGTGGTCGCCTTCGTCTTCATCTTCGTCTGCCCTGCGCAAGTCTTCACCAGTCTTCTCACCCATAACCTTCCCTACTTCAGGAGGTACAATCATGGCCTGCTGCTTAATCCAAGTAAGCACGGTTTCCATGTCGGTGGAGAGCTTAGCCACTTTTTCGGCTAGGTTAGCTTGAACGGAAGTATCGTCAGACATTGTCGGAGACACGGCTGTAGGAACCGTCAATTGATCGCCTGGAATTTCGCCGGAAGTTTTGTAACCCTGGCGAGTCTTCACCATCCACAGGATAGGAAAGTCGCTCTGATACCAACTTGATCCGTTTGAGACCTAGTCTTGGTTTTCGCACTAGGCTCGCCCAGATTCTAATATGCGGAATAACGGGATATTACTCGGAAATACCGAAACCGATAGTAATTGCACAACTCTTTATTTCAAAGAGGGCTTTACACGTCGAACGTTAGACACACTTGTCCACGTCGAAGGAACTATAAGTGTCTAAAACTCAAATAAGTTCTATGACTCTTCGATTGAGTTCGATGATCTAAACTAGACCTATTACAAGGTATTTATAGTCCAATCGTATGAGTACGTATCAGACTTAGAGACCTAAACGTATTAGACTCATATAACTCATTCTAAACAGATAAGCTTAGTTATACATATTCGGATCGGATTACAATTCCGAACAGGGAACGAATTCCTTTTCCTGGTCGCGGACCAATCCATGGTCACGGAGCCGTATGCGATTAGGACTTGGTCGCGAAGCCGTATGCGATTAGGACTTGGTCGCGAAGCCGCATGCGGTCAGGACTTGGAGATCCTCCCGGATCACTATGGAAGTAAGTATTGGTTCTGTTCAGACAGATCAGTTCGAACAGATTAATCAGTGCGAACAACGGGCGTAAGATCTCATCCTCTTAGAAGAACGGCGTGATCGCACCCTGGTTAAATCCGCGGCATACTTGCAAGCTTTACGCAGGTATCACAGTAAAAAGGTGCGACCACGTGATCTCAACGTGGGCGACTTGGTTTTACAAAAAATTCAAGACCAGTCTAATCGCAACAAATTCTCCCCAAAATGGGAAGGTCCCTATACTGTTGTCTCAATGCCGCGGACAGGATCGGCGCGGTTAGCTATGGAGGATGGTCGGATTTTATCCAATACTTGGAGCATCGATCAACTTCGCAAGTTTTACGTGTAAGTATTCCAATCACTTTTTTCCTGTTCAATTAGCATCTTTTGATAAAATAAAGTATGTTTTACTTTCATACAATGAGTTTTTCTCTTTAAGCCCGCATCATATGCATTCGACCTGGGGGCTGACCGCCTGCGGTCAGATCGTTACAACGATCTAATCGGATTCGCTGGTCGATCTCATGACCGCTTCCAGATAAGTCACTCCTAAATAAGCCGTTTCTCAGCGCATACGGGGCTATCTGGCAAGTCCTTGGTCATCTGAGTGGCTACCAGTTCGCAATAAGATTAGACGTTACATTGATCCTGATCGTCAGTTTAAAACACACACCCCTGGTCGTTACGCTTATGTTTTCTCCTCTGATTATAACACTAAGGCTTCAGTATTCATAAGCAGAGGCGGGGGCTAGGGGGGATGTGCTTATAGTATGGAACTCATAATATAAAAATGCAAAATATGTACTTCCTGTCAAAAATGATTTTTTACATACATTGCATTATACACAATTGTCTAGATACAAAAATAAGGATCATTCGATCCCTAGCTCAGTCAGGAGCCTATCTACTAAGGGCTTGACCTCCTCCATGACTGCATCGAGCAGCTCTTCACTCTCGACCTCAACCGGACCCACCAATGCGCTTAGATCTGCATCTGGGCCATGGTGAAGTCGAACCCGGCTGAGTACGGCTACTGTGGCTGATCGAACCCTAGTTCTGATCACTTCTTCGCGTCGCCGTGTATCTCCAGGGAGATACTCAAGCAATGAATCTGCCTGGGCAGTGAGCAGCGATGTCCAGTCACTTAGGCTGAGGTTGTCTTTCTTCGGTTCTACCACATCGGTCTTCAAAAGATCAGCCACGGCCTTCAGTTTTTCGAAGATCAGGAGGCTCAGCTCTTTGATCGCCCGATCGGTGTGGCGAATCGAGGATTCAAGAATCCCCTTGTCCCGACTAAGCTGTGTAATTCGACCTGCTTGCGCTGTACAGAGAGAGGAGATTATTTGCATATTATGGATTCAAGTCTTCTTAATCAGGAATCGGCTTACCAGCATTTTCTGATCGAAGTTTGTTGATTTCAGTCTCTTGTTTCTTAAACATTGAGACTGAACTAAGCCTCAAATTGGCCACCTCTTTCTTCAAAAATGTAACCTCTCTGCAGCGAAATCAAAGCAGTCACAACCAAAATGTACCCATACTAACCAAAGGGTAATGATCCTCACCTACGCAAGCTGTCGCGTTCTTTCTGAATGGCTTCTGTACTGGCCATCACAACATGCGAATGGGTTATTAGCCAAGATAATCCCTGTGATGCCAAGGAAGAGGATCAAAGGTGTCCTAAGTACAATTCAGGCACGAGAGTGGAGGTTTATTATACCTTCATAAACTTTTGTAAGACAGCATCATCCAATCCAGCGGGGATCCTTGCTAGAGCCCCGGATGCGCTTACTACAGGGACAGTTGGTGGGAGTGCCGGCTGGGCGCTACTCCCAGTAGTCATCGGTTGTGACTGGGTCCCTGCATTTATTCCTTCCCCTGTGGTCTGGACGACTTCCTGGACCACAGGGGTGGAGCGTTCTTCGTTGGAAGCTCCTGTACCAGCTGCGGCTTCAACCCCTCAGAAGGCGGTTGAAGAGCTGAGCGCCGTCTTTCTTTGCCTGACAAGAAAGACAATTTGAGCAGTTGTTATTTAAGATTATTGCCAGTTTAAGGTTCTCACCTTATTTGAAATCCCATTTGCTCCTGGGATTTCTGGGAAGGTTCCCCTTGGGGAGGAGAATTATCATTGGTTCTTGCCTTCCTCATGGCAAACAAGGTAGCTCCCTCCTGGATGTGTTCAGCTATGAGCATATTTCTAAGAAAAAGATAGAGACAAAAAGCAAGGTCTTTACCTGGGCTACCATACTGGCTGGTGGGGCTACATCCGAAGGCCTTGACAACTCCTGGGTCGCTGGAGCCGCCGTAACTGGCCTTTGCTCAACCACCTCCCCCTCTGTCCGCGGAGGAGGAGGATTTTCCTCCCTAGGACTCGCGGTAGTCGCAGGGAGAAGCTCTCCTCCCTGTATAAACATTGACTCGTCAAAATATACAGAAGGAATTGAAGAAAGTATGACTGTAAGAAATCCTTACTGAGGTCGTCCTTTCGACCAGGGAAGCAGAGACAATTGACCCTGAAGCCTCGGGGGCTTCAGGAACTTGGAGGTCATCCGCGACCCTAAGATTTTCCGCGGTGGCAGGATCTGCCACGACCACCTCTTCGGTAACAATGGTTTCTGCGGGACAGCTTGGGGCATCGCCGGATGGAAGATCCGCGATCTTCCTCCTCCGAAGGACCAGAGGAACATCATCCTCTTCCTCCTCGCTCCCCTCTTCCTGTACGACGAAGAAGTGATCCCAATCTGTGCTTGGTAAAACAGAAGGGATGCGATATCTTACCGCCGTCTTTCTTGCGGTAGGAGGAACGCTCCGTGAAGACCCCTCCCCGGGATTTGGCCTGGCCTTCTTGGAGGCATGACTCTTTGTCCTGGGTCTTTGGGAGACCTTTTTCATGTTCTTTACCATTGGCTTCCCAAGAGAGCCAACGTTCTCACTTGGGAAAGTCGTCTCGGCAAACCTTCCTAGGAGCTGATTCACATTTTCGATGGAAATGTTTAATGCTGGACATGCATAAGATCTAAAAAATGGAGGCCAGATAGAGAATGTACCTTTCGGCGCTCCTGTTTAAGGTCGTCGCCGGCGTGAATCAGACTCTGTGGACGAGGCGATCCCTTAGGGCCCTCTACATCGGCGTTGTAGGCCCTAAGGAGGGAGTTGGTCCGCCTTTCAATTTAGGATGAAGGCAGGACTGTTCCAAATTCGAGTCAGAATTTGCACAATTCAAGAATGGGAAAGCTCAGCGCTAAAGAAATAAATACCTTTACTGTAGTCCAGGGTGCTATCCGCCATGGACCTAATCTCCCATGCCGGATGAGCCCTTTCACGCAAAGGACTCACCCGGTTCTTCACAAAGTCTCGAATAATGTCTCGAGCCGTTAATCCTTGATTGACCAAGTGAAGAATCACCTCGGCATGCTTCGAAAGCTCCGAGTTCATCGCCGGGGGAACATCTAACTCGCTCGACTTCTCTGGTCGCGATTTTTCAAACCATAGACTACTTTCGGATGGTGGAGAGCAGTAAAACCACCTTTGGTGCCACCCGTGCACAGAATCTCGCAGGGGTGGGGAGGGATACTCCTTTTTGTCCCTCAGCCGGAAGTAGATGCATCCGGCGGCATTGGTGCTCTTCGACTACGCCGAAAAGTAGAATCGCCGGAAAAGATCCACACTGGGATATATTCCGACAAACGCTTCACAAAGATGCTAGAATACCGCAAGGATCAGCATCGCGTTAGGGTGGAGGTTAATCAGTTCCCACCCATAGTGCTCAAGGACATCCTTGAGGAACCGACTCTCAGGGAATCGGAACCCGCAGCATAGGTACTCCTCAAAAACCACCAACTCGCCCTCTTGGACAGTTGGGGTTTCTTGGTCCTTCTCCGCAGGCCGCCAGTTAATGAGCAGCCGCGGAGGAAGGATCTCCTCCTTCTCTAACGCCACTAGGCTCTCCTCGGAATGGTGGATGGATCGGCTCCAGGACGCCATCTTTGGTGGAGAATCAAAGGGAAAGTTAGCGATTTTGGGAAGACGAAAGCTGAAGAAAATGAGAGTTTTGTGCGGCGGGAATGATGAGGGTTTTGGCTGTGTGGCTTCTTTGAGAAGACATCTGCTCTTTTTATAAACCCAAGGCGGCGCATTAATGTGGGTAAACGGTTCATTTCAAATGTTCCATTGAATGCTTTATTCATTTCCCATTATGGATACTGCCTTTGGCGGACCCAATAAAGTGTTCAGGTATCGGATCTGGAACAAAAAGACTTCTTTGTTTCGGAAACTGAAAGTGCAAAAGGACTGAAAAATTTTCAGTACTTTTCAGAAGACGTATTTCCTTTGTATGCTTTGAACATTTTTTATGGAAATGCTTTGCAACTCAATTTTGAACGTACTGGAATGTTTCTAATTGGGTTATGGTTTGATCGAAACCTTGTTTTAGACTAAAACTTCGATTCTAATCGGAGTGACAGCCTGACCGAGTTCCGACTCTGGTCGCAATTTAGTTCTGACCGCGGATCTGAAACTGATCGCGGTATCAGGGCAGGTCGCGGTGCTTTTTTCTTAAACGCGATTCTGATCGCAGAACTAAAATTTCCTGTGTATGAGTGGTCACGAACATAAAGTTTAAGGCCATATTTTCGCACAGAAGATATGAAGAATATTCATGAGAAATAAGAAACTTTTATTTCTTACATTCTTTACATATAAAAGGGATACAGTCGATCAAAACGTCGACTTGCTCCGAAAGAAGCTTACAAAGTTCCCCAAGGGACATGTTGTTGTCAGTAGGATCTATACTGACAACTCCCAGGGAACTAGCAACTACCCTAAGTCTATCTACATCGTCCCTAACAACAGACGCACTATTGTTCCTAATCAAGTCAGAGAGTTCTCGCTGTTGCTGAGCATAGTCCCTCTCTCGACAGAAATGGTGCGCCTCTTCCCGGGATCGATCAAGACATTCTGCTAGACGCAGAATCTTCCAGGTCATCTCCTCGGTCTTCTTCTCCAGGGCATTCTTCTCTTCCAGAAAAGTCTGTCCGGAAGGAAGAGATGGAGCAGCAGAAGGCTGATCGCTGGAGCCTCCAATCTCCTGCATTTTGCAAAAGTTAGTCGCACTAACTATAATTATCAGCAAAAGGGGAGAAGAATTGTTACCTGTCCCGGTGCATAACCCGTTAATACACCCATCTTGGGAGGAGGATCATCAGATGGTGGAAGCGCAACCTTCCCATCAAAAGATTGCTTCGCCAACCCAATATGGCAATCATCTGATCGAGGGATAGTCACCGCTTGCCGACCAGGATGTTGATCACCTAAAAGGATGAGAGAATTGAATGTGATGGGATCTTTCTCCAAGGACAAAGGCCTAACTTGCCGAGAGGCATGAACGGGGAGGGTCAAAGGAACTGAAGGAAGAAAGAAACTTGCTACATTCTTCACCTTTGTTCTACTGGAAGATCCTTCGTTAACCTTGGGCTTCTTCCTTAAGGGAGACGGAACTTCAATCGTTTGAGGTCCTTGTTCGACAACTTCCTCTTCATCACTTTCAATCTCGATGATATCGTGATCTGCCATTAGGAGGAATATGTGAAAAGGAAGAAGGCAGGATAACAAGAAAAGGACTTAAGCGTGGAGGGAAATTGTGGAGTTTTACAAATCCAGGAGCCTGGTATTTATAGCCGCCTGGATGACGGTTTGCATTCCAGACGCCTCGGGTTTCGTCAAAGCATTTACAATTTTACCTCGAGATAAAAATAGTTCTATGGCGCTATCATTGCCCGTCACATAATGTCAGAACCCTTCTTGGGAAACCAACCGTTTTCACTTAGTGCGCCACTAAGTGGAAAAATTGAAGAGTCGGGTTAAAAATCCAATGCATGGTTTTAAAAATTCGAAATAAACACGTCTCTTCGTTTTCTTCGAATTTGGGGGCTAGCTGACGAGGATTGACACCCGGGTCACTTCTAATAAACTTTTGGTTCAAGACAGGTTCGAACCAGACATGTATCTGGCGATGCGAACTCAAGCTATTCTGAGGGGCATCACCATGAGGTCGCAAGCTTTACGCGATCAGGTCGTAGGTTTCGTGCGATCAGACCGACAGCCTTGTGCGGTCAGAAGTTCGTATGCTATACGCGGACTGGATATCCGGGATGTTGCGCGGTCAGCCCACATTCCGCGGTCAGAACATTCTCGACCAAGGTGCTTGGAGTTTATTCGGTTATCCTTATATCAGGATATTCCAAGCATCCCAAGTATTCCTCCACGTTGAAGACTAACCGTCAGAGGTTAATATATGCGGTTATTCATGATTAACACGTGTTAATAACCTCCGTGGAAGTTAATAGCGGTTCTCCAGGAACTGCATCCAACCGTTTGATGCAGTTTTCTTCATATGGCACCCTTTCGACCAGTATAAAAAGGTGGCAAAGTACATCAAACGGGGGATCCAAGACATTTTTGGAAGAACAAGACCCCTGATATAAGTGAGATACAAGGTATCTCGACCACTCAAACAGCCAAGTTTACGGCTTAGATTAGACAATACTTACAAGTCTCCTATAGCTTTCTTTTGTACACTTATATAGGGAAAACTTTCGCCTGTGAAGGTTTCTCCCTGCTAGTTTGTAAAGTTTTATCACATATAGTGAAATTCTAACAGGACGTAGGGCTTTTACTCCCACCATCGAGGGCCCGAACCTGTATAAATCTCTCTGTGCTCCAGTTCACCATTGTTCTACATACCTTCCCGGAGGGTCATCTTGAAAGGTATCACAATTACAAATTTTGCATAAGTTCGGCTAAGGACCCGAGTCCGAATTGTCGACAAATTTCCCGGAAGAGAGATCTTCCCGGCGAAACAAAATGGCACGCCCAGTGGGACATGGTTCTCCTCTCATCTTTGCTGTGCTCCGATGGTCGTTTGACTCGCTTCGCACGCCCTCTGTCTTTCATCTATCATGCATATGGCTACTCGTCTATGGAGTGCCTGCATAATAAATGTGATGATGCATAAGTTGATCAAGGAACCCCTTTTTGCAGGTGAGTCTTTCCTCAACAAGCTTGCTCACACAGACGAAGAAGTTCTGATGGTTCAGTTCGGGACATTGCCTCCGGTGGCAATCTTCAAGTACAGTTACACAACCTACTTCCACCAGACTCAAGAGCCTGTGGAGTTCCAGGCAATGGAGTCGAAGAAGGCACACAAACGTGCCTCTGCTAAAGCCAAGAAGGAGCGCAACGCCTTGATGGTAGAAGCACGTAACCTTCTGAAGAATGCTGTCGTCATCGACATTCAAGGCGACGTTCAAACTGCTCAACGGCTTCGTCAGCAAGCCACCAATAGGCAGCGTCATGCCACTTCTCTTCGTGTGGATGCTCCGCTCATCAGTCCTGCACTGCCTACTCCAGGCATGCAGCGCGCTGAGGTTGAGTTATTCAATGCACTGGAGAATGCCTCCTATACTTTACGGAGGCAGATGTCATTTGCTCGCCGTGCCTTCAATCCCAACAGGCTGCGTTATCTTAGAAGGAAGCACCGCAAGGTGAGTGCTTTGCAGGAACAACTTGGTGCCCGCATCGCCCGCGTTGCTATTCCTGAAGAGGACTGGCTGCTTGGTGCAAGTGATCTCATTGACAGGACTTGTCGCTATCCCTACATAGTGACACCGCCCTATGACTTGTTTCCTGATGAATGGGCAAATAATAAGATCAAGGATTTGTTGAGACTTGCCATCATGAGGGAATTCTGGAGGCGCCATTCGACCAAGCGAGCAAGAATGCCTGGTTCGACAGGTTTGTTCACCCTCGAAGTTAAAGTAACTGGTTGGGAGTCATGCTTCCACGTTTCTGTAGAAGCTGGCCCATCCAATACCGATAACAAGTTCACAGTGTTGTCGAATGAAGTACCCGCTCCCGGTACTGACGAAGTACAACAACAACTCCAACAACTGCAAACACAAATGAAG
The DNA here is from genome assembly GCA_019359835.1 of Pharus latifolius. Classification (NCBI taxonomy): domain Eukaryota; kingdom Viridiplantae; phylum Streptophyta; class Magnoliopsida; order Poales; family Poaceae; genus Pharus; species Pharus latifolius. The sequence goes on along the minus strand of CM033328.1, from coordinate 67,104,093 downwards.
AGTCTGCAGGAGCAGATGCAAGGTCGTGACGTGCCTAATTCTTCTTCTCGGTTTAGAAGAAGTTTGGGGCATGACACTTCAAGACGCCGTCCTCAGCACATGTACCAGACTTGGGTGCCTCGTCAAAAGCCTTCATCTACATCGACTTATCGGCCTAGACAAGCACCACTTCCACCTCGTTGGCATCAGTGGTCTCGTCGGCCAGAGCAACCACCACGTGTTCAGCAACAATGGTGTGTGCGGACTTTTCCACCTGTATCGACTTCATCTCAGCAAGGCAGGGGTCCATTGCAGGCACCTACTTTGCCTAGAAAGCAAGTTGACTTGCCATCTCAAGCAAGATGCACTTGGATGCCTCCTTCTCAGGCTCCTCCTCTTCTTCCAACGCCACCTGTCCTACCCAAGGCCCCTCATGTCCCTACATTCAGTCAACGCAAGTGTGATCGGCGTAGGAGGAATCGTCAAATGTTGCACCAAGAATTGGAGGATCTCGTATTGAAAAATGTACAAGTTCGCGTCCGGCCCGATGGCAGCATCCGTCCTGATGATGAGAACATCATGTTCCGCATCTCGCCGACACTGGAACAGAGTCAGAGGTATCATTACCTTCTTGACCGTCTAGCTCCAAAGCGGCATCGCGATCAATCAACTGGAGATGTTTCAAGCCCAAGCAAGCAAAAAGAGAAGGTATTATCTCCATCATCTCCATTAACCCTTGCAGGAACATTATCTCAGGGTGCAGGAGTTCCCAAGCAAAAATGACTCTGATCGGTCATTGTTCCCTCCAAAGCTGTGCAAGTCCAGGCTCCTTTAATCATTGCAAAACAAGAAGTTGAGGCTTCAAATGATGTTATCATGAAGGAAGCACCACTAGAAGTGATACGGGATGCCCGATCTTCACAACGTAGGATCGTTGATAACTCGTTGATTCGTGTAACCTGACGAACCGATGGCGCTAACCACTGTCAATACAGCAACCTGCGACAAAAGAATTCGCCCAACCACACGCTTTGATCGTTGTCTACTTGACCACGCAAAAGTAGACACACTGTTCCTTCAATCAATGAAGAAATTACAAGAATAATGGTAAAGAGAATAACTCCCAATTCTAGGCGGTGGCTTATGAGCACAAACCCTAGAACAAGAGCAAAAGCTTCTCTGAAAATATTTGTGTATTTAATTCGTGGTTCTCAAAACTATGACCATGCCTCTCTTTTATAGAGGGTGGTATTTACAAAAAATAGAATGTTTAAAACCAGAATTCTAAACTAATTTGAAACATAATAGAATCCTAACAAACTATAAAAAGAAAATCCCGAGCTATTTTTCACGGATCCGAACAGGACTCATCCCCCTCATGCACTTGCCATTGTTTCGGGTCTCCTGGTTGCATATGATATCGGAATTCGATGATTCTTGATGCGTTGGAAAGATCTTTAGAATATATTTCCAAAAAGTACTCGCACAACTATCTTGGACATCTATGCTGAAATTGGCGCTTGATTGAAGTTGCTGTTTCTCACGGATCCGAACAAGACTCTTTCCTCTCGTGCACTTGACATTCCTTCGGGGCTCCTAGTTGCATACGACGTCCGATTTTGATAATTCTTGATGCGTTGGAAAGCTCTTTCGAGTACCTTTCCAGAAAGTACTCATACAATGGATTCGAACATCTGTGCTAAAATTAGCACTTGGTCGAATTCTCTGAACAAACATCCGATCGTCACTTGGTTGGTAGGTTGTATGGTCCCTAGGTTGCGACCATGTGCTTCTGATCCTGGGCTGCGACCTTGAGGGATGCTGTGACCTCGAGCCTTTTTGGTCGAGCACAAAGTTGTTCTGATCAAGAGCAAAGTTCTTCTGGTCGATCACTGATGCGAAGGATGTCCTCATCAAGAAGCTGTGATGACTATTCCCCAGGAGACTACAGAAGCTCTTGCACCAATGATTGAGGTGTCAAGTACTCAAGTCATTGGAGAAGATGCCATGGTTTGTGGGATGGTGACATATCAACCTGAGGGTGATACTGACTCTGACTGGAGGCCTCCTCCTATTACTCAAGAGTTTTCGTACCCTTCGGATGAGGAGATTGCCCCAAACCCCAAACCTGTGGCATTCTTACCTTGCTTGAAAGGTGTTCGTTCTTTGTCCAAGTCCACCAAGGGGCAAGAAGATCAAGATACATCAACAAAAGAAGCTATGGCAAAAGTTCCTTGTCTTCCTGTAACTTCCAGAAAAGATACTGACAAGGGGCAATCTTCTCGCCCTTATGTTGACATTGCGTCCCATCTTCCGGAGGATCCTGTTCAATTACAGGAAGTTGCAACCCGACAAGGCATGGAGACTCGCTTGAGGGCGAGGGCACGTCAAAGAGCTGCTTTAGGTTCTATGACTGAACCGTCGCAAGATGATGTTGAGTCTAATTCTGAAAGAGGGTCTTCTGACTCTGAGTCAACCTCTTTTCAACAACTCCCGCATTCACAGCACTATTCCGATTTTGCTGCTTCCTTCCCTTCTGATGAGGAACAGTATCTTGGAATTGGTGCTGGTGATGACAACACTGCTCCAGTTAACATGGCTACAGGTCAAGGTGATGCAGGTGATGAAACTAATGCTAATGAAGGACAAGGGACAGATGCTAATCCTCTTACATTTGATCCTTCCGTACGGCGTGCCTTTGAAGAACGAGATCGCGAGTACAAGAAGATGTTTGGAGAATTGGGAGCGAAGTTTGATCAGTTGGTTGAAGCTCTGACCAATCCTGGTCATAGAGCAATACCATCAGATCCGTCTCAACCAGCCATTGACCCTCAAATAGCAGAGTTAGAGGCTACTGCACAATCTCGCCTTGCAGATAGTGGTGAGCAACACGCCGCAGTAGTGGGTGCTCCACCTCTCTTTTCTATTCCCACCATGCCTGCAAATGCTGCACCAACACCTGCTGCATTGAAGGATTGCCACAACTACGTTGAGGACTTAATCAACCGAAGATTGAAGCAGATTACAGCTGAGAAAGCTCCTCAAACTCCTGAAACCGAGCTCGAGAAGCCTTATGAAGCATGGCATGATTTAGTGCCCTTCCCGTCTGGATGGCATCTACCTAAGTTCCGTCAATTTGATGAAACCGGCGATGCGAGGGAGCATTTAGCCTACTTTGAAGCAGCTTGTGGAGACACTGCCAACAAGCCCTCACTTCTTCTGAGGCAGTTCTCAGGGTCCTTGACCGACTCTGCTTTCCATTGGTACAGTCGTCTTCCGATAAGGTCTGTTCGCGATTGGATATGCATGAAGAAACTTTTCAAGACACACTTCGTGACTATGCAAAAGGACATCTCAGCTTTGGAGTTGTCCCAAGTCAAGCAGAAGCGCGACGAGAAGATTGATGATTACTTGATCCGTTTCCGCGACAACTATGTGCGTCTCGCCAGGGAAATGCATCAAGAAGAGGCCATTCGCATGTGCGTCCATGGGATGCAACAGCATTGGTCCATAGAAGTTTCAAGACGTGAGCCCAAGACCTTCAGCACTTTGGGCACAGCGGTAGCAGCAACCAAATTGGATTTTGAGAAGTCTCCTCAAATCATGGAGTTGTATAAGAATGTTGGTCATGCTGATAATACAAGAAGATTCAACTCAGCAACCAAGCCTCCCAACACCAGAGTCAAGGCCAAGACACCGGCTGAATCTCACAATGCTGTGCATGCGCCTGCTGCACATTACAATGTTCCAATGTTGGGATCATGACGTGAACCCACACTAAGACCGCAACGCTCGGCTGTTCAACGTCCAACTGTCCAAGAGATGTTGAAGAAGCAGTATATCTTCTGCCGAGAGTTAGTAAAGACGTTCTTTGATCAACTGATGGCGCAACAAGCTTTGAATCTTCCCGAGCCACGAAGACTTGATCAAGTCGGGATGACAGACAATCCTTTGTATTGCCAGTACCATAGATACGTTGGGCATACAATTGAAGATTGTTTTGCCTTCAAGGAGTGGCTCCAAAGAGCGATTGATGAGAAGCGGCTTGCTTTAGAGCCCCAGGCTATCAATCCCGATTATCGTACCGCAAACTTTACAACAGTTTGTGAATGTCCTTCATCCATGCAAGCAGATAATGAAGACAGAGACTTGTGGTTGCCACTTAAGCAAGTAGAGCACCAACTAGCTAATCATTGGCCGGTTTCAACTACTTCCAAGCAGGGAGGAAGACCGTGGGAGATGATGGAGCGAAGACGCCCACGATATAAACTCCAAAACCACATTCAGGATCACGCTACTTCCATCTCAATGATCAAGTCACAAGAAAGACAGAGGCAATCTGATCCAAGCCGTCGACGCATGCCACCAAGATTTGTCCCTTTGTCAAAAGGAGACAAACCTTTTCCTTGACCAAACCGCGCTCTTCCTACTTTGGCACAGTTCTTACCTAAAGACTGGGGGCAACCCTCTGCACCAGTAGAGGCAATTGATGCTGAGATACCTTCACCTTCTTTAAACATTGCCTCGTGCAATGTGATTCTTGCAGGTTACAACTCCAATACATTTGACTCAGAGGAGATATTTACGGCGCAAGAACGTGAAGTACTTCGTACTGACGTTTTACCTACAGAAGTTCAAGTTGAAGAGGTCAACATGAACCTGCGAGGAGGCAAGGCCTGTCCTGAACCTCTCAAATCTCGGCTGTACAGAGAAGAAAAAGAGAAGGCCTTACTCAACAAGGCTACCAATGTACCAAGTGGTGCTCCAGATGCCCGTGCTGCTGAAGAAGAAAAGCAAGCGCAACAGGCAATTGATTATAATATCATTGCACATCTGAAGCGCATTCCTACACTCTTGAGTGTGTATGATGCTTTAATATTGGTGCCTGATCTTCGGCATGCCCTTATTAAAGCACTACAAGCTCCTGAGTTGTACGAAGTGGCAATGGCGAAGCATCATCTTCTCTGCAACGCCGCCAACATAAATGAGATCACCTTTTCTGATGAAGACAAGGTCATAGAGAATGGCGATCACAACCGCCCTCTCTACATAGAAGAGAACATCGGAAGTGCCTATCTTCGACGAGTCTTGGTTGATCCAGGATCCTCAGTAAATATTCTTCCAATTCGAAGTTTAACTCGTGCAGGTTTTTCATTTGAAGACTTGGAGCCCACAAACGTGATGATATGTGGCTTCGACAATCAAGGAAGGGCGGCAATGGGGGCAATTACTTTGAAACTCGAAATGTCCACTTTTAGTTTCAAAGTGCGATTCTTCGTTATCGAAGTAAACACCTCCTACTCCGCGCTGTTAGGGAGACCCTGGATACATAAGTATCGGGTAGTTCCCTCAACTCTGCACCAATGCCTGAAGTTCATAGATGGCAATGGAGAGCAGCAGAGGATAGTTGCCAACAACAACCCATATACCTTCCAAGAATCGCATCTCTCTGATGTAAAATATTATTTTCCAAGTGAAGCTCCTGGGAGGCAGCAAGGAAGAGCGACGCCAGTTGTAGATGCTCTTTTGAGAAAAAGTATGCAAACCATAGGTCTTTTGAGACTTTTTCTCAAAACTTGTTTTCGGGCGACTTGAATAATGTGATAATTTGCAAACCATAGGTCTTTTGAGAAAAAGTTCAACATGAACTATCTTCGAATGATTGATCTCTAAGTGTTTCATGTAGAAAATTTTTGTCAAAACTCAACCGATTTTAATTTATGAAAATAAGTCATTTTAGGCCAAAACAAGATCTCTAGATGTTCAATTTTGTCAAAATTCAACATTTTAGCTCAAAATCCTTTCTTTTCACTTTCAAAACCTTTGAGAACATATTTGAAAGGTATTTTTGAAGATTTTGTGTTATTTTTACATATTTTGAACATTTTGGCACTTTTTCGCCCTTTTTGATTTAAAAATGACCCTTTTTAATAAACAATATGCATATTTTTCCTTTTTGTACACAATTTTGGGTATACAAACATTCAATGAGCTTGAAGTTGCTCCCCCTTAATGCGTTATCCAAGTTTTGTTGAGAAACGACAAAATGGTAAACTTTTGGTCTTTTTCTTCAAAATAGGAAGTGATTGGCATAGATGCCTACATTGATTGAATATATATATATATATTTATATACATATAGGCAATAGTATATATGCTAGATATAATCTAACTAAGAACCAATTCAAGACAAGCAAGAGATCAAATAACATTTGAAATGTCAATAACATTCAATTCATTTCTTAACTTGCTAAATCTTGACTCATCCAAGGGTTTAGTGAATAGGTCTGCTAATTGATTTTCGGTTGAAACATGACTAATCACTATATCCCTTTTTGATACATGATCCCTTAGAAAGTGATGTCTAATGTCAATGTGCTTTGTTCGAGAGTGTTGAACGGGATTGTTAGCAATTTTAACGGCACTCTCATTATCACATAAAAGTGGAACACAATTGACTCTTATGCCATAATCTAACAAAGTTTGCTTCATCCAAAGAAGTTGTGCACAGCAACTACCGGCCGAAACATATTCCGCCTCGGCGGTTGAGAGTGCAACCGAATTTTGTTTCTTTGAAGTCCAAGAGACTAATGATCTTCCTAGAAGTTGACATCCACCGGAAGTATTTTTTCTATCAATTTTACAACCGGCATAATCAGAATCCGAATATCCTAGGAGATCAAAGCTAGCATTCTTAGGATACCAAAGGCCTATGTTTGGTGTATGTTTTAGGTATCTAAAGATTCTTTTTACTGCAGTTAGGTGACACTCTGTAGGAGCAGCTTGAAACCTAGCACACATACATACACTAAACATAATATCCGGTCTAGAAGCAGTAAGATATAACAAACTACCAATCATAGAACGATATAATTTGAGCTCTACCGGTTTACCTCCCTCGTCCAAGTCCAAATGACCATTTGTAGCCATGGGAGTCTTGATTGGCTTTACATCATCCATGCCGAATCTTTTGAGCAAGTCCTTCAAGTATTTGCTTTGACTCACAAATATACCTTCTTTGATTTGCTTAATTTGGAGTCCGTGGAAAAAGCTCAATTCTCCTATCATAGACATCTCAAATTTCTTGGACATGGTTTCACCAAAAGCTTGACAAAGGGATTCGTTAGTGGAACAAAAAATTATATCATCAACATAGATTTGGCAAACAAAGAAGTCATCGTTTATGATTTTGGTAAAGAAAGTTGTATCAATTTTTCCAACTTTAAAACCTTGTGAAATTAGGAAATCTCGCAATCGTTCATACCAAGCCCTAGGAGCTTGCTTAAGACCATAAAGGGCTTTTGAGAGTTTATAGACATGATTTGGATATTTTGGATCTTCAAAACCCGGTGGTTACTTTACAAATACAAGTTCCAAAATTTCACCATTTAAGAAGGCACTTTTAACATCCATTTGAAATAATTTGATTTCAAAACATGATGCAAATGCAAGTAAGATACGAATGGCCTCTAGTCTAGCTACGGGAGCAAAAGTTTCATCAAAATCTAGTCCCTCAATTTGAGAATAACCTTGTGCTACCAATCTAGCTTTATTTCTTACAACTATGCCATTCTCATCTTGCTTATTTCGAAAGACCCATTTTGTACCAATTATATTGTGATCATGGGGTTGTTCTACAAGTTCCCAAATATTATTTCTAGTAAAGTTGTTCAACTCATCATGCATAGCATTTACCCAATCCGGGTCCGCTAATGCTTCATCAATGCATTTAGGCTCAATACTAGAAATGAAAGATGCATGTTCACAAAAAGATGCGATTCTAGAGCGAGTTTGAACACCTTTACCAACATCACCTATTATTTGGTTGACGGGATGATCCTTAGTGATGGTTTGATGAAGTCTTGGATTTTGCAATGCTTGATCTTCATTTTCCTTCATTTCCGGATCAAGATCGACTTGAGTAGGGGCCTCCGGAATCATAGAAGCTATTTCATTTTCTTGATCAGGTGACTTTGAATCTTCATCCTTGGGCTTGATATCCCCAATTGTCATGTTCTTCATAGCTTCTCTTAGTTCCTCATTTCCTACATTTTCAAAATCTTCATACTTTTCTTGAGAGTCATTAGCTTCATCAAACTCAACATTGCACGTTTCTTCAATGCATTCGGTTATGATGTTAAAGACACGATAAGCTTTACTAGTTGATGAATATCCAACAAGAAAACCCTCATCAACACGTCTTTGAAACTTTTCAAGATGCATGCGTTTTTTAAGAATGTAACATTTGCAGCCAAAAACTCGAAAATATGAAATATTTGGTTTTCTTCCAACAATTAGCTCGTAGGGAGTTTTGTTTAACAATGGATGAGTATAAAGCCGGTTTATGGCATAACAAGCAGTATTGACTGCTTCAGCCCAAAACCTAGTGGGGGTTTTATATTCATCTAATAAAGTTCGAGCCATTTCGACTAATGTTCGATTTTTTTTCCACAACACCATTTTGTTGAGGAGTATATGGTACGGAAAATTCGTGTTTAATTCCAGATTCATCACAAAGCTCAATAAAATCTGAATTTTGAAACTCTCCACCATGATCAGTTCGAAGTTTCTTGATGGAGAATTCAAATTCATTTTCAACACGTTTTGCAAATCTTTTAAACACACTTAGAGCATCGGACTTATGATTTAAGAATAAAATCCAAGTAAATCGAGAGAAATCATCAACAATGACAAAGCAATAGTTACTACCACCAATACTTTGAGTTTCCGATGGACCAAACAAATCCATATGCAAAAGCTCAAGTGGTCTAGAGGTTGACAAAACGTTTTTAGCCGGATGAGTACTAGCAACTTGTTTTCCGGCTTGACAAGCACTACAAAGTTTATTTTTTTCAAACTTTACATTTTTCATACCTAAGATCAAATCTCTTTTTAAGAGTTTGTTTAATTGATGCATCCCAACATGAGCCAAGCGACGATGCCAAAGCCATCCCAAAGAATTTTTAGCAACCAAACAAGTTGAAATGCAAGAATCTTTTGAACCGAAATCCACCAAATACAAATCTCCATATCGAAAACCTTTGAAAATTAAAGACTTGTCTTCTAAGCTTTCAATGATAACGCCATTTGGTTCGAAAATGCATCTAAGACCCAAATCACAAATTTTTGCAACCGAAAGCAAATTGAAATTCAAAGATTCAACAAGTAATACATTTGAGATGGAAAGGTTGTTTGTGATTGCTGTTGCATCTAGGCCCTTTTATGTTGATTTTGATTATTGATGACATTAAGTGTTTTGGACTAACCTTGTCTTTGAGCTATTTCTATGCAGAGCGATTTCTGTAAAGTCTGCAAGTGATCCGGGAAGATTTGCAGGTCACAGGTCCAAAGTCGCAAGCGCAAGGTCGCAATGTTGGCTGTGGTCGCAGTTAAAGGTTGGAAGTCAAGGTCGCAAGTGCAAGGTCACCAAAACGAAAGTTGCAAGGATTAAAGATGCAAAGGACCTGAGGTAATATTTGTTTTATTTTGACCGATCTCGGTGTTTGGAGTTTGATCGGTTTAGGAAATTATTTTTTAGTTTTAACCGTACTATAAAGAGGGGTGGCGAAAGTCCTCTCTTTATCTCCAACACAAACCGAGAAATTTAGGTCATTGCATTGCATCATTTTGGTTGGATTTGATTTGTTTTTGGTTTGAGAGATTTGGATTTTCAAATGATTTTTTGACAGCAGAAGTGTTTTTCATTTTTCCAGAAAGATCTAGGTAGATCTGGTTTTTGCTTCTGTTGACAAAAATGTAACCCTTGAAATTATCTTTCAAACGAGCTATTAAAATATCAATTTGAATTTCTGGATCAAAAGTTATGGATGTTTTTAACGGACTGTCAGTTATTTGGTTTTTCAGTTTAGTTTTTGACAGCAGAAGAGTTTTTGCATTTTATGGAAATATCTAGAGAGATCTGGTTTTTTCTTCTGTTGACAAAAAGATAGTCCTTTAAAATATCTTTCAAATGAGCTATTAAACACCTCTTTTGGATTTCTGGATTTAAAGTTATAGCTGTTTTTGTTCATGTTGACTGTCAGTTTGCATAACTGACTGTCAGTTTGAATGTCAGTTTAGTGTAACTGACAATTGTCCAGAGAGGGTGTTTTTTGGTCTCAATTTTTTTTGTACTAAACTGACTGTCAGTTTGTCCATACTGACTGTCAGTTGGGGTTTCGACCAGAGAGTGTTTTACTGTGTTTCTATTTGTTTCTGGTCGAGCTAGTACACAAACTGACTGTCGTTTGTGTAACTGACTGTCAGTTTCGTGTTCCAGCTTTCCTGTTTTGGCTGCAAACGGCTAGCAAAGTTTTCGTCCGTAAATTTTGTCGGCCGTTGTGCACTAAACTGACTGTCAGTTTGCATAACTGACTGTCAGTTTGGGTTGCTGATTTTCAGCCCTAGCTCCAACGGTTCATTTGATTCTTGAGGCTATAAAAAGGGGCTTTGGGCATAAGTTTCATACAACAAGCAACAGCATTTCATATACACTCTTGAGCATTAGTTTCTTATATAAAATCTTGATCTTTTGATCAAGTCGAGTGCTTTCCGATCCACCGAGAGTTTCAGTTCTTTTGCATTTGCATCCACTTAGCTTCTCGGTGCGTGTTTGGAGGTCTAGAGAAAACCTCGCTGCCTGTTACTCTTGGTGAGCGCCCTCACCTAGACGGTTCGGAGGCGTGGCCGTTGAACTCTCTGTTCGGAGATTGTCGGAGAGGCTCGGCAAGTGTGTACAAGGCATCGGTGCTCGCCTTTCCGGAGTGGAGAAGGAGCAACCATTAGTGATAATATCCTTTGTGGATATTGAAGCGAGACTCAAGTGATTTGAGTGCTTCAACGAGGATTAGTGGAGACTGGGCGAGTCTCCGATACCTCGGTAAAAATTGTTGTGTTTGTTCTCTTCTCTTCTTATTTATTTTATTTGTTCTTAATTTGCTTTGAGTTTTAAAGTTTTAAATAGCCTCCTATTCACCCCCCCCCTCTAGTCGGCATCCTTGATCCAACACGTGGTATCAGAGCACGGTCTCTCGATTTATTAGGCTTTACCGCCTAGAGAGAGGATGTCGTCAAGCGGGGATTTTCTTCTTGGACATACCGGTCGTGCGCCCATCTTTGATGGAACAAATTATCCGTATTGGAAAGTGCGCATGTCGGTATTCCTAGAAGCCATGGGGCTTGATGTATGGGATATCGTTAAACTCGGCTTTACTCCTCCGGTTGATCCGGCAAGTCAATCCGAAGACGATAGGAGAAAGTTGCATTTAAATGCCCGTGCAAAAAATGCACTCTTTGCCGGTTTATCCTTAAACGAGTTCAACCGTGTGAGCAATCTCACGACTACTCATAAGGTTTGGACTACCCTCGAAGAAATTTACGAGGGCACTACAAAGGTTAAAGAGGCAAAATTGCTAATGGTGAGGCAAAAATATGAGACATTCACCATGTCATCAACCGAGTTCGTAGATTCCATGTTTACTCGGTTAAATAACATTGTGAATGAACTCAAGGGTCTTGGTGTTGTGTTTACTGACCTTGAGCTTGTGAGAAAGATGCTTAGGGCCTTGCCGGAAAGCTTCGACACCTTGGTCACGGTTCTCACAAACTCCGACCTATCAACCACAACTCCAACCGATCTCTATGGGAACCTCATCACCCATGAGATGCACAAGAAGGAAAAGAAGGAAGCGGCCGAACCCACGGAGACGAAGAAGAAAGCTTTGGCCTTCAAAGCTAATGCAAGGAACGACTCAAGCGAAGGCTCCTCCGATGAAGATCTCGCACTTATGGTAAAGAACACTCAAAAACTTCTTCGCAGGTTACATAAGAAAGGTGTCAACATTGACACACGACCAAAGGGGTAAAAGCAAAACAACTTCAAGGACATCATTTGCTATGGATGTCATGAGAAAGGACACATAGCATCAAGATGTCCAAACAAGAACAAGGCGTGGAACAAGAAGAAGAAGTTCTTCAAGAAGAAGAATGACGAAATCAAAGAAGCTTGTTTTGGAGAATGGATGTCCGGCGGAGAGAGCCCCGACTCCGACTCCGACAACGAACGAAGTTGCTCCAAGAAGATGGCCGGACTGGCTCTCGGCAACAACACTTCAACTAATTCATCCATGTGCCTTATGGCCAAAGGCAATGAAAAGGTACACTCCAATATTCCATCATATGATGACTTAGTTGAAATGATAACTGAACTAAATGAAGTTTTTGAAAAAACTAAGATGAAGTATAAGGCGCTTAAGGAAGAGCATTCTTCCCTACGCGCTCAATACCCTGAGCTTAAAGATTCATATGAAAACATGCTTATAAAAGATGTTACAAATACTTCATCTAAGATTGATGCTTCAACTTCATGTAACTTAAGTGAATCTCCCTCTAGTAGTCATCACATTTCATGTGCTTCAAATGATAACATTCTAAATGAAAATAATAAACTTAAGGCACAAGTTGAACAACTTGGAAAAGGCTTAGAAAATTGTTATAAAGGTAAAATATCTCTTGATCTAATCCTTAATAAACAAAGATGTTCTTTTAGAAAAGAAGGATTAGGATATTTTCAAAAGAAAGGAAGGAAACAAAATTCTAGAACTATATTTGTTAAAGCATGTAACTCATTTTGTCATAAATGCCATGAAACCGGTCATTCACATGAAGCATGTCCCTTAATGACTCCTAATTATTTTGATACTTGCTACATGCTTCAAAAGTCGAGAAAAGGTTATGCCATTGCAAAGTATGTTGGAGCACCCATGTTAAACAAAAAGAAGAAATCCATTTGGGTGCCCAAAGCTTTGATTGCTAACATTGAAGGACCCAAAAAGGTTTGGGTACCTAAAAGAACTTAATTCTTTTATGCAGGTGAACTACAAGACCGGTGGGAGGCATTGGGTGCTAGATAGCGGATGCTCCGAACACATGACCGGTAACAAGAAGTAGTTCACCTCAATAGAAGACAACTCAAGCGAAAATCAAAAGATTACCTTTGGCGACAATCGTCAAGGAAATGTTGTAGGCTTGGGTAAAATCGCAATCTCAAACGATCTATCTATTTCATGTTTTATTGGTCGAATCTCTGAATTTCAATTTGCTTTCCGTTGCACAAATTTGCGATTTTGGTTTTAGTTGCACATTTTTCCCAAAAGAAGTTTTGGTTGAAAGTTTAAAAGATAAATCTTTGATCTTCAAAGGCTTTCGTTTTGGAAATCTTTATTTGGTTGATTTTCACTCGAAAGATGCATCTTTGTCAACATGTCTTGTCTCTCAAACCTCAAAAGGTTGGCTTTGGCATAGACGACTCGCACATGTTGGAATGCATCAATTGAGAAAACTTTTAAAACGTGATTTGGTTGTTGGCTTAAAGGATGTGAATTTTGAAAAGGACAAACCTTGTAGCGCTTGTCAAGCGGGCAAGCAAGTAGCTACTTCACATCCAACTAAGCGCATTCTTTCGACTTGCAAACCTTTGGAACTCCTTCATATGGATTTATTTGGACCTTCTGAGTTCCAGAGTATCGGGGGTAGCAACTATGGTTTTGTGATTGTTGATGATTTTACACGTTACACTTGGGTTTTCTTTATTTCTCAAAAATCCGAAACCCCCGATGTTTTCAAAAGTTTTGCAAAACGTGTTTCTACTGAATTCGAATTATCCATCAAGAAAATCCGTAATGATCATGGTGGAGAGTTCGTTAATTCAACTCTATTTGATTTTTGTGATTCTCTTGGAATTAAACACGAATTTTCCACATCCTACACTCCACAGCAAAATGGAGTCGTTGAAAGGAAAAATCGAACACTTATAGAAATGGCAAGGACTATGCTAAGTGAGTATGATACTCCTACTCGCTTCTGGGCTGAAGCCGTGCATACAGCTTGCTATTCTATAAATCGACTTTATTTGCATCCTCTTCTAAATTTGACTCCTTATGAACTTCTTGTTGGGCGCAAGCCAAATATCTCTTACTTCCGAGTCTTTGGATGCAAATGTTATATTCTTAAGAAAAGGAATTTTGGTGGTAAATTTCAAAGAAGAGTAGATGAAGGCTTTTTAGTCGGATACTCCACCACTAGTAAAGCTTATCGTATTTTCAATAAAAATACAAGTTGTATTGAAGAATCGGGTGATGTCAAATTTGATGAAACTAATGGCTCACAAAAGGAGTTAGTATCTCATAAAGTTTCAGGTGAAGATCTTCAAGAAGCAATGAAGAACATAACCATTGGAGACATCAAGCCAACAGAGGAAGATCAAGAAGATGATGTCAACATTGGAAATGATGATCAAGACGAATCATCATCTCATCCTCCAGAACAAGGTCAAGATGAAGCAGTACAAGATGAAGAACCAAGGCAACATCAAACGATCACCAAGGATCACCCTCTAGACCAAATAATGGGTGACGTCAGTAAGGATGTTCAAACTCGATCTCGTATTGCTGCATTTTGTGAACATCATTCATTTGTGTCTTCTTTAGAACCCAAACATGTTAATGAAGCTTTAAATGATCCTGATTGGGTTAATGCCATGCATGAAGAACTTAATAATTTTGCTAGAAATGAAGTTTGGACTCTAGTAGAAAGACCCAAAGATCTTAATGTTATTGGAACAAAATGGGTTTTCAGAAATAAGCAAGATGAAAATGGTATTGTAATTAGAAACAAAGCTCGTCTTGTTGCTCAAGGCTTCACTCAAGTCGAAGGTTTAGACTTTGGTGAAACTTTTGCACCGGTAGCAAGACTTGAAGCTATTCGCATTCTTCTTGCTTATGCATCATGTTTTAATATCAAACTTTTTCAAATGGATGTAAAAAGTGCTTTTCTAAATGGTGAAATTTCTGAACTTGTATTTGTTGAGCAACCTCCCGGTTTCGAAGATTCTAAATTTCCAAACCATGTATTTAAATTGTCGAAAGCTCTCTATGGTCTCAAACAAGCTCCTCGAGCCTGGTATGAGCGACTTAGAGACTTTCTATTATCAAAAGGTTTTAAAATTGGGAAGGTTGATACAACTCTCTTTACAAAGAAAATTGAAAAAGATTTGTTCATTTGTCAGATTTATGTTGATGATATCATATTTGGATCTACTAATGAACATTTCTGTCATGAGTTTGGAGAGATGATGTCTAGGGAGTTCGAGATGTCCATGATTGGTGAGCTGAGCTTCTTCCTTGGACTTCAAATCAAGCAACTCAGGAACGGTACGTTCGTGAGTCAAACCAAGTACGTGAAGGACCTGCTCAAGCGCTTTGGGATGGAAGACGCCAAACCAATCAAAACTCCCATGGCGACAAATGGACACTTGGACATGGACAAAAGCGGCAAATCGGTTGACTCTAAACTGTATAGGTCTATGATTGGTAGTCTTTTATATCTCACTGCATCTAGGCCTGATATCATGTTTAGTGTGTGCTTATATGCTAGATTTCAATCTGATCCTAAGGAATGCCATTTAACTGCTCTTAAAAGAATCCTTAGGTATTTAAAATGTTATCCCAGTTTAGGCCTTTGGTACCCTAAAGATGCAAATTTTGAGTTAATTGGGTATTCGGATTCTGATTATGCTGGGTGTAAGATTGATCGTAAAAGCACATCTGGTAGCTGTCAGCTGTTGGGGAGATCATTAGTATCATGGTCATCTAGGAAGCAAAATTCTGTAGCTCTCTCCACAGCTGAAGCTGAGTATGTGTCTGCAGGCAGTTGTTGTGCTCAATTGTTGTGGATGAAGCAGACATTTTTGGATTATGGGATTATCTTTGATAAAGTGCCACTATTATGTGATAATGAAAGTGCCATTAAAATTGCTAATAATCCTGTTCAACATTCTAGAACTAAGCATATTGAAATAAGGCACCATTTTATTAGAGATCATGTGGCAAAAGAAGATATTGATGTGAATTATGTTAGAACTGATTTGCAACTAGCAGATATCTTCACTAAACCCCTAGATGAATCAAGATTTTGCTTTTTAAGGGGTGAACTGAACATTATTGATATATCAAATGCTAGTTGATCTAAAATAAGTGTATGATCTTTCTTGTCCTCCCGCCTTTTTGTGCTTGATGACAAAGGGGGAGAGATTCTTGAGTTTCTTGCTTCATTATTGTCATTGTTTATGCTTAGGGGAGAGATTGGGGAGAAAGATTTTTGTGATATCTCACGATCTATTATTATAAATTCATCATTATAGATTCATTCTCAAATTTCAAATGACTCATATGGGTATTTATATATACATGCATTTAGGGGGAGTTCCTGAATATTTGTTAATTATGCATGTACTTAGGGGGAGTCTTTTGATTTTATTCATTTAAACACTTGTTGTCATCAATCATCAAAAAGGGGGAGATTGTTGCATCTAGGCCCTTTTATGTTGATTTTGATTATTGATGACATTAAGTGTTTTGGACTAACCTTGTCTTTGAGCTATTTCTATGCAGAGCGATTTCTGTAAAGTCTGCAAGTGATCCGGGAAGATTTGCAGGTCACAGGTCCAAAGTCGCAAGCGCAAGGTCGCAATGTTGGCTGTGGTCGCAGTTAAAGGTTGGAAGTCAAGGTCGCAAGTGCAAGGTCACCAAAACGAAAGTTGCAAGGATTAAAGATGCAAAGGACCTGAGGTAATATTTGTTTTATTTTGACCGATCTCGGTGTTTGGAGTTTGATCGGTTTAGGAAATTATTTTTTAGTTTTAACCGTACTATAAAGAGGGGTGGCGAAAGTCCTCTCTTTATCTCCAACACAAACCGAGAAACTTAGGTCATTGCATTGCATCATTTTGGTTGGATTTGATTTGTTTTTGGTTTGAGAGATTTGGATTTTCAAATGATTTTTTGACAGCAGAAGTGTTTTTCATTTTTCCAGAAAGATCTAGGTAGATCTGGTTTTTGCTTCTCTTGACAAAAATGTAACCCTTGAAATTATCTTTCAAACGAGCTATTAAACTATCAATTTGGATTTCTGGATCAAAAGTTATGGATGTTTTTAACGGACTGTCAGTTATTTGGTTTTTCAGTTTAGTTTTTGACAGCAAAAGAGTTTTTGCATTTTATGGAAAGATCTAGAGAGATCTGGTTTTTTCTTCTGTTGACAAAAAGATAGTCCTTTAAAATATCTTTCAAATGAGCTATTAAACACCTCTTTTGGATTTCTGGATTTAAAGTTATAGCAGTTTTTGTTCATGCTGACTGTCAGTTTGCATAACTGACTGTCAGTTTGAATGTCAGTTTAGTGTAACTGACAATTGTCCAGAGAGGGTGTTTTTTGGTCTCAATTTTTTTGTACTAAACTGACTGTCAGTTTGTCCAAACTGACTGTCAGTTTGTCCATACTGACTGTCAGTTGGGGTTTCGACCAGAGAGTGTTTTACTGTGTTTCTATTTGTTTCTGGTCGAGCTAGTACACAAACTGACTGTCAGTTTGTGTAACTGACTGTCAGTTTCGTGTTCCAGCTTTCCTGTTTTGGCTGCAAACGGCTAGCAAAGTTTTCGTCCGTAAATTTTGTCGGCCGTTGTGCACTAAACTGACTGTCAGTTTGCATAACTGACTGTCAGTTTGGGTTGCTGATTTTCAGCCCTAGCTCCAACGGTTCATTTGATTCTTGAGGCTATAAAAAGGGGCTTTGGGCATAAGTTTCATACAACAAGCAACAGCATTTCATATACACTCTTGAGCATTAGTTTCTTATATAAAATCTTGATCTTTTGATCAAGTCGAGTGCTTTCCGATCCACCGAGAGTTTCAGTTCTTTTGCATTTGCATCCACTTAACTTCTCGGTGCGTGTTTGGAGGTCTAGAGAAGACCTCGCTGCCTGTTACTCTTGGTGAGCGCCCTCACCTAGACGGTTCGGAGGCGTGGCCGTTGATCTCTCCGTTCGGAGATTGTCGGAGAGGCTCGACAAGTGTGTACAAGGCATCGGTGCTCGCCTTTTCGGAGTGGAGAAGGAGCAACCATTAGTGATAATATCCTTTGTGGATATTGAAGCGAGACTCAAGTGATTTGAGTGCTTCAACGAGGATTAGTGGAGACTGGGCGAGTCTCCGATACCTCGGTAAAAATTGTTGTGTTTGTTCTCTTCTCTTCTTATTTATTTTATTTGTTCTTAATTTGCTTTGAGTTTTAAAGTTTTAAATAGCCTCCTATTCACCCCCCCCCCTCTAGTCGGCATCCTTGATCCAACAATTGCAACTTTACCTAACCCAATTACCTTTCCTTTGCTATTATCACCAAACGTGATTTTATCAATGTCATTGCAACCATTCTCAAATGAGGAGAACCGACTTCCATCACCGGTCATGTGTTGGGTGCATTAGCTATCAAGCACCCAATGCCTCCCACCGGTTTTGTAGTTCACCTAAAAGAAGGGTTAGACGCTTTTAGGTACCCAAACTTGTTTGGGTCCTTGGAAGTTAGCAACAAGGGTTTTTGGAACCCAAATTCTCTTTTTATGTTTATTTTGATAAGATAAACCAATGAATTTTGCAATTACTTTTCCGTACTTTGTTTTCTTAAGCATGTAATGGGAGTGATACTCATTTTCTTTAGCTTTAGAAGTTGAGGGACAATTATCCGGCAAATGATCTACATCATGGCATTTGTGACAAAACATATTAGTGGCCTTAACAAAAGTCAAATTCCCTAAAAATCTCTGGTTGTTGGATGGTTGTAACCAATCTGGAGCCTCTATAAATAGAGAGGGGGTGCTAACCTTTTTCACAGGCACACGGATAGGCAAGACAGGCATAAAACACAAAAGTAGTTGCAGAGACCGACATCAGGCAAAGAAGGGTCTCTCTGTTCAACCAGGGAGCCATCTTCTTCCCTTTCTGCAGATCTACTCAAATCCATGAAGGGTTCCATGGGTGAGCATTGATCTATTTTGCATCATTATGCATTGTATTAAGAAGCAGGCCTGTTCGTTGGTGTCCATGGCCGTCCATTCCTGAAAAAAAAAAGAGAAGAATATGGAGCAAAGGGAGCCTCAATCAGAAGAGAGCCCTATTGATTTCTTCATAGGACAGCCAGATCGAAGTTGCATTTCGATCATTCCTTCTGGGCTTGATCAAATAGCATTCGATCAGGGGAAGAATTCGACCACTTATCTGTTCGAAGTTGCATTTCGATCATTCCTTCTGGGCTTGATCAAATAGCATCGATCAGAGGGTTTAATTCGACCACGTTCTATTCGACAACCAGATCAAGTTGCATTTCGATCATTCCTTCTGGTCTTGATCAAATAGCATTCGATCAGGGGAAGAATTCGACCACTTATCTGTTCGAAGTTGCATTTCGATCATTCCTTCTGGGCTTGATCAAATAGCGTCGATCAGAGGGTTTAATTCGACTACGTTCTATTCGACAACCAGATCGAAGTTGCATTTCGATCATTCCTTCTGGGCTTGATCAAATAGCATTCGATCAGGAGAAGAATTCGACTACTTATCTGTTCGAAGTTGCATTTTGATCATTCCTTCTGGGCTTGATCAAATAGCGTCGATCAGAGGGTTTAATTCGACCACGTTCTATTCAACAACCAGATCGAAATTGCATTTCGATCATTCCTTCTGGGCTTGATCAAATAGCATTCGATCAGGGGAAGAATTCAACTAGATCGAAGTTGCATTTTGATCATTCCTTCTGGGCTTGATCAAATAGCATTCGATCAGGGGAAGAATTCGACCACTTATCTGTTCAAAGTTGCATTTCGATCATTCCTTCTGGGCTTGATCAAATAGCGTTCGATCAGAGGGTCTAATTCGACCACATTCTGTTTCATGGGAGTAGATCGATGATAACTTCTTATCCAGAAGTCCGATCGATCCCAAATTTTGATGGTGCATAGAAGACTCTATGAGAAACTTCTCCACGAAATTTCATGTCCATCAGAGATCTTTAAGGTCGAATTTGACTAGAAAAGAGGCTCTGTCCAGAAGTTGTTTCAGCTTACCCTCATGGGAGTAGATCGATGATAACTTCTTATCCAGAAGTCCGATCGACCCCAAATTTTTATGGTGAATAGAAGACTCTATGAGAAATTTCTCCAAAAAATTTCATCTCCATTAGATATCTCTAAGTTCAAATTTGATCAGAAGAGAGGCTCTGCCTAGAAATTGTTTCAGCTTGCCCTAATGGGAGAAGATCGATGATAACTTCTCATCCAGAAGTCCGATCGATCCTAAATTTTTTATGGAGAATAGTAGATTCATACTGAAACTATGCCTCCAAGTTTCACCTTGATCAGATGTTCAAAATATCACCAAAATCATTGCAAGTAGCTCTGTTTTGCTGAATTTTAGCTTGACATACAAGCAATGAAGATGGTTTCTAATCCGACGGTCTGATTGATCTCAAATTTTGATGAACAATCGATGATTTGTCCCGAAACTATTCCTTCAAGTTTTAAACTTATTATAAGTCAGAAAAACTCTCATCCAAATAGTCGAATGAGGGCTAATGACTTTGAAATCTTACTAAGTTCTTGATGGATATTCCAATGGGCTGTCTATCATGCAACGTACTTTTCCTCAAGCTAAGGAAGTCAAAGATGTTATCACAAGTC
Organism: Pharus latifolius; assembly: GCA_019359835.1. NCBI lineage: Eukaryota > Viridiplantae > Streptophyta > Magnoliopsida > Poales > Poaceae > Pharus > Pharus latifolius. The sequence continues at coordinate 67,083,550 of CM033328.1, read as the reverse complement.
ATCCATCCATAATTTACATGTTGCTGGGTACTGATGAAGCAAAGACAACATGCTTTTTGTCCGTGACTGACGAAACCGGACACCATTCATGCCAGGTACTGATGAGACGAAGGCATCCATTTGTTCGCGACCGACGAGGCCGAACAACTCCCTGGCCGGGCACCGACGAGGTGAAGGCCACATCTTGTGATAACACCATAGACTGACGAGGCTATGGATTTGCATACTTGCATGCATGGGCATACGCATTGCATTTATTCATTCAAGGGCAAAGTAATTTTGAAGCTTGAAGACGACGACCATCAACACAGCTTAATCAGAGGTTTTCTGTGGACTTGTTCTGCAGATGTAATTAACCAGAAGCTTTTCAAAAGACCTGAGGAACCATGAACCATGCAATCCCCTGAGGCCAAGATGTACTTTCCTTTGGCCCAATAAAAGATTGTAAATCCCAAAGGGACTTGTAACTTGTAATTCTTTTCAGAATTAATAAAGTACAGTGTTTCCTAAGATTGTGCATTCTCTACTCTTTTATTTGTATACTTATGTATACTGGCACGCCCGCACCACGAAAAAGGGGGCCAATTTCCCAGAAGAGAGATCTTTCCGGCGAAACATAGCTGTTTACCAAGCTTACAACCCTGACAGACAAAACGCGACCCAGTCTCGACAGGACCTAAGACACCCTGACGCATAAGTGCAGATAGACGCGACTCACAGAGATGACCTAGTCGATATGCCACCGAAAAGAGTCGATCGCAGAAGCAGCAAACAAAGATGATGTAGAAGCAGCAGACGAACCATGTAGAGGTGGAAGATGAAGGTAATCCAACACATAGAGACGACGAGAAGAGTCTCTACGGCGATGGCCAGTACCAAGTAGCCTGCCTGTCCGACGATCCGGCACATAACAGAAAAGCTCATCAACCCCAATAAAACAACCGCGATCAACAAGTTGTCCCACAGAAATGAGACTCATAAATAATTGTGGAACATGAACAACATCTGGTACGGTAAATTGAGCAGAAGAAATGTAGCCCTCAGAAGTAGCAGGCAAGGAAGTACCACAGGCTGACCGGATGTGCAGGCCATCGGTGACCGGTTGACACGCGGTCAACTGGGAACCGTCCGGCGTGACGTGGAAACTGGCACCGGAATCTAAATGATAATCAGGTGAAACCATACCTATCGGCGAAGTGTTGCATGTAGGCCTTCATGCCTAACCCTAATTTTGATGATTAATGAAAACTAAGTATTTCAGACTGACTGTGTTTTTGAGATTGTTTGATACAGAGCTCCGTTGGGAAGATATGCGAGATGAACAAGACGAACCCAACGCAAAAGAAATAAAAACACAAGTCGCAAGAAATAAAGTTGAGATGCAAGTCACAAAAACGCAAAAGACCTAAGGTAATATTGTTTTTATTTTTACCGATCTCGGTGTTTGGAGTTGATCGGTTTAGGAAAATTATTTTTAGATTTAACCGTACTATAAAGAGGGGGTTGCAAAAGTCCTCTCTATATCTCCAACATAAACCGAGAAACTTAGGTCATTGCATTGCATTCTTTTCAGATGGATTTGATTTGAAATTTGTTTTGAAAGATTTGAATTTTCAGTTGAGTTTTTGACAGCAGAATAGTTTTTGCACTTTCTAGAAAGATCTAGGCAGATCTGATTTTTGCTTTTGTTGACAAAAATATATCCCTTAAAATTATCTTTCAAACGAGATATTAAACACCTCTTTTGGATTTCTGGATTTAAAGTTATAGCTATTTTTGTTCAGGCTGAATGTCAGTTTGCTGAGCTGACTGTCAGTTTGCTGAGCTGACTGTCAGTTTGCTGAACTGACTGTCAGTTTGAATGTCAGTTTGTGTTAACTAACAATTTTCCAGAGAGTGTGTTTCTCGGGCCAAAACTTTTTGTACTAAACTAACTGTCAGTTTGCCCATATTGACTATCAGTTGGGGTTTCGACCACAGCTGTTTTCATCTGAGTTTCTGTAAATTGGTCGAAGTTTTTGGTCGAACTGACTGTCAGTTGTGGGTTTCAAGTTTCCTTAAATGACCACAAACGGCTAGCCTTTTTTTTATCCGTAAATTTTGTCGGCCGTTGTGCACGTAACTGACTGTCAGTTAGGTGAACTGACTGTCAGTTAGGTGAACTGACTGTCAGTTAGGTGAACTGACTGTCAGTTTGTGCTGCTAATTTTCAGCCCTAGCTCCAACGATTCTTTTGATCCTTGAGGCTAGGGGTGTAATCGGATTCGGATCTAATCGGATAATCCGGATACCGAATTCGGAAAAATCGGATCCGGATGTCTTTTCGGATATCCGATTATCAATCGGATTCGGATTCGGATATATATCCGATTATTTTCGCGGATTCGAATTCGGATCTGGTATGAAATATTGGCTCCGGATTCGAATTCGGATTCGGATAATATCCAAATCCGTTTAGAATTTAAGTTTTGATTTTAGTTCATATAAATAGAAAGTAGAAACCCTCAAACCCTACCCGTTTTTCCTCCATTCCTCATCTCCCGTTGCCGCCCCCTCCCCGTCGCCGCCCCCATCCCTCGCCGACCCCGCCGACGTCGCCGACCCTGTCGTCGTCCCCACCTCGTCGCCGCGCCCTATCCCGCCGATCCCGCCGATCCCGCCGATCCTGCCGACGTCGCCGACCCCGTCGTCGTCCCCACCCCGTCGCCGCACCTGATCCCGTCGATCCCGCCGACGTCTCCGACCCCGTCGTCGTCCCCACCTCGTCGCCGCCCCCTCCCCGTCGCCGCCCCCGTCCCTCGCTGCCGCCATCGATCCTGCCGACCTCGCCGACCCCGTCGTCGTCCCCACCTCGTCGCCGCGCCCGATCCCGCCGCGCCTCGTTGCCGCCGCCGATCCCGTTCGTCGTCCCCACCTCGTCGCCGCCGCCGATCCCGCCGATCCCACTCGTCCCCACCTCGTCGCCGCCGCCTCCCCGCCTCCCCGCCGTCCCTCATCCCCACCTCGTAATTCTTAAACACAAGGAAAGATATGTGGTGCAAATTTGAAAGAGTGAGATAAAATTAAAATTATTGTGTTATAGATGAGATTAATAATAAAATTTTAATAAAGACAATTTTATAGAAATAATATGATGTTAAAATTTTAAAACAGCAGTATAATCCGAACAACATTCGAATTCGATCCGAATGAAGTAAAAATCCGATTCGAATTCGAATTCGATAACTATCCGATTCGTATCCGAATCCGAGTATATCCGAATTCGTATTCGAATTCGATTAAAGTTAATAGGATTTGGATTTAGTATGACCAATATCCGACCGAATTCGATCCGATTACACCCCTACTTGAGGCTATAAATAGGGGCTTTGGGAATGTATTTTATACACCAAGCAACATTCTAGTCATATTCACTCTTAAGCTTTAGTGTTTTATACAAAATCTTGATCTTTTGATCAAGTCGAGTGCTTTTCTGATCCACCGAGTGCTTTCGTTCATTACATTTGCATCCTATTAGTTTCTCGGTGCGTGTTTGGAGGTCTAGAGAAGATCTTGCTGCCTATTACTCTTAGTGAGCGCCCTCACTTAGACGGTTTGGTGGCGTGGCCGTTGATCTCTCCAGTTCGTAGATTGTTGGAGAGGCTCGGCAAAGTTGTACAAGGCATCGGTGCTCGCCTTTCCGGAGTGGACAAGGAGCAACCACTAGTTGATAATATCCTTTGTGGATATTGGAGCGAGACTCAATTTACTTGAGTGCTTCAACGAGGATTAGTGGAGACTGGGCGAGTCTCCGAGACCTCGGTAAAAATCGTTGTGTTCGTTCTCTCTTCCTCTTTCTCATATTATTATTTGTTCTTGATTTCTTTATTTGCAAATATTTGTTTTAAATTGAAGTTTTAAAAGCCTCTTATTCACCCCCCTCTAGTCGGCATCCTTGATCCTACACGAAGTAGGCGGAGTGGCCAAGCCAGCGGACGCACCAACAGGCGGCAGAGGAGTAGGAGCACCAAAGGTCGAAACAGTGGGAGCACGCTACTGATGAAGATACGCCTGAAATTGAGAGTTCTGAAGACGCAACTCGTGAAGCTGCACCGACATCACCTGAAGCTGAGTGGTGAAGGAGGAGGCGGCATCCTCCACAGAGGCAGCAAAAGGGGCAGTACCTCCACGAGGAGGTCGAGGCGGACGCCGGTCAGAAGCGGAGTCACCTCGAGGGCGCCAAGCAGGCGGTGCCAGCTCCGGATGAAGCTGGAAGCAGCGCGCAAAGGTATGACCCCGCTTCTTGCAGTGAGTACACACCACAGATGCACGAGAAGCTGCAACAGCTGGCAACTGGGCAAGAGAATCAGTAGACTCCAAGGTAACAGCAAGAACTGAGAGGTGCTGCTGAGAAGCTGGGGCCACAGGTGACTGAGTGCGTAGACAGGTCTCCACAGCAAGAACGGCTGCAAGAGCATCGTCCAGAGTCGGCGGAGTCACACGACCAAGCAGCTGGGCACGAATGCTCTCGAACTCCGGGCGAAGACGCATGACAAAGGCAAACATGCGGGATCTCGCCTGGTGACCACGAACAGCACTACAACTGGAGCAACTGGGGCTCAGAGAGGGGGCAAGTGCATCCATCTGACGAGTAAGAGCACTGAAGGCACTGTGGAACGCCTGCACAGACAGATCCCCTTGCTGGAGATACTGAAACCGCTGCTCAAAAGCATACAACTGATCAGAACTGTCCTGTACGTAAAGCTTCGCCAAGTGCGTCCACATCGCCTGAGCGGAGGGAAGCATGGCAATCTCCATTCGAATGTCCATAACCACGCTGTTGCAGATGAGCTGCATAGCTCAATCATCATCAGTGACCCACGCCTTGGCCACGTCTGAGGGAGTCGTGGGAGCCGTCTCGGTGATATGAGAGAGCAAACCAAGACCTCTTAGATTGACATACACGGTGGTAGACCACTGAGGATAGTTGGACCCATCAAACTTGACATCCAACACAGGAAGAGCATCACGCGCCATTGAGAGGGCTCAAGTGGCGCAACAGTGTGGCGCAGAAGAGATGACGAGGAGAACAGTACTCAAACCCTAGCCGAGTTGATGTCGCCCAATCAGCAGCAAGGAGAGCTCAGTCTGTGGCGGCGACGAGGGACTGCGGGCACAACAACGGGTAAAACCCGCGCGGCAACGGGGGGCTGGCGGCTAGGGGACAGACAACGAGGAGCTGGCCGCGCGAAGTCGGGCGACGAGGGGCCGCAGGGGCACAACAACGGGTAAAACCCGGGCGGCAACGAGGGGCCGGCGACTCCGGGACGGGCGACGGCGGCCGGCCGCGTGGGGACAGGCGGCGAGGGTTGGCGACAGGGGCCGGCGACAGGGGCGGCGTCGCGAAGGCGGGCAACTGGAGCCGTCGGCTCAGGAACGGGCGACGAGAACGGGCGACGAGGGGCGCGGCAACGAGAGGCCGGTGGCTCGGCGATGGGCGACAGGGGCCGGCGGCGGGGATGAGCGACGGGGGCAGCAACGAGGGGCCGGCGACGGGAGCGACGGGGGCAGCAACGAGGGGCCGGCTACGGGGGCGGACGACGGGAGCCGTCGGCTCGAGAACGAGCAACGAGGGGCGCAGCAGCTCGGGGATGGGCGACAGCAGCCGGCAGCTCGGGGACACGTGGGGACCGACGACGAGGAGCCGGCGGCATGGGGGCACATGCAGGGTTAAAACCCTTGCTCTGATACCATGTGAACAGAGATAAAATCTTAATCAATATGGGAAAGAATCCCTCTCTTTAGTACTATACATGGTGGGTCTTTTTGGGCCGGGCCGGGCCGGGCCTCATATACACACACATATACATTAACAGTAAGAACATAATTAACTTAATCAGTTTTGAATAGCAGTTATCTAGCATAATGCAAAGTATGATCCAAAAATAGAACTGTCTCACAAAAAGTCATGGTCAAATAAATTTGATCATTTCAACGCAAAATTACATGGAACCTGGACTTAAGGATGAGTTAAAGTCAACAAAATCAAAAAAGAAACAAACAAAAGCACCTGAAGCGAGGGAGATGGAATTCCATGGTAAGTGTATTCTTGTGGAATATCTTGGTTTCTTGCCATCCTCTCTAGAATTCTAACACAGTTTGGAAGGTAATTCCAATATCCTTCAGCATTGTTAGATGCTAGTGCGACAAAAAGGCTCATGACAGATGTCAGCACCCCTAGGTCACATTCATCTAGGAGTTGCGACATACAATCAGACCTGATATGTGACATGAAGTTCGACAATTCATCATCAAGTACTAAAAATATGCAAAAGCTATCATATTCATACCAGCCATCAACATTCAAAACATCAGGGTTCTCCTATAAAGCCGCAGAAGGCATAGCGCGGCCTTCTTTCTGACAACAGGTCGACAGCTACTTGAAGTCTGATATAAGTCATATGTGTTCATCAGTCCAATCTCACACAGGTGAATGGAAAGGGGATAACAAACAGAAATTTGCTCACCTACAAGAAGTTTCTGGACATTGGGGACCAATGACTCTGAGAATTCCTTCCCACCAATATTACCTACCTGAAGAAGATTTAAGTTATAAAAAATGCTTATAGAATGAGCAAAAAAGTGTAAATAGCGTAAATAACTAAATTTCCGTTGCACATGTTCTAATTCATGGACATCATGTAAGAGCAATTGTTCCTAAAATTTTAAATTCCTTCTAAACTTAGGCGGTGATGACTTTTACATGAAGTACATGGCAATTTGCTTTTTCTTAGCTCTGAAGCAGCAAGTAAGTACAGATGAAGAAACTGTTACAAAACACGAAAGACGAAAAGGGTAAAAGAAATGCTGCATTTGGATTTGTCAAAGACCAATTACTATGTTATGAATATTTGGCACGCCTTCAGTTTTGATTGTCTAATTTCCATAATCTGTCAATTTTTTTCTTAACGTTGGATAGAATTCGTCTTGAATGGAACCTTTTTCAGCTAAATCAGAAGACACAGAATAGGAGAGTAAAACAGAATGACTCACCATTGTCAATGCTAAACACTGGAAGCTCTCATTTCGTCCTATTATGTCACTGCGTACTGTATTTATAACCATTCTTAAGAAATCATTGTTCTTGTTGAGCAAACAAGATTTCACAATGTACCCAACCTGCAACGTGAGTCAAAAGCATGAGGCAAACCCAACAATATGCAGCATGCAAGTTTGGAAGCTGTAACTGATTGGATCTACTGTTGTTTGTTGTGCAGTGCTGTATCTATGCTTGGAAAATTTGTACTGAAAAATGCCCAGCAGGTAAACTTTTAACTAAGCATCCCTACTATCTTTCCTTGCATTTTATTCGTGATATTTGATGCAGCCCAGGTAGTAACAAAATAACTTTTATGTAGACCTAGCTATTCTCTAATGCTACATCAAATTTCTAGAAAATCAAGTAATGGCTTGAAAATCATTTATGTAGAAGATCCCTTATGTAGGTTGAGACATAATTTTATGTTGTGCATATTGGCAAATGGCAAGATAGTTTATAGTAAGGGAAGTGCTTCAATACTCTTCCACAAAAAGTTTGCACAACTTCTAAAGTCAACAAATGGCTCAGGTTAAATTATGGTAGTTTTTCTAACTACCTCATAGAAATGCTATTTTAGAGATTATTAACCCGCCTAGAATCCTTGTAAAGCCCGTAACCACCAAATTTCCCACCTACCCAAACCACCACAACCTCTCCTCCCACTCGTGCCCTCGCCGTTCATCTCCTTGCCACATGCCACCATGTTTGCACCTCTAGCAACCTCCATCAACTACTCTATTTGTGTCTGCAATTTTGCTCTTTTATGAGTGCAGAAAATCTTGTGATGCCCTCCTGCGTGCTCTAAGCTTGGATCCTAAAAATCCCGAGATAAAGAGAGAACTATGGTGAGCTCATTTGCCTTTTGAATGCCCTTGGTGCAAATACGATGTTATATTGATCATATGTTTATTCTTCACTCTGTTAACAAGATGTCGCGTATTAAACAATCATTGCCTCAAATGCCATTACACACACAAGCAATCTTGTGGAGCGGGATGCGACGTAGCCGGCATCGTTGAAGAACGGGATGCAGCACCATCGGTGCTGTAGTCTAAGAAAAAGCAATCTCATGGAGGAAGTTAGGGTCTACCACTAATTAAGAGACGTGTGTTTTCTTAAGGGGGCATTTCGGTCTATGTTATTGAAGAAAACAAAAATTCAAGAAATACTATCATTTTTTGCATTATTAATCTTATTCTGTTGGTATCCAAAAAATTTTTTGAAAATGCCATTTTGATAAAATCAAACAATTTGACTCGAGTCAAAATGACATTTATATCTTTTTGAAAATGGCATATTTTCACACAAATATCATTAAATAAGTTTATTCTTTTGGGTATTTTCTTGAACACCTTTAGATTATATGTCTTGGGCAACAACAAGGTGGCCAATACTCATCTATCAATGTGTGGGCAAGTGGGGCAATAGTGTATGGGCATGTGCGGGCGGGCACACATGGCTAAGCACGTGCATGCGGCATGCATGTGGCAGCGTTGGTAGCAATGCGCGCACAGGCACATGTGGCCGTGGGTAGGCAAGTGCGGTAGCGTGTGCAAGCGGGCAACAATACACACACGGGCGCGAACAGCCACGTGTGGGCAAGCGTGGTAGACAAGGCATGTAGGTGTGCTCATAAGCAAGGACCACATCACATAGGGGCGTGTGGGTCACATGTGGGCATGTGTTGCATGTGACATGTGGGTAGACACGATGGCCGATGAACGACATGGATGTTGATGGTGAGTATCTTTTGATATGTCATTAATGAAACGCAAACTTTCGTTGCATAGATTGCAAACAAGAACGAGTTGGCTTAGTACAACAAGAAGACAACTGTCATTGAGGTGTGGTCATATCTTGTTTGTATTTGATCATATACTTCAATGTAAAACATGCAGGGAAAAGATAGCCAAGAGTATTATTGGTGTTTTTAAAAAAATAAGTCAACCGACTGGTTTTTTATCTACCAATCCAAGCAGAGATGGCCAGTTTCTAACAATAACCGATCTGTTCTCTTCAGAAAGTTGAAACCTGGGTCTAATAACCCATGAAAAATACTAATTTACCCTTAACTAGAAATACATACGCAAACTTTAAGATTCCCACAAGTTTTTTTGGAAGAGCACTGAAGCACTCTCCGTATATTAATTACGGTGTGCAAAACCCTCTCTCTTTTTTTTAGACTAAAACCCTCTCTGATCTCTATTGCTCGTTAATTTTGCTTTTGTTAGATGAAAATATAGCTAGCTTCTGATTTGTCTGTGCACTAAGATTATGCCTTGCTTTTGTAGTTCCATTGAAATTTCTTATGACCGATTTTACTTGACCTTTGTTCTTTTATAGCTGCGGAGCCTCACAGGAATCACATCGTTGTAAGGTTAGTGAGATTGTTTGACATATCTCATGGTGTGTTGTCTGTATTCCCAGTGAAGAATATAAAGCATCTTTTTTGGCCCTTCTTATCTGTTATAAGGAATGGCAATGTTTGTGTACCTGCCTTTGTTGCATTGAAGGTGCCCTTGCAGGCTTTGATAGTTTGATTCTACGCCTGAAATGGTGGGTTGGAGACCTGATCAAAGCCTGCTAAAGCTAATCTGGTAACCTGCCCAACTCTGTTCCTGAGAAACGGCATAGATAAATGCACAGTTACAAGTTACAACCAGAAAAAAAAAAGTTGAAAAAGAAAACCAGAGGAAATGTTATATTTAATATACATAACGATTGTGTAGTTACTGATTCTAATGCTGCTTGTAAGTTACAAAATTTTGCTATAAGTATCTCCCCCCTCTTGCAGGTCATTCACAAGAAAAAAAGGTTGGCAAAACTGTGTGCCAACATCAGTATGTATGCTCCACAAACACTTGCAATGTCCTCCCTCCTCTTGTGCCTCGTGATCCCCCTGCTCTGGCCGGCATCTGCCGAGGCGGGGAGCTACGGCCCTGCCAGTAGCAAATGGCTCACGGAGTGGCCGACCGCCGACCGGCCCACGTCGGCAGGACCAACACCTGAAGAAGCACAAGACGACTCCGCGGCTGGAATTCCGGTGCAGAACCAAAGGTTCAGGCCTCACTATCCTGTTGCACTCAGCCCAGAAGCGAGGCGGGAAATCGAGCACGAGGCTCGCTGCGGCCCGCGCATTCCACTGGTGCCGGGCGTTACATTGCCGACACGGAAGCCGCATTGCAACGACGCCAGGGACGGTGGCGTGATCAGTCTGCCGGTTACCGCGTTCCTGCCACGAGCCTTGGAAGCCATATTTGGCTATTGATACCATGTTATGTTACATGCTAAAGAAAAACAGATACAATAATTTCAGTGATGAAACCAATATTGTCATGGCAGAAGTTTCACACTATCACTTGGACGTTATTTTGTGCTAGGGGAAGTTTTTTTTTTAATTTTATTCAACTAATGTACTGATTAAGATTTAAGAAAATATTGTCACTTTTATTCATTTATTACTTTTCAGAGATTGGAATAGTTTGTTACAGAAGCTTATACAAGAGATGTTAAGTACCAAAATATTCACAAATAAGCCACAACACGAAGTTTGGTGGGAATGGAGCTCTGATCTTTAATGGATAGCACTCCGCCGCTACAGCATGAAGTAACGAGTCCATGTAAAATGCTTCATTTAATCTTAGCTTCAAAACAGCACCGAGAAATATAATATCATATCCCTTTCCAAATTACTTCTGCTTACAGAAGTAGACGGAAACTTAGTAGATAAACCAAAAGAAATAACTAAGACTGCACATTGATCGCCGTTTCCCAATTCCACTGATTTATGGGACCAAGAAACAAGAACCTCTTCTGAGTTGTAACTGGCTGTGGATAATGGTACCAGTCATAAGAAAGTCTCTATCACACCACAAACATGTAACTTTGAGTGTGTACCCTTTTCTAATGGTAAAGCACAAGTACCACATTACAACGATCATGAAGCTATCTTTGGAGACATGTTCTGCAGAAGACTGGTGGTGATTGTAGCTATAACCACCATCTGCAGTAGAACACCTGGCCGCGATAACAAAGGGTGACAGGAGAAAGAAGTTAGCAACATGCATTTTGTCAATCACTGTATTGCTCTTCAAAGAGATACATCTGGAACTTACCAAACCCTACACGAACCGCACCAAACAGTACATAGCTTGTTATGGCTGCCGTGCTTTGCTTCGCAACCAGACAACAATCAACTTTTAATAACTGACGAGATTCATACTCTGAACTCTGAAGGACTAGAGTGAAAAATGTGGCAATAAAACAAAAGGGCAACTCATAACCCAAAGCAACTTCTTCAGATGTCATCAAACAAAAGAAAAACTTATATCTAGGTCAAATAAAATTGACTGAAACCCAAAGCCACCTCAAGTTTAACTGACGTCAAATACCCAATTTACCAGATACACAAGGAAATTGGATAAATGTGCAAACCTTGGTATCTAAATCCGCCAAGTATCACACTATCACTTGCACGTTCTTTTATGCTAGGAGAAGGTTTTTTTTTTTTTATTCAGCTAATTTCAGTGCTCTCCTAATTATAATTTAAGAAAATATTGTCACTTTTATTTATTTGGATCGACAAAGGAAAAATTATTTTTATCAATTTCCAATTTTGATATTAACCAATAGATTTTGATCTAATAACTACAAGTTGATCCAATAGATTTTAGAGTGTCGTATTTTTTAAATTGTTGCATTTTCTTATATTAAGTTGCCTTTTTTTTAATTTATTGTATGTTTTAAGTTGTTGTACTTTTTTATTGTTGTATTTTTTTTGGGTGTCGCATTTTTCAACTTCATATTGTTGTATTTTTTTTTAATTTTTTGGGTGTCACATTTTTCAACTTCATATTGTTGTAATTTTTTATTTGTTGCGTTTTCTTGTTTTATGTTATCAAATTAATCTAAATTGTCGCATTTCCTTATTTTAAGTTATCATATTTTTTAGATTGTCGTGTTTTCTTATTTTAGACTATTGCATTTTTTTTTACTTGTCATATTTTTTTAAAAAAATTTATATGTAAAAGTGTAAGTATCATAGTCATGTTCTTATTTATTTACTATTTTTCGATAGAGATTAGAATAGTTTGTTACCAGTTTATCGTAGAGATGTGAAATCTTAAAACATTCACAAATAAGTTACAAAATATGTTCGGTGATAATTGAACTTTAATTTTTAGTCAAATAATTCAGAAGCCACATTGGTTGACACATATTGACAATATTTGTCACTTCCATGGAAAGCTCTATGAACATAGATACCCCACAGCCCATATCACAATGATAGACTAGCTATTCCACGTAATGTTCATCATGCAGGGAAAACAAGTTGCATAAGACCAACTTGCACACTTACAATTGAACTCCTCTAAATATCCAGTGCGTCTTCAGTGATTGATCGATCACAGGGAATCAACACTTCAATCTGGGGCCGAATGCATTTTTTTTTTTCCATGCTACATGCATGTCGAGCAGCCAGTTCTGTGCAGCATTATTCTGTTCTCAGCCTTCTGCGGCCGCGTGCAACGGACGAAACAGTCACTAGTGGATTGCTACAAAATTTAATTTGTTTCGATCGCATCCAGCACAAGGCGAGCGTGACACCTATCAGATACATTGGGTGCTAGCCTAGTATATTGGTCCCATAAACATGTTGTTGTCTTGTCCTGTAGGCCAGGTGGTCTGCACCTGGTTCTATGCACGTCGATGTGGCCATTTATGAGTGCCACTTGTAGAGAACAAAAGACACATTTGTTCTCTGTTCTTATCGGCGTTTTTTTATTGGCTTTTGTATGGAAACCTGGTGACTCTGGTCAGAAAATAAGAAATGCAACAGTTGTAACTGTTAGTATCTGGATTGGGTTTGATTCTTACCAATTATACTGAAAAAAAAAATCAAATAAACACTACCGAACATCGTTAATGGCAACAAGGGCTCGTTATAGATTTAGGTTATGTGCTACAAATGTGTGTATTTTTTTTTACAGATATTAGGTTAGTAATATCGAGATTTGATTTCGTAATTTTCTATGTTTTCCTTTTTTAAAAAAAACATACCCAAAAATGTTATTATTGATGGATTGGATTAGGTTCCACCAATTACCCAACAGAGAAAAAACTCAAATCATCTTTGACTGATACTATAGTTAAAGTCTCAACACTTGTATTTATGAATTTAAATTCTATATCTAAAAGTGTGTGTTATATAAATTATTTCCAGAGATTACATCGATCAGACTAGAAATGTTCTGTCTATTTCTCATACTTAAAAAAAGGCCCACCCGTAGTACAATTATTGAACGAGTAAACCTCAGTCCTGTTCATCCCACGTTCTCCGAAGCAGCCGATGGAACGGTGACTATTTTTTGTCTCTTGTTCGTTCGTTCGTTTGTTTTTTAGGAAGTGACCATTTGTTAATATTTCTTTCTGGCACGCACACGTTACATCAGGTAGATGCTGTACGTAAATTGTTAATTTGCATACAGCGTGGCCAACACCCCACATGTCACGACCGTGACAACGAAATATCTCAGAATCCATCGACCAAATCCCCCAAAACTGTGGCCCGCGTGCATGTCGGCCATGGCAAAGCTCACCTTCTGATTCACACACATGAACCGAGCCCATGCCTCACCCTTATCCTTTCGGCCCTATATAAACAACACGCATATGGCCATGTCTCACACTCTTCACACTAGACACTTCACACAACGTACGTACGTACCAAGAAATGGCACGTAGCCTCTTGTTACTTCTCCTTGCCCTCTCGTGGTGCAGCACCACCACCACCACCACAGCACGGCAGACACCTAGTGGTAGTGCCACGGGCACAGCCAGCTACATCAGGTCCTCGTGCGCCGGGACCGAGTACCCGGCGCTCTGCGTGGCGACGCTTTCCCCGTACGCGGCTACTGTCGGCGGCAGCCCGGCGCGGCTGGCGTGGGCCGCGCTGACAGTCAGCCTCGGCGGCGCGCGGAACGCATCGGCCGCGCTGAGGGACATGGCGGGCGGACCCCGCATGGCGCCCCCGGCTGCGAAGGCCGCGCGGGACTGCGTGAAGATGCTAGGGGACGCGGTGGACATGCTCCGGCAGTCGGTGGAGGCGATGGCCGGCATCGGGCGGGCGGCGAACGTGCGGTTCCAGGTCGACAATGTGCGGACATGGGCCAGCGCGGCGCTTACGGACTACGACATGTGCATCGAGGGGTTCAGGGCGGAGCCGGCCGGGGGCGGCGGGGCGAGGGAGGTGGTGCACGGGCACGTCTCCCGCGTCGTGCACCTGACGGCCAACGCGCTGGGCATTGTCAATGGCATGTCCAAGCAATATCCTTAGGTTGTATATGTTGTGGTGGTGGTGGTGGTGAAAGAGAGGTATCGTGCATACTATCTAGATGTTTTGTGTGATTGTTGAAGTTTTGATGTCCTCGTAGTATAGATGGGTCGGTGGTGTGGTGTAGCTGCTGGAAGATGTGAAAATAGTATATATACCCCATCCATTGTACAATACAGAGCATACAAATAATTTCTTGAATCTTATTAAAAAAACATAAGATGAGTATGTGACTTATTGATATTTTTCCTGTTTTATTTTTATTTATTTCCTATTTTTTACTTTATCATTTATAACTAATCCCTCCTTAAACGTTCTCTCTATTAATTTTATCTCATTGTTCTCTTAAACTTTGGAGCCTCTTAATCTTAACGCATGGACAAACCAACAATGTTTGATAGCTGAATTTATCATCTGAGCATAATCATATTGCATAAACAGTAGTGACAGAAGGTGCAGAAAGGTCATGCTTGCAATTTGCAAATTCTAAAAAAAAAAAAAAAAATGCTTGCAAGGGAGCATGCAGGATTGCACGTATCACTTGCCCCAAAACCCAACAACCAAGAAGAAAAAAAGAGAGAAAAGCTCAGCTGTTATTCTCTAATGGATAGCATTACGCCACTACAGCATGAAGTAACGAGTCCATGTAAAATGCTTCATTAATCTTAGCTTCAAAACAGCATCGACAAATACAATATCATATACCTTTCCAAATTACTTTTGCTTACAGAAGTAGAAGGAAACTTAGTAGATAAGACAAAAGAAATAACTAAGATTGCATATTGATCGCCGTTTCCCAATTCCACTGATTTATGGGACCAACAAACAAGAATCTCTTCTGAGTTGTAACTGGCTGTGGATAATGGTATCAGTCATAAGAAAGTATCTGTCACACCACAAACATGTACTTTTGAGTGTGTACCCTTCTCTAATGGTAAAGCACAAGTACCACATTACAACGATCATGAAGCTCTCTTTGGAGGAGACATGTTCCGCAGAAGACTGGTGGTTGTAGCTATAACCACCATTTGCAGTAGAACACCTGGCCGCGATAACAAAGGGTGACAGGAGAAAGAAGTTAGCAACATGCACTTTGTCAATTACTGTATTGCTCTTCAAAGAGATACATCTGGAACTTACCAAACCCTACACGAACCGCACCAAACAGTTCATAGCTTGTTATGGCTGCCGTGCTTTGCTTCACAACCTAGACAACAATCAACTTTTTATAACTGACGAGATTCATACACTGAACTCTGAAGGACTAGAGTGAAAAATGTGGCAATAAAACAAAAGGGCAACTCATAACCCAAAGCAACTTCTTCAGATGTCATCAAACAAAACTTATATCTAGGTCAAATAAAATTGACTGAAACCCAAAGCCACCTCAAGTTTAACTGACGTCAAATACCCAATTTACCAGATACACAAGGAAATTGGATAAATGTGCAAACCATGGTTTCTTGTTGTTATTCGGGTTAAGAGGGTTAAGATATGTGTATAAAGCTACACCTATCACCCAGCTCAGCCATGTGGGAAATGACGTGGACAGCAATAGTCACATTTCATATATATCACTACCTACCTAAGATATTTTTCTTAGTAGCAGTATAAGATTTCAATAATTAAATATGTTACACAAGCATCTTATATTTGTCCTAAACCTGATTACAAAACTTGTCAAATCTTCTATTGCTTTACCCATCATCACTTCCAATAAGTGGACAATTCAAAATCACAGCAGGATAATTCCAAAGACTGATCTTGGTCCTCAATTTTGTACACCTTCTACGAGTTCTACCACATGACAAACATATCAATTCATGACCTCTTTAGAAGTAGTTCTAATTGAGAGTGACAACTCACAGATGATAGATGCATAATAAAAATCACACAGATAAAAGAATATGATGTAGAAAGGAGGAAAGCCCGTAGTGAAACATGCATGCCCACAAAATCTGGAGTTTTAGAGTCCAGAGCGATCATACATTCATATGTAACACATAGAATTAACTATTCAAGCCTGACTAAATTTCAATGATTCCCGAATAGCAGTCCAAGGAACTTCTTAGATGACCCAAGCAGTGGTTGAAGGGACCTCTTGGATGACCCAAGAGGGACCTTTTAAATGATCCAAGCATTATGACCAATTTGATTTCATATATGAATACAGGATCAAATTGGCCAGGTTATAATCCAAATTTTAGAACCACCACATCACAGAACAGTTAAATTCATATTGCAAAAATCAAATAAAGACCCCAACACTGCAGGCTGCAGACGACACCATTGCTCACAATTTACTTGATAAGTACTGCAGGGCCATGGACAGGTCTCTGTTTGTATATATGGGGTCAATGGAACCCACTGGATCTAGGGAAAAATTATAGTTCTAACACTTAGGATGCGACGCGTGCATGTGTGTGTGTGCAAGTGCATTCAATTCTTGCGTCCAATTTAAAACAAACATGCTAGATAACTCTTAGGATGCCATGGTTAGTCACAAAATGGACTTTGGCAGGGGTTATCACCTCAAGAGCCCGTGCAGAATTACTATAGTGCTACGTCAGTTACAATGAATGTTTGGTTCAGCATTCGACTATCCCAAGTCACAAATAGAATTTGTATCTGAGATCTTGCTGTAGTGCATTGATAGGACTAAATCCAAAACAGCAGGGTTTTAAACTCATCGCAGACCATTTATATTTTAGTACAAACAAACATTCTAGCAAATACATCATCTAAACAAACTTATCATAGCTTGCTTTGCTAAGAAAGTCGAAGAATGTTTCATGTCTTATGGTTTTACTTGAGTAACTTTCCAAGAGGAACAGATATTGAGCTAGATACACTATACCTTCCAACACAATACAAAAGCATTTAAGCTATTTTGATACCTTGAGGAACAACTCCGACCGAATAATGCACGCGACGGAGAATGCCACAGCTATGGACGACAAGCTCGTGTACAGTCTAAGGAGCAGCGCCTTGGTCCGCCTCCGCCCTACCAAACACCAAACCACAACGCCAAACAACAACATCAGCCCAAAGCGTCAAACACAGTCCAAGACCACACCAATTGATCCAAACAAAAAACACCTAATTCGCCTATCACAACGGCCACCATCCCCGCAGCCACAGACAGCAAGGCGAACTTGTTCATCTCGTTTTCCTTAGAAACGGACAGCAACAACAGCACTCCCCCGGCCACTTGGCTCAGCGCCTATAGAGACAGGAGTGAGTCTTTATCATATCAAGAACTGCAATTTGCAACAATTGCAACATTGCCCGGTGCTCGTACCTGCAAGACAATGAGGCGGGCGAGGCGAGATCTGCCCTCGGCGACCTTCTGGTACCCTGCAGGTTTGCAAGAATCCGGAGGGTGACGCCATGATGGATTGGATTGGATTAGAGAATGCGGTGAGTGACTATAGTAATTGTGAGGTTTTGGGGATTTTGCTTACGGGAGTCGACGACCATGCGGTAGGAGAAGTCGGAGCCGTCCGTGCCGGACGGGCGACCGGCGGCGGCGCCCCGTCTTTGCTGCATCGGGAATGACGAAGAAGCCTGGCCTAACGCGAAAAGTCTTTGGGGTCGGGACGAGGAGTTCGCACAGAAAAACCTGCCTCTTTCGATTTGTGCAGCAAAAGAACACACCTTCCACCTATCATTACGTCTTCAAGGTTGTGTTGCGTAAACCGCTCCGTTCGCGGTGAGCACCAGATTTGTCTGTTCGTTCCTCTTCACTTTGGTGTCTCCAGCCGCACCGCTCCGGAAAAGCATCTTACACATACCCTTTACAAGAAGATTGTGTTGAATTTTTACCTATTAACCTATAAACTCTTCATCTACAAATACCAAATCCGCGTTCTAGTGTATTAATCATCCTCAAAATCCAGAAACAATTCATAATGTCTCTCAAACTCTCACCATCAACTTACACACAATAATTCTGCATAAAAAATTATACCATGCATATTTGAAAGTAAAATTATGTTATTGAAACCGAGTTATATAATTACAAACTTACAGTTACTCATTTTAATATGAAGCTACTAAATTTCGCTTGTGTTGGAAAATAAAAGTTTAAGTTAAGAGAGTTTGTTCAAAAGGAATTGGGAAGAGAAAGAATGAATTGAATTTTCTAAGTATTTTTAGTATATAATATCATACCAAACTTGATAGATGGTGGAGGAGGATACACCATCTAGGATGAATGTGTCTTCTTAATAAAAGGGTAGCAAAAGAATTGTTGAATATATCATTGCTTGTGTTTTATTTAACACTGTCATTGAATATTTCACAACCATATTGCTTTCAAAAAATATTTTCATTCTTTATCAATGATGGTAATTTTGTTCAAAGAAGTGTCTTCCTTCATAATCAATTAGAGAAATATGAGATATACCTCATGATATCAGGAACAAAGACAAGAGAGGTGTAGCTCAAGAATTAAGCACACCAAAGTTGGAAAAATAAAACTGATAAAAGAAATGTTTTGGTGTGTCACGTCGTGTGTTATTGTAAATTAACTGTAAGATTTTTGATGAGTAAAATGTTTTGTGTTACAACTTACAAGTAACAAAATTAAGAACTATAATCCCTCGTACCTTAAACTGAAATTGTATAAGTTTGGTTTCAATCAATAAAACCGGGTTGGTGGGTGATTCCTTCTCTAAAACACGATTAACTTCACCTACTCATCTCCTTAAAAAAAGCTTCACCTAGTCACAGCAGTATTTCCTCAAGAAGGGTTGCATACATCAGTAATACGCCTTCTGCTCTTGATTGCTTGAATGTTAAAGAGGCTTCCTTTTCAATAAAGCGTGCCCATGTCGTACGCCTTCACACAGGGACACAGAAACACACACCCCACAAAAAAATAAAAACACACACACAGAGGCGCGCGCTTGGACACACTACCACCTACTCGAGGACTCGAGGGCCTGCGATGGACGCCGCCGCCGCCGTAAGCTCCGCCTCATCCGATCCCGCCACAGCTACCACTGCGCACGATGCCTCAACCGACCCCATCGGCGCCGCAGCCGCCGTCGACGACGAGCACGACTCGAAGGAGGTCGTCCTCCGCCGCTACTTCCTGCAGGAGTGGGAGCTCGTCGCCTCCCTCCTCCGCCGCATCCTCGTGGCCGGCGGCGTCGCCAACCCCGCCGACGTCCACAGGATCCGCTCCA
The DNA here is from genome assembly GCA_019359835.1 of Pharus latifolius. Taxonomy (NCBI): domain Eukaryota; kingdom Viridiplantae; phylum Streptophyta; class Magnoliopsida; order Poales; family Poaceae; genus Pharus; species Pharus latifolius. The sequence continues at coordinate 67,063,947 of CM033328.1, read as the reverse complement.
TCGTAAGCGGCGCTCCCTCCATCCCCTCTCCTAGTGATCCCCCATCGCTAACCCTATATATCCACGAGAAGAAACTTGCCTGTTTTTTTATCGCTACTTACTTGCGTAATAACCGCATGCACGAGAGTTATAGGAAAATTTTTGATCCATTCCCGCTTATAACCGCATGCACGAGCAAAATCTGAAGAGGTCGTGTATACTTGTAAGCTGCAGTCTTAACGGCTACCACCTCCTCTTCAACTGTTGCTAAACGCTGGACTCCAACAGAAGACGAGTAGTTTAGAATGCAATTCAACTTATCAGGTAAACTTGTTACGGAATGTGGATTATGTAAGTTTGGATCAGTTTCCACCCCTATTGCTAAACGTAAAGCAAAGGCTTAAGAAATCACAGGAAGTTTTGAGCTGAAACCTGAATACTTCATGCAAAATTGTAAATTCTCAACCCTAAGTCCCAGAAGAACATATAGCTTTGATGCAGCTTTCCTGAGTTTTTTTTGGTTATTTACTTGCAAAATGCGGATTGTAGAAGAAATTTGAGTGGTTTTGTCGTTGGTTGCTCAATATTGGAGGAAAGGCTTTAGAGATAATGCAAAACTGTAAATGCATGAGCAAAATGAGTCAAATTCGCTTTGTTTACTTTAGATAATCATTTCCACACATAGCTAAACACTAGGTCTCCACGATAAAAAGTGAAAAAACATAGTTATTTTTCTGTCAAAAAAACATAGTTCTCAAGCAATATGGGCTGCTTTTGTTAGTTTAATTATGTGAAAATTTTGAATTAGAATGAAAGTACTACCCATTACTGCCTCTTTGGCTTAATATAAGAGTGAAAGGTCTACAGAACTTGGAAATTGTAAGCGCTCTAGGAAACAATTAAGTAAAATTTGCTAAATTTGAACAAAGAACTATCACACATATCCTGGTGTCGGCTTGAAGGAAAAAATAGTTGGATTTTGATCAATTGGTTAGTTATCTTTTCTCTAAATCCTTCATGCTTGAGAACCATGTAAAAATAAGTACTATCATTTTTTTGTCGAGCAATAGATGGACAAGTATCAAGAAGAGGGGCAACTTCTAGAGCCATACCTAGAGAGCATCGTCTCACCACTTATGTCGTTGGTTCGGTCAAAGACAATGGAACTTGGTGCTAGCACTAATGGGCTTCTTGACATCATCAAGCCTCTGTGCATTATCATCTACACGCTGGTCACAGTGTGCGGGTACAAAAGCATCATCAAGTTCTTCCCGCATCAGGTTTCGGATCTAGAGCTTGCAGTTGCACTCCTTGAGAAGTGTCATGCAATGAGCTCAGTGACGGCTCTTAGGCAAGAGAGCACAGGAGAAATGGAGACCAAGTGTGTTGTTCTGTTGTGGCTCTATATACTGGTCTTGATCCCATTTGATATCTCCACTGTGGATACAAGCATTGCTGGTGCTGATCAGATGGATGGGGCAGAGGTCGTTCCGCTGGTAACAACGATATTGAACATTTGTAAGGATTATCTCTCCAATTCTGGTCCAATGAGAAGGATGTCAGGGTTGTTGCTTGCAAGGCTCTTAACTCGTCCAGATATGCCAAAGGCTTTCATCAGGTACCTCAGCTCTTTTGTTTCACCTCTCGTGCATGTACATTTTTATATGTTGTAGTACCTTCCGCATTTCTATTGATAATGAAGATTGATTATCTATGAGATGATTGAACATCACTAATCATCTCTATTCCGTTGATAATTGGTTTATAACTCTATATTGTACTACAAAGGACAATGTTTTGAGTTGCCTTGATTCTGTTTTCAGTTTTATGGAATGGGCGCACAAGGTCTTGTTGTCTGTCACAGATGACTTTGTGGATCAGTTTAGGTCAATTGGTCTAGTGGAAGCTTTAGCATCAATATTTAAGGTTTGTCTTTATCTTTTCTAATATTATGTTCTTTAATATCAAACTGCACATATAAGATCTTTTCCTTGGTATCTTGCATTTTTTTGGAAACCTACTGTCCATTGCTCTGCTATTTTTCTATTTAAAAACTAGTCTGGTTTTACACCTATGATTCTTTGTGATTGCTGTCAAAAGGGAAAGAAATGAAACAGAGATAACTGCAAAGAAATTTAGCTTTTATGACCTGCATCTTCTGAAGTTTCACAGATATCATCTGTTTTGTTCTTACTGTTGCAGGTTGGAAACCGGAGGGTGCTATCTGATTCTGTTTCTGGTACTTGGAATGATTGTTCAGTTGTGATGAAGTCTACTATTGCAGCCAGAAGCCCCCTTCTTAGAAAATTTCTGGTCAAGCTGGCCCAGCGGGTTGCTCTCATTAGCTTGCCTCCCCGTTCGCCATCATGGCGCTATCAGGTTTGAAATCTTTTATTGTTTTTGTACCACATAAGATTTCACCGTCGTTACTCGTCTTTCAATCTTTCCTTTAAATCATTGATGATAAGTATTAGATTTCTTTGTTTAGGATGGTGAATTTAGAATCATTTACAGTATTTATTCTTTTGTAAAGGCATATGCCTTTTCTAGAGTACCTAGAACTTTTATGTTCTAGGTAAAAGGTGGTATGTTGCTGGAGTACCTAGAACTTTTATGTTCCCTTTCCTGGTTCAGTATAGAATGTAATAAGACATTAGACTGTCAGATGTGCTTGCGGTCTGATTAAATTGTATGTGTCAGAGAACTTTGATTCATATCCAAATCAAATAAAACATTGATTAAATACAGACTTAGAAACCATGTATGTAGTAGCAGTTGGAGAAGAGCTTATCTCCCATGCTGGAAAACCTACAGTGTTTAGACATTTATGCCTGCTCAGTTAAGGAAACATTCATATCCTGTATTAATTTAGCATTTACTACAATTCCTAAATCTGTACTCTAAACAAAACTTATGAAAAGGTGTCTTGATTTTGTACTTCGATGCAAAAATGTTGATGCTAAATCAGTCCTGGGAGTTGCTTTTGGGCAGAAGTCTATAGGAAGTAAACTTGGCCGAACATTTATGTATGTTCTTTTTTTTGTTTGGAAATATTTCATGTTTAAGCACAATTTCCATGGATTTCTAGCAGGAACTTTTTCCTATATTTGATTCTATAATACCTCAACTACAGTGCTTTCTATGATATTTTATACTTGCATGATCTGGTGTCCCCTGGGATGCTAAACATATGACAAGAAAAGGCCCTGTCAGGGAAGATGTTTCTCTCATAATGCTTACTGGTTTCCCTCATGCAGTCACTAAGTAGTTCACTGGGTGAAAATCTTTCACGTTCTACTGCTGGAAAAGGGTCTTCAAGTGGATTTTCCCTACATGTGAATTACACTGATATGACAGACGTGTGTTCTTTGGAAGAAGAGATGGATGTTCCAGAAATTGTGGAGGAGATAATTGACTTGTTATTGACTGGTTTGAGAGATTCAGTATGTTTTCATCCTAATAATATGCTGTAAATGTTTGACTTTGTTCTTTAAGTTCAATTGCGTTGAAATATTTCAATTAGTTATCTTGTCTTCTGCCTTTTTACTTCCTGTAGGTCCATTCTTCACACTTACACCTCTTACGAGTAAATAGGCTGTTAGGAACTTGCTCTCATTTCTTTCTTTCTCCATACATGTTGATTGATCTCATTTTTATGTAAGTACCTTAACCTTCCATCACTGCACTTCTTCCTAACATTAGAAAATTTTTCTCCCCCGTCTCTGAAGAAGGCTTTGCTGATCAGGAACCCTTGGTTATATGTTAATTCAACCAGGAGCAAAATATGCTATTAATCCAGAGTATTTTGTATCTTGGACTAGAAATGCCACACACTCTTGTTTTGAATTTCTCAAATTGCTTGTGTATCATTGCATTGTAAGTCCATTTGTCATGACTTCTCTTGATGGGTTGGAAGAGAGATGATGAAATTGTTTTAGAGGGCATTCCTGGAGGTTAATTTTGCATTACCAACTTGTTGGAGTATCTGCTGGAGATCAACATCTCTGCTACTCTTAAGGACATAGCTGTCCTCATTTATGGTTGTCTGTAGAATAAAAAAGATCTCATAAGTGAGTTTATGATAATCTGGATCGAGAAATTGGACCCTCTGTGCATGTTTCCTATGATACTTATGTGCATGTAAAAAGTACCAATGGCAGCTAAGTTGTAGCTTATTAGGATATAAAATACAATGAGTTAGCATAGTCCGATCAAGTTTTTTCATACTCAAGTATTTTGTCTTTTGGGCCTTGAACTCTGCAGTAAATTCTCAAATAAATCTTTCTTGGCTCTCTGTGCAGGATACAATTGTGAGATGGTCTGCTGCCAAAGGAGTTGGTAGGATAACTGCACGTTTAACACCTGCACTATCAGAAGAAGTTCTATCTTCCATCCTGCAGCTTTTTTCTCCTGGGGAGGTCTGCAAATCGTATAACTTCTGAACTCGAAAGCATCGTGGCAATTGTTAGAACGTACAAGAGTTGTGAAGATTTTCTTAGCTGCTTATATCATTTGGTTTACCTCGGTGTTTTGGTTTCCCTCTCGGCTATCAAAATTTTAAGTTTTCTCATTTAGTGAACCACTCAAGTAGATGGCTTATTCCATTTTTATTATGAAGGGTGATGGTTCGTGGCATGGAGGCTGCTTGGCTTTGGCTGAGCTCGCTCGGAGAGGGTTGTTGCTGCCTTCTAGCTTTCCTGAAGTTATTCCTGTAATAGTAAAGGTATGTATTAAAAATAGACCAGAATACCTTTATGTATGCCATGATTTGATTATTTTTGCTTGATTGCGTTAAAGATGATGATTATTTATGAACTCTTTACTTGATATGTAGAATGTCACTCAATGGTCGGTGCATGGTATATTTTTGTGGCCTTAATCACAATATGTGATGTTGCTGCAGGCATCCCATGTGAACATATCTATATTCTGATAACATATTTAAGGCATCATCCTTAAATATTGATACCCTAGTAACGTGATAGTTCATCAACATATGTCTAGTGTCAAAATTCAATTCATATTAGTTTTGCAGGCTTTACACTATGATGTGCGAAGAGGTCCACATAGCATTGGCTCACATGTAAGAGACGCTGCAGCATATGTTTGTTGGGCATTTGGGCGAGCGTACACCAACTTGGATATGAAGACTGTCTTGGAACAACTTGCTCCCCACCTTCTAACTGTTGCATGTTATGATCGAGAGGCAAGTTTAGTTTTCATTTGGTTGTACATCTGTAGCATCCTCATGTAATAGTGCTTTCTCTGATGTCATATTATTTTGACCATTAGGTCTTTATGTGCCCTTTTTCATATTATGACGGCAGGTTAACTGTAGAAGAGCTGCTTCAGCTGCCTTTCAAGAGAATGTTGGAAGACAGGGGACTTTTCCACATGGCATTGATATTGTGAATACAGCAGACTACTTTGCACTGGCTTCCCGGTCAAATTCTTATCTTAGTGTTGCTGTTTCTGTTGCTCAGTACAAGGAGTATCTTTATCCCTTTGCAGAGGAGCTACTGTGCAATAAAATAACTCATTGGGTATTATAGTTCTGTACAGAATTTTTATGTTTCAAATATGAATGCTTTTTAACCTAGATTTTCCACTCCATTTGCTTATTTTCAAATGTCCAGTGCTGCAATCCATTCGACCTCTTGACTCCACCCCATCCTTGGAATTTATATCTAAGTATCACACACTCAAGAATTTGATTCTAATTCAAATTTGTAGCACTGTAAAATTGATTCCCACTACTAGTAAATGCTCAAAAACTCAAGTGTTTAAATAGTGTTAACTCTCTTGTAACATCAAATTTGTACTGTCTTCTGAGACCTTTTCAATTCTTGTCCTTCAGTATTTTTTCCTCTTGTTTTACTATTGATTATGCAGTGCATCAACATTCAAATTCTTCTTTCCAATGAAATGAACTTCTCTCATGATATTTAATCTTTTCATTCTTAGATTGTTGCTCTCCTAAATTATGTCAAGATGAGCTAGTGATTTTTTTCTTTCTAGGAGAAAAGCTTGAGGGAGTTGGCAGCTCAGGCCCTTTCTTTGCTTGTACAATATGATATGGATTACTTTGCTGGATGTGTCCTAAAAAAGTTAGTTCCCTGCACTCTATCATCAGATTTGTGCACTCGCCATGGGGCCACTTTAGCTGCTGCTGAGATTGCTTTAAAATTGTATCAGCTTGGGTTCACTTTCACAACTGGTAAGTGGTTAGTTCTTCCATATGTAGATTTTTCAAAGTACTTTTCATTTAAGAAACTTTCCCAAAAAGTGATCTCACATTTATCTTCTTTCTTCTGTAGACATGCAGAAAGCTTTGTCTGGAATTGTCCCCGCAATTGAAAAAGCACGCCTTTATCGAGGTAAAGGAGGAGAAATCATGCGCTCTGCTGTTTCCCGATTCATCGCATGCATTTCTATGGCTGGGATATCCTTGAATGAAAAGACAAAGAGAAGTTTGTTAGAAACCCTTAATGAGAACTTGCGGCACCCTAATTCTCAAATACAGGTGAATGACCAAGTCTTCCATTTAATCTCATATTAGCAATTAACAATGGCCAGGATAGCAGTATGAGTGCTTTGATGTCCATTCACTGAGAAATAAGCCCTTAATGGTACAATTTTTGTTGTTCCTGTTGTTTGATGTGCCACCAATGCCTGATTAGTTTGTATGCTTGCACTTTCGGAATACCGCCCAAACATTTTAGTGATCATTTGCACTGTGGACTAAGCATTTTTCAAAATTTGTGTCCAGTGTGTTGCTGTTGAGGCATTGAAGCATTTTGTTCCAGCTTATCTGGTTTCCTCTGGTGAAAAGATTGCTGATCAGATCATCTCAAAGTACCTGGCATTTCTAGATGACCCAAATGTTGCAGCAAGACGAGGTGCAGCACTGGCCCTTGGAATATTACCATACCAGTTCTTGGCATTGAAATGGATGCCTGTCATGTGTAAGCTTTGTAGCTCATGCACAATTGAGGTAATTAAATAGCATATTAACATTTCAAGTATTAAAAAAAAAAGAAAGAACGAAGGAATAACTTGCACCTTTGAAGTACTTTTGGAGCACTGGAGTTAAAAAAACTCTTTGTTTTGGTCTAATATGCAGGATAAGCGTGATGATCCTGATGCTGAAGCACGTGTAAATTCTGTTAGGGGGCTAATTTCTGTTTGTGAGACATTAACAGCCCCTATTGATCAGCGCTTAAATAATGGAGATTCTGTGTATGCATGCATGAAAGATAAGGTCATGCAAGCTTTCTTATTAGCACTTGATGATTATGCTGTAGATAACAGAGGAGATGTTGGTTCTTGGGTACGTGAAGCAGCAATGAATGCCCTTGAACGGTGCACGTTCATCCTTTGCAGGAGGGATAGTATCGCCCTGGAAACAGCACCAGCTGCTGTGCTAGATTCTGAACCAGTCGATACAGGTGCAAAGTCAACTAGTACAGTACATCAGCTATTTGATTCTGGTATTGCACAGAGTCTGGTTGGAGGCATTGCAAAACAGGCAGTTGAGAAAATAGATAAAGTAAGGGAAATAGCAGTCAAGACACTGCAAAGGATTCTGTATAACCAGGAACAATTCATTCCATTCATACCTCACAGGGAGCTGCTGGAAGAAATCATTCCTAACAACACAGATCTGGAGTGGGCAGTAAGTCACTCTTAACCAACTTCTATTTTGATTTGATAACTAATACTAGAAGATCTTGCATTTAATGCTAGCATTTGGTACATTATAAGGATTTCCTGTGATGCCTTTACCTACAATCTTTTAATGCTGGGCAACATACTTTTTTTTTTTTCTAGAGACCATGGGCATCTTTTTTTAAGCTAAGATCCTAGGCATCTTGGAAATGAAATCTGGGACTGACGGACTGTAAGATTCACACGTTGGTTGCAAATCATAAGTCGCTTTTTTTTATTTCTTGGATAGTTATTCCTTACTTTTTATTTAAACAAATTTTGATGCTTCTTAACCATATTGCCTTAGTACCAATTTGCACTCCAGTAACCATTTGGTGCATATTTGCTGACTAGGTTCCTACAGTATCATATCCACGATTAGTGAAGCTGCTTCAGGCCAGCTGTTACAGCAAACCTGTGCTTTCAGGGCTTGTGGTTTCTACTGGTGGTTTGCAGGAGTCTTTGAGAAAAGCTTCAATGCCAGCTTTAGTAGGGTATCTGCAAGATTCAGATAGCAACACAAATAATGAGGGGAAAAATAGGGAGTACATATTGAGTCTTGACCTTCTATGGATTCTTCAAAAGTATCAGAAGTGTGACCGCGTAGTTACACCAACACTGAAGGTAACAAAATCTCAACTGCATTGCTGAACAGCTGCATATGTCATGCATGCAGATGCTGGTAATTTTGATTAGGCTTTTCTACAACCATTATATGCTTTTGTGAACCATCAATTGGCTGAGCTTGGACAAGAATTGAATCAGTGAAATGTGGATAATCTACATCCTAGTGACCTACTAGATGTAGCATGTAATCCTTTATAGTAGATTAAAGTTGAGTTGTTCATTGTTCTTGTTATTGTGGTAGTCTATTTAGCTGATGTGCTTTCCGCCAATAATTTCTAGTGCAATCTTTCTAATGTGCAGTCTGTTCATGTGTGGATGGTGATGATATTATCACCTCTCATAGCTTATTCTAAATTTTTCATCTTGATGATCTTAGTCAGTAAATTCACATGATTTCTCTCTTTTTCTACTTTTAAGCTCTCATACTTTTTTTATGTACTCTTGAATTTTAATGGGGGCCTTCTATTGCAGACTATTGAGGCTCTCCTCAGTAAAAAGATCTTCTTGAAAATGGAGGTGAGTTTATTTGCCATGAAAGAATTATTTATGACATGACATGACATGAATACCATACTTATGTTGAGCTTGATTATTTTTGGAGGTGTTAGCTGAAATTTCTTGTTTCAGTGCTTTTGGTATGCATAATACATGTTAGAGTAGGTGGCAGTACTCGGTCTAGTGACAGATAAAAGAGTCAATTCTTTCTTTTTGGTAATTTAAGATTGAGCAGCATAATAGGACATGTAACAGCAGAAGAGCAGGAAACAAAGGTAAGGGTTGTCAAAAGTCAGAACTATTGCTGCACTTAGCATCATCGTTTCATGTCCATCTTAGGTCCTTGATGTAGGAGGATGCCGTGTATCTTTTGTCTGTTGTCTAAAAGAAAACTATATCCCCACTGGATTTTGAGGAATTTTAGTGTAGGCTAGTGTGGGAAACAAATAGTGCATCATGTCACATGCTTTAACTTGAATGAAGTTCTAGGGAATAGTATTCCCTCCATCCACAAAAACTTGTTATGGTATGCGTGTAGTCAAATTTTTTTAACTTTGACTACATGAAAATGACATAATTAGATTCATCTTAAAAATACTTTCATAATATTATATTTTTATAATTTTTACTAATATATTATAATAAAAATTAGTGATCAATTTTATTTATTGGAGATCACGAAAAATCAAACATAACAAGTTTTTGTAGACGAAGGTAGCAACAATTACTATGCCAACTCATGTGGAATACATTAAACTTGAAGTTCATAGTTAGGAATTAGTACTGTGAAGTAATATATATATACATAACTTGATGCAAAGTAACTTAGTTATTTCATGTCGGTTAAGTACATTTGCTGTTAAGAGAATCTTTTCCACGTCTTAGTTGTATCCTGCAAAGTATATTCTTCTGATCTTTCAACATTTAACAGGGGCATGATGAATTCTACAGTGAACTAATAAATTTGCTGTGCCCTGAACTGAAGGGATCAAAGGATTTCTCAAAGTTATGTGCAGGCCTCTCAATCCTTGGATATATTTCTTCACATCGGAATGGAACTGACACTAAGGCATTCTCTCAGCTCCTTTCTTTCCTGGGCCATAGATACCCCAAGGTGATTTACCATCTCCCAGGATATTATATATTTTACCCATTCCATAATGCAAATGCAATGACAAACGAAGTTCTAAATATTCTGCCAATTTACAGATCCGGAAGGCTGCAGCTGATCAGGTGTACCTTGTATTGCTGCAAAATAATAATGTGGTTCCAGTGGAGAATATCAATAAAGCCCAAGAAGTACTCGCAGAAACATGCTGGGAAGGAGATGTGGAGGAGGCAAGGCTTACGAGGTCACACTTAAATGTGATGGTTGGTTTCGGTGTTGCCACTTCACAAAAGTCTGAAAATCAAGAAACAAGGAGAAAAGTTGACGGACTAAGCGCGGTTTCGACTGATGAAAATAAATCTTATTCTTCATTGGTTGATTTCACTGGATACTAGGGAGCCAGTTGCTGTCATTCCCTTATGTTTTGACGAAAGGCAGCACTTGTACACTTTGTACATCACTAGTCTGATCACCATTTCTTGATTTATTTGGTTTGGTTTGATCTGTTATTTGTAGCATTTTCAGAGAAAGTATTGTACCGGCTCGTGATGAAATTTTTCTTGTTGATTTCTTAGAAGTGGAAGGGTGCAGCTGTCATGATTGGAGAGCTCGGACATAGTTTGAGTTTGTAAAGTGTGAGCTTCGTCTTTCTTATTCAGAATCGACTTGAACCGTACCTGATTACTTGGACCATCAACAATGTGTTTAGGCCGATTTCGCAGGCAGACAGATGGACCTTTGTCCTCTACAATTTGTTTGTTTGCACTGGATGTGGTTGCTTTCTTATTATAGCGAAACGGACCACGATTTGGTTTATAATTAGCTATGGTTTAATTTTTCACTATTCTGACGCTCTCTTTGATAGGCCTGACTTTTTTTAATTTCTTCCACAATGTTCTTCCATTAAAATAAAAAAAAGGAGAAAGGTAAATAAAAAGTCAGTTTTTTTGGCAAATACCATAAGATAGGATGGCCGCAACACGGTGAAGTGTGGGAGAGATTCACCAAGCCCTTGTGGGTCTATCCTTATTTCTCTTGATGACCCTATCATCACAAGATGGTGGACGTTGGTTGACGGTGGTTAAATAGCAAAAGTGAGGGAACGGGGGAGGAGGTGAAGGAGATGTAGGTGACGGCAGTTGACAAAATGTGAGGGCGTGCAGGCGGAGGTTGTAGGTGTCGCGAGGGAGGGTGGGTTTTCGAGTTAAAGGAAAAAATGTAGTGTAGATGTAAACCAAAAAAAACCAATTAGCAAGATCCGCACACATTTAGTCCTTGACGGGACACGATGTCCGTCCTAACCATCATACTCCAAGAGTGGTTCTCGCGACCTTCCATCTTGCGTCCACGAGAAGCACAGCATTTGCCATCAAAGTTCAAACCTGCTTTTCCCGTACATCAACCCACCAAACCTAAACAATCGAGTATATTATTATCTTGGTCGTGCCAAGGATGCAAACGTAGAGAAACATCCTTGTGATACCTCAACCCATTATGTATGAAAGTTAGTCTATCTTGATACACTAAGACTCTTAAAGTAAGATAGAAATCTATGTAATATCTAGTGGACCAAATATACTAACTTTGAATTGATTTTTTATATGAACTTTCACAAGAATGAAATATTTAATGCGTGTGCATGGTCCATGTGGGGTGGCTGAACATGTGTCGGGCTCTGGAGCATTTCATTGTTGACAGTGAGTCAAATGATACCATGCTGCTCGGCTGTGCTATTGATCATGTGGAAGTTCTCCACCTCCGCGAAGTACTCAAAACTGTTAGAAAATATGAAATATTGTCACAGTTGTCCTTCTAATACAATAAACGGGAGCTGCAAGTCCACTGTGCAATACATCATACTCCTCCACATTCTTCGCCTGGCATATGAGACGCAAGAAAGGAGCTGGCAGCATTGAGCCAGAACGTCGAGCCGGGGATGGCTGTCCCACCGTGGCATGCTTTAGTGGCAAGGTTGGTCTGCGACCGAACAGACTTGGATGTCACTAATTGCCAAGGGGGGTTGTGCTGGTGAGGTGAGAACGACATCTAGGTACGCCGAGGCCGATGTAGGCAGACGTACATGCGGGATTGTGTGGGTGAGCTTCAATCGAAGGCAGCGGAGAAGATGAAGAAGATGGCTCCCCTCTAGCATGACTAGAGCTGTCAAATTTTATGACGACTTGTAGCATAAGGAGGTATACACGAGTTGGGATTACTACGTTCGGTTATAAACACAATCAACATGTTTTACTCTGTCGAAAAATTATGCCGTATTTATATGATAAATTAGTGACTTATATAGTAGAGGTTGTCTAAAGTACAAGTGTTCATGTTTTCTTAAAAATTTTATATTATTTATATTATACATCCAGATCTAATTTAGTCTCTATTGTCCCTTCCTCTCCACACTTCTTCTATCTCTCCCCTCCTCCTTCCCACCCATTGCCACTATCTATCTTCTTCTCCCTCGTCGACCGCTAGCGCTTACAACACTGCCTCATCGCACCACCACCATAATCACCACTCGTTCTCGTTGCCTATCTCTCCCACAACCGCCACCTCCTAGTGTCTTTACCTATAATTGATAGTGTCACCGCCGCCCCCACCTCCACTATAGAAATTAAGAAATGAGTCTAACTGAATTTTAGAGATATTAGATCTAAAAAATTTTTGATACAATTGTAAATAAAAGCGTAAACAATATTTATTAGTAAATCTCTATCTAATAACTAGGCCTAGTAAATTTTAAATGACGAAGACATGTCAAGTTTAACTATTTATAGTTTGTAAAGCAAATAGAGCTACCAAAATTTAATACGCTATAACTGCATGGCATGATTTAGGTAATTTAAATTGTTATAAATAAGTTTAGACCCTAACAGATTGAATCAATCCGAATGTTTAATAAATACATCGGGTCTGCATTTACTCAAATGACCTTTTGATACAGTATGATGCGATGCGAAATTACAAACCCAACACGACACCACCTGTCAGGTAAGGGCAATGCAATAAGGTTTGGGGCCGAGCCGTGGAAGCCTACCATGATGTTGTTGTGGACAGAGTACGCGGCGCGTCTGTACACCCCAGGACATGGTGAGCACAAGCGGCACGTTGGCGAGGGCGTCCGTAGCAAAAAGCAGCCGTGTCGTGGGGGCCATACACCACGACGTCGCAGCAAGCGGGCGGCTCTTGCCATGCGGGAGGCACGGCTCGTATTCATAGCCCGGGTTGGCTGTGAAATTGCGGTGATTCCTGTTCGACGAGTACGGATGAGGGAGCCTGCCAAGGTGGCAGAAAACCATGCTGTCGAGTATGCTTTTCTTTTTCTTTTTTTTAAAAAAAAAATCTATCATTATAAATATTAATATTCATTATATCGACAATAAATATCCTATCTTACACACCTCTAATCCTCCCCACACACACCCGAAGTTCCACTTGTGTTGTAATTATCTCTCTTTTTCTCCAAATTTTTTTAAGGAAATTATACTAAAATCAGATATTTATATCATATTATCACAAAACTGTAGATTTTAAAAAACAATGGAACATAATAGGTACTATTTTTTTTTTCGTGCTTGACCCATTTTTATTAAAGACTATTAGAAGTGATGAAAAATTAACATGCGAAACTCATCTGTCAGTTGGAGCTTGTCGATACCCACTTCGCTATGGACCCGTTGTGCCCATTCGTGTGGGTGCTAGTTGGCAACCTCATGCTCAAAATGTCGATGGTGCAACTGGATGTCGGCGTCAGCGCCCACGCATCGACATCGCCACGTTGCTGCAAGATCTGGCTCAACAATATACCGTACCATGTCGCTGCGGTGCTGATGCTGTCATCTCATGGTGGTGATCTTCCAATGGTGCCACGCAAAAATATCTCATTTTCTTGCCGCCTCTGCTTCCCAAGTCGAGCATGTGTTGTCGCTGAGAAACCAGCTGGCTACCGAGTCGTTTACTCCTCTCTCGCCCTCAGGTTGGTGGCCAAATCTGGCGGATGCCGTGGCCATATCTGGAGGAGATGACAGCCAGATTTGGCGGAGGAGGCCAAAGCGCGCATTAGAGGTTGCCGGCATGATGACAAAGGAGGCAATGGCGATGGTGCACAACTAGATTTGCCAGAGCTCCACCTGCTGCGTAGCATGAGTTGTGTCCAACTCCGCCAACTCATAGAGTGCCGGCTGGAGTTCTGATACGACACATAATCCTCATTGCTATTATTATCAAAGTTGGTGGTCAACGGAAGGGAAGAGTGGATTCTATGTGTAAGTGAGGGTAACAAAGAAAGATAGAGTCCAACGACAGATCCATCTAAGCATATAATGTAGAGTTGCACTTGGCCAGTAAGCACCTAGTGCGTCTCACTAACAATCGTTTGACAGAAAAGTGCAAAAAAAAAAAACCAAAAATAACATGTACCACTATTTTTAAAACCTGGAGTTTTGTAATAATATAGTACAAATATTTAAGACTTAGTGTAATTCCAACTTTTTTTTTTGCTTCATTTCTAAATTTTCTTATGTAATTATCTCTCAGCTTCATTTCAAAATTTTCGATCTTATCTCTAATTCTTTTTTTCGCAAGGAATCACCACGTCAGTAAGTGAATGTTTAGTTTGTAACCCAACAAACCCGACTTAAATCTCTGCTTTTAGAGACACGTTCTATTCTCGTCATCTCCATTGTCCAATTAAGGGAGCAAATTGCTCTGAAACTGGAAAAAAAAAATTTAAGTTTAACTACAAGATACCAGTACCCTGTAGTAATCTCTCATCTTTAATACCCTTCAGCTAAATTTTCCCATTATAATTTGACTAATCTAGATTAACATGAGGGAAATTAGGTTGGTGAGTTATCAAATGAGAGATTTTAAAATTCTCTCACCCCTCAATCGGCAATGTTAATTTCTATCCTAATGACCCAAACAGAAAATGTGCCCGCCCTTTGTTCGCGGAGGATATGAATCTCACAACGGACGGTCATGTACTACAATTTATAGTTTTATACTAGTGTAGGATCAGCAGTGTGACTCGGCAACAAAACATGTCACATGTAACACCAGAAACTTACATGACATATAACAACTTGGAGACGATGCCAATGATGCACCATACCTCAAGGCTCAAAAATAAATTTTAAGTTGTAATATGTAAAAAAAAAAAAATCACATCCAGAAATCTTGTACATTCCCCCCAAAAAATGACTTAAATAGTTCCTATGCGAAATCTGATGCCACAAGCATATCAATAACACAAAATGGGCTCCAACAAATGCACAAGTCCACCTCAAACACTCCTCATAGCTTGTATAAATCGATTCAAATAAATTAAAAACGTAGAAAATAACTCAGATGGGAGCAAATGGCAGCAGCTAGCCAGTGACACTTATAGGTTTATGATACGCAGGATATCTGGTCTAAATGGACCATCATGATGACAATTGACCAGAGCAAAAAATTGTGCAATCCCGGTGAACCTGTATCTGTTGCTGGTTGGTGATTATGTCTAAGTAATACTGTCACTAATTCAACCATGGAAAGACATCCGGTGATGTGGGCAACCGTGCTGTCAAAACCTCGACTCCCGTTTCTGTCACCTGTAGAGCATAGAAGGGGAAAAAAGGAAACAAAAGCAGATTCGCATGTCTCACTAAACATCAGGAAGCACATAAAAAGCTTTCTTAGAAAATAATTCTAGACAAAGCTACTACCATAGAAGCACAGTCAAACACTGGTAAACTACAGGTGATGAAATTCAGATTTGCACCATTGTAAGTAGTGCAACCTTCTATCTCAGCTGAACAGCCAACATTGTATTAGCACTATCGTTTCAACATTCTAACCAAACATGTCACATGAATCATGAACCAATTTGAAGGAACGAATGAAAATGGTGAAATCAAA
This sequence comes from Pharus latifolius, assembly GCA_019359835.1. Classification (NCBI taxonomy): domain Eukaryota; kingdom Viridiplantae; phylum Streptophyta; class Magnoliopsida; order Poales; family Poaceae; genus Pharus; species Pharus latifolius. The sequence continues at coordinate 67,048,124 of CM033328.1, read as the reverse complement.
ATACTTCAGCAACAAGGATTAATGCTCTGTATAGTAGTGTAGTGTATTTTAAATAAACAGTAAAACCAATTGCTTTGTTACATTTGGTTGTTTGGCAAGAACCCCAATCCCTTGTTTGCTATGTCCATGAGAAATTGTGGTTCACCAAATACAGACAACTGCATTCTCTCATTAAACTAAGAGAATCAACTATTAAAAATATCACAAATTTGGAATTTTCTTTTTGAATATAATGCAACTAATATGTTCACGAATCATAATCATAATTTATTTTTGCCTAATATCAAACATCACAGGATATATTATAGAAAATTTACTAGACACCTTGTCTGCTTATACAAAGTAATCTACAACTATATTATCATACTACTTTTATACAGCACTCTTGCCCCCACAACACAGCCTTCCTAAACTGGGCCCAATTCCTCTAAACAAACAGAAATGCTGAAATCAAAGACTTGAGCAACAGGACTAATTACTCAAAAGTCTAAACAAGGCAAGCAGAAATCGTTGAAAAAAAAAGTTACACTCACCAAAAGTGTGTGCTCAAACTGAGCACTTCGTTTACCATCTGCCGTCACCACAGTCCACTCATCAGGCCATAGACGGTCATGCCAAACTCCTGCAAATATGAAAAAATTACAATAAATTAATGCTAAAGGGCCCCAGTTATTTGAAGTCTGATTTGATAAAGTTGGTTTAGGAAAAGAACTTAGTAGGATCCAGCTGCACGTTTGCAAGTCTTGGAATTTGCCAGTATTACAAATTTACCTGCATTTATCATTGGCTCAATTGTAAATGTCTGCCCAGGTTTCATGATACCAACAGCCTTGTTTCCTACAAAGTAAGGCAAGCATACTTCAGATTGGGCAGCATTGCATGGCATTAGAAGAGAACACATTTTACAAGGATTTGCAAAGAGTAGTTGTTGTAAGAGAAATACGTGAATAATGAGGAATGTTTGGGGCACAGTGGAACAGTTCTCCTATGCCATGACCACAGTAAGATTTCACCTAGAAAGATATATACTTGAGTATGAGGCATATATGAGGAAAGTAACAGTGAAAAGGAGGCCCAGCATGATGAAGAAATATGATTTATTATATGGGATCAATCCAATGTGATACTCACCACCGAGAAACCTGACATCGATGCATGTCTATTAATGATTTCTCCGACCTCTCGAAACCTAACTCCAGGTTTAACTGTGCATAAAAAATGATAAGTTCAAATGTCATCTCCATTCCACAAAATAAGCTGATGTTCCAATATAGTAGAAACTTCAAACAAAAGAAGAGCTTCAAGTAGAGACCGCAAGAGAGCATCACTTTAAAATTCCTACATGTAAAGTAATAACCAATAACCACAAACACAAAGAGAAACTGACACGAGTGGTAGAGCTCAGCTAATTAAGCAACTAAAACAGAAACATCACCGATTGCAATAGCTTTCTCCAAGCACTCGTAGGTACATCGGACAAGTTGCTTGGAAGCTTCATCAACATTTCCAACAAAATATGTTTCGTTCAAATCTCCTGCAGTTATCATATATGCATTGTCAAAAAAACCAAAAATGGTAGTCTTCAGCGGTTAAACAGCGTAGATGGGTTGCTGAAACATTACCATGAACACCTTTGTAACACACAGTTACATCAACATTTACAATGTCACCATCTTCAAGCTTCCTGGAATAAAAGTTCAGATGAGGAACCAAAGGCGAATTGGCGATCTAATCTAAATACTTGGATGGCAAAATTGCAGATAGAAAAATAATAAAGCATAAGAAAAAAAGCCTGTGAAAGGGAAATGCATATTATCATCCAGACTACATGATACTGATATACAATTCAAACAAATCCAAGAAAACGGACGCTAGCTGCACTGCTGCTCATGCACAGCCTCGAGAATTATTTGCTTATTTGATTTGCTGCCGTCTTAATATTTGATACACAAACGAGGACCCGCTCAATTGGCATGTAACTGGTGGAGTAGTTGCCAACTTTGTCGCTTGACCTACATGCAATGTGTTGGATCCTGCATGCAAGGACTTAGACTTGGTCATCATTGGTGTGAATGGTTATCGTGGCGGTTAGCAATATGGGGGTTGCATGCAGCAGCATGCATGAGGACCCAGCCATGCGGAGGATCCGGCACCAATGGCAACAATATCCAATTTTCTTGGTTTATTAGTTACCTCATTGAGCTACAAATACTTGGCTATGTAATAGTTAGTGGCATCAGAGTGTAGTAGTTGTATCTCATTAGTGGTGTTATCTCATTAGTGGCGTGACAAATTGGAAAAATAGAAATACAACAACTACACTCTAACGCCACTAACTATTACATAGCCAGGTATTTATAGCCTAATGAGATAACTAATCAACCAAGAAACTTGGGTAATGTTGCCATTCGTAACCGGATCCTCTGCATGGCCAGGTCCTCATGCATGCTGCTGAATGCAACGCCCATATTGCTAGTCACCCCAATAATCATTCACACCAATGATGGCCAAGTCTAAGTCCTTTCATGCAGGATGCAACGCATTGCATGTAGGTCAAGCAACAAAAGGAGGCAACTACTCCACCTACTAATTACATGCAAGTTGAACAGGTCCTCGTTTGTGTATCAAATGTTAAGATGGCAGCAAAATAAATGAGCAAATAGTTTCTCGACGCTGGGATCGTCCTGGATTAGCTCAACATGAATTTTCTAGCCTATTCTCATTTAAGAGCCTGCTTTTACCCAAGCAAGCCAAGAATCCATATTAGTATAATAAGCTCAAAGTGCATAGCCCAACTGATCTTGCCTCAGTTCAACTCAAAATTATGAAGGGCCTAATGTCACCTTAGAATAGTGCATTTCAAAATTTCATGCATCATCCTAATTTATCCAGCTCACCAAACGAAGAAAGGTGGGGAATCCTTATATGTGTAAAGCAAACTTAGTAAAAACAAGATAAGCAAGGGACTTCAAAAAAATAAAGGTAAATTTTCAGATGCTTAAGACTAGCTTGATATATGAATTTCAAGAGGACCTGGCATCAGGAATTCCATGGCAAATGACTTCATTAACTGACCTGAATACAACAAGAACAACGTAAGCAACAGCATTTTATTGTGTTCCAGTGTTGGTGCAAACTAAGTATTAAATTAAAGACAACCTACGTGCAGCATGACTTTGGGAAGAAATGGTAGTTCAACGGAGATGGATATCCACCTGAGGATCAAGAATAGAGATCATAACAAAACATGAACAAAATAAGGAAAGAGAAACATGCATCTAATAGATAGCAAAGTATCGAAACTCTAAACTAAGTGTTCAGTCACACTAGGAACATAGCCTGGTTCTAATGTTCAATTTAAGAATGAAAAGTCAAAGTATCAGTGATCCCTATTGTAGTATCACAATGTATCAACTGTTAAACTATTTAATGTTCTATTTAACGTTCATAATAGCATTTGATGATGGTAATTCCAAGCTATACACATCACTGAATCAATAGAAGATTGATTTGCTGCATTTATGTCTAGACAGAAGGTCAATGACCTCTAGCAATTGTTTCCTCGTGAACCACTCTATCAATTTCATCTGTCGTAACTCCTGGTCTGATCACACGGGCTGCTGCATCTAAAACCTCTCTTGCAATCTAGCCATGACAATGTGGAATAAAAAAATGGTTAGGCAAGTATCACTATAACATTTTAACGCAAAATTGTAATGCCGCGTACTTACTCGACATGTTTCTCTCATCCGTTCGATTTGCTCAGGGGTCTTGATCTTCAAAAATAGCAGAACGATTCCAGCAAAGACAACCAATCATCAGATATCTATTTGGGGAACATATAAGCTATTGACAAACCTCTAAAGAACACTACCTCTACTCTTTTCTGCAAATCGCTATCCGGCTCAATCTTAGGGATTCCCTGAAAATGTTTAACAACATTAAGGGCAATATAAAAGGACATACCACCAGAAACAGTGCACAGGTCCAATATGATATGCATTTTTTCAGTTTGGAGAGCTATGTTAAGGTCAAATGGTAATGGCAACATGGTAGGCAAAAAACATATGGGGAACTAGACAACTTTGCAGAATTAGTGAAACCAAAACACATGGACATAGGCCCAATAATAATATTAGAAAAGGGAAAGAAAAAGATAAATAAATAGTGCAAAACAATAAGCCTTACATCAAGAGCCCAATCAGGCTTTTCAATTTCATCTGGAACCACACGCATCTTTGATATCAGATATGGTCTCAATGATCTGCAATACATAACAACACTCAATACAAAATAAGATGTGTATTAAGGTAGTCCTTCCTCCCAGAGTACTATTAAAGATGGTAAATGCAGCACCATTGATCAAAAGAACTCTGTTTGGCCGTGGTTTACACAGCCTCAATTTGCAAGCAAAGTTATTACTAAATGTAGCAGATTTAGTTATCAAAGGTAGATGGCTGCAAAAGGTGCAAGAAAACATGTAAACCAAACAAAAATTCCAGGTATAAGGTACAATAGGCAAATAGGTAAAAAAAAAAAGTGAAACTTTACCCAGTCCAATCAAAACGAGGAAGCTCCAATGTGCGTGTCCGCCCTTTCTTCAAACAATATTTCCAACCTTCTTCGGATTGCTGGGATGTTAGACCGGATGTAAGTGCTTTTGAGTTTGTGTGGACAGACTTGTGAGTGCTCCATGCTGCCTTGAAACAATCCTGTGTGCTGCAAGTGATTTGTGCATGTAAAAGACCTTAATGTTCTCGCTAGCTTAAAATTAGGGGTGGTAATGGGATGAAATCCAATCCAACCCTCATTAATAAAATTAAAATTCAACCCATAACACACCTTATAAAACCCAATCCAATCCAACTCACTCATTATTTCAACCCAACCCAACCCAACCCAACCCTTCCCCTCAATATGGATTCCACCCATTTCCAACTTGAACCTAGTCCATCCATTCAGTATTAATCATCAAAGGAGTGGAGAGGAAAAGAATATGAACCCAAATTGTTTCTTGGGTTCCAATCCAATATCAATTCAATATCAAACCAAATATTTCCACCCCAATCCAATCCAATCCAACCCTTTTTGGAAGCCTACCCACCAACCCTTTTTGCAAGCCTCCCCAATCTAGTCCGACCCAATATTATTTATCAACCCATCCAAAGCCAACCCATTCTAAATCCAATTCATATAACCTAATTTCAATCCAACCCATTAACACCCCTACTCAAAATGCAGGCTTCAGCAAAATGTACGATAGTTCATCAATCCCTAACATTTGTCAATCTAATGGTGAAAACTTCAAAGGTTCATTCAAAATTCAAACTACAGAAACTTGATGTCAAAGGATCTAAGATGCATTTTGCCTCAGGTCAGCTACCTATTACATGCACTCCATCTATGAAATAGCTCACATACACAAGCCATTAAAAATCGTCACTAATAATATTGCAATATGAAATGAAAAGGAACATGCCACGAACCAGAAAGCAGCAGCTTCACGAGGGAGCTTCAGTTGCGCACACTTGGGGCATCTGCAAAAACAACAAAGCATTAGTAATAACTCCAGCAAAGTAGTTCATCTACTAAAACACTTCTTTCCACAGTCTCATTTCATATAAACCATTCCTCTGCTTTTTTTACAATATTGCCCCGAACTTCAATCACAAGACAAGGCCATTGCCAACTCCAAGAAGTCTAAATTGCTGCGTTTTATTAACTCAAAACATCACGCAACTCCAAGAACTGATAGATTAAACCTCCGAAGTGATGGATTCATTAAACCTTCTAAGGACAAATAGTGATGGGAAGAGATGAAACATACTGAAGTAACGCAGGATTGCCGCAGCGAGCGCAGGAGAGCGACGACTCGGAAGCCCCCTTCTCCATATCAGCTGCACCAGAAGCACACAGCACCAAACCATCCCATTAGTAATACTACTTGATGGTTTCGAATTAAACAAAAAAAAAATTGCATCACAGGTATGACTGATTCAATCCAAGAAAAGAGAATGAACAAGAAATAAAGAAATCGGAGCGGGGGGAGAGATGACTCACCTGCGGCGGTGGTGGCTCGGGGGAGTGGAGGCTAGGGTTCGGGCGGGGGAAACTGGGAAAGAGGCCTAGAAGAACTCGGAAGGAAAGGAGGAGAGAAATTTATAGAGGGGGAGAAGACGACCTCGCCGCGTGGTGTTTTTAGCTTTACAATTAGAAGCGACCGAGCCAAACCGGCTGGCACAGTCGGACTTGCGGGACTGTTTGGTATGTGATCTTATTATTTAAGATCTGTCTAAATTATTTTAAATCATTTGAGATTTTATATTTAATTTTTTCTAAAATACATTTTACTGTTTTTTATTAGTCTTGAAACACATACCTCATGTCAAGTTTAGAATTTTTTATGACTCATATCATCATATAAGACATATCTTAAAACAATTCTTAAAATAAGAATAATTTTTTGGAATCACTTCTATTTTTCAGAGGGTGCATCCAAAATTAATCTGCGATCGGGATTATTTTCTCATCTTCTTAAAATGATTATATTGATAAATGTGATCAACTATAGTTTATGTAGATTACCTCTGTAATTTGTTCTTCAAGTTGGGTTGCTTATGATTTTATTTTTAAGATAGTAGGAGTACATAAAAACCAACTTCATAACTTATGATTTGTTGGATCAAATATTGTTAATTTGAATTGTTTATTGTAGTTGTGGGAGAGTCAGAAGACTATACATGCTAGAGATCATTTGATCAATAAGTTGATAGTTTAAATCAAGTATTTAGGACTGATGAAAAATTAGAGTTTCAGATTCTCATATGAGTGCAATCCCAACCATTTTTCCCGTCCCTTGTTAGTGTTTTGCTTTGTTGTAAGTTTTGTTATTGTACACAGGATTTTAAGGTGTGCTTTTGTTTTAGATGAAAACAAATGAAATATTGGTGAAAAATTACACTTATATTTGCTGCAAAGCAGTAAATTGTTTCTTAAGTTTATGAAATTGTATAGCTATCTCATTTCCGTTCGCCAAATTCAAAATTACTCTACTAAATACTTATTATTTATAAGTAATACATATGTCTAATCTAATGGGTGCACAACATAAAATCTTGTGATAGACATGATATGCTAGCAAATGTGGCATGGACTCCATGTACCCCGATCCATCACTTTCTAAACAAAAGGTTCTATAGGAAGTTTAGTGTACACAATAGAAAAAATTAACTTGATGTTCGATCTAAAATGGATAGTTAAACCAACAACAACATATCAAGGAATCCTTTTCAATATATAATTTGATTGATTTTGGTGGTTTATTTCAATATGATCTAAAAACTAAGATGCCTCCCAGTTAGTCCTATCTATTTTTTATTCTTGTAGCCTATAATTGTGATGGATTTCGATCATCTAATCACAAGTCCGATTGTAATACTATGTATTTTAGCATCTATAATTATGTCAAGTCTGATTTAGAATTCAATCCTAATATACATTTGATATTGATTTTATAGTGTATTTAGTTTCATTAAGTTTAACCATTGGTGTAAAAAAAAGAAAAAATATATATTATGTATTGATATGTTAGTAGTAGTGTTTCGCTAACTAGTCAGAAATTACTAGTATTTAGTTTACCTCTTGGAAATGAAGTAAAGAGAAATTATTTTATGCTATATCCATCTCTTAGAATATAAGAAAGAAATAAAATTGAATAATGTCAATTTTTATAAATGTTCATTCGCTTGAAAAAAAAATAGAAAGAAGCATATGTTATTAAAGATAAGATATTTTGGATGTCTCATTAAAAAAAATTAATAATAACAAATTTACCTATTTTTTGTTTCTTAGAAAAAAAATTGGGAAAAGATATATTTTTTAAAATATTGATTTCTTAATGGTTAAGAAAGAAAATGATTTTAAGCCAAATTTATTTTTGATATACACCTAAGATATCTTTATTGGCCTAGTTATACTGGTGTAGCGTCCTATCCTAGTTCAGTTGAAGAGACCTAATAGTGATGGGTTAGTTTTATACCAGAAATATAGCGTAAAATAGAGTATCGTATAGTACCTAAAGAATTAACCATATTAATTGAGTTAGTCTTTTTAGGAGGTACAAAAATGAGAACTCAAATGATGATATATGTTGGATGTATTGTTACACAATATTGTTTTTATCCAATTGATTATAGTATATGTCATTCTCCATATGTGTATGAAAAAAACCTATTATATAGAAGGTATTCAATAATCTAATAGTCTACTGAAATATTCTTACAAAAGATAAAATACTATTTGAAACTTACTTTCTCATGAAGAATAAAAGTCAAAATTGACTTCTTACTAGGTAAATAATTATCATTATCCAAAAATATATTTATAATTAAATGATATTGTTAGTCTATTAATCATAACAAGTAGAAGAAAACTCAATACCAATTGAGCAATAATTATATGTGCGATATTTTAATCTACCATATGGTTGAATATGAGAAAATTAACTGAAAAGTACGACAAAATTAAGATATCATGATAGAACAATAAATTATAAGAATGATACATTGACTTAAAATTCACATATTATTAAGTCATATGTGATTTATAGTTAAACGTAAAATTCTCTGAGTATTATACAAAAATTATCTAACTCTAATCAAGAATAAGATTTTTTTTTGTTAGTAAATGTACATATATACATGAATTTGAGTTGTTTGCTTTTTTAAGAATACAAATTCAAATTGGCTTCTTTTAGAATAAAAAAATGAGAAAAGAAAGAAAACAACTTGACTTATATGAGACCCAATGTGTCCAATCTCCATGTTGAATTGGTGCATGCTAGTCACATTGGCCTTTGACGTGGGGCTTCACCTCAAGTCAGCATTGCCTATTTATATTGTATGATTTCTTCGTTCCAAAATTACTTTCAAATAGTATACTTACTCGTGAGAGTAAGAGTAATAATTAAATTGAAATAATGTTAAAATCATATTATCAAGATATTCAGACAAATTGTACATATATTAGTATCACATTTTCTCCTTTAAACTGTTTTGTCGTAGTTATTTTGAGTTACATACTATTTTTAGTATTTTCTCTTTTTACTATCTTAATATTCTTTTACACTGAAGTTTTACAAAAATTAAAAGTTTTATTTTACTGAGCATGAGAAAAGGATAAATTAAAGTCCTATGGGGTATAGGTGGTTGATCTGTAACAACCACCAATACCAATCGGATGGATAGCGTTAACGCTGGAAAAATGACTAAACAATATGATTTCGAAAAAATATAAATAAAAGACAATGTTGGTATGCTGGAAAATGATTAACAATGAACAACTACAGTGTAGGTATGAAGTGATAGATCCATGGGAGTCATCCATGCATACCCTGTGAGTGAGAATTAACTAATGCGTTGGTGTAGATATATGGTGATGGATTAATTGGAGCCACCAATACAAACTAGGCGGATACCATAGGTATAATTAATTTTATGATCTTTTTGTCTTTAAAAGGAAAAAGATTATCTTTTGAGAGAATTTTAGACAAACTAGACGATTTGAAAAGTAATATATTAAGAAATATTTTCAAAAAAAACAAATTGGTGCTACGACGACAACTGGTTACATTTCAAGTATAGGACTGTCTGAATTCTCTCTTGGGGATGGTCCTTGTCCAAACAAAATATGCGGTGATGGATCCGTAGGAGTGACCGGTACTAATAAATTAAGAGTGGTAGTTCTAAGTGGAAAAAAAAGCTTTATTCTTTAAGGACATAAGCGTCGAAGGAGAGACTGTGATGTCGGAGTACTTCTCTGTAGAGTGTAAAAATATGAAATTTCACTCTAGTCACTCATAGAATTGGGAAGGTTATCGTCATGTGTGACATCAAAAATTGTTTTATTATTATTTCTAGTTATTAACGTATTATTTATTTACTTTTACTTATTATTAATGAAATGGATATAACTTTACGATTATAAATAATCTTTAATGTAATTTTTTTGTCAAATAAAATAATTTTTTTACTTACGTCTATTATTGTAAATGTCTATTTGTTGAGTTTGACTTGTCGTACTCATTCTTACAAATATATATTTTTATACAATGGTTAGAAATAATAAGAATGTTTTGAAAATATCAACAATGAATCTAATCGAGAAATAGATTAAAACAGTTGGGTGAGAAGCGGTTAGGTGATATATTCCATTTGCAATATTGAGATTGTAAATTTCTAACTTGTATCAAAAACATCTCAAATAAAGAGAAGAGTTTTTATTATTTAAGTTTATTTTGTATCAAATCTTAGGGCCTGTTTGGGAGAGCTGATATTATATAACTGTAGTATTGCAAAACTAGAGTTTTGAAAAAGGCGATATTGAGGCTTTATGTTTTTGAAACTGAAATATTATAGATGTCTGGATTAAAATATGTTAACTACAGTATCAAGCAAAAGTGGACAAAAAAAAAGTCTAAGCCCAGGCGCCATGGACCGACATCAGGCAAACTTCCACCACTCTGGCCATCCGCCGCCGCTCGTCTTGCGCCGCCCGCCTTCTGCCAACGTCATCCCGCGCCGCTCGTCGTCCAAAACCCCTGTTGTTGTTTCCGCTGCCCGTCGAGGAACACACTTGCGTGCTGCCGCCCGTCGTCGATGGTGCCACCGCTTGTCCTGCACCGCCTATCTCGTCCGGTGCCGCTCGCTGCCCAAAACCCTTGTTGTTGATGCCATCGGTCGAGAAGGAGGGTGTCGATTGGGTTGCTGCCCGTCGAGGAAAACACTCATGTGCCACCGCATGTTGTTGATCGTGCTGCCGCACGTCCCGTGCCGCCCGCCGCCCGGCGTTGGTCGGCGGCGAGGCGAGGGGGCCGGTTGTGGCCAGGGTGTAGCTTCTAGGCCCCTAAAGAGTGTTTTAATAATTAATGACAACTACAAATGCTACACTAACATTACCTGCCTAGTTATGTAAAGAAGAAACTTTAAAGACAGGTTCATGAAAGGCGAAGAAAGAGCCTCATGATGAAGAAAGGGCATTGATCAAAAGGGCAAAGGTACGAAATAGGGCCTTTTCCATTTTTACCTGTCTAAGGTAATTAGAGAAGAATTTTGACCAGATTTTAGGATAGTTGCCGTACTATTAAGAGGAGCATGTGGTGTATCACAAAATACTTCATCTATGTGCCACAAATCTTGAAATCAACTTGCATTGCATATTAGAAGGTCATATACTTTGAATATGCTTGTTTCAGCTTATTTCTGCTCAGCACTGTCTCAGTCGGTCTGACTGTTTGTTAGACCGGTCTGTCCGAATTCACGGATTGACCGAATAGGATCTCGAACTGATCGACATTATGTCTTAGTATAGTATGTACCTTTATAAGGTCGGTCTGTCCGTAGTTAAAATCTAGGTCAGTCTCCTGGAACTTCATGACCTATCCTTCTGTTGTTTTTGAGCTTTTACGGTCTGACCGTTTTATTAGACCGGTCTAACCGAGAAATCGGTCTGACCGTATTTTTGTACTACGGTCTGACCGTATGGCCGGTCTGTCCGTATTTTTCGGCCTGACCGTATAAGGTGTCCAGAAACTATGTCGTCTCTGGACAGTTTCACGGTCTGACCGAAATAGGCTCCAGTCTGACCGTGTATGTGCCTGACAAGGGCAGTTGAGCATTTATTGCGTCTGTTTAATGCCGTTACAATTGCGGCGGTCTGACCGAGCTTATACCTACGGTCTGACCGTCCGGTGATCTTTTTCTCCCAACGGCCTGTAACGGCTATATTTATTGTGGGGGGTATATATACTCCCATGCACGGCCCTGTTCACAACTTTTGGCATAATTTGAGCATTGTCATCATCCTTGAGAGGTTTAGCACATTTCATACACTCTAGGGTTCAAATTCTCAAATTTGTGAGAGTGTGCATTTGAGATCTTCTAGTGCATTGCATCTAGATAATTAAATCAACCTCGTGGCACTAGAAGAAGGCTAAGTGATCATCACCGGCTTGTTACTCTTGGAGTTTGCCGGCTCCTAGACGACTAGGAGAAAGGTTTTGGAGAGCTCTTCAAGGAAAATTGTGAAGAAGCCTCAAAACGTCTTGTGAAAGGGTTGAGCACGCCTTGCCGGAGCGGTAAAGTGCATCCTTAGTGAAATCGAGGTTTGGATAACTCATCACACTAATCCGGCTCAAGATCTAGGTCACTTCTCGAGAGAAGGTTGACTAGATAGAGGAGCGTTTAGAGATTTGAGTTTGCCTCAACGTGGATTAGGGGTGATCGGCAAATCACCGAGACCACGGGATATATCCTTGTGCTGAAATTGTGTTTTGTTCATCTTGTGTTGTTTATTTGCTCTCATTATCTCTAAATTGTTTGTCTTATTGATAATTTGTTAAAATCGCCTATTCACCCCCCTCTAGTCAATATCCTAGATCCTTTTCACAGGGAGAGGGGCTCAGTCAGTGGCGAGACGAGGGGCTCGGTCAGTGGTAAGACGAGATGCACGCAGTTCTTTTCTCGGTTTTGAAAATTTTGGGTTGGAGTAAAGTTTTTGATATAGTGAAAAAATTGAGTTTTGAAGGCTAACTGTGGTATTTTTACTTCTTTTTTGTTTTCACTCAAACACACCTCTGTTTTTCATACCAAAGTTTTTAAAAATATCTTAATTTTTCATTGTAATTACACAATACTGAGGTAACCAAACAAACTCTTAGGCCCTGTTTGGAAACACAGCATTTAAAAACCACAGTATTTGAAAACCATGGCTTTGAAATTATAATGCAACCAAAACCACAGTATTACGTAGTATTTCAAAACCACAGTTTTTGAGAAAACTACAGTTTTTTAAGGTGTTTGGATACACAGTTTTTTTTTCAAAGTTTTCAGTTTGATGTTTAAATGAACTAATTGTTATTAGTTTAAAAAAACTAACTATTGAACAATTTCTACAGTGTTTGGATATCAAAATTTTCAAATTCTTTAGACATGAAGTATTAGAAGTTCAGAATCCAATTCCTTGCAACATCAAACTTTTCAAATTCACAGTTCAACACTGAAGATGCAACTTCAAATTTTGTTTTATATCTAAGAAATTGCAACTTTTCAAATTCAACTTTAATTGCAACTTCAACTTCAACACATGAATTTAAAAAGTTGAATTTTAGAGAATAACAGAGAAATTCAAATCCAAAACATTCTAAATAGCCAACGTCAAACTTATAAAGCCAAAAATAAATTGTTTTCATATTTATTATTAAGTTTTATTCTCATTTATAATTTTTAAAATTTGTTTGCAATTTTTTACTCTCATGTGTCAATTGTCATGTCCTCATGTATAATTTATTTTAAATTTGTAAGAATATGTTTGAATTTTCTATGATATTTTAATCTATGTTTTTTGTAATTTTTAGTTACTATTAAATTGTTAATCTGTTATACACCAAATATTTTTCTCAATTTTTAAAATACTTTTCCTTTTTACTATTTTCTAATATTTAATTAATTATTTAGTTTTATAATAAATTTAATACGTTTAAAATTTAAAATTGAAATTATTGAATTTTTAATTCTAAATAGCCGTGCCCGTGCCGGCCCGGCACGCAATACGGCCGTGGTGGCGGCGCGGTGGCGTGGAGCGGCAGGCGTGCGACGGTGAATTCCAACACAACATGGTGAGTGTGGGTGCGCCATAAGGGAGGAGAGACGGTGCGGTCAAAGTTTTGGAGAAAACTTTGTACCAAAGCAAAGTTTATAAAACTCCAAAAAAATCATGGTTTTGAAGAAACCACGGTTTTAAAAACCATAAAATACTTTGTAACCAAACAGCACCTTAGTTTTCAATACCACAGTTTCTTTCAAAACCATAGTATTGAAGAAAAACTCCAAAAAAACTTTGTTTCCAAACAGGGCCTTAGATGTTTATGAGCCTTAGTTTATAAGTGTTTGGGGCTGTTACGCCTAGACTCTGTTTGAAGCGTGGGATCGATCCAAATCATTCCAATATACCAAAATAATAAAAAAGACAATTAGTAACATTCTAATGCTAAAATTGCTTATTTAGAAAAATACTATTAAGCGTTTCATTGACATGTGAATTTAGATATTACTTGTCATACGCATAACTGCATAACTGGTAAGTATTTTACTAGTTTAACATTTTTTTTGCAATATTATGGAGCTAATCATTCCAAAACTCCGTCTCTTGTTTTTTCTCTGTAGTCGATCCGGAGTGCCGATGTTTGATCCGACGGCCTACACGCTCACATAATTTGTAGTGCGTTATAGCATATCCGGTATGGTTCTGATCTTCACCAAGGGACACCCACTGCCACCCGGGCCCACGGACATTGGACACTCTCCAGTTATAAAGTTCCCCGACCCCGACCCCGACCCCGACCCCGACCCCCTTCACTTCCACCCCCTCCCCAGAGCTCGCGACCGTCTAGCCGCCGCCGCCGCCGCCGCCGCCGCCATGGGCGACTACAATAACGCCATGATGCGAAACCCGGACGCCTCTGTGCAGTCCCGCACGAAGGCTCAGAGCCGCGCCAACGTCCTCCAGCTCAAGCTCGTAAGCCTCTTCACCCCCGCCCCTAAACCCTAACCCTAGTTCTAACTCTGTGCCTTTCCCATCTTGTTTCGATCTGATATATGGTTTTGTGTTGCGCCTGTGCGCAGATCGGGCAGAGCCACCCGACGGGGCTCACGGCGAACCTGCTGAAGCTGTTCGAGCCGCGGCCGCCGCTCGAGTACAAGCCGCCCATTGAGAAGCGCAAGTGCCCGGCTTACACTGGTATACACCTATCCCCTTCCATGTGGGGGGTTGGGGATCTGAGATTCTTGCTTATTTCTTATGTGTTTGATGATGGGATTGGGGTTTGCTGATTGGCCGGTTGGTTTTTCGATTGGGCTCAGGGATGGCGCAGTTCGTGTCGCAGTTTGCGGAGCCCGGTGACCCCGAGTACGCCCCGCCCGTCCCCAAGTGCGAGACTCGGGTATGCTCTGATTCTGATCCTTTGTTTGAGTAAAATGTCGGGGTATTCGGAATTCTGCAGTGGTGTGCTACTTGTGTGGTGATAACCATGTAAGATATGCTGGTAACAGCGGATTACACTTAGGATTTTGTTACGGTGATTACCAAGCTTTTCGGCCTTTGAGGATTGAGATGCAATTTTTAGTACAACTGAAGTTGTGCTTTTCAAGTTGGGTGTATGTGTACTTTTTGTTAGTTCAACTTTGATGAATTGGGACTGCACCTAAATTGTTGCTGAAAGGAGAATACCTGCCTGTTAGAATGCACATATTAATTGTGCTAAATGTAAATCTCCAAATCATGAGTATAGTGGCCAGAGTGCTCTCTGAGCACAGGATAATCAAGGATGTTAGTTTATGAATTTTTTGTGCTAAGAAAGCTTGCACAATTTTTAGTTTGTGACTAACATGATAACCCAAAGTCGTTTGTCACTGGCAAAATGTATGCCTGTAATTGTTTTGGAGATGTTATCTTTAAGACTTTAAGAAACAGTCTTTTCTCTTCAGAAGGCATCCTATTACTTCATTTTTTTTTTTTAAAAAATGTTTTGTCAAGCTAGATCATTTTACATATATCCAAACAAACATTTTGCAGTCTGTCCCTTGATATTAGCTTATGTATGAAAATTGGTGTTCTCAATGTTATCAGATTTACTGCACAATTTGCACACATAATCATGTCATTCTGCCAATCTCCAATATGGAATTTATCTTTTATGTATACAGGCTGAAAAAAAGGCTAGAATCCGCAACATTAAGCTTGAGGAAGGTGCAGCTAAGGTTGCTGAAGAGCTCCAGAAGTGTAAGTTCTTCTGTTAATCACACCGCCTCTCTTGGATGATTGATTTGTAACATAACAGATGTTGTTCTCTTCATGTAGATGATCCGCACAATGATCCAAATGTCACTGGAGATCCATATAAAACACTCTTTGTTGCAAGACTTGTGAGTATTTTTGGTATACCATCAAGTAGTTCTTGATTCCTTCAAGAAATGTGCAGCTGATAAGTTGTTTGTAATTTGATTCTCACAAGTCTTGCTAAACAATTTGCAGAACTATGAGACAACCGAGCATAGGGTCAAAAGGGAGTTTGAAGCATATGGGCCTATTAAAAGGGTAAGTATACATGGTAAATCCCGATACAGGTGAAGTTATTCCACTTTGGTAAGGTGTTAATTTATTGTAATTGGCAAATCACACGGGTAAAAACAGTAAAGAAAGTTGCTTCACTAGCTTCTCTATGCCTTCCTGAGAACTTCTGTGACCAGGTGCTATTTGGGATATAAGAGGTAGTTCTATCTTCTAGCTATGTTGCTTCTTGACCCGCAAAAGTAGGGTTCTCCAACTGTAAAGGTTTTCTAAAAGCACAGTTGATGGCTGTGCATTTTGTTGTTTTTGAAAAAAAAAATGCTCTCATATTTTCTTGAAAATAATTAGGAAATTATGCTTTTTTCCTGCATGTTTTTTCTTCATTGGCATTGCAAAAATAGTATTTCTATAAGTTAACTTTGTGAACTGGCTATAAATCTTTGCTCTATTTTGTGTGTGGAACCATAACTATTAATTTGCCCTTTGACATAACTTTTGTTAATAGCTTTATGCTCAACCAAAGAAATACTGATACGGCGAACATTCCTGCTAACATCTGATTACATATATCATCTGTATAAACATGTCTCAAAATGGATCATCCTGACTCCTGAAACCATCTTCTTGTAATCCATCATTGAAGCATGTGGGTATTAGAGGTTCACTTAGGAGATGAGGATGCTAACAGATAAGAAAGTGTAGTATTCAGGCACAAAACTATATTTGGTGTTAATTAAGTTAGCAACTTGCATTGGATCTTGGGTAAGCACCATTATAATATGTGTGTGGTTGGTGCAACCATTTGAAGACTGGAAGACTTTTTCTGGGAAAACAAGTATGCACCGCAGGTAATTTTGGCTGCACCTGTGTGCAGCCTTGATGTTCTCTAATCTTAGTAACAATCTTTCTCCCTTCGAGAAGTTTCTTGAGGAAGAGACGAAACCACTTACTTCTGCCAAAGGCAGCACAAGGTAGAGTTGTTTTTCATGATTGGTTTTTCACCTTCCGTGAATTTGCATCCGCCATCTCCATTAACTGGAGCAAACAAGCTTGAAGGATGTTCTACAATGACACAAGTAAGCGTAGATCACTTTATGTTTTGAAAAGTAGCTTATCTGCAGGCAGGGTTTCTACACTCGTGAGACTTAATTGGGGATTAGGTCTGCTGGTGAGTATAGTGTTAATAGTTACTTTCCGTGAGCTGTTAAAGCTAGTGTCGCTGCCATTTGGAAAGTTGTGCATCTTATGGAGGGAACGATGCAAAATATAATGCTAATGGCATCTCTCAACTCCTAGAGTTGATGTTCTTCCATATTCTCGTGCGTAAGGAATGCCCACTACTCACTTGCTATTTATCACGTTAATTTTTGTAACTATTGTTACTGTTTTTGCTTGTCTTGATCACCAAGGTTGAACAAACTATATGCAAGGGAGAGGGCAACTTGGTATAGTATTTAATCTACTATCATATACTTCTTTCTTTAATAAGTTCCCTGGTAAGGGGATTTGCAACTGTATTTTTCCAACATAGCCAATCTGCCAGACTTCGCTTTTCCCTCCAACTGTGTTGATGTATGCTGGGTTTTGATCCACATGTGGAAGCTCTACATATGAAAGGTTAGCACGGCTGGTTAGGCTTCATGCCTGTCTGTCGTGCAACATATGATTTGTTAAAATAAACAAACAATTGCAATGGAAAAGAAAAGTGACATGTCTTCATCTTCTCAGTTTCAGTGCAATTTTCTTTTGGGAAGTTCTTAATTGCTGTGTTTGAGCTTTGCAGGTGCGCCTCATAACTGACAAGGAAACAAATAAACCTAGAGGATATGCATTCATTGAGTACATGCACACTCGTGACATGAAAAGTAAGTTTCTGGTTGACAAAAGTACAGTATATGTAATTCACACACTTGCTGATGCTTCTCTTTTCCCCTTTCTGTGTTGTTACCAGATGCTTACAAGCAAGCAGATGGGAGAAAAGTGGATAATAAGAGGGTATTGGTAGATGTTGAGCGTGGTAGAACTGTTCCAAATTGGCGTCCCCGGAGATTGGGTGGTGGACTTGGATCAAGCAGGATTGGTGGTGAAGATGCTGACCAGAAACACTCTGTTAGGTATAATCATGTTTCTCATTTTGATTACTTGAAAATTGGTGCTTTGAATCAATTCTTAGGCTGAGTTGACAATCAGTAGACACAATTATTAATTGATCACTAGGGCTCTTTGAATTTGTTTGTTCAGTTTAGTGTTTTGTTTTCTGTGCTATTGATCAAAAGGGAATTTTTCATACCACTCTGAACTGCTGGTAATTGAGGTTTGATATTTCACTATAAAAAGGATATTGATTATTTGCGGTAGTTGCATGTTTTGTTAGTGAAGATATGGTGTTTCTTAGGGAAAGCTAAGCCTTGAGGTATTTTACTGTTGTTTCACTTGTTACTCTGGACTATCAAAATAATTGTGACTCATATCCCTCCATGTTTTTGGTGATCAGGGAGCAACCGCATGCTGGACGCCCTAGATCAGAGGAACCAAGGAGGGATGATCGTCATGTGGATCGGTAAGTCTTATCAAAATAACATTTAGTATTTTACATTGGTCCTTATATTATGCTTCTTTGTTAAATTACTCTTGACACAGGGATCGGGAGAAATCTCGTGAAAGGCCACGGGAAAGAGACCGTGATGAGAGAACCCGGGAACGTTCCC
Source organism: Pharus latifolius (assembly GCA_019359835.1). Classification (NCBI taxonomy): domain Eukaryota; kingdom Viridiplantae; phylum Streptophyta; class Magnoliopsida; order Poales; family Poaceae; genus Pharus; species Pharus latifolius. Next base: position 67,029,294 of record CM033328.1, on the reverse strand, counting down.
ATGACAGGACTCGTGAGCGTGATTCAAGAGAAGAGAGGCACCACCACAGAGACCGTGATAGGACTAGGGATCGTGAAAGAGACCGAGAAAGAGACCGTGGTCGTGACCGTGATCGTGGTCGCGATAGAGATAGGGAAAGGGATCGTGCTCGGGAGTCGCGTGAATATGATAGAGAGAGAGAACGTGAGCGCTCTCATGACCGCCATCGTGAGAGGGGTAGGGACCGTGACAAAGATTATGAACGTGCAAGTCATGAGCGGGACCGTAGTCACTTGCATGACAGGGATGCTGACTATGCCAATGGTGAGCAAAAACATGACAGAAATTTGGCTGATTACGAGCAGGATTATGGCTATAACCAGTATGAGCAACATAGAAGTCATGAGGCATATGGTTATGGTCAAGACGGACATGGGCATGAAACTGAGCGCTCCAGGAGACATGAGCATGAGTACTACCGTGATGACTCATACAGTAAGATGGCAACCGACTATCCGACTCAACCTAACAATGCAGAACCTGAAGCCCCTGAGGAGGGTGAGGCCTTTGATGAAGGTGATTACCAGTATCACCGAGCAGATGAATACAAGAAATGAAACTTGATTTACTGCAGTAAGTTTTTCACCACCACTTAATTCATCTCATCAACAGCTTTGTAGTGCTAATGATGATTTATTTCTGAATCTTAACAACATTTCAGCTGCTATATGGTTGTTCGGGTGATCTCCCAGGTAGGCTATGGGAGGTAGAGGCAAGTCAACTTGCGCTTTTATGCTTCAACTTTGTGTTTTTTTTGTATTGTTTTGGTTAGTTCTCATGTAAACTTGGTTATTGTGGGCCTGTTATTTGTTTTCCTGAATGTTGTTTGCCAGAATAACTGCCACATGCTGATGATGTGGATTATGAACTGTTGATGGGCCTATGTATCGTTACACCTGTTTATCAATATGAACTGGACATCCACTCTTCTAATTACATGTGAAGGCGTGCCTCTGGTTTCTTTCTGGATGATAGTGGCCACCACTGATGCGACAAAACAAAGGAAGCAAACCTTTGTTGCCATTTTGGAAGTGTCAATGATAGTTGATCTGTCAAGATCTGCTACCCATTTCACCTGCATTAGATTCATCAGATTTCCTTGGGTAACAAGCCTCCATGGTTAGAGATCTTCTTGCGTGGTTGCATTAGCCCCTTTCAAATTAGTTGGATGTTGGAAAATCTTCTGAGGTGGGAACGAGTTAAATAATGGTGCAAGGGATTTTACTTTACTAGTTCCTACCAGGTCATCTTTGTTGGCTTAATGCTGGTTCCTGGTGGTAACAGGTAATCGACTGGTTTGGGTCGGTTTATGATCTCAGAAAAAATGACCTATTTATCGCGGAAGACCTATTGTTTTATGTGCACTAGACACTAAGCTACAGCCTGCAAGGCTGCAACTAGTATCTGCGAGTTGAATTGCCGCTCTCCTGAGTCTACTTTGGTGCGGTTGTCAGGGTCGTACAAGCGGCCTACATGCTCACCTCTAGGAGCCGTCGTGATAGGATACAAAAGCATATGACTGCTTGGAAGGAGACTTGTTCAACGCTTCTGACCACATGCTCATTTTGGAACCTTTATCAAATAGTCTATCGCAATGATTCCAGTGTTTTATTACAAGAACTAAAATTTTGCAAAACTTGTTACCCTGTGCCAGTAACGGTAGCGGATGTGACAAAAAAACTGAACAAATGCAGCTCTCCGCACCAACAGAAATAAGGTGTGCTTCCATACTTCTATATTATTTCAAACAAAACAAAATAAATCAATTAAATTAGTTGTTGTCTAGGTTACAGGTTGCAGATAATCTTTTTTTTTTCTTAAAAATTTGTATTATTTACACCCTTCATTTAAAATTAGATAAAATCTTCACCTTTTCTTCCTCTCCTCTCCTCTCCGTATTCCTCCTCCCCACATCCACCGTCACTGCCACCCAACTCTACCTCACGAGCGTCGATCTTGGCAGCCATATCACCTACTGTTTATTGCCGCCATATTGTGACTGTTGACATCAAGCATAGCATTGATGTTGTCCACTAACCCTCCTCCCCCATTCCTCCTCCCCTTTTTCTTGTTGGTCGCAACTGCTAACCATGAAGCCACTGCAACTGGAAATAATAAAATGGAGGTTAGTTGATATCTAGAGTAGTTAGATTCAAAATAGCAAATAATGCTTATATAAGATAAGAACAAAAAAAACTGATTTATACATCCTAACAAATCTCATTAAATTAAAAACAAATAATCTAGTGAGTCTCAACCTCTAGTCTAATTGTGACAAGTTAAAACTCAAACAAAAATGAACACCAGTGGCGTGCTAGATTATGCTCTCTGAAGTGCATGGTCCAAGAAGCTATCAAGTTTCAAAACAGGAATTTTTACCGAGCTGTTGGACAATCCATGCACTTGTCTCACCTATGCGTGATCCGGGGACCCCATGGTTGTAGTCGTTAATAATTACAGATGGACCCCTCCAACTCTACTTAATGGAAACGAAAGTCCCGACAAGAATACGGCAGTGAATGCAACAACATGGAGCTATAGCCTCCCCCATTTCTCTCTCAGTGGCTGGCCGCTCTTCATAAAGCCAGGCAAACACAAAAAAGTGTACATTGTGCCTTATACGTCTATACGTACGTACATATACGCATGCATATAGATACGTGTCTTATGTACTACGTGCTGTGCCTGTGCATGGCGTGAATGCAGTCAGTGCTGCTGCAAAGCTCCTCTGGCTTTTGAAAGGGATTAAATGAAGAGAGCGACTGTATCTGTGTGAGAGAGAGAGACGACGATCTGACACAGTGAAGGCGGGGAGTGGGGGGGGGGGGGGGGGGTGGGGGGGTGTTGGGTGCGTGGGAGGGTGGTGGTTGGGTTGGGGTTGGGGGGTTAATTGGGAAAGGATGGAGAGGAATTCCCGAGTTCCATGTGGGCTCTTGTTAGTTTCGGGCTCCCGTTGCCCCTGCAAGACTTTCTTGGTCCGAGCAAAACCAGTAATGTCACAACCTGTGTTTGCGTGGTTCTGGATCATGTGTACGTCACCTTCCTGTGGTCTGTGCTATTTGCTCGTAGAGTCCACCCACTTCTTTGCTCTGGATGGTTCCTTGTTCTTCCAGATCGTGGGAAGAGTTTTTTAGAGTACTTGTATTTTACTATTTATAAAAGAATGAGTGAGTGTTAATTATGGAAAATGGAGTTGAATTGGTGAATAACAATGATTATTTCAGATTGTATGTTGATCATTGCTATATTCACTATAATACATTAGGTTTCTTTGTGTAGTATAAAAGTCTGATGGGACTTAAATAATCAGAGTTTTCAGACAAGTCACTAAATATCAAATAAATGCTTTTATACTGTACGGAAAAAAACTACATGAGTTTCACAACAATTGATGGGCTAATCTACCCCTTTAGTAACCACTCCATTCTACATGTGCATTTTTGTCGGTATCTGATTTTTTACAACATTACTTTGTATACTTGCTGTTTCCATATCACAAGTTTAGTACTCAATTCATTGCATAATATAGGATACATAAGTTTTTCAATCTTATTATAAAATATAAAATATATATGCAAATTTATTGCTATCTCTAATCTGTCTGTATTTACTTCTCTAATTTTTTTATTTATGACTAATATGATACTAATATTCTCTCATTTTGAAGGCAAAGTTAATGATCTAATTTAGTTATTTTCTCTCAATGTTTTCTTGAACACAAAATTATTATAACATGAGTATATGATTAAAATGCGTCCAATATTTTATAAAAGGTGGAGTAATTTTAATGAAAGTTCCTAGCAAAAAGTGATTGTGTGTGAGAGAGGTGGGGAGAGAGAGAATCTAGTTGGAGAGTTCTTGGCGAATGGCAATCATTTCATACGGCAACTTAGTCACATTCTCTGTGATGTAACAGCATCAATTTGTCACACGAGAATAAACATGCCAACTTTGCAAGCATGTGATAATGAGACTTTAGTAGTCTGGGGTTTTGGCTAATCTCCAAACTGCACATATATTGGTCCCCCATCAAGGAGAATATGCACTGCCCCAGCCCCCATGGTTTGGGGACAGAGCTTTTGCAGCAAACAAGAACATTATACAAAAGACAAAATCTTTAAAACAACAATTCTGAATTTGAACTGTATTTTTATCATTTATTGATCAGTACCAATTAAAAAGGCCTTATGTTAAAATTTTTAGAACTTCATAGATACCAGAAATTCTTTTTCACATGTTCTTTTTATCTGATTGATATTAAAGTAATCAGAATTGATGATCACTTTTAGTTCTATAGATCCCTCTACTTGAATCTATAGCAAATAACCTATCTATTATTCAAACATATACAATTAGACCTACATTTATCCAATTTCCACAAATTTACTGTCTTGTGGGCTAATCTATCATCCGACACATGGGTCTTACATATTAGTGACTATCATTTTATTAGAATTAAAGAAAAATTGGACTAAAGGGTCTGATTGCACCCGCTCAAATAGACATGGGGCCTATTTGCTCCATTCAAGTGGAAGAATGTGATAAATAAAAAGTGACAGTAGAAAAATCTTTGATGCAAATTTTAAACACTGTACATGATCATCTATTTCCATGCATGGGCAAGCTAATCATCTCAAGCATTATAAGTGGCAATGGAGTATTCTACATGAAGTAGTACTACTGGTAGATCATTCATTGATGTTGATGGGCTAGGGGAGAGGTGGTAGACAAAAGCATGTATGTATGCATGAGCACAAGCACAAAGGCCACACCATGGGCCATCAAGATGGTGCCCATGCCTGAGCCATATCCTATAATCTAAGTGTGGTGTGGGGGTGGGTGGGTGAGTACTGGCAAACTGAGATCCAGGCCAGGCCAGTTCTGCAGCGATCTAACCCCACCTTAACCCAATTGAAGAAAGAAAGAATGTATGAGAGAGAGAGAGAGAGAGAAGCATGAGCTGAGGCAAACCCCAGGGTGGCGACAAAGTTGCTACGCTGGGAGGTGGGCCCACCACTTAAACGGGGGGATGGAATTGCTACTTCCACCCCTAGCTAGTGTATCCTCACAATAAGGTCTATCTCACTGTATCGCATATGAGTGCTTTTATACACCACTTACGCACTACCGACTGATCGATGTGTCTTTGTGGAATCGGCTAAAAACAAAAGAAAATGTGTTAGACAGTTAAGATTTCATGTCAAGGCGGGTTACTATTAATGTTTTGAGATTTTAAAGAGTACGTACGAACATTTTGATATTAGATATTATTTCTGAATATAGAGTATATGCCATTATGTCATATATCATAAAAATCTATCAGGGTAATACATTACTATTCACATTTTAGTTATGTATCAATTGTTTAAGAGGCTCTTCTGATTTATAGTTTAAATGCTATTCACAGTTTATATAGATAATGTGGAAGTACACATGAAATTTTTTCATCCACAAGTATTCTTATATTCTAAAGGTCCAATTCCGATAGGACAGAAGTTGTTGAAATCCAATATTTCTTATTATCAGTTAGAGAAATTTTCACCCAGTTTTAAAAATTAAAAGAAGCAAAATATAAACTGAAAATTGGAGAAGGGGAATATTTTTTTAGGAAAAGTGCACATATGTCACTAGTTCTACGTGCATTTGAAAAAAATGTCCTCACAAATTTTTAACTTGCAAATATGCCATTCATAAACCAATCTATTTTAAAAACTCCACTCTCTCTGTCTCTCTTTTATTTTTACTCAAAACTATTAGTTCAAAATTCCTGAACTACCCTTCGTTTCTAACTTGATCAAGTCATGTTCCTCTTCCTGGGGCTTCGCACGGCGGTGTGCAGCGGCCGTGAGAATTGTGCCGATGAGCTAGCTGCTATGTGATCATCTCATGTCATGATCCCGTGATGTGTGTGTGTTGCGTGCGCGTTTGTCTAACTCTGTTCTTTCTTTGGTTGTGCGTTAGAACAAAAATGATAAATGTGCAATCGGTTATTCTTACCGTACGTCAAATGCAACTAAGAAAAGAGACCCGTTGATAGTAGTGTGGATGAACACCACCTTTGCTTGCGGTGTTTGAATGAACTAGTGGTGCTTGTTTTGTTTTATTAGTGTCTATGTTCCTGATGTGTTGAAGTCAATAAGAGACTCCTAAGTGATGCAGATACTAACGTAAGTTATATGAGTTGATGCACAAGGCATTACTATTGTCCGACATGTATATAGGTCTTTGGAAACCAATTAGTAACGAGAGGGCAGTTTAGGAATGACAATTCTTAAAATGGATTGGTCTATGAGTGGCATATATATTTGCAAGTGAGAATATTTTAGTGGCATTTTTGCAAAGGTCTGAAGAAGTAGTGACATATATGCACTTCTTATTTTTTTATACCACTACAAAATTTTCATATTTTGTATTTATTATTGGATGTCTCATTGATATGTAGGTTCGGCTTCATCTTGTTCATAATTTTAAAACTTTTGTAATGGTATATATTAAAATTGTCTTTTATCTCGTTAAGATGAATTTGAATCAAAGAAGAGATTGTTAAAATTATCCTCTTATCTTGCTAATAGTAGTTAGTTAGAGTCTTGGTTGATTTAGTTTTTCAATTTATTTCTACCTCTTAAGTTAAGATTTATATAAATATTTGAGATATTTGTAATTCATTATGAAATAAAGTTTTTTTTATACATAAAGTATGGAAGAAAATTTTCCTTTGGAGAAAGAAAGCCTGGGACTGGGGGTGCTAGGGTGTGTAGATTTAAGAAGAATTTCCTGTCTGATAAATCTTGGAGAGAGGGATGGCAAGTATATATTATAGAGAGATGAAGAAGGGGTGGACAGAGAGAAGATGGGTGATCTCTGCAGAGCCCCTGCAGCTGCATGCTGCCCTTCTGTTACTACTGAGTGCATGGTGAGGTCAAATCACCAAAAGTGAGTGACGCTTTTGTTTTGTTTTCTTTTTCTTCTTCTCTCTCTCGTCCCTCCTCCCTTCTCTCTCTACAGAACACTTTAATTCAATACTAATCGTTGTGCTGGTCCACTGCATTATTTTTGGACACATACACTTCAGTACCCAGTAGAATAGAAGAGAGGGTACGCACCTACTTACTCCTATTGTGCTCATCTCTATAGCTCTCGGTGATCTTATAGAGAGGTAATACCATGGCAAAACCACAGGCTACCTCCTAAGTCCTCACTATTAGGTTTATCTGCAAATTTGTACGGTTTTTGTATTCTATACATGCATGTTATTAAATTTCATGTAAGAAACAACTCATCAAAAGGTTAAACTGTTGGACATTGTAGAAATATATTCATTCAACACTTTTCTGCATGTCTAAACTTGATCAGGTCTAAAACATAGAGAGTGCAATACTACCAAGACTCTGGCACAATCAATTTACTTATTGTTTTACAACATGAGGATTGCGGTAAGTAGTACCCGCATGAGAGATTACATGCATGGTATTTAAGATAGTATAGATTAAATGTGAATCAGGTTTGGTTTATTGTCAAAAATTGATAATTACCGGCTGATATTTTAAGAAGTATATAAATTAGTGAAAATAGAAAAGTGATAAAATACGAACACTGATGTGAATAACACATTCTCTTTTGGTACATATATGTTTTGGAGTAAACCAATGAATTGATATGGCATTCAAGTACAAGAAATGCTTCAATTTTCAATTTTCACCAATGTGTGTATATGTACATGAATGCACTTTTCAAGAGAAAGATATAGATCAATGAATCATCATTATTGCCCTTGCCACTAAAAAAAAAATTTCAGGTGCATGGATTGATGGATCTTGAGAAAAGAAAGCGCACATGCACAAAACTTCCCTTTTGCTTGATCTCCTTTACTATTTAGTCACAGGGGTTTTTGTTGGACGTATAGTGTGTATGTGTATATGCGCGCGCGGGCGCGGGCGCGAGAGAGAGAGAGAGAGAGAGAGAGAGAGAGAGAGAGAGAGAGAGAGAGAGAGAGAGAGAGTGAGCGAGAGAGCGAGCGAGCTGTGCATGCACAACTAATTATATATGGCGTGTCATGTAGCAACGCATATGTTGATGTTGTCCCTCGTACGCGCGTATAGAATAGAGCACAGCAACAGCAGGGAGGCATGGCGTTGATCCTATCTACTCCCAAAGCTACTTTTGTGTGTGTTTGTGTTGTGCACCACTTTTGCGCGCTCTCTCTCTTACACACCCCCACCCCACACTTACTTGAGCTTTCAACTCAAAGTTTTCTAAAGGGAATTCAAGGGGATAGAAAAGTCAGTATCCTGGCTCCATAAATATCTCTTGCATATACCGAGACGAAAGCAGAAAATTACAATAAAGAAGATCTACTGGTAACCAATGAATAATTGGGAGTCCGTGGTGAAAATTTCTATATATTTTATATAATAAAAATTATGTAAAAAAGAGTGTACATCTATCATGAGAAAACTACGTCTTTGCCTGCTCCCTCCCTTCATCCTTACACGTGCGTGTACATAGCGCGCGCACATACAAGAGGTTATATGCATCAACAAACATATTTCGAGAATTTTAGCGACAAATCTAGAATTTATATCTTGTAAAATCAACTATAACTCAATAAACATTTTTTAAAATTCCATATAGACGAGGACGACTACGACAACAACAACAACGTAAACCCTTTTAAATATACATCTCTAAACTAATATCAACAAAAATACTTTGAGATATCGTGATTCGGAACAGAACCAAATTTAAACAAAATCTGATCTTAGTCTCTTATCTTCCACCGTACCACTTAGGTTGGATTGGGAATGTGATGTGTTACACAAATTTTGTTAAATATTATTTTTGGTTGTAGTTATTCAGTAATTGTTAAAATATTAATAATATCTTATTAAATATGACAAACATCTTTAAAAATCATGATATTACATAGTATAGTACAACACAAAATCACACTACAATCCTAAATATAAACTCAAAAACTCCAGAAGAACTTTCACACGAATATAACATACACATGACTCAGGAAACATGGTTTTGGGTCCGTGGTCTGGCGAAAACGACCGAGAGGTCAGATAGTCCTTATCCCATCGATCGCTGGGGCCTCTTCCCTTCCCATGGGCTCTCACCACAAACCTGGTCGACTCGTTTGCCGGTGCCTTTGGTTGGCCTATTTCGATACGTACAATTGCATTTGCTATTGCTACTACACACATTGACACATACACATGCTATATAATGCCAGTGGGAAAGCGTTAAAGATGGATGGAGCCATGTGTACCACACGCATCGTGGATTCGGTTGTCGCGATACCATTGGTGTCCTTTTTCAGACAGTGAGAGACATTGTGATGGCCCGATCCATCCATATCATTTTCTGATTTCCATCTCCTATTTTTCATATCAAAAGACACGATACATCTCCTCAAAAATATACGAATCATTTGATTAAAGTTGATTCTATAAAATTGTAGATGATACCAAAAAAATACTGTTGGCCGTTAGATTCTATTAACGTTGTTATAGTGTACATGTTGACCAAAATTTATGAACTTGTAGTCTACTCAAACATATTGTCATCCATTTAAAAATTCACCAAGTGTTTTCATATAACTGTTAGTGACTTATAAAACTACTTGCCATTTGGATAAATACTGACAGGTTTTGTAAAATTGTTGTCTATTGGATAGTTGCTGTCGACAAAAATTACAAACCTTGTAGTTTGGATCTTGGGATTGAAGTAGGTGAGAACTCCGAATATCTTACTACTTGTAAGAAGTTTGTAGAGGCTCAAAATCTTGGATATCTTGGACCAAGCGGTTGCTCAGTTTGATGGAGCAACTCTTCAAAACGTGCCTTTTATATGTTTTAACCTAAATACTGGGGATTTAAGTCCCTTTCTTTGAACTATTGCAGCCAGCGATAACTTGTTCTCACTTGCTTTGATTGATTTTGATCACTAACTAATTCGGTGTAAATTAGTGGTACGGTGCATCTTTTGAAAGACGTGAACCATTCAATCAAATTTAGATGTTGAGACAAAGAAGACCAACTGTTTTACAAAAAATTCATCTAAACAATTAATTTATGATTAAATTGAACTTATCTAAAAAAATATCTTTCATACTTTTCGACTCAAAACGCGTAACATTTGAACCCCTCAGTTTGAGCTGTTGCAGTCAGCAAGAGGTAACTTGTTCTCGTTTGCTTTGATTGATTTGGATGGTTTAACTCGTCATGCAGATGCAGAAGGAATTGAATTGTGATCGTTTCAGTCATGCTGCAAATGGGCCAATTAATTAATTAAGCTGTATGTATGTATATCGCTTCAGTGTACCTATGTTTTGTAGGTGGCTTCTCAAAGATGCAGAATGTGTGTTGAGGCGTATAAAGCTCGACAACAACAGTCATGATGTTGGATCCAACCATAATGTGGAGCTAACATATATCTCCGTATCTGTATGGTTCGTACATAATATTTTCTTTATTTTATTATAATATATAAAATATGTAGACGAATTTATTCGTATCTTTTCTATCTTATTTTTATCACTCTATTCCCTCTCATTTTCAAATATCTATAAATAATGATAGTTTAGTTATTTCATCTTAATGTTAAATCTATATATATAATTAAAATACAACTTACATTTTACAATAGAAGAAGTAACTTCTATTAAATCTTCAAATCTTTAATATATAGTTGTTTGGTGATGGATTCAGAAATTTGACATATGGGAGTTGAATTATATACAAGTATAGGTTTTAGCGTTTAACTTCAACTTTTCTGCTAGAAAATCTTGAATTTTTATTTTAGTAAGTAACATTTGAAACCTATGGAGTCGAACTAGCCACACTGGTCCGAGTGTGGTTCACCACTCTAGTTGCTCATATATCCATTAATAAATCTGATATATAACCTGTATGGTCAAGTGATCTCACAGTTTTTTTTAATGATATCTTTGATACAATTAGGAATTATATAAACAAACTTTTACAAATTAGCTCATTTTGATCCCACAACCTAGCAATAGCATTATTTTTTAGAAGTTTTGAAAGTTGAAATAATAAGTAAGTGTTTGTAACTTTAAAACTTACATTTAAGAGAATATGGAATCAAATTTAAAATTTGAAACCCACAATCTAAGTTGTTAAGATTTGAATTAATGATCATCTCCACTAGGACATTTATGTGTTTTGTGAGTTGAGCTATTGTAAATTAGTAACTATTTTGGTTGATGATAGCATTATTGTGTTGTGTGTGTGTGTGTATATGTATATGTTACTTGATTATACAAAGTCAAAATTTTGGATTCATTTGTGAGGAAGGATGGTACATGGTTTTTGGAGGCTAGTACAGTGGTAGTGAAGAAGTCATACTATACATTTGGTGGGGTATATTAATTCGTAGGGCACTGTATGGCGTACTGGCTAGCCTAGCATGTAGCACGTGTTTTCTTACCATGCAGTTAATTTTCCTCTCCCATCTTTTTCCTGTGTCACCTCACTTTTTACGGGAACTTTTTTTTTCGGTAGGCAAAACTTGGTGCTGAGTAGAGCTAAGCTAGCGCTTGTGTCTATAAAAAAGCTACTCTCCTCTTGCCGATACCAAGAGTATCTCCCGTGCTAGAGACCCCAACAGGACAGCTGAGAGAAAGAGTGTTACATCATTTTAATTCTTTTAACTTCCTCAAAAAAAAAAAATTGCTCCAATAGTAAAGCTCGTGGGATGAAATTTTTTTTATTTGTTTATATTATTGAGGAAAGAAATTATGAGTGAGAATGAAATACACAAAAATTGAGACCGTAAAATTAACCCACTCTCTAGTTTATGCCTCCCAAACAGCAAATGGCCAGTAAAAAGGATTTTTTTTTTATCTATTGGCGTCAGAGATAACTCCGTGTTGGAGTTGCTCTAAGTGAAATTATGAAGGTCAGAAATGAAACGTTGTTGTTGTCTAGCAAAATTGGTATTGTGATATTTTTGTCTTAGTTGGAGGTCAAAGTTGTACATGAGTGCCATTGAGTTTTATATTGGGAATTTAGGGTCAATGGATTTGTTTTTAATGTTTAGGAAATCCAAAGATACTAATTTTGAATTAACTATTTTATGCCAATTGCTGTTTCTCCGTAGCTTATTCATTGTATCTTTTTAACAAATTATGTACAAAATTCATCTCGGCTTATGTGACAGGTGGAGTTCAGGGAGCTCTTTTTTCTGATTATTTGAGGGGTTTCATTCTCAGTTCATAAAATAAACTTTCATACACATAGTATTCTGGTTCTATAATATATATATATATATATATATATATATATTTCAGATATACTCCATCTTGTATCAGACAACATGTTAAGTTGTCCATCTCTATTTTAAGTGACTTGATAACTGGAAAAAAATACTAGATTTTTTCATGATTTTATCTGAACTTATCTTAGTATGAAACATACTTATGTCCAAGGAATCTCTAGATGTATGGACCCTCTACTATACGGGTATGCTATCGTGCTAATTAGTATGAAATTGTCAAATATTTACTTTATCTATTATAATATACCATAACTGATACCAAATACACACCAAATACCAATTTACATAATCAAAACAACTATTTCCCCCACCTTCCCATCTTCTCCCTTCCTCCTCAGCACAAAATTTGGAGAAAGCCCTCAACAAATCCTTCTGCTAGCTAGCCACCCATCAGCCACACCTGCAGCTGCCCCTGTCCCTCATTGTTGACCAAAAGTAGCCTCCCTAACACACACACACACACCCCTCCTCTTCCCACACCCACCTATTATATCTCTCCTCTCCTCTCCTCTCTCTCTCTCTCTCTATCACACACACACACACACACACATATCCCAGCACCAACCAGACCCCCCCCCCCTTCTCTCTCTCTAGTTCCCAAATCACAGCAACAACAGATCCAATACATACTAGGTTCCATTGCATCACACATCAGTCACCCCAACCATCAAATCACACAACCCATCAAATCACAAAATATATATTAAAGCTAAGCTAAGCTATATAGCAATCGCGTGCAACCTTTCCACTCACGTATCTATCCATCTATCCATCAATCCTCTAGTTCGTTAGCTAGCACGTCAAATCAAAATCATAGACCAACGTCGATCGATCATGTCCTCGTCGTCGTCCTCCACGGCCGCCGCCGCCTTCCCGAACCTCCCGGTGCAGCAGCTCCCCCCGGTGGCCGGCCCATCCGAGCAGCTCTGCTACGTGCACTGCCACTTCTGCGACACCGTCCTCGTTGTCCGTGGCCAATCACTAACTATTACTCTCTCTCTCTCTCTATACATGTTTTGATTTAATTTGTACGTACGTTTTGTTTCTTGTCAAATTTGACGTGCCGGCGACGGCCGCCGTGGCGGCGACAGGTGAGCGTGCCGAGCAGCAGCCTGTTCAAGACAGTCACGGTGCGGTGCGGCCACTGTAGCAGCCTGCTCACCGTCAACATGAGAGGCCTCCTCTTCCCGGCCACACCTTCTTGTGCTTCTGCGGCGGCTGCTACTACTACCCCACCGCCAGCGCCAGCCCCGGCCCCGCCTGCAGTTGCACATCATGGCCATTTCGGCCACCTCCCGCACTCGCTTAACCTCGCACCCAACCCATCTTCCCATCACTCCCTCTTGGTAAGTACATGGCATGTGAAAATTTTATGTATATGCAACTATATTTATGCATGCATCAAATTATAGAGGGTGATATTTTTTGAGTGAGTTTGACATGGTTCTTGTTGTGATTGTGATCATGCAGGATGAGATATCGAGCGCGAACCCGAGCCTTTTTCTGGAGCAGCACAGCCTCGGCGGCTCGATCGCGCCGAGCAGGAGCATGGTGGCTGCGCCAGCGCCTCCGGCCGTGGCGGCAAAGGGGGCGAAAGAACCCGCCCCACGGACGAACCCAGTGATCAACAGACGTGAGTCATATATGTGCATGCACGAGTTGAATTTTTTTTGTTTCTGTTCTTGCTCTTGAGATCTTGGGGAAGTACAATAGTAGTGGATAGATTAGTTAAAGATTCTGCCCATGCCTTTGAAGAGCAACATGCATGTTCAGATGGCTATATGTGTGTATGCGTATACGTGTATACATATATACATGCTGCAATAAGTGCAATATTATATCTCTCTGTATATCTCGAACTTTTTACTGTGGGAATAGTAGCCAATTTGCCCCTCCATTCCAATCTGTCTCCAACTTAGAAACAATTTTATAAAACATTTTTAATTGCATCATTAACCAATTAGTCCTTAAGTTAATTGATTCATATGACGCATCCGCAGCTCCAGAGAAGAGGCAGCGTGTGCCGTCAGCCTACAACCGCTTCATCAAGTGAGTACATTTTGTCATTTTCGACATCTTTCACTGGGTAAGAGCTCATTCTCGGTCACGGCGGTGCCGCCGCCTCAGCGGCGGCAGCCGGCTCGGGGGCCTGGAGCCTGCAGAGATATGTAAACCTTTGCAGAAGCCTTGCTTTTTATTTCCCTTTCTTTGTTCACCTTCCAAGAAGATGAGGAGAGAGAGAGAAAGAAATGAGGGGAGAGAGAGAGTGAACTGGTTAATGAGACATGGCAAATGATGCATTCGTGATGGCAAATAATGCGTGTGTTGATGTGTTTTTTTTTTTGTGTGTTTTTTGGTTGGGTTTCTGGTGGGGAATGCATGCAGGGACGAAATCCAACGCATCAAAGCTGGCAACCCCGACATCTCGCACAGGGAGGCCTTCAGCGCGGCTGCCAAGAACGTCAGTCCCTCTTCCTTCCCTTTCACCTAGATCTTTCTTTCTCTCTCCATTTCTGCCTCTCTCTCTCTCTCTAGGGTTTTGCTCTTGCCTTTACTGTTTCTAGGGTTTCACAATCTTTCAAATTCATTGTATGCTATTACTACCTTGTTGTTTCTTTTTTTAAAAAAAAATAATAATTCTTGTTTTTTGGTGGTGCTGATGTTGTTGCAGTGGGCACACTTTCCACATATTCACTTTGGCCTGATGCCGGATCACCAGAGCCTCAAGAAGACCAGCCTGCTTCCTCAGGTGATTAATCCATCCAATCTGTTCATATATATCAAGAAACACAAATGAAAGCATCAACCAACATTTCAAAGAGTAATGTTTATACATGTACCCTTCCTAAAAAAATTTGTACAAAAATCTTAGAGCATTTGTAGTCATTAATTGTGCAAATCATGTCTCAATTTCGACTTTGCTGCTTTAAAAAGCAACAGTTTTCTTTGCAGAAGAGCACAGAAGCACTTCACTAAACGATGAATTTTTTTTTCATGTATAAATAATTGGCATATGCATATATGATTTTCAGTCCCAAATTGATTAGCTACAATTAAGTATTAACTTAGGAGTTTTCTTAGGTGGAAGAACTAGAAGGATTTCTAATTATCTACTAATTAAATGTTGACCATTGTGGTTTCCTAGGATTATCAGAGAAAGGATGGGGTTTACGCTGCTGCGGCCGCGGCGGCGGCCAACATGGGTGTTGCTCCTTACTAAGCCACCTTCACCTAGCCTCCCTATTTTCCAATCTAGCTAGCCATCTAAGGCTTCTCCTCTTGTTAATGACCTCTTTTCATGCCAGCCACCTTGGCTGTGATCTAGCAAGTTTATTGCATGTTTAGCTCTAATATCTGTGCTGTTAATTAGCTCAACTTATCATTCACCACCCTTAATTTTTCTCTTTTTTTTTCCTTCCTAAACCTACTACCTTTTCTGATCTTTTTTTTGGGTTCTTTATTTTTTGTTCTTCTAGTACTTTGGTTCTGTGCTCTCTCTCTGTCGAGTAAAGGGAGGGCTGCATTTGTCTGGAATCACCCTGTCCAAAAGAACAGCCTTTGCTTGCTTGTTTGCTGCTGCTCCTGTTGGAATTCAAACTTAACTCTTATCTCTGATCTCTATGTGCATGTACTGGGGTCACTAGTAGTAGTAGTAGTAGTGTAGTGTTGTTCTCTTGCTCTTTTGCTTGCTTTCTTTTCTCTTTTCTCTCTGGACTAGATACAAGTTACTATAGCGAGGTACATAGATATGCACATTCTTCTGCTCTACCCAGATTTTGCCCCCTTAGTTTGGTTTGTGGGCTCACTCTTGCCTCCTTGCAAGTTCTGTCTCAATATCACCTTAATTTTTCTTTTTTTTTTTTTTTTTTACAAAAATGCCTCGCGAGGCAAGGTTATTTGGTTAGCCACCTTACCGACTTGCCTCATTGTGAGGTATGTCTCAAAATAGCCTTAGTTTAGAAAAAAAAATTGCTTTGCATGGCAAAGCTCAAGATTGGAGCAGCACTTGCGTTGCTATTTTAAAAAAGTGAGGTAATGCAGTTGAATTTCGATAATCTCCGCTAAGAATAATTTAAAATGGTATTTTATGTGAGGCAAACACAAATTCGAGTGCTTTGTGCAAGCTAGGCAAGTGGGTTAGCCTCACCTGAGTTGAGACGAATTAGGCATGGTAAGGCAACTCGAGGACAACGACCAAATATTGCCTGAATTTTTAGTGTGCATGGCCAATCCGTGGCAATTTTGAGTAGATCGGCGTGGCGCAGGTGTGCAATTTTGGAAGAATAAAATGGTGCTCACACGGCAGTGGTGTGTCTGAGCTTTAACAGTGCGTTTTTTGTTGTGCTTGTTTTGGGGGATGCGCACGCTCACGTTCCAAGACACGAGGGGCACTGTTTGGTTAATTTGGCAAACGAAAATGATGGGAAAAAAATGGACATTTCTTGTTTGAAATTGTTTTTTTTAAAGATACTAATGGACTAGACAGCTATTTAGAGCTAAATCTCTAATCCTAGCTCATTCTCAACAAAATGCCACATGAGTCATAAAATGAAGTGTTGAAATATGAGTAGATTGTCTGTGTTTCTCTAACATCTTAAAATTTTACAGTGAGATAACTTCCATCTTGAGAGTTCTTTCTAAAGACTAAACTTTTACAGTGAAATGACTAATGTATGGATCTCAAAATTTCTTGAATCATCTCACTCGAAAATTTTGATACGGTGGGAAAAGATAGAAACTAACAATTCAGATCTGTTTTTCTCTAAATTTAAACCGTTAGATCAGAATTAGTAATCTAGATCAAGATGAATGATAAGTTTATAATTTCTGATGAGATGATTAATCACGTCAATTTCTTTTCAATATTAATCAAAAGAGGCCATATAAATTATAATCAGACGGTTTACATTCTAGAAAAAAAAACTCTTTACTAGTTACTTTCTAAGAGAGATGATATGTTTTTAGAAGCTGATGTCATGAGGGCGCCCTTTGACCTGGACTATACGCACAACAACACATTTGTAGTATAGTCTTCACTGGGCACAGAGCAGCAACCACCGTGAGCTCCTCGGAAAGGTTTCTACCGGCGAGGTGCTGCATGCAGCAAGGTGACACTGACACTGTGCGTCACTCTGACAAAGCTCCATAGAACAAAAGAAAATTAAATTACTTGTGAGCCTAATTAATATGTATGCTTTGGAGGATAGTGAAGGTATACCAACTATCCTATCTAGAAAAAACGATCAAATAGACCGAGAGAATCGGGAACATATCATACTTAGAGTTTTCGATTGGGCGCATCCGCCATGATGAGACATGTTGACATTGGGTTGACATCATTGGCATTGTACAATCGATATTTGCCTAAAAGTTTTGTTCCTAGGTATGGCGAGCGATACGCCAAGGGAAACATAAAATAACTCAATTTTGAAGCAAGTTAAGTGTTGATCTTGCATACTTTAACATCACCCTGTGCAATAATGTCTCGAATATAATGATACCTCACATCAATGTGCTTGGTCTTTTCATGATACATCTGATCTTTAGTGAGACAAATAGCACTCTGACTATTACAGAAGATAGTAATGCAATAATTTAAACCGCAGAGCTCATTGTACAAACCTCGTAACCAGGTAGCTTCTTTGCATGCCTCAGAAATAGCCATATATTCGGCTTCAGTAGTAGACAAAGCAACAGTAGCTTGTAAAGTTGCCTTCCAACTAATAGCACAACCACCAATGGTGAAGACATAACCTGTGAGAGATCGTCGTTTATCTAGATCACCAGCATAATCTGAATCAACATATCCAATAAGCCCATCTCCAGATTTACCAAATTGCAAACAAGCACTAGAAGTGCCACGCAAATAGCGAAAAATCCACTGAACAGCATGCCAGTGGTTTTTGCCAGCATTATGCATGTATCTACTGACAACACTCACTGCATGAGATAAATCAGGACGAGTGCATACCATGGCATACATGAGAGAACCAACTGCACTGGAATATGGGACTCTGGACATATACTCAATATCGTCCTCTGACTGAGGACATGAAACTATAGATAACTTGAAGTGTGCAGTTAAAGGAGTACTCACCGGCTTTGCATCATGCATATTAAAACGATGAAGAACCTTCTCAATGTAACTCTGCTGGCTGAGATACAATTTGCGAGATTTCCTGTCTCGAATAATTTCCATTCCAAGAATTTTCTTCGCTGCACCTAAATCCTTCATCTCAAATTGTTTACTCAACTGAGCTTTCAATTTTGCTATCTCCAATTTATCTTTTGCCGCAATCAACATATCATCAACATAGAGTAGCAAATGTATCGGTGAGTGATTAACAAACTTCGTATAGACACAGCTATCAAAATCAGACCGCTTAAAACCATTAGAGAGCATAAAAGAATCAAATTTCTTATGCCATTGTCTAGAAGCTTGTTTCAAGCCATAAAGGGATTTTTGCAACCTCCAAACAAGGTGTTCTTTTCCAGGAATAACAAAACCCTCAGGTTGATCCATATAAATTTCCTCATCTAATTCCCCATGTAAGAAAGCAGTCTTAACATCCATTTGCTCAAGTTCATAATCATTCATGGCAACAATACTAAGTAAAGTGCGTATGGAACTGTGCTTTACAACAGGGGAAAATACATCATTGAAATCAATACCTGGAATTTGACTGTAGCCTTTAGCAACCAATCTCGCTTTATACCTTGCTGGTTCAGAAGGAGAAATACCCTCCTTTCTTTTATATATCCATTTGCAACGAATGGTCTTCTTCCCTTCAGGCAAAGGCACTAACTCCCAAGTGCCATTTTTCTCAAGAGATTCCATCTCACTCTGCATAGCAGACATCCACTTGGCGCGGTCAGCCGAAGTAATTGCTTCTCTATAATTGAGAGGTTCGGCATTGCAATGAATCTCTTCTGCAATAGAAAGAGCATAAGAAGTAATATTACACTCTTCAATTAATCGTTTAGGCTTTCCGGCATTTCTTCGGGGCCTATCAACAATACTGGAATGTTGTGGAGGCTGCACAACTGGTGAAGAGTGCTCAATAACAGTGGAATTATCAGTGGATGGATTAATTTCAGCAAGGGGTGCATCATCATGAAGAGCAATATCTGGTGTTTCATCAGTGGCAACAGGCGGCTCCACCTGCAAAATTGTTCTCCGTGGCATCTCAATAGGAGCATTAGTCTCAGAATTGTCATGTAGCATAGAATTTTCATTAAAAATGATATTCCTACTGAGCACCACCTTTTGGTTTTGGGGATCCCATAATTTATAGCCTTTAACACCAGATTGATAACCAAGAAAGATGCATTTAATAGCTCTAGGCTCCAGTTTACCATTATCAACATGTGCATATGCAGTGCAACCAAAAACTCGCAACTGTGAATAATTAGCTGGAGAACCAGTCCATACCTCAATTGGAGTTTTCCTATCAATAGCAGTAGAAGGTGATCGATTAATAAGATAACATGCAGCGTTGGCGGCTTCAGCCCAAAATTCTCTCCCCAAACCGGCATTAGACAACATGCAACGGGCTTTAGAGACAATGGTCCTATTCATACGCTCTGCTACACCATTTTGCTGGGGAGTATAAGGAATGGTGCGGTGTCTGACAATGCCTTCAGACTTACAATAATAATTAAAAGCGCTAGAACAGAATTCCATCCCATTATCAGTGCGGAGGATTTTAATTTTCATTTCAATTTGCCGCTCAATCATAACCTTCCACTCTTTAAATGCTGAAAATGCCTCATATTTATGCCTCAAGAAATAGGGCCACACTTGACGAGAATAATCATCAATAATAGTTAACATGTAACGAGTACCATTAAGCGATGGCTGACGTGACGGCCCCCATAAATCAGCATGAACATAATCAAGAATACACTACTACAGAAGTGCATTCCACTAACCCTTATTTTCTAACGGTTGTAAGCAATCTAGGAAAAATCCGATAGAATAGGACGACAGCGGCGGAAAACCATCATTTTACTATCGGTTATACACTAATCCAACATTAGTGAAATGCAAATACTTTTTACTATCGGTTATTACTGTACAAACCGATATAATATATTAAATAGTACTATCGGTTTTCCATTTTTAACTGATAGTGAAATAACTGACTTTTTACTATCGGTTATTACTGTACCAACCGATATAATATATTACAATAGTACTATTGGTTTTTCGTTCGTAACAGATAGTAAAACTACCTCACTTTTTACTATCAGTTATTACTGTATAAACCGATATAATATATTAAATAGTACTATCGGTTTCCATTTTTAACTGATAGTGAAATAACTGACCTTTTACTATCGGTTATTACTGTACCAACCGATATAATATATTGAATAGTACTATCGGTTTTTCGTTCGTAACAGATAGTAAAATTACTCACTTTATACTATCGGTTGGTACTGTATTAACCGATATAATATATTGAATAGTACTATCGGTTTTTCTCGGGTAACTGATAGTGAAATTACTGACTTTTTACTATCGGTTATTACTGTACTAACCGATACAATATATTAAATAGTACTATCGGTTCAACAACACAAACCGATAGTAAAATGACTACATATACACTAATGGTTATGACAGTGGGGACCTTATTTTACTATCGGTTGTGGTTTTGAACCGATAGTAAAATTGTACAACTTAATTAGGTCGACCCCTGCTCTGCGCTCTACATGTTGGAATCATTTCAGCCGCGCACAACTCCAAGCTAGAGTGATCTGGAGAAGCTAGCTGAGAGGTTGATCATATTTCCATCCCCCTCGGTATTGTCATCTTCTCATCACCTCTCTCTCTCTCGATCACTCTTTCACACTCTCCCTCTCTCTCTCTATTTGGAATTCATTAAACTAGATATATGTATCTCCAAGCTAGCTAGAAGGCTGGGTTGGCTAGCTAGCTATAGCTTGCTGAATTTAAGCAGCTAGCTAGCTGGCTCTTCCAATTAATGCATGCATCAAGTTAATTAGGGTTTCATATATACAAATCCATTTAATGTAATTAAACAGCTCATGCATGTACACACATATGGCCTAGCTAATTATGTTTCATTCATATATGCATGCCCTGAGTCATTAATTATTTATTTGAATTTGTCAATTTTGTGAAATAATTGTAGATGGACCGAGAATATTGGATGTATGGAATAAAACGTACTACTGTTGAGTATTTGGAGGGTGTGAATGGATTTATTAAATTTGCTGAGCAAGAGAAGGCGAAGAAGGGAGAGAAAGATATGCATTGTCCTTGTATAGATTGTATGAACTTAAAAAGGTTCGGCAACTCTGATCAGATTAGGAGTCATTTGATTCGTCGTGGTTTTAACGCACGCTATACCCGTTGGATATGGCATGGTGAAGATCTTGAGGAAACGAGCACTACCGCTACCACTCAGCAGCACCCGGAAGTGGATTGCAGTAATGATGATCATGATCAAAACATTGATAATGTTCATTCGGAAGTCCATGTAGATGACGACAATTTAGATGAAATGTTACGTGATGTAGAAGAGGACTACAGCGAAAACGATTTAGCTAAATTTCAGAAATTAATTGTTGATTCTGAGAAGCGTTTGTTCCCCGGATGTGAAACATTTACAAAGTTGTCTTCTGTGTTGAGATTATATAACTTGAAGGCAAGCAACGGTTGGAGCGATAAGAGTTTCACGGCGCTATTGGATCTGTTAGCGGACATGCTTCCAGAGGGAAATGAGTTGCCAAGATCGGTTTACCAGGCCAAAAAACTATTGTGTCCGTTGGGAATGGAAATCGAAAGAATACATGCATGCCCAAATGATTGTGTTCTGTACCGTAACGAGTACGAGGATTTGCATGTTTGTCCAAGATGCGGTGCATCGCGGTATAAGCATGGGGACAGAATTTATCACAATGGATGTGATGAGGTAAAGAAAGGGCCTCCGGCCAAAACTGTGTGGTATTTGCCTGTGATTCCCAGATTGAAACGGCCGTTTGCAAATCCGAAAGATGCGAAGTACTTGCGTTGGCATGTTGAAGGTCGAAAACAAGACGGAAAACTTAGACATCCAGCTGATTCCATTCAATGGAGAAACATTAACAGAACATTCGGTGAGTTTGGCGGCGAAGTGAGGAATATAAGGTTTGGGCTGAGTACGGATGGTATGAATCCACACGGAAATATGAGCAGTCGACATAGCACTTGGCCGGTTCTTTTTTGCATCTACAATCTTCCTCCTTGGTTATGTATGAAGCGTAAGTACATCATGATGTCGTTACTAATTTCAGGACCCAGACAACCCGGGAATGATATTGACGTGTTTCTATCACCGTTAGTCGAGGACTTACAAAAATTGTGGAGCGAAGGGGTGCGGGTGTGGGATGCACATAAGCGAGAGAATTTCATGTTGCGGGCCATGATATTTTGTACCATAAATGATTTCCCGGCCTATGGAAATTTGTCGGGGTATAGTACGAAAGGAGTCAAGGCTTGTCCTATTTGCCTGGATGAAACTGAAAGCATGTGGTTATCGAACTGCAGAAAAACAGTGTACATGGGTCACCGCAGATTCCTTCCGATGCATCACGCCTACCGTAAGAAGAGGAAGTCATTCAATGGGAAGCCTGAGAAAGGATCAGCCCCAGTGTTTGTGACTGGTAAGGAGCTTTACTTGCGCGTGAAGGACATCAAAGTTGAGTTCCGTAAATGTTCTAAACCTCCAGGAAAAAATGTTTGGAAGAAGAGATCGATTCTTTGGGATCTGCCATATTGGGAGCACTTACAAGTTCGACATTGCATTGATATCATGCACGTAGAGAAAAATGTTTGTGACAGTTTGATTGGTTTGTTGTTGAACATTCCAGGAAAGACGAAAGATGACATCAACGTTCGCCGTGACATGCTCGACATGGGCATAAGGACTGAGCTTGCACCGTTGGAGAAGGGAAAGCGGACATACCTCCCCCCGGCCTGCTATACTTTGTCAAAAAGAGAAAAAACAGAACTCTGTCAGTGCCTACATGGTGTCAAAATTCCATGCGGGTATTCTGCGAACTTGAAAAAACTTGTGTCCATGAAAGACTTGAAACTGGTTGGTATGAGTCCCATGATTGTCATGTACTGATGTCACAAATGCTTCCCATTGCTATCAGAGGCATTCTCCCAGTCAAAGTCAGAGAGACAATTACAAAGCTATGTTATTTCTTCAACACAATATCTGGCAAGGTACGTAAGCGTGTACTCCTAGCAAGTTAATTAGCTCCATTCGTGGAACTTGTCAGATTTTTTGGATCTGAATATTTGCTGCAACTGTGTCCTTGTAGGTAATTGATATGGATGGACTGGATGATTTGCAACGCGATGTGACTACCACTCTTTGTCAGCTGGAGATGTATTTCCCTCCATCATTTTTTGATGTTATGGTCCATCTAATTGTTCACCTTGTCAGAGAAATTAAGTTTTGTGGACCCGTGTTCCTGCGCTACATGTATCCATTTGAGAGATTTATGGGTATCTTGAAGGGATATGTAAGGAATCGATATCGGCCTGAGGGCAGTATTATTGAAGGTTATACCGCCGAGGAGGTGATCGAATTTTGCACCAACTATATGGCCGGGGTTGACCCAATTGGCGTTCCTATGTCTCGGCATGAGGGCAGGCTTCAGGGCATTGGAACGATTGGATTTAAAGCAGTCGTCCCCTCTAGTGATCTGTATGCAAAAGCCCATTTTTGGGTCTTACAGCACATGACGGGGGTGGAGTCATACATACACGAGCACAAGGAAATGTTACGGAAATAGAATCCCTCGAAGCCAAAGATTTGGGTCACCAGAGAACATAATAGGAAGTTTGCTGGGTGGATCGAAAATAGAGTCCTGCAAGCTTCTGAGGGCGATGTAGATGAAGATGTTACATGGTTGGCCAGAGGGCCTAGATTTACTGTAGGGACTTGGCAGGGGTATGACATCAACGGCTATTCATTTTACACAAAAACTCAGGACGAGAAGAGTGCTATGCAATGTAGTGGAGTGACACTACTTGCTATTTCGGAGGATGCCAGGGTAGTAAGAGCACTCGACTCATATTACGGTGTTATTGAGGAAATATGGGAGCTCGATTATGTATTACTTAAGATTCCTCTGTTTCGATGCCAATGGGTCGAAATCCCTCGAGGTGTTAAAGTCGACAATTATGGGTTTACTCTAGTCGATCTCAGTAGAGTCGCACACAAAGATGATCCATTTATACTTGCTGAGCAAGCCACACAGGTGTTCTACATCGTTGACCCGGCCAACCCAAAGTTGCACGTTGTCCTTCACAGTAAGAGACGTATTGTTGGGGTTGAAGACGTTGTGGATGAAGAAGAGTACGATCAGTTCGACGAACTACCTCCATTTTTAGATGGAATCCTTCAATCTGTCCCTACCGAAGATATTGACGAAACAAGTTACCTGCGAGACGACCACGAAGAAGGATTATGGGTGGACAACCATTCTTGACTAATTTGCAATATGTAAGTGACGTATATTACTTGGATCAAAGAATGTTCAAATCAATTTTGAAAAATTCTTTGGGAAAACATACGTGATGCATTGAGAATCATTTCTGCAAATTTTCATTTCAATTGGGGTATATACTTGATTTGAGCAATAATTGATTCTTTTCACAAATATATATGAAAACTGCAAATTTTCATTCCATGATTGGTCTTTACTGTTATTTTATTTCAAAATTATTGCAAGCCATTTTCATGGGGTTTCAGGTGTCTTTACAAGTGCAAAATGATGTACTGAGACCCATCTGTAATTGTTCTCAGGAAATACCTTTAGATCAATTTAACAGTATTAATTATACTATCGGTTTCAACCTCCAAACCGATATGAAATTAACATATACTATCGGTTTATTTTCATAACCGATAGTAAATACAATACAAAATGATGTACTGAGATCCTCTGTAATTCTTCTAAGGGAAATCCTTTAGGGTCAATAGCATTGTATTTTACTATCGGTTATAACTGTGAAACCGATATGAAATTAAACTATACTATCGGTTTATCGTTCACAACCGATAGTGATTTACACTGTGTTATTATCCCTGTTCTTAGTTTACTATCGGTTTAATGTTCACAACCGATAGTGATTTACACTGTGTTATGATCCCTGTTCTTAGTTTACTATCGGTTTAGTGTTCACAACCGATAGTGATTTACACTGTGTTACGAAAACCCTAACTTACATGTTTTTACTATCGGTTTTGTGGTTATGAACCGATAGTAAATATTCATTTATTAGGTTATAACCTGCACGATTTTCCCTCCAGTGCAACTGATCACATTCCAAATCGAAAAATACTCGCGCGGAAAACCCTAGAATCACCGACATTCGCTTCTTCGCTCCTCTGCGCCACTGGTTCTCCACCGCCTCCGGCATTGCGTTGCGCCACCGCCTCCGGCATTGCATTGCGCCACCGCCTCCGGCCACTCCACGATCCACTGTAAGTGTTCTTGACCAAATCGCTCGCGTGTATTGCTTAATTTTGTATGCAATGGTTCATATCCCGTTCCATGGATTACAAATAGAAACCTAGAGTAAAATTCATGAACTACAAACTTGATAGCTATGAGAATGACAGAATTGATGAAAATCATAGCAATTTGTCATACAGTGTAGTTCACTATCGATTTCTTACTCAGAACCGATAGTAAATACCATAAACTGAATTTTCTGTAAATTATATCCCATTTCTAATTTTCATCTGAAATTTTGGTTCATTTATATTTTAACATACCTTATGTTCCTGCTGAGCAATTACTTTATGTTCCTGCTGAGCAATTTTGGAAATTTTTTCTAATTCAGACTTGATTACTATCGGTTTGACTTGTAAAACCGATAGTAAATAGTAGTGCCATCATAGTTTGCACAGTTAATATGAATTTTCTGTGAATTACTTCCCATTTTCTAATTTTCATCACAAATTTAGGTTCATTTATTTTTTAACATACCTTATGTTCCTGCTGAACAATTACTTTATGTTCCTGCTGAGCAATTTTGGAAATTTTTCCTAATGCTGACTTGATTACTATCGGTTTGACTTGGAAAACCGATAGTAAATAGTAGTGCCATCATAGTTTGCACAGCTAATTTGAATTTTCTGTGAATTACTTCCCATTTTCTAATTTTCATCTCAAATTTAGGTTCATTTAAATTTTAACAGACTTTATTTTCCAGCAGAGAGATTAGCATAGTTTGCACTGCTAATCTTTTAAATTTTCCTGAATATAGACCTTAGTACTATCGGTTTTCCTTTCAAAACCGATAGGAAATATAGTATTTGTTAGTTTGCACTGCTCATCTGAATATTCTGTGAATTACTTTGTCAAGTACCTTTCTTCATATCAATTGGATGGTTTGTTTATGGTATTTTAGGTAAAGCCATGTCGGCATCTTCCTCGGCTGATACTAGTGATTCGGCGAGGGCGAACGTAGATGGCGCTGCCTCGTCCCAGCGCAAGAGGAAGGCGCGAGGCGCGACGATGTTGGGTCGTTTGGCCAAACGCGCGGATCTTTCCTGTGAGTTCAACCAGTTCGGGAGACCGATCGGGAAGAACGCCGGGCACTATGCTGCCTATGTTGGCTTGTTGGCGAAGGAAAGGGTGAATATCACCGTCCAGAGCTGGAAGGACGTCAAGGCCGACGAGAGGGATAGGCTGTGGGCGGAAGTGAAGGTAAAATTAATCAAAATCACTGAACTCTTGAGTAATCACATTCCCTTGGTTTATCCTAGAGATTAGGTAAGTCCTACTTATATGCACCATTTGAAACAGGCCAAGTGGAACATCCCGGACGATGGTCCCAAGATAGCTTGCTTGAAGGACATGAACAACACGTGGAAAACCTTCAAGAGCGTCCTCGTCAGTACCTTCCTCGCTAAAGGCGAATCTCCATGCGAGAAGTACCCCTTCATAACGGAGGAGGTATGGGAGCAATTCGCCCAACAGAAGGGGACTCCTGAGTTCAAGGTATGAATGGTTCATTTGCTTGGTTACACCATTGTATGCAGTAAGCAGTGGTGCATTAATTTTCTTGTTTCTGGTACGAAGGCCCTCAGCGAGAAGAACAGGGCAATCCAGAGGAGGAACGACCACCCACACCGGCTCGGTTCTCACGGCTATGCGGGGAAGGAGGAGCAGTGGAAGAAGGGTGAAGACGAGGCGTCGCATTTCGTCGACTCCCCTGACCTACCACTCTCCGAGATCCGCGATCAGCGATGCAAGCGCTGGTGGCTGGCCAGAGGGACCGTGTCGGTCACGGGGACTGTGGCGTTCCCAAACCCCAGGGACGTCGAGGTCGTGCAGCGACTCGTAAGTTGGCTAACTATGATCACTAGTGTGCGCACAACTTTGTATATATTTCTTCCTCACAATGGAGAGCTTTCAATGTAACAGATCTCTTGCTCGAAGGAGGCGACCGAGGGATTGTTCAGTCCCCATAGGGAGAACGACATCCTTACCCGGGCTCTAGGGAACAAGGAGCATCCAGGACGGACGCGAACCGTGGGGGCTGTGGTGCCATGGAAGGAAGGCTTCTCGGACCCCGGGCAAAAGGCGAAGAAGCCTGGCAGCTGGAAGGAAAGGGAAGTGGAGCTATCTCAGAAGATACGGGCAGATGTGACTGCACAATTCGCGGACATGTTTGCTCAAATGAACGAGAAATATGAACGCCTAAGCCGAGTTGTGCAGTCCAAGGGTTTAGATCCAGCTGCCGAGGTCGACGCTGCCAGGCCGAGTAGTGTTGGCTCGAAGGTTCACGTGGATCCGGTGGACCTGATCGAGGTATTGCAACTCTTGAGCTATATATGTAGTTCGGCTGATGCCACTCCCGTTACGTTAGAATTGTTTCGCTAACCTGTTATAATTGTTGCAAATTGCAGAAGCCGGAGAGCTGTACCCTATTGATCAACATAGGCGACAAACCTGTTGCGGTTGCAAACGGGGTCGTATACCAGTCTTGGGAGGATGTCCGGATCCACTGCGTACCTCTGGAGCCTGGATTCGCAAAGGTACAGGTGGACATGGCCCTCCCGGGCTACAGCTCTTTTCCGTTGCCCGTCCCAACGGACGAAATGTGGACAATTGGCGAGGCATTGGGCTCGTACATACAGTGGCCCAAGAAGGGTGTTAGACTACAGGAGGTAAACCCTAGCCATTCTAGCTTACAACTCAGTTAATATACTTAATTTTCAAAATCTAATTTAAGCGTTTGTACTTAAAGTGGACGATGGATACCAGCACACTTCCTGAGGACACCAGCCCCGCCACAACGCATGAGCGAACTCCTTCGGCCCCCATGCCTCCTCCGACGGCCTCAAACCCTTCGCCATCAAATGAGGCCGACGGCACCACACCCCAACCTTCGAAGGTATACACTCGCTCCCCGCCCAAAGGCAAGGGCAAGGCCAAAGGCAAGGCCAAACAAAGCCAGCCGGGTACGTTCAAGAACGGGTCCCCACTCGTGTCGGAGTACCTTCTGCGCAATATGGATCAAATAACCAGAAGTCTCCACGAGTGGTACCTGACCCGGTCTAGGCGCCACATCAACTTCTTGGTTCACTTCAGGCCAGCCCATTTTCACCGTGAGCCCGAGAGCATATCGGTGGCCCACGAGGATTTGTTCGACCTCCTCAACTGGCGGGAGCTTGATATGTCCATTATACGGACTGGAGTCCTGTGAGTGTGCTGTTGTCTGAAGTTATCACAGTTCGTTTCATAAATCTAATCACTTTTTGTATGCACTACTTACTAATGTCTACTTTGCATCCAGGTGCATGTATAGGCTGGCGTCGATGAGGGCATGTGACAAGGTGGGTTTCCTCGACCCAGAGAAAATAAGCCTCACGATGCTAGAGAACGACCAAGCACATGCGGAGGAATACATATCAAGGGCACTACTAACGCAGCAGGACCGAGAGTTCATCCTTGCGCCGTACCACCAAAGGTTAGTGCATTTCCTACTAATTTAACTCATTCTTGTATGTTACGCCTAACATATGTATGAAACGGTTCGCTTATATATGCAATGTAGGGGCCACTGGGTCCTCGCCGTCATTTGCCCATGGATGAATGAGGTCTATTACCTCGATTCGATGAGCGACAAGGTGGCGCATGTTTTCACCCTCACATGGCACATAGACGCGTAAGTAACATAGTTGTCTTAAATTTTTCTCTGACTAGCTAATTAATGATAAGATATTAATCGACAATGCTAAATTAAATACAGGGCTTTCAAAAATTATGCTAGTGCTGGAGGGAGGCATGACGCGTCGAAGGGCACAACAATTTCTTGGAAAGAATATGAGGTAATTAATACGGATGGAAGTACTCATGATGAGTCTTTTAATTTAAGCTTAATTAGTTCTTTCGAGTTAATGTGGGTTTATGTCTTTGCATATGCAATTTTTCCAGTGCCATCAGCAGCCACAATCGTGGGAATGTGGCTTCTATGTCATGAGATTCATGTATGACCTGATCAGGAGAAACTTTGCCCAATTCCCTAAGGTAATTATTTTTCCTGACTCAAAGTCGAACTTTAATTAGATGTGACGTACGATCCTAACTTCATACACGCATATATGCAGAGCACCATGTTGAAAGAGCAATATGAGTTGCCTCAATTGAAGGAGCTGCGAACAATTTGGGCTCAATATGTCATGGAAGAAGTGGCTATCAACGATCGATAGTAACTGACTTGTGTTGATTGTTGTATTTTTGAATATATATTGAATGTGTTGATTCATTGATTTGTGAATATATGTGAATAGATTCATTGATGTATTTGTGAATAAACTCGATCAATATATGCATAAATTCAGTCTGTCCAATGCATGTGTATATTACTGTATTAGTGTATTTGTGAACAAATTCAATATGTGAATATTGGTGAATATTTGTAAATATTGGTGTATTTGTGAATGATGCAATGTATCTCTGTATTGCTGTATGTATATTGCTGTATGTATCTCTGTATTGCTGTATGTATATTTGTAAATATTTAGTACTAACCGTGCCACTACATAACCGATAGGAAAAACTAATATTACTATCGGTTATATACTACAACCGATAGAATAAAGTTTCCAGTACTAACTGTGTCCACACAATACTATCGGTTCATATTTAGAAACCGATAGAATACAGTTTCCTGTACTAAACGAGTCTACAAAATACTATCGGTTATATAATATAACCGATAGAATAAATTTTTCAGTACTATCGGTTATATACTACAACCGATAGAATAAAGTTTCCAGTACTAACTGTGTCCACACAATACTATCGGTTTATATATAACAACTGATAGAATAACGTTTCCAGTACTAAATGTGTCCACAAAATACTATCGGTTTATATAAGAGCCGATAGAAAAAAACGTTTAGATTACTATCGGTTTAGATCCTAGCCGATACAAAAGGCCTAAACAATACTATCGGTTTATATAAGAGCCGATAGAAAAAAATGTTTAGATTACTATCGGTTTAGATCCTAGCCGATACAAAAGGCATAAACAATACTATCGGTTTTTATACGAGCCGATAGAAAAAAACTTATACAATACTATCGGTTTAAAACCGAGCCGATAGAAGAAATAGTCGATAGGATTAGTGAACGCTGGGATTGTAGATGTTTTACTAACGGTTTTTGAACCGATAGAAGTGTGCTGCCCTCTACTATCGTGCCGACCACTATCGGTAAGAGAACCGATAGTAGAGTGGATTTTTAACCGATAGTGAAAAGCATTTCTGTAGTAGTGATACCTTCAGTAGTGTGAACGGAAGAGCTAAAACTAACCCGCTTGTGTTTGCCAAAAATGCAATGCTCACAAAACTGAAGTTTGCCACCTTTATAATCATCAAGAAGACCTCTCTTGCTCAACACTGCCAGACCCTGCTCACTCATGTGGCCAAGACGCCTGTGCCAGAGGTTAGTGGCATCAAAAGAAGATGATGAATGCGATGAAACAGCAGCAGTACCTGTAATTGTGGTGCCTCGAAGGCGATATAGGTTGGCAGATTTCAAATCCCCCTTCATGACAACAAGAGAGCCTTTGGTGACTTTGAGAAGACCATCTCCACCTGAATATTTGTACCCTTTGGCATTAAGGGTACTCAAGGAAACAAGATTCCTCGTCATATCTGGGACATGCCTCACATCTGTCAAGGTCCTAATAGTGCCATCATACATCTTAATTTGGACAGAACCAATGCCAACAATAGGACGAGGCGAATCATCACCAAGCCTAACAGAACCTCCACCTTGAACAGAATCATAAGTGATGAACCAACTTCTATTAACACATATGTGAAAAGAAGCGGAAGAATCAAGAATCCATTCATCACCATCACTAACACATCCCGCAAAAGCAACGAGGACATTACCATCTGAATCATTATCATTAGCAGCAACAGAAGCTTTACCTTCATCATCAGTTTTACCATTTGGTTTATAGCCACCATTTTTCTTTTCCTTTTCCTTCAATTTCCAACATTCTGAGATGTCATGATTATTTCTTCTGCAATATTTGCAAAATTTATCTCTCCCTTTGGACTTGGAACGACCTCTATACGAGCTTTTGCCTCTATTGCCATGGTTCGATTTTTTGTCATTCGTTCGACCACGAATTGAGAAAGCTTCACCATTGGAAGCAGAACCTTCAGAAGACACCATCTGTTTCATCTTTTCCTTGGCTTGCAAGGCTTCATAAACGTCGTCAATGTGCAATTCATCACGACTATATAATATGGTATCTCTAAAGTTTGAAAATGAACTAGGCAATGAACATAGAAGAATAAGACCAAGGTCCTCATTATCATATTTTACCTCCATGGCCTTAAGATCAGCAACGATCTCCTTAAACACTGAAAGATGATTTAATAGGGAACCACCCTCCTGCAACTTGTGCATGTATAATTTCATCTTCAAGTGCATCTTGCTGGTAAGATCCTTGGACATACAGATCGACTCTAGTTTAAGCCATAGAGCAGCAGCAGTTTTCTCCTGCAAAACCTCTTGCAAAATATTATTTGATAAATGGAGATGAATTTGGGACATGGCCTTACGATCCTTTCTTTTTTCTTCATCAGTCCA
Source organism: Pharus latifolius (assembly GCA_019359835.1). Classification (NCBI taxonomy): domain Eukaryota; kingdom Viridiplantae; phylum Streptophyta; class Magnoliopsida; order Poales; family Poaceae; genus Pharus; species Pharus latifolius. The sequence continues at coordinate 66,996,792 of CM033328.1, read as the reverse complement.
ATCTTTGGACTCCTTCCCGAACTTGTCGAGGGCATCATCGAGGTCGGTATAAGCAAGAACAGCTCGCATCTTCACTTGCCATAGCGAAAACCGTGTATCACGGTCCAAAAGGGGAATATCATACTTCAAAGTAGCCATGAGAATTAATCTGAAAATTTTGGTATGGTTGTCACGTGCACCAAAATTCAATCGGCAAACTCCCTGGTAGAAATCGTGTGTGAACCAAACAAAAATCAGCAAACTGCAATATTCCTGGTGCAATCCACCGTGTACACCAAGCAATTAATACCCAATAGGAATTTTGCTTGTTCTGCAGATGACGAGCGGCGGCAGAACGACGCGAGAAAAAAAGAGCGCGATACGAGATCGCAAAACGTCGCCGCCACCACGAAAAAAATCCCGACGCAGAAACCCTAACCAATATGTGCGGCGGCAATTTTTTTTTTTTTTTGTGAATTCTCCTCTCCGATGTGGCTCTGATACCACTTGTTAAAAAAAAATGTAAATCGAACAAGAGAGAGATACGAATTTTACGTGGAAAACCTCTCCAAGATGGAGAAGAAAAAAACCACGGGCACCAGCCGGCAAATAATCCAGTATTGATGAGAGTGTTTACAAAACGTAGGGGATCACCATGAAAGCACAATCCCTCTACGGTAATACAAGAGTATTTATATTTGACTTAATTGGCTTAACGGGTCGAGACGTCTCCCGGGCCCAATCCGGATTCGAATCACAATCCAACAAGTTATACATGTTTGTGTTGCTTATCATTGGTCGTAAAAATTTATATTATAACTAAAACTTACATGTCCTGTTTCTATATTGTAACATTAATTTTTCATGTCTTACATACAAACCGTATTACTAAAAATATATACTTCCCTCACATGATCACATCATCGAATATATCAACCATCGGCCATCCACCACTTTGTACCATGACATTCCGTGACCTCTGTATATACATGATACACTTGCTAAGACATTGATTAGGGAACCTTTTTTTTTTAATGTATTCGATCAACAAAGTCATCCATTGCCGATGATTAGATGATAGAAAAAAGAGTTTTTTTATAGTTTCTACAATTCTGTCTTCTATCTATATTTGTCTGAAGAAGATGATCTCTCTTAAGTGTAGTTATAGATGTGCTCGACTCAATATATGTAGATTTCAGTTACTTAGATATATAAGTCAAAGTCGAGTTAAACAAGAGTTTAAATTCAATATTTATTCATAATCCCAAATATTTTTTAATTAGAAATTGAAAATAAACTTAAGTGAGTAGAAGATAATTGATTAGATTTATAAATTTAAACTTATTTATCTGGAGGAGTTAAGGCAGACACAAGGCGAGTTTGCGGATGAATGCGAATATGCGTGCGGCCAGAGCGGAGCTCGTTGACGGGAAACGGCTCTACCAAGATATACGTGGAACTCTGCTCGCTCGGGCCCACACTATATAGGCGTTTGGTTGCTGACTTGCTGTGAGCCTGTGATGGCTGTCAAATATAATTTGAAATGGCTAAAACTGTGCATGTCGTGCGTCACCACACCTGACCGGCACAGGCTCACACTATTATTAGATTTCGAGGTCATTGAATGCATGTTTGTTTGAATTCCAATTTTGGTTTATTGTTTTAACAAATTCAAGTATTAGTTACTCATATACTTCTATATGTAGTTTCTTATGCGATTTTAATTTATTTGGTTGTTTAAATCTGCAACTGTTAGAGTGATGTTTTTTAAGCCTCTGCAACTTTTTTCCCACATACTTGCTCAATAACCTAATAAACTGTAAAATTGTCAAATAATTTTGAGACTTTTAGGCTTATATGACAATAAACTCATAAACTAGTTTACCTAAGAAACTCCAAATCGGTCAAACATACCCTTAGATTATATAATCAAATCCGTGGTATTAACTTACTGGGTATTTATGCTAATTTCAACTTAAATTTTTAGACTATAAGTTGAAGTTCTAATTAAACATCTAACTTATTTAATAAATAAGTATTTTTAAACTACAAACTCCTACTAAAGTAAAGTAAGTGGAAGAAATTTTTATTGAGTTTATAAGTTAAAACCTCAATATTAGTTTATTAAATAAAATATAGGTCGACTAAGCACATCCGTCGAGCATGTCTGTCCTAACCTTGGCTTCTTGAAGCCAAAGAAGCCGCCAAAAATAGTTTATTTGATAAATTCATAAAGTCGTTTAGTGAGAAATATAACTTAAGTTTAACAATGGTGGGGTGAAAAATTACAGGAACCACTACACTTGGGTTTTAGCTAAACTTCAGCCCTTACGAGAAATCACTACGAAATTAAAACACGAATCGAGTCCAACAAGCTCTCAAAACTCAAGTCTTTCCAAACATCATAGCATATATATATGACCAGTTGCTAAGTGGAATGCGAGGCGGCGTTAGACCACAACTGGCAAGCAAATGGTGGACTCCAACATAAACAGTCTCGCGGCCAGATCTATTGGGCCATAAATTTGTCGGCCCATCAACTCTACAAAACCACAATCTTTCTCCAGATGAAACCACGCAAAACAAGAACACCCAAATAAATCCAAAACATATGCGAAAAAAAAAGAAGAATACTGTACTCGAGGTGGATAGAAATCTGGCTTATATCAGCAGAAGTCATTGGATTCAAATTTGAGCAAAAGAAATGACATTGTATTTATAATAGGACTATATTAATTGGATCTGGCATCCAGTGGTATCCAAGGTTTCCCCTCATACGAATTAATATGGGCCGAGATTACATGGCCCATGCGGCCCAAGTTAAAAACATCCGTTGATAAACATTGAGAAGAGTTGATGAGTGCAGAAATCCTAAAAATGTAAGCAACAATAAGTCAAAGGATGAAACTCCATAAAATCTACAAATAACACATCGGTTGGAGTGTTGGTTGGCATCTAGACCAAAGACCAATATTGTCCAGATTAGTCCAAGGTTATTTCTTTCGAATTTTTCTTTATGTTCTCTCAGATATTTACCCCCTCAAGAATACAATTTGGTTGCCACGAGGCAACACAGAATAGGCTATGGAAGTCCATTCAAAGATGCGACATAGAATGTTTTGAATTCGAAAAGATTTGTAGATGCCAAGTTTACGAAGAAACTATCATGTTTGGAATCCAGTTGCGGGGTTGGGAGGGATGCCTGTTGGCCTACCACCAGCCACTCAGCCTGCTTTTGATGTGACACAGAATAGTACAAGCATATATGGGAATACAAGCTAACCCCCACACACACGCGAAAAGATTTCATGTGTAACAGCCTGGTTGGCACCTGATGCAACCAAAAAAAAAAAAAAAAAAAACAGGCAACAAAATTGAAGGCTGCCAAAAAGGAAAAGATTTTATGTAACAGCAAAAGATTTCTTACATAGTTTTCCAAAAAAAGATTTTTCATAAATATGCCCAAATCCCATCATCATAATTTTCAGATCTCCATATTTGCACTCAACCTCCTTTATATTAAAAAAACTGGACACAGTCTCTTTAATAAGCCCGTTTCTAAATAAAACAAAACTCTCATAATAGACCCTTATTCTAATAGGATCTTGTAGTTGTGTTATATTGATAAAGCGAGTATCTCCTCTAATATCATTTCTATGAAAAATTAAACCTTATAATATATAAGGGTCTATTTGACTTAACTTTAACTCGAGTTTATAGAGTTATTATAAGTTAAAATTATACCAAGTTAAGACTTAATCCAATAAATTTAAGTAGGAGATAAAAATTTATTAGATTCATAAATTAAAACCCAGTTAACCAGCTATAGAGAAAAAAAAAAATTAAAGTAGACCAAACAGGATCTTAATATCACTGGCCTTGCATTTAAGTCGTATAGGCAAAGCGGGTATCTCTTTGGGCACCACTTTTAAAGCCCATCGATTTAATTTACTAATTTTTCACAACGGCACGAGACACTGCTGTCCGAAGCACGAGAGTAAAGTAAACTCAAAGAATAAAAGAAGCACGCGTCTTATTACTAGTATTCAGCTGTGAGCTGCGAGGGAAACAAGGTAAGAATCTATACTTATATCTTATTCGAAGGTCAAAAGGCAAGCACACAGACACAGCACAGGGTTACAGTACCGGCTGCAAGACTAAAGTAGAAGCAAAGAACATACCATCACCCACTGCTACGTAAGTTAGTTTCACTTGTTTGCAAACTGTATTCTACAGCAAATCCACTTAATTTTCTCATGGGCACATGACTAAACTAATCATATGATGGAACTCTTAAAATGCAATCAGAGTATGCGTGGGAGAGCTGTAGCATATAGCCACATATGCAACAACAAAGTTGATAGCTTGATATGGTCCATATGGATGACAATTTTCTTTTTGGCAAATTCTTTTATGCCATTGTAATATTTGTGTGTTTTATATTTGTTATTAGATGTATTATTAATAGTATGTGACTCTAGTCTCGTTTTATTATCTTTATAAACTACAATTTCAGAAATTGTATAGTATGGAAGAAAATTTTCTTTTTTTTTCTTTCTCTTTCTTTTTTTTTTGAGTTTTGCTAATCAATATGTTTTTTTTTCCAACATACATGCACCATTCTTTATCATTATATCAATTCCTTCCATCCTTGAATCTGTCTCTTGATCTAGAACTTATTTGGTGTGATAAGACGGTGATGATTGATGAGGAGACGGAGACAAGTGGCATTTTGGTGCTAATTGTTAGTGGAATGTTTAATTAGATTTGAGATTAAATAGTTAATTAGCTATAAATGATGTATATATTAAAACAACATGTATTTGCATCCTAATATTTCTTCTATTTGATAAACAAAACAAGGTTGGAAAAGTGTCTGTCGTGCAGAATTTATTGGCCTTTAGGCCTCATAAGTGAGAAGAGTGATTGCCGTATTGGATCCTGGACAGCTACGCAGGATCGAAGATGGGATGATCTAGGAATTAATGTCAAGTAGTTGCACAAGTACGGAACTTTTAAATAGAAAGAGAGTGGCAAATACTCCAGTTCCCAACGTTAATAATTGAATTAAGTCATTCTGTCGCGTATTAAGGCTGAAAAAACGTGGAGAAAACAGAGGAAGCAAATCATTCTGGGGACCATCCAGCGTATTGGTACGGATGAAAACAGTCTAAGTATTTGTCAAATCATATCTACATTTATATTTTTAATTTAAATTTAGATATATTCATATTCAAATTTGGATCAGATTTCCAATTATATAAGATATTACTTAGGCTGTCTCCAACCCATCGGCGCTTCACGAGACGCTTCAACAGAATATTCTCCAGCATATTCTGTGCCACGTATGCGAAGCACCATCGGAAGCACCCCCTACTCCAATCCATCGGCGCTTCGCGAGGCACCTTCTCAAGCCCCCCTACTCCAACCCATCGGCGCTTCGCGAGACGCTTCGCGCGGAGCCCGCATATACAATATTTATTACAGATTAAGAAATCGTTAAAATAAAATTCGGATAATTCGAAGACAACAAATTAAAAGATAAATATTGTAAATAACGAAAAAAATTAAAATTATTTTTATTTCAATGGCACATGGGAAAAAACATGACACATACTAAATTAAAATTCGGCAACAATTGGCCGTTAACGACCGGACAAACAACTACTCCTCGGCCCCGTCGCCCCCGAAACGCTGCCAAATGTGCTCGACAAGATCCCGTTTCAATTGTCGATGCGTTGGGCGAGCACGGATCGCATTATTTCGATCTAGCATATGTTGGAAAATTGGCGGAGCACTACCGTGGATAGTAGGCGATGTTATGGTTGATGCCCCTTGATTATCGTACAATTGAGTGATCGGGTCATGAGCGTGCCGCTCATCCTCGATTATCATGTTATGGAGGATGACACACGCTTTCATAATATTGCCAAGGGTTGATTGTCGCCAATATCGACCGGGGCCGCGGACAATAGCAAATCGAGCTTGCAACACCCCAAACGCTCGCTCGACATCTTTTCTTGCCCCTTCTTGATGTTGTGCAAATAACCTGAGTTTGTCCGTTTGGGGCAAGGGTACGGTTTTCACGAAAACAGCCCACTCGGGGTAAATACCGTCGGCCAGGTAGTACCCCATATTGTACTATGTCCCATTAACAGAGTACTGAACAGTATGAGCTTGCCCGCGCAACACATCAGTGAAAAGGGGGAATTGGTTAAGCACGTTGATGTCGTTGTTGGATCCGGCGACACCAAAGAAGACATGTCATATCCACAAGTCTTTTGACGCGACCGCTTCAAGTATTATTGTAGGGACTCCTTGATCACCACGGGTGAATTGGCCCCTCCATGCAACTGGGCAATTGCGCCATTCCCAGTGCATGCAATCGATGCTTCCCAGCATCCATGGGAAACCTCGGTCATCTCCTTCCTGTAGCAGACGCTGGAGATCTTCGATAGTAGGTTTACGGAGATATTCCTCCGCGAATCGATCGATGATTCCTTCGACAAAATTCTCCAGGCACTGAATGGCCGTCGACTCTCCGATGCATACGTACTCGTCGATGGCATCGGCGGGCGAGCTGTACGACAACATGCGCAAAGCCGCAGTGCATTTCTGCAATGGAGATAGCCCCTTCCGGTTGAGGGCATCTCTCCTCTCGGTGAAGTACGGGGACCACTCCCCGAGAGTTTCGACGATTCGCAGAAAGAGAGGTCTCCCCATTCGGAACCTTCTAAGAAATAAGTACCCGGGGTACACCGGAACGTCGGCAAAGTAGTCCGCGACTAGACGGTTATGACCGTCTTCGCGATCTCTTTCGATGCACCTTCTGCTACCTCCTCGGCGGCGGTGCGAGGTACCAGCGTCAATGTTGGGTTGAACATCAATAAGAGCGTGCTGCAGATGGGATTCGATCATCAGAAAGGTTTGTGTGAACCCCGTCACAAACTCTTCCATCTGGTTGATGGCTTCGTCGTCAGCACTACTAGTGCTTGAGCTAGACGACTTTTTGTGGGGTTGGTTGTGAAGTTAAGATCACCAACAACTGAGGTTTCGGTTGTGAAGTTGAGATTACTGAGGTGTGAAGATGAGGGCATGGAGGGTCCAAATATATAGGAGAGAAGCGAATAGATCACATGCGTCCGCTCCAACGGCTAAAATCCAAAGGCATCGAGCAGATGTGTCAGCTCCAACGGCTAAAATCCAAAAGTATCGATCACATGCGTCGACTCCAACAACTAAAATCCAAAAGTACCAATCACATACCACAGTGCGAATAGATGAATACAAAACGACTTAAATTAATAGTGCGAGTACAATATTTGAAATGAAAAGGACAATGTTCGGACTACTATTTATTCTTCAAATCCTTAAGCTGCTCGTTCATGTATTCTATTGCAGCCGCATGCGTCGCCTTACGATCATCCGAGAAATGGGATGTATCCATCCCAAGTAGTTTCGTCAACGACTTCATAAATGAAGCCTTTTCTTTGCTTTTGGCCATCCCCTGCAATTTATCGGCTACAACAAGGGCTTTTTCGGCCACACTACTAAGCTCGGAGCTGGCTTTGCTGATGCGCTGTAGGGTCTCCTCGGACGCCGACGATGTCTCGTCCAGTTTGCTCTTACCCTTCCGCTTCTGCTTTGCCGCTTCCCGCCCTTGCGATCGCGGAAGCTCGACGGGGACATCCTCGTTGTTTGACGACGACGTGTGCGTACCTTCTTCGTCGACGCGAGCCCTTTTCGAAGAATCAACGCAGATTCGGCACCACTTCGGTTGACCACGTACGGCATTCCACCAGTGCTCCAGGACGAATGGATGACCAATCTCCTGCCTGTACATGTCGCGTGCTTGCGACATTAACTGGTCGTCTGAACGACCACTGGTGTAGGCATCCCTGAGCCTACAGAAGATGCCATTGAACTGAACAATTTTCTTATTGTTCGTTAGCCAATGGTCTTTGCAATGCCTGAGGTCTCGTTTGCGATTGGACGGACTGCTCGCGTTGTACTCCGCAGTGACCTTCGACCAATACGTGTCGAATTTTTGGTTGTTCCCATCGACCGGGTCGAGGGAGTTATTCAACCATGCACTGATCTAGATAAAAAAAATTTGTTCAAAAAAATTTGTGATATAACCGGCGAAATAAATCTGCGTTAACAAAATTTAATGTATAAATGAACACTTACAAGTCGCATATCATCCTGTTGCGACTAGAGCATTCGTTTACGCGGTCGTCCAGCGTTGTCGTCCTCCACGCTCACGACCGGGGGCGTGCTCTCCGGAGTGCTCGTATCCGATGAGGGGGTCGAGCGGTCATTTCTTCTCGGTGCTTGTGGCGAGGACATTTCCGCAGGGATCGCCGGAGCTCCAATGAAATGAGGATTCTGGCCGTAAGGGCCATAGGGGGGTTGTGCGTATGGATGCCCTGGTGCGTACTGCCCAGGGTGTGTGTATGCATGTACCTGCCCATATGGAGCGGGAGGAGCGAACGGTGGGTAAAACATTGGGTATGGGGGGGTGGGGGCTGAAAACTGGGCGGATTTTGAGGGGGAGGTGGCTGGGTGTTGTCCTCATCTATATTCGGCTCGCCGAACTAATTGACATAATCACCGGGAGGATTATTGTCCATCGGAAAATTTTCTAGAAAATATCGGTAGTTGAAAGAATGGAAAGTGTATGGTATTTGGTTGTGTTTGAGTGAAAATGAGGTGAAATGTCCCCATATTTATAGGAGGAGGAGCACAGAATTTTTCACGAATTTTTGGTAATTTTTTGGGATTTTTTGGCATTTTTTACTAATTTTTACACCCAAAAAACATTAAAATAATCCAACGGCTAATTTTAACGGCTATAAATCCAACGGATAAATTTTTGTGTCTCTTATAGGTGGGCCGAGCCAAATATTTCCCCAACGGCTACACTCCAACTAGCACACGCGCAAAATTAAACCCAACAGTGGCCGACATGTGGGACCAAATGGCTGTAGGGCCTACCGGTCATAGACCTAGAAGCAGTCAACTCACCTGTGCACGCGGCACGCAGACTGAGCGCACTCACGCGGCCTCACGCGTGTCTCGTGCGCACTCTCTCACGTTTGCTACAGCCGCTGACATGCGGGCCCGGACGCATTTTTTGGCCCACTTGTCAGTTCGCTTCAACGGGGGTACGCAATCTCCGCTCGCTCGCGCGTGGGGCCCGCAAAACGCGTCGCCAGGCGGTACCCCCGCTCCAACGCTGCCGCGTGTGCGCACGAGGCGTCGGCCGGGCCCACCTGCAGAGCTTCGCTGGTGCCGCGTGAGAAAGCGTCGTCTCTCTTCTCCGGCGTGAAAAATTAATTTTTTAATACCCGGGCCCACCTGCAGAGCCACGAGGCGGCAGGGTTGGAGATGGTCTTATATTCTTTTGATTTTCACTATTTTATTTATACAAAGTTTAAAATTAACTCATTTTATATCAAAAAACAACATACTTTTTGAATTTGTATAATGATTCTATTACTCATGTAAGAATTTGATCACAAAGTTGCTATCTCAAAAATTTAGGCAAGTATTTTTATAGAAATAACATTCAAATTTGAATTCAAATATGCAAGTATATCACTTTGTTAGATTCAGATATGGATGGATAGAGAAAAATATTATTCAGATGCAATCTGTTTGTTGTTGCATTCATTAATTGGATAATTCGGATAATCTATATATGTATTTCACTTATAGATGTAGATTGGTATTTTTTAAAAAACTTATACATTGAAAAACTAGATTTAATCTTCGACTTCCTTCTCTCCCACACTTCTTTTTCCTCCCTCCCCATCCCTTGCCGCGGCCGGCGCCCTATCCCCTCTTCTCCTTCTCCATTAGCCACCACCGACTTGCAGCATCGCCGCCCACTCACGACCGGTGGCGTCTCTACAACCTCACCCTTGGAGATGCTAAGTTAAAAATAAGTGAACTCTAAAAATATTAGATATATTCAAAATAAAAAAAAAACTGATACCTGCAGTCCCGCAAAACCCATCATTTTATTACCAACATATGGTAGCAGACAGACAGAAAGTCAGTCACTGACTGAATTCCACGAAGTAAAAGCTGACATTAAGCATCCCAAGAAAATTACTGTAACAAAATTACTCCATATACTAACTGGAATTACATATCTGGAACAATAGTAACAACATTGACCATCCGTACAAACTTTGAATTGTTATGGATCAAGCTTCTACCAAATGCACAGACGAACTGGGAACTGACACAAAAACAGTAACATTTCAATGTTATACTCAATGTATGATTTACTGAAGAGGCAAAACATCAACACAGATATAAGAACAGAAGAACTGAAGAATTCACAAAGTATGATTTGCTGAAGAAAATGACCAGGAACCACACTAAGACGGTAACATTTCAGTGTTAGAACGCAAAGCATGATTTACTGAATAGGCAAAGCATCAACACTAATATAAATGAATTCACAATAATTAGATAAATTAATTCTTTGACAATGTTAGAACTTAGAGCACACCTCTCTAATGACCTTTGTACAACACTGCAAATCACAAACACACAAAGCCCCCAAAAAGGCAATATCAAAACCAAAGATACTTTCTTTGTACTCCTTAATGAGCAATTTTAATTCTTTGGGATTATTTTGATACTCTATGTTCTTGATCGCCTTTACACAGCCTCCTTTTCTTTCCAAATGTACAATTCCCTTTTTTTACTATATAATTTAGTTTCGTTTCATTTCAACCTATAATCCCTGCTTCCTGGTTTCCACAGTCTAGGTACACCCTACATTGGATCACCGTGCCGCCAAGCCGGAAGCCTGGCACCACCGTGAACTCGACCTTCGGTCGTGCTACCTTACCGAGCTCCTTGCTCCCCGGAGCGCCTTTCACCCGCTCAATGCTCTCCATGTAGACTGATGAGTACTCTGTGCCGCGGCCAATCTGGAATATACCCACCGCCGGGTCATACGCCCAAGCCAGCCTATGCAGTGTCCATATTGAGCTCGCCATTGCGACGAACAGCTCATAAAGTGGCCCAGCTGCACCCATCAGCGGCAATGCCCCGCAGTCTGAATTCCCAAACAGTGAGGACTCAATGCCGGGATGTATAAGCTGTTTGTACTTCCGGTCGCAGAATTGTGCGAATTCGCAGTCCGGGATGGCACTCATGAGCTCCATGGGGTCGGCATCGGAGTGCTCGATGAATTGCCGCAGTGATTCGTTCCTACGGATTCCGAGCTCAATGCCATCTGGTGTGGTGGCCTCGCCCAAGCTGCCAAATTGGTAGGAATCGAAGCCGTCGAACATGGAGAGGCAGATGCGGGAGAGGAGTGCGTAGCGGCAGTGGCCGGGCTTGGCGTAGGAGACCCCCGGGTAGGCGGCGGCTGCAGCGGCAGCGAGGTCCCAGCCGGCACGGCGGAGGAGCTCGGCGAGCGCGCGGGCGAAGCGGTGGGTGACGCGGAGCGCGTCACGGAGGACGGAGTCGAAGACACCCGCGGACAGCATGGCGCCGACGGCGTCTCCGCCTCCAGCGCCCGGAGGTGGCGCGAGCGCGCGGTCAAGGCGTGCGGCGAGCCGCGCGTTCCCCTCCTCAAGCGCCGCATGCTCCCGCCGCAGCGCGGCGGCCGCTGCGTCCTTGGCGTCGAGCGCGGCCTGGAGGCGGTTTACCACGGCGTCGAACGAGCGGAGAAGCGCCTGGTTCTCGCCCACCTGCGCCTCCAGGTGCGCCGTCAGGCCGCAGCCTTCGGGGCTCCTCGCGATGCGCTTCAGCTCGGACAGCCGACGGAGGTGGGACACAGCAGCCTCATCCGCAGCCGCCGCCGCCGACGGCAAGAAGGGCGAGTGCGCCGCCTGCAGGTGCAGGTACGCGGCCTGGAACGAGGACACCGTCGCGAGCGCCGCCGCCACGGCGGCCTCCTCGCCAGAGCACACCCCAACCGCCGCCGATCCCTCCCCACTACCGCTAGGGTTCTGCGGATCAGGCTTGACCACCACCACCCGCTGCCCGGTGATGACGTCATCGGCGGCCGCCGCCGCCGCGTCGGCGTCCTCCTCCTCGTCCTCCTCAGCAAAGAACTCGATGGTCTTGGTCTTGAACGCGAGGGCGAACTTCTGCAGCATGGCTCCGCGAATTCCGAAAGCTCGAGGGGCGAAACCGCAAGAAGTCTCCGCCGCCGGCGAGGGCGGAGGGGCGTCGATGCGAATTGCGAAATTTAGAAGGGTGGATTTGGGAAGACGCGAGGAGTGGAGAAGAGAAGAGGAGGTGGTGGGAGGAAGCAAGAGCAGAGGGATCTGAGGAGAGCAAAAGCAGCAAAACTGTCTCCGTCGAGAAGAGTGGAAAAAGAGGGGGGATTTCTGGACGCTGGGTAGCTGTTTGTTGCACAAGATAGAGAAGATATTCTTTCACTGCTAGTGCACTACACTCTTGTGTGAGCATGACCAATTCGTTTTGTTCAAATCAGTCTTTTTTTTGTTTCGTTTGTGTAAAATTTGGTTTGATGAATGGTTCGTTGCTCTCCAAAGCAATCATATTAGGGTTTGTTTGGAGAACAGTCTCAATATACCAACTTACTGTTGTCTAAAATTTGACAAATTTGATTGAATTTGGTAAGTGTTTGATTTGTGATCAAATTTTGTCGTGTCTCAGAAATTTAAATTTGACTGGTCCTGATACAAAAAATTACCAATTCGAGATTATCATGAGTCGTTATATTTGACACCAAGAATTGGTTATCCAAAATCTTTAATTTGGCGCACCAATCTAACACCTCATAATTTTATGTGTAGATCAACTTCTTAATCTCTAATTTATTTTTAGAAATATACAGCTTTTCCTTCGGAAGACTTTCTTTTTGGGTTTTATGTATGTAGTTTTTTTGTTTACTGTCTGAAAGATTTTATTTGAAAGATCAGCCTAAAGCTCTTAAAGTTAGCTTTCGTTCCTTCTGTTGGACAGTTGGACACGAGTGCTTCTGAAAGCTCCTAAATATGGTGAAGAGCAGAAAGCATTTGTAACGAGCAAGATTGTTTGACTTTCCTTAAGTACATGTTTCTCAGCAAACAAAGCTTATTTTAGGGCCAAATGTCCAATTTATTTTCCAATCTAATGAACAAGTTTTAAGTTCTCCATGAAAAAACTGAATCCAACAGAGAAAGTTTCATTTAAAAAGAAAAAAAAATGAATCTAACGAAGATAGCTTATCAAGTTTATAGGTGTGAACTTTATTACATGAATTTATTTAATATTTCTCGCTATTCTTTTTTACATAACATTTTAGTTCTTTATATAGTTTATAATAATTGATGTAGAATTATAATTTTACTCTTATTATTTGTGATTAATATAGTAATTATGTTGTTGCATATAAGCAAGTAATGATCAAATTGAGTGATGGATATAAGAGAATTTTAAGAAAAATGTGGTTATATTTCACCTCTTGGAACAACATTCTTTCAAATACAAAATTCTTCTCGCTAAAACGATAAATAAAAAAAAAAGAAATGTACTAGTTTTTAAGTAGTCTAATAAACTAACTTATTGAATATAGCATACTATGAACACAAGAAATCAAGTTATAAGATAAATCTAAGCTAAATGAAACATACATTTAGTAGAGCATTCCGAAGTTTATCTTTTGTTGCTACATAATTTGATGTAATTTGTGCCCTTAAGAAGTTTCATTAATAAAAACAAAACAACAATAATTTTGACATTTTTTTTTGGCATGTGTTGCCGACTAAGCCGAGTTGGAGTGAGCTGTAGAAGCAACAGTAAGTGGCTATGTAACGAGGGCGCAAGCACGCCTAACAGCAGAGACAGTGGCATGGGGCCATAGAATACGGGGACCCGCGTGTCATACTCTACCAATATAACATCTGGAACGTAGTGCATCAGCTTGGGTTGTTTAATTCCCTTTTGTTTCTGCCTGCTTCGATATGGATGGTTTTGTATGTAATTCCATGCCACTGTCACGAGGTGGTTGGGTTGTTAGCCGGTGAAAGAGGCGCCCTCAGTCCTCTCATAATTATCATATTTTTTCCCTTTTTTTAAAACCCGAAATACAAGCGATATAATTACTGTTATCGAATCAATTTTATTGTGGATGATTCTCTTGTAAATATTTACTCATCTAAAAATAGTGAGTAAGATCTTTTTATAAAAAATGATCCTTCTTCTGTAGCCGAATATATCTCATTTGATGCTTCCCTTGTCCTTTTGTCAATTTCTATATTGAAGTGCCCACACAGTCACTCTTATGTTACGCCACTAAAAAAAGAAAAATCTGATTTGGGTAATAGAAGGAACTCAGTTTAATATTTCTAGATAAGTTGTGTAGTTTGTAGTAACAACCATGTCCGAACTTACCTTGTACATCCAAAAGTACAACAACAAACAATATTGCAGTGGGTAGGCACATTTGGAGCTAATCTTTATCCTTTGAGTTTTGCAAAGAATATATGTCTTTTTTTTTTTCAATTTTACATACATCTTTTTTATTACTAGATAACAAACCTCCTAACCTAATATCTAATTCTTTTCAGATTTACCCACGTCTAATGCCTCTCCTTAGTATCTCTAGTGGTTGTCGATCCACGCCGAACGGCTAGCAAGAGATACCAGATGATGGTAGAGTTAGACGATTCCAGCGGGAGCCGCCCCAACAAAGGCGAGCTAGGTAAGGGGAAAAGAAAGATTAGATGGGATAAGTGATTTAGTTACAAGGGTCTAAAAATACGGTATATTTTCTTCATATTACCAAGGGGATTGAAATTATGAGTAAAAAAACAATATAAATTTTATGAACGAATTGTAATATTCATACAGATTATATTCCTTTATTTGACAAGAAACCATGAGGATAGGTGTTATATACCTTTCCCAGAGTGGAGAGTTTTGTCTTGGTCTTCAAAATTGGGATTATGTTTAATTATCTAGATTCCAACAAGTTGCTCCAAGTAGTGTCTCTTTGTAGAAACTGAAAGAATACCAAAGCCCTTATGCAGGGGTAGTGGTTGGCATTACACCTCTGCATCAATCATTGTTAGGTAGCTCATCAGATATGCACTACTACTTTTTTGTTAATATGACTTTTGGTACTTGGTGGACTACTTTATTACTAATCTCAGTGAGTGGTATAATTAAAGATGCAAGACCAAACTGGTGCACGGGATCACTGGCTAAAAACCTAATCCTTTGACTTTGGCATCTCCACAGTCCACATTCTTGCAGGCAAAGATGAGAGGTCAAAATGTCCACCAGCATAAAAAATATTTCTCAGTCTGCACTTTAGAACTCTCAACAAAATAAGCAAAAATATAGATTGTGGAGATAAAATTGTTCATTTAGTCAATCAAATATCATCTCAACTTATTCTTAGTGAAGACTAAATAATCAATTTCAATGATATAATCTAACAAAACACCATTAAAGATGTATCATTCTTTTCATGACACCGAGTCAAATAGTCCCAAAATTTCGTTAGAACGGATTTAGATCGTCTACTTTATAACAAAAGATAGAGACGTACATTTTTATCATCTTAACTATTTAATCAGAATTTAAATTGTTTAAATTGATCTAGAAGAGAAATTGAGATAATTTATCATCTTTTGAGAAATTCTAAACTCTCACCCACCTTGAAACAGAATGTTAGTTTCTGATTTTAACAACCCAAATGGAGAGAAATGTACATACTTTTTATTTTTAAAACAAAAGATATGAATACCGTAGGAGTTACCACAGATTACAAAGAGCTTTATAAAAATAGGTTGTGCACTTTTGATCCCGTATTTTGTCATCAGGTTCACTTTGATCTCTCTACTTCAAAATAGTTCAAACTGATCACTTTACTTTCAAAACTAGACATCTTTTAATTCCTAAATAGTTTTGTAAGTTGTTTTATTGATGTGGCATTATGTGTATAGATAATATAATGATTTATGTCTACACTACACAAAACTATATAATTTTCTTTTTCCTTTGTTGGCGATACAACTCGTCAATAAAAATGCTGAGCTAAACATCGTGAAAGACGTCGTGTTACTTGTGATGGCGCCAAAGGTCTCATTGAAATACTTGATCGGCTCATATTTATCTTATTTTTTTCACATGTCAGCAATATACAATTGTCTATATCATCAAAATGATTTATTATACTGCTCAGAGATCAAAAAGATCTAGTTTTGAAAATAGAAGGACTAAGTTGAAGTGTTTTAAAATAAATAAGCTAAAATAAGCATGAGAAAAAAAAAATAGAGAGTCCGAAAATACACTGTAACCTTCACAAAACAATACGCCCTAATGCCCTCATGGACTGCAACCCAATGGGATTTCCATATCTTGGGCCTCGTGGACTATTTGTTGTTCTTTTTCATGGATGAAAGGAGGTTTCCAGGCCTGTAAATTTCCCCTGCTCTCACAAACTTGTGGGCTTTTTTGTTTCTAAAAAGACAAAAAAATAGAATCGGTGGTCTTGACCTCTGCGGAATATGGCCGCTCAACCATGGCCGATCGGAATCGTCTGATCTATTAAAATTAAATTATAATTTAAAATAAAAATATCTTTTTTTTTATTATAATCAATCTAGACTGTTCAATCTTGATTCAACGAGCTACACACTATGTTGACACGCACTGTAGCATATTCACTTGCTTTTGGGAACGACGGTGTATGCATTAATGCATACACTATTGTTGAAGAGAGATCAAATTGAGCTATTAATTATTTATTTTAATATGAGTAGGTTGGCCATTTTTTTTCTTTTATCTTAATTCTCTTCATTTTAACTCTACTTAATATGTGTGCAAAAAGGAGATTATGTAATATTTTGAAACTAAGAGAGTACTTAGTAATCAGTATAAGATTGTTTCGAGGTGGATAGAAAGCTAGCATATTTGTTTGATAGTGGGAAATAGATGGTTAAGATCGTCAAATCTATAACTAGAGAAAAATATTTTGTCAGGTTCTCTCTTATCTCATATGTATAAGTTTAAATTAACGAAGAGATTATTAGAATTATTTCTTACTCTATCTGTAAAAGTTTGAGTTAAGAAAAAATTATTTCTTATTTTTTCAATTGGAGTGCTGATTAATTCTTGTTTTTTTAGTTTCTTTTTATTTCTTAGGTTTAGGTCTATATAAACATTTGAGGTATTTCTAATTTAGTGTTCTTTGTTCTGAAATTAATACTCATTTAATCATTACCAAATGGTATCATAAGTCGAGTTTATCAAACCTTAGACTTAGCCGCCACCCTCAAGACGCGTTCGACATGTATCCTAGGGTGGCGCCAAGAAAATTTTCTTTTATAATTTTGTCAATTTCTCCTAGTATCCCTTGTTCGACATGTAGTTTTGTCTTCTATCGCTTCTTGTTGCTGTTTTCTTTGGTTAATTGCTGTTATATACATTGAACCCTCTTTCTATTGCATAACGTTGCTTACTTTTGTGTGAATTGGATTTGATGTTGCCATTATTGCCACTTTCTACCTTGGTCACTGCTGATGAACTTTCTTCTATTGTCTTACTATAGATTGGATGTATTGATCTATTGGTTATATTTTAGATTAGTTGTTGATGTCTCTGTTTTGGACACCCATATGTTGCTCTTTGCTGTCATTAGTTATTCTCTCGGTGCATATTTTTTAAGGAGTTTTATTAGTGCATTCTCTGAGTCTTATTTTGTCAATCTATTGGTATGACTATTTGTTGTATCGGTTTTTATTCTATTGAAATACTAAACCATCACGAGGTATCCTCATATAGAGGAGTTTGATCAAATAGACAGCTTGCATTTATTGTGTTTTTTGGAACCTCGTTTTACACTATGGCAAATATATATGATAGTTATTTTATTCAACCAAGATACATTGGATTCTTCAAGGCCAGATTATTATACTATTTGTGCCAAGAGATGCGGCATATGAAGAGATATAGAACTTGAAAGGAGTATTCTTATTAGCTGTTATGTAGTGTTAGTTTATTTTGATTATTGGGGTTGTCTCTCATCTCATCAATAAGAGTTTAAATTAAGTAAGAGGTAGAAGTTTGAATCAAATATGAAATTATTATGATTATTTCTTACACTATCTGTAAAAGTTTGAGTTAAAAAAGAGTTATTTCTTGTCTCATTAGTTAGAGTCTTTGTGAATTCCACTTTTTCGGTTTCTTTCTATCTCTTGCTCTATACACAAGTAGAAATCTTTATAATTTTATATGTTTCATTCTCAAATAAAGACTCATGTTTCATTTCTAATACATTTGTCATGCCACAGGATGTATCAAGTGAGAGTTTTTTTTAAAAAATAAGAGCATGCGAACTTACAATCAGAGTCATCTGATCAACATATGAAAGATTTTCATCCGTATAATCATGAGAAGATAACATTATTAACTTCTCAAAGAAAGGTGATGTTGTTGTTGTCTCAAAGAATACTGGTAATACTAACATCTATAATACACATTTAACAAACATGATTCATTTTCACATTGATTGAAGAGTGCAGATCATAAATTCAGATACTTCTAATTTTAAAAAAATTCGCATTAGGTACGCCTCCATCCAACCGCCCGCATAACCTTGAACCCTCTCAGGCCAGTACACTGTATACATGCACAGGATATTCACACAGATCGGACTTAACAGCGTTACTGAGCCAGCCTGTGCTGCAGTACGGCTGTCGGATATTTTGGCCGAATCCATGGAGTGGTGGTACAATCAAAATCAGGTCTGTCAAATTCGTGTCTGCATGTGCAGCGCAAAGGCACGGTCAGGAGAGACGTTCCTTTGTATAGCTGTTGTTTAGACAAAGATTTGCAGGATCTTGTGGTATTTAGAAGTTAAAATTTCTCTCGACATGTTTGCAATTCCCTCGTCTCAATCTTAATCTTTTAAATTTTGATCCAATAGTCATTATCATTTGATGCGAAAGAGTGAAACCGAATATGTGGATGGTACATTCAAACTTCTGAAAAACCTTCAGAAGGCAATGCAGTAAAAAGGCAAAGAAACAGTGTTGCTTGGTCCCCAATTGTACAAAATTATTGTGCCCGTCGCATGTGCTGCAATTATTCTTACTTTCTTAGCCGTGGCAATGCCAAATGAGTTCAGTAATAATGCTGTGTTTGTGCTTTTGCAAAATGTAATCAAAGACCTGGAATTATAATGTTGCAACATTGATTGAAATATTTGTTAAATGATGCTGGTTTCAAATGAACAAACAAGATTAGAACTTAGAAGTGATCCTTCTGAACAAATGCATGAACAAATCAAATGATAGCCACAACACTAGGCTTAAAGAACAATCAAACCCTTCCTAGAAACCCAAAATAAGGAAAAAATAAGACAACGGGCAATTGGGCATAATCCAGTGGCACACAATCAAACTCATATCGACAGAGACATGAACTTAACCTACACCTGAGATCCTAGCAAACCTACATAACAGAGTAGTCACCTTAGTGCAGAAGAACAGATATATCAACGGCGAGACACTACAAGAACTTGACGACGGCTCCGATTATGAGCAGCAATGCCGCGATCATCTGTCGTTCCACCGATGACCGGGCTGCAGCCGATGTTGTCGCCTTGTGATGAGGAGTTTGCTCCCTGAAAGTAAGCCAAGATACATGAAACATATGATGATATGAAGAACATAGTGTCTGTGAACAAAGTGTGGTTTGGCATTTGGAGGCAATACTTCTGATACTTGTGAAGCTGGCCACAGTACAGGGCGTTGCTGGGGATGGCCATCTCTGTTTTGTTATTGTCTTCTGGGTTAAAAACTCTGACATACACTTCTTGTCCAAGATACCAGGAATCCAGGTTTTGCGATCGCACGTCCCAGATGCCCACATTGTCCAAGGAGACCAACACCGCTGTCCATGCGCCGGGGTAGACCTGAACATCGCAAACCGATACATGTTTCCGAATCACATCTGAAACACAATGTAGGCATTTGATACTACACCGTAGACTGTAGTTACAGACATTGATCAATGCATAGAGATGAAGTGGTTGCACTAGACAGTCACTTGACTACTAAACATGAATGATGAAACAATCTCTCCATAGACCTGAACAGCGCAAATCTGAAAACTGTGTAGCCATTCTTTTTTTTTTTCTTTTCTTTTTTTATTGAGAATTTGTAGCCAGTTGATGCTACCTGAAGTTACAAACACTGAACAATGCACTGAACTGAAGTAATTGCAGTAGACAGTCACTTGGACTACTAAACATGAATGGTGAAACCAACAATCTTTTCAAGACAGAATGTCCTCACCTGTACAGTGCTGCGCGCGACTCCGTCACCCTTGTTGTAAGTTCCCCTACTGTCCTCCGTCCACTCACCGTAGTCCATCCTATGTCAAAAATACAAACAGTAAGCAAGAATGCACAGAGGCAAGAGCAAAACTGTTATGTTTCTAACACAATAACACTCTTGACTACTTACCCGACAACAAAGAAGGCGTATCCATCCATATGGTAGCTCTGCATCTTGGTGTCATTGTTTTGGAAGATGAGCTCCATGAACCCCCTGTAAGTCCCGTTGATGATCGACCGCGACATCTTTGGGGCTCCCTGCAGCGGCCTCGTCGGGAAGTCAAGCGTGTACACGTCCTTCACATCGTACTGATCGGCGAGCCTCAGCGGAGTCTCAGGAGGGGAATAGGACAGCCCGTTCAACGTGGCACGGCGCTTCCCATTGACGACCACCGGTGCAGTGCTCCTCAGCAGATAGGCCTGAGTCACATTGATCGAGGAGTACCTGAACGAGCCCTGCGGGTTGGGCCGCGCCGCGCCGGCACTCAGATTCCACCTGAATTGACATCAAAGAATTGTTTCAGAGCCAAAACTCGTGAACAAAGCCATAGATGGCATTGAAAGAACTAACACCACCCTTCTAAAGCAACATAAACATTGTTTATGTACACTTCCAAGAATTGTTCATGGACAAGAACCTGACGGATCGTGCTTGGTTCATGGAGAACGTCTTGTCGTTTTGGTCCTGAGGGGGGTCGGGGAGAGGCCCGGAAGCCTTGCCCTTGGAGTTGGAGTAATGAAGGACGGCGACGCCGGTGACGCGGCGCCAAAGGGACTCATTGACCATGCGCGCGCTGGCGACGATGTAGTAGTCGGAGCTGGCGTTCTGGTCCATGGTGACAAGGAAGGAGTAGGACTGTCCAATGTGGATATCAAGGTTGGTGTAGTTCTGCTGCGTGGTGTAGGAGCCCTCCGTCTCGACGAGGAGCATGTTGTGGCCCTGAATCCGGAAATTGAGGCTCGTCGACGTGCCGACGTTGTGCACCCGGATGCGGTACGTTCTGCCTGCTCATTGTCCATTTATAGCTTATCATAAGAATTTAGTTTGTGCATTACAGGCCATTTACAATTGGATTGAATTATTCTTGAAATGAAGTAATTATAAACTTATAATTCTCCAGACAGTGAGTGGATTGTAGAAGTGGAAATGCTGAAAAGTGCTTGCAATCTGTCATTTGTCATGACGGCATTGCTCTTGTAGATAAACAAATTTGTAAATCTGTATAACAAAATTAAGTTTTCATGTAGGAGACAGCAACTGCTCTGGATTCTGGATATGAACTAATCACAAGTATCTCGACAAGTGAGTAAATTTGTACCGACGCATTCAGGAAAACCCATCAAATGTAAAATGCCAGGACAACAGTAGGATTCAGGACAAAAGGGAAAAAATGCACTATTACTTCTTCAAAAGTTTAAAATAAATTGAATTATCTGATGGAAACTAGTACATGATAGCTTAACAAGTATAATTTGAATGACTGAGCTCATGAGCATTACAAGTATTTGCATCTAGACGATTTAAAGATTCTGTGCAGTAAATGAAGTAGTTGCAGTGGGGTATTTTATGACAACATTCACGTCACGATGGAACCTAACAAAATTAATAGACGGTTAGAGCAGATTGTGCAGGACTGGTACAATCAAAATAGTACAATGAGGTTCTGGCATATAAATTGATAGAAGGACAAAAGAAATTAACAAAACAAGAACACCGAAGGATCAAAATCATACCAAAAAAAAGTTTGTTTAATTTTTTTTTAAAAATGGTGTTTTACCAACAAAGTTTCAGACCAAGATTCTTATCTAGAGAGAAAACAACCTCTGCACAAAAGTAATGCAAGTGGCTACTTAACAATTCAGACAATTCAGTAACTTTACAGAGCAATGCAAGACTATTGCCAAAGGGCTTAATTACCAGGATGCACATTGATGGTCTCGTACTCGATACCGGCCGGGACAAGGCTATCATTGTACCGGTACGGCCCCTTCCCGTTTATCAGCACACCGTCCGGCATTCCAAGATCCTTCCCGTCATCCAGCATCTTCCTCAGATCCTACAACCAAAACAAAAACCACTCATCACAAGGTACAGGCAATGGCATTGTGATCTGTCGAGTCTGTGACATATCACACTACATACCGTGTGGTTCTTGGTGTACCAGTCGCTGATGAAGACGGTGATATCGCCGTCAGGGCGGCCGAATGGCACGGCAATGACGTCCCGGTTGTTGACAATGATGCCACCGAAGCCGCCTGCGGCGCGCTGTAAGCCGGTGGAGGGGAAGTAGAAGAAGCTGCCGATCTGGTCCTTCACCTGGAACTGGTATGTCCAGTTCCACCCGGACGGGATGGGGCAGTTGGTGCCCAGCACCCCGTCCTGCCAGCAGTTCTTCCTATGCTGGATCCCGTTCCTATATATCATGTCATAGGACATATTCACTTGGTGCAAAGCAGGAGTGTGCAGATACGTCTGTGGGTTTACTGACCAGGTGATGAGAAGGGGCTCGTCGAGGTCGTTGAGCACGTTCACGATGACGTTCCAGTTGGTGGTGATGTTGACAATGGGTCCAGGGAACTTCCCGTTGACGCCTATCACCTACCAGATTCAGATTCTTGGACCTTTGTCAAGATGCACTTAAGCTAACTAAAGAGTACAAAACGAAAGATTGGCATTGGCATTGGCCTACTTGCTGCTTGACGCCGAGCGGGGCGGCGGTGACGTAGGAGACATCCCAGTCGAAGAACGCGTAGGGGTCGGTGGCCATTGCCGGCCGCAGCAACGCTAAGACGACGGCGGCTAATACCAGAAGCCGCATTGTGCAGGAGAAGAACTGGGAGAACGGAGGAGGAATGGGTGAGGAAAGCGAGATGCGAAGCGGATTCACTTGCAGAGCATTGGAGTGAGTGAGATGACAGAAGAGGCAGAGGGGGGGCAGCGTGGGGGCGTGGTGGGGGCAAAGCGAGGTGCAAATGGATGGGTGGGGCCGTGGGGGTGGTCACGCACAGGGTGGAAGGATTGGGATTTGGGAGTGGCCTGGATCTGGGCGGTTTGCGTCCGGATGCGTGCCGGGGCGCGGTTTTGTGTGGGATTTGGGGTTATTTCGGGGTGCCGTTCGGCGTGCGGTTAACTTTGGAGTTTGGAGCGCGGTTGGGGTATTTGAACGGGGAAATGTTCGGGTTTTGTGGTGGAGTCTGCATGCCTCGGCTGTAGTCGCTTGGGCTGGCTGGTGGCCAAATTTGTTGGTCGTTTGGGGTCTCAGGATTTAGGTGGTTTTTATTTCCGACTCAAATGTGTTGTGTTGGTTATGGATGATAAAATATTTGTTTGTAGCCATCGGTAATATTTTACGTCTATCAATTGTAGTCAAGTGCTAACACATCTAATTTATTTTAATAAATTCTTTTGAGAAAATTGTTCTTATAAATTATAATATTTGTGTGTTGACAAAAACACATTTCAACTCCAACTCCACCCCACCAAACACACTCCACACATATTACACA
Organism: Pharus latifolius; assembly: GCA_019359835.1. Taxonomy (NCBI): domain Eukaryota; kingdom Viridiplantae; phylum Streptophyta; class Magnoliopsida; order Poales; family Poaceae; genus Pharus; species Pharus latifolius. Next base: position 66,972,974 of record CM033328.1, on the reverse strand, counting down.
AACACAAGACTAAACAAACACATACATAAAAATAAAAAATATTAAAAGTAGAACCTGCGATCTCTCTTTATGTGAACACATACTCTAATCATTCAAATGCACATATGAATATTAGATAATATTCGTGCTTGAGTTCCATCTATTCACATTTCTAGAGCTGATTATGAATTTAATCTTGTCCCGCAATTCTTAAAAATCATGGTTTAAGTTGAGAAGTAAAATGAACTAGTCCAAAATACCTGATTAGGATAACATCTATTGTCTGTCTCTAGGAGTTGTAGGATACTTAAATCACTACATATATAACCATGATAGAGCTAGCTAAACTCCCCCATTCACTCATTTGAGGTACTACAAACATGACATGATTGAGGACATAACTAGATAATGACATCCTAAATATGGTAACGGTAGGACAATATAGAGGTAGGTTTGATAATTTTTTTTTTAGTAAGCAAGATCATATATTACTCATATAAAAAAATTATAGATATAGAAACCTCCTGGAAAGTATATAGTTGTGCATTAACTGCTAGGTTATTATTAGGAGTATAACCATTGTTATGGCATTGAAACGGTTGCTCTTGCTACTCTGTCACATTGAAAAAAAAATGCTATCTTAAATTAAATCACTGAAAAAAAAAAAAACAATAACAATTGAGCCCATGTCAAGTTATAACCGGAGGCGCAGGGGCGTAGTTGCGCTTGGGCGAGCATGGGCCGTGGAGACGAGTGCGCTTAGCAGTAGCGCACCGTCGGACGCCAGCGAATCGCCAGCCGAGGCCGCGCGCTGGTCGGTCCCCCGCGCGATCCGCTGCGCGCAATGGAGCACGCGGACCGTGTAGACGTCTTTATCGTCTCCTACATGGACGGCGCCTGTTGGCTCCAAGCGGTGCACGGTGTGCTGGCGACCAGCGGGCTGCATCCCTCGCGCTATCCGGATCGGCGGCACGTGCGCGGGCCCGACAAGGAGAGGTCGCCCGGAATTATATTATCCTTGGCTGGGCTGCGAGTGGTAATTCTGTTTCTACCTTTTTCTCTCTCTCTACCGTTCTTGCAACTGAATGGAGTCAAAAAGCTCGTGATTTTACGCAGATTCGAGTACACGAGCGGCGAGACCCCAAGTGCCGGTGTAAAAATAAATTTAACTGCAGTTCAACTACAGAAGTGGAGTATAAAAGTTTTTCAGTACCTTTCGACCAATTTTGGATTGAGAGCATCGTCATTGGCAGCCGGAGTAGCAGTGCCTTTCGCCATAAGTGAGGAAGCGACCGAATTTTTCACCTCACAAGTAGACTTCGAGAGCATAACGTGGTCCGCTCGAATCCGAGCGGATATGGCCTAGTTTTGCCCGAAGTTAGGATGTACTTGAGCGTTCTTATGTTTGATTCGAGATCTCCAAAAAATTCAGAAAATCTAGTTTAGTTTGATTTTTTTTTGAACATGATCTTTCAAACCTATCTAGTTTAGTTCAAACTCGATCCACCCGATATATTTAATGGGTTAGACTAGTCTAAACTTGAACCATCCGTACACCCAAACTTTTTACCAGCCCGCCTAAGATTGAAAATGTTTAAAAATACTCAAGTCATAAATTATAAGCTCTCATTTTACTTCAGGAGAGTGAGTCTAAAGTAGCAATTGAATTATATTGTATAATCTTTATTAAATAGATTAAATTTTTGAATGAATCAGTCGATATATGGAACTTAATATGATAACAAACCTTACAAATCTTGAGTTCAATTGACACATTTATGAGGAAAAAAAAGAGAAACATTCTATTTTTGTCCTCTAATTTGAGGTCTTCATTGGTCCTTCAAAATGCATAAGTTCAAGATTACATTTTGAGTAAATTTTATCATTAATATCTACTACAACACAAAAAATTATAATTTGTTCCGCTTCTTTTAATTTTATATTATAAGTCTCATATTGTGTACAAGAATTACAATCAAGTCTCTATCCATTAAATTTATAGTGTTAATAGAAAATATTTAAATAAATACTAAAAACTAATAAATATATAACAATTCAAAGAAGAATCAAATATCAAAGAGATTTATACAAATATTTTGAAACAAAAAAGTATATCAGAAAAAATAAAACTAACTATAGAACATATATATATAAAAAAGTGCAATTCTCTCGTCAATTTTTATACCAAAAATTGTAAAGTACTTTCCTTCGAGGCATATCTACGAAAATAAAAAGAATTCATTTCAAAATTTTAATTTATAGAAATATTTATTTATGAGTAATTGTTTAGTTACTTTTTTTTGTTACGTTTAGTATTATTCTTTTTATCTTTCTATACTTCATAGTTTTTATAGTTTTCATGATATAGTTTTTATTATAAAAGATAATTTTGAGTTTCTAAATTGTTTTATGATTTTTTAATTATTTTGGTTTCTTAATGTTTCTTGATGTTATTTAGTTTTTTTAGTTTTGGACTTATATTGCATTTTTGAATTTATTTTCTAACTATAATCTATTTTTGATATTTTTTTTGAAGCATTATGGATGTCTTAATTTTTAGTACTTAATAAAAATATTTTCGGTTAATATTATTTGTGAAATTTAATAGACCAAGACTTAATTGCAATTCTTGAGTACAATATAGGATTTTAGATGCAAAATTGAAATTATTGTGTTGAGTGAGGATTAGTAATAAAATTTACTCATTATATATTGATTTAAGTCGGGGAACCAACATAAGACTTACTCCCAAACATAACTATAATAGTTGGAGTCAAGTGGTGAAACCAAGCCTCATATCAAAATTGAGTCCACCTCACAGCATCATAAAGAATAAATGTGAAAGAGATGTTAAAATATGGGTAAATTAGTTGTCTTTCTTTAATAATTTAAGTTTTACAATAGACTTGAACATTTTTGATCCTAAGCTGGGCCGAATAGATTTAATTAGGCCACGATCAAAAAATCAAGTTGGGCTAAATTCAAATCGAATTTCTTGTATTTTTGAAGGTCTCAAATTAGATGTAGTAAAATTTGAGTCCGACTTTAACTTTTGATCGAACCGGACTAAAGCCACTTAGCCTTAAGTTGAGCGGACCTAATTATAGGCCAACTTTACAGTGCATTGGTCTATTGGACGAAGTGACCATATGAGAAGAAATTGAATTAGGCGTCAAAATTCGCTTAAGCATAAAGGTAACATACGTAACATAATACCCCTCCTTGACAGGATAGCTTGGAGTCTTATTACGTAAACGATACAGGTAGCCGTCCTGTACTTCATCTGCATTGTCTAGGTTTTGATAAGAGATTAATTGTCCGCCATTCCGCTTTAGTAGCCGTATAACTGAATAAAACTGTATCCTTGCGGCATAAGCATACATAAATCCCAAATCCGGCAAAAAAAAAAAAAGAGAGAAAAAAATCCGCATAAACCCTCGCGACCAAAAACCCCCGCCGCTTCCGCCACCCCCGAGCTGCCGCAGCCGCACGGCGCGATGGCGTCGGCGCCGGAGACGGAGGACGGGAGGGAGCTCTACGCGCTGCTTCACCTCTCGCCGGACGCCTCCGGCGAGGACATCCGCAGGGCCTACCTCCAGTACGCTCAAATCTACCACCCCGACAAGTACCAGGATCCCCAGGTAGATAGAATGAGAGACACCTTTCTGTCAATCCACTCGCGATTTGATCGGTTTCGAAATGATTATTTAGTGCGTGGCGATGGCAGCAATTTTGGGTTCGATTGGCTTGGACCTGTTGAGTAGTGAATGGGTGGTGAACTGGTGATGGCTTGTGATCCAGTACTGTGCGGCAATTGGTAGTGGAATTTGATCGGTTTGGACTGGTTGGGCAGTGAGTGCTCGGGGGACTGATCCAGCACCGTGTTCCATTTGGGATGGGATTTGATTGGTCTGGACTGGTTGAGCTAAGCATTTTGCAGTTGTTTATCTGTTTGAATTGAGAAATGGGGATCGAGGGGGTGGATTGGGCATATGTATACTAATGTGCTGGTGCTTTATGTGTTCACTTGACTGTTTCTGAGGAGAATTAGAGGGATTATTGGAAGTGGCTGGGCAATACAGATAATTTGACATCTTGCTTGTTGCCCATTTCTGTACAAATTTGATCAGAAATGGAAGTCTGTAGTTTGCACCAGGACTGGGTTTTGGAGGTTTGGTTGTTTGAGAGGGAAGTGGGAAAATATTATGTAGTGTCTGTGGCTCTATTCCTTTTGTATTATTTTTTTAACTGAAACTTGTTCCATGCATATCCTTTTGCTGGAAATATGTTCATTCACATTCATTTATTGAGTTGCTATATTTGGTGAGTTTCGCTGAACTGGAGGAAAATGAGAGAAGCAACCAGCAGTTAGCTGATCCAGAATATTTTTCTTTTTTTGTGATTCAATTGTACAATTGTGGATATGAATCAAGCTAGTAACTTTTGTATTAGATATAATCTTTAGTCAATGACTTGGTTGTTGTACAGGAAAGCTAGCAAGGTTAAGGAAAGCTGGTTACTGGTTGATAGATTGAACTGTTAGCATCTAGTTTGATCCGATGCTATGTTTGCTGCCGTGCTGTGCCGTGAAGTATTAACTGGCATGAATTAGGGATTAACAGAGTAATATTTGCAAGGATGTGTGTAATCACCCTTGATATTCTTCTACATGGAGTGCTTTGGTTATTTCATTTTCAATGCAAATGCTGCCTGATGTTTCTTTTGCACTATTTGGTTTCTCACACTTCCATTTCAGGTAATCAGGATTTGACTCATAATTCATTTTAAGTTAGTTGGCTTCTTGCACTTGTGTGATCAGCATTTTGTTGCACTAATAATGCCCTAGAATTTAACATTGGAAAATCTCTCCAAACTTACTTGGATCCTCCTGGATTTTCTTCTCTGGTTGATTAGATGAAGGATGTTGCAACCAAAAATTTTCAACGAATACGTGATGCATATGAGATCTTATCGGACGAGAACAAAAGACAGATCTATGATATCTATGGCATGGAAGGTTTAAATACTGGCCTGGAACTTGGTCCTAAGCTAAACAAACCAGAGGAAATCAAAGAACAGTTGGAACAACTGCGACGCCGTAAGGAGGAAGATAAATTTTTTGCCCATGCTCAATCCAGTGGCTCAATCCTTGCCAATTTATCCTTTCCACAATATCTAGATGGTGGTGGCATCATGAGAGGGTACAGCCTATTTTCCATTTTAGTGCACTCGTACTGTTTCTGTCCAGCCACCTTTACTGAAAAGCTGTTAACACAGTGGTGTCATTTTCTTGTTTATCTCTTGCTTATATATAAGTTGCAAGTTAAGCAGTATTCTAAATCCACATCTGTTTTTTAGGCAGAATTTTGTTGATTACATTGGTGTGTGCTGTTTCATATTCTTCAGCATGTGTGGTGGTGATGAACTGTGATTATGTATGTACCTTTTTCATACTGGTGTTCTGATATCTTATCTAAATTCAGATTAGGAAAGCTATTGTTAGGAGAAATCTACATTCATTATTACTTTTCTCTGCACTTTTGATCTTATGCCAATTCCAATATTTCTGTTCTTTAAATTGAGAGTGAGCCTAGAAATCTATGTTAAGAGTTATAAGTGCTATGAGCCTGATAGCATATTGGTGACTTTTGCTTGGTTGATATACAATATCAAAATTTGTCTTGCTTTTATCCACTTCGAAAAATCTGAAGTAGAGTGTTAACTTTATTTCTGAAACTGTCAACTCTCAACAAAAAACTGCAATTTTCATGTTTACATTGTTTGAAATTTCCAACTTGTCAGGATATTGTTCCATTTCCTTGAACGTTTGAATGCAGTGTCAGTGTGGTGTTGCTTTGGAGATTTATTTAGAACTCCCCTTACATAATTTATTGTCCTTCAAGTACTATTTTTAGATTTTCTATTCACCGATGTGCTTGTTAAATGGATGGTTCAGAAATTTCTTAGAAATGAATTGTTTTGAATGAAAGGAACTTTTTTGAGTTAAGTTTACTATGCATGCATGCTTGACTTGCCTTAGCAGTTCCACTTTCTTCAGCAGTATGGTGCTCTAATCATTTGATTTGAAAATGTGGCCAGGATGGGAATGTCTAGTGAAGTTCAGTTGCCAGTGTCCAAGCGTAATACTATCATTGTTGGTGGAAACTTGGCTGTCAATGGTCATGGTGGAACTGGTGCAGCAACCACTGTGCTGCAGCACCAGCTGTCTTCAGTATCTTCAGTAGAGCTTATAGCAACAGCTGGATTACGTTCTCTTGTTGGCATACAGATGTCTCGGTGAGAATTTATGTTTCCTTCACTCTCTTTGAATTGCTGGTTGCTTGCATGTTACAAATGGTAATTCTTTGGCATTACGCGCTTCAGTCATATTTCACCACGTTCGACAGCAATTTCTGGACTTGCTCTTTCTTTGAGGGATGGATCTATCAACTTGTCAAACGCCTGGACTCGCCAACTATCTGATCATACTGTTGGAAATGTATGGCCCATTATTCTCAATGTGCTGTTTATATGTCTGATTCAATCTTTCTTGAAAATAAGAAAAGAATATCGTGCACAGATTTTGAGAAGATAATGGATTCAGCATTTATTTTGCCACCTCAAACGTCAGGAGTAATTTAATACTGGAAAATTCTGATATTGCTCTCTGCATTGTCTACTTGTCAATCATCTATGCTAAAAGAATTATAAGGTTTATTCTATTGCCTAGAGTTGGCAATACACAACCAATAGTTTCGGGTTCTTGTGCAGACTTTTTTAGACTATGTAGGTCTCATTCAACAGTTGAGAGTAAAATCTTAGAACTATTATGACCTCATATCTTACGCATGTCCAGAATGAGGTGGCAACATTTTTTTTTTTTTGAGAGCAAATGAGGTGGCAACTGATTCTTGCTGTATGAGGTACGGCAATGCTGTCTGCAGATAACTTGTCCAGAGCTTTTTCAAATGCTATGTAAAACCAAGATTTGTTTTTTACATGTAGTTCTTATCACTTTATGCTGCAAGGCCCCAAAACAGCAACTTTGTTAGTTATTTATTATACATTTATACTGTTTGCTTTATGTAGTATGATACGACAGTTTGACTTTTACAGCTCCATTATTCACAGTATGGATTGATGGCCTATCTGCTTCATATTTATGCTAGTTGTATAAATGTGTAGATGATAAATCTGTACTTGTTCTTGTTGCTTTCTTTTCCCCCAACCTCCAGATACAGCTTGTCCTTGGTACTGAATCAAGTATTTCTGTTGGTTGGCAAAAGAAGGATGAAAAAACTAATGCAGCAGGAGAACTAAAGGTATTTCTTCCTCAAGAAACCAACCTAGTCATCTGTAAGCTCTTGGAAATGTTAAGTTAATGTTCCAACACTAGACAGGTTTATCTGGGGAGGTTTAGTTTTAGTTCTACATGCCTGTTACTTGTTTTGTTCTTATAGTAGCCATTGTGTTTGATTTGGGACAATTTTGTGTATCATTTCCATGTAGTATGAGTGGGGAAAATCTTCCACGTGACAGTTAGCTGGTTGGTTGGTCTTAATATTTGTAGTTATTCCTTTTTGTTATCAACATTACACAAGCACCTGAAGCCATATGCGAATGAGGGGAAAGAGAGAAGTAAATGAGCAGGAGTAAGCAGCAAAAACAGTGACTATTGCTGCGATACATATTTCTACAAATGGAAGCTAATGTGCTGTTTTACAAGGGTTATATCAAGTTGCCAATCTTTGGTGTAAAGATCTTGAAACCAAGAAACATGTTGATACAGTGGTCTTGACTAAAATTTGTGGCAACCATTACCTATTTAAACTTTTCTTTTTTTGATTGAGATACTTACACTCTACCTGTTGATTGATATTGCGGTACTCTGATTGTACTGCTTTAAGAACTATTGTTTATCTTTTGATCTTTTCACCTCTTACCTCAGACAATCATTTGATGCTTGCTTTGTGAGAGCAATTTTCATTATTGGTACATCACAAGGTAATGCAAATGATTTGTCTATGGCTCTGACATGAGACATCGTCAGTTGGTCATACAATATTATCTGTATGTGCTTAGCAAAGATGTTCTTTCATACTGAAATTTTTCACCAATGTTTGTCGAACTCTTTTTAATGTTTATTAACACCCCCACCCCCCCTTTTTTTTCAGTTTGGGACTAATTCTTTTGGTGCATCCGCTCATTACACCCACCATTTCTCTCTAAAGTCTCATGGTCGCATTGCTGGTAGAGTTGGAAGGTATACACCACTTTGATCCTGCTCATGCCTAGCTTGTACTTTAATGATTTGCACTTGCAAAACCTATCATAGAAGCTGGCAACTCATGCCCCTTTTTATTCTTGAACTGGGTTCATTGCAGTACAGCTCTTGAGATTGAAATTGGAGGAGGAAGACAGATATCAAATTTTAGTACTGTAAGGATGCTCTATAATATAGGAATCCAAGTGAGTTACTCGTTCGAAAGGTCCCATTTGTTTGATGTGTTCTCAATTGGTTTTTTGACTTAGCATTTTGGTACACAACAAGGAAATTTCGGGAAAAAAACCCAATCTCTTTTGTAAAATATGGAAAAACAAATTTCTTCTGCTGTGTATTTGCGTGACGCTGCTAAGTTAAACCCATGCTGTTGGGTGAGGTGCATAATGCTCTTCTGTAAAGATGAATTCAACTTCAGATAGACAATGCTGTTTTAAAATATTTTTAATGTACTTTTTAGTTGCAATAAAATTCTGTCAATGAACTTATGAGTTATCTCAGGTAGAAATAATGAATAAGCTTTTATCAAGTACAGCATCCATGCCTAAGCTAATTATTCATGGATAAGCAAGCGACTCTTGCATAGTCATTTCACTGAGAGAAGCAGCAATTAAAAAAAATCATGTTGATGTCTTGGCATCAAGGACAATTTATGCATGAAGTTGAGTTAATGCAGTATTATTGTGAATGACTGCAAGAAGCATTTCGATAACCGATGTTGGAGTATATCACCTCTCTGGATCAATAGTAACTAAAGATGCGATCTAGCCTGACCTATAACAGTACTGGTGTCTGATTCCCGCATTGAGAACATTTGTTGTAGCACTCCAGACAATCACCACTTTGTATCTTAGGTGTAATTTATAGAAAATGTGTGTTGCTTGATGGTTGCACCATCTTTTTGTGCACATTTTGTTCTGAAGTTCATATCTTTTGTAGGGGGTCTCTTGGAGATTTGAGTTGCATCGTGCTGGCCAAAAACTAATTGTCCCAGTAAGTGGAGCTGTTCGACCTTGTATTCTTTACCTGGTTCAACACATGATGGGATGCTTACAGATTAATTTGCACTGTTTATCTAATTGTATATTTCAACTTTAAAATACCCCCACCCATGAGAAAACAGCTTTCTATAGTATTATATAGATATAGATATGGCATGCTATGAAGCAAATATGAGGGACACTTATTTGCTCGCAGTTATCAATCCCTGTTAACAGAGCAGCGTGGCTTGATTGTCATTTTTTCCCTTTATCATTTTCTTGTCAAATGACTCAGATTTCACTGACATCTTCCATAACTGTGCAGGTCTTGCTTTCTACTGATTTGGATGCATTATTTGTCGCCAGTGCATTTGTTATCCCTTCAACACTATATTTTCTACTTCAGGTTCTATGATATTCCCCTTACATTCTCTACATCTACTTATTTTTATTTCCTTAAGGAGCTAATATCCTTTACCCATTGAATGGTCGTAATAATCTTCAGTCTGAAATTTGTTGGCCTTTTAAATCTGCTATTGTCTTTTTGTTGTTACTGATTTTGGTGTTTGAAGTGTGAGGTTTTTCTATGAGTTTATAGTCAACAGTTGTCTCTGGTAACCAGTTTTGCTTACCACAATATTTTGGCAATTATGGATTATAGAGTATGCCTTTATGATAGCAATAAAGGCTCTGCCCTTCCTCACACGTGTTGATTATTGTTCATTAGAGCTCCTCCATGATAGCAATTAAACCTCACTGTGATGTCTGTAGGAAAGTTCACATCCTTTAAAGTAAATATTATCTATAGTTTAACCTAATATTAGTTCATAGCAACGACTCCATAGTGCTTTTGGTGAACCATTTTTATGCAGAGCAGTTTAATATAATCATTGATGTGTGATGGTATAATGAATATATCATACATGATCCATTAGAAATGTCACACTAGCAATTTGAAAATTCTTACCCTCACTGAGATGTGTGATACTCCCTCCGTTTTGTAATAGAAGTCTACTTACTACAGGTGTAAGAATTAAGGTGCACAAAAATAGAACATAAATTATAGTGGGTTATAATACTCCTATTAAATAAAATTTGAAAGTGAGAAGAGGAAGTATTAGTGGAGGAATGAGAAAGAAAACTAGTGAGAATAAAGTTGTAGAAGTATATTAAAAAAATACAATGAGATTATAAATAGGTTTATAGTGAAACACCCAAAAATGAAAAATAGGCTTATTTGTGAAACGGAGGGAGTATTTTCTCTATTTGTATGACTACTATTCCACTTTCATGACATTTGCTGCATATGTCAACTAAAGCCAAGATGTGGTTTCTTATTGTTTAACAGATGTATGTTGTAAAGCCTTACTATCGTAAGCGGAAACGGCAGAAGACACTTGAAAAGATGGAAAGCTTATCTGCTCAGGTAAACTGAGGCTGTTGCATGTGTTTATGTTTTTGCATATGTTACACAGCTTATGTACATCAGTACTTGTAGGCAGAGATTGGTCATACTGTTATGTTTGAACATTGTTTATCACATGCTAGCTGACTTGGGCTGGAATCAGCTATCACGGAATAACATATGTAAATACTGGGCATATGTTCGTCACATATTTGAATATGAAACAATGATCTTGCCATTTCTCTCTTTTTTTCAAAAAATTTGTACATATAGTTGTCAAGTAATTAAAGATGTCTTTTCCTGCATAGCTACATGAAGCAAGAGAGGCAGCTAAAAAAGCACAGAGACTGCTAGAACCTGTCTCCAATCGCAAGAAGAATAGACAAACGGAGAACAATGGTTTGGTTATTACAAAAGCTCTCTATGGCAATTCTAAGAAAATCAAAGAGAGTAGTGAATTGAATGAGATAAATGATGATGTGGCTTCACAAGTATTAGATGTGACAATTCCACTGAATTTCCTTGTGACTGAGGCAGGTCAGCTCAAGGTATGTTCCATTCACATTTTTTAGAAAAACAGGGAAGAATCTCCGGTTCCATTCACATTGCTGATGAGTTGAAGTTGTTTCTCTGAATTTTAAACCTACGAATTAGCAAGGACCCTATTATATACATGATAGTTTGCATTATATCTATGTTCCCTTTTATGAGGTTTCTATGAAGACAAATAATGTACAATATTATTCTTAAGTATTATATTGTTCTTATCTATTATATCTACGTTCCCTTTACAAGGCTGCATGGTTGTAGATCATGGTGTTCTATTTCTAGCTTGTTTTTCTGGTTTTTTGCAAGCCATGCTAGTAAAGGATTGCTTTGAGTCGTACATACTGAAGAGGGTTTAAGGAAAGTTTGTCTAGAACTTTTCATAGCACTGGGTATACTGGCACTGGTGTTCACAAAATGGCGTAACTGGTTGAAGCCATTACAGTAGCTATTCCCCACGGTATGTTGGTACTTGCCAGCTATCTTTTCTGACTGATGCAAGAACTATTACTGTATGAAAAACCTTGGTCGTGGCTTATAGACAGAGTATAGGTTTTTTTCCCTGAATGTACATACACACAGTTAAAAATAATCCCAAGTTTGGTGCACATGTTAGTTCCAACGGCTATTAAACTTAATCTGGCTCTCTGAACGAGTCAGTTCCACTGACAATTACATTCTAAAAATGTGTACAAATTTATTCCATGGCCTGTTTTCACTATCTCTCAGGCTGAGTCCATTTCCATTCTACTTTCCTCTACAGATTGCTGATCATAGACTCATAGTAGTTAATTGCATTCTCCTCCATCGTCAAATAAATTGAAGCATTTGTCTACTTGTCTTACACTGAACATTTTATTATGTCACCTGCAGCTTCATGAGGGGATAAAGAAGTCTGGAATAATGGGCTTCTATGATCCGTTTCCTGGAGGTCCTAATCTGTTACTTGTTGAGTACACCTTTCATGGTCAGAAATACAAGGTTAAGAAGACCGCCATATATAACAACTCTGTCCTTTTTGTATATTATTGTTGATCTTTGGTTTATTGGCAGGTCATGGTAGATGATTATGATGCAATGTTGATACCACAAGAAAATCATCAAATTTAACCCGTTACTGATGCAAAACAGCATCCAAATAATTTTGAGTTGTAATAGTTTTCCTCCTATAGTTTTCTCATGCTGTTGAATTGTTTTAGTTTTTTAGTAACATTTCTTTATATGGCCAATTTGTTGCATACATGCGTAGACTTGGACCAATTAGATACAAGGGTTATATCCCAACTGTTATTCTGTTATAATCAGACAAAACGATAGTGCAATCCTCAATATGCCCTGAGAATAAGTTGATTTTGTGAAGTGGTAGTTGCTGTGACATTTGCATTTTTATCTTCTTTGTCCTGCCTTATTATCCTTCCCTTCCATGGGTAGCTGCCCTCCCTCCCTCCCTCTGAGTTAATGTACATGCCTATGTTCTGTCATCCTTTATTATCAGTCCCTTTTCTCACCTTCACTACTGTTCCATTCATCCCTTGTGTATTTATGCTGATGTTTTAGACCTCTACAATTTTAGTTATTTTCTCGCAAAGAAAAAAATCATATCATTCTAAGACACTTATCAATTCCATTAGGGCTATTGCATCCAATCCCACTAAGTGCCAAAATGATGTTTATGCTATTCCTTCGTTTGGATTCCTGGTAGCTTATGACTATTGACGAGCATGGATCATTGCCATTCTTGATTCTTGGCAATTGCTACTTCAGAACCTACTTTACCCAATCTGGCACTAACCAGACGGTTACCAAGGGTAACTGGAAATCCCAGATTGTACCAGATTTCTGAGAACTGGCTGGCTTAGGGGTTAGATGCTGGTGTTTGTCTACTCTGGTACAAACAAATTCACTCCAATTCTTCTTTTGTCTCAAGTATCCCATTCAGTTTCCAGCCAAGTCGCCAACTGCCAAGATTTCATGAAATAGTGTCTTCCGGTACGAACATATGACTGTTGTTAAAAGTGGTAACCAGCGTGTAACTAATACCCGATACTGAGCGGTATCTGTTCCCATACTGATTTTGATGTGCGAGGTTGTCTGTACTTGACATGTGTCCACCCATTCCACCCATAATATTTGAATCTGTGCATAGGCTATTGCTGGAGTACTTTATGATCTTGCCGACTTTGCAAGCAGAAACTTAAATTGGGGTAGCTGGTTACATCTATCAAACAAAGCACATTGGAGGGTGTACCTTGTACACGAGTATGTTCATCTAGGTCCAATTGATAGAAAACTCATAACTTGCTCATCAAAATGTGATGGCTTCAAAAACATAGCTCAAGAAGTGCATGTTTTGGCATATTTATTTTGTTAAGTACATGCTTTTTCGTAGTAGTACAAGTTCTAGCATTTGATCGGTTACCAACCACATGGTCTAAGAAGCAGAGCCACCAAATGTTGTTTAGTGCGACAGTTCCTACACTTTAGCCTGCAATTGCTGGCCGAAACTGCCAACAATTAACACATCACATGCTGTTTCTGTTGAGTTGCTGACTTGCTTCTGGATTTCAAAATATGGTTTAGGTGAGGCTAATAGATACTTCCTCTGTTTTATAACATTAATATAAAGTCATTATACACACAGATTAAATAATTGTAAAATTGAGTGAAGTGAAATATAAAATAATATTTCATGCTACTTTTAATTAAAATAAAACATGATATTAATAGAAATAACTAATTGTTTATATTCTCTCCATTGAAAATAACAAAAGTGATATATCTATAAGATACTATGAGAAATAAAATAAAAAATATAATAAAACATCATCATTTTTAATTATGAATTTATATTGTGAAACAACAATTTTTAAGAAAATGAATCTACATGACAAAACGGTGAGAGTAATAAATAATACATATATTCTGCTGGAGCTGTTCTTCTTGCCATGTTTTTTTGTCTGGTTCCAATGACAGTTTTGAGATGCTTTCCTCTTGTTTTGAGACCGGTGAACATCTTTTGCTGTCCATGTTCATCTAACAAACGAAACGCTGTCTGCGAGACGTCGATGTACACGATCCATATCAGTAGTCTCTGTATTTTTGAATGCATGCATGCACCTGTTCGACCGCAGCTGATCGTGTAATTTCTTTAGAGAAAGATTCTTCTCTTGCTGAACCGCAGTTGAACTGGTGTTTGGCGAGCCAAACTGGCGGCTTATAGGGTATGCTGGGTTGACAGTTAGTTTTTTGTCAAACAAAATTTTGGTATTATCAATGTAATTTAGTTCTTATTTGCTTCACTACCAATTTTAGCTAGCTAATGAAATTTAACTAAGATTTAATTATTTTTGTATATCATTCATAATTAAATGTGTGACGAATAATTTATCTGTCACACTATGAGTATTGAATTTGACTTTGACAACCATTTGATTTTGCTATAAAGTAAACTTTATCAATTTGATTATTATACCATATAATTAATCATAACTATGTATTGTATTGGTTAATTTTGATAATCAACCCCATATACTAGAATTCTGGTTTTTCTGAGGCTGTTTTGGAACTGGAGCTCACTTGTATATGTAATGCTCATAGCCAAATACTTCTGTAGTACTAAATTTTTTTGCTCCTCTTTTTTTCCATAGCCAGAGAACAGCTAAACAGGATCTAGGTAAGATGGTGTAGAAGACTAGAAATTAATTCATCCAGGTTTCAAAAGTTGGTATATTTTTTGTGACCGAAATTCCACATTCAAAGAGGTTTTAGAATTTTTTGTACGGATATACAAAAAAAAAAACAAAATTGTAGAAATAATCTAGACCTTTTATAAATTGCAAAATTGACTCTCACTCGCGACTGCGCGCTCGCGACAGAGCTTCAGTCGCGAGTCCGGATCGCGACTGAAGACGTGGCGGCGCCCAAACGCCCCGTTTACTCGCCCGCATGTCACGTTGGCCTTCAGTCGCGATCCCAGCTTGCGATTGAAACCCACACCTTTTAGTCGCGAGCCCGGCTCGCGACTAAAGGCCCAGTGCTAGGGTTTGGATTACTTTTGGTGCGTTTGGATCTGACCGCTAGAGTTCGAGTGAGTTTTGGATGCATTTTGGTAGGGTTTGAGTGAGTTTTGGTTCGCGACTGAAGGCCATAGCTAGGGTTTGGGTGCGTTTTGCTAGGGTTTGGGTCCGACCAGTAGCGATTGCATTTTGGTTCATTATGTACTGTGCGTTATAAAATGATGAGGTACGGTTTTAGTTTCAACCTCGTCTCATAAATATTTAATCGGTGGTTGGACTTTCGTGTTGAAAAGCCGAAAAGCGGAATAGTCAAGACTAATAGTACAAAAATTGAAACGTGCAATATATGAAATGAAGAACCATAAAAAAAGTTGAACAGACAAGAAGTCAACAAAATATCCAAAACGGTGGAAACCCTATAAAAAACTATTGCCCTCTCCCCCTCTTCGGCCGACCCTGGTACTTTGACGGCGTGTAGCGAGAAGGGGGCTGACGATCCCTAACACGTTGTCTCCTCGCCAGTGGTGCCTGCACAAATGGCGTAGCCTGCGGCGGCTATGTCGGCTGCGTAGGTGGTGAAGCATCGTGAAGCTGCGATGGTTGCGTAGGATGTTGCTGGTGCCACACAGGAGGGTGCACTTGCGCCAGGATGTCGTGCTGCGTCACACCCTGCCCCTCGTCCGTCGCCAAGTCCTGAGCCAGTGCATAGTCTAGGCAGACCGCATGCGCGGCGATATCGAGCTCTTCATCTGTAGAGCTACCGGACGGCACGGGACGCAGCTGGGGGGGGGGGGGGGGTGGCGGGCGCGATGACGACGGGCAGTAGGCCGGCGGCACATGCGATGTAGAAGGACCGGGTGCCGTCGATGTTGGTGGACGTATCACGGTCAAGTGCGATGGCAGCATCACTCTAAAAGTGACAAGAATCTCGTCGACGCGCCGCTCGATCTCTGCAAATTGCGCATACACCTCGTCGCTGGGCATTGGCCCACTGTCACAAATCCTAATCATCATGTCACGTGCACCAGCAGAGACGGTGCCGAGAGTGTCGAGCTATGTGCATGAATTAATGCATTTATGAAATGACAATCCATGTGAAAGTAAGGTTGCAGAGAGTTAAACAACTTACGCAGGAGTGGATTCGGCGTGCAAGGTTTCGGTCGTAGCCCTCGTTGATGGTCGTAGGAGGGGCAGGCTCATGAGGCGCCGGTGGTGGACTGCCCGCCAATCTGTAGAATGTGTGAGGTCGGTACCACGCGAGGTACGAGAAATGGATGGCGTGGCCATAAGAACTGTCCTCCGTGACCGTCTGCGTGTGAGCCCGAGCCATCCACTCCTCGATGTAGGGGCGCTGGTGAATGACGAAGTCGTCCTTGCGATTCCCCTTCCTCAATTGCCTACGGATAAAATAAATTAGTCACATAAATAAAGTACAAAGTTGAGCACGAAAGTAATATATGAGTAAGATGAACGTACTCGTGAATATGGTGTGGGATCTGTCGGGGAGGCAATACGGGAACCCGCTGGCACAGCCCAAACTACTGCATGACTCGCTCAGGCGAGTAACCCTCAACCATATGAGAGAAAACGAGTAGAACTTGGGTGCGCCAGTAAGCAGCATCCTGTGTACACATCGAAGAAAGTCCTACTGGGGCGAGCGTCTCGATCTACTGTTGTGTCCATGGATGCCAAATCACGCTGTCATCCAGCGGCAGATCAAAACTCATAGCGTACGAAGGGTAGCAAAGATGTGCCTGATCTGTAGACCATCTCAAGCTCAGCCTGGCCCACCTCCATCCCATCGCAGGGCCGTCCCTCATATGATGACCCATCGCAAACTGAACTCGCAGCACCAGCGGTCGGCCGGCAAGGAAATGCTCGTACGACCATAGCTGCACGAGTATGGCGCACTCGGCGAACAGAGAGTTCACTTGGTCCCTTCTCATGGCGTCACACAGACCCCTGTAGGTGTGACAGAGCACAGTAGAGCCGAAACTAATCTGCGGCACGTGTCCCAGCTCAGAGTCCGCAATGAGTCGATCTAGTTGAACGAACTGCCGCTCGCAGATGTTTCCGTGCGTGCTGGGGAACAGCAGTCACCCAAATAGGTACAGCAAGTATGCCTCAAGGTGGCGCCTGAAGACCTCCTCTGGAGCGGCCACAGGGAACACAACGTTGTTGACTGCACGTAGGTA
Source organism: Pharus latifolius (assembly GCA_019359835.1). Lineage (NCBI taxonomy): Eukaryota > Viridiplantae > Streptophyta > Magnoliopsida > Poales > Poaceae > Pharus > Pharus latifolius. The sequence continues at coordinate 66,955,572 of CM033328.1, read as the reverse complement.
GGTCTAGAGAACTCCCGCAGTCTGTGCGAAGCCTCCCATTGGACCTACACTCTCGAAGCGTTGCAGGAAATCCAGACGCCATGTAGCTCTATCAATGGCGGCGGGGACATATATGTCCCCACTAATAGGCAGGCCGAGAAGCATGCCGACATTCTCGAGCGTGATGGTGAGCTCGCCAAAGCTGAAGTGGAAGGTGTGCGTCTTAGACCTCCATTGGTCGACAAGGGCGTTGATAAGGGCTCGATCGAATGGGAATCGGCAGGCCCAATCTACCATGCGGGTTAACGGCAGCAGTACGGCCTCAAGCAAATGAGGCACAAACCGGTCATCCAAGTGCCACATCTCCCGCGGTGTCCTCATGTATCGAGCGGGCAGAACGGTGCCCTGCAGAAGGCGTCGAGCACGATGACGCTGATGGTGGTGCTGATCAATCAACTCGGGGAGCTGCTCGTCGTCTGTCATACCTGCATTTACCGCACATTTGAACATCACACAGTTAAGGATATTACAGGCGCAGTTAACGAAATTTACAACATCACATACAGCCACAGATATTACAGACATAGTTAACGAAATTCACAACATCACAGTTAATACATATTACAGACGCAGTTAATGAAATTCACAACATCACATTAAAGTAGTACTAAAAAAATTTAAAATAAATTATACAGATAGACGTTCGTTGCTTCAGTTCGTCGACGTGCCAGCCACCTGCGGGCATCGGTTTCTTGTGTGCCTAGGCTGCCTACACACGGGGCATCTGTGGAGGGCATGTCTGCGCTCCACCGCATCCATGTCGTTGTGTATCCGCCTGACTCGACGTCGGCCAGCATGGCCCACAAGGAGCCTCTTGTCTGGGATCCACGTGACAGCATCTTCTGGCGAAATCTCTCGATAATTTCCTCTTGCTGCAAACTCGTGGAAGACACCATCCCACATTTTTGACAAGTACTGCAAAGTATAATATTCTGATATGTACTGTGTCACATTGATTCCACGAACTACGCATGCAGCGATAACATGGGAGCAAGGAAGGTGTAGCAGCTGAGGCTTGTTGCAGGTACACTCAGCCTTTTCGTTTACAATCGTACATTCGTGGACCCGACCTGCTCTCAATGTGCCATGAACAAATCTCTGCCTAAGCCGAACCTTGTAGTTTCCATTCAAACAGCTTAGCACTATGACATCGTGTGTCAAGGCCTTCCTCGTCCGGAACTCAAGGTAATCATGAATCTTTCTAGACCAGTGTACAGCAGGATCATGCACAAGTACTGTTGCCGCCGAACTCCGACTGTCGTAGTATGCTATTGTGCGGTAGAATGTCATCTCAACCAAGGCAGTGAGGGGTAAGCATCGCACACCTTTTAGAAAAAAATTGTACACCTCGGCAAGATTTGTCGTCATGAGTCCATACCGTGCCCCGGCTGTGTCGTACAGCAACGACCACTTCTCCTTGGGTTTGGGCTGAATCCACTGAGTGAAACTTAAAGTCCTCTTGCTACTTTCCTCGCCAGTAGCATCCCCATCTTCGGGCTCACCTGCCTCGTGGCATTCCTTCAACATACTCTCTTCCAACGACTTCCATATAGCCGAGAACTTCGACTCTTGGTTCTGCTTGGTAAGGACTTTGAACACCTACATCATGTGCTTATTCTTGAAACAGGTGTGAAAATTTGCGGCAAGATGCCGAGAGCACCAACGACTCTGAATGTCATCCTAGGTCATAGATGGGTCCGTTCCAACTTGCATGTACTCTATCGCACTTAAAATTCCTCTGTTTCGATCATGGATCAAGCACACACACGCTCGATCTTCGAACACCTCATTCTTCAGCTTTCCCAAAAACCAAAGCCAGCTGCTGTAGTTCTCCCCCTCGACCACGGAGTACGCTATGGGGAGAAGCTGGTCGTTGGCATCAGTTGCCACGGCAATCAGTAGGGTACCCTGGTATTTACCGGTCAAGAACGTCCCGTCAATGCAAAGCTCAGGTCTCATGTACCTGAAAGATGCAACGCACTGCTGGAATACCCAGAAAAATCTCTGTAGTACCATGCATCCAGGTATTACAGAACCATCCGAACCGATTGCCGGTGTATCAACAATCTCGGTGCCTGTGCCCAGATTGGCTTCGCATATGCGCCGAAGGAGCCGCGGTACGAGGTTGTATGCCTCAACATATGTCCCAAATAGCTCCTTCAGTGCCCTTTGTTTAGCCCTCCATGCCTTCGCGTAGTTGATCTTGTACAGTGCTTCTTCACGACATGTGCAACAATCACTTTCGGTGCCATTGCCGTATTTTCTTTCAGTACTGGGAGTATCATACTGACAACAAACCCGGAAGTGATATTTCTGTGCTGCAGCAACATGCCCTCCGCTTGACATCTGTGATCGCACACTCTGGTCACATGAAATAAAGACTCATCTTTTGGCCGGGTGACACGGACGAACCACAGGCAGTTAGCGACTAAGCATCTCATAGTCCACAGGCTCGGAGTTGATTTATCCACCTGGAATGGCCTATTCAGTGAAACGGCCCACGTTGTGATGGCTTTTTTCGCATCTTTCTTGCTTCGAAACAACCACCTGAGCTGGACGGTTGTTTCGTTGTAAGACCATCGCAAATTCAGATCTTTAGGAACCACAGCCGAAACCAAAGATGATGGATCAGTCCATTCATTTATAGGATCCTGCGTTTCTGTGGGTTCATGGGAGATTCGTACGTATTTGACGGATCAGTGTAGTCCTCCTCGTTAAAATTCTCCTCCAACTCCGGGAATTCATCAGCTGCATCTGCATGATTGGCACCGGCATCGGCACTGCCATGGACACTGTGATTGACAAAAGCATTGGCACTGGTATTGACACTGCCATCGGCACTACCATCGACACCTTCATTACAGACATTACCGGTGCTCCGTGCTCTTCGTGCAGAATTACTGCCTTCTGAACTTTAAACGTTCAATATTTCAACGTAAAGAATGAAGACTCTGCCACTACAGACTGGATTTGTTACAAATCGTACAAACGAACCCCAGGATTTGTCCCCTCTAAGTCTCTTCAACACCCATTTATTTCCCTCCGGCACCAGGCCTTCAACTCTGACACTATCCGTCGCAAGACTGAGTTGTAAGAACTCGACTAACCACATCTCCAAGTCACTGAAAGACATTGATTGTACCTGTGCCATTTGACCATAAACATGGGTACACGCACTTAAATCATCACCATTGGCTCCATTACGGATTATACCAGCTTCGTAATAAACAGATACCATACTCAGTTGCTCCATAGCCTATTCAATTTAAACTTCTGTATTAGATTAAAAGATTAATTTGTTATGATTCTGCGAAAATCCTACAATAAACCTAAAATTATTCTAAACCCTGCTATGAACCAGGAAATATGAGGGTCGCCTAAATAAACATCCTAGGTGAAGTAGAAATTTTAGTTTTTATCTTTCCTAAATCTTAGGGTGAGGCGGAAAAGTAAGTTTTTATTTCTCGTAAATCCTAGGGTGAAGCGGAAAAGTAAGTTTTAGGAGACCATCCAAGTATAGTCTACTAATTACCTTGAGTACAAAAGCCTTCAGAAACTAGATCAAATTAGATCTCTAACTCCCAGAATTATCAATCTCAGTCTGTTTTCGAAAATGAAATTACTTAATATCCTCATTACCCTAAGTACTCTGAAATTCAGAAAGCTGATCTGATCAAATCTTACCCTAGTCGATATCAAATTATCTTTGAATTATGATCTAGAGTATAGCAATACCTTAATCCAAAAAGTTGGCACCAGAATTCCATCACCAAGGTCATTTTCACACATCAGTCCTCAAGTATTGTAGAGTAGTCCTTTTCAGATTTTCCAAAAGTCTGGAAAGACTAAAAACCTCAAATCAACTCCAAATCTTGATCTGCTTCAGGGGATATCTCACAAACACTATTCAATGCAAAAACTCCTTCTTTGAGAATCTCAAAATCTCATCCTAGATCTCAGATTTTTAACCTTGACAAAACCTAGTTTCTAAATACCCTAATTACTCTATTTTTGATCTAACTCAAATCTAATCAAGAGCTCCAGATTTTGTCGAATGCCTTTGCTGCAGAAAAGTAAATTTTTATCTGTCCTAAATCCTAAGGTGGAGCGGAAAAGTAAGTTTTTATCTGTTCTAAATCCTAAAGTGATACAAAAATTAAATTTCTAATTTTCGGTAATCCTAAATAAAATAAATACATAAATCAAAATTTATCTACATGTCAAGAAATATGTATCTCACTGCCGAAAATCGAAACGGGTGTATCGACGAACTTTTCCTTCTTCCCCTTTTCCCTCCTCCTCTCTTCCCTTCTGTCTGTAAATTTTTTTTAGGAAATTCAGTAAAATGAGAATGACAGCGATGTTTCTAAAAAGGACAAATCTTAAATAGGGCGAGCTGCGGCCTTCAGTCGCAAACCGGGCTCGCGACTGAAAGGTGCGGGTTTTAGTCGCAAGTCGGGATCGCGACTGAAGGCCGACGTGCCGTGCGGGTGAGCCAGCGGGGCGTTCGGGCGCCGCCAAGTCTTCAGTCGCAATCCGGGCTCATGACTGAAGCTCTGTCGCGAGCGCGCGGTCGCGACTGAGAATCAATTTTGCAATTTATGAAAAGTCTGAATTATTTCTGCAACTTTGTTTTTTTGGTATATCCTAACAAAAAAATTCGAGGTTTTAGTTTAAAGTGACCGTAAAAGGTTGCTTGCCATCCACTAAAAATGCTGGAAGTAAATGAGGGATGCAGACTCATCGCAAATTCGCAATCAAGTATACGGAATGATTTGTGTAGAGGCGAGCTACCAAACGCGTATTCTGACGGGAGTGGTTTGGTCATATGTGCTCAGTTGGAATCCAGCCTTACTATGCAATAGTGACTAGTGACTAGTGAGCCGTCCCCTCACCACCAAACATGGAGTGCTTTGACATTTGACAGCGGTCAAGCTGTAGACCAGTTGTATACTTGTCTTGGGAAGGCTGCCGTGCTGGCCTTCTGCTGTCTCCAGTTCCAACATTATAGATGGAAATGAGACTAATCTCCACCACACTTCTTCCCTTCAGATACACCATTCCCACCATAGATTAACACCAACATTATAAGATGGATGAGGAGTGACAGGGGAGTGCGAAAAAGAAAATGTAATTATCTCTATATCTAACAATAGTATTGCTAGTGTATTTTCTTACCTATTTGTAGCATAATATGTATAAAATAAGAATAACTCTTTTTAAGAGAATGGAAACTAATAATCTTGAGTACCAGAATGACTATGATTAGCCAATAAAAAACCATCAACATGTTTCATAAAACCTATTAAATACCTTTCATCTCTATTGAATTTCATACCCTTCACCTTCTAGGTATAAGCCATCCCTTCTTCATTAGATCTGTCTCAGTAGTCAAGATTACAATTCTTATTTTTTCTCTTTTAAAGACGGTTTGTCCCCGATACATCCCTGACACAATGAAACCAAGACCTGCAATGTTACACCAAGCCCATGCACAATACTCTTATCTGCCTCCAGTACCCTACTGTCATAGCTGTAGTAAATAGAGGAGTAAAGAAGCATGCACTAGCCAGCACTACCCCAGGAATAGCATCCAACCTCCCTAAGACAGCCTCCCCCCAAACACAACCTCCTCTCTTTAAAAAAAAAAAAAAAAAAGCCAAAAGCCATGGCAGGACAACACAAGCCCTAGAAGACCCAACTCATGTTTGCCAACCAAGCACAAGACCTTGGTCCCCTCACTTCACTTCACTCAACTCCCTTAGCTCACTTGTATATATGTATATATATACACACACCCATGCCCCTCGTCAATTGTAACCTTGTGACACCTCTTGGGAGCTCAATGGCAAGCCATGGCTTCCTGTCGTTGTTGCTTCTACTGGTTCTTGTTGTTGTACATGGCAATTTGGTTGCATCAGCAATGGCTAGGCCTCTGGCCATCGTCGAGCCGCCTTCTGCAGTCATCGCGGCCGGGCCAGCCGTTTCTCAGCCTGGGAGGGAGGGGAGGCCCGACCGGTCGATCGCCGGCGCGGAGGTGATACTTGCAGGATTTGCCACGGTGGTGCTTGCCGTCATCTTTTGCTACATTAGGGTGACCAGGAAGAACAGGGTTGGAGAAAAGTCTTAGAAGAGTTTATTGGATAATTTTTTGAAATAATTAGCTTCATGCTACCACAAAAGTGTCAAATTAGTAAAATATCACTGATTGTGAATATGATATGTGAAATCTGAGTCACGTGTCAATGAGATATTCAGTGATAATTTATTAAATTTGCAACCGGACAGTATGTTATGAAGCTAATTCTTTTTTGTTCAGTGATTGTTGTAGAACAGTAGAAAAGATTATATAAGAGGATTGGTATAGTGTAGGTCTTATGCTTCTTTTTCTTTGTTAGTTTTAACACTGTTATGCTTCATTTGCGTGGAAATATCCAGTACAAACTACCAATCTTGCAAACTTTGGAAGTTACTTTGGGGGGTTCGGTTGTCATATTCTGAGATGGCTGAGAAAAAGTAGAAATTGAAAGGTCTTCCAAATTAACTCCACAGTACGAAACCTTTGATGTGGAGTAATTATAAATTAATATGGTGTACCTTGCATGCCATTAATCTGAGAGAAATCGATCTAAATATAATTCTGACAGAAATCTTCAACCTAATTTTCTCCGAATCAGCGTGCGCTTTCTGAAGTGACAATAATAGAGCCACTATAGATTATCTTAGAACTTTTCTTAAATTTTAGTGGCATCTATATAATTTTTGTTGTTTCTCTTTTTTTTTTTCCTACTAGCATCAAGTTGAATCTGAATCTTTATTTTTCAAGTCAAAAGATAAGATATATCTTTTAAAATAAATGGATCATTTGATATAAATTTGAACAAGTGAGATTAAGGTAGGAGGTAAGATGTGTCTTTTGGAGCAAATGTACAATAAGTGAGTTTGAGATGGGAGATATGTTTGAACGTCTTGTGACTTGCGAGATATTGCAAGTACCTCAAATTCTCATGCATCATTGTCTGAACGGTTGTTTGCAATAGAACGACTCTTGATCGTATCTTTTGATTTAGGATATGTGTAGTCGGAGTTTAAAATTTTTTTAATAAGTTTGTTTATTAGAACTTTAATTTATAAGTTCAGTAACATCTCTTCCACCGATTTCAGTTTATAGAGATTTCTAATTTAAAAGATATTTATATTTATAAAATAGATCTTAAAATAAATTAGTTATTAACCAATAATTTCAATTTATAAATTTATAAACTTTAACTAAAACTACAGCAAACAACCCTAGGTATTTAAATATCACTAACTTCTAGATAGAAGGAAGCAAATATACTTGTCTGCCGCACGGAGAAAGGTCCATTTAATAGGTACAATTCATTTGGACTTGGACTTGGCACCTACCACTGTGTTTGTGTAATGTAAGGGAAGGCCCAACAACTTCAATAGGAGAGTGGTGCATGCACAATTGCGCATCACATCCATCCTAGTACTCCTACGTTCAGTGCATCAAACATCTCCAACGTGTGTCTCTTTGATCCAGTACACTGCTCCTGCAGCATCAATTTAATACAAGGGCCAGCCCATTTAACACAACATCACCATTTTTCTTTTTGACTTTTTCTTGTATTCTGTTCATTTTGAAAAACACAGATGAGCTAGTTGGTTGCCACCATCAACCTTAGTCTGTTCTACTCGTCCATAATCTTTTAAGAAATTCTGTGTTTGGCTGGTTGGATTGTATGGTTAGATCAAACTGAAAGATGCAAAAAGGGTTTTTGAGTTAGGCTCTTAAAGATGTTGATGGTTCCATTTGAGCTTCCCACTAACTCAATCCCTCCGAATGATATTGTAAGGAGGGTGGTTAATGCATAATAAGGATTTTTTAATGGATTAAGTTGGATTAGAGATTTTTAAAACAAATTTATGGTTATTTAGGTGCAACAAAAACTTAATAACTACAACATATTTTTCCTAATGCATTCTTATTTACATCACCTTATGCAACCAATCACATAATCTCTAATTGCATCTCTCATCTTACCTCAACTAAAAGAGCTCATCCCATGAGTTTATGCAAGCAACCAATCAAGACAGAGGATCCAAATTGCTATATGTCCCAACTCCCGAAACTTTATCTCAAAATTATACTCTGCATATTTTGGTTGTTGTGTTTTCGTGTTATTTGTGTTTAAGCCAAAAAATAAGAAGTTTAAGTAGGTTTTGATTCCATGGAAAATTGTTATTGTTGGTTGTATAAAGATATAAGCTAAATACAATTTTGGTACAATTATTAGGAAGATATCGGATATTAGTGCTATGATGTAAGATGTGATTTAATCAATACATGATGGTTGGTAGGTAGGCTGGTCAATGTTATGGCCCAGTAAGCTTGGCCCAACATTCTGGGTTTAAACAGGCAAGACTTAAGAATTGGGCCAGACTGGGACTTGATTATTTTCTCCTTTTGGGAATGTAAACACGAAAATTAGTGCAGGAAGCTATCTTACGCAAGAAGATTTTCAAAACCATTAGATTTCACGTAAACAATTTAAAATACATGGGATAGGATGTAGTTGGAGCTGTCTGTACAAAATCTGATAGTTCCAAAGATCTTTTTATGTGTTAGAAATTTTTTACACAATTTTCATCGACAAATTAGGTATTACTTGATGTGACTAGTTGGAAACACGGATGCTGTTGGGTGATTCGAATCTTTTGGAGGCGCACTGAAAAGTGTTTTGTTGAATTATCTTTTTGACAAAACCATTACACCAATAAGTATGTACATATTTTATTTCTTTTTTATAACTATGATGTCGACTTGATTGAGAATGACAGTATAACAACAAAAGATAATAAGCGCATGCTTTTCGTTTCACCGAGATCTTAAAAACATCTAATGCATAAATAGAGAATAAGCTATTTAAATAGGATAAAAGGTAATTAAAGCATTGCCTTATTAAAAAGGAAAATTATTTTTTAAAAAAATCAATCTTCCTAGTTTGGGGGAGAGGTTGATAGAATTTTTACCTTCCATTTTAACCAGTTGATGCCTCACTAATTACAATTAGTTTAGCGAAATGTTATATCATTTTAGTTATCAATATTCAAGTTCTTTTTATAATAGAAAAGGATGGATAAATAAGAGGACAGATGATCGACAATGACTAAGTGAAAACTCATGTGCGATTTTATACTGATTTCTTGGAATATATTATCTTTCGGTTTTTATACAGAAAAAATGGCATGTAATTGATCTCTTTGTCATTTCTTTTTAATCCTTATTGGGATTTTTTTCTTTTTTTCTTAGTAGTAAAAATGGATGTTCTTTTGTTGTACACGATTGCTATAATGATATGTAGTATCTAAGCATGTCAGACACGATAGCTTTATGATTTATCAATCTTGTATAAGTAGTTGTTACTTGTTAGTATTTGTCCACGAATGTTGTGAAAAAAAAAAAAATTTCCTCCTCGAAGAGTTCTATGCCCTTAATGTTAAAAAATGTCTGAACCCTTAAAACATTTGAGAATAACATATTTAAAATTAAAACAGTAAATACCCCTCCTTTGTTGCCACGAGCACCTCCACTTATTATCATAAGTTTTTTTTGTTTGTAAGATCCGCACCAGTCATAGTAGTTACCCACCCCACGAGCTTTGTCTCAAGCACCAACATCTATCCATGAGTTCAACCATGAGCAAAATTAGCAAACTCTATCTTGAGTTCCTCCACTAGCTGTAAGAACTGTTTGTCAGCCACTATACAATACCACAAAAGAAGAAGATAAGTAAAATTATCCAAACTGATTTTCAAAACATGAAATGATAAAAACACTAACAATGCAACCTATAACACTGTTTGGATCTTACAAATTGGACATAAAATTCAAAAATTGAAATTCAATTTCAAAATTTTGGTGTTTGACTGCACACTAGGAATTAAATTAACAATTCCCTGTCCAATTCTATAAAACTCAATTATAACTGTAAATAGGCTAGATAAATTCTTACCCTACTACCAAAAATTCGATGGAATTCATTTGTTTTATCTCTCAACAATATTTTAAAATTTTGGTTTCAAATTTGAATTTGTATTTGATTTATAAATACAAATTTCAAATAAATTATATATTCAAATTTGAAGTTTACATTTTGAATTTCATTTTCAAATTTAGAATATAGAATTTCATATTTCAATTTTCAGTTTTCAAATTTAAAAACAAAAGCTCGAAATTTCATAACTCAAATTTTGAATTAAAATTAACGTCCAATTTCTATCTTCAAATTTCAATTTCGAAATTTAAAATGTAAAATTTCACATTAGATTTTAAATTTTAATATAAAAATTCAAATATTAAATTTGAAATTCTAAATTTCAAATTTGTTAAAACTTTCACAATATACATATGAAATTTGATCAAATCTATTTAATTACAACTAATAGTTTGCAAATAAGAAATGAACATTCAATTTCAGTACTATTTCTAATGGTTTTAATTTTAAATTTTGAGATCTTAATCGGTATTTTTATAATTTGAAATATTTGAATGGTATTTTGTTAAAATAGTTTTTTTTTAAGTGTTAGAAGGTTAAATTTTCCTTTTTCGAAACATAAAACCTCCGAAAATTTGCAGCGAAAACCAACACGAAAAACCCCATCACTTCGTGTCTTCGTCTCAAAAAAACACTCTTTTCCTTTTTTTCCCACTGCTGCCCCCTCCTCCACCGTCCACTCCTTGCCGCAGTCATGGCCGCCGCCGCCTGCGACCTCCTCGACATCGACCCCCTCGAGCTCCAGTTTCCCTGTAAGCTCCCCCCTCCTGAACGCTCTCCCGCTCTGTCCCGATTTTTCCCGAATTTTTCCTGACTTTTGGGTGCTCCTCTCGCAATTTCTTGGGCTTCCAAGTCGAACTCCACAAGCAGATCTCCTGCCCCCTTCAGCTCACCAACAAGACCGATAACTACGTCGCGTTTAAGGTGATTCACTCGTTAATTCCGGTGCAAAACCCTAGAATACTTCGCTATTTCTTTCAAAGGAGCTTATCGGGAACTTTCTTATGCTTTCTTGATACGTTTGTGACATGTGTATGGGTAGTAGGTTAAGACGACGAGCCCGAAGAAATACTGCGTGCGTCCCAACAATGGCGTCGTGCAGCCGCGATCCACCTGCGTGGTTGTCGGTAACGTGTTTCTTGGAGCAAATATAGTTCAGGAAACAGCATAATTTAGCAATTAGAAATTAGAACTTTTCTTGTTTGTTATAATGGGTAAAGTTTCCATTTATTTTGGGCTCAGTCACGATGCAAGTGCAGACTGAGGTGCCGCCGGACTTGCAGTGCAAGGACAAGTTCTTGGTGCAGAGCGTGGTCATTGGTGACGGCTTGTCGGCCAAGGATATCACCCCTAAGATGGTACTACCAGGGTGTAGCATTCATGTGTTCATGGTTATAGGTTTTGTGGTGAATTGTTTGTTTTGGTGTTTGTTGCCTAGTTCATGAAAGAGGAGGGCAATGTGGTTGAGGAGGTGAAGCTGAAGGTGGCTTATGTAATGCCGCCTGAGCCACCATCGGAGATTGCAGAGGTGTCTTATGGTTCTCAGGGGGCTGTGGGGCCTATGCAGCAGGTTGTGGATAATGGAAGATTGAGTGCCTTGGAGCTGTCTAGTGGCTCAGAGTCATTGAGATCTGTGGAGTTGGGGGCTGTAAGTGTGCTGAGTTTGTCATATGTTGTTTTTTATTGTAATTAATCTGTAAGGATATGGATGATTGATTAGCTTAATGTAGTTCCAGGAGGTGGGATCGCATGTCGGACAAGTGTTGAGGAGCGAGGAATTACTGAAGGCTGCGGAGCCTGCTGTTGTAAGTGTTGTATGATCTTTAATGTGTTGTTTTACTCTGTATGACTCTTGAAATTGTGGTTATCTCTGATGCGAAATGGTAGGAAACTAGAGCATATGAAGGACCTGATGAACAACCCCTTGAGGTGAGTTCATTTATCATCTTAACTGTAATTTGGGAGTTCTCTATCTTCTTGCACTGCTTGTGCTATGTGGAGTGTGTGAATAAAAAGCCAACTCTGTCATATGACTGGGAGGACATTCTGGGTGGTAATAATAAACTGTCATAACAGATTCTTTTGGACAGGAGAAGACTTGAGAGAGAAAAATCCATTTGATATTTACTGATTATACATATTCATTGTTCTTTTACCTGTGTATTTTTGTTGCCAGATGGATCATCCTGATGTGATGTTTTTGGTCACTATCACACAATTTTGTTTGCCTAAGTTCCATACGGTTGTCAAATACCTCGTGATTTTCTAGCATGATAGCGTCTAACTGTATTGTTCTTGTCTGTATTTTTTAATCCTCTGGGTTAGGATTTGTTCTGTGATTCAAGAATTCACTCTTTTGGAGAAAATGAAGCCTATTTGTCTGACCACACCTAAGATGGTTAGGAATTGGCCATTTGTGCTTGCATGAATGTCATCTGCTAATTGCACCCTGTATAGCTTTTACCTTAGTACCTTGTATGAGTTTTGGTAGTGTTCGTCCAGAGAACCTGATCTAAGAACCCGAGAATTATTATTTACAGTCACATGGTTGATCCTTGTCCATGTCCAATTGTTCCTGCTCAGTTCAATATTTGTGCTTGGGTTTCGATCTATATGCCCTGTTAGGTTTTACCTTATATCAATTTTTGGTAGTGTTGATCCAGAGAACCTGATCTAAGAGCCTGATAATTAATATTTTCACAGTACACATGTATGATTCTTTGTCCATGTCAATTGTTCCTGCTCAGTTCAATATTTGTGCTCGGGTTTCGATCTGTATGATTTGATGTGGAACAGTGAAGGGATCCATGATATATATTTTGAGATTCAGTTAATCACCAATGCTGGAATAATGCAGATGAATCATGGAATATTAGGTCTTCTGGACCAAGATATATGGACAAGCATTAGTTAGTTTTTATTGGAAGTATATTTACTTTCAAATTGTCATCATGCTTATATAGCCACCTATAATACTAATGCTTTTTTTAGCTAATTTGCTTTAGTATCATTGGGGTAGTTTATTTTTATAGAGCTTAACACCATTCATCTAATCTTCTTTATTATTGGGTATAGATAATCACTAATCAGTATGGATGATATGTTGCTGTTTTAATTTAGTATATTATGAGCATTTCACTGTTGATTATTGTTCCTAACCCAGCAGTGATGCTTTGGCATGTGGTTCATTTTGGCATTTCGTTGATGATTGTTGTTTCTAAGCTGAACAATCAGTTTTATGTTTGTCTTTTTCCAGCCGTCAGCTTTGGTTGCAAAATTGACTGAGGAAAAGAATTCTGCAATTCAGCAAAACAAAAAACTTCGAGAGGAATTGGTGAGTATTACATTGAAAATCATGTTTCTTTTTCAACTGTTACTGTTGTTACTGTTGGTACTCTAAACGGTAGGTTGCTGTACTTAATACAAAATTTTTTCCTTTGATTAAAACATGATCAAGAGAATGAATATCACCTACCTCAAACACAGTTTCCTGTAAAATATATATACAGCAAATTATGCCAAGGATTCCCTAATATCTTATGTATTCACCATTAGCAGCCAGTTTGCTGGCTAAACTTTTCTGGAGGTACAAAGCGAGATGGGCACATCTTTGTTTGCCATGTTGGCTTTAGTTTGCTCAATTGCATCAGTTTGCTTGCACTTGAACATCCACGAGGAATAATCCTCAATGCTTAACTGCTGCACTTGATCATATGCATTGTCTACTCATACCATTAGGTACCACCTAGTTAAATTCCCAATTGAACCAGTTATTTATAGTTCTGTTGAAGTTTTTAGGATAAACTCAACCTGATATGCAGTGTTTTAAATCAAGACCGCTCCGACTGTTTATGCGCCCGCATAAATGTTAGCGGTAGGTCTACCGCTCTGCCATGCAAATTGGCAGCTTTTGTATTGTTTTCATGTGTATAATACCTAAATTTTGTGTAAATGTATAATATACTCAAAAATATAATTATACATCTTAATATAGAATGACATTTTTGAACTCATCAATGTTTTATAAACTTTGTTTGTTTATTGATTTAACATATATGCGATAGTATTGTATATATAAATATATCTATTTTCAAAAAGTTAAACCGCTTACAAGACTGTATGCCGCATAAGTGTTGAGCGGTATGGTGACTGCTCGCTTACCGCTTACTGCTATATGGAACATTGCTAACCTGTCAATTTTTTGTCTTATTTTGTTTTAGCAAAATGCTGACTCAAAAGCACTACATATCTTCATTGTAGTTATTGGGACCTTATTATCCTATGAGCAATAATAATCAAAAGTCTCCCCTTCATGTTCTCTAAATTACCGAGTTGCCCCTAGATGACAATGACACTACTATTTAACATATCCTCTGAAATAATTTGTAAGTCTATAAATGGTTTTGGTTCATGAAATGTTGACGGAGATCTCAGTATTTAGATTTGTGCTTGGTGCGATTTTAGAGGGTCCAGTTCAAGAAACCTAAGGTCACTTTCTTTTTTCTGCATTAGGATCTAATAGAGCTAGCATTAGCTCTCCAGAAAATCCCTGAACCCAACTCCCTTGAGGAAATCAAATTTGTCACTTGTTAAACTGCTGCATCTTGAGGATGATTTTTCAAGATGATTTCCTGTAAGCAGAATGAGAAGTTAGTTATTTTCTTATTTCCCCATCAATCTTGATCGCAACAATCAGATGTAACTACTAAATTCTACGCCTTAACAAATTGCAACTCTGTTAAGATCATTTGTGAAATAACTTTCCTGTTGTATTGTGGTGTTGATGAGTAGTGACTACTATGCTGTCATAGAATTAACTGGAGACTATTGTTCACTTCGTTGTGCAGGATCTTGTAAGGCGTGAAGCCAGCAAACAGCAAGGAGGTTTCTCGCTGGTATTCATACTGGTGGTCGCTCTGCTTAGCATCGTTCTTGGTTATGTTGTTAAGAAATGAGAATTTTATCTTCCAGCCTAGCCTGTTAATTCCTACGGTAAATAAAAGATGACTTTGCGTGATGTTTAGTTTTGTTAGAACTATAGAAAACATTCACCATGTTTGTTGAGCTTTGCAGGTGTTTTTAAGTGACAAAAATGTAGATTATGTGATGACATCTAATTTGATCTGATGTAACTAATCATCAAAAGGTTACTATGATTAATTGAAGTGTGTGATTTCCGTATGGATTCCTTTTGAATAAGTGTTAACCATGAATTTGTAAGATCGTGCTGCCGACAGAGATGAGATCTGAAGGTAATAACATGTTTTGTCAAAATAGCAACCAGATGTTCGTCGACCTGAAATTGAATCAGCTTATCTCCCAGGCTTTGCAGCTGACTCCAATTATCCATATAACACTTGATCTTCCTTCTTCTCATCAAGGCTCTTGCACCCTCATTGCTGCGATTGGCTCCTAACGGTTAGCACAATCCAATTACCCAATGCAGGTGAGATGTAAATAAGGTCTGAGAAGTTCTCCGACTGTGATCAGAAACACATTTCAGGAATGCAAAATTCAAAAACCAATATGCACACCAGGAGAGTTTCAATAGATTACAATCATGATTGCATTAACAGGGTGTACGTTTTACAATAGGGAGCTTCACAATATAAAACTGGTGTCTAAATTGAACATAATCTCATCGTTTACAAGTACTTTAATTGCTTATAAACTATCCTCAGCGCCTTGAACACATGGCTCTACAATTTCCTCTACAATTGCCGCATGTATCATCATCCTCTACAATTTCCTTGCGTTAGTACGGTAGGACATCTTCAGCTCCATGACTACTCTTTTCCTGAGGAAGAGAAAATGTCAGTGACTAGGAACAAGCTTATTTGAAAACAACTATAGTCAAATGATGCAAATATTGTTAGTATTGAATTATTTCTCTTACTGTAGAGACCAACAAGGGCTTGATACAAACCACCAATTCATTCAGCTGCCAATTTAGGGTATGTTATGAAATTGGTGGAAATGATCAAGTAGTACACCCTTCTCCCCCAAAAGGGGATTTTAGAGTAGCAGCAAAATGCAATGATCTAATTTTGAATTGCATTTCTGTTTTCATAAGTGAACAAGATCACCACAGTTCAATTAATTACACGAGATTGTCATGATCCACCAGCATATACATCACTGAAAACTATCAACTTTTTGCTAAAGTTGAGTTGCATTGCCAACAACAAAACTAATCTCTTAAGTTTTAACACTTTCAAGAATCTAAACTTGACAAGGCATACAAGACTGAACAAGCATATCTCTTACCAAACATCCTTTGCCAATCCTCGATCCTCGCCTCACCGTGCCCACCTGCAAGCAAGAAACACGAGCACAACAATCACCACACAAGCACAACACACCACAAATCACCCCAAACTCCATGAATTTTTCACCATCACACTACCTCGACGAGCGCCCCCGTTCCAAGCTCCTCTCCTTCGCAGCTGCAGCGAGGAGAGCACACTCACGCTCCTTCTCCTTGGCCTCTCTCCTCCTCCTCTCCTCCCTCATCTCCTCAATACTCTTCACCCCTTTACTCCTCTTCCTACCTCCGCTCCCTTGTTCCCTTTCCCAATCCCTCCGCTCCTTCGCCGCAGACGAAGAAGCCGCCGAGGGTGTTGCCACGTACCATGGCGCCGCCACGCCCTTCCCGGCGACGCCGTATCCCAGCCTGTACTTCTCCTCGTCGGGCCCCACCGTTCTGACCTCCTCCTCCTTCTTCCGCTTCTTAGGGTTAGGGTTAGGGTTCACAGGGTTCCGATCCCGCGCGGCGCCCCTCCCGCCGTCGGAAGAGGCGAGGGCCGCGAAGTCGGCGTCGGCGCCGGAGAAGAGGTTGATGTGGTCGCCATCTGGGGCGGGGGCCTCCTCAGGTTGGGCGGTGGGAGGAGGGGGAGGGGAGGCGGCGGCTTGGAGGCCGCGGTTGCGGCGGAGTGCGGCAAGGCGGAGGTCGGCGTCTCGGCGGCGCGAGGCCTCGCGCTGGATCTGCTCCTCGCGGGCGGCAGCGGACTCGTCACTGCGGACCTTCTCGCGGTTATCGTAGTTGTAGACGTTCCAGCGCTTCTGAGGCAGGATGTTGAGGCCGCCGTGGCCGCCCATGGCTGGCTGACCGGAGGAGTTCCGCTCCGGCGAGCGGTGTGGTGAAGTCGCCGGTGGGAGGCTTCGGCGGCGGAGAGATCGGGCAAGGCGAGAGATTGGTGGGGAATTCTTAGTATTGGGGTACTAAAATAATTGCATACCAAATCCCTCTAAACTGTACTTGTCCTTTATAAAAAACGAAAAGTAAACACGAATTAAGTCCATGCTATAAGTAAACGATACTAATAAGGAACAGATTTTGTAATATGGTAGGTACTACGACGTTATTACCACAAGATATACATCGGTTCTACAAAATGCATAACATTGTTATAAAATTGAGCTCACTTAACCTTCAGTAACTATTCGCTGTAGTAATATTTTCAGTTAATAGAAATTGCTCCGCAAACAATAGATTGTAAGCTATAATTCTTTTTGAGATAGCCCTGTTCCAACTCATCAGCGTTTCGCGAGACGTTTCAATATAATATTTTTAGTATATTTTGTCCCACCTATGTCAAGTACTACATGAAGTACTCTCCTATTCCAATGCAAAGGCGTTTCGCGAGACGCTTCTCACGGGCCCACGAGTAGTACATCTAGGTAGTTTTAGTAAAATAATAATAATTTTTAATTCAAAAATCGAATATATGCGATGTTTGTTCTCTATATGAAGATAATTAAAAGATCTATAATTTTCTCAATGTAATTAACATCTAATTTAAACTAGATTACTACATAAATCAAGAAATAAAATTGCATATAGTTCGATCATACGAAAATCGAGACAATAAAAATAAAAAATTTCAGACATCGCAGCCTCATCAAGTGTCCTCTCTTTCCTCTCTCATGCGAAAGATACACTATAACTGACTTTGTAATCAGCAGATATATTTTTATATATCTTTTTTCATTGTTGGATCAAATCTCTCTTCCTGATCTAATTCTTATAGAATTCACCTAACCCCTTTTAATATCATTGGCGGCAATGGCTTGATAGTGGGCGAGATGGGTGATAACAGAGACTGTAGACACAAGGCAGTATAGCAGGCGGCGTATTACCATCGGTCACAGGTGATGATGGTCGGTGGGAAGGAGGGGTGGAGAAAAAGACGAGGGGGGGTGGTTGGCACCAACCCGTTCTTGGCATCGGTTGTCACGAGAGGATTTTGGGGAGATGACGGAGGATACCGACATGATCATTGCCGACTACCGGGGAGGGCGCTTGTGGATCGGGGGTGAGGCGGCGGCGGGAGGGAGATGAGTAGGAATAGAAGTGCGGGGATGAAAGTAAGGATTGAATGTAGTAATACATTAATAATTTAGATGCTGTAAATTTTTTAAAAAAACTGATACATATAGCCAGGGAGTCCCCAAAAAATTTATGAAGGAATTTAAGTTGATTGTGTTTTGGGAATGGAAGTCCAGAATTCTTAAATCTCCACTTAATTTTGGACGACAAACAGATTGCTAAAATATTAAAGCACACAAGGTTTCCATCCTAAACTACGTAGCAAGTACAATTCACACAGAATAGAATCTTACTGGATATTTCTTGCGACAAAGCATAAAGCTTACTGAATCAGCTCCAATGCCCTCTTGACAAGAGAAGAAGGGGACTCCTCATACTCCAGAACAGGCATATTTCGAGACAAAAGCTTGTAGTTTTCTTGCCTTGTGGCTGTTTCTTGTACTCTCACCAGAGCTTCCAGCATGCTGCAGCTAACGAAGTACTGAATGCAATGGAGTTCAGACTCCGATTGCATCATCCATATCGCCTGCTCAATTGTGAATCTTCTGATTCCTGGGCATATATCGTCTGAGAGATTATTTGCTTCAAGAATTGACTTCAGCTTATGTACAAATTTTTCACAACCAACTTCTGCAAGTGCCACATTAAATTGTCCTACGGGAATAAGCTTACTGAACTGCAATGCAAGGCCAAGAAATGCTTCCATGTCCTCCCCTACCAGATTTGCTGTCTGATCAATTCTTGTCAGTACCTGCAAATTATCCAACAATAATGTTAAGTCACAGACTTATAGTAACAGATTGACCATTGTAAGTATCAGACGACAGAGGCACATTCTTACCGTAGAAATGTTAGCTCCAGCGAAATCCCTCATGGTGTTCTGATCGGGACTGCCTGGTTCGGAGTATTCACACAGGTTTTTGAGAACATTTGCGACGGCGACTCTACGCGCTCCGCCGTGTTGGCTACAAAGCATGTCGCGGAATGTCGTCTGGAGATAGCCCGCCCTCAAGATCGCACCACAGTTAACTCTGCTTTCCGTGGTCAGTCCTGCTATGGCTTTTCCAGCGGCCAATTGGACGGCCTCATTGTTTGCTGCTCCATGCGGATTGCATAAAATACTGAGCAGCACCCTGAGCATCTTTGTGGTGCCGTCATGATCTCTCGCCGCAGCGTCCAAAGCAAAGGCAGACACCGTCGTTATTGCCTGCATCCGCAGCCAGTGGCTGATACTAGGATGTTGCAATATCTGCCTGATGTTTGACAGGAGGAAGACATTTTGTAACATCTCTTGCCGTAGCGTGATCCCCTGTTTCCCCGTGTCCATTGCAAACCTGCCAAAGACCATCAGCGAGCACATAACCTTCCGGAAGTTGACGTCCTTGTCCCCCGAGAAATTGATGCTCGCCGCTGCTGAGACATGGTCGTGGCTGGTGAATCCTATGAGCCTTGACATGAGCTCATGTGAGTTGGATATCTCCGACAAGTTGCAAGACTTGCACGAGAGCTGTTCAAGAATGTCCATTCCTTTCAAAATCAGGTTCTTATCGATATCATTAGTGCGGACGTCGCCATCACTGGTAGGAACCGCCTCCTTCCACTTGGCCTCGTCCTCTCTCGTATCAAGCAACGAGCAAATTGCCCGCATTGCGGCGCATGGGAATCCAGAAACACTGAGATTATCAGAGAGCTTTGCCATGATGATGGTGGCCCTCTCTCTCAACTTCCCGTCCAGGCTGGCCGAGGCGATCATCCTGAACAAGGAATTGATTGCGTCGGGTGAATCGCGAACTCTCGCAAGCGCTTGCGCTATGTAAGCACTGCCTGCCACTACCAAGTTGTGCAAGATCTTGGTCCCGGAAAGGTGAACGTCCCGGTCTTCAGAGCTGAGTGACCCAACCGCAAATGTGACCAGAGACATGTTTATAGCTTTGCTGAAGCCCTCATCCCTGCAAACCCTCCTGACATGGAAATAGTATAGCTCCATTGGCTTGTCCCCCGAATCTTTGAACTTATATCTCTGAGAGATTTCCACTAGAAGTTGTATGCGAGAGGATGAGTAAGTGATCGCAATGAAGGACAACAGAGCTTGCGAAACCGCCAGACCGTAGAACAGATTAAGAGCTGCTCTGAGGTTGATGTCTTCCGCGCTTCGCCCTATGTTGCCACAGTTCTGGAGGAGAAGATGAGGAAATGACAGAGCAGCCCAGACGATGGGAACTACACACCTCACCATATGAAGCAGGAAGGCGGCAAGTTCACAGAATGATCTTCCAAAGGCCAGGAGGCTGCTGTAGCTGGGGCGACAAAAAATGGCTAATGCCTTCACCAGAAGAGAGCAGATTTTGGACTCCATCTGCTTCATGGAATTGGATTCAGAAAAACTGTTTAGTAGTAACCCGTAGATGACCTTTTGGTCCGGATTCCAGTCGCTACCAATTATCCTGGCACATGATGTACTCATGATCATTAACATTGGAAAAATTCTATATCACCCACCCTCTATTTTTACAAAAATATAGATAATTGATGCAAATTTCACCTCTTATATAATATGATAAGTGATTTTATTATGTAGATTTTGTATGTCTATGATTATTGAGTCATCAAATCAACATGACGATACCACTATCATATTACTTACAGAATAAAATTTACATTAATTTTCAAACTATAAGATAATTTACCAAATTTTAAAGTACAAGGCTAATATGTACTTTTATGAAAGTAGATAAGTGTGATGTAGGTTTTTTCCATTAACATTTGAAGATAGCATGCAGAGAAAAAAAATGTTGCCTTATACATGCTACATTGATTCATAGAAATTACTCAATCCATTCTTTTTCACTTGTCACACCCTATAAAATGCAACTTTAATCATCCACTAGTCAAAATCCCGCGCAAATTGTGCGGCTAGTTCTCAATTTGTTTTTGTATTTATTAACTAAATTATAAATTATAATATATTGAAACATATAAACAATATTCTGTATTAGTATCCTGTTTAACCGATCATAAAAATGTATCATTTACTATTATGTGAATATCAATATATAAATTTGTGGGCACTATTCATAAAGAATTTATGTGTTTTAAGTTGTCAAAAAATTATGTATTACTACTCTATCAAAAAAAATTATGTAAGTTTTTTTTTGCAACATATTGTCTATTTGGTTACAGAATTTTGTAGAGTTCTATAATATGGATCCCTCTATCCCCTCTATTTTTTCATATAAAATTCTTACCGAGCAATTATCCTAAATATAGGTTTTTTATTGAAATAATGGCTACATAAGTAAAAAAAAATATAATGTTTGTTTATTGAAATAACTTAGGTCAGAAAAAACTGGATTAAAAATGTTAAAAAAAAAACTTACATTCAAATCAAAAGATCTAGATCATCTGTCATGCTAACGAAGATGCTAATATGTTGTTTGACACTTGTAGAACTACCTAATCAACTCGTAGACAATTGAGATTAAAGTATGTGGTAAATTCTGAATATACTGTGAGAAAATTTGAATGCTCTAGTATCTTGCGCGTCTGAAGAAATCAACTTCAATCAGGTATGTTAACTTTATGGTAATTCATTCATGACAATAAAAAAATGAAGAACTAAACTATAATCAGGGGGAGTATGCACTTCTGGGCAATCTTGGTGAGAGAAAAATAAAATGCATACGTTGTGCAAAAAATATTAGCAAGGAGATATGTGAGATGAAAAATTTTCTTTAAAAATCAACGAAGAAGAGATGAAAAAACTAAAGAAAAAACTTACCGTGAGGAATATGATGGATGTTGTAATAGAGATTTATTTGAGGCGATTCTTTATTTTAAAAAAGATTTTATACAGGATTTTCTTTTGACCAGATTCGATATTTATTTAAAGGATTCTTTATTTTTGAAAATTTTCAGACGAGATAAAAATTTGAAATTCTTATAGATAGATCTTTCAGTTATGGTGAGCATTTGAATATAACTAAAGAGTTAAATAAATCTAAACCGTTATAATTGGGTTCTACCATTATATTGATGTATGAGATCTTTTATTTTTATTAATTTGAGATTTTCTAACAATTTTTTTCTATGATTTATATGAGAATTTTGAGTTTTTTTATGTGAGACTAGAATTAATAGAATGTCTCAAATATTATCAGAATTTATTATATAGTAAATCGTCAACATATACTTGCACGAACTATTAGTTTGATCTATTTGTTTTTACAACTTAAATTAGCAGTATGTATACATGTAAATAAAGATTTTAATAAAGAGAGAAAAATATAAAGAAAAAATTGAAATAAATCTAAGCCATTACTCAATTGTTTGGACATATTCATGTGAATGCCACGCAGTTCCACATATTTTGAGCAGAGTTATATGAAAAGAATTAAATTGAATGTATCAATGTTAGCAAATAATTGTGAGCAAATTAATTTCCTGATTAACGCGTGAATTTCTTGACTTTTCGTAAACGTGGGAGCTCGAATTTACTATATATATATATATATATAAAATTATTTAGTGGTTTATAATTATATATTCCATATATCTATTATAACTTAAAAGCAAATAACAAACTTGGTAGTATTTTTGTTTTTCTAGTATAAAAATTAGAAAATCAAAAGTAATTGACAAATTGCAAGTGATTCTACCCGGAACAACAATTTGTTGCAGTAAGGTAAGCTATAAAACCAAAATAAATCATAAATAAAATAATAAAAAAGGCATGTGTGCAATTCTCTCTATATCATGACAAAACAAATAAAAAGAGATAAGATTTTTGGGGGAAATACCCGAAGCCACGATAGAAGGCCCCGGTCGTCTTCGACCCGGGCGGTCCGGGATGCCCTTGAGTCCGGGTCCGCGTGACCGTGCCCAAACCCGGGGGCTCAACATGCATCCGTGGAAGGCCCCGAGCATCCCCGTCCTGGGTGGTCCGAGATGCCCCTACGTCCAGGTCCGTGAGGTCGTGCCCAAGTCCAGGGGCTTAACATGCGCCCGTGGAAGGTCACGGGCATCTTCGCCCCGCGTGGTTCGGGATGCCCCCACATCCAGGTCCGCGTGATCGTGACCACACTCGAGGGCTCAGCATGTGCTCGTGGAAGGCCACGGGCATCTTCGCCCTAGGTGGTTCGGGACGCCCCCGAGTCCGGGTCCACGTGACCGTGCCCAAGCCTGGGGGCTTAACACGCATTCGTGGAAGGCCCAGGGCGTCCGTCGCCCCGGGTGGTCCGAGACGCCCCCGAGTTCGGGTCCACGTGACCGTGACCACGCCCGGGGGCTCAGCATGTGCCCGTGGAAGGCCACGGGCGTCTTCGCCCCGAGTGGTTCGGGACGCCCCCAAGTCTAGGTCCGCGTGACCGTGCCCAAGCCCAGGGGCTTAACATGTGCCTGTGGAAGACCACGGGTGTCTTCACCCCGGGTGGTCCAGGACGCCCCCACGTCCGGATCCGCCTAACCGTGCCCAAACTTGGGGGCTTAACACGCGCCGGTGGAAGGCCACGGGCATCTTCGCCCTGGGTGGTTCGGGACACCCTCGCGTCCGCGTGATCGTGACCGCGCCCGGGGGATCAACATGCGCCCGTGCCTCGGGAATGAGCGAGGACACATGTAAGCATCCAAATCATTCACCCTACGAAAGGACAATGGCGCCCCCCGATCCAATGGTCGTAGTTAAGGTGTTTTAGTCATTTTGCATTTTTTGGATCTATATATACCGTTGTATTTCATTTGTAGGACACACTCAATTTATTTTCATACATACAAATCAACAGACACTCCCCTAGAGACCTCTCCCCGCGAGAGAATCTCCCCCGAAACTTTCATCCGGGGTGTGCCGACAGGACTAAGGTTCCCACTGGAACCTGAATCTGTATAAACCCTTCATGTCAATCTCTATGATTGTCCGACGAGAAATGACCCGTCATATGGTCAACTCGCGTCGTTGTACACGTACTACGCGCGTCCAAAAATCTGCTGTGAGATTCGTAATACCACGACAAAGATAAACTATATTGCTTGCCTTGAGGAGTGTTATAAGTGATTCAGTCGTGATAAAACAATTGATAGTAGTAAATTGTAAAACCAAAAAAAGAAGGTATAAATTACAAAAGAAAAATACATGTTGGTAGTATCTCTTTATACCATGATAGAGCAAATTAAGAAACATACCATATGCCGCATATGCTCGCCTCGAGGAGCACGAGGCTCCCAATTTGCTGCCACAATCATGTTCAGCATATTGTGTACATATATACACACATTATGTACAATTCGTATTATACTAACTTGTTGAATCTAATATTTAAATTTCATATTTCGATCTTATATGATCTAATCCATTATAATTAGGGACTATCAACAAATCTTTTTTCTCAATTGATGTGAGTATGAAATTAATATTTTTAATTCCAAAATTTTAATTTTAATTAATATCTAGCCATAGAGATTGTATTACTTAAGATTTTAGAAATTTAATAATTTAATTCTGAAATTTAATATTTTATCTTAAAGTTGTATTAATTAACAATTTTTTCATAAATCTATAAATTCAGAAATTTAATATTTTTAATTTTTTAATATATTGTTTTAAATTTGTATTAGTTAAGATTTCAAGAAAATAAATATTTTTAATTCCAAAAATTTAATTTTAATTAATATTTAGTCTTGGAGATGGTATCCTTTGAGGTTTTAGAAATTTAATAATTATAATTTCGAATTTTTAATATTTAGTGTTAGAGTTATATTACTTAAGTCATTATAATGTGGGAATTTCTTGATTTTTTGAGTAAATGTGGGAGCTCGTATTTACTATGAAATTAGTCATAGATAGATAGATTTTTATAACTATATAGTAATAAAAAATTTAAAACAATAATAATAAGGAAGTAAATTTGATGATAAGTATATTAATATTATTTTTTAGGTGAATCTTGATGTTTTTAAAATTTTTTTAAGGTTTGAGTCATATGACAAGTAAGATGAGAGTCACTGACCGAATGGCGTGCAAGAAGCTGAGGACTGTGATGAACCAGAAGTCGACAGGATTGAGCTGGGACACGAAGCCGCCGAGCAGGACGACCGTCGCCCAGAGGAACCCAACTGTTCCAATGCAGCTCGCGGCGCTCTCGAAGAACACCTCCAGGATCACGAACCAATTAATCCTCTTCACCTGTTCTTCTAGCTGACCCAGTCCGTCTCCTTGGACGGGGAGCGCCAAGTCTGCATTGGCATAGGCATTGCCTTCTTCCATTTTATAGATCCAACAGCAATTGCTCTCCCCGACTTTGTTTGCCGAAATCTAGTCTGCAGGCGCTGGGAAGGCTGCTTTGTTAGCTAACAAAGTAGACAAAGACTTGAAACGAAGACTTCCGAGTCGCTCTGACTTCTGAGTAGGGGCATTGCAAATGGCACTTGATTCTACATATGTCATTTCAGAGTTATTTTTTTCAAAAATACCAAAAATGCCCTTGCCCTTGCCTTTTCTTCTTTCTTTCCCTCGTCACTGTCCACAAACCACTACAACCAACACCCTGGCATTGTTCACCAACTGCTTGCAAGGTCCTCGTGGTGGTCGGAGAGGAGCAAGAAGAAGGCAGTGAGGCTGGAGGCGACGGTGTTGCGGCCAGTGAGCATGAAGCTTATGACGATGTCACGGAGGTACTTGTTGTCGTTGATGGAGCCCATGAAGTGCGACAAGGGATCGTTGCCTGGGGCAGCGCCTCTGAGCTTGCGTCACTGAAGGATGACCTCAACGGCGAGCGCGTCGACGTGGTGGATCGCGGCATGGAGCTCCCGCTCCTTCCCGACGTTAAAGAACCGCTTTAGCTTCTGTAGAGCATGCATAGGAGCCATCGCTCGCCGCAACGAGAGCACTGACACCGTGTCGAACACGTGCATGAACACTGAGATCGGCAGCGATAACTCTAAGCAGCCGGGGAAGAGGCCGAACAAGATCTTGCATATGAAGACAAAGCAGCGGAACACGTCCTGTAAATCAAGCACCTTTGCACTACCGTCACCGAAGGTGGCACTGCAGCTCGGAAGCCACGATGTGCACCGCAAAGGCATGCAGTGCTGGGGATGCGAGCTTGGCTGCGGCGAGCTTGCACTAGAAGAGTCGGTTCTCGCCATCAACGTTAAATATGTCGCGGCCGAGGAAGTCGGCGAGGACGGCGGAGAAGGGCTCGCCCTTGGGATAGTTCTCGAAGAGGCTGCGCAGCATGTGATTGACGGTTGCCGGTGACCATCCGAGCGTGGGCGTGGCAAAGTGTGGCAGAGCATGGGTGCAGCTGTGGTGGAGCGCGGCGAATGCAGGCATGGACGCTCTCAAGATGTTCGATGAAATGCCTGTTTAGACATTGTTCGTGTGTTTAAGTTTTGAATTTGGACTTAGAGTAAAGGAGTGATTTCAATTTGGGTCAATTATCTTGATCTTGTCAGAGTGATATTTTTTTAAAAAATTTTGGATTATAGTGACATGAGACCAATAATAAAAAAATAGTGATATTGTACAAATTTCCACTTTCATTAATAGTATAGACCAAAAAACTCCTCTCCGAATGTGAAAAATAAGATGAAAAAATTAGAATCCAAAATTCAAATCTAAAATAAGAAAAACAAAAGAATACAATAGGAATAAAAGAGATAAAAAGGAACACACAATTTATATCAAATGATGTACTCATGAGCATTAACATTGGAAAAGTTCTACATCATCTCTCTCTACTTAATGTGATAAGTGGTTTTATTATGTAGACTATGCGTATCAATGATTGCTGAGTCATCATGTCTATATAACAATACTACTATCATTTGTATTCGAGATAAAATTTGCATCAATTTTCAAACTACAAGGGTAATTTACCTAATATTAAAGTACAAGGGGTAATATGAATTATAAAAGTAGATGAGTGTAATATAGATTTTTTCCTTTAACATTTGAAGATAGCGTGTAGAGGAAAAAAATATTGTCTTATGCATGCTACATTGATCCATAGAAATTACTTTATTAACTCTTTTTCACTTGTTATTTTAAAATTTTCATGTTCTACAAAATATAATTTTAATCATTAATTTCTATAACTATATACTAATAAAAAATATAAAACAATAATAATATAGAAGTAAATTTAATGACAAATTTACTAATATTATATTTTAGGAGAATCTTGACATTTTTTAAAAGTTTGAGTTAGATGTATATCAAATGACAAGTAAAATGAGAATCTGAGGACTGAGATGAAACAAAAGTCGACAGGATTCAGCTTTAGACACGAAGCCGCCGAGTAGGACGACCGTCGCCCAGACGAACCCGAGTGCTCCAACGCTGCTCGCGGCGCTCGCGAAGAACATCTCCTGGATCACGAACCAATTAATCCTTTTCTCGGGTTCTTCTTGCTGACGCTGCTCGTCTTGCCCGTCTCCTTGGACGGGGAGCATCAAGTCTCTGTTGGCAATGGCATTGCCTTCTTCCATTTTATGGATCCAAGCATTCTTTACAGGAATATAGTCGACAGGTGCAGGGAAGGCTGCATAGGTAGCTAAGCGCACTTCATAGAAGCCTCTGAGAGAGAGAGAGAGAGAGAGAGAGAGAGAGAGAGAGAGAATGTGACTAATAGAGAGGGGGGAAAATCATATTGCCTCTTTTACTTTCACATAAATTCAATTAACTCCAGTCCTTTAAAATCAGACTGAGTTAGTAAATCTGATGAATGATTTTATCATGTGAGTTCGTATATTAATAACTATTGAATCATCATATTGCTATGATAAAATCATTATCATATTACATACAGGATAAAATTTATATTAGTTTTGAAAGTAGATGGAGTAAATTATCTGATTTTAAAATACAATCATTTTCTGAATTTCTATGAAAAGAAAAATTAATATGAACTGCTTTTTCAAAAAGAAATTGCCAGCTATAAAATAAGACATGCAAAACAATCATTACTCTTAAACAAAGAAACCGACGACTAGACTTGCCTTGCGAATTTTTTATAAAAATAATTTTTTTAAAAAGAAAAATTATAAATGTGATCCACTTTTTCGAGAATTTGAAGAAATATTTCGTTTTAGAAGTGTGGTTGATTTAAGTGGCTACACATATCACAGACTAGGGCATAGTTTCTGTTACACGACTAGAGCGTGGTACATATAAGTTCTGTACAACAAATAAGTTTTTAAATAATTTTTAAACCTCTACTACACAATCAGAATGAGGCAGACATGACAACCACGACAGACAAGTTTTTAAATAATTTTAAACCTCTGCCGCACAACCAATTAATAATTCTCCTATACTGTCTTTCCTACCGCACAACCAATGTGACAGGTCCCTATCGCCAGAAAAAGTGCCACTTGTCGCCCCTAGATCAATTGCATTGTTAAAACGAGTTATTTTTGTAAATTCTTGAAACTGTAGGTCACGTTTGCAATTTTCTTGTTTTAAAGAGTTATTTATATAAAAAATTCCTTGACTTGCATAACTTACTTTGGTATTTAAAAAGGTGAAATTACCTTGTTACCTTTTAATTTTTCTATATGAGTATATACATCTCATAAGCTATTGTGATTTTTTCTAATGAGGAATTTGTGGGAGTATTATGTCTACATGATGGTCATAATGGTGAGCATTTTCGTATTTATAAAAACTTATTTGGCTGAAATTTCTCACTATCGTAAATTTTTTTTTTTAGAAAAAGGGCATAGCCCCGGTTTCTGATGAAACCAGACAAAACAAAGTATAAGACCTATTTGGGTATACGGGATAAAAATACTGGCAGGAATTATATCTGATCAGAATTTTTAGTAATTTGAAAATCCTCTTGAAAAATAATTCTATCGGTGAAATAATCTTGACATGTATTTGGAGGGAGCAGGATAAAAATTCCGGTCATCCAAAAAGATTCCAAAAAAGAGCAAAACTAACACCTCTATTTACAGTATAAAAAACACCTATTTTTTCTTCTCTATTTTGACTATTTGATCAAAAATTAATACTCCAAATCAAAATGCAAATCCAAACAATTTCACGAGATAAAAACTACTCTATTTTTCTCCCACTTCAATCGGCACTATCTAAATTACAATCCAACAGTTGAGATAAGAAAAAAAAACAACAATACTTTTAAATCTATAACAAAGGATACAATTTTGAATAGAGCCAAATCATGACCAATTGTAATTCACAACAACGAGTCCGCAACATGCAGTTCCATTAATGCATGGTTCCTGTCTCAGCAGTCATCATCTCAGTTAATGTCTCTGCTGTTGCTAATCAAGGTCGACAAGTTTGACTGTTCTCTGATCCGCACTTGGCAGCGGGTTCTCTGTATGAACAGACAAGAAACAATGGATTTAAGATCAATCTTTATTGCGAAAACATTTCTGCAGACAGCACACTGCAGATTGACAGTGAGAAAGACTAGCTCTCAAAATATGAACAAGGACCAAATAAATGATGCTTGAACCAACAAGAACAAGATGCTATAACCAGCTGACATAACTAAAAGCTTCTAGTATGCTTTGATTGAGTGAACATATGTGGCCTGAGATGAAGAATCTGACCACTCATGAGCAGAGCTACATGTACACCGAAGTAAATATGCTTCAAACAAAATGGACCATGTCATTTTTCTGTCACTGGCAAATAGATATGAGTGGCACAGTTAAGCAATTATAAATATTTGGAAGTCTAAAATACAAGTTCAAGGACCTATGTAGCACAATTAAATAGGTTTAAGAACCTCCAGTGCAATTTAACCTTCTTTCCAATATTGTACACCAACCTTAATAAAAAAAAATCATAATCATTATTTTTGGAAACCCAGATATGAATCTATGGACTTAATGCAATGTATAGGAGAACAAAGGAACAAAGCATATTGTCTAGAGTATGAGAACAAACAATATCAAATGAAATCTTTATTAATTTGATGATCACCTATTTCCAAACGAACAAACACAATATGTCAAAGACCTGCCACCAAAAATAACAAAGAACACCACAATAAATAGAACATGTTTTTTTTTTTCTTTCTTCTTTCTTTCTTTTCTTGTCTTTTTCTAGCAAGAAGAGTCCCTTAATGGATATCTGTAGATAGGGGCCCAATTCATGTGATGCATCAAAAAGTTATAATCATTATCAATTAAAGGTCAAACAATAATAGCCTACCTATATTTAAAGAAAAGCTTGAGTTCCTGATAGAGAAATTGAACAACAACTTTACTCTGCAAAAATAGTGATGAAACTACGAAGGTCGCACTTTTAGCACTAAAAACTCAAAAATTTACAGCAATTCAAATTGCCAACAACAGGTTTAAACAGAGTACATGTCAAAAGCAGAAACAACTGTATCAAATCAGCAAAATTAGTCTTCAATCCTATGAACATGTATGTGTAATTGACCTACAATCTAGTCTTCAAGAGATGATTTTGCAGCTTAACTAAGGGAGCACAGCTTGCTTAATGATTTTACCCAGATTCAAATTGATAGCACAACAATGAAAAAGGAATCTAAAACTAATAGTGGTGGTATACTTACAAATAGTGTTCTTTTCAATTTTGATCTCAATTTGGGAGTGGCGGGTGATCTGGTGGCCGCTGAAATCAAAGGCCTTCAACTTGATCTTGTCGATGCTCAATTCCTCCGACGTTGGGTGCTGCGTCGGCTGGTGCTGCACCAACCTCTGCATCCTCCCACACATACAATCCAATCAAACACACACACATATCTAACCATCCAACCAAGAAACTGCATAGAGAGGAGATCTGAGACATATTCAAAGAAATAGATACCTTGTCATCGATGTTGGAAAGCTGGAGCTCGGAAGCATATACAAAGATATAGATACCTCCTCGTCGTCGTCAGAGACATATACAAAGAAATTTCTCACTATCGTGGAGATCGTCGATGTCGTGGTTGAGGTGGATGTCGCTGGAGGATTTTGGGGGTGAGAAGTAATAGGGGCAATCGAGGAGGAAGAGAGAAGAAGAAGAAGAGATGGAGAGCGGCAGAGGTGGGAGTCGAGGGTGTAGATCTGGTCTATGGTGGCGACTGTGGCTCGAGAGTGGAGGCGGTGCTCAGACGCACCAAATTTGGTGGCGATGCGAAGGGGGCCAAAGTGGAGCACGTGGCAGTGGAGCACGATGAGGGAGCATGACAAGGGCGAGGGATGTGGGTGAAGCTGCGCAAGACAAAGAGATGAAAGAGAGAGGAGAGAGGTGAAGAGGGAGGCGGCGCACGGGGTCGACGGCTAGATTTGGCCTACTCACCCTTCTATCGTTGCACGTCTTTCCGCTAGGATTTTAAGGGTGACACGATGAGGAGAGCGGCAACGCGGGTGAGGAGGACGACACGAGAAGGCCATGCTTCTTTTCTGGGCCTTCCACGCACATTTTCCCAAGCCCCCACCCTCTCGGTTTGGGCTTCCTGGCCCACTTAAAATTCCGGATCTTGGCTCATCCAAATGATTTCCTAAATCTAATTAGGATCTTAATTCCAGTCCATCAAATCCACCCAGAAACATGTTAAATCCTGAGCTTCCAAACAAGCCCTAAATGTCTAGCTTTTTATAGACCAAAGATATAAACTTATGAAACCAAACAAACGAACTGTGCCAGTGTGGATAATCATAATGCAATGCTCAAGCAAAAGTCCTCAAACAAACTTCAGCCTCTTCGACATGCATGCAGGCATGAGGCATGCCTTGCATGGGGACATACGAGGTAGGCTGGGACACGAAGAAACCAAGGTTGGGGCATATCTGAGGCAGGGCCATGGTCACGGGGACAACATGGGGCGCAAGGCGTGGATGGAAGGAGCGCGATGTACTCCCACTGAATCTGAATGAGATGATTTTGCCATATAATTAAGAGAAAATAACTTTGGTTTTGGTTATAGATATGTTCAGATTGATCCCTAATAAATCTTAGAAATTTCTTACGCATAACCCATACTTAGATATATTATTAAGTTCACAAATTATATGTTTTTTGTTATCCATGTATGTCAAAATTAAGCCCCCATCCCTTGCAGACTAAGGTTGTCTCCAACGTCGGCTCTTCGAACGGCACGCGCCCACCAAAGCAGTTGGTAGAGCGTCTCATGCGATGCACGAGCAAATTTCACGATGCTTGACCACATGGTCGCCGCGCGAGTGGAATTTTGCGGGGCCCACTGAGCACGCGCCGCGTGAAACGGCTCTGTTGGAGCTGGTCGAAGGCTCACGCGTACGCGTTTTGTGGGGCCCACAAACTTTCAATGACTGTAACACTTCACAACCTAACCCATTTGTTTACAGGTGGAGACAATTTCGCAGGCCTACATGTCATTGTAATCTTCAAACAAAAAACACTTGTACTCAGAGACTAAGTTGGATCTTCACCTGCGTTTCCTACCGTCTCAATCATTTAATTTGAATTCGAATGATCAAGATAAATATTAAAAAGAAATTAAAACTATTAATCATCTCACAAAAAAATTTAAATTTCTTACTCACCTTGATATGGAATGTTAGTTTCTAATTTAATAGCTCAAACATAAGGAAAGACAAGTGCATTTTGTTCTTAGAGGCAAGAGAATAGGTGTCACATGAGGTTGATAATAATCTCAAATAAATTGAATCTACACAATTCCACTATATTAAATAAATGAGTTTTGCTAATCAACAAATAAATTTTTTTCTTATCTTACATACCATTTTTCATCGTTGGATCAAATTCCTCTTTCTAGTCTAACTTTTATAGAATTCACATAACCCCTTTAATATCATCGGTGGCGATGGCTCGACAATGGGCGAGATGGGTGGTAATAGAGGTTGTAGACACAAGGCGGTATGACAGGAAGGAGAGGTGGAGAGGAAGACGAGGGCAGGTGGTTGGCGCAAACCCGTCCTTGGCATCGGTTGCCACGGGAGGACTTTGGGGAGATGACTAAGGATGCCGACATGATCATTGCCGACTACTGGGGAGGGGGCTTGTGGATGGGGGTGAGGCGGTGGCGATAGGGAGAGGAGTAGGAAGAGAAGTGCCGGGATGGAGGTGAAGATTGAATGTAGCAATAAATTAATAATTTATACAGCTATAAATTTTTTTTAAAAACTGATACATACAGTCAGAGAGTCCCCAAAAAACTTATGAAGGAATTTAAGTAGACTGTGTTTTGGTAATGGAGGTCCAGAATTCCTAAACCTCCACTTAATTTTGGACGACAAACAGATTGCTAAAATATTAAAGCACACAAGGTTTCCATCCTAAACTACGTAACAAGTACAATTCACACAGAATCGAATCTTACTGGATATTTCTTGCGACAAATCATAAAGCTTACTGAATCAGCTCCAATGCCCTCTTGACAAGAGACGAAGGGGACTCCTCATACTCTAGAACAGGAATATTTCGAGACAAAAGCTTGTAGTTTTCTTGCCTTGTGGCTGTTTCTTGTACTCTCACCAGAGCTTCCTGCATGCTGCAGCTAACGAAGTACTGAATGCAATGGAGTTCAGACTCCGATTGCATCATCCATATCGCCTGCTCAATTGTGAATCTTCTGATTCCTGGGTATATATCGTTTGGGAGATTATTTGCTTCAAGAATTGACTTCAGCTTATGTACAAAATTTTCACTACCAACTTCTGCAAGTGCCACATTAAATTGTCCTACAGGAATAAGCTTACTGAACTGCAATGCAAGGCCAAGAAATGCTTCCATGTCCTCCCCTACCAGATTTGCTGTCTGATCAATTCTTGTCAGTACCTGCAAATTATCCAACAATAATGTTAATTCACAAACTTATAGTAACAGATTGACCATTGTAAGTATCAGACGACATAGACACCTTCTTACCATAGAAATGTTAGCTCCAGCGAAATCCCTCATGGTGTTCTGATCGGGACTGTCTGGTTCGGAGTATTCACACAGGTTTTTGAGAACATTTGCGACGGCGACTCTATGCGCTCCCCCGTGTTGGCCATAAAGCATGTCGCGGAATGTCGTCTGGAGATAGCCCGCCTCCAAGATAGCACCACAGTTAACTCTGCTTTCCGTGGTCAGTTCTGCTATGGCTTTTCCAGCGGCCAATTGGACGGCCTCATTGTTTGCTGCTCCATGCGGATTGCATAAAATACTGAGCAGCACCCTGAGCATCTTTGTGGTGCCGTTATGATCTCTCGCCGCAGCGTCCAAAGCAAAACCAGACACCGTCGTTATTGCCGGTATCCGCAGCTGGTGGCTGATACTAGGATGTTACAATATCTCCCTGATGTTTGACAGGAGGAAGACATTTTGTAACATCTCTTGCCGTAGCGTGGTCCCCTGTTTCCCCGTGTCCATTGCAAGCCTGCCAAGGACCTTCAGGGAGCACATAACCTTCCTGAAGTTGACGTCATTGTCCTCCGAGACATTGACGCTCGCCGCTGCTGAGACATGGCCGTGGCTGGTGAATCCTATGAGCCTTGACATGAGCTCATGTGAGTTGGATATCTCCGACAAGTTGCAAGACTTGCACGAGAGCTGTTCAAGAATGCCCACTCCTTTCAAAATCAGGTTCATATCGATATCATTAGTACGGCCGTCGCCAGCCTCTCTTGTATCAAGCAACGAGCAAATTGCCCGCATCGCGGCGCATGGGAATCCAGAAACACTGAGATTGACAGAGAGCTTTGCCATGATGATGGTGGCCCTCTCTCTCCTCAACCTCCCATCCGGGCTGGCCGAGGCGATCATCCTGAACAAGGACTTGATTGCGTCGGGTGAATCGCGAACTCTTGCAAGCGCTTGCGCGCTGTAAGCATTGCCTGCCACTACCAAGTTGTGCAAGATCCTGGTCCCGGCAAGGTGGACGTCCCGGTCTTTAATGCTGAGTGACCCAACCGCAAATGTGACCAGAGACATGTTTATAGCTTTGCTGAAGCCCTCATCCCTGCAAACCCTCCTGACATGCAAATAGTATAGCTCGATTGGCTTGTCCCCCGAATCTTGGAACTCATATCTCTCAGAGATTTCCTCCATAAGTTGTGTGCGAGAGGATGAGTAAGCGATCGCAATGAAGGACAACAGAGCTTGCGAAACCGCGAGACCGTAGAACAGATTAAGAGCTGTTCTGAGGTTGATGTCATCCGCGCTTCGCCCTATGTCGCCAAAGTTCTGGAGGAGAAGATGAGGAAACGACAGACCGGCCCAGACGATGGGAACTACACACCTCAGCATACGAAGTATGAAGGCGGCAAGTTCACAGAAAAATCTTCCAAATGCCAGGAGGGTGCTGTAGCTGGGGCCGGGGGGACAACTATAATTAGTTACCTTCTCCAGAAGAGAGCAGATTTGGGACTGGATCTTATTCGTGAAATTGGATGCAGAAGAACTGTTTAGTAGTAACCCGTTGAGGATCTTTTGGTTCGGATTCCAGTCGCTACCAATTATCCTGGCACATGATGCACTCATGATCATTAATATTGGAAAAATTCTACATTATTCCTCTTTATTTTTACAAAAATATAGATAGTCCGTGCAAATTTCATCTCTCATATAATGTGATAAGTGATTTTATTATGTAGACATTGTATGTCGATGACTGCTGCGTCATCATACCAACATGATAATACTACTATCATATTACATAAAGAATAAAATTTGTATTGATTTTCAAACTACAAGAGAATTTATCAAATTCTAAATTACATGGCTAATATGAACATTTATAAAAATAGATAAGTGTGATGTAGATTTTTTTCCATTAACATTTGAAGATAGCATGCAGAGAAAAAAATGTTGCCTTATATATGCTACATTGATTCATAGAAATTACTCTATCTATTCTTTTCACTTGCCATTTTAGATTTTTCACGTCCTACAAAATGCAACTTTAATCGTTAACTAGCCAAAATCCTGCGCAAATTGTGCGACTAGTTTTCAAATTGTTCTTTTATTTATTAACTAAATTATAAATTACAATATATTGAAACATATAAACAATATTCTGCATTAGTATCCTGTTTAACCGATCATAAAAATATATTATTTACT
Source organism: Pharus latifolius (assembly GCA_019359835.1). Lineage (NCBI taxonomy): Eukaryota > Viridiplantae > Streptophyta > Magnoliopsida > Poales > Poaceae > Pharus > Pharus latifolius. The sequence continues at coordinate 66,919,112 of CM033328.1, read as the reverse complement.
ATTATGTGAATATCATTATATAAATTTGTGGGCACTATTCATAAAGAATTTATGTGTTTTAAGTTGTCAAAAAATTATGTATTACTACTCTATCAAAAAAAGCTATATAAGTTTTTTTTTCTCCAACATATTGTCTGTTTGGTTATAAAATTTTGCGGAGTTATATAATATGGATCCCTCTGTCCCTTCTATTTTTTCATATAAAATTCTTACCAAGCAATTATCCTAAATATAGGTTTTTTATTGAAATAATGGCTACATAAGTAAAAAAAAAATATAATGTTTGTTTCTTGAAATAACATAGGACAGAAACAATTGGATTAAAATTGTTAAAAAAAACTTACATTCAAACCAAAAACTCTAGATCATCTGTCATGCTAAGGAAGATGCTAATGTGTTGTTTGACACTTGTAGAACTACCTAATCAACTCGTAGACAGTTGAGATTAAAGTATGTGATAAATTCTGAATATACTGTTGAGAAAATTTGAGTGCCCTAGTATCTTGCGCGTCTGAAGAAATCAACTTCAATCAGGTTAACTTTATGGTAATGCATTCATGACAATAAAAAACTGAAGAACTAAACTATAATCAGAGGGAGTATGCATTTCTGGGCAACCTTGGTGAGAGAAAAATAAAATGCGTACGTTGTGCAAAAATTATTAGCAAGGAGATATGTGAGATGAAGAATTTTTTTAAAAAAAATCAACCAAGAAGAGATGTAAAAACTAAAGGAAAAACTTACGGTGAGGACTATGATGGATGTTGTAATAGAGATTTATTTGAGGAGATTCTTTATTTTAGAAAATATTTTATAGAAGATTTTCTTTTGACCAGATTCGAGATTTATTTGACGGATTCTTTATTTTCGAAAGTTTTTTAGCCGAGATAAAAATTTGAATTTCTTATAGATAGATCTTTTAGTTATGGTGAGCATTTGAATCTAAAGAGCTAAACAAATATAAACCGTTATAATTGGGTTCCACTACTATATTGATGTATGAGATTTTTTTTTGATTAATCTGGAAATTTCTAGTAATTTTTCTTTTTCTATGATTTATGTCAAAATTTTGAGTTTTTTTTAATGTAGGGGCTAGAATTAATAGAATGTCTCTAATATCATCAAAATTTATTATATAACTAGTCATGAACCCATGTACTTGCATGGACTAGTAGTTTGAACTATTTGTTTTTACAACTTAAATTAGCAGTATGTATACATGTATATAAAGATTTTAAAAATAAAGAGAGAAAACATAAAGAAAAAATTGAAATAAATCTAAGTCATTACTCAATTGTTTGAATATATTCATGTGAATGGCACGTAGTTCCACATACTTCGAGCAGAGTTATTATGAAAGGAAATTAAACTAAATGTATTAATGTCAGGAAATAATTGTGAGAAAATTAATTTCTTGATTTTTGGTAAACGTGGGAACTCGAATTTACTCTGAAATTAGTATATATATATATATATATATATATGAGAGACACTATTCTACACCCATTCTTAGAATATCTATTCTATACAAACGGTAGTAGCTAACATAAATGACTCCATTATTCTAAAAAATAAGAACCTACATCACCATTTGTTACATCCGCACACTATCTTAAAAAATAGGAATCTAAATCATATTAGTTAATCAGTAAATTTATCGGTCACATTATATAAATTTATTGGTCTTATTATATAGATTTACTAGACGGACTACTAAATGTATAGTATATGACCAGTAACTTTACTGGTCACATACTATATATTTTTATCAGTAAATTTATTAGTAGTATTATATAAATTTATTGGTCGTATATTATAGATTTATTAGAAGGACTAGTAAATGTATAGTATGTGACAAGCAAATTTACTGGTCACATACTATAGATTTTTGTCAGTAAATTTACTAGTCCTGTAGTATAAATTTATTAGTTATATACTATAAATATATACTATATATTTTTGTCAGTAAATTTATTGGTCATATAATATAAATTTACTCGATGTGAACAAGACGTGGGAGCGCAGTGAAGAAGATGATGATGCGGTTAGTGCGGATATTGATCAGTAACAATAAAATATTTCAAATATTTACTGTCGTTATGGAATAAAACGACGTTAAATTCTTTTAAACAGAGAATAACCGTTTGATCCGGGAGGATCTTCAAGTCCTGATCGCATACGGTTTCGCGACCAAGTCCTGATCGCATACGGCTTTGCGACCTTAACCGTGTTTGGAAAGGTTCGCGACCATGGATGGGTCCGCGACCATGGATTGGTTCGCGACTATGAAAAGGAATTCGTTTCCTGTTCGGAATTGTAATCCGATCCGAATATATAACTAAGCTTATCTATTTAGAATTAGTTAGTTAGTTATACGAGTCTAATATGTTTAGGTTACTGAGTCTGATACGTATTCATACGATTGAACTATAAATACCTTGTAATAGGTCTAGTTTAGATCATCAAAGAGTCATAAAACTTATTTGAGTTTTAGACACTTATAGTTCCTTCGACGTAGGTAAATGTGTCTAACGTTCGACGTGTAAAGCCCTCTTTGAAATAAAGAGTTGTGCAATTATTTTGAACTGTGTTTTCAATCAACCTTTGGGTTTCGGTATTTCCGAATAAGATCCCGTTATTCCACATATTAGAATCTGGGCGAGCCTAGTGCGAAAACCAAGGCTAGGTCTCAAACAGATTAAGTTGGTATCAGAACAACTTTCCTATCCTGTGGATGGTGAAGACTCGCCAGGGTTACAAAACCTCCAGCGAAACTCCAGGCGATCAATTGACGGTTACTACAGCCGCGTCTCCGACAATGTCTGACGATACCACCGTTCAAGCTAACCTATAGTTGAACAAGTGGCTAAACTCTCCACCGACATGAAAACTGTGCTTACTTGGATTAAGTAATAGGCCATTATTGTACCTCTTGAAGCAAGGAAGGTTATAGGTGTGAAGACTGGTGAAGACTTGCGCAGGGCAGACGAAGATGAAGACGGAGGTGACCATAAGATCAACGACCTTGCCAACACCTCTTTAGCTGTCAAATCTTTCAAGGTCGACGCTAAGATTAATATACCCATATATGATGGGGAGATCGATGCCGAGAAGTTAGATTCATGGCTCGATCAACTTGAGACCTACTTTGACCTTGAAAGGTCAAATTTGCACTTTTGAAGATGAAGGACCACGCCAAGATATGGTGGAAGGCCTTTGTCGCCAGTAGTAAAGCTGACGACCTTGCGTGCGGTCAATTCAAACGATTTCTGCGACAAGAATTTTATCCGATGGGTTACCTTGAGGAGAGATGGGAGCGTTGGCACAGATTGTACCAACGACGCGACCAGACCGTCCAAGACTATACGATGGAGTTTCGACGATAAGTAATGGTCATCGGCATCTCACTGTCCGATCCTCAGGTATTTTGGAAATATACATCTGGACTTCAAAAAACGATAAGTACTGAGCTAAGTCTGTTCGTCGTCCAAGACATCGCAACCGCAAGCACAACCGCTATGGCGATCGAGAAGAAGAACAAATCTTCACCGACATGTGTTCTGGCCGTGTATGCAGTAGGATATGGCTAGTTTTGTTCGAGGCTGTGGTCTTTGCAGTATCTCGAAACCAGCAAACCGAAAATTAGGTTTGTACACTCCTTTGCCAGTTCCATCGCGACCATGGGAGAGTATATCTATGGATTTCTTGAGAGGATTGCCTAAGACTCAACGTGGCAACGACTATCTATTCGTGGTCGTTGATCGGTTCTCCAAAATGATTATTCTTATACCTTGTCGAAAGACTATCACGAGAGAAGAAGCAGCTCGGGTATTCTTTCAACACGTTTGGACAAACTTCGGACTGCCGAATTCTATTGTGTCTGATCGCGATACCCGATTCCTTAGTCACTTTTGACGATCGCTCTGGACGATGATGGACATGAAGCTAAAAAGGAGTACTGCTTTTCATCCGCAAACTGATGGTCAAACCGGGTGGTAAATTGTATAGTCGTTCATATTTTGAGAGGATATAACTCAAAGCACCCGAAGACATGAGATGAAAACATACCGTACCTGCAGTTTGCTTTTAATCGAACAGTGCATGGTTCAACTGGAAAGCCACCGTTTGAGGTCTGTTTAGGATTTCTATCTCAGAGTCCATTCGACATGGAGTTTGTGATCTCTACCTCAGCACAGAACAGCAAGAAAGCATCTGATCAGGATTGAGCACAAAAATTCCTGGAAGGTATTCAACGACTCCATCGTGAGGTTGAACAGAACTTGCTGAAAGCTCAACTTAAGTACAAGGCGCGACATGATCGGCACCGAGTTGATGCGCAATTTCAAGAAGGTGATAGGGTATGGTTACATCTGAGTAAGGAGAGACTTAAAGGTGAAGGTAAGAAACTCAAACCCATTAGTTATGGTCCTTTTCGGATTTTGCGGAAAGTGGGTAATAATGCTTGTCAGCTCGAGTTACCTCCATACATGGATATTTACTCGGTTGCCAATGTTGAGTACATCAAACTCTTTGAGCCTTCAATACTAGATGATGAGCCAGATACTATAGTACCATCTGTTGTAAACTTGGTCTATCAACGAGACGAATCTCTACGTGAAGATGTGATTCTGGAGAAAAAGGTGACTACCACCCGCAGTGGCATAAAGGAGACTTTTCGAATCGGTCGGAAAGATCAACGAGTACGTGCGGCAAAGTGGTACACCAGAGAAGATGGACAAGCTCAATTTCCACATATCCAATTTGATCGAGAGGTCGCAACAGGGGTTAGCTCCTTCTCAACAAGGGAGTCATGATCCGGGAGGATCTTCAAGTCCTGATCGCATAAGGCTTCGCGACCTTAACCGTGTTCGGAAAGGTTTCGCGACCATGGATTAGTTCGCGACTATGAAAAGGAATTCGTTCCCTATTCGAAATTGTAATCTGATCCGAATATATAACTAAGCTTATCTGTTTAGGATTAGTTAGTTAGTTATACGAGTCTAATATGTTTAAGTTACTGAGTCTGATACGTATTCATACGATTGAACTATAAATACCTTGTGATACGTATAGTTTAGAGCATCGAAGAGTCATAGAACTTATTTAAGTTTTAGACACTTATAGTTCCTTCGATGTAGGCGAGTGTGTCTAACGTTCGACGTGTAAAGTTCTCTTTGAAATAAAGAGTTGTACAATTACTATATATGCTTGTCTTGAGGAGTGTTATAAGTGATTCCGTTGTGATAAAGTAATTGATAGTAGTAAATTGTAAAACCAAAAAAAAAAGTATAAATTACAAAAAAAAAAATGCATGTAGGTAGTTCTCTTTATTGCAGGAAAGAGCAAATTAAGAGACATACCATATGCCGCAGATGCTCGCCTCGAGGAGCGTATGGCTCCCAATTTGCTTCCACAATCATGTTATAGTATATTGTGTACATATATACACACACATGATGTACAATTCGTATTATACTCAACTTGTTGTATCTAATATTTAAATTTCATATTTCTATCATTATATGATCTAATCCATTATAACTTGGGGCCACCAGAACAAATCTTTTTTCTCAATTAAAATGAGTATGAAATTAATATTTTTAATTTCAAAATTTAAATTTTACTTAATATCTAGTCTTAGAGATTGTATTACTTAAGATTTTAGAAATTTAAAATAATTTAATTCCGAAATTTAATATTTTATCTTAGAGTTGTATTAATTAACAATTTTTTTCATAGATCTATAAATTCAAAAATTTAATAATTTTAATTCAGAATTTTTAATTTTTTAATATGTAGATTTATAATTTGTATTAGTTAAGATTTAAAGAAAATAAATATTTTTAATTCCAAAAATTTAATTTTAATTAATATATAGTCTTAGATATTGTATCATTTAAAGTTTTAGAAATTTAATAATTTTAATTTCGAATTTTTAATATTTAGTGGTAGAGTTGTATTACCTAAGTATGTTTTTCATAAATATGGGTCGTTATAATTCGGGACCATCAGAATAAATGGGCGGATTGTTTTTCTTTTTTCAATTAATATGAGAATTTCTTGATTTTTTGGTAAATTTGGGAGCTCGTATTTACTTTGAAATTAGTAATAATATAGACAGATAGATTTCTATAACTATATACTAGTAAAAAATACAATACAATGATAATAAAAAAGTAAAATTGATGATAAATATACTAATATTATTATTTTTGGTGAATCTTTGTTTTTTTTAAAAAGTTGAGCCACATGACAAGTAAGATGAGAATCAAGTCACTGACCGAATGGCCTGAAAGAAGCTGAGGACTGTGATGAACCAGAAGTCGACAGGATTCAGCTTGGACACGAAGCCGCCGAGCAGGACGACCGTCGCCCAGACGAACCCCACTGTTCCAATGCTGCTCGCGGCGCTCTCGAAGAACATCTCCAGGATCACGAACCAATTAATCTTCTTCTCGGGTTCTTCTTGCTGACCCTGCTCGGCTTGCCCGTCTCCTTGGACGGTGAGCGCCAAATCTCTATTGGCATAGGCATTGCCTCCTTCCATTTTATAGTTCCAACAGCAATTGCTCTCCCCGATTTTGTTTGCAGGAATCTAGTCTGCAGGCGCGGGGAAGGCTGCTTAGTTAGCTAAGCGCACTCCATATAAGTCCAAATGTTTACTCATCGAGTCAAGTCAATGGGACCAAGGCAGAAGGGAGGGGGGGTGGGGACTATATTATCCTCTTCATTTTAAAAAACAAAATCAAATAACCATTCCACTTTAAAATTGGACAAACATTGTATCTGACAATACTTTATATTTCATAAATTCTGTTTAACATACTTTTTTGCTGTGGTTATCTAGTAATTGTTGAAATAATAATAATATTTTACTAAATATAACAAATATAGTCAATAACTGTTATATCTCATAACACAACACAAAATTACCTCTCAAATCTAAATACAACTTAAGTTACTAGTAAATTTGATGAGTGATTTTGAGATATAAGCCTACATGTCAGTAACTACTGAGTCATCACGTCGCCATGCTAAAACTACCATCATATTTTATGCATAATAAAATTTGAATTAATTTCAAATTACATGGGATAAGCTAACTGAATTTTTATGAAAATAAAAAATAATACGGAATAATTCAAAAAAGATCGCCACCCATAGAGTGAGACTTGCAAAAACAATGACTCAATCACGACTTGCAAAAACAATGACTCAATGACATCTAACTTCCGAGTCGCTCTTAAAAAAAATTGAAACGAAGACTTGACTTACCAAACTGCCTTTGGTATTTAAAAAGGCGAAATTACCTTGTTAACTAACCAGGGAAGGCTGCTTAGTTAGCTAAGCGCACTTTATATAAGCCAAATGTTTAGACATGAAGTGGATGGGACCTCTGTGTGTGTGTGTGTGTGTGAGAGAGAGAGAGAGAGAGAGAGAGAGAGAGAGAGAGAGAGAGAGAGAGAATGTGACTAACTGAGAGGGAGGAAAATCATATTGCCTCCTCTAATTTCACATAAGTTCAATCAACTCCAGTATTTTAAAATAGGACTGAGTTAGTAAATCTGATGGATAATTTTATCAAATGAATTCGTATATTAATAATTGTTGAGTCAACCACTATCCTATTACATACATGATAAAATTTATATTAATTTTTAAAATAGATAAAGTAAATTATCTGATTTTAAAATACAATCATTGTCTGAATTTCTATGAAAAAAATTTAATATGAACTGCTTTTTCAAAAAGAAATTGTCATCTACAAAATAAGACATGCAAAACAATCGTCATAACATCTAACTATCCCCGTCGCTCTTAAAGAACGCGACGACTCGACTGCCTTGCGTATTTTTATACAAATAAGTTTTTTTAAAAAAAAATTGTAAATGTAATCAACTTTTTTGAAGAATTTACAGAAATAATCTGTTTTAGAAGTGTGGTTGATTTGAGTGGTGACACATAATAATAATTTGTGTAACAGACCTCTAACACACTTCTAGAGTGCGGCAGACTAGCGCATAGTCTCAGTCACACGACCAGAGTGCATTAGACACAAATTTTGTACAATAGAGAAATTTTTAAATAATTTTTAAACTTCTGCTACACAATCAGAGTAAGACAGACATAACAACCAATGTGACAGACAAGTTTTTAAATAATTTTTACACCTCTACCGCACAATCAGAATAAGACAGACACTACAACCAATAATTTTCCAATACTACCTCTCCTACCACACAAGCAGTGTGCGACAGGCCCCTACCGTCAGAAAAAGTTCCAGTTGTCGCCCCCAGATCAACCGCACTATTAAAACGAGTTATTTTTGTAAATTCTTTGAACTGTAAGTCACATTTGCAATTTTCTTTTTTTAAATGGTTATTTATATAAAAAATTTCTTGACTTGCATAACTGACTTTGGTATTTTAAAAAGGTGAAATTACCTTGTTACCCTTTAATTTTTCTATATGATTATATACATCTCATAAGTGATTTTTTCTAATGAGGAATCTGTGGGAGTATTATGTCTTCATGATAGTCATAATGGTAAGCATTTTCATATGTATAATAACTTATTTGGCTGAAATTTCTCACTATCGTTAATATTATTTTTTTTAGAAAAAGGGCATAGCCCCGGTTTCTGATGAAACCAGACAAACGAAGTATATAAATGTTTAGCTTTTTACAGACCAGAGTTATAAACTTATGAAACCAAACAAACGAACTGTGCCAGTGTGGATAATCATGATGCAATGCTCACGCAAAAGTCCTCAAACAAACTTCAGCCTCTTCGACATGCATGCAGGCATGAGGCATGCCTTGCATGGGGACAGACGAGATAGGCCAGGACACGAAGAAGCCAAGGTCGGGGCATATCTGAGGCAGGCCATGGTCGCGGTGACAACATGGGGCGCAAGGTGTGGATGGCAGGAGCGCGATGTATTCTCACTGAATCTGAATGGGGTGATTTTGCCATATAATTCAGAGAGAATAGCTTCGGTTTTGGTTATAGATATATCCAGATTGATCCCCAATAAATCTTAGAAATTTATTACGCATAACCCACACTTAGATATATTATTATGTTCACAAATTATATGCTTTTCTTGTCCCTGTACGTCAAAATTAAGCCCCCGTCCCTTGCAGAGTAATGAATGTGCCGCGCCCGGGAAGTGCGGGGGCAGTCGGTCATTGCTAGGGAACACACACCCAAAACGAAATGTAGGTACATTACACTCTTGCACACAAGTTTTTACCTCATAAAACATAAAAGAAAATTATATTTCCTCTTATTATTCATCTCTTACTATTATCTCTGTTCACAAATATTTTTCATATTTAATTTTTTAGACAATTTTGACCATTAATATATTCATAAGTATTTATGTCGACTACATAAAAAAAGATATGAATAAGTTTGTTGTCAAAAATATTTTCACAATATAATATTCTTAATTAATTTTTATTGACATATTATACTAAAATCTATGATAAAAATTGTTTGCATAAAAATAAAAAATGACAGCTATTCAAGAACAATGTTTTTTTAATTTTAAGAAGGCAAGCACTCTATTGAATTATGAGAGAGAGTTAAATGGGTAAAACTTGGTGGATTAGTCAGCAAAACATGTGGACCCACCTGCATAGTACGAGCATAGTTTACCAAACAGATGTACTTGCTGATTTGAAGACCGGCCGTCATGCCGAAAAACCACCTGTCCAAATTCGTTAGAGTTTATTTCCGTGAGGATGACAATATACTGACATGGGGACATCTCCTGTGTATTCGTTGTTAGTTGTTACCTCTTGACAATCTGCGTATATGAGATAAATTACAATATGTAATTAAACATAAAGCTTCGTTACGCCCCAAGCGCCTCCAAACACGCCAGTTGAGTGAGGCTATTCCATGTCACTATACTAGTTGCATTCGAGAACAAAGATAATATTTAACTTTCAAATTTCTCACCGAAATTTTTTGGATACAACTGTAGCGGCGGGGACAAACCACCTTGCTAGCCCGCTGGGCCGACCTTTACCTTGCCGGGCCACCACTACGTCAGCCATGCATGCCTAGCTTATCGCACTGCCCTCGGCTCATTCCCATCCCAGCCACTGGCGAGCAGACAAGCTACCACGGCCGATCTCAAGTCCCAGCCCCGCCTTTTTGCGGTGGCCGTGCCTCTATGCTCCCGCGCCTCTCGCCAAGGCCTCGCGTGTATACAAATCGGCCCTAGCCACCCGCTGCCGCCACAATGCCGCGGCCTCTCCACGCCTCACGGGTGGAGCAGAAGCATCACTTTACTAGCTGAACAGTACTATTCATCGGTTGTGATGCAACAGGTGGGAATGTGAAATAAACTGCCATTGAGATGCAAATACTACAGATTCCTGCTATATCTCAGGAAGGCCAACAAAGTGAGTCCGCCCAAATTGTTATACACTCAGCGTCAACACACTTGCAACAGCAAAAGGGGGAAATACACAGAGACACTGCAACTTGGGGTCTAGTTTGGTGCAGGATAAAATGATACAATTATCAGCATTTTAGCAAATTGTTATGAGAGGCGAATTCTCCTAGCCAATTGCCCTGTGATAACTGATAACAAACGTAGTCTTCCACTTGGATCCTGTAGAGGAGGAACATTAGGTGCCAAACACCACGTGTGACATCACGGCCTTTTCTTTATTCTTGAACAGCTGATCCAACTGATTGTGCAGAAGCTATAAAACTTGAGGGACTCGCTTAGATTCAAGCACAAAGTATTTCAGAGTTGGTTCTCATATGATGTATGCCCAAGCTACCATAAGTAACCATCTTGCTGAACAACATTCACCATAACTGACGAGATCGAGGAAAAATATCGGTTCTGAATTCTGGCAGAAGAAAGGAAGAAGCGGGAACTGCAAAAAGGGGTAGGGGAAACGCAAATCAGGCCATTAGCAAGAGGAAACGTAAGATGAACTACACATATTACAAAGACAGTAATAGAAAAGACTACAACAAGACATTGAAGCAGAACACATATCCTGTGGAACCACAACATGCCTAAGCAGCAGCAACCGATAGGGAGCAGTACTTGAGTTCATTGATACAAAATGATAAGCAACAAGGCATTTTTATATGGGAGTCTCTAGTAATTTGTTGTTCATAAATCATAATTTTATGGTCCGTCTGGTGCCAGTGAACCCTTGTGGGGCATATCACATAAACCTATTGTTTAGCAATTTCCATTTTATGTCACACGTGAAAATTGTATTGGCTCATAGATAGTCTTTTTGACAAGATTTGTACAAAAAGTTAAAGAGTGACAAATAACATCTCCAAAGTCAAATAGCATCAAGGCAACTGAGAATAAGAGAGGGCACGACATCTGATGAGAAAACTGCTATAATATGATACTGTCGTCATTCTTAAATATATGCCATTTTTATCAAAAATTTTCTTCTAAAATATTTGTCACTTTATAAATTTTAGGGAAAACTTTTCTACACTTTCTTTATTAAATTAGGTGATTAGGCATTTGTGTATATGCGTAGTTGGATTTAAAAATTAATTAACTGTAATAGATATAGTTAATTTAAACATACATTTATAAAAATTATCATTGGTTTGTCTTATTAAAAATATAATTGTCTTAGTAATCATAATTTGCAAAAAAAAAAAAGACAGATATTGGAGTATAGAGATAGTATTGTGGAACGTTTGCTCTTCTTGTCTTGAAAATGATCAAATGTTGTGGAGTGCAGAGCGCTTCCATGCTCCGCTAAAATAAAATTGCAAAAATCTTAAAACACAAGATATTAATAATGGATTAATGAAAACCAGCCCTTGAACACCTCATTCATTTAGGAACCAGTGAAGTTTAATTTTTGGTGGAGCACATAGAAGCATCTTTCGTATCCTGAAGCTGGACATCACAAAAAAAAAACTGTGGGTAATCATGCACAGCCATAATCAACAGGAGAATATATAGAGGTTGCATGAACAAAAACAAGTGAAGAGAAAGAACACAATGTACCATTTTCAGAGAGAGAGAGAGAGAGCAGTGCAACATACCTTACTCGCTCTGAAGCTTAATTTGCTGGCTAACAAAACGAGGATGGCAACTAGCAGAAGTAAGAACTTCATGTTTGTCAATCCACACTGAGAAGATGTGCATTATCTCACTGTTCCTATCATTCATGCATGAACGACTAAGCTCAGGACATCTGTTTATGCTCAAGAACTGCAGTGAGTTAGGCAAGCCCATGTATGGCAAGGACCAAATTGAAGCGCAGTCTGAAATCTCCAGAGTTAGTAATGAAGAGAGGTCCTTCATCTCTGGGAGGTAAGTAAGTTGCCCACAATTGACAATCTCCAGGACCTCCAGTTTTGTCAGGTTTTGAATGCCCCTCGGCAACTCCCGAAGAGAAGAGCAATGTTTTATAGAGAAGTGTCTCAGATTGCTTGGTGGCCAATCATTAGGTATCGTCAACAGTTGGTTGCAGTGACTGATCTCGAGACTCTGCAATGATGTATGGATAGCTTGTATCCCCGAGGGGAAATGTACAGTCGGCAATCCACAAAGGGTGATGGAGAAGACAGAAGAAAGGGAGAGCCATGAATCCCAAATCCACTCACCACTTGAATTCACATGCACATGTTTAAGAGATTGGAATGCCCGAATACCAATGAAGTATGGTGATCCTTCAATAGTTATTTTTGTAAGTGAAGGCAGATTGTGAGTGAGTTGCCTCAACTTGCAGCAATCCTTGACAACAAGCTCAAGAAGAGAAGGGAGTGCACAGCTATCATCCCCATCCCAAATTTCCAAGCTGCTCATGCTCTCCAAATGCAGCTTCTTCAGAGAACGGAATCTAACAGCACTGCTGCCACAAAAGTGACGACAACTCATAGAGGTCAATCCATTGCATTCCCACCCTTTGATGTAGAGATTTTCCAGAAGCGGTAACTGCCCAAGAAGAGGAAGACCAGTACATCTCTTAAAATCACAGAGGCGCACAGTGACTACATTATTGTAGACTGGAGAACCAAGCCAGCTAGGACATTCCATGTTGACGTAACCTGATATGGTAAGCTCCTTGATGCTGGTGGGTGGTTTTAGATTGTCTATAATTTGCTTATCCTGTCCGTATATGTTGCTGTCACTCCATGAAAGCTCCAGCTTTTCGAGGAACTTCTTGGAGTCTAACTGTGCCAGTGCAGCTTCTTGTGCATCTTTAACAAGGTGCAGATTTGAAATGATAAGTTCTCCATGGAGATCGTTCAAGCGAGCCAACTCGCAGATACTGCTGCGGCGAGTGTGAATACCGATGGGAAGAGTGCTCCTCTTGCTTACTACGAACCTTGACAGTGTTTGAAGACCAGTCAGAGATCCTATGCCCTCAGGCATAGACCTCAAGCCGCAGACACTACAGTAGGGACTGTGAGTGATTAGCACTGAGCTATCATCGAGATGCAGATCAAGATGCCGTAGCTTGAGAAGATTACTTATTTTATCCGGAAGCTCTTCAAGATTGTAGCAATTTCTTAGGCCCAGTGTCTGAAGATTATATAGGGAACAAATTGAATCAGGCAGCATTTTAATCTTGGTGCCTCGAAGCTGGAGACACCGAAGGTGTATCAAATCTCCAATCGATTTAGGTAGCTCAGTGAGTCCAAAATTACTCACGTCCAAAGTGCGAAGCCTTGTAAATCTCTCCCCGAAGTCCTTGGGGATCATTAGTGGATATTCTGCAGAGCCACCCACAACTAGAAGAGTATGTAAGTACTCGCATCTTTTAAACATGTCCACATTGCCAAGCTTGTCAAAGACTACTGTTAAATGCCGGACCTTCTCTGGAGGGTTGGGCTGATCCCCTTCCAAGATATAGCATTCATCACCTGAGACATGTAAAGCAAGCTTGTGCATCATTTCATACATGTTATAACGGTGTCGTCCGGTATGGTCAGGACATGCTCGCTGTAAAAATGATCGGTCAATCAAAGCTCTGAAGTAAGAGCTTCCATTATCCTCAATCATTTCTGTGCTGTCAAGCTTAGGTTGAATGAAACCCTGAGCCATCCAATGTTGGATATACCATTCCTCCTCAAACTGGAAATTTTGTGGAATTATGGAGCTGTATGCGAAACATGACTTGAGATTGGAGTCTAGCTGTGTATAGCTCAGTTGAAGGGCTCTCATGAAATTTGTGTCAACGAACTCATCCCAATTCTCCTCCCGCAAAATAGCTGCCCACTTGCGTCTGTCCTTCTCTTGGTGCAGCCTACAGCCTAAACCGGCTGCTATGAAAGCCACACCCTTGCACTTCTGCACAACATCCTCATATCTGCAAAATAGAGCCATTTGCTGCAACTGTTGAGAAGTGTAACATCGCACAAGTTGCATAAAATATTTCAGTACAAAACAACATATTTTAATGGAAACATGCATCAGTAGCATGTGTAGCAATATCTAAAGTTGTTACATTTTCTAGTCAAAATTAACATATAAATTTTACTTAATATATTGCAACATTTTTCTAGGACCATTGCAACATGTCCTCTGAATTATTACAAAATTAATCTATGCAGTATTAAAATATAAAGACTGTGACTAAGACAACTCTTACATACAAAAAATTTACTACAACAATGTGACAATCTAAAATTTAAAAAAAATACAACAACCTAAAAATCAGGAAATACGGCAATCTAAAATAACAAAATTCAACACTCTAGGCTCTAAAATGAAAAATGCGACAACTTAAAAAAATACAACAACTTAAAATATGACGAGCTTAACTAACAAAATGCGACAACCTAAAGCTAAAAAAAAGCAACAATATAAAATGATAAAATGAAACAACCATAATTAAGAAAATATGACAATCTTAATTAAGAAAATTCGATAATTTAAAATCAGAAAATACGACAACTTGAAATCAAAATTTATTAGATCAACTCTATTGGTTGATATCAAAATTAAAAGTAAACTTAATAAAAAAAAAGTTTTAACCTTAGTCATACCCAAATATAAAATATTTTACATTTGATAAAAAAAACACATAGCTATCAAGTGTAGTATTAAAAGATGACTTCAAATTAGCTAATCATGGAATTTAAGTTTCTAGCTTAAAACTCATGAAATTAAGTCAAAATATGGCAATTTTTTTTTCTAAAACTACCTTAATATCCTGTATTGCTATGGAAAAACATGCTTGCAAGATAAGGGGGAAAAACATTTACATGTCGTTTAGCAGCAAATCTGCAGAATCATATGCTTGTGGATCTGTGCCTAGGGCATAGTGGCGGAACAAGAACCAGCAGTCCTGGTGTGATAGACCATGCAAACGGTAAGGACTT
Organism: Pharus latifolius; assembly: GCA_019359835.1. Classification (NCBI taxonomy): domain Eukaryota; kingdom Viridiplantae; phylum Streptophyta; class Magnoliopsida; order Poales; family Poaceae; genus Pharus; species Pharus latifolius. Next base: position 66,903,763 of record CM033328.1, on the reverse strand, counting down.
GAGGTAGCAAGAGGTCGAAGGCTTCTAGCAAATTCATCATCCCTTGTTGTCACTATGATCTTGCTCCCTGCTGCACCACTGAGCAACGGAAGGCTGAGCCTCTGCCAGTCATACCAGTTCACTCTCCAAAAGTCATCCAGGACAAGCAGATATCTTGTTCCTCTCAACCGCTTCTCTAGGTGCCCCTGAAGGGTGTTCAGGTTGTCCAAATGAAATGCATGGCCTTCTACGTCTTCTATGATAGATGCAGTGATTCTTTTTAGATCGAACTCATGCGACACATGAACCCACATCCTGCGCTCAAAGTGCCTTGACACACGCTCGTCGTTGAAGACTAGCTGAGCAAGGGTTGTCTTTCCGATATAAGCCATGCCCACAATTGGCAAGACTGCAACATTGTGCTCCATACGCGATTGAAGTAACATGCTTACAATTTTTTTCTGATCTTCCTCTCTACCATAACAAGAAGATGGTGGAAGAGAGCTGCTCTGATGGCCCCTACTTCCTTCAGGAAGTTCGCTCATACTACCATGGATGTCTATTTGGTAGCGTTCTGCTTTCTCTTTAATTTCCTCAATTTTCCTAGCTATATCTTCAATCTTCCTTGCAACACGACTTCTATGCATAAGACGCCGAGGATTCGTAGAAGAGATTATTGGGTTGTTACGTATTCTACGAGCATGATGGATCACCTTATGCCGGCGTTGAGCTTCATAGGAACACTTGTCCAATACCTCCATTGCGTCGTAGCCGGCTTCCCTCAGTTCAGCAAACCAAAATTTCTGTAAGTTGGAAAGCTGCATCTTCTCAGCACCACTAAGAACATTTTGAATCATTGCCACATCCTTGGCCAGTTTTTGCTGTGCCTTTTCAAGGCCACGTTCCAACCCAAGCTCTTTCTTCAACAGATCCGCAATGACCTGAAAAATGACTTGCATAAAAGCTGAGAGTGCAGCGTCGCCCATTGAGAGGATTGATTGCAGTGAGGTATGATGCTCTCACGAGGTATGACGCTCACCAATTAATACAAGAGAAGGTGAAGCTCAAAAGCTAGGAATCTAGGACAGATAAATAACAATGAGATGAATTCTAACCGAAGGAATAATCAGCAGGAGACTTGGAACTTGTCAAGGTCAACTGAAAGTAACAGCATAATGATCAATGTAAATAATTAATACGTGACAACCAGATGGAATACGACGGATAACAGGAATCTTTAAAGTTCCAAATGAAAACGATAGGGCAGGAAAAGGGGCGCTATGGAGATTGATATTTAGAGTTGTACTATAAAGATCAGATGACTAGTTGAGACTGTAAAATTAGATCTGTTAATAAATAAAAAAATTATCAAAAAAGAACAAACAAATTTTCACTGATAAAACAGCATTTGCACGCAAGCAAAGGCACAACTCTTTATTTGACTAATTTATATAATATTCTAATTAGTCTAATTTTAGAAAACACCAGTATAAATAATCAAATTATATGATGATATTACATTGAAAAACATTTGTGTAGTTGATATCATCGAATCATACATATGCCTTCATATTTATAGTCCTAATTTATTACAATTCAAATAGAAAATAAATTTTAATAACAGACAAAAATCAATTCCTGCTAAATTTAGTTGTAGATAATATATATTGTTCAAATCAAATCTTATCTTTTCATATATAATATTAAAATCAATCAGCGAAAATCTTATATATCATATACCGACGGGCAGAAATGGATATGAAATAATAGTGGTGCTTCATATTCGCTGGAGGAGGCTTGACTGCTCCATGTAGAACAGTTCCGTTAGGTGTCGGTCGTGATCAGAAATTAATGGTGCCATTGTACTGACGTTGCCTTCTTGGTTTTTTCTCCTCCCCCATTTCTTTTTCTAACCTCCGTCTCCTGTTTCTTCATACTATGTAATATATCATGTGTTATGTTCTTTCAAAAAAAATACAAATAATATTTTTGAGAAAAATAAGAAAAGAAAATCAGTAGGGCACTAGGAAATTGACAGGAGAGAAAATGCGCCAGCAGCCCAGAACAACGTATATTCAAGCACCAAGAACTTTTTGTTTGGTGGTGATACAAATATAATCAAGGCAAAAGTATAATGGCAATGTCAATGCTGAATTACTGCAAAAGGGTAAAACCTAGCCTTTCAACTCTATTTTTTGTTGGTTCCTCAAAACACTGATTTTATTTGCTGCTGTCATTCTGCATGTTTGTCTCATATATGACGAGTTGAGCAGTGCCATTTAGATCATGTGAGTGCTATAGGGCACGCTTAGGTTTGCACAACATATAAGAGTATTTCAAATCCACTTTTATACAAATCTTGTCCCTGGTGTGATTAAACTTGTCCCTATGTTAACTTGCTCTGCACAGACCTATTTGGTCTAAGAGCAAACCCCTATAACACTGAATGTTATCATAGTTTTACAAATCGATTTGCAATGCATAGGATATTATTAGATAATTTAAAGTCGCATAGTTCAAGGACCCGAATCAACACGATTAGAGCTCGGGACCAAAAATTTAAAGTCTGTAGTAGTGCAATGACTGACCCTGGCAAAATTAGTCATCTGTCTGAACTGAGGTTGAAGCACCACATCTTCTCTGATTTAGATGCCACAGCCTACAGTATTGAACTTTCATCAGCAGTGACTTAACTGTGACTCGGTCCTCTGGAAGTGATCAAATGATTATAAACTTATGCAGAAGAACATTACTTGTTCAGTTGTTCCTATCCTGAAGATGCTAAGCTTCAAAAATATAGTCACCCATTCCCTCCATCGTATCATAGCCGACATCCTTCAGCTCAGCAAATAACAGTATCTGTTAGCCAGAAAGCTGCATCTTTTCCAAGCCTCTAAGAACAACTTTAATTATTTCCACATTGGGGGGCAGTCATATCAATTCTCTCAAGTCCATTAACCACCTGCAGCTCCTCCTCCAAGTTTGTCCCTTTCCAAGAAGAGAAAACTCACTATATATCACTGCTTTACTGTTGTATTTGATATTTACTATGATGAAAATATGATTTTATTTAATACCACCACAATTATATGTTAGTTTGTTATATGCCACTTTCTCAATTAAAATAATCATTTTTTCATAATTAGAAGAGTGATTTCAAATTAAATGACTATTTTACTGCTTTAACCAATTGAGGTGAACATGAATAAATTTGAATTAGTTTGATCTAGTCATTTTGGACCTAAGTGGTGTAGATCTATCTAGTTTAAATACTAGCCACTTGAGTTATGGGAATCATGCAAGAAGTCAAAAATGGGGAGCTAGCTAAAAAAAAAAAGAGGGATTGGGGTTCAAAAGAGTTATAACGGATCAACTCAAACTAATTTATGTTCAATAGGTCAAGACAATAAAATTATCACTTAACATGAAATCTCTCCTTAAATATTAAATAATTATTATTTTAAGGAAGTAATATATAACAAATTAACATCCAGACACAGTGATACTCAGTAAAATCATATTTTTATAATAATAAATAATAAATAACAGCCTATCACATTAGTACATAGTCATTCTTCTCTTTCAAGAAACGACAACTTGTTATTCAGAAAATAAAAAAGTCAACTAACAGAAACGTCGGTTGGGCCATTATAATGAAGGTAGAAGTTGTTAAAATAGAATACAGGGCTGTATTCTAATAGCAATAATAGCATTTTGTAGTAGATAAAATGTACAAAAGTGCAGTGCAGCAGCGATAAACAAATTGTAAAGATAAAAAAAAAACCAAGTTTGTTTCTTTTCAAGCAGTGACATCTTGTTATGGAGAGAGAAAGTCGTATAGACCTAAACGTCGGTTGGCCCATTATAATCAAGATAAAAACTATCAAAATAGAATACATGCTGTCCACTTTTCAGCACAACCTTGTATGCCAATAATAGTATTCTGTACCAGACAAAATGTACCCAAGTGCATTACAAGCGTATAGCAATGCCAATTTTATGAGTAGCTATGTGCATTATACCGATAACAGCTGGGTAGTTTCAAAGAACACGATAAGATACTAAATAAAATGTAGCTGCTATAATAGATGAAAATAAGCAACAAAACAAAAGAGAAAACTACACATCTACTTCCACTTGCTCAACCAATTCGCAACACTGGCACTTTGGAGAGAGAAAACACTATAAAAAAGGGTACAAATAATAGATTCCACAAACTTTTTGCATGAACCGAGATTTTTTAATAGTTAATTGTATGAGAGGTCTTTAATGCTTAAATTTCTGACTCACTTAGGTCTTAAATTTAAAGTTTAGTTGAACAAGTCTCCATCTGTTAATTAATTAATGAAAACAATCATGGCAATCCACATTTGATCCTTGAAATTTGTTTAATTGTATTATTAAAATCTCTAAACTTATTTAATTTTATCATTTAAGTCTATATCACTTCACTTTTCAATCATTTAACAAAGAAACGAACTTAAGTGGCACCGAAGTGGCAACATTGAGCAAATTGAAGGAGTTAACAGACTAAATTTCAAATTTAAGAATTTAAATGACACACTAAGACAAATACAATCACCTCCAAAGCAATTTACTCTTATTAGTTATGAAGTTAGGTGTTAATCATTTCTTTCTAAACTACTCCCAAGACAGCCATTTCTGCCAAACAAAGAAAATAGCAGAGACCTTTACATTGAGGGGATTACTGAAATACTAGTGCCCCTCTTTTATTTGTTGTTGAGGCTATTAGGAATTTGTGTGTACTATCTAAGAGTCTATAGGATGAAATATATACACAGATTATAGAGATATTTTAGATAACTAATTCTAACAAGGAAAAGAAATACATATCTCTAACATCTCTCCTCAAATTCATGGTGGGTTAGTAACACTGAGTCTGGAGAGGAAAAACATATGTTGCGCCTGAGTTGCGGCTTGGTGAAGAAATCAGCAAGCTGCAACTCAGAAGGCACATACTATAGAGAAATCACATGCTTCTGCACCTGCAATCGTGTGTACGAAGCATCAACACTAATATGTTTGGTAAGCTCATACTTCACTGAATCACGCGCAATACTAAGAGCATAAATACTGTCGGACATCAAAGTCGTTGGGGACGAAATCGGGACACCAAAATCAGCAAGTAACCAGCGTAACCACGCAACCTCAGTAGTTACAGATGCCATAGCTCGCAACTCAACCTCAGCACTCGAACGGGAAACTGCAGTCTGCTTCTTAGTCTTCCAGGCAACAAGAGAGGAGCCAAGAAAAACACAATAGGCAGAAAGGGACCGACGATCAGAAAGATCACTGGCTCAGGTCGCATCAAAATATGCCTGAAGCTGAAGAGTACTAGTGCGAGAAAAGAACAAGCGATGAGACATCGTACCACAAAGGTAATGAAGAACTCGAAGAAGATGACTATAGTGAGGCTAAGTGGGTGAACGGACAAACTGACTGAGAATGTGGACCGCATGAATTATGTCAAGACGAGTGATACCGAGGTAGACCAGACTCCCAACCAGATGGAGATAGCGAGTAGGATCATCGAGATGAGTGCCATCTGTAGAACAGAGCTGTAGGTGAAGCTCCATGGGAGTGTGAACAATGCGCTGATCAGTGAGACCAGAACGATTGAGAAGATCCTGAACATACTTCTGCTGGGGGAGGTAAAAGCCATCAGGTGTAAAAGTAACCTCAATCCCCAAGAAATAACATAAAGGACTCAGATCAGACATGAGAAACTGCTCACTAAGGTGCTTCTTCACAAAGTCGATATACACAGGATCATCATCAGTGATGATCATGTCATCGACATAGAGAAGAAGAAGAATCCGACCACGAGATGAGGTGTGAATAAAAAGAGCAGGGTCGTGAGAGCTAACAGAGAAGCCAGAAGCAGTAACAACAGAAGAAAAGCGCTCAAACCAAGCCCGAGGAGCTTGCTTGAGGCCATAGAGGGTACGACGAAGACGACAGACATGACCCTCAGGAGCAATAAAACCCGAAGGTGGCTGCATGTAGACTTCTTCATGTAAATCACCATTTAGGAAAGCATTTTTGACATCCAGCTGAGAGAGACCACTGTTGAACTGAAGCAACAATAATGAGAATGCGAACAGTAGTCATATAGGCAATCGGAGCAAAAGTCTCATCATAGTCCCGACCTTGATCCAATTGGAAACCACGTGCAACAAGACGAGCCTTATAACACTCAATGATGCCATCAGACCTGGTTTTGATCTTATAAACTCACTTGTACGTGATAGGAGTAGCATGAGCAGGCAAAGGAACAAGATCCCAAGTGCCAGTACGCTGAAGAGCGCTGAGCTCCTCGGTCATGGCAAGCTACCACTCAGGATAGAAAGCAGCCTCACGGTAGGAGCGAGACTCAGAGACAACAGTAGTCAGTGCTGACGCATATCGATCTGTGTTGCATCTAGGCTCTTTTTGGGTTGATTTTGATTATTGATGACATTAAGTGTCTTGGACTAATCGTGTCTTTGAGCTATTTGTATGCAGTGTTATTTCTGTAAAGTTTGCAAGTCGCAAGCACAAGGTCAAGTGCAAGGTCGCAGTGTTGCCCGAGGTCGCAGTCCGAGGACGCGAGTTAAAGCCGCAAGTGCAATGTCGCCAAGAAGGAAGCTGCAAAGATCTAAGATAAGTACTTGTTTATTGTACCGGTCTCGGAGATTGGAGTTTGAATGGGTTTTATAAGAAATTCTTTTTTAGTTTAACTGTATTATTAAGAGGGATTGCAAAATCTCCTTTAGCTACGACAAAAACTGATAAACTCTTAGGTCATTTGTTGCATTCGCATTCATTCATATTCTTAGTCAAAATCTAAGAAATATATAGATTTCAAAGACGGACAGAAACTATTTTTTTAGTACTACTCATTTGACCAGATACTGTTCATACAACCAGGTACTGTTTATACGACCAGAGGTCACTCAAAAACTGTTCATATGATCAGTTACTGTTCATTCGACCAGTAATACTGGTTATTTGACCAAAGGTTCCAACGGCTATTTACTAGCTGTTAGAGGTCGAAGTTGGCTATTAGCTGACCTGATTTCTTTTCTTTTCGACCACAATGGCTAGCTGAGAGGTTGGGCTATAAATACATGTGTTTTAAGCAGTATTTACACACATCTCAAGCTACAATCTCATACACATTTTTGAGCAGTCTCTGCACACACCTTTGAGCATCTTTTCTATACATTTTGAGTAATTTTTAGAAGAAGTTTTGATCAGATTTTCTCTACTATTTTTGAGCAATTTTAAAACACTTTTTAACAGTTTTTTATCAAATTTTTGAGTAGTTTCTGTTCACATTTTCGAGCAGTTTTTAAACAGTTTTTGAGCAGATTTCTCTACTGTTTTTTGATCAGTTTTACAAATAGTTTCGAGCAGATCTTTGAGCAGTGTTTGAGCAGATTTTTGAGAAGCTTCTGTTCACATTTTTGATCAGTTTTATAAACACTTTTCAAACAGATTTTGATCAGTGTTTATAAACATTATTTTGAGCAGTTTTTTCTAAATAACCAAGAGATATATTTTTTGATATATACTTGAGCCCAAGTGCCAAAATTTTGATCTTTTGATCAAGTATCATTCATTGTGATTGAGAGAGATCTTCTGAGAGCATTCATTTGCATCATTTGCATCCTTAGAAGTTTCTCGGTATTTGTTGGGGTCAAGAGAAGGTCTTGCAACTTGTTATTCTTGGTGAATGCCCTCACCTAGACAATTTGGAAGCGTGGCCGTTGACCTCTCCATTAACGGATATTGTCGGAGAGGCTCGACATATTTTGTGAAAGGCATCGATGCTCGCCTATCCGGAGTGAAGAAGGAGCAATCTTAGTGAAAAATATCCTTCGTGGATATTGAAGTAAGACTCATTCATTTGAGTGCTTCAACGAGGAGTAGAGGAGACCGGGCGAGTCTCCGAGACCTCGGGATAAATCACTGTGTTTGTTTTTCTTACTCTTTCTTAGTGCAAAATATTATTAAATTGTTTCAGTTTATTTGCACTTAGTCTTTTCTTTGCAAAAATTGTTTTTAGTTGAAAATTTTTAAAGCCTCCTATTCACCCCTCCTCTAGTCAGCATCCTCAATCCTACAATCCGGAGGGCAAATGGTACGACGATCCCAAAGATGATACTAAGGAGAAACAGGAGAGGATAAAGACGAAGAAGACTCCACCGGAACTGCAGTAGAAATGGAGGGAACAGGTGGCTGAGAAACAACCGGAGGGCAGCGAGTGTAGTGAAACTGGAAAGAAGACGCATGACTAGGCAAAGACTCAACCGAGGCTGGGGCAGGTAGAGTAGATAGGTCAGAACGAGAAGGCGTCGCAGGAGTAGGTGGAGGTAACCTAGGGGAAGGCAGTGGGGATGAGTCAGGGATGGATAGAAATGAGACTGTCTCAGAGGGAGTAGTAGCCTGGGGGGCAGAAGCACGATAGTAGTAGGGCCGAGTCTCATCAAAAGTGACATCACGTGAAACTCTGATCTTCCAAGCAGAAGGATCATAGCAATGATAACCCTTATACTCTGAGTTGTAGCCAAGAAAGACACACTCGACCGACTGAGCAGTCAGCTTTGTGGGTTCTCGAGGCTGCAGAAGAAAGAAACAAGTACAACCAAAGACACGAAGATGATTATACTGAGGAGAACGATTGTAGAGACACTAAAAAGGAGCAATCCCCTGAAGAGCAGTGGACGGCTGAAGATTGATGAGATAAGTAGTTGTGGAGACAACTTCAGCCCAAAACTAAGGCAGGACATGAGAGGCAAACAAAAGAGTGCGGGTAGTCTCAGTTAGATGTTGATGTTTGCGTTCGGCAACACCATTTTGAGCATGGGCACATGCAAAAGAGTACTGTACAATAGTGCCCTGCTCAGAAAGAAAACGCCGAAACGCAGATGACTGATACTCACCACCAAAATCACAGTGAAAGGTACGAATGGCAGAGTCAAACTGTGTGCGAATCATGGTGGCAAAAGACTGATAAATAGAAAGAAACTGACCATGATAAGTCATAAAATAAATCCATGTGAAATGCGAATAGTCATCAATAAAAATCACATAATATTTATGACCGCCCTTTGAGGTAAAAGGAGCTGGACCCCAAACATCAGAATGAATTAGGTCAAAGGGACATATAGAAATGGTCTCACTTGAACTATAAAGGAGTTGTAGCTATTTGTCAAGCTTACAACCCTGATAGACCAGGGTAGTATTAACAGGTACGCTACCAAGGACACCCTGACGCACTAAAGACGAGAGACGAGACCCACATAAATGACCTAAACGATAGTGCCACTGAGCAAAGTTGACAGAAGCAGTGGTGGCAGTAGAGGTGGACGACCGACAAGAAGCAATAGAGGTGAAAGGAAGGTGAAGTCAGTCGAGAATGTAGAGACCCTGATGATGATTCCTACGGCGGCCAGTACCAACTATCTTCTTTGTCCAACAATCTTGAACAATACAAGAAGTGGGACCAAATCCAACAAAATAGTTATGATCAGTGATCTGACCAACAGAAAAGAGATGCATAGTTAACTGAGGTACATGAGAGACATCAAGGATAGAAAAATTTGAAGTAGATAGGACAGCCTGACAGTTGAGGCATAGGGGTGTCATCAACGGTCTCAACAGAAAGAAGAACAGGTGGAGATCCGGTGAATGTGAGGGAGGATGAATCGAGCGTCATGTGAAATGACGCACCAAAATTAAGAACCCAAGGAGAAAGTGTACCTAGAGGTTACTAAACAGCAAGACTGGCAGATCCGGAAGGTGACTGAGCAGCAAGACTGGTAGATCCTGAAGATGAGCTGGGCTAAGCGAGACACTGGAGAAGACTGATCAGCTGAGTGGTGTCACTTTGAGACGGTGCTGGAGGTGGAGGACCAGAGGACCTTCTAGAAAGACCCTCCGTGCGTCCTCCATGAGTCTTGTTCTTCTTCTTCTGGGCATGACAGTACTGATAATCATGGCCATAGTGATGATATTAGTTGCATTGGACACCAGAGGTCGGAGGGGCAATGACAGGAGCTGCAGTAGGTGCACCAGAGGCAACAGCTGGGGATGAAGAAGCAGCCGAAGGAGCAGTGACAGTTGGGACTGCAAGAACAATCGAGGAAGCCGAAGACGATGAAACACAAGTACTGAGAAACCGAGTCTCCTCAGCACGAAGTGCAGCAAGAGCCTCTACCATAGTCAGCGGGGGAGACCGACTCATCAACTGAGCTCTGACAGGCTCGAACTCCTAACGAAGACGCATGACAAAGTCGTAGAGACGACGCTTGTCAGCATGATGCCGAGTCTTTGTGCAGCAGACACAGGTACGACAAACCACATGATCCAAGGAGTCAAGTTGCCACCATAGAGCGGTAAACTGACGATAGAAGGTGTCTATTGTGGAGTCATACTGCTGAAGAGTCTGAAGGTGCTAAAGCAAGGAGTAGTAAAGGGCATCATCGCTGGGAAGGTAGTGCTGCCGAAGGTATTCCCACATATGTCGTAAAGTCGATAAATCAAGGATATCTATCGAGATGTAAACGTCAACACTGTGAACCAAAATGGCCACCACTCTTACCTCATTAGCACGCCAGTGCTCATGAGCATCAAGACTAACCTCATATGTCTCGTGGACATCTGCAGCAGCGTCCACAATGGTCGAGTCATCAGATGCAGGAGCCAGAGGCACTACCGAAGGAGGAGGCGGCAGTGGAGGACAAGGAGTAGTCCCAGAAATGTGACCCCAGAGATGAAGACCATCAAGGGTAACACGAAGTAAAGCGGACCACTCCCTGTAGTTGGCGCCATCAAGCCGGATGGCAGGAGACGGAATTGCAGCAGGAGGAACCGAGGACATGCTGGAAATTTTTTTAAACAAAAGGGAACTAATGTTAAAAAAAAAGGGGGGTGGGGGGCCAAACAATCTCAGCCCACAACTGGACGTGCCCTTGGATGTAGCCCAAAGGGAGGGGGAAGCAACGGCGGCGATGGGGGAGTGGCGGCAGCGATGGCCTGGAGGGAGGCGGCGACAGCGACCTGAAGACAGCAGCGGCGTCCCGTAGAGGAGGGGCGGTGGCGGCCGAAGGTGAGGGGAGGCGGCAGTGGCTCAGCAGGCCGAAGGGGAAGGGAGGATCAGCGGCGACGGCGGCCCGAAGAGGAAAGGGCGGCGAAGACCGAAAAAGAGGTTAGAATTTAACCTAGCTCTAATACCATGTTAGAAATTTGTGTGTATTATCTAAGAGCCCATAAGGTAAAAATATATACACAGATTACAGAGATATTTTAGGAAACTAATCCTAACAAACAAAACAAATACATATCTCTAACATAGGCTATCATCTTCTTGACGCAGATCGTGTTACTATTCATCCGAGATCGTGTTACTTCAGAATGCATCAAAACTTCAACTTCAGAGAGTTATCATTTCCCTAAACTTACATTTTGTGCATGCATTCTGTTGTTTCACCAAATGCAATATCATGGAATTTCACACCCCCAACATGACTAAGAACTGGAGAGAAATTGTTGTATCAAGAAACAGAAAAAAAGAGCAAGAGATAGGTTGGTGTTAGCAAGATAACTCTAATTGTATAAGTTGCATGATGGAAATCTTGCACCCCCCCCCCCCCCCCCCGCCCGGCCGCCGTGGCCTTCGGAACCGATGAAACCCATTCGGTGCCTTTCGGCCGCAGCTACGGCCAGCCATGGCACCGTCGTGGGCTGGATGGGAGGAGACCACTACCTAGGTTGGCTGGAGTCCATCTACCCATCAGTTGCTTCCAAATTACACTGGAGCCTGGAAGACCTGTAAAAAGTGTTGTTTTCCATGAGAGGTGCATGTGCATTGCTCGAGGGTTTTTTTTTTCAAGTATTCTTATCTCTTATATAAAAAAATTTGAGTGTAGTGAGTGTTTACAACTCTTATATATAAAAAAAATTTGAATACAATTAAAATACTCATAACTCTTACATACTAAAAAAATAAAAATATAATAAAATATTTATACCATAATCATTCTGTATTTTATATAAAAATGATAAAATACATTTTTGACCTCCACTTTACCTCTAAGATTATATTTGTCTCTCTATTTTAAAATTAGATCTATTTTAGACTTTAAGTTGTTTTGATAATATAAATTACTACATATATTGTTGATATATGAAAAACTATGATAGGCATAAGTTGACTAGAATGGTATATAAAACTCTAATCATCGATGCAGGCATCACATATCCTTTGTAATGTCCAAAATAACATCCATGCTAACATGTTGTGCTACCGAGTTTTGAAGAGAAAAAATTGCGATAGTGTTATGTTATCAATCTATTGATCTAGATTTAAATAAATACATGCACCTAAGGTTGTATCATTAAAATAATTTACAAAATCATTTAGGGAAAAAACATATCTGATTTTGAAAGTAAAATGACAAATTTAAATAGTTTTCAATTAGATAGACCGAAGTGGACCTCGGACAAAATAGAGGGATACAAAATATATTTTGCCATTTATAAAAATTGTCAAAAATAAATATTAAGTACACTTACAAAACGTAAAATGAAACTACCGTTCTTTTTTTATAGAAAAAGCAGAATTGAGGTACCCTTAAGAATGTTCACTTGGAATTATTTACTTGATATAAAAAAATTAAAATAATGTAAGAGAAAACAATTTATATAAATAACCCACTTTGGTGGGATGGATTAGTCAGAAGTTAGCATGTCATGTACCATACTTATCTATTAAAATTGACATAGCATGTCAACGTGGCACTTTTCCATAATTAAGTTCTTACAAATTTCAAGTAGCTTAAGCAAATAAGTTTGGCCCATTTTAACCAGAGCAAGTCTAAGAAACTTTTACAAAATTTTACAAGTAGATCAAAAGCAAAGTAGGTATAGATCAAAGTTAGGATTGGATATCGGAAGTTATTAAGGGTATGAATTAGTTTTGTTAAATAATTTGTAAAAAAGATTTAAAGAAAACTATAAAAACTCGTTACAAGTTAATTTAGTCAATAATCTCCTTGCAAATCTGTTTTATTTTCAAACACTTCTTTTATTATTTGACAGTCAAATTTAATTGATATTTTAAGACTTAAAAACATCTGGTGACTAATGTTCTAATGTTTTTACAGAGGGAGGAGAGTTTGGTGCGGAGATAAAAACAAGATGGGAGAGAGAAGTTAATATATGGATAGCATGTGTTAGTTGTTTATTAAAAATAGTTTTAGATATCCACCGTTTAATTTTGATAGTTAACTAATATTCTCTTATTTTTTAATTTTAAGGAACAAATAAGATTATATATCTATTTTTAATAATATAATAGGTGTAATATTTATATATAAACAATTAATGATTAGATAATTATAAATATATTTCACTTTAAAAATTTTGAATAATATTTTTTATACAAATTTTGTTCTCTAAAATAATATATATATATATAACAATCGCTAAACCATCAAACCAACTCGATATCAACCACACTGAGAACGTGATTGACCTGACAACGAAGGTCTATTCCTACTAGTAATTGAAGAAACAAGCAAGAACAAGTAAAGACAATCTGAAATGGCAAATAAAATGAAATTCACAACAGTAAAATTGAGGTTCCGTAACTTGGATCAATTGGTCAACCGGTACAAGAATCGAGTGGTGTTTCTCACAAGAAGAAAACACAAATGAACAAAACCTGAGAAAGGCAGGTGAGGAGTTCAGTCATATACCACGGTAGCTGCTGTAACAATAATAAGATACATCGACTATCACCCAACAAAGGTGGTCACATCACCAACAGCATGAATTAGTTTGTGTGTGTGTGTGGAGAGAGAGTAATTTCCCCAAGGTTTGAGGGTTTTTACATTTTAACAACACTAGGTTTAAGGCTAAAGCTACTCCCTCCCTCCCCGATCTACACCAAACAATTGCATGGAGAGGCTCAAATCCACCGTGCCGGCCGAGCTCCGGCGAGCCATCGGCGAGGGCAAGGCCGGCGACCTCCCTTCCACCAGCTCCCGCCTCCTGGCCTTCTTCCACGGCCTCCCCCTCTTCCACCAAGTAATCCACACACCTCACCACTTTCTTGGTACATTTCCTTACTAGGATCAAGCTTGCTCAGTGCCGCAGAATTTCTTGTTTGCTTATACGATCTTTTTTAAGGTTATTGGCGAATTGACCGATCCGGAGCTCGCGTTGTGCCGCAAGGACAAGGGGAAGGCGATCGATTTGAAGGGCAGGGGAAATGCGTGCTTCTCCCAAAGGGAGTTTAAGCAAGCACTTGGGTTCTATTCACAGGTCAAGTTTTTATTCCCCTTAGGTTCTTGGGAGTTGTGAGCTTTGTCTTTTGATTGAGATTGGTAGAGATGAAATGTTGTGAAAAAAAAATTGATTTAAGTGGGTGATCCTTTTCTAGAGCCTTCTCTGATTAAGCATCTTTCTACTAGACCAAATAAGGCATCACATTAGTCATAGAAGAATATTAAAGTATGCTAGCTAAACACTATAGATAAGAAACAAGAAACATGCATTATCATAGCCATAGGATTGAACTTTGACATGAAGTGAGCGTAATACCCCACCCCCCACCCAAATGATATTATTTAGGAAAGTGTTCCAATACTTTCCCAAAAGGTGAGTTACACAATTTTTAAAGCAAATTGAGGATCTGATACGTAACTATAATACACCACTATTAAGTGCATTGTATTAAGATTTGTGCAATTTGGTTTCTGGAAAGTATAGTAGCACTACTCTATTTTTTATGTGATTTTACCACCTTTCTTGGTGAGCATTTTGATCGTTATGTTGGGATTTTTCGTAGAAGTTTTTAGTGAACGTCTACATTCTAACTACAAATATATACATTTTATTCAACTTATATTAATTGAGATTACACCTGTAAAATGAATAAGAAGTACACTTTTATGGGTAAATATGCTTGCTAAGCACTGTAGGGTTATGTGTAATGTTTTTGTTATTATAATGTAACACTCAACTATACCTCATAAGTCATAACACCTTAGAATTAGCAATTCCAAAGAGATATTCCTATAATTTAGGCAAACTTGCAAGCTGTGGACCTGTGGATGATTGATCTGAACACACATAACATATCGATGAAAAAAAAGGTTATACCCAGTACTTGACTGATTTGTTGCAAACTGTTCAAAAGTAATTGTATGGTTCAGAAGTGGAGTTTATGGATTGGTTGGTGGTTAGAAAAATAGCATCTTAACACAAAAGAATTTACACCTCAATATTGATTACTAATCGTGTAAATCTGTACTTGATTCTGATCGATGAATATTCTCTCTTGCTGATAAAGAATGTATTGTGTTGTATTTATACAGGCATTACGTTATGTCCCAATGGGTACTGATGGCATGGATGTTAACTTGGTTGCTTCATTATATGTCAACCGTGCCTCTACCATGCATGTGAGTCTTTAGTTTCTCTGAGTGCATTGCTGCAATGTTTTATTTTTGTATTGGAAGGCAAATATTTTGGTTTATGAGTTTAAGGAAAAGCAGATGGATCTAATATACTTTATGAAATGCGGAAAAACATCAGGACAAGTCTATTTCCACATGCTTTAGAGATAGAATGCCAGTAAGGCTTGTTTTTCACTATTTGAACTTCTATCTTGAAAAGGGTGAACATTTTGGGAGGTATCTACTAAATTAGCCACTATATATATATACTTTGTCCTGCTGACTGAAAGTTTGTGCATTCTAATTGTTTTCTGAACTTAGCAGAAATTGGGCCTATTGGAAGAGTGTCTACGGGATTGCGACAGGGCCATTGCTGTTTCACGCGATTATGCTAAGGTAACAGAAGAGTATGAATTGTGCTTCGTGTTTGTTCTGCTAAGTTGTGGGTATTGTCTTTATTGGAAGAATTGATGCAAAAGCATACAGCCAATTCACTGTTTTCATTTTACTTGCTTCTGAATTTCAGGCATGGTACAGAAGGGGAATGATAAATGCTTCCCTAAAGAATTATTCATCTTCTGTTCATGATTTGGAGGTTGCATTGAGAATGGAAGTAACTTCTTCTGGAAAGAGTAGCATAGAAAAAGAGCTGAAGTTGGTTTTACAAAAACTTGAAAATGTGAATGGTGTTGGAACAACAAACGGTGATTCCAAGGATGCAGAATTGTCACATACAGGTTGAACTTCCTGTGGCCAATCAACTTTTCTCTTAGATATATTTTCCTAAATGACTGATATTGTTTGGCCAAGTGGCAGGGCAATCACATAAGATTGTTCTAGAGTGCATCTCAACACCCAACAAAGGTAGAGGAATGGCTTCTCCAAATGATATATCTCCAGCTTCATTGATTCATGTTGAGGATCCTCTTGCTGCGGTATGAGTAAGACCATTTCTTGAATTTGCTACACCAAATAGTCGTGTGTTACCGCACTTTCTTAAAATATAAATTAGAGATAGTAACCTATTATATGTGTGCCTACTCTTGATGAAATATACGCTTTTCAACTAAGTGTGCACCCTTTTTATGATAGCGTTTTACTGCAGCTGTATCCTTTTAGTTATGTGGCATGTGCCTGCACAATGATTCATGGTAAAAGTGCAATTTCCAGGAGTTCCTTTTTTCCTTTCTTTTTTATATATGTGTGTGTGTTGAAATGATACCAGGTTGCAGAACTTCTTCCATGTTACTTCACATATAAATCATGTATCTGTTTGAGTTGCCTACCAGATTCCTCTATGATACCAGGAGTTTAATTTAACTGTAAAAGTGTTATTTTCAAATTATTATTGTTTCCGATCATGAAGTCTTCAATAAACTTAAACTGAAGTTTTGGATGCCTCTTACTTGCAACACTTACTTGCAGATAATCATGAAATCTAGCCGGGAGACTCATTGCCATCATTGCTTTACTGAAGCTCCTGCAGATGTTGTATTCTGTCCTATTTGTACTATACCAATTTACTGTTCAAAAAGGTGCCAGGAGCAAGCTGTAGGAGAAATTTCTTGGAATCAAGATGTTTGTCATGAACTTAACAATCAATCAGTCGATTTTGCAAAATTGAGCATTGCTTCTACAAGGAGCAAAAGTCCAAACTCTAAGCAGATTGCTGAACATAGGCATGAATGTGGAGGTGCCCATTGGGCAGCTGTTTTACCACATGACATAGTTTTGGCTGGTCGAATAATGGCACAGTATATGGAGAGAACAATGCTGGCAGGAAAGAACTCTTCTATCTCTGGTCCAAATTTGGTAAATAACTAGTTTCTTGGTATGAGTTTCCCATTCTCTGGTACTGTTAGCACTCAAATGCTATAACATAAACAATATCATGTTAGGAATTAATGAGCTAATCGTCTATTTCAGGATCTAGTTCACCATTATGATCAACATTCTCCTGCTAGCAAGTTGGAGTTGCATATTTATGCAATTGTCCTGTTGTTATGCCTCCAAAACTATTATAGACCAGACCTCTCATGGGCAGAGGATTCTTTATCACAGGTATCTGAGACAGTTGTATTCAAAGTTCCCTAATTATGTGCATCGATTATTTCTTCAAAAGTATGGATTTGAAATGGATGACACTTAGTTCAAATTATTTAGACCATTTTATGAACTTTTTACGGATCAATTGGTATTAAATCTGGCTTGGTCCATACTTTGCCCCACTGGAGATATTTGGAGATTGCTAATTTCGTATTCTGGAGTAACTTTAATCTTGACTTGTCAGTAACATTGTTGTCTGAACTTTCTGCTATGTAATGTATTAAAGACCTTTTGATGTTTAGTGAAGGTTTGGTGTATAAGCTACATGGGGTTTGACGATGTCCTCATGGTCACTACTTGGACAAAGTTTCTATGGTTGATATGCTTTGTTTATATAGTGTGTAATTTTGCTTTTCCCTTAGAACTTGGGAAATAGGGGTTTTAAATTCACATGTTGTATTTAGTAACCATGGGACTCATTTCTTGCGGTTATTGTCTACAGCTGGTTCTTTTGATGTGTCAAATTAAGGTCAATTCCATTGCTATTATTCATATGAAATCCATGGATGGAGGCCAGGAGTTGACAGTGAATAAAGAACTCTCTGCATATGGTGGTTCAATTACTTGTAGTGTAGACCAGGTTTGTTGTTTTGCCTTTTTATTCTCTTCATTCCAATTTATTAATTGCTGATTTATACCATTCTGGGGTCAGTTGATAATCCTATAATAGTTGTTTTGTATTTGTTGTCATGGTGATTTATACTATTCAGGATAAGAATCATACTATATCACTGAATATTGAGTTTTTTTCCAGGACTAGAAATCACAGCTTGTGACTTGTACCAGTGTTGTAATTGCCACTCACTCTGAAAACAGTATAAGCATTAGATGTTCAAAAGATCAAAAAAGATTGGGAAATCATGTGAAATATTGAAGTCATTTCAAAAATATTATACAAGCTTGGTGATGCTGTTAGTTACTCCTAAATTGCAATATTTGTAGTTGGTTGATTAGGATAAACAGAGATGGTGATTTCATTGTTATATTCAAGATAAAGATTTGCTTGGCCTACTGGAGTTCTTTTTTTTCCCCTTATCTAGAGATCAATGGCTTGACATCAATTACTCTGGTCAGGGGACCTCATTCATGATGCTTCATTGAGCCAAGGTTCGGGTTCCCTACAGGAACCGGCCATCCCTGCCTGGATCGGGATATGTAACTCTAGTCAGCAATAGGGGGATAGAGTGTTATATTAGAATATTATATAAGCTAGTAATTATATAAGGTTGGATAAATACAAAAACTTAATAAAAGTATAAAGAAAACCAAAAAATCAAGAGTGGGTCTGAACCACGAGGTAACTGGCAGGAACTCACCTCCCGACCAGGTCCAGGAATCAGTCCCCCAAAACAGAAACCTGAACCCTGCACTGAGCCACATTGATTTGACCCATACAAGTATCATGAATCTTGACTATGACTTAAATGTTCTTTTTATTGAAATATGAGCAAATTGATTGTTTTTCTTCAACAACTAAATTTTTGGGTGAATTAATTAGTATATGAAATTTAATATAGTATCAAAACCCAAAAGTTCTAAGTTTAAAACTCGATTGTAGAAATTTATGAGAAATAATTGAAGGGGTTCGATAGTGAGACTGAGATGACCCCAAAGATGCACAAAGTCCCAGTTCAAGTTGATTCCACATCATAAGTCTAATAAAATCTAGATGTGAGGGAAAATGTTAAAGTATGAGTAAATTGATTATCTTTTTTCAACAATTTAAGTCGTTGAGTGAACTGATTAGTATATGAAACTCAACATTTTTTATGACAACATATCAGTAATGCTCGCTATCTAAATTTTAGCATTTCAATTCCACAAAATATATTCAAGAACATGGTGAACAATTTCAGGGAAAATGGTTACATAGTACTGCAACAGTCCTACTTATGTCTTCATTAATGAACTTACAGTGAAACACTAAAGTTGCAAAAATCTTATTTCAAACTCTATAGCTTGAGGTGAATTTGGAATCATTTGTACTCACTCTAGTATCTGAAATGTAGTCTGCTTGTAATTATGTTACAATGTCATATGCTAGGCTGTTATTGTTACTTTTGCTGCCTGTGTCACCTGTCTTTTTCTTTGCTCATGTTAGGTCAGGGTTGCTCAAGCTATTTATCTATCTGTTAGTTCTTTCAATCACTCTTGCCAGCCGAACATACATGCACATTTTCTTTCTCGCACTCTCTTTCTACGTTCTACAGAATTTATAAAAGCATGGAGCCCACTTGAGCTGTCATATGGTCCCCAGGTCTCTCTCTCTCTCTCTCTCTCTCTCTCTCTCTCTCTCTCTCGCACACACGCAATACAATTATGTTTTTATTTTTTACTCTTCATGATTTTTGTATCTAGGTAGGTGCGTTGGATCTTCCAGAGAGACAAAAATCACTTCAGGAGAATTACTACTTTAGTTGTCAGTGTTCAAGCTGTTCAGAATTAAATCTATCTGACCTTCTTATGAATTCATTTTGTTGTCCCCAAAGAAACTGTTTTGGTGCAGTATCAGAATCAACTTATTACAGATTAGAAGAGAATTTCGTGCATGTTTCCCTAAGAGAATCTCATGTCTCCAAACTATCATTACCTGTAAGATGTTTTTTATTGAAGAATTTTCTCGAATTTTCTCATTACTCTTGTTGGTGACATCAAGCTGTGGTGATCGCAGGATATATCCATGGTTAATGAGGACATGGAGAAGATTGGGCGCTCATTTTTCAGAAACTGTGGTGTTATTTCAAATATAAATCCTGGACATTGCATGAGTTGTGGATCCCAAGTTGACTTGTGTTCTGCTGTTGCTACATCAGATCAGGCTATATCAAAGATCAATAGGTATGTTGTGCACGTAAAATTGCTGACTTTGGTCACATCTGCTATCTGTGTGAGCTTTCATGTCTACAAAAATGTTTGATAACATTTATAACATTCACTTACAGGTTAAAGGATGTTATAGTTCTGGACAAAGTTCCTGATTTTCTTATAATAGAAGCATTACAATCCCTAGAACAAATCAAGATGGTGAGACATCCATATAGCAAGGTTGTTGCCCAGGTTAGGCTGTTCCAATTGCTTGCTTTTCCTCAAAGTTTAGATTAAAGCTCTCCTTGCAGTCATTATACCTAACACACTGAAACATGTAGGTGGAAGACACGATTGCAGAGTCCTTTGTTAAGATAGGAGATCAAGAACAAGCACAAAAGCACTGCAAAGCATCAATCAAGGTAGATATTTTCTTCTCATCCTCATGTAACTCAATAGGTTTATGTCTCTGGGAGAAACATCTTTATACAAGGGGAGAAGTGTACATTTCAACCTGAGTCCTTGCAATGCTGGGAATGTATAGTACTCTCTTCCATTAACGATGTTTAGTACTGGGCATATTATCGGATGGTACTAGTTGCTGATGTAGGCCTTTTTTTCATCACCAGACCTGTGATTGATGCTGAGATAATCTGTAGTTATGGTATCTTAATATGTTTTATTGTGTTATCTAATAATTTTTAGTTTATCAAAACTAGGTGTTAAGCAATGACATTGTCATCCAACTACTTTAGCGAAGTGTCTCTTCTGATACTGCAGATACTTGAGAAGCTGTACCACCCCAAACACATCATTGTCGCGCATGAGTTAATCAAGCTTGTTTCTATTCAGCTGTCCCTTGGAGATAGGCCAAATGCGGCAAGCGCACTCCGGCAAGCAGAGGCAATATTCTCCCTTTATTATGGGTCTCATGTCAAGAAGATTTTTCCATATGTTGATACCCTCAAAGAACTGGCAATTAACTCCACTTCAAGCGCCAGATGACAGATCTATCCGATTTCTCTGACAATCACACACACAAAAGATCCTTCACACCTCTGCGAAATCACCCCTTTGCTAAACAAAAAAATGAGTAGTGAGGTCGGTATGAGACTGTTTGGCGGTTTTGTTTCAGTGGAAAACCACGTGTTTTATATTGGGAAGGACATGAATGTTCACAAGGGACTGAGTAGACAAGTGATTTTACTTGGCAAACTAAGTTTTGAAATGCTAATGTAATTTGTAGAGCTGTATGTACATCACCTATGGTGTTCTGAATGTTGTAGGCTTGTTCTGTGATACTCATGCTGTTCTCAAACAAATTTTTTTTTTCAGATATGACGTCTTTTGATTGCTTCATAGGCAAATAAGGCTAATAAGCAACTAGATGCACGTGGATTGTACTATTATTACTAAGGCAAATAAGGCATCAAAAGCATTTAAAACTTTCAGAAAGGAACTATCATAACAACAAGCAATGCATACTATGAAGTTTCAGAAATATAAGAACAAACTGCATTCATTATCCTATGAAGTTTTCCGAAGGGAAATATGCCTAAGCAAACAGCATCCCGAGAGGACGGTTTGGAGACTAATACTAGCAGAAACAACCAAAAACAGTTCCGAGAGGACTGTTCTATCCCTTTTCTGTCATCAGCAAGTTTGAGAAGAATTGTTGGTTGATCCAATCTTTTTCTTCTATGCTGCATCAACATTTGGATACTGCAGCCTATCATGCGCTGGAAAACCACAAAGGGAGGCCAATAAGACAATTAGAAAATAGATTAGAACAACTGCAATTGCTAGGAACCTAAAACAGTTCAACAATCAGCAAGTAATATACTCAAATGCACAGTATAAAAGGTTGTACAACTGAATTTTGCTTCCGACATATGCATGCAAGAGAACATATATCAAATAACATAAGTAGAAATTTTGTCTATTTATTTTTACTTTACAAAACTATGACACATTAACAGAAGTCTATATTAGTATCTCATTGATCAACGTCACTAGATTATTTTGAATTCTAGGGTTCAGTAACTGGGTACCTGCATATACTACATATTCAATATCAGACAACACATTGACCATAAAAAGCTTCTACTGGATGAATTTTCTGAGTTACTAATATAGATCCTGTTAACATTTTACACATATGACATTTTGACTTTTGAGCCTATCAATAATAGCATCTTCATATACTTGTATCGATTCACCAATTACATTTCATTGTCCAACATGCGTTACATTCGTCCTGAATACCATATTACTATTGCAACAAAGGAACTGAACTTTTCTTCCAGCAGTCAGCATTTGCTCTATAGACCATCAATCTACTCTACATACAGCAAACTTAATAACCAGAGATAAACCACACCTGAAGAGTATTTAAACTGCAAACCATTTATCTCTTCACCATTTCATCAACATCACCTATGTGATAGCATATCTCAAAAGAAAGCAAGCTTCTGACAGCAGAGCTAAGCACAGTTTCTCACCTGGTGTACCATTCCTGATCACCACAATGTCCAGGCGGCCACTGCTAAGGGGAAGGTCGATGAGCAGAGGGGTGAGCTGGCCGCAGAAGCCTGCTCGTGCGCAGAGGGTGGTGTGGAGGAAGTTGACAGCATTGCCCATTCGACGCGCCAAGTCGATGCCCAGCACAGTCAAGCTCCTCCCGTTGAACAAGATCGTGGTCCAGCCAGACTCATTGATGTTTCCATTGGCATCTGCCTGAACATACCGGATCTCCCGTCCCGTCACCTGCGGAAGTGGCGGCAGATCGCCTGGAGGCGTTGGCTGTTCACACACAATTGCAGAAGGATGCAGGTGACACAATGGAAGGAAGAGCAAACCAAGAAGAGCAGTAAATTTGATACGACGAGAACTGCTTCTGCACGAGTTCCATTTCTCAGAATTAACATCCCTAGCAACAAACATACTAAGATATGCACCAAGTTTTGCTGCTCCAAACTCCTAATTTTGCAGAAATACCAAGAACTCGTCCAATAACCCAACTCACAGAACTGATAAATAGATTGGTCATGGGAAGTTGGAATCTTTACAGGACAAGCAAGGAAAAGCCCAATTCTTTACACAATTTGCTGCACTTCTCGGGTAATCCAAGTCGCAGAACTTAAGTTTCAAGAACTTGCCACTCCTAACAGAACCCAGTGTAGCAGAACTAACAGATCAAGCAAGAAAACTACCAATCTTTGCACAAAGAGTGACAAGAATCTCTCTGGTGCCATCCATGAGAACCCAATTCGCAACAAAGGTGCTAGAAACAATTTGCAAGAATCAACAAGAACTGTCCCTGAAATTACCCAACACCAAGAACCCAATTTGCAAGAACCACCAAGAACTGTGCAAGCAAGAATGGCACGCGTGATGAGCTTAGCCTTACACCGAGCGGCTGTTCTTGTCGTTGGGGGACTGGCCTCTCCACCATGAGGGGTATGATCTGAACCTTCCAGTGCATCATCTTGCTGATGCCGCCGCGGCCTTCGCCGACGGTGACGCCCCTGTGCCACCGCTGGTACCGGCCGTTGGCGCGGAGGCACCACCCGCTGGCTGCGCTCCGGAGCACGACGGAGCCCCTCCTCCTCCTTGAGGCGCGCCACATGGCTGTGAAGTCCTCCGGGTGGTCGACGCGGCCTTGCTCGGCTTTGAAGCCGCGGTGGCCGTCGAGCGCGACGATCCCCGTGGCCACGAGGTACTGGCCGTAGGCGGCGCTGCGGAGCATGACCATCGCGTTGCCGTCCTCGGCGTCCATAAGCTGCACGGCCCACGCCGTGTTGTGCGTGGCTCGGCGGCCGGAGAGGGAAACGCCCCGCATGTCCTCGTCGGCGAAGAGGTAGCCACCACGGCCGCGATTCTTCAGGCGCACGAACCACGCGCCCTGGAAGAGCTCCATTGCTGAGACACGCGCGCACAAGAGCTCAAGAACTGTGTGGGTTCTTGGTGCTGTGGTGAGGGAGAGAGGTGGTGGAAGAAGGGTTAGTTACGGCAGTTATGTTTGTCGCGCCAAAGCGAGTGTTTAAATAGGCTTGTTTCCGCCGGGGTAAGGCCCGTTGCTACACCACCACACGCGCAGCCACTGACAACCGGGACCTGTTTTTTCCAGGGTAGGATCCCTCTCTGCCCAGACGGGTGACCACCCAGAGCCGGCCATGTGTGCAAGGTGAGCACCCACCATTATCCCATACATGCCCCCTACAAAATTAGAAGTATCATTGTTTTGAATAACTATAAGATAAAATGATTTGTAGTTTAGTTTAATAATTATTTTGCTATTAACAAAAGATATAACTGGCACAAATTTGGGTTTAGTTTGTTTCATATCTAGAATTTTTCGAGTATATTATTTTGATCCCTTAAATTTATGATGGATATTATTTTTTTTTTAAAAAGAGCCATTCGCCTTATTTTTTAAAAAAAAATATAAAAGTCGTCTTTTTAAGAATTTCAACCACTCAATCAGAATTTTAATAATTCAAATTGATATGAAAGAAAAATTAGGATTATGAGCGATCTTACGAGAAATTATAAAGTTTTTATCTGTCTTGATCTATACTATGTTTTTATCTAACAATTCAAATAAAAAAAAAGATACATGCATTTTCATCTCTAAGACAGAATATATATATATATCCATTTTTTTCCTCCTACTATGTTAGTCTTCAATAAAACATAATTAAACTAGCAGTGAGAACAATTAAGGATGACACATATTTAATTTTAATTTCGACAAATGGCACTTGTAGCTTCGCTTTTTTACTGTCAACCAACTATCAGCACTTTGTACATAGTAAATCCATATATTGTGATAACAACATATTTTTATGCATAATTTAATATCTATTTTATGTTCGCACAAAATCTCAAAATGTTAGACTGACCCTGGACCATCGGAGTTGATCTCCTAGTTAGAAGACTCACTGCCGTCGCCGAGCATAGGGAGCAGTCAGCCGGATGCTGGCGCGGCTCACCCAATGTACGTCTTAGATCACTATGCAACTTTGCTGGGATGAGACTTGAGCCTTCACCGCTGGGGCTCAACGTCCCAGATGGTGCAGCCACAGGTAGGTGGTGTTGATCATGGAGGTGCATGGAGCGCAGTCTGACAAATGACCAGTCCATGCACATGACTTTGCTTGTTCTCTCTCCATTAGTACATTTGTATTCTTCTCTATATTCTGTATAATTTAGACTTTATGATTACACATATGACCACGTCCATGCACATGACTTTGCTTGTTTTCTCTCCATGAGTAACGTTTGTATTCTTCACAATATTCTGTATAATTTAGACTTCAGAATCATAAAGAAAAAACATAGAACGACACATAGAAAGATAACATGAAAGCATGATTAATGGCGGCAAACCCACAAGAAGCTTCAAGAGAAACACGAGGAATGCTTTGCAAAACAAACAATTAGTGCTAACTAGTTATAATCTTAATCTAACTGACAATCTACCCAAATATCCTAATGAAGACTTACAAACTTACCTCTTGTAAGCATGTAAGTTACATGGGCTAACTAATTATTCCAACAGTCCAAAAGCTAATTAGCTTTAATAATGGTAGTTTGTTACCCCTGTTGTGTCAACACCAAGGTTCAGGTTCCTGATAAGAACCGGTCCTCCAGGCCTCGATCAAGACATTTTAAACTAGTCGGAAATAAGTTATATAAAGTAGTGATTATATATGATTAGAGAAATAGAAAAACTTGATAAACATTAAAAAAACCAAATAAATCGAAAACGTGCATGAATCACCAAAAAACCGGCCAACGCCCAGCCAGCTCAGGAGACCAACCAAAAACGGGAACATAAACCCTGGTCGACACCACCGTTTCCACACACACACACATACAAACGCCATATTCACTCCATCGAGTCCGGTTGCACTAGTTACTTTCACTTATGTACAGCCCAATCAACTTATTTACAGCAACTAAACAAAAGTATCATGTCGTACTAAAAATGAATAAAATATATTAAACCAGAAAAATATCTCAAATGGGGCACATAAGCAGATGAAAAAAAAAAAGGACGCGATGCATAAATTCAGGTGTCAAATTCTTTCAAAGAAAAAATTCAGGTATCAAATAAGCAGATACAATTTTTTTTCAACATACAAAAATGATGTAATAGGGTTTTCTTATAGATTGGAAGTACGTTCTTCGTCCTGTAAACGACTGAGCGGGAGGTTGCCAAGAATCATCCATCTAAACGCAAATCAGACCGTAAGAATCCTCGCATAAGTCTGACGATTCAACTGGTTGCATTATTCGCGTCTAGTCTATTTTCCGCTTCGCTGATAACCTCGAGTTGCTCCAGTAAATCAGTAAGTTTTCTCATGTCCTCATCTTGGACATTCTGTGGAGCCTTTTCCCGATAGCCGGAAGCATCCATTTTCTGCGACAAGGCATCGCGCAGCCTGCAAACATGATGGAGAACAGAACAAGTTACCACTGCCGTAAAATATGATTAAACTCTGTTGCAGATTTATTCATTTCATCCATGTCCATATGGATGAAGAGAACATCACTTACTTTTGAATCTCATCTCTCTTTTTCCTTAGTTTTTCACGCTCAGCTTTCGTATTTAGAGCACCTCGAAGTTGAAGGTATACAGATAGATCTTTGTTTACAACATCCGTTGCACAATCGGGTGGAGTTCCGTCCTCCTCTGTCAAAATCTGGAGAATCTCCATTTGGATCAGAACTGTGCTTTGCTTTAGGTGTTACCAACTTAAACAGCTTAGTCAACTTCTACTAAGAACTGTGGTGGACTAACATAAGCTATTTTTCAGTGAGAGCAAAGGAGCATTAGATGAGTTGAGGTAATACTATGACTCTGATTGAGAGAGCTTAACATCTTACAGAAATGGTTTTCCAGAGAAACTGAGAAGTTTCTCAATTCAAAATGAACTTAAATTTCTTTGAAAAACCCCTCCTACAACACCCGATATGAGAGGGTTTAAGTTTCCGATAGTTCTAAATTGAAGCTGAAACTCTCCCATATAGAGCCTATATCTTCCTCTTTGACTGACTTTTCAAGCCTTGAAGAGGTCAAGTGAGACAAAAGCTAGAGAAAACAGAAATAAGCATAAAAAGTGTAAGATGGAACCTTTAGAGATGATATGGAAGCAAGAGTCACAATTTGAGATTGGTAGCATCGGACAGTGGAAGCAATCTCTTGGCCTCGGCAAAGTGCAAAAGCAGGACGCCTGTCAAATAGATAAGGTGTTAGTTTTAGACAAGCCAATTCCATTGCTTCCTAGGAATCAAATGATATGGCAGTTTTGAACTCAAAATACATAGGCACATATCACACGTAATACAGAATTAAACACAGAAACCAAACTTTTAACCATTCACACACCTTTCATTTGTATCTGCTGGCGGCCGCAGAGATCTTAGCCTGTACACAGCATCTAATACAATCTCCATTTCATTTTCAAGTTGATCATCTGTCCGTTCCTGTTATAGACCAAAAGAATTTCCATCAAGTAAACAGGCATTAGAGATCAATTTCTCCGGATTCAAGAATTGCCTTCAAAGCAAGTTGATTCATCACTTGTCCAGAAAACAAAGTGTTTTACCTTCACAACTGATGGGTATTCTGAAATCATAATGGAATCTTTCCTACAAGCATCTTTAGGCTGAGGAAGACGTTGCCAAAGCTCTTCTGTTACATAAGGCATGAATGGATGGAGCAGGCGCAAACCAGTGTCCAGGCAAACCCATAGTGCATCTCTAGAAGCAGCTCTTGCAGATTCAAACTCTTCAGATTCATTGAAGAAGTAAGGTTTTATAGCTTCTATAAATACATCACAAAGTTGGTATTGCCACCAAGAGTATATAGCAGAAGTTGCATCAGAGAATTTATATGCTTCTAATGATGACAGTGTCTTGCCAACAGCCTTATTAAGTATTGAGAGTATCCACTTGCAAATAGGTGGCATTGAGCACACCATAATGGTTGCAGGTGGATTGTATTGATCACCGAGCTTGCCCATGGCAAAACGAATGGCATTCCACAGTTTATTGCACCATTGCCGGTAACCAATCACTCTCTTGATATCCAAATTTATCTTGTCAGACTGAAAGATAAGAGAGATTTAATTATGAGCTAAATTGAAAGAATAACAAAAAGAAAATCAACCAAGAGTAGGAATGACCTGAGAAGTGTAAGAAATCAGCGCGAAACGAAGGGCATCAGTACCACATTCTGGAATGCCATCAGGAAAATCCTTCTTCTGCCCTTCTTTTGCTTTTTCTAATTCACTTGGATCCAGATTACCTCCTTCCAACCGTTTATGAAGACCTTCTAGTGTTATACCATTTATCACGTCTAGGGGATCAATGACATTTCCTAGTGACTTGGACATTTTGCGGCCATGTGCATCACGGATCATAGGATGCAAATAAACCTGAGCAAAAGAAGACAGTCATGAGGCAGGATATAATTATAATGTATACTCTACTGTCATGCCTAAACCAGTGTAAAAAAAAAATTAGTTACAGCTCACAACAGAATTGGTGTACTCTACTGTTTTAATATTATGAATAATTCAGTTTTTGTTTGTTTTAACATTTGCTGATCGACCAATTCAAAGTTGGGGTGCTTCTTTCTAGATCATGGTTACACACTATGAGAGCATAATTTTATCATATTAAGTGGAAATGAAAAAAGGAGATATATCTATTGCCTAAAAGAAAATTTGCATACAAGCAATTGCATAAATTGGATGCACAACTGTGAACAAAATTTTAACTCGTGGACAATGCCTACCTTCTGAAATGGCACATCACCACCAAGTTGCAGTCCCATCATCACCATCCGTGCTACCCAAAAAAAGAGGATATCCAATCCCGTTTCGAGTACAGAAGTAGGGTAGAAAGTACTTAGATCAGCTGTATCATCTGGCCAACCAAGTACTGTTAATGGGAAAAGACCAGACGAAAACCACGTGTCCAACACATCAGGATCTTGATTTAACCGATAATTCTTCCCCTGATACTTCTGCTTTGCCTCCAGGATTGCATCACTTTCATTTCTTGCAACTATCCAGTGGTCATTATTAGAACCTAGATCTTTATCTTGGTCATCCTCTAGTGTCACATACCATGCAGGCACACGGTGTCCCCACCAAAGTTGCCTTGAAATGCACCAATCACGTATATTTTCAAGCCATCTGCAACACTCAGAACAATACTGATGATGCATAATCTGTCTACTGATTATTATTTTTGACATTATGTTTGCCAAACTAAGCAAAAGAGGACGTACCTATACCATTCTTGCTCATACTGTTGTGGAATGATCTCAATTTTTTTGGACTTCACAGCGTCAAGAGCTGCCTTTCCCATAGTATCACAGTTAACAAACCATTGGGGCTTCAACATAGGCTCGACTACATCATTAGTTCTTGAACAACGGCCCAAGCTCATTATGTTCTTCTTTGTTTCCTTGTACAAACCCTTAATTAAATGGAACATTGTTAGAAGTTTGAAGTTATGTAAACAATACCATGCAGATAGTATGGTGGTCGGCACAAGGAAAAAGACAACCAGGCAACATGGTTGAAACTGTTAACTGAAAGAAAAAAAAAATCAGTAATCTTCATACAGTTGCACAAGATGCACAAGATAATATGAAGAAAATGAAATTCTCATAATTATGAATATTCTGGCTCAAAGACCTGAGCAGAGGCAGGCTGTGAGCTTTAATAGATTCAGCAATGCCTATAGCATACTCAGTACAGAAACCAAGAAACCATATTTCTGAACAAAACAATGTTAATATCATTTATCAAGTCCTTGGAAAGGGTTCATTAGTTGAAGAAATAGAAGTAGGAGCAATAACAAGACTGCATATCACATAAGTTCTACAAGATGGGGTGACTACTCACTATTCGCTTACCACCATTTTGAACATTGCTTAGAAGTCAGAAATACCATATAAATAAATGCTAATCAACCATTACTATTTCTAGAGATTCAAAGGTCATATAACTAATTGAGAAAGGAAATGATAGCAATGAAGAATTTAGTGATACCTTTGCCTTCAGTGCCTCAATAACAGCAACTCGAGCAGTAAATCGCGGCATTCCTTCAAATTGTGGACCTCCATTACCGTTTATTTTACCATCATCTGTGAAAATACTGATGAACTCAAGGTTATGGCGTTTCCCAACTTCGAAGTCATTGGGATCATGAGCTGGTGTAATCTGAATAGAAATACCAGGTAGGAATAAAATAAAATAAAATGTTAAAGAGTGTGCTGAATGTAATTAGTCCAAATAGGGGAAACCAAGATTATGATAACCAAGCCACCTCTTAGAGTGAGCACACCTACCTTGACAGCCCCAGTACCAAAACTGGGATCCACTAGCTCAGCATCACATATTATTTTGAGTTTTCGGCCATTCAATGGGTGGACTGCATATTTTCCATGAAGATGCTTATATCTTTCATCCAGAGGATGAACAGCTATTGCAGTATCACCAAGCATTGTTTCTATTCTTGTCGTTGCAACGATAATTTCACCCAATTCTTCTTCTAGAGGATAGGCAAAGGATATCAAAACACCAAACTGGACACGAGTGCTATAACCAGGGACCTCTAACAAAGTTTCTTCTGTAAGCTCCTGGTGTTCGACCTGAAAAGCAGGCATTGAAAAATATAATCTTACTGAAGCACTCATGGAATCAAACATCTATAACATCAGACAATTACAAGTCTTGTCTACCTCAATGTCAGAGATTGCTGTTCGGAGTGTGCAATCCCAATTCACAAGGCGATTAGCCCTGCAAAGGAGGAAATTAGTAATTAAGGTCTGGGATTGAGGGTTGAGGGATGTGTTGGCGAACACCCTTCAACAAGATAATGCAGGAACACTGACCTATATATCAGACCTTCTTTGTACAGCCTGACAAAGGCCTCAGTTACAGCTTTTGATCTCTGCTTATCCATTGTAAAACACTGATGCACAGAGGAGGAGAATTTTGATATTTGGTGTAAAAAACAAAATACATTGTTCAAATGTAAGTTTTGCTTTCTCCTACCTAGAGAAATGGGGAAAAAGAAAGAATTTTACCTCACGGGACCAATCAAGCGAGGCCCCAAGCTTACATAATTGGTTCAATATTTTACCACCATACTCATCTTTCCATTTAAGGACCTGTCAACCAGACGATTGAGAAAAAGGAATAAGCAAATGTGGAACAAAAAACATTAGTTTTGGCAATTTGTGATATTAATCAAGTAATCATTTCACTAAATTATACATAGGACATTGCTCAATGCAATGATTTGAGAGCATAGGGCACTGAACCCATTAGGCAAATCATACATCAATATAATAATTCACTTTTTTATCATTAAAAGAACACAAAATGGTCAATAGTGGAGTTAAAAGAGACCAATCCTCACTTCAGATAAAAATTTCTCACGTCCTATGTCATGTCTCGACAGTTGACTTTCACGCATGAGCTTCTTTTCTACCACCACCTGATACAGAGGAAAATAGTTTTATTATATGAAATTTGCTATAGAAATATAAACATAGAAGTAGTCAGCTAACCGTCAATGTGTGTGACGCAAAAAAGAAATCAGAGGCACAATTTGAACTTAGTGAATAATCAATTGCTAAGACATAGGGTAACCAAGTTAAACCTCTACTGTAGTAAGAAATGGCATGTTAAGCATTGCTTTGAACTTTTTTTTCTGCTTGTGCACATTGGTTATATTAACACGGCCCATTAACCACCATTGATGGCTTTCTTTTCATCGCTGCACATGAGAAACACTTCACCATCACACTGAGTTAAAACGTATTTCCTCTATAGGATATCAGTTATTCAGTTCTATCAGTTGATCTTATCAGCCAATATTGAACACTAACAGACCTGTGTAGCTATGCCAGCATGGTCCATTCCAGGAACCCACAAAGCATTATAGCCTGACATCCTCCGCCAGCGAATCATAGCATCCTGAATTGTTCTCAATGCCAGAAGAAAAAAACATCAATACCAACGATGAGTGGTAAAATAAGATAATGATCTTCGCAAACATCACTAATAACTACCTCTATAGCTGCCGCGATTGCATGGCCTATATGAAGTGCTCCAGTCACATTGGGAGGTGGCAAAACCTGAAAAGAAGTAATTGGATATTGGGCATTGCAAAGGCAAATCAGAATAACATCCAAATGCTTATTTGTAAATTGTATACATAAGATTCACTTTGTTATATCAGCTTACTCTGGAAAGCACATAGTGATTTTGATCAAGGTACTTCTAATCATGCTATATTTGAGCTGTGGAAGCACTTACTATCACAAATGGTGGTTTTGAGCTTGCCGCATCTGCCACAAAATACCTTGATGATTCCCACCAAGCATACCATCTACATGATGATAGAGAAGGAAAACACATAATTTGGTAAGACATTTCTAAACTATGGGTTACAAAACTGAAGAAGGCAGCTTACGCTTTCTCAACAGCACTCGGGCTATACTGCTTGGCCATTTGAGAAGCAAGCAGTTTCTTCTGTCCAACAGGGGTGTCGGGATCAATGAAATCCTCAGGATTCTCATCATCCGCACCCTTCTTCCTTTGCTTCTTCTCGCTCTTCTTAGGACCATCAGATGCTGCTTGTGCCTACAGACAACCACCACATTAACACAAACAATAAACATAAAAAGCACTGCTCCTCCTAGCATCTCATTAAGCAGCAAATTATTAGTGCGACCTGAAGCCTCGCCGCCTCCTTCTGCTTCGCCTTGAGCTTCTTCTCCTCCTTCTCCTTCGCCTGTTACAGAACACACTTGACCCATTCACCCATAGGTAAAATTGCAGATGATACACCACACAATTCAACTAAAGTTCCTGTTCCGCCGCGAGTTGCACAGGAACCTAATAGATCGAGTACCTTCTGATCTTTCTTCAGCTTCCTCTCCAGCTCCTTCTCGTCAAGCGGCTGCATACACCCATCGATCGAAACAAGCCAACCAGTCAAAACATAGGCTAAATTCACTGTAGAACAAGCCACATTCTTATGATTAAAGGGAGCTAATCCTATGTTCTCATGAATCAATACAAGTGTTTTGCTCTTGCAGATAGATTCATACGACAGATCTTATCAAATTGGTAAGAAATATCAACTGCCTCCCGAATAACACACAGGTACCCACAAAAACTTTGAGCTCGCATCGTAATTACTCACCTTCTCCATGGTCAGGATGGAGCAGCCGGATTGATGCTTCTCGCCGCCGCCGCTAGATGTCTGGACTGAGCAAGAGGAAAGCAAATGGGAAGGAGACCGGATTTGTTAAGGGGTTTTGGTGGTGGTGAGCCGTTGGATTTATATCATTTTGTTCGTGCGTGCGAAGGTGATTGGCCTAACTTAAAACCCTACCCCATCCGGTAAAAAACAACAGAGAATGTATTACTTTTTTTTCTTTGACTGTGACTATTACTTGTTACTATAATATTTTATTTTAAAATTTATAAAATTATAATATTATGAAAATAATATTTATGACAAATATATTCGTATAATTTTCTTAAATCCAATCTAAATGTTTCTAAATATATTAGTAATTAAAGTTAAAAAGTTTGACTTTTCTGATTAACATTTTTTTTACCCAAGAAAGTAATAAACTTTCTCTTAATATCTTAAATATGAAATTTAAACTTATGGAATAAAACAAATTTAAGATCAAACATGATCAAATAACCATGGTTATTAATTCTATTCCATTTCAACTTTTAATCAGCTAAACTTACACTATGCGCACTCTATAAGAGGACTATAACTCCATAAAGAAACAAGATTTGTTGTGTTTAGCAAAGTTTAAATTTCTTAAATAATCCAATCAGCTTATAAAATTGAGAAGTCTATTTCCACCAATCTCAACTTATTTGAACCCTTTAGTTCAAAAGTGGTTTATATTTGTGGAATAAACAAAAAATAAAGAGCTGAGTGTTTAGCAACAAATTCAACTTATAAGTTTATAAGTTAAAATTAAAATTTGGTCAAAAACCTCCCTATAAGCCTAATAAACACCTGTTTACCTATTTTAATTTATTATGGACTTTTACGTTAAAAAGAAGTTAAAATTATGAAATAAATATTAAAATAAGTTGAGTGTTTTGCCTAAACTTCAATTTATAATTCATAAGGTAAGGTGAAGTCTGTTTAAACAACCATTACAAAGATTTGTACACGATAATTTTTTTTTTTAGAATTTTAAGCTAAACACTAAATCAAGCTCTTCCTAGAAAATCCATAAAATTAACCAGCTCTTTCAAATCCAATAAAATATATTATACATTTAAATTGTACTTAAAGTCATGAATGAACACTAAAAATATATGCTACGTGAGTCTGAGAAATATCTAAATTCAATCCATTTTTTTCAATATAGATGTATTTAGTAAGAGTATGTTTATTCTGATTTAACCTCTTCAAATAAATCAGTTTAATCATATAAGCCTAAAAAGTAACCCCCCACATGCTTAAATTTATTTAGAAATTTTATTTCAAAAAAATTTCAGTTTATAGAATGGACCATAAATTTAAGTCCGTCATTTAACTCTACTTCGGTTTATCCGAGCATATGAAACATTGATAAACCTAATTTTAGTTGGCTTTTTAATTATGTTGAGCAGGGTTTGAATCATTAAACTTGTGAGCCAAGTTTCCAAATAATACAATGCAAGTAAAAATTTTTAGATTTAGGAAAATATAGAATAATATATAAGTTATCATGCTTGCATATCTATTATTTGAGCCTCCAATAATTATTTTAATAATTATATATCTGATTTGCTCTATAAACGAATATGCAAACATGCATTTCATACTTGTTTGAGTAATAACAAAGAGATTCCCCAATAGCATGCTAAGAATAGTTAGGATGTTCAGAAGAAGATGTCATTCATTTGATGAGAAATAAAAAAGAATATCGAGAATTCTCTTGGCTGAAACTGAAACTGAAACAACTATTTTCAAAATAACAGAAAGAAAAACAACTACTAGAATGGAGGTGTCAGAGTCAAAAAAAAAAAAAAAAAAAAAAAAAAAAAAAAGAAAAAAAAAAAAAGAAGGATTCCTCACTTCTTTTTCCCGTACAAAATCATACATGAGATCTTCATCTCCCACAATTCCTAAGCACAATTCGTGATAAAAAAAAAAAAGATCTTTCTTTTTTTATTACGTTCCTCGTGTATGTATAAGACCGAGTAAAAACGTGAGTCAAGTTTGCTTGTCTTTGTTTTGACCGCAAGTAATTAAAAAAAGAAGTAAATTAAGATAGTAATCTAGCCTCAGTAAAGCTAGATTACTCCAAGGCTGCAAGGCTCGTGACCCAATATTATTAAAGATAAAGCCCAGCCTATCAATACGACTATTAAGTACATAGACCTATTCATCGATGGACCAATCCATCTAGACCCAACTTAGCCCATCTCCAATTTTCTCTTATATTTCTATTCAACAAATAACAAATTGTACTTGTAATATTATTTTTTTAAAAACCATTCATTCATATAATGTTGTGTCCTTATTTTTACAATTTTGTATTATATTTTACTGCATTCTTGTTTATCAGTCGATAAAAATTTGACCTTATTTTTTGAATGATATAATTCTACATGTTCATTTACTAGTAGTGTCTATAAATATAGGATCTTGCTATGTATTCGCCAACAAAGACAAGCCCAGCCCGATCGTGAGTCGTGATAAAAAAAAGCAGCATATGATAATAGCTCTTGCAAATTGCAAAGAAAAGTTTTGACACTTTTATCATGGTTACATAGAAAACAAACTTCTGTCGAAAGCTTTCTCGTACGAGAGATCTAACTAAAAACTATCATATTATGAGCCAAATCACACGTAATTACGATTAGATGATTCAGACCTCACATAAAATCCCCACAAATTTTTTTCATTAAAAGAAGCAACTTCTGTTCCCATGGAAGCATCTCGTACGTGATTTTACATCAAGTCATAATATTATGATCTAAATCACCTACTAAATCAAGTTTTGATGACTTCCGATCGTAGGTTTCACACGAGGGGTTTCTCACGTAATGATATCTCACCAATAGAAACAACAACTTCATGAACCTTTATATCTCATACACAATTAAGAATTGTCATATTACGATCCAAATCATGATTAACAATAAAATTAGTAAGTTTTGCACGTGTATGAAGGGGAAAAAATGTACGGTCATTTCCAGCCGCATAGTTTTAGGTGTTCTTGAGCCACTAGCCAACAAGAGGTGCACAGTCTCCTTGGTCTTTCATTGTAGCATCGAAGAATCCCCCTCTTTTTTTTTCAAAAGTTGTGTACGATATGATCAGTTAGCACTGAATTGTCGAGGATTTTGGATTGTCCACGCATAAATTCAAAACGACATGGACTTTGCCAAAGTAGTTCAAAAGAACGACACGGACTTTACAACACACCAAAAAGGTTAGTATATCTGTATCATATTCTCCAATGTAGGCACTAGGCATTGACAAGATTTAGTCACCTGACACTTAACAGAAGTGATATAATCTGACACATCAATGTTGAAATTAGGGCAACCCCTGGAAAAATGTGGTTGCCAAAACAAAACATTCCATTGAAGGCTTAAACCATTCAGCTAGAAGAACAGGACGGTACACTTGCACCTTTATATAAAGCCACCCAAGGCCATCATCTACTTTGGTTTCTTCCCGTTGTTCATACTTCTGCAAAGCATTGTCAAGAAAAGACTTTCCTCTCTTCCTTTCCTTTCAGAACTTCAGATGGCTCAGGTATGAAGAATTCTGTTCTTTTTTCATAGTTCGATTCTTCAATTCCTTCACCTAGTCATACTTTCATATTGTTCTGATGAGGCAAAGATTAAGTTCAAACATCGGTTCATTGTTAGCAGAAGGTGGTCCTGAGGCTTCCAACCATGACTGATGACAAGACCAAGCAGAAAGCCATTGAAGCTGTTGCGGATATCTATGGTAATGATCAGCACCCTCCCTTGGTAATTTCGATGTAGAAAAGAATCATCTGTTTTGTTCTCTGTTCAAATCCAATCTTCTCTGTCTGTAAATGACATATGAGAATTCCATTAACAGGCATGATATTTGCTTTTATCATTTTCATTAATTCACCTTTTAATATGTAACTTGCATATACAAAAACATTACCATGAGTGTTCGGTATAGGCTTGAGAGGAGAAGTTATTGTTAGGTAGAATTTGCTTGCTACACCCAATAACATGAAGATTAGAAGCGATCAGTGGGACCACATGGTTTAGCTAAGCATATCAAAGGGCTTACGTTTGATGCATGAAATTGGTAAAGATGGGCCCTTTGCAGGCGAATAATTGGTCATGAGGCTGGCAGAGGTTTGACAATGGAAGAGCTGCATTTTTTTCACATCAAATATTTGGCATAAACAATTGGGCAAATTGTACTTTTGTTGCTAAGGAGAATAGTTTGCTGCCAGATCCCAGATGACAGGCCAATTCTAATAGTGGGAGGGACTTCTTGTCCAGTGCAGTTTTGTTCAAGTCATATCTTAACACCATATGAAATGGAAAATAAGATATTTATAGATGATGTAGAAGGGTGAATGGGAATAGCAAACATTATATCTTTAAAAGAATAATCTGACGCAGTACAGACCTCTTTTTTTTTTTTTTTCTTTTTGCTTGCGCAGGTATTGATTCGATAGCTGCAGATCTAAAGGAAAATAAGATTACCATCATAGGTGAAATGGACACTGTGGCAATTGCAAAGAAGCTTAAGAAGCTCGGGAAGATCGACATCATTTCAGTTGGACCTGCAAAAGAAGAAAAGAAGGAAGAAAAGAAAGAGGAGAAGAAAGAAGAGAAGAAAGAGGAAAAGAAATGAGGAAACTCTGAAGCTAATAGCATCATGCATGGCTTTGTCCCTTTCAAATTGCAATAACTTGACACCTGAGGAATGTTTTTTATGTGACATTGCTATTGACTACTATATTACAGACTACAGATTGCAGATATTGAATACTTTATATGCTGGGGCATCACTTTCTCAGCTTCTGCACTCCCTGGTCACTTCATTTTGTCTTCATACGTGACTAAATGCACAACCTATTTGTACCCACCATCAATTTGCCAACTCATATAATACAAAAAGACAACTAATATGCTTTTTCTTTTTTTGTGGCAGTGTACCTAATTGACTGATTAGTTGAATACTTATGCATCAAAATTAATGAAGGATTGGACATATCAAAGCTTGAATAGCTTTAACACAATCAAGTGATGAGAGAATACCTTTACCTAAAAGAGCACCGTCATGAGGCAACATTACATGAGCTTTCCTCTCTTGGAGACACAAATGGCTATATGGATCGTGCCAAATCTACACAGCCTATGCTAGGGTTGGCAGACCTGACAAGAAAAGAAATGCCAAACTTTTACAATCAGCAGCAACCAATGAGAGCAATAGAGAATGCTTTGCGGGATATCACATCAGATGAAAACTGATAATTTAAAGGCAAAATTACTTAACAACAATCTATTTTTTTGCTATTTTTAAACCATGCTCCATGGATTCTACTTAGGACAAGGTTCTGAACAGTAGAAACATATGTTGATAATTAAGATTGGTTGTCTTCTAATACAGGAGTTGATCAACTATACTGCTAAGCAACCTAGACCTTCCTCCTAACTTTCTTCGCTCTCAAGCATATCTTATCTTCACCCTATTCTCTCCCCTGCAAGATAAAAGGGAAACCTCCTTCCAACCAAACAGATAGCTACAAAAGATAGATATCCTCGTGATATTCAAGCTAATCCCAGAAGCCCACAGAACAATGATTTAGTTCCATTTTAGCTAAATTATAGCAGCTTGCAGTACCTCTGACATACAATGTCTTAGATAAATGATGCGCTCTTCACTTATAGAATAACACTTCTAGCTCGAAATGAAATTAAAATATAGCAAAGGAAGCAGAGAGTGACGGCAGCGGAACTGGACTGATATTGAGATATGCCCACTATTTCAATGGTACACTGGAAAGACTGGTTCTGTAAGTTTCTTAAGCTCAGTCCAGTCATTGCAATTCCCAGTCAGCTTCCAAGCATTCAGCAATATATATGTTTCCACAAGGCAGCCCTCAAGCCACAAAGTTTCCTGTGATGGAACACACATCTGCATGAAATCTTTAATACTTATGAAAAATGAACTAAACATGGTCCAAAATGCTGCAGCTAGATACTAAAACAACTAGATTGTAGCAATACAAATACAAAGACAAGGACATACGCGACACACATAGTGACTGAACTATACTAGACAAACTGTGCACATAGCTCAATCTTAAGCGATTCCTCTTTTTCGGTTTCATGTCACCATGGACATTGATAAATAGATAAGCATATTTCCATAATCTAGCAACTTCATAATCCATATCCAGGTAAAATAGTTATGGTCCAAAACTAAGGTGCACTTAACTTTAATAACCCCCCTAACGTATATGAAGTTCTCTATGGTAGGTTGACAGTGAATACCCTCTAAACTGAACACAAGGATAAACAGGAGCAGGAGCACTGCTCATATCATTTATATAGAGGAAAAAGGGTGTGGTGGATAATAATATGGAATATGTATCTCTCTAATTGATGCAATATAGAATATTATTGTCTGCCTGTTATTTTGTAATTCAGATTCAATGAAGGCAAATGAAAAATTGGCATTTGACTTCTCAAAGTACCAAAATGAGAATTTTTTCAAGAAATATGAATCGGAAAATATTTTATCTGCTTCATTAAGTGTATTGTATAAGAAGAATTAGAATACAACTCATCTCACTCCTTGTTTCCATCTTTCTGAATTGGAAACAACCAACCAAAAGAACAACTCTGAATCAAATATAGGGGGCACATCTCAGCATCTTCTATATCCCCTGAACCTTGACAATAAATTAAGATAATGACCCTTATCTGTCATGAACTTAATGACATTATTAGCTTCTTTAAATTTCCCAGCATTTCGCAATCTACTGACTAAAGTACTGTACACTGAGAAGTTCGGTGTGCAGCCATGCAAGTCCATATCCTTCAGCATGGAGCATGCTTTATCAAACATCCCTGATATGCAGAGCCCACGTATCATTGAATTGTATGTGTACACGTTCGGGAGCTGGCCTCTCATCAACATATCATCAAACAACTTCTGGGCCCCCTCAAATTCACCGGCTGCCACATATCCAGTGATCATGACAGTGTAGCACACAACATCTGGTTCACACCCTTTCTTGACCATCTCATCAAAGAAGTACTTGCAAGCTTCAAGATTGCCGGCACGGCTGAGACCGTCCATCAAGTTTGTGAAATGAAGCACACTGGGGGCACAACCTACATCGCTCATATAGTTCAGCAAATTGAGGGCCGCGAGTGGCTTGTCTCCTTTACCAAGCACATGAAGCAAGAGATTGTAAGTGTGGAGATCAGGTGTAAGCCC
Organism: Pharus latifolius; assembly: GCA_019359835.1. Taxonomy (NCBI): domain Eukaryota; kingdom Viridiplantae; phylum Streptophyta; class Magnoliopsida; order Poales; family Poaceae; genus Pharus; species Pharus latifolius. The sequence goes on along the minus strand of CM033328.1, from coordinate 66,862,877 downwards.
GCTCCTCCCCATCTCATCAAGCAGCCTATGGAACTGGTCCAACTTCCCAAGCATATACTTTGCTCGCATCACCACGTTGTAAGTCATGATATCAGGGGAATTTCCCTCAAGGAGCATCTTCTGGTACACCCACTCAATCAGTGAGAACTGGCATATCGTCAAGAGTGAGTGCAGTATCGCATTGAATGAATTCTTGAACGGTCGGTAATTGAAATTCCTTGACTTGATGAACCTCTGAACCAGCCTCCGCCGCATTCCGGCCTCCCCACATGTGCATATCAAGAGGTGAAATGTCCGAGCAGTCACAGGCAGTCCCTTCTCTGTCATCTCCTCAAGCAGCCCCCACATTGCCTTGAGCTCCCCACACACTGCAAAAACCTTCATGGTGAAGTTGTATGCGCTCGTGCTGTGCCGGTACCCCTCCTGCTGCCCCGCCCACAGAAAGAACTTATACGCCAGCTTCGGATAGCGCGTGCGATTGACGCCATCAACAGAGACAATGATCCTAAGCAGCACTTCCCTGACAAGCGCGTGGGACACCCTTGGGCGCATTTCATCAAGCACCTGGCGGGCACTGAACCCCGGGCCGTCCTGCAGCAAAACCCTGAAAATTCTATCCGCCTCCACCCTCAAATCCTCAAAGAACCTCCTCTTGGGATTGGATCCAGAAGTAAAGTGATCGCCATCATCGTTGTCGCTCTCCGGCGCGCCGGACGGCAGCTGAAGGAGTACTTCTAGCGGGATGCGGCCAGCATCCGAGCCTTCCCAGCAGCTCTCATGGACGCCATTAGCATCCTGCTCTTCAAGATTGGACTTTTCACCACCGTTTATTGGCTCGCCACTGCACAGAAGCCTCGACGGCCATAGACGAGCCAAGGAGGGTCTGATTGCTCGGAGCGTAGCTGGGGGAATGTACCGTATCATAAAGACAAAGTGCTCAAGAACACACCGGAATGCATCTCGCTCGCGCGGGATTGGAGATAGATGGTGATGAGATTTAAGTAGCAGCGTTGATGAGGCTAATGATGCGACTATAGTGGGCTGTGCGCGGCAGCTCGTTCAAATTTGAAGGGAAAGAAGCACGCACGGGTGCATTCGAAGGCAGGGGAGTTCTTATCGTGGAGCGTTTAAGTTTTTTGCAAGAATTTTTTAGGGTTTAGTTTGATCGGAAGGGTGGTGGAATGGGAGGAGGAAGACCAGAGGAGTAACCATGGCTCATACTAAGTGTTCATATCTTTACTTTGTGGGCCCACAGTCCAGCGGCCCAAACAAAATTAAATGGGCATCACATCACTATCATCCTATGTTTACTTTAACTTCCTTTCTTTTTCATTTTGTTTTTCTCCTATTTGTGCAGTTTTTTGGAACTCTTATAATAGTTTTTATAACCATTTTCTTTTTTTTCAAATTTTCTAATTGCATGTTTTTTGCACGCATTTTTTTTAATCATTGAACATATTCTCCTCAACCATATGTTCTATTACCTCTAGGTTATCCTCTTCATCTTTGATCACGAAGTAACGCACACAATATTGGTGATTTTATAAGGCAGCAAAGAGGATGGGGTGAAAGAAGAGGCAAACCAGAAAGGTTGCGGCTTGCAGGGAATTTTTTTAAAATAACTCGCTAAAAAATTGATTTCAAAAATAGTCTATTAGAAAAAAAAATTTTGCAAAACTGACTTTGAGTCGATGGTCCCAATCAAAGACTGATTTTAGTCGTTGTCCCAGTCAATGATTGAAGACATGGTAATAGTACATGCGTATCACATCTTCAGTCGTTGACTCAGTCTTAGCAATTGAAATTTAGTTTTGTAAATTTTTTTAACAAGTTTTTTTTGAAATTAATTTTTTAATGGATTACAAAAAAAATATTCTCTTGCAGGGAGTCGAGGTAACCATGTAGCGTTGAAGCAAAACAAAATCTCGCATTAGCGCTCCATAAGATTGAGTTCAATACAAAAACTCATCAAAAGACTCATCGGAAAAATATTCTGTGATACATGTGTGAAATATCATCTGAAACATTTACTACTCCAATACAAATGCTTTTTGAGTAAGCTCCTCCCTCGTCCAACTCACATGCGAAGCGTCTTTCTAAACACCAAACACTCCAATGCATTAGTTCTTAGATGCCATTTCATATGGGATTCAAGTATAAAATATTTATACGTTAATTTGTTGTAATATATGATTAGTAATGATTAAAAGAAAATTCAAGCCTCAAATTAATTTTGGATAATTCAAATATAATAAAAGAATTAGAGACTTGCAAATAAATAATTTAACACAGAAATAATAATTTTTCTTATTAAATTCATACACAGGAAAATAACATTAAACATAATATAAATTTGATACATTCGGCTATTAATAGCATAAATATAGTAATTAAAATTTAACTACTAGTTGGTATGATTGTCTTCAAAACATTGTCAAATGTGTTCAATCAGATCTCTTTTGAGTTGCACGTATGATGAGTGAATACGGATCTCGTCATTTCGAATGAGTACATCGGCAAAAGTTAGCGCACCATTGTGAAAAATAGAAAGTGCTACGATCGATGTCCCCTAACTCTCGTACAAACCAATGAACGAGTCATCAGAGTCTCACTCATTCTCGATTATCATGTAGTGAAGAACGACATATGCTCGCATGATTTTTGCAAAAATTGATCATTACCAAAAGCTGCCGGGGCCGGAGATAGCAAACCGAGACTGCAATACTCAAAAAACTCGTTCCATATATTTTTTTCACCTTCTTGATGTTGTGCCAACAATTTGAACTTCTCTGTTTGGGGCAGGGCTATGATCTTTACAAAGACAATTCATTCAAGATAAAAACTATCGACCAGATAGTATACCCCATGTTGTACTGCATCTCATTCATGAAGTACTGAACTTGAGAAACTTACCCCCCCCCCCCCAAACCCAACCCAACCCAACCCAACCCAAATTATCAATGAACATAAGTGACTGGTTCAGCATGTCGATGTCGTTATTGGATCTGACTACACAAAAAAGATATCATATCCACAAGTTTTTGGAAGCCACTATTTCTAGTATAATGATAGGGACTCCGTAATCATCATGGGTGACTTGTCATTTCTATACTACTGAACAATTTCTTCATATGCAATCGATACTTACCAACATTCTTGAGAAACCACGAGTCTCTCTCTGTTGAAATAAACGCTAGATATCAATAGTGGGTTTACAGAGATATTTCTTCACAAACCTGTCGATGACTCTCTCGACGAAATGCTCTTAGCACTCAATTGCCGTAAACTTACCTAACCATTTATAGTTATAATTAAATTTCATAAAATTAGAAGTAAAATTGCTGATTAATTTTTTGTGTGTAGCCAAACACCATACTTCTAGAATTAAATTATAATTATTGAATTTCATGTCTGAAATCTAAACAAGGTGTAAAATTTGAGGATTGAGATGACTTCATGTGTTGTATGAATCTTTTTTTTTTTAAGTAGAGAAGTATATGAAACATCGATGAAAATGCGAATGACCTCTCGGTTACCTTGTATGCTTGGTTGGAACACGTTGCAGAGAGAACGCAAAATAGTGCCGTCTCGGCAGTTTGCACTGGATTGGTTTCCTTAAATCAAAATTATGCACCATAATTGTATGACTCGGATTTATGTAGGGAAAGATTTAAGAGTAGCATCAAACGGCTTTGGAAGAACCTAAATAAAAACATTCTTCATTGATTCTAAATCAGGTTGACACCATTTACTACTCAAATCAAAATCCATCTTGTCATATATATTATTGACAAATGAATAATTGCAAATCTTAGCTTTCAAACTGTGTTTGTAAGCAGGAAATCTTCTCTTAAGGCCTATTTTGATAATATAGTTTTAAAGAGAAAGTAAGGTATATTAAAAAAAAACTATGATATGGAAAATTATAAACTGTTTAACTGTAACAGAATCCAAAGTTCAATACTATAATTTTTTCTATTGATTTTCAAAACTCCACTCCTAATTCCTAATCTATTAAAGATCTTCCTCTTCACAACCTGCTCTCCTCCTGGTCTCATACTGATCAACACAGAGTCATAATCTGATCCAAACCTCACCCAAACCCACGGGACTCGTACACGAGTATTGCCAAGTGAGCATCCCGCTTTTAGTCGCATGAGTAATTATCCGAACTGAAAATAAATACACAAGCAAACACGAACAATTGGAAACAAGGTGACGTTGCGTCCGTCGTCAATACGTGCCAAGGCGACGAGATACCGATGATCTAGCTCGCGGGCATCGAAAGCGGCGACGCCCGGTCCGCGCGCTCGTAGCCAGGGACGAGGGGCTCGCACAGACGCAACATCGCCTTTTTTTCTTTTTTTTTTATTTATCAAAAACTGCTGCAGACTTTGATAACCGGAGGTGGTGTAGAAATTTCATGATAAAATGAACTAGCCCAAAATAGATCAAAATTTCTATTTTGAACTTATCAATTTTCTGTGCGCTTGTGCTGGCATAAAAATTGGAAAATTGTTTGATCCAAGAGACAGACCAGGGCTTTAGAGAAAAGAAAAATAGCTCCATACAATAATAAAATAACTTGTATACATGATACACAGTCTGAGTCCCCGAGATAGCTCATCCATACTATTTCACTGGATCCAAACTCTCGACCCACAACCCACATTTTATTGAGATAATACTATAATATCCAAATACATATGTGGTTTTTAAATACCATGGATTTTAGATACTTCAGCACCGAAACATTCCCTTAATCTTATTTTCCTTCTACGGTTCATAGTACAAGATAACTTTGAACATAGTATAATTAACGAGCACACTTACAAGAAACCATCAAGAGATATTATTGACAAAAGAACATCATAATAAAAAAAACAAAGCCCAAACGAGTGCACACTAACCACGTCGCTTATTCTAGTACGGGGAGAGCACTTATCACACATCGCGTCCACACACACACACACACACGTCTCAAGCTTACATTTCTCAAATTGTTCCTTCCGTCTCCTGCCCGCGAAGCTCTGGACCTGTCGATGTAGGCTGCAAGGTCTCCGATTCACGATGGCCGCCGCCGGTGAGCGACGTGACGGCCTCGCGCGCCTTGGCCACGGCCTGCCCGGGCGCCGACACGTGCTGCGCCACCGTGCTCCCGACCCCGTCCTTGCGCCGCTGCACCGCGCCGGCGATCGCCTCGCTCAGTGCCCGATCCTCCTCCCCCGGCCGCAGCTTCTCGGCTATGTACCCCGTCATGGTGACCCCCTTGTCCTGCCCGCCCTCGGCCTGGCTGCCGACGCCGGGGGTGGCGGTGCCGGCCGAGTGCGTGGCCTGCTGCACCTTGCCCGCCACGGCCGAGCCGACGCCGGCGACCTTGTCGTACATCGCGGTAGCCAGCTTCTTGCTGTACTCCGTGGTGCCCGCCGCCGCCGACTTGATCTTTTCCGTGTAGGTGGCGCCGCCACTGGAGGCGGCGCCGTTTGTCAGGTCGGCGCTCGACTCTTTCCATTCCTCCGTGTCCGACACTGGCATTGCTACTTTGGGCTCTTCCCGTCTCCCGGCGCCGACCGGTGGCTGGTCGGAGACATTGACAGACTCAAACGCTTGGACAACAGGAGTCATGCCTACGTCCTCGCCACCTACATATGTCCAGGTATCGCACCAATTTAGTTATGGAAATGCGCCATTGTGACACAGGCAAATGGCATATCCATCATATATGATGTGTTGTACCTCGAGGCACCGGAGTTGTCGTCCGTGGCGCAGCCGGGTCCTCAACGACCGGGACACCGAGATCGCCGAGCCGCATCCTCGGGGCATCCTCACCCTCCACCTCCTGCACGGCCGGTATCCTTGTCGACTCATACACTACAATTGACGACCACAGCCAGTAAGACTCAAAAGCCTCGGAACAATATAAAGACGCGTTTGGCCCGGCTTCAGCTTTTGTGAGCAACTGAAGCATGCATAGATAAGCCACGCCGGATGCGCTCTGTATTGTAGCACTTACTGGGCGCGCCGTGGACCTCGGGATCGGGTTCCAGGATGGGCTTGTCCTCGACGTCCCCCTGGTACCCTCCCGTCTCCAACTCTGCCTCCTCCTCCTCACTGCTGCTGCTGGTGCCACCGCCGTGCTCGTCGCCGGCGGCATCGCCGTGGTGACCATGCCCGTGGCTGGCGATGGTGTTCTTGATCTTCTTCACCTTCTCCTTCACCTTCTTCAGCACCGGCTTGTGCTGCTTCTCGTCATGCTGCTGCTGCTCTTCTTTGCCTGCACACCAAACCATGCAAAACGTAACGTGTCGAGTGCCACCAACCAACCGATCGAACAAAGTGCAAAATTTTACCGATGTCTCGGAGGCCGACGTCTTCGGGGACGTGCTTGTGCATCACCATGGATGTTGCGTCCATTGTTGTTGCAAGCTTTCTTGTTTTGTTAGGAGTTTGAAATGGTGAGAAGCGAGAGGCATCGGGTTATAACTTATAATAAGGGGGTCAGGTTAAAGGGGTGGTTGCCAACTCAGTGCACACGTGGCGGGCTACAGAGAAGGAGCTGACGCGTGGCGGTTTCTTCGTGTCGTGACGAGGTTGGGGCGAAGAGGCTGGAAGGTTGGCTAACGTTTGTGTTGCGCTACTATTTGTAAAAGGGGTTCAGGTGTGACGTGGTAGATCGTCCGGGGATGGCTAATTGGCTACCGCGTCAGTCTTTGGTCGGTCAAATTTTTTTTTTTTTTTTAAAAAAGAAAAGCGTGTTTTATACAAGGCCGCCTTACCCTGGCTTGGGCCGGTAGTGCCTTACGGGCCCAGACCCACTGTAGTCCGACCTAGGCCTTTACTTATCTCAGGCCCGTTCAGCTTATGAGCCCCTCTTTATTGCTACATTTGTTTAGCAAACTTACTAGCATAAACCCCCATGCATGAGTTGCTGCGTGCATTGTAACAATCCATTGTTCCAGCATAAAAATTGGAAGATATTATATTAAATAAAAAAAATAAAATTTAATAATTTGATTTGGAAAAAGAATATTTTGGCCTTGAGATAAACAAAGAGGATCTCAATAATTTAAAGTGAAGTTTAAGTAGTGGATTTAATAATAAAAAAATATGTGTAGAGAAGAACATATGATTGAAAGATCAAAATTGTATGAGAAATAATTCAATAACTATAAAAAGAGTGATATCTAAGATTAAGAAATCGTAAAAATACCTCTGTGAGTAGCGTGACGGCGGTTGCAATGGTACCCACAAAAATTAAGTTGTTCTCCTAATTTTTATTTTAGGGCGGGAGAATCAGGGCAAATAGACGATGATAGAATGATATAGGCATGGCATGACACGGGTGGCGACAGGCACGGAAAGGGTATAGGCTTGAAAGTTGAAAGCAGGGGTATTCTGTTGGAACGGCAATTCGATGAATTAAAGATTGTTTAATTACAAGGGAAGGATACAGGCTTGAAAGAGGGCGAGACACTGTTGTCTAGTGCTTTTCAACCTTTTATATCAGTTTTTATTCTCAATATTAAATAAAACTACTCATAAGTTCTCTTATCGATTAAATACTATTTAATACTTGTTTAACAAAATTGACCATTTATCATGAACAACTAGGAAAAAATCTACCTAAATTAGAAATATGATAAGTTATTTTTGTTTCGTCGAGAAGATCTCTTTTCCGGGAAATTGGCTCTCTTTTTCGTGGTGCGGGCGTGCCAGTATACATAAGTATACAAATAAAGGAGTAGAGAATGTACAATCTTAAGAAACACTGTACTTTATTAATTCTGAAAAAAATAAGTTACAAGTCCCTTTGGGATTTACAATCTCTCAATGCGCCAAAGGAAAGTACATCTTTGCTTCAGGAGATTGCATGGTTCATGGTTCCTGGTTCCTCAGGTCTTTTGAAAAACTCCTGGTTAATTACATCTGCAGAACAAGTCCACAGAAAATCTCTGATTAAGCTGTGTTGATGGTCGTCGTCTTCAAGCTTCAAAATTACTTTGCCCTTGAATGAATAAATGCAATGCGTATGCCCATGCATGCAAGTATGCAAATCCGTAGCCTCGTCAGTCTATGGTGTTATCACAAGATGTGGCCTTCGCCTCGTCGGTGCCCGGCCAGGGAGTTGTTCGGCCTCGTCGGTCGCGAACAAATGGATGCCTTTGCCTCATTAGTACCCGGCATGAATGGTGTCCGGCTTCATCAGTTACGGACAAAAAGTATGTTGCCTTTGCTTCATCAGTACCCAGCAACATGTAAATTATGGATGGATGACTTGTGATAACATCTTTGATTTCCTTAGCTTCAGGAAAAGTACATTGCATGATAGACAGCCCATTGGAATATCCATCAAGAACTTAGTAAAATTTCAACTTGATTACACAATTAGTCATTAACCCTCATTCGACTATTTGGATGAGAGTTTTTCTGACTTATAATAGGTTTAAAACTTGAAAGAATAGTTTCTGGACAAATCATCGCTTGATCATCAAAATTTGAGATCGATCAGACCGTCGGATCAGAAACCATCTTCATTGCTTGTATGTCAAGCTGAAATTCAGCAAAACAGAGCTACTTGCAATGGTTTTGGTGATATTTTGAACATCTGATCAAAGTGAAACTTGGAGGCATAGTTTCAATATGAACCTATTATTCTCCATAAAAAATTTGGGATCGATCGGACTTCTGGATGAGAAGTTATCATCGATCTTCTCCCATTAGGGCAAACTGAAACAACTCCTGGACAGAGCCTCTCTTCTGGTCAAATTCGACCTTAGAGATCTCTGATGGACATGAAATTTGGTGGAGAAGTTTCTCATAGAGTCTTCTATTCACCATAAAAATTTAGAGTCGATCGGACTTCTGGATAAGAAGTTATCATAGATCTACTTCCATGAGGACAAGCTGAAACAACTTCTGGACAGAGTCTCTCTTCTGGTCAAATTCGACCTTAGAGATCTCTGATGGATATGAAATTTGGTGGAGAAGTTTTTCATAGAGTCTTCTATTCACCATAAAAATTTGGGGTGGACACGATAGAAAGTGGAGTAGAAGGCTGCTGACCCATCAAAGCTTCAAAGGGGATCCTTCTCTTTTCCTGGTCTTCTCGGCTGGAATCTACAATGGTTGTCTCCCTCTACTCCCGAACCAAAATCAAAGGGATAAGCCAGATGTCAGTGGGAAGGCAGATTTTTCATTTGGAGCTTTGGGGTTGATCGGACTCCTGGATGAGAAGTTACCATCGATCTTCTCCCATGAGATCGCATCAGGTGAGGCTTGATCTCTGATCAAAACATGAGTATGCAAGTTTTTTGAACCGGATCAACGAGACCTGATGTCGTGTGATCAGATCGAAAGTAAGCACTTTCAGATCTTTGATCGACCGCATCAGGTGGGGCTTGATCTCTGATCAAAACATGAGTATGCAGGTTTTTGGACCGGATCAACGGGACCTGATGTCGTGTTATCAGATCGAAAGTAAGCACTTTCAGATCTTTGATCAGCCGCATCAGGTGGGGCTTGATTTCTGATCAAAACATGATTATGCAGGTTTTTGGACCGGATCAACTGGACCTGATGTCGTGTGATCAGACCGAAAGTAAGCACTTTCAGATCTTTGATCGGCCGCATCAGGTGGGGCTTGATCTCTGATCAAAACATGAGTATGCAGGTTTTTGGACCGGATCAACGGGACCTTATATCGTGTGATCAGACCGAAAGTAAGCACTTTCAGATCTTTGATCGGCCACATCAGGTGGGGCTTGATCTCTGATCAAAACATGAGTATACAGGTTTTTGGACCGGATCAGCGGGACCTTATGTCGTGTGATCAGACCGAAAGTAAGCACTTTCAGATCTTTGATCGGCCGCATCAGGTGGGGCTTGATCTCTGATTAAAACATGAGTATACAGGTTTTTGGACCGGATCAACGGGACCTTATGTCGTGTGATCAGACCGAAAGTAAGCACTTTCAGATCTTTGATCGGCCACATCAGGTGGGGCTTGATCTCTGATCAAAACATGAGTATGCAAGTTTTTGGACCGGATCAACGGAATCTGATGTCGTGTGATCAAAATATGCATGATGCATGTTTATGCAGATAAATAAGACTCACCCATGGCCATTTACCCTGCAGCTCTGCCTATCTGTCTTGCTCCTCGCGTGCCCGTCTTGCGTCTCTACGTGCCTGTCTTGCGCCTCTACGTGCTTGTGAAAAAGGTTAGCACCCCTCTCTATTTATAGAGGTTCCAGGTTGGTTACAACCATCCAACAACCAGAGATTTTTAAGGGATTTGAATTCGAGTAGGAGATATACTTCTTTATTTAAATAAAGAAAAGGATAAAAGGAGGGATTATCTCCTTTTGAATTTGAATAAGAGATATACTTTGTTACAACAGGATAAAGAGAGAGATTATCTTTTTTTTTAATTTGAAAAGGAGATATACTTTTGTTATTTAAATTATAGATAAATCCAACTCGAACTCGGGCTGCATGTCGGTTTGGCCATGTTGTTGACTAGGTTTGACCAGCGTTGACCAGGTTGAGCACGTTTGACCAGCGTTGACCACGTTTGACCAATCCAGTTTTGACCATTTTTTTGATCAGTGGAATTTTTGTCCTGATTTTTATCATTATTTTTTTCCAGCCCAAATATATATATTTTATTTTAGCTCATTTGACCGTATGAGACTTTTCTAATGAATTCAAACAATTTTTTAAAATCCTGTTTTATGTAACACTTACGATGTGACTTTGATCACCTGAAGCAGAGACAAAAAAAAAATTGCTTGATTAGTGGTTGTCTTTTCCTATTTAATTGATCATTTCCTCCCTAAAAAAAGGGTCCAACGTATCTTCCCAAAATTTGCAATTTAGTGACTATTTATAGGGGAAATACGAACAAATACACTTCATCAGGCACAATATGGGAAAAAAAATTTATGATGCTACAGGGTGTCCGTGTCAGATTTTAAAAAAAAATTAATATTATCTATATCAAACATTCAAATTTAATTTAGTCTCCATCATTCATTCCTCTTACACATTTTCCCTCCTCCTCGTGATTTCTACCTCCGCTATCACCACCACCACCTCACCTCTTCTTTTCCCCTATTAGCCACAGCTGTCGTAGCCAGCGGCACTACTCGACTACAACCCTTTTTTCGCTCCGTTTTCAGTGGTCGTCACCTCCCACCACTTTCGCTCATGTTCGGTGGAAATTAGATGAACTTTAGAGAGTTAAATCTGATAAGAGAGTTTTGATTCTACCATAGAGAAAAGTGGATATAAGATAATGAAAAAAATTACTTATCCATTAGCACGTACCAAAATTTATTTGAATATAAGTATAGTACAGATCTGTCGTCTCAGCTGCGACGGCCCAACTAGCAACCACCAACTAACTCAACAGGGCCCCAAAGGATTAAATGCCAAACATTAAGCAGGTTCAGGTTTTAGCCTAGCAACTGGGCCCTGGGCTGCTCTTGTACACTGAAAAAAAAAATTAGACCTACTAATGGAGCCATTTGTATTTTCATTTCGAACACAGTTATTTGACCAAATCATCCTGAAATAATTTGGCACTGTTACTATATAAGAGCTATTAATTGAGTCAATTTATATTTCATTTCGAACCTTGTCTATGGTAGTTTTGCGGATTGAGTATTTTTCCATAAGATTTATTTTCATGTCAGGACCTGGTGCTCTAGCCGTTTGACGACGAAGATCACATGTAAGATTATAAATTGGCACCAACTTCATAAATATTTTCTTTTTCCAGCACGGCACGTCTGGTGAAGAACCAACATCACTACATAGCAGGAATTGATTAATGAGCATGGACCATCCATACTAGTCAAATAATATCCATGCATGAATCTACAAATTACCTTACCGACGTTTCTTTCACTCCATTTGCATGGTAATGACATTACATGCTACTATTGGTTAGCCATAGATTTATATAATTTCTATGTTTAGTGAGTTATTTATTTATTTTAATTTTAAAGTTTTTTATACAAATTGTTAATAGATATTAGGCTTTTTTTTCCTTCCCAAAAGAGCGTGGAGTCAGATGACTTCAGAGCTTCGCACGCAGCTCCGCGGCTACCATTGGGTCTTCTTTCTCTTTTATTTTGATTAATTAATTGTTTCCTCTAAAGTAAAGAGATTTAGATTTATTGTCTTTCACATGGAAAAACATGAGCATTCTTTTTAAAGAGTGTGGACTGTTCGATTAAGAATCAGATATATATAAGATTGTGACAAGAAGAATTTAAGTCTCACAAGAATTTTTATGTGTCTCAAAACTGTTATATCTTCATCAATCAATTAATATATGATGAAAATTGCCTTTTTAAACATATCTTTCGTGCACTTTGACTCGAGAGACTGAGAATTGAAATCCTATAAAGGTTAGCTCGATCGCCGTCGGCCATTTATTTTCCGTAAGCGTCATTCGTTTGTATTGATGTAATCACTGTTCAATTTTACATATACTTATCCTTTTCCTTTTTTTTTTTAATTTTCATAATCTCTGTACCATCTATCAGGAATATGAATAATCTTATTTATACAATAAAATGGTAAATTTGGAGACTTCATATTGGTCTAGAAATTCTTAATTAATAGAAAGAAAAAAAGATTTATATCATATATTGGACAGACCAAAATTTATAAAGGTGTAGATCTTTTTAGGACTCCATCATGGTTACATTTCTAACTATTTATATATAAAGAGAATCTCTTTCAGAAAAATTATAATATTAATGTTTTTCTTCAATTTGCACGGAACTTTTGGCTAGTTTCATATAAATAATACTCTCTATATCTATAAAACTTTATCACTATGATATACATGTAGTTAAATTTTTTAAATTTGGATAATTGATATATTTATAAATATTTAGATTGACTACATGAAAATAATATAATTATATTTTATAAAAAATAATTTCATAATATTATAGTTTGATAATTTTTACTAACATATCATAATATAAATTATTAGTCAAAGTTTGTTTATTGGAGACCCTAAAAAATTAAGCACGGCAAATTTTTGTAGGTAAAGGTGCTTCAATTTGGCTTCAATTTGAAGCTCAGCACTAGAAACTAGAGCTTGAGGTGGAAATGGGGAAATCAAAAGGGGGAGCTTCACAAACTCTACACAAGTCGGCTTCGGTTTCTCTTCGGTCTTAAAAAAAAAAAATCAAAAATCTAGAGTTGGGGTGTTTGTTACAATGAGAAGGACCCAATACTTGAAGGACCAATGTGCAAATTTACTCAAACGCAACACAATTTCCTGCCTATATATACCTCGGACGCGCCAAGCTCCCGTGAACAACCAGACATCACACACGTAATACTTTGCAGTACTGTAGTAGTACTACTACCACTACAAGTACACTACAGAGAGTTTGTTGCAACAGTTAAAGAACGATGGGGAAGGCGGTAGTTATCATGGTGTGCGTGGTGGCGGTGGTGGTGCTGGGGGAGCTGACGGGGGAGGCCGCGGCGGCGACGTGCAACGCGGGGCAGCTGGCGGTGTGCGCGCCGGCGATCATCGGCGGGGCAACACCGTCGTCTTCGTGCTGCTCAAACCTGAAGGCGCAGCAGGGGTGCTTCTGCCAGTACGCCAAGAACCCCACCTACAGCCGCTACATCAGCAGCCCCAACGCGCGCAAGACCATCGGCTCCTGCGGTATCTCCGTCCCGCGCTGCTAGACGCGGGCAGTGCTCTGGAGAAAAAACTTATGTGAGACTCACACACTCATTAGAAACCATCGAACCGACCAGACCCGACGTTTTTAATTGAGTGGTGTGTGCTTATGAGGAGGGTCTCCGAACCCTCTAATATACTCGTTAGGAGCCATCTGGGTCGACCGGACCTGATGTTTTAATTGAGTATTGCATAGTTATGAGGTGGTTTTCACATAAGTTTTTCTTTTCCGAGTGCTCTTGCAGTTAATTAGTTACATATATGCGCTGCTTTGTACGTGGTATGTGTGTAAGAATAAGTGACGGCAACTAGGCTAGCTTTGGCTGGTTGGTTTGCTTGGCTGGTGTTTGTTTTGAGATCGATGCATGGATGTCGATCTGGTGTATTTTATGTAGGGATATCTATAATCTTCTGGTTATATAATAAAGAGCAAGTTTGATTTTTATTCTCTCTCATGCAGATTTTGCTGGTTTTGATTTTCGATTCTACACGAGTATAAATAAAGAAGGAAGGAACTGATAATGATCGGTCCTCTGACTAGGCTAGTGAGATCTTCCGTGTGTGACTATTTGGGATCGCAGAAGGTGGACTATGGTGTCGCAGAACAATATGAATACTGAATATCTAATATTTTTTACTCTACTGTGGAACCAGTTGAGTCTCTATTTCCCCTCAAAACAAAAAAGAAAAGAAAAGAAAAGGACTTAGGAAAAGAGCCCATATGAGTGTTTGGAGCAAGTTTGTAAAAGGGATGTAATTTGGCCCAATAAGGCCTTTTATCAGATTCCGGTGGATTGATCAGCCTGTCGGCCACCAACCCGCAGATCAAAAAACGGGCCAAGTGGGATGTTTTTTTGCCAACCGATGGGCCGCGCAGGAACCTGAACGATCGGATCGTTCGCACGATCCACTCCGCGCGCGGCGCGAACACAACCCTCCTCGCCGATCGGTCTGCTCGCTGCCGCGGCCGGTGCTATGTCCCGGAGCTGTGCGACGACGACGCTTCGTCTCTCCCACGGACGCACTCGTTTCCTCCCATATGTGGACGCTGGGCATACATCCCTTGGCATCCGAACGTAAGTACCACGCAACATAGTTATCTAATCCGTTCCGGTGGCGATCCTGGTTTAGCTTCCCGAACGAAACATTTCGGTACTGGTCTATTCTGGTGTTCCGTTCCGGAGTATTAAAAATATACAGTATATTTGTTCTTATATGTATATCAATTACACTTACTGTCTAATTGTGTAGGTTGGTTAATCGATACATGTCTCATGCTAGCCTCCATTACACTTGAACAAATGTCAAACACAGGCATCTTTCAACAATACCTTGGCCTTCATGGCTTGAAAAGCTGAACACTTGAACTCTAGAAGTTAGACCAAAAGCATCGATACACAAATTCGTGTTTGAACTAGATCCAATCGGGTCTACATGACTTCAAATCGAATGAACGTATAGATAGACACATGCGTGGTTGTTGACTAAACTGTGGTCATCGAGGAGTCAGGGACGCCATGGTCGTGACGCTTGCCGGTTCTAGTCGCCGAGGCGCTTGCCATTTCGCCAGGCATGGTTGTCGAGGAGGCCATCATCAGCAATGGGACGCTCGCCGGCGGCAACAGGGACTCCTGATGGTCCTCTCTCTCTAAGAACTGCCGGTAGCATGGGAAGGGAATGCTCTGATGCCGGCTAGGGTAAAGAAGCAAAAAGCCACCCTAACTTGTTTGGCCCATTGGGCTCAATTTCTTTATTGTGGATTTTCTGCTGTTGCTTGTGCACCAGTACCGGAATTCCCAAAATGATGCATTCCGGCCCGACTGACCGGAATCGACCGAAATGATCGGAATTGGACGGAATTTGTAGCGAAACGGAATGAAACCTTCTGTGTTCCGTTTTGTCTACTTGAATGGAACATTCCGGCCATTCCGGGAATAGAACAGAATTAATAACTTTGCCAGAGAATACTGATTGAAATATATGAGCTCTCAAGTTTCATGCGAGCATGTCAAGTGAGAAGATGAACACAAGGATGAACACCGTCTTCTGAGATCAAACTGTCTAGGTTTCATGTGAGCATGTCAAGTGAGGCCGTTCTGTCGTTCTGATCTACCGCGCCAACCCGCAGCGCAAAAAAAAAAAGGCCAACCTGGCTCATTTTTTGCCAACCGGCAGCACAAAAAAGGGCCAACCGGGCTGCTTTTTTTTTTTTTTTTTTTTTTTTTTTTTTTTTCCTTTTTGCCAACCGATGGCCCGCCACATGAACCTGACCACGTTTGAAACGTTAAGAAATGTTCGCACCATCGGCCGTCCCATCCACGCCGCGGCACAAACACAAACCTCCTCACCGAAGGCACGCCGCGTCGATCTCCTCTCTGCCGCGGTCGGTACCGTCTATGGCCCGGAGCCGTACGACGCCGCCGCCTTGGCATCCCAACTGTAACCACCAAAGAGCTCTGATTGAAATGTATAGAAGGCTAGATGCTTTCGAGTTTTACTTTACGCAAGTCAAGTGAAAAGAGATGAACATACTGTTCTGAGATCAAACTGTCACACTATTTTTTTTTCTCATTTCTTCTTTCTTCACCACACAATCATACGTCCGAAAATTATACAAAACGCTCTAGGGAGAGTAACTAATGCATATTACACACACCAACGGAAGGGGGGTTGGGGGGGGGGGGGGGGGGGGGGGGGGGGTGGTTGGGGTGGGCGGGTTGGGGGAGGAAAAGAATATTATTATGGATCTACATGCTGTGTATTTTGGCTGACCAACCCTACTAACCTGGGTACCTGGCCTTGCAAGCCACTGGATCTCTCTTTCATACAACTCGTCCAGTTGCTTGCCTATACAAACCCTCGGATATCTAAATCTTGTAACTAAAATTTGAGCCAACCATCACCTCAGGGAATTTTTCAGCGACCGCACCGTCATCACCAGTTGTTGCCTCTCACCTTCCACCTCTGCAAATTTCAGGCTCATCTCCGAATATCGTTCATGCAGTTCTTTCAGCTCATTCTCCATCGACTTGTTCCGTTCTTTCAGTAGGTTCAGTTCCTTAACTAACTGATCAGCATGAACTCCAAGGTTCCTATATTGATGAATCGCTAGTCATGGACCAAATACTTCTGAATTATACGGCACATGTAGCAATTAAGTTCAAGATGATCACCTTATGTCATGCCCGTTGCAGTCACCATTTGTGTCGTGCCTGCAGGTGCTTGGCAGTTCATCCCCATTTTCAGTGATGCTGGTATTGTGCTTGGTGCTTGAAATAGTACACTGATCGTCCTGCAAAACACATGATTGTAGTGTAACTTTCTAGGTACCAATGATAATAGTTAGACATTGCAAAAAGTCCCAAAAAGTCCCAAAAGCCCAATTATGTTTGATATCCCACTCTCTATGGTAGGGACCTCTATGCTTAAAAAGTATCTTCTGTCCTGATGAAAAGGGGATCGCACTGGAATAGTGGATAAAATTGAAACCATAATTTGTCTTCCCATGTGCAAAGATATGAATCATTTAGATTATGCATAGGTGGGTGCTCTATGTATGACTACAACATCACAAGATCTGCTGTATGCTAAACATGCTAACTAGATACAGAAAAGAACATTATGCCTGCAGGTTCGAATGTGAGATCACATGGCAATATTCTATGGGTTTATGCTCATTTTGTCTGGAATGCTGCAGTTGCTCCTATCTCTGTTTACATCAGACTTACTTGGGTGTTGTTGATGTGTCAAAACAAACTAGCATAAAAAAGGACTTCAAAAGACTGAAATAATGAAATTTACCTTCATGTCTGAGGTGACATCATTTTCCTTGATGCCTTCCCTGTCTTCAAGGGCACTGCTTAGCTTGAGCACCTCAATGGCAAGGTTTTCTTTCTCTGACTCGTTTGTGGATAGCAATATTTTCAAGTTCTCATACTGAAGTTTCACTGACCCAATCTCCGATTGCAATTTTCCTATTATTGCCTCCTTTTCATTCTTTGCACATTTTAAATCATTCAGCTCCTCCAAATATGTCTGCACTTGGTCCTTGAGCACTGCAACCTCTTTCTGGAGGGAAGTAATTTCAGCAGTTTTGTCCTGCAAGAGAATGTCCTTTTCACCATATGCAGATAATTCCTTATCTTTCTGTTCATTCTTTTCAGAGAGATCATCTCTCTCATTTGAAAGCTTCTCAATCTTGATTTTGAGTTGGTCAATTTCTTCTGATAGAGCACTCAACTTTGCCTCATCACATCTTTTCTGGTTCTGGAACTCATTGCTCTTGCTTTTAAGCTCCATTAACAGCCTGTCTGTCTCCTTTGACTTGAAATTTACTAGGGTCAGAAGCTGCTGAATCTTCGTCCGGTGTTGTTCTTGAACTGATTCAAGCTCTTCTTGGGCATTTTGCAGTAATTCTTCCAGCTGGCTCTTCTGCAACTGCAGTTCTGTAGCCTCTTTTCTTGCTTGCACAAGCAACCGTTCATTTGCATTGAAAGCAGAAGATACTTGTGAAGACAATGCCTTGAACTCCTCCTGAAGCCGCTCTGCGGTAGTGGCATTGTTCCATCTTGCCTTCCTCAGAGCCTCCTCAGCCTTTATAGCCCTTTGCTCTTGTTCGACCTTGGCATGCATTACTTCTTCTTGATCAGCCTCAAATCTTTTAGCCAGCACATGGAGCTCATTCTCCAGGCTCTCGACATTAGCCTCAAGATCACTTATTACAGCCAAGTGTGCTGAGCACTCATACTGCATCCTGAGCTGCTCCCTCAGTTGTGTTTGCTCGAGCCTTGAAGAAATGTCATGGTTCTCTTGCTTCAAAATCTCGTAATCAAGTGCTAATTGCTCCATTTGCATCTCCAGATCCTCACGGTCTTTCTTGTACAACTCGAGTTCATTGTTTAGTTCATCTATCTTCTTTTCAAGTTCGGATGTTGTGATGCTCTCACTCTTCTTTGCCAATGCATCCAGCATAATCTCATCTTCTTTGTCACGCTCCGAGTTTGTTTCAGATAAGTCTATCTTGGGTCCAGGATTGTGCACATTTGACAGTGCATTCTCATATTCTGCCTCCTGGGGATCCTCCTGTTCTTCCTGTTGCAAAAGTGAAATCTCTCTATTCTTTTGCTCCAGCATCTCATCGAGATCCTTCACGGCGAGAAGGAGCTCAGAATTGGATTCCTGCATTTTCTGCAGCTGCACGCGGAGATCGGCGTTTAGATTCTTCTCATGACTTAGCTCTTGTTTTAGCTCCTCAATTTGCGACCATGGATCTTCCGCTTCAGAGAGTCGCTTGCCTGAGCCATTCACATCCTGAACCGTCTTCTTCGTACCTTTGAGTGCTTCACATTCTCTTCTCAGTGTGTCCCTCTCCTCCCTCAGGCTACTCACTTCCTTGGAGAGATCCTGCCCTCGCCTACTCTCCTTCACAATTTGCTTTCTGAGAGTCTGCAACTCCATATCCGAGACATCCAATTTCCGCATCAAAGCAGCAACATCAGTTCTTAGCTTCTCAACATTGTCCTCTGTCCCACCTAACCCCGCCTCGCCTGAATTGCTGGTTGACCCATCCGTGCTTGCATCAGGAGCTGAGCTCCCGGACCAGTCACCAGAGCTGGTCAATGGGTTCCTGGGGGTGTCATTGTTGGCAAATGGCGAGAGGACACTTGTGGCGTCCTGGAGAAATGCACTGTGCATGCTTCCACTGGTTTTCGGGGTAAATCTCCCGGAGCTCCCATCCGAACCTGACACCGAAATGGCATCGAATTTATTGGAATTATGGAGCGGGCTAGTCAGCTCGATGGGCGTAGACCGGTTTCTGCTGGGCAGGAACCTCATTGCCGGCTGTTTGCTCATCACCATGCCATCCTGTGCAAGGGACAGATTTCAGCTTGTTCACAAATATTGATACAAATCACATACTACAAGCAGCAGTTTGTTCTAAAATCTCCCCCTTTTTTCCACAACCATGAGAAATTTAGATCTCAAACACAAAAAGCCACAAACATCAAATGCAAAACCCCCCCAATGATCAATCAGATAAATGTAGGCTCCCTTTTCCCCCCTTTTTCTTTAGCAATGTGCTTTCCATGCCAAAAGCTCTCTTTCCTAGCCATCACAAAATGAAACAAAGCAATGCAATGATTGTACAAAAAGGAAAAGCTCAAGAAATTCCCCAATATCCTTACTTGCATAGGGCTCATGGCATCCGCGGCCACCCTTGCCTTCTCGCCGTCCTCGTCCTCGCACCGGTTCAGCTGGCTCTGCAGTGTCCGACGCTGCGGCGGCGGCTTCACAGCTGCTGCCGGCACTACTGCCTCCCCATTCTCACTACAATCCCAGAACAACAATCAGTCACCAAACCATCCTTAGAGCACACAATTGCTACAATGGTGCGGCAATGGCCTAAATTAATCGCCACCCAACCCACCTCCCCTCATCACCACACCCACCGCCGCCACCCACCACCCGCTGGATGGTCACCTGTCACAGAAAACACCACCAAACAACCACGTCAAACAACGTCGCCGTCACAGGGTCACAAGAAAACACACACGACATTTTTAAAGGCGCGGCGACTCACATGAAGCAGCGCGCCGGAGCCGCCCTTGAGCGGCAGAGTGACGAACGACGGCTTGAACGCCTCCGCGTACTCCGCCAGGTTCACCGTCGCCTCCCCCAGCAGCGCCGCCTTGTTTGATCCCTGCGGCAACCAAACCACATTGCCCGATTAAATCGAACACTTGAGTCCTCCCTGATTGCTTAATCATTAGCTTATTACCGTCTCATAGACTAAGAATTGGTAGATCTTGTCGGCGGCGGGCTTGCCGACGGGGAGCTTGGTGGCCTCGAAGATCGGGGCTGCCCATCGACACGCGCCGTCGGCCACCGCCGCGCGCTCCGACCGCGCCGTCGGCCGGCCGACGTCCAGCGGCGTCACCACCACCATCATCGCCTCCCACCCCGGCTGCGGTACCTGCACCCAGGACCACCAAAACAAGACGTCTCATCAGCATCACATCTCACATTGGAGCAGAGATAGAAACTTTCGATTTCATGGGCCGCTCAGCCCCACCTGCGTGGCCTGGAACAGAAGCTTGAACACGGCCTTGGCTTTGCCGCCGCTGCCGCCGCGCCACCGCGAAGACTTGAACATGTCGGTGGAGCGAGACAGAGACAGAGGCTATAAAAAAGATATCTTTTTTAGTCTGTCATGCAGCAGCGGCGGTGATCGGCGTCATTGCAATGCCGGCAAGTTGCACACCGTGATGTCCAGCTTGGCATTTGCGGTGCGATGCGGTGAGGTGAGGTGGTGATTAGTTAGACTTAGACCACATGGAGCAAGAAGAGAGCAGAAAAGAAGTGGGTGAGACAGCAAGCGAGCAAAGCAAGTGCCTTTGCAGAAGCCAAACAACACAGCACAGCAGTAGTGTAGATCTAGAGAGAGGGACAGAGAGAGAAAGAAAGATTGCCTTTCTATTTCTCTCTCCTCTTCTTTGCTTCTCTCCCTCTTTCTCTGATTTGGGAGTAGTTTCGTGTAATAAAATATGAGAAGGTTCTGAACCAATAAATAAATAAAATAGAGGTCAATTAGAGGCTCATAGGCTGGCGTCCTCTTGATCTGTATTGTTTCTAGATTTGTATCCTCTCTCTCAAAATATGTATTTTTTTTATTTGAAATATTATATCGGAAATTAATATCTCAGGTTAAGGTTAATGAAAAATTTATAATTTCTGATGAGATGATCACATATTTCAATTTCTTTTTTATATCCATCTAAACTATTCAATTTCTGATTAGTTAGTTGAGATTCTAAGAAAGATAATGTCTGTTTTTCTATTTTAAAATAGAGTACCTCAATCCCTAACTTCTAAACATGCACGAAGTCTTGAGATTTTTTTTCTAACAAGACATATATCAGATAAACTTGTTTGGTTAGTTCACTAGGCATGATTAATTTTCTCAAGTATTAAGTTTGATTGTTTGGGACTTTTAGAGTTGTTTGGACAAGGTTCTAGTTATAGTTTATCTAAACATGTAATAGTATGGATTAAATAATTTTTAGACAAGTTTAGACCTTGTGTTTTTAATGAGGATGTAAATCAAAAAAATCTCTTCATTTGGGGGAGAAAGAGAGAAATTGTGGGGCTGATGGGTGGTGATCGAGTCGGGTGAGAGGTGATGCAGGTTGGCCTGCTGCTGGTGTGTGTGTGTGTGTTGCGTATATTTCACAACTGCAGAAGGGGTTGGATTGATTTGATTCTCTGTGGACCTCTTGCTAGCGATTTCTGTTTGGTTTGGGGGGGAGGGTGTTGAATTGATGAGCATATGAATGGCTTTAAATCTTCTCTCTTTTTGATACTTTAAAATCTAGCGTGTTTTGTAGAGTTATTGTTGTAGTAGTATTATGCAGTCTTAAATTGAGTAGCTTTAATTAATTTCACAGATATTTGACAAAAAGTGCACAACTTGCATCCCCATGTGTAAGTTGTTTTAAGCATTCTGCAAAGTTTCCCAAATAGAGAGTTTTGTGTAATGAGATTATAATGGAAAGCTGAAGATTAAAATAGAAGATATATATGAATTGAATTGTACATGTGAAAGAATTCAAAACTCCAAAGACAAAGTCCACCGAACTCTGTGATGTAATAAGGGTGGTAGTCTAAAGCGGTGGCAATGTATATTGGAATTATGTAAATGTTTGGTATTTATGAGATCATATTGTGAAGACATCAAGATGTGAATTAAATTCTACACTCTGCTTGACATAAAATTATGTGTGTGCGTGAATGGGAGCAACATGTCAAGTATACAACTCGATCAAATGATGTTATACAAACATGGTAGTTCAATAATATCAACTAAACAATCTCAACAATTAAAGATCGAGTAAATTTCACTGTTGGTCCCTACAACAACAAGAATTACGATTTCATTTCACTTTTTTTTAATTTTGCACTAAAAGTCCCACAACATATACAAAAATTACAACTAAAACCTTATCTATTAAACTGCACAAGTGGTATTGATAGAAAACATTTTAAAATGTAATGAAAATAATAAACATATGAAATTTTTAAAAAGAATTAAATTTCATATACATTAATGAAAATATTCTAAACCTACAAAGTACATAAGAAAAATAAAACTAAATTATGGTGTGTGTGTGTGTATATATATATATATATATATATATATATATATATATATATATATATATATATATATATATAATTCTCATCTTTTTTTTATACTCAAAAATTTTTAATGTACTTTTGTTTTGAAAAACATATTTTTTAAAAAAATAATTCATCTCAAAATTTTAATTTATGAAATGTTTTATTTATGAGTAATTATTTTAGTTATTTACTGTTTTGTTTGCTATTTTTTTAGCTTTCTATTATTTTCCATTTTTTAGTTTCTATTTTACAAGATAATTTGGAATTTCAATTATTTTATTTTATGTTTATATTATTATTTTGGTTTATTTATATTTTATTCCTTTTTACTTTTTTTGAATTATTTTGATTTTTGTTCCAAATATTTTCTCTAACTACAATAAATTTCTTATCATTTTCCTGAAATATTATGATTTTCTTAATTATAGTAAATTTTAAATATTTTTATTTACATCTTTTGTGGAAATCAGTGAATAGAGATTTGATTGTAATTCTTAACCGGATGTAGGACTTTGGATGCAAAATTGATAGAGAGGAAGATGAAATTAAAACTCTTGTGTTATAACTGAAATTACAAATGAAAGTTACTCATTAAAGATTATAAATGAAAGATCAGACCTCATCACTCTGAAGGATAAAGCCTACCAAACGTCATTCCACCTCAAACTAAAATGATTCCACATCCACCTCAAACTAAGATGTTTCCACATCCAATATATATCTAATATCTCTAGTATTTATGACATCAACACAACCAAAAAACATCATAAATTCAACAAAAGAAATTTCAAAGTCCAACTCACCAACCACCAAGAAACCAAACAGTGTTCTTTCTTGGAGGTCTGAACCAGACAGACGGGGGTGCAATGTGCTCAAAGGATCATCAGATGGTTCAGCTCTTCAGGGGAAGCTTTTGTCCATAGTGATGGCTTTGGCATCTGACAGTAAGTTGAGTTAAACTAAGGGCATCTTGACAAATTTGCCCACGCAGCAGCCAACGTGGTGTTGGCACTTTGTGCATGTGGACTTGCCTTCTCTTTTCTGCATTTACAACTTGGCAGGCCATGGCATTGGATCCGGGTCACTTTTTTTTCTAGTTTTTAATTTTTTTTATCCCATCTATTTATTCTTCATGTAAGTCTCATCACAGATATCCATACATGGTGCATCCATCTAACCATCCACTGTTCCCTCTGACTACTATTGGCTTCTTTTGTTCATTCTACATTGACAATTCTAGTAGAGTATTATTCCCCTTAATGGCACCACCAATATTATTTTCTAGGAGTTCACCAACAAAACTAAGAAAATCATTTTCTTAATAGAATTTCTTGGTTGATTTTTTTATTAAAAAAAACTAGAGTCTCCATGAGGTTTGGCTAAGCTAATGTACATGTATATATCATGCAGAAGAAAAACAAAAGTATAAATATACTGAGAGCAGGCAAACTAGAGTGTATTTAATTGGTGGCAATAAATTGATTTCAGGCAGCCATGCACACTCAATTTCAAACCTCAATTTGTTTTTTCGTCTCTCCCTTTTTTTTTTCCTTTCTAGAAGTACCATCAACTCTATTGCCATTAAAAAAATATTCAACCTTAAAACTTTTCTCTCTTTTTTTTTTCTTTTCTGTTCCTTTTTTCCCTTATTTGTTGGGCCCAACATTTTTACTCCATGCTATACTGCTGTCTTTTTTTAATTATTAATTTTGTGAGATACTACTGTGCTACTGCTGTCGGTGCTTGGCTTGGCTTATCCCTTTCCTGTACCCGGAGTCCACCTATACATATGACTGACACATTAAATTAACTCAAAACAATTAATTGCACAAAGTTAAACCAGCCATCTGGCGTCTACATTGGCGTGGCCAGATCATTATAGTGGCAAATGGAGAAAATAAAATTGATTTTTTTTGTATTGAAGTACATTAAGAAAATACAAGAGTATAATTTCATTGTAAAATAAATTTCTCTCTCGGTCCTAATTTGGTATGTAGCCAAAGTGATCAATGCAGGGAGAGAGACAGAGATAAAATCGTGATTAATATGAGTGAAGAAGGACAAGCGCATGCTGAAAAAAATGGACGATTATTTTTGTCATAAGATTGTGATTAATTCTTGTAACAAAAAAATTGGCTAAAATACTGTTTATTTTAACAGAGGAAACACTTATCTGTACATAAAAATTAAGCTTTGTAGCACTGACTTGCAAGTTCTCACTCGCAAAAGGGCCTACATGTAAGCTAGTGAGTGCAACAAACAAACTGAGAAACAACTATGTACACAAGGAGGCGGATTTGGTACAATAGACTGGTAGAGTACTCTGTAGTTACCATAGTTAGCTAGAATGTATATATACGTTCCAAAATATACATCGCTTTTAGCAAAACGCACTTAATACGACTACAAAATGTACATCACATTGCTACCAAAAAAAAGAATGCACTCTCCCATTGTTACAAAATATACTTGTTCACGTAGCAAAATGCTTCTCAATCCATTGTCTGAGTTTGATGAGTACAACAAGGACCAGATACATAGCTTGGGCTAGCTAGTTTGTTTGTATAGAGTTATGCCACACGAATTGGGTTGGGTTGCGTTGGTCCCGACAAGAGACAAGTATGGCTTGTATGCGAAGTTTGCCCAGCTATAGTTGTTTGGAGGCAAATCAATTCTAGCAGGGCATGCTTGTCTCATTCTTCATCCCCTTCAGAACTAACCAGTAAAATCTAAAATTTAATTTTACCAAAATTGCATATATTCACCACCATCCTCATTATGCTTTAGGAAGCGAATTCAGTGATAATCGGAGGATTGTCCAATCAAGCTTGACACTTTTGACCGCATCACGGAAGATCGAATCCTCATGGTTACAGTCACCAGAACGGTTCTCGTTGAAGGTTTTTCTTATATGTTTTATCGACACATAAGCTAGTTTTTTGCTCTTGATTTTGACAAATGGAGGTTACTTGCTCTGAGAGAGAGAGAGAGAGGACCTATTGCTTGCAGTTGATGAACAGGGCAGTGATGGTTTAATACTCACCGGTTCATCCTCCAAATATTTTGTCTTTCAAGGGAATGGTCATAATGGACAGCTTTAATACTTGCTATCACGCTTTTATCATCCATCACTACCCAAGCACTGTAACTGCGGACAAGATTTTATGACACTCATTGATAGACGGACTAACCCTTTAGACTTTCATGTATATGTATAGCAATTCTCATATTGTAGAGTTAGTTTCCACGACTTGTTCTGTCAAATCAGGGTTCAACGGATCAGATTGAATAACTGAAGACTGATTTGTATGGATCCACTAGTAAATAATGATAAGTCCGTAACTAATTTAGAGTTTAAATGATTTTTTTAGAAAGGACTTCAGTTCCAACTTAAAGTCATCATCATTTTAAATATTTTCAAACAAGTGTAACTAAAATGATTTTTCACGAATACTGAAGCCATTCTCCCACTTCTCAAAGAAACCAACTCCTCTCTTTTTCTTCTTTTTGACTTTTTTTTTTGCTAAACATTTTTCTTGGAATTGATCCATGAGTGCTTGTCGTTGTTGGCTAGATGTCGGATTTGTTCAACTCGTCCTGTTCTTGTTGGTTTTTTTGTAGTCAAATCTAATGGAACAAGCGAAGAAAATATTAACAGGCACCATTTTTGATGTTAAACACGGACTGTTGCTAACAAAGATGATGTTTTGCCTCTATATCCAATACAAACACCATTGTCTCTTGTAGTTGCCACGATTAGATCCTCCAAGACAAATTATTCTAATACCATCCAGGTCCGGTTAATACCCATGGAATATCGTTTGCTTTCCTATTGGATCAGGGCTTATCAGGCATCAGCGGTGGACTTTCAACATATATGAACTACCTAAGGGAGCCTACGACAAGGTCTCGTGATGTAAAATATGTTTCTCTCATGCCCATGTACTCTTTAGATGACATGGTTCATAGCTTTGTAATCTTGTTTATCCTTTTGAGCTGTTTGGATAATGATTTGTAATCTTTCTACTGTATCCATGTCTCAATCACAATGAAATTTGCTTCATTTAGGGTGTTTTGTACACATTTTGTTTGAAGATTACATGGAATTTTACTGTAATTTTAAAGAATTCTTATGTTTGACTAAAAGATCACAAATCTAAAATCTTGATATGAGATTACTCCATAACAAAGATTATGATAGTTAAAAAAAATTACAAACCTAATATGTATATCTTGTATTATGGGATTCTCATAATCTTAATGTATGGTTGTTATTAATTCGCTTTTTTTTTGTTTTGCTCCAAATATCTCCAATATATGACTATACAATAAATTTTAGCATTGGAATCCATGTTATGCCCTAATACATGGTCTATATATACTATACTATGCAGATTTTAACTAACAAACAGTGATTACAGAAAATGTTACTATATTACATCAAATATGGCAATTTAACATTCTCAATAATGATCTAATAAGATTATTAATCCTACAAAACACAGCAATTTTAAATTACATGTTATCTTATTTTAAGAAAAAATATTATAGAAAACTTTGAAGATATAGAAAATTTTGAGATTTCAGGTAATCAAAAATATGTTCTACCAAATACACCCCGGGAGCTTCATCCTAAAAAAAAAAAATTTTACTTCCGCCCAAATTCCCCAGTAGAGGCTGTTGACTTCGATCGGCGTACCATGGATAGTAACTTCCCCACAGTACGCTGTCTGTGGTACAAGTTTCACCTAAAAAAGCTGGATTTTTTAGAAATAAAAAAGTTGGATTTGGAAGTGTTTTGGAATTTTTAATCGAAAAGACACAAAGTTAAGGTGGTTTTGTCATTGTACCTCCGGAGGGCTGTAATGGAAAAATAACGGTATTTTGGTCTTAATCTCTTAAACTATCACTCATGTACGATATGTTTCCTCACGTCACCGACAACAAAATAAATAGAGTAACTCTTGTGTTTGTTATATATACACCTAGATGGATTCATATTGTCTACTATTTAGTTTAGAAGACAAGGACATTTATTTTTGTTTTGATTATTATATCAGAAATTAATGCTTGAATTAGGTAAGACAAGTAAATAATTTAGAATTTCTCGATAAATCCAGACTAAAATAGTTAAGATGACAGAAAAGTTATGACTGTCTCTTTAGATTTGGACGTGAATGCGACGGAGGCTTTAACGTTAGCAGAGCAAGTAAGGTACTGTGTAGTGAGCACTGCCATCATCGTGCTGGTCCTTCTGCTAAAACCCAAAGCTGTAAATCCTTTTCAGAGGAAAGTTCCAAATTTAATGGTTCATTGGTGTTAGATCTGTAATGGTTGGTCTCCCCGGCCGACAGTATTTTCTCTGTCTAAATTTTTAGCATCTCTAAATCAATCAGTAATTAGCTAACAATACTACCACAAATGGAATAAATATCTACTACAATCTCATTATGATTGTGTATATGATTATAAGTATTTTGGATCATTTAATCAAGTTATCAACATTCAAATAGAGAGTTTACTAAAAAATTATCTCTATTTTTCTGTAACAGTTAATTTAGAGCATCGAAATTGGAGCTAATATGACAAAAAAAATCATAACAGAGCTACCCCGAACCTGAATCCAACAAAAAAAAACACACTCTTTTCCTTTTTAACTTTTGCCATGTGCATCTACCAACACAATCACACACCCCTTCTCTAAACAAGAAGTAAACAAGAAATTTGGGTTGCTTGTCAAAGAATCAAAGCATATCTCATCACATGAACCACCACATCTATCAGCCTACAAATTTAGGTCAAACATATCCGTACGGAAACCCCTAATGGTAGTGCTTGTATCTTGCATGACATCGAGGCTGTATCGGTATTCGTGGCCTTATCTTTCCTTTACAATAAAAGATTAGTACCCCGTTACTTTTAATCGTTTGGGTCCATGCATGTTAAGTCGCTAACCTTTGCAACTGTTTGGTGTGTTTCACAATAAAAGATCTGTACAGTGCACTGCTGCTTTACTCTTTACTCTTTCACTTCTTTCTTTAAAAGCTAAAACGACTCAATTGGATTCTTATAACTGAACACTATCAAAGGGCACGATTGGTTCACTAAGCAAGATATAATATGTTAGTGGCGGATTCAGAATTTACATCTCGTGAAATTAATCGTAACTTATTTTTGTATTGTGGAGGAGTAAATTCTTTTGAAATCTTTAGAGTTTTATGCTATATTTTTTTTATGATCATGAACTAAAAGTTGATCACAGAAGATGTGACACAGTTTGTTCAGACGGATACATAAAATGTGGTATATCATAATTTGTTTAGACAAAATATGATATGAATTAAACTTTCGAAAGTCTACCACATTGAAAGAAAAGGAAAAAAAAAAATATATATTTTTCATGGAAGAGGAAAAAAAAATTTCAAGTATGTGGATTTGGGAATCTTTGGGGAAGGCGTATAGCGCAGCCGGGTAGTTCCCTCCAGCCTAACGGTCACTTTGCAACAGGCACCACCTAGTAGGTCCCGCTATATTTTTTAGTTTCTCTCTCTTTCTTTTTCTTGTATTCTTTTTTTTTTCCTTTTTTTATTTGGCTGATTGTTACTAAGAAAAGGATGTCTCAACTACGATAATTCTTTTTTTTTTTTGACCTTTTCTGATCTGCCGTTATAGGGTTGTGCAGATTAGTTTTGGAAAATGCGCATATAAAATACTAGCACAGAGACAATAATATATTCGAGATGTTTAAGGGCCATTGCCACATTGGTATTGCGTGTGTGTGTGTTTTTTTTTCGCACTTTTTTTTAGTTAGTTTAGAACACTCTGCAAGGCACATTATGCTGGTTAGTGGTTAGTAGCTTCCTAATGTTTCCCTCTACATGAGTCTCTGATGTCTGTCTGACCAACAAAGTGTTTTGAGTGTTTGTTGCAAGTATTTTTAAGAAGCAAACAATGTACATGGATGGCAGTTTCCTTCCACTCCCAATGCGAAAATTCCTGCTCATGTCAAAGGTTTCTTACACTATATTAATATTAGGTGCAGAACTAATGTTTTTTTTAAAAAAAGACAAATAGAACAAAAACAGATAAAAAGAGAAAAGATTATAGAGAAAATATGAAGTTGTTGTATTTAATATAATTGCATGATCAGAATTGACCTTGCATTTGTTATGGAATAAGAAACCTGCACATGAGCTCCATCTAAGCTATAAAACCTTTCTATATAGAAAAAAAATAAATTTAACAATTTTTTTAGAGTATGAAAGTTGACTACAATAAATACTAAGAAGACTTATACAGTGTCCGTAATGATACATACAAATAATGTAAATAATATAAGTGGTGGAATTTGACTTTAGATATAATCCGATAAATAGATATCAAATTGATTGGACTAGCAATTGATTGACAAGACAGATACTGAAATATGTTTAAATAGTCTTAAATTATTACCATTTCTGTGTTGTCGATCTGGACCTGCACATATGACTCAAGAGTCCCTCTCTGCAAGGCTATAGACCAAACTTTTTTTTTTGCCCTCTTGTGTCATGAAACATCATTAGCGTTTGATTGAATTAAACCATGCATGGGTTGTTAGCGAATTTATATCTTCCAGCTATACAAGGGGGCAGAGCAGGTAATTCGCCCAGTCCATCTCTACGTCTGCATAGTACTCTACTCTGCTAAGACATGTGGCCTCTCTGTCACTGCCTTGGTGGGCCCAAGAACTCATCAAGTGAATAACCATGGACAGGCAAAGAGTCCCTTTGAATACAGCTTCGGAGATGGTTTCATCTTTCAGTTATTGCTGCAGCGGATGTGGACCCGCTGTTGTTTAGTGAAGCATCTGCAACATACAAAAAAACATGCAAGTCAGATTGTTGAATGGAATGTTTGATTGGTGGATATTAAAAGATCTCATAATAAGAAAAAAAAAATTACTCATTTTTGATCCACTGAACGCAATACTAACAATTGGTGCTTATTTCAAATCATACCCATTTTTTGTTAATAAATAATATTTTTGATGATTTCATCGTCTCATTTTAAGATTGTATTTGACTTGACTTAAGTCGAATGAGGATTTGAATTTTAGATTTATGTTTCAAGTTGAAGTCTCTAATAAATTTAAATTCTCTCCACTAATTATAAACTTAATCTAGACCAAATCAAATAATACCTAAATAGAATAGTAAGATATCATAGTGCAATCAAAACGATGCATCAATACATCACGCGAACAAAAAGAAAGAGAGAGCAACTATTATGATGTTGGTTAGCATGATGCGTTGAAGCTGCATCTCTCATCATTTTTTATTTCCTTTCTGTCCTTTTGAACATATAAGATTCAACATAGACCCACTTGCAAACATAATTGTACTAGAATTTGACCCTAAAACATGTCATGAGCTCAAATTAAGAAACCAAAAGACTAATCAAATTACACGATCATTACATGATTACATCCATTGACCAAAATTTGTGCATTGTTTATTATAAAAAAAAAAAACCTGCATCCATGTGGTACAATTGATGCGAGCCATTAACCTTTCGGACGTGTAAAGCCATGATGCCTCATGTCTCCGGGCACTTTGACACGCGATACAGACATACAGTGCTGCAAAATGCCATGTATTGCTATACACCCATCAAGTCTACTCTTTGATCATACCTACGCGTCAGAGTGCGACTTTTAAGCTGGTTTCATGCGCAGACATACCTCTTTGTCAACTTCCAAAATAATTGTTCAAGGTCGGTGGTTTTCATGAGAAGCATTTTGGGTTTATTGGACTTAGTTTCTACTCCGACTTTCTTCCAAGAAAAACTTAATTTAGAGATCAAGTAAATGATTTTTTATAAGGATTTATTCAAAAATTGAAGCTATCTACTGAAGATAAACAGAAATTAGGTGGAGTAGTTTCTACGGCTTCTCACTCCCATCTAGCCTCCAACACCCTCTCATAAGTTCTTAAGTTGAAATTTTTATCAAATAATTTCTTAGACTTATCTAAAAATCACCTTTTTAAGCTTTACCACCACAAATACTAAAAGTTGGTTTCTTAGACAAATCACAGTTAGACTAGACAAATCACAGTTAGACCAAACAACTCCTCTGTGAGGATCAACTCATACTAAAGATTTAGTTCAGAGTCATCAAAATCATGATTCAAGTCACAGTTTCATAGACATATCACTGTTGGATAAGTCCTTTGTAAGGATCAACTCATATTTAAGATTCAGTTTAGAATTGCCAAGTCGTAATTTAGATCACAACTTCATGAGCATAT
Source organism: Pharus latifolius (assembly GCA_019359835.1). Lineage (NCBI taxonomy): Eukaryota > Viridiplantae > Streptophyta > Magnoliopsida > Poales > Poaceae > Pharus > Pharus latifolius. The sequence continues at coordinate 66,830,693 of CM033328.1, read as the reverse complement.
CACTGTTGGATAACTCTTGATTGGGATATCATGTCAGAGAGTTCTTGCATTTTCATGAAGTTGGTAAGCGGTAATTATGTAAAATCTATTTGCATTGATGTGCTAGATTTCCTTGACATGGGCAGTGAAAAAGTTGTAATTTATCAGTACTAGATTTTTATGGTTGCTCTTTCACTGCTCTAGCTTTTGCATGCCACAACCTTTTTGCAAAAGAAATGGCCCTACTAATTGGAACCTTTTTAGATTTTCTCTTAGAAGGTGACATGTTATTGTTGCTTTTATTGTTTGGTGACGATATTATGGAGAAGTTATACTTGTAGTCTGGTACTATTTTTTTGGTTTTTTTAAATGTCATTCATAAGCATAAACTTTATGTTAGCGTATCACCAATAAGTTATTAGTAAGATGTTAAATCATGGTTAGCCCGACCTAAGCGTGTAGGAACCACCAGCCGGGCCTGCATGATCTGGTTGTTTATGGACGTGTGGCCTTAAAAAACAAGTGAAGCAAAAGAAAAATAATATCTAAAATAGAAAGAATCTATGAATTAAAGAGGTTGTTCGTGTTCTTGCTGATAAGACTGACTTTTAGACATGTCTAAAATTTATCTAGAATCTTAAGAATATTTGTTTGATCTTACATGTTTGAGATTGTATTGGTTTGGTTAGAAATGGACGAGTCAGGCGTCACATGTTTAGATAAAACTTCAAATGTGATCGGGGCGCAAAGAGTGGGGCAAGGGCTTGACCCTTTTATGTTAGATGCATATCTTTTAGTTATATAAAATTTTTATCTCTTACCTCCTCTTAATTATTCATTATGTATTAGTTGGCCTTTCATATAAAATTTTCTACATCTGCTCCTAAACGTTATTCATTCAAGAATGGTCCCAAACAGCTTTTAGTACATGAAGCAAACAACCTTTAAAAACTTGCAATTTTTTTAGAAAACCAATACACACTTTCGATTACTTTTCACATTTATATCTGTCTTTGATTTGCACCTACTTACCTATCAGCACCATCCATTTAGATTTTCTAGAGATTAAGAATTTTCTAGTACGTTTAGCATTGTTCTATGGGGAAGTCTTCATACTTCATAGTTCACGTAGAGAGCTGTTGATCTGTTAGCTTGCCTTCAAGGAAGGAAAATACTCATGCATGGAAGACTTGCAGTTGGAGTTTTGCATGTGTTCTACATACACTTCTACTTCAGTACGAAGAAAAGAAGACAAAATTTTAAGCTGAAATGTACTGTGAATTGTGATTGCTCTATGGCTTTCAGTGCCGAGAATATTGTAGCGGTGCAGATAATAGTACTCATTAATTAAACTGTACAAAGAAAACTTTTAACTAAACCAGAGAGTAAAAAAAAGAGAGGTGACAGTTCAATTGGATGTATACTTGCTGCTACATTGTTGTGATCAATTTTTTCAATGCTTCCAGTTGGAAAGGTGTGGTAGTTGAAGTGGGCTGAATAAGTTTTCCCCGGTGAGAGCTTATTCACCACGGTGATCCGCTGCAGCCACAACTATAGCGGGATGACAACAATAAATTTAGGCATCTGATTATAGATTGACCGGTCTAGATTAAAGTAAGGTCTAAAAAAAATCTACCCTGACCCAGAGTATCGAATTTTGATCGGATGTTTGCTCATGTATGTAATTTGGTTGCAATTGTAGCAGATGTGTGTCCACTTTACTCGCTCTTGAGGTTAGATGTAAGGTGAAGAAAGGTGAAAAAGAAACCGAGAAATTGGTTGAAGCTGACATGTTGAAAGCAATGCTTCATTATATCTTTGACTGCAAGGAAAACCAGAACAGCTATATGTGAATCATGACTGAGATCCACTCAATAAGCATGGACAGTTCCTGAAAAGTGTGTGGCTTTGAGGAAACGATTGAAAATTCTGTAGTAATGAGCTACGGCATGATACTGAACTTGTAAGTTATGACAGAAATAGAAAATTGTACCAAGATTTTGAAGCAACTGCACTATGTGAGTAGATTGTGGTTGTATAGCATGTGACCTCTTGTATTAATACATATTAATCTGGTTAACCTCTTTCTGATTATCCATCAGGTTAACCATTTCAAGCTAACATGTACGAGTTAAAGAGTTGATATATATTGTGCCCGGACTCTTGCATGTTTACTCTTCGTGTGTTTGTATATATTCATCTTTATATGATATATATGTAGTGAATTTACTTGTTGCAAATCATGAATACTACATAGAAAGAAAATACAAATGAAGGGAATATACAAAACTAGCTGATTGTACCTTGGTATTAAAATATTTTTGATGGTAACATTGTTTGTTAGTAAGAAGTAAAGTAGAGAAAAAGAATCAAACATCTCCAACAAAAATTCAACTACTCTCGTAACTAAACCATCCTTTTCACAATAGTATCCATTTTGTTCCATGTGTTTCTAACATATAGTTATATAAACTACATGCAAACAAACAAAGTCATAGAAAAATACCAAGACAAGTCAGACACACTGATGAGTGATGAATATTCGTCCAAGAAAATCCTAGCTGTCTAACATATAAACTGCATTCAAGACCCCCTGATGCGTTTCGTTTGGTGTGGCGTCACAAACAAGTGTGATTCCAAGTAACTATCGATGTCGTCTCATCAAATGCTGCAAGAAAAAAAAGTTCTCTTCGATGGGCAAGTTCATTAATATGCAAAAACTTTATGGATTTGGCATGTTTCGTATGGTGAAGGACAGGAATCCACTGCAATCGTTATATTTCACCGGTTGAGAGTTGTCTAATCGTGTGTGACAGATAACTTAGATGGAATGCTTTTTATCAATTCAAACGATTTCGATTAAATTTTGATGTGCAAGAAATTGCTGGTTTCTTTTCTGGTGATTCGTCTTGAATATTGATTTTTCATCTAAAACTGTCATGTTTTTGACTGTTCGTGAGTAAGGCGCACTTGAATCACTTCTGTTGACAATAGGAAGAGGATTTGCTATAATCACTATGCTGCACGAGTTAAGGGCTATTTTATTGTGCAATGGATTACTCAAATCGATGGCTTTGCACCATTATAGGTGTGTGCAATAAAATTGAGATGTCCTCGAAATTGCCAATTTTTTATCTTACGGTCCATCTTAAATATCAGTTTTTCATCCAAAAATCTATTTTATAATAAAAAAAAAATGTAATTTGAGACACCAAATTCGTGTATTATATATTTATAAATTAAATATTATTTATAAAATTACCATACAATTGCATGGCACTTTAGGCTAGTTGTTCTTATTTCCATTCAGTGAACAAAACACTAATAACTTGGTAAAAAATCTTGCGTAGTAGCGGAAACTGGGCCTCTTGTGTTCGCGGGCCAAGTGGTCGTATATTATGTAGAAGTTGGGCCTCACAAATTCGTGTATTATAGCATGCTATTTGGGTCGAAGCTATCGTGTACTACTAGTCATTCTCGTTCGGAAACCCGACACTCGAAGCTTCTCCTGGAAATGTCTCCTCTCCCTCTCTCTCCGGCCACCGCCATGCCCACACCTCGCTCTCCAAGCCCCAAACCCTAATCCAGTCGAGGAGTCATGTGAGTCAAGTTTCCTACATCTCCGATGAGCACCGGCGGAGCACGCGTCCTCCCCCGCCTGGCCGTAATGGCTCCTTCGCGTCGTGGCTCCTAACCCAATCGAGGAGTCCTGGGAGTTGCCGTCGCCTACCTATCCAGCGAGAACCAGCCGCGGGGCACCGCGACCTCCTCCGCCTCGCCTTAATAGCTCCTCCGCGTCGCCTAAACCCTCCACCATGTACGATTTGGATTTTGCCCTAAGTCGAATCCTAATTGTTCCCTTCGTTTCAGTTTGGGGTGTTGAATTGGTTGTGATGCTGTCGTTGCGTTAGGGTTTCGACAGACCAGTGTCTGGGTCGGAGAGAGCGCCAACCACTGCTATGTTCTACCCAGGTTCCACCTCGACGGGGTGCTCACTGTGATCCCCAAGGTGAGGGCATCCTTGAAATTCTATTCTCACTTTGTTTGCCTCCAATTGAAGTCTGCATTTGGTATTTCTGCTGCGTTGGTGTAATTCTGGGGTCGAATTGCTTCGCTTTATGTCTAGTTCATGTGTAATGTGCAAATTGATTCTTCTGTGGGAGCTTGCATGGTGTAGTTTGTGGATTGTAGGGCTATGGGCCAAATATTTGATTTAGGGCCCTGTGATCTAGGGACATTTTGCTCTGGAATGTGAAACAGATGGAAGATGAAAGCTAGATGAGTTTTAGTGTGTCGTTGATAGCACAGAACAGTGTACTCGTGCAGAATTTTATTTATTCACCTCAGATTAAACTATGGAATGGCTGAATGATATGTAGATTCCCCCCAGGTCAGAACCAGATGATGCTGAAAGATGATCCGTTTTGTGTAGGTCATAGTGCTCTAGAATGAGGATATATGTACTACTGATGGATATGGACCTAATGTATCATCCAAACTATAGGGATCTACTCATTGTAGATTTGACCTGTCACCTGTGTATTGCTAATAGTTGTGGAGCACATTCAAGCTGGACATTTGGCCACAATGTTTTCACTATGTCCAGACATTGTGTGTTGATCCATTTAGGTTTTTGAAAAACTATCAAAAATAGAACAATCAATTATTCAAATTGGCCCATAAGTAGGGGCTTAAGTTTGCTAAAAGACTAGAAAGTCAAATAGGAGTGTAGTATGCTGTCCTCAGTAGTGACATTTGGTTAGGGTTGAACGAGTGGAGTGCTAGCTTTAAGAATCTTCTTGCAAGACCACCCTCCTCGAGTTTATTCGATTTACTATATATTACAAACAATCTCGGCAACATAGAAAGCACTGTGATATGTACTTTGGGTTTCTATGAAATTGGGTTTTCACTGCCCTTTGATCTTAAAAAAGGAAATCACTATGCTAGCCAGTTGTATGTGTACTAATATTGTGGTGTGGCTTTCTTATTTGCAGTTGAATCTAGAAACAGAACCTACATGTCCATCACCTGGAGGTTGGAAACCACTTTCAGTCTTTAACCATTGACTATATTTTTCTCTTTGAATTGGATGATGGTTGATGGCTTGACGTTTTCATTTCTTATTTTTGGGTGCCCTCTCCTGGTTATTGTGGTCGATGCTGATACTGTTAACATTAGTATTGCACAAGCTTTAATTTGGCAGATGACACATAACTACATTGTATGACCTTGAATAAAATGCAAATGAATGCATGTGTGCCCTTGCCCATAATACAATACCTGTTTCTATCTGAGATAATTGTGGGTCTATGTTGACCATTCATGCTTCCTCCATATCCTAATCTCAGTTGTTTTTTAGAAAAACTATTCATAATACTTGACAGATGACACTAGAAACTTCTGGAAAAAGTTTGGCTGGAACCAAAAGGCTTGTTTGGTGGGTTATAGCCTTCTGACTGGAAGTCATTTTCACATATTATCTTTGATCTATAGAAGATGATGTGCCCAGTGGTGGAGATAGAACTTATTGTCAATGGGATCCTTTGTATATAGACAAATTTCAGTGGATCGTTCTTCATAGTTTATTGGGATTGTATGTAAATATTTCTATGCACAAGTACTAAACCGCAAAATTTTGTATATAAACATATTAACTGGACCAAACATAGCTCTGCCATGCCTCACTGCCCTTTCCTAATTATGAGGCTAAGTTTTGTTGTACTTGTTGCAAACTTGCAATGCATGTTTTGAAACTGGTAAATTACTATGCAAAAACACCAATAAGAGTATATACATGTTGCTGTGAGTTGATTGTCCTCTTTATGTACCGAGTTATAGATTATGGATATTCTCAGATAATTTCTTAGCATGATGTGTTTCTCTTGCATTTTTTAAACCAGACAATTCCTTTTTTAAGTTAAGTGCATAAAACTTGTGTTTGAGGCTTTGAGCTAGTCTGTGATGGTGTAGGTCTAATTGGATGGGTTTAATCTGTTTGAATCTTGGGTTTGGTTAGGTTTGATGTTGGATTTCCAGTGTAATGGAAAGCTTCTCTACTTGAGTGGTTCAGTCATTTTATATTGTTTGAAAGGTCGGTTTCATTGTTTTCCTTGGGTGAATCCCAGGTTATGTACTCCTTTATTCTAATTATTGTCTTATGTTCACCACCACATTAGCCTTCCGATCTCTAACATTGGGTTCCTGCCCAGCAATTGAGTGATTTGGGACTAGGTGTACCTGTTAGGCCCAACACATGGGTACTTGGTCACAATGGGAGATAATCATCTTACTGTTCTTCCTTGTACTCATGTTGAACTGAAGTTACAGAATAATTACTTTTCAGTTGCATCCCTTATATGAAAGATGGTTGGTGGGTTCCATGCACACATGCTGTACAATTATTGGGGGTGGGGGGTGAGTCACTGAGTTGTGCTTGCTTATTTGTCAACAAAACGAATGCATATTTTTTTTTCCCTATGAGCAGTGCCCCATCGTTTAGTAGTCATTATATTGCCACACAGGCCATTGCCGCTAGTTCCTATTGCCTTCTGCAACTTATCATTTTCTTCTATATCACTAGTTTTAGCACTTTCGTACTTTGTGTGTCTTCAACTAACTAATCGTTACATGGATATACAGGTTAATAGATGGGATGTGATTTACTAGATAGTTTGTCACATGATAGATGTGGTGAGTGTAAATTGGCATGTCCTAAGTAAATGCAGTAGGGACTTCTGAATGGGCTGGCAATAATCTTGGATACAATGATGAGGACACCGATGGGCTTGGATTTGACTCTCTCTCTTCTTTTCTTCTTTTTCTTTTTGGGTCGGTTGGGGGTTGTGCTGTGTTTTCTCTTTTTTGTTTGCGTGTGTTGTCACCTGTGTTCACTTGTGCCTGTGCTTCTCTCTACCTTGTACTATGTAGAATTAGCAAAATCGTAGTCCACTCACTGTATGTCATGCTGGATTTTGGGCGGGGACTGATAACATGGGCCTTTCTTTTTTGTTTGGGGTTTGCTTTACGGAGGGTTAGACTGGTATAGAAGGACGTAATTGTTGCGTGTGTCCAGAATCCAAATTGAATGGTGTTTGGGAAAGAATTGATGGGTTATTTTGCTATGGGCTAAACATCGGTGGTCCTCACTCCCAGCCTAAAAACGTACATACTGAAATGCAAAGTGTATAAGGTTAAAGTCAGTTAAAATGTTGATGCCACAGAGCATAGTGGACTATCTCAGCATTTTATTATTGTATGGGATAATACATGTGCGTCAACATCAATATATGATGAGAGTGTTCCAACGGATCGTTCCAGATTGAAGCAACATGTTCATAGTGCAGTAGTTCTTTAAATTTTTTATGGCAAACTGTGGTAAGAAAGGTTGCTACATGCATTCTGAATGCAATTGCTGACTAACACACTACCTTTCCATCATCATTTTGCACTCCGCTTGTTATGTGCTTTATATATGTTTATTTTTGTAGCCTGGATAACTTTGCAGTTTATTGATTTTTGTCTTGTTTCCCCATTTGCTCCTATTTTATATACTCATCATCCACTTAATACTTGCTGCTTCTAATGATGTTCATAATGGGATACTTGCAGGAAATTACCCTAGTCCAAGATGGCAACCACCAAATGAATTATGATGCCTTCAGTACGCATGATTTTATGTGCAACATATGAAATGTAGCTCATTTGTTGGAACCAACTAATTCTTGCAGCACATCAACGTATATGGACTGTGTTTAGGCTAGTTTTCATTCAGGGGCTTCAAGTGGACCCTTAATGGAGTGCTAATAGCTAAAACTAGGACTTTAGCTGCCATGTTTTTTTGTTTACTGGTTTTCCTGTATGCACTGGGTGGGTCCTCATTTGAAGGACATGGATTTTGGGGTGGGGCACTATTCATAGATTTTAATTGCACTGTCAATATGCTATAGCTAATTAGCTGGAGATGCCGCCGACCTACTCCACGGTCGGGATTGTTGAACTGATGTCATTGATGGTTACTGTTGTGTTGCAATTGGGCCGACGCCTGTTGGACCGCTAGTAGGCGTCGTATGGGCTGTTAAGCAATTGATAGCTTCTGTTTCGACTGAAATAAGTGGGCCTTCACTCGGTGAAGTGGGCTATTGATGAGACTTTTGTCGTTTTGTAGTTGGGCTCTCGCTATGGGTTGTTGTGAGTTGTGACTATTCATGGACTGTACAAGTCCTAGTGAGATCGGCCTTAAGTGGGATTTTGTTGGGGCTCAAGTACGTCTATTAATATTGGGGCGTGACAGGGCCTTAAGTGGGTCCGATATTGGCATGTGAGGGCGTCAGTAGGCTGTAACTAGGCCAGAAAAAAGCTTCTCGGGCAGTTAGTGGGCCGCAACATGGTCTGAACAAAAAACTTATCATGCCGTTAGTAGACCGCTAATGGGCCATATAACTAAAGCAAATCGGGCAGTTAATGGGCCGTAAGTGGGCCTGAACAAACCAAGTGTGCTTTTTAATGGGCCGCCACTGGGCCTGTACGAAACCAAAATTGGCTTTGAATGTGCCGCGTCTGGACCTCAAAAAAATCAAACGCGTTAGGAAGAAGTCAATCTGACTAACATTAGAACCACTCCTAAAAGTTCTCAAGTGATGGGCTGAAGTTGGGCCTAGGCTTAATGGGCTGAAACGAGCTCAACTAAACCGTTTGGGCTTTTAATGGGCCGGAGCTGAGTTTTTAACGGGCCGAATTTACTCCGGAAGAAAACCGATTGGGCTTTTGGTGGGCCGCAACTGGGCCTCAACAAAACTTATTGGGCCATCATCAGTGGGCTACTAATGGGCCGTGTCTGCACTGATTCAAGCTTATTGGCACGATAATGGGCCTGACCTAAAGCTTTTCTGGGCCGTCATTGAGTCGTAACTGGGCTGCTCTAAAGCTTAATGGGCAGCGAGCAGACAATTAGTAGACCTTTATCGGCCTAAGCTCATGCACCGTCATTGGGACGCAATTGCAGTCAGTGGGACGTAAACGAGCAGTTCGGCCTAAACTAAAGCTTTATGGGTCGTCAAGCAGGCCATTAGTTGGCCACTAGCAGACAATTAGCCCTAATTCGGCTTATTGGGCGTAGTCCTTTATTGGACGTTATTGGGTTTCTTCCATTATAGGCCATCATTCGTACTAGCTGTTGTCGACCTTATGCCAAGATACAACTGCTGTGTCACAGTTTAGACTAATCTGGGCCTTTTATTGCCCCTCTTTCAACAGAAGTGATATGATGTAAGCATGCTGCTCATGTACTGCATTGTTTATTAGACTAGTGTGCTGCATCGACTAAGACGGCTTAAGTAATCACATTAAACCCAAAGCACACCTAGTCTCCTAAATAAACAAGGGCTACGAAATACAACGAATCTTACACAGGGTGGAGTAGCCCAACGTCTGATGCTTGTTTCTTTGGGACCAAGGCCATTCTATCTGCTTTTACAAGGATTGCCACTGTTCAACTGGCATAATAAAACTACACCACGTTAGCTTATATTCCAAAAATTATGAAATGAGGGGAAAACATAAATGTCTCTGACCATATCATATGAATCGGGGAAAAAATATGTAACATTTCTCCTGATTCTTGCTAATGCTGCTAATCATCAAAAGACCTGCAGTTGAGTCATCATCTAAAATACCACAACACTTTAACATTCTACCATGAATGAAAATATTCAGTCTATTCTGCAGAACTTCTGGTTGCAAGAAAACAAGGAAAATTCAGTGCAACGAAGGATTCATTTGATATACTACTTTTTCGTTGGATAAACATTAACATCATTGCATTCTTAGAGATACTGTATAATTTGGTTTACAGATAACTTGGCGGGTGCCGGTTCTTGGATGAAAAAAGCCTGCTGTAGCAGAATATATCACAATGCTTAGCTGTTTTGGACTGATTTACATCTATGGATGCTAATTAGTCCGGAAATAAGTAGCATTATGCTCTTATCCAGGAACTATTGTCAACAGGAGTTCTCCAGTTGACTACCACTTCCAGAACATACATTCAGACCTCATTCATATCCAAAGATTTGTGTAAGACCCACAAAATAAACATCAAAATGCGAGTCTATAACTTGACCATTTGATTGAAATCTAACTATAGTTCAGTTACTCACAAATAAGATAAGCATATACTCACACAATCTAACAAACAAGCAGATAAATGTGCACAAGTATCTGGAGAAGAACACCGATATATTGATATGCTATTCTGCTGTTACATTTTTCTTTTCTAAATCACCATTGTCCTTCTAACAACATGAAGGCATGAATAATTTGTCTGTGTTAGGAGCATGTATCATAATTAGAGGTCAATCTTCAAGAGCTTTAGTTAAAAATGATATCAAAGCAAAAGAAATATGACAACAGAAAATTAGCCATTCAGCACATATGTGAAGAGGCAAGTTCATGATTATTATAGAGAAATCTCTCTTTTGAGGATTTATAGTACATGAATAATTGTGTCCAAATAGATTCATAAGGACACCTTTAGTCAGTTCTCAACAATTCTTTATGACTTGTGAGAGAACGTATGCCATATAAGCAAATTATGCTGGACAGGAAACTGTAAAACCCGATGCTCCTTGCTAAAACAGCTGTTTGATTGAACTAAAAGATGCAGAAAACTCTGTTACCCAGATGAATAAAGCTCGAGAGGTGATACTGACACAGTCGATTGGAAGGTATAGGCACTGGCCAAAGTTAACTATTGAATGAAAAATACAAGCATGCAAAGGTTTTGGTGAAGTTCAATTTTTCACAGTTTGATTACTCCTGCAAAATTACAGTCCCAGATTCATGTCTGAGAACACTGAGCATATAATTTCCCAAAGGAAAACAAAGGTGAATGTTCAGTGTACATTTACAGTTTAGTTGTTTAACCAACCAGAATGAAAAACATGAAGAAATAACACAACAAGAACTGTTCTTATGTAAATCAGATAGGAACTAACGAATGAGTATCTCGAGATGTTGCTCTGTGGATAAGGGTGGCCATGGGTTGGACTGAAATGGGTTAAAAGATTTGGGTTTAGAATTAGTTGGCTTTGGGTGGGTTAAAATGGGTTGAGAAACCAAATAGGGTTGGGTTGAGTTGGCTTGGATCAGGGTGGAAAATTTTAGGTTGAAATGGGTTCAACCCAACTCTATTTGACAAAGGTTTGTTTCCTCATCTCAAGTTAGTAGAGATGAAGGTTTTTGAGTTCTCAATTATTGAAAGAAAACAATGATTCATTATGAGTTAAGCATATGCGTGACTAAATATTCAAATGACCCAAAAAACAGTGTAAGGTCCAAATGCAGAAGCTATGACCTATGTTTTCTTCTTCAAATTTCCCCAGCCAGCCAACTATCCATGCCACTTAAGAACTTTTTTTATCCATTTCAGAATTAAACCAAGTCTTTTTGTTTTTCTATTGTTGATGGATATGGCAGCTCCTAACATTTTATCAACATCCTGTTATTACAAGCAAAACACCACTTGTGTTCTGTCGATCATTAATTTGTGTCGTTCTTGCAACTGCGACCAACATCAATTTCATTATCAGTCGAATCAAAATGTAGACAAGCCCAACGTCACACGATTGGTTATAGCACAAAATCTGTAGTCCAAAACACTTGTTGAAATAGACATTTTGAGGTGAATCCATCAGTTAATCATCACTTGTCTTCACCAACTATTCAATAGCTCTTGGCCTAATGAAGGAAGGAATTATAGGACCTACAAGAACTCCCCAATTAGCAAAAGTAGAGTATCACAACAGCATGAATGGCAAAAAGAGGTGAGATGCCAAAAGGTTCTGAGCAGAACTGATGAACTTCTCCACCTATCATGTTTTTAAACAAGTGATAGTCAACCAAACACATTAAATTAAAGAATTTAGTATCACCAGCTTTGAAATAAACATGTCAAAAGTAAGTGCTAGACTAGTAACATAGATGGAAGCAGGACGAAATTAAATGGTGTTTGAATTGACAAAAAAATTATATTGTCAAAAGAAACATGGTTTTATGAACAACAGCATGTGGATAAAGGAAAAAAGAGAGAACTCTCCATTCATGTTTAAGATAGCACACATGCAAGCATTATCATCATCAACAACAACAAGTCATCCTCTGTTCAGACTTCAGAGTACAGGCCACTATATGGTGAAGTCAATGCACATCAAGGAGCTAATAACGGACAGGGGCAACAATAACTATGAACACCAAGCTTTTCTATCTAGGGATGGACTAATTGCAGGTAACAAAATCCCAGAATTCTTCTACAGATACCTTATTAACACTTTATCCACAAATTTCAGCATCAACCTAATAATCTTCTCAGTCCTCACCACACAGCTAAGGCACTGTGGGCAAATAAGCTACATGACAATAAATGGTGCACGTCATGCAGGTGCCATAGAAAAGGCCTCAATTGAAGCTCTTCAAAATGCCCAACTATTTCTATATCTGAACCACCAGATCACAAAGCAATACAATTTTCATACCACAGCATAGGAATGGATGAAACATGTTCCCCTTATGGACAACCACCATCCCGAGTGGCCACCACTATACACAGTACACAGTCAACTGGATAGCATAGTAATTTCTTTCTAAAAAAGATTAAATAGTAAAAACCCAAATTTCATGGTAACCCAAGTACATAGCAAGTGCATTCTACATTGCCACAATCATTTGCAACATATATTAAACAGAATAGCTGGAGGAGGGCAGTCTTGCAAGAAGATTCTTAAATGGTGACACTCCAGCCATTCAACCCTGACCAATATCACCACTGATGGCAGCAAACTAAACACATATTTGGCTTTCTAGTATTTTAGAAAATAAAAGCCCCCACTTATGGACCAATTTGAATATGTTCCATTTTATTAGTTTTGCCAAAAATCTAAATGGATCAACACCCGATTTGTGGACATTGTGAAAACATGGGGGCCAAACTGTCCCTGCTTGAATCTGCTCCTCAAACATCAATAAACAAGGGTCAAATTTACAATGAGTAAATCTCTACAGTTTGGACAATATGCCCATATCCATCTGTAATACATTTATCCTCATTGTAAAGCACTATAACCTACACAAAACGAACCATCTCTCAGCATCATCTGGTACTACACAGGGGAAAAAACCCACATATCATTCAGCCATTCCAGAGTTCAACCTAAGGCAAATAGATCAAATTCTGCATAATTGCACTGATATATCCCCATTACATCTGAACTCATGGCCAGAACTACACACTCAATGCCCTACTCATCTAGCTTTCATCTTCCATCTGCTTAATTTTCCAAAGAAAAATGGCCCTAGATCACAGGGCTCCAAATCAGATATTTGACCCATAACCCTAAAGTCCAAAAACTACACCATGTAGAAGAATCAACAAGGCACATTACACATGAACCACATGAATCATCTTATCATCATATGCAGTCATAGAACCAGAACAAAACGACCTCAGAATTACAACAGTGCAGCAGAAATGTCACATGCAGACACGAATTGGATGCAAACAACTTGGGAACAAAATTTTGAGGGTGTCCTCAACTTGGGGATCAAGTGAACACGTCTTCGAGGAGAAACCTTGGGAGCACCTAGTAGTAGTCGGCGTTCTCTCCAATCCAGAATCTGGCGTATCAAAACCCTAACGCCACAACAGCAGCAGCAACAGCATCGCCAAATCCTGGCCTATCGAAACCCTAACGCCACAATTGCAGAACAATAGCGTGGCCAGATCCTGGCCTACCCTAACGCCACAACAGCAACAACAGTAGCAGCATCACAACCATTTCACCACACAAACACATACGAAGAGTAGAGAACAATTAGGGTTCGAGTTAGGGAAGAATCCAAATCGTACTTGGTGGAGGCGTTTTGGTGACGCAGAGGAGCCATTACGGCGAGGCGGATGAGGTCGCAGTGCTCCGCGGGTGCTCGCCGGAGATGTAGGCGACGGAGACTTCCGTGACTCCTTGGGGTAGGGTTTGGGGCTTGGAGAGAGCGAGGTGTGGGTATGGCCCCGGAGGGGGTGGGTGGGGGGGTGTTTGGTGGTGGGGGTGTTTGAGCTTCTAGAAGGAATGGTGGTCGTGTCGCCTGGTCGCCTGGTCGGGGTACGAATGAGTAATAAAGAAATATGTTATATTTTGTGGAGACGTTACGGTGAAGCGGAGGAGCCGCCGCAACGGCAAGGCGGAGGAGGTCGCAGTGCTCCGCCGGTCCTTGCCGAAGCGATTTATGGCGGTGACCGGCGAGAGAGACGGGAGAGATGGGAGAAGATAAGAAGGTGGAAAGCTCAATAGCGGAATTGTTTTTGTTGAAACCCAGTATTGTTCAGGACCCAACTGCCCAAGACAAAAATGTCACTGCAATATCTTATTGGCACGTTGGCTCCGACCATACCTGTAATCAAGATATTGGAGTGGCATCGAGTTAAATTTTTGAAAAAATTACTTCAAATCCAGATATTTATAATGTATCATCAAAAAATCTCAGGTTTTAAAAATAATAGGACATAATATAAACTATTTTTACTTTTTTGTATTTCACCTATTTGACACAATTAGAAAAAATGAAAACTAACATATATGACCTACTAATTGCTTAAATGACTATACGCATCGCCATATTATATGCTTAAGTGGATTTATAGTTGGGACTTATCATTTTTCGCTACTCTCACTTACACATGGAAGCTGTCAGAAGGTCACCATCATTAAATGATAATATTTACACTATAGTGATCTAATATGACATCTTGTTGAGCAAAATCTTATAATAATATAGTAATGTCGACGAGTGATGTGCTCCAATATCAATGACATGTGACACTAACAATATTTTGAGCGCAAGATTGTTGATTAGTTCGCGTCAAACACCTCCAACTGACATATAGACATATCCATCATTTTTCATCATTTTCAATAGTCGTTTGATGAAAATAGATGATGTAAAAAAAACACAATAATAATTCGCATTATATTTCATTGTTCTTAAAACCCGGAATTTTGTAACAATAAGCTACATATAGTTACGGGTTAGTTGTAATATTTTTTTTTTTAATCCTCTTCACCTCGTGCTTAGGAGTTGCAAAGTTTGACATTACACTCCGATCCCCTTCCCATCGCCGTCCTCTCGCGCGCCGCGACGAGGAGAAATGTCCACGGCAGCGCACGCGCACGCGGCGGCTGCGGCGGCGATGGTGCTTCTGTGGTGCGTCCGCTTCCGCGGCGGCCTCGCCTTCCGCTCCGACACCGACAAAGGCCTCATCTTTAACGTAAACCGCTCCGCTTCTGTCTCGATTCTTCCCTCCTGTTGTTTGTGCCCGTGGAATGTAGCATTTGATCTTGGTACATGACCGCGTCTATGGTTAGGTTGGATCTTTTATTACCGTGAATCCCCACGTCTCTGTGTGTACTATTGGAATCTGGTTAATGGCACATGCCATGTTCTTGGTTAATAGATGGTGGTGTCGTTAATTGCTTTGGTTGCAAGTATTTACTAATTTATAGTTATTGTTTTAGCTGGTACTAAGCACGAATCTTGATTCCTGGGTGTGTATTATCACCAATACAGTAAAGACCAAATTGTCTCAAGGCCTGTTTTTTTGGCAGTGTTTGGGATATGCTAATTTGAACCAAACAGGTTCTTGGTTGTGGTAATTTCATCTATTGCATGGAAAGAGGTGCTATTCTACTCTGGTGATTTGTTGGATACTGTCCAGATCAATTGATGGATAACATGTTTTAGTGGTGCAACCAATACATACAGTTCACAGCCGATGTTGCTTAGTAGTACCAATGGCTGGTTTTTTGCATAGAAGATTGTTGTGAAGTCCTTTTTTGCCATTTATGTTCTGTCCGTCGTTGTGATGATTTGCTGATCGATAACCAAACTAACAAAAATAATAATAGCATTCGTACTAACAAAATCATATTGGAAAAATCATTTATCATTACAAATAGCTAATATCAGAGACAATAGATCAACACATAGTTGTAAATAGATTGTGTTTGTCACCAATGTTGAATCTTTTTCTCTTAAGCTTTCTTTATTTGGTGTGCACAGAGATTCCTATATCATTCCTCTTTTCTTTTGCAAAGCACAATTTCTTCCATTACAGGGTCAATTGTTTTTAACAAAATGTGCATAAACATCACCATGGTCTGTGCTCTAGTCTTCCCTTGAAATGAAACTATAACTTCTTGTCAACTTCAAATGGTGAAATGCTCTGCTTACTTGACATATAGATCTTGTTAAGTTAATAGGCTCCCTGCTTACTGTTGCAGGTTCATCCTGTGCTTATGCTAATAGGGTTCATTATTCTTGGGGGTGAAGGTCAGGATACTGACATTTTTCTTTTACTTCGTTAAAGGTTTTACCATGATTGGTATGTTAAACAATTCTGCCCAAGTTCTGTAATCTGTTTGCAGCCATAATGAGCTACAAAATATTGCCTTGGAGTCATGATACAAAAAAGATGGTTCATTTGCTTCTTCATGCTGTTGCTCTTGTTCTGGGTTCAGTTGGGATATATGCTGCCTTCAAGTTTCATAATGAGAGCGGAATAGATAATCTTTACAGTTTGCATTCCTGGGTTGGAATTGGAACCATCTGTCTGTATGGTATACAGGTAATCTTCATCAACCATTATCTTTTTGATATTGTGAATTCTGAGGATCGTGGGAGTTCAAAAAAAACACCATTTTGTGTGGTTAAACATAAAAAGAGCGGCCATCATAGTGCTTTATGTGATTGTTTTGCAATCGGTTTGTGTGGTTTTAGATGGCCACCTTCTTGCAAGAAGGTTATTCAGTGTGACAAAGTTGTCTTTGTTTCATCTTATCATTAAGATTTAAGAACAACTAAAACATACAATCTCTGCAAGACATCACAAATAGGTGTGCAGTTCTTCGGATTACTCTTATAACACATTGTTGACTGATATAACAGTAATTTCAGTGCTTCTCAGAATGGTGAATTGCATTTATAGTAATCCATGTATGTAATGCGCAGATCTCTTGTTACAATGGTTATTCTTTTTGCAGCAGCATGCTAGCACCCAGTATTGTTAGTTGTTAATTTTTTTTCTGGAGTTATCTTGATGTAATCATCTACTGTAAGCCCCTTATCCATATTTGAGATTACCTAGACATCTGATGTTATGATCTCATGTTCCAGTGGGTATTCGGCTTTGTTACCTTCTTCTTTGTCAGTGTTTCACCTGCACTCCGCCGTGCCATTCTCCCATGGCATGCTCGTTCTGGGCTCATCATCTATGTCCTCTCATTGCTTGCCGCGGAGCTAGGGTTTCTAGAGAAGCTCACCTTCCTCCAATCCGCTGGCCTTGGCAAGTACAGCTCAGAAGCAGTGTTGGTAAATTTCACTGGTCTTCTTGTCATACTATTAGGCGCCTCTGTTGTGCTGTATGTTACTGCTCCAGTGCACCATGAGCACACAGCATCAGCTGCAGCACACAAGTCAATGAAGCCATGAACTACACAGGTCACTGGTTCAGCTTCATTGTTCCATTTTGTTGTATTCTTGTAGGCATCTGAGGCAAGCATTCTTTTTTTCTTTTTTTCAATTTTTTCCTTTCCATTGCTGCAATTTAGTTTAGTTTTACAGGTAAATAATGACACATTTTTTTGTAAATGTTGTCCTGTTGATTAATATAATTGACAAAGCAAGATAATGGAATTTTTTCTTTTATCGGCCTTTCTTAGAAGCTTAAGGACCTTTGGATGCCAAATCTTGGTCATGAATAAATTTGGGAACTTTTGTTTGTGTGCCAGCACTTTGAAACTTATATAATTTTGTACTGTAAAGTTGATGAAGTGAGACTAGATCCACATGTCAGGGAAGCACCTAGTAGTATAAATAAAATTTCATATGTTTATAATGGCATAAAACAAGTTGTCTCAAAATTTTTTTTGTCATTTATTAATTTGTAAATGTGATGCATGCATGCCTGGGAACTGAAATAGAACATTGGGTTGATCCACTTGCCCAATCACACACACAAACAGGTTGACCAATTACAGACGAGAAAACTTTTCAACAATATGGTAAGATCTATGCCGAGAAGTTGCTAAGAATAATGCCCTCCTCATCTTTCCTAGCTGCACCACACCCCACATAGCCCTTCTCCTTCTCCTTCTTCTCCTCCGATCCATCCTTACACGCCGTCCACCGCTTCGCCCCGCGGCCACCATTCTCGCGGGTCCTCCTTGCCTTCTCCTCGCCATCCATCATCGCTTTCCGCGCCCTCTTCTCGATGCGCCGTTGGATCACGTACTCCTCCGAGATGTACACGTCCATTGCATCTAATGCTATGATTTTGCAGTGTAAGACTTTGTTCCTTGGTTTCCAACTTTTTGAAGTTTGGAAGATGGGTGATGTGAAATGAGCCGGTATTTATGGGAAGAGATGTGCTGAACCAGTGGGCATAGCCATGGTTTCGGTTCTTGAAACCGGTTACCCTTGTGTCAGATTCTGCCGACCAGGTGTCCATTACATTTGAATCCCAGGTACTTGAGCACAATAGAAGAGCATTTCTTTGAGCTCAGAGAGCAACTCTAATCTGAAGAAACCTTACATAGAAAGCTTTTTATTGGATTGATGGTGAAAATGGGTATGGTATGGACTATATGATTAAAAACAAAATATGATATTTTAGGGCTCTCTTTGATCAGTGAGGGCAACTGATACAAGCTATCCATTGTCCTAGATTGGATGCCTTGGATCCCTTCCTACCATACCTCTCAGTAAAAAATTTTTATTTGATTAGGTCCCTGTAAACTTAAAATCTCGTAGTGAAAATGGCAACTTCATGCCACCCCTTACCTAGTTGTACGTTATGTACTTTTTTTAAGGTCAATGTTCTGCCTGTACATTGCAGTATTTTTTTTTCCCGATAGCCTCCATAGGTGGTTTAGGTAACCACCCATTAGGAGTTCAAATTAATTACTCATGCTATACAAAGTACCAACAATTACAAATAAGCAAGATAGTTACCACCTACGGAGAGTAGAAATCATACGTGGCAGTATTTAAGTGTGTAGTTTTGTATTATGCATGACACTATGGCAGTACTTTCTCGACCACCGCATACAAACATTGAAACGCACTCTACGTATTTTAGAGGGGGAGCATGGATACTTAGACATCAAGATCTAAAAAGTAACCTTAAAACTTGACAATTAATGGTTTAAAAGGGTCAAACTAGTAATTTTTTACTAGTATGTTTTTGGGTTTTTATTCACACATAGTTGCTAAAAGGAGGAGTTGTACACTTTAGCGGTTTAGCCACACTAAGCTCCCCTTTATTCACTTGGTACAAGCTCTAACCACTCTTTCATGTTTTTATATTCTTAAGAAAATCTTATAATACATCTTTTTTAGGGAATTTTGGGTCCAAAGTCCAAACCCTGGGCTTTCGTTACAACGCGCAGGGAGCAGCAGATTCTGTGTACTTAACAAAAGTGCGAACCACGCAGCCTAAAAGCTGGTGTCTAAGCCGCATAGAAGCACTTTTGTTCGGGTGCGGTGACTGGCTGATGCTTTCAAACTACGTATGTACGACTTGGAAGACTAATAAGACATTTGAGTCCAAACGAATTGAAATTAACCGCCTAATTCTGGCACGAATTGTGTCAATCCGAGTACTGAAAGTATAATTTTTGTTCTCAAATGCGGATACTACTGTCCTTGCTGATGGTTTTTATGCCCAACGGTTTGGAGTCGAGTTTGACCACAAAAGACGCCACTTCACAAAACATATTTTTCCCTTAATTTATGAGATAAGGCCGGCCCAAAAAAAATTTCACCAGGTTTTATGCACCTTTTTTTTTAAAATACTTATACCATATTTTTTTAAAACACTTAATTATGAACAAATTGTAGGTTAAAAATGCTCTTCCCTTCCTTTTTTTTTTTTTCTTTCTCCCTTCTCTTTTACTCTTCTTCTTTTTTTTCCTTTTTCCCCTCCCCCTTCACTTTCTTTCTTTCTTTCCTTTTCCATCTATTCTTAGTTTTTACTTTGGTTTAGATTTCGAAAATGACGTTTGAATTGATTAAAAAAAATGTTCCTGAGTTTATATTCAACATTCAGTCACCCACCCGGAGTATGACTGAAATATTGTAGAATTTCAGTCGCTCAACTGTTAAGTGACTGAAATCCCACATAACAGTAAGCTGGGCTAGCAAAACAATTTCACAATGACATCTATTCAGTTGTTGGCCCGCTAAACGACTTAAACCCAGTCGCATTTTGTACTCAGCAATTGAAGGCTATTTTGGTTATCTTTTTAGATTTTGAGTTACTTTTAAAATTAATTTTTTAATGAATTATCTATTAAAAAAAATCGAACCAATTTCTCTCCCCATCACATTTTTATCTTCCTTATTAACTTCACCCTGTGACTCACTCGCACACAAACCCCTCCGAAGCCTTGTTGCAGCGCCACCCTAATCCATCGCTGTCGCTTCGCCGCTATCACGCTCCACTTCTCAAACCTCCCTACAGTACCTGATCCTCCCTCCGGAGCCCGTGTTACTTTCCTCGCCCGTCTCCGCGGACGCCATAATTGTGCAATTGCTTAACTCTGCTAATTGAGAGTTTTAGACCATTATCTCTTTTTTAAGTTAGTTCGTTTGACATTGCAGGGTTTTTTTTTTCAATTTCATGTATTTTGAATTGTTCGGGTCTGATTTCCAATTGAATTGACTCTAGTTTTTGAAAGAAAATTGACTCTATAGTTACAATACCAATTTTAATGGATCGTTTCTTTGCCCTGAAGAACAAAAAAAAATATCTCTCTCTATTTGTAATATTTAAAATGAACAATTTAGATTAAGGTGGACGAGAAATTTAGAAGTTTTTATGAGATGAGTAATTATCTCACTATGTATTTCATATCAATTTAAACCATTTAAATTTTGATTAAATTGTTAATAGTTTAAAAAAGACGTCCTCTATAATGTATAAGAAATAAAAAAAAATTACAAATTTGTTTGATATTGTAGAAATTTTTTCAATTTCATCTATTTTGACATTGCATAAGTTATATATTTCTTCAACTTTTTTAGAAGCAACACTAAAAATTCTAATCAGTTCTACAATCTATTCCGTGCCAATAGCAACACTAAATGAGTTTCCCTTCAAAGATCCTATAGCAACACACGGGAATACTCCTAGTTATCAGAAATTTTCGTGAGAAATGTCTAATTAGTCTCTTCAAAGTCTGAGAGACACAAAGTAGGAACATTTCCAAATCACACAACAACTCTGCAAGGAAATCGCTCCCATCTAACAACACCCACGCACTATCTCTAGTACATTGTTTTCAAATTCTTAGCGATTTTTGCAAAAAATTATACCATAAAACAACTTGCACTTACCAACCCAACTTTAGTGCATCTCGCTGCGCTTAAACTTGACAATTAGCAATTCACATGGTACCTGCAGTCAAATTTCTATTCTTCTCGGCCAGCTTTTCTTCTCGATGGGGTGTTTAAAATAGTGAAAAAATAGAGGAATTTTAGATGATTTGAGTCCTAAAAAAAATTTCTTTGTAAAGTATTCGAAAATAAAAAATGAAGTCCAACCTATTGATAATTTTTTTGTCTCTTCTTGAAAACAAAGCATATTCTTTTTCTTTCAAAATTTCTATATTTTTTCTGTGATGCATTCAAAGATCACTTTCGAACAGCTCTGGTGTTTAAATTTTATGTCGATTTCATTAGACAAGATATTCAATACGTGTATTTTTTCTATGTCTATTTTTCGATTCATGCATTTCGAACAGGTCCTTAACTGCTCAACCACTCATGCATGATGCAACACAAAAAACATATTTTATTTCAAAAAAAACAAAACTGAACATAAACATATTGCAAATTAAGAAGGTAGGTGTGCAACTGTGCATTAGTATCCAGACCGCTCACCTAATTTGTAAAAGGCACAAGACAGTTTAAAATGGATAAACACCCTGAACAGTTCAAACCATTCAGACAAGATTAGGAGATAGGAACAATCGAACAGACGGACTTGTTTGTGTGCCTTTACAGCGAGAATCTAACCACCAAACTTCAGAGAGGTGGAACATTTTTGTTGTTCTTGATGACCATCTCACCATTCTAATTGATTGTTCATATCAGAGCAAGCAAATTGACAGCGAGCAGTGGTAGTATATTGGGCAAGATAAATAAAGCTTTTAACCTGACTCATTCTTAACCTAAACCCCATGCGTGCCTCCCGTAGTTATCGAAATAGTGAAATTTCAGATAACAACAGACGATATTAACCGCCAAAATGCTGCATGATTCGTAGAAGAATCTCTTCTACAATAGCACATATTTAGCTCAACTTCACTGAAGGACGGCAACGTAGGCTCATAAGCTCGGTCTACACATTGCAACAAGTGCAACCAAACGTAAACCCTGCATCTCGAGGAGCTGTGTGTGACCGTGAGAAAAACTAGGCTAGGCCATGGCTACACTTGATTTTTTTCAGGCCAATTTTCCAGTACCTGATCTGGCCCTCTGCACTGATCCAGCCGAGCCCTTTCATTTTTTTGTCGAAGCGGACTTGGGCCAGGCATGTCAAGGCCAGCTCCGTCCTAAAACCCCAATCTGGCCTAGCCGGGCTCAAATTGCAAAAGTCTACCTTCATGGTGTTCAATATTAAAGATAATGAGGCAAATAATATCCGTCCGATCTGATTTCGTATCTATAAATTTTTAAATTCTTAAGATATGTTGTAAATTTAAGATCCAGACAATCTATGTATCTATATTCGTATCTAAATTTTATTTCTTCTATCGATATCCATCTCCTATGGATATCTAACAAATATTTAGCAAAACATATATCCATTTTGTCAAGATTACATATCTATTCTTGTTATCGGCATGTCTAAATGTTTCATTTTTTATTATAGCTGTTTGAACATCTCAATATAACTATAATAAAATCAATATAAGATCTTCTTATTTGAAATTCCCTAAATTGTAATATGCATTCTTATTGTTGATAATATCATGATTATTTTCAGTTTAATACTCACATTTGATTTGTATCCATTCTATATCTGAATCTATAATTATTCAGATCTGTATTGTATTGGTAAATATCTGACAAAAATATAAGTTAAAATACAAGATAATCACTATTCATCTGCATCTAATCCATTTTCACCCTCAGTACTATCCAATATGACCGGTGCATGGGCCTGGTCCACCGACCCCGTGCCGCTGGCTACCAACCAGATCACACTGAGTTAATGGTGGTAGACCCACTTGAAGCGACCAAACCGCTCGGATTTTTGTCAGCCAACACCTAATAATTAATGAAGAACTTAACATAAGCAGGCCGAGGTTCCCCCAACTCAAATTCGCTGTCCAATGACGCCGTCATTAGCCACGCAAGTACTAATCTTTCGTGAGTTCTAAGTTTTTACACGTAAAATGGATGGCGAATGTTTAGTTTGCTTAATTAGTTGTATGTTGATTAATTAATGACATTTTGTTTGAGGATCTGTGCTAATTTTACCTCAAGTACTGAATTGAATACCATCATTTGTCGAAAAGCCCGTGCATGCAATTATTCATGGTTGTTGCCAAAAGCGCAATCTAGTACCTCATCTTCATAGTTGAATATGTTCAATTATGGTGATTACAAACTCCCCCTACCTGGTTTATGTCCACTAGAAGTATTCGATCGGTTGATTTATCTTGAAATTTGGATTGATCTTTTATTATTTTAGATGTTATTTTAGTCATTATTACCTGTTTATTGACGAAATTCAATGACCGATGTTTTCCAATAAATTCACTTCTTGACAGTGAAAATTTACAAACTCAACATGTCATAATGTCATAATGACTTAATCCCTTTTTCAATATTAGATGCTATTTCAGTTATTTTTATGCACCCATTGAGAAAATACAATGATTGATGTTTCTAAATGGATTCATTCTCAATCAATTTAAAACATTAGACATATTTGATATCATGTACATACTTACTAATAACAATAATATTTTTATTAAACATGACAAATATTTTCAACAAAATAATACTAATAACAAACCGAATATAAGAGGTTTCATAAAAAAGAAGAAATTCATACGCAGATTCTATTGTTTCTTTTGGTCTATTGTCTATTGTACATGTAGCCACACGCGCGCGCGAGTGGACTCGGTTAAGATCTTAAGATAACAAGAAGATATCTTTGATCGTTTGCATAGTTGCTTCTGTTGCCAACAACCTCAAAAAATTTTATTCTTATTAAACCAGCCCTGTCAGTTACTGTGGTTCATATGATATCTCTCTCCCCTCTTCCCTCCAAACCTTTGTCTCTTATCTCTCTATATATATCTTCTTGGCCTAATTTTTGTAAGTCCAAAGCAAACCCTGAGCTCTTTAGAATTCTTGGTTGAGTTTTTGAGGTGTGAGAGGTGAGAACAGAGACAGAGAGAGATGGCCGACGAAACAAAGAAGATGGAGATGGAGGTAGCTCCGCCCACGCCGGAGCCGACGAAGGACATTGCCGAGGAGAAGGCCGTGGTGCCGGTGGCGCCGGTGGCGCCGGCGCTGCCGGAGAAGGAGGAGGAGGAGGAGAAGCCTGATGACTCCAAGGCCCTTGTCGTGGTAGAGAGTAAGAGCCCATATAACTCCTCGTATATGAACATACTTGTAGCCTTATAGGTATGTTCGTACTTCTTTGCTAGTATTAGTCTTCAAGATTTAGTTTTGTGTTCTGTTTATTGCTATTGATTAAACTAGCCAAAAGTCCTGTATAATTTCACAGAACATTAATACTGTAGTTTTTTTAAGGAGATTTCTCTCTCTATATAGAATCACTGTTTTTTTAACCCTTCTTTCTTTTGCCAGATGCTGAGAAGGATGCAGCTACAGATGGTTCAAACGAAAGAGGTACTACTTCATCTAACTGCAAAAGTCTCAGTTTTCGTACAAACAACTGTATGGCCTCTCGATCTGTTTGCTACAGAAGTTTACTTGTTTTTTTGGTCCATTCTTCAGATGCTTTTATTGCAAAAGTTGCGAATGAGAAGAAGATGTCACTGATCAAAGCTTGGGAGGAGAGCGAGAAGGCCAAAGCCGAGAACAAGTGAGCTTCATCAAGTGTTTTGTAGTTTCTACAGTACCATAAGTTACAAATATAAGTGTTCAAACGTCAAACCTTGCCATGAGCAATTATGCACATAATTCAAATACTATCTATCTTATGATGCACTCAAAGTGTCATAAATTGCATCGTTCAATTTGTACTTTCTTCTGTTGTACACCAAATACTCGTACAATCTATAGTAATAGCACAATGTTTGTTATCCGTTGTCTCACAGGGCGGCCAAGAGGCAGGCAAACATCACCTCGTGGGAGAACGCCAAGATAGCCGAACTGGAAGCCGACCTCAAAAAGATACACGTAAGCAAATTAATAATATAATGTCGAAGTATAAGTGGATTAATTAATACATAAAATTTAACACAGTATCACACTCAGAAATTTAGAGTTATCTTCATGCTGCAATCTATGAGAAAAATAATTATAATAATTGAACTATTTGAAAGTGAAACCAATAGAATCAAAAAAGTAGATCAGGTTATCGATTTTATCCCAAATTGAGTTATGTCATAGATCTGTTGAAGTAGAGATGTACGATAGAGTGTTGAAATATGAATAAAGTTATTCTTTTCTTAGAAGTAATATATTGATTGTTTTTTTTTTCTATCAACTTAAAATTTTAGGTCAAATGATTCCTATGAAATTTAACATATGAAACTTAAATAACATAATGTACGTAGTTAACTTGCAAAATGTGAATGTGATGCTTATGCAGGAGCAACTGGAGAGGAAGAAGGCGGAGTGCGAGGAGATGCTGAAGAACAAGGTGGCGATGCTACACAAGTTGGCGGAGGAGAAGCGGGCGGCGGTGGAGGAGAAGCGCGGCCACGACGTCGTCAAGGCGGAGGAGACGGCCGCCAAGTACCGCGCCAGGGGCGAAGCACCAAAGAAGCTGTTTGGCCTCTTCAAAAGAGCATAGGATTTTGTTTATTAGTTCCTCCACTCTTGCGGTGCAGTGTGTGTTGGGGTCACCACACATGCATACTACTGCTTCTGCTTTGGTGTGTCTTGATTTGGTATTGGGAGGTTTGGTTGGCTACTTCATGGTCATTTTGTGAAGAGATCAGTGTAAAAGTTAGGAGTTTATATTTCTGGTGGTGGGGGATAATATCTTTATTAGTTTGTTTATTATCTCTGGGGCTTCCAATATTTTTCATGTTTTTATTTTAAAGGCAGTTATAATTTTTTTTATATGTGCTTGTTGATCTTCACCTTGTAAACCTACAAATTTAACTTTGAAGTTAGATCAATTAAGGACGGTTTCCTATATTTTATCTTAAAGAACAAAAAAAAATATTTTTCTAGAGTTCTCAATTTTCAACTAAATCCAACTTAACCCGGACGACCCCACCCAAGGATGCCCTGATCTCATCCGAAGCAAAGGTGGGTGGATGCGTGTGATAGGTCGATCTACCTCACCCCGATTATATATAATTATATATTTTTAAAATGTATTAGTATAATTTATGAGTATCATTACATAATTTTAATTAGTTTTTGTAACATTTTATATTTAACTATTACTACTATTACATAGTTTTCATTAGTTAGCTTGTATATATATCTTTATTTTTGTAATAATACTTTCATAAAATTAGTTATTTGAAAATTATTTTTTATTTTGAAAAAAATTTAATCTACAAAATCTTAAAACCCAACTCGATTCGATCCGATAGATACCTATTGATTAGTCAATCCTAACCTATTCCTGCCTTGACCTAGGTGTAGATGCAAAAATCTGCTCCAATCCATTCTATTGAGAACTCTATGCCTTTCTCTCAATTTGGAATATTAGATAAAAATTAATAATACAGATCAAGATAGTTGAGAACTGAGGAGTTTTAAATTTCTTATGACCTCAATTTCTCTTTTATATCTATTTAGATATGATTTTTACGAAAGGCGACTTCTCCCTTTCTTAAGTAAGATAGATGATTCCAATTTTAGCCCTCGAATTAAACACTCATCCGAGTGTTATAACTATATTAGCTTAACCTAACCAAATAGATTAGCTTAGCCCAATTTTTTTGTTTGGCAACAAATGTAGTTAGTTTAAAATATTGTTTAGTTTGATAAATTGAGCTAAATAAAATTAATATAAAATATACATATTTGTCTTTTATTATAATAATATTTTTACATTTTTTTAATATATTATTCTGTTTATTATAGGTATTTATGAAAGATATATAGTTAGTTTAGATGAATTAGTTTATTTCACCTTTTTATTAGATTAGAATAACACAAGATTAAGAAAGTTAACTTACTTTGACTGGTTAAACTAACTCCAACTAACCTGCATATGTTTAGGGTCAAAACCCTAAGATTGTCTCCAACGCCGACTGCTCGAGCGATGTGCGCTCATTGAACTAACTGGTCGAGCGTCTCATGCAATGCGCAAGCAAATTTTGCGATGCTCGACAATGCGGTAGCCGCACAAGGGCAAGTTTGCGGGTCCCACCGAGCACACGGTGTGAAATGGCCTTATTGGAGCTGATTAAAGGCGCACGTGTGAACGTTTTGTGGGGCCCGCAAAGTTCTAACAAAATCAACACTTTACAACAAAAAACAATGATTGACAGATGTGCCTATTTTATCGCAGGATCCACGTGTCATTGACTAAACTAGCTGTAACGCATGGTCCCAAGGTATGTATGGTGGGCCCCACCACTAATGCAACACGTCAGCTTTTAAAAATTAACTCTACTCACACACTGAAACATGCGTCAATGACAAATGGGCCAGCAAGCAGTAGGTCCCACAAGTCAGCGATGGCGGACGAAAACTCAGTTGATAACAAGGCAACAGTAGTGAGTCCCACCACTGCCACGAGTTTAATTCAATTCAATTTACACGTTTAATTCAATTCAATCCAAACACCGTCATTGATTGGTGAGGCAACTGCTCGTCGGCGTCGCATGTCATTGAGAAAGATTTGGTTTTAATCCGACCGTTACAGTTCAATTTGTTTATTTTTTTCATCCAGAGTCAATGACAGGTAGATCTTATATTTTTTGGCCCACTTGTCAGTAGATATGTGTCTATAGTATTCACAGTTGGTTTTGTATTTTTAGATAATGGGACCCATCGAAGAATCTCCCAAAAAATTTTGTATTGGAGAGGGGGACTCTTAAAAAGACTAAAAGCCAAGATTTTTTGTATTGAAAATCAAAAGACTCTTCGAGAAAACTATTCACTGACATGGTGGGAAATTATTCTCATGAAGAGTCTCTTGAACAATTCTTGCATTGGATATAACCTAACCCATCTTTTAATCTCAAACCGTTCTTAGACTATCTCCAACCCTCAGGCGCTTCGTGGGGCGCTTCAGCAGAATATTCTCCAGAATATTCTGTGCCACGTGTGCAAAGCACCTCCCGAAGCACCCCCCACTCCAATGCAAGGCGCTTCGCGAGGCGCTTCACGGGGCGCTTCGCAAAACACCTTCTCAAGCGCCTCCTACTCCAATGCAAAGGCGCTTCGCGAGACGCTTCGTGTATATAATATCAACAAACATTTAAAAATCGCGTAAATGAAATTTCGATAATTCAAACATAGTAAAAACATATAGTAATTATAAATAATATCGAAAAATTGTAAATTTTTTTAAAATTTTTTTTGAATCATAACCGGGACATGAAAAAAAAATGACAAGTACTAAATAAAATTTGAATACATTCGCCCATCAACGGGCTCAAAAAAAACTACTCGTCGGTATCGTCGCCCCCGAAACGCTGCCAAATGTGGTCGATCAGATCCTATTTCAGTCGGTGATGTGTTGGCCGAGCGCGGATCGCTTCATTTCGAGCTAACATCTGTTGAAAGCTTGGTGGAGCACTGGCGTGGATAGGTGGCGGCGTTACGGTAGATGTCCCCCCAGTATCGTAGGATACATCCATCGGGTCATGACAGTGCCGCTCATCCTCGATTATCATGTTATGAAGGACGACACACGCTTTCATAATATTGGCAAGGGTTTTTCGTCGCCAAGATCGCCCGGGGCCGCGAACAATAGCGAATCGGCTTTGCAAGACCCCGAAAGCTCGCTCCACATCTTTTCTTGCCCCTTCTTGTTGTTGTGCAAACAACCTGAGTTTTTCTGTTTGGGGTAAGGGTACAGTCTTCACGAAAACAGCCCATTCGGGATAAATACCGTCTGCCAGGTAGTACCCCATATTGTACTCTGTCCCATTAACATAGTATTGGACAGTAGGAGATCGACCGGCCAACTCAGCAGTAAAAAGGGGGGATTGGTTCAGCACATTGATGTCGTTGTTTGATCCCGCGACACCAAAGAAGGCATGCCATATCCAAAGGTCTTTGGACGCAACCGCTTCAAGTATGATTGTAGGGACTCCTTGATCACCACGGGTGAATTGGCCCTTCCATGCAACGGGGCAATTGCGCCATTGCCAGTGCATGCAATCGATGCTTCCCAGCATTCCTGGGAACCCCCGATCCTCCCCTTCCTGGAGCAGACGCCGGAGGTCGTCGGCAGTAGGTTTACGGAGATACTCTTCCCCGAATCGATCGACGATTCCTTCAGCAAAAAGCTCCAGGCACTCGACGGCCGTCGACTCTCCGATGCGCACGTACTCATCGACAGCATCAGCCGGGGAGCCGTAGCACAACATTCGCAATGCCGCGGTGCATTTCTGCAGGGGAGATAGCCCCCTTCGAAGAAGGGCATCTGTCCTCTCAGTGAAGTAGGGGGACCACTCCCCAAGACTTTGAACAATTCGCAGGAAGAGGGGTCTCCCCATTCGGAACCGTCTGCGAAACAGGTACCCGGGGTAGATGGGTACGTCGGCGAAGTAGTCCGCAAACAGACGGTTATGACCGCCTTCGCGATCTGTTTCGATGTATCTTCGGGCGCCTCGGTGGCGGCGTGAGGTACCAGCATTTGTGCTAGCCTCCGTAAACGCCCTCTGTACGAACCCCGCCACAAAGTCTTCGATTTGCTCAAAGGCTTCATTCTCGGCACTGCTTGTGCTTGAACTGGACGACATTTTTTTGGACAAGGTAAGATCTGTATGTGGTTAAGAAACAAAGCTCTCAGTTGTGTAGATGATATCACTGAAATTGTGATAAATGATGGCATCAGGGCTTCGAATATATAGGGAGAGAAGCACATCGATCACATGCGCAGGTTCGAATGGCCAAAATCCAAAAGTATGGATCACATGCGTCGGTTCCAAAGGATAAAATCCAAAGCATCGATCACATGCGCCGGTTCCAACGGCTAAAATCCAAAAGTATGGATCACATGCGTCGGTTCCAACTGATAAAATCGAAAGCATCGATCACATGCGCCGGTTCCAACGGCTAAAATCCAAAAGTATGGATCACATGCGTCGGTTCCAACTGATAAAATCGAAAGCATCGATCACATGCGCCGGTTCCAACGGCTAAAATCCAAAAGTATGGATCACATGCGTCGGTTCCAACTGATAAAATCCAAAGCATCGATCACATGCGCCGGTTCCAACGGCTAAAATCCAAAAGTATGGATCACATGCGTCGGTTCCAACTGATAAAATCGAAAGCATCGATCACATGCACCGGTTCTAACGGCTAAAATCCAAAAGTATGGATCACATGTGTCGGTTCCAACTGATAAAATCGAAAGCATCGATCACATGCGCCGGTTCCAACGGCTAAAATCCAAAAGTATGGATCACATGCGTCGGTTCCAACTGATAAAATCCAAAGCATCGATCACATGCGCCGGTTCCAACGGCTAAAATCCAAAAGTATCAATCACATGCGTCGCTTCCAACGGCTCAAATCTGGAACCGGCGCATGTGATCGATTCTTTTGGATTTTAGCCGTTGGAACCGGCGCATGTGATCGATGCTTTCGATTTTATCAGTTGGAACCGACGCATGTGATCCATACTTTTGGATTTTAGCCGTTGGAACCGGCGCATGTGATCGATGCTTTCGATTTTATCAGTTGGAACCGACGCATGTGATCCATACTTTTGGATTTTAGCCGTTGGAACCGGCGCATGTGATCGATGCTTTCGATTTTATCAGTTGGAACCGACGCATGTGATCCATACTTTTGGATTTTAGCCGTTGGAACCGGCGCATGTGATCGATTCTTTTGGATTTTAGCCGTTGGAACAGTTAGTACAAGTAAATACGAAACAATTGCAACAGTTAAATCAAAAACAACCTTAATTAATAGTGCAAGTGAAACGTTACAAACGAAAGATACATCGAAAGGCCTAATCCTTGTTGTTAAGCATTTTGGTCGCGTACTCTAATGCGGCTGTATGCGCCGCCAAACGGGCCTCAGAGAAATTGGATGTGTCCATGGACACCAGTTTCGTCAATGACCTTAGACATGACGCCTTCTCTCTTCGTTTGCTCACTTCATCCAAATATCCGGCTGCAGCGATGGCGTCTCGGCCCATATCATCTGATGTTTCGCCCAGTTTGCTCTTATCCTTCCGTTTCTGCTTGGCCGCGTCCCGCCCACTCGGTCGTGGAAGCTCGACGGGGTCATCGTCGTTGGTCGATGACGACGTGTGTCTGCCTTCTTCGCTGAGGCGACTCCGTTTCGACGAATCCAAGTAGCTGTGGCACCATTTCGGCTGACCATGTACGGCATTCCACCAATGCTCCAGGATGAACACCTGACCCGCCTCCTGCTTGTACATATCGCGTGCTTGCGACATCAGCTGGTCATCGGAACGACCGCTGGCGTAGGCATCGCGCAACCTGCAGTAGATACCATTGAACTGAACAATTTTCTTATTGCTCTTTTGCCAATGGTCTTTACAGTGCCTGATGTCTCGTCTACGGTCGGGAGGACTGCTCTCATTGTACGACGCAGCCACCCTCGCCCAGTACTGGTCAAATTTTTGATTGTTCCCACCGACCGGGTCGAGAGAGTTATTAAGCCATGCACTGATCTGGAGGAGGAAAAATTTAAATTGAATAACACACTGTGCAACAACAAATTATGTAATTTATATGAGCACTCACAAGTCGCATGTCGTCCTGTTGGGACCAGAGCATTCGTTTGCGCCGTGCTCCAGTGGTTCGTTCGCCTTTGCCCGCGTTGTCGTCGTCCGTCAGAACGACCGCAGCCGTGCTATGTGGACTGCCTGTTTCTGATACGGATGTCGAGCGAGATCTGGCTCTCGGTGCTTCGGGTGGCGACGGTTCTGCACACATGCTCGGAACTCCAACAAAATGAGGATTTTGGCCGTAAGAGCCGTAGGGGGCTTGCCCGTATGTCTGTGAATATGGATATGGTTGGCCGTATGGAGGGGGTTGAGGGAACGGTTGATAGTACATCGGGTATGGTCGGGGAGGGGCCTGAGAACTGGGCGGATTTTGGCTGTTTGGCGGGTTGGAGTTGTCGTCATCTTCGTTTGGTTCCCCAAACCAGTTAACGTAACCACCGGGGGGATTGTTGGCCATCGAAAAAAATTTCGGAAAATATCGGATGAGCTAAAGAGGGCTGAATGTGAGGTTTTGATTTTTGCTGTTGTCCAAATGAGCTGAAACATGCTCCTATTTATAGCCACAGGGTCACAGGATTTATCAGGATTTTTCTGTAATTTTTTGTGATTTTTTTGGATTTTTTAATGAATTTTTTACTTCCAACGGCTCTATTTAAATGGTTAAATATCAAACGGTTATTTTTTTACTCGCTGACATGTGGGACCGGGCCTCCAACGGTCAAATATTTTAAAACATTTGTGAAATAGTCACTGACATGCGGGCCACTTATTTCCCAGGCCCACACGTCATTGGAAGGGGGGTAATTAATTGGGTGCACGTGGAACGAGCGGATTCAGTAATTAAATCACGGCATTTACTCTCTCACCCGCCATCCAGTGGCTGACACATGGACCCCACGTGCCCAACGTCCCCACTTGTCAGCCGAAACTTCCCGCGGGTGCACCCTCGCCTGAGGCCGCGCGTGGGGCCCACAAAACGCGTGGCGACGCGTCCCGGGCCACTCCAACGCGAACGCGTGGCGATGCGAGGCGTCCCGGGCCCACCTGTCAGCGCGATTTCGAGAGTTGCTTCGCCAGGCGTTCCATTTCTCCCGTCGCGAATTTTTTAATATTTTTTCGGCGTGGGACCCGCTTGTCAGCGCGTCGAAGCAGCGGGATTGGAGAAAGCCTTAAAAGCTAGGACCACGTTATAAATGCGACAAATTCTGGAATATAATTAAAAAATATATACGAGGACCAAAATACAAATCTCCCTTCGGTTTCGAAAAATCGGCTTCGACCAAAGGCACCCCCACACATCCTAAAATCAAAACCCACCAAAATAGTGAAAAACATAGGAACCCTAGATCTCGCGCCTCGCACTTCCCATCTCTAAAACCCTAGATCCCGCCATGCACCACCCCAGAGGAAGGTACCCACCCGGCTACGGCAACGGCGGCGGTGCTGGAAACCCCAACAACTACGGCTGGAGCCCACAGCAGCAGTATAATCACCAGCAGCCGCAGCACCAGTACGCGCAGAGGAACTCCTCCTGGCAGCAGCAGTGGCTGCGGCGTGACCAGGCCGCCGCCGCCTCGGCTCCCGGCGAGGCGGCGGCGAGGGCAGCGCCGCAGCACGACGCCGTCGGCTCGAGGTATGGAATTTAAGAACCACTTGTAGGGTTGTAGTTACTGCTAGGATTTGTGCTTTATGGGTAGAGCTTTAGAGCACATAACCATTGGAGCATTGTAGTGTGAGGCGCACGAGTGCCGCGTATGTGAATGTGTCGAAGTTTATCAACCTTATGGTTAGATCCATGTGACTGACAGGAGAGAAATATGATTTTACTACCGAGTCTTTGGGATTCTTACTAGCCACCGGTGTGCATGTATATTTCAGGCACTTGTGCCTTACTACCCTTGCTTGCGCGCCTTCGGATTCCATTGCATTTATATACACCAGTGTGACATGTTACCATTTCGTTTGACTGCTCCTGTTGTTATTTATATGATTGAGATAATTGCTTGGTATAGTGCTCGGCTGTAAGGTGAACAGTGATATGCTTTTGAATGCATCTACTAACATTTTTTAATAAGCTCTCCTCTGGTCATTTCAGTTCTCAAGATTGGAAGGCACAACTGAAGATGCCAGCTCCAGATTCACGCTATAAGACAGAGGTAAAGTGTTTCTTTTATCCTGTAATGTGTATGCAGGCATGCAACTGTACGTTTGGGCAATTTCCCATGTTTGCAGAAATAACTAAGGAACGTTTTCATGCATAAATTATTGCTGAGTCCTGACTTCTGTTGCTTCTAATTACGCTTGCTTGATAAGTTTTTGATGATATTCTAGCCATTTCAAGAGAGGATACTGATGTTGTTTTTGGCAATATGTTTAATGTCGGATCCAGGATGTCACTGCAACAAAAGGCAATGAATTTGAAGATTACTTTTTAAAACGTGAACTACTTATGGGAATATATGAGAAGGGATTTGAAAGGCCATCTCCTATTCAAGAAGAAAGCATTCCGATCGCTCTGACAGGAAGTGATATTCTTGCAAGAGCGAAAAATGGAACAGGAAAGACAGCTGCATTCTGCATTCCGGCTCTTGAAAAAATTGATCCAGAGAAAAATGTCATACAAGGTGAATTCTTTACTCCTATGGTCTGAGCTAGAACTCATTATGCAAATCCTGTATTTTTATTCTTAGTATCGCAGGAAAACTAGCAACCAATGTAAATGGTCTTAGAAATGAAATTCAGTTGGTTAGGTAAGAAAAATATCACATTCGGATTCATTGGTCTCTAGAGAAACTTGACCACTATATAGTTCAGTAATCACTTATTATTGACCTGTTTAATTCTTTTGTTGTACCTTGTTCTTCTTTTGAAGGATGATGTTTATGTACTGTCAGTTGTTTAAAATCGTGGGTTAATCTACTCTACATTTATCTCTTTCTTTTCTGATGGGTTGCTCTAGTTTCTGATGCGGGTTTTCGCTTGAAATGTCTGTTTTTTTCGAATGATATGACCGAAAGTTTCTCTTTTTTTAATCTTCTGTGGTTAAAAGATCTTACGCCTGCTTTGTAAGACTCAACCCTGTGGGTTTTGTGCTTTGCTTTTCAGTGGTCATATTGGTACCAACTAGGGAACTAGCCTTGCAGACTTCACAAGTTTGCAAAGAGCTTGGGAAGTACTTGAATATTCAAATTATGGTTACTACTGGAGGAACCAGCTTGAGAGACGACATAATGCGTTTGAATCAACCTGTCCATTTACTTGCTGGGACACCTGGCCGGATACTGGATCTCACAAAGAAGGGTATTTGTGTGCTGAAAGATTGTTCGATGCTTATTATGGATGAGGTATCATGTTATAAGAACACCTACACTGTTTTTTTGCTGAACAAGCAAAAATAAGTTGAACACTTTTGTTGTGCTTCTGAAATGCTATGCATTTTTTGGCTAATATGTAGGCAGATAAGCTATTAAGTCCAGAGTTTCAGCCTTCTGTGGAGCAGCTTATTCGTTTCCTTCCGGCTAGTAGGCAGCTTTTGATGTTTTCAGCAACCTTTCCTGTAACTGTCAAAGAATTCAAGGAGAAATATCTGCCAAGGCCTTATGTTATTAATCTCATGGATGAACTAACACTGAAAGGAATCACGCAGTATTATGCTTTTGTGGAAGAACGGCAGAAAGTTCATTGCCTGAACACACTGTTCTCAAAGGTACAAGCACAGCAAAACTGTTGTCTTGTGTGTCTCTAAGCATATGCTGATATATTGTTTTATTTTATGTGGTTTTTTATCAGCTTCAAATCAATCAATCTATTATATTCTGCAACTCTGTCAATAGAGTTGAGCTTCTGGCCAAGAAAATCACAGAGCTTGGTTATTCGTGTTTCTACATTCATGCTAAAATGTTGCAAGACCATCGAAACCGAGTATTTCATGATTTTCGCAATGGTGCTTGCAGAAATCTTGTCTGCACAGGTGCTTCTCCTTTTGCTTTTCCTTGGGTGAATAGTGCATGCAATTTAGCAAGTTGTCTAAAATGCCTGTTGGTTCAGCGATCATGTTTTTCTCTATACTTTCCTATTTTCTGCAATCTGCACTTTCTTATTATCATCTTCCTTCAATGCATATACTATCCCTGTCACTTCCCTTGCATGTATGTTTTCCACTGCATAATTATTTTACTGTGGCTTTACTTGTTACTTTAAATCTGCATTGACTTTTGATACATCTGCTAATCTAATTCGCACCTATATGAGCAACCTCATGGCATACCAAAGTGCTACTGACATCAGTATATCTCTTGAAATGTACTAGATAGATTTTTTTTATAATCTTTATTAACATCAATTGTATTGTGAAGGTATCTTATTGCATGGACAAATCTGTATATTTGGGATCAACAATAAACTTCCAAAGCTAGCAAGATCTTAATCGAGAAATTTTTGGACATAAAGAAAAGTGAACACTAAATAAGATACAAGTTTGATATGTTTGTTTATGTAGGTAACTGGTTTTCTACTAGTTCTGGGGTTTTCAAATGTTGGTTTTTGCATGCTCCTATCTGGGTCCTTGGTAGTTAGAACTCAGTGCACTCATTTGCATTTTTGTAGTTTTGTTTAGTAGACTATACGATTATCATATGGATGTTCAAATCAGACATCTTACAAACACCTTTTGTGTTACATTTGGAATCTTGGGTTGACCCAAGCGTGAGGTGTGGAGATGGGAATCGACGAGATTGGAGTTGCTAACTAAATAAAAGAGTGGTTGTAGGATGGTCATCTTTAATTAATAATTTAAAAAATTGTATAAATAAGTCACCCATAGACGATGTAATAGAAATGACTCAATGGGGATAATGGCTAATTCAAACCAACTGGCATTTGTCTCACAGGTTATTTTTACATTTTTTTTCTCTAGTATGGCATGTTGCTGGGTTCATTTTCTTCCCTCTTTATATCTAGCTTGTTGTGCTGTATTGCTCCTATGATTGTCAATGGAATGTTGTAAATGTACTGCTTCTGCCCTTTTGGTCAAATGGTTGACAATTTTTTTTCTGTTGAGTATTTATTGTGACATGCTTTTGTAGATCTGTTTACTAGAGGAATTGACATCCAAGCCGTTAATGTTGTCATAAATTTTGACTTCCCCAAGACCACAGAGACGTATCTACACAGGGTAAGTTGCTTATTTGCGTCATACTATTGAATTACATGTTCTTGTTTAGTCAGCTCTTTTATCACTATGAAGTTAAAAACATGTATAGAAACTGTACAGTATATATATCAATATCTTCATATCTAAGAATTAGAGTTGTATCTGTTATGAATACTTAAATTCATTCATATATCATTATAATCTTGGTCTGTTGAATAAGTATTGTAGATTTTTTTCTCTCCTGATTAACACAAGAAGCGCTAGCATTTCTCTTTTTCTGATGAATGTGGTATATCTTGAGCAAACGTATGGTCTACTGTGACAGTCTCACCAATGTTTACCACATAATAAATTAAGGGGAAAATCTGTTATTTTCGTGTAGGTTGATCTAAGTAAAAAATTCCAACCCCCTCGTTCAGAGAGGTGCTATTCTTCATGGATGCCTGGCCAATTCGTGGTGTCAGGTTCATGTGTCCATATAGGTCATTTTTTTTTTTTTGAAATGATTGGTTTCATTACTATGAGGTTCAAAGGAAGTTTCACATTCACCTGTACATAATTCACAGGACGAAAATGTGTAATATCTGATGAAGTATAGTTGTATGATTGTCTTGATCAGCCTTATAGGTTTATTTGGTATGGCTGGTCCCATATTTCTTTATCAAGCTTATGATCTTACCTTTTTTGTTCTATGACTTCATTCAATCCTTCTAGTTTGCATTGCTGGTTTTGTAACTTTTGCTTCATTTCTAAAAGTTAAATGTTTTTTTTGACCTTTTTCCTAGGTTGGTCGTTCTGGAAGATTTGGACATCTTGGTTTGGCAGTGAACTTAATAACTTATGAGGACCGCTTCAACTTGTAAGGATGCTTTTCTATTAATTGCTAGCTGTTTATTCATGATTTTCTAAATAAAAGCAAGATGTGTGTTATTTTTTATCAAAATCATAAACTGTTGTTTATATTTCCTTGTTTGTAGGTATCGCATTGAGCAAGAACTTGGGACAGAAATAAAACCAATACCCCCGCAGATTGACCTTGCAATATATTGTCAATGATCTATCTAACAGTAGAATAATTTTATCATCATGAGCACATTGTTAGAGGAGTATGCTTGTAAATATCACCCCTTCAGGTAAGTACTGCAATGCCTCAATCAACCCTTTATTGTTTTTAGATGCTTCAGAACAAGGCACCCCTACTCCTCTCTCTTTCTATCTCTCTCCCTCCCTCTCTGTGTTCGCCCGCGTAAATGATAAGGGTCATTAGTTTTTTTGAACATTAATATTTTCAGGGAGATTTAGCGTCTTAAAACTGTAAATAAAACTGTAAATATATGCTAGTATTGTAATATTGTATTAATTCGGGGAAGTGAGAATTCTGTACAGCAAGGTTCATTGTACCACTGTTGTTCTTGGACTCGCACTCATAGCCCATCCACCCACTTTTGCTAATTTTTAGACAATTATAGATATTTATAGCAAAACTTGTAGTGAAAGAAGTCTTGACTTTTCTTCTGAACAATAGCACAACTCAATTCAATTGAATTTTTTTAGATAATCCATTATAAAAATTAATTTCAAAAATAGTTTGGTAGAAAAATATTTTGCAAAATTGGCCAACGACTGAAGATCTTAACACACATGCATTGTTGGCACATTTGTTTGGATGTGTTGTCACGTCTTTAATCGATGGCTCAGTCAATAATTGAAATCAGTTGTTGATAAGAGTTAGTGACAAAAAATTAAGGTCAGTTTGCAAAAAAAAAAAATTTAATAGGTTATTTTTGAAATTAATTTCTTTGATGGATTATATTTAAAAAAATTTCAATTCAATTCAATGAGTAAAGTACGCCCGCCTCATCTTTCAAGAAAATTCTGCCATGTCTTATTTCATTATTTTAAAATCTATTTGTGGTGTATGGTGTATGCTGGTTCCCATTCTAAATCGCCCATTGATGATTTCCTTCGGTGCATGCAGGGTTTTATTTTGGTGCCTTGTTGAGGGATCTAAGCTGTTAGTTTCATGCGATGGAGGAGATGAGATGATGTCTTAGGCCAGCACTGATACTAGGTTGTTCAACTGTAGACTTGCACATTCTGTCCGCTTCGAGGTCGAGAATTATGCTCACAACAGACTTTTTCCCCTTTTTGGTTTTTTTTTTATGGGTTGGTTTGGTGCCTTGTGTTGGGTAGTGGGGGTGAGGATTTGTTTGTGTGCGTGTAAGTGAGGGAGGCTATTTGGGGGAAATGATTTGCTTTTGTGCGTGCGCGCCCGTGTTGGGGTGGGGGAGGAGCAATTTGGTTGAGTTTGTGGTATGGGTCGGGGGCTCCGGGCTGTGGTGGTTGGGTTGTGGACTGGGTGGGTCGCTACTCGCCACTTGGTTGCGAGATCTTTTCGACTGGCTATCTTGTAACCAGTGGAAATCCAGTTGTTCCTTGATATTTCCATGGTGTAGAATGTTTAACTAAATAATTATATTGTCCTGCGTTGTAACTGGATGCCTGTTAATCCAGGGATTGGAGTAGCTCGTGGTTTTAATTTCGAATAAAGATACTTATGCCTTGTAAGTTTAATCAGTTCTATTTTATTTTTTTGCTTGGTCCAAAAATATAGGCCGACAGAACAGAGACAGTTACACCGTGCCCATATGATCAGAAGATCCAGAAGATCGTTCATGCAATTGCATAATAGGTACTCTTAAATTAGCAAATTAGTCTTGTTTGCGGGTATATCTTTGTTCTAAAATTTGATTTTATTTGTAGCTCATAATCAATAAGTTAGAATATCGCAAGTAATAATGCATTCATTTCATGGTGGGCATCAAGTTATATCAACAATGATGGATATTGGAACTCATGTGTATTCAGACAGTTAGAGTGTGTGTTCATATAAAATGAAATTGTCGGTTTAAATTTTAATCTCTACTTTTTGTGGGTGTTTAGGTAAGATATTTGTATTGTTGCGTAGTAGGGTTAAGGGTGGATGGGTTAGGTTTCTAAAAAACTATCATGGACAACACTCAAGGCAGTTCGCTAAACATGTAGGCAACAAAAAGATTATGTGATTAAATTCCAAATCTATTCATACAGCAAATAATTCTGTCAGTATGTAGCTAACAAGACTTCCCGTGTAGTAGGGCGGTTAGAATGTATATCATTGTATAGGGAGATTGTGAATTTAAATCTCAATTTTTTTTATTTTTTGTGTGTATTTAATTAGGGTATTTGTGTTGATATAGGTGGATAATTAAAGAACTAAATATGTATTATTAATATAACAAATAATATCATTTATAATTTCTTCTTAAAAAAACTTTGGACGCCTGTTGGATTTACCACTTATGGCCGCAGTTAATGTTTGGTGAGCTGTTAATAACTAGTCTTCGTTGCAACCAGATAGAAAAAATAATTCAACCGATCACAAGCTTACACGAGTGCGGGCTGCAGCGGCCAACGGACAGTGCAGCTTCTGTCGCCAGCAACCGGCGCGTGTTGCCGACGGATGCCCAGGGCAGTAGACTCAAAAAATGGCAACTTGCGGTTATTTAGATTGAAAGATGAGTCTTTTTTTTTTTATAAATAATCCACATAAAATAAATAATTACAAAAATAACTCACAGTTCCAAAATTTTACAAAAATAATCTATCACATCAGTCTGTTGAGTCCTGAGAACTCGACAAGTTATTGGAGGGACTTCTCGAGTGCTCAGGACTCGATAAGCCGCTTTATCGAGTGCCTTGTCGAGTGTCGGGCACTCGACAAACTGGTGCTCGTGCTCCTTGGTGGTCGTTAGAGACTGGTCGCGGTGGAGGCGAGACTTGTCGAGCTCTGGGCACTCGACAAGTCCCTCTCATGCGACCTGTAGCTTGTCGAGTTTTCAGGACTCGACAGGCTGATGTGGTAGATTATTTCTGTAAAATTTTGGAACTATGAGTTATTTTTGTAATTATTTATTTTTTGTGGGTTATTTATAAAAAAATTCATAAAAATTATAGAGAAAATCTCACATATAATAAAAATAAATGTTTGACTTCTTTCAAAAACAACCCTATTAAAATCTTCCAATCCAAACAAATCTTATACGTAGTAATACCTCTTTTTTAGAGATCCCGTTCCGATCAAAAATCCTAATTACTAACAAAGCAACAACATCCAGCTCGGGATGGACACCCACGCGGCACCCCTTGCCTTGCCAACTTGTGGCATTCAATAATTTTTCTTATTTTCCTTTCCAAAATGCAAAGAATTACATTCGTGGATTAAAATATAACAGGGAAAATACGTGGTGTGCACTCAGAAAAATAATTAATTAGCCATTGATTCTAATTTGAAACTCACCCCATTTAGCATACTACAATGTAAGAACAGAATGACCTCTACCATTTAACTCTATAAACATCACATTTGGAATGTTTGTATCATCTTTAATGAGTGTGACTTATCTATTCTCTATATATATTTATTTGTGTTATTTTTTCTATGAAATATGAACCAAAATAGTTAGATGCAAATGAAGAACCATGTGTCATTAAAAAAACATATAAGAGTACACAAATGGAACATATCCACCCTATTTCATATGACAGTAAAATCTCCAGAAAGAAACCAGTAGTTCCTCACTTCTGTGATGGTTTTATAACCAAGAATTATTGTTGACCTGTCCCTAAATAGTAATTGCATGTGTTTTAGAAATTTCTTTTTGAACTGTGTAATGTAGTCCTTGAAGTTTTGCAAGTATGCATAATAAATAGGACGTACGCCCACTACATTGGTGCTGCACACGTGCAAGTCGAGCAGCGATGCAACAACCGAACAACGGCGTGTAAGCATTTAGACATGCCGCACTATCGAGTCATAGCAGCGCGGCAGACGAGACCGCATTGCAGCGGCGCTGCGGCGGCCAATTGCCACGGCCGCGTGCACGGCAAAGCAAAAGTCCGTTCTGCCCACGCACGACCTCGAGGTCGCGTGCCTGGTTGTTTCGGCATGTGCCATCGAACTGCCTGCCCGCCCAATCACGTGACGCGCGACAAGTGTATTATCCGTGAGTAAGTTAAGTCTTTTGTTGCCGGCATGATTTTAAACTTGGTTTGTATCAGTTGTACGGTCTGAGTTAGACAGATTACTATAATGATGTAATAGGATAAGGTTTCCTTAATTATATGAGATAATGTAGAGATATTGTTTGGCTAGTTTTATATGTGATATAAGAAAAAAATATAAGATAAAAAAAACTATTTTGACTCCTAATTTTTTGTTGGAGTTGGAGTAGGGGTAGCTCAGCCAAATGGTATAGCTCTAGTTGGTGGTTTCTTTGAAGTCGAACTAAGTAGAAATCATTTTTATAGTAGAAAGTTGGAGTAAAACTTAAGAAACTCTAACAACTCAAAATTAAAATACTTATAAAATTTAAAGTAATTATATAATTATGTCATTAATTACAATTAATATCATATTTTATTAACAAGGCATACATTTCATATAAAACATTATACCTGAGAAACTGGACCCTTTTATTAAACATTTTCAAAACTCCAACTTCTAAGACAATCTTCAATGCAAGGAGGTGCTTGAAAATAAAGAAAGCATGACATATATGCAAAGAGTTAAGCAAAAACATCAAAAGAATCAAGCACCTCAATGCATTGACTCTTAAGGAGATATAATATGATACATCATCAAATATAACACCTACATTTTTATTTAAATTTTTTGATTGAAAAACAATAAAAGAAACTGATCCAAAACATTTCACCAATACACGTTAGACTGATAAGTGGGCTAACATACACTGGACCCATTTGTTAGCATCTTCACCTTTGTTACACATAGGTGCACTTGCGATATGAGGTAATCGCAACCATAACTACACACGTGGTTTGTGGGGTCCACTCATATTGCCTTTGCACCTATGTGCATTTACCACTGCTACAACTTACACACGGGTCCCATCATATTTGACCTCATCTGACAATCAAATGTGTGCAATTGGTGTTAGAGCAGTGTGAAACGCAACGTGATGGCTCCACCAACTGTATCGTTAGAAGTCACATCATACTCCAATAAAGTCGCTTGTACTGGCGTGCGACTCGTGAGACCCACTATTGGGAGGTTGCACAACAGTTGCCTCACCATGTGTCATTGCACGTCTTGTGCATTTGCACTCAGCTAAGTTGGAGCCACTTTGCCTGGTACGCGGTTGCTGAGCTTCC
This sequence comes from Pharus latifolius, assembly GCA_019359835.1. Lineage (NCBI taxonomy): Eukaryota > Viridiplantae > Streptophyta > Magnoliopsida > Poales > Poaceae > Pharus > Pharus latifolius. Next base: position 66,787,182 of record CM033328.1, on the reverse strand, counting down.
GCATTGGAGATAATATAATCCATTTAGAGTTAGAGTTAGCCCGACCAAACAGGGTATAAAAAAATGTTAATGTCTTATTCCTATTTAATAACACTTATTTAAATGAGCATGGCTTGCAATATGATCTTGAAGACATTGTTTCCTCAGAGATACTCTCAAGACCATCTTTTGCATTGGATGCTCGAAGTCCAGTTTCAAATATGGACAACTAAATACAAGATAGTTATATTATTAAAATAGGTCAAACTCAAATATATGAAACCAAACGCACTAGACTAGTGGAGTTAGGGGTTAGGGGCCTGGCAGGTTAGGATAGAGAAGAAAGACAGTCGAGAGAGTTGACGGTTGGCTTAAACTATTTCTAATAGTCCTTGACTCTTGAGCATCTTACGTAGGAGAGATAATGTGTTATCTAAATATAAAACTAAAAAAACTAATGACTTCAACAATTAGTTCTAGAGGAGAGATAATGTGTCATATAAAACAACACACGATTTTCTATTTAAAATTTTTATGTCACTATAAAAAAAAGAAAAAAAATACCAAACATGTTAGATTAACAAGTGAGTCAAAATACCGTTAGACTCGTCTATTAGCCAAAATGTGTGAGTGCATGTAGATGAGCATGCGAAGCAAGACATGTGCACCACACTACGTGTACACAGTATATAAGCACCACACGCTCATTTCTTACACACACATGATTATATCAACCTCTCACCGCCACTGGACCCAGCATTTTTCTAACCCTATTTATTAGTGATTAAAATATGCAAGATCGAGTGCGTGAGATGACACAATGTAGGGCCCAAAAAAATACATTCGCATCGAGTAGAGCTGACTCCAAGGAAGCCACTTCATCGCTGAGCGCCAAGACAAGTGCACTTGCAGACTGACATGCACCAACCGTTACTGCAGGTGTCAGTGTGAGCTTCTAATGCTCAGCCCATGCCAAGCATGCAGCGAACTCGCCAGGCGCGCACCAACTCGCGACAGCCCAGCAGAGATAGACTTATACTACCGAAAGAAAGCCCAAAATGATCCGATTTTTTAAATTTTGTATTCCACAGCGGAGGTAAGTGGTATGGGCTGCGTCGGCCCACACCATCGCGTACTTGTGGCTCGGAACACGCTTGTTCTGTTGGTGGCCCAGCCAAATGCCCATCGTGTTGGAAGTATTCACATTTAGAAAAGGGCCAGACCAAGACTCATTACACTCCCACCGGTTCAAGATTTTTTTTTGGGGTCTAGCTAGAACTTTTTTTATTTAGTTACTCTAGTTTATTTTAGATCATGGTATAAGTCTCAAACAAAAATGTCCTAGTTGTTTTTCGCATTGTGGGGTCGTTTGATTTGTATTCTTGTCAATACATCAACTTTTCAGGTATGTAAGAACTTCATGCAGTATTGAAAATTTGTACCCATCAAATAGGTTGTCGGACGGATTTTTCAGTGTGCTTGATTTTGAGTCTTTGAGGCTCCCATCCATAGGTAAAGTTCCCTACAGGATTCATCTAGATATAAATAAAATATAAACCAAACAATCCCTAGATAAATTTTAGACTAATTTACAAACCAAACATTTTTTTCAACACGAACCAAGGAGCCTCCATGCCACGGAACGGCCTGCTCGCGGCGGCAGGTGAGGCCCCCCCCGCTTTGCTGTCCCTCGGCCGGGAGAGGTGGCGGTTGTGTTCTAGCAATCCACCGATAGACCAAAATGATCCATTTGTTAGTACTTGTGGGTCCTTTTCTCATTTAGTGCCTACCAAAACAAGTCATCAAACAAGTCTTTAATTGTTCATTTTAAATTATTCTGCACTGTATGAATAAAATGTGAGTGTTTGATTGTTTTTATTTTAAATTATTCTATGTTTATATATCCCATATCAAAATAAAAAATATTCTTTTTATATACTACATCATTTCATTCCTCTATTTTAACAAACGATAAGTGCATCTAAAACCTACCATATCTTTCTCTCCTAACAAGAACTGCAAGAGACTAATGTTGCGTATTCGGTGGCGACTTCGGAGATTCTTTTGGCTCCGATTCGCTTGATCAATGGACTTTGGATTGAGCCTCCGCAGGGGACTCTAGATCACGTCATCGTCGTGCCACTTGATGGCCGCAGGCACCACCCATACAATAGGTGCCATGATGTTTTAGCCGGTTAATATGCCCATTTTGCCCAACCACATATATTCCTATACCATCTCATTTCCATTTTTATTCCGCACCAAATAAACAAAATCTTATATCATCATATTCTATAACAACCAAAACACATATTTCATCACATTGCATCTCATATTGAATGGTTGTCAAAACAATCAAATACATCTTAAGTTTCAATGGGAAAACTCTTCTAGTTGAATAAAAGTTTGATTGATCTAATTTAGTTTACATTTATAAACCAAATAAATCATTGAAAGAGAGGGTTTAAGTTTGTTTGTGGTTTATAGTTTAAAAAAGACTTTAATTTAAAGAATAAACGCAAAATTTAAATTTTTTATTTAACTCGATTTCAATTTATCTTAAAAAACTAAAGTTCAATAGACTAGACAAGTAGATCCTTAAATTTTTATTGTCTCGACTTTTCTTTTTGTTTAAGTTGGGTTAGACTAAATTCAAATTTTTTTTCAATAAGATTCAACTTATAAGTTATAACTTTAGTATGTTTTTATCCACTGTTTTCAACTTATTGAAAATTCTTAATTAAAAAAAGAACTTATCATAAATTTAAGTTAAAACGTAGACAAATAACAATACAGCCTTTTCCCGGCGGCTCCCCCTTTGAAACTAAGACGCGCGCAGGTCACGAGAATTAATAGCTGTTGCTTTATCGTTTGGGCCACACCAGGTCTCCACCATTATTATTCAAACCAATCCAACAGAACTCATCTTTTCTCTTCTTCCAACCCGGACCGAGGTCACACTCACAGTCGCCACCCAGTGGGGCCGCAAGAATCCATCGTTCTCCTCCTCCTGACCTAACCCAGACCACCTTTCTCCACTGACACCTTGGGCCACAAGGTCTCCATGACCCACATGTCAGTGAGTGTTATACTTCACTCTAACAACATTGCGGTGGTGCTCTTTAGATCAATCCATGTGTTAGGAGGCTTAACTACAATTGTTGTCTTTAAGCTTGCAAAGCAATTGCTCGCATCCATCAATCCATACATACATACTATCAAGAATCAGCGGTTGCTCAGATCTCGTTTTGTCTGCCCCTGAAGAATCAAGCTTAGGGGTAATCATTCTTGGTTGATTGTGTGAGAGGATGGGCAGCACCAGCACCTTTGTCATCAGGTGGATTAACTTCCTCACCATGGTCAGTTTTCTTCCCCTCCCCCCCACCCCCACCACCCCTCTCTTGGCATCACAATATAAACCTCTTTTATTTTATGTTTCATTTTGTTTGGTTGGGTGATGATTCTTACTACTAACGTCCTAATTTTTAGGATTTTTTTTGGTGTGCATTTTTTCTTCCCCCATTTTGGAGTGGTGATAAGCTTTTCGGTGGTTGTTTGATGCATGCTACAGTGTTAGGGTTCAACATTTCTATTTGCTTCTTTGGTACATAGCTTTCTTGCTATTGGACTGTTTATTTGCTTTACATTTTGTTTTCCTTGATTTCTTTGGTAATAGGTATTGTGCTTAGTCGATGGCTGCACTGCATTACTTTTTAATTTTTTGCATCCAGTAGATTCAGAATTGATCTCTCCAGTGTTGTTATTCTGCTTCCTGGTGTAACCTGTGCTAAGGTTTCATGGGTTTGGTTTGAGATTATGAGTATTAATTCTTGATTTTCTATGTAACGTTAGTAGATATAAGTTCCATATTGGTCGATGCTTAACATAGAAAAAAAGATTGTGCGTATCCAATTCAGGTGTACCTTATGCTACTCTCTCAAAGTTCACTATCTTGAACAGATATTGGCAATATTGGTGGTGGGTTTTGGGTTTTGGATGAGCACCCACCATGACGAATGCAGGCGATCCTTGACGATCCCCGTCATGGCTCTTGGAGGAGTAATTTTTCTCATGTATGTATTGAATTATATTCCTTATGCGTGGTATGGTCAATTCTTCCCCCCTTAACCTGGCTCAGTGTGAATGTTGCAGATCACTTGTCGGGTTCCTTGGCGCGTGGAAGAATGTTTCTTGCTTGCTTTGGACAGTATCTTTTTCTGTGGTTCTAGATGCATAAAATTTCAGCAGGAGTGTTAAGAGTTCTAGTTGATTTCTTTGTACTCTTGAAGTTACCTTGACATGAGGTTTCTAGTATCTTATAATGTTATTTGTGGTCTTGGTGGCAATCATGGTGTTCACGGTGCTTGCGTAAGTTCTTTTGAATCATTTACTGTCACATAACATCTCTCTCAACTGCTTGACTGTACATTGATTAGGTTGTGCAATTAAACTGTACCATTTAGAAGTTAATTAGTGATTGACTTGACAACTTTTTTGGTTGTTATTGATTTGATTTACTCCATATTGGACTGTACTGTTGCAGGTTTATCATAACAAATACTGGAACTGGGCATGCTGTTCCTGGAGTTAGGTATGAGACTACCACTTGTGGAACAATTGAAGAATGCCAGTACTAAGTAATGACACTTCTGTATGAAAATTTGACACCTAAGGTTTATATGGTATAAATCATCAAGATAGTATTTAATTATAAGCATATCAAATAAGTTTCTTGATGAAAGTAGAGATGGAGAAGAAAACAGCTTAGTCGGATAATCCGATCTAACTTCTATTTATATGTACATACTATTTTACATATACACCCTTCCTTTTAACATTTCTCATAATGTTTGCTGCTTGTTACTATGTAAACTACGAATGAAATGTTTCCATTACTGTTTATTGTGTGCCTAAAGTTGTCATTTCTCATGCTCTATGCAGGTATAAAGAATATCGTCTGCAGGATTATAGCTCTTGGTTTATCAAGCAGGCATGTCCTGTTCTTTTGCTAGGAAAGATCTTATCGTCTTTCATTTCCTAGTTTCAAAACATTTTGTATTCCTTCATGCGGCCGTAAGTCTTTTTTTTTTTTTTTCAAAATCAAGCTCGACGACACCAAAAAATGGACTCGCCTGAGAAGTTGCCTTGTGAAATCAGATGATTGCAATAGCTTGCCAAAAAGATACAAGGTCCCTCCTCTTATGCATACCATTTATCTTTCCTGATGTGATATATTGAAGTTCGAAGTTCTCCCATTTGCTACTGTTGCTGTTAAATCAGATGATCTTCTAATGCTGTGTCCTTCGACTTCATGCAGACTCTGAAGGAATACAAGCTTGCAGATCTTACTCCCATCGAGGCTGGTTGTTGCCGCCCACCGGTAGAGTATGCACCTCAACCTCAATTGTTCTTAAAGAACACCAGAATGATCAAATGTACAATTGTTCGGAGTTTGGAGGATATATCTGATTGTGTATTTAAGTTAGGGAGTGTACATGGTGATTAAGAAATTTTAGATCTTGGAGAATATGACTCATTTGTATTGACTGGAATTCCTGTGAGATCTATAGCATGGAGAGCTCAGCTGGCTAGATTTCTTTGTTCTGTTCTTTCTTATTCGGTTTTATTTCAGGAAAAGAGGATAGCATGAGTTTGTTTAAATCTTGATGAGGACACTTGCATGTCATAAAATTAACAATATTCAGATATATCTCTAAATATTGTCAGGTGTGGGTACCCAGCTGTGAATGCTTCCTACTTTGATTTAAGCTACCATCCAGTGACCGCAAACATTGATTGCAAACTCTACAAAAATGCGCACTCTGTGAAGTGCTACGACTGTGATTCCTGCAAGTAAGCTGCCTGAACCTTTCATGCCTAGCTTTTACCTGAACATTGAACCACTTCAAGATATGAATGCTGAATTGAACTTTTTGCTTTTAGGGCTGGAGTTGCACAATACATGAAGACAGAGTGGCGAGTGGTTGCCATCTTCAATGTTATCTTGTTTGTCATTTTGGTAAGCCCTGTGAGAATTACAGTTTATTATACCAACAGCAATGGTATGCTACTTTGTGGAATGTATTTGACAATAACCACTCTTAAAATAAAAGAATGAGATCTACAATCTCAATTGTTACTATTAGATTTAGATTTGAATGATGTAGATCAACATAGATGGCCTATGCGGCTATTCCACAAGAGAAAGCATTCCATGTTTGCTTTTAAGTTGATTTGGTTCTTTTTTGCTGGCTTTGTTGTTGCTAGTCATTTGTCTACTTGGTCGGTTGCTGTGCACGACGAAACGCTGGGGGTAGCGATTCTAAAGTTCGTGGAAGATGACAAATCATACTTGAGAGACGAAGATGAAGCGCTCAGCTATCCGATGCGACAGTAAGAGTAACTTTGCCATCCCTTGTAAAATTGCTCCATCAAGTTTCTTCGAGAAATTCTGGTTTTTTTTTTTCTGTGTGATGATATATTCTTTACCGTAATCGGGCTTGTGAACATCCAGGAAAAAAGAATGCCATGTCACTTCCGGAAGTTTCAACACATAGATCTTTTAACAGTTTGCAGATCCCTTCTGACCTTAACGATGATGGTAAATACACAGATTACCGCTAACATCTGACACCATTGAAATCTCTTGTGCCAAGTACTTATGTAGCTCAATAATCTCAAAATTGAGCAGGTTTGATAACAAAAACTATGTTAAGGCAAATAAATGGTACAACAGCATAAGCATATCTTGGCATCAACCTCTGCTGCAAATACAATGGTCTCTAATAGAGCACTCAAATCAAAATGACAAAAAGATGGACAAAACAAACGTTGGTTTGGTACAGTTCTTCAGTGAAACATCAGGCAGTACATTTCTGCCAGCTTAGAAAGCTGGCATTCCTGCTTTGTTTATTTTTATTTCTCGTGAACAAGGGGGCTGTAAATTGGGTACCACATTTTCCGAGCCACATAATCCACTGTCTCGGACTGTAAACACATGAAAAACTTATTTCAGATACCAGTTTGGTAATTCGACTGTCAGAACGTGATGTTTAGTGTACTGTACCTCTGACATGCTTCTGAGCTCCCTGGGATCCACATCACAACGCCCCTCAGCAAGGTCTTCAGTAACAGCGGCACGGACAACAGCAGAGCCGACACGTGCAGTGATATGCCTGATACTGCAAAATGTGGTGCGTGTCAGTTAACACCAGTAAAATTGAACATGAAGAAAGACTTGGATCAAGGCATCATGGTAACAGAATGCATTCACACTGCCAATTTCCATGTTGGACACAGGGCTAACCTTGAGATTGACGGAAAGAGGATTCCTTTTCGGATCTCATCGTCTGTGATATACGATGCAAGGCTGCATCAGCAACTGTCAGTTAGATTCTTAAACAGCACGATTTTTATGGAAAAAACTTTGAACAAGAGCCATGCAATAGGCGTTAAACAACAGAAATATGCCATGATACTAGAAAAACTGTCTAAAGCGAGCATAATTATCATTTTATGCAAACAGAACTTCAATGAGATAACAAGCAAGGGCGCATCATCAGGTTGGCCAATGGCATGATCTTATTAAACAAGACCTACCACTCAGCTGCAGCTTGAAGCATGCCATCTGAAATATGCCGAGCACCTGAAAGAAGGGCTCCTAAACCAATCCTGGATTTTACACAAAGTTCCATCAGCTAACGTATGAAACACAACTAAAGACTGTCATGAAAAGATGTAAATGTTGTCATACCCAGGAAATAAATACATGTTGTTTGCTTGATTAGCATGTCCTGTTCTACCATTGCCTGGAGATATTCAAATCATAGCTCAGTGGTCTTCAAGCAGAATTTCTAGCCAAGTAGCCAGTGAACAATACGAAGGAAATTAAACAAGACTGACCTAAAGAAATATTACTGAATGGGCTTCCACTAGCAAACACTGCATTTTCTCCAACATATTTGAATACATCATCAGGAGTACATTCCGCTGTCCCAAGACAAAGACCAATATTAGCATTTCACTTTTGAGTGTTTCTTAAGTAAATGATGTGCTGGGGAAAACCTTTAGTAGTTGGGTTGGACATTGCAAAAATTGCAGGGCGTGGGGAATCAGATTCCTTCATAGCCTTGAGAACCTGGAGAAGTAGAAAGTTAAACTTAATTGTTGGAACTGTGAAAATTAGGACCTATGATCACTATGAATCAATTAGAACTGTATCAATTGTTGAAACTGTATAAAGAACAAGAATTTGGAAACCTCTAACAGATTAGGATTCATCAGGTAAATAGTGTTAATAAATCTTTATCTATTTAATTAAGATTTATTGTATTTGGTTAGAACTCTTCTATATTGACTTATATATAGAGTAATTGATTTACAATAATGTATCGATATTTTTCTCTAAATTTAATATGGTATCTGAGCTAAGGTTTCTAAAACTCTAAACCTAGCCACCGATACACCACCGCCCTTGGGACGTGTATCTCACAGGGTGGCTGAAAAAAAAAATCCTCTCCTTTCTCCTTAGATCTTCACTCTTCCATTCACCCTTATTTGCGCCTTGGTTATCCACACCTATGTTGTTAGCCAACCCATCTTCAGCTCTCATCCGCTGTTGTTGGCAGGATTTGGATGCATAGATCTGATCCCATTTGCTCGAGTCTTTGTTAGTGCCGTCGCCCATCTTCACCGTCATCACCGACAGTTGTCGTCACCGGCTGCCACTCTCATACCAGATCTAGATCCTCTCAAATTTGGTTGTGTAGCCGCGCCGTTGTCGCAGATTTGGTTGCTGCCCAAATCTGATTGTTGGATCTGATCGTCTTTGTCGCTGGTTCAATTGTCACTAGGTTGGTGTTTGGATCTAGTTTGTTTCAAGTTACAGTCGCCATTTGTTGCAGCCTCATGGTTCCTTCCATTGCACGTCACCTCCAGTTCCCATTGCCAAACTTATGCGGTGTTGTTGACCTTCTTCTTTGGTGAGCCATTACACCGGATCCCTGTGCCCTGCTGCTGTTGCTACCCTTGCATAGCCGCACCAGACACAAGGGAGCCACGGGTTGCTATTGTGCCTGCCTCCATAACCACCTACAAATCTGCATGCATGAAGGTCCTAGACCGAGCCACCGTTCTTAGGTTCGGCCAAGGTACTCCAACGAACTTCTCTACGAACAATGCCACCTCGAACTTGCTTCACCTCGAATTGGATTAGTGGATTATTGGAACATTTTGGTTCAAAACTGATTCAGTTTAGATTTTGTATGATATATCTAGTTCGGTTCTGTTCCACTGGCTCAGCTTATGGTTTTTTGGCTCATTTGAGAGTTGGTTCACTGTTAGATCAGTTTCAGTTTAGCTTCTTACTTCTCTGAAGAGGAAGGAGGAACAGGAAACAAGAGGAAGAAAGTTTGTATTTTCTTACTTGTTACTTCTTTGATCAGATATGGTTTTGGCTTGGTTTGGTATAGTTCAATGATTTTGGTTTAGTCTTCACTTTCATCTACCAAATCTGGTTTGGTATTTTCCATTTGCAATTTATCTCCGTGCTGCTGGCTACAATAGTGAGTCCAAAACCAGAGAGGGTTTCGGTTATCCCAACTTGTTGGTTGTGTGATCCGTATTCATATCTTGGTTGTCATGACTTAGTGTAAGTAAAAAATCAGAGGGTTTTTTGTTGTCCTGACTCAAATCATCTTTCTATTTTGGATTGGGAGCATATCGTTGTCTTTTGTTAGGATGTGTATTTGGGTTATAAGCCGTCGACACCGCCCTTGCACCATCTTGTGCATTTGGGTTGTAAGCCGCTGACGCAATCGTTGTTGTTTCTAACCAAGCTGCTGGCTATTCATCTACAGCTTCAACTACTACTTGCCTTGTTGCTAGCGATTCCTCTACTATTTCGTTTGTTGTTGCAATCTTGTTCTGTTGGTTGTTCATCTGCAGTTTTGTCTACTATTTGTCTTGTTATTGGCGATTCCTCTACTATTTTATTTGCTTCTACTATTTTATTTGCTGCTGCAATCTTGTTCTGCTGGACCTTTCATCCTTGTATTTTCAATTGATAATAGTTTTCTCTTTTTCAAACTTAAATTCTGTTGCATCTGCTTTAAGTTTAAGGAGGTGTTAAGAATATTTTTATTTATTTAGTTACGATTCTTATCTGATTAGAACTTTAATATTATATTTGGTTAGAACTCTTCTGTATTAGCCTATATATAGGCTCATTGGTTTATAATAATATATTTGGGTGCTTTTCTTTAAATCTGATAAATAGAATTTTGAAGAACAGGGAGCAACTGAAATCAAAATCATCAAGTGGTTAGTTCAGGAGAACAAGATCCTATATTCTAAGTGGAGAACAAGATCCTATATTCTAAGTAGAGATAATTTGAGCAAAAAGGTAGGAATAGCAATCTTTCTCTTTGTTTTTCATTTTGGTATCAACACTGAAAATAGTTAATTGCCTGTTTGTGTGGTCTGTGTTATCAAAGAGGTTTCACATTTAACAGCAAATATAATAGCAACTTCAATTTATTGCAGAATAATAAGGTAGGCAGGTAATGAAATGCTGTTGCTTACCTCCTCATTAAATATACCCCCAACACCAGATAGACCCAAAAGTACATGAGGCCTCACTTTTTTGACCTAATGATCAGTAACAAACAGCATTAGTGATAAAAGTACAAAGGCAGTTGTCGATCTTCTCTCATAATGATATTGTTCCAAGGACCAACAAGAGCAAGAATGGTCCTTGAAGATTAGTATTTTCATACCACTTCGACAAGACTAGCCCCCTCATGTAGACCTTCAACCTCTTCTGGGCCAAAACCTCTGGCAAAACGAGCAGCTGCAGGATCAAGACCCTTTCTAGCTTTGGTAATAAGGCCCTACATAGTATAGCGATTTGGTTGTAAGTAAGTTTATTTCTCTCTCTTAGACATGATGACTTTTACAGATCTTGCACTAAAAAGGAAATCCAGCATGCAGGGAAGACAACTTGTAACTATGTGCTGTGCTGTGCTACATATCCTACAATAATGCCCACCTAAATCAGGCAGAAAAAGAATTTACATGTATCAAACAAACTTACATCTTTATCCAGAACCCAGAATTGATTATGCCCTTCCACACTTCTGTTGATCCCAGGCATCCTTAACATTGCCTGTTTAGCCATGTTAAGCACCCCTATCCCAGCACTGGATTCTGAACAGGCATTAGAATGGACGAAAGAAACTTTTGACAAGCAAAAAGTTACATGAAATAGACAGAAAATTGTATATGTGTCAAACATATCAGATACCTTCCTGCTCCCACAACAACTATCTTCTGCTTAGTGAAGTCCTTGAGGGGTCGGCCCTGTGCTCTAACAGCTCCAAGTAGGCCAGCTAGCGCAACACCAGCTGTTCCCTGTTGTATAGGAGTTCAACAGAACACAATAAAAATGAAAGAAAAGAAAAATTACAGATGAGTGTGCTGGAGAATCAATGGACCTGTATGTCATCATTGAAAGTGCAAAATCGGTTGCGATATCTCTGAAGGGTTTCAAAGGCCCATTTCATTTGGAAGTCCTCAAACTGAGATTTTATCATATTAGTAAGGAAGCAAAATTGAGTTTGGTAAATCAAACAGCTATAAAGTGCATGTACCTGCACAACTGCTTTAGGCCAACGTGCATAAACAGCTTCCATGAATTCATCTACAATGGACAAATATTCATCTCCTTCCAACCTAGGCTGCCTCAATCCTAAATCTAAAGAAATAGTCATTGAACAAATTATGTTATAATGCATACCAATACTCAAAAACAGCAAAAGTTTCTTTATTTCATTCTTTTCTAAAGAAGCAATATTAGAAGTTCAAGTTAATTGAAGAATGCTCAAGTGTGCTTATGAAAAAAGTTAGTGCAGATCTTGTTTTATGAAATATTTCAGAAATGAGGCCGTCTTACGCACATAGCTTGTCCTCAAGAAGCCTTGTGTTGTTTGTTCCCACATCAAGCATTACGGGAAGAACCTACAAATATTAATACATTTGGAGAACGGAAGAAGGGATAAGTGCCAACATTGAATATAACTGATATTCTAGATGTCCATGTCCTATATAATAAATGTTTGAAAAAGGATTTGCTGCACGACCAAATGTTTGAAAAAGGATTTGTTTGCACCAAACAGAAACTACCACATTACATAGTACATACCCTTTGTGGGTTGATACCAGCAGCTGCAACGTAAATGTCAAGTTTGCCAATGGGTATACCTATGCCCTGAACTCCAAGATCACCTAAACCTAGAATTCGGCTCCCATCAGTCACCACTATCATGTCAACCTGAGATAAATAAGGACCAATCACATGAAGAAATACAATGCAATTTAAGCAGAAAAAAATATGTACATTATCTGAAATAGCAAGACACATTAAGCCATTAACCTAACAAAGTGTTAACAGATGGAAACTGACCATAACTTCAAAGCTAAGTTACATCAGATTGCTTAACATGAAAACATATACAGGGATGCAGTCTGGCTCTAGAAGCCTCTTAACATCACAAAAGGACAGACAACTAACTTCTGTATGCAGGTAATCAAATGTTGCATTTCATTGATCAAGTTGCATATCTGAAATAATCTTCATTACAGCGAGGTACTTTATTCGCATATTAGCAACATCAACAACAAACACCTATTCTTTTAAACGATGGCAAAAATCTACCTTCTCTGCTGGCCAATTGTAAATCATCGACATCATCTCGCCCTTATCCTTCCCACTGAAATACATCCCGCGCGGACGTCTAAACAGTCCACTGTAATTTTCACACACTAAGCCTACAGTTGGGGTGTATATTATCGGAGCAAAATCCTTGATGTTGTCAATAAGCACCTGAATTAAAACAAAAACAAATGACCCCGCAAATCCACCAAATATTCAAAAAACAGAAGCACCACCATCTAACACCGGGGAGCCGCACCCTGTAGTACAACGTTTCGTTGCGGTCGTGCAGCCTGTTTAGGATCCTCCACTTCGCCAGCGAAACGATCGAGTGGGGCTCCCCTCGCGTGTTGTGCTCCAGCGACCGGTACGAGTTGACTGCAACACACAAGCGCACGCATCAATCAGTGCATTACCAAATGTGCTGTGATTTCGTAAGCGCTTCGTTTGATGATATGGGCAGGCAGCGACTCACTGAAGCGCTCGTACTGCTGCTCAAAGGACATGACGCGGGGAGGGAGCAGGCCGCGGAGGCCGAGGCGGTCTCGCTCCGTCAAGGGGAACGCCGTGTCCTGCGCCGCCCACCAACCAAATTAAGACCTCGTAATCCAAAAGCAACACAAGCAGCTCGCAACATGTGCGAATTGTGGATTGGGAGGGTTGGAGAGTGGAGACCTTGTTGAACCAGGGATCGTGGAGAATGTCAGTGCCGCGCTTGTGCACGATGCAGGGGCCGGGCACGGCGGCGCCGGAGCCTGCTGCGGGCGCGGACGACGAGAGGAGCCGCCGGATCAGCGCCGACCTCCGCGCCGCCGCCGCCGCAGCCGTACGCCACATCGCGGCCTCGCGAGATCGGCAGACGCAGGCCGAGATGTCTGGAAGCCAAGGGAGAAATAAATGTCGGTCTGATGCTTCGACTGCTTCGGGTCTGGAGGTGAGGTGTGTGCGCCAATGGGAGATTTGAAGACTCGTCGCCGTGCGGTGTGAGCACTCGCGGTGATAGTAACGCGCGGCGGCTTCCGGGGGTGTCAGGGCTCAGACGTGGTCGTTGGAGACTTGGAGTACGGTGGCTCTAGAAAAGAGAGGGGCGGGGAGAGTTCTCCGCGGAGTAGCGGAAGCGGGGGGACGCGGCTCTACTAGTGAAGGTTTAGCACCCGACAGGTATATAAGTCCAGTCACATATGCTGATTCGATGCAGCAGATGAGGAATTGGTTGGTGTACCCATAGCAATTAGCACATTGGCTCACAAAAATTATCTAACCCCGTCTGCTGAAAACTGAAAATTCAGGTTGACATCTTACATTTTAGTCTCACTTAAAATTTTTTCATAAAATAAATCTCATATGAGGTAAAAAAAAAATTCGAGTCTCATCCGAGGTATGCCTCACAAGGTTAATAAAAAAAAAAGTGAAAAGATGTTTCAAAAAATTTAAAAAAACAAAAACCTCTCAATATAATTTTAAATCTGAGAGTAATTTTAAAGTAACTTGATGCATATTTTATGATAATAAAATCACAAACCAATCAAATGAACCCCTTATAACTTAGTTTTTAAGAGAAGGACTCTGATTACATCTTTTTGTAAATCTATTCAGAAATACTAATTGTATTTATTATCAATATGTGTGTGTATATATATATATATATATATATATATACACCAAACTTAATAAATTACATATTACATTGTTTGATGCAAATATGCGATTCATAACTCAACTCTCTTTTTAATTAAAACAAGCTCATATATTACTTCTACAAAAAAGCTCATCTACTGTATACGCCTAACCAAAATAACATACTTTATTTTGCAAATATTCAATACCTCTCAAGTGTTAATCAATATCATTATTTTCTTAGACATATGAAGCTTGTTGTATTTCCTATAAATCTTCAACAACATAGAAGATTGCCAAATGTATCTTGACTTTAAATCAAATACACATAACAATTGGAAATTTGGGTTCACCTTCATGTTATATTTGTATATATTTATTCACATTTCTAAATAAAACTAATTAACACTTTATCATGATTATACAGATTCAATCATAAAAAGTACTATAACATGTCCAACACTTTTTTAGACAAATAGAACTTGGTTATATTTCTTTAAAAAACCTTCAGAAACATTAGAAGATCACCAAATATATCTTGATTGTAAATCAAATGCATAAAATAATTAGAAAGTTGGGTTACCAGCTTCATGATATGTGTGTATATATTTGTTCACATTTCTAAATAAAGCCAATTAACATCATGAAAAATATAGCATGCCCAATACAAAATCAAACATTTACCATCATAAACACACAGTGAACTTCTTTGAATATTTGCTGCCAAAAAACACAGCTGGGTGCCCCTAAGGATTGCCACACGCAACTTTGCCCGCGGAGAACCAGAATGGAGCGGTCGCGGGCATCAGATCCGAACCAGATGCCATTCCAAGAAAACAAGTTATTTATAGTTCCGGTCCGTAGATTCGGGCGAGCCCTTTTTGTCCAAACACCTTCTCCATCCGGAGCCGTTCATTCGCCGACCGATTCAGATTTGGGCTAAACCGGGCTAACCGTGTGCTCTCATCCGTTCCTTTTTTGTGTGTATCAAACTTTTCACGATTTGGTCATATTTATTCTCTGCATATTTGTTTATAATTTTATTTCGGTAATATGCATCAAAACATTTAATACAACTTAGACGGCTCACGTTTGATATGGTGCACATGTTATTGAAAAGAAAACACAATTAGACATACGGAAAAAAAAAAACCTGGCGAGTGTGTTGGGCCATAACTTGGGGAGCTTTTGTGCATGTATTGAAGTACATGCTTCCTGGTTTTGGTTTTCCTTTCTTTTTTTCATTTAATGCAGGGGCTCAATTTTTTTATGTTTTTTTTTCCCGAGAGTACAACCAGGATAATAAAAATCCGCTTGATGAATTTAGGCTCCTAAATCTACAGGATTTGGGCTCGCGGATTTCATATTTACACCGCACACACATACAATTTGTTAGGAAAGAGTATAAACTCCTCGTTTGCGCTGCAAATTAATTTTTGCCTTGATCTGCGCCGCAAACAAAAAATTATAAGTAAAATATGGTCACCATTTTATATTTTGTTGTGATGAAAAAATGATATGATATTTTGCATAAAAACAGCATAATTCTTAACAAAATCGACATTTTACCTAAAAAACACTTTAACTCCTAGAATTTAAAATTTTCAGTTGTATTTGATCCACGAAATAGTAAATACACACCTCAAGAAAAGCCCATTCAGATTTGACCCGTCTAATCCTGTGGTGTGGGGGTGTCGGGGTTCTGATCGATGATTTTACCCCACTTCCTCTAACCTGAACTTTTCTTCATCAAATAGATTTTTGAGTATTTGATTGGTATCTTAGCTCAATCATAAAAAAACATAATTTACAAATACACTTCCATATATACAAAACATAAAACCTAAAATAGGTTTTAATGAATGAATAGTAACTCTGCATAATATTTAAATCCAATTTATTCTTTTCATCACCGGTGCACGATGGTTAGCACCTGTCGGCGTCGGAGGTGGCAGCGGACTGCGGCGAGCGGTGGCCGGTGAGGCAACAATTGCGCCATGGCTAAGGGGGTTGAGGCCGATCGGTGACAGAGCCCACGACAAGGACGATCAATGGTGCAGCAGCAACGTCACCCACAATGGTTAGGATGATCAGCGGTTGAGTGGCACCAGCAAACGGAGCTCCCTTGACGACAGATTGTTAGCGGAGTTCCAAGATCATATAGTTCTCGGTGGAAAATCAGTGATGGTGGTGGAGCTTTGTCAATGGCTGAAGCTTCATTGACGAAGCTTTGTGGTGGATCATTGATGGATTGTTGGAGCTTTGTCGACGGATCTTGCAATTTAGGAAAAAAAAAAGAAAAAGAAAAGAATGAGTCTAGGAGCCAGATATGTTTGAGCAAATTTTAGTTCACTCGACCGGGTTTTAGCCCAACCTGAACGCATGATGCTCAGGTCTAAGGCTGTCTCCAACCCTAACTCCTTCCTGACAGGCTCTCCAGGAGAATATTCTCCGCCACGTCAGCGAAGAGTCTCAACCAATCATTTCTTCCTCTCCAATGCATACGCTCTTCGAGAGACTGTTCGCGAGACCACTCCTCCAAGAGTCTCCCTCTCCAATGCAAAGGCTCTTGGAGAGGCTCTTGGGTGGACCCCACGTATTAAATATATAATTTCGGTTTTACCATTATATTAATAATTACATAATCTATATAAATAAATTAAAAATTATACAACAATATTTCCAACATTTAAAAATATAATTTGCGGATCAAAAATTCGGCATAACGAAAATAAATATTTTTATTAAATTCGGTACAACGAAAATAAATAATTTTATTAAATTCGACAGTTGGACATAGCATTAAACGTACGACATTGCATATATGCATCGGTTTTGAAACTTGAAATTTAACATTGACGTGCAAATTAAAAACACTAGAAAAGCGATATATAACGACTAATTTTCGTGTGAAAGGGATCTAGGATATCGACTAGAGGGGTGAATAGGCGATTTTAACAAATTATCAATAAAACAAACAATTTATAGATAATGAGAGCAAATAAATAACACAAGATGATCAAAGCACAATTTCAACACAAGGATATATCCCGTGGTCTCGGTGATTTGCCGATCATCCCTAATCCACGTTGAGGCAAACTCAAATCTCTAACCGCTCCTCTATCTAGTCAACCTTCTCTCGAGAGGTGACCTAGATCTTGAGCCGAATTAGTGTGATGAGTTATCCAAACCTCGATTTCACTAAGGATGCACTTTACCGCTCCGGCAAGGTGTGCTCAACCCTTTCACAAGACGTTTTGAGGAGTCTTCACAATCTTCCTTGAAGAGCTCTCCAAAACCCTTCTCCTAGCCGTCTAGGAGCCGGCAAACTCCAAGAGTAACAAGCCGGTGATGATCACTTAGCCTTCTTCTAGTGCCATAAGATTGATTTAATGATCTAAATTGCAATGCACTAGACGATCTCAAATGCACACTCTCACAAATTCGAGAATTTGAACCCTAGAGTGTATGAAACTAGCTTAACCTCTCAAGGATGATGACAATGCTCAAGATTATGCCAAAAGTTGTGAACAGGGTCATGCATGGGAGTATATATACCCCCCACAATAAATATAGCCGTTACAGGCCGTTGGGAGAAAAAGATCACCTGGCGGTCAGACCGCAGGTATAAGCTTGGTCAGACCGCCGCAATTGCAACGGCATTACACAGGCGCAATAAATGCTCAACTGCCCTTGTCAGGCACACACACGGTCAGACCGGAGCCTATTTCGGTCAGACCGTGAAACTGTCCAGAGACGACATAGTTTCTGGACACTTTATACAGTCAGGCCGAAAAATACGGACAGACCGGCCATATGGTCAGACCGTAGTTCAAAAGCACGGTCAGACCGGTCTAATCAAATGGTCAGACTGTCATAGCTCAAAAACAACAGAGAGATAAATCAAGAAGTTCCAGGAGTCTGACCTAGGTCTCAACTACAGACAGACCGACCTTTTAAAGGAATACACTATACTTAGACATAACGTCGGTCAGTCTGAGAATTCTATTCGGTCAGACCGTGAATTCGGTCAGACCGGTCCAACAGACGGTCAGACCGAATGAGACAGTGCTGAGCAGAATTGAGCTGAAACAAGCATTTTCAAAGTATATGACCTTCTAGTATGCAATGCAAGTTGATTTTATGATTTGTGGCATATAGATGAAGTATTTTGTGATACACCACATGCTCCTCTTAATAGTACGGCAACTATCCTAAAATCCGGTCAAAATTCTTCTCTAAACACCTTAGACCGGTAAAAATGGAAAAGACCCTATTTCGTACCTTTGCCCTTTTGATCAATGCCCTTTCTTCATCATGAGGCTCTTTCTTCGCCTTTCATTAACCTGTCTTTTAAGTCTCTTCTTGACACAACTAGGCAGGTAACGTTAGTGTAGCATTTGTAGTTGTCATTAATTATTAAAACACTCTTTAGGGGCCTAGAAGCTACACCGTGGACACCTCCAAAATGCTCCCAAATGTGTTCAATCAAATCTATTTTGAGTGCTGCATGCATCGGTTGAGCCCGAATGTCGGTGTTTCTCTGGATCATATCAGCGAAAGCAACTGTACCGCCATGTTGGATATTAGGCGGTGTTACGTTCGAAGTCCCTTGGCTGTCTTCAAAGTCGTAGAGTGGCCCGTTAAAATCTCGCTCATCCTCAACAATCATATTGTGTAGTATGACACATGCCCTGATGATTTTAGCGAGAGTTGAGCGTTGCCAAAAGCGGGCGGGGCCATGCAAGATGGCAAAGCGGGATTGTAGAACTCCAAATGCTCGCTCCACATCCTTCCTCGCTCCTTCTTGATGCTGCGCAAACAGTCTGTGTTTGTCTGTCTGCGGCAGGGGTACCGTCTTCACGAAGACAGCCCACTCTGGGTATATACCATCTGCTAGATAGTATCCCATGTTGTACTCGTGCCCATTGACGGAGTACTGCACTTGAGGAGCTCGTCCCTGCAAAACATCGGTGAACAAGGGGGATTGGTTCAACACATTTATATCATTGTTGGAGCCGGTAACACCGAAGAAGGCATGCCATATCCAAAGGTCCTGAGAGGCGACCGCTTCGAGTATAATAGTCGGGACTCCGTAATCGCCGCGAGTAAATTGCCTTTTCCATGCTACTGGGCAATTTCTTCATTCCCAGTGCATGCAGTCTATGCTTCCAAGCATTCCTGGAAACCCGCGCGCCTCTCCTTGTTGCAATAGGCGCTGCATGTCTTCAACGGTCGGGCGTCGAAGACATTCCTCGCCGAAGTTGTCGAACACTCCGTCGACGAATTTCTTCAAGCATTGGATTGCTGTGGACTCACCAATCCGTACGTACTCATCGACAGCATCGGCAGGAGAGCCGTAGGTCAACAAACGGATGGCCGCTGTGCACTTCTGTAGACAACCCTCGGTGGTTAACGGCATCTACTCTCTCAGTGAAAAAGGTGGACCACTCATCAAGAGATCTGACAATACGTAGAAAAAGGGGTCTGCTCATCCGGAACCTCCGACGAAACAGGTGGTCGGGGTACACCAGATCTTCGCAGAAGTAGTCCGCCATGAGACGGATATGGCCGGTTTCACGGTCCCTGTTGATGTATCGTCTGCCACCGCGGTGATGACGGCGCGAGGTAGAAGCCTGCAGCCTTGCTTGTATACCGGCAAGTACACGCTCTTCTAACTCCACCATGGCGGGATTTGGGTTGATGAACCCCGCAAGGACACTCCGTAAGCTATTTACGGACTCTTCATCTTCACTGTATGAGCTTGAACCAAAGCTGGACGACATATTTGAGGGAGAGGGATTTTAATCAGAGGGATTTGGCAGTGAGGAGTATTGGTGGGGATGAGAAATATGTGCACCGTCGATTCGGTTTATATAGGCCAGGTCGAATATCCCAACGACTATTTTTCAAACTCCAACGGCTATTTTCCAAAAAGATGAGTGCAATGGCTATTTTTCGAACACATGAGTCGAATGGCTATTTTCAAAACAGATGAGTCCAACGGCTAGTTTTCAAACACATTAGTCAAACGACTAGTTTTCAAACACATGAATCAAATGGCTATTTTTCAAACATGAATCCAACCGATATTTTCCAAACATATTTCAATTGCAGAAAAGAAGGATACATATGTGTACAACGACACATCGAAAATAAAATGCTACACTACACTACTCATCCTTGTCTATGTTGGCCCCCCGGATCAAATTTTTTATAAACTTCAATGCTTCTGCATGATCCTTCATTTCCTCGTCGGTGAAGTTGGATTTGTCTGTGGTGACCAGTTTTGTGAAAGACCTTGCAAGGACCAGTTTCTGGTTGAGCTGGTCGTGTTTGCTCAGAGTGGAGGCCACACGGTCTGTTGCCTCGACGTGCTCAGTATTAGCCTTGACGAAGGCTTGTAGGTCTTCTTGCGCGGACGTGTTGCCCAATGGAGATTTCTGTTTGCCTTTCCCCTTGCGCTTCTCCTTGGCGGTGTCGCGACCTTCTGGGCGCGTCTCCTCCACGAGCAGCTCATCTGGATTGGACGAGGACGATGTGTGCGCACCATCCTCGCTCAGCCGTGCTCTTTTGCCAATGTCGACATATGTTCGGTTCCATTTAGGTTGGTCCCGAACATTCGTCCACCAGTGGTCCAAAGTGAATGCTTGCCCCATCTCGCTCCTGTACAGCTCACGGGCTTGTGCCATTAGTTGGTCGTCTGAACGACCACTAGCGTATACTTCCTTTAGTCTGCACCAACAACCATTAAACTGGACAGCTTTTCTGTTAGTCCGGAGCCAATGGTCTTTACAATGCTTGACCTCCCTTCTACGATTTCGTGGGCTGCTCGCGTTGTACACCGCAGCCACACTCGCCCAGTACGTATCGAACTTTTTGCTGTTCCCGTCGATTGGGTTCAGCGAGTTGTTCAACCACGCACTTATCTGTGCAACCAAATTATAAAAGGTGTCATGTAACTCTCAAATAAAATCGAGCAAAATGTCAAAATAATTCCTTCCACAATATCTTAATGTCAAAACGGAATACTCACAAGTCGAACATCGTCGGCCGGTTGCCAAAGCAACCGCCTGCGCCTAGCCGGACCAGGGGGACCATGGTCGTCGTCGTCGTCCGCTCTGAGCTCCGGCGTAGATTGTGGTGTACCCACGTCTGGGGGGGATGGGGATCTCAGATTTTGCCTGAGGCCTGCTGGTGGCTAGGGAGGACCATACGAAGCTGGGCCACCGACAAAATGATAGTTCGGCTCGTACGGTGCATATGGATGACCTTGTGGAAATGAGTGCGGCGGTGCATATGCGGCGGGATGGGAATATGGAGGAGCATGTGCATACTGTGGGCCGGTGTAGCTTCTAGGCCCCTATAGATTGTTTTAATAATTAATGACAACTTCAAATGCTATACTAACGTTACCTGCCGAGTTGTGCCAAGAAGATACTTAAAAGACAGGTTAATGAAAAGCGAAGAAAGAGTCTCATGACGAAGAAAGAGCATTGATTAAAAGGGCAAAGGTATGAAATAGAGTCTTTTCCATTTTTACCGGTCTAAGGTGATTAGAGAAGAATTTTGACCGAATTTTAGGATAGTTGCCGTACTATTAAGAGGAGCATGTGGTGTATCACAAAATACTTCATCTATGTGGCACAAATCATAAAATCAACTTGCATTGCATACTAGAAGGTCATATACTTTGAATATGCTTGTCTCAACTCATTTCTGCTCAGCAATGTTTCAGTCGATCTGACCGTATGTTGGACCGGTCTGACCGAATTCACGGACTGACCGATTAGAATTCTCGGACTGACCGATGTTATGTCTTAGTATTGTATATACCTTTATAAGGTCGGTCTGTCCGTAGTTTAAATCTAAGTCAGTCTCCTGGAACTTCATGAACTATCTTTCTGTTGTTTTGAGCTATTACGGTATGACCGTTTTATTAGACCGGTCTGACCGTGAAATCGGTCTGACCGTGTTTTTGTACTACGGTCTGACCGTATGGCCGGTCTGTCCGTATTTTTCGGCCTGACCGTATAAGGTGTCCAGAAACTAGGTTGTCTCTGGACAGCTTCACGGTCTGACCGAAATAGGCTCCGGTCTGACCGTGTGTGTGCCTGACAAGGGCAGTTGAGCATTTATTGCGCCTGTTTTATGTCGTTGCAATTGCGGCGGTCTGACCGAGCTTGTACCTGCGGTCTGACCGCCAGGTGATCTTTTTCACCCAACGGCCTGTAACGGCTATATTTATTGTGAGGGGTATATATACTCCCATGCACGGCCCTGTTCATAACTCTTGGCATAATTTGAGCATTGTCATCATCCTTGAGAGCTTTAGCACATTTCATACACTATAGGGTTCAAATTCTCGAATTTGTGAGAGTGTGCATTTGAGATCTTCTAGTGCATTGCATCTAGATCATTAAATCATCCTCGTGGCACTAGAAGAAGGCTAAGTGATCATCACCGGCTTATTACTCTTGGAGTTTGCCGGCTCCTAGACGGCTAGGAGAAGGGTTTTGGAGAGCTCTTCAAGGAAGATTGTGAAGAAGCCTCAAAACGTCTTGTGAAAGGGTTGAACACACCTTGCCGGAGCGGTAAAGTGCATCCTTAGTGAAAACGAGGTTTGGATAACTCATCACACTAATTCGGCTCAAGATCTAGGTCACTTCTCGAGAGAAGGTTGACTAGATAGAGGAGCGGTTAGAGATTTGAGTCTGCCTCAAAGTAGATTAGGGGTGATCGCAAATCACCGAGACCACGGGATATATCCTTGTGTTGGAATTGTGCTTTGTTCATATTGTGTTATTTATTTGCTCTCATTATCTATAAATTGTTTGATTAATTGCTAAATTGTTAAAATCGCCTATTCACCCTCCTCTAGTCGATATCCTAGATCCCTTTCAGCCGGGAGGGTAGATAGGATATCCGGACGGATAAGATGGGTGTGGTAAATGGAGATTAGCGGGTGGATATGGTGGAGGATTTGAATTACCTGCTATTTCTGGATTTTTCCCAGCTGAACTAGGAGAGCTAAGCCAGTTTACGAAACCCTCAGGAGGATTACTATCCATATCAAAGACTAAAACCTAATTTCAGTGCACAAAATGTGTGAAAAATATGTGTAAAATGAAGTAAGATGTGTGAAATGGATGTGGAGAAGCAAGCATATGAAGCCTCTATTTATAGACAGCCATCTGTGATTTTTTGAGAATTTTTTACAATTTTTCTGAATTTTTCTGAATTTTCTAGGAATTTTTGGTAATTTTTTAATGCAAAAACAATTAAATAATGCGTAACGGGAGAATTTCCAACGGCTAAAAATCCAACGGCCGAAAATACAGCCACTGACAGGTGGGCCCGGGACAAAACCGACCGTTGGATTATTAAATAACGCGTAAAAATAAAATTCGGACCGTTGCATTGAGAACAGTCACTTACAGGTGGGCCCGACAAATATGAGACCCCACACATCATTTGGTGAGTGCGCGTGCACGCGGTATCACGAGAAAACACGAAATTTTCAACCGCGTTACTGTGGCGGACCCCACAAACCGCGTGTAATAAATGCACCGCTCGACCACGACCACTCGCAACACGTGCGTTCGAGCGGCGCGCGCTCGGTGGGGCCCCACCACGACCACGACCGCGCCACAGCCGCGTGCACGAGCTCCGCGTCACTGTTCGAAACTCCTCTCGCGCGTGGTCGACGGTCCCTTCGACCAGCGCGCGCCCGTTCGTCTGGTCGCGTTGCGGCCAGCCTAAAATTAGGACACCAAATTTAATCGTCTGGCACCAAACTCTCTTAGGACAGTTCCCAGAAATGCCCAAAACAACAACCAACCAGTCGCTGAATAACACTATTCTTCTTGACCCAAGAACGGCGATTGCTTTACAAACCGAAGCTTTATTTCGCAGATGATTGGTCAAGTCAGAAGAAAAGGGCCAGTTTTGATGTATGCAACTCAAAGATTTGCGAATCTATGTATACCAACTTTTTCTTTATTTTAAAAGAAATTGGTCAATTTTTGGATAAACAGTTCGGTACAAACATAAATATCCAATTAGCCTGTCCCATGGCATAAAAAAAATTAAGGCATGTTTAATTTATGACTACAAAAATTTACTATTATTAATTGAACTATTATTTGATTTGATCATAGATATATTACACCATAAAAACCATAGACAATATGACATACTTGTCACATATACAAAAGTGAGCCAGTTTTCGCATAAGTTGTGATTTGGCTGTTTAAAAAGTCACAGTTTCGTATGGCACACCACAGCTAAGTGTGATTATTTATCGGAGGAGAATTTTTTCAAAGTACCTGCATTCCAACTAGAGCTTTACAATAGTAATTAACCCCTAAAGGAAAGAAATTACTACTAGTATTCACCAATAATTGCCCCTCCAAATTATGGGTATATTAATGTTTTTGTTTTTTGTTATTAGGCCAGTTAGTAGCCTCGGGAATCGATTCCATGGATCTTGTACGTCAAGCTAAAAGAAGAAGAAGAAGAAGAAGAACAGCACACGTACTCCAAGTTATATCACAGGTGTACAATACACACACTCACGCATACATATGTTTATGCGACACTATACTTTTGTTGGTTATGACACATGCACTACCAGACAAGAAACAGAGCTGCTCCACACGCTGCATATTCTACTACTTTTTACTTTGCGATGCACTCATGGATAGAAAATAAATCAGAGGGCAGATTTCATCATGGGGAACAGCTCTGACGCCGGCGCAAAATCATGTTGTCGCGCGGCCACCGGCGGGCTCAGCAGCTTGCCCATCTCCTCCACGAACTTGTCCATTGCGGGACCGGGCAGGCACATCGGTACGACGATGCCGTCCTCTCCCTTGCTGTTCTTGAAGGGGATGAAGAAGCTGGCCACTCCGGGGATGGCGCCGACGCCTCCCTTCGCCGGCCCTCCGTACACCGCC
Organism: Pharus latifolius; assembly: GCA_019359835.1. Lineage (NCBI taxonomy): Eukaryota > Viridiplantae > Streptophyta > Magnoliopsida > Poales > Poaceae > Pharus > Pharus latifolius. The sequence continues at coordinate 66,761,919 of CM033328.1, read as the reverse complement.
TTGCCCCACCCGAAGTCCAGGTGGCCGAACCCGGCCTTGGTCACGTCCGACACCAGGTACGCGCGCACCACCGTGAAGTGCGGCCGCCCGCGCTGCATCATTAGGTCAGCCACCGACCGGATGTACTCCACGTTTGTGGCCTCCCTCTTGGCCATCTTCACGAGTTCCACGGCGTAGCTGACGGGGTTCTCGCGGAGGCTGCCGGCGGTGGACACGGCGACCGGGAATGCGAACGCGTTGCCGTAGTAGCCGTCGGGTATGCTGGCGCCGTCCTTGCCGCCGCGGGCGTTGACGATGCAGATCATCCTCATCTCCTCGTCGGCGTCGGGGGCGAGAGCCTCCGTGCGGCATTTCCAGAGGCAGCCCGTGAGGAGCTCGAACGTGGTGGCTCGCTTCCGGAGCTGCGGGGCAAGGTGGCAGCGCATGGCGGCCACCTCCCTGCGCCCGAAGAAGAAAGACCGGTGTGCCATGTCGTCCAGCGGCATGATGGTGCCCTTGGTGTCCGGCACTTCGTCATACTCGCGGTGCGCGAAGCCCGGCCGCGGCGGGGTGCGCGCCTCCAGCAGCTCTCGCCCCCACACCGGGAGCACCGTCGGCGACGGGAGGCCGCGCGCCAGCTCCGCCATCGCGGCAAGGAACTGCACCATCCCCTGCGCGTCCGACATCGTGTGGTTCATCCGCACAGCAAGGATGAAGCCGCCACATGCCAGCCGTGTCACCTGCACCACACCAAACATACATTATATATGTGTCCTTAGTCTATCGTGTACGTGTAGTGCGGTGCGGTAATGTGCTGTGTTGTTGGATAAGACAGGTATTACAGTTAACATGCCTGGAAAAGGAGGAGGGGGGCGCCGAGCACGGCGGAGGAGCCGGGGACATCGAAGACGAGCTCCTCGAGGGACGGGAACGGCGGCTGCAGGGCGTCGCCGAACTCCTCAAGCCGGACGTCGGCGTCGGCCTCGATGAACAGCACGCCCTCGCCGGTGCACTCAACGGCCAGCTTGCGGCTGCCGAGCTCCCGCATCCGACCGGCGAACGGGTAGTAGTGCACCAGCGCCTTGGCCAAAGCCTCCCGGATAACCACCGCGGGGTCCCGGCCGGCCATGTTGGCGCTTCGCCGGTAGAAGTGGATGACGGGGATGTGGAACCGGAGGCCCTCCTGGTCGTCGATGTCGGACAGCCGCTTCAGCTCGTGCGGCGTCCGGCCCGCCGGCGCCACCAGCACCGCCGGCTGTCTCCGCACGGTGAACTTCAGCGCCGCCGGCGAGGTCGCCATTTGTGTTTGCAAAATGCTCTGTGTGTGTGTGTGTGTGTGTGTGTGTGTGTGTGTGCACTGCTAGGCTTGTTGTAGCAAGAGGAAGGTCACTTGAAAGCGTATATATAGACACACACACAGTGGTGTATGTGCAGGGAAATTTAAGGAGTGATTTAATTTAAGTGTATGGTTAACTAGAGGAAGTCCAAGTCAATAATTAAGTAATTAAGTAAAAATGCTGGTCTTTGTCTTAATAGTTTTCATGCAGTGTGAACAAGAAGACGGACTCATGTGAAGGAGCGGGACACGTCATATGTCGAGTCCCTCGTGCTTCAAATCCACTGCAATTGCCTAAGAATTGTAGAAGCATTATGTGTATCCGATCGGCGAACAATATTTCGAATCGACTCATAGAAGAATAAGAAAAAAGTGTATTTTATTTATTTTGGATCATGTCTTAATTACGAATGATCATCAAATGATCTAAATTTGCTGTAATTTCAATTGAAAGAGGAGTACTGCCCCCTCTGTGCAATGTACACATCTCTTTTATACATAATTTTTAGTGCGTGAAGTGTATAAAAAAAATTCATTTGCTCCCCTAGCCCACAAACCCACCTCACCCCATGATTCATTCTTTAGTATTTCTATCTTTTTATAATAATTTTTTAATTTTGTTCTTACATTTAATGAATCATCGGCCAACTAGTTGGACTAACATCCTCTGCCTAGCATCAAAACATGCCACTCGAAGCACTCATATCTTCCAATTTGAAATCGATTGTTCGGAAGAAGTTAGGTGAGAAATTTAGATATTTGAATTTGTATGAAAAAACCTTGATGTACTCTATATGCTCCCATATGTCCTCGTCTTCATTGTTGATTATGTTTTAAATACCTCTTATTCTAACCAAATTTAAGTTTAAAAAGTTATGAATAGTCTCAATTAAATTATAGTATATATTTTCTTTTATAAGTTGAAGTTGAAATTGAGATCTTTATAAGTCCTTAGGAGGTGTGTTTACAAAGATTAATCAAGTATATCTTAAAAAGATCAATTCAGTCAAAAAAGAATAGAGAGATATAGAGAATAAGAGATTATAATTTTCTTAAATAACTGATTTTTGTAAAGGACGAGAGTTGAGAGATTTATAACATACAAGGGTTAGTTGAAAATGTCAATTTTTTGTATTTTTTAAGTTGTGTTTAAGAATTTATAATCTTTTCTGTTAGTCTTTTTTCCTTCGAATTGTTTTTTATGTGAGATCTCTCAATCTTTGTTTTTATTATTATATATGCTTAATATGTATCTCTTCAGATGAAATCTGATTTGACTTCCGCTGTTTCTAACCATTTACTTGACTTGTGTCGGGTCCTTGGATAGTCCAAATGTGTTAAAGAACATACTTAAGCCGTAAGGTTGATGCCTTAATCGTAAACCGACTATTCGGAAAATATTAGAGAATAAATTAAGGTGCTCCAACTTTTTATAACAAAAATGTTGTATTCTCAGTTGTCCACGTCTCGATAGATTTATGAAATAATATGAGTCTTGTCTGTTCCTTTTCTCCTAACAAGCATTGCCTTTTCATATTGCGCCCAAAAAATGAAGGCTGAAAGCGAAAGAAAGATAATGGTCACTGACGAGTACTGGGCACTAATTAGTATTGTTGCTTTCCAAATTCGAATCAATAATGTAAGGATAATATCCTAGGCATATCTAATTATATCAACACTTAAATTTTTTATACTTACTATGTCTGAACGATCAACCAGATTATTTCAATAAGTTCTCTAACATATATATATATTTCATGCAATGTTTTCTTAAATTAAATACTATAATATGTCTATTGGATTGAATTAGACTAGTTGTTGCACTAACCGCACATCTGTGAAATATGCACAACTTTTCTTGCGTTCATCATGGAAAGCATTTTGTGCTAGGATTTGAGGTATTAATCTTAAAAAAAAAAAATAGTCTGATAGCACTATGTAAAAGTTTCAAATTAGTATTTATTAAAATATCACTGACAATGAATTTGATATATAGGATTAGCTATTTTATTAAATCTTAATTTTTATAGTGCTATAGAGTTAAATCACTTTGAAACTTACTAGTAATGCATGCAAGTTTTCCCACCATCACTAGCTAGATTAGTTGCTACTTCTTCGAAATTACACTTGAACAATTAGAATGCAATCGAATACGATTAAGTAAAATGACAAGATAATTCGTTGGTAATTTCCCTGTTATGTCGTTGCAAGTACATATAATTGAGGATAGGAGTAAGTTGGATTAGAAAAGACAAAATAAAAGATGCTTGTCTGCACTAACACAAAAGTTAGTTGCCTTTGGCGTCAACTGCTGTTCCACAGCACTAGCGACGACGATAGACCAACGCACTAATCTTTGTTAATTACAGATTTAGTTTAATCGGTTAGGATAATTAATCCAGTATTGTCGATTTGATCTTTATGTTCTATTTGAGGTTATGGTGTAATAGGATATGGCAATCGATAATAGTAATATCATGAGAGTTATGATCATCTAGGAACAAAATAGTCCATGAGGATGAGACAAAAACTATTGATGTGTTGGTGAATGACTGCACAAAAGAGAGAGATTTATTAAGACTTCAAAATTTAAGGTGACTGATAGGGCGATGTAAACAATACTCATAAAGTGGGCTATGTCACATAAAATTTGAAATTAATTCGTATAGACCCATTACAGGGTCAATTTTATTGGGGGAAACTAAATCTTGAAAAAAATACTAACAATGTCGAATTTTGACAGTCTGTCCATTATCTATATCTATATGATCACTTTAAACTATAATACCAAACGAAAATATAGAGGACACTCCTTAAAGATGTTTGCTACATCGTGTATGTATTGCAATGTTAAATATAGCAATTGTTGTCAAAAAGGCCTCGTTTTGTGTGATTACGATTGGTTTGAACGGTCCAACACGAATCTGACCATCTGTGTGTTTTGTGGTATGAAATATTCCAACATATAAACAAAAGTTCAGCTGAGCGTCTATTGTGAAAGCACTAGACTGATCTGTTAGTCAGGTCGTCATGACTCATGATCGTCACACAAAACACGGGGCTGTTCAATGTCCCAAGTCCACCCTCCAAAGCCGTAACTTCCACCAAGTTTTTTTTTATTCCATTTAGCATAACTCCTTCTGTTTCACTACAAAAATTCTAAAATTATATTTTGTGATACTAATAAAATAAGATTAAACTCACATATCAATAAGATACCCAATATCAAATATTCCCAAAATATCGTTTAAACAACACACAGTTTTATAAAAGTACAATACCATTACATGTCTGCTTTAATACTTATAATTAATATGATTTGTTTGCATTTAATTAATTAATGATTAAGTGGAGTAATAGTACGATGGGTATTTTTGAAACATGAGTTCATGTTAGAATGATATTTTTCTTTGGTACTAATTTTATTCTCTATAATGATATTTTTTTTAAAACAAAGAGAGTACAGGATATCAAAATTTTGTAATAACATAAAAAAATTTCCCCTCCATTTAACATATTTTGAATGAAGGTTGCATGTAATTATCACAACATTTCATGATTGACTAGTAACATGAGCATTACTATGCATACAGATGAACTTTTTTATTTATAAATATATGTTTATAAATTTGCTGACACCGGGTAAAATTTAGAGAAGACATTTGTCAGCTATTGTTTCTAAAAATTTTACAAAAAAGACATTCATATGAACAGGATTTATGAATTAGTAATGGTTAGCTAGTTCATCAATTGTTTTTATAATTTTGCAATTGGTGTTTTTTCTATTGCAAAAGCATAGAAGTTTCACCAGGTTTTGCTAGTTTTTAGGAGTCGTTCGTCCTGCAAGGTTTTGGCGGTCCAAATCCTCGCCAAGTCCGTTAGGGGAGAAAAGGTCACCCCCTCACTCGTGATGCCAATTGATGAAACATAGTAGAACACCAACATGTTTATATTATATAGGGAAAAGTCCACTGTGTTGCTCCAACTTTGATGAATGTACATTTTAACCCTTCAACTTCATGAAAACTCAAACGAAGTCCTGAAATTTAAAATTAGATGCAAAATTGGTCCACTGCTATAATTTTAGAATGAAAAGTTAACGTGACAATTTTTCTTTTACCTGAAATTGAGGTTGATTATAATTCACCTGAGCAACTCATTTTAGCAACTAAAGGTTCACTTAATTTCTTTTAAGTTCATGACTACACAAAACATGAACTAAAACTTGCAAATTAATACTTATAAATTGGCTTGTTTTATGGTGTAAAACGAGTTGCTCACATAGATTATCATCTAGTTCATCAATTCGGTGTACAAAAACTCATATTATCCTTTTTCATTTTAAGATTGTAAAAATTGACCAATTTTGCTCTCAACTTCAAAATTTCGGACTTGATTTAAATCTTTCTAAAGTTAGAGAACTTAAAAATGTCCTTGTTATCGAAGTTGAAGAACAAAAATAAACTTTTCCTTATTATATATGTTGAAAATACTTTACATTTAGCAAAACTAATCTATACCGACCATCACTTCATATAATGTCTCTCTGTAGTTTAGATGGTGATGATAGTAGACAGTGATGGAAAATGATCCGATGATATACTTTTTCATTTCAGGTGAGACATGAGTTCGCTCGGTTCTCACAAGTGATAAGCTCTTTCCGACCAGTAATTTTTAGGTTATTTCCAAGCAAATCACTCTTTGTTTGGTCCTTCATTTGGACTGAGATGACCATCTCTGTTGTTGGATTGGTCATCATCTCGTCATACTGAAACAAATTACTACATCAGAGGCAAAATTATACGGAGGACCCTCTATTGCACACTTTTGTGTAACGAAGCCGTATATTTGAATTGGTGCGGTCAAGTTCTTTTACTACTTGAGGGTGTGAATTAAGCCTTTTGTCAATTCGAAGAATGGAACCGTGTGTATCGATTTTTTTTGGGGGACTCGGATGCAAAATAATGGAATAAAATTGCATAAAATGACGAATGGAAGGGATTTTTTGTCCCAATACATAAATAAATAAATAATGCAACCATGTGAGTATGTGATAATTTCGTGTATCAAACTGGTGGAAGTGCCTAAATGTGCATGCTCGAGTAGTATAGAGACCAGTTTTATTCTAATATTTTTTGTAGAGGGGAGCTTAATTGTGAGAAAAAAAAAAGCATTATAGGAGGTCATTAGGTGCAGTCTTCGCTCAAGTTCCAATATCAGTCACCATACTTCACAGAAATGGGGCATTTCTTCCTCGTCAACTAATGGATACATCTCTCTAAAGATTATCGCAATGACTAGTCTATTTCCAATTCCAAACAAGAAACATTAGTCATTGGTATTTGGTAGGCTCTTTCCAAGTAATCACTCACTGCTTGCTCCTGCAACTGGGCTGAAAATGACTTATCTTGTGTATTGCTCAAATCATCCTGAAACATATTAGGGTCCGTTTGGTTGTTCATCATAACCATCCATCATGAGATGAAAAAAAAATGGAATGAGTGGTGTGTCACGAGTTGGTCTAAAATGAGTGTTTGATTGGTGTGAAATGAAATGGTTCTGGATTTTGTTTGGTTGGAGAAATGAGTTGATCTCAGATGTGATGGAATGGTGTTTGATTGTGTAGCTAGAGTGTTATGATGACCTCTTCTCATTGGAATGGTAGGATTACCTCTTGTGTGCTTGAATTAGACTAGTCATTGTGTATGTATGAAAAGTTTGTTTATTAAAATTGTAATTTAATTTTTAAGAAATATTCTTTATATAATAACAATTGAGAATTTCTATTAAATTAGATAACAACAAATTTCATAATAACAACACTAGATAATACTAGTAATTTACTTAAACATAATATCATGTCCACAAAAGAGAGTTTCCTACCTGCTGTTTTTTAAAATTCCTAATGAGATATATATCATGCGGATTACATAATTGCCTTTGCAAATCCTAATACCACTAGAGAAACAAAAAAAACCAACACATAACATATGATGAAAGATTTTTTTCTTTTGAAGCTGTACATACAAAGTATTTTGGTGTAGCTTCAACCATTCATTAACTGCGATCTCGACTTCTTTTTTATTGGAGTATTTTTTGTAACATGCTCCCAAGAATTCATGCACTTGAGTATAGTAATCAGGCCAAGATGTATAGATCCCATATACGTTCTTTTCCAACAAAAACCACTTACCAAGCCATTACTAATGAACAATAACAAAAATTGTCAACAAAGTTTAATATCATAACAGCAAACAATAATACAGTTTAATGTCATAACAATTACGAAAATTGGTCTCAGTTTATGAGTGGAAAAGGAATTTGCCCCTTAGTGGTATCAGAATATCACAGTACAACAACAATAGGTAGAATATCACATGAAAGCAATAACAGGAGTAGCACCAGTTGATAGCAGCTGCTAGAAACAGCAACAACAACTGGGAGAAGCAACAACAACCAAAAAAATATAAAACCTGAAAACAATTCTTAGTAGTAGCTGGGAGCAACAGTAGGTAAAATATCACATGAAAGTAACAACAGGAGTAGCAGAGGTTGGTAGCAGCAGCAACAACAACCAAAATGAAAACAATTGATACCAGGAGCTGGGAGCAGCAGCAGCAACAACAACCAAAAAATTGAGTATAAAAAGAGAAGTTGCACCAGATAGGAGCAGCAGCAATAACATCAGAATCATCAGTTACATTGTAATAATCAATTACATTATTGACCACACTAGGTGATCCGGGAGGATCTCAAGTCGAGTTCGCAACGGATTTGCGACCACGAAAAAGTTTGCGACTTTGGAAAGGTTTGCGACCTTGGGAAGGATTCAAACTCTTCGAGCCTTCAATGCTGGATGATGAGCCAGATACTATATTACCATCTATTGAAGACTTGGTCTATCAACGAGACGAACCTCTACGCGAAGATGTGATTCTGGAGAAGAAGGTGACTACCACCCGCAGTGACACAAAGGAGACTTTTCGAATCGGTCGGAAAGGTCAACGAGTACGTGCGGCAAAGTGGTACACCAAAGAACATGGACAAGCCCAATTTCCACATCTCCAGTTTGATCGAGAGGTCGCAACAGGGGTTGACTCCTTCTCAACAAGGGAGTCATGATCCGGGAGGATCTTCAAGTCCTGATCGCATACGGATTCGTGATCAAGTCCTGATCGCATACGGATTCGCGATCAAGTCCTGATCGCATACGGATTCGTGACCAAGTCCTGATCGTATACGGATTCACGACCAAGTCCTGATCGCATACAGATTTGCGACCAAGTCCTGATCGCATACGGCTTCGTGACCTTAACCGTGTTCGGAAAGGTTTCGCGACCATGGATTGGTTCGCGACCATGAAAAGGAATTTGTTCTCTGTTCGGAATTGTAATCCGATCCGAATATATATAACTAAGCTTATCTGTTTAGGATTAGTTAGTTAGTTATATGAGTCTAATATGTTTAGGTTACTAAGTCTGATACGTACTCATACGATTGGACTATAAATACTTTGTAATAGATCTAGTTTAGATCATCGAACTCAATCGAAAAGAGTCATAGAACTTATTTGAGTTTTAGACACTTATAGTTCCTTCGACGTAGGCAAGTGTGTCTAATGTTCGACGTGTAAAAGCCCTCTTTGAAATAAAGAGTTGTGCAATTACTTTGGGTTTCGGTATTTCCGAGTAAGATCCCGTTATTCCGCATATTAGAATCTGGGCGAGCCTAGTGCGAAAATCAAGGCTAGGTCTCAAACGGATCACTAGGGGCATTCTTTCTGAAACAAAATATTAGTACAAACATCATTGACCACAACAGGGACAGCACCAATAACAAGCACAACAGGAGCAGCAACATTAACAAAAATATTAATATTAAAATATAACTGAACCATATAAAAAGATGAGTCACCACCATCAAGTCCCAACAAAATGAAACATAAACATATGATTCATAAACTGCATAAGGCTGCATCAAGCCTAAACCAAAATAGACATTCTGACATACTTTAGAGATTGTCCTTGAGGAAACTAGCAACCATAATCATCTGGTTGGACAAGGGGACTTTGAGGAAAGTCTTGGTTTTGCTAGGATTATCACACAGATAAGTGAAGTAGTGGGTTAAGTCTCCATCATCAAAATTGGGTATGGCAGAAATACGATCCCACAAGTCCTCAGGCACCTCTTCTGCCTTGCCAGATTTCTCAATGGTTGCAGCAAGCCTCTCAAGGGTGTGGGTGATGGTATCAATCAAGGGGTTGTTCTCACTATGTGCCCTCTTCTTAGACTTTGTGGGATTATTGGCTGAGAAGTTGTTGTTTGTGGTATTTGGTTCAGTCATAGTAGGCTCTTCTTCACTCTTCTCCTCAGGTTCAGGTGTAGGGTCCGGTGATTCTGTTTCCAATGGATCATTGGATCCCTTTGCAAAGACACATGTGGCATCCCATTACTAAAAATAGTAGCCATTTCATCATAGAACTCTATTGGCGTGTTCAGAAAATTTGCATCTATGGCATTGTCCTGAGAAAAATACAAATTAGTGCATTTAGATACAAGGAGTCACTACTACAGAAGTGCATTCCACTAATCCATATTTTCTAACGGTTATAAGCAATCTGGGAAAAATCCGATAGAATAGGACGACAGCGGCGACAAAGAGGCATTTTAGTATCGGTTACACACTAGTCCAACGTTAGTGAAATGCAAATATTTTTTACTATCGGTCATTACTGTACAAACCGATATAATATATTAAATAGTACTATCGGTTTTCCATTTTTAACTGATAGTAAAATTGCGCACTTTATACTATCGGTTATTACTGTACCAACCGATATAATATATTAAAATAGTACTATCGGTTTTTCGTTCGTAACAGATAGTAAAATTACTCACTTTATACTATCGGTTCGTACTGTACCAACCGATATAATATATTAAATAGTACTATCGGTTTTTCTCACGTAACTGATAGTGAAATTACTGACTTTTTCCTATCGGTTCTTACTGTACTAACCGATACAATATATGAAATAGTACTATCGGTTATATAAAACAAACCGATAGTAAAATGACTTCATATAAACTAATGGTTGTGACAGTGGGGACCTTATTTTACTATCGGTTTGTGTTTTTGAACCGATAGTAAAATTGTACAACTTAATTAGGTCGACCCCTGCTCTGCGCTCTGCATGTTGGAATCATTTCAGCCGCACACGACTCCAAGCTAGAGTGATCTGGAGAAGCTAGCTGAGAGGTTGATCATATTTCCATCCCCCTCGGTATTGTCATCTTCTCATCACCTCTCTCTCTCTCGATCACTCTTTCACACTCTCCCTCTCTCTCTACTTGTAATTCATTAAACTAGATACATGTATCTCCAAACTAGCTAGAAGGCTAGGTTGGCTAGCTAGCTATAGCTTGCTGAATTTAAGCAGCTAGCTAGTTGGCTCTTCCAATTAATGCATGCATCAAGTTAATTAGGGTTTCATATATACAAATCCATTTAATGTAATTAAGCAGCTCATGTTCACACATATGGCCTAGCTAATTATGTTTCATGCATATATGCATGCCCTGAGTCATTAATTATTTATTTGAATTTGTCAATTTTGTGAAATACTTGTAGATGGACCGAGAATATTGGATGTATGGAATAAAACGTACTACTGTTGAGTATTTGGAGGGTGTGAATGGGTTTATTAAATTTGCTGGGCAAGAAAAGGCGAAGAAGAGAGAAAAAGATATGCATTGTCCTTGTATAGATTGTATGAACTTAAAAAGATTCGGCAACTCTCATCAGATTAGAAGTCATTTGATTTGTCGTGGTTTTAACGCACGCTATACCCGTTGGATATGGCATGGTGAAGATCTTGAGGAAACGAGCACCGCTACCACTTAGCAGGACCCGGAAGTGGATTGCAGTAATGATGATCAAGATCAAAACATTGTAATGTTCATTCGGAAGTCCATGTAGATGACGACAATTTAGATGAAATGTTACGTGATGTAGAAGAAGACTACAGCGAAAACGATTTAGCTAAATTTGAGAAATTAATTGTTGATTCTGAGAAGCCTTTGTTCCCCGGATGTGCAAAATTTACAAAGTTGTCTTCTGTGTTGAGATTATATAACTTGAAGGCAAGCAACGGTTGGAGCGATAAGAGTTTCATGGCGCTATTGGATCTGTTAGCGGACATGCTTCCAGAGGGAAATGAGTTGCCAAGATCGGTTTACCAGGCCAAAAAACTATTGTATCCGTTGGGAATGGAAATCGAAAGAATACATGCATGCCCAAATGATTGTGTTCTGTACCGTAACGAGTACGAGGATTTGCATGTTTGTCCAAGATGCGGCGCATCGCGGTATAAGCATGGGGACAGAATTTATCACAATGGATGTGATGAGGTAAAGAAAGGGCCTCCGGCCAAAACTGTGTGGTATTTGCCTGTGATTCCCAGATTGAAACGGCTGTTTGCAAATCCGAAAGATGCGAAGTACTTGCGTTGGCATGTTGAAGGTCGGAAACAAGACGGAAAACTAAGACATCCAGTTGATTCCATTCAATGGAGAAACATTAACAGAACATTCGGTGAGTTTGACGGCGAAGTGAGGAATATAAGGTTTGGGCTGAGTACGGATGGTATGAATCCACACGGAAATATGAGCAGTCGACATAGCACTTGGCCGGTTCTTTTATGCATCTACAATCTTCCTCCTTGGTTATGTATGAAGCGTAAGTACATCATGATGTCGTTACTAATTTCAGGACCCAGACAACCCGGGAATGATATTGACGTGTTTCTATCACGTTAGTCGAGGACTTACATAAATTGTGGAGCGAAGGGGTGCGGTGTGGGATGCACATAAGCGAGAGAATTTCATGTTGCGGGCCATGATATTTTGCACTATAAATGATTTCTCGGCCTATGGAAATTTGTCGGGGTATAGTACGAAAGGAGGCAAGGCTTGTCCTATTTGCCTGGATGAAACTGAAAGTATGTGGTTATCGAACTGCAGAAAAACAGTGTACATGGGTCACCGGAGATTCCTTCCGATGCATCACGCCTACCGTAAGAAGAGGAAGTCATTCAATGGGAAGCCTGAGAAAGGATCAGCCCCAGTGTTTGTGACTGGTAAGGAGCTTTACTTGCGCGTGAAGGATATCAAAGTTGAGTTCAGTAAATGTTCTAAACCTCCAGGAAAAAATGTTTGGAAGAAGAGATTGATTCTTTGGGATCTGCCATATTGGGAGCACTTACAAGTTCGACATTGCATTGATGTCATGCACGTAGAGAAAAATGATTGTGACAGTTTGACTGGTTTGTTGTTGAACATTCCAGGAAAGACGAAAGATGGCACCAACGTTCGCCGTGACATGCTCGACATGGGCATAAGGACTGACCTTGCACCGTTGGAGAAGGGAAAGTGGACATATCTCCCCCCGGCCTGCTATACTTTGTCAAAAAGAGAAAAAACAGAACTCTGTCAGTGCCTACATGGTGTCAAAGTTCCATGTGGGTATTCTGCGAACTTGAAAAAACTTGTGTCCATGAAAGACTTGAAACTGGTTGGTATGAAGTCCCATGATTGTCATGTACTGATGTCACAAATGCTTCCCATTGCTATCAGAGGCATTCTCCCAGTCAAAGTCAGAGAGACAATTACAAAGCTATGTTATTTCTTCAACACAATATCTGGCAAGGTACGTAAGCGTGTACTCCTAGCAAGTTAATTAGCTCCATTCGTGGAACTTGTCAGATTTTTTGGATCTGAATATTTGCTGCAACTGTGTCCTTGCAGGTAATTGATATGGATGGACTGGACGATTTGCACCGCGATGTGACTACCACTCTTTGTCAGCTGGAGATGTATTTTTCTCCATCCTTTTTTGATGTTATGGTCCATCTAATTGTTCACCTTGTCAGAGAAATTAAGTTTTGTGGACCCGTGTTCCTGCGCTACATATATCCATTTGAGAGATTTATGGGTATCTTGAAGGGATATGTAAGGAATCGACATCGGCCTGAGGGCAGTATCATTGAAGGTTATGCCGCCGAGGAGGTGATCGAATTTTGCACCAACTATATGGCCGGGGTTGACCCAATTGGCGTTCCTACGTTCCGGCATGAGGGCAGGCTTCAGGGCATTGGAACGATTGGATTTAAAGCAGTCGTCCCCTCTAGTGATCTGTATGCAAAAGCCCATTTTTGGGTCTTACAGCACATGACGGGGGTGGAGACATACATACACGAGCACAAGGAAATGTTATGGAAACAGAATCCCTCGAAGCCAGAGATTTGGGTCACCAGAGAACATAATAGGAAGTTTGCTGGGTGGATCGAAAATAGAGTCCTGCAAGCTTATGAGGGCGACGTAGATGAAGTTGTTACATGGTTGGCCAGAGGGCCTAGATTTACTGTAGGGACTTGGCAGGGGTATGACATCAACGGCTATTCATTTTACACAAGAACTCAGGACGAGAAGAGTACTATGCAATGTAGTGGAGTGACACTACTTGCTATTTCGGAGGATGCCAGGGCAGTAAGGGCACTCGACTCATATTACGGTGTTATTGAGGAAATATGAGAGCTCGATTATGTATTACTTAAGATTCCTCTGTTTCGATGCCAATGGGTCGAATTCCCTCGAGGTGTTAAAGTCGACAATTATGGGTTTACTCTCGTCGATCTCAGTAGAGTCGCACACAAAGATGATCCATTTATACTTGCTGAGCAAGCCACACAGGTGTTCTACATCGTTTACCCGGCCAACCCAAAGTTGCACGTTGTCCTTCACAGTAAGAGACGTATTGTTGGGGTTGAAGACGTTGTGGATGAAGAAGAGTACGATCAGTTCGACGAACTACCTCCATTTTTAGATGGAATCCTTCAATCTGTCCCTACCGAAGATATTGACGAAACAAGTTACTTGCGAGACGACCACGAAGAAGAATTATGGGTGGACAACCATTCTTGACTAATTTGCAATATGTAAGTGACGTATATTACTTGGATCTTTAATCGAAGAATTCTTCAAATCATTTTTCAAAAATTCTTTGAGAAAACATACGTGATGCATTGAGAATCATTTGTGCAAATTTTCATTTCAATTGGAGTATATACTTGATTTGAGCAATAATTGATTCTTTTCACAAATCAATATGAAAACTGCAAATTTTCATTCCATGATTGGTCTTTACTGTTAATTTATTTCAAAATTATTGGAAGTCATTTGCATGGGGTTTCAGGTGTCTTTACAAGTGCAAAATGATGTACTGAGACCCATCTGTAATTGTTCTCAGGAAATACCTTTAGATAAATTTAACAGTATTCTACTATCGGTTTCAACTTCCAAACCGATATGAAATTAACATATACTATCGGTTTATTGTCATAAAACCGATAGTAAAATACAATGCAAAATGATGTACTGAGATCATCTGTAATTCTTCTAAGGGAAATCCTTTAGGGGACAATAACATTGTATTTTACTATCGGTTTCAACTGTGAAACCGATATGAAATTAAACTATACTATCGGTTTATTGTTCATAACCGATAGTGATTTATACTATGTTATGAGCCCCTGTTTTTAGTTTACTATCGGTTTGGTATAATAAAACCGATAGTGAACAGTGCCAACACTGAAAACCCTAACTTACATGTTTTTACTATCGGTTTATTGTTTATAACCGATAGTGATTTATACTGTGTTATGAGTCCCTGTTCTTAGTTTACTATCGGTTTGGTATAATAAAACCGATAGTGAACAGTGCCCATACTGAAAATCCTAACTTACATGTTTGTACTATCGGTTTGGTGGTTATGAACCGATAGTAAATATTCATACATTAGGTTATAACCTTGCACGATTTTCCCTCCAGTGCAACTGATCACATTCCAATTTCCAAATACTCGCGCGGAAAACCCTAGATTCCTTGACGTTCGCTTCTTCGCTCCTCTGCGCCACCATTGCCGATCAGAATCTGGTTCTCCACCGCCTCCGGCCACACCACGTTCGACTGTAAGTGTTCTTGACCAAATCGCTCGCGTGTATTGCTTAAGTTTGTATGCAATGGTTCATATCCCGTTCAATGGATTACAAATATAAAATTAGAGTAAAATTCATGAACTACAAACTTAATAGCTATGAGAATGACAGAATTGATGAAAATCACTAGCAATTTGTCATACAGTGTAGTCCACTATCGGTTTCTTATTTAGAACCGATAGTAAATATCTTAAACTGAATTTTCTGTTAATTATTTCTCATTTTCTAATTTTCATCTGAAATTTTGGTTCATTTACATTTTAACATACTTTATGTTCCTGCTGAGAGACTAGCATAGTTTACACTGCTAATCTTATAGATTTTACTGAATACAAACTTGATTACTATCGGTTTGGCTTGGAAAACTGATAGGAAATAGAGTATATCATAGTTTGCACTGCTAATTTGAATTTTCTGTTAATTACTTCCCATTTTCTAATGTTCATCTGAAATTTTGGTTCATTTAAATTTTAACAGACTTTATTTTCCTGCAGAGAGATTAGTATAGTTTGCACTTTTAATCTTTTAAATTTTTCTGAATACAAACTTGAGTACTATCGGTTTTCCTTTCAAAACCGATAGGAAATAGAGTATGTCTCTGCTAATCTGAATTTTCTGTTAATTAATTCCCATTTTCTAATGTTCATCTGAAATTTTGGTTCGTTTCAATTTTAACAGACTTTATGTTCCTGCAGAGAGTCTAGCATAGTTTGCACTGCTAATCTTTTAAATTTTCCTGATTACAAACTTGATTACTATCGGTTTTACTTGGAAAACTGATAGGAAATAGAGTATGTCATAGTTTGCACTGCTAATCTGAATTTGCTGTTAATTACTTCCCATTTTCTAATGTTCATCTGAAATTTTGGTTCATTTAAATTTCAACAGACTTTATGTTCATGCAGAGAGACTAGCGTAGGGCACAACAATTTTAGTTATGAACTTTGTCATGTACCTTTCTTCATATCAATTGATAGTTTGTTCATGGAATTTTAGGTAAAGCCATGTCGGCATCTTCCTCGGCTGATAGTAGTGATTCGGCGAGGGCGAACGTAGATGGCGCTGACTCGTCCCAGCGCAAGAGGAAGGCGCGAGGCCCGACGATGTTGGGTCGTTTGGCCAAACGCGCGGATCTTTCATGTGAGTTCAATCAGTTCGGGAGACCGATCGGGAAGAACGCCGGCCACTATGCTGCCTATGTTGGCTTGTTGGCGAAGGAAAGGGTGAAGATGACCGTCCAGAGCTGGAAGGACGTCAAGGCCGACGAGAGAGATAGGCTGTAGGCGGAAGTGAAAGTAAAATTAATCAAAATTACTGAACTCTTCAGTAATCACATTCCCTTGGTTTATCCCAGAGATTAGGTAGTCCTGCTTATATGCACCATTTGAAACAGGCCAAGTGGAACATCCCCGACGATGGTCCCAAGATAGCTTGCTTGAAGGACATGAACAACACGTGGAAAACCTTCAAGAGCGTCCTCGTCAGTACCTTCCTCGCTAAAGGTGAATCTCCATGCGAGAAGTACCCCTTCATAACGGAGGAGGTATGGGAGCAATTCGCCCAACAGAAGGGGACTCCTGAGTTCAAGGTATGTATGGTTCCTTTGCTTGGTTACACCATTGTATGCAGTAAGCAGCGGTGCATTAATTTTCTTGTTTCTGGTACGAAGGCCCTCAGCGAGAAGAACAAGGCAATCCAGAGGAGGAACGACCACCCACACCGGCTCGGCTCTCGCGGCTATGCGGGGAAGGAGGAGCAGTGGAAGAAGGCTGAAGACGAGGCGTCGAATTTTGTTGACTCCCTTGACCTACCACTCTCCGAGATCCACGATCAGCGATGCAAGCGCTGGTGGCTGGCCAGAGGGACCGTGTCGGCCACGGGGACTGTGGCGTTCCCAAACCCCAGGGACGTCGAGGTCGTGCAGCGACTCGTAAGTTGGCTAACTATGATCACTAGTGTGCGCACAAGTTTGTATATATTTCTTCCTCACAATGGAGAGCTTTCAATGTAACTGATCTCTTGTTCGAAGGAGGCGACCAAGGGATTATTCAGTCCCCATAGGGAGAACGACATCCTTACCCGGGCTCTAGGGAACAAGGAGCATCCAGGGCGGACGCGAACCGTGGGGGCTGTGGTGCCATGGAAGGAAGGCTTCTCGGAGCCCGGGCAAAAGGCGAAGAAGGCTGGCAGCTGGAAGGAAAGGGAAGTGGAGCTATCTCAGAAGATACGGGCAGATGTGACTGCACAATTCGCGGACATGTTCGCTCAAATGAACGAGAAGTATGAACGCCTCAGCCGAGTTGTGCAGTCCAAGGGTTTAGATCCAGCTGCCGAGGTCGACGCTGCCAGGCTGAGTAGTTGCGGCTCGAAGGTTCACGTGGATTCGGTGGACCTGATCGAGATATTGCAACTCTTGAGCTATATATGCAGTTTGGCTGATGCCACTCCCGTTACATTAGAATTGTTTCGCTAACCTGTTATAATTGTTGCAAATTGCAGAAGCCGGAGAGCTATAGCCTATTGATCAACATAGGCAACAAACCTGTTGCGGTTGCAAACGGGGTCGTATACCAGTCTTGGGAGGATGTCCGGATCCACTGCGTACCTCTGGATCCTGGATTCGCAAAGGTACAGGTGGACATGGCCCTCCCGGGCTACAGCTCTTTTCCGTTGCCCGTCCCAACGGACGAAATGCGGACAATTGGCGAGGCATTGGGCTCGTACATACAGTGGCCCAAGAAGGATGTTAGACTACAGGAGGTAAATCCTAACCATTCTAGCTTACAACTCAGTTAATATACTCAATTTGCAAAATCTAACTTATGCGTTTGTACTTAAAGTGGACGATGGATACCAGCTCACTTCCTGAGGACACCACCCCCGCCACAACGCATGAGCGAACTCCTTCGGCCCCCATGCCTCCTCCGACGGCCTCAAACCCTTCGCCATCAAATGAGGCCGACGGCACCACACCCCAACCTTCAAAGGTATACACTCGCTCCCCGCCCAAAGGCAAGGGCAAGGCCAAACAAAGCCAGCCGGGTACGTTCAAGAACGGGTCCCCACTCGTGTCGGAGTACCTTCTGCGCAATATGGATCAAATAATTAGAAGTCTCCACGAGTGGTACCTGACCCGGTCTAGGCGCCACATCAACTTCTTGGTTCACTTCAGGCCAGGCCATTTTCACCGTGAGGCCGGGAGCATATCGGTGGCCCACGAGGATTTGTTCGACCTCCTCAACTGGCAGGAGCTTGATATGTCCATCATACGGACTAGAGTCCTGTGAGTTTGCTGTTGTCTGAAGTTATAACAGTTCGTTTCATAAATCTAATCACTTTGTATGCACTACTTACTAATGTCTACTTTGCATCCAGGTGCATGTATAGGCTGGCGTCGATGAGGGCATGTGACAAGATGGGTTTCCTCGACCCAGAAGAAATAAGCCTCACAATGCTAAAGCACGACCAAGAACATGCCAATGAATACATATCAAGGGCACTACTAGCGCAGCAGGACCGAGAGTTCATCCTTGCGCCGTACCACCAAAGGTTAGTGCATTTCCTACTAATTTAACTCATTCTTATATGTTACGCCTAACATATGTATGAAACAGTTCGCTTATATATGCAATGTAGGGGCCATTGGGTCCTCGCCATCATTTGCCCATGGATGAATGAGGTCTATTACCTCGATTCGATGAGCGACAAGGTGGCACATGTTTTCACCCTCACATGGCACATAGACGCGTAAGTAACATAGTTGTTTTAAATTTTTCTCTGACTAGCTAATTAATGATAACATATTAACAGGCAATGCTAAATTAAATACAGGGCTTTCAAAAATTATGCTAGTGCTGGAGGGAGGCATGACGTGTCGAAGGGCACAACAATTTCTTGGAAAGAATATGAGGTAACTAATACGGATAGAAGTACTCATGATGAGTCTTTTAATTTAAGCTTAATTAGTTCTTTCGAGTTAATGTGGGTTTATGTCTTTGCATATGCAATTTTTCCAGTGCCATCAGCAGCCACAATCGTGGGAATGTGGCTTCTATGTCATGAGATTCATGTATGACTTGATCAGGAAAAACTTTGCCCAATTCCCTAAGGTAACCATTTTTCCTGATTCAAAGTCGAACTTTAATTGGATGTGACGTATGATCCTAACTTCATACACGCATATATGCAGAGCGCCATGTTGAAAGAGCAATATGAGTTGGGTCAATTGAAGGAGCTGCGAACAATTTGGGCTCAATATGTCATGGAAGAAGTGGCTATCAACGATCGATAGTAACTGACTTGTGTAATATATATTGAATGTGTTGATTGCTGTATTTGTGAATAAACTCAATATGTGAATAGATTCATTGATATATTTGTGAATAAACTCGATCAATATGTGCATAAATTCAATCTGTCCAATGCATGTGTATATTACTGTATTAGTGTATTTGTGAACAAATTCAATATGTGAATATTGGTGAATATTTGTAAATATTGGTGTATTTGTGAATGATCCAATGTATCTCTGTATTGCTGTATGTATATGTGCATGATTCCAGTACTAACCGTGCCAGTACATAACCGATAGGAAAAACTAATATTACTATCGGTTATATACTATAACCGATAGAATAAATATTTCAGTACTATCGGTTCATATATAACAACCGATAGAATAAAGTTTCCAGTACTAACTGTGTCTACACAATACTATCGGTTTATATATCACAACCGATAGAATAAAGTTTCCAGTACTAACTGTGTCTACACAATACTATCGGTTTATATAAGAGCCGATAGAAAAAAACATTTAGATTACCATCGGTTTAGATCCTAGCCGATAGAAAAAACTTACACAATACTATCGGTTTATATACGAGCCGATAGAAAAAAGGTATACAGTACTATCGGTTTAAATCCGAGCCGATAGAAGAAATAGTCGATAGCGATTAGTGAACGTTGGGAATGTAGATGTTTTACTAACGGTTTTTGAACCGATAGAAGTGTGCTGCGTTTCTACTATCGTGCCGATCACTATCGGTAAGAGAACCGATAGTAGAGTGGATTTTTAACCGATAGTAAAAAGCATTTATGTAGTAGTGAGTTCACAGCCAACACTTCCAATTACCTAACCAAATTACCTTTGCATGTCTCATGAAATGACCAATATCAACAAAAATGAGTCCGTTCTCCTCATCTCATATGGCACCACTCAATTTTTTGAGTTTGTATATTTTTGCCCATCTAGTTCTTCATTTTTTAGGTGGTTTGCAACTTGGATGCCATTAATCGTGATGTGGAAGTTGTTGCATCTAGGCCTTCATGCCTAACCCTAATTTTGATGATTAATGAAAACAAAGTGTTTTGGATTAACTGTGCTTCTGAGACTTTGTGATACAGAGATTGTTCGGGAAGAATTACGAGATGATCAAGATGAACCCGACATGAAGTGAAGCACAAGATGTAGAAGAGCAAAATACAAGACGCAAATCATGAAGATGCGAAAGACCTCAGGTATTATGAGTTTTTATTTTTACCGATCTCGGCGTTTGGAGATGATCGGTTAGGAAAATTATTTTCTAGTTTTAACCGTACTATAAAGAGGGGTGGCGAAAGTCCTCTCTTTATCTCCAACGCAAACCGAGAAAACCTAGGTCATTGCATTGCATCCTTTTTGGTTGGATTTGGTTTTGAACTTATTTGAAAAATCTGGTTTTTCAGTTCAGTTTTTGACAGCAGAAGAGTATTTGCATTTTTCAGAAAGATCTAGGCAGATCTGGCTTTTGCTTCTGTTTACAAAATTGTAGCCCTTGAAATTATCTTTCCAACGAGCTATTAAACACCTCTTTTGGATTTCTGGTTTTAAAGTTATCTCTGTTTTTGTTCATGCTGACTGTCAGTTTTCTAAACTGACTATCAGTTTGAATGTCAGTTAGTTTAAACTGACAATTGTCCAGAGAGGGTGTATTTTGTGCTCAAAATTTTTGTACTAAACTGACTATCAGTTTGTTCATATTGACTGTCAGTTGAGGTTTCGACCACAAAGTTTTTAACTGAGTTTCTATTTGGTTTTGGTCGTGACTGTGGTCGAACTGACTGTCAGTTTGTGTAACTGACTGTCAGTTGTGGGTTCCAGCTTTCCTTTTTCGACCACGAACGGCTAGCAAAGTTTTCGTCCGTAAATTTTGTCGGCCGTTGTGCACTGAACTGACTGTTAGTTAGGTAAACTGACTGTCAGTTTGGGTTACTGATTTTCAGCCCTAGCTCCAACAGTTCATTTGATTCTTGAGGCTATAAATATGGGCTTTGGGCATGTGTTTCTCAGAACAAGCAGCATTATTTCATATACACTCTTGAGCATTAGTTTCTTATATAAAATCTTGATCTTTTGATCAAGTCAAGTGCTTTTCGATCCACCGAGTTTTTTGGTTCTTTTGCATTTGCATATACTTAGCTTCTCGGTGCGTGTTTGGAGGTCTAGAGAAAACCACGCTGCCTGTTACTATTGGTGAGCGCCCTCACCTAGACGGTTCGGAGGCGTGGCCGTTGATCTCTCCGTTCGGAGATTGTCGGAGAGGCTCGGCAAGTGTGTACAAGGCATCGGTACTCGCCTTTCCGGAGTGGACAAGGAGCAACCATTAGTGATAATATCCTTTGTGGATATTGAGGCAAGACTCAAGTGATTTGAGTGCTTCAACGAGGATTAGTGGAGACTGGGCGAGTCTCCGATACCTCGGTAAAAATCGTTGTGTTCGTTCTCTTTCCCTTGCTTACATTATTTGTTCTTGATTTGCATTTATTTGCTTTAAGTTTTAAAGTTTTTTAAAAGCCTCCTATTCACCCCCCCTCTAGTCGGCATCCTTGATCCAACAGAAGTGATCAACCAAATCCCTCGTAGCAGCATTGCGTTGTGCACTCTTGAACCCCTTGTCATTTCTAGCCTCACTTGCAATCCGTTCTGACATGAACTTTAGCAGAATTGCAGACATTGCTTTTGACCACACAAGAGGGGTAGTTGGGTTAGCACCCCCTTGTCCTTCACCCTCCATTTGCTAAATCAGCGGTAGTAAATTCAAATAACAAACTTAACAAAATAGGCCAAAAAAGATATGTAAACATAAAAGCAAAATAAGGCAAAGTAAAATCAACTACAAATAGAAGGTTAAATGAGAAAATGTGTAAAAAAAGACACATCATTGTCTCTCCAGTAACATGAGATGACAAATACGGTAGTACAATGAGAGAAGAAAAATAGTAGCATTGTAAGACAAGGTGCATCATTGCCTCTCTACAAGAATCTCATTTCTTGGTAAGTATTGAACATCACAGTACATACCAACTACCTTGACTATCAGATGTATTGAATATCAGTTATTAATTTCCTATGCTAAGTAGTTCTGGTGAGCCACCCACATCCTGTTGACTATGTCTTGTCTCATTCTCACCACCTCACTACACTCATGGGCTTGATGGGGTTGTGAGTTTGTATGGTTTGGATTCTATGGACAACTCATTTGGAATAAACAAGTCCAACCCATGGGCAATTATGAAGAACGCAACAAGCAAGAACAATGTCCACTTGTGTCTTAAAAGGAAAAAATAGTGTTGTATCATCAAGAACTTTGAATCTCCTCTTGAGAAACCTGAATGCACGTTCTACAGTCACTCGTAGAGAAGAGTATCTAAGATTGAACAATTTTTTCTCATCTTGAACTAGATTAGACCCCCATTCCTTCAAATGGTATCTAATGGCACGATAAGGTGGCAAAAATCTTGTTTAGCAGCATAAGCAGCATCAACTAAATAGAATTTACCTAAGAAAATGATAATTAATGCTTCAAACTTAAGTTATGTAATAGTAATCTGGACTAAGATTTGTGTGTCATAGGTATTACCTTCAGGCATATTAAATCCATTGTCTCGCTTTAGTGCATCAACTAGGATGACAACATTGTGAGCAGACCCCTCCCAACCATCTAAAACAAATGTGAACCGTAGATCAAAATCTACGGCTGTCATTATGTTTTGAGTAGCATGGCCTTTTCTACCTCTAAAGGCTGCTTCCAATCTCTTAAACACACTGGCTCACACATGGGTACCGTCAATTGCTCCAATACAGTTCTAAGGTGTGAATAATTGTTGACATTAGTTACGGAATAATTGAGGTGGCAAGCTATACATGGGTAGACATGTGCACATATTACCTGAAACCATGTAAACCATTTGCGGCTGCCTCTAATTTTGGCTGGGGTATCTAAAGATGGTGGCTTG
This sequence comes from Pharus latifolius, assembly GCA_019359835.1. Classification (NCBI taxonomy): domain Eukaryota; kingdom Viridiplantae; phylum Streptophyta; class Magnoliopsida; order Poales; family Poaceae; genus Pharus; species Pharus latifolius. The sequence continues at coordinate 66,738,276 of CM033328.1, read as the reverse complement.
ATAAGATCATTACGTAGTTCACCTATTGCGTGCAACACTAATTTGAAATAACGGCTGATAGTTTCACTCGAGCGTTTGAAGTTTTGGCCAACAACATGGTTTCTTTCATTATGCCCGATGGTGTGAAGGAACATGGCAACTTGCTCTTCAACACAACAATGCAAAGTGTGACGAAGCAAATTTCTTTCCCTCAGAAGATCACACAAGAGAAAGAAAGGTGCTTTCTTGAGCCTAATCATGTTTTGACAGCTAACATCATCTCCATGATAAATATAATCTAGATATGCATTTCTTTGCATATTTCTAACAGATATTGGTGCATAAGTCACTCGTGGCCTTATTCTCTTAAACCTAGAGTAAACAACGAGAGCAACCAGTGTATGATCAAGGATGTCGACTAGAGGGGGGTGAATAGGAGGCTAAAAATCTTTTCAATAAAAGAACAATTTTTTCAAAGAGAAGAACCAAAAGCGATTAATATATTAAAAGATAAGTTAGAGAGAACGAACAAACGATTTATCCCGAGGTCTTGAAGACTCGCCTAGTCTCCCCTAATTCTCATTGAAGCACTCAAGTGAATTAAGTCTTGCTTTAATATCCACGAAGGATATTTCTCACTAGTGGTTGCTCCTTGTCCACTCCGGAAAGGCGAGCACCGATGCCTTTTACAACACGCCGAGTCTCTCCGACAAACTCCGAACTGGAGAGATCAACAGCCACGCCACCAAACCATCTAGGTGAGTGCGTTCACCAAGAGTAACGAGCAGCAAGGTCTTCTCCAGACCTCCAAATACGCACCGAGAAACTATGAGTATGCAAATACTATGAACTGAAAAACTCGGTGGATCTCAGAAACGCTCAACTTGATCAAAAGATCAAGATTTTGTGTAAAAGATTAAAACTCAAGAGTGTATAAGAATGTAAGGCTGCTGGATATATGAAACAATAGCTCAATGCCTCTATTTATAGCATCAAGAAACTAATTAGCCGTTGGGGCTCGCACACAAAAACAACACTACAAACTGATAGTCAGTTTTTCAAACTGACAGTTGTTGGATCTAGGTAGATCTAAGTATCTAGGTTTTGATGATTAATGACGATTTGGATAAATCCATGATGATTAAAGTTAATCTGGAAAATGTCAGAATTGATGAACAAATGACAAATTAGATAAACCCTGATTTAGCACGAGTAAGTTGAGTTGATTATCGGTAAACCCTGAATTGGATGTTTCCTCGGTTGCGGGTTTGATATTGATGCATATGTAGAGGGGGAGGTCGGTGGATGTATCAAGCTTGTGCTAATTGATTGATCAAGATGTTATATGATAAATCTTGAAGTTGATGATTCCAGTTGTGGATTTGATATCAATTCATATGTTGAGAGGGAGCTCATCACTTTGATCATTTGATTTGATTGCTATCATGACATGAGTAGTATAGATTGTGTGCGTATGTTTTTATCATCTACGATTTATATGATTGAATTTCATCTCATACTCATTTACCTGCTGTTGAATATAGCTTTGTCATTTCACTGGAAAGAGAAGCTGTTGAGCTAACTCCTGTGTGGAGTAGTTTCTCTGGTAGTGATTAATGACAACATATATATGAGACTAATGTGTGCATTTAGTGTATGTGTTGTAGTCTCAGTTTGATTGCAGGGTAAAAGCAGGCAAGGGCATGAAGAGGATGAAAACAATATGAGATATCCCGAGCAAGGTCAAGTTTAGCGAGGATGAGCTTTGTGAAGACAGGCGTCGAGCTGTCGAGCTTCGCGTGGTCAAGCTTAGCGAGATCGAGTTTTGTGATGATGAGCGTCGAGCGGTTGAGCTTCACGAGGTCGAACTCCACCTAAGGTAAAATCCAAGATTTAGGATTGTTTCTTAGGATTTTACAGGTCTCGGTGTTTGGAGACAGACCGGGTTGATAGATTTCTTTTTACTAGTTTGACTGTACTATTAAGAGGGGTCGGAAACTAGTAGCTTGAATCTATCTAGTGCGGAAGCTCAGATGCATTCATATCATCTTGCACTAGTGTCTTGCATTACTAGTGAGTCTAAATGTAGTTCATGTGCATTAGAGTAAATGTTTTAAAAACTGCACTTAGTCTTGATCGCCAGCTATTTAAATTGATTTATTTATCTAGAGCTGGTCGTGGTTGTATTTGCATATTCTGATCGTATTAGTGTTGATACGTGGTCGTGGTCGTGTCACTTGTTTGGCGGCTTTCTGTTTAGGGTTTGGGCGTGGTCGTAGGAGTTCGGACTGGTCGTACCAGTCTTCGGCTCGCTTGCGTACACTCGACCAAACCCTATCGACCACCTGTTTTCGATCGGATGTCAGACCTGTGTGGTCGTGGTCGTTGCTGAGTGACAGCAATTACATCCGTGAGAAAACGGCAAATCCGTATGTGCAAATACTCTAAATTGCATTTGAGATGATTTTTGGATTGGATATTTTGATAGCAGGAAAGTTTCTGAGTTTTCTAGAAGTTTCTAGACCTTTCTAGGTCTTGCTTTTATTGAAAAAATTGTGGATCTCTGAGTTATCTTTCCAACAAGATAAAAATCACCTCAATCGGATCTCTAGATCAAAAGTTATACTTATTTTACTGTCAGTGTGCAGTGGCCAAACATTGTCCGGCCTGTACAAATTTTTTCAGCCTTTTGTAAATGAAACCAGAGACGTTTGCATCCATCCGGGCCTTTTGTCCGGGAAGGCCGGATTTTGTCCGAAATGGCCGGACATTGTCCGGCCTGTACAATCTGTTTGAGGCGAGAGTTAACAGAGACATTTTTTTTGTCCGGGGTTTTTGTCCAGGCAAATAGTATCTGTCCGGCCTTCACAAATTTCGTTGAAACGGTAACTGACACTCGCAAACTCGTGACTAACGGTCACTATTTGGGTGTACTGTTCGGACATTGTCCGAAATGGCCGAACAATGTTCGGCCTGTACAACTTTTGGCCCGGTTTCTTGCAAACGGCTAGTTTTTCATTGAGGCTATAAATACTTCGTGTTTGGCTTCATTTGTGGGTGCTCAAAGAGTTCATTTTTCAGCTGAAAACCTAGCAAATTGAGTTGCATATGTGTTATTGCATTTAGAGGCTAGAATTGAGCCCAAATCTTGAGTGATTTGAGAGAGAGAGCAATTGTGTGAAGCTAATAGTGCTTAGTGCACTTCAATCACCATTTGCATGCTAGTGCTAGAGTGTTAAGCATCTCATTTGCATTCTTGAGCTTCTAGCACTCGATTTGTTCAAGTAAGCGTGTCCGACTTGTTACTCTTGGTGATCGCGTTCGCCTAGACGATGCCGGAGGAGAGTCGTGACCTCTCCAATTGAAGTTTGTCAGAGAGGCCGGCAAAAGATTGTGAAAGGTGTGGTGCTCACCTATCCGGTGTGGAGAAGAAGCAACCCTAGTGAGATATCCTTCGTGGATATAGAAATAAGACTCCGAGCGAGCGCTTCAACTAGGAGTCGGGGAGACCGGACGAGTCTCCGAGACCTCGATAAAAATATTGTGTCAGTTGCGTAATTCTTATTTGCTTTATATTCATCTTGACACAATTGTTTATATCACTATTGTTGCATGTATTGTTAAATATTTCATATAGTTGAATGCAATTAGTTGATTAAATTGTTTTAACCCTTATTGTATAATCTAGTTCAATCAATTATCTTGTTGAAATTACTTAGTGGGGGAGAAAATTTAAAAGCCTCCTAATCACTCCCTCTAGTCGGCATCCTCGATCTTACAACAGTCAGTTTGGGTCACGACCAAAAAGAAGTAAAATCCGGAGAAAACTCAGCTAGCCGTTTGAAGTCGTTTATGGAAACAAAATAGCACAAACTAACAGTCAGTTCCTACCTCAACAGCTGACAAAAATCACGGATAAAACTTTGCTGGTCGTATATGGAAACTGATACTCCAAACTAACAATCAGTTAGGTAAACTGACAGTCAGTTCGACCAAAACATCGACCAGTTGAAACAGAAACTCAAATAAAACGGCTTGAGGTCGAAATGCAAATTGACAGTCAGCATGGTCATACTGACAGTCAGTTTAGTTCAAAAAATTTCAGCTTAAAAAATAACCTCTCTGGATAACTATCAGTTAACACAAACTGACAGTCAGCTTAGCAATCTGACAGTCAACATAAATTAAAACAGCCATAACTTTAAATCCAGAAATCTAAATTGAGAATTTAATAGCTCGTTTGAAAGATAATTTAAAGGACTACATTTTTGTCAACAGAAGCAAAAAACGAGATCTGCCTAGAGATTTCTAGAAAATACAAAAACTCTTTTATTGTAAAAAACGCAACTGAAAATCCAAATCTTTCAAAACCAAATCCATCCGAAACAGATGCAATGCAGTGACCTAAATTTCTCGGTTTATGCTGGAAATGTAGAGAGGACTTTGCAACCCCTCTTTATAGTACGGTTAAATCTAAAAACAAAATTTTGCTAAACCGATCAATCTCCAAACACCGAGATCGGTAAAAATAGAAAGTCAATTCTTACCTCAGGTCCTTCGCAACTTCACTTTTGCGATTTGCGTCTCATATTACAACTTGTGCTTTATACGTTGGGGTCATCTTGATCTTCTTGTACATCATTCCAACGAGTCATTGTATCGAGTATCTCAAAAACATGATTAGTCCAAAAACACTTTATTTTTATTAATCATCAAAATTATGTCAGGCATAACAGCCTAGATGCAACAACCAATACTCCAACTAGGTAGGCGCAGCCTTAGTAAGCAATATTCTTCTCCTATTTCTCGTTGGATACATCTACAATGTATGGTTGACAATGTAGGACACATGCTCATATCAGATATACAAAGTTACAAATATAATCATAGAACCTAGTGGAGAGGCTCAGGTTAAACATGTCAATCAATTATGTGTAGAGATTACATACAAGAAGAAAAGATAATACAGAAGAGATCAGAAATCAAGCACATTTCAGACTGTTACCATGCACCTTTCAGACAATTGAAAATAGAATTGAAAATATGCAGAAGAATGTCGAACATTGGAATTGAAAACACAAGAAAAACACAGTTCAAAACAAAATTGAGATTATCATGCAGAATATACAACAACAAAATTGAGATTACCATACAAAAACAAAATACTTCAGACTGTTTTGTGCGGACAAAATCAGTACTTTGTATGGTAAAATCACTTAAAACAGATGAAACAAGAATCGTACAATCATAAAATCAAGAAAAGAGGTCAAATCACTGTAAATGATAAGATAGATCTACAAGTTTGTTGATAAGTAATGGAGAAGGAGTAGATTTGTACCGATTGCTTGAAAAGAAGGGACGAAAAAGGGGGAGATGAGCAGATCTACAAGCCAGTCAATCTGTCCATGTAGATTTGAGTCGGAGAAGATAGCGACGAACACGGTGCCGGAGCAGATCTGAGCCGGAGAGATGGAGGCGACAATCTAAGCCGGAGAGATGGAGACGGAGTGAAAAAGGGAGACGGAGGCCAGGAGCAATGGGGAAGAAGAGAGGGGAAGTAGAGAGAAAGAGGGAGGTGATGAGGCGGAGAGAATGACGAAGGTGAGCGGATTTTTTTTGGCAGGTGGCACGTTTTTTTTGCTAAGTGGCGCGCATCAAAACTGGTGACGGACGAAACCATTCCTACTTTTTTGTGGCATGAACTCATCCAACATATTGAGAGAATATTTCCTGTTTTGAGATAATGGATGATGTATGATGCATGAAATGATGTATGACGGAGACAATCAAACACTAAACTCCCTCTCATGATGCATGAGATAATCCAGAACGTACAACCAAATAGACCCTTAGATTCTCCACATCACCACAATCTTTGCAGAAATGGGCAATAGTTTCTAGGGAAATGCTCTGATACTCTCTGAAAAATGACAGTATAATTAAAAAAGCAAATAAAGGCTAATTTGTAGTCAGTAGCCACCCGTTGCTCCACCAGCTAACTGCACAATTTCTAAATCATGCTATTTTGTCTGAATAGTTTCAGAAAAATAGTATTAGCATTCTGTACTTCAGGGCTTGGATTTATTCCAAAGGAAAAAGAACATACATTTCATGAAATAGATGTGAGTCTTTCAGACATTTTTGTGCAGATGAAATTCACCATTGCATGGAGGCAGGCATCCGTGAGACAAAAACAAGAAGATGCTGCAAAAATTACATATCGCAGAAAGATTTTAGTCCACCAGCATGTGCAGCATCAAGAACAGCAGAGACAAATGAATACATTTGCTGATTTGCCACAGTATCACTAGATACAACTGAAAAGTTGCAGTCAGTCCGAAGCATGATTGAACTGCTTATGTACCTTATTTGTCTATTGTTGCAAAGCTGCATCACCTGTAACATGCGTTTTTCCCCTTCAAGTCGACCACATGTTCTAGCCGGGGACTCGTCTGAATATTACCTGGTTTCTAGCATCCGATTTGACCACAATACTGCTATCCAAATTGGCTTCTTGCGCGAGACATGCATAAAGTTAAGCTAGTTTTGTTGGTGTATTGATTTTCTAAATGCCTAAAAATATAGTTATTAGTGGTAAAGAGTGTCTTAGAGGGTTAGCAACATGATTTTTAGTGTCTAACTTCATAGAGACATGTGAGACACGATTAGATATGTCATATACATCAATCAAACAATATCTAAACATGTCTCATAAAGATTATATACGACACGATATCATATTAAGATAGAAATCTCTCATGCATAACATGCTATATCCAAATTTTCACACTTAAAAAAAATTAAAGCACTTATGATCTTTTTAGATTGAGGTTTGTATGTCCTCTTTTGTGTTTTTTTATGTTCTATCTTCATATAGTTCTTCATAATATATATCAAATATTTTGATCTATATTATATAGATAGAAACATAAATAGACATATAGAGATGAACAAGCAAGTAGTGCGCGTGATTTCATGGGTAAAAGAAAAAGAAAAAGAGAAAAGAAAAAAAAAAGAGCCCGGGCCAGCACGAAGCCCACAGTGCCTAACAAACTTGACACGCAGTCACGCACACAAGTCTAAAGTCACAAGTCACAGCCCAACCAAACCAAACCGCTCTGAAGTCTCAAACAAACCCCGCATCACACAAAAACAACCGATGACGCTGCCGCGCGCGAGCAGCCCACGGCCACGACCCCCCACCGCCACACTACTCTTACCACCCGCTCCCCTCATGCCTCCACCTCGCCTCCGCCGTCTCCTCCTCTCCCTCCCCCTCCTCACCGCCGCCTCACCCCTCCCGCCTAACCCTACCCCAGCCCGCCCCTTCCACCTCCTCGCCCGCGCCATGGCCTCCGCCGCACAGCCAGGTAAACCACCCATACGACCACACTTTCTGTTGTGTTGTGTTGCGTTTGGGAGAGTGATGGACTGATGGTGATGGTGTGTTGCGGGAAGCGCAGGTGTGGTTGTAGGGTCCGCGGAGTACGAGGACGTGCTGGGGTGCCTCTCCTCGCTGATCTCGCAGAAGGTGCGCGCCGGCACCGGCAACCGCGGAAACCAGTGGGGCCTCATGGCCAAGTACATGCAGGTAGGTGGCACTGCGTGATTGGTTTGTGTTTTATTTTTTGTTTGGTTGGTTTCTGATTGGGAGGGTTTGGTTGGTAGATTCTGGAGCTGGAGGAGCCGGTCGCACGGATGAAGGTGGTTCATGTCGCGGGGACCAAAGGGAAGGTGAGTTTGATTGGTTGACTGGGTGCAGTATGCAATGTGATGAGATGACAAGGTTTGATTGCGTTGTGTTTAGTTTCAGTTGGGAGGTTTGGATATTGTCCTTGATGTGGTGTGTATCAGTATATGATGCGTGAATAGTGTTATTAGCATTGTAGGAGTCTTCTCCATTTAATCGTTTTGAAATGTTGCGATGAGGACCAGCAGGAACTTCACAATGCACAACTGTGCTTGGAATTTTGATCTGCCTAAATTGTATATACAGTTTGAGTTTGGTGCCATATGTATTTTTTTTGTTTTGAATGTGAGCTCGTGTTAGCCAGTTGTTCCATAACTTGAGCAGTGTCCAATCAATGTTAAAATGAAAGTTAAGCTATGTACCTATGAATTTCTGTGGCAGTTCATAGTAAAACAAAGAAAGTTCTCTTGTGTATTTACAAATGAAAGTTCACAATGAAGTGCTTGCCGAAAGTCCCTGCCTTTTGTGGTGTGTTATTTGAAAATTGTGTGGATACTACAGGGTTCAACATGCACATTCACTGAGTCCATCCTACGATCCTGTGGTTTCTGCACTGGGCTTTTCACGTCACCGCACTTGATGGATGTCCGCGAGCGATTTCGGCTTGATGGGTAATTTCTTTTGCTTCCTGTCTTATTACCTCTAGTTTTATTTGTAGTTCAATATCTTTAGCTCTTATTAGACTCAAAGGATTCGAATACTTCAATTGTTTCAGTATTAATGTTTTCCTTGAAGCCCATGACTACATACCTCTGTGCTGACTTAGGTCCTATCTTTTGGTGAGCTCATAGGATGGATATTTCTGAAGAAAAGTTTCTAAAGTACTTCTGGTGGTGTTGGAACAAGCTGAAGGTTTGTGTCTAACTGTTTTGTTTCTGATGGTGGCATTCTGCACTGGATGCACAGTAGTGAGCAAAACTATGGAAGATATGCTAATAGAAGCTTCATGTTTTTTCTTGAGGTTTTCTTTCAAAAGCTGATTGATTGTGAGGTAAATTTGGTGCATCTTCCAGGACAAGACTGACAACGATATTCCCATGCCAGCTTATTTCAGATTCCTTGCGCTGCTAGCATTCAAGATCTTTTCAGATGAGCAGGTTAAAAATTTGCAAATGCTTTCTGTTCTATTACCCTTTTTGTATCTTGTCTATATAAGCATATGACAACCTTTTTTCCTTGCTGGAGTTTGAGGCACTCTGCCCATATGTTTCTTTTCTAAAGGACAGAGATTCAAGGGCGTTTGTTCCTTCAATCTTAATTTCTTGTCAATTTGAGAATGCTTGATTATGTCAGTTACTTGTACTGTGCTTTTCTAGATGAACACTTGCAGTTATGATGATTTCCTGGTTATATACTCAAGCCTTTTGTTTGTGTTTTTGGATCAAGCAGGTTGATGTAGCCGTTCTTGAGGTTGGTTTAGGAGGGAAGTATGATGCAACTAATGTGGTGTGTGACATTTATTTTCGAGCAATTTCTAGTGAAATAATGCATGATGGTGTAATGGCCTATCGTTTCAAAAAAAAAAAAAAGTGTAATGACATATCCTTTAAAAAAAAAGACCTAACTGACTGCCAAAAAGGAATCTCATACAAATGCTATATCAATATGTCTTCTTGGCCTCGTTGATATAATAATTATATTTCCATGTAGCTTCTGTATGCAAATGATTGGGCTGGCTCATAGTGCCGCAAGTTATAGTAGTAGTGTATGTACTATTTGTCTAGGTTCAGCTATAAACTTGGTGGGTATGTGGAGTAGGTTATTATCTAGTATTTATGAGTTTAATTCAGCATTTTCTTATTTCCATATAAGTGCATTGACATCACTGCCAATATCAACTTCAATAAAATTGAATGGCATACTGTTTCTGTGAATCGAAATTTTTGCAGGTCAAAGCACCTGTGGTTTGTGGGATATCTTCCCTTGGATATGATCACATGGAAATTCTTGGTAAGTGATCAAACTAAAAATTGAACTGCCTTGCATTCATAGCAAAATTGTTTCATGCTGCCAATGCTTGCTGTTGCCCATGAGCAGGAAATACACTTGGAGAAATTGCCGGGGAGAAGGCTGGAATATTCAAGGTTTTTTTGTCAACTATTTTTCTCAAGAAGTTCTGTTAAGACATTGAAAGATCATTATTGTGTTTGTTTTACTCAGTGTCAGTTAACATATTCTGTAGCTAAAGTTGACTGTTGTTTGATTACTTTGTGGCATCTTTCCTTAATACAGAAAGGAGTTCCGGCCTATACAGTTCCGCAGCCAGAAGAGGCGATGTCTGTACTCACACACAGAGCTTCTGAATTGGGTGTATGTTTTATTCCATGCTATACTTCTTTTGGTTGTTATCATGCCTTGCACTCTAATATCCGTATACATGACCATGATTGAACTTACTATATCTTTTGAATATAAGAAACTTTATATTTTTTAAAGGTTTCTCTCCGAGTGGTCCAGCCTTTGGAGCCCCAACAGTTAAAAGATCAACCTCTTGGACTGCATGGTGAGCACCAATATTTAAATGCTGGCCTTGCAGTTGCATTGGCTAATACTTGGCTTGAAAGGCAGGGACACATGGACAAAATACATTTCAGCTGTACTGTAAGTCCTACTGCCTGGCGTATCTTTCTTTTCTCAAAAAGAAAATGATAGGATCAATTATCATGCTACAATGAAATGCAGGGTACTTTGCCAAACCAGTTCATCAGAGGGTTGTCGACTGCTTGTTTGCAAGGCCGAGCGCAGATTGTTCCTGATCCACAAGTAAATTCAGAATATAACGAGAATGGTTTTCCTTTAGTTTTCTATTTGGACGGGGCACATAGCCCAGAAAGTATGGAGATGTGTGCAAGGTGGTTTTCTCACGTTACGAAGAAGGATGGAACACAACCAGGTTATGTGGGGCAATCTCATTGTGGCAGCAATTCTAGGAAGGTATGCCTCACAGCCTTTTTGGTATAATCATGTTTGAATGGGCTCATTTCTTTGCGTATCATATCTCAAGTCGTTTACTCTTGGGCAACCTCTTTTGGGATGCTTGCAGATTCTCCTGTTCAATTGCATGTCTGTGAGAGATCCTCAGAGATTGCTTCCACGACTTCTACATACATGTGCTCAAAATGGTAAGTCAAACTAGTCAAAACATTAAGTTATACATGAGCAGGTTTCCTTTGCTAAATCTAATGCATGTATATCTGTGGCTGATATTGATACACATACGCCTAAACAAAACGGTTTGGATACAGTTCAGGTTTAGTTTACTCAGTAGCTCAGTTTGAGACTGACACCTTGTTGCTCTTTTGAAAATCTTTAACCATATAATCATTTCTTTTGGTAGGTACTCAACTTGTATGAGGAAACAATATAGTTCTAGAATGATCATGTATTCAGATATATGGTAGAAAATCAGTCTCTTGTTTTCTTCAAAAGAATCATTGAACTAGCTAGCAAGTTGAGGGATGTAGAAAGGTAGTGCATAATTTGCTCTTTGCTCACTTCAAGCTCAATGTATTCCTATTCTGAGTTGAATGGATGCTTTTGCTGCTCATTCATAATAGCGAGCAATCATTTTGTTCAGGGGTCCGCTTTGATCAGGCCTTATTTGTGCCAAACCAATCACAACACAACAAGCTTGGTTCCCATGCATCACCACCTTCAGAGCGTGAGGAAATTGATTTATCATGGCAATTTTCACTCCAAAGCGTGTGGGCAAAGTTGCTGGATGACAATAAAGGTTCTCCTAAACTTGAATGCCATTAGCCATAAAAACTGTGTTTTATTGTTGAAACATAGCATGTTTGTTGAGTTGAAGATGATATATGGATTTGCATGGGGAATGGTGCAGGTTCAAATGGTGCAAATTCCAGTGGGACTAGCTCAGTTTTTGAATCACTTCCATTGGCAATTAAGTGGCTAAGGGAAACTGCTCAACAAAACCGATCTACTTCTTTTCAGGTGAAAGCTTTCATCAGGATATAAGCTATACTTTTACTAATGTTCTCTAGAAAGGCGCATAACAGTCTTATCCTATTATGTGTTGTCTGGGATATGTCACCAATTTATTGCCGCTAATATCTCCTGGACATTTTAGAATTCGTTGTCTTATATTTTGAATCGACAGCATAGAATCATTGCTTCATTTACTTAATCACTTTTTTGTTATATATTGTGCCTGTCCATCCTTTCAGTGTGTATACTATGTTTCTTTCTTTCTGTCATTCTATGATCTAGAACACTCTCTTTTGTTGTATTTCTTCTGTAGCAGCTGCTTTAATACTTGATGCTGATATATTTGCATTTGAAACAACACTAGGTCTTGGTTACTGGCTCCCTGCATCTCATTGGTGATGTTTTGAGATTGCTCAAGTGACTTTTTTGGAGTGATACACCAGTTCAGATTGAAGTTGCTCCTTATGAGACCATAATTGGGGCTTATTATCATATAAGATTGGGATCCACAAGGCTACTACTTTGTTGAAGAGCTCAGAATCTCAGAGGCGTTTTGATTCTGATACTTACTGGCTGCAGCCTTGCTGTATTTCTTCATTTTTGTGCTTCCTGGCAGTGCTTGCCAGTTGCCATTGTAACTTAGTGTTCTTTCTGTTCAGAAAAATGCTTTGTGCATTGCTGAAATTTACAAATTGCGAATATTATGATATCAACCATGTCATTTTTGAAACTTATTTGGAGTTGCTTCCATATAAAACAACACTGTTTTCCCAAGATGATCAAACAATTCCATTCTACAAATATTGTCGTGGAAAACTGCTAATATCTTCACATTGTCATCTCTCAGAAGGTAGAAACTAAAGTGGAAAATTGTCAATTTTGGCACTTTTCCTGCATGTCCATGATGATTTTGCTTTGCAATGAAGCAAGGACTGACATCAGTAGATTGTTTTTCTTTTACAGAATGGATTCTTGGGACTGAAGTCATTGCTCCAGAGTCCAGATCACAAGTATGCTTCTTTGCTTCTAGGACTGGGCCAAGGAAAGCTTCATTTTTTTTTTTTGGCAGGAAAGAAATGGTAGGTACGTCATGTGAATCCTGTTATTACCAGCTTTTTTTTAACCTCTGTTAAGAGTTTATAGAGTAGAGTTACTTAAAACTTACTGATGTTTAAATCATTTTCCAAGAGAGATTTTATGTGCCTTGATGATGTAAGCTTATATCTCATCCTAGCTTTTCCCCCTCTAAAGCAGCTCCTGTTCATGTTCACACTTCTCCAAAAGGCCAGTGACATGTTCTGTATGCTTAATCAACACTATGATGTGTGTACTCATGGTTGTGTATGTGCCTGTGCTTTTGCATGTGTTTTCTGCCTGCATTAAGAATAGATTGGACAGATACGGCCAGCTTTAAGTTGCCTGTTAGTTCCTATGTGCTTTGAACTATTGTTAGTGGTGAGTTATCCTTTGATATACTAAATATAGTTGAGCATCTGGGTGTAGGAAGAATTTCAACCGTATGAGCAGGCTCCAAACTTAGCATTGTGATTTGGCACATCTAAACTTGCCTTTCTGACTTTGTCCTCTGTGGCTTAGAGTCTGGACTCTCCTATTTCTCCTCCAAGCTTCTACCTGTTTTCCCCAAAGCAGGTTTCACACATTGCATTTTAAAGCCTTCATCACTTCCATGTGCCTACCCTCTCTTTGGCTTTCATCTGCATCTACTCAGTTGCAGATTGGGAGCCAGAGACTGGTTTCCTTGACGCCGTTGGAATTCTGATTAGCAACTGATCACGATGACGTTCTCCGGTACACAGGATAAATGCAAGGCTTGCGACAAGATTGTGCATTTCATTGACCTCCTTACTGCAGATGGCGTCACCTACCACAAGTCTTGCTTCAGATGCAGCCGCTGCAAAGGCACTCTTTCTGTATGCCCCTCTTCTTGATGTTTGCATACTATAATGCTAAGCATCAATTTCTCTTACTCTGGATAGCAAAACCTTTATGCTTGCATTCTGAAATTATATGTCGTTCAAGAACTGATGTCAAACTGTGCTATTACCAGATGTGCAACTACTCCTCCATGGATGGGGTTCTTTACTGCAAGATCCACTTTGAGCAACTTTTCAAGGAGACTGGCACCTTCACCAAGAACTTTCCCACAAGTAAGTTTTCCATGCATCACTCTTCCTCTATCATGTTTACTGAAGCACGACAGGAACCTTATTGCTATACTGTTTTGTCTTGCGGTTCAGGTGTGAAGTCAAACAATGACCAGGTACTGCATTATTTTCACCATCTTCTGATGATATTACTTTATGGAGACTGTTTAGCTATTCTCTGGCCCAGAATTCATATTGCAGCTCATAGAATCTGTACTCATATGTTAAACAGCCTAGGGCCCCCAACAAGCTGTCCTCCGTGTTCTGTGGAACCCAGGACAAGTGCGCCAGCTGCAAGAAGACCGTATACCCATTAGAGAAGGTGAAACCCCTCTTCTAATAATCATAGTATTTTTCTGCAATCTGTAGACAAACAATGGAAACTCATGTATTGAGACAATGGAGTAACATGCTTATCTCCTCTAAGTTTTTCATATGCTTGTCCTGTGCATTCTTCAAAAGTTCCATAATACCTTGATGAGCCAACTTCTGGCAATGAGAGCAAATCTCATCTATCATGAAAAAGGAGTACAGGAGCAGAAGATTAATATACATATTCATCTGTTTCTGTGTGTTTTCAGGAGATCGTCTTGCCTCAATCTTCCAATGCATTCTTGATCATTTTGATTCCTTTGCAGATGACTTTGGAGGGTGAACCCTACCACAAAACTTGCTTCAAGTGCGCCCATGGCGGCTGCCTCCTCACGACCTCCTCGTACGCTGCGCTCAACGGGATCCTCTACTGCAACAATCACTTCTGGCAGCTGTTCAAGGAGACAGGCAATTATAGCCACTTGCTCAACCCTGCCTCGATGAAGAACGAAAACGACAACCCGGGGTCGACGGAGCCTGCAAAAGCAGGCACAGATATGGAGTCAGCTAAGGAAGAAGGGCCATCGGAGCAAGTGCCGGAAGCCGTGGAGGATCAGGAGCAATCATAACCCATAAGAACCTCAAGGTGATGCATGCATATACATGTCTGCATCACCGTATGATGTTAGTCTTGCATTACTGCCCCATTTTGACTGCCTCAAGCCAAGCATTGCTCTTTTAAAAAAAAAAAAAAAAAATTTGATCCTGCAATCCTGGATTCTGCGCATCTTCAAAAAAAAAAAAAAAAAAAAAAAAAAAGAGAGCAAGAAATCCTGGATTTTGCGGCTGTGCTAATGTTTCATGAAAGAGGAAAAATTGCATAAGAATGTCAGAAATTGAAAAGCCGCATTTGTTTATAAACTTGGCTTGATTTTTTCTCGATTTTATGCGGTGATTGGGGAAATTGGTCGGTTGTATGACACTGGCAATACATGTAATATAGGAGTTTGACACTGCGAAACTTTAATATTTGTTGATGACATTGTAATTTAGGAAAATAGCTGCAAAACGACACTATTGAAACAGGCAAATCATATCTGATAAAAAAAATTTAAGCCATACCTTATTTACAGCCAATACATCTTAATAGCAGCAAGAACATACACAAGAGAAGTAAAACAAAAGGGGGTTAATGGAGTTAATGATGAATATTGGGACATTCTGGGTCCTTTTTCCTTCTCCAATGTCATACTGAGTCATGACCATGTTTCCGGATGCTAGCAGGACACGTGAAAAGAATAGACAAAACATGAGAAAAGAGACTCTTTTTATAGTTTTATTCTCCAGTGTCAAATAGTGGAATTTTTCTATTAAATAATAAATTTTAAAAAATTCAAAAATATGCCCTAAATTATTTTATTTCTATGGAATAGACCAGATTGGTAAACAGTCTAACACCATACGCCAAGATAGTAGACATCACACGATAACATTAAGACCTGTGGTGTTATTAGATCCTTCACTATCATATAAGAAATGACCATATCAACAATCTAATAATATTATAAGTTATAACTCATGACATCACTAAAGTAAGGTCTAGTGTTACAAGTTATGGTATTATCTTTTACACTTAACTATTTCAACCAGATTTTTATAATAAGTAATGATAACTTTTTGGAACTATTTTATTTATGGTGTTAAATCTCAATAGATAGCGTCACCAATTATTATGTTATATTTGAGTGTCTAACTGTCTATGGTGTCTACAATTTAATTAAAATCATTAAATGTAGACGTGTAATACCATAATCAATAACACTAAATCTTATCTTAATAACATCATGGGTCGTGATGTTATCAGACTGTTGACATAGATAATCCATCTTCCGCCTACATGGTAGTTTGTTCAGTGGTAACATCATAGTTGTAGTATTATACTATCTAATCTAGTGCCTTGGTTCATGGAGTTACACTGTTTACTCATTTTGAGTCTATTTAATAGAATAAAACAGTTTTGGTACATTTATCAATTTTTTAAATTAATTATTTAATAAAAAAAATCCCAAATCGTGCCTATGCTTTACAATACTAGCAGGAAGACCTATAAAAAAAGAAGCAACTATTAGAGACAAAATAAAAATATTTGGACAATTAATCCAAAATATCATTTTTTTTTCTTTGTCTTGATGTTATTATGATTCTTGCATTCACTGTAATTTCTATTGCCTTTTTTTTCATCTACATCCACGTTATCCTTAGTCTCTCCCTCATCCACACTAGTTATTAACACTGTGAGCAATAGTGTGTGTTTCAAGCACATACTGGAACTAACTGGTTTAATATTATGATTTTTCATGCATAATTGTTGTGTTTTCTGTCAATAATGCAAAAATCAGCTAAAAATACTTAGCATGATTAATATTTTTAGACTTGTACTACTAATGGAGTATACAATTATTAGCTTGAAAAGAAGATGAAGTCGTCTCCATCAACTCATCATCTGTAATATTTCTTGCTTATAGAGTTTTATGTGAGAATTATACAATGAAAAACTGAATTATATTTAATCTCGGACTTTAAAGTGTTGTAAGAACAAGTTTGGTTACTATTGTGTTTGAGGAAGAATAATGATTTTTTTTTTGTTGATTAAAGCGATCCTTCATGGATTGCCATAATATATGTGGATTCTTTTCGTGGAGATACTCATTTTTGAAATTTTTGTTTGAATGGTGCCAAATAAAAATCATAGCTTTTACCTTCTGAGTGCTTTTTAACATGAGGAATAGTTGACTCACTAAGATCATTCAAGATTAAATGAATTTCAACATCAAGATACTATGTCAAGTAATTTCTTCTATTAAGAGCAAGTTCGGAAAATTATGTCATTATAATGTCAGACATATTTTAATTTTTTTATAATATTTTTGTTCAAGAGAATTAATAAATCAACGGAATATATAATAAAGCATCAGTAGGGCAAAGACAGGAGGGCCGACGGCTGCAAGGGAGTGAAGCGGCTGCTTCCACCATGACTACCCCACTCACAAAGATCTGTTAGCTCCATGCAATCAACCCAATAAGCAGTAGATAAAAGGCTAAAGGCCCAAAATGCACTAAAAACATGGCCCACTTGCTTATTCATGACACAATTATCCCAAATCTGAGTAACCCATCCAAAATGATAAATCCGTACAACTTAGAAATTTCACATATATGAATGTAAAGAATAGATCTAAATACAAAATCTCATGTGTGTAAATTGTTAGAATACACTAGATCTAATACAAAATATCATATACCAAAACGTATCGATCTGTAGTGATTGGAACAAAAACTGGAAAACTTTTTAACGTCCACGCATCCATGGTCCGGAACCGTCGAAAAATGGTCACTGCCTTCCATGCATTACAGTGGTGCATGTATCATTGTAATCTGCAACAAGCCGAAAAAAAAATTATACCATATGAGAGATTGATGGCATTGGAGCACATGAGAACATGATGGTCTCCAGCCAAGCAAACCCGCGGCCTCGAAAAGATGATGAATTAAGGGAAAAGAGAAGCTCTCTCTACGCCTCTTTGTTCGTGTTTCGCTTATTAAATAAAGTATCTTATTATTTTTGTATGTACTTGACTTACCAATTCATATAATAATAAATGAATACAAAAAAGATAGAGAGAAAAATAAAGAGTAAACGTATATCCTTTTCATTAGATTGAATTCGTATGCAAATAATTCTGTTGTGAAATTGCTAAATGCTAAGAGCAAAAAATTTAATGGAGTATGCATACCCGTGAGTTTTCTAAATTCTACTTCATTGTTTAGATCTATTTACCAGCCACCACAAATCCATTCTATCAGTAATTGTTTATAAGAATTTGTACAGTACAGTATCACTCATTTTTAAATAAAAGACAATCAACAATAAGTCACTTGTCATTGAAAAAAAAAAAGTACATAGAGAATGAGGAGTAGCAGAGGTCCAAGCCAAATGGATGGAAACCTCCTTGTATTGCTTAGGTCAGTCCACGTCGGTTGGTCGCCAAGATTTTTTCAGTGCCACATCAACACATGTTAGGTTGGAATTTTCCACGCAGACAAACAAGAAATAGAGCACGTTACCGAAAGGAACAACAGCGAAATAATTTCGAGTTTAGAGTTAACTCTAAACAAGAAATGGTTTTTATACTTCTTTTCAATGAGAGTGAGTCTTTTACAATTGCTATTTGCTTTCTCCTGGATTTTTTAAATTTTTATTCGACAATATGATACATCTCCTCTCAGATACATCTTAGCATCTTCGAATTTCACTTGCACTAAGTAAGAAAGAGCATTAGCCTAACTCGGGTCTATAAACATCAGCAAATTGATTGGTCTCATCAGATTTCATCGGGCAACATTCAAAAATGCAAGAAATTGGATTAAACTCCAATCAAGTACCAAAATTTAGATGTTTTATGTTGATATAGGCTAAAATGACACAAGCCTAATTTTAAGCCCCGAACAATCTAAATCAAATCTTACTCAAATCTTCTCTTAAAATATTCATGACAGTAAACAAAAACAATAATAAAACTATTGCTTCTTCTTTGAGTCTTTCTTAACAATTCAGACATTTGTCATAGATGTTATTGGTTCACACACGAAAAGGAGAAACAAATTCTGCATCAATTATTACTTAAAGTGCTGCAGGAATTTTGATCATCCACGTCACCACCTAATTCCTAAAGAATTGCATCATCAAAAGTAATTTGATGGTAGGTCCTCTCAAAAGGAAAAGAAAAAATTGTTAGGAACTCATAAGAAAGTATGACAGCAAGACATGACAGGCAAGACACACGAATCAACAGGCTGACGCCTCAGTGAGAGAGACTAATGACGTCACCATATGAAACTTTCTCTCTCATCTCCTGGAAAAAATTAAAGAATTTACAATATAGATAGCCAATTAGTCAAAGTAACCATCTGAGTTCAGTCTGAAGTCTTGGTATTTTTCCTATGAAACTGGGTTTGGTTTGGCTATATTTGTCCTTTAATAAACTGAGGGCATATAGGTGAAACAGCTTTTTTAATATTGAAGAATATGAAAGTTTGATCTTAGCTGTTTGAAATATTGTTTTAGGGATGTTTCACTGCATTTCAATTTATGGAATTATAAGTCGAAATTGTACTTATTCAGTAAATATAAATTTATTTTGCACTATAAATTTCTAAATAAGTTGATATCAACAGAAGAGATTTATAAGTTAAAACCTCAATAATCTAATTTATTAATTTTATTCAAATCAATAATATTTTTTCTGAAAATTATCTTTGATATCTCTACAAAATTGGATCTTATGATTTGTGACGTTGACATAGTGGAATCGACCACACATTTAATAATAAAAACAAAATATCCAATTTTTATAATGATATGAATGAAATTCTCTCTATTTTTTCTATCTTAATCTATATCAAAATCCAACAAAGGGGGTGTTGTGGTAATAGGTTTTGATGGCTTAAGAGTAAATCGAGTCCTTGAAAATATGATGTGGAAAAGACTTATAACTTTCTTTGTTTGAGCTCCGAGTTTATAGGTGGGTTTGATATCTTGTCAATAATACTTTTTTTTGTGAGGCTTTATTTATTTAAAAGTCTAATCCTTTACAAATTTAGAAAACATAGAAACCTATTCTTATACATATTCATGTTATTTGATGCACTTAAGAACTGAAGTAATATCTAATCCAATCCAGAATCATTTCAAAGACCACAAATGTGGATTTGATAGAAGTATATGAATTCATTCCAATTTTTTTAAAATTATAAATGGGATTTATTGGAAATTTTGATTGGATTTTCTTTTACAATATAGATATAGACTCATATGATCACTATCTGAAATCTAATCTGTTTTACCCAAAGATACATTTGCATAACATAAAATTGAATTAAATAATAACTCTCGTACCCAAATTTTAACAAACACCACAAAAAAAACTTATTTAAATTTAAACTGTCCTTCTTTCTTAAAAGAAAACTTAGAAAACAATAATAGTCTCCGCAAAACAAATACCGAAATTTGATATAAGAGAGCGAGATTTAATAATCTATCCATCTACTTATCATTGAATTAATTCAAACAATATTCAAAACTCTTTCAAACTAAACTTTTTTTTCAAATTTTGTTTAAAAAACTTTGACAAAATTTGCTAAACAGACGTGTTTGCTATGACGACCGTCCAATCTAAGTCCCATCCATTTCCAGGTTTCACACAGAGTTTTAAGACCCCCTCTCTTTCACTCTCTAACCGGCTCTTCGTTCCGACCGGACCCATTCCATCTCTCTCTCTCTCTCTCTCTCTCTCTCTCTCTCTCTCTCTTCCACCATCGCCAAAGCCACCTACCGGAGCTCGGGCTGCTCCCGGAACCGCCGGGGGACGGGCGCGAGGTGCTCCTCCGACGCGGGCGCGAGGTGTTCCTACTGGAGATGCGGATTGGTGGTTCTTGGTAAGCCCTGATCACTTCCTTTCCCCCCAATTAACGAGCAATCTGTCTGATTTCCTGCAATTCTTGCACTCGTAGATAGTTAGAATTGCCGGCGAATTTGTTATTGCTACGGAGTCCGTGGATCAGTCCGCGGATCACTTGTTGTTAGGCTCTGTTTGGGGGTTTCTTGGAGCGTTAAAGATTCGTAGTTCTATCTTGTGAACGAGCTAATCAGTGGTTTTTTTGCTTGTTTCTACCGATCAGGGTGTGGATCGGTTGGTCCTAGGAGGTTAGGGGGAACTCTAGTTGTGGCTGTTTTTCCCCCTCTTTTTTGGGCTTAGTTCACTGATGTTTTGTGTGATTCTGTTTTCCATGGGAGTAAAGATGAGTTTTTTCATAATTTTATGAATAGATGAGCTGAGGGGACAAAATTTTGTTGTAAATTTTGCTTGTATGGTGGTGTATTGGTGTGTTACAGGTTTAAGATTAGTAGATATGTGGATTATTGCAAGAGAAACCTGCATTTGTTGTGCGAGTCATTCTAATGGTGGATTAAGCTGTGGCCTGTGGTCATTTCGATTTGCTGATTCAGTTGATCACTAATTGTTGGGAATGTGTTTTATCCTACTCGAATTGGAATTCTAGTTGTATTAGTGTTGAAAAACTACTAGGAGAGCTAGTAAGATTGTATTATGTTTTATTATTGTTCTAGACTTAGAGTTGGGGATTTATTGAGGGGCGGGTTTAGAGATCATTCAATCATCGATCATAGAAGCAAAATGTACATAGAGAGGGCAAGATGTTATTGGTTTTCTTAAGCAGAAGACTCTCGCAGAGGGGACAAGAGTTGAGGGGTCCAATAGATACAAGGGAGGGTTAGTTGAGAGTGTCGATCTCTTGTATTCTTTTAAAATTGTACTTAAAAATTTGTGATCTTTTTCACCAATCTTTTCTTTCTCCAATTTTCGTTGTTTCACCATCATTATTGTGTTTTTCTCCTAAACCCTCCTTTAAAAAAAAAATCTTGTGAATTGTAACTCTTCTCTGTTCCATGGTATGATTACATAGTTAGTTTATTTATTGCTTGCTTGGTACTTCCTATTTTCAGTATGTAATTTCTTAAAATTTTTTCCACCTAGTTTTGAATTTGTATTGTCAAATTTGTCATTCATGAGAGGGATCTTTTTGTATTGACCAAAATTTTCATTTATGCGAGGGATCTTAAGGTTATGGGTACTTATTTTTTTTTTAAGAAACGAAGGCTGCCAAGCCTAGTTTTATTAGAAACAAACAACCTGTTCGAGTACACAGATGCTGGGGTACATACCGGCTATTGATTTAAGAACATCATAGCAACAAATGACACTCCACAAATGCAAAATCTCAATAACTGACATAGCAACCATGTTCTAGCATGAAGCTAACGTTCAGGCCCACACAACAGCATTAGTTAGCAAAACCTCGACCACTAAAAGGCAGCGACTACACAACTGTATCCTCCTAACAAGTCAGTCATATTTGAGAACACAGTACACAAAAGCATGCTTAAACACAGCAGGTCTGGTGAGTGTTGCTTGTCCAGGCTTTCTCCACCTCTTGGATGTGCTAGAGTATATTCGCACCTTCCCTAAGCAGCTCCTGATAGGCCTCTGCCTGCATGTTGCTCCACAACAATAGTAAATATGCAATCTTGTAAGTCACCTCAGTTGGTGACGAAATACACCTGTGTCGAAAATGAGCTTGTTTCTTGTCATCCAAAGAGTCCATTCAAGGGCTGCAAAACCACATAACAATTTCTTGTTATTTTCTCTTTCCCCCATCTGCATCCAATTGTTGTAAAAGTCCTCAACAAAAGAGGAATTGAGCTCCATTCTAGATTCCTAGGGCTTTTCTCACAACACACCACCAGAAAGTTTGCAATGCGACATGTAAAGAACATACGGTTTGTCTTCAGGCTGGCCATACATTACACTCAACATCTTCATGCCAATTCCTCTTCAGATTGGCAATGGAAAGAACACCATCATTATATGCTAGCCAAAGAAAGATTTTGTATTTCAATAGGATCTTTGGTACACAGAAGTTCCTGGCCTTCACACTAATGATAGCTGCGCTACAAGTTGGTAGAGTTAGTTGCCAGGGGCTACAAGATTTGTGACACAGCCCAGGAATGTGCATGATTCAACTGAACAGCTAACACCATAAATCAATTAAAGTGGATTCAGGTTCACTTATTCCTGGAGTTGGGTTGGGGTTGCTTGAGTCATCTTACTTCAGGGGTGCCACATCCTTTTCAGAAAATCAGTGCTCAATTATCAGAAGTGATAGCAGTGTGGTGGTAATAGACAAACTCTTGAAACTGTTGAGCTTGGGTCGCTCTATTGGAGTGGGTACAATGATGTCCTTTTTTAATATATTTAGGATGATTTCATAGAAAAGTCATCAATGAAGTACCCTAGAAATTATGAGTAGTAGATTCAAAGGGTTTCAATGTTCAAAGATATAATCTTGATCTGTTTTACTTGCATAATTTTACCATCTACCATGTTCTTTTGATGTAGAGGATTTCAATATTTCAGCTCGCAGGTTATTGCATTAGTCTTATAAGCAGGATTTATGGTAGTCCGGTAGAATAAAAGCACCTCATTGTCAGTTTAATTGAACTGGTTTTCCTGATATATTGGTATTGCAAAGTTTGTACGTTGTTTTTTGTATAGTAGTAACTGCTTTCTTTTTTTTTGTGTGCGTGTGTATACATATTTATAACAACCATTGTAGATTTGTTTTGATGGCTGACCACCTGTATCTCATAAATGGTGCAATTTGGCAAAATTTATATGTCTTTCAGTAATTGATGTTTGTGATCTTTTTCCTCTTTTATTTGACTTGCAGAGTTTGGTAATAATGGGAGAGAACAAATCGATGGGAAAAAGATGGGAGGACATGGAAACTGATGTCCTCGTGAAGATATTCAAGGAGTTGAGCCTGGTTGAGCTGTCACCAGTATCTCAAGTTTGTCGTTTGTGGCGTTTAGCTTGCTCAGATCCACTTATATGGAGCACTCTTGACTTAGGGCTTTTAAAATCTAACTTTATTCAAACAAGAGCGTCACCATATATTTGGGTTGATGATAGATCTGACAAGAGGCTGTCAAGAATACTGCGGGTGGCCATGGCTGTTAGCCGTGGAAATGTCAATTGCATGATATTCCATTATAATCTGTATATGAAGGATGAACACCTCAATTACATTTCGGAAAGGTAAGAACTATAACGGTGTACATTTTTTGTTCTATCTTCCTCATCTGTCCATACATTATTCAGATGAAGTATTATTCATATTCTGCTTTTTTTTTATATGTTATTATATGCTCTATCCTCACCATCTTGTTCTAAATTAAACTCTGAATCTTCTGTTTTATCCTGCATATTGATATATAACATGTAGGTGAATATCAAGTTTGACAATTTAGTGTTCTCAATAATCGAAACTCTAACACATGGCCTTACATGCAAAAGCATAGTTATGGGTTACTGGAGCTTTTTTTCTGTAAAGTCAAATTAAGCTTAAACTTTAAGGTGGTTTCCAAACTTAATGTTTTTTTTTAATTTTAGCCTTTATCTCATGCATTATTGGGTTGAATAACTTCGATTGCTTCTATTTTAGAGCCATAACAAAACACTAAATGCCATTATTCTTGCACGGTTGTTTGGATTATTAAGTTTATTGGACTGTGATTTTCTTTAACATTATTCTTGCTCTTGGAAACTCATATTGCATCGAAGAAGGCTAATTGTAAATAGTTCTGTGTGGCATCTAACAGGTCTCGTCTCCTAAAACGATTGGTTTTACCAGCATGGAACCGCATTACCAAAAATGGTATATGCCAAGCTATCAGAAGGTGGGAAGAGCTTGAGTCTTTGACAATGCCCACCATTGGCCATCCTCCATATATTTTGGAAGAGATTGGCAGGAGCTGCAAGAACTTCTCAGAACTCAAGATCATGGGCTCATTTGATCTCTTATTTGCTTCGGCGATCACCACGTACCTTCCAAAGCTAAAAGTCCTGAGCCTTCGTTGCTCAAAAGTGACCATGGGTGGTCTGCTATGTGTATTGAACTCCATGGAGAATCTTGAGGTTCTGAATATCTCCCACTGCCTACTGTTAAATATCGCCACGAATGGGCGGAGGGAAGTCATTCATGAGCTTGATAACCAAACCCTTGAGAGGGCTTCCCGGCTGCGCGAATTCTTCCATTGCCAGAGCAGCTCGTGCATTGCATGCCAGCGGATGATTATCGATGAAGGCATCATGCGGTGGTATAGGTATGAGAATTCGTTCTGGCGCCAGGATGAGGTGAATTCACTTGATTTGCAAGATTGTGGGAAGCTGTTTGATGAGGAGTGCGAGAGATTGACGTCGGTGAACTAGATGCTAATTGGGGAAAAGGAATAAACTACCTTGTTCTTGTAGAAACTTCTTGACCAGTCATTCATAAATCATAACCTAGAATAATAGCAATAATGTGCATGGTATGGATAGCTGATGCTGTAATATTTTCTGAATAATAACATGTCTTGTTTGATGGTGTTGTAATGACTAGAATGTGACATTCTGGACCATATGCTTCGAATGATTTTAGTAGCCACCATGTTGGCCTTGCATTGCACTAGAAGCGTTATCAAATTGCTGACATTACTGTTGCTGTTTGGATGGTTTGATTTGGTCTGAAGAAACTTGACAAGAATCAGTTTATCTAGCAAATGCTATGTTATCTTCTGGCCTTGAACTATTTTAAATTTGTTTTGTAACAATTAGAGTCAGTGATAGATGGCTACATAACCTACATGGGTACATTAGAATCACAAGATGTACAGTAAAAGATGCCATGAGTACTGCATGTCTGCATCTTGCTTTATGCCTTCCAGCATTCTGCCCCTATACTAGGAAAAGAAACTGGATTAGTACATGACGGCTAGCATCATCTTGTAGCAAGATTTATCCTCAACTTAGATGGATTTTGTTCAATCCCAATCTTGTACTCTGGATTCAAGTGGCACTCAAGATTCAATATTTGAAATCTGATGGTACACTCGGATGTTTTTTCTTTTTTTAAAAAAAATTAAAAGTCCTCTAGTGCCTCTTGATTGCTCGATTTTAAACAAAGTATTAGGATGTGAATCCACCTGGTAAGATTTAAGACGGTAAATCCACGGAAATCTAAACCTATTCATATGATGTATCCCTGTATGAACTCTATTAACCTAAAACGGAACCGGTGGCAACTGTCCTTTTGCTCTAAATATGGGACAGCAAAATCAAACAGATATTACTCGAAACCTATACGCAATTCTCGTGTAGCCCCCTCCTAAATTTATGCTCAAGTCATTCCATCAAAAATCAACATTTAGAATCAAATCGGGCAGAAAATAAATTTCTCAGTTGATATTCTCGCGTCATTCCATTAAAAACCAATATTAAGAATTATATCGGGCTAAAATAAAATCAGAATTTCTTGCAAGATTATTGTCTGCCTTCATTTCTAATCCTTTAAAAGCTGTGGAGAATCCAAATCCCATTAACAGGTGGGCCCTCCTACAGACAACCCTTCCATTGTTACATAGCCTTTTCCATCTGCATTACTGCGTACAGACGATTCCACCACGAAACATCCTCACATCTCCCTGATATTTGGGCCCTACTTACTCCCGGACCCGCACGTCAGTAGCGTTAACAAAACTTTTGAGGCACAAATAAAAGATCCCCTTCGTACGCATCGGTGCGCTCGATAAAGCCGCAGATATGTTTATCCCCCTCCTTTTCGTATCGCAAAAAACCTCTCTAAAAACACCTCAAGAAGATAAAAAAGAGAGCAATTAGCCAAGTAATTAGTTATTAGTAGAGCAATTAGCGGTGGTCGCAGAGGCGGAGATGGCGCCGGTGGCGGAGCTGTGGGCGACGCTGAAGCAGGCGATTGAAGCGTACACGGGGCTGTCTCCGGTGGCCTTCTTCACGGCCGTGGCCGTTGCCGCGGCGCTCTACCACGTCGTGTCGGGGCTCTTCGCGCCGCCGCCGCCGCCTCCGCGGAGGCCCCAGGAGGAGCCCGAGGCGGAGCCGCTCCCGCCGCCGGTGCAGCTCGGGGAGGTCTCCGAGGAGGAGCTACGCCAGTACGACGGCTCCGACACAAAGAAGCCCCTCCTCATGGCCATCAAGGGCCAGATCTATGACGTCACCCAGAGCAGGTCCCCCCCAAAACTCCACCTTTCCCCCTGCACGGCTGCGCCTATCTGGTGTTGTGCTGATTTTTCGATCCGAATGGTTGTTGTACTGTATTTGGTGTGATTCAGTATATTAAATCCGAAGGACCGCAAAAAGCTTCGTTTTTGCATAGCTTTTTTCGTAGATGTGGACACAAAAGTTAGTCTTTTTGGATGCTGTGAGGACTTGAGATGATTGAACTAGCTCCGGTTTTGTTTGTGGTCTGCTCTGTTAAGTGGATTAGTTGTAGTTGTTTTGTTGTCAAGTTCCCAGCTGGTTTTGATCCAAAAGATGTGGATTTGATGCTTAGGATTCAGATAGGCAGAAAGTAGAGCTGCCTTTTGATGAGTTGGGATCGATTTTGATTCAACAATGCGGAATTTTGACTTTTCCTATGAACCTTGCTAGGATTTGTTCGCTATGGATGAGCGATTCAGTAGCTAATATTGCTGCTTTATGCTACTAGAAGGTCTGAGTTGGGAAAAGTTTTGAAGCAAGGAGGAAAGTGATTATTTTGATCCAACTCTAACATCCCAGTATCCCACTGTGTGTTTTTTTGTTGTGGTCAATGCCATCACTTTTCTCTTTGTAAGTTTTTGGTTATTTAGTGATTTGTTAGATCTGGGGAAATCAATTTTTGAAGATCAAATGATTGATGAACTGGATTAGAATCTTCATGAATAAGTTGATTGTAGGTTAAAGATGCCAAAAGGTTGCCTTTTTATTAAAGGAAAATTGTAGCTGTCTAGCTGATAGAATGTTTTGGGAATAGTTAGAAAATTTATCTTTTGATGCTGGATGTTTGAATGGTTGTATCTAATGACATGTTTTACTAATATTTGCATTTGGAGAAGTATAGCTTTGTTCCCTGCATGGAATGTGGTTTATTGTTTGGGGAATTCTTGTGCCTGTTCGTGCAGAAGATCAGAACTTCAGTGTGCTGCTTGTGCTCAGCACTTGAGGGGAGGGGTGGTTCTGAGGAGGTTAAAAAGAAACAGTCGCATATTGTGCTAAAAAATTGAAAAGAAATACTTCAATGCTCTATTAAAAGAAAAGTTGCACAAATTCTAAAGCAAATGAGGAATTTATAGGCTGGTGTCCACCAACCCATTAGTGATAACAAGTGCTTTAGGATCTGTGCAATTTTATTTTGGTCGAGTATAGAAGCATTCCTCAATTCAAAGTTAGGGCATACGAAACTCTCAACAAACCAATGAACTTTGTCAAAAATGCAATTCTATAAGATAAGATTTAGGCAGTGTGCTAAAGTTAAGAGTATTTTCTCTATATGTAGCCCAGCTGTTCCCTGTGTTCTGTACTGGTTGATCCAGCCAATAAACTTGTTCCAGAAAGGTTCTAGAAAGGAAAGGAACAACTCTCTGAAGCTAGATACTAGAAGAGTTATGAGATGAGAAGAAAGTCAGGCTTTGGAGGGGGGGGGGGGGGGGGGGGGGGGGGGGGGGGGGGGGGGTTGGTGGTGGCGCTGTTGGCT
Source organism: Pharus latifolius (assembly GCA_019359835.1). Lineage (NCBI taxonomy): Eukaryota > Viridiplantae > Streptophyta > Magnoliopsida > Poales > Poaceae > Pharus > Pharus latifolius. The sequence continues at coordinate 66,709,896 of CM033328.1, read as the reverse complement.
GAGCAACTTGTCAAATTCTGTAACTATACATTCTGGTTTTTATTTTCCACTTGAAAGGAAAGGCCTTGTTCTTATTCTAAACACTACATTTTTTTTTTTTGAAACTGAGTTTAGTAAAAGAAGATTGTTCTCTTGATTTGAGATGCATAATGGATCATTGTCTGCAACTCACAAAAGGTCTTAGCAAGGAAGCAAAAATAAAAATAAGGTTCTCTTAGATGCTAGTTACTTTGTGTGTGTGTGTGGGGGGGGGGGGGGGGGGGGGGGGGCGCTGTTGGCGGAGCAACTTGTCAAATTCTGTAACTATACATTCTGGTTTTTATTTTCTTATTTTCCGTTTTACATTTCTATGGATCTATGCAGGATGTTCTATGGACCTGGTGGACCTTATGCACTATTTGCCGGTAAAGATGCCAGCAGAGCACTGGCCAAAATGTCCTTTGAGCCACAGGATCTGACCGGTGACATATCTGGCCTTGGTCCTTTCGAGCTTGATGCATTGCAGGATTGGGAGCACAAGTTCATGGGCAAGTATGTGAAAGTTGGAACTGTCAAGAAGACAGTGCCTGTTGAAGACGCCAATGCAAGCACTTTCCCTGAAACAAAAGAGACCACCTGTGTTGAAGATGGTGCCATGAGCACTTCGAACAAACTGAAAGAAACCACCTCCCCTGAACCCAAAGAAACCGTGATGCTGGCCGAGACAGAGAAGGCACCAGCAACAGAAGACAAACCGAGAGGTGTAGTCTCCGAGGAGGCAAAGGAGAAGAAATCCACTGCTGATGAAGGTCATAAAGAAAGCTAGTGATTCAGAACTTGTTGCAAATGCAATGCCTACTCAGTTCCCATAATGTCAGCAGCTTAATTAGATTCTGTAATTTGATATGTAATTTGTACCAGCAAATTGGAGTTAGATGTTGCTGGCGCTCTATTAGTTATTACTGCAGGACATGAGGGGTGTGTGTGCCCCCTTTTTAAGCCAGTGTGCTGTCTGTTAATACTCTGGTGGTCAATAATAATAATAGCTGCTTTTTTTTGTAGATCTTTTTTTGATATAAAATTCTTGCATTGTTATTATTGCTTTTATAGAACCTGCTCCTCAATAAATTGGGTTTCTGCTCATATTTAGCACAAAATCTACCTTCCAGTTTTACCTTGCATCCCTTTCGTGTGATATTGTCACGCAAAGTTCATGGTCAAAACCGTTGTGTTCAAGTGCTACAAATCACATGGCAAGTTGATGTTGGCGTGTCACTTCTACCTATCACGTATAAGATTCTTGTCAAGAATCTTCTAATTATGATATGTATATAATCTAAATGAGAATATATTTTAGTCAAGAATCATTTAATTATGATATATATATATATATGATTTGATGAGAATCTAATAATTTTTTATTTGATCTTATGTGTACATGTTACCTCTGAGTTTGTCCTAACTGAATCATTTCAAAAAGATTATATTGAAGTAGGTCAAAAAATTTCAATTTTTTTGTTTATTCTCATGTAGATGTTGATTTCTGATTAAAATTAGATTTCTAAACAAAAGGAGAAAGGTGATGCACACCCCAAGCCAAATACCAGCACAGGGAGAAAAAAAATGTGCTCTTAAAGAACACAGAGGGTCCAAGATGCACCCTGTTTGAACAAAGAGAGAATCAAATCAGCATTATTACAGTCGACATGTCAATATCAATCACCAAATTATAGTTTTATGAAGAATAAAAAAAATGTTTAACACGGGTAGAACCACACGTCATTCCATGAAAAATCGCAGCTACGGAAAGCTGGATATGCCCGGGGTCAATTTTTAAATTACGGATACTCCTGCCGTCCTGCTGTTTTTTTACTTATCATTTTATATATACATATATAGGGCATTTGAGTTGCTCTCTATATACGGGGGTCTAAGTTTTTAATGGTCTAGTTTGAGGTTGAATTTTTCTCAAATAAAAAATTTTTTGGTTCGACTTCAATTGTTTGAATAAGTTAAAATTGTATCAAAATGAGTAATTTTTCAGATGACTTATCTACAAAATTTAAGTTGTAGTTGGGTGATAAGCCGAAATTGCAGGAAGGCAACTTCACCTAGCTTATACTCTCTCCGTGTTAGTTGTCTACCCGCCTAATGACGCGACTAACCACCGTACGAGGACGTGCTTGGCCATCACCCGACACCTCCCAACGCGATCGACCACAACCTAACGATGCTTAGCCTCACGACGAGACCGGCCATCGCCTGACAACCCAATGCCCCAACACCGCCCACGCCCGACGCCACACCTGTTGCCTTCTTTCACCTCGACGCTAGGCCCACTTTGATTTGGTGCCTGAATTGCTTCAATTTGGTGTGTGCGTACTTCCATTGTGTGTGTGGATTGTTTGATTTAGTGTGTGATTGCTCTGCCATCCTTAAGCGTATTTCTATTCTACACTTTCCAATTTCAAAACGTGATTTCTTGAAAGTGAGGTTTATAAACTGTATTTCGTACCAAACAGCTTTTTGAGCTTATGAAATAAGCCAACTCCTCCAAATAAAGTGCTTATCAGAAAAGTTGCAGCTCGACTAAACGGCCCCTAAGGCATCTGTTTATGAAGCTCTTTATGCAAGCTACAACATTCTAGGGGTATATTTATCCAAACTTGAGCTTAAGCTAGTTTATGTGATTATAGTTTAAAAGTCCAAATATATGGCATATTTAATAAATTTGAAAAGTTGTTTCGTAAAATTTTAGTTTATTTGATAAGTGAAATGAAAAGAGAGAAGAAAACAATTAGCCACATAAGATGTGATAAAGGAATACAACTTATCTGCCCAAATAAACCAAAACCCCACTCCCAAATAAGCTAATTTTTAACTTTAGCTTTAGCTTATTTTACAAATAAACCTAACCTCAACTATAGGCTAAACACTCCCTTAATAGGGCCCAAAAGATCCAACCACGGTTAAGTGAGTGAGATATATGTTGTTTTCGAGACTGTAGTGTGTTCTACAAACTTATTTAGTATATTATTTTTAGTCATAATTATTTAATAATTATTAAAATAATAATAGTATGTTATTAAGTATGATAAATATTTTTAATAACTATTATATCACACAATACAATATAAAATCAAACTATAATTCCAAATACAACTAAATAATATAGGTTAATACACTGCAGTTACTCGTATAAAAAAATTCCAAACTATAGCGCTAGACCAAGCAAATCCTCGTAGGTTCTGGTCTCTCCGCTGTCATGTCAACCGGCGACGAGCCGAGCGCCCGTTCTATCTCCCTTGTCCTGTACGAAGTACAAGGCAGGCAACGGTTATCTTATATACATTTGTTATAAAATAATAATAAATAGCACACATTAAAGCAAAACCTACCGCCAACTTTTTTTTCGGTTTGGGCCGTCGGCCAGCCAAAGCGAAACGCGTTTACTATACGCGAGTGCGCCAAAAAGTGAGCATTTTTTTTGCTTTCCAGGTCGATTGGGGAGCGTGGGCTGGCCGAGCTCACTTGCCTCCGCGGTGGCAGCAAAATTGGACAGTTTTTGGGCTTTGGGTCACTATGATAGGCCAACCTGCCGCGGCGGGCAGGCCATTTCGTGCCATGACGGACCCGGAGACAACCAGGCATGCGCGTACGCGGCCGTGCGTGGGCACATTTTTTTTTTTTTTTCTCTTCCGTTGCCGCGCACCAGTGTATGTGGCAAGTAGAGCTGGAACAAAAGCTAGACGCCGGGTGAACGAACAGAGGTCGTAATGGGTTAAAATTCAATTCAAATCTAATTTAATCTTTTTTAATAAAAATTAAAACTCAACCCACATTCAACTCATAAAATTTTATAAAACTCAATCCAATCCAATCCAACTCACTTATTATCTCAACTCTATCCAACCCAATTTTTTTCCTCAACTTGAGTTCAATTCATTTCCCAACCCATTAATAACTCATTTCCAACCCAAACCTAATACACTCATTTAAAAAATATTAAATATATAAAGAGTATGCAGAGAAATAATATTAACCCAAATTATATTATAGGCTCCAATCCAATATCAATTCAATATCAACTCAAAATTTTCCACCCAATCTAATCTAATCCAACACTTTTTGATACCAACTTAATCCAATCCAACCCAATTTTGTTTCTCAACCCATTTTAACTTATCCAAAACCAATCTATTTGAAATTTAATCCGTTTAACCCATTTCAACCCAACTCATTTGCACCCCTACGATGAATAAGAATTCGATTCAGTTTAACTTGGCTTGAAGGAGATAATGAGTCTATCTGAACTGAACCTCCTTTCAATTTGTGTAAGTTAACAAGCTAAGCACAACTAACTCACTCGAACTCAACTCATTTAGACTCGTATATAGTTTAGTCATAGAGGATTTCACTCTCCTTCAAACACTAGAGATTCGATATAAACAGGCTCACAACGATTTATAAAATTTATTTACACACATAAATTCACTAGCTCATGAGCAGCTTGAACTTGGCTTGACTCACAAACGAGCCAAGACTACTCTCTGGCTCATGATTCTTATTAGCCGAATGGTTTAACTAGAAACCAAAGTGAGTCAAATCAGGACCAGTTCGGTCAAGTTCGGTTTGTTCCTACCCCTAGTGGCAATCAACTCGCGCCACGCTGGCTCTCTCAACTATCATGCTGGCACTTTGATTCAAGCTGATAGTAATAAGCCAATAACTATGATAACAGAGTATTTTTTTTAAAAAAAATGAAAATTTTGGCAGCAATCTGATATGACAAAGAAATTTAGATTAGAGATTTTGTTGTCAGATTCATATATTATTTAAAGTTATAATATATTTTTTTGCTGTGTTATAGAATGTAGTAATTATTAAGATAACCTTCAAAAATAATATGTTAAATAGAATATTGAGAAGGCAATGCAATACTAAATGCAGTCCCACTGGGGTCGGGAAAAAAAAACATGGAGGTAGGTTTTGCTATCACGTGTGCTATTTTTTTTTACTTTATAACAAATGTATATAAAATAATCTTTCAAACATATATAAAACATGGTAAGCCCGCGCCGCACCTAACCCCCGAGCCTGACTGCACGCTTTCCTTCCATTGCAGCTGATACCCCTTTTGTTTTACTCCTCTAGTTATTCTCAGTGTGATGGTCCTTTATCTTTCCTCAAGATTCGTGCATATTAATACGTGTGTCAAAAAATTCCCATATTTCAATCGGTATGTACGTATAGACTTACATCTATGGGACATTTTTCCATGCACTAGCATCAAATGCATCCACAATCCTTTTAGGAAAAACAATGATTAAAAACTAGCTCATCAAAATCAACTTGTCACTGTAATGTTGACAAAGATTCCATCACAATGCAAATATAAATTTACACATAAGGACAAATATGTAGAGGAGAGAGAGTTATTGTTTTTTTATTAGAGTTTGATGTGACTTCAAATTTGTAATTTTGTTATGGTTTAACAGTTGCATATCACATTCTAATATAACAATACGGGTAAATGATTTGAAATATATATACAGATGATTCAAAATACACATACATATAATTCGAAATGTATATATACATAATTTAAAATGTACATAAAATTAACTGAAAATGTAATACAAGTGATTCAAAATGTACATATAGTAAACAAAAAATTTAAACAATATCCAAATAATTGAAAATTTCATCTAATTGACAATAGACTTACATAATCTTCCACTACCTGAAAATTTGAACACATAGAATAGAAAATGTACAAATAGCAAACAAAATGTGTGGAACACCTAACCCTTCACTATTATATGAGTGTATGGGACACAGTCTGTTAGATATATCTATCATATGACATTTAAAAAATATTAGCATTAGAGTACTCCATCTAGTAGCTGCATCTATTAGACTTAAGTTATAATTACTATTATGACTTAATATACAATTATGAAATCTAATAGAGGAGAGAGAGGTACTATTTTTTTTGGAGTTTGATGTGGTTTTTCAAATTTGAAAGTTTTAATTAGGAAATTTTTATTAGGTGAAAATTTTGACATGACTTATTCAAATTTGAAAAATTTTTCATGATTTAATAGTTGCAAACTGCAATCTAATACAAATATACGTGGAAATGATTCAAAATATATATACAGATGATTTGAAATACACATACATATGACTGAAAATGTACACATTAAGAAAACTATGCATCTATTTACATCTATGCAGAATGAAAATAAGGACTTTTTCTTTGCGGTTAATATGGACAATTCTTATAGGATAACATCAATTTTCTAGAGCCACACAAAATCCAGATTATACTATAGGTATTTTGAGGATGTTGTCATTTCACTTGCTTACTTTTAATAATGAATATAAATCTTTGCAAAAGTGGAGAGAGATGGATGCTAAAAAAATTTGAAATTCAGTCTTTTTTTAAGAGAGTAAAATTATACTAGAGAGTGATTTTTCTATTAACTAGAACCAAATGAACATCAGCACAAAAAAAAGTGTATGCCAACATATGTGCACATAGTTAAGAACAAAACTCTCCCAAGAATTTGCAATCTCGGTAACAATATACACATATATTCGGAAATGTGCACACTGTTAACTAAAAATGTATGTGCTTATAGTTGAAAATATACTCACGTATCTCAGTAACAAACTCTATAAGAATTTACAATATTAGTAACAAACTCTAAAAAAAAACTCCCATTACTCTCCAAACTTTAGACTTCAATCAAATCTAAAACTACAACAAAAGTACAATCTACAACTCTAAACAAATAACAGCCACAATGACCAAAAAAAAAAAAAACCTCATCAAAATTCTTAAAAGAAAAAGAAAAGTCTTAAAATAAAATGTACACACAAATAATTGAAATGCACATCAAAATGATTTGAACTGTACGTACATATGACTAAAAATGTATACATGTTTAAATTAAAATTTACATAGATGTACATAAAGATGATTTGAAGTGTATATACAAATGATTGAAAATGTACACAAGTATAAATACAAGAGTTCCCCAAAAGAGTTGTTCTTGTATATCACATGACCATACCAAGATCAAGTAAGAAAAAAAAAACACAGAAAACAACAAACATTACAAAACCAAAACAACATAAAATCAATAACAGTATAGTTGCCTGCGTTAGGCGACCACTATGTGTAGTGTAAGGCCGCAAGCCCACCATAGGTGATGTCTTTGTTGTGATAATGCGCCGTGTGAGGCCATGAGCCCCCACCTGTGAAGCCTCTTTTGCCACTATGTACCACACAAGGCTGCAAGCCCACAACCCATGAGGCCTATGTCGTGCACCACCACTCATGAGGCCAACATTGTGTATGGGCACCATCGCATGGACTCATTAGCTATGCACCATGTACAGACTCCACATAAACGATAAAAATGATTAAGAGAGGAAGAGATACAGAAGAGAAAAGATGTGGAAGAAGAAATGGTACTCTGTTACAGAAGAGGAAGAGATTGGGAGAAGAAAAGATGTGAAAGATGAAAAGATGGTGTGTTGGGGAAGAGGAAAAGGCGGCGTGTTGTATTATCTCTCTTGGGAAGACAAAAATGGAGAGAGGTGATAGGAGATGAAAATTTTTCAAACCAAATATTAATTTTATGTTGTGCATGATATATGGGTCAAAACTCGTTGAGACCCATAGTTTTATGAAATACACCATATGTGTCATTGGTCATCTCTTCCTAATAAAAAAATTCAGTATTTTGAGTATATGATTTGACACAAATACTATACAATATAGAATCAATACAAATACAAAAATACCATTCTACCACTCATGAATCTCGTGGAAGCTCCAAAGATAGTGATTGTGGGAGTAACTATTATCAGGAATAAGACATATTTTTCATATATATATTAAGATTCATTACATGAAAATAATATGGAGCTGTCAAGAGTAGAGATAGCTCTTTTTTCATCCTCCTCGTCTCTCTCCAACTTATGTGGCCGCCAATCCCCATTCTCCCTTGTCTCTTCCTTCCCTTTCTCGTGTCGGCCATGCCTTTTTCTATCCCTTGCGGCCATCACCTCGCATCGCCTCCACTCACGACCTGTGACACCACTGCCACCTTGCCGCCCAGCCTCTGCAGCGCGTCGATTTCCATGTGTATTGTGTTAATTGTGCACCTATTCAATGACACGCGGGATCAACATGCATGGGGCTAGAGCGTCAATGATTGCGATGTACTCTGCGGCACTTCACGAGGCAACGACGGTAGGCCCACCACCCATGTGCACCAGCAGAGCAAAAAAAAAACAATATCACTTTTGTTCATCGTGAACCAATCACTAACAAGTAGGGCCATATAGAGCAAGGTCTGCATGTCAGTTGGTGGAGCGATTTCACAGCACATTACGAGGCGAGGACGATGGGCTCCACCACCTAGGTGCATCAGCTAATATTTCTAGTTCTTGCGCACTATTTTACCGCGTACTCAAAAACACTGATAGTGGTGCCCCATCAATTTTGTGGCCTGTCTATCAATGAGTTAATTAAGTTTTTTAATGTTCTGATCGTTGCAATTTAATTTCACACTCGAATTTAGCCCCAAGTGAATGACAGATGGGACCAAAAGATTTGGAGCTACATTTCAGTCTCTGTTTGATGTATTGAGTAGAAAACTGTCGTTGTAATTTAATTCTGAGTGGGATCCACCTGTCAGCCTTTGTTTGATATTATTTTTTTAAAGAAAAATCATAATAAAAATTTTAAAAATTCATAAAAGAATTCTAAATAATCTTCCACCCAAGTCCTCTATAGCAACTAGTATTCATCTTATTTAGTTTTTTATGTTAAAGTTTTCTTTCACAACTATTTATTTGTTTATTGGAATAATTCACATATATTTTTTTAATAATTATTTCAACTATTTTATCAATAGTATAATACAAATAACATATTTCAATATTTAATATACGGGATCCACCGAAGAGGCTCCCTCAAAAGTTTAACTCATCGGATTGTTTGGTTATTGGCGAGACTCTTCATTATTGGTGTGTATTAGGGAAATTCAGTTTTTTCTCCAGTTTTTTAGTATTTTTTAAATTTCGATATTGCATATTGAATATCATATTTATTGAACAATATTTAGGTTTAGTGCCAGTAAATACAAAATTAATTTGATACAGTATCAGTAAATACAAAATTTACTAAATTAACACGAATCTACGTGATATTTTTAATTTGTGATTTAAAATACCACATAATAGTATAATATCTGAGATTCAAAATGATCAACAAATAAAATTAAATACCAAATAACATTAAACCATTAAAAATTGGAGGATTGACTCTCAATAATAACATTGCTTATATTTTGGAGTGGCAAGTTAGCCGGTTAGGTATTTAATTAGGGACAAAATTTTTTTGAATGTTTCAGTTTCGATTTTTTTAGTAAATACTGAAACATACCAAATATTGTAAAGAACATAATCATCCTACCAAACCGAATATTATATAACACATAAATCAGAAATTTCAGCTCGGTTCGGATTTTTCCTTCTGGTATTCGGAATGAGACAAAATTACACACACTTACTCTTCACACGTGGAACCGAAGAGTTTCTCAAAACAATGTTCTACTGAAGTGAGTCTTCACTGGCGTGGCTAGAACATCGGAGATAATAGCCTTAGGATCATCTAAATGGCCACCTTCGCCTCCAATTCTACCGCCGCCACTCTCGCCGTCGCGGCGCCGTCCAGTCAACGGCGCTGTTCCACCTCCGTCAGTTTCGACGCCGCCGGCCGCCGGCGGCGCCTTTCCAGCGTCGCGCGATGCAACGTCGGTCCGAAGCAGCTCAGGATCTCGGCGAACCGTGAGTACTCGTGTTGAACCTACTGGTAAAATCCCACCTTTTGTGGGATTTCCTTGCGAAATCTAGTGGTTTTACTAAGTAGGCAATGATGGCAGTGGCGGGGGTGTGGGAGGCGGCGAGGGGCGCGTCTCCGGCGGTCGTGCTGGCCACAGCAGCTGCCGCGGCGGTGATCTACAAGGTGACGTCCGGTCTCCTGGCGCCGGCTCGGCCGCCACCACCGCGACGGCGGGAGGAGCCTGAGACGGCGGCACCGCCGGCTCCGGCGCCGGTGGAGGTGGGGGAGGTGTCGGAGGAGGAGCTGAGGCAGTATGACGGGTCTGACCCCGAGAAGCCACTACTGATGGCCATCAATGGACAGATCTATGACGTCTCCCAGAGCAGGTCGCTTTCGTTAAGCCCTGTCCTCCAAACCCTAGCTCTCTGTTCATGTCATGCTGCTTTGATGCTTTGGTTTGTGGATTAGAGATTAGCAAATTAGCTGAGATGATAGAAGGAAAAAACTAGCTAATTAGTTTGAGCAAGATCTGGATGCTTGATAGATATACCAAAATGAGATAGAAAGGCTGCACTTTTGAATGTTAAAGAATCATATGTAATAGCCTTATAAGTGGATCGAGGAACATATGTAACGCAGACTGGATTATAGATAGAAATTATTGGCATAGGTTTGTTTGGCAAATCGAACAAAGAGCAATTATGTCGATGCTACTAGCAGAACACTAGTTAATATGATGTTTGAGCAACATTTGGATATGCAAAGAAATCTGTGTAGTTCAAGTCTAGTGCAAATTGTTTTGGTTGGTGCTTCTGTCGCAGGGCCTTGAGCTGTTGTCTGTTGATATTTTGGTTTCTTACTCAAAGTTGCTTGGAGTTGATGTTGGTTCGATGGTTCAACACTGGTCCAAATAAATGTACTGATCTATTTACAATCTGGTACTATTTTGAGTTGAGGGGGCTAGTATTGTATATCTATACTTTTTATTATGGTAATATCAGCAAAAATAGAATTCTGTTGTTTTACTCATGTCATGCAGTTACTATTGATTATTCTTAAATAACTAGCTAAAAAATATTTCTCCTTTTCTAGCTGCTTCATATGGTTGTCAAGTTCAATAGAATCACTAACAAACTGCTGTACATAAGCTCTGGTAGTGGTAGCTCAAGCATTTGATATTTTTGGGTTAAAATCAACTTTAGAGAATTGCTTATGAGATGGCTAAAAGATACTGACAGTGGCTTGTGTCCTTTTTCTGAGAAGTATGAAATTACAACTGTTGATCTGACAATTAATTACTCCGATTTCTATCCCTGTTGCTAATTTGCTCTGTACAGAATGTTCTACGGACCTGGTGGACCATATGCATTATTTGCCGGTAAAGACGCCAGCAGGGCGTTGGCAAAGATGTCCTTTGAACCACAGGATTTGACTGGTGATGTATCTGGCCTCGGGCCTTTCGAGCTCAGCGCCTTGCAAGATTGGGAGTGCAAGTTCATGAACAAGTACGTAAAGGTTGGAATCATCAAGAAAACGGTGCATGTGGAAGAGGGTATTGGTAGCACTTCCCCTGAAACACAAGAGCAAGTTGCTGCTGACATGGAGCTGAAGGAAGACAATGCACCAAGAACAGATCTAAGTTTCGAGGAGAAGAATGAAAACAGAAAGGGTTGCTGATTAAGGTCCGAAAGAAAGTTAGAAACTGAATGCCTCCTAGTGGCTACGATGCTGCATGTATTTTTGGATCTGTAGAGTAATCAGGCCTGATATGTGCAAAAATGCAGTTTAGCTTCTTGTGTGTGACTAGATGTGTCATTTACAATAGCACATTGGAGTTTTGGACTTGAAGGTCCTCTTGCTTCATGCCTTCATTGCTAGAGCCTGCAAGATATCGTGTTGCTGACTCCCTTGTCAAGAATATGTTATGAATATGATATAGTGAAGTACAATAGCTGGACGCTATAGCAAATTTATTGGAGAGCTTATAGTTAAAGCAGGGTGTTAAGTTTATAAATTAAACCCTCGAATAAACTCTTTGTTTGATTTCAACTTATAAGTCTGTAAGATTAAACCAAATTTCGATCAAACTAGTCTGAAATCTAGAAACTCACATGTTTCTTAGGTTTGAATAAGGTTCTAGAATACATTGCGCATTGCTCAAGGAACAATATGAAGAGTAGTTTTCCGATAATTTTGTGTTGTGGACAGGTAGACAACCGGTGACCAGCCTGAGGAAACGGTTTTTTTTATATCAGAGCTTATGTCACGCACGACCTCATGGGAGTCAGCCACGTTCATGTGCCACACAATGGTTGGTGCATACAAAGCCTTTATATTTTCTTATTACCTTGTTTATTGAGGTGGGGCATATTTTCCTATTATGATTAAAAAAAAGCTTGAGAGCTAAACATGTGGAGTTAACTTTTCTTAAAAAAAAATAATCTCATGTCTAACATTCTATTGTAAAGACTTGAACATGTGATTTTGTGATGTAATGTCTCGTATGATAACCAATATTAATCACCGAGCTATCAAATGTTCCTTCTTGTCACGATACTTCTAACATCATTTTGGTAATCTAAATATCAAAACTACGTCATAGCGTCATTAGTGTGAAAAAGCAAAGCGACGAGCGGATCATTTCAAAGAGCAAACGACATGCTAGTCAAAGCCAAACCTCGTTAGGGATCTTCTGTGGCCTGATACCTTAGGATCTCATTGACCTGTCTTAACTTCTTGCATTGTTCCTACCTTCTTTTTGACTAGAAATGGTCATATGATAGTATCACATGCTGCAACGAACGGGTCACATCTACAGAAAATCCTGGCTTTGACTAAGCCGGGTGTAACTAAAACGTGCAGAAACACAGCTGTATCTGTATGAACAAGAAGAAATGGTTAACTGCCAAAATAAAAATGTGTTGGAAGGTTCCACTGTAATATTCTCTCCACATTCATGATTAGTTTTTTTTAAAGAATGTGTCATGATTCGCTTGTACAAGTCCAATCCAATATAGTTGAGATATTCCATGTTCTTATATTGCTGAGAATTAGACTTTTCTTTTCTCGATCCAGCAACATAGTTCATATATGTTGCTACACTAATAGGCTATCTGGAACATCGAAAAAAAAAAATCCAAAAATAGAAAAATATCGGCACTGAGTGATATGTCAAATTGAATCCATGGGAATGTTAAAATATATGAATTGTTTAAAAGAAGTGTTTGGATGTTATACAGAAAAAAAATATAGGAATCTGGAAGTACTGATTAAGTAAGATATAAAAGAAAATTTTCATGAGACTGGAACTCTTTTTTTTTTTTTTGTTTTTCTCTAAAAGTCATGTAAAAGCAGTTATTTCAAAGAAATTTTATATGGTTGCTCATTTCTTTCAAAACACCTCATGAAGGAAAATTCTAAAGAATTTTAATCCTCTTATCATTCTTGTATTCCAAACAGGGTAAATACTTGTATCCTTTACCATGGATTTCAAATAACTTGTGTGTCTTTTAAGATATCTTGAGTATCAAGACTTGCTATTTGGATAATACTGAGCGAGAAATTCATGATTTATATCCATTTTTTTATTTGTATGTACTTCAACTGCTCAATTTCTAATCTAACAGTCAATAAACTTTGAAAGACATGTCCATAATGTTTAAATCAATAGGACACCAATTTTAGACTAGACTCAACATATCATATTGCTCAATTTCTTTGGTGATATTATGTCATCGTCGTATTTGTGTTGTTGAAAATTGCACCAAGAATAGTTTTTCTATAAATGTTCTAAAACTGTATGTATATGGTCTGTCAAAATAGGAGTTTTGTTTGATGCCAACATTTGACTCTCTTGTTGAAGGTGGAGCACTATGAGACGAAAGTTCTACCAGAAAAAGAAAAATCGAGAAAGAAAAATCCAAACAACATATATTGCTGATGAATACATTCCAAAAATGTGAGTTTAACATTATTTGGATGATGAACCGTCTATCAAGGGTTTTAAAAAAAAAATGTTGTCATTGCGGCAAACCTCAGCGTGATTGGCGGCCAAAATTGGATTTAGTGTAGAACTTAATCAACAAATTTTCTAATGGCATATTTGATTTTGCAATATAGGCACAAATATCTTTGCTACTATATGATTTTGAGGAGAACGGGATAAAAATATATAACTTTATAACTTATTCATTTATTAAATATTCAAACCAACAACAACAATAATCAGAAACAAAATATTGTGTATGCTAAAACTAATATGACAATACAGAATGAAATTTAATAGAAAATTTCTATAAAGTGGATAAAAATATCAGATCTTACTATCAGATGAATATGATATATGAAGAGATTTTAGTCATAAGTAGATATGACCGTTCTAAATCGTTTGTTACTATTTATTAGTTGTGATTACTTTTGTACTCATATTTCTATTTCATTTTTGTTAGGACGAATTAGCCTCAGAAAACAGGAGAGTGTGGCTACCACGGCTACACGCTTCTCCATCAATCAGAGGAGCTATTCGTGGGGTGGCCATAGGAAATCGTGTGCCCACCTCGCATGCCATACAGATATAAAGCCCAAGGCAAATTGGATTATTCAACAGGTCAAAAAACTAAAGTTTAGTAGGGGAGAGAGAGATAAGACTATAAGAGTTGTGGATAAAATGTGGCAGCCCCAACCAATCAGAAGCCAGAGCCACCGCACACACCCTACCCTCTCATCCCCACCAAACCATACCCAACCATGGGAACCAAAGTGTAAATGACTATATTGAAAATGGAAAAGAAAAAAAAACTATAGGCACTAGTTTCTTTTTTCTCTAGAATATTCCATTTCCTAAAATTGTGAAAAAGTTCTTATAATTTTAGAGAATTATGTCTCAAAAGGTATTTTGTTCCATTAAAAACATGTATTCTCTAACTAGGATGTTATTGAAGAGTCTTCTCCAAAAAGTTTAAATCAATTTTGCTGATAAGGTTAACTGAACGCTCCTTTTGGTTTTTTTTTTAAGAAGGTTATCTTATAAGACTTTTAGAAAAAACTAAACTCTCCTATTAGGATGCAAGTTGAACATTAATCTTATACAAAACATAAATACACAATACAAAAACTTACACTATATTATAAGTGTAAGAGTGTAGTTCATGTTTTCTTTTTACAATAATACACAAATTTAATGTACCTATTAAAGTATAAGTGGATTGTTAGTTTCTCTATCAATATAAGTTTTTGGTTAATCTGACTAGCGCATGAAACTCAATAAAATATTAAAACTAAACTAAAAATATTCTATATTCTAATTTTTTAAAGTGAATTGTTGTTGCAAAAAGCCTAATATTATCACAAGTTTCAAAACAAATCTATGAAATTTCCCTAGAACACAAGGGCCTTTCCAAAAAGAAAAAAATCCTCTGAAAAATAAAACCCATAAAATTAGCAAAGAAACTTTAGAGCCGACCCACTCCCACTGCGCGTGGGTCCCACACTCCATCAGGAAGCCCTCAACCTATGTAGCCTTCTTCCTCCTCCCCCATTTGTGCTCGGAGCAAACCGAGGAGAAAAAAGCAACTTCACATTCCCAAACAAAACACTAGTAAAAAAGGAGAGAGATAGGGAGAGAGAAATATATATCAATTTCTCCTCTCTTTCTCTCTCTATCTACATACGAATTCGTCCCATTAATCCCACTTCTTGCTAAAAGATCGGATTTTTTTGGTCCCTGATTCGATGGCGACCACCACCACCACCGCGGCGGCGGCCGCATTCGCCGCCGCCGCGAAGCCGCGGAGCTCCGCTTTGTCTACTAGGATTTCCAGCGGCGGGCGGCGGCGGTCCGGCGTGGTGCGGTGCGACGCCGGCGTGGAGGCGCAGGCGCAGGCGGCGGCGAAGGCTGCGAGCATCGCCGCCCTCGAGCAGTTCAAGATCTCCGCCGACCGTGAGTTCTTGCTTCCACCCCCTCGAAATCTTTCCCTTTAATGCCCTTCCTGTATACTGGGATGTGGGATCTTTGCGATGTTTCGGGGTTTGGATGGGTGTTTTGATAGAAAAGTTTAAAAAGAAAAAGTTGGACCTTTGCATTGTTCTGTTGTAGTTTCTTTGATTGGTGTCAGAAAAAGGAAGGATTTTGGAGGTTACTGCAATTTATTGGCTTGTGTTTCGAGCTTTTGTTGGATTGATGTAGAAGAAAAATATTGAGAGGTAGGAGACCAAGTCTATTTGATCTTGGAGAAAAGTAAATCACTTGCTAATAACAGAACTGCATCAAGGTGATATAACATTCACAAAGTGGAAATTTGATGTGATAAAGATGCCAAATATCCTCATATCTACAACCCACATAACAAGAAGCAGTTGCTAACTTGTTACTCACATGTTTGTTTTCAGTGTTTGACATTGTTGTATTTTCACTGCCAGGGTACATGAAGGAAAGGAGCAGCATAGCTGTAATTGGCCTCAGTGTGCATACTGCACCAGTGGAGATGCGTGAAAAACTTGCTGTTGCAGAGGAGCTATGGCCTCGTGCTGTTTCAGAACTCACAAGCTTAAATCATATCGAAGAGGCTGCTGTCCTTAGTACCTGCAATAGGATGGAAATTTATGTGGTAGCTTTGTCTTGGAACCGTGGTATTAGAGAAGTGGTAGAATGGATGTCAAAGGTAACAATTGTTTCTGCTTGGCTTTCCCTTTTTATTGTTCAATGACGCAATTTGGTAAAGTGGCTCTAATGCCTATACTATTGTGTTTTTACAGAAAAGTGGAATTCCTGCTTCGGAGCTTAGGGAGCACCTCTTCATGCTGCGTGATGATGATGCTACGCGCCATCTGTTTGAGGTAGCAGCAGGGCTTGACTCTTTGGTTCTTGGAGAAGGACAAATCCTTGCTCAAGTTAAACAAGTTGTCAGAAGCGGTCAGAACAGTGGAGGGTTGGGAAAGAACATTGATAGAATGTTCAAGGATGCAATCACAGCTGGAAAACGTGTGCGCAGTGAGACTAACATATCATCTGGTGCTGTTTCTGTCAGTTCAGCTGCGGTTGAATTGGCCCTGATGAAGCTTCCAAAATCAGTATGCCTCTCAGCTAGAATGCTGTTGATTGGTGCTGGCAAGATGGGCAAACTAGTGATCAAACATTTGATTGCCAAAGGATGTAAAAAAGTGGTTGTTGTGAACCGGTCAGCGGAAAGGGTAGATGCCATTCGTGATGAGATGAAAGAAATTGAGATAGTGTACAGGCCTCTCACGGAGATGTATGAAGCTGCTGCTGATGCTGATGTCGTGTTCACAAGCACTGCATCTGAAACCCCATTGTTCATGAAGGAGCATGCGGAGGCACTTCCTCCTGTTTCTGAAGCTGTTGGTAGTTTACGGCTTTTCATTGACATATCTGTTCCCAGGAATGTCAGTGCCTGTGTATCCGACGTTGACGGTGCACGAGTATACAACGTTGATGACTTGAAAGAGGTGGTGGAAGCCAACAAGGAAGACCGGCTCAGGAAAGCAATGGAAGCCCAAACAATCATCACCCAAGAACTGAAACGGTTTGAGGCTTGGAGGGACTCGCTGGAGACTGTTCCAACCATCAAGAAGTTGAGGTCATATGCTGACAGAATCAGGGCTTCCGAGCTTGAGAAGTGCCTGCAGAAGATCGGAGAAGATGCTCTCACCAAGAAAATGAGAAGATCTATTGAGGAGCTCAGCACTGGCATAGTCAACAAGCTTCTCCATGGTCCATTGCAGCACCTGAGATGTGATGGCAGCGACAGCCGGACACTCGACCAGACACTTGAAAACATGCATGCTCTTAACAGAATGTTCAGTCTCGACACTGAGAAGGCAATCATTGAGCAGAAGATCAAAGCAAAGGTGGAGAAAGCCCAGAGCTGAGCTTGTAGAGGGATTGATGGCATCAGGAAACAATTTTCTGTCTGTGTCTATATATATATTCCCACTGTCTGAACAATCTAATTCCATTTTTTTGAAGCTTCGGTTACCGAGTCTTCCTTGCCGAGTTCGTCAATTGTGTCGTGAATGAGTTCTATGGTAGCCGCTAAATTTGTTGAGATAGAAGTGTCACTACTCCCCACTGTCTGTGTACATTACCGTGGCTGCTGTGGTAAGAGTTCCAATTTAAATTCATATGCTTTTTGACGAAATAAAAAGTATTCCATATGTCTATTGATGCTTTTGAGGCATTACTTGTACCACTACTTTATCACCTGTATGTGAACTATTAACATTTGAAGATCCTATTTCAAGAGTTCAAATGGTTGATCTTGAGTTTTGTGTGCATTACATCTTTATGACCAGATTAATATACATGATGGAATGCCAGACTGTACATCTTAGTTTGGTGTCATATATTTGCTTGAGTTCCAAAATTCCTGATGTATAGTATGCTCTGCTCGGACCTGAAGTGGGTACTGCAAACGCGAATCGGTAACGGTAGCTACATTTTGCAATACCAGCGTTTCAGTTTCTGCTCTTTGACAACTAGAATTCTGCAGCATCCCTGAGTCGTTCATCCTCTATGAGTGTGTTTGATTGTTTATATTTGGTTCAGTTTGACCTATGAATGTAAAATTTTGATGTTTGTATACCTGTACTGCTCATTCGGGCTTAACCCATTGGTGCAAACTCTCTCCTAGAGTCTGGCCTGCAGATACGCTGCGTGTGCTCGTTTTCCTCAGTTTGGTTGTAGACGCCTCTACGTCGCATCTCCTCGCGTCCTCTGTCGCATCTCCTCGTACGCGTTAGGGTTACCACCCTCTATCTCCACCTCTGTCTCTCCCTCGCACACGTCGTACTATGCACCCCCACTTCTCAGTATTAAGGCCACCTCCCCTCTTCCCCGCAACGCCGCATTGCTCGAAACCTCGTCGTCATCTTCTCCCCTGGTTGGATCTTACCATCAACAACGCACAACAGAAACTGTGAACGAGGTAAGCAAATTTTGTTGTTTTATTGTTCAATTGAAGGATTTTTGCTAACATTTGGTTAATTTTTTTTTTGTTCATCTTGTATTTACACAGATCTCTTCCTAGGAGGGTTGTACTTTTACCGTGTTCCTCTCATCTGGGTGTTCTTTCAACTTCTCTTTTTTTTTTTTTTTTGCAATGTTTAGTACTTGGATCTTTGCCACAATCTCTCGAATCTAGTGTATGCATGTTACTACTTTTGTGATGATTCTCCATCTATACATGTTACTGTCTTTGTTATGATTCTCCGTCTATGCAATATCTCAGATCCAGGAAACTGTTTTGGTCAATGTTTATGTTGGAAGAGATCAGTATCAGTGGTTTTTTCCCCATGTATGTTAGAACATTTGGAGACTATTTCTGTGATTTTCCCCAAATTTGCTGTTCTACAGCATATGCTATAGAATTTTTCAAATTGATTTGGATGTTCAGCAGTGGCCACTAGATACAACAAGCTATGGTAATGTACCTAATGCAACAGGGGAAAAATTTTTGGAGCTGATTTTAAATCAATCATGTCTACTATGTGACTTGGGTCATCACACTCAAAAAAGTATTGATCACTGAAGGAAATAAGCGAAATAATTATATCAGCCATGTGAATGGAACGAATAGATTAGAGAATTGGTATACAAATGGGGCAGTGGCTAATTCTAATCACTCTTACTATTATTTAAATATTTACCAAATGCTGTGGTCAGGTGATGCTATCATCTGATGTAAGTTGCAGCCTCTGAATTGTTGCTATTGTTCATTTTTTTTACTCTCTTATTCTCAGTTGAGAAATATTTATGAAATGTTTAGCTGCTATGCTTGTGAGCCGATGCTGATGCACACAAACAAATGTCTTAAGAACATTTTCTTGTTTGTTTACTCCTTGTATTCCACGCTTGTTGTAATAAATTTTTTTTGTTTGCCTAGTATTGGTTGGTATTGTCTTATCTCTTAGCTTATGCAGGGAACTCTGGAAGCTTATGCAGGCAGTTTGTGTTTGATGCAGACTTGACGTGAATTAGTAGAAGAGTATGTGCGCATCAATTGTAGGATGAAATGAGTGAGACTTCCACCAATAAATTTAATCCATGAGTGGTTTCCAGGAGGACAAGTTGACCTGATGCGCTTTACACTTGTTGGAGCGATAGGTTACAATCTAGTATGGGCATATAATAGGACTTACCTTGTTTGAAGAGGAGATTTGTTTCAGAGCCACATTTGAAATATTTAGAGAACATTAGATAATATCAAAAATCAAATATGTTAGTCAAAACCATCAAAGGAGTTGGAAAAGGGACTGAAGAGTTTGTGTTGTAGTTTACTCCTACCTCTCATTTAGGTTATGGTCCTGCAAGCTCAAAATTGTCTGTTAGGACTGTGGACTAACCATGCTAGCATCAAAACAGCTCTCAGATTCTTCCCATTCCCTCATAAGGAAATGAGTTGGTTGATTATTTTCTTTTAGATATATAGAAAAAGTTCACATTTTGAAGACAATTTATGAAAATATGTGAGACTAGCACTAAGCAATATGGTTTCAGGCAGGGATTAAGTTCCCATTCCCTCATAAGTGCTCAGATGTAGCTATTACTGTCTAGGCAAATGCCGTATTACTGCATCATTCAGATCGAATGGACGATTTGTCGCACCAAGAATAAGGATCCTTTGGCTCTCTTTGGACCTTAGGCCATCCCAAGCTGCCATAAATTCATTCCTCATTCTTCTTGTTGCTTCATGCTCAAATGCACCACCTCTTGCAGCAAGTAAGCTGTCGACCTGTCATAATCAAACCAAACTGCATGATGCCAGGAGATTCTGCACAATCTTGGCACTGAAAACCAACTCAACTGAAATTATGATATTGTGTTTCAATAATAGAAATAACCACTTGGTTTGTTTTATTAAAGTACATATACCAAAGGTTTTACAATTTTAGAACAGAACAGTTGCCACCAGCAGGCTAGTAACTAATGACAACCAATATAAAATTGACCAGGTTTGCTATTTGAAAAGGGTTACATTTTGTGTTTGGACTTTGGAAACAGGAACAGATTGGCTACTGGTGGCAACCAGTTTCCAGACAGTTTTTATAAAAAAATAAAAAATTACATATTTCAAAACCTCCTGATGTTTAAGAAAACAGGGTGATCAATAACCACTGATAATCAATAGCTTATTACACTACTACAGTTATTCTGAACCCTGAATGTACCTCATCCACAAATATGATAACTGGTGCTAGTCGACTGGCAAAGGAGAAGAGGGCTTTGGTGAGCTTCTCAGCATATCCAAACCACTGTTTAATGAGAAGTAAAACGGCAAGTGAATAAAGGTGAGAAAATTTTTAGTATAATCCAATTCCATGAAAAGAAATATCGTGCAAGTGATGAGCCTCTCATCAGTAGTTTAACAAATTCATGCAAAGAAGCAGGATGCACTCATAACATGCAGTAGAAAAAACTACTCAACCACGCTTATAACACCAAGTATAGTGATTATTTCATTGAAAATACTGTAGAAACTTCTTAAATGTGTGCTTTTGGTTAGGATAAGAGGAAGTGTTTGTGATCTTTGCCTGTGAATTCGTAAATGTTAATCTTCATTTGCAAACTTTATATGGTTTTGTTAGCACTTCAATGCTTGGTAATACTGATCTGATTCTTTTGTGGGCATGTAAATATATGAATTTGTTTGATGAAAAAGAACAAGTAAAATTATAATTCAAAAAAAATATACACGTAAATGGCCAAACTGAAACCATTGCAATTATGTCATAAAGTTGGTTGGTACAGTTTGCTCTTTGTTAGGATTCAATAAACTTCGACTTTTGCTTTGGTAGGAAGCATTTGATCAT
Source organism: Pharus latifolius (assembly GCA_019359835.1). Classification (NCBI taxonomy): domain Eukaryota; kingdom Viridiplantae; phylum Streptophyta; class Magnoliopsida; order Poales; family Poaceae; genus Pharus; species Pharus latifolius. The sequence goes on along the minus strand of CM033328.1, from coordinate 66,688,226 downwards.
CAGGTGTCTGGTTGTATTTTACACTCTTAATCTTTGTATGCTAAGTGTGGTCAGGTGGTGTACGATGTCTAGTTTTCCAGTATACTAAATGTGACAATGTCTGTAGTTCTGTTGTATTGATGCAAATCTAAAGGATTGCTATCTAGTTTTCTTATGATTTTATTAAGGAAAAGATTTCTTATGGCCATTAGTGAATCCTAACCAACATATGTTATATAAATGACCCATGTTGCGAGTCAACCTCCATTTAATTTGTTTGTATTAATGAAGTGTGCAATTTTTTCGCTTCTCTTTATTAGATGGATGCAGTGACTAGATGATGATAGCTTCTTATGAAATCTACTGCCGTTGTTATTGCGGCGTACGTTCTTTTCATGGTAGGCCTTAGGATGCGGTGAATTCGTACACCCGTAGTGACATATGGGCCTCTACTTGAGAGAGATTTAGAGAGACATGCACTGTTGCGTAGGATTTATGAATATGATGATATCCTGTGCATAGAGATGTTGTGGCTAAAAAAGACTATTTTTCCAATTATGTTCGTTGTTGAGGGAGAGGGATTAGCTGCCGGATAGCTTCCACAGCTCGGTAGAGGAGCAGGTAGCAATGTTTCATGTTGTTGGTCACAACCAAAGATTTAGAGTGATAAGGTTAACTTTCAAAGGTCTATAGAAATAGTTGGTCAATACTTTAAAGAGGTACTTTATGCCATCGGTGAGTTAAGATACGAGATGATAAAACCCATATCCCATGAAACCCACCTAAATATTGCCAATAGTTTGAGATGGTTCCCCAATTTCAAGGTAAATCAATTACTTGAACCTTTTGTTTAGACAAAGATAGCCTTCACCACTTACAAAATTATTATATAGAATTGTATCAGTGCTATTGATGGTACATATATCCATGCAAGAGTCCCAAAAGATATTGTGGCTGCATTTAGGGGTAGGAAGCACTATTCGACGCAGAATGTTATGGCTGTTGTGGACTTTGACCTCAGATTCACATACGTACTAGCTGGTTGCGAAGGGTCAACCCATGATGCTCTCATACTTGCTGATGTTTTACAGAGGCGTGATGGATTAAGGGTTCTATCAAGTAAAGTATATCACAAAAAAATCATCATATGCTTCAGATTGGATGAGTGGTGTACTAATGATACCTCTCTTATATCTATGTTATATTTCTCATTTGTTAGACAAGTTCTATCTAATTGATGCTGGATATGCACTTCGACCAGATTTCCTTCCACCATATAGAGCTGTTAGGTATTACTTGCAAGAGTATGGTGGAAGGAACTACTCACGTGATTGCAAGGAGTTGTTTAACTTGAGGCACTCCTTATGGAATGTGCTTTCGGGGACCTGAAGAGCAGGTTTTGTATCTTAGACAACAAACCCTTCCACCCATACAAGACGCAGGTGAAGTTAGTGCTAGCCTGTTACATTCTCCACAATTGAGTAATTTCTCATGGCTACGACGATGTCATTCCACCAGAGGATAGTTGGGCTCCAAACCATGATGTGACAGAAGTATAGTCCGAGGTTGTCATTGAGAACAATGCTTGGGGCGCAAAAAAGGGTTGATATGGTTAAAGAGATGTGGGACAATAGAGGTTCCTCTCGAGTGTAGATTAGAGTATCTCGGTCGTGCCAAATTGGTACCTATTTTTCATGTCAAACAATAGTTGTGGCCGAATGTCTTAACTGTGATTTTCCATGTGTAATAATAGTTGTTCATTTCGAGGGTTGTTTACTTAACTCGATGAAATTGTTTGTTCTCTATTATGTTTACTCTTATCATCATATGAGATTGTTTTTTGTTGGTTGTTTCTAATATGATTGTCTCATCTACTTCACACCTTGTACTAACTTTGTATTCCTCTCATAATTTAGGTTATGGATGAATTTAGTGCAGAGGGTGGCGGAGGGGGGGGGGGGGTGTGGTACAAATGCATCTAGATCTTTCATGTGTTGGACAAATTCCATATCGGGGTTTGTCCTACGATGCATGAGTGACCTAGTTGCCTCTAGTGTTAGGACTGACAAGGGCTTCAAGGAAGTCCATCTAAACCAAGTTGCTAGGGTTTTGATTGAGTACAGTGGGTTGAAGTGACATCCACGCATATGTACAATCACTTGCGCAAGTGGCGTCAGAGGTGGGTCAAGATCTGTAAGCTAAGAGACATAAGTGGGGCGTTGTGGCATGAAGCTAACCACACCATACTACTCAAACATGAGCACTGCAAGGGTCACATCAAGATTTGTCCATACCATTTACTCATATTTGATGGTGAATATTGGTGTACCCATATTTGATTATTTATCTTTGATGCTTTACAGGATAATCCCAAAGATGCTGATTACCTCAACAAACCTATTGAGAACTACTCCCAGATGATAACTATATTTGGGACTGAACAGGCCACTGGGAGGTTTGTTATGTACTCGAATGAGGCCCTAAGCACAGACCCCCACTTTGTCCCAGATCCGATGTAGTAGTCGAGAGCTCCCAAAACCCCGAGGAAGCGCAGTATGAGCCCATGACTGAGAAAACTGTCGACCCTGGCCGTACTATATTGAAAGGCAAAGATGCTACCAGCACTTTAGGGAAGAGAAAGGACCCTCCTTGCTAGATGATGAGTTAACGTTGATGGCCAGCATGATAGAAGTGGTACGTGATGTTGCACATGCCATACGTGACACCACCCCACAAGAAGTCCATCCTGAGCTTTACTTAGTTGTCATGGACACACCTGGCTTCACTGAAGAGGTCATGCTGGTAGCCTTCACACGTCTATTGGATAACAAGACGCAATGCATTGCTTTTATGGCTATGTTTAAGCATCATCATGGCCTTTGGCTTAGGATTTTCCTAGGCAACTTGTCTTAGAAGATGACAAGATGGTTTTTGCTTTGATTCTAATTGTATGATGTGGCAAGTTGTGATAGCTGGACACCTCTCGTTGATAGTTGTATTTTGTGGCAAGTAATGTTCTTAGTAGGTTCATATTTTGTGATAGGTAACTTGAAATCATCGTTATTTCTTAGTAGATACCTTGGATGTTTATGATGGAATACAGATGGGGTGTAAAACAGTGTTGTCTGTTATCAATATTTTACTTTGGTTACTGATCTATTTTCAATACTACAGTGATGTTTATGATTCTAGATTTAAGATTTGTGATGTATACCACTATAATATTGAGATAAGAAGAAATTCTATAGTCAACATTTGTAAGATTTGTGATGTCCTCAATCCTAAAAAATTTTCCTTGATAGTATTCAAAGAAATACATGTTAATCGGTCACATTTCACTTTTCTAGAACTAAATAAAATATTTATTAATTATACTTTTTATTACTAGCAGCTAGTATGTATTAGCCATCACTCATCAATAACAAACAATACTGGCCAATACGTATTAGTACTATTGCTTATTCATGCTAGTAGCCTAGTCATATATAGCTATATAAATCCAAACATTAACTCGCCCCCACGTTGTGCCACGTTGACGTCACGTTTCTGGCCGTTCAATTGGCGTCTTCGATTCATCCGCGTCGTCCGTGTGGATCCCGCCGCTTTGCCCTGCAGTTCGAACACTTGGGCCACGTTAGGCCACGTTGTCATTTTGTTCCTGTCCGTTGGATCGGCGCATTTGCTTCATTTGGACCGTCGAACGTGCCCCCGATAATCCAATTGTTCCCTACTCGTCAGCTGTTTACTATATTCAACCACGACCAGGTCTTCGGATTCGACTAGCTAAAAAATCGAAAAGGCACACTGTCTTGCACTGTCGAGCTATTTTTCCACATTTGACCACTGACCATGACAAATGATTTGAGTAGAAAACCAAAGTTTGACCATCGTTAAAAAACAAAATGCGAAAAAAATGACAGTTATTTCGACCAAAAAAAAAAACAAATTCGACCAAAAAAATTAACAAATGGACCAAAATTTTTACAGACACAACCGCGTTTATGTTTTGCTGAATTGATTGGTCATTTTTCCCCTTATGCGACTAAGATTTACACTGACGAGACAAACTTTATGATCAACACATTCGTTACCACAACCAATGCAGCTAATTTGACAACAAACCAAGCCTTCAGGTTCGACCAAAAACAAGAATGCTTATTCAACCAAAAAACAAAATGCAACTAAAAATATTTTACTCTCTTTGTCAACAATAAGTAGCCCCCCCGCTTTACGACCATTTTTTTCCTCGCCACGAACGCTTCGACCAGAAGGCATCACAGTGTTTCATACTATTGAGCTGTTTCCCATCTCTACAACAAGTTTACGACCAATTTTTTTTTACCACGACCACAATGCTTCGTACTATCGAACAGTTTTGCTACATTCAACCGTTAGCCATGACAGCTGATTCCACAAAAAAAAACACGACCATCATAAAAAATAGTTTATTGTTTCATCCAGAATCAATCGACCAATTATTCTTACTGGTGCAGCTCCTGTTTTTTACTGCCCCGACTAAGTTTCTCTTTTGCTTTATCGACCAGGTCTTTTTGCTCCTGCGACCAAGACCAATGGTGATAAACCCAACTTTGCGACCAAAATTTTTTCTCTTACGACTAGACTTTTTCCACTATGCAACTCTTTGCCACATTTTACAACAAAACTGGTCGTAGCAAATCAACCTCTGTTGTAGTTGTCATCATCCAGTTCAAAACTGATCATATGAGCATAAGCAATGGTCTTGGTCATCGAGTCCAAAATAGATCGTACCAGGTATTGTATTTACAAATTCATTATGATTGTTGACATTATTCTAATACGACCAGTTTTCCTCAATACCCTAGCAACGCACGGGGTTCTATCTAGTATCAGAAACATATACAAATGACCCAATAAACCATGGACAATCGCGCGCAAACAACCACACGGCAGTAAAACAGTATTCTTGTATCACACCCCTGAATAGCAAGGGTGGCATTTGAAAAACTTAATAAAAATAAATTTTCAATTGAAAACACATAGTTTTAGTTAAACCACACACAATTACTATCCAAACTACACCCAATTACTATCTATATCACACTTAATTACTATCCAAACCACACCCAATTATTATCTACACCATACTCAATTACTATCCAAATCACACCCAATTATTATCCATACCATACCCAATTACTATCCAAATCATACCCAATTACTATCCGAACCACACTTGAATTAGTATCCAAATCACACTCAATTACTATCTGAACCACAACCAATTACTATCCGAACCACACTCAATTACTATCCGAATCACAGCCAATTTTTTTCTTACTATACATATCACACTCAATTACTATCCAACCACATCCAATTACTATCTAAACCACACCCAATTACTATCCGAACTACACCCAATCATTATTCAAACCGGATTCAATTACTATGTGAACCACAGTCAATCACTCTCCGAACTATACTCAATTACTATCCAAACCATAGCCAATTACTATCCATACCACATGTAGTATGTTTGGATAGTGATTGGGTGTGATATTGATAGTAATTTGTTGTGGTTCGGATAATAATTGAGTGTGGTTTAGATAATAATTATCTATAGTGGTTTTCTTAGTAAGTCCATATCGCATGCAGGAAATTTGATAGGTTGATGTGGAGGATTATTTTTGTAAAATACGATAAGTTTTAGTTATTTTTGCAATTCTTTTTTTGGGTTATTTGCAAAAAATAAATTAGTATGTTTTGTGCTAAGGTACATGAATGAAAAATATGATTTAATTGATAATTAGTATTTAAGTTCAAATGAAATGTCAATATGCGAGGATATTTTATCTTATCATACGCACGCACTCCTATCATTGCAAATTTACTTAAATTTTTATTCCCACCATTAAATAATAATTTATTATATAGCTAATTAAATAATTCATGACAATTTATAATTATTTTGTAATTAAATTTAAATATTCCAAAAATATTTTGCATTATAATACACTCACGCACTCATTTCTTCCAACACTTAATCAAATCTCTATTCCCTCTCTTCAAATGAAGATGAGTAATTTGATCACATTCTATAACTAAGGTTACCACATACAAACCTATACAACCAACTAAATAGCATCTCATTCATCCACCAATCAGAACCAGCCTCTAAAGCAGCCAACCAAATAAACTCAGCACTCATGCAAGATTCAAAAATTCAACCAACCAAACAACATCTTTACTGCATCTCTACAGGCTATTTCATCCAACATATCTCACTGATACAGATCAACCTATTGTACAGACATCCAAACATATCCTATGTGTCACCACATGCCCCGTTTGTAAGGCTGCCCCAACCAGACAGCCTAATGCTGCCATCTCATTATCGGGGAGGTGACAGCTGCCAGCCGCCCGGCTGACGCCGATTACAGAAGCTGGCTGGTCTGTATCTGGAAGAACTTATTAACTGTTAAGTTATTGAGAACCTGTTGTTTTGGCCGAGTAGGGCGGTTAAAGCTGTTCTAATTCACAAAAGGTCTGGATGTGGTGCAAGGCATCTCTTTCTTTGCAAGGCTTGCATATTTATTTTCTGTGTGTATCTATTTTTATTATCTTTTCTATATAATATAAAATACACTGACTCCTACACCATACAGCATATAGATAGGAGTAAAAAATGGACATACGAAGAGATAACAGGCAAGCCATGCATCTCGTTATGGGTTATGAATTTGAAGATGTTACAGAGAAGTTACCGTCACACCCTCATAGTCACAGCCTTGTAGGATTGTTGGGACACTTGAACTCAGTAGTTATGTACTCTCTGAAACTGTCAGAGAGAGAGAGAGAGAAAAGATCCTTCACCAACCGAAAAGTGTCATGCCGGCACCTTGAGCCAATTTTTTTAGGAAGTTATTTAAGGTGCATGTATCAGATTTTTTTTTTCTTAGAAAATTTGCACCATCTACACCATACATCTAGATCTGATTTAATTTTTACTCTTCATTCCTCCAACATCTTTTCTTCCTCCTCCTCTTCTTCTCCCAATCTTTGCCTCTACCATTGACACCCTACCTCTTCTTTTCCTCTGTTGGCCACCACCACCTATAATTAACGATGCTGTTGCCGCCTCATCGTACAGCCACTTGGCCACAACCCTTCCGTTGCGTTGTTTCCTCTGACCCGCCACCTCCCACTGTCTTCACCCGCAGTTGGCGGCACAACCACCGCCGCAGAAGCTAAGGAGAGGATTGGGTGAACTCTAAAGAGCTAGATATAAGAAAAGGGGTTTCATTTCAGGATGGAGAAAGGTGTATGTAAAATAAGAAAAAAAACACATACCTGATCATTAATAAAATGTCTTTTTTTAGTGAGCATATGTTGTGAGTTGTGACTTTTGATGAATAACCAATTGGTTCTGAGAGATTGGTTTTGCTAAAACACATTTTAATAGATGTTTTAACAAAATTGATTTTAGTTTGTTGGTTTGCTAGAACTGGTTTATTAAATATTTTATTTGGTACAAAATGAGTCTAAGATTTTATTGTTTTAGTTTTATTAAAAAAAACAGGTCTTGGTAGTTTTAGATAAAAAAAAACTCATTTTTCTGCGTTTTAAGAAAAATTATTTTTGTTATAACAAAATTTTAAATAGTTAAACTTCGAATATTGTATAATAAAATTGCATGTTCTCAAAACTCAAAGATCCAAACAGCCCCTCAAATAAGCTGCGAAGGACTCATGCACCAAGTGATTCCATTTCATCCATGATATCTTGAATTTTTTTTTGAAATAACCCTATAAAAAAAAACAATTGCAAAACTAACTCTTAACTTTTTAAATTTTTAAAAATGGCTTTCAGTCGCGAACTTCCCTTCGCGACAGTCTTCAGTCGCTATACGGTATAGCGACTGAAGACGTGGCACGGCACAAATGCCCCGCTGGCACCTGTGCCGTGCCAGCCAGGTTTCAGTCGCTATACCGTATAGCGACTGAAACCCGCAGCTTTCAGTCGCTATACGGTATAGCGACTGAAAACTGGCAACTTTCTCTGCCCCCCTCTTTTGCCCCGTGGTCGCAATCGAAACACTTCTTAATAATTTCATTTGAGAAGTAGGACTTGTTTGTAAATTCTGAAATTGGGATGGCTGATTTGAGATCTAATCTCACACACAAGTGTAACTTTATTTCTGGAGCATATTCAGCAGAAGTTTGAATGAAATTTGGCAAGATTTGATGATTTTGTGATAATTCGAAAACAGGGTACTTTAGGGTAATTAGAATTTCAAAAAATGACGAGACTTGAAACTAAGGCGTCGGATGAGATTTTGAAAATCTGACAGAAGGGAAACTTGGTCAGAATAGTGAATGGGAGATACTCCTTGAATTAGATCGGAGTTTGGAGATGAGATGTGGGTTTTAGCCTTTTTAGGTTCGGAGGAAAATCTTTAAAAGGTATAAGCCGCGATAATTGTAGGCTGATTTGCGAAAAGGAGTAAGACGACAAAGATTTGCCATCTGGACCGTACAAGTACATACCAATTTCGCATTTATACCGTGCTTTTGATACCTAGTTTTGTCTCGTTGGTTCGACGCATTTGTACGAAACCAGACGTCTCGGCGCAAAAGATGGTAGGTGCAAAAGTCGCAAAGATTAATCATACGAAAACGAGCATCAGATGAATAGGTAAAAGCTGAAAAGTAGAAACGCAAAGTCATACAAAAGTAGAACAGTAGAAAACATAAAACCCCAAAAAGTTGGAAACCTAACAAAAATATACGATCATACATCGGACTAGTGGCCCCTCCTGCCCCTCTGTGGGGAGGGCTGATACTCTGATGGTGTGTACCGAGAGGGGGGCTGACGATCCCTGACGCGCCGCCTCCTTACTGGTGGTGTCTGCGCAGCTGGCGTAGACTGGGAAGGCTGTGTCGGCTGCGTAGGCGGCGGAGCATCGGGAAGGAAGCTAGGAAGCACATGTGTCGACTGTGTAGGATGCTGCTGTGCCTGGTCAGGAGGCTGGTGCCATGGAGGAGTATCGAGCTCGTCATCCGAAGAGCTGTCGGCAGGCACGAAACCCGTGTGCAGTGGTGGAGGGCGCGACGACGACGGACGGTCCGCTGGTGGAGGGCGCGACGACGACGGACGGTCCGCTGGTGGCACATGCGAGGAATGACCTGGCGCCGACGGTGATGGTGGGGGAATCACGGTCAAGTGAGGTGGCAGCAGCACTCTGAAACCGACTAAAATCTGATCGACCCGCCGCTCGACCTCTGAACAATATGCGTACACATCGTCGCTGGGCATGGTGGGTCCGCGGCGGGACAAAACCATCATGTCTCGTGCACCAGTAGAGATGCCGCCGAGGATGTCTAGCTGTGCACACGAATTAAGGCAATTATAGAACGACAATCCATGTGAAAGTAAGGTTTCAAAGAGCTAAAGAACTCACAGAAGAGTGGATTCGCCCAGTTAGGCGTCGGTCGTAGCCGTCATCGAGGGTGGCGGGAGGGATGGGCTCATCAGGCGCGGCGGGTGGACCGCCCGTCAATCGGTAGATCGTGCGAGGTCGGTACCAGGACAGATAGGAAAAATGGATGTCGTGGCTGTATGGCCTGTGCTCCTCGACCGTGCGTGTGTGCGCCCAATCCATCCACTGCTGCACATAAGGCTGCTGTCGACGAACGAAATCGTCCCTCACTCGACCCTTCCTGGATTGCCTGCGGACAAAGAAATTAGGTTGTGATGGAAATTATGTATAAAATAACATATGAATGTAATGCATATTTGACGTACTCGTGGATATGGTGCGGGATCTGTCGAGGAGGCGGCACGGGGACAGCCTGGCGTAGGCCAAACTGGCGCATAACTCGCTCAGGCGAGTAACCCTCAACCATGTGCGAGAAGACGAGTAGAACCTGGGTGCGCCAGGAATCACAGCACCCTCGGAGCCGATTGCCGGCGTATCAACAATTGCGGTGACTGTGCCTGGATTTGCTTCGCATATCCGCCGCAACAGCCTCGGTACTAAGTTGTATGCCTCAACATATGTACCAAAAAGCTCCTCCAGCGTCTTCTGTTTATCCATCCATGCCTTCGGGTAGTTGATATTATAACCGTACTTCTCCGCGACATGTGCAATTATCACCTTCGGTGTGATTGCCGTATTTGCCTTCACTACTGACAGAATCAGACTGGCAACAAAACTGGAAGTGATATTTCTATGATGCTGCACCATGCCCTCAGCCAGACATCCGTGGTCGTCAACTCTGGTCACCCGAAAGGACGGGTCATCTCGTGGCCGCCAGACACGTACGTACCATGGACAATTCTGGATTAAGCACCTCACAGTCCACAGGCTCGGATTTGATCTGACCACCCGGAATGGCCTATTTAGTGAGACAGCCCAGGCAGTTATGGCTTTCTTTGCATCCTTTTTACTCCGAAACAACTGTCCAAGCTGGACGGTTGATTCATTATAAGACCATCGCGAACCCAGCTCATCATGAACCACAGCGTTATTCAAGGATGACGGATCAGTCCACTCACTCATAGGATTATGCTGTTCCGTGGCTTCATCAGGAGATTCGTACATTTCCGACGGATCAGTATACTCCTCTTCATTAAAATTCTCCTCCAATTCTGGTAATTCTTCAGCTGCATCTACTTGATGGCCACCAAATTGAGTTGTATTTCCTACACCAGTTGTGTTAGGTACACTGCCAGTTGCACTGGCATTGGTACTGGCACCTGCACCAGTATCGACATCGCCACCGCCATCGCGACCTCCTCCGGTACAGATATTAGTGTTTTCTCTTTCAACCGAATGGCTGCCCTCCGAACTATGTACTGACATTTCAATGTACAGTATGATGGTTCCGACAGCATAGCCTGGATTTGTCACAATTCGTCCAAACGAACCCCATGATTTGTCACCTTTCAGTCTCTTCAGCACCCATTTGTTTCCATCCGGAACCATGCCTTCCACTTTGAGATTATCCGTCGTAACATTGAGTTGTAACAGGTGAACTAACCACATCTTCAAATCGTTGAAAGACATTGACTGTGGTTGTCTCATTTGACTGCAAACATACATACAACCACCAAGATCATCACCGTTTGGTCCATTACGGATTACACCGGCTCCGTAATAAACGTACACTGTATTGGGTTGCTCCATAGCTGTACAAGAGTGTATAATTAGAGAACTCACATTGCTCATTGTACTAAAAAAACATGATTTTCCAAACAACAGAAATTTTCCCCTCCCTCTAAACCCATGCGGGAAAGGCCAACACGTTGAGGGCGACAGCGGTGATGACTACGACAATGAGGCCGCGATTCCTAACCCTAACCCTAACTGATTGACAACCGTACCCCTAAATCTAACAAAAAAACCAACCCTTCTCTTCTCTTCTCCTCTCCTCCTCTTCCTTCTCTTATCTTTTTCTCTCTGCCAATTTCAGAATTTTCGGAAAAATGAAATGGCCGTACTGTGTGAAAGCGACGCACGGTGTTTAAATACCGTTTCAGTCGCTATTGTTTGGTTCACGATTTTTCCCTACAACCCTAAAAAAGATAACCCCTAAACCCGTGCGGGAAAGGCCAACACGTTGAGGGCGACAGCGGTGATGATTACGACAATGAGGCCGCGATTCCTAACCCTAACCCTAACTGATTGACAACCCTACCCCTAAATCTAACAAAAAAACCAACCATTCTCTTTTCTTCTCCTCTCCTCCTCCTCTTCCTTCTCTTCTCTTTTTCTCTGTGCTAATTTCAGAATTTTCGGAAAAATGAAATGGTCGTACTGTGTGAAAACGACGCACGGTGTTTAAATACCGTTTCAGTCGCTATTGGGGAACACGATGTTTCCCTACAGCCCTAAAAAAATAACCCCTCTCGCTCTAAACCCGTGCGGGAAAGACCAAGACGGTGAGGGCGACAGCAGTAATGACTAACCCTAACCCTAACCCTAACCCCAACTAAAAGAAGCGACAGCGGTGAACCCTAACCCTAACCCTAATAATAACAATCATTTTAATATACATAATCACAAATGTTTACATCTACATATTAACAAATATTTTAATCTACGTCCATACTAATAAAATTCAAATTTTAAAAACATCACATTTTTTAGTGGTTCTTCAAATTTTTTAATCTGCGAAATCCTAAATTAATCTGCGAACATACACTAACCCTAATCTGTGAACATACATTAACCCTAACCCTAACCCTAACTCTAAATTTTTTTTCATCACATTCACGCATTTACCATTACACTAACCCTAACAATCATTCTAAATCATATCTAAATACTACGAGTTTACGATCTAATTAATTTAAATACACGAGTTAAAAAAATATACCTCAGCGATTTGAAGAATCTCCGAAAAAGAATTTTCTGCTCCTTTTTCTTCTCTTCCTTCTCCTCCTTCTCTCTCAGTAATTTCTGTAAAATTTCGGAAAAATGAATTGAACTGTACTCTGAGAGGGACGGCTGGGGAATATAAAGCGTTTCAGTCGCTATACCGTATAGCGACTGAAAGTTGCGGGTTTCAGTCGCTATACGGTATAGCGACTGAAACCTGGCTGGCACGGCACAGGTGCCAGCGGGGCATTTGTGCCGTGCCACGTCTTCAGTCGCTATACCGTATAGCGACTGAAGACTGTCGCGAAGGGCAGTTCGCGACTGAAAGCCAGTTTTAAAAATTTAAAAAGTTAAGAGTTAGTTTTGCAATTGTTTTTTTTTATAGAGTTATTTCAAAAAAAAATTCTGATATCTTGCGGGTCCTAGGAACCATATGAATATGATGTGAAATTAAAAAATATAAGCTGACCTGGAACCACCGTTCTGATGAAGATAGGGAAGTAAACCGGTTGGTGGATGAGTATGAACCCTTGGACGCAAGCAACTGGTTCCATCGTTTTCACTTCACTTCACATCAGGCCCCATGAGTTAGGTCTAAACTAGTAAATAAAGAAATTGACACAACACACAATTGCTACTAGACCAATCAATAGTACAATTGCATGATATTGCTTTCTCTGTAACCACATGTGACATGACAATCTCTTGAAACGACCTTACGTGATTTATATTGTTGTGCAGGAGATCACAGGTTCAATTTTCCTAGCACGGAGCGTAAAGCCGTATATTAAAGGTAATAATTGGTTCTTTTTTGAGAAGAGCTAATATTTGGTTGATAAAGAGCTAGCATCCAGCTCAAAACTCTGGAAAACAATGCTTTCGTAAGCTTCTGATGAATTGGAGGTGATGACTTACATGGATGGTCAATTCCAACTATGATCTTGTAAGCTCAAAACTCTTAATCCTAAACATAATTGAATGAAAATCACAAGGATATGAGACACTTTGTGCTCTTCTGAACCCTTGAAAGCCTTATTGACATGTTCATGACACAGCCATACATGTCTTCTAGAACAATGTAAATTTTGAAAGGTCAATGATTGCGAGATCTTCAAAGTGTCACGATTTTTAAAACAGATAGAAGGGGGTTTATTAGGCTTATAAGTTATAAGCTCAACCCCTAATAAATTGGCTAATTAAAGAAACTTAAGTTCAACCAAATACGCCGCCCACTCCACAGTTGCAATGTGCTCACTAGAGTGGACAATCTACTGTGCTGTTCCCTAAGGATGATGAGTCATGACAATATAGCTCTGCTATTGAGACCTCTTAACCCATTCTACATGTTGCCTGCACGAATCCATGGTAGGAAAAGCACACATAGCCTGTCCTTATCACATATTATTAGTAAACAAACTCTTCATGGATTTTTCCTTATCAGCTTCCCTATTGTCCAAATGGCCAAACTTAGCAATCTTGCTATAACCTTCTTGTCTTCATTAGAATCAACTTATTCTCTAGCTATTGTATGAACTTAATCTACTATTATAGATGTTTCCAAATTCCTAAATGATCTTCGTATAACAGAGAACAGAGGGGAGTTTGAGCGTATGCCCTAAGAAAGAATCCTTAAATTTCATGTATTGACCAAATTGTTAATAACCCAACCTGTTATCATATTGATTAGAAGACCATGCCGGTGCAATGACCGTGATGTGTACTCCTTAAAGGCCACTTGGACTTTGAGGTCACTAGACCCTAGAAGAAGAGTAGTTGGTGCTCATAACCTTCTCACTATAAAGTAGCAATCAGCAAACCAACACATGTGTTGAAACTTCTTACTCTAGTCCTTCCATCTCCCTTCCTCCTAACACTTCTTGAATTCTACCATGATGCGATCAGAAAACACCATACTAGTGCTACTACTCTTCACTCTTATGCTACTAGCACACCTGACAAGCATCAGTTACGGTTGGAGAATTACGAACCTGGAGGTCATGGTGAACGAAGGCGGCTCGCCACTGGCCAAGGGCTACTTCTCCAAGCAGACATCTTCCAGGAAACATCTTGGTGATCATTACAACCACCTGCATGGCGTCTCCAAGAGGTTGGTGCCTCAGGGGCCAAATCCACTGCACAACTGATTAGCTCTAGCTGAGCCTTCAGCTCTGCAAAGATTAAAGGAGATACAGTTTTGTTTGCAGTCATACAGACTGCAGAGTGATTTGTTACTTCATGAAGCTGGTGTAACTCAGAATCGGTAACAGTTAAAGAGTAAAAGCTTAGAATCATGTAGCATTTCCCACTTTTGTAGAGTAAAAGCGAACACAATCTTATTAGCCAATTCCACAAGGTGTGCATGACAAGAATGTCACCGAAAGTATATGTAAATTTCCTTACATAAATACTATATTCAGTTAGTCCTTTTAGCCAATTCCACGGGTAAAATGAGGTGCAACCTTGTAATGTATGTAAAAACAGCGAGATGGTAAGGTAAATTTTAGAAAGAATGGTCAGTCAGATACAGCGTAATCAGTCGTGCAATAATGTATGCTGCAAGTCAAAGTCTTTAATATAGTTCAGGACAGGTGTATCTTTGTCCATTGGCAGATAAAAATAAGATCAGCATTGTGATGTGCATGAAAGGAATAGTTCAATGATGATTGATGAGTCAGGAAATAAAATTGAAGGTATCTAAATTTCATAAATGTGAATCCCAAAGACCTTATGGCAGCTAGCATTTTAAAATTTCGAGACAGTACTGCATACCATTGTTTAGTCTGGTAGGTGGGAGCTGATAGATTAAAGAAACAAGAGAGAAAAGAAGATATATTTATCTGCCGCTTCTCGGTTTTGAATAGGAGGATAATACATCATAAAATGACATAAGCTAAGAGGAGATTTTCTATTGGTAAATAGGGATTAAGTGAGAGGTCAGAGCACATTAAGGTGCGGACTAGGACGACTTATTCCTGTATTGTGATACATAAAAAAAAGTTTGGTTGTGAGGGAGATCTTTTGAGTCTAAGCACATTGAACAATTTTTGCAGAACCAGAAAAGTAAGTGAAATATTTCATCCAATCAAAATAAGGAATTATTAGTAGAAACATTTTAATGAGCATATATTTTAGAAGATGATCAGTGAGGAATTTGGATATAGAGATCTTAACATGTAAATAAGCAAAAAAGACCAAACATTGTTTAGTGGTAATTTAAATAGAGCATGTATAATTGGAGTTTACAAACACCTCAGCCTTGTGACATTTTGCTCCAATGCCAAGATAAAGGGATTAGGTGCTTTAGGTTCAAATAAGAAGACATTCTTACGCATTCTTACTCATATAGACCAAATAATATACAGATAGTACAGTTTACTGATGTTTGTCAACCGATGAGTACAAGGCGCTTACGCTAATATTGTGCCTGTGGAGCCCAACATTATTAGCTGGTAGCACATTTAGTCTTCTTAAGGTACAGACGGTTGCCATTTTTAATTTTTTGAGAAACCCTCCAATGAGTGTCCCAGTGGTAGTTTCACAATAATATGCATCTGTCAAGTTTCAGAAGCATAATTCTTAGATCTTACTGTCAGCATCTTAAAAGTCAAACTTAACTAATCAAATTGAATTTTTATAAGCTATAGAACTGTAACATCTGCATATTACCTAGATGGGGCCAGAAAGGGAAGATAGGATCTTCAACTGCTGGATGTTCGGTCAACTTTTAGATCCCAATTGAAATTCGGGTGCCATCAAAATCTGCCAAAAGACAAATAAGATAAGTTACCTAAGTGACCCTACATGAACACATCATTAGACGGATCCAAATTTAAAATGAGGAGGAAAACAGCACACTTGAGGGACTTGTTATGGAGCAGAACCTACAATGCTTATAGATCATTTTATCTTATTAGATTTGGACCTTGCTCTACCTCCTTCTACCGTACAGATTCTTCTTTCCTTCTTCATTTCCTAGCCTTCTCCATATGAGTATGCAACATTTTCTGTCATGGCGCTGGCGCATGTTTCTCCTCTTGACATGTGTATTAGTTGCAGAGTTTACTGGTTTCAGCCAAGGAAGAAGAATAGCCAAAGAAGATAAGCATTCGGCATCTTCAGAGGAGAAGCTCCTCAAGAAGCCAGGAACACAAGAACCTCTTGGCCATGATCCTACTCCAATGTATGAAGCATCCCAAAGATTGGTTCCACAAGGTTCAAACCCACTACATAATTGATTAGGTTCAGTTTTTTTTCTCAGTTTGTCGTGCAGTTTCTAGAAGTTATAGTTCATCTACTGCAGATATAAGTTAACACGGGTAGAAGTTGTACCGTGAATTCAAAAGATTGAGACTATGATGCCTCCAAAACCAATACTTCATAATCTTATAAGATGATCCGTATGCTTCAAGGGTGATATCATCCATCATTATTGTTATGATAAATCGGATAAGTGATTGGTCATCAAGCTTGGAAGGTCTCTAGTATTTCTAATCAACTCTTCATGAATTTTAGAAATGATTTGAACATTGAACCTAGATTTTTATTATTCAGCACATGCCGCATTATCTTGGTGGAGTGCTAATACATTCTGTACTTTTGAGCTGCTTCCTATGAACAAGTACAAGAAAATTTGTACTGCATGGCACATAAGTTTAACAGGACAACACCACCTTGCCAAATGTCAACTTCAGCATGGTAATTTGACCAGAAATCAAAGATGGCAGTCACTGACTAAAAGTAATTATCCCATTTGGACGAAACCAGTAGATGCAGATACATAAATAAGCAAGGTAAATCAGTAGCAACGCACAGACTCAAACACATGTGCTTGCACGCCAACATGCAGAGACGTATACACGCACACCAACAAAAGGTACGGAAGCTTTTCTTGGCAACAGTCCCAGAAGGTGCACCATAGCGGGGACCAAGCACGTAGTGAGTTGCAAGAACCAACTTGCCTCTAGTTTCCGCCACCTGCAAGCTGTAAAGGAAAAACTCAGGTCAGACAGATATGCAGAGAAGCAATCTTCGAGAACAAACACAAGCTGCAAGCAAAGAACTCACCTCACACGCAGAGTTCTGATTACAATGACAAATCCTTATGAAGCAACTGGTACGGGACATATATGTTTTTAGGGATTTGAGCAAAAACATTAACAGGTTGAACAGAGTTAGTAAGCTTGGCTTTTATTGTTCTTGCAGAACTTTTATGGCTTGGAATGGTGTAGAATGTATAGGAAGATAAGATTGACAATTTCATTGTTTAAGCTCACAGATTCACCTCAAAATTTGACCACCAAAAACTATTTCCTGATATGACGGGCAAAATTCTTTTGCAAAGGTGTTGCTTCTGATATGCACATATACTGGCAAACTTTCTTATATAGATAGGAGAACTGGAGAAGCCATAACAAGTTGTTCACAACTTCAAATAGGAGTTTAAGAATAACTCAGGCCTGGAGCCTTGCACGTAATCACAAAATGGAAAGAAGTAGTAGTCTGTCCTGGTTTGCAGAGAGCCAAAATCACAAGGATGCAGAACGACTTCCCCATGGAAGACCAGCATATGTTCTCAAGATAGTTTAAGAATATAAAAAAAGCAAACTTGAGGTACTGAAACAATACCATTAAATTTAATTTCAAGCAAACTTATATTTACAAGTAGAATTGTGGGTCATCCTTGGACTCGCGGAAATTTTCTTTACCACCTCAAAACAGGATCTTCCATTGACCTAATAATAAGATTCTGATCACCTCCAGCTGTTATAGATCAAAATGAAGCATTTTACTCGGCATGACATGACGCATGCTAAGGTTCAAATCCTCCAAAATTTTAAATTTTAACATTAGAAACTAGTTTGACACTCCGAATACAGAAGCAACTCAAACTAGTAAATTTGGATAAGGGAACGAAACGCGCAGCTCCGTTTCTTGGAACAATGCCACAATCCAATATATCACACCTAACATGTTCGCAACATATAGTCACATATACATGAACAATTCGCAACAATGCAAGAAATCCAGCAGATGAAACCGCACAATTCGTTCACAAGAATAACCAAATTAGGAACACAACCAGAATCACAAATCTATCAATATGTTCGAGTCATACATCAATCACGCAATGCAGGGCGGCATTTCTGGAAATCCCCCCAAATGACCACAACGGAACACACATAGAGAGAGAGACACGCACAGGGATCACAAACCAATGCAGGAATTAATCAAGAAACAGAGCAAAAAACGAGCGGATCGCGAAGCAATGGGGGTGGTCACATCTTGGCGAAGGAGGTGGAGGAGCCGGAGCAGCCGGAGCGGTCATAGTAGTACTCGGGGAGGACCTGGGGGCGGGAGAGCATGAGGGGGCGGTCCTTGGCCTCCTCGGGGTCTTCTTCGTCGCCGTCGTCCTCGGCGGTGTGGAGGTGGATGCAGGAGCACCGCTCCAGCGACGCGAAGAAGGCCGACGCCACGCTCGCGCCCACCCAAATCGCGTACCCCTCCAGCTTCTCGTACGACAGGATCCCCCCGCCATTGCTGCCGTCGCCGCCCCCGCCGTTGCCTCCGCCGCCACTGTCCATGGCTGCCCCCTCCTGCACCGGCCGGCAAGGTGACGAAGAAGACCGGGAGAAAAGGTGAGAAGTGCTGGGTTGGGGTGGCTTTTTGCAGTTGTCCCAAACTTGGGATGCGAGAGTTGTAACCAAAATTCTTGATTAATCCTAATAAATGTGTGTTGAATTGAGCTTAAAATTTTCCTAATAGGTTGGTTTATTCGTATTTCAGCTTGCAATTTTAATAAGATTCTATTTTAGTATTTACAAAATACCAAAACACTATTTTACATATTATTTTTAGATATAGTCATTTTACAGTTACTGAAATAATAATAATAATATCTTACTATATATAACAAATATTTTGTATAACTATTATATTTTACAACACAACAAACAACTACATTGCAATTCCAACACGATGCCTATGAGTCTTTCCGCTTATTTCAGTTTATTTAAGATTTCTAATTCAAAAAAGATTTATACAATCATACTCATTGAATAAATCATAAAAAAAACCAATTGTTTGACCACATTTTTAATTTGTAAGTTTATAAGCTAGAGTTGGAACTAAAATTCAACCATACACCTCTTAATCTCTTTTTTTATATGTAGTTTGATTTGTAAAGATCTATTGCATAAACAAAAGATAAATTTACACTAGGACACAATTCACTATTTCACTTTTGTTCTGTGTGTTTTATTTGAATTTTATTTAATAAGATCTCTTTACTGTTCAGTTTTTTTTTTTCAACTATGGCCTTATACCTAAATTTTGTCAAATTGGATGTATCTATTTCATGTCTTTATAGTCTGATTCGTCTATTTTGTACACTTACATAATCAAATTTATCTATCTATTCTAACCAAATGTAAGTAAATTATAGCATGTTCCGGTTTGACAATGTAGCCCGAGTTGGAAGGATTTATGTAAATTTTGATTCCAACTTGTTTGGTTTGTCAAAAGATAGGATTAGTACACAAACCTAATGTTCCAACTCCATCATAAATTTGCACTCAACCCTCCATTATTAACTTTTTGTTCACTTGGATTTTAAAGTCATTTTACATAAATGTTGTCAAATTAAACCCTTCTACATCGTATATCTATCAAGTCAAAAGCTAGGTTCAGTAAAAAAAAAAAAACCTAGTGTGCCAACTCCATAATAAATTTGGACGTACTGTATTATTTCCTTGTTTCATACTTCTATTCTATCTGGATTTTTCATGGAGTGATTTGTGTTTATTTAGAAAAAAAAGATAGGTAAGTGCTCACAATTTTTACATATAATTTTTTTGAGAAAATAAGATAATTTAAAATAAAAATATGAAAACTTTAACTAAGAAAATGCGATAATTTAAAATAAAAAAAGTAATAACCTAATATGATAAAGTGCAATAACTTAAAATAGAAATGCGACAACCTTAACAAAAAGTAGGACAAACATAAAATGAGAAGAAAATGTGACAACATAAAATAAAAGAGTGATAATCTAAAAATAAAAAAATAATATAATATAAAATGAAAAAATGTGATAAGCTTAACTAAGAAATAAGATAATCTAAAATAAAAAAAGACAACCTAAAATAAAATGGGACAACTAAAACGGAAAAATACGACAATATAAAATGAGAAAATACAACAAACTAAAATAACAAAATATGATAATAAAAGTGGAAGCAAAGAAGATAAAAAAAAAACATTTGTTAGCCATTCCGTTCAAAAAAATAAAAATGATCATTTTATCCAAGAATAATTGGGTATATCCCATATCAAACGTGCACAATTGAAAAAATATCACTTCAAGTATATGTTACATATACATCACTCCTCGTGTTAAAAACTTCATAAAGTGGAAAATTGGATATGCCACTCCAAATAACAAGCCAAGATGTTATTTGGATATATTTTTTTGTCCCCTATTTAGCTCAGTTGCACTACATGACAAAATAGTTATGCAAAGCATATACCACATCTAACACATACTACCATCACGTTACTACCAGTATGGGTGACGGAAGGGCACTAATTAGGATTGCGGCGTGGTTTTTGTTAAGAGTTAAAGTGTAATGGGTTTTAAACTCGTTAATTTTTAAGTCTATTAGTGACATGATTAGGAATTTTAGCTTCATATTGTACACTCATGTAATCCCATTCAATATATATGGAGGAATCGAATGGTTGTAAAAGATTATAGATATAATCACACATGTATATTCACTTGTGATTTGTGATTATCATCGTGTAAAATCTTGTAATTTTGCCACGTGAACTGTTATTAGTCCCATTAAACTACAACAGAACCAGTAGAATTAAGACTGAATTAAGACATTTTTCTACTAATCTATATTAATTTTAATTTTTGTTAGCCTATACAAGGGTAGGGACATGTCCTTGAGAATATACAACAAATGAAACACATCTTTTTTCTTTTGTAGAATTATTGTAGTTTTTTTGTGCTATGCTACTTTCCTGCCGTACTAATCCTGCTTACAACGTGCACCGTGATCAGGGTGTTCAGTATTTTTGAAACTGTTGTTGAATTATTTCCTACATAGGAGACATGCAAATAAGTTTTTAGATAATACTTCAAAAAATTTGACTATTCGAGATGAACCACATACTTTTGTGTATTTTTTATTAGTTTTCTCCATAACAAGAAAGAACCATAAATCATGACTTTGCCATATGTCACATTATTGATATTTTATTATGCAGTGTAAAATTCAGAATTAAATTTATTCAAAAAATATCAAATTTTCTGACAATTTTATGTTGTACCGAAGACATTTGTTATATATAAGAAGATATTTCTTCGACAACTACCAGATAGTCAGGCTTAAAAAAAATATGTCAATTATCAGTCAAGTTTCCATAACGAGGCATAGCGTCTAGGTGAAAATAGGCATGAAATTTGCCAAGAAAACAACCACATTTTTCTCCATTCAATCCCATTCCATAAAAAAAATGAAAAAAAAAGAGACCTCCATTTATTCAGCCGGCGGGCATGTTTTGCTCAATTTTTAACCCGTCAGGCCACGATTTTGCTCAATTTTTACGCGCCTCAGAGGAGCACACGGGCCCCGTGCGCCTCCTGCGGACGAGAGCCCAAACCGGAGCAACTCGGATAAGATTCGGATAAAACCACACCTCCCTGTCTCCCTCCACACCCACCTCCACGTAACATGGTGCCCTCCTGCCTCCTCTCCCCTGCGGCCGCCGCAGCGGCGCGCGCTTCCTCTGTGCGGCCGCGGGTGAGTGGCCGCGTGACGTGCTCGGCGGACGCGGAGCCGCCGGTCGGTTTGTTGGGGCCGAGAGGAGGGGTGGGCGGGCTCGCCTGCGGCGTGCTGGCCGCGTGGGCCGTCGCGGCAACGCCGTCCCCGCTTATCGCCGCGAGCCAGGTTGGTTGCTTGGTCTATTCCGCTGGCACTGTGTGATTTTAAGATTTAACTAGTTGTGACGGTGGCTGGCTATATTATAGCTGGTAATCTTGTAGCAGGAAGTTTGTTTGGCTTCGATATCAGTATCATGCGAGGAAATATATTGAATTTCACTTAATTTGTGTCGAATTTTAGTGTTTGATGAATGCTACACTTGGATAAATAGGTACACTAATTTGTTGTTTGTTTAGCATAAAGTTACAAGTTTCAGTTTTTATTAGCTTGGGTTGTCGGTATCATGCGAGGAAATGGATTGGATTTTACTTAATTTGTGTAAAATTTTAGTCTTAATTTGGTGAATTTTTCACTTGAATAGGTAGGTAGACTTGTTATTCGTTCAACATGAAGTTCCAAGTTTTCAGTTTTTCATTTAGCATGGCACTGTTGATTTAAGTTGAGTGAGTCCGCAAATTGGTACTACAGTGCAGATTTAAACTAGTTTTGATATTTTCTCATGGAGAAGTGCATCGTTCTGATACTGATTTGGAGAAATGGGGAGTATGGTTTGAGTAGAAATTGCCTACTCAAAGTACTTATCTTGTCGGACTTGGTTCTTTGAGTAGAGAGAATTATACGGTTTGGGTAGGAAATCTCAACTCAAATTACAGAAGCAAATTTAAGCATAGCATAAGGCTACTTGCCGTTTAAACTGGGTGGGTGTTCCCTGCCCCCGCAAACACCCCCACCCCCAAAATACATGAACAAATCCAATCGAGGCCATATCCATTTGGGCTAGCATTGCTCCATGTGATGATTGTATAACTTCAGCACAAGAACCATAATTTGATCAAGAAAACTATAGCCATGTGTTATCACTTTTTTGGCATTTTGGGATGCTATTGTACATTTCGTAAAACTATAAGCTGTGCCCTTTTTTTTGCCTCTTAAGATGGTAGAATTTCATTGCAAGCATACATTTATACATGCTAATTTAGTACCCTGTTTCTTTCTATGCCATTTCTACAGTGTATATTGACATGAGGCTATCTATAGCAACTGCATTGACATTTGATAATACTTAAGAAAAAGTGAAATATAGTAGACCTATGAAGTATTATCCATTTTATGATTGAAAAATATTACAACCTGTATATATAAAACAGTCTTACTCCCAAAAAAGTTTATATTAATTTTGGAACTTGACTTCCTTTCTCCAACGGTTCGTGTAGCTTTCAGAGATAACCGATGTTCCCTTTTTTACTTTCTCCTTTAGAGACTGCCTCCACTCTCAACTGAGCCAAACCGATGCGAGCGTGCATTTGTTGGGAACACAATTGGTCAGGCAAATGGTGTCTATGACAAGCCACTTGATCTCCGGTTTTGCGATTACACAAACGAGAAAACAAATCTGAAAGGCAAGTCTCTAGCTGCAGCCTTGATGTCTGATGCAAAGTTTGATGGTGCCGACATGTCGGAAGTTATCATGTCCAAAGCTTATGCTGTTGGTGCAAGCTTCAAAGGTTGTACACCTTATCCATCATTATATATTGTTGCAGCATAAAGTTCAAGGAAACTTTATCTTTTGATCATGCCACATTTGTGAGTAGAATAATAATTGATAACTGTTCATCTTTCAAATGTTTTAGGAACGGACTTCACAAATGCGGTGATAGACCGTGTCAATTTCGAGAAGGCCGATCTCAAAGGAGCAATCTTCAAGAACGCAGTTTTGTCAGGATCCACCTTCAATGACGCTAAGATGCAAGATGTGGTATTCGAGGACACAATCATAGGCTACATTGACCTTCAGAAGCTATGCACAAACACCACCATAAGCGCGGAAGGGAGACTAGAGCTGGGTTGTAGGTAATTCGCCAGCGTTTCCACGGTATCACCAATTTACCACCGTTTCTGTTAATGTCGACAGCGTAATAAGAAGTAAGTCAGGTCTTCCTATAGAGCCAACATGACAAATCTTTGCCTTTTTTTCGATATGTAAGTATGTATCTCGCAATTCTTATCAGTAATGTACCATCTTCTATACTCTTTGTGCAAAAATTCTCACAGAAGGATGATTGGTCCTCATATATTGTTCAGAATTCAGAAGAAACAAGTAGTAATAATATTCGGCGTGCATGCTTTATTTCATAACACTAGACACATCCTAAAGTTCTATGCATTGGCTTGCCACCATTTGCTTCCTTCCATGGATGCACACACTAAGATACAGTCCCCCTATCTAATTGAGTTGATACTAGTCATGCATGGTACTACTAGCCACAGGAACATCTGGTTCCATCCTCTGCGGCCGGCGGTGCCGGCTGGTAAAGGTCTTTGGCTGGAAATAAGGCATTTCCGACGGACAACACGGTTCTCTAGTTCAGTTGCCATTGGCATTGCCCTTGTTACCGTCGACAATGCAGGTCTCGACCGCACCGGTCATCCACAGGAACCACGCATAGCTGCTCCGGTGGTGGTTGCTCTCCGGTTCGGCGTCAATGGCGGCGGTGAACATGTCTTCTGCATCAATGTGGTCGCCCCGCGCCTTCCAGAGGAATATGGCGTACCTCCTCATCGCCTCCCCGTCTGCGGGTTCGGCCGCGACTGCCTTCTTGAAGTAAACCTCCGCCCTGTCGACAAGCCGAGAAGATTGACAGTGAGTCGTGCATTGGCATCCGGATCAAGATCTTGTCGAGATGTGGTTGTCACTTTGTCAGGGTGCAATGGCATGTACCTATCAAGATCCTTGTCATACTGATAAAGGAGTTGCGCGTAGTTGGACAAGATGAGAGAGCTGGCGTCGCCGGTGGCAATTATGGTCTCGTACACCGCCTTCCGCTGCTCCGTGCCGGAGTTATCAATATCCTCGTCTTCCTCTTGGATGATGTCCACCGGTGGCTCGCTCTCGCCCTGCAAGATGCCATGCATAATGCCAATCCTGGCCCACAGCTCACTCTCGTTGTCGACCACCTCCGGCGACTCCACGGCCGCCTCGGCGTCGCCGTCGGGCTCCACCTCCGCGGACTTCTCGGTTTCCTGGTTCCTGATCCGGTTCATCTCCCTCTCCACGGCCGAGCCGAGGCAGGTCGCAACCAGCCCGAGCAGCCCCATGGCGAGCTCCGGCGACTCGAAGTGCACCTTCCGGAACACACACGCCACGGCGTCCCCCGCACCGCGCGCGCCTCCCGCTGCCGCGCCCTGCACCGCCTCCACCACCGCGGCCAGCGCCGCCACCGCGCTCCCGGCCGCTCGCGGCACCCCCCGCCCCGGCGCCGCCGCCATCTTCCTCTTCGCTTGGATTTCCCGCAGCGACGCCGGCACCGCCGCCAGCGCCGGCGTCTGACCCTCCCCGCCGCACGCCGCCGCGGCCGCCTGCCCGTGGAACCGAACCTGCCTCCGCTCCCCCGCCCGCGCCGCCGCGAACGGCATCGCCGGTACGTTCTTTAGCGCACGCACCGTGCTCGCCGGCACCATCCTTACAGAGAAGCCCAATTAGGATCCCCAAGAACGAACCACAAAATGCGGTCAAGAAGACCCTCTCGTGGTTTGTGGAGGAAGGCCCGGTCATGGCGGTCTATATATATAGCCATCTTGGACAGTGAGAGGGTGATGCCGGGGGCGTGGGCCGCACGCCTTGAAGGCCTCCGTATCTTGCGCGATAGTCTGTTTTGGTTAGTTTCGTCCATGGGCTGGCTCTGCGCGCTGCTCTCCGCGGGGCGTTTTGGCCGCGCGCGCGCACTTCATGTGAGCCTCCCAAGCTACAAGACAAAGCCATTGGCAGTGCACTGCTTTTTTACATACATCGTTTGGTATTACGTGAGGGAGAGTGATGAATTGACACTGAGAGCGCAACGGAATTTCTGTGGGAATCGGTTGGTGGCGCATGTACAGGAATTACATAGTTCGTGTGAGCCTCCCAAGCTACAAGACTATGCCATGGCATTGCATTGCTTTTTTACGTATGTTGTTTGGTAATACGTGAGGGATAGTGATGATTGATACTGAGAGCGTATTGGAATTTCTATGGGCATCGGTTGGCGGTATTGGCAGGCACGCGTAGTTCATGTGAGTTTCCAAAGCTACAAGACAATGCTGTGGCATTGGCATTGCATTGCTGTTTTACATACGCAGTTTGGTAACATCAGGGAGAGTGATGGCTTGGCACTTACGGTGTACCAGAATTTCTGTGGGCAATTGGGCATTGGTTGGCGACGCATGTAGGCACGCACAGTTCATGTGAAGCTCTTGAGCTACAAGACAAGGTACTGGCATTGGCATCGCCTGCTTTTTATGTACGTTGTTTGGTAATACGTGAGGGAAAGTGAGGGATTGGCAATAAGAATATACCGGAATTTCTGTGGGTATTGGTTGGCTGTGCATGCATGCACGCACAGGTCATGTGAGGCCCGGAGCTATGAGACAATGTCCTGCACGGCATTGGCATTGCATTGCGGTTTTATATACATTGTTTGGTAATTCGTGTGGGGGAGTGAGCAAGTGAGACCAAGGGTGCACCGGAATCCGGAATATCTGTGGGAATCGGTTGGCTTTGTTTGCTTAGCTTTTTGCACGAACGGTGATGCATGCATGGTTTCGATCTTGTGCTTTGTACATTGCACGCACGAATGGCATGTGTGATGCATGAGTACGATGGTTTGCATCGCACGAGAGAGAAACGTACACGTGCGACTTTTCTTGCTATCCGACGCTAGTGGTTCCTCGTACGTTTGGCACGCTTTTGTACAAACGTGCGATGCTTTTGGGGGGCTTCTGTACATAGCATTGGAAGGCGTCCATGTTCCAAGCAAATATATACCATTTTTTTCTGAGAAATTGCTATGTGACGTAAGAGAAAATAGAAATTTGAAGAATGACACTAAAAATCGGTTAACTGAATATATCATGCTGGTACACAAATTTTCTGTATTTCATATCAAAATGGAATTAGAGTGTGTGATGGTCTTCAAAAGGTAGATTTTTTAAACTCCTTTCCTTAATCTATCTTTTTGGGTGATTTATTTACCCGCATTTGTTATAAAATAACAGAAAAAAATAGCGTATGGATTTAACAGTAAAATCTCTAATCTGAACTACTTTTGACACATCAAGTTATCATCAAATTATAGTGGAACTAACAATAAAATTAATTTATTAATCAGTTAGAATTTTATTTATGATAATTTTTAAAAATAATTTTATTTAAAGTACTTTGTTAGTGCTTATTGTTGATACTATCTCACTATAATTCCAAACGCTCTTATATGAAAGAAAAAGTGATACTCCTAGCTCACTTGTTTAGCTCGTTAAAAAAAAGTGTAAGTGCGACAAGTTAATTTTAGAAAACAAATTAAAGATTAGTTCGTTGGTGCAATTGTTGTAATCAAACACCACAAAAAGAGTCACAAGTCAAAAATGGAAAACCCTTCGAGGTTTATTAGCATTGGAATATATATATTTTAATAAATCTCACTTAAATGGGAACAGCTGGAGTAGTTAATAATACCCCCGAAAAATCAAAACAGGGAAAATCTTTGGGGGTTTAGTAGCATTGGATTATTTTTAATTTTTATTGTTAATATACTCCAGCACTTAACTGGGACAACTGGAGTGCTACTGATAGTTAAGGCTGGCCGCAACGCAAGGACGACCACGGGCGCGCGCAGGTCGAAGGGGCGGATGACCACGCGCGAGAGGAGCTTCGAACAGTGACGCGGCGCCCGTGCACGCGGCTGTGGCGCGGTCGTGCTTGTGGTGGGCCCCACCGAGCGCGCGCCGCTCGAACGCCCGCGTTGCGCGTGGTCGTGGTCGCGCGGTGCATTTATTGCACGCGGTTTGTGGGGCCCGCCACAGTTACGCGGTAGAAAAAATCGGCTTTTCCCGTGATACCGCGTGGACGCACACTCACCGAATGATGTGTGGGGTCAACTAATTGTCGGGCCCACCTGTAAGTGACAGTTCTCAAAGCAACGGTCCGAATTTTATTTTTACGCTTTATTTAATAATCCAACGGTCGGTTTTGTTCCGGACCCACCTGTCAGTGACTGTTTTTTTCGGCCGTTGGATTTTAGCCGTTGGAAATTCTCCCGTTACGCATTATTTAATTGTTTTTGCATTAAAAAATTACCAAAAATTCCCAGAAATTCTCAGAAAATTCAGAAAAATTCAGAAAAATTGTAAAAAATTCTCAAAAAATCACAGATGGCTGTCTATGAATAGAGGCTTCATATGCTTGCTTCTCCACACCCATTTCACACATCTTACTTCATTTTACACATATTTTCCACACATTTTGTGCACTGAAATTAGGTTTTAGTCTTCGATATGGATAGTAATCCTCCTGAGGGTTTCGTAAACTGGCTTAGCTCTCCTAGTTCAGCTGGGGAAAATCCAGAAATAGCAGGTAATTCAAATCCTCCACCATATCCACCTGCTAATCTCCATTTACCACACCCATCTTATCCGGCCGGGTATCCTGTCTACCCCCCCGGTCCACAGTATGCACATGCTCCTCCATATCCTCATCCCGCCGCATATGCACCGCCGCACTCATTTCCACAAGGTCATCCATATACACCGTACGGGCCGAACTATCATTTTGTCGGTGGCCCAGCTTCGTATGGTCCTCCCTTGCCACCAGCAGGCCTAGGGCAAAATGTCAGATCCCCATCTCCCCCAGACGTGGGTACGCCACAATCTACGCCGGAGCTCGGAGCGGAAGACGACGACGACCATGGTCCCCCCGGTCCGGCGGGGCGCAGGCGGTTGCTTTGGCAACCGGCCGACGATGTTCGACTTGTGAGTACTCCGTTTTGACATTAAGATATTGTTGAAGGAATTATTTTGACATTTTGCTCAATTTTATTTGAAAGTTACGTGACACCTTT
The DNA here is from genome assembly GCA_019359835.1 of Pharus latifolius. Lineage (NCBI taxonomy): Eukaryota > Viridiplantae > Streptophyta > Magnoliopsida > Poales > Poaceae > Pharus > Pharus latifolius. Next base: position 66,659,064 of record CM033328.1, on the reverse strand, counting down.
TATAATTTGGTTGCGCAGATAAGTGCGTGGTTGAACAACTCGTTGGACCCAATCGACGGGAACAGCAAAAAGTTCGATACGTACTGGGCGAGTGTAGCTGCGGCGTACAACGCGAGCAGCCCACGAAATCGTAGAAGGGAGGTGAAGCATTGTAAAGACCACTGGCTCCGGACTAACAGAAAAGTTGTCCAGTTTAATGGTTGTTGGTGCAGGCTAAAGGAAGTGTACGCTAGTGGTCATTCAGACGACCAACTAATGGCACAAGCCCGTGAGCTGTACAGGAGCGAGATGGGGCAAGCATTCACTCTGGACCACTGGTGGACGAATGTTCGGGACCAACCTAAATGGAACCGAACATATGTCGACACTGGCAAAAGAGCACGGCTGAGCGAGGATAGTGCGCACACATCGTCCTCGTCCAATCCAGATGAGCTGTTCGTGGAGGAGACACGCCCAGAAGGTCGCGACACCGCCAAGGAGAAGCGCAAGGGGAAAGGCAAACAGAAATCTCTCTTGGGCAACACGTTCGCGCAAGAAGACCTACAAGCCTTCGTCAAGGCTAATACTGAGCGCGTCGAGGCAACAGACCGTGCGGCCTCCACTCTGAGCAAACACGACCAGCTCAACTAGAAACTGGTCCTTGCAAGGTCTTTCACAAAACTGGTCACCACAGACAAATCTAACTTCACCGACGAGGAAATGAAGGATCATGCAGAAGCATTGAAATTTATAAAAAATTTGATCCGGGAGGCCAACCTAGACAAGGATGAGTAGTGTAGTGTAGCATTTTATTTTCGATGTGTCGTTGTACACATATATATCCTTCTTTTCTGCAATTGAAATATGTTTGGAAAATATCGGTTGGACTCATGTTTGAAAAATAGCCATTTGACTCATGTGTTTGAAAACTAGCCGTTGGACTCATCTGTTTTGAAAGTAGCCGTTCGACTCATTTGTTCGAAAAATAGCCATTGCACTCATCTTTTTGGAAAATAGACGTTGGAGTTTGAAAATAGCCGTTGGGATATTCGACCTGGCCTATATAAACCGAATCGACGGTGCACATATTTCTCATCCCCACCAATACTCCTCACTGCCAAATCCCTCTGATTAAAATCCCTCTCCCTCAAATATGTCGTCCAGCTCTCGTTCAAGCTCATACAGTGAAGATGAAGAGTCCGTAAATAGTTTACGGAGTGTCCTTGCGGGGTTCGTCAACCCAGATCCCGCCATGGTGGAGTTAGAAGAGCGTGTACTTGCCGATATACAAGCAAGGCTGCAGGCTTCTACCTCGCGCCGTCATCGCCGCGGTAGCAGACGATACATCAACACGGACCGTGAAACCGGCCATATCCGTCTCATGGCGGACTACTTCTGCGAAGATCCGGTGTACCCCGACCACCTGTTTCGTCGGAGGTTCCGGATGAGCAGACCCCTTTTTCTACGTATTGTCGGATCTCTTGGTGAGTGGTCCACCTTTTTCACTGAGAGAGTAGATGACATTAACCGCCGAGGGTTGTCTCCATTACAGAAATGCACAGCGGCCATCCGTTTGTTGACCTACGGCTCTCCTGCCGATGCTGTCGACGAGTACGTACGGATTGGTGAGTCCACAGCAATCCAATGCTTGAAGAAATTCGTCGACGGAGTGATCGACAACTTCGGCGAGGAATATCTTCGACGCCCGACCGTTGAAGACATGCAGCGCCTATTGCAACAAGGAGAGGCGCGCAGGTTTCCGGGAATGCTTGGAAGCATAGACTGCATGCACTGGGAATGGAGAAATTGTCCAGTAGCATGGAAAGGGCAATTTACTCGCGGCGATTACGGAGTCCCGACCATTATACTCGAAGCGGTCGCCTCTCAGGACCTTTGGATATGGCATGCCTTCTTCGGTGTTGCCGGCTCCAACAATGATATAAATGTGTTGAACCAATCCCCCTTGTTCACCGATGTTTTGCAGGGACGAGCTCCTCAAGTGCAGTACTTCGTCAATGGGCACGAGTACAACATGGGATACTATCTAGCAGATGGTATATACCCAGAGTGGGCTGCCTTCGTGAAGACGGTACCCTTGCCACAGACAGACAAACACAGACTGTTTGCGCAGCATCAAGAAGGAGCGAGGAAAGATGTGGAGCGAGCATTTGGAGTTCTACAATCCCGCTTTGCCATCCTACATGGTCCCGCCCGGTTTTGGCAACGCTCAACTCTTGCTAAAATCATCAGGGCATGTGTCATACTACACAATATGATTGTTGAGGATGAGCGGGATTTTGACGGACCACTCTACGACTTTGAAGACAGCCAAGGGACTTCGAACGTAACACCGCCTAATATCCAACATGGCGGTACAGTTGCTTTCGCTGATGTGATACAGAGAAACACCGACATTCGGGCTCAACCGATGCATGCAGCACTCAAAATAGATTTGATTGAACACATTTGGGAGAGTTTTGGAGGTGTCCACGGAAATTAGTCGTTATATATCGCTTTTCTAGTGTTTTTAATTTGCACGTCAATGTTAAATTTCAAGTTTCAAAACCGATGCATGTATGCAATGTCGTACGTTTAATGTTATGTCCAACTGTCGAATTTAATAAAATTATTTATTTTCGTTGTACCGAATTTAATAAAAATATTTATTTTCGTTATGCCGAATTTTTGATCCGCAAATTATATTTTTAAATGTTGAAAATATTGTTGTATAATTTTTAATTTATTTATATAGATTATGTAATTATTTATATGATGGTAAAATCGAAATTATATATTTAATACGTGGGGTCCACCCAAGAGCCTTTGCATTGGAGAGGGAGACTCTTGGAGGAGTGGTCTCGCGAAGAGTCTCTCGAAGAGCCTATGCATTGGAGAGGAAGAAATGGTTGGTTGAGACTCTTCGCTGACGTGACGAAGAATATTCTCCTGGAGAGCCTGTCAGGAAGGAGTTAGGGTTGGAGACAGCCTAATAGCATACTCGAAAAATCAAAACAGGAAATTAACTGACTGATTTCTTGCACAGCTGGTGGCAGCTTACTACTGACTCAGGGAAAAGCTTATTTTAAGACACGGCTTTCTAAAACTACATGAGATATTTTTTTTATATCATTGAAGCAAACGATTTTGTTTAAGATATAAGCACAATCATATGATGGATTATAATTCTATTTGTTATATATTATGAATATATCTTAACTATATATTCATATAATTTAATAGACAAAAAAGATTTTGTATATCTTATTTGAAATCGATCGAGTCTTATAGAATTTACTTCTCTATTTTCGATCTCAAATAATTATGAAAAATCTACCAACAGTACTGATCTTAATTTTTTTATATTAACAATTAAAACTTAAAAAATTTGAGTTGTATGTATGTGCAACAATAAATAAAATAGAACTGAGGGAGGATTTAAGAATGAAGAATGTGCGAGGGCCAGTGGGGTGGCGCCGAGGTCAGGGTTTGCCTCAACGGTCGTGTGTGGCACCGGAGACAGGGCATGGTCCAACGGACTCCGTGGGGGGCTCATCCTCTAAGGCTCAAACTGGAGTAGTTCAATACATAGCTAGAGAGTAAAAAAAAAATCAAATCGGCAAATTACAGTTTCTTTTTATAGAAGCTGAACTAATAGTTAGTAGTAAAACACTTATTTTAACTGCTCAAACTGCTTCAGAAGTAAATCTAGCATCCAGTTTGGCCACCAGCAACGCTCGTCCGGATCTTTCTCCACATCGTTCAGCTGCCGTTGAGAAACAACGTCACTATCTAGCCGTCCGGTACATTGGGAACTGCTCCATCAGATTTTAGAGGATAAGATCGAGACGTGCAAGATGTCTTGTATGTTTAGAACTATTCAATAAAGTTTTACACTACAATTTTTGATGGTTAAGATCGAGGTAGACAAGATATTCTAAAGTTTTATTGAGAAATCTAAACTTCATAAAATATTAGTGTATTCGTTCTAAACATCGAATCTCATTTGAATGGCATCAAATATCATGCCTATAAATAGGATGGCACAATAGTGGTTATTTAAGGGTTTTTTTTAGAATTTCAAACTTGATAACTGAAATTAGTTCTATCAAAAAATTATAAATTCAACTCACAATGGTGTAGATAGTGTCTATGATCTCTCACATAACTGCGTGTAGTGCTAACTACTCAACTCGTTACATGATTCACAATTATCGGTGACAATCTTCAATTGGTATAGAACATTAGCCACAATGTTGGTACTTTTCTGAAAGATCTCAGCTGCCTAACTTGAATCTAGAATTGCACCCAACATTTGCCATTGTTTGGGGAAACAGACACAAGAAAAATATCATTAGCAAACAAAATTTAGATGTTTTCAATTAGTAGCGTCATGATGTGTGTTTTTTCCATCCAAAAAGTAAACATGCATCTTTATGGGAGGTTTGCTCATATATAAAATGCCAACTACAGTCAGTTGCAATCAGTTAGTAACAGTGAGTAGAAAAATTAGTTTGACATTTGATTAACCTGATGGACTTGGATCTCCGGTAGTCGTGTTAGAATTGCACACACTTATAGGCTGTAGGATCAGTAATTAGTGCTTCAAATCGGCTATTTTGAAAAAAAAGTTTACTTTTTAATTTTTGTTAGGTTATTGGGAGATAGGAAGAGGAGAAAATTGAAATGAAATAAATAAAGAATAAAATCTATAAAATAAGTTGAAGATAGAAGAGTTTAGATTCCAAATAAAGAAATTGAAACTCGAAAAGGATTCTTCTGATTCTCAAAGAATAAGGAGCAAGAAATTGATATTGAGAAAGATTTTTTTATTATTATAAGAGATTTCTTCTTCTTATTATAAGACGTGATTTAATCCGCATATTTTGATAAAAAAAAAACAATCTTCTCTTTTAATCATAAATAAAAAATATTCAATTAGAACATGAAAATGTGACTCAATCAGTCTTAGTTAGCCTTCGGTCCAAACATTTACAATTGCTCTCCACAAAATTGTGGTTCATCTCAAGAAATATTATGGTTTAGATGTCAACACCTGTGTACATTTGGTTCTAAAGAACTATTTTTAGTATTTTTTAGAAATTGCTAGGTCAGAGCTCTAGTGCTAGGATGTTCGTGCCCCATGTATTCTGAGTTCGGTTTAGATCCGAGGTTCCTACACTATATTATGAGTAGAAGTAATCAGAAAATGTATACAAAGACAAAAAAAAAGAAAAAATTATAGAGAAAAATAGAAGCCTGTTATGTTAAATATATGTGACATATCAAGATTGGTAGAGAACCCTACACATGAGCTATATATATCCATCCACCATACTGAAGCATGGCTTCAGCCGTGCAGCTGCTGTAAGCCCCTAACTCAGCTCGAAACGACCCGTGACTTCAATTCATGATTTCTAAATCTCAGAAAATTAATTGAGATAATGAGATAGACATGAGTGACGTGGAAGGAGTATTAATAAGTATTAATCGGCGAGTCATCTAACTCCATGACTCTTAACTCATAATAATGGGGTCCAGTCCAGAACCCAACATACGTACCGACGGCCCATTTGGAATGTACCGGATTAATTAATCCACACGAAAAGCACAGCAAGAAACCGGACGATGGGGTGACGCGACGCCAACGCATTGGGTTGGGAAGAGAAGATACGGGGGACACGCCCCCACGACGTGGCAGTTTGGGCTGCGTGCAGATGCAGCGTGCGGTCACGGGCGCGCATGAGCACACCACCCGTTTCTCTTCAAGACTTTAAACCAAAAAGATTGGAATGGCAAAAAAGCAAATCGCTTGACACACAGCTGGTGCGCGCCTGAACCTTGCGGTCCAACCACTTGTATATTGCAAAGTGCGTTTTTTTTTCAGAGGTGATTAGGGTGTAGACACATGTCATTTTCGTAAAAAAAATATATATTTTTTGTTATTTTTAAATTTAAATCTTATTCTATCTAGACCATCTATAACTCAATCTTTGTCCTCCTCTATAACCATCCACGCTACCACAACACCACCCTCTCCCCCACAAGCAAGCATTGCCATGGCAAAAATTGACACCACTCACCAATCGGCCACTAGTCATCCATTGATTGCTCACCTCAACCATTGTCCACCAATTCATGCTATTGCCCATCTTCAATGTTTGCCACTCACCATCTTCGTCTACATATTAAGGAGGAATATGTGAATTCGAGATAGATTAAATCTAATGGTGATATATATTAATTTAATAATATGTGAAAAGATTAGAAAAAGACAAAGTTATCACAGCTGGTGGGCGTGTAGAATTTTGCCAACCACATCTTATTGACTTGTTCCAACCACCCCATGCAGCATACTTGAAAGAAACAAGGGAAACGGACGGTCACGAGAGAAGGGTGGCAATTCCCACCATGCCGGGTGATGACAGAGGCCCGACGGTCAGCAACGTACACTTTTCTGCTGCTCATAGCTAGCTGCCTTTTATTACTTTAGCAGCATAAGCTGTTTCAGATGCTTTTTCTTCTTTTCATGAATTCTCACAGTAAAAAGAAAAAAAAAATTGGAAAACTGTAAAAGCTATAGAGGCTCTCTAGGTAGGTGTAGATAGTTGTTTCTTTTTTAAAATAATTTATATAATTCATATCATAAGCTGTTTCAGCAACGTACACTATTCTCTCTTTCTTCCTCTCTTTTCCCCTTCCATAATAGTCCCCCTCTCTCCTCCTGCCAATCGCCATTGCCTTCTCTCCCCCTTAGCTAGAAGGGGCACTACTGTCTGTCTCTACTAATTAAAGATAGAGCTGTATACAGAGTTCAATTTTAGAAAAAAATTGTTAATCTAACAACGAAAACAGGTATATTAAAAAAATTAAGTAATTACACGTTAACAAAACTCAAAGCTCTTGAATTCTTTCTATCGGTTAATTTTCATTGGACCACAAATGGTTTGGAACTCAAAAGACACAGTATACGATCAAGACGGCTGAGATGAGAGAGATTGAGATAAGGCAGAATTCTTAGTGTACCATGAGAAATATCAAGCACTTTAAAATCTACCACGCCGTCTAATCAGTTGATTTACAATCGAGGGGCTCTCACAAACCGCATTTCCTGGCACTTTTGAAAGACTAACACTACTAACACTGTACAACCGAGTTCATAAAACGTTGCTCCAAAGAGATCTGATTTTTCTATCGGCCGCTGTTCACTTTTCAAGTTTAAATCTGATTTTTGTCATCTCTTCAAATGAGTATTCCAGTATCCGCAGATCAGCATGGTACATGGAACTACTTCAATCTCAAAAAAAAAAAAAAAAAAAGGAAAAAAAACTCATCAATGACAATGGCAATATAAATTGCAATGGACGTCCTGCGAGTGCGCGCATGGACTTTGAGCCTGAGTGGCCGGCAGGCCACAGGCCCTCCGGAGCTCGTTGTACCGGTGGAGGTCAAAATTCCGGTTGCGCATCAGGCGCTTCTGCTTCGTCTCGAAGCGGCTCTCGAAGAAGCCCTCGAACGACGGCTCCTTCTTGGTCCGGAGGAAGAAGGTATAGCCGCCCATGAAGTACATGGACGTCACGTAGAAGCAGATGGGCTCCATGACGTCCCAGGACAGCTCCCAGAAGGTGAGCCTCATGAATCCGGCCGTCTGAACGAACAGGAACGCCAGGCCGCACCACAGCTCGCGCCGCACCTCTGTTGATGCGGTGCGGTCAATGTCTGCCTTCTCTGCCTCCATCACCTTCAGCTCTTCCCTTGCTGGATCGTCCTCGCTGAGGGGCAGGGACTGCGGCATCGCCTTCTCGATGGCTTTGACAACCTGATGTTATCAAGAAACAGACACAAGGAAACATTTCGACTATTTACTATGCTGCTCTTCTTTTCGTTACAGATCCATCAAGAAAGAGCAATGCTGAGACATCAAATTAAATGCTCATGCATTCAGTTTTTTTTTTTTTTTTTTGGGAAAAGAATGCAGATGCTTTAATTTTCAGAAAGGAGCAACTTTTTTTTAAAAGTTTTTCAAAGAAATGCAGGTGTTTTGAGTAGTTAGTTAGGAGATTATTAGATTGCTTCAAGAAAAAAGAAACTCCCTTAACAAAAAGGGATTTGCTTGTGGAGATGACATTGTTTAGTTGGACATCGAACATATTGTGGACATAACTCAACCACTACTTTATATTTGCATGATGTAATGCAAAAGTTAAATACGTGTTTGTAGCAAGCAAAAAGAAAGTTCAAAACTATCTTTGACCTAACATCATCACTACTTTTATGTGCCAGATTGCCAAATTGGCCGACTAACCGCAATAAGAGGAAGCAGAAACAGAGTTAAAAGTTTTGCTGATGCTGGCGAGTGCAATGACCTAATCTAGATCAGATGGCATGTGAGATTGTTCCCCAAACTTTGGTTAGGTAGATTTGTCATGACTCATGAGACCTCTAATTAGTCTCCCTTTAACTCAAATAGGATTATAGCTTCTGTACTCAACAACCACATTGTGCAAATTATAAACAGATGAATAAATCAAAAGATTGAAGCTCTATCCACTGTATTCTTGGGTCAAAAAAAGGACCTTTTGTCAAGAATTTCTATCTCTACCAAAGGAAAAGAACAGCGATAGTATCAACTTGATGTGATGCAGTAAGCGTCACACGATGTCAAACAACAAAAACAAAAGAAAGAAAAAAAAAGGGAAACCAAAAGAACGAAAGAAACGGAATTATGAAAAAGTCTGCATCTATGTCCCTCTTCTACAGTAAAAATAGAATTTTTCTTCTCTTGCATCTAACTCCACACCGAAGATTGTCTATCTAATGACCTTTTCTACAGTAAAGATTGGAATTTTTCTTCCCCTTGTATCTAACTCCACACTGAAGATTGTTTCCATCTGATGATAAATTACCCTTATTTTTTAATCTACCCTCCAATTTCATGCATGGATCTGTATAAAAGTTCTTTTACCACCAGCAAGTAACCAACTTTTACCCTAAGAAACAAACTAATGACAAGGACACCACATGATGGGCCATCTAGGTGTCACAATTGCCAGGAAGGGCCGATCTCATAACTCCAATGCCACCACCGGCATGTACTCCAAATTTGTTGAGCAAATTGGTACTATCTACTACTACCTTTTTTAGACTAGACTTCTCCAATTTGCCCCAGAAATTTGGAGGGATGCATCGCAAGCTTGTATGTGATGTGGCGCACATTACCAACTACTAAGATTTATATCTTCTGCCATGCAATTCAAAAGGCACATCCATGCTATTAGTCACACTTCTAGATGAAAGAAGCGAGGAGACTATCTATCTTTGTTCTTGTCTGTTTTGCATTAGACGATGCGTCCAAGATGACGCTATATCACTATATCATACTGTATGCTCTTTGAATTGCACGGCAGAAGATTCGATACATGCTACAGTATGCACAAATACACAGCCAATGGAAGAAATGTAAAATAGTTCAAGCATGTGATCAGATCTAGCCATCAATTTGAGTCCCCAAAATAATAGAGAAACTATTCTCTCCATGCGGCATCCACACCGACCAATCTGTATAACGTGTTGCAAACCGAGTGGAGACAATAATATATTTTTCCAAAAATTTTGGGGCCCAAAAAGAAGGACAGATTAATCCTCATCAGAGATTTAAATTTAAATTCGTATTTAAAAAGGTTTCTTCCAGTTTTTCTTCTACTCCTGGATCTGTGTCCCCTCTGAGTCAAACAAGAGAGGTTAAAAATGGTTTTTTTAGGTTTTGTGAGAAGAAAAGAAACTCCCATCTTGGTGCGGGGTAAAAATCCCCAAACTTTGTGAGGACTTCTCTTACTATCGTTTTAGAACACCGGCCTTTCTTTTCCTGTTGGGAAGAAAAATAGAAAAAAAAAACACGCGAAAAATCTCATCAGATCTCCACCCATCTCAAAGTTTCCTCCCGGTAACCCGGAAATAACAAGAAGCAAAAGCAAAGCAAGAGGAACAGATGAACAGTACAGACCTCTTTAAACATCCTATGTGCAAAACTAAACCAAAAAATAAGATCAAGCAGAGGTAAAATAAGACATTAGTTTGGCTAAGAGGGAAGAACAATGAGGCGTACCATCTCGGGTCTGAGGAAGACGGCCGAGCCGAGGACGATGACGGAGCCGGACTCGTCGAGCGCGCGCGCCACCGCTGCGCCAGACTCGGGCCCGGCGGCGTCGCGGCAGACACGCAGGAACTCGGCGTAGGGCACGCAGGTCGCGCCGGAGGCGCGCAGCCGCGCACGCGCCGCCTCCATCTGCGTGGCGCGCAGCACCTTCCTCGCCTCCTCCACCGTCAGGCTCGCCGCCGCCGTCGCCACCTCCGGCGGCGGAGGGGGAGGCGCGAGGCCGTCGAGGCGGATAAGGGTGGCGCCGAGGCCGCGGATCCCGTCGGCGAACGGCACAAGCCGGTCGGGCGGGATAGCCGGCTGGAAGGCGGGGCGCTTCTGGAGGAAGCGGCGGAGGCCGTACGCCGGCGTCGAGGGGTCCACGTGGGAGAGACGGTTGGCCATGGCTCTGCGCAGGGCGGCCGCCATTGCTGGTGGTGGTCTTAACGGGCTTGCTTGGTTGCTTTCGGAGCTCCGATATGGTGGGACGCGAGGTGAAGCGAAGTTTTGCCGGAGATGGGTTGATGGGACTTGGGATGGTGGAGGCGAGGAGGACGCTATTTATAGCTCAGCGCGTGTAAATTGGGACAAAACGGCTCGACGACGCATCGGTGATTATGACTCGGTTTCGCTTTCTATCTCGGGAGATATCGGGGAGCCTAAATTTCGTGTGTTTATACTTTTTATGTACGGGTTGCGATGGCTGGCGGGTATGGGGAAAAATTAATACTGGTGGGGTGGGTGAGGAAAAATCAATATATGTGAGTATTTTAGAATCAAGTAAATGAATTTAATATCCGAACCAAAAATCAGTCACCGATCTGAAAATAACTATTAACTCATGCAACAAAAATCCTAGATCTAAGTCCTCTCTCGATCCCTGCTTCCTTCGTGTCCCACACCGCCCTCGTCGATCCCACCGCCTCCCTCGTTGCCCCGTCGCCCCTCGCCTCCCTCGTCAACCCCGCTATAGCCCCGTTGCCTCTGTCGACCCTCACCTCCCCCTCATTGATCTTGCCATAGCTCCTGTCGACTCTGTTAACCATCACCTCCCTCGTCGCCCATTAATTTATATTATTATGCAGTTACAAAAGACGATTGATTTATACTATTATGATTTGAGTGATCTTGTTTTCATTAATCTAAGAATTTCTAAACAAACTTGATATCCTTAATTATATAATAGATATCAGTGTAGCCTCTTCAAAAGAGGCGCATTTACAAGTGTACACCTCCGAAATAGCAAAAACTTAGGTTTAATTCACAACTATAAGTTAAAAAAAAATTAGGTGTGCCACACTCGCTTCGATAATTGTTTAATACGCAGCCAAAAAAAGGTTTGACAAAAAAATGTTGCGACTGAGACTACTTGTCTGCATCACCAATACTACAAAAAATATAGCGAGCGTGACGCCCAACCTCATTCACACACCTCCGAGTATTTGACTAACCGTACCTTAAGGTAAAATTTTTTATTTTTATCTTGACTAACAACTTTTGAAATCACAGACACACCTACAAAAACATAGCATGAATTCCCATGCAAAACAAAATATTCCTCAAAATTTTTATGTTATTAAATTGATCGACAACATCAGAGAACGATTAGTCATAAGGTAAAATTTTGAAAACAAAAAAACTTTACTTTTGAATGAGTATTTATGGTTTAAATTTGTATTTTTAGAGTTCTTGCCGTGTATAGTTGTCATTGGCTTCCCGTTGACTATTTCGTTAGTGAAAGAGGAAATTAAAATTCCTTTCTATTTTTAATTGGCAATACATGAAAAACATGATTTATGAAGTTGTGTGAGCAGGATCTAACGTTCAAGAAAGGAGGACAAAATTTTGGGTCTCCATAAATTCTTGCAAAATTTTCAAAACTTCTCGCTTATTCCAATCTTTATCATTTAAAACCTGATAAAATGGATCTATGAATGTCAAATAGCACATCTGTGGCTTTACAATAACACAATAAAGAATTAAAATCCAATACTGATGCGAAGCCCTCTGTCCTAGAACAAAAACAAGTAGCAAATCACGTACCAAATTGTGTTAGTTGGCTAACTTTTTTTTTTGTCATGTTGCAAGTCCTGGTTATCTCAATTTGAATACCGGGAAGATCAGGACCAACCCTGATGGTTCATATCAGATGTGATAACGAGGGTGTGCTAGAATAATCTGCATAAGAAAAAGCTAGTTATTGTTAGCATTTTACCAACTACTTGTATGCATGATTGAAGATGGAACATATACTTTTGTTCGTTTTGGCTATAATTACTCTCTCTAATTCAAAAACATTGTCGATTTTTATTGTATTTAGTCTCCAAGATGCAATTCACTATTTTTTATTATAATATATAAGTAAAAATTTTATAAAATTATAATATTTATTGTGCCAATATTTTTTTTAGGAATATAATTTACATAATTTTCTTATAGTCATTCTAAATATAATAAAATATATTAATGATCAAAATTAATCAAAGACAATTTTTTCACCAGAGGGTATATTTTTTCGTGGAACGTTTTGACAACGTAGGAATATGGTAGTACGTTTCTACCTACTCCATGAGCACAAATTTGGCATATGAATGACATGTTGGTTTTTCAAAACATGCCGTCCAACCATTTTTTTAAAAAAATTACAAGTCAAAAATTGAGATTTTTTATCGTAACAGCTCCACGTGTCAAACGCGCTATTTTCGTCAACTATAGTATAGTCCATGATAATATAAACTGCAATTGAATAAAAAAATAACAAAAGTATGGCTCCAAACGAATTATATGGACATGTCAATTCGGATAATTATACGAAGCTTCATCGGATTGGATCACCAACTCAAAATCAACAGCGAGAATTTTCATAAAAATAATTATTGTATGAACCCATGACTTTTCTTTGACACCTTATGCAAGTTTTATATGAAAACATATCAATATGAGAGTCCGGCTCAGGCGCGGGACCAATAAAAAAATGGCTCATATAACATTTCGTTCAGCATATGTTATAAGTTATTATTAGTCAATAATCTCACTCAATTGCACTATATTTCTCAAAATAGTTCTACTATGTATATTAATATCTTCGTGTCTAAAGATCTAGAATTATATCTGCCAAAAATACGTTGTATCATTTTTTTTCTTTTCCTATCACTTGGTTTGAGAATTTCTAGATTTTAAAACCAATGTGATGCCTCAATTAATATGAGAATTTCAAGTTTTCATGATATCCCGAATCTCATTTGTTTTTATCATCTACCAGATAAATATGGTATATAAGGATTGACTCTGCATTTGTGATGATGCAGGGAACAGAGGGTTTGAACTAATCCTACATCTGAAATCTCGACCACAAATATTAAACAAATCATTAAGAAAAATAGTACATCAAACATCAAGTCTCGAGATATGTGTCGATGCCTTTTTAGCCTACCAGAATTAAAACACCAAGTGATATTGATCTTTTTATCTTGCCCTGATCTGAATCGATTCTTTTGTGCCAATTGCATATTTGTTGGCATCAATTCCAGCTACGTACGTCCATCATTTCCGTGCAATTCTCTCCGTGAAAATGATTCTATATATACACTGTATATATATATATATATATATATATATATATATATTTATTTATTTATTTATTTATTTATTTATCATCCGTAGTTTATATATTATTTTAGTTATGTATAACATTTTTAATGAAGTATATTATCCATTTTTCTAAATTATAAAGTATATTTGTTGTAAATAACATACCATACAACTAAAAAAGTGTTTATTTAACAAAAAAAATATTGGTGATAAAATATGTTATGTAATTGCAAAGTTATAAGGCATACTTTTCATAAATAATACAATAGGCAACTAAAAATATATAAATAACTAAAAAAATATCTATATTACAAAAAGAGGTAACCATAATGTAATTTAAATAAGAGAAATCCATATTGGATATATATTTGCCGGTTGCAAAATGAACTTGTTTTTTTTTTTTGTTTCCTTGACGTGTGATCGAGTTGGGTTATTTTTGCATAACTCCATAACATTATATCCTCTATTTACCCTAATTTTTGAGGACTTAGAGATAGTCGAACCGCTAGGAGTAACCAATGCTAGGATTGAAGGATATATTACCTGTGTGTGTATGTTTTAGTTGCAAAAATCTTGCCAAATATTTATGAGACAATTAGCTCTATATTATTGTGAAAGTTGTGGATTTAGTAATATATCACTGTGTATTTCATGACATGTGGATTCAGATTTTTACTCATAGTCAATGATATTTTTATTAATTTAATATTTTTATATTGATCGTGTGTGTCTATATATATATAAGCCTCCTTGAAATAAAAACGTGGTCATCAAATCTACTGGACCGCTAGTATTATAGTTTTTTTTGAGAAGGTAAAGTTAACAACACTGATATTCTATTATCAAACAGATGATATTCTTTCGTATATTGATCGAACAACTCATTTGTGAGTTTACATATTTTTATTTTAAATAAAATTCTGACATGATATATTCCGGTATAATTGATATATTTGAGAGAAGAAGCAGCAAACATGGCATGCACAACTTTTTTCATCTAAAAATTATAAGGGACTTGGCTGTGAGCCACAGCTAGTGCTGGTGTTATCTGCAACACTCGAATCGTATTCCCGATACCTAGGAGAGACTCCATTGTGTACTACTAGCTAGCTACGGAAAGGCATCCCCTGTCGTGTGTACGAACGCACCAAACACAATGGAGTCTCAGAATCAATATTCCATTAGAAATCAAATGTCTCAGAATCAATATAAAGAAGAGAAATCAGTATGTTAGAATTTTACACGAGACATTTAGAATTTCTCACTTGCAATTGTCTTGAGGACTCATTCAACTAACACCCCTGCAAAACCTCAAACGACAAATCCCACCATTTCTTGCTGACGCCGGGGGTACACCTGATCCTACATTCTCCATAATCTTAAAATTCTCCTCAACCGATTACTGTTAATTTTATATGACATTTTTTGGTTCATCCTATCAAGATTACAATGTAGTCCTATAATATCTTAAAAATATTATTAATTGAATTGATAAAGGTTTATATCAAAATTTTAAAACAAGAAATTTCAAATTTCAAAGTTGAAGTTTGAAGTTTCAATATAATTCAAATTAATTTTGAAATTTTAAAAATCAAAATTTGAGTTTCACATTTAAAATTTCAGACCACAATACTTGGAATTTTGAAATTTTAAATCTAAAAATGTTAGATTTGAAATTTGAAATATTCAAAATTTCATGATTCCAATATGAAACTTAAAAACTTAACTAATCAAATTGTAAATTTGAAAATTTTAATAATACAAATTTCTGAATATGAACTTTGAAATTATCAAATTCAAAATTTTGAATATTAGAATTTGAAAACTCCCAAATTCAAAATTTTGAACTTTAAGATTTTTATCTATAGGTTTCAAAAGTACACTTTGAAATTATAGATTTAAAATTTCTAAATACATCGAGAGTTAAGATTACCAAATCTCTATAATTTGAGATACCCACCCCTTAAAGTTGTAATTAGATTACAATAATTTGTTGTAATATGATTATAATGATAATTTTGAATTACTAGATTGGATTAGCCTACGAATTTATCATATAATATAATTTTATAATATTACAAAGAGATTATTGATAATCTTTAAAAGTTTCGTAAACCAAATACAATCTTAAAACATCTGGTCCTTCAGTCGTATGGACAACAACTATATTGTGCAAGCTCCAAAAATAGCAAATTTTGTAAGGAAAATGATGCAATCTTTTGCATAACTTACACAAATTAAAATAGAAAGAGAAAATAATAAATTTTAATTTAGTTGAGAGTCCTGCATTAAAGTTTTTCCACAAACGTAATATGAACACAGATAGGTTCATGTCACATCAAGTTAGATATAAAATTGCAAATTTTCCTGATGTACTAGCCTTTTAACGGCTATCCTATATGTGAACGTAAAAACCATAAAAACCAAGTACACGAAAAAAAAAATAAAGGCAATTTCTATTATAACACTGTGAAAATCTGAATTTAACTACAAAGTTTTATTGATATATATATCCCACATCTATATATCAGTCTCATATCTAACATCCTATAATATTATCCTATTTTTACAATTTGCTCCAACTAATCTTTCAAATAATGATGGATGCCCAAAAATTGAGATTAAATTCTTTCCTAATCAACTCGATATAGACACAAATATGATCATCTCTTGTGCACACAATGGCTTTTATATTATTTTTAACTTTTTAAGACTTTTATATTATTTGTACTGAAATTATGGGGCTGATTTACATTTTTATTTTTGGCAAAAATGAACCATAGAGCTCTATATACTATCATCTTTTATATAGTGAAATATCTTTATTTTAAATCGCAAGCATAGAAGTCCTTAGACTACTTGGATTGGTGTAACCGGTTCTTCTATCTGTATTTTCGCTAATTCTATTAAGGTACCGGTCGTTAACAAGTAGGATTTACATGTCAATCTTTATAAATTTGATCTATACGTCATTGAATCTATAGCTAACAAAATTAACAGAAAAACATAGTGAGGGACTAGTTACGCAATTATGAATAATAGGGATTCATCAGTTCCGGTCTCAAATAGAAAAGCTCAATCCAATAAAAGATGATGGTAGAGGGTTCTTACTGAAACTTTGTTGCTTTTGCTTTTATTTTCTTTGTTGATATATCGTGAGAAATCGCGTGCACAAGGATACATAGAGAGGAGAAAAAGACTCGTGAAGAGAAGAGAAGGTGTGGCCCTCCCCCAGATGGGTATTTCCCCAGGGAATAAATAAATAAATAATGGAGAGTTTTTTTTTGTTAAATAAAACGCAAGTTATTCCAAAATTTGTAGTAAGACCTCCCCTACGTAAGTAGTGGAGATGAATAACTTGGCCCCGTTTCTTGCCAAAACCTTTGCAACTGACTCATGCAACCCTTAACACTCGCTCCGTTTTTTCATGCCTTCTTGTCGTAAAAAAACGTAAGACACAAGTTTCAACTGATGAGTAAAATTGCACGGTGTCACCTGTACCTTTTTTCCCCCACAAATTACATATCTCTATCTGTAGTTTTAGGTTTTGACAATTTACCCTGTGCATATTTATTCACATGTATATTTTTATGTTGCCATTTTACCATTGTATGTTCTAAAATGTTGCAATTTTGCAAATATTTGTTTTAAAAAATTGCTGGTAGCATGGAGATAGATTTGAGCATAATCTTGTCCTGCTCAACCTGGCTCGTGGTTAGGACCAGACATAGACCTCTTTATAATTGACTAAAAACTTCTAAACTTTAAAAAATCTGATTCGAATCTTATCTGATCCGGTTAGTCCCATTTTTTGAATATTGCCTGACTAAACCCATCTGGTCCGATCCAAACCTGACATAAGCTTGAAAATGCTCAAGACTACATGAAGAGATGGAAAACTTAGCACATGATAGGTACAAGGTCCCACTAGCCTAATTTAACTTAAGTTTATAAACATAAAAAGTTGGCGGAGGGAGATTAAGTTTATTTGGGGATTATATATCAAAAGGATTTTTAATTTAAAGAATAAGTCTTAAATTTGAATTCTGTTTGAGTCGACTTTAATTTATTTGAGAAACTAAAATATAGATAAATTAAGTTAAACATACTCGTAATATGAGCACTGTGTACCAACAATTTTGTTTAAGAAATTATTACCATTATTGAGTGACAGGTGTGCCCACTAATAGGTGGAACTTAGGTGTCCATTGTTAGTACATGTTCATAAAATAGATTACACTAGCAAAAATCCCGTGTGTTGCTGCGAGTATGGTTAATAAAATCATTATGTTAGGAGAAAGGTCAGAGGATATTCTTATAGATGAACTATATAAACATGGTTTACATTTTAGTTAAAAAAAGGATTTTATGGTCTTGAGAAATAAAAAGAATGTCATCATCGATTGTTTAAATTTAAGGTGAAATTTAAGTAGTGGATTTAATGAAGAAACATATACGGGGAGAGGAGAGTAGGAATGGAAGGTCAAGACTTTGTAGGAAAAACAATTGAATGGTCGTAATAAAAATCGTGAGGTGGCCACTCAAGAGTCAAGATTAAGATTTACAAGTGGTTGGTGTCGGTAATTAGGAAGGTCACACTCACCAAGAGTTAACCTTGCCCGGAGAGGATGGAGAGGAGATCTCACTTGTGTTTTTGGTGCAGAAATAGAAACACTGAATCATCTATTTTTTTCATGCCCCATCTCACAATACGTTCGGAGCGTAGTTTGCTGGCGTGTACAGGCAAATGCTAATCCTTGTGATGTTGATGAATACTTTGTATTTGGCACGCTTTCCACAGCTCAAAATGGCCGGATTTGCTATTCTGTGCTGGGCTATATGAAAAATTGGAAGCAATATATGCTTTAATTAGAAAAAATTTAAAGAACCTGGTGATGTTATTTTCAAACTTTGTGTTTTCCTCTCTTACTGGGCAAGTCTCCCAGAAAGCTGGAGCCAAGGAAGTGCTAGAGCTAGGAGCTAAGATGCTCAGACACGCTCATGAGCAGATTTATAGGGAAGCTGGAAGTGGAATTGATCTGGTGCTGCTAGACTAAGGTTATTAGTTCGTGACACAATATGGCTTCTTTTGTTATGGCTTGTGAAAACTAGGATAGTTTTACTTTGACGTTGTCATTGTCCTGCCTGTACAGCTTTTAAGTAGCATTTGTAGGGCTTCGTTGCTGATGTTTGTCGACAGTTTCTAAGTCTGTTCATTTTGTGATACTAATACTGGACCTGAGCTATTGGCCCTCTTCTCCAGGGCCTAGGGTTAGTCCCCTCCCCTTCAATGGTGTGTGAAGAGGGGGTATATCCCTTTTTTTTTAAAAAAAATTGATGAAGTGGTACGGTGTTCTCAATAGATTTGAACCATAGAGATAAATAGGACATATGAAGTCTTCTTATATTGCTAAGGATTAATGAGTACTTTGATTTATGACTAAAAACTAATCGAAAAAGTTTTGATTGTAAACCAAATACTATACTACAACAAGCTCAAATTAGAGTAGAACATGACCATAAATTGTTGTTTAGAGATTGCATGACGGCTCACATGACTCTTTACTTTTTTAAAAAAAATTAGTAGGAAATTCAAAAAATATATATAGCAGAAAACCGAGAAAAGCCGTAAAGTTAAGAAAAAATATAAAGAAGTAAATGCAACAAACGTATGGAAAACATTTACAAAACAATTAAATGCGACAAAAAGTATATACTTGCATACATTGATTGCATAACCTATATATCGAGTGGTACAACAGTTTTTGCTCTAGAATTATCCACGTCATAACCTTAGATGGAACACCTCTATCATTATAGAAGGTTGGTTGTAGACATGCATGACAAATACATTTGTCGGTGCATTTTCGCAAAAAACACAACTAAATTCTCAAAAAATGAGAGACAAATAGAAGCTCATTTTTGCAAAATAAATAAATAAATAAAAGAACACAACCAGAAGCCCAAAGTAGTACAAACCGGCAAAATTAAAATGACAGTGTGGATGCTTCTAGGAAATGTACTCGCCGACATGTTAGGTGGCCAATGCCGGTTGATGCACATGCACGAAAAAAAATACTATACAGTTTTGTTAGGAAGACCGGCTAAGTTAGAATAACGGTCGTCTATGTTTATTTTTTTAAGAAAATTTATATCTAAATTTAGATTTAATTTTCACACTCTTTTCTTCCCATATTTATTCTCCCTTCTCCTCCTTCTCTCAATCTATTATTGTCACTCTATTCTCTTCTTCTCTCCTACCAGTCACCACTGCTCGTAGTTAGCGGCGCTACACCACATCCATAATCATTACCTTTCTGTTGTTTGTCTACTTCACGACTGCCACCTCCACCTGTGGCTGGTGGCACCATCATCTTGCCGTCCCACCTCAGCTTACCACTGAAGAATGTTAGGAGAGATAAATAAATTTTAGAAGATTAGATCTTTTAAGAGTGGAGAGACATATACAATATAAAAAAAAAAGTACCATCAACTAATCTTTTACAAAAGTTAAATGGAAAAAAAATTAGCATCTACTATAATGTTCTAATAGAAAGATTCTTTGTTAAATCGGTGCACTATTATTATGATACTCCCCCCGATTTAAAAAGATTGTCTTTTTTTGGTTGGAGAAAATCAAACTTTTCTAAGTTTGACCAACAATATATTTATAAATATTTAGATTAAATATAGAAAAATTATAATAAGCATATTTGTCTAATTTTTTTTTATAATTTTATAGTTTTATATTTTTTATCAATAAATTATAATAAAAACAATGATCAACATTTATATTTTGGAGACCGTGTAAAAGCAAAAAAAAAAACTACAATATTTTTTTTTGGACCTGGGTGAGTTTTTTTTTTTTTGGAATATTCCATTCATGTGGATGGCATTATTGCATTATGCTAAGGCAAACCCAAATCCAGTGGAGACAGTTTGTAGGATGGAAAATAGATAATTCAGATAAACCTCCACAGAGAAATAGGGGTACTATTTTTCTCTTTTGGTCTTGACCATTGTTTGTTTAATTGATGGTTGAGATCCGTTGCAATCCCGTGGTTTGCAATATACAGCATACAGTAGATCCCTCCCTAGTTCAACAAGTTTAAAGAGCCTCATTGTTTTATTGATTGATGACTTCGCTGACAGTCGCTTTCTTGGTCGACTGAGATCTAAATAATGAGGTGGGATGGCATCTCAGTCGTCATTTCACTCAGCAATAGTGCTTATTTTTGAAAAATTCAAAGATGTATAGACCACTTTTGAGATTATATTTTTCAGACGATTATTTAGAGAAAAAAACATCTCATTGAATTTTTATGAAGAGTTTCAAAGATAACTCTTTTGCACACAGAATCTTTCTGTTTAAGAAAAAACCTTTCGAATTTTTTATATAAATAATCTTTTAAAGAAAATTTACAAATCTGATCGAGTGTTTCAAAGATTTATATAAATAACATTAGTTGTGCGGCAGAGAGTTTGTCACACTCTTACTATCATATGTCATATCGTGGAGACAAAATGTCGTTGGAGTTTGCCGTAATTTTTATTTTTCTTTTATTAATTCAAAATTCAAGTTTTTGTACAGAAAAATTTTCTTCTAGTATTGATATATTTTGATCTATAATTTGGATTGACAATCTGTTTATATTGGTGGAATCGTGAAGTCAAAATGAGATCAACACAAACGAATTATCAACTAGAATTATATATTATAAGATATCATATATTGTTATAATTTAAGATATATAAGTCCGATCGATAATCAATTATGTGGATCCGATCGTTTTGGCCTCAACATTACACTAGTTCAAATGGATTGTCAATTCAAATTATAGATCAAAAGATATCGATGTCAGAAAAATTGAAATTTTCCTATACAAAACTTTGAGTTTTAAATTAATAAGAAAAAAATAAAAATCCTTACTGCACTCTCACACTCTCACAGTGCGGCAAACTCTTATCTTGCGGTATTTCATTTGTCGCACACTGATTGTATGGCAGAGAGTTTGCCGCATTTCTGTTGTCACATGTCACGTCCAGATTCAATTAAATTTCTAAAAAAAGATTATTTTTATAAATTTTTGAAACTCTGAGTCAGATTTGCAATTTTTTAAAAAATTTTATTTATATAAAAAATTCAAAACCTTTCCATGTTGATCACCCAAAACAATTGGAAATAAGCAGATTTCCCATCGTCGCCAATTATAACATAAAAAAGATTACAATTTAGCTAAAAACACCCTCCCAAAACGGGTTTAGACCTATGTATTCTCTTTTTATGTATCATATTCTGTATCTTTTTTTTCTATAATTTATGTTTCTCTTTGATCTACCAATTGTTTTAATCTATATCATATAGTGTGATAGAGATAAAAGTATACAAATAGGTAAATGGAGAAAATTGACAAGCGGTACTCTGTAAAACCAAGAAAACTGTTGTACATTCGCCTTTATTCGTAACATAACCAACACCAATTACAAGTTAAGCATGTAGAAGAATCAACGAGTGTTGCATTTTATTTTTAAGCACGTACAACATTAACCGTGTAATAACATGGGACGCCTCACTTCTGTACCATCTGGGGGACAACATATAAGGTTTACTCCAACGCGGTGTGATGGCCGGTCTGTGTTGATGGGTGAAGATGTGTGGTTGATGGTTGCTTGATGTGATGGGACGGTCACATGTTCCAGATGCAACTGATTGGCCGGCGACATGCGGCGAGGGAAGCGTGTCATTGGACACGAAGAGAACACTTCATCAAGCGGTTTGCGTGCCTCACAAAGATTTAAACTGGTTAAACGTACTCACAAAAAAATAAAGCTAACATGTGGATCTAATCAATAAAAAAACTCATTTTTCAGTCTCTGGATTTTACGTGCATGTGTCAACACTTCAATCTCGCGTGGACCCCACGACAATGAGCAGCGTGCCTGTATCAATACGCACGTGCACCATACAAAAATAAACTCTTGCAACTAATAGTTAGGTCCCACAATTTATGTTCCCTCATGTCAGTTAATAAATTATTACAAACCATGTCACACCAAGCTCAAGGGAAGTGGGGCCTATCCAACTCGTAAAACACAAGAAGTGCGCTTGCTTTGTTGCCGTTGTCTGCGCACATGCGTTCGACTTAAAGTGACTAACTGATGGGTCATCTATTTGTCAGCCCCACATGTCAGTGAAGTAGATCAAAAATGACTATTGGTTTAAATAAAAAATCAAGTAAAATATTCCCTCTGTTGTTCTGCACTCAAAGACAATAACAACTAGTCCCGATACTATGTTCGCCCATCTGTAAGTGACAAAAACGTATTTTTATATGAAAATAAATTTTGGAAAAGTTATCAGTAGTGGGTCCCACCTGTCAGTGGCATAAAAAATAGTTGTTAGATTAATAATAGTTACAAATAGCAGTTGGAGTTTATTTTTTAATGATTTTTGCCCCAAAAATTAGTAAAAAATTAGCAAAAATAGCAAAAAATTACAATTTTTTCCCAACTCCCTCCTCAATAAATACCATGTTGTTTTTCCATTTTCACACAACAATCTTCATCCATCTAGTTCCAGAATCATTCCGAAATTTCTGCAAATTTTTTTTAAAATCTCATAGGGATTCTAATCCACCTATTGATTTCGTAAATTGGTTGGATTCTTCCCAATCTCTTGATGAAAATACCAAAAATCCTAACAACTAACAACAAATCAATTTTTCGCAACTACCATATCCCTAAACTACCACCAAATTATCCTCCATATCCACTACACGACCACACATTTCCGCAACCTCTCCAATATGAGCAAAATTTTCATTTTGTGAGTATGCCACTGAAATATTCGTAGTTCTCTCCACCACAGCAACATTCTACATCGGCGTCCGACAACGACACTCCAAATTATGCTCCAACAGCAATATCAACGTACTCAACCAATCGCTCTTGTTCACTGATGTGTTGAAAGAACAAGTTTCTCAAGTTCACTATACTATCATTGGCCAATAGTAAAATATGGGGTATTATCTTGTCGATAGTATATACTCAGAGGTGAAGACAATACCGCTTCCACAGATAGTAAAAGACAGGTTGTTTGCACAGTACCAAGAAAGAGCAAGGAAAGATGTTGAATAAGCTTTTGGAGTTCTACAGTCTCAGTTTGCCATCGTGTATAGTGTGGTACGATTTTGGCGACAGTCAACTCTCGTTAACATCATGTGAGCATATATCATTTTGCACAACATGATCATAAAGAATGAGCGCGACTATGATGCTGACAACTATAGTTACAATGATCATTTAGATATATTCACCATAGTACCGCCTGTGATCCACAGTGGGCCTACGCCTTTAGTCACGTATGTACTTGCAAGAAACGCTGTCATACGTGTTCAGCCTACACACGCAAAGGACTTGATCGAGCACATTTGGCAACATTTTAGAGGAGAACACAGTGACGAATAGTATCTTATTGTATTTCTTAGTTTGTCAAAATTATGTTGTTGTTATCTTTCAATATTCGAATGTAGTGGCTTTTTTGCAAATTTAATTTTAGTTTAGTTCACAACGATGTCATGTACCACTATTTGAATTTTATGATATATTATTTTCTGTTAAGTGTAATTTTTAAATTAAATTTCATTATTGATTATTTGTGTCGAAAATGTCAAATTTAATTCCAAAATAATATTAACATGTTGTTAATAGTAAACTTAATGAATTAATACAAATTCATCAAATATATAATTATCAACTTGTATAGAGTCAAGCAAAGAACAAATTATTAGAATAGTTGGCTCTTGCTTGACTTTAAAGAGTATGGGACTTGCGCAAAGAGCCAAGTAAGTGGCTTGGCTCTTGTTTAATTCTCTAAAATTTTTTTCGCACGTGTGGTAGATAATATTCTCTTTAATAATTAAGAAAAAAACCAAATCTGTTAGAGACAGCCTAACAAACCGTAAAGGTGGAGTCCAATCCGGCGACCAGCATTAAAAGAAAAAAAATTTCACGTGCGGGAGAGGAGAGAGAGCGCCTGGTGAGGAAGTGGATGCTCGGGATTTTTTATTTTTTTTTGTCTCGATTTTCGTGTGATCAAATTGTATATAATTTTTGTTTCTTGATTTATACATTAATCTAATTCAAATTAGATCTTGATTGTATTGAGAAATATATCTTTGAATTATCTTTATATAAAGACCAAACATTACCTATATTTGATTTTAGAATTAAAAGTTATTTATGTTTTACTAAAATCACTTAAATTTTAATAAATATTTAATTTACTCATGGGCCCGCACGAGGAATCTCTCTAGACGCCCGTGGTGTTTCGTACACGGCACAAAATATGCTGAGAATATTTTTTTAGAGCACTAAGACAGATACTCTGACATTGAATTTAGACCAACAACTCAAGAAATGTTTCAAGAAACCACGTGCATGCAAATTATTCATAAGCGTCACTGCGCCAGTGTTACATTTGCCTCCACGTTTCTGACCAAGGACACCAACATTTAGTTACCTGACTCGTCTTGCCAATATTTACTTGTTCCCTTTTTATATATCTATTAAGTATTATTACCTCTATAATCATAATCTATATTAAATATTTTGACTCATATCTATAGAATAGATTTGTGCAAAATACAAAACCCAGTTTCATTCTAGTCCGGTGGACTTTGCACAACTGCACTCTACCCAAACTCGATTTAATAGACATTCAACTGGATCAATCCGATATATTTTACCCTATAAAATACATTTAGACCAAAATAGGATAAGTCAAGGCCTGATCGGACCTGACTTTCGATTTCAAAGTTTGGTCCGTCTTTATTGGCATGAGACATGGGTTCGAACGGACCCATTTTGCTTAAGTCTACAATAAATAGGAGTGCAATAAAAACACATTGGAGGATGAGGCGAGACAAGTCAGGTTCATTGAACTAAAACATGCATCTGCTCTACTTTTCCAAAAACTCTCCGTAATTCAAACACGTTGTTACTTTAAAGCTCAAAAATCAGAATACTTCCGAGCGTTGCCATGTGTACGACTAATTTTTTTTAAGAAAAAATTATTTTTATATTATTGAATTTTTGTGTCTAATATAATATATTATTGAAATTTCTCTACTTATTATATATCACTAATTTTTTAAAATATGATATTATATGTTATTTTTGACTGATCATCTTGAAAAATAGCTAAAATACTCATATTAATTGAGACACAATCATGATTTTAAATAAATAAAAAGATTAGATGCAAAATTTTCAATTTTTGAAAAATTTAATACAAAATTTAAAAATTTTCAAAAACTACAAATTTTGCATTCTAGTCTTTCTATTTATTTAAAATCATAATTAGATCTTAATTAACAGGAGTATTTTAGTCATTTTTTTAGTTGATTGGAAAATAGCATATAATATTAGACTTTATTAGTAGCATATAGTTAAGAGATAAAATTTCAATGATATACCATATTAGACAACAAAATTCAGTGGTGTAAAATTAATTTTCAATATTTTTTAAGGAACAACCTTTGATAGTCTAGCTTGAACACGAGGGAGGATTTAGATTTTAGACGGCACATTTGTCCAATTAATAATGGGAAAATTTTCATCCAATGATAAGTTCTTTTATGCAAGAATTTTTACATGCGTCTAGTAAGACCAAAGTGGCTTGGAAGCACTTCTTTTGGGTGAAATTTTTGTCAAGGGGAAAGGGGCAGTGAGTTAGTGACCCATGAATCTCTAAGCCATTGCCTCTTGCATGGATTTTCTACTGCAAAATTCATAGGAATATTTGAAAACTTAATTGGTGAAACAAACAAAACATGAATCTTAGTCTTGCATGGTAACAAGATATTCCACTATTCAAACTTATGCCAATATTTTTCCAACTCAAACAAAAGAATACTCCCCCCCACACACATATCATATGACACGAGAAGTACATGAAATTCATGCCATATGAGTTCATCGAAATATGCTACTACTTCGGGTCCAAAGCACACATTATTATTCTAGATAAAATGACATAGACCACAACAACAGCAGCTGCAAATAATTCTTATGCTTGCCCTTGACTTTTTAATATGGTTTAAAAAATACATTTCTAGCCATCAGCATTTCATAGGAGTACTTCGGAATAAAAAAAAGCTACGTAGAAAGTGTAAAATGAAGAGTATTTACAAATAAAAACTTCTTTTTCTCTAAAATGATAAGTATTTTGGATGAGAAACAGCATTGCTTATCTTTTCTCTTATGTTGTTTATTGGTAGGTGAAGTAAGAAAGTAGAAGATGGCCAACATAGAGTTGGCCATATTAAGCGAAAAGCATCCACTTGACAATTTGGCAATATAGTGAGAGTAGTACTAAACCTTGGGAGATTCTTTTTGCTTCCGGTAGATTCTGCTTTGGCTTAAACCAAAAAAGTCTCCAAAAGCATAAGAAGAAATGGCTTCTAAGCAACTAGAAATGCAGTTAAGCCAAAACCTAAGAAGCTTAACTTGTTGGATCTTGCAGTTGCATCAGGGAATATTCCTGTACCATAGCTGGTTGATAGTGTGTTAACTTTAGAGTATGTTTGGTCCAGTTTATCAGGATTTCAATTTTTCACATAAGTTAAAATTAGATCAAATAAAAACTTAAATTTCAGACTTATCATTTAAGATGAAGTTTCTTCGAAACTAGAAACTCTAAATAAGTTTTATGTTCTCTCCACCGACTTATTAGGACCATAAATTTAAGATAAATTAGATGAAATAAGTCCTTAGTACGGTGTTGTGCTACAATGTTCTAGCTTCTTACCTGGTTCTTTCATTAAAAAAACCAAAAGGTGAATATATCTTCTTACAATAGTTATAAAAGATATTTATTACTGTTATATAAATAATTATCAAATTTTCACATCAAAAAATGACATGTCAAATGGAGTTTTTTTAGCACATCATTAAATCAATGGCATCTAGGTAAATTGCTTACTCTTGCTGTGACTAATAGTTGGTCGCAAGGCCAAATGTAGCCTCGGAGTACATAGTGACATGGTAGGACTAGTTTGGTCGATCCAGCAGGATACAAACAAGATAGAACGCATTCAGATGTAACAACACATGTAGTTCATGGAAATATGGGTACCGAGATTTCTGATTGGCCAGACCTATTTGTAAAGAACAATTTGTCAAAACTTCTGGTGACTTTAAGGAACTATAGAGCTGAAATTATCACTAGTTGCCTGAAAAATCAAAGAATTTAGCTCCATGGAAGGTACATGAGCAGACCTATGTATCTTCCAAGAACAAATATAGTGCATTGGAACTGAAACATCGGTCAAAGGACAGTGACTTAGGTTTGACTCGATGAAAGGGAGGCAAAACAGCAATTTTTTTCTTCCTAAGAGGTACACAATTGGAGTTAGCTCTGTCCAAAAAATATCTGAGCCCGATTCACCCCGGGGTGAATCGATCTTATGACTTCTTGTAGAATAACAAGCAGTGCTAACTACTTAAGTTTGTCTCTTATCTCTTTTTTTTTTAATAGAGGAATTGGGGTGCTTGTCTTTTAAGCAGAATTCAATATGAATGTTTTTTATTTTTTGAGAAAACAGGATTTGAAAAGAATGAGTGAATGACTTGACACATGATAGGAAAAAAAACGTAATAGATGATAATTTTCTCAGTAACATCATCCAATCCTAAATTGAATATTCCTCTTGAAATATGAAAACATAATCGAAGTTTCCAACTCAAAATATACAACTTTGAACACACCTAACTCTTAGTATTCATGACAAATGACCAATATTTTACACCAAATTCAGATGTCAATCTAAAAGATTGCAACACAATAGGCAAAGCCTATAAACCCAGAGATTAGCCTGACCCAATTTCTTTTGCCATTCTAATAGTGCATTCCCACAGCTGTGATTCCATCTCACAGAACAATAAAGAACTGAAATCTCTTATACAAGCAGCAGATACAAATTAATGATGGATTTCCTCTTGCTTGACACACACAAACACACACAAAGAAGAAAACGAACAAGCAAAATTGATCCATTAGCCCTTCAGGCTTCAGACCTCCTAATGTTAAACTGTTACGAAGTACTATTATTCTCTCATTGATGGTGGCATGTATCTAGTGGCATTCTCCCGATAGTATTCTATCTGTTTCTTCATCAGGCTCAAGACCATCTTTCTTCATACGATTGAGCAAGTCCGATACAGGCTTTCCCGCAAGGAGATACATCTTTAGTAAACAATTGTAAACATCCCTCGTCAGAGGAACCAACCTCTGTAATAGGCTTGCCATCTCCTCAGCGGCTTCTACGTCCTTCAGCCCCATGAAATGATCCAAGCTCATAAGCACATTACTCAGTTCAGGTTTCCATCCTGCAGTTGCGGAAGCAAGAGCCTTCTTTGTCATATCCACGGCCTTGGAGACCTGACCATCCTTGAAGTAGCCACCAGCCAACTTATACCAAGTATTAGCGTAAGGTGTTCTCCCTTTCTCGATGGCTTCATTGACAAGAGCTTCTGCCTTCTCCATAAGACCTTCCATGCAGTAAGCGCCAACTAGTAAGTTGGCTATCCGGAAATCATAGAGATGACACCTATTTCCCCACTCCTTGAAGACTTCCTCAGCTCCATTGATGTCGTTCTTCTTAAGTAGCATGGATATCCTGCACATATACATTGAGTTGCATGCTGGGAATTTAGACTTGTAGACATTCCAAACACGTTCCACCTCACTCTTGATCCCCATTTCAGCATACCTGGACATCAGGAACCCATATGCAACTCGACCATTCTTCACATTGATCAGCTTTTCAGATTTCTTAAGAGCTTGCAAGGCTTTGTCTTGTAACCCAGCTTTCATGAAACCCTCGGCAGCCACTGCATACATATGCCAATTAGCCAGGTGCTTACACCGATCAGCCTTCTCAAGAACCTCCTCAGTCCCATTCATATCTCCCTCAGCCATATAGGCCGCCAACAGAGCGTCAAGACTGAAAATGTCAGGCTCAATACCCTTTTCTTCCATAGCTCTGAAAGCATCATGCACCCTGCCAACCTGCCCTGTCTCCAGATAAAGCTTCATCATCACATTGTACACATAAGAGCTCAGCATCCCCATTTCCTCCATCTTGTTGAAAAGATCCTCCGCCTTGTCGACAGACCTCGCATGGACATAGCAGCTGAGGAGTGAACCATAGCACTGCCGAAGCCTCAGCTTCTTCGACACGTTGTTGAAATAGTCCACGGCGCTGTCAAGGCCGTGGACCTTGTTGATCAGCTCCAACCGATACGCGACGTCGCCAGGCGACAGGTTGAAGTGCCTCCGATCGGTCATCCACATCGACACCTGCAAGATTCCAAGAACTGAGCAAGAACAACATCACACACACACAAATATGGGTAAAGAAATGGAAATGGAGGTGGTGGGAGAACCTCGAGGGCGTGGGCGAAGCGGCGGAAGCGGGCCATCTGCTTGACGATGAACTGGAGCTCGTGCTTCTGGACGGGGCGGCCGTCGCGGGCCCACTGGTCCAGGACGGGGGCCAGCGGCAGCCGCGGGTTGGCGACGGCCAAGACGCGGCGGTACAGCGAGTCGGCCTGCGGGGGCGACGGGGAGGGGGAGGCGGCCGTGGAGAGGCAGCGGAGGAGGCCTTGGGGTGGGAGGAGACGGCGCATGATGGTGGCCTCGCCACGCCGACGGCGGCGCTCCAATGGATGGATGGTTGATGCGCTAAACCCTACTTGAGTGGGTTTGGGCTTCCCTTTCGCTGCTTTGGCCGCCACACAACAATCATGTGGCAGGTGACATACTCCATATCGACGTTCCATGTTCAGAATATTGATTATTTTAAGAGTCATGTTTTGTTAGTGAAGGATTATTATTTTTAAATCTACTGTGTGTGAAGTTTTTATTTTAGTTCCACAATCTAATTTTTTATTAGTTTGTAAGACATGTAAAAAAATAGGTGCACTTATTAATATATGTTAGATGAGAATCATATGAAAAGTATGAGTAAAACTAACATTATATTATTAACGAATTTAGAAATTAACAAATTTAAAATTTATAGACTTTAACTCCAACATAACAAGTGTTCCAGAATTATACAAAAACCAGAGAGAAGAGTCACAACACAATATAAGAAGACTGTATATGCAACTAGTTCTGAATAAGATTTGTTAATTGAAACCATCAAAATATGCTAATCAATCATCAAACCATGACAAAATGCTATCAATGTCATCAAGATCACCAATGTAGGGCAGGTCCATATCCATGATCCCAAGAGGGAGAGGAGACATGGGGAAGCACAGGTCCATGTCCATGATCCCAAGAGGGAGAGGAGACATGTGGATGCAATTGTGCTCCAGCTCACCAACTTGATCATGATCAGGTAATGTCTTCTCCATTGCATTAGGAGGTTTCTGATGAACCTCCACCGGCCCAGCACTCACCGGAGTTGCTGCAACTGATATTTCTGGCGGCGAGCCGGCCAAGACGGTGGTGGCGGCCGCCTCCGCGCCGTGACTTGACCCTGACTCTGTGCACTCATAGTAGGCAAGCAAGGGGAGGCTTGGTGTGGTGGTGTCTGATGAAGTGCTGATGGCAGGACCTTTCTTTGCGGAACTTCCGCGGAGTGCGGCGTTTTTTGCAACGGGGAACCTCTTCCTGAGCGTGCTGTTCCAGTAGTTCTTCACGGCGAGGTCCGTTCTTCCGGGTAGCTGAGCAGCAATGATGGACCAGCTGTTTGATGATCATGGCAGATGAAAAAGTTTTCAGTATGTTACTGCTGAAACAGGCAACAAATGTTTGATGTGGTGCATCAGCAATGACATGTCTGTAAAATCCTAATAATCTCAGTTGGAACTTCTTGTGTCAATGTAAACTTGTGCTGGAATAATCATATAGGAATATGATAGCTTTTAAACATGAAATGTATTATGCTGAAGGGCATCAAGTGGTTAGCAGTGTGATCAAGAGTATAATAAAACAGACTTTTCTTTAGATATTCAGAATAACTTGAAACATCAACCTAAAACTGAGCAATCAATATGTTTTTGTCTAATGATTGTGTCAAACAAGAAGGCTGATTATTCGATTTTGATGAACTTTGGTTCAATTAAAGATGATCTAGTTACTGAACTTCCATTGCAATATTGCGATTGACTAGCATGTAAAGATTATACAAGAGAAATTACAGGAAGCAACTGAGTTATAAGGTGATCGATATCTACTAATCAACAATGCCAAGTATTTAGAACATCAGAATGCAAGGTTCCCATGTTTACTCTCGATTTAACTTCTGATCAAAGATGGCAAGAAATTGAGTTCATGTGATTTACCAGCTTCCCATGTTTCTGTACATCTCGCAGATGATCCGGTCTTCTGTCGAGGTGAAGTTGCCGTGCTTCAGTCCAGGCCGGAGGTAGTTCAGCCACCTCGAACGGCAACTCCTCCCGCATCGCCGCAACCCTAATTTCGACAAAGAAAACTTTCAGAAGCAATGCAATGCAGTGTGTATAGCCAGTCTTTTGTCAGTGAACACAGTGCTGCTGTTCTAACTTCATACATGTGTTCCGGAAGTTCTTAACAACACGGAAGTTATATAACAGAAACATCTTAAGTAAGATTAACATATAAAGAAATGATCAAAAGGTGGCTACAAAATAAAGAAAAAAAGAACAAACCTATGGTATTGGATAATGCTTGCCAACCACGGTTTATGCCATAGTTCTCAATATGGTTTTTGAGCAAGTGATCTTCTTGCTTAGACCATTTACCCTTCTTCATTGGTTTCACTTTTACTACTACCCAAACATAAAAACTTCGTTTGTTTATTACACAAGACTTTAGCTTCTTGTCTTCACTAATGGCAAGAACAATTTAGATGGAAAAATGTAAGCTTGCTTGGTCCATATTTATAATGCAGAGAAATACCTAATGCATGATCATGATGGTGATTTGCCTAATTTACCATGCAGTAATATCTTTGTTTCTTGTCGTTTTATCGGTTTGTCTCATTGTTACAAGCCAAAGATTCCTCTACAATGATGTAATATTAGTGGTAAAAGGAGGTAAAAAAAAAGGAAAAGAAAAATGTCATTTCAGTTGGTGAGTATGACTCAAAGTAAAAAAAAGAAAATTTTCAAACAGAGCCAGTAACGTGCAAGGCAAAAGAAATGTAAATTACGAAATACTACTATTTTTTTTTCAAAATTACAATCTAAGTCGACAAGCTCGGGAACCGGAGTTGTGCCACACACATAGGTCTTCTCCAGAAACTCTGGTTAAACAAAAAGGAAATTATGGGAAACATGGCACATGCGTCAGAAAACTTAGAATTTACGTTTTCAGTTTAGCTATTAAGTGTCTTATTTTACACTTAATTTTGTTAACAATTCATCAATTCTTAGAGTTTTACCACAATAAGACCATGACATGTTCACGTGCCACCTCATGGTGTTAAAGAGGTGCATATGTGACATTAACATATCAATAAATGAAAAGCTTAAATAGTATTAGAGCACGGACGGCACGTAACCCTAATATAATAAATATCATCAAAATTGGCAATTTCTACAGTCACAGTGAATCAAAACATTTCACAAAAATATGTGTATATATTGATCACTTTTTTATAAAAAAAGTGGGGTTTTGTCGGGTGACAAGTGTAATTTCATAAAAAATAAAAGAAAGAAAAGAACTTTCCTAAGATAACAAAATAAAAAAGAAAAGAAAAAGGCTATAACCTACAAAAAGAAAAATCACAATCACTTAAAAAAGGGAAGTACTTTCCAAAGGATTCCCTTTTGAACTTCAAAGGGAAAGCCAAAAAAGAACGAACTGCTCATGGACCTGGAGTTCGAAGGATCAAACAACATAACAATTGAGGCACCATGTTAATCGGACAAAAATGTGGCTAGATGAATGGTTAATTTTTTAACATGATAATTTGCCAAATATAGCGGAACTAGATTGATAAATTCCATCAAAGTCCTCAATCTCAAATGTGTACAACCGTCTCATCAAAACATTCAATTTTAATTTTAACTTGACAAATATTAAACTTGTATAATTACACCATCTAGGCCTGCTCGTATTCTTACTTGGGTAAAGCGGTTCTTAGGTTTCAATTGGATCAATCAATTCTGCGATAAACCTTATCATCGGCATTCTGCACATGTGGCCTTTCAAATCAAACTTTTGATCGTAAAAGCATTTAAAGAGATGTTGTAAGTCCTGGTTTGATTGTAGCCAAAACTAAAGAATCATGTTTGCAAAATTGAACATGAGCCCCTCAATTGAACTGTTGGTACGAGGAGAGCCTTGTTCTTTTTGGTCAGATTATTACCCTTCGCTCTGCATTTTGAAAGATATTTGCGTGTCTTTTTTTCTTTATTTTGACCATTCCATAAAAAATCGGCACTTCAAATTTTAGATAACACAATGATAGTGTTATCTTATTTACACACTAATATATTAAATTTCATGTATTAATCAATACATTCGTTTAGATTGTTAAAAAAATATTCAATGCATTTAGACTTCAACATAGTAAAAAATAGAGATGTACAATTTAAATATTAACATACAAGTCTTTAACTACTTCTTTTTTCTGTGAGATTTAGCTCTATATTACTGTAAAAGTTGCGATTTAGTATAACGCCACTGAATATCTCAATGAAATGTATGTTTAGATCTGTATCTATTTTCATTACTAGTGATATTTTTGTTAATTTGACACTTTTATAATAGAACTAACTTTTTTTTTTTTTCTAGGAGGCAAAGTTTAACCACTACAGGACAAGTGAGATAAGTAGAATGTGCAGTTCAGGAAGCTTTCTTCGATATCACTTCACTATGCGTTTCGTGTCTTTGCAAAGATTTTCGTAAGACAGACAATTACAACTATATGCAGAAACACATACAAATTTAAAAGGCACAACAGTTCTTGAACTATCAAGAAATCTACTCTACAGTGGGCATAAAAAAAAATCTGAAATTTACTTTTCCCCTTAGACAAATTCATGTCTTCTTAGGCTGTTGTTATTGGCAATAGTTGAATCATCGAATGCTATTGCTCGCAAAATTCAGACAGGAAAGAAGGGTATTCACCTAAATGTTGAGCACCATATGCTGTGGATAAATCTCTGTTAGCCCCTACTCTCCAGCATCATCTCCAGCTTCATGTGCTAAAGACCAGACCTTGATTTCAAGAAAGAAGACAGATTCTGAATTTTCAACGCATGCAAACTTGAACAATTCCACCATTCTTCGTGATCTGATGATTGGCATGCAATAGATTTATGTGTCTATAACTTGGTGGGCATTTGCCCTCAAACTTTAGGTAACTAGTGCAAAACAAAGAATATTCCACACCCTTTTCACGCAGACTTTGAAGGTAACAAGTGAAAATGACGAGTATTCCATTCCCCTTTTATGCCGAACTTTCAGATGGTTGAAGTGCAGCAGGATTTCATCCATGTGTTGTTCTCGTTGATGATGCAAAAGAACTCCATCAGTTATGCCACCAGCTGTCATAGTCCAAACAAAATAATTCCGAATTCCTGTTAAATTGGCAGTGATTTTAAATATTTTACTCTCAAAATGATATAAC
Source organism: Pharus latifolius (assembly GCA_019359835.1). NCBI lineage: Eukaryota > Viridiplantae > Streptophyta > Magnoliopsida > Poales > Poaceae > Pharus > Pharus latifolius. Next base: position 66,623,727 of record CM033328.1, on the reverse strand, counting down.
CCCTGCAAATTGAGCAAATGACAAAACTGCACAAGTTAATTTAAGCCAATTGCATTTTGCTGGAAACATTGACAACAATGTCCCTAGAAATTTTACATTCAAGCGAATAGTTCCAGAACCAAAGTTATTGAGTGAATCCAACAAAACCAATGTTTGCACAATATTCTCAAGTCTAGTAGAAAACACCAACGACAGCTGAGTGTTGGACAATGGCCAAATGTCCGGCATGGCAAGGAAGAAAAAAGAGAATGACTACATAGTTAACAAATATTTGACAAAATAGATAAAATTAAGCAAAGGTTGAAGCAAAACTCCAAAAATATTATAAATGTGAGTTTAATTGTCTAGCTGTTGTTTTGAATGAGAAGTTCAATTATATTCTTCATTTAGGAATACTTTTACTTCAACATTCAGAGATAGGCCTAATCAAGTGTCGGATGAGGGGATGTCCCACACAACATGTGAGGGTGAGTATGAAGTTCCATGTAACACTCCCAAAACCAAGCAAAATTCAATGACTGATTTGATCAAGAGAACATTCACTTCCTGTAACCAAAGTTCAAATCAATTCAAAAATTTAAACAACCAATGCAATTTAACAGGAATTCGGAATTGTTTTGTTTGGACTATGGCAGCTGGTGGCATAACTGATGGAGCTCTTTTGCATCATCAACGAGGACAACACATGGATGAAATCCTGCTGCACTTCATGTGCTAAAGACCAGACCTTGATTTCAAGAAAGAAGGCAGATTCTGAATTCTCAATGCACGCAAACTTGAACAATTCCACCATTCTTCGTGATCTGATGACTGGCGTGCAATAGATTTATGTGTCTATAACCTGGTTGGCATTTGCCCTCAAACTTTAGGTAACTAGTGCAAAACAAGGAATATTCCACACCCTTTTCACGCAGACTTTGAAGGTAACAAGTGAAAGCGACGAATATTCCATTCCCTTTTTATGCCGAACTTTCAGATGGTTGAAGTGCAATAGGATTTCATCCATGTGTTGTTGTCGTTGATGATGCAAAAGAACTCCATCAGTTATGCCACTAGCTACCATAGTCCAAACAAAACAATTCTGAATTCTTGTTAAATTTGCAGTGATTTTAAATATTTTACTCTCAAAATGATATAACCCCTGCAAATTGAGCAAATGACAAAACTGCACAAGTTAATTTAAGCCAATTACATTTTGCTGGAAACATTGACAACAATGTCCCTAGAAATTTTACATTCAAGCAAATAGTTCCAGAACCAAAGTTATTGAGTGAATCCAGCAAAACCAATGTTTGCACAATATTCTCAAGTCTAGCAGAGAACACCAACGACAACTGAGTGTTGGACAATGGCCAAATGTCTGGCCTGGCAAGGAAGAAAAAAGAGAATGACTACATAGTTAACAAATATTTGACAAAATAGATAAAATTAAGCAAAGGTTGAAGCAAAACTCCAAAATATTATAAATGTGAGTTTAATTGTCTAGCTGTTGTTTTGAATGAGAAGTTCAATTATATTCTTCATTTAGGAATACTTTTACTTCAACATTCAGAGATAGGCCTAATCAAGTGTCGGATGAGGGGATGTCCCACACAACATGTGAGTGTGAGTATGAAGTTCCATGTAACACTCCCAAAACCAAGCAAAATTCAATGACCGATTTGATCAAGAGAACATTCACTTCCTGTAACCAAAGTTCAAATCAATTCAAAAATTTAAACAACCAATGCACCCCTTTTGGGTATATATGACAAAATGTCTGAATTCCAAAATGTATACAGCCAAAGCCAAACAGACAAAAGCAGAAAAAAGAGAAAAAAAAAAGAGGAAGCAATATTATAAGGCTTTGGTTATCCCAGAAAGGGTTCTGAAAACTGGCAAAAACCAGATGATTACCGCTGGTTACCTGTCAAGGCTGGTGTTACTGTTTTACTCATGGAATATATATATATAAGGTTTAGGAAAAACAAATGCTAGAACAAAAAAAAATCAAGCTGGCTAGAGAACTATTAGAAACCAGCTGACAATTGACTAGTTTCCGGCAAACAAGGGGGCCAGTTTTTGTCCAGTTCTAGTTTTCCATGTAGGATCAAGGATGCCGACTAGAGGGGGAGTGAATAGGAGGCTTTTAAAATTTCTTTTCAATTAAGCAATTTTAAAGAATAATTGAGAGACCTGAAACAATGAGGCTTAAAAGGAATTTAATCAACTAGTTGCATTCAATCAAATGAACTATTCAATAAGACATGCAACAATGGTAAATATAGAAATTGTGTCAAGATGAATGTAAAGCAAATATAAAATACGCAATTTGACACAATATTTTTACCGAGGTCTCGGAGACTCGCCCGGTTTCCCCTACTCCTCATTGAAACGCTCACTCAGAGCCTCGCTTCTATATCCACGAAGGATATCTCACTAGGGTTGTTCCTTCTCCACACCGGATAGGCGAGCACCACACCTTTCACAATCTTTTGCCGGCCTCTCCGACAAACTTCAATTGGAGAGATCTCGGCTCTCTTCCGGCACCGTCTAGGCGAAGGCGATCGCCAAGAGTAACAAGCCGGATGCACTTTCACTTGAATCAACCACGTGCTAGAAGCTCAATGATGTAAATGATATGCTCAACACTCTAGCACTAGCAATCTAATGGAGATGAAGTGCACTAAACACTCACACAATCTCCATCAAGCTCTCTCTCAAATCTACTCAAGATTTGGGCTCAATTCTAGCCTCTAAATGCAATAACTCAAATGCAAATCAATTGGCTAGGTTTTCAGCTGAAGAATGAAGTCTTTGAGTACCCAAAAATGAAGCCAAACACGAAGTATTTATAGCCTCAACGAAAAACTAGCCGTTTGCAAGAAACCGGGCCAAAAGTTGTACAGGCCAGACATTGTCCGGTCACTTCAGACACTGTCCGGCCAGTACAAAAATTTCAGCCGTTGCAAACGTGTCAGTGACCGTTGGGCGAAATTTGTGAAGGCCGGACGAATACCATTTGTCCGGACAAAACGTCCGGACAAATGGATATGTCTCTGTTAACTCTCGGCTCAAAAAAAAACTTGTACAGGCCGGACATTGTCCGGTTACTTCAGACACTGTCCGGCCACTTCGGACAAATAGCTCCGGACAGATGCATTTGTCCGTTTCATTTTTCGGCTCAAAAAATTTGTACTGGCCGGACATTGTCCGGTCACTTCAGACACTGTCCGGCCACTTCGGACAAATAGCTCCGGACGGATGCATTTGTCCGGCCACTGCATACTGACAGTAAAACAAGCATAACTTTTGATCCAGAGATCCGATTGAGGTGATTTTTAGCTTGTTAGAAAGATAACTCAGAGCTCTACAATTTTGTCAACAGGAGAAAGACCTAGAAAGGTCTAGAAACTTCTAGAAAATTCAGAAACTTTTCTACTGTCAAAATGTTCAATCCAAAAATCATCTCAAATGCAATTTTAGAGTATTTGCACATACGGATTTGCCGTTTTCTCGCGGATGTGATTTGTGTCACTTAGCAACGACCACGACCACACAGGTCTTGACATCCGATCGAAAACAGGTGGTCGATAGGGTTTGGTCGAGCGTACGCAAGCGAGTCGAAGACTGGTACGATCAGTCCGAACTCCTACGACCACGTCCAAACCCTAAACAGAAAGCCGCCAAACAAGCGATACGACCACGACCACGTATCAACACTGATACGATCAGAATATGCAAATACTACCACGACCAGCTCTAGACAAATAAACTAATTTAAACAGCTGGAGATCACGACTAAGTGCAGTTTTCAAAACATTTAATCTAATGCACATGAACTGCACTTAGACTCACTAGTAATGCAAGACACTAGTGCAAGATGATATAATTGCATCTGAGCTTCCGCACTAGATAGATTCAAGCTACTAGTTTTCGACCCCTCTTAATAGTACGATCAACCTAGTAAAAACAAACCTATCAACCCGGTCTGTCTCCAAACACCGAGACCGGTAAAATTCTAAGAAAACAATCCTTAATCTTGGATTTTACCTTAGGTGAAGTTCGACCTCGTGAAGTTCGACCGCTCGATGCTTGTCCTTGCAAGGCTCGACCTCGCTAAGCTTGACCTCGCGAAGCTCGACCGCTTGACACTTGTCCTCGCAAAGCTCGACCTCACTCGAGATGTATCATATCGACTTCATCCTCTTCATACCCTTGCTCGCTTTTATCCTGCAACCATTCTGAGACTAGAACATATACACTCAATGCGCAAACGTTAGTCTCATTTGCAGTTCGTCATTAATCACCACTAGATAAATCACTCCACACAGGAGTTCACTCAACAATTTTTTTCTTCGGTGAAATGACAAAACCAATTTCAATGAACAACCAATGAGTAATGGATGAATCTCACAATCATATAGATCCATATATGATACAAGAAATGCGCACACGATCCATACTACTCAAGTTATGATATCAATCAATATGGATGACTAATATCATGAGCTCTCTCTCAATCATACATAGAGATATCAAATCCAAAACACGGAATCATCAACCTTTTGCACAAACATGGATAACTAATCATCCTGAGCTCTCCCTCAACATGTGCATCGATACTAAATCCACAACTGGAGTCATCAACCTCAAGATTTAACATATAACATCTTGATCAATCAATTAGCACAAGCTTGATGCAACCACCGATCTCATCCTCTACATATGCATCAATATCAAACCCGCAATCGAGGAAAACATCCAATTCATGGTTTACCGATAATCAATTCAATATACTTGTGCTAAATTAGGATTTATCTAAATTGTCATTTAATCATCAAATCTGATATCTTTAGATTAACTTTAATCATCATGAATTTATCCAAAACGTCATTAATCAACAAAACCTAGATACTAAGATCTACCTAGATCCAACATTCCAAACCCCCCAGATGCATCATGAGGAAACATGACAAGAATTTGATATGCTTTTTGAGAACAGTAATATTTATCTAACCTTTCACAACAAAGTAATAATCTTTGGAAGCGCAGCCAACGTTGTAACACACCTCAGTTAGGCCTTCAACCCATTGGAGGATCACAATTATTACACTCCTATTAGACACACACAAAAAAAAGTTCAGACACAAAATAGTCATGCTCTGCAATTCGAACACAACAATATCATAAAAATTTATGTCAATGCTCAAAAAGGAGAGGAGAATCACTGCCAATTTAACAGGAATTCGGAATTGTTTTGTTTGGACTATGGCAGCTGGTGGCATAACTGATGGAGTTCTTTTGCATCATCAATGAGAACAACACATGGATGAAATCCTGCTGCACTTCAACCATCTGAAAGTTTGGCATAAAAAGGGAATGAAATACTCGTCGTTTTCACTTGTTACCTTCAAAGTCTGCGTGAAAAGGGTGTGGAATATTCCTTTTTTTACTAGTTACCTAAAGTTTGAGGGCAAATGCCAACCAGGTTATAGACACATAAATCTATTGCACGCCAGTCATCAGATCACGAAGAATGGTGGAATTGTTCAAGTTTGTGTGCATTGAGAATTCAGAATCTGCCTTCTTTCTTGAAATCAAGGTCTGGTCTTTAGCACATGAAGTGCAGCAGGATTTCATCCATGTGTTGTCCTCGTTGATGATGCAAAAGAGCTCCATCAGTTATGCCACCAGCTGCCATAGTCCAAACAAAACAATTCCGAATTCCTGTTAAATTGCATTGGTTGTTTAAATTTTTGAATTGATTTGAACTTTGGTTACAGGAAGTGAATGTTCTCTTGATCAAATCAATCATCGAATTTTGCTTGGTTTTGGGAGTGTTACATGGAACTTCATACTCACCCTCACATGTTGTGTGGGACATCCCCTCATCCGACACTTGATTAGGCCTATCTCTGAATGTTGAAGTAAAGTATTCCTAAATGAAGAATATAATTGAACTTCTCATTCAAAACAACAGCTAGACAATTAAACTCACATTTATAATATTTTTGGCGTTTTGCTTCAACCTTTGCTTAATTTTCTCTATTTTGTCAAATATTTGTTAACTATGTAGTCATTCTCTTTTTTCTTCCTTGCCATGCCGGACATTTGGCCATTGTCCAACACTCAGCTGTCGTTGGTGTTCTCTACTAGACTTGAGAATATTGTGCAAACATTGGTTTTGTTGGATTCACTCAATAACTTTGGTTCTGGAACTATTCGCTTGAATGTAAAATTTCTAGGGACATTGTTGTCAATGTTTCCAGCAAAATGCAATTGGCTTAAATTAACTTGTGTAGTTTTGTCATTTGCTCAATTTGCAGGGGTTAACAGACTTCTTTTTATGAAAAGGCAATGTACATTGCAGATAAAATGGCATTACATGAGGCAATAACTCAGGATATTCATGAGAAAATGACATCTGACCTTTATGCACAAAGCACCACTCTTCTCCACTGAAAGAACATATCGTCAGCACCTTCCAAAATCACTTCTTCTATGGGGTTTTTTTTTATCATTAAGCAAGAGCAGCATATGCTCTTGCATCTGCTCATTGATGGGCTATGCGGGTGGAAATTAATATCGCCAAAAGGAAATGAACCTTTGCAACTGTGGCATATCATCAATTGCACAAATAAATTCAAACAAATGCAACTTTACAGAAGGGAGTAAGAAAGATGTCTGCAAGAATTAATATTCAAGAAAATAGCCTGAGATGCAAACAAACAAAGTGTTTTTGGTGCACCCTGCTAAACACAGACAACATTTGCATAATATACTGTCTAAAAGAAATGCTCAAGTTCAATCAGAACAAAGCGAGAAAGTTCAATCACAGACTACCGTTCCAGAGTTGCTCACTTTCTGCATAACTAATCCAATAATATAAATGATTTGAAGAAACTGTAGGAACTTAAGGTCCCAGATATGTCCAAAGTAGACACATTTAAAAACACATGCATCTGAACAAAACTGCGAAGAGTGGGAAATAGAACTGTTTAACTCTGGTTATATATCCAGATTGTCAAAAAGATTACCAAGATATTTCTTTGCTTCTTGATGATTAAGACATATCCAACCTTCCTCATCAAAATTAACTAGATTGTGATTACAACGCAACATCATAAAAAAGAAAGTTAATATATACAAGAACAAGAAAAAGAACAACTGTGCTCAGAAAAAAGTGTTAAGATTAACCTTAGATTGTATTAGGGTCAAAAACCCATTATATATAGATGCAACCTAAAGGACTAAAGTCTAATTTAGACACGACTCCAATACATATACACATATACTTAACACCCCCCTTAAATTCAAGGCGGCTCAAACGTATTGAGTTTGGAAAGACTAAACTCATGACGATCTCGTCTTGACTTCCAAGTAAGAAGAGAAGTGCCCATGAAGATGCAATAGCCAGTGATAGAACACCGATCAGTAGCATCACTCGTCCAAGTAGAGTCAGAGTAAGCATGTAAGTGAAGCTGACTAGTCTGTGCATAGAACAGACTGCGAGAAGAAGTACCACGTAAATAGCGAAGTACTCGAAGGAGATGACTGTAATGTACTGAGGTGGGAGCACTGAAAAACTGACTAAGTACACTAACAGCATGTGAAATATCAGGCCTAGTGACGGCCAGATACACTAGACTCCCAACAATGTGACGGTATCTAGAGGGATCCTCAAGAGGAGAGCCATCTGTGGGTCGCAGTTGCAAATGCAACTCCATGTATGTAGCAGCTGTCCGAGTGTCAGTGAGACCAGAACAAGCAAGCAAATCAAGAACATACCGTTCTTGAGGCATGTAGTAGCCATCTACAGTAGAAAGAACCTGAATACCCAAAAAATAGCCCAAAGAGCCCAGATCAGACATCTGAAACTGCTCACTGAGACGCGCCTTAACAACGGCAACATACTGCTCATCATCCCCCGTAATCAACATATCATCAACATAGAGCAAGATAAGCGTCCGACCGCGAGGAGAAGTGTGAACAAACAGGGCCGGATCATGAGCACTAGCAACAAAACCAGCAGCAAGAAATACTGAACTGAAGTGAGCAAACCAAGCACGAGGCGCTTGTTTAAGACCATACAAAACACGACGTAGGCGACAAACATGACCAGTAGGTGCAGAATAACCAAGTGGTGGCTGCATGTAAACCACCTCCTGAAGATCAGCGTGAAGAAACGCATTCTTCACATCCATCTGAGAGATAGTCCACTGACGAGTAGTAGCAACAGCAACGAGAGTACGCACCGTTGTCATATGAGCAACAGGAGCAAACGTCTCCTTATAGTCACGGTCATACTGCTACTGAAACCCCCTTGCAACAAGACGCGCTTTATAGCGCTCAATAGAACCATCCGACCGTGTCTTGATTTTGAAAACCCATTTACAAGTAATGGGCACTGCGCTGGTGGGTAAAGGAACAACATCCCAACTCCCTATACGCTCCAAAGTAGAGAGCTCCTCTGTTATAGCGAGCTGCCACTCAGGTATAACAGCCGCATCCTGATAGCTGTGAGGCTCCTGAACTGAACTGGTGAGAAGCATACTATAATGAGCAGGAGGTGAAATTATACTACGATCACGAAGTGCATACTTGAGTGATGATGATGCTGGCAGGTCATCGGTGGGAGGCTCATCAGAAGAGGCCAAATCACAAGGAACAGAATCCAAAGAGAGCTCAGGAGAGGAAGAAGACAAATGTGCAGAAGATGGAGGCTAGACTATAGAGGGCGGTGGAACAAGTGTAGAGCTATGATCAGACGGAGAAGCGGAAGCAGATGAAGTGGAAGAAGGAAAGAGAGAAGAGGAGGGGATGGAGAGAAAACTGATGGACTTTGTGGGAACAGACGAGTGAGAAGAATAGGAATAAAAGAAAGGTTGACTCTCATCAAATGTGACATCTCGAGAGAAACGAAGACGGCGAGCAGAGAGATCGTAACAACGATAACCCTTATACTCATGACTGTAACCAAGAAAAACACACTCAACAGACTGAGCGGTCAACTTGGTACGCTCACGAGGAGAAAGAAGGATATAACACGCACATCCAAAAACTCGAAGATGTGCATATGTTGGAGGAGTGGAAAGCAGAAGCTGAGAAGGAACCCGACCATTGATACTAGTGGACGGTTGTATATTTATAAGGTACACAGCCGTGGAAATAGCCTTAGCCCAAAAGGAGTGAGGAATAAAGGAGGCAAGCATAAGAGTACGAGCGGTCTCAATAATGTGACGATGTTTCCGTTCAGCAACACTGTTTTGAGCATGAGCACCTGGACAAGATAACTGAGGAAGGGTGCTCTCGTCAGAGAGGAACTGTCGAAAGGATGTGGAAAAGTACTCACCTCCAGGATCAGATCGAAAGGTCTGAATGGAGCTGGAAAACTGAGTATGGACCATACGAGCAAAAGATTTGTAGATAGATAAAAACTGTCCACGATGTTTCATGAAATAGATCCAACAATAGCGAGAAATATCATCAATAAAGATCACATAATATTTATGTCCACCTTTCGAAACAAAAGGAGCAGGGGCTCCATACATCAGAATGGATAAGCTGAAAGACACGACTAGACCTAGAAATACTAGTAGGATACGGACGTTGTAACTGTTTGCCAAGCTTACAACCCGAACAAGATATAGAACTATCAGAAGTGACAGAACCTAAAACACCCTGACGCACTGGACTAGATAAGCGAGGGTTAGAAAGGTGACCCAAACGATGATGCCACTGGTGGATGCTGATAGACGACGCAGGGACAGACGCGAAAGCTGAAGAAGTGGAGACCGAAGTGTTGAATCTTGAGCCCTAATTAGGGTTTTGGTGATTAATGACATCCGTGAGATTTGCGACTAACCTCTGTATGTGAGACACAGGTAAATCAAAGGAGAAAGCATCAAGGAAAGACAAAGCAAGGTTATCAAGACTCCATAAAGCGAAAACGACGAAAATCTTGACAAGAGTACAAATACCTAAACCTAGTGTCTTCTCGTTTTGAAATTTTCTAGGTTAGATGGTCGTACTATTAAGAGGGGTCTTAGCACAAGTATCTTGATCAACCTTGAGGTTTTTAGAAGCATATTTGCATTTACGTTTGCCCTAAATCAAAAGTTGAGTAAAAATTCAGAAGTCTGTTTTCGTTTTGTACTGGCCGGACAGTGTCTGAAGTGACCGGACAATGTCCGGCCAATACAAACAATTTTAGAACTTTGCAAACAAGTGCAACAGAGACAATACATTTGTCCGGTGCATCTGTCTGGTGAAGGCCGGACATTGTCCGAAGTGATCGGACAATGTCCGGTCAGTACAAATGTTAACAGCATATTGAATTAAGACAAATGTATTTGTCCGGAGGTTTTGTCCAAAGTGACCAGACATTGTCCGAAGTGACCGGACAATGTCCGGCCAATACAAAATCTGGGCTATTGTAAGGGCTGTGTTAACAGAGACAAATCCATTTGTCCGGATATTTTGTCCGGACAAATCCCATATGTCCGGCCCATACAAAAATCTGGAGTGTTTTATGTTAAGTGTCAACAGAGACAGATACATCTGTCCGGACATTTTGTCCGGAAAAATGTATCTGTCCGGCGTGTACACATCATTTTAAACAGGGGTGTCAGCAGAGACAAATGCATCTGTCCGGACATTTTGTCCGGACAAATACATTTGTCCGGCCTTCACATTTTAATCAAAACGGCTACTGACACTCGCAATTCACGTGAATAACGGTCAAAATTTTTGTACTGACCGGACAGTGTCCGAAGTGACCGGACAATGTCCGGCCAGTACAACTTTCGCCCAATCTTCTTGATTTCGACTGTTTTTGTTGAGAGTATAAATAGATCACTGTTGTAGATGTCTTATACACACGAAATACATCTCATAAACCCTGAGCAACAGTGTGCAAGCCCTCTCACATCCATTCTCTAGCAATTGAAGTCAAAACTTGAGAATTCTTGAGTGCTAGTTGAGTGAATTTGCTTCCAAGCCTTCTTGCATTTGCATTATGTTCATCGAGCTTTGAGGTTGATCAAGCAAGGTGCTAGGCTTGTTACTCTTGGTGATTGCCGTCACCTAGACGACCCGGGAGGTCTGGCGATCTCTCCATCGACGGTGTGTCGGAGAGGCCCGGCGAGTGGTTGTAAAGGCTTGGAGCTCGCCTATCCGGAGTGGAGAAGGGCTACCCCTAGTGGAATCGAAGCATAAGCTCAAGCGAAGAGCGCTTCAACGAGGATTAGTGGAAATCGGCAAATTTCTGAGACCTCGGGAAAAACTTGATCTCTTCGGTTACCTCTACTACTTGCTTAATTTTCATAGTGATTGAATTGTTGCTATTAATATTATAGAAAGTGCTAAATCTGAATTGAATTGTCTTTCATATCCTTAGAAGATTTGGTATTGCAATCTTAGGTTGTTAAACCCTAATTTAGAAGAAAAATTTTAAAACCGCCTATTCACCCCCCCTTTAGTCGGCATCCTTTGATCAACACGAAGTAGCAGTGGTCGGAGAAGAAACCGAAAGATGTAAGTAATCAAGTTGGTAAAGACTCTGTGGGCTACTATGATGTCGACCACGTCCAATAAGAGCTCCCGTCCGATGATCCTGCACATAACAAAAGTAATAATCAAACCCAATAAAACACTTCAGCCTAGCAAGCTGAGAGACAGACATAAGGTACAGCTTTAGCTTTGGTGTAGCGAGAGGCAAGAAAATCATATATGTCCTAACAGGTGGAGAGAGAATCGATACTCAGCCGAATGTCCGACGAAGTGCTCTGCATAATAGCATGCTTGACCCTGACTTCATTTTGCAGTCAAGTGGGCAAAGTAGAATCATTGGGTAGTGGCTTGCATCGGGTGCCATCCACATGTCCACGTAGGCCAAAACCGTCAAGAAGAGAGGTTATGACAATAGACCACTCCCGATAATCAGCGGTGTTTTTGAGTTTTACATTACAGAGCGGCATAGAGAAACCCCTTGAAGCAAATGAAGATGTCATAACGTCGGAGGAAGAGATCATAAGATCCGAAGAGACAGAAGACATTAACAGAAGAAAACACACACAAAAGGGGGGCTTTTTTTTTTTTAAACAGATCTAAACAAGCCGGCGGCGGGAGAAGGCCGGCGCTGGTGGGCGGCGCGGGGAGGAGGTCGGGTGGCGCGGGGAGGCTGGCACGCGGGGTTGCGCGGGGACGAGGCCGGCGCGGGGAGGCGCCGGGAAGTCGGCACGCGAGGAGGCCGGCAGTGGGGAGGCGGTCGGGTGGCGCGGGGAGGCGCAGGGAAGCCGACACGCGGGGAGGCCGGCGCGCGGGGACGAGGCGCGAGGCCGGCGCGCGAGGACGAGGCCGGCGGCAAGGAAGGCACGAGCACGGCAAGTTTTACGTGGATCTGACGGCGGCGGCGTGAACGTCAAGGACCACGAGAGGTTAGGGTTAAGGTTTAGAAGGCTGGCTCTGATATCATGTTAAGATTAACCTTAGATTGTATTAGGGTCAAAAACCCAGTATATATACAGACAACCTAAAAGACTAAAGTCTGATTTAGACATGACTCCAATACATATACACATGTACACATATACTTAACAAAAAGATCATGGAACTACCTTTTCATACCAAGAAAATTTACATTTCCAGTACAAGTGAAATGAGTCTCATATCAAGAACAACTGAAGAATATCCTATTAGGATGTGATTTCAGATATAATGTATCAATTGTCATTGGCTTCCTCAAAACACTGGTACTTCCCAGGGAGCAACTTTATGTGTTGCTGATATTTCCCCCCTTTTGAGATGAGAGACACCAGCAAGTAGGTAGTTGAAGCTTCAAGAGAGAAGTTCTTCTGGTCAATTTTAGAGAGATAAGCTCCAGCCTTGCCTATCTCACCTTTTTGCAATAAGCCCCTTAGGATAGCATTGAGCAAATGAGAGTCGGGAGCACAGCCAGTCTTCTCCATTGATGAGAACAGATCATCAGCCTCTTCCAACAATCCATCTTTTATAAGATTTCTCAAAATTAAGCTGTAGGTTACAAAATTAGGCTCCAAACCATTGGCTGAGATAGCAGCAAACAAATCCTTGGCTGCTGCTTCATTTCTCCCAGCTTTAAACAATGCATTAATCATGATACTGAAAGTTGTAATATGAAGCTTCAAATTTGTCGAACATAACTTCTAGAACAGCATGATTGTTTCATCAATGCAATGATTTTTAGAAAGTCCCCTTAGAATTATGTTGTATGCACTAATATCCAAGCTTATTCCACTGTTGATCATCTGGTAATACAATTCTTTTGCAGCAGTGGTTCTCCTAGCATGAAATAACCCATCCAGTATGATGCTATACGTAATAACTGTAGGCTTAACTCCTTTGTGCAACATTTCTTTGAATAGAGTCAGCGCATCATTCCATTTTTACAAAAGCCATTAATAAGTGCACCCTAGGTAATAGCATCAGGTTTCAAGACAGCCGAGACCATAGCATCATATACTTTCAATGCTTGCTCCATCTTCCCAAACAAGCAACATGCATCTATTAGTGATGTATATGTGATGGCATTAGGCCTCTCACCAGTATGTACCATCAAGTCAAAAAGATTTTGTGCTTCCATGATTCTTCCATCTATGAATTGGTTGTCTTTTCTTGAATTGAAGAATGCAGTTTTTGGATGAATGCCTTTATTCATGAATGCAGAAACTAATTGCTCAGCGTCACCCCAATCGCCAGAAGTAATAAAACTATGAATAAGGGAGTTGTAAACAATATTGTTGGGAGCTATTCCTTCATCAATCATCTGACGGAATTTGCTCATAGCATTGTTCAGCTTATCCATCCTGCATAGTGCGGCAATTATTGTTGCATAGCTGACTACATCTGGCTCCACTCCTTGCTGCCTCATTTCATTGAACATATGCATTGCCTCATCCATCATTTCAAGTTTAGCATATGCATTAGTCAATATGTTGAAAACTTGGTTATCAGGTATAATACCATGTCCCACCATCAAATCAAAAAGATTACGCATTTCAACAAGAGATCCTTCGGTAGCATAACCATGAAGCAGAATTTGTAAGAGGCAAGATCAGGATTTTGGCCCCTCTCAACCATAGAATCAAAAATTTTTCTAGCTTCCGTGCTTCTGCCATACTTGATAAGAGAGGTCATAAATGAGCTGTATGTTACAATATCTAGTAGATGACCTTGACTGGACATTTCCTTGAACATTCTAACCGCCTCATTCCACTGACCTGTGGTGGAATATCCATAGATAAGACTATCATATGTGACAAAATCTGGGAGAACACCATTGTCAACCATCTGTTGAAGGACCTTCTTGGCCTTGTCCAATGCCGCGATAGGGCATAGCCCATTAATAATCGAGTTATAAGTCACAACATTCGGGGCAATCCCCCGGTCCAGCATTTCCTCGAATAGCTCATATCTTCATACAGCGCTCCTTAAAGGAGCCATTCATGACCGTATTGTAGGACAGCAAATCAGGCCGGCAGCTACCGCCTTCTTCAGCCATCCTGCAGAGCAGTGCAACCGCCTCCTCACTTCTTCCATCACCGCAGCTTCTCAGCGCAGAGGCCGTTGAGCAGGTGGTTGAAGGAGATGGTCTCCACCCTCCAGCCTGTCTTGAGGGTGCGGCCCAAGAAGGAGAAAGAGAGGTCCGGGCGGCGCGTGCGGCAGCAGCAGTTGATAAGGACGCGGTGGGTCTGGAAGCTGGGAGCCGCCCTGCGGCCGGCTCGCGCCATGCGGTTGAATAGCGCGATGGAGACCGCAGGGCCATCGCCGGCGCGAGCAACTACAGCGAGCAAGCCGGTGAGCGCGTGACTGGAGGCGGGTTCTGCTTCCCGCATCAATCCGTCGAACAGGTGAAGTGCATACTCGTGGCCGAGTTTCCCGGAACGCAGGCGCTCTATGACGACCGCTTCCAAGGCGGTGTTGGGGTCGCACGGTGAATGACGCCGCGAGGAGGGGTAGAGGCGGAGGCGGGACAGTGCCGTGGAAGGGAGAGAAGCGGCGGAGGTAGGTGGTGCAAGGAACATGCAGGAAGCATGGACGCTTGGATCGGCCGCTGACCGACCGTCCAACTCAACGCTTTGGACGACCACCGTAAAAAAAATAAGAGTGGGATTCTAATGACTTAATCTGTGTCATTGAAACTTTAATTAGATGATTCAGAGTTATTATCATTTCCTTGATACGAAAAAAATGATACAATTGTACAATTAAATATAATTAGAGGTGGATAAAGATTTATTGTTGTTATAACACGGATGAAGATTATCTTATTGGACGACGGATGATAATGTCAAATTTATATTATGATTACATGTTATTTTGTTTTTATTTTTAAGTTATTGGGTAGGTCTGAACTAAATTAAAAAGGACTAATTCAAATCCAGTTCATCCTAAAAAATGAATGAGTTCAAACAATTGAGTTCAAGTCTAATTTAACTGCTTTAAAACAAGATCGGGACTGAAAATCCAACCAAAATCAAATTAAACTATGTCTTAACCCATAGAATGCACAGGTTTAATTGTCACATACTTGGGAGTTCTTAAGGTAATGAACAACGTACAACCATTCAAAAGCATTCTATGGTAGATTTTTTTTAATACTTAATCACTGAACATCATATAAACGTAGAAAATGCTACCACAATGCTCAAAGATGTGGCTGAACCATTTTCTACATTGTATAACCAATTAGAGAATTATATCGGGTGAAAAAAATGAGGAGACGTTTAGGGAGGAATCTTATCCTTTAAGTGGATAGGATCTTGCGCCACCTCCTCTCAACAACGGCGTTGGCGACTGTCTACACCGTCAACAGGGACGCCACAATGACCACCCTCTTCTTTTTTTCATCCCGTTTCTATGACCATCACTTGTCATTGATGAACTGTCTTACTGTATTAAAATAATGGATAGTTCAATCATCAGACTGTGTTTATGAATGTGATGTGACACGTCTTAGAAAGATGTTTCTTATAATAACTACAAGTGAATTACTAATTTGCTGAACACTTAAGAATCGAATTCATAAGGCATAAATACAACTAATTTTTAGATTGCAAATTACCAAACTAAATTGATTAAGTGTTTATTTTTTAGAGCTAATCCTAAATTACCAAAACTATTGACATTAAGTTAAACAAAAATTGAGGAAAACTTAGGGTTTTAGAATTTCTATCACTGTTAGATACAATTTTTAGATAGGTAGTAAACCAACTAATTAATTATTGGGATTCTCAATCAAGACAAATTAAGTTAGTAGCTTGGAAACCATTCAACAATCACAAGAGATCGTGTTTGTTGCTCTAATTCAACTAGACACAAAAGCCATTTCCAAACTCTAGGTTAATTACTAAGACGCGGTGGCCACATGTTGTATTAGTGTTCGAATACTAATCGTCTCATGAAGTACGAACGACACAAAAGTTGAAGCAAATAATCGTTAGAGCACAATAGTCATATGTTACCTTAATGTATGAGCACTAATCGTCTCATAGACTATGAACGATGTCATAAAAAATACCAATCTAGAATTTAAAGTATAAGAATTTAGACAATTAAATTGATAGTTTTTCAAACAAACACAAGCCAAATCATGCTCTTCGCATTAGGTCATCCCTGTCCTTACAAGGACAACCACTCACTAAAAGCCACTAAAAAACAAAAGATAACCAAAAAATAATGAAAACACATCAAATTGAAATAATAACGGAGAAACGACCGTCCAAATTAACTTACAACTTAGTGAGAGAAACCTCTAAAAACTAGACTAAAAAATAACCCTAAACTAGAGAGGGGACTAAATCTAACTTTTTCTGGATACTAAACTAATCCAAAAGTCTCTCTATTTATACCTAAGAGTCCAAAATAAACAAGATTACAAAATCTTCGAAAAAATTTGGGCAAATACTAATTTAAATCATATAAAATGATGATGAAATAGAGTCGACTAAGAGCAGCATGACTCGTGATTGACCTAGAACACACGCGTGACCATAGGCGTGCTCAGCTCTACAGAAATTTGTGCTATGGCTAAAGGGGGCATGGCTTGTGGCATGGGTTGTGCTCGGCTCCGAGCACCGGAGCCCATGCTTGGCTAGGGTTTCTTCGTTTTCATCCGTTTCTTCATGCTCTACTTTTCGAACTCATTCTGATCCTGTTCTTCTTCGCATTTGCATCAATTTTGTCCTAATTCCTCATGTGCTTCACCTGAAATAGATGAAACAAATTTTTGGGAGTAGTTTATCCCATTTATGAATAAAAGACATATTTGAACATGAATTTCGGGCAATTCAAAGTTTGAAATGGTTCTAACTTAGGGTAAAATGTATATATAAAATATACTTATCAAAATCCCCAAGCTAGTATTTTGCTTGTCCTTAAGCAAATGATAAGAAATTTAGTTCCAAAAAATGTTTAACAAGAGTAGGCTAAGATCAGGATTTTTATTTTTGAGCTAATGTTAGCAATGTAAGCATATCATGAAGTATATAGGAATTGATCCTGGAAATATACATCCAAATGGAAGTGTACAAAGTAACAATTCTTGGCTGTAGAAAGAAGATGACAAAATTATCTAAAACATCTCATTACAATGTCAGACAAAGGGCTCGAAATATATCACTTCCTGATTTCCTCAATCTCAATGTAACGCTAGTTATACCAATTCCTTCAAATTGTCCTCAAAGAGACAAATAAAAATAAAATGTTTTTTATTCTTCAACTTTTTTGTGCTCTTAGTTGGAATGTTGAACTGGATCACTCCTTTGCGGCCAAGGAAGATACAGTTGAAGACGTTTACTTAAATACACTTACAGATAGACAACTTTTTCAGTTTCTTGAGCCCTTGTTAGCAACCTCATAGCTTGGTGTACCTTCTCTTGTTAATTGGTCAATGATTCATCACCACCTCTTCCTAACAGGTTGCATGCACTTTGCATAAAAGATTAGTTAGAGCCGTAACTTAAGCAACTATTTTTTATTTTTTTCTATTTTTTATGGGAGCGAAGTACATTTTCTCTTGTCAGTTGGTTGACGATTCATCGTCGCCTCCCTCTAGTGGGCCGCATGTACTTTTACTCACTTTTTTTTTAAAAAGAGAGGGCAACTAATTTCAAAAGTATAATCAGAAACAAGAGATAGTCAAATTCATGTAAAGATTTGTTAAAAACCCTAAGTGTGAATAAAACAATAATTAATTCTAGAGAATAAGCATTTTTCTAGTGGCCAAAAATTAGATAACAATGTACATAACCATTTAGACTTTAAATAATATGATTGATTAAAACATATTAAACGATATACTAGTGAAGACCAAATTCATCCACAAATTTGCTCTTTCAAACTAGGTACTGTTGCCAACAAATTTTTGTTGAAAAACAAAGCAACCGCCAATATCCCCTCCCTGATCTGAACAAAGAAACATTATTCTCAATGTTGAAAAGGAAATATAAACAAATTACCTGGTGAGTTGAGAGGTGACGTAGAGAGAGGTGGAGTGCGTGATGTCATAGTCTGAAATTGGGCAATCCTAAAAAGAAAGAGAAAAAGGAAAACAAAGCAAAAGAAAAAGAAAGAGGAAGAAAACAAAATTAAAAATAAAGAAAAGGACAAAAAAAGTATCGGGTCGCTTCTGACAAGTGTTGGTTTAATGTTCTGCTCGATGTAGAGCCTCTTGTGACCATTACTGTGGTTCCCAATTGTGATTTTGAATGTTTAGTGCAATAGGATAACCGAGCATGTTATCTAGCGATTTGGATATTTCACTTTTTATCATAACTAGGTTTAATTGGCGTTGAGGCTCAATGTTGATCAGATCATCGATAGAGAATCCTAATGTCTTTCAATGCAATGTTAATGTGGTGATCAATTTCCTTAATTGTTCAATCGCCATATTTACATTTACAAGAATAGGATTGTGTTTATCACCATTAAGAAACACATATTTCATCAAGAAAAGAAGATATTTTAGAATCAGTGGTGGTACCTTTTTCTCGCATGATGTGTCAGGATTTTTTACTATTAAGGCTCACATTGGTGAGGATAATGTGTTCATAGTAGTGTGATCGTCCTTTTTATTGCTTGTTTCGGTGTTGTTGTCAAGACCATCATCTCTAATTCTTTCAACCTGTAGCACAATCTCAAAATGGTCTATTTCTGTATGCGGTTTCCTCATATATAGAGCAATTAACAATTTCAAGTAATTTAAAAAATATTTTCTTATTTACCATGCGAAAAGCAATTTTTCCCTTAACTACGTCAACAATTGTATACAACGGGTACAATTTTTTTTTGGTCAAAAAAAATTGTACCTGTTGTGTGAAGCATCAGTTGTTCCAAAATAATTGGGGTCGCTACACTCTCATCCATATCTAAGATAAGAGAATCAACAGGGATGTAAAATTTACCGACTTAGAGATGTACATCTTTTAAGATTCCTTTGGGTGGTTGATTGAATGATCCATGAGTTGTACCACCGTCCTTGTTTTATTCATCTCACCAATGGCTATGTGTTTTGCGATCGCTAGGTATTTTGCGATCACAAGGGGCATCACACTAATGCTAGCACCTAAGTCACATAGAGCTCGTTTGAATGTCATTGTTCTGATTGTGCATGGGATGGAGAAACTTCCTTATCATGCAGCTTTGCCGGCATCCTATTTTAAATCAAATCACTACATACTTTGGTCAAAGCAACAGTTTCTAATTCATTCAAATCCCTTTTCTTTGTAAGAAAACCTTTTATAAATTTTCCATAGGAAGGAATTTAAGTAATAAGATCAATGAAAGACATAGTTACATTCAATTTTTTAAGATATGAAGGAATTTCTAAAATTTGTTATCAAAATTAGACCAAAGATAAAGAAAAGGCAGAATCAGTTTATATAAACATGTGTTACCTCATTGTTACTTAATTTTGTTTCCTTCGGTTATTCATCCTTACCGAGGTCATTTGCCAGCTAAGGTGGATAATCTCACTAAGGTTCAATTGTCGGTGACATCTCCTTGGTAGGTGCCTTTGTTGGCTCCGGTAACACCTTCTCGCTCTGCAGAATCCCTGCATTACTCAATTGAATAGTATCAACAAAAGATAGAGTATTAACATGTTCAAAATCACAAGGGTTGATAAATTGAGAAGGGAGAGGATTAGAATTCTTAAGTACAGGGTTAGCCAATTGTACGATCTGAGTCTCAAGCATGCGAACGTGCGTAGAGATGGAGTCGATCTTCTGATTCAATGTAGCCTTTTCCTTTTCTTAATTTGCTAGAAAAGCTTTTTGCATGTGTTCAATGTTGGATTGTTCGTTTGGTTTTGGCGTTGATGTGGTGGCTAGTACTGTTATTGTTGTTGCTAATGGAATGGCAGCTTTGGTGTTTGGTAGGTGAACCCCTATTGGTACGACTGCTTTTGTTAGGAAAATCGGTGTTGCAGTCAGTTCGGTCCTATCCACGAAAGGTCTGGATGGTCGCGTCATCCAGAGTTATAAGTGTTTGAAAAGGATCACCTTGCCGTAGTTGCAACTTGGAAAAGAATAAGCATGTTGTATAGGTCGGCTAAATTGGCATTCATGGCTAAGTGGTCATGTATGCCATACAGTTCATATATGGGTATAATGGCATTACTAAGAGGTTAAGTAGGTAATTTAAGATTTTTCAATTCATCGTATAAAAATGAAACATGTTCAGCTAATTGAGTCATTACACTCACCTCAAAACTGTTGGTTCAACATCCATGATATTGATTATTTTGGTGATTAATAAAAAAGCCGATCTTAAGAGTGATGTGTTTGTTGAGAATGTCTTTTAGTCTCAATTGAACTGGGAGATGACAGTGAAAAAGATTAACTTGGGGAGGATACACAATTGAGTTTCTTCAAGTATGAACAAGCTTCACCAAAAATAAGATCGAAGATTAAGGATTTATTTTTTAGGATTTTACCAGTCTTGGTATTTGGAAATAGCCGGATTACTAGATTTTTGTTTCCTAGTTTTGGCCGTACTATAAAAAAAAAGGCTTAGAGTTATTAGCTTGATGATATTTCATGTGGGAAACACAAATGCATGCATAATTTATTCACTAGCTCATCAAATTGTTTTTCAGTTGATTTGGAAGGTTAGTGAAAGTATTGGTGCTTAAATTTGCTAAATTCGGTTTGGGTGGAGGCTTTGAAGTGCTATACTGAATATTTTGTATTTTTTGGTGAAATGCAGGCCAAATTAGGTCTGTCTCATTTTGAGAAAGTTGTATCCTTTCAAGTTAGCTTTCCAACAAGTATAGGATCACCCAAATCTGATATCTTGATTAAAAGTTATATCCATTTTACTGAGAGTTGTACATACTCACCCGACTATTCGCGTATGGACCCAAACATTTCTCTAGTCGTGTGTTTTTTTGAGCCTCGTGAAGTTTGTGTAGACCCGAACTGTCTGTGTATGAACTTGGACTATCCGTGTGTGGACCAGAATGCCCAGATACATGTTCAACTCTCCTCAACAACTAGTTGCATCGTTACAACTGTTCTGAACTGTCCGGATATGAGCCCAAATTGTTCTGGTGGGCTGTTTTCAATTTGTTGTTTTTTCAACGACTAGTTTTAGTTGATGAGTTATAAATAGATAACTTGAGATTTTCATTTGTAAATTTTTGTACTATGATTCATTAACATATAGACAAAGAAAACTATAGGGCATTCAACTCTCATATGTTGTATTAGAGTAAAATTATTTAGTAAGCTCATTTGTGTTAATAGAGCATTTAGTGAATTGAGAATATTGTGTGAGTTTCTCCTCACGTGTTTGAGCTTTCTAACACTTGATTAGTGTCAAGTGAAGAGTTTGTGTCTATTACTTTTGGTGATCATTGTCATCTAGACGATTATGGGAGACTGAAGATCTCTTTATCGACGAAAATTGTTAGAGAGGTTTGGTGATGTTGTGAAAGACTTAGTCCTCGTTTATCTAGAGTGAAAAAAGAGCTAACTCTAATGAATACCGAAACAAGACTCACGAGTGAGTGTTTCAACACTAAGTAGGAGAGACCCAATAAGTCTCTAAGATCTCGAGATACATCATTATGTCGTTTGGTCATCTCTCTATTACTTTATATATTTCTCTATTTAGATTGTTATCCTTCATTTGCTTGTCATTCTTGGTTGCAAAACTTATTTGAACATTTAATCATTTAATTTGTAGCTGATTTAAATTGAGTCTATGTAAACTTAATTTTCTTGTCATTCTTGCAAAAATCAATTTTTAAAGAAAAAGTTTTTAATGACCTATTCGCCCCCCTATAGGTCGCCATCTCAATCCTATATAAACTATTGGCTTTACTAGATGCAACACATTTGGTCCCCTATTGTATGTAGTTTTATATCATACTTACATATTTTGTACATATTTTTGTTTATCAATGCACCATCAACTATGGCATTAACACTATGCAGTGTAGTTCAATCTGTTATAAAACATTTGAATCATAAGACATTTTTCTAATTTATGTTCTGTTGTAAAACATTTAAATCATAAAACACTTCTTTGATTTATGATGAGGGCACTCCGATAATAGATCCTTACATCACTCCCAAACATTATTACAGTGTTTATTGTTGTGTCATCACAATTTCAAATACTGCCTTAGTATAGTGTAGTACCGTACTACCAGCATTGTGTGGCCGTCTATCCCGTTGGGAAAGGGCTCAGCAGGATGTCATTGCTTAGTTTTTCTAGAAAAAAAAAAGTGTTTAAAAGAGGGGATTAATCTGCGAATGATCGTAGATGAATACGTTCAAATTTCATGTCCACTTCTAGTTGGGCCCACAACACAGAGGATGGGGCAAACTATTCAAAGCAGCAGCTGAGTCTGGAAATATCCTCCTTGTCGTATTATTGTTTCTCTATCCAGGCCTTAATTATAAATTTCTCTCTTGTTTTTAAGATTAGCCTTATTTTATTTAATGTAACTTTTTTAATAAATAATTAACTCCATATCAATAAAAAATACTAAATATCATCAAATTTAAATATGATTTTACACTCAATAATATTTTATTAAATTTATTATTTTGACCATGATATAAAGCTAATGATCCCACGAAGGAATTCATAGCTAAATTGTTCCAAAGTCAATCAATTTTGTAGGTCCCACCAGAAGAGGAATTGCTAGGCCCACCTACTTTAGTTTGGCTGTGCCACCCAACTCTGTATGTTTATATGCATAAACATATCATAGTGATTTCTGTTACTTCTGTTACTCTAACAGTCAATTACATTGGTTAGAATTTAATCGGATGATCAAGTCACATTGTAGTAATTTCTATTGCTGTAGTGGTCAATTCGAATTTTAGAATTTGATCGATCGTAAAAAAAAAAGTAGAATACCATGCTTCTGTATCCTTCCACTCCAAAAGTAGTAGATCTCTTTCTCGAAATAAAGTGACTAATTTGATATAAAAATGTAAAATGATAACAAAATGAGACAAAATTTGAAGTTTGGAAAAATAAATAGAGCAGTAAATTATAATTGATTTTTAGATAAACAATAGTTTTTTATATACTACTTCTATTTTTAAATAGATATCATTTTGAATTCTTGTTTTATTACATTGTACCATTTTAAGATAAATTTAATATTTTGAAAAAACAAGACGATAATAAGATTAATATAGTTTTTTCTCATGTCTTGCCTTATTTTATTTGTAATGTTAGAAAACAAGACGATATGAGATTGAAAATAAAGACAGTAATAGTTTATTGGATAACGTTAATTAAGTAAACAACCCTCTTAATATTTTTTATTCTCCTTATCCAAAAGGAGTAATAAAGATTACTGGGCTCTCACGAGTCCCGACGAGGGGGACACGTGGCACCGCCGGAACGCTCCCCATTCTGCGCATCCGGCACGCACACACTTGTGTCCTTACTCCCCTTCCCACCTCACCCTACATCAAGAACAAAAAGAAAAATCCCGATAAAATTGCAATCCCCAAGAACTAGATAGATACCATAAGAAATCGAGAGAGATTAGACAGAGGTGTGGGTGGGAGAGAGAAATCGAGAGAGGAATAGAGGCGATTTGTTCTGGGGTTGTTGGATGAGAAGGTCTTTGGTAGGGTGTGTTGGAGGAGGATGCGGAAGGCGTACAAGGATTCCCTCAAGGTGCTCGAAGCCGACATCCAGCATGCCAACACCTTGTGAGAGCCCGCAAAAACTCATATATTGCTTCTAGTTTAGTTTGTTAACTCGGTCGGTGTGCAAGATTCTTTTTTCTTTTCTTTTTGTTCCTCTTTTGATTGTTGGTGTTGGTGTTCTTGCGCCGAGTCGACGTCAGTGCTTCGATTCACATCTATCTGATTATTATTACTGTGGAGGGTTGTACAATGCGGCTTGCAAAATCGAGCAGTAGGCATTCAATTGACGAATTGTTTGAAACATTTCCATAGGCATGCAAGTTTAGTATTTATGGTTTCTTGAAAAAAAGTAGAGTAAAAGCCAGTGTAATTTTGGGGGTTTGATCGATCCAGTGATAACTAGTTGTATCCCTTGATGTGTTTGGTGATCAGGGCTTCTGAATTTCCCCTTGAGTATGATGGTGCGTGCCTGCAGATGCGGTTGTCGTATAGCCCCGCGGCGCATATATTCCTCTTCTTGGTGCAGTGGACGGACTGCAGCCTTGCCGGAGCTCTGGGCCTGCTGAGAATCCTCATATACAAGGTCCATCATGGCGTTTTCAGCTTCACGGTTGTTCTGGTGCTTGCGTTTCTGATTGTCTCTTTGGAAATGGATATTATATTTGCAGGTTTATGTTGATGGGACGACAACCATGTCCACTCATGAGAGGAAGGCAAGCATCAAGGAGTTCTATGGTACATGATGTTTTTAACTGAGGGTCTATTTGTGTTACCTTGCTTCTATATTTTGGTATTGCTTTGTTGATTTGAGTTGTCGGTGGGTGCCACGAGCAGCTGTGATATTTCCTTCTTTGTTGCAACTGCAAAGAGGGATCACTGATATGGAGGACAAGAAGCAGAAGGCTGTGTGCATGGAGAGGTACAGGAGGAGAGACGACGATGAAAGGTGTGAGTTATCTGACATTGATGCCGAGAGGGAAGAGGAGTGCGGCATTTGCATGGAGATGAACAGCAAAGTTGTGCTGCCTAACTGCACCCATGCTATGTGCCTGAGATGCTACCAGGACTGGTACGCACACTTTCAGTTTCTACCCATCGATCTCTAACCTTCAGCTGCATAGTTTGTTTGGTACATGCGTCATTGTTTAGTTAGATGGATCACACATTCCATGGAAGTTTAAGACACGTGGTGGGTGGACACTTTGAGAAATCAAACCACTTATTGTTGAGATGGTTAGTAGATAGCTTCTTGATAATGCTGAAGAGAGGATAGTCAAGAATACTGTTAGTACTTGTAGTTGTTAGAGGACCCCAATGTAGCTCCTGGACTACTTATCTGAGAGTCAAATTGTGCAAGTTGAAAAGTTAGCTTGTATGTGGAACTATCTGAATATGCCCATTTTGAAGTCTTACACATGTTACATGAAGGCCAAGCCTGTTCATAATTCTGTGAAATGAATAATAGATCTTTAAAATGTCATGTTTAAGAAGATGACAGTAGCGAACTTGAAAATGTTCTGAACCATATTCTGTTGTTCTCTAACCAACGACCTGATTGTGGCAGTCTTTGCTCATATCTCTTCCAAATTCATACACATGTTTATGCATGCTCTGGGTCATCCAGGCATGCTTATAGTATGTAGCTCATCAACTTCAGACTATAAAACATGGCATTCTTTGGGTTACTGCAGTTAACAATAACCCTAATGGAACATGTTGGTTCTGCAGATTAGCATGACTTCCTATGTTAATAAATGCTGGGAGTGGGTGTCCAATGCAACTTATTTTTCTGTGTGTATCAGAATTTTCAGATGAAGCATCTCATCTGCGAGCTCCTGTAGATGTATATGGTATAGTTGTTTCTGTGTATCTCTTTGTCACCACTGCATGAGTAGCAAGCCATCACACACAGATCAAGTCCTTCTGGAGCTACCCTCCGAGGTTTCTTCACGTGAACATGTGTTCCAAAAACTAGTACAAAGGAACATAAGAATTGCTATGTGAATAAAATGAAGTTTGCCGAACATCGAGATTAGCAGTCCAGGTCTCTTT
Organism: Pharus latifolius; assembly: GCA_019359835.1. Classification (NCBI taxonomy): domain Eukaryota; kingdom Viridiplantae; phylum Streptophyta; class Magnoliopsida; order Poales; family Poaceae; genus Pharus; species Pharus latifolius. The sequence goes on along the minus strand of CM033328.1, from coordinate 66,597,532 downwards.
CAGGTCTTGGGTTAACGATTTATCTCTTTCTTTTTTTTTTTTTTTTTTGGCTCAATCCTCAATAGAACCTGACAACATTGACTTAAGGAAATTTGCATCGTGTTACCATATTCCTTCCCAAGAACAATTGCTTGAACTAAGATATTTCCCTGTTGCAGGAATTTAAGATCACAGTCCTGCCCTTTCTGCCGTGACAACTTGAAGAAGATAGACCCAGGTGACTTGTGGATCTACATCGAGGATCAGGATGTCGTTGACATGGAGACGGTGTCAAGAGAGAACCTCAGACGGCTGTTCATGTACATAAACAAGTTGCCTCTGATTGTTCCAGATGTCTTCTTCAGTGCTTATGATTCCCACATAAAATGAGCAATGGTGATGCCCACATATCATGGTCCAGTCTCCATTTCCATGCTTATACTTGAGCTTTTGGAAATGCCTGAACTGTTGTGGAATCGCAAGCCTTTTAGTTATTTCCGTTGCCGTTGTTGTTTTAGAACTTTATATGCTTAAGCATACCCAGCCAGTTTGTATATATCTGACATGGCTTCTGTTAATAGAGAACTTGCGATTGCCCCGAATGGAGGCAGTGTTGTTTGTTACTCTTCCATCTTCTGATGTGTAAGCTATTTACAGTTATCGGCATTGTTATCTTTATACTGTAAGCTATCGGTTTTTCCTCCCTAGGAATAGGTCATACTTATACAATCAGGAATCAAGTGTTTCTGCCGCAAGATTAGATCTAGGAACAGCTTGGTTAACACTTTTGCAGCAATCTTCCTGTTAACACAGACAAACTACAGAATTATTACTGAATATTCGACACATTGTATGTGGTTTTTATCTGCACTGCCAGAAGGATCAAAACAAGGAACACAAATCTGTCACAAAGGACTCCTTTTCCAAGGTAAACTGAATGCCCTAATTCCTAAAGATCCATGTACATTCTGTAAGCATTCCTCTGGGGAGAATAGTAGCTTTCAATGGTTGCATCAATCTGGAACCCAATCTTTTCATACAAAGAAACAGCAGCTGTTCTTGCAGGATCAACATGCAGAGACACTCTATGAACTCTCCTTTTCCTGCATTTCTCAATGGCAGCTCTCAGCAGAGCCTCTCCATGGCCATTCCTTCTGTAGCTCTCCTTCACTGTAATCACAGAATCAGAGCGAAAGTTATAGTAATTTGAATCAGGACCACTAAGACTGTTCACGCGCTTGTATAAACATTAGCGTAGGTCTACCGTGATATTCAGCCGTTTTTGCATTGTTTTTATGTAGATTACCACTCATATTGTGTGCAAGTATACAATATAACTCAAAATATAATAATGTATCTTGATATGGAACAATGTGTTTGGGAGTTATCAGTGGATTATAAACTTCGCTTGTTTCTTGGTTTAGATATGTACTGTATACCATTGTACATAACTACATATTATTATAAACACTTTGATACAAGGGTGCACTGTATAAGCACTTAGCGCACTGAACGGTAGAGTGGCTGCTGTCTTACGCTATTTAGAACATCGTTGCCTTCACGAAGTATTAAATTTTGGTTTCCTTCTATTGAGTGAAAGAAAGAAACTAGTCTGACCGGCGAGCTTGGTCACGGAGGCGCTGAGGGAGGTGCCGCAGGTGTACATCACATATCCGACGACCTCTTCGTCGCCGTCTCCGTTCTTGGCTACTGTGTACAGCAGCCCGGAGTTCTTGCGCGCGAGCTCCTCGTGGAAGTGTCGCGCCAGCGACTCGTGCTTGGGGAAGATACGCTTCTCCAGCCTCACGACGTCGTCGATGACGCCGCCGCATCGCTCGTGCGAAGCCTCCAGCTCCAGTATTGCCGCCGCCGCCGCCGCCGCCGCCGCCGCCATAGTAGAGATATACGGTGGATTCGTGTTCAGGAACGGAGGTGGGTTTTTTTCCCTCTTTTGTTGGATTTTGGGTGCGGGTGAGCATTCGGTTCGGTCGGTTTTTCAACATTTTTTAACAAATTAAAAATTTTGGTTTTGCAAATTTAGACATTGAATTAACCAAAATAAAAACCAAAACCAAATTTAATGAACCGAAAAAAAATTGAGTTGATTCGGTCGTTTTATTTGATATATTAATTGAAGTGATTTGATATAATTTGAACAATTTGAAGATAAATATATTATATTACAAAGTAAGAAGAGATTGAAGGATATATGCATTATTTGGTTTATTTGGTCGATTTGATTTGTGGAGTAGAATAATTGAACTGAATAAAAAATCAAATTTCACATATATTTGGACTGAACCAAAAACCGATTTTGAAAAAACCAACCAATAACAATATTTCGGATGACTCGATTTAGTTTAGTTCGGTTTTCAGACCATCTCTAATTTTGGGTGGGGAGGAGAAAGAAATGACCAACTATATTTATTGTATTTACTAATAAATTAGTGTATAAATTTTATATAAACAATGAGTGAAACTTAAAGAGCACCAATGTGAATTTATATACAAATTTTATATAAATAGTGATTTAGGTAGGCTTTGTCCATAGTGAAATTAAGAGAAATCTAATTATCATTAGGCATGACTTATACACAATTTATACAAGTTCTTTCATATTCATAGATATCTTCAAAAGGTAGGGTGTGTTTGGTCTGATCATTAGATAAGCCTACATATTTGTATATAGTTTTTTTTAAAAGTTTCAATGCACATGTACAATTGTAGCTGCCAAATTTTTCATATTAATATAGTGAAAATCAGAGTGAAAACTCTTAATATAGTGTAGAAGTGGGAAACTCTATATTACTTGACAATCACATGTAAAATTTAATTTTTCTTTCTTTTCTTTCAATTTTTCTTTTGTGTTTACAAGACAATCTTACTATCGATCATGTATTACATTTATATACATACCGTCTATAATAAATTTTGACAGTGAAATTATTGAAAATATTTTTGCTCTACCTTATAAATTAGAGATTAAATATTCTTCTATATAAGCTGGAGTAATAGAAAATTGATAATATCCAAATAAAAAAGTTTGGAAGTTCTAATTTTTGGAGGAACAACAACAACAACCCAATTAAACATTAGCTTACCATCATTACTAAAAGAAAAAAAAAAGTATCTACGGGGTTCAAAACGCAAAAAGCAACCCCAAAACCCTAATTACCCCTTCCCTCTTCACTTCCTGGCTCTACTGGTGATGTGTTGCGGCGACGCTGATGACCTCCCGGCGGCAATGGCTAGCGCCTCGATGGCCCAATCCCTCCTACGACACGGCGTGCTTCGCCTCCTCCTCCCATCCCATCCGCCGCTGGCCGCCTCCGCCGTCTCCTCCTCCCCTCTCCGATCTTTCCATATGGGTGTGCACCTCGCCTCCTCCTTTGCATCCCCTCTTTTCCCCTATTTCTTCTATTGCAACCCCTTGTTCTACCGAACGGTTTGAGCGAGCTAGGTCTAATAACTCAAGGTGTTCTAATGGGAAATCTGTTTTCTTTTAGCTGCGTGTACTGCAACCCTAGTTTTCTAATGGCTTCAAATGTAACGTATTAAAGACTGGAGTAATATATTTCTTGAAGTTTTAATAAGGTTCGTGTTGATATGATCATTGGGCTGGTTTCATTGTTTCTGCATAGAGGAGGGTGAGAGCGCGAAGGATTTTGAGAACAGTCTGTTTGGCGATAGTGGTCCCAATAGGAGTTCTACGAGAAGCTCGATAGGGTTGGGAGTCCCCGTGCAAGATTTGGCATGGGTTTTGATTCGTTGAATGATGGAATGAATGAGAAACTGGACCAAGCGGTATGCACATTTGTTTATTCAGATGAAATTTTTGACGAGGACTATGCGTTCAGGCCGGACATGACTTATCGGAGAGGCTCAACGTATAGTGTCAAGGTAAGAGAAACTTTCGCTCACTGACTATGATGTTCAAGAAATTACAAGAATCAATATTCAGTAATTCAGTGAAGACATCAAACTAGATAATGCATAGAAATCATGCATTGAGTGATTTAGTTGAACAGAGCATATAAACTCGCATAGAGGCAAGCTATAGACATGATTGTGTTGTCTTAGATACTCAAGCAAAATAGTCACTTTTGTAGAGACATATTTGGTTGTAGATATGTAGCTAAAATATTAGTACTTTTTCCTGGACAAATTTTTGTCAAACCAAAAGGGTTCGTTGAATATCCCATCTCAAGGTAATTCTTGGTGCAGCTACTTGTACTCACCAAGTGCACATTGATGCAATTTACAGTTTGAGGTAATGCTATTTGGTTGCTAGGCTCATTTTTGCACAAACTATTGCAACACAACCTAATGTTGTGTTTTTTATCTACTATTCTGTTTTAAGATTTGTTAAATTGTTTGAAATGTTCTTAATTGATCAAGAATATTTTTTTATGGAATTACTGTTCAAACATTCAGTTTTGTTTGATTCTAATGTATGCAAGATCTTGACCATACAAACCTGCATCCCCGAAGTATGCTCCTAGAATGCATTTTGAAACAACCACAGAGTAGGTTTTGAGGAAAGCCGATTTCAGGGTGAGTAAATTTGCATTCGTTGCTCAAAAGAAAAAGCATGCCAATATAAGTAAATTAACTATTGTCTCTATGTTGTAGTGAATTGCCGACATTGTACAATTTTGTACTTATCTGAGTTGCTAGCACATCTAATCAAGAGCTGTTATCCGACATGTAACTGAGGAATATATTTGAATTGAAACTAGAGAAGTATAATTTTTTAAGTGGTGACCTATTTGATCTAAACATGCAACTCCTTTCTGACCTTATGTGCAGCACATGTGTGTCAACTTGCCTAAATAATTACTATACTGTAACAATCTAATAAAAAATATCAACAATTACAACTAAAGCTATAATTTTATGACATTTTTCTCATTACACAATCTGTCCATGTACGTGAATTTAGCAATACTTATTCTTTTATATAGCGAATTAACTCGTTAGTTGTTATCTTGTACATTTGTATTATAGCTTAATATTTTTCTAAATGATGCCCCAATAAAAACTTATGTATCTTCGAATTATTTTAGATCACAAACAGACACATTTGAGCACTGAAGCAGAAAAGAAAATTTAGGGGACTTGCATGTATTTCAATTTTCAAGTTTCAACATTTAAAAAGTGCATACACATATTAATAAATGATGTGCCTAAAATACATATTTTCATGTGTAAAAGTATGCAAATAATTATTGATAGATCACTAATTTTACTGAAAATTCTTTCTTGAAGATTCATCTTTGAAATAATGTATATCTTTGTCAAACCCACCCAAACTATTGGACTTGCCGTTTATCTTGTCCAGGTTGGTTTGGTTCTGATATTTCAAACGCACCATTTTTGTTTAAGCCTGTTGAGATCTTCATCACTATTCTGTTTGATGTATTCTTTATCACAATCTATAAGAGTATCTTTAGGGTGCACTTTTTAACACTTGGAATTGTTCGTTGCAAAATGTTAGATTCGTCTTCAACTTTCTTACAGAAGCTGGCATTATCATCAAGAGAAGTCATGTAACTCAATGATCACTTTCTTCTACTCTTACATAAGATAATGAAAATTGATGGAAAACATGTTCTAATCATACTAATATAACTATAAATTGAGAGATAAATATTAATGCTGAAAACGAGTTCCAGAGTTGAAGTTGCACTTTTATCCCTCTAGGTCTTAATACATCATTTCATTCTCACCTTCAGAGTTTGTGACAATCCAAATGTAACCTCTTGATGGTAAAAATGGATGGCGCTATGAGGGTGTCGTTAGGTTCTTATTGAGTGGAGTCTTCTCTTTTACCACTAAAACAACACAATTATATAACTAAAGAGCATCGTGCCTGATATCTTGTTTTAACTGTTATCTCTAGACAGTATCTTTCTATTTCTCCAAGGACAGGTTTACTAGCACATTCATAATTCTCTACCTGCTTGTCATAGCTTGTGACTTTACTGTTTTTCTTTACAGACTCGTAAAGTGCAAAAGCACAGCGTAAGATTGCAAGAGAGATTAAAAGTGCACGTGCTTTTGGGCTTATACCCTTCACAACGATGGGTACAAAGCCATTCATCTTTGACAGAAGTATGGAGGAAACTATGCAGGATTATGAATACTTTGAAGGCGTTGAACAGAATGCTGCTGGGCTTGGTGTGGAGGATGCTGAGCCTGGCAAAGGTGATGCATGACATGAGCAGAATCTGAAGCGGTTCATCATTTTGCAAACTCTCAGTTTCTTTCTTTTGTTTCTACATAGTACCTACATGTTGCTGAATTTTGCTTGTTCGTCGGGTAGAGTAATTTTAAATAAATTGTATTATTGCACATGTTATGTACGCTTGCATATCTGCTGATCCTTTTGACATGGTAAATTTCAAGGCTCCATACAGTAGATGGGACAGTTTGACAGTGTGCGTTCTTAACTCAATCGGTGTATGTGTTGTTATTTGTAAACCGGGAAAAGTCAGAGAAGGGTTAGGTAGAAAGCGTAAATGTTGTAGTCCGTCAAAGCCCAACTACGCCATAAAGTCCTATGAAAACCTGATGGTGACCCAAGAGATAACAAAACAGCCTACTAAATGTTGACCCACATGCTGCCCATAACATACTGAATCAGCCTACATGGGCCATCAATATGCTGACGTCAGCTCACTGGAGGCCTACTTGGCGGTAGGGAGCCCGTTAATCCATATCCAAATCCATCCGCTCCCTATTGTACAAGGTATGGCCAAAAATACTCTGTCCATTACCAAATGGGTAGAGTTTAGAATATTCACCAAACAAAAAGATGTGAATAAAGTATTACTCACTTATCTATTGCCTTACTCATGTCCATAATTTGGTTGTATACTTGCTGACAAATAGAAAAGGAATGTAGAGGGAAACAGATCTAGAGAAAACATTTTTGGAAAAAAAAAACATACAAAGAGGGGGCGCTGGGAGGGAGACAGAGGGGGGGAGAGAAAAGAGAGAGACTTGGAGGGAGAGAAGAGATTAAGAGAGAGACAGGAAGGGGGGAGAGGAGAGAGAGAATGGAGAGAGACGGGTAAAGGGCGAGAGATTAAATAAAGATAGGGTGGGAGGGAGCAGGGGAGAGATCCACTATATTTGATTATTTTCCATACTCATTGGGTATACTTAAATTTAAATGGATATGGGTAATATAAACTATATTGGGTATAACTAGCATATGAGTAGGGTATACTTTTGGACACACACAAATCCTATCTGTTGGTATTGTATTTAGCAGACATTGACATGTTAGATCTTGCCCAACAGAATACCTAAAAAGATTGATAGCCTAAAATTTAGGTATCAGTAATACCTTTCTTGCTCCAACAGAATACCTATCTCGATTTCTATTTTAGATATTACTGCAGAGAATTAGTAAATTTAGGTATTCTCTCTCCTCTACCTATATGTTTTTGGGTTTAGAGATTCTGTTGGAGAGAGTAGAAATGTAGGTATGGAATCTTTTTAGAGAGATATGTATATGAGGATATAGAGATCCAATTCTGTTGGAGAAGGTCTTAGTGTCGGTCCAATATAGGCCGATATATATGTCAACGTCAGTCCATTAACATGCTAAATACACCCCAATGGAAGCCGAAGAGAGGCCCATCAACATCTGACATTGCCCAACTCAGCCGGCATATTAGAGGCTCAAAAAACAACGATGGCATGCGGTCCCACAATGACCCAATAAAAGGCCCATTTAAAATGCCGCCTCGGCCCATAAAGGCTCACTACCATGATAACGTCGGCGCTAAAGCAGCCCCTACTTACAGCGATTCACAATGAAATTGGCCCAAGAGTGGACCATTACGGCCCAAGAACGGCTCCTTAGCATAACGCCTCTGCCCAAAAGCGAAACAGTAATGGGCCATTTTAGCCTTTTCACGGCCGATTAGTATGCTCTCTCGGCCCAAAAAACGCCCACTAACAGCCATTTGCGGCCCAACAGCATCCCATAATTTTACCGATTTGGCTCATCGGCGGCCCAATTACGGCCCATTAGAATGCGCGTTTGGCCCAACAGAGGCCCAATGGTTGTCCATTAACATGCTGGTTTGGCCCAACATCAGCCCAATGACGCCCATTAGCATCTGGTTTGGCCCCACATCGGCTCACCATTAGAATGCTTTTTCCGCCCAATACCGGCCTATTAACGACCCAAACCACTCAGACTACGCACTTCAGTGCACACGCATGGCCTCCTCCCTCTTCTCCGGCGCGCGCCACCTTCTCCGTCTCGGCCGCCGGCTCGCCGCCAACACCGGATGGCAGAACCCCACACCCGTGGTCCTGCCGGCCGCCTCCTCTCCGTACAGCGCGGAGAGGCCGGCGCGGGTGCCAAGCCTGCAGTCTACGCTGTGGCCGCTCGGCCACCCGGGCACGCGGCTGGTGCCCGAGATCGAGCGGTGGGCGGCCAAGCCTGGAAACCGCATCCGCCCCGTCGAGCTCCAGCGCATCGTCAAGGAGCTCCGCAAGCGCCGCCGCCACCGCCAGGCCCTCGAGGTATCAGGCCATCAGCTGCCCCTCCTCTTGTCTCTCCTCTCCATATGGTTCTTGGTCGTGTCGGTGCTCGCAAGGTGCTTAATGAAATGTTCCTGAATGGATAGCTACATCTTCGCTCTCGCGGTCCTGTGTCTATTCGGTTCTAGGTTATTTGGATGCTTGCGAGGTGTTTGCTGTAATGCTCGCATGAACATTTCTTGCTTGCCCTGCAGAATGGGTGTTTCGTTTCTTGCTGATGGTGTGGTGTGAGATCGAGACAGTGATATGAAAATATGGCATCGGGTTATTGTAACCTGTGCATTCCCAAATAGTAGGAGAAAGCATTACAAAAGTATGATTTGTTCGTATCAATGCTTTGCTGTAGATGACCTGAAATAACTATGAACAATGTGGATGTTGGAGGTTGTGTTCTGACATTATTAGAGAATCTGAGTAGAACTGGATAGTGAAAAAAGGTACACTTTGCTCTATCATGTTCCTTTCAGGCACAACTAATGTACACAAACTGTAATGAATGGAAGCAAGAAATGATGAGTTCACATTGCTCTATATCTTGATAGCTTTTGTACTGATAACTTGCATCAGCGACACTAAATCATATCAGGAGTGCTACACAAGCTTTGCAAACATTTTGTAGCATGTAATCCACTGGAAATATTTATATGCTTCTCTGTTTCATTGTTCATTGTTGCAGACTTGTGGTGTGCAATTATTTTGTGAAGTTTGCTCTGCTTTTCAACTATTGATTACTTTGCTTCCAACCTTTTCTTTGCATAGGTCTCTGAGTGGATGAACACTAAGGGGCATCTAAAATTTTTTCCAAAGGATCATGCTATTCATTTGGATTTGATTGGTCAAGTTCATGGAGTGGGAGCAGCAGAGACCTATTTCAACAGCCTCCTTGAGAAAGATAAGACGGAGAAACCCTATGGTGCGCTCCTAAACTGCTATGTGAGGGAATTTTTGGTTGACAAATCCTTGGCTCACTTTCAGAAGATGAAAGAGCTGGGCTTTGCATTCTCTCCACTCCCATACAACAACATCATGAGCCTCTATACGAACCTAGGGCAGCATGAGAAGGTCCCTTCAGTGATGGCTGACATGAAGAGCAACGGGATCATTCCTGATAACTTCAGCTACAGGATATGCATCAATTCTTATGGCACGAGAGCAGATTTTTTTGGGATGGAGAATTCTCTAGAAGAGATGGAGTGCCAGCCTCAAATTGTCATTGATTGGAACACCTATGCTGTTGTAGCAAGCAACTATATTAAAGGCAGCCTAAAGGAGAAGGCTCTGTGTGCCCTAAAGAAAGCAGAAGAAAAAATGGAGAAGAGAGATGCAGATGCTCATAACCACCTGATCTCCCTGTACGGTCACCTCGGTGACAAATCGGAGGTCAAGAGGCTGTGGGAGCTCCAAATGCTGAACTGCAAAAGACATATCAACAAGGACTACGTTACAATGCTGGCAATTCTTGTGAAGCTTGATGAAATTGGAGAGGCTGAAGCCTTGCTGAAAGACTGGGAGTCAAGTGAAAACGCATTGGACTTCCAAGTTCCTAATGTCCTGCTCACCGGATACCGGCAGAAGGACTTGCCGCACAAGGCTGAGGCACTGCTTGATGACTTCCTGAAGAAGGGGAAGATGCCTCCTTCGTCCAGCTGGGGGATTGTTGCAGTTGGCTATGCAGAGAAAGATGACATTCGGAAAGCTTATGAGCTAACAAAGAATGCCCTTTGTGTATACGCCCCAAATAGTGGTTGGATACCTAACCCTGCCATGATTCAAAAGATACTTCAATATCTCGGGGATGAGGCGGAACTCAAGGATGTCGAGACTTTCGTCGATCTGCTCAAAGTTGCAATGCCAATGGACTCATATATGACCGATGCATTGTCAAGGGCTCGCACAAGAGAAGGTAAGAAGGCTGAGGATACAACAGAGACCGCAAGCTCGAGACATGCATGAAGGAAGATACAACAATGGAGCTCAAATGCATGATCATTAACCCTCTTCTAAGTTAGAGATGCTATTGAGTTTGCACTTTGCAGCCCTGCTGTTCATCCATCGTTATTGATAGCTGACTTCATTAAGAATTTATCTGCTCAAATCGGTAGCGACCATGTTTGCAGATTGTAGTAGTCTTTCTCTACTTGTTCAAGATTTCGTAGCAAGGAAGCGGTTTCTACCGGTGTATCATCAGGCGAACACGAAGGACAAAAAGCATACAGTGGATAGCTGTAGCATTCTTCTATTTCTATTTCCAACTTCACAAGAGAACCATGATGCAAAGTTCCCCCAATTTTGTATAAAAAGTACCAGAGCAGAGAAAAAAAAAGCGATAATAGTACCATCAGATTAAGAGGGCTACACCATCGGATACACTTTAAATTATCCGTTCATAAACTGTAACCAAGACATAAAACTCTCTGTAAGTTTAAAATTTCCAGCCAGGAAAAAAACACCAAAAATACCTTTTTTAAGTAGTATAGCCAAGGCGGTAAAATGACACTGGCACTGAACAGAACCGGTCTTTAGTTATTTCTTCTGGTCAGATGCCATAGTTCAAGCCAAGTTACACTGGCAAGTTTTAAGACTTGGGTCTATGTCGGCATAAACATCACCCAAATAAAGCAATTCGATGGTAGAATGATGCTAGATACACCAGAAAGATGATGACATGGGCACAAATATCCGTTACTCCGAAAGTGTGGATTTCAGCTCACCATTCTTTTGCATCTCGAGAACAATGTCACAGCCTCCTATCAGTTCTGATTTGTAGTACAGTTGAGGAAAGGTTGGCCAGCTTGAGTATGTCTTCAAACCTTGCCTGACATCGTCATCAGATAGAATGTCAAAGGACCCAAAGTTTATTCCTTCCTGCTTTAATGCATTCACAACTTTTGAGCTAAAGCCACAGCGAGGAGCGTCAGGGGTGCCTTTCATGAAAAGCATCACCGGGGCTTTAGAAACTAAAAACTTCAGTCGGTTCTCTAGGCTCTCTTGTGGAATAATTTCTTTCTCGCCAAGAATCTTCTTCAGCTCCCCACTCTTTTGCATCTCCATCATTACATCTGATCCACCAATAAGTTCACCCTTTATGTACAACTGAGGGTAACTAGGCCAGCTGGAGATAACTTTTAGACCATGCCTAACATCATCATCTGAAAGAACGTCAAAACTTGAGAAAGGAACTTTCTCTTGCTTAAGGATCTCAATGACCTTCCCACTGAATCCACACTTGGGCTCCTCAGGCGAACCTTTCATAAATACCATAACTGGGTTGGAATTAATAATGCTTTCCAGGCGAGCTTTCAGGGCAGCGGTAAGCCCAATGGCTTCAGGGCTTGCACCACTCTTTTCAGATGCAGGCTCAGACTTCACTGGCTCTGAATTGTTGTTTCCCTGTGCATGCAAAGGAATGTTGTGCTCCTTGAACACATCCTTCAGTTCACCACTTTCATGCATAGCAACAGCAATATCGCACCCACCAAGGAGCTCACCTTTGCAATAGAGCTGAGGGAATGTCGGCCAGTTGGAGAACTTCTTCATTCCTTCTCGTACTTCATTGTCAGTAAGGATGTCAATGCTCCCAAATTCCACACCTTCCTGCTTCAAAATGTCAACCACCTTACGGCTGAAACCACACCTTGGTTGATCAGGAGTTCCCTTCATAAACAGGAATACAGGATGAGAATTGACCAGCTGCTCCAAACGCTTGTTTAGTCTATCAGTCATGCTGCCAGAGTGGGTACTTTCAGCAGCAGAAAATCCATTTTGCTGCGCAATCTCTTGGACCTTTTCAAGTACAGCAGGCCCAGCGGCCACTCCAAGACTAGCAGGTGCAGCGGACTCAGCAACGTTGGCAGGCCCAGCTAATTTTGCAACTTTATTGGCCAGGCTGGCTGGATTTGCTCCCTCCAGAATATCAACAGATTTGCCTTCCTGCAAACAGATGATCAGTGTATCGTTGTCAGCATATTATACGAAGCAAACATCATATGAAGCTTTCAAGTATTAGTTACTGAAGATTGGGTATTACAATAAAGGTGCTCAACAAGCCAGCAAAACAAGACAGTCCTCATAGGAAAACTTACAACTACTACTTAAGAGTGTTCCAGAGTGTTGGCAAACTGTAGCTTGGCACTATGCTAAAGGAAGTCCACAAGCTAACCAAACAAGACAGACAGTTGCCACAGGAAAACTCATCCCATGACAACTAACTGCAGAGAAAACATTTCATAAGGATCTCATAAAAAATGTTGGTCAAGTGTAGATAATGAACTCTACCATGAGCCAACCAGACGGATCTCTCTTCTCTCAAGGGATATCATGAGCCATGACTCGTTACCCAAGAAACCATATAAGATCTATGCAGAGGTCACAAAATGCAATCTTGCAGGCGACAGTTAAAATCACAGAAATGACCATTCAATCCTCCCAATCCTTGACCTGCTGAGAGCCTGCACGCAACTGTCATCTCAACACATACCTCACCAAAAAAGATGCAATGCCAATATTATACTGTCATATGGAGACTCCAATATGGCAATATATGCTATATACAGTCTAGGGTGAAAGGGAAAATGTGGATGAGCAATATGAAAGTTACACTTTAAGAAATTCTGAAGACCAAGGGCTAGAGGGGTGTATGGCTATTCTATTGCTGGAAAGGGTTAATCCTACAAAATTGAATGTCATTTGTTGTAGTAAATAAAAGTGAAACTAATGCACATAGGGATGTGCATTCGGTTTAGTCGGTTTTTTGGGTATTTTTTAAATTTCGGTATTGCACATTACATATCATATTTACCAAAAAAAATTTCAGTCAGTTTCAGTAAATACTAAATTAATTCGGTTCGGTTTCGGTAAATACCAAATTATTGCAAATCTACATTACATCTTTGGCTCTTTTTTCTTTAAGATTTGAAGTACCATATAATAGTATAGTATTTAAGGTTTAAAATGATCAACAATTAAAATTGAGCTCAAGGAGGCACGGCGGGGGTAGGAGGAGGAGGCGGTAGGGGGAGCTCGAGCGCGGGATGCTGTGGTGGCGGGGAGAAGAATAACTTTCTGTAGTTCTAGACACATTTCGTTGGATATTTTAGAATGGCCATATGCTGTTGTATTGCGGTAGTGTACATTTGATTACTCTGCTGAGTTACTCGGTTTTGCCCGGATTGGAGAAGCTACTACTACCAAGCTCATGTTTTGCTTGGTTTTGTTAATTCCAAAAATAGCAAAAAAGGCGCATAAAGCAAGCAAAATAAAGCAATTTCACACTCCAAATTTTCGGAGCTTGATGCACCGGGCAGTCTTGCTTCAAAGATTATAGAAAATTGAGTGATCTTTAAAGCAAATGTTCGTTGTAGCATCATTGGAAACTAATCAAATACCTTTCTTGATTGATGATTAATAATGCGCACGGACAAAAGCTTTTTCTGATGCACCTCTCATGAAAATTATGGGCATTGATCAGTTGTTGTGAAGTATCATTCTAATGTAATTTGTTGGCGTCGGATGTCGGATCTGGGAGTGGGAGGCGACACAGGGAGATCGAGGCGACACGGAGGAGGCGGCAGATCTGGGAGTGGGAGGCGGCACGGGCCACGGGAGAGCTCAAGGACGGGTGGAGGCGCAAGCAGAGGCGCAGGCGGAGGTGTGGGCGGTGGCATGGGAGGAGGCACGCCGGCACGGGCCACAGGGGAGCTCGAGGATGGGCGACAGCACGGGTGGAGACGCGAGCGGAGGCACGCCGGCACGGGCCACGGGGGAGCTCGAGGACGGGCGGAGGCGACGAACAGGGAGGATGATGTGCGGCAGACGAACGGAGGCGGCAAACGGGCGGAGGTGGCGGACGGATGGGCGGGTGGGTGACGGACAGGTGGAGGTCGGCGGCAGATGAGCGGAGGAGGCCGCGGCACGGGGAGCCGTGGAGGAGGTGGCGCGAATCAGTTTTTCCCATTTTTTTTTTGGTTTTTTACCGAATCAAACCGAATACCGAATAGGGTTAAAATGGCCTACCAAACCAAATACCAAATACCAAAAAAACCGGTTTTTTGGTTCGGATCGGTTTTTCCAGTTCGGTTTTTTCGGTTCAGCCCAGATCTACACACCCCTAAATTGCACAAGACTATTTTCACTTGGGTTTAAAACATATAATAATTAGTGGATCTAGAGCTTGTCTACCAGTAGACCATGACTATCTTTTCATCATATTAACAAAGCTCATGCCACTTCTTCACATTGTAGACATAATCCCATCATACAAGAGAAGAGAACTCCATACCACAATTATTCAACTTAAATGTGGAAGAAGAATCAATATCTCGATTCTATCAGCACTCCTTGTGCCAGACATTATATAAATGAGTGAAAATTCTAGGCATAATTAGCCCTCAAATCAAGCCATAGCAAAACAAACCAAACAGCTCAAGAAACAAATATCAAAAATACACTTCAACTTATAGTTGATGACTCATGCATACTAGGATATTTCATATAGACATAACATGAACTAAGCTACTAATGTATTTTGTACAGTAACCACATAAGTTGACAAGCAAGAAATGTATTTGTGCACTGTGCAGGAAAAAAAATTTCCTGTCCAAAAAAACATCATCATAAAGTTCCTTAACAAGTACCAATTTTATTAATTCCAAATACCTTGCAGAAAACAAAATATGGCACTGCTGTAACCCCATATGCCTCTGAAATTTCTGGTTGTTCTTCAGCCTCAACCTGGCAAAAGTAATCAACGAAATAAGAAACAAACAAGCAAACGATGTAGAAATATCAGAATTTCTGAATCCAATGTTGTTAAGAGAGACAATAAACCACTTAATAGAAAGACAAACGACACAAACGTAATGCTTGAGGAACAGTGACCGCGACAGACAATTTTTGGACAAGGTATGTGCTATAAACCCATATATTGGGTTCAACAATGTTCACAGCTTTATCTTGCATGCTCTAAATCAATCTTTAGTCTAATCAAAACAGCAAACAGCAACAAGCACAACCGGTTGTATGCAGCCAACCTATAGGATCATCAAACAGATACGGTCTTAAGAACATGTATCCTATTTGACACATATGAAAAAAACAAAACAAAAAAAAACAATATTGGGTTAAAGAATATTAGGTTGTGAGGAACAGACCCTGTGATTTCTTTCTTACTATTGGCTTAGCAACCATGCACCCCCCCATGATTTGATCCCTCTGGCTAATATGAGTACACCCTCCAATCCTCTTATAAACCTAAAGCAGAGACGCCAAGATAATTCCAGCCTCAAACTAAACTTTGCTATCTAATTTCACAAAAAGTTGCTTCATCGTTCAGAACATATTCGCATATCGATCAATAAACTAAAAAAAGGAAAAAAAACAGAATAATAAGCCACTACCAAAAGCATCAATAGAGACGTTCCCCTCCACCTTACAACCAAAATCTTAAACCCAAATCCCTAAATCGCCACCACGAATCCAATTCACTCCCAACCAAACCAAATCTACGGTGATCGGACAGAGTCTGGAAGGGTGAAGCTTCGACAGGAAGCACATACGCGGAGAAAGAGGGCGTAGGGGAAGTCGACGGCAAGGTGAGCGAAAACCTCGTCCATCTGCTTGGAGGCCTCGCACCACGCCGCCCAGAAGTGTACCACCGCCGGCCGGCCGCCGCCCACCGCCGCTTCCAGCTCCGCCTTCGACGCCACCTCCCTCACCGCCCCGCCGCTCGCCATCGCCGCCGCCTAAGAGATGGAGAGAGATATGCTACGTTTGGGATATATTTTTTTTTCTGGGGAGGCGTGCCCTTTGTTTTGGCTTCTCGTGGAGTGCGATGGAGACGGAAGATTCGAGAAGGCGATGCCGTGGAATGGGATAAATGCTATAGGCCGTGAATTTTTATTACAGGATATTTACAAAAGAGTTATTGCTAAAACGAATGTACCTTTTTTTTTTTTAATGTCATAGTCAATTTTTTCTTACCGCCGGATCATAATTACTATTCGAGTATAATCCCTCTAAAATTTACTTAAGTCTTTTTTAAGACTGTTTAGAGATTTAATTTGAGTTTATCTCATTTTTAAATCTAAATTCTTCATACACCTGATTTTCACATAAATTTATGATCAAAACTCAAACCGTCTATATATAAAGAAACTCAAATCGTACATCAATTATTACTTTTCAGGACAATCAGTTACAATTATTTATAAACAAAAATTCAATTCTCCCAAATAGAATCTTAGTATCGCCACCACCAATTACAGATGGAGACGATAGTTGATGATAGTTGATAAAGGAGAGAGAAAAATAATGTGACAGAGGAGATGATGACCGATGAGAGAGAGAAGGTGCATGTGTAACGATGATGCTACGATACGACTGAAGTCCAAATGATTGGGCCACACAAAAGCCCTTGTAGTAGGGCAAGTCGGTTGTGATTCTTTACACTTTGTTGCATCATTGGGCAACTGCTATGTAACTAGTGTTGGGATCTTGGATGACTATATCATCTCTGTTGAAACTAGACAGACATCAAATTAAGTTAAGAATATCCACCGCTAGTTAACTAGCGTTGAGATCTCAAGCGTCCATATTGTCTCTGTTAAAACTAGACACCGAATAAAGTTAGAGCATCCGCATAACTAACTGTGTTTCTCATTAACTCATTACTTAACCATGTCGTGAGAAGGCAGTTAAGTAGTTAAATCCAGGTGTTTTTATCCGGAAGTCTTTTATACTTGTTGAAACATTCTTATAAAATAAGATTAAAATTCATCAATACTACAATTTAAATTCTTATATCTATCAAAGACTTCACGTGTCTTATTAATGAGACTATAATTTAGTGGCAATATGATATTGGTATCGATTTTAGTCTAACTTGTGAAAGTGGGGGACAAATCTTAACCTATCTTATCAAATTGGGCTATTGGGCCAACCTGGCCATTGCAGGCCCATATAAGCCTACAACCAGCCCAACAAAAAATTCTCATCACTACTACTCCATCCGCGAGTCTATAAATTGGAAGATTCCACGAGTAGGAGAGCCACAATTCGCATGGCCAAAAACCCTAGTCGTCAATTCATCTGAATTCCACCCGCCCGCCCCACACCCGACACCCCCGGGTCTCTCACTTCTAGTTTTAGATCCATACTTGAGGCCTAAAGGTATATCTTTCTTTTTTTCCTTTGGTTTTGATTGGTGTTTTTTTTTTTTGGATTTCTATGTTTGTGGGATTGTTTTGGATCGATGATCTGGATGAAGAGAAAACTGCGTTATCTTCCTGATAAGTGTGCAGCCATTGAAACAATGGCTTCTTGATGACAATTATCTCGCTGAGATCCAAGTTAATACAGCTTTCTTTGTTCTTATGCTTTTTATCTTATTTTGTTCTGCTGTTAATGTGATCTAATACATATCAATCGAGTGTTCCACCCAAAATATGTTGCAAAAGCATTATGGTATATTGGTAATGGCACTGGGCTTTGATTAACCAGTATATAGAAAAAGCTTAGTTGGATTGGTAAAATTGGTGTATAAAACATGACGTTGCATGGCCACGCAGATTAATTTTAATGAAGTTTCAGATTGTACGTGTTAAATCGGGAAGAATGTGATGTTTTGCAACTTATCATCAGTTCAAGATCGCCAGTCATTAACTAAAAAACTAAGCCTCCGAATGAATTGAAAGGTATGCTTTGATCTCCTAATGAACCCATCTTACAGTAATAAGCTTAGATCAGTGCATTGTGGCTTTTTAAAAAAGGCCATTCAAGGGACACTCATCAAACGGGATCTGAATACCACAAGCTTCCAGCATTTCAATTCAACATGCTTCTCTTCAGACTCCTGACCAAAATTGATTCAAGATGAACGAAAACACAACACTTAAAAGGCAAAAAAGATGAAAGGATTACTAAAAGCCAGACAAATTAGGTTCTGCTGGCGATTCCAGTTACAGTTATGGCATATCTGGTACACATCCAGCCAGGTTAACATAGGTACAAACATGCAAATACCGACTACCCGACTACAACGCCAAAGCAAACTACAGTGTCAGTGTCTAATATCACTGTTCCCAGTATTGTCATGCATCTTTATTTACAGCTGCTCTAGCAACCTTACAACAACTTGGGCAGAAATCCTCTCATTTCTACCAATAACCCTGCATAGCACACAAGCTGACTTGACCTTGATGGGTCTCTACTCATCAGCGGCATAGAAAGGAAGCGACTTCAGTGGTATCACACGCTCCTGAATCAAAGGAATGCTGTGTTAGTGAATTCCAATTTCCAATCGTATATTTCAAATCCTAAACTAGGATTACCAGTGCCTCCGAAGTTACCTCAGAATTTTCCATTAGTTCTGTAGGAAAGTGAAGTCCAGTGGAACAGTTCTCAAGCACTTCAGGGCTCTTCATCCATGCTTTATGCGCTTCGATGGCTTTCAGCTTATAACGAAACATCTGATGAGATGCATCACATTTTTAGGAGCAAGCAAATTATTCACAAATCAATGAATCAAAGCAAGTTCTGTGAAAGAAAAGTAGATAGGTGACAAGAAAGGAGTATGATAATGTGCTCCAAACCTCAGATAAAGAGATACTTGGCTTTTCTAATTCATCTCCTTCGACATGGATGCCTGTGCCCTGACATTCTGGGCATAGGATAGATGTCAAACGGTTCTTCACTGCTGTTTTCGCTTTTCGTCCTCGGTTGCTTTTGGTCTTGTTTGCAAGTTGGTCTGCTAGCACCTCATATTCACACAAAATAGCCCAGTGTACGAGGCAGGAAGTATGAAATAGATGAAAAGCCTACATTGCAAAGAACAATGGAACAGGTTATTACCACAGACAAGTTCCTCTTCAGGCAAAATTCTTTATCATTCACATTGGTTTCTTCCTTTATAATTTTATTTTGCTTGCTTCTCCATGTCTTTTTTTTTCATATTTTAAATAGAAAACAACACCCACTCCCAAATCCTCCAAAACCCCGCCCAAAAAAAAAAAACAAACAAACAAAAAAAAACAAAAACTTCTGTTATTTTGAAGAAAAGCTAAAGAACGAAAAACACAAGATAAGGAATTCTGAAGATGCTCACCCCACTTGAGTTTCTACTGCTGCAAGCTAGATTGCCTGTTTTGCAATTCAACAAGGTAGCAACATCCTTTCCAGGAAGCATTGGTCGCCCACAAATATCACAAACTCTCTCAGCAGCGAGGCACTTCTGTTTCCTCAACTCTCTCCTAACAGACTTGCTGGACAAAGGGCCAACCTGGAGATTGCGCGAGGTACTAGTTGGAGAACCTTTGACAACAACTTGGTTATCACCATGGGCAGAGCTGCACCGGCCATTTGATTCTTCCGAAGACGCTTCTTGATCAGAAAATGACTTCTTCCTTCTCTTTCCACGGTGACCCGTATCGTCAATTACAAAGAAAGATCCAGCAGAGATAGCAAGGTCTTGATCATCAGAAGCCCACTTCCTACCCAACTCATATGTGTATGAGAAGTTGACTATAGCAAGATCAGATTGCTGTGAATGGTTGCACCTTTCGGATCCATGGGAGCCTTCTTGTCCCACCCAAGCACACCATATCTTGCCAATCTTCTTAAAACCTTCGCTGGCTTCAAAAATCCGGTATGCAATGTCTCCAAACCCCAACAGATGGACGGGCAAGTTCGAAACAACCTCTTTCAGCAACACACAAGGAATAACAAGAGGACCATCAGTTCCCCTGCGGTTTGACAATGCATTGTCTTCAGACACAGAAGCAGTTCTAACATTAGCACAACCATTTGCACCATTGCACCTACCATTCCGACTGTTCTGGGACCCTGAACCTTCTCTCAACCTAGAAGTCACTTCACTGTCATTCACTGGCAACTCAGACCGTGCAACCAGCACCATCTCCTGGGTGTTCTGTGAGCCTGAGTCCAGCACAAGTGGATCCTTTTCACGTGAATTGTTGAAGAAGAGCACACCATCATTGAACGGCCATGGCATGGGCCCAAACAGTGTGACCTTAGCCTCAGCGTACCGCCGCGAGTGCAAGCTCCCATTCAGGTGGTCAAACAGCACATTGTCACTGAAGCATTCTGTAAGGCAGATAGTGCAGAAGAAGATGACACGTTTACCGACGCGCCTGATCTCCACATATGTGTGCCCATCCTGCCTCACCATCCGAAGCGTCGCCTTGGCAGCAATCTCACGAATGTCCACAGGGCCGTTACGTTGCACCACCAATTCCTTCCCCACCATGGCGAGCTCCTGGAAATTACTACCAAAAATCCCTCTTTTCCCACTTCTGTTTCCAAATCCCTCAAATTAACCCAAAAAACTACTCTTTTCACTCCTTTTCCTGGCAATTATCCGAAATTACCTCGGGAATCCCCTCCTCTATAGATCTTTGCACACCTACCAACCTTCCTCTCCAAACCCTAGGATCACAAACTTAACAAGCAGCAACCTTATCTACTACACAATTAACGCCTACCAAAGACGGTCGTATTCGTACGTTTCCAGCCATGGGAATGGAAGCTAGAGCTAGGAACCTTCCCAACAGCGCGAACTCCTCACCAATTCCACCACCCCTGACCATTAAACCTAACCCAGACGAAACAAACCCTAGACTTGGCACACCAAATTGACGAGATGGAGCAGAGGGGGAGACGGAGCGAAACCTAATTTCGGGTGGCTCGAGGTTGCTGCTGCTGCGGCGGCGGCGGTGGAGGTTGGCCTCGGCGGTGAGCGGTGGTCTGGTAGGCGGCGAAGGGGCGGAGGCGGCCGGCGGCAAGGAGGGAGTCTGACGACGACGACGACCCCGACAAAGCCATGGGATCTCGAGGCGACGGCAAGGAGGTCGTCGGCGACGAGGCCCTTTTTTCAAGGATATTTTTCTGGTTTTTGTTTGGCTAGGGAAATTTGGAAGGCGAGGAGGAGAGAGAGAGAGATGGCGCAAAAGAGGAAAAAAAGATGGGTGTTTTTTTTCTTCTAGAGTGAGTAAATGATTGGTCTGGAGGGTGGGAAGAAGGCATTGTTAAGAAGAAAGGGGATGTTGATGTCGGGTTTCGGGTTTGGATCCTGTTTTGGTTTCGAAGTTAAACAATTGATTAGGACAGATATCTAAATATGCGGTCACTGAGGAGTTCACTGTATCATATTTTAAAAAATTGATAACATGCGGTTGATATGACTCAAAACCTGATATTTTAGTGAGACAATTTGTATGATTTTTTTGACTGCATGTTTTGTTTGTGGAGCGAGGCAATTATGTACACTAAGATTGAATCTAAGCATATCACTAAATAAAACCACAATCATCATTATTTGGAACACAAAAATTAAAAGGGAATTTTGCTGGAAATTTTGGAAACAAAGTGATAGATGATGAGAATTTTGGCATTCATATGGTAAACACCCAACTATTGCGCTTATTCTCACTTGGATGGATGGAAAAATTTTAGGTAATTTTTCAGTAAGTCCAAAAGTAGGTAGTTCAGCCACTGGATTACACCACTTAAGTTCAGCAAATATGTGAAATGCAAATTAAATTAGTTGGTTGGAAATGCGGGTTGTGGACTTTGTCAATTTCGGATCCAAGTCCGGCTAAGAAGAGCCCCTGAATCCTGACAGTGAAATTCAAAAAGGCCGGGAGGCAAATGAAATCCGCATTTCTGTCCTGGCTACAAATTTTTGTACAAAGCTTTTCTAGTATAAAAGGACGTGGCTGATATGTGGGCCCTAGATTATTGCAAACCTCTTAATTCTTTCGGAACCGATAAGTATTGACTTTTGTCGTTAGTTATTTGTTACAGTTGTTTTTGCATGCAGTCCTGTCCATTAAAATTTTATAAAATCCTGCTCCACAATAAAAAATAAAAAAAATCCTTATCTGTCAGATTATATACATTTATAATTATAATCTATATTAGATAATTATATTTAGATCTTAACTATATATTAAGTCAGGAGTGTCAGATAGATTTATAAAATCGAATTAGTGTACAATCTTATTTGGTGTGTAGTTTTGGTTTTCTTAGAAAGTGAATTAATTTTTCTTAGTAATTTGTTGCTTCAAACTCATTCTTGGCATGAGTGAATATAAATCGCCCCGCCCCCTCCCCCCCCCCCCCAATTGACTTGATTCAGGCCGTCTAATCCAAGTTGTTGGACAAGGGACACGGAAGCATAAGCTTTCCTTATTTCTTTATGGCACAAACCACTATCAAATGAAATATAAAATAAGGAGCAAATTTTTTTATCAGTGTAAACTTTTAACATTTTATATTTTTTTTCTAGATATCTTATTGAGATACAAGTTCAAACTCATCTTGTCAACTTTATAAGTCATAATTTAAAAAGTTTGACAGTAGCAAAGAAGAATTTTTTTCATAAAGTAAAATATTTGGCACTACATAGTGTCCCCTCGGTACAACAATGAAAACTTTTCTTATAATCTATCTTTTATTAGTTTTGTACATTTTTTTTTTTGCTAGGGGAAGTAATTTTGTACATATATAGGTTTTAGATTACAGAATTCTGTGTGAGAGAAAATGAGTTATGAGAAGAATAAATTCAGAAAGAGAAAACAATTAATTAATAACATGTAAATTTATAACTTTGTTTCAGTTTTTATCTGTGAAGAAGCTACTGAAAAATTGTTTTTATTTTGTAATGGAAAAAGTAGGAATAAGAAAAGGTGTTTTTGCTAATCGATGATAGTTCAACCGATGTGACATCTGAGTTATTTGGTTAAAGATAGTATTTGATTTCCAAATTATCGTGTTGTATGGTTTTTTTTTTTTTGGATTTTTATAATTTGATCTCATAATCTGTTGGTATAGGCGTGTTTAGAATAGCTGTGCTAAATCATTAGAGATGCTTTTTTTGCTAAGTAATAATTGTGTGGCTCCATAGTATTGGATTAGCTTATGAGAATATCCAGAGCATTGTCCTCTAAATCATAAGAGATGCAGAAGTATATCCTTGAGACAAGGAACCACACTGCGAGCAAAAAAACACTACAAAAAATTAGGATATTGTTGCTAAAACAACTGAACAATCATCGAAAAAACTAATCAATTGGTGATAGTCATACTAGTATGGTATTTAGATTGTCTAGTTAAAAACTAGAGTTCGATTGTCACAAAAATATATGTTATATAGGTTATTTGTGGAATTTTTGAAATTGATCTCTTGACCTATTGTTGTTTACATAGTTATATTAGGCCAAAAATTCAATATAAAGCTCTTTATAGAGGGGGGTATCTAAAAAGTTTTGAGTGTCAAATTAAGATGAAATGGTATATGAATAAAATCTTACATATAGAGATAGGAATATTTTGTAAAATTAACTTTTTAAAAAATAAAATAACAAATATAACCTTTATTCTCAATAATTTGCCAAAATAACCTTTTTTTTTGTATGGTAGTGAGACAGAAATGTGCAATAGGCAGTCCTAGTGCAAGCCAACATATCAGCATATAGGCATGCTGCATGCATGTGCACATATGTAGCTAATGTATTTGTAAGTGTTTGAATATGCATTCTACATGCAAGTTCATGTGTTTGCTGCATATTGAGTGTGTAGTAGGTATTTGTTATGTGTCTTCAGTTCTTATTGTATAAGAAATAAGTTATTATTATAATTTTTTTGACTAGATGTTAGATTTATTAGTTTTTTTAAGGATTATTCATATAACATATTCACAGAGAGTGATTGAATGTAGCAATAAACACCGATGATAACATATTCACAGAGAGTGATTGAATGTAGCAACAAACACTGATGATAAGCATTAAAGAAAAAAAAACACCAAATTACTGTATTTTGTGACCAACTGCTCCGGTGTGTAAACTGCCAACATGATGCAATGTTCAACAGATTTACTTGGGAACAAAGAAAAATGAGAAGTTGGAGACTTAAGTCCTGTACTATGACATATGCTACAGCCAAGGCTATATGCCCCCTCACAAGGACAATGTTCCGGTCAGTGTAAAAACAATACAAGCAGGCAGACTCGTATACGTGTTTTACATGAATTCTACAACAGTGCTATATACAGAAGTGATGTATGAAATAATCCATACTGAGTCACTGATGATTGCCGAAGGACACTAAGAAGTATATCTATACATGTATCTATTTGTTGAGTATGTGGTCAAATGATGTCTAGAGAGATTGAAATGTGTGCTAATATATATATATATATATATATATATATATATATATATATATATATACACACACACACAATTTAGTCACTTATGTCAATCTCTTCGTATTTAAATAAAAAAATAAAAAGATAAAAAAAAGAGAGTTGTTCACCACTTTACTCATTTTCATTAATTTTGAGATGACATGTTAAGGGGGAGTATTTCAAACTTCATTGCAGACTTTCATATTCCGCATATGTGATCGAATCAAGAAATATGCAAGTGTATTTGTTGAGATGTGATTTTTGATCAAATATCAATAAAACGTTTAAAAGAGTTCAAAATTCTCAAAATTTGCACAAAATCTTCAAAATATGTTTCAAACAATGTTTCAAGGTTTTAGAAATCAAAATTTTGATTTTTAATCTAAAATGTTAATTTTGACCAAATTATGAACTTCCCGAATCTTGTTTTACTTCAAAACATTCTATTCTCTCAAAACAAGATACATTGAGTTTTGACAAGAGTTTTCGACACGAAACTTTTAGAACTCAAACTCTTGAAGATAATTCATGTTGAACAAAGTACCCAGAGATAATAGCGTTATATGAAACTTCACGTGAAAGTGTATGGCTTATACAGTTGATACATCATATTTAGCAGTCATGTAGTGTTACAACTAAGTATATCCACTGTCCTATACGATGACAACGCCACTTGTATTACACAAATGAGTAGTAGGTATGTTAAAGGAAATATGATTAAATATATTACTCCAAAATTTTTTATCCTCACGATCTTCAAAAGAGTGGCGAGTTAACAGTTTAGAAGACTAGATTATGTGAAAATTTAACATATTTATTTACTAAATCTCTACCTATATCGACTTTTGAGAAACTCGTATATGATATTGGGGTTTATAGTCTTGGAAGATTATTATCTTCAGGGAGTATAATAAGTCAATAATCTTATTATTCAATATATTTAAGGTACTAAAGATTGATCAAAAGATCAACCAATATTATATTTTTTCAATTAATTAAGTTTTTCTCATTGAATTTTCTTCTACCATCCTGCCGAGCAGCACAATTGCCTCTTCACTTCTGCCATCCCAGCAGAACCTCTCGAGAAGAGGGTTGTACGATAAGAAATCGGGCGCAAAGAAAAAATCGATTACAGGTTGGTGTTCAAAACTTCTTTAAAATTAATATGCGTGGCCATGTAAATGAGTTATGAGAAGAATAAAATTCAGAAAGAGAAAACCATGTAAATTTATAATTTTGTATCAGTTTTCATCTGTGAAAAAGCTATTGAAACATTGGTTTTATTTTGTAATGGGAAAAGCATGAATAAGAAAAGGGAATGGTTTTGTCGATCGATGATAGTCTAATCGATTTGACATCTGAATTATTTGATAAGATGATACGTTCGATTTGATTCTCAAACTATATGTTGTGGGGTTGTTTTTTTTTATGGATTTTTATAATTTGGTCTCATAATATGTTGATATAGACATCTTCACGACAGCTATGCTAAATCGTAAGAGATGCATTTTTTGCTAAGTAATGATTATGTGGCTCCATGGTATTGGGTTAGCTTATGAGAATATCCAGAGCATTGTCCTCTAAATCATAAGAGATGCAAACGTATATCCTTGAGACAAGGAATCACACTGCTAGCATCCTGTAGAAACAATAAAAAATAAGATTTTTTAATAAAAAAAACTACAAAAAATTATGATATTGTTTCTAAAACAAGTGAACAATCATAAAAAAAAATCAACTAATTGGTGATAGTCCAACTACTAAAATATTTGGATTGTCTAGTTAAAAATTAGAGTTCAATTCTCACAACACTACATGTTATATAGATTATTTGTGGATTTTTTAGAATTGATCCTTTGACCTATAGCTACCTATATAGTTATATTAGTCAAAAATTTAATAGGGAGCTCCTTACATGATGCCATCTAAGAAGTCTTGAGTGTTAAATTAGGACGAAAAGAGTATACGAACAAGATCTCATCTATAGAGATAGAAATATTTTATACAAATAACTCTTTTGAAAAATAAAATAACAAATCTAAATTTTATTCAAGAGAATTTACAAAAATAACTTATTTTTTATGCAGCAGCAAGATATAGGCATGTGACATGTGGACCTGATGCAGGCCTGTATATCAGCATATGTGCTTGTATGTGTGCACATGTAGCTAATGCATTTGTAAGTGCATGAATATGTATTTTACATGAAAGTGCAAGTGTTTGCCACATAGTGGGTGTGCATCAGGTGTATGTCGTCTGCCTCTATGGACCTTACGGTATAAGCAGGCAGACTCATATACGTGTTTTACATGAATTCTACTACAGTGCTATATACAGAAGTGATGTATGAAATAATCCATACTGAGCCACTGATGATTGCCGAAGGACACCAAATGTTGTGGCTACCATAACTCTGAAAAAAGCAGTAAAATCTGCATTAGTCTCATGATTCCATATTTGGTTATCAACTTTCTTAAAATGGTTCCAACAAAAGTAGATACTTTACTGGCCTGATCTTGTTCAATACAAATGTATGCAAATTACAGAAAGAAGTGACCGCAACAAAATTACAGAATAATTTTCCAAACAAGCAAAATCATAAGAGCAGAAATAGATTGGAAAAATACGAACGGATGTCATTTCCAACCATAATAAACCTAGAAAGCAGCAGACGTGGAATAAGTCAGGCATCTGGTATTTTTTGACCTAGAAGAACAAACATGAAGCAAGGACTAAACCTATACTAAATGAAGCAAAAGGGTGTTGAACTTATAATGAGTAGAATGATTTGTTCTTGAGCCATTCTATGGATAATTGTAGACAACAAATTCTATTGACATTTATATCATCATTGTTCTTCCATGTTAACTAACTTTGTTTTGCATTCGTACTTCGCTAATGACAATAATCAAACCTGAACAGAAAAAAGCATGAACTTGAGGCAGTTCTCCAAGCAAAGAAGACTATACCTGAATGTCTTTTTAGTATTTAGAGCTGTCAGATTTCAACTGGGCAAAGACATCAGCGTAAGAAAAAAAAACTATGTAGGACAACATTTACCTATTCTCCCGGTCTGAAAATGTAGAACCGATTTTGGGACAAAATTTTCATTGCCTTGATCATTGCTTCAAATAAAACATAAGAACATATAGAATCTTCAGAACCGTGTATGACACCATATTTCTTCCAAAGGAATTTTAACAGTAACGTAGCATAATATGCTCAAATAAGACGAAAAAATTGTAAGCATTGGTTTGGACAAAGGATTAACAACAACAACATTAAAAATCGTCGAAACCTATCGTTTGCTCTACTGTTTGATTGTTTCATACTAAATGCACAAGTCACTGCAGATAAATTTGCTCAGGTGAGTTTATGGCTGGTAAATCATGATACTAACTAATTGGGAAAAAGGCACAGGTCATATGGTAACCATGAGCTGCACGTCAGCAAGAATAAGTAAACAGGCACATAGTATAAAGCACCAACGAGTCCAATTCAGAGAGATCAAATATTCACCTGATCATGGATAGCAGATCAGCGCAAAGTGAAGCAATTCGCCTACCACAGACTTACTGTATTGGGTTGGGCACTACTAGCCAGGCGGGACCGGGCTCTGCCAGAGAAAAGTTCTCAGTTGTCAATATAGAGAAAAGTACGGGGAGATCACAGAGGACAAGTGGTCTGAACCTGCTCCTCCGATCGTTGATTGCTTTGATATGGTGCTGGACTTTTTTTTTTTAAATAACCTAAACAAAATTATGAAAATAATGCATTCTTATTTTTTTTAATTTTTTGACCTACTACATGTGTATATCGAATCTCAATAAACCAAATATTACACAGCGATTGAATGAAACCCGTTTATAAAGTGTCCGAGCTGCGAGGAACATCATCCTGAGGACGATTCTTCTGAGACCGATATTTTTTTTATTTATAACTCTAATTAATTATCTATTTGAACTAGTGTGATTGTGATATTAAAATAATCAAATCGACATAAATGAATAATTATATTTCGCAAAACTTATGAACGCCATGAGTGGCCGCGGCTACGGTTGGCTCATCAGTGACACTAGTGACATGCAATAGCGCAGGTAACCTGCATCTGGTGTGCATCGGCGAAATATGACGGAACGGTGAAGACGGCGTTGTGAATCTTGCGACCCTGGTGCGCCTTTGCGATCTTCCACCACCTTCAATTTGAGTAAGCACGCATTCTTCCGCACCCACCTAATAGGGAAAGAAGTAGAGGATGGGATTCTATTAGCTCTACACATTTCACCTGTCATAACAGTTAAAGTCCATATGTCAAGCTTAAGTTTATTAAACATAGATTATGGAATAATTAGTTTGGATATATTGCTGACAAATCAAAAAACAAGAATGTATTGGAAATTAATATTCGTCTCCTATGAATTCTTCATGGCATATTTGACCAGGTTTTTAAGCTTGCCACATAAGCATCCAGACTGGATGGATTAGGTGTTCAAGCCTATAGTTATTCAGTGTTGACCGGATAGATTAGGTGTTTAAGTTTGTGGTTATTCTGTGTCGGTTTTGAAATATACAATAATTCATGTTAGTAACAGCAGAAGTAATCCATATCAAGTTTCAAATATGTAGTTATATGCAACATTATGTCTAAAATGATCACCATAATGATAGAATTAATTCAGCTTAAATTTGTCTATATAATGATCAGAGAGACGTCCCTAAACATATATAGGAGAAGAGTCGTCTTCCCTCTTTCTCTGAGCCACTGCAATTCTTGTTTTGTGTTATTGTTCTACCACATCGATTTTACTCACAACGTGCACTGTGATCAGAATGAGCAATATCTCCAAAATCATTATCATACTATTTTTTTTATAGCGAAGTAGGCAAATAGATTTTTGGATAGTATTTTCAAAGTGCGAGTATTCGAGATGAACCACATGCTCTTGCGTGATTATTGATCTGTTTTCTTTATACTGAGAAAGAATTGTAAATAATGATTATATCTCATGTTGTATTGTTAATTTTTTATTATAGAATCATAAAATTTAGATTATTCTAAAAAAAAAAAATTTCAAACATATAAGACACATGGTTAGTCTTGGGTTTGGGATAACCAGCTGTTGATTATTATCGAGAATCGGAGATGGTCTGACCTGGACTATGATAGATAAAACTGGCCTGTTATGAATGAGATTCAAATTTTTAGTTTTGAATACAAATTTTGTTCTTTTTAAAAAAAAATCCGGAAGAAACACAGATAAAAATTATCAATTTGAAATTTTGAATGCAAATTGCTGAATGAAGCTTCCAGTTACACAAATGAGGTAATTAGGATCGTGTTTAGTGAGATGAATCTCCAGATACCGGATCTATACCAGTTGTTTCCAAATTTCTAAGTCAAATTTGAAATTGCTCTTTCATCTGTTTTTTAATCCGGTTTTTGCTGCCGGTCACCGGGTGGAACCAAATTATAAATGGGAATACGCTCCAAACCATTTCTCTTCAGAAAATTATTAATACGCCACTATAGAACCTCGAATAATAAATATGCAATTTAAAAACTCTGGACTATAAAAATACCAATACAAAACAATTATTTATGTCACTCTACTAATAATACAAATAAAATACAATTATATTCTTTTTAAAATGCCACTTTAAAACTTAAAATAAAGTAAAGACACTTTTAAAAAAACT
Source organism: Pharus latifolius (assembly GCA_019359835.1). NCBI lineage: Eukaryota > Viridiplantae > Streptophyta > Magnoliopsida > Poales > Poaceae > Pharus > Pharus latifolius. Next base: position 66,567,090 of record CM033328.1, on the reverse strand, counting down.
ACTCCAAAACTTAATACCAAGTAAATTTTTGTCACATTATCAAACTCATGTCTTGTATTGGAGAGATGTGGTATGTGGAGTTGGAATAAGAGGCGTTGGTGGGTGGAGTGGGGCCGTGGTGGGTCGATGACATGGCTGGGCAAGTAGGGCAATGTGATGTAGGTAAGCGGTGTAGCTGAGAAAATGTGGCAGGCAAGATTAGGTGGCATGTCTAGAGAAAAAGAGAAGCACGACCAGTTAGAGCCAATGGGGAGCAGCATTACAAACGTATGAGAGGGATATGGAAGGATTTAGAAATGTTAAAAAATAAATAATACATAACTTCTTTTAAGAAGGTCCTCGAAGAAACATAAAATTACTAAGAGAAGATATTTTGTAAGAAGTTTCTAAAATTTTATAAGGTTGGACATCTTGGAATAAACTAATATTTTTCTTTTCTAGAAAATTGGAGAGAAATGTAATTTTGCGAGAGAGTTCAAGAAGTTTCTAGAGTTACATAGAATATGAAATTTTGTAATAGACACTAGAAACTTCTTGATATTTATTATAAATTATGTTTTATTATATGGTTAGAATCTTGCCACATGTAAAAGATTCAAAGATCATGTAAACATATAAATAGAATGATTATGTCTCGTTTGGGTAAGTCTGTAGAACACCATAATAAATGTTGGGTTAAGAGTGTAGGTAGCCACCTCTAGAGTATGTGTGGGTCATCTCCTAATTTGTAACAAGAGTTATGCTATGATAAAGTGTTAGATTTTCTTCTAAAAAAATAAAATTAGGCCGAAGGGTATAGTTATAGTATAACCTTGACCTATTATTACTTGTATAGTTATACTAGGTCAAAAATTCAACAAAGAGCTTCTTAAAGAGGGGACATCTAAGAAGTCTTGAGTGTCAAATTAGGTCGAAGGGTGTCTAAACAAGATCTCATCTATATAGATTGGAATATTTTGTACAAATAATCCTTTTAAAAAAATAAAATTACAGATCTAACTTTTCTTCCAAAAAAATTACAAAAATAATCTATTTTTTATGCAATAGCGAGACATAGAGGTGCGATATGCAGACATAACGCAGGCATACATATCAACATATGTGCATGCATGTGTGCACATGTAGCTAATGCATTTGTAAGTGCTTGGATATGCATTCTACATGCAAGTGCAGGTGTTTAATGCATATTGGGTATGTAGTAGGTGTCTATCTCACGCGTCTAGTCCTTAGTACTTAAAAAATGAGTTATTTTTGTAAATTTTTCGGACCAAATATTAGATTTATTATTTTTCTTTTTTTTAAGGGTTATTCATACAACATATTGGTAGAGATAGTGATTGAATGCAGCAACAAATACAGATGACAGACATTAAAGAAAAAAACACCAAATTGCTGTATCTTGCAATCAACTGCTCCGGTGTGTAAACGGCCAAGGTGATGCAACATTCAGCATATTTACTTGGGAACAAAGAAAAATGAGAAGTTGCAGACTTGAAGCGCTACACTATGACAAATGCTACAGCCAAGGCTATTGACACTCATATCATCATTGTTCTTCCATGTTAACTAACTTTGCTTTGCATTCTTACTTCGCTAATGACAGTAATCAAACCTAAACAGAAAAGGACACGAACTTGAGGAGTTCCCCAAGCAAAGAAGACTATACCTGAATGTCTTTTTTGCATTTAGAGCTGTCAGGTTTCAATTGGGCAATTGAAAGATCTGGTAACATGCATTCTTATCAAGCAATCATGCTAGCGTGGGTAACCTGTGTCCCATGTGCAGTCCCATGTGAATATGGCAGTCATTCAATGACATGTTTTTTTTTTGTAGGTATATAGTAAATGAATGTGCATTTTTATGCTTTGTATTCCATGTCTTTCATGTACTGCTTGACAATTTTTTATTAGCATAGAAATTAAACACTGGATGTCTGGACATTTTACTAGTAAACTTAGCTTTGAAAGGCCAATGCGACTGGTCATTCTCTGTTATAGCTCATTCTCAACTGTAGTACCTCTATGAATGAATAATTGTTATTCAATCCTCATAGACATCCTTCCATGCATTTCTATTGTTTGCACAATAGGATGATGGATGACATGGACACCTTCTTCCATGCATTTGCTGAACTAGAACCTGATAGGGTCAGTTGAAACCCCTTTCCAAATTGTATTATCTCAAACAGGCAGGATGCTAAAGGCCATTTTCCATAGCAAAGTTTAACTTCATTCAGCCCTGTAACTTTCCAAAATCTATCTCCAGACAGCTAAAATTTAGCAAGAATTTCCTTACAATAATGTCATTGTGTCTAGCTCTAGATCTGTACAAAGTTTTCTCAAATTTTTTTGTACAAATAACCTATTAAAATCAAAAATAACAAAACTAATCTCTACTTGTGTGAATTTGAAAAAATAACTGTCTTAGAAGTGTGGAGGTTCAAAGATAAAGACCTACAAGTGGGTGTGAATAGATTTAAAAACAAAATTTTGCTAAAAACCGATTTTTGCACTTATAAAAATAAAATTCTTTTTACAATTATTCTGAATGAAGCTAATGGCTCAAGTGATCAAGTAAGTTATGCAAACCTAGTGTGATACAATAGAAGCAAATCAAGTGTAATAAAAAGAGAGCAAACATAATTAAACCAAGATGACATGAGAGGTTTTTTCTTGAGGTCTTGGAGATTTTGCTAATCTCTTCTATTTTTTGTTGAAGAGTTCTCATATGAACCTTACTTCGATTTCATTAGGGTTGTTCCTTTTCTACTCTGGATAGGCGAACACCAAACCTTTCACACAATTATCGGGCCTCTTTGACAATCTTCGTCGATAGATAGATCACCTGCCTCCCATGACTGTCTAGGTGACTGCGATCATCAAGAGTAATAAACTCAAATTCTTTACTTGACACTAATCAAGTGTTAAGAAATTCAAACACGTCAGGAGAAACTCACATAAGGTTCTCAGCTCACTAAAATGATCAATGAATGCAAATGAACTTACTACATAACCTCACTCAAATGCAATGGATGAAATTTAAGTGTTCATGAGGTTTCTTGAGCTATGCGTGTATGTATTTGGTTCATAAACCTTACAAATGAAAGCCCTAATGTCACACCCCTAAATAGCGCCTAGGCGTAACAGCTGCCACACGCTTACTAGTCAAGATTCATATGCATGTAAGGCTTGATATAAAAAAGGCTAAAACCGGAAGTGAATCATAAAAACTCACTTTATTTAGATATATATATGATACAACATGCTAGGAATTAAAAATTTACAATATTTCAAATGGAACATATCTCTAGTGGTTTCCCACCCAACTAGTTTAGCCTATTTCTTGATTCCACTCATTGATGACAACCTTATAAGATTCTTACTATTTTGAAACACTACATAAAAATATATTTGTAAGAATGAGTACGACAAGTCATATTCAGTAAACAGGCATACATAATAATAGATGTAAGTAAAAGAAATTATTTTCTTTGACAAAGAATTTACATTACAAGATTTTTTACAATCGTGAAGTTACATCCACTTTATTAATAATAAATACAAATAAAAAATAATATATAAAATAAAATAATAAGAATAAAAAAATTTCTGCATATGACCACAAGCTTCTCGTTTCTAGGAGGCATCGAAGTGAAATTTCATGTTTTTACGCTCTATAGGAAGATACTTCCGACATCACAGTCTCTCCTAATACACTTCTGTATTTGAAGAGTAAAATCTTTTGGTCCACCAAGAACTACAACATTTGACTTACTAGTACCGGTTGCTCCTACGAAATCATCATTGCGCATCCTGTTCAAACAAGGGCTATTCTCGGGGAGAACTACGACAGTCCCATACTTGAACTATGATCAATACGATATGTTTATTGTCGTAGCATCAATTTTCTATAAAAACAGACTTGAAAATTGTATATTTTTTATCAGAAAGAAAAATAAGGTCAGTAATACACATTTCTTTTTTCATATCAATCCCTAAAATAAAGTAGAACAAAATATAAATATTTATTCAATTGTTTAGTCTAGCTTCCAGCATTATTACTACTTATTCGATTGGTATTAGTGGCTCTTGTAGATCCATCACCATATACCTCAATAAGATGCTAGCATACCATTTTCCCATGTTCTATAAATAATCATTTTACTTTTTCAAAACTTCAATGTAAAGTGTATTAAGATAGTAAAAAGAACATATACTAAAATAACATGGAGCTCAAAATAGCAGTAACAAGACAATTTTAAAGAAAAAATATGATAATAATATATACATAATTTGTCTTATATACACTCTCTTAACTCGACGACCTGATTTTATCATTACTTCAATTTAACTACAATTGTCTCGCTCTGTGAGTAATTATTATGTGAAAAGTGATTTGAGGTTGAAGGCATATGCAGAAAGAGGATCAATTTATAGGCATGCTTGCCTTGCAATGAAGTGCCATGGTAGTGGGTAACATGGTCGGCATGCAATGGTGGATGAAGACGCGTTGTGAGATCTCTCTCTTAGTCGATTTGAATTTTTATTCTTCAGGAAGTAGAGAATTTGAAATTCTATCTCTTAATGACATGAATACATGTATAGTTATTAATATAAGAATTCTATTCTTGACCATAAATAGGTAATTCGTTTTGTAACATTTTAAAGAGTTTTGGATTTAACTATAAAACACAAGTGAGTTAATGATATGTGAGTTCTAGACCCATATGTCATTCTCACAATTTATTATTCTATCGTGACATCCCATTTTTGCCGTGCATTTTAGCTAATTTCCCATATTCATCCGTGTAGTAGATTAAAATATCACTCATAAAATTATTGTCTGACTAGTGCCAGGTTTTCTTCAAGTTGCTATGGTGGACATATTAACAACACAATTTAACTATAAATATATTTTTAATAATGATAATTATTTACTCTAGTAAGAAGTCAATTTGAACTATTATTCTTCATGAGTTGGTAAGGTTCAAATAGTATTTTATCTTTTATAATACTCCAGTAGGCCACTAGACCATTGAGTGCTTCCTACATAATATGTTTTTTTCATACACATATGGAGGATGACATACACTATGACCAATCATGTAAGAAATATTGTGTAGTAATGCATTCAATCCATATCAACACTTTGACTTCTGATCTTGCTTCACCTATAAGGATTGACTTAGTTGGTATGGTTAATTCTATAGGTATTATGTGGCACTCTATTTCATACTATACTTCTGGTATGAAACTAATCCATTACTACTAAACCCTTTGAATTGAACTGAAATAGGATGCTACAACAGTGTAACCATACGAAGAAGATATTTTAAAATATTTTCTTCGTATGGTTACACTATTCTTCCCTTAATAGAATAATTTTGGCTTAAAATCATTTACTTTATCAACTATTAAGAAATCAATCTTCTAATAAAAATATCTTTTCCCAATTTTTTTTCTCAAGAAACAAACAAATGAGGCAAATTAATTATTTTTTATGAGGCATCCAAAATACCTTGGCCTTAACAATATATATATTTTCTTTTTTTCCAAGCTAGTGAACACTCATAAAAAAAAATTCTACACTATTAAATTTTTTTCTTATATCCTAATAAATGGATGTCGCATAAAATAATTCTATTTTACTTCGTCCTAAGAAGTAAAACCGAATAATAGTAATTTCTCAGTAACTAGAGAAACACCAATACTAACATGTCACAAGCAGAATATATATTTTTTTACATCGTTGATAAAACTTAATAAAAATAAATACATTATAGAATTAATATCAAATATATATTAGGACTGAGTTCTAAATCAAACTCGATACAATTTTAGGTTCTAAAAATATGGAGTATTACATTCTCCTTCAAAAGAATTTCGTCCTCGAAATTCAGCATCCAATCTTAAAGGCCTATCATTTTGATAACTCATAAAATAGTATTCCATTTCCTTACTTGCATAAAATCAACTAGCTCTAAATAGCCACGTCATCGAGTCTACTAACAACTCTCAATTTGATTAAGCTCCACATAATTTGTCGATTATAACCTCAAAAATCTAATAATTTACATCTTTGACAAACATTTTCTCATTTATCCACAAAGTATCTCAATGTCAAATTATCACTACCTTCGTGCTAGAATATCCTTAATTTCCTTCCTTTATAATTCTTGGTAAGAGTATCCCTCAACAAGATCAAATTCACTATTTATCGATTATAATTATCAAAGTATCCACAATAATTCTCAATATACTCCACTCTCAAATATCCATAAATAAAGTTCAAAAAACTACTACTTTTGGCCTTACACGAATCAATTCGAATTTGTCCATAGAAAAATCTCATCATCATTTCCACAAGTTGGTCACATCCTTAAATCAAATTCTTGCTCTTCAAAATCAGTTTTGGTTTGTATCAATATCATCACCTTCTTTTTTTCTATAACCAACTAAAATTATCTTTAGATTATGAGTATGTGTATCACTCCAAACTACTCAGATCAACATTCCTGGGCTCTACAACTAAAAGCACTAAATCTCTATGAGCAAGTAACATCACTTCTAGAGGTTAGTACTTCATCTAAAAGTAGCACTCCAAAAGAAAATTTATTATTATCAAATCCATGCAAACAAAATATCTCTCTCTCTCTCTAAGTAACAACCCTATATTTATAGTATCCATTCCAGAAAATCATCATAATTCATTTGATAAATCTTATTCTACAAGTATAGTAGAAAAATTGGCACAATCACTATTAAAATTGATCAACAATTCAATCAGGGGAGAATCACATCTCTAATTCACTTATACTAGGCAATTGATTCCAAAGTAGTTAATGATTCTTTCCTTTTTTTCAACAAATCAATTCATCTATCTCTCCAAGAAACATACAAAAGTGCCCTTTAGCAAAAAAAAAAAAACATCTCTTGTTATCAATCCAATCTATAAGCAAATCTTATTTCTCAATTAAAATACCTCTCATAGATAGTTATTGGAATATAATCCAAAACTTACTATGTTATCCTCTAATCCCATCAAATGACATTGATAGCATCATCCTTAAAGATCACAACCCTTTCTTTTAATGGAAAATATCTTAAACTCTTGAACAAAAAGTAATATACTCCCAACTACTTGATAAAAATCCCACCATGACTAAATTTAGTGCAGCCACTTCGAACTTCCAACGGAACCATATTTTGCCAATTTAATCATTAATATTTTCACTAATCATTCAAATCAACTCAAAAATACTTTTATGATCTAATGGGTGAATGATACATGCATTTGAACTTTGTACACAAGATATTATCAAGTTATTAACTTCAAACCCCTCTTCATAGTACGACAAAAATTAGGAAACAAAATCCTAACAATTTGGCCGTCTCCAAAACACTAAGACTGATAAAATTCTAGAAAATAGATCCCTAATATTCAATTTTATCTTTGATAGAACTTGTCCATACTTAAGAAAACTTGGTCATCCATCCTCACCGAAATGATCTTTTTCATCATCATCTTGCAGCTTGATTGATACTGAAAGACATATTCTCAACAAATATATTAGCCTCTAAATTAGATTTATCATTAATAACTAAAATATCAATATAATGAAAATTGACTCATACTAAATCAAGAAAGTGATACATTTAAAGTGTGGAATGTGGTCAGATGATGCTTAGACCTTCTCCAACAGAATTGGATATCTATATCCTCATATACATATCTCTCTAAAAAGATTCCATACCTATATTTTTACTCTTTCCAACAGAATCTTTAAACCCAAAAACATATAGGTAGAGGAGAGAGAATACCTAAATTTACTAATTCTCTGCAGTAATATCTAAAATAGAAATCGAGATAGATATTCTGTTGGAGCAAGAAAGGTATTACTGATACTTAAATTTTAGGCTATCAATTCTTTTAGACATTCTGTTGGACAAGGTCTTACAGTGTAGTAGAAACGGAGAGTGCAGCAAGACTGGGCACAAAAGGGGCACATGGTACCCGCACATGCACTGTGTGACAGATGGTCACCATCCACGCGAATCAAAGCCGGTGTCCCGCATGCTACCGCCAAACATGAAATTAAAATTCAAATTAAAATTTAAAATAAAAGTCTAGATTTCAAATCTGAAATTTGAAATTAAAAACTTGAAATACAAAATTTAAAATCTAAATCAATTTCTAAATTTTAAAACTAAATCCAAGTTTGAAATTTAAACTAAAAATATAGATTTAAAGTTGAAATTTGAAATCTTAATTTTGAATTCAATTCTGAAATATGATCTTAAATTTGATACCTGAAGTAAAATTATAAATTTAAAATCTAAATTTGAGTTTAAAATTATAATCATGAAATATTAGAAAATCATATTCTGTATGCAAAAATTCAAATTCCTGTGTATAGATAAGAATTCATTTAATCCTATTATAATTATAATTGAATTCCAATTCCTAGTGTGCATCCAAATAGCATAGTTTGATGTCCAACCTTGAATTACAATTCCAATTCCAAAATTCTAGGTCCAATTCTAGGATCCAAATGTGAAATTAAAAAAATTGTAGAAAAACCAGATAGTGCTAAGTTTTTGCAAAAATAGACTGCAACCGCTATGTTTGAATGGCAACTGGGGCTTTTTTCAGCCTAGTCGCCATTTAACCTGGCGAGTGGAGCTATTTTGTAGTCACTAATTTGAATGGCGATAGGGCTGACAAGCTAAAATTAACACTAATGCCATTCAATAAGTTGACTGGCGAGCCAGTTAGTATGTTGAATAGTGACAAGGATTACAACCCCCTACCCCACCTCTATGTAAGAGCTGAATAATCATGGAAAGTTAAGTTTAAATCTAGAAAAAAGAAAAATTAGGGTTTAGAGAAGAGGAGAGGAGACCACGGGGAGGTTCTAGCGATTTCACAGAATGACTAATCTACTTTGAGTTTCCGATTAGTGTTCTTGATCTTTACCTAGAAATATTTTGTTTCCATATATTAGATTAATTTTTGTGAGATAGAAAATCTAAATTTCTATATACCAATTAACCATGGAGGAGAGGAATAGGAGACTGTGGAGAGGTTCTAGTTAGACGGTGACTGATCTATTTCGAGTTTCGGTTAGTGTTCATGATCTTTGTCTTGGTTTTATTTTATTCCATAGATTAGATTAATTTTTGCGCGATATAAAATTTAAATTTTTGTGCAGCAATTAACCCTATTGAGATAGAAAACTTAAATGTTTGTGCATAGTTGTTTTGAAAGCTAAATATTTCTTATAGATTGTCAATTTTTGGAATGTGTAGGATATGTTTGAATCCGATACTGTGTATGTTTACTATGGGGAAGATGCAATCTATGATGCCCCAAATATGGTTGATCTGAGCAAATGCAATCTGTTAATAGCAAATCCAAAATCCTGGTCATTCGAACAAAGATGGCCGCAGATTATTAGTCTATTTAGAAATACTATTGGGTACCATAATGTTAGAACGATGGGATTAGTGTCCTAATATGGTAGCAAAACATCAGGGTTGTACTGGGTGCTTCAGAACTTGTATGTGGACAAACGTGGTCATCGTACATGACAAGATTGATAGACTCAAAGAGTTTTATTAATATAATGTTGATGTATGCTAAAGTATACAGTATTTCCGTCCCTCGAGCAGCTGCCTCGCTTAGGACATATGTTGCAATGAGTGAGTTCTGCTTCACTTGCAACTTGCAACAACCTCTATCAATTGATGGAAGGATTTGGTGATGGGCATGTGACAAATGTAAATGAGATATCATAAGTGTTCATTTGATATATAATTTACCCAAAGTTAAAAAAAATTTCAGCCCAAAACAGTTCAAAAGCAGTAATTGAGCATGTTTTTAGTTATAATTTGAACAAACCATTGCCAAAGTCTTGTTTTCATTTGTTTAGGTCAAAGACAAGACAATTCGGAGCAAATTCGAGGCAAACCTGAAGTAGAACAAAGTTGAAACAAATTCAGAGAAACAGAGCACTAAGAAATAAGCCAGAACACGCATGACTGACGCTACCATGGAGGCCAGCACGAGCGTGCCCCAAGACAAGCACACGTCATGTTGCCACCCCTAGCTCACACACGCATGCAAGCTGAGCTGAGCATACCTGTGCTTAGAGTCAACATAATGAAGGTTGACTCAACAATAGACAAGAAAGTGATATGTAACACTTCTCACACTTCTAAAGTGTGGTAGGTACGGTCTTTATGTGATTGAAACTTATAGTATGCAGTAGAAAACGTGAGTATGACAGGATGTGGGAACAAAAGGGGCACATGGTACCGCACATACACTATGCGACACATTGTCGCCAAACCTGCTACATAGTGCATGTGCGACAGATCCTTCACTAAATGAGAGAGAGAGAGACAACAGTGACAAGGAATTAGTTTTGATTGGTTTAGAAAAAATTGCGCAATCCTTCGACCTCAGGTCTTTCGAAATTACTCTCAGCTTTGCAACCTATATAGTGTCTCTCTGTCCATGATGACCTGCCTCTAGGACATATAGCACATGTCATCAACACAGCTTGTGAAGTGTTGGATGGAGCACAGGTAGACGAGTGAGCCGTCGTCGTCTTGGCCGTCGCCGCTACCTCTCGTTCAAGTCGCGCGGCCTCCACCAGTCCCGGCTGGAGCATGTCATAAGAGATCGGCACCGCTCCCGACGACGCACGCCGCCTGTTCGACGAATTGCTGCAGCCGCCCAAGCACGCCTCGAATCAAGCATTCAACCATCTCCGCTCCGCCTGCGTTCGTGGTGGTCCTGCGGTCACCTTCGCCCTCTTCAACCGCATGGCCCGAGCTGGCTGCAGGGCAGTGGCTCCCAGCGTCCACACCTGCGGCATCCTTATTGGTTGCTGCCGTCGCGAGCGCCGCCTGGTTCTCGCTTTCGCCTTCTTGGGCCGCATCCTCAATGTGGGCTGGAGGGTGGATGCCATCGTCTTCAACCACCTGGTCAGAGGGCTCTGTGCTGAGAAGCGGGTGGCCGAGGGCATGGACATGGTGCTCCACAGGATGCCCGAGCTGGGCTGCGCGCCCAATGTCACCTCCTACTTCACTTTCTCAAGGGGTTCTGCGATGATGGGAGAAGTGAAGAGGTTCTTGCGCTGATCCGTAGGATGGCTGAAGTTGGCGATAGCTGCCGGCCTGATGTGGTGTCCTACAACACAGTCATCGATGGCTTCTTTAAGAAGGGCTGTGTGAAGAAATTCTGAGCCAGGAGATTTCTCCGGATGTTGTGACTTATAACTCAATTATCAATGCGCTATGCACTGTTGGGGCAATTGACAAGGCCGAGAAGGTACTTCAACAGATGGTTGACAATGGTGTTCTCCCTGATGTTGTCACATATAATACTCATCTATGGCATGAGACGGTTAGAATGTTCAAGGAAATGTCCAGTTGGGGTTATATACCAGATATTTTTACACACAGCTCATGTATGAAATCTCTTTTTAAGCACGGAAGAAGTGGAAGCTAGAAAAGTTTTTGACTCTATGGTAGAGGGGGGCCAAAACCTGATCTTGCCTCCTACAAAATTCCGCTTCATGGGTATGCTACCGAATGTTCTCTTGTTGAAATGCATAGTCTTTTTCATCTGATGGTGGAAATGGTATTGTACCTGATCATCAGGTTTTCAACATATTGATGTGTGCATATGCTAAACATGAAATGATTGATGAAGTGTTGCTTATATTTAACGAAATGCGGCAGCAAGGATTGAACCCTTATATTGTCAGCTATGGAATGGTAATAGATGTACTTTGCAGGATAGGCAGGGTACATGATGCTCTGCCCCAATTCAATCAAATGATTGATGGAGTACCTCCTAACTCATGGTTTATACCTCCTTGATTCATGGTTTTTGTACTTGTGGCAACTGGGAGAAGGCCAAGGAATTAGTTTTTGAGATGATGAATCGAGGCATCCATACCAACGTTGTGTTCAATGCAATAATAGGCAACCTGTGCAAAGAAGGGAGGGTTATGTAAGCCCAAAAGCTCTTTGGACTTGATGGTACACACTTGAGTGCAGCCTGATGTTGTCACATATACTACATTTGCAGATGGATATTGCTTAATTGGTAAGGTGAAGGAAGCAATGAAATTACTTGATGCTATGGTCTCGATTGGCTTGAAACTTGATGTGTTTACCTATAATTTTCCACTTATTAATGACTTACTGTAAAAATCGAAGAACAGATGATGCTTTACATCTATTCAGAGAAATGTTGAGTATGGGAGTTAAGCCTACAGTTGTTTCGTATAACAATATACTGGATGAGTTATTTCAAGCTTGCAGAAATGCTGCTACAAATGAACAGTATCACAAGATGATCAACAATGGAGTAAGCTTGGATATTATCACGTACACCATAATTCTAAGGGGTCTTTCTGAAAATCATTGTGTTGATGAAGCAATCATGCTGTTCCATAAATTATGTTTGACAAATTTGAAGCTTCATATTATAACTATCAATATTATGATTGATGCATTGTTTGAGGCTGGGAGAAAAGAAGCTGCCAGGGTTTTGTTTGCTGCTATCTCAGCCAATGGTTGGGAGCCTAATGTTGTGACCTGCAGCTTAATTTTGAGAAATTTTATAAAAGATGGGTTGTTGGAAGAGGCTAATGATCTGTTCTCATCAATGGAGAAGTATGTCTGCACTCCCAACTGTCGTTTGCTCAATGATATCATAAGGGGCTTATTGCAAACATGTGAGATAGGAAAGGCTGCAGCTTACCCCTCTAAAATTGATAAGAACTTCTCTCTTGAAGCTTCAACTACCTACTTGCTGATGTCTCTCTTCTCAAAGGGGGGAAAACAGTGGCAACACATATAGTTGCTGCCTGAGAGGTACCACTTTTTTGAGGAAGCCAATGTCAATTGATATTTAATATATCTGAAATCACATCCTAATAGGAGAATCTTCGGTTGTTTCCTGATGAGACCCATTTCACTTGTACAGGAAATATAATTTTTTTTAAGGAAATGTAAAAATTCTTGGTATGAAAGGGTAGGTCCATGATCTTTTTTTCTGAGCACAATTCTTATTGTTGATCTCGCTGTTTTATAATAACCATCTTTTTATGTGATGTTGTGTTGGAATCACAAGCATGAGAATTATGATGAGGAAGGTTAGATATGTCTTTTATTCTCCAAGAAGCATAAGTAATCTTTCTGACAACTGGATATATAACATGAGTTGAAACAGTTAATTCCTACTTTTTGTATTATTTAAAGCCCATCCTTCTTTCTTGATCTTATAATTGTTTTGTGATAAAATAATTATGAACTTAAGACTGATGTTCTTTGAGGTGCACTGCCCCAATTACGATGTTCATTTTCCTTATTTTTCTGCTCTTTTTATTTTCCTATATTTCTGCTCTTTATTCAGTTAGATCTTTAGCTGTCCGCTTCTGACATCTTTAGCTGTCCACTTACATTTCTATTTGTCTTGATGTCATGTTAGCTTTGGAATGGGCGGCATCTTTTTACCTGTGGAATGATCAATGTAATTTTCTAGAGAAAAAAAGGATGCTCAATGTAATCAAAGGCTTCATTTTTTGAAATGAGCTCTAATTGAATGGCATACTAGATTTCCAAGCCTGTAAGGTGCTTGTTCATAAGCACTCGGTGTTTAAATACTATCATTCTGCCAAAGAAACAATTTGAAAATTTGAATTTAGAGTCACATATTATTCTCTTTCCTGTTCTGTTTCATAGGGTGCTTCTTTTTTGGGATGAACATTGGTGCTTGTGGCTCCTTTGATGCTATAAAAGTCTCCTGCTAGAGCAAAAAGGATTAATCATATTTCAGTGAAGTTGCTCCTTGTTTAACCAATCTTAAGTGATCTATATTCTAAAAGGGAATTTAGGGTTTTGTGCACCTCCATTTTAGTTCAGGATTAATGGTTTTATACAAGTTTTGTGCACTATTGTATGGTCATAATGAATCAAGCTTATCAATTGCCCGCCTATTTGAATGTTACATGAGAGTCCCCCAATAGTTGTGAAGTATGAACTCTTTCTTCTATGAGTGGTCCTTTATTGTAACATGATTATTTTTTTTTCTTTTGTAGTTTTACAGATGAAAGTAAAAGTTGAGAGACAGGAAAGCCCAGTTTGAGCTCAACATGGCTCTTTGTCTTTGTATCATCCTTGTAAAGGGGTATCTTATTGGTTCTATGCTAGTTAATGTATTTAGCAGTAGCTGCTTTGTTAAATGTGCTTTTGCTCCTTTCTATGTCTTGATTTTTTTTAATTCTGTTTGAAATTTCTTGCTAGTTTATCTCTATTCTCAAATATTGGATGAATCATATGAGCAACATGTATTTTTTAACCTTTGCTGGCTAACACTGCTTGAGAAAGCTTGTACTGGCCTTAGTTGAGGATTATTATTTTTGTGACTTATCTGAGTTTCTTGGTACTTGCTAATATATTGTATTTTGATAGGCTAAATGGAAACAAGGAATCCCCCTACGGTTTTCTATGCTCTATTCATCTCATAGATTTCTACAGTTCAATCAAATGCCGCATGCTTCATGACAATTGGTACTGTGCTCTTTATTGCTGCAATTTAATTTTGGTAGTGAGACAAAAAAAAAATGTCGAGATCCTGGCAAAAGTATAAATATTTAATTTCTTTTCCTGATGCAGCAGCACCAGATTTAAACATTGACAATGCCATTGTAGCATACATGATACAACAGTTTGGGTCACTGCAATAGTAGTTGGGTTCTTGTGTCCATTGAATCATTGAATGCATCCATTGATTTCAAAGATTGTTTCAGTTTCAACACTCTACTGATTATTTCCAATATTTGCAAACTAGTTTAAATTTAAATGCAAGATTCTAATTTTCAGCTAGAAGTAGTTTGTATGCCCAACAGAGCATTTTTTACATCCATAATAAGAAGACAAGATAAAAAGGCAAAACATAAAAACCATTTTGAGAAACTAGGTAGGAACTCATCAAGTAACCAGGCCAAGCATGGTAAAAAAATGACCAGTTTTTCAAACCATGGTGCATACCCATAGCTCCCATCAGGTGTTGGAATATCTTACTTCCTTCTTCTTGGAGAGCTGAACAACAATTTTTGGAGCATTGACATGCATCCGCAGGGAGTTGAACTCCAGAGCCAAAATGGGCTTAGATAATAAGACCAAGATGCTTTGCTTTTGTACATCTGTTTTAGCTAATACGTCTGACCTTGTACTGCCAATTTTTCCTTCAGAACACTCTTGTGGCTCTCCAATTCTTGGACTCCAAATCTTAGCAGGCCTTACAGGGCGCACTCTGTACAAGAGAAAACTCAGTTAAGAACACAATTAAACAGAAAATGATGGGACATGAATGAATGAATGAATAGATTATTGGATTTGCATATCAAAGTGATCATTTGTTTTTTGTTTGAAACATGGAACAGTATTAAAAGGATGGAACAATGGGACAGGAATGCACATGGAGTAGAACATAATCAAACAGAATAATGATGTGAGTTTCAGAATATTTATGGAGTTTAGTAGGTAGATCTGCACCTGCATTCCACCTGACAAGAGTACTTAAGAAGATCAGGATGGTCCTCTGTCTGGCCACTGAAATTTGCAACAGACCAGTCATGTTCAAGCTCCAAATCATTAAAATATAATCTCATCTATTTAGATGAACACTTCTATGCTCCTAAAAAAATTTACTGATCCTAACGTTGCACAGATCCTAAAGCATCTCTAGAATCCATGCAATTTCTTTTGCAAAAGCATAGAAGCGTTTCATGTCTATATTTTATTTTTGCCTAACCTGAAACTTGGAAGCGACATTCTGATTGTAGGGCCCATCCACTTGTTGTGTTTATGTGTCTCTGTTTCCACTTTGCATGATTAGAGAGTGAAATAAAATGTTGAATAGACAAAAATGAAGCTTCAAATATTCCATTTTTGAGAGGAAAGAGATAAGTTTTGGAACTGGTCATTCAGAGGCCATTTGGAAGGGAAACATGTATTTGACAATTCATTGGTCTATTCTGATGAAGTAAGATATATCATATATGTGTGATTTATGCTAATTATGGGTTAAAATTAGTGAATAATATGTATGACTTGGCTAACTTATACAACTTTGCATGTAAGCCCCAAAGGGGACACCAGAGCCCAATCTAGCAAACTATGGTGAAAGCATGATTTCAAATGGCCACTAGCACCAAATGCAAGGGCAATCATTTCCTGTAATTGAACCTAATTGATGCATCTAAAATAATAATTGAAAAAACTAGCTTTTTCCGAGTTCAAATGTAACTAGAAAACTCAGGCAAGTTACACTTTATATATAGAGGTAAAATATCCTTTACTTCTAGTAGCGAATTCGGCTATCTACAGATTGTCAAAAATTCTAAAAAATTAGGGTATATAGAAGGTGTGATGTTATGGAACTCTACAAAATTTCATGACCCAATTCGACCATATGTGAGAGAAAAAAAAAGCTAAGTTTTGCAACCAACAAATATGTCTTCAATTTGGATTTTTTTTTTTGTTTCTCTCAAATATAGTCATATTGCAATGGATTTTGCAAGGATCCATAATATACTCTCTATTATGTTCTCTAATTTTTCCAGTATTTTTAAGAATTTAGAGAAAGTCAAATCGCTATTAAGAATAACTATTCCTAGGGGTAAAGTGTCTGCATCCTATATATATCATAAAACATCAGTAGATCAATTACCGGTAAACGGCAGACTGATACTGCATAAATGCCTTCTGCAGGAGCCATTGGTCTCTGATATTTCAATTTCGCGTTGATTCTCTTGTTTGGAGATGGTTGAGTCCATGTGGAGCATGCTTAGGAAGCTATTTGATTTCACTGATGGTTTCTTTCTGGGAGCAGCTTCAGTCTATCTCATGTGAGCAAAGTATATTACGAAGACTAATACTGACAAATACTTGATCAAGCCTAATTTTTCAAGTACTTTGAATAGCTTTTTTCCAAGTACCTCTGAGAATGTAGCAACATGGCTTGGAAGCCCTACTTCCTACAAGAATGAGAATGATTTATGATATCAATCAGGACGAGTATCAAATCAGTTCTAGATGATACTGCAAACAGATGTGAGAACTCCGGCAGCACCTTGCGGCCATGCCGACAGGCTTCGAGGCTGTTTACTAGTACTCTGGCAGCCCACCTGTGCACAAGTGAAGACCAAACCAGCAGAATGCACAACTATGAGCAACTATGTTGAAAAAATTAGAGAGGAACACACACTTTTCAAGTAACTAGCAAGTAAACTGAGGCTTCGGTTTGGATTGCGGTAACTGGTGGATTTTAAAAAAGCTAGTTCCTTACATTAGTGTAAGATTTGAGCAACTAAAAGAGGTGAGATTGGAAATTGATGGGTGGAAATTCTCACTTCTTATGTTTGGTTTGGAAGAATTGAACGAAAAAAGCATCCTATAAAATGCCTGCTTGCAAAATTACACCATCTGTTGTTATTACAATGAAACAGTTAATCTTTACATTGCTGTGAAGTAGATGCCTCCTATTTTTTAGATTGTGTTGACACCAGGGTTCAAATTCTGTTTTGGGGCTTGTTCTCGAACCTGGTTGGAAGGTTGAATTTCCCTGTGACCCGGCGCATCTTGATTTTTTTGGTTTTTCTGTACATTTTTATCAAGTTCTTGTATTTCTTCAATTTTTTATAATCATTAGGTTATACAATTTGTTAAGATAGCACTCTATCCCCTTATATGCGGTCACTATTATATTTCTCAGTCCAAAACAGTTGCCGGGAACTGGCCTGTTCGGGCAGGGAATCCAAACCCTGCTTGACACTACTACGGTTGCGAGAACAAAAGAATCATATTGAAAAAAAATTGAATAATGTTGCACAAAATTTACACATTTTTGTCAACTAGGGCACCGACTTCTGCACAGTAGTTTGTTACAGCAACTTTACCATAAAATACAGTACTTTGTGGAATAAGATTTGCTAAAATTGTAAAACAATTATATGCATGGTCCGTTCGATCAAGAATCGATATTTCAGATCGAACAAAAAAAATCGGAGACCAGGTTTTTTAAAAATTTTTTATTTTGAATCATGTCTCAGTCTAGACCAGAGATATGTGACGGTACGGTCCAAATTTTCTATGGTTCAGTTCTCATTGCAATTAAGGCTGCAGTGGATTCACAGCCCAAGCTTAGGGTTTTCTAATGCAACTATGCAAATCGGGTTAGGACGAGTTAAGCCTGTTCCAGTCTGGTTAAATACATAATTAATTTCCTAAACCAAACAAGCACTAGTGGATTACAAAAGAAGCATTGCCAACTTGCCAGAGAACTCACGCGCACGAAGTTGGCGGGTTCCACACGATGCCGGCGATCACCACGAGCTGCAAACTCTCCGATCAACCAATCAACACCAAAAAAAAATGGAAAGAAACAAAAATAGTAAATTTGTCCTACGCCACCTAAAACTTTTGTAATTTTTGTGTCGTGATGCCAATTAGCGAGACACCCAGCAATATAAACAAAATTGCAAAAGTTTCACAGCGGCTTGGAACATGATGCCCGAGAGGAGGCGCGACCGGCACAAGACCTCGTCGAACTTGCCGGCCGGGCTGTCGTCGTAGCGCGCGAGGAACATGCCGCCGAGCGTGTAGCCGAACGCCTGCACCAGCCTCAGCTCCTTGGGAACGAACGCCCGCGCCGTCTCCGCCTTCACCAAATGTAGCTGGTAGAGCGCCCTGTAACCAACCAAACACAAAAGTGAGATCCTTTCGGGGACAGCGGCTTCTGAAAACTGCTGGCGTTACCAAAGGAGAGCGGCTTCAGCTCTCAAAAGCCTTCGCAGATTCACCCTGTTCCGGCCATACAGCCTAACAGAGTGTTTGGCCGAGCGAGTTTACGGGCTTATAACTCGAATCTGAGCCCAAACACTCGAGTTATTTCAGGTTTATTCTATAAACCAGTAGAAAGAGTAAACTGGCTAATCGAGAAATTTTAAACTCCGTCAAATACATAATTTATTCTAATTTGTACTCTCTCGAAAAACAAGAAACACAAGCACAAACACACAGTAAATCACTAAGTAAGTGGCAGAGAGGCCTTGCCTGCCTGTGAAGACCCAGGGAGGGCCATGGTGGTAGCCAGAAGAAGGCCTCTCCTCCTTGGCCTCCATGGCTGCAAGAATGCAAGATGTGGATTGATTTGTATATTAATGTGAGGAGGGGGAAGGAAGCCGCTAAGCAAACAGTATTGTTTAAATATTCAGAGATGGGAGCCCAAAACCTTATCCGGGTGGACGGAGGGGGTGACGTCAGCATGGGATGGAGATCCATGTGGGGCCCATTCCTGGCTGCAGTAAGTACATGGCTGCGGCTACTGCTTCATCATCACCATCCATTCATCTTGGCCAATGATCATCAAGCCACATCTTCAAGTTGATCCAGAGCGATTAGAGAGAGACAGTGGAGTATGCAACATATCTGGTGCCATCCCATTATCCTACTTGTGCTAATAGTATAGAGAAAGTTGGTGTATGTATGAGATAGATTTGGTATGTAATAAAAAAACTCCACGCCATTGACACAGATGATTCATGACACAAGTGTGTCCCACTATTGCTAGCTAACTAAGGTGGCAGAATTCCAGTAAGTGATAGCTATTCCTATTAAAAAAAAAAAGAGTACATCTCACTATTATGATATTTCAACTAAACATAGAGCTGACGTGTTTAATCAAATAATCTTAATTATTATTAGAACCAAACTAAGTGTCAGAGCCCGACCTAACATCACACAAGATGAATTTATGTTTGAAGCACCAATCATTCATGCTAGATACATATTTTAAGCAATAAGCACCAAACAATTGATGAACATAGCAGTAAAAGATGAAAGGTTTTTTCAATAAGGATGTTCACCAAGGACAAGAAAGAACTAACAAATGACATATGAACATGCAACTCAATCCACTGTCTAATTGTCATTCTAGTCTGCATCTTGATCCACTTTCTAATCTCAGTAGAGTATGTGTCACATATTTTAAGTTAAACATGTCACATTTAGTTAGATTATTATTTGATTTACTATCATAGTTAGATATATCAAACTTGTTAGACAATTTTTATTACTCTTGCCACACTTTTTTTAATAAAAAATGTGACTATCAAATTAAGTGACACATTACTAAACACATTTTATCACACTTTGTCTCAAATGTGGTCATGAACCAAACAACTCTAATTTTCATAAAGTGTGATGGTATGACAGATGTGTTACGTATTTATATTACTATATAATAACTTGTGGTATCCAACCAAACATACTCATATATACTCAGACTATCTAAGTCGAGCTCAGTTGGGCTTAAAGCTGAAGATAAGATATTTCATTTATGCAAATTCAGTAAGCCATGTCTTCTTGTTACCATTCGACTCACAACACACTTGTTTTTATGGATACTTGTTTATTGTTAAGGTTTTGGTGAGGTTGAAGAGCTATTAGCCTATTAGTAGTGCTTGTAGCATGATGAAAAAGTCATATTTTGCTAATTGAAGAACCTTTGTCTCGTCTTGCTCAAGTTTTTATTATAAAGTTTACATGAGATGTGTAGGTTTGAAAGTAATGCCATATTTTTAGAGCCATCAGACGACAGAGATTTAAAGGAGACGTGACTCAACCACCAGCTGAGTTAACTAGGGGGATCAAAATTTTAAGAATGATTGATGCCATCGTTTTAATGTGATGCCCTGTTTATACTAGTTCTCTAGGATTTAGACTTGAGAGGTAGTTTGCAGGTTATTTGGTGAGAGAGTGGCCTGTTATGGTTTTGTATAGGCCCTTGGTGTTTATTAAGGTTTCTGCACAACTTAGTGGTTCTTTGCTTTTCTTCTAGGTTTCTGTACAAGCTAGTAGAAAGTCCCTATACAAATTAGAGGTTTTTTGCTTTTCTTTTTGGTTTCTGTACAAATTAAGAGCTCTCTCTACCAGTCTTGTAGAGATAGCAGGGTCATTAATTCTTAGTTTTAGTAGGGCTTTCTCTTTCAACATCCACAATGGTGGTTCTTCTATCAGCTAAGTTACCGGGGGGACATGATATCTTTTAGGTTTTAAGAATCAGATTTAATTTTTCTAGTAATTTCTAAAGGAATTTTTTTTATAAATAACAAAAAATAAAAAAATAATTGTGAAAATGACTCACAGTTTGTCAAAATTACAAAAATGACCTAATTGAGTATAATAAGTCAATTATCGCGGCTGTAATACACAATAGAAACCATAAACATTTGAAAAATATGTTTTTATCTTTTCCATTTTGAAAACGCGATAGAAAAGACATTTCTCCTCTTTTCCATTTTGAAAACGTAACAAAAAACAAAAATCAAATCTCAACCCATCTTGTTTTATGGAAATGAATCATTTTGGGCTAAAACAAGATCCCGAAGACTTCAATTTTATCGAAATTTTGCATTTTTGCTCGAAAGCCTTTTGTTTCACCTTCAAAACTTTGAAAATATATTTGAAACTTATTTGTGAAGGTTTTGTGGTAATTTTGAACATTTTGAAAGTTTTGAGCTCTTTTTACCTTTTTCTCGAAAATGACCATTTTTACAAAACATATGCATAATTTGATATGTGTGCACAGTTACGGTATACAAGGATTCAATGACTTTGAAGTTGCTCCCCCTAAATATGTCACCCAAGTTTGGTCATGAAAAATGTGCAAGAGATGAAAATGATCTATTTGAAAATCAAGAGCTCAACAATAATCCAAAAGGACTCAAATCGAGAAAACATTCAAATAACCACCAAAACTTATAAAAAGTTTCATAGAGATAGAACACATCAACACAAGAATTTTCCACGAAGATCCAAGATTCAATTATTTTAATCATTTGAAAGAATTGAGAGATTAACATCCGAATAGACTAAAATTTTCTTAAACATATTGGCTTCTTTATAATCATCAAAACATATGCAAAAAAAAGTTCCAAAAATTCCAACATAAATTTTGGAGATAGATACTGCAATGAGGAACAAAATTGCCTTTTATAGTGAAGCCAAAGTATGATCCAACAATAAGATATGAAAAAGACAAATGTTGGTCAGATTTAAAGTTTCAGATTTCAGGTTTCAGAAAATCATTTTACACTTTTAAACGCACCTGAAAATCTATGCACATGACTTCCACTAATTTTGAAATAAATTATCAAGAAAGACCAATCATACAGGATAAAATGTCATATAGAAACTTTCTCCAAATAGCCAACCAATAAAGAGATATGAAAATGACAAATCAGCCCAAAACCATGAGAAAACTGAATTTTGCAAGTTTCATATTTGATTTGTGAAAATAGTCAATTTTACTCAAATCAAATCCAATTGAGATTAAAATTTGCAGAAATAATTTTCAATGCATCAAATACGTTTTCCAAAAAGGATTTTCCAAAAAGAATTTTTCAAACAAAAGTTATGGTCAAATGAACCTTGTGTTAAGTAAGAAGGTTGAAAATCGACAAACTTTTGCAAATTGAGTTCAAATTTGATTTTCATTTGATTTTTGATATGAAAGGGCTTACATGAGTTGTTCAAGTCATTTTGAGCTGAAACTCACAAATAAAGACCATAGAAATGGTCAAACTCATGTTTTGCATATTTAGGGTATTTCGGGTCAAAGCAAGTTTTTCGGTGAGATTCAAATACCCACAACTTTCAAATGAGAACTCTTTTGAGAAATTTTTCAATTTCAAACTTCTTCGGATTAAGAGTATTTAGGAGTTTTGTAAAGCAAGTTTTGGGAAAAACCGAATAGATTTTGATTTGCGTTCGAAAACGATTTTGTTGAAAAACAAGATACTCGAAGATTCTTTTGAGGCTAGTTTTTAATAGAAATACTTTTTAACATCATTTCTTCATCCAAAGCCTCTAAAAACCTTTTAAATACATTTTGAAGACCATTTAGATAGAAATTGATGATTTTTGGCCTTTTGAGTGAAAATTTGACATTTTGACCAAATGAGCTCATTTTAAAACTTATAATTGTAATTTTCAAATATTTCACATATAGGGTTCTGATGAGCAACTAAAGCATTTTAAATTACAACTCATAGAGATGCAACAACATAAGATTTAAATTTTCATTTTTTTGCAAAATTTACCATATGGATTAAAACAACAAAGAATAAAAGGAGAAGATGCAATGCAAATGTTTTTATTAAACACATCAAAAAGATTTAAGCTCTTTTTGGTACCTAAACCATACGAGACCCTCTAGCCTTGTCGCATAAATCTTTTGATACCCAAATGGCTCTATCTTTAGGTTTTTGAACCCGAAAATCAATTGGTTTTGCAATTAAACCCTTTCTAGAATACGAAATCAAATAAGAGCTAAAAGAAACATCTCCAAAAGAATTGGATGCACACTTATACGAATGTTGCCCTTTTAAATGATATGAAGAACATGAAGTTCGAGAGGGTTTTTTGAAAGAGTTTGTATGAGTGTGATGGAGTATATAATGCTTCTTACTAGTTGAGTATGCATGATTTAATTTTCCCTTTCTAAATGATTTTTTATGATCTAAAGGGAGTTTAATAAGCATGGCACTACTCATATGACATCTAGTAATGTTATTGCCCAATCTATTTACTATAGTCTTTAGTTCATCATTTTCAATTTTACGTTCTTGAGATGATTCCGTGTTAATACATGACTTATGATAGGAACATGACGGCATCTCATCACTAGTAGATGAACTAGAGGGCATAGCACAAAAATCACTAGATGAGCTAGGCATATCAAAAGTAGAACCACTAGTACTATCACCATGGCATAAAGATGTATCACTAGATGAATCATGGTATAAGTTACTAGTATCGTCCGTACAAGCATGTGAATCTATAAATGAATCATTTAACAACTTATCACATGAAGTACTAGTGTTCACAAAACTAGCATTAGAATCTAACCACGAACCAACAATTGAATTATTGCTAGCATGTGAAGTAGAAGTGTGTGACTCTAAAGATAAATCAATAGGGGAGTCACAAGCAACTCTAACATCTAAAATACATGTAGAGCTAATAGTATCCTTAGCAAACAAGGAATCATGCGATTTCTTTAACTCTTGATATTGCACTTTTAAAGATGAATAATTATTCTTTGAAGTGCTAAAGTTTTTAGTCACATTGCGAAGCAAATCTTTTCATTCTACAATTATATCCATAAGCTCATTATTAGAGAGGTTAGAGTTTGATACCGTCGAGTCACATGCCGTAGGGCATATAGAATTATCTTGAGATGAAGACTTTGACTTCGACGCTTTCCTTCTAGCTTTTCTCGAGCTCTTCTTGCTAGGTTTCGCCTTTGTTATGCTTAGGCAAACCACATCATTTACGTCCTTGAGCTCGCTCGAAAACTCCCGATCCTCCGCATTTAAATCATTGTCCTCGATATGCTCGGAGGTGGAACACATGTCCTTTTCTTTGGACATTGCCTCATTTGACATAAGCATGTCAATGAGCTCGCTCGGTGAAGTGTCGGAAAGGTCACCATTTTCAAGATTGGTGATGAAGTCTACATAGCAACACTCCGGCAACACTTGGAGCAATTTCCTACAAATATCTAGATCGGAAATATTAGCACCAAGGGCTTTGAGCTCATTTGTGACGTTGATCAAGCGATCATATATGGTGGAGAATGTGTCATGTTCCAACATCACAAATGCCTCATAGTCCTGCAATAGCAAGCGCATCTTAACATGCTCAAAACTAGATGTGCCTACAAATAAAGACTCAAGAGTCATCTAAACATCGTGAGCGGTCGAACAATTACTCACTAGTTCTAGCACATCATGGCTAAGTGAATTAAGGAGCACGTCTTTAACTTTTGAGTCTAAGAAGTGAATGTGCTTATCCGAAGATGATGAATTGGTTATATCCTTTTGCACTAACCTCCACAATTTTAAATTTAATGCCTCAAGATGAGTACTCATCATAATTTTCCAACGTGAATAATTTGAGCCATCAAAGTGAGGAGCAATCAATCCAAAATTCTCTAGTGAATTCATCCTCTCTCTAGCGGTAAAGCCGATAAAAGAGAGACCTCGCTCTAATACCAATTGTAGGATCAAGGATGCCGACTAGAAGGGGGTGAATAGGAGGCTTTTAAAATTTTTTTCTCACTAAGCAATTTTAACAAGATAATTGTGAGACCTAGATTATACAATGAGACTTAAAATAATTTAATCAACTAGTTGCATTCAACCATATAGAATATTCAACAATACATGCAACAATAGTAAATTTAGCAGTTGTGTCAAGATGAATATAAAACAAATAAGAGATACACAATTGACACAATATTTTTACCGAGGTCTTGGAGACTCGCCCGGTCTCCCCTACTCCTCGTTGAAGCGCTCACTCGTGAGCCTCACTTCTATATCTACAAAGGATATCTCACTAGGATTGCTCCTTCTCCACATCAGATGGGCGAGCTCCAAACCCTTCACCAGCTTTGCCGGCCTCTCCGACAAACTTCAATGGAGAGATCTCGACTCTTCTCCGACACCGTCTAGGCGAAGGCAATCGCCAAGAGTAACAAGCCAGATGCGCTCACTTGAAACAAATCACGTGCTAGAATCTCAAAAATGCAAATGAATGCTCAACACTCTAGCACTAGCATGTAAATGGTGATTGAAGTGCACTAAGCACTATTAACCTCACACAAATGCTCTCTCTCAAATCTACTCAAGATTTGAGCTCAAATCTAGCCTCTAAATGAATATAGCAAATGCAAAGACTTTGGCTAGCTTTTCAACAGTGTATGCAACTTCTGAGCAACAACAAATGATGCCAAACACGAAGTATATATAGCCCCAAAGAAAAACTAGCCGTTTGCAAACAACCGTATCAAAATTTGTACAGGCCGGAGATTGTCCGGCCATGTCAGACACTGTCTGGTCAGTACACCAAAATGCGACCGTTACAAAATGTCAATTACCATTGGGAGATTTTTTTGTAAAGGCCGGACATTGTCCGCCCATGCTGGACAAAAACCCCGAACGGATGTATTTGTCTCTGTTTCATTTCTCGGCACAAAAAATTTGTACAGGTCGGACAATGTCCGGCCTTCCCGGACAAAAGGCCCGGACGGATGCAAATGTCTCTGGTTTCATTATGCAAAAGGCTAAAAAAATTTGTACAGGCCGGACAATGTCCGGCCACTGCACACTGACAGTAAAATAAGCATAACTTTTGATCCAGAGATCTGATTGAGGTGATTTTTGGCTTGTTGGAAAGATAACTCAGAGAACTACAATTTTGTAATAGAAGAAAGACCTAGAAATGCCTACATATTTCCAGAAAACTCAAAAACTTTCCTATTGCCAAAATATCCAACACAAAAATTATCTCAAATGCAATTTAGGGTATTTGCACATACGGATTTGTTGTTTTCTCGCGGATATCTCAGCTGACACTCAACGACGACTACGACCACATAGGTCTGATATCCGATCGAAAACAGGTGGTCGAGAGAGTTTGGTCGAACATACGCAAGTGGGCCAAAAACTGGTACGACCAGCTCGAGCTCCTACAACCACGCCCAAACCCTAAACAGAAAGCCGCAAAACTAGCGACACGACCACGTATCAAGCACGGATACGATCACAATGTGCAAATACATCCACAACCAGCTCTAGATAATAAACCAATTTAAATAGCTGGCGATCAAGACTAAGTGCAATTTTCAAAACATTCTCTAATGCACCACAAACTACACTTAGACTCTCTAGCAATGCAAGAGGCAATAAAACACTAGTGCAAGATGATATGAATGCAATTGAACTTCCGCACTAGATAGATTCAAGCTACTATTTTTGACTCCTTTTAATAGTACAGTCAAACTAGTAAAAAGAACCCTATCAACCCGGTCTGCCTCCAAACACCGAGACCGGTAAAATTCTAAGAAAACAATCCTTAACCTCGTGAAGCTCGACCGCTCGACACTTGTCTTCGCAAAGCTCGACCTCGCTAAGCTTGACCTCGCGAAGCTCGACTGCTTGACACTTGTCCTCGCAAAGCTCGACCTTACTAAGCTTGACCTCGTTCGAGATGTCTCATATCGACTTCATCCTCTTCACACCCTTGCTCGCTTTTATCCTGCAATCAATCTGAGACTACAACACGTACACTCAATACACAACATTAGTCTCATATATAGGTCGTCATTAATCACCATCAGAGAAACTACTCCACACAAGAGTTAGCTCAACAGTTTCTCTTTCCAGTGAAATGACAAAATCATATTCAACAATCAATAGATGAGTGCGAGATGAAATACAATCATATAGATCCGTATATGATAATAACATACGCACACGATCTATACTGCTCATGTTATAATAAAGATAAGCAAAGATGACTAATATGTGTTGAATCTTGAGCCCTAATTAGGGTTTTGGTGATTAATGATATCCGTAAGATATGCTACTAACCTATGTGTGTGAGACTCAGGTTAATCAGAGAAGAAAGCATCAAGAAAGTGCAAATCAAGATTATCAAGACTCCATAAAGCAAAAATGACGAAAACCCCGACAAAAGTACAAGTATCTAAACCTAGCGTTTTTATTTTTTGAAAATTTCTAGGTTAGATGGTCGTACTATTAAGAGGGGTCTTAGCACAAGTCTTTTGATCAACCTTGAGGTCTTTAAAAACTTATTTGCATATGCATTTAGCCTCAAAATTGAAATTAAGTAAAATTCAGCAATTCTGTTTTCGTTTTGAACTGGCCGGACAGTATCTGAAGTGACCGGACAATGTCCGGCCAATACATATTTCTTCTGAAAATTACAAAATGAAAACCAAAGACAAATAAACTTGTCCGGTGCATCTATCTGATTTAGGCCGGACACTGTCCGAAGTGACCGGACAATGTCCGGCCAGTACAATTCTCACGGCAAGTTTATATGCAAGCAACAGAGACAAATAAATTCGTCCGGAGGCATTTGTCTGAAACGCTGAAAGGGACTAGAGGGGGGTGAATAGGCGATTTTAACAATTTAGCAATTAATCAAACAATTTATAGATAATGAGAGCAAATAAATAACACAATATGAACAAAGCACAATTCCAACACAAGGATATATCCCGTGGTCTCGGTGATTTGCCGATCACCCCTAATCCACGTTGAGGCAAACTCAAATCTCTAACCGCTCCTCTATCTAGTCAACCTTCTCTCAAGAAGTGATCTAGATCTTGAGCCGGATTTGTGTGATGAGTTATCCAAACCTCGTTTTCACTAAGGATGCACTTTACCGCTCCGGCAAGGTGTGCTCAACCCTTTCACAAGACGTTTTGAGGCTTCTTCACAATCTTCCTTGAAGAGCTCTCCAAAACCCTTCTCCTAGCAGTCTAGGAGCCGGCAAACTCCAAGAGTAACAAGCCGGTGATGATCACTTAGCCTTCTTCTAGTGCCACAAGATTGATTTAAAGATTTAAATGCAATGCACTAGAAGATCTCAAATTCGAGAATTTGAAACCTAGAGTGTATGAAACTAGCTTAGGCTCTCAAGGATGATGACAATGCTCAAGATTATGCCAAAAGTTATGAACAGGGCCGTACATGGGAGTATATATACCCCTCACAATAAATATAGCCGTTACAGGCCGTTGGGTGAAAAAGATCACCTGGCGATCAGACCGCAGGTATAAACTCGGTCAGACCGCCGCAATTGCAACGGCATTAAACAGGCGCAATAAATGCTCAACTGCCCTTGTCAGGCGCACACACACGGTCAGACCGGAGCCTATTTCGGTCAGACCGTGAAGCTGTCCAGAGACAACCTAGTTTCTGGACACCTTATACGGTCAGGCCGATAAAAACGGACAGACCGGCCATACGGTCAGACCGTAGTATAAAAACACGGTCAGACCGATTTCACGGTCAGACCGGTCTAACAAAACGGTCAGACTATAATAGCTCAAAACAACAGAAAGATAGTTCATGAAGTTCCAGGAGACTGACTTAGATTTAAACTATGGACAGATCGACCTTATAAAGGTATATACTATACTAAGACATAACGTCGGTCAGTCCGAGAATTCTAATCGGTCAGTCCGTGAATTCGGTCAGACCGGTCCAACATACGGTCAGACCGACTGAGACATTGCTGAGCAGAAATGAGCTGAAACAAGCATATTCAAAGTATATGACCTTCTAGTATGCAATGCAAGTTGATTTTATGATTTGTGGCACATAGATGAAGTATTTTGTGATACACCACATGCTCCTCTTAATAGTACGGCAACTATCCTAAAATTCGGTCAAAATTCTTCTCTAATCACCTTAGACCGGTAAAAAAAGGAAAAGACCCTATTTCATACCTTTGCCCTTTTGATCAATGCTCTTTCTTCATCATGAGGCTCTTTCTTCGCCTTTCATTAACCTGTCTTTTAAGTATCTTCTTGACACAACTAGGCAGGTAACGTTAGTATAGCATTTGAAGTTGTCATTAATTATTAAAACATTCTATAGGGGCCTAGAAGCTACAAACGCACCGGACATTGTCCGAAGTGACCGGACAATATCCGGCCAATACAATTTCTGAGAAGTTGAAAAT
This sequence comes from Pharus latifolius, assembly GCA_019359835.1. Classification (NCBI taxonomy): domain Eukaryota; kingdom Viridiplantae; phylum Streptophyta; class Magnoliopsida; order Poales; family Poaceae; genus Pharus; species Pharus latifolius. The sequence continues at coordinate 66,537,442 of CM033328.1, read as the reverse complement.
ACATGTGTTAACAGAGACATATGCATTTGTCCGGACATTTTGTCCGGACAAATCACATATGTCCGGCCTATATAATCGCTGTGATGTTTTAAGCCAAGTGTCAACAGAGACATATACATTTGTCCGGACGTTTTGTCCGGACAAATCGTATTTGTCCGGCGTGTATATGTGATGTTAAACATGAGTGTTAACAGAGACATATACATTTGTCCGGACTTTTTGTTCGGACAAATCCATCCGTCCGGCCTTCACAAAAATTCTCAAACGGCTACTGACACTTGAAACTCTCGTGAGCAACGGTCAATTTTTTTGTACTGACTGGACATTGTCAGAAGTGACCGGGCAATGTCCGGCCAGTACAACTTTCGCCCAATTTTCTTGAAAACGACCGTTTTGCTGAGACTATATAAACCATACTATTTGTAGAAGCTAAAAAAACACAAAATTCTTCTCTCAACCCTTGTGTAACAGCTTGCAAAGCCTCTCACACTCATACTCTTGCATTTGAAGTCAAATCTTTAGCAAATCATTGAGTGCTAGTTGAGAGAAGTTGAAATTGAGCCATTTGCATTGGCATATTTGTTCTTCAAGTCTTGAGGTTGATCAAGCAAGGTGCTAGGCTCATTACTCTTGGTGATTGCCGTCACCTAGACGACCCGGGAGGTCCGGCGATCTCTCCATCGACGGTGTGTGTCGGAGAGGCCCGGCGATTGATTGTAAAGGCTCGGAGCTCGCCTATCCGGAGAGGAGAAGGGCTACCCCTAGTGAAATCGAAGCATAAGCTCTAGTGAAGAGCGCTTCAACGAGGATTAGTGGAAATCGGCAAATTTTCGAGACCTCGGGAAAAACTCGATCTCTTCGGTTACTTCTATTACTTGCTTTACACTTCTAGAGATTGAATTGTTGCTCTTAACTCTTTAGCAATTGCAAAACTTGCTTTGTGTTGTTATTCATAGCATTTGAGTATTGTTATTGCAATTTAGGTTGTCAATCACTAGATTAAAAGTAAAATTTGAAAAACCGCCTATTCACCCCCCTCTAGTCGGCATCCTTCGATCAACAATATGATGAGCTCCCCCTCAACATATGAATCGATATCAAATCCACTACTGGAGTCATCAACCTTTAGGATTTATCTCATGACATTTTGATTAATCAATCAGTACAAGCTTGATGCAATCACCGAGCTCCTCCTCTACATATGCATCAATATCAAACCCGCAACCGAGGAAAACATCCAATTCAGGGTTTACCAATAATCAATTCAATTTACTTGTGATAAATCAGGATTTATCTACATTGTCATTTAATCATCAATTCTAACATTCTCCAGATTAACTTTAATCATCAAGGATTTATCCAAATCGTCATTAATCATCAAAACCTAGATACTTAAATTGACCTAGATCAAACAAACCCTAGATTGGTGCTTCATCCATGGTACCGTTTGTACTCACGAGACGATCAGTATTTGTACGTAAGGGCAACACGCGACCGTTGTGTTCTAACGATTAATCTAAGGTTTAAAAGTGGTTTTTCACCTAACTGAGTTAGAGCAGTAAGTGCAATTTTTTGAGATGATTGACAGATTTCTAAGCCAACAATTTAATTTGTCATTAAAAATTTCAGTAATTAATTTGTCATTCTATTAACCTTTGCTAAAAATCATGCTTGAAGGCTATGGAATTCCTAAAACCAAAGTTTTCTCATTTGATTTCCTCCAACCAATTTTTGTAGCTTTAGTAATTTTATGTTTATCTCTCAAATAACAAATATTCACACGATTTAGTCTAATAATTTCAATTCAAAAGTTGGAGTTCCACTTCTTTCCTATGGATTCAACCTTAAATGCTCAACGATCAACCATCTACTTGCAATTGTAACAAAACACACTCTTTTAGGGCGTGTCAAGATATCAAATGGGGAGAGAACCCATGAGTCACATGACTTAGAGGAGAGCAATAGTAGAGATGAAAGAATCGGTGAACTAGGAGATAGACACGATGAAGGTAGATTTTGTGAAGTTGTCATGAATTATGTTGTACATGCTAATATCCAAACTTATTCCACTCGTGATCATCTCATGATACAGTTTCATTGCAACAGTGTTTTTCATAGCATGAAATATAAAATAAAGAACAAGTTTTTTTACCAGTGTAAAATTTTAATACTTTATATTTTTCACTAAATATCTTATTGAGATACAAGTCTACTTTGTAAATCATAATTTAAGAACTTTTAGGAAGAAATTTTTTCATAAAATAAAATATTTGACACTATATAGTGTTCCCTCCGCACAATAACGAAAACTTTTGTTATAATCTCTTTAATAGTTTTGTACATTTTGTTTGTTAGAGGAAGTAATTTTGTACATATATAGGTTTTCGAATACGGAATTCTGTGTGTGAGAAAATGAGTTATGAAAAGAATAAAATTCAGAAAGAGAAAACAATTAATACCATGTAAATTTATAACTTTGTATCAGTTTTTATCTGTGAAAAAGCTACTGAAACATTTGTTTTTATTTTGTCATGGGAAAAGTATGAATAAGAAAAGGGAATGCTATTGTCAATTGATAGTTTAATTGACGTCGTATCTGAGTTATTTGATTAAAAATAGAGTGTTCGATTCTCAACGTACATGTTGTGTGGTTGTTTTTTTCTTTTGATTTTTATAATTTAATCTCATAATCTGGTGATATAGACGTATTTAGGATAGCTATGCTAAATCGTAAGAGATGGTTTTTTTTTTTTTGCTAAGTAATGATTATGTGGCTCCATGGTATCGGGTTAGCTTATGAGAATATCCAGAGCATTGTCCTCTAATCATAAGAGATGCAAAAGTTTATCCTCGAGACAAGGAATCACACCTTAAGCATCCTGTAGAAACAATCAAAAATAAGTTTTTTTTTAAAACAATCACCAAGAAGAAATCAATCAACTGATAATCTAATTAGTATGATATCTGAATTGTCTAGTTAAAAATTAGAGTTCAATTCCCACAAAACTACATATTATGTAAATTATTTGTATATTTTTTAGAATTGATTCCTTGACCTATTATTGCCTATATAGTTATACTAGGCCAAAAATGCAACAAAGAGCTTCTTAAAGAGGGGTATCTAAGAAGTGTTGAGTGTCAAATTAGGTCAAAGGGTGTCTAAACAAGCTCGCATCTATATAGATTGGAATATTTTGTACAAATAATCTTTTTTTAAATTAAAATTACAGATCTAATTTTTCTTCTAAAGAATTTATAAAAATAATCCATTTTTTATGCAATAGTGAGACTCGATATCCAGACAGGCATACATATCAACATATGTGCATGCATGTGTGCATGCATGTGTGCACATGTAGCTAATGCATTTGTAAGTGTTTGGATATGCATTCTACATGCAAGTGCAGGTGTTTAATAGATATTGGGTATGCAATAGGTGTCTGTTTTATGCCTCTAATCCTTACTGCATAAAAATGAGTTATTTTTGTAAATTTTTTAGAACTAAATCAACATATTGATAGAGATAGTGACTTAATACAGCAACAAATACAGATGACAGGTATTAAAGAAAAAAAAAACACCAAATTGTTATATCTTGCAATCAACTGCTCTGATGTGTAAACGGCCAATGGGATGCAACATTCAGCATATTTACTTGGGAACAAAGAAAAATGAGAAGTAGTAGACTTGAAGCGCTACACTATGAAAAATGCTACAGCCAAGGTCAGAATTCATATCATCATTGTTCTTCCATGTTAACTAACTTTGCTTTGCATTCTTACTTCGGTAATGACAGTAATCAAACCTGAACAGAAAAGGACACGAACGCAGTTCCACAAGCAAAGAAGCCTATACCTGAATGTCTTTTTAGCATTTAGAGCTGTCTGAAAGATCTGGTAACCTGCGTCCCATGTGCATCGGCGAAATATGACGGAACGGTGAAGACGGCGTTGCGAATCTTGCGACACTGGAACGCCTTCTCTATCTTCCACACCTTCAATTTAAGCAAGCATTCTTCCGCAATGCCGCGCCGCGGCCTTTACTCCTCCATGCCTTCGCCTCCCGTCTCCCATGAGTCACCGCGCAGCCCGCCTCCATTCGCTCCCTCAACGGCCTGCTTGCTGCATTGCTAGCGCCGGTGCTGGGTCCTCGTTCGACGTCGCCCTCTTCAACTGCATGGTCCGAGCCGGCCGCTGTACGGCATCCTCATTGTCTGCTGCTTCCGCTTCTTTGGCCGCATCCTCAAGGAGGGCTGGAGGGTGGATGCCAGCATCTTCACCCACCTGGCTCTGCGGTGAGCGAGGCAGATGCTCCACAGGATGCCTCGCTCACCCGGCACAGAGCCCCACCCCTCCTTGAGGATGCTGCCAAAAGAATGGGAGGTACAGGCGGCGCTCGCGGCAGCAGCAGCCAAAAAGGATGCCGTACAGCGGCCGGCTCGCACCATCGAGTTGAAGAGGGTGACGTGGAACTCGGACCCAGCGCCGGCGCTAGCACTGACAGCAAGCAGGCAGTTGAGGGCGCGAATGGAGGCGGGCTTCGCTGGCCGCTCAGGTGGCGTACATCCTCATGGCCTGGCTTCCAGGAGCGCAAGCACTCTGTGACCTCCGAAAAGAAAGAAAAAACATGCCTTTGTGGTTTGGTTTTACTGTATATGAGTTGCTTAAAATTGCTTTTGGTGAATGTAAAAAAGTCGAGCGTATTTTGTTCATCTCGTGGCTTGATGGCCTTGACCTGACGATCATGTAGATGACATGTGACTCGGCAAATTTCTGTACATTTGTTGCATTCTTTGGCATTATCCTCTGAGATCTAATAGTTCTACCATAAGCTGATAATTAGCTCGAGCTGCATGCGTGTGTTTGTGGGATTTTGCAGGGGCGCAAAAGTACTACATCTTCGCAGCCGGAACCTACAAGGTCGACCGCAAAGGTGCCTCCTTGGTCTCTCTTCCACGCACTGTATTTCTTGCGTTCTTGGAAGTTATTAATGACACGTGGCGTGCTCTGCAAGATTAAGCTTTGTTTCTATGTGTTGCTTCTTATGCATAAGTATAAGTCGTAGATGGTGGCAGTGATATAATTTCTTGGTTGCTGACTTATTTTGGTCTGCAACACAATTAAAAAGAGAAGGATTAGTAATGGTGATATGTGATTTCCCTAGCATCAGAAATTTTCAGCTGTTACACTAATGAAGTGTGGGCTGAAAAAAAGGATTGGCTTGATCCTTGATCTTACTGAAACCAGCAAAAGGGTAGAATCATACTGTTTGTTTGGCTAAAGTTGGTGTTGTTTCCCGTTTTGTACTAGTGATTTTGTGAGATTTGCATCATCCTAGAATTGATATATCATTAGAGCATACGTGTATCCTCAGTGAGCTTGTAGCTTTGTGAGTACTTTGTACCAAGTTCATTTTTTTTATATTGATGATGTCTGCACTGGATTGTGATGCGATTGTCAAATGGACACATCAATATCCCGAGTTCATGCGGAGATTTCTGTTGAAAAGATGGTTGCCTGCGATCCGTGTTCTGGTGCGCCGTCTAGCCCTTCCTATGTCTGCATAATTGACCGCTCGAAGTATGGCACATTTGTCAACAAAGGATTGGGGACTGAGCGTGGCTGACTATGTAAAGATGCAAATGTGATGCTTGAAGATGGGGATACTGTGACATTTGGAACTGGCAATGCAACCTACGAGTGCCCATAGATCAATATATGGTTAAAAAAAAATGCTAGTTCTTTTTCTTGATTTGTAGCTTTTTTATCAGTACATGACACTGTGCATAAGGAGTGGTGATCAATACATGCTATTATCTTTGAAGATGTTTCGCTTACATTTTGTTTTTTTTTTTTCAACGTTGGAGGAACATATCACACTTAGTTCTATTGGTGTTTTTTGGCAGGGTGTCATTTGTTCCTATAGTGGCCTTCTTTCATGGCAGAAAGTCAGCAAGGATTGGTCCATCATTGCAAGCAATCATGACATCTATTGGTTAGTGGTAGTTTATGCTTTTGTTCTGTTCTGCAAGTCATTATTTGATCATGGAACATAGGTTTTGGTGTGAGTGTTGCTGCTGCAAAGCTTCATTCGGTGAATCAGAAATTTCATATCTTTCAGCATCTGAATGTTTTGGTTTTTGATAACCTGGTATTCTCTTTCACATGCTAATGTTGTCTATCATTTTTCTAAGGTGCTCATGCTACTCGTAAGTGGAGTGCCGAATGCACACATGTTCTTGTTGATGAATCATGTTCATTGACACCAGAGCTCATAGATGCTGTTTTGACAAAGAAACAGATTGTGTTGGGAGGCTGGTTTAAGGTACCTTTTGATATGACTTGTATGTTCCAATGCTGTCTTTTAAACCAGTAAATATTGTTTCTGAATGCATGAATTGTGTGAATTAGTTCAGTGCCTTAGTGTATTACATTGGCCATTTAGCTGGCCTTGAAAAGGTTCCATGAGTTTGTATCTTTAAGTTGATATGGCAAGGCTGCATTAAGCAACCTAGTTCACTTGTGCCATATAAACCTTAAAATTATTATACATCATCTCGAGTTCCCATTATGCTGATATGTTTTCAGGTGATGGCTGAAAAGAACACACACACTGGAATCCCTTCTTGTACACAGTAAGTCGTGGGCAAGTTGTCAACACCTATTGGTTTTTATAAACTCTTGCATCAACTTGTTGCTCCATAATCATATACAGTGAAGTATTGGTGGAACTTGATTAAGATATATTCCAAAGTTGACTCTAGATGGGACGGAGATCAAGATGGCAGAGGTCAAGCTCATTGAGAATTGCCTAGCTGGACATATTTTTATCATGGGATCATCAGATAAGGTGGTGTATGTTTATTTAGTAAGAGGAAAGCATAAATTAGGCATTTTACTTGGGGCTAGTGTTCTTCCACTGCAGTATAAATTTGGTGAGAAGCTACATGCATTACTTGAGTCAGCTGCAGCAAAACATCTCCATATTGACGAATTTTGTGCCAACAGCCAGGTAATGCACCACTGAAATTATGTTATGAATGCCATTTCAGAAACTACATGCGTTTCTTTTTTGTGGAGTTACAAATAGATGCAACACTTAACTGTGTAGGACTCTGCGGGTGGAGATTGTGATCAACAAATTCTTCTTGTTCCTGCAAGATCTCCTTTGGAATTCAATAAGATACGTTTGCTATTTCCTTTGTCGAAAGTCACTGATGTAAAGCTAATTGCTGCTATATTGTCTGGCCGCTTGGAAGCAGCAGCTATTGAACCACCTGCTTGTAATTATTCAAAATATCAATAATCAATGCATTTACCACCAGAATCTTACATTTTCTTTGACATCTGTAGTTCTGCTTAGCAGTATGATTCAGAAGATGTTGTCTTCATCGCTATGCTGTTTCACTGTGTAATGCCAATCCTATAAGTGTAAATATTCCCCTTTATGTTTGTTTCTGATAGTCATCATTACATCCTCACATTCAACTGATGAAACTATTGCGGCGGATTCTGATGTTGAAATTGATACCGCAACTTCTGATCATATTGGTGCCGGTAGCAAGTCTCAACATCATGCTGAGCATGGCTTTGATGACAAAAAGGTAGTAAAAGCTACAAATAGAGAAGATGCTGTAAACTTGGGAGAAACAAAGGTTAATAATGTTAATTTTCCCCAAAACCTGGAGAAAGCTGAAGATTTGAAACCCACAATGGAGGATGTTCTGGCCACAAAGGAGGAATCAAAATCCAGAAGTGAGAATGTTCGGGTCATAGACAAGATGATGAAGGATGAGAACTTGGATATTGGCAGAGATGAGACTTGTGACGTTATATTTTCTCAAAACCTGGTTATCAAAAATATCCCTCTGTCTGCTCCTGTTGCATCAACAGAAATTGGGGGCATTAACTTCAAACGCTTCAGAAAGGTATTATATTGTGCATGCCTTGCTCTTGTAATCTTTTTCTGGCACAAACGCTTGAGTAGAAACTGTTAAGTATATGTGTATATGTGTATATGTATTAGATGTGTCTAAATCTGACTCTAGCTCTTAGACTGTTGTATCTATAAATACTGGGTTTTTGATCCTAATACAACTCGAGATTAATCTTAACATGGTATCAGAGCCAAGTTTCATAACCCTAACCCTAACCTCCCGTGGTTCTTGATGTTTATGCCGTCGCCGCCGCCGTCAGATCACGTGTCTTCCTCGCCGCCGGCCTTCCCCGCGCCCGATCCGGCGCTTCCACGCGCCTGATCTGGACATGATCTGCCCCGCAACGTCGCTCGATCCGGTCTCCCGCGCCGTCCGGATCTCCCGCCACCAACTCCGGCGCCGGTCTGCCGCCTGATCCCGGCCGTCTCGGCTCGGAGCCGGCCTGCCCATCTCACGCGTCGCCCGGCCTGCCCGCCGTCTCGCGTCGCCCTGCCCCGACGCCGTCCGGCTTCCCCCGCACCGTCCGGATCTCCCGCAACGTCCGGCTCCCGCCGCCGGCACCGCGCCTCGCATGCTCCCGCCGCCGCCCGTCTCAGCCCCGGTCGCGCCTCGCGTGGGCGCCTTCCCGCAAAGGCGCCGCCGCTCGTCCGGCCCGGCGCCGCCCCGCGTTCCAACAAAGACGCCCCGCGTCACCCGGCCCGGCGCCGCCGCTCGTCCCCGCCCGGCGCCGCCTCCTCGCCCGGCGCCACTCCTCCAGTCTCCGGCCCCCGGCCTCGGTGCCGTCCCGGCTGGCTCAGCCTGTCTTCTTCCTTATAAATAAAAAAAAAAAAAAACCTTCTGCACCCTTTGTGTATGCTCCTTTCAGTTGATGTCGTCTGTCTCCTCGGATCTTACGATCTCTTCCTCCGACGTTATGGCATCTTCAGTTTCTTCATGAAGTTTCTCCCTACCACTCTGTGATGTGAAACTCAAAAGCACTACTGATTATCACGAGTGGTCTATTGTCATGACATCTCTTCTTAATGGTTTTGGCCTGCGTGGACATGTGGATGGGACACGTCGCCAGCCACTCCCCAGTGATCCTACTTTGTCTACTTGGCTGCGTGATGAAACCAGGGTCAAGTGTCTTATTATGCAGAGCACTTCGTCGGACATTCGGTTGAGTATTGATTCTTTACCCACCTGTCAGGATATATGGGATTTTCTTGCTATTCGCTACCGACAGGTGGGTCATGCACTTCGCTGGTCTCTTTGCCAGCAACTTTCTGCCTCTCAGCAGGGCGATCAGACTATTGAGGAGTTTTACAGTCAGCTCTGCACAATTTGGCGTCAGCTAGACTCTATGGCACCCACCGATGCCAGACCTCTCACCCTTCGGTATAGGGAAGAGGAGCGTGTTTTTCAGTTTCTGATGCGTCTCCGGTCAGAGTTTGAGATGGTTCGCTCTCAACTTCTGAATCGTGAGACCCTCTGCTCTTTGGAAGAGACTGCCCGGGCCCTTGTTGCTGAGGAGACTCGACTGCGTTCTTTGGCGTCTCACTTCACCTCATCACCTTCTACGGTGTTGGCTATGTCGCGGTCTAGTTCGACTTCTCTGCGCACTGAGGCGCATGCCCCTGCGGTCTGTCACACTGTAAGAAGCCGGGCCATACTGTTCAGCGCTGCTTCAGTCTTCATCCAGAGCTGAAGGCTCAGTTTGAGCGTGATCGTGCTGCTCGCCGTGCCCGTTCTACTCCTGCTGTGTCTTCTAGCCCATCCTCTGATCAGCCGGCTCCTCTCACTGCTGCAGAGCTGCGCCAGCTTCATACTCTTTTACAGCACCAGACTATTATACCATCCTCGTCTTCTGCTGGAGCTGCAGTTCACTCTACCCCATCATCAGGTACAGCTAGTCCCTGGGTTCTGGATTCAGGGGCGTCTTTCCATATGACGTCTGATTGTTCAACATTACAATCATGTCGGCCGTCCCAGGATCATGTTTCTGTTCAGACAGCTGATGGCACTACTTTACCAGTTACACATCAGGGCATCATTTCTACCACTCAGTTTACTGTTTCTGATGTCTCTTGTGTACCACAGCTGCAGCTGTGCCTTATGTCTGTCTCTCAGCTTGCTCGGCTGAAGTGTTTTATTGGGTTTGATGATTCGTTTTGCTATGTGCAGGATTGTCGGACGGGAGCTCTCATTGGACGTGGCCGACTTCACAGTAGCCCCAAGAGTCTCTATCACCGTGATTACCTACATCTTCCGGTTTCTTCTCCGACCACTGCTACTTCGGTCTCCACTCCTTCAGTCTTCGCGTCTGTCCCTGCGTCGTCTATCAGCTTTCACCAGTGGCAACATCGTTTGGGTCACCTCTCTCACCCTCGCTTATCTAGTCTAGTGCGTCAAGGTGTTTTAAGTCCTGTCACTTCTGATAGTTTTTTATCTTGTTCGGGTTGTAAGCTTGGCAAACAGCTACAACGTCCGTATCCTACTAGTATTTCTAGGTCAAGTCGTGCTTTTCAGCTTATTCATTCCGATGTATGGGGTCCTGCTCCTTTTGTTTCGAAAGGTGGTCATAAATATTATGTGATTTTTATTGATGATTTTTTTCGCTATTGCTGGATCTATTTCATGAAACATCGTGGTCAGTTGCTATCTATCTACCAGTCTTTTGCTCGTATGGTCCGTACTCAGTTTTCCTGCTCCATTCAGACCTTTCACTCTGATTCTGGAGGTGAGTACTTGTCCACATCATTTCGACAGTTTCTCTCTGATGAGGATACCCTTCCTCAGTTATCTTGTCCAGGTGCTCATGCTCAAAACGGTGTTGCTGAACGCAAACACCGTCATATTATTGAGACTGCTCGTACTCTTATGCTTGCCTCTTTTGTTCCTCACTCCTTCTGGGCTGAGGTTATTTCCACGGCTGTGTATCTTATAAATATACAGCCGTCCACTAGTCTCGATGGTCGGGTTCCTTCTCAGCTTCTGTTTTCCACTCCTACGACATATGCACATCTTCGAGTCTTTGGGTGTGTGTGTTATGTCCTCCTTCCTCCTCGTGAGCGTACCAAGTTGACCGCTCAATCTGTTGAATATGTCTTTCTTGGCTACAGCCGTGAGCATAAGGGTTATCGTTGTTATGATCCCTCTGCTCGTCGTCTTCGTTTCTCTCGAGATGTCACCTTTGATGAGAGTCGACATTTCTTTTATTCTTCTTCTTCTCATTCATCTGTTCCCACAGAGTCCATCAGTTTTCTCTCCATCCCCTCCTTTTCTCTTTTTCCTTCTTCCACTTCATCTGCTTCCGCTTCTCCGTCTGATCATAGCTCTCCACCTGTCCCACCGCTATCTATAGTCCAGCCTTCATCTTCTGAGACTTTGTCTTCATTGTCTTATGAGCCTTTGTCTTCTTCCTCTCCTGAGATCTCTTTGGATTCTACTACTCGTGATTTGGCCCCTTCGGATGAGACTTCTACCGATGATCTGCCAGCATCATCATCACCCAGGTATGCACTTCGTGATCGTAGTACGATTTTACCTCCTGCTCGTTATAGTATGCTTCTCACCAATGATGTTCAGGAGCCTCGCAGCTATCAGGATGCGGCTCACATACCTGAGTGGCAGCTAGCCATGACCGAGGAGCTCTCCGTTTTGGAGCGTACAGGGACTTGGGATGTTGTTCCTTTACCCACAGGTGCAGTACCCATTACTTGCAAATGGGTTTTCAAAATCAAGACACGGTCGGGTGGTTCTATTGAGCGCTATAAAGCGCGTCTTGTTGCTCGGGGATTTCAGCAACAGTATGGCCGTGACTATGAGGAGACGTTTGCTCCTGTTGCTCATATGACCACAGTGCGTACTCTCGTTGCAGTTGCTGCTACCGTCAGTGAGTTATTTCTCAGATGGATGTGAAGAATGCGTTTCTTCATGGTGATCTTCAGGAGGTAGTCTATATGCAGCCACCACCTGGTTATTCTGCACCTACTGGCCATGTTTGTCGTCTTCGTCGTGCTTTGTATGGTCTTAAACAAGCGCCCCGTGGTTGGTTTGCTCGTTTCAGTTCAGTACTTCTGGCTGCTGGTTTTGTTGCTAGTGCTCATGATCTGGCTCTGTTTGTTCACACTTCTACTCGTGGTCGGACGCTTATGTTGCTCTATGTTGATGATATGTTGGTTACGGGGGATAATGAGCAGTATGTTGCCTTTGTTAAGGCGCGTCTCAGTGAACAGTTCCAGATGTCTGATATGGGTCCTTTGGGCTATTTCTTAGGTATTCAGATTCTTTCTACTGCAGATGGCTAGTACTTATCTCAAGAACAGTATGCTCTTGATCTACTTGCTCGTTCTGGTCTCACTGACACTCGTATCGCTGCTACACCCATGGAGTTGCATCTGCAACTGCGACCCACAGATGGCTCTCCTCTTGAGGATCCCTCTCGATATCGTCACATTGTTGGGAGTCTGGTGTATCTGGCTGTCACTAGGCCGGATATTTCCCATCTGTTAGTGTCCTTAGTCAGTTTGTCAGTGCTCCCACCTCGTTACATTACAGTCATCTCCTTCGAGTGCTTCACTATTTACGTGACACTTCTTCCCGTGGTCTGTTCTATGCTCGGACCAGTCAGCTTCACCTACATGCATACTCTGACTCTACTTGGACGAGTGATGCTACATGCTAATGTGCCTTAAATTTTTTAGGGAGAAACTATCTCTGGGAACAGCTTCAAGGACCTTGTTCCATTTGCTCGAGAACCATACAGTTAATACATTTTGACTTCTATAATAAAATCTGAAGTTTGTCAGCTGTTCAGCACTGAAAATTTCTAAATTTTGTTGGTTTTCTGCAGAGAATCTGATTATGAACATAGCACATTAACCAGCTTCATGCGAGGGGAAAAGAAACGAGTTCAAGTGGAAGGTATTGCAGAGGACCTATTCAACAATTCAAAGTTACATACTTCAAACCGTATCCTTGGGCCGTCATCTGTACATTAACCTCCTGATAATGGACTTTCACTCGAAGAAACGAGCGGCTACCGGTACTTCAATTCACACCCTCCTTACCAGTCACTGATGGAAGCCAGGATAAAAACGCCCATTTACATGCGTCGGTTTATTTATTCATCAGAATTTAGAAGACCAAGAAAACTGCAAACTGCAAGCTGCATTTCTAGACTGGAGCAACAGCTCGGTTGTCTTCCTCCGGGTGCCTTCACTTGCCAAATTCTTGAAGGTAGCTGTTGGCTTTTCTCCAAGAATTATTTTCTCAATGTGGCAAGAGGGGAGCCAGGATATGTACAAGTTTGTAACATATGAACCGAACCAGGGCAAGTTTTCTGTTCAAATGTTAGTATGATACGCTCCAAAATTTGTTGGTTTGGGTTGATCACAAGAATGCCCGACATCTCTCTTATCAAGCCTTTCCATATGAATATACAATATTGTATCCTGTTCTCAATGCAGTTCAGTTCTCCCCTCTGTTAGCGGTCATCCGCATGCTTGGCCGATGTTGGTGAGTGCCAATTTAGCTTACCTTTGCGGCTTACTTCTTCGACTTTGGCTGGCATTGCGTTGGTGGCAGAGGGGAGGGATTATGAATTTGTTTGGTTGTATATCACAAATTATCTAAGAGATGTGATATGTCATATTTTTTTAATAGTTGGATGCATACTTATCATATTTTTTATGTTGTGTTTGTTATATTTTTTTTTTGTCTGATCATAAATCAAACAATAGTTTATGGCAAATCTTTTATTATTATTATTTTTTTGCAATTTTTGGTTGCGAATCAAATCACAGTCTAAGTTTTGTTGGTGCTCTTTTTGTGGTTTTGGTTAATTTGGGTGAGTCTAGGTTGGGGTCTTGAAGACTCCCCGTGCATTTGTTTTATAAGATTGCAGGTCTGGTCAGATCTTTAATTCAATCTTAATAGAAGACTTGATAAAATACATAGGATCCTCGTTGTCAGTTCCCTTTTGGTGTGTTCATCTGTCAACTAGGCTCCACTCTTTTTGTGTAAGAGACAATGTATATTAGTACAGATTATCAATGATACGTTAAAAGAGAAGAGGCAAGCCGTAGTCCTTCAATCGACCCTTTTGGGTGGCTTACTACCTGCCGGAGCCGTTTGCACGATCCCAATTTGAAGTGCTCCCTTTTCATGGCTGTCGCTTTTGTTGGTTTTGGTTGTCCTCTCATGGGCTTCGTTTCTTGGTTTTGGTTTACCAAAGGAATGGATGGACATTTGAGGTGTAGAGTAAAGACTCGCACAAGATGCTCCACCCGGGTATGCACTCGCCAACGATTTGTCGGCTACCATGGATGAATTTGGTGCGCGTGAGATTCTCCTCTTCGACGGAGTTCTTTCTGTCGGTCACCGGTGACCGTCAATAGAGTGGCACGGCACCAGGCTTCTCCTGCTAGTGCTAGCCACTTGTTCTATCTTTTCTTACATCTGTCCAGACTTAGTTCAAAATTTAATATTGTTTTTTTTTTTTTGTGTAAAATCTTGTGACGATTGTAAATTATACACGAATAACTTTTCTTTCTTAACAATGTTACTTGAGGAATACACATCACATCATGTCTTGGATGCGTGCGCTCTGGTGAATATTGAAGAAGATGAGCTTTGTCTGTAGTCTTGTACTATCAGCATTACAAGATCTGCTTATAAAAATATTCATATGCATCACCACACTCAATAGTCTTCACTGTTCTACAAAAATTAGATATTTAATAAAATATCAATCATTGACACATAGATCTATATCTCACTTATCAGTCTCACAATCATACAAGACAGAGTTTTCTGAACATTGCGGCAATCCTCTGACAAGCATCCCATGGAGCGGTAAGTGGCCGATTTGTCGCGGTTCAACATCAGTATCCCCGGGATGTTTTAACTCTTACACAGTATGTCACAAGGAATGCATTGGACCCAATAAAGTGCGGAGCCAGTGTCGACGACGACCAGATTTCTAACCGGTGGCGTGCCGAGTTTGATAGCCATGAGGAACTTGTCTTTACGAATTCTATCATCCCTGACAATGCAGGTGTCCGGCACTTTTGCCGGACGGATTTGGGATTGCAAGCACGGGTGATTCTTGTGGATCACCGAAAACTGAAAAGCTCCATCAGCATTCAGACCACGATCTGTCACGCCAAAACACACGAGATGGAAACCAAAACTAGATGGAAATTACAAGATAAGAGTTAAAAATTTAATAGATGCAGATCATGCCCCTCCACTATTTAGTTTCATTTTTCCAGTTCAAATAAGAAATCTGTGAAATTTAATAGCAAATTTTGTAGACGTTCTTTGTATTGGAATGCATGTTTATTCAAATAATAAAATGTAGTAGGAAAAAATTCATTTAACCTTTTTTCGTATGTGAGTAGAAAACAAAAGCTGATTGATCTAATGTTTGCCCTTGTGAAGTTTTTTCAATAGAAAACGAAAGTCATTTAACCTTTCTCACAAATGGGAAGACTCCAATTCTAATTCTAATGGAATGCACACATGTGATATATAACTTCAACGCTGACGAGATAATAAACAAGAAATGGAGTCCATAGCTTCATTTGCATGACCTAGATTCCACGTGTTCGCTTCGCTTGGAGGTATATAATATGTGTTCCATAACATTGTTGTACATGCCCTGAATTCACTCTAATATTTCAAACATTGAAGAAAAGGATTAGATTACCGTAGATTGATGAACACATGCTTGTTTGTATCGGTGATGCATGATCCCAATGTAGTTAGCGCTGTCATCACAACCAAGAAACCCAGTATGAGCTCCATTGTTACTCTGATAGTACAATGGTGAAATTTTTAAGTTTTCTCCCTTTTTATGAATGAGAAGAAACGGGAATCAGGCTCTCTACCTACCAAACGTGAGCATCAGATTTATATAGACGCCACACAGTAAAACACACGTTTGGGTTCACCTTCCTGGCATGTTCAGAGAAGTTGGAGTTTATCAGATAAGTCAGTTTATAGATTTATTATCTTATAAGTCCAAAAAAATTGACTTATTGCCTTCTAAAATCATAAAGCTCTCTTTGTTCAAAAAGCATATTCTGATAGCATACTATGTCCATGGGTGTTTGATAACGCCAACAAGTGTGTTGTGGCTATGCAAGCAAGGGATGATGGAATGGACCCCATTGTTGGAGGTTACACTGGCATTAAGCTTAGGGCATCACAGAATCTTAACAATTTAGACGTCACAATGGTGGTCCCTCGACCCTAGTGTGGTAGGCTCAGTTGTTTATAGTTTTGAGAGTTTACATTGTTAATGGACTCTTTTCTACATTACGTATCGTATATCATGGGTTCTCTAGATATTTAATATGTTGTCATGATGCTGAAGTATATCGTGAAAAAATTCAGTAATGAAGATGAAACATCATAATTATAATTCCATCTCCTGTAGTGCCATGTTGCATTACTACATGTGGTGCTGATTTCTTTGATGATTGCTATGTTGAAAATGGAATTAGAATTGTCAAGGTTATTGTAGCTGTTGGTTTTGATGCCAATTTCAATGGAGAGGCGAGTGTTTTGTCCAATTTTAGTTCCGTAGCTTCCACTGTGGCTTCAATCTGGTTTTACTTGGCAAATCACTTCAGTTAATATCAAGTATAAAGGATGGAAGAATACCAAAAAGGGGTGTTTCGTCGAGCTTGAGATTAGGCTTATTTACAAAATAAATTAAAGTTGAAACTAAATATCTAACTTATTTTGAACAATTTATGTGGAGTTTCCACTTATTTAGACAAATAAATAGCAACTCCTTGCACTAGTTTATGTGTCTTATTACTCTCCCTCTCTCCTTCCCGCGTCTTATCAAATAAACCAAATTCTTGCCAATCACCTTTTTTAACCTTATAAAAATAAGACAAGTTGTTGGGCCTCTAAACTTTAAGCGCCATAAATTGGTTTATTGGATAAACTCAAGCATCCCATTGACAACTCTCTTAAAGGTCATGTTGCTGAGCAGAAAAGTGGAATCAAGGTTAATTCACTTCTTATTTTCCTTAGATGGAAAGCATGTATTAATTGAAGTGGCATTATTTTCATATATCAATGCACGTAACAATTTGATTGTGTGTTTTCTCAAAGAGTGAGGAAATGCAATTGTGCATTTGCTGCTCGTTATAATAATTTAGTGCATTGACTGCAATCGTATCTTGCACCTATCTCGGCCACGCTCGTTGAACTTGTTCTTCTATTACCTTAATATTTGACATACATTGGTCTTCTATTTCATGCAGATTGAAGCATTAGCTGATACAAATGTTTCACACAAATATGTTGATGTGACCTCCCATCGGGAGCTATGCAATAAGCTGAGAGTGCAGCCACCGGATGCCGATTTGGAGGAGTCCAAGACTGGGCATCCAATTGCTGCAGATTTACATGTTTTTGAAGCTTCAAACAGCACCACACCAGCAGCGTCAAGAGGTATAAGAATTCTGCCTACATTTCAATATGATTTTGCTGGACAGTTCTGATTTGTGCTTTGTGTTACATATCTTAGCTTTAGTTCTCCATTTCTTTCGCTAGATTTGTGCCCTAGTGTCAGATTCACAGATTTGGATGCTAGGATATGGTTTTGGATGCATAGCTTTGGATTTTTTTGATGTGAATCTATTTTCACAAGATGCAGCATTTTTTATAGTATCAGGATTTTTGGGGCTTTGATATAGTGTTTTGTTTATAGATTTAGGGTTTAACTACTATTTTTTATGTTCCTTTTATTCCTTTCATTTGCCATGCCTTTTGTTTTAATTACTCATAGGTTAACTTATTTGATTTTGTATACAGTATCTTTTTATTTCGTGCCCCAATTTGCAGTTAGATTTTTCAAATTTTGATTGAAAGCAGAAAGATAGTCAATCTATTCATATTTTAATATTTCTCTTTACATTTTGATCCCACTAGAACTATGACGTGGATTCAATTTGAATCGAGACCTAGCCCACCTCTAAAACTCTTTTGATTTTATCACCGAACTCTTTAATTATTTTTTCTCATATGTTATCATAGTCAGGTCTCGAACTCATAGTCTCTAGACTTTCATACATATTGAGTTTCATACACGAATCAGTTTGCCTAAAAATTTGATTTGTTAAGAAAAAATAATTAATTTATTCATACTCCACATATAGGTTGAAAGATGAGGAGGTGTAGAGATATACGGAGCTCGTGCCGTACAAGATTCTGGAGGAAAATAAATATTTTCGCATCCAAGTGAAGATGAGAATGTTGAGGTGAAAGGAATTCTGTCATGTGCAGATTGGCGCTATCGATCTCCAAGTTGAAGGAGATTGCGGAGGCGTACCAGGGTCACAACATTCACAAGGCTGTCATTACTGTTCCATTGTATTTTGCCGATGTGCACAGGCAGCAGGTCATGGATGCTTGCATTATTGCTAGCTTGCGCGTCATGAGGTTCATCGATGAACCGACTGCCGCCGCAGTTGCTTACGGCCTTCACAAGAAGCTGCGCGACGAGGGGAATATCCTTGTCTTACGACTTGGTGGTACCACATCTGATGTAAGTATCCTGACATTTGAGGAGGGTGGATTTGAGTACCTTGCAGGATATCCTGATCATTCTTTTGGAGCTAGGTAGAGAACGCTTTTAACGAGTTCTTGGTCTGTTCTTGCTTGTCGCATTGCTTGAAGAAGTTGAACATTTAATTTAACTCGCTACAGGTGAGGACTTTGATAAGACGATTGTAGACTACTTCGTCGAGCTGATCAAGAAGAAGCATAACAAGGACATAAGCAAGGACAATGGCGCTCTCGGAAGGTTGAGAATGGAGTGCGCACGTGCCAAGAAGGCATTGAGCACCCAAGAGCATGTTCATATGAAAATTGAATCCCTTTTTGACGGTGTCAATTTCTCCGAGCCGCTGACACGGGACAAGTTTGAGGAACTGAATGATGATTTGTTCAGCAAAGTCATTTCACTGGTGAAGGTGGCCATGAGACAAGCCGATGAACTATCACAGAACCTCAAGGGCATTCAGTTTCAAAAGGGCTTAATCGATGAGATCATTCTTGTTCGTGGAAGCACCAGGATCCCAAAGGTTCAACAAATCTTGAACGACTACTTTGATGGGAAGGAGCCAAATACTACAGTTAAACCTGATGAAGCAATTGCTTATGGTGCTGCTCTTCTTAGCCATCCTTCAGATAGTTATGAGTGTCCAGGATCTGGTAATCGGAGATGGCATAGTGCAGTCGACTTCTGCTTTCGATGGTAACCAAAGGTTTTAGTTTTAGGATTTCGAGACAATTTTCGCAGTGCAACAGCGCAAATTGCGCCTTCCAGTAAGCTGATTAATTTTATTGGGTGAGATTCTGTTAACTGTACAGGGTTTAACTTCTCAGTACAACAAGATGAAAGGATTCTCTTGAAAACAAATCTACTCCCCTCCTTTTTTTTTTTTTTCTGAATTGGTTCGAAAAGCTGTACAGTTCCATACAGTGAGACAGTGAGTACATAGTACACATTTCCTAAGGAAGTTTATTACTCCTAGGTTTGAATCCATGTCCTATGAAGGGTGTTACCTGTGTTGTACTGAAATTTTGCACTAGACAAGACCATCCGAGACAACTTGTCAACAAGATTCTAATTTTGGGGTTAACTTCCAGTTTAAATTTGCAGTTTTCCTACCAAACTCAAAATTTGTATTTAATCAGTACAGGTATTATTTCGGATGCTGCAAACTTCAGATCAGACACTATTTTTCATTCAAAATTCAGATCAGGATCCAAAACAAGAACAATACACCATAGATAGATATATCAGAATTATTCTCATTTGTCAGGCATCCGAAATAGAAACACAAAATACTGTTTTATTATAAAAGCACAACACTGTTTTATTAATTGTTCGGCAGCAGCAAGAAGCAAGCAGGCACACTTAAATTCAAAGATACTTCAGAGTGTCTTAATAGCAAATACTTCAAAATGTTGGAAACAAAGCCCGTTTCACCAGAAACCACACAAGCCAGAAGCAATTCATCAACATAACAACAGCAAACACTTCACTGCAAAACTCAGAGCCTGTGACGTCATCGCAGATGCCTCCTCACTGCAACTGCTCCCGGAAAACCCTCAGCACATCCACAAAGGTGATGATCCCGGCAAGACGGCAGTCGTCCTCCTCGTCGAGCACCCAGACATAGCTCACTCGGTGTGCAAGAGCCTGCACCATGACAGCCACCAGAGAGCTCTTGGTGCTGCACACCACTGGCTCCTCTGTGGACCGGCGCCCATAGCTCCCTGAAGACGGCCGCCTTAGTGGCGTCCGCCCGGTCTCCTCGTCGGATGAGGAGGATGAGAGGGAGAACGAAGACAATGTCTCGTCTTCCATTAGTTCAAGCATGGCGTTGAGGCCATTGTCCTTCAGCCCGGATTTAATGGCACGAAGGATGTGCTCCGGCGGCGAGCCAAAGTAGTCAATGTAGGCCATGAGGTCAGCCATGGAGAGGGTGGCGATGGCGGCTGCCGCCGTCTCATCACATGCCGCGAGGAGGGCAGGGGAGATCTCCCCGACAAGGTGACCATCGTCTGTGACCACGGCGACGGCAGTCTCAGTGGCGATTGCACGGCGGAGGAGGAGCACAGCTGACAGGGCTGCATCATGGGGACGCACCGAGAGGACGTCGGCTCGCACAAGTCCGAGGGAGGAGACGGAGCGCGCGGCGACATGGGAGAAGAGGGAGATGGAGTTGAGGAAGTAGCGGACGAGGTCCTCCTGCGTGAGCCAGCAGAAGTCGCCAGCGGTCGCGCCACCGCCGCCAAACGGCTTCTTGCGGCCGCCGGAGCGGAGTGGAACAGCAAGGACCCTGGTGCCACTCAATACCACATCAAGCGCTTCCAAGACGCTGCAAGAAAGATCACACAGGTCAGACGAAACAAATAAAATCTCTTGCAAGATCAAGGATTGAGAAAATTCTAATCAGTCCAAGATCAGATCCCAAGGAGAAACATTTTTAATGGGAAAAGAAAAGCCACTAGAAATATCAACCGTATAAAACTTTTTTAATAGGATCTTTGAGAAGCATTCGATGCAGCTTCACCTATCGCACGTCAAGATTCAACTTTTATTCCGAGATTCGATTAAAAGGTGCAAATTTTTAAACCACAAGGCGTCTAAAAGCCACCAAGATTATGAGCTGGAAGCAGTTGATCCTGCCAGGAATTTGCCACGAGATCAAGTTGGAGACTTGCAGGTCGCAATCCGTGCGACATCAACTTGCTCGAATCTTTTCGCATATGCCAGCCAGAGGTCAAAACAATTCCGGCAATTTTGATCAAGATCTGCTCAAAACCAATCTTGTTTTTTACAAAAGAAGAAATGGGGAAAAACCACAAGAAGCTATTCCAACTCTTCGATTGAAATCCGCAATCCACAAGGATAAGATCCAACTCTTCTTAAAACAACTCGCGAAAAAAAAAGCGCCTTTTTAGGTAACAAAACAAACTTTTCAACATGTTTTCATGAGGTTCTTGACCAAAGCCTCGTTTTTTTTAACTTTTTTTTTTTTTCAAAGATGGGCACAAGCAAAATCAAATCTTGAACAAACTACGCGTCAGTTCTACAAAACCAGAGATAAACCGAAGCAATCTAAGAAGGCGCCTCACCTCGCGCGTGGGTCGACGCGGCGCACGCCGCTGCCGGCGGCGTCCTTGGGCAGGAGAGCCGAGAGGGGCTTGGCGAGCGCGGCGGCGGGGTCGGCGAGCGCCTCGGGGGACGAGCAGAGGAAGCAGAGCACGTCGACGGCGCCGACCCGTCCGGCGAGCGCGCGCGCTGGTCCGACGACTGCGAGGTAAGCGGCGGCGTGGGGGCCCCTCCGCAGCGCGGCGGCGAGGTCCCCGACGGCTGCGGAGAGCGGGAGCGACCTCACGGCCGGCTTGCCGATGCACAGGTCCGACACCTCATTGGCCAGAAGGCTCACTGCCATGCACCCGCGGGACGAACCCTAACTGGTTTCGAGATCGAAACCTCACACAAAAATTCCGAAAAAATTCGGGGAAAAAAAATTTCTTGAGCTGTTTTGGGAGAACGCCAGAGGAATTTTAACTGGGACTTGCGGAAGGCGGGGTATTTATAGGCTTTGGGATATGTGACAGGCTGCCACGAGCTTGGCTTTTACGAATGTATCTATGACAATTGGGGTTTGATATTTTGGGCCCATCTGGTAGTGAGAGGAGATGATAGGCTGGGTATGTTGGTATTGATTAGTCTTTAGCCGTGGTATATGCGGTGGTGGTATGGACGTATCTGTACGGCCAAGTTAGCTGCTTTGTCTCGTCTGAGCCGAGACGATCCGAGCCGACCTTACAACGTGTAAGCATGATCTTTTGCATAAGGACGATTGATTCCGATCACTGAGCTATCATATGGTGCTCGGTAGTTTCTTTAATTGATTGACCTATTCGTCTAAGAAATTTTTTGTGATACAGACAATGCGAGTGATATAACCTAATACATTATGTAATTGTATGTGGTCGTAGGACTGTGCCCTGTATCACAATCTTAACACAGTTTCCAACACTTTAGAAACCATAGCTTAGGGTTCAAATACACTTTCCCTCTCTATGTACAAATACATTATCTAGACGAAAAAATACGTCCAGTATCATAAGTTCACAATCTTAACATTGAACCGTAGCTTTTAGTTCAAATACACTAGTCTTCAACGTAGAAATACATTGTGCAGAAGGTAGACGCAGAAGTATAGCTAGTATCACAACTTTAATATAGTTTCTAATGTATTAGAAACCATAGTTTAAAATACACTGACCCTCTACATACGAATGCATTATGTGGAAGTATGCAGTAGCATTTACCAAAACATAGACACAGAACTATATCCAGTATCACAATCTTAACACAGTTTCTAAATTAACACCTTGTAGAAACCATAGCTTAGGTTGAAATATATTGATCGAACCTCTATATATATAGGTTTGTTTGGTCTAACTTAACAAGATTTTATTTTCTCAAACAAATTTAAGTCGGATCAAATAGAGATTTAAATTTCAAATTTATCTGTTAAATTAAAATCCCCATTATACTAAAAAGTTCAAATAAATTTAAATCTCTCCTCACTGACTTATTAGTCATATTATAAATTTAAACTGATTTATAAATTTAATCTACCAAATAAGAATATAAATACAGTAAAAAGACAGGCGTGTTTGTGAAAAGTTGGTCTATTGTGGTGTGCCGCGCAGTCCGAAGAACAGGAACGGAACTCCAAAACGGACAAAAAGGCAGTGGATTTCGTCTCAAACTTTGACCCAAGAAGTTCTTGCCGGCCGGTCGACATTTTTAACATACTTACGTTTATTTACTCATCAGCTGTCGCACTACTGTTTTGTCTCCTCTTGTAATTTGTCTGGATCAACTTTAACTTGCTCCATCATTACTCTCTTGTTCCAAAAAAAAAATCAAAGAAAATTCATAAAAGCCCGCGTTAAATACACCGAGAGAGGAAAAGAAAAGCGCCGAACGAAACTACGACGGCGTCAGCCACGGGTGCATGCATCTGTCCTCGTGGCTTCCACAAGAATTTTATGCCATATTTATGCCTCTCTTTTTTAATCAGATGGAGGCTAACTGTCTCTAGTGGCTAAAAACAGCTATAAATGTTTATAGTCTAATTGACAAAGAGAGAAAATATTAATATTTAAATAAATATCTAACTGAGAATTTTTCTCTTCAATACAAACACCCATATCTCAAATAGGAGTCCATTTCTATATTCCTCTCGTCTGATCTCTTTTAGTTGGTCAATTTCATTATTTTTTATCCCTAAATAACTATCCATGTTGGAAAATCAAAAATGACTAAGATATTAAAATATTTTAATAAATATTGTAATCTTAATATCTATAGATTATAAATTTAATTCTCACACCGCAAATATATTGATTATTTGCTATTAGTTTCTTAAATTATATTTATTAACCAATTGTCCCAACCCACTCTAATTTAGTTGGCATGAACCTTTCTTTGTCTTTTTTTTTCTCATAGAGATTAGATTCTTAACTCTTGTTTGTTTCTCTTCTACACTCTTACGAAGCTAAAGAAAACATCCATCAAGACCCCACACACACTTGCGTACAGATGGTTGTACTAAAATATTCCTGTATCGAGAAAGATAGATACAGATACTACTACATACACAGACAGACAGAGATAGAGAGCGACTAATGGTTAATCTAATTTTGCCATTAAGGACAAAATTAGTGACGTAAGAGCTTATTACTACAAGAAAATGAAAGAAACAGATACCTAAACATGCTTATCTCACAAAGTTTCTGAGCTAAAAATATGGACTTACGCAGTTTAGTTATCTAATCTTAACGCGGTTTTATGGAGGTTTATCTAGTTTCTTAAAAAATGGATAACAAGCATGAGAGAGGACTATCAAATAAAAATTGGAAAGATTTTTTTATGTTATATAAAAGTTTTAAAATTGTGGTTTATAAGATTGATAAGATGGGACTTGATCCATATATCAACAAGATATCCAATACCAAATACAAAGAATTAAAATTATATGGTGATAAAAAAATTTGCCTCAATAAAAACTATCTTTTAAATTAGAAGAATGACAACCGATGATCTTTATTAATGGATGAAACTAAATAGTTTATAAGTTTTGTCGGTTATTAAAAGTCATTGATATATTTCAAAATTATCCTCTTAAGATCTTCTAGGTGAACAAATATACAAATATTGAGTCCATTGTAGAAATTACTCACTCATAAACTATACTATTTTTTATTTTCTACCCTCCTACTTTCAACTAATATACACAAATTACATTAATTTATACATCTAAGATCATGTTTAGAGTACAAGATTTTTTCCACATACATGCATAGCTTGCGAAAGAGGGTCAACAATAAAAACCACCGCATGAACGCCCAAACACATTGCCCCCTGGTTCCTATCAAGATTCAAGGGCATCATCCCCTCTAGGACCTGAGATGAGAGGCACAAAATGATGAAGAGACACTAATTTTTCATGTCTTTAGTGCGGCTCGTGGCATGAGTTCAACTAGTGAAATCACTGTATGAACCGAAATTTGGATGTTTCAACTGATATCCAAACCGAATTTGACGGCTAAATTTTTTTTTTGTGGTCCTCCTTTGATGATAAAATATAATTTTTACTATATAAAGTAAGAGTAGCTTTCTTGCTTTTGCTATTTATTATTTGTCTATTGCTGTTTTCTCGAGTCCATTCTTTACTCCTGTTGCTGTATGGGTTGCTGTGTCGGCGTGGCAGTGTAATCCAGAACTTCCTAGAACGTGCTCAAATTAACTTTTTTTAAAAAAAACATTTACGGCAAAAGATTTGAGCCGAGCTGGCTGGAGCCGAGCCAGATGAAGCAGGCAGGCAGGCAGGTAGATGGATCACGCAGGAGGATACGTGGCACATGGCCCACCACGTGCTCGCATACAGTTCTCGCTGTATATGTGGGCCCACTGGACCTTCCGTGCTACGGTTTTGGACTAACATGTCGAGGATCCTCTGCGGTACATGGCCTCTCCGGCTAAAGTGTGGGCGTTTAACCAATCATGCATTCATGCTATGCTATGGTTAATGTAGTAATGTGTTTTTCTTCCGGTCGGTGTTTGAGGAAATTTTTTATATCACGTGGAAAGATGTCATCTTATGAAATAATCTTATTCTCAGAATAAGATTTAATCTGATTAAGATTTTACTTGAATAAACTTCAATATGATGAATCAAGTAGGTGAAAATCCTTCAAATAGTCTTACCCCTAGACAAACAGTCTAACTCATATAAACTTCAACCTATTGAGTTCAAAAGGTGAAGGTCCTCCGAAATAGTCTTACCCCGAGCAAGTATCAACCCAAAGAAGACTCCACCAGTTAGCCTAAGAGGCAATTCTCACCAGGAGATTTTAGAATTATTCTACTTGAAAACTTCCTTCGTGTCTTTGGTAAAACTTGCAATAACACGCGTCAAAGATCCGCAACTAAAGTATATCCAAGTGACCATCATGCTCCTCACCCAACAATTTCACAAGAGGGGTGTTATGGTCATTAGCCACCCCTTAGACTATAAATATCTCTTGTACACGCTCATTGATAACTCAATTCACTTCATTTTAATACAACCAACCACTCAATTGATGTGTCTTAAAACTCTCTCCCCTCAAGAAAATATTCAAATTGACGTGTGTTCTTGATTAATCTCATGAATAACCTCTATTTTTAAATACATGTCTTTTTTTCATAAAATTATTTTGTTCATAGACAGCTGCCACTCTCCGTATTCTAAATAGGAAGATTTTCTCCGCAATGGGGCAATGGCCCTATTAAGTATGTTATTTACTAACTTCATTGTCACGCTAATTGCTGATGCATTCACCTAATTTGGTGTGCTGCTCCAAAACTCAAAGAGACTTGAATCTATACTATTGCACTTTGCTAAAATGCTTCCACCATGCATGTGTACACTACTACACACCATTGATTCAAAGACTTTTAATAATCATAGAAGGTGGAGTTAATTTGTCTAGAGTTATTAGAACATGTTTCAGCAAAAAGATAAATGTCTTGGTTGGTGTAATTTGAAAATAAATGACAAGTGTTTGACAACATTAACATTCTATTCTACACTTCTGAAGCTACCCAATTGAGTCCCTGAGAGCTAAGACCGGGCATACGAGAACTAGTGAGCATTTGATAAAAAAAACTTCAAAACATCTCGATTTCTCTCTCTTAATTCCGAGCATTAATTTAGATTTTTGGTAGAAAGGATATGAATAGCAAAGCATAAAGAATCTGGAAATGACAATGTACATGACAAATGTGCTTTCAGGAAGAGTACTTGGGCTGTTGAACATAGAGATATCTTTGTTATATCGCTCCATGCCAGTGTAGGGTTATCTATCTGGAGGAACAAATGGGGACAAGTCTCACCATCTAATAATGCTAGTATTAATTAGGCTATGGCAACATCAACCATAATAACATGACAATCTAAAAAAGATTCCATCTGTTGCTTAATTTGAAAGGCTAAAAGATGTCATTTTACACAAACATATGTATGCATAAAAAGATAACAGATAAAATCGCATTCATATTAAAAAAAAGTTTGCTTTGCTCCTGATGAAATTGCAACTTTCTAACTATTGATATAGTTTCATGAATACAATATTTATGTGTTTCAAATCCGTCTAATTTTGCAACTAGTATGTCTTAGTATGCAATTTGTCGTTACCCTGTGAAAATCTACTGTTGTTTGGTTGGTCATTTCATATTTTATCTTCCTTCGTAAATTTTGTTTTAGCAAAAAAAAAAAAAAAGATGAATTAGAACTTTTTGAATAGACACAAGCCGCTTTTTGGACTACTTAATTGGTCCATGAAGTACCACATGATATGGACCACAACAACCGGAAAAGTTCATCGTTGGTCCACAAACGATCTCAGACTATTCAAGAATTCTTCCGTACTTCGGCAATTTTCCACAAGCAATGAGAAGCTTGCAATTAGCTTGCTTTTGGTTAACTAGAAATTATATTATGTTCCCCATCAATTATCCTATATTCTGTTATTTTCATTATGCTAATTCCATAAATCATGAACTACTATTCTGTTATATCTGACTTTTTTGAACTTAAATTAAATTTAGATTGAACTGCCAAAAACCCGATCAATTAGATCGGCTAGAACTCAACCAAACCCAGCATAATATGGTTGTTGGGCTAGCCACACTTTGAGCAGGTCCGATAGGTTTGATTGAGTTATATTCAAAAAATTAGATCAAGTTTTTTAATATTTGGATTTTCAAGCAGGCGAATTTCTACTATTGTTTATATTCTGTTGCATCTAGACTCCAGTATAGTCAAAACGTTTCATTTCACCAAACAAACCGAACCAAAAAAAAAAAAAAAAAAAAAAAAAAAAGAAGTTTTGTGCTCTATTTCACCTACAAGTTCGCTAAGTTTTGCTCATTCCATCAAAATAATATAGTACCCAAGTAGTATTCCTTTCCTTTCCACTTTCCACTCCATCACGTTGGGGATTAGTTATTTAGAAAAAGAAAATGCGATTTCGAAGTTCAAATTTTTATGATTGGATTGTCCTACCTGTGTATATGTCTAGATTTGTTTGATTGAAAATATATTAATTTATAGCTATTTGTTTTACATAAAATACATATAGAGTTGTTTGGGGTGTAAGTAATTGTTTTTTCTTAAAAAATTTAGAATCATCGATATCATATATCTAAATTTAAATTTAATCTTCATCTTTCTTTTTTCTCATATTTCTTCTTCTCTCTTCTCCTCTTTCTCTTCCTTCTGATCCTCTACCACCACACCGCAATCATCTTCTTCTTCTCCCCCTCGCCAAATGTCATTAGTCGTCGTTACCACCTGCAGTCAATAGTGTCATCAACTATGCCACTATCAGAGAAACTAAAGAGGTTAGATAAATTTTAGATCATTAGTCTAAAAAGAACGATTTGATCAAACAATAAAAAAAAATTATCAATCTATTAGCAAAAGCCGAAGAAAAAAAAAAGCAACAAATATAAATAATACTAATTGGGGCATGATATTTCAGCAGCTCACGTGGTGGTCTCCTGGCCTCCAAAAGAGTGGGCAGGAGTGGCGGTACCAATGACAGCTGCTTTTAGCACATGGAATGTGACAGACCAAGCAAAAGAAAAATACAACCTATACGGATATGGATGGCACGTACTAACGATTAATGGTACCAACTAGAATTAATTTTTCCAAAAAGGACAAAATTAAAAATTCGATTCCTTTTCGTCGAAAACAAATGAAAGTATGATAAAATATGAGACTACTTCTTACGAGAATCTTACACAAGAATTCAATGAACCAAAATGAACCAACAAAATCCTGTGAAAAATGTTCAAATAGGACTACTAATGTGAAGAACCAACGGCGGAACGGCATGAAGTCTTGGACGATTCCAACCCACATTTATGTTACCATTTCTATCGTTGGTGTACTTTGGGTCAACAGTGGCCCTCAGTGTCCTGTGTTTAATCCACACAGCAGCCCAGCAGTAGCCAAGGCGCATGTCCACCTTGCTCACGTATGGCCTAACCAGGTACTTTTGCTCTAATCGACATCTCAACCGGTCGGTCTATGTGTGGCGGCTAACTTAGACGTTCTCTAATGCGATCCACTGGCAGCCAACGACGTGCTCAAATTGTTTCACACTGTACAATTGTTTTGTGGTAGATATTAGCGTGTTGTTTGTACACTCAACCTTGTAGATTTGTTACTTACTTACAGTACTCTTTCGTCCTAGGTCCACCCCTTGATAAGACCTATTCCACCCAACTCAAAAGTAATTCTATGGCAAGCATATATCCAATAGAGAACTGACACAAGCTCAGGCCTTGCGTCAAAAGCATGCACTAAAGAACAAATCAAAAAAGGGTGAAAGCTAGGGCCACAAATGCTGTGGCTCAAAGGAAAGGTCTACATCACCACCAACTTAAGATTCCATCTAAACCAATGATACTTATGTTTAACCGTGGAAAACCTATGAAAAAAGTTCAAACACGACCTCTGACATGAACAACTAAATGATAGGAACTGTTATAAATTGAATCGTCATCGCGGCGATGCCGATAGGAAACACTGAATCCACTCAAAAAAAAAAAATAAAAAAAATAAAAAATTGGAGGCACAAATAAAAAGAATAATATACGGAACTCTTTATTCAACTGATCTCTTTTACAAGATATGTAGTTTTATATAGGTATCAACCAGTGTTATCTTAGAGACAATTTCAGTAATGTCTTATATGTTTACAGCACTCCTCCTTGATATTACTACAACATGTATATGACATCTTAAAAACTCCACTGAAAAATCCAATGAGAAAAAACAGTTGGAGAAAAGAGTACATAACACATATATATTTGTGTTACAGTAATTTCTGAGCTGTATGAGGTAGGTCAATTAAGAAAGCCCAGTAATTAAGAAAAAAAAGTACAACAGTGATCTGCAAGATCTTATTGTGTTGATCTTCCGGATCTCAATAATATTATAATATATTGAGTAGTAAAACTTATGTGAGGATTTTTAGAGCCTAATATTTTCTTCCCTGAAAATAATAATTTTTCAAACCTATGCATTACAATGATATAGACATACTTTTAAAAAATTTGATGTAGGAAGAGACTTAGTGAATAAATCTGTCAAATTATCACTAAATCTTGTTTTCTATATACTTATCTCATCGTTTTTCTGGAGATCGTAAAGATAAAAGAACTTGAGAGAAATATGATTTGTCATGCTACCTTTAACATATTTAATACTCATTTATACAAGACAAGCAACATTGTCTTCAAATAAGACTGTGGGGTAATCTTAGATACAATGTCATATGACTACTTAATGTGACGTATCAATCTCTTCAATCACACACATTCACATGAGACTTCATATAATGCAATTATTTTTGAGTTGTTTGTAAAAGCTGTCACCGATATTTGTTTAATAGATCTCCAAAAAATGGTTGTACTACCATAGAGAAACATACAACTAGTCTGGAACTTAACATTGTGGGAATCAGATAAATAGTCAATGTCCATATAGTCTATCAAAGTTATGTCTTGATCTTTTTGGTGACATAAATCTAGATCTTTCATAACTTCAAGGTACCTGAGGAGATGTTTGACTCTGTTCCAACGTTTTCTAGTTGAGAATGCACTGTATATTACTAGTAAACTTATTACGAATGCAATATCAGGCCTAGTGCAACTCACAAGATACAACAATGCTCTGATGATGCTCAAATAAGGAACTTCTAAATGGGTATTTGTCCATTTCCAGGGATCTTACGACCATTAGTATGTTAAGAGAATGAAATTTATCCTTATTGAACCTCTCTATAATCTTCTTCAAATAGGTTAACTGATAAATAAATATTCCTTCAGGAATATGCTCGACCTGCAATATTTGGTTTTATCCAAATCTTTCATTTCAAACTCCGTCTTTAGGTATGAGTTTGTTTCCTCAATTTTCTTTGTGGTTCCAATAATATTTATATCATTGACATAAACTGAGATGATACAGAAGCCATTCACTAACTTCTTGATAAATACACAAAGAGAAGTATCATTATTATATATCCCTTCAAAAAGAATTCCCTTGGTCGGTTTTCACAGATTCTATCCAACTATTTCAAGTCGTACAATGATTTTTGTAATTTGATACTATTCATGTTACGATTTTCTTTCCCTTCTTGGTGAGGAATTTTGAGTCTCTTAAGGACTTTCATATAAATGTCAAAACCTATTGACCCATAAAGATATGTGGTCACAACAAACATCAATTGCAAATTTAAATTCATGTCTACTATTAGAGATATTAAGTAGTGAAACGTAATTTCATCCATAATAGGAGAATAAAATCTATATTGGGTCTCTACGTAAATCCTTGGGCTACAAATTTCGTTTTATATCTCATCATCTCATTTTTCTCATTTTTTTCTTGCATAGACCCATTTGTAACCTACAAGGATAATATTTTGTAGTGTTCAAACTACTGGTTCGAAATTTTTTTTTATTTAGGGAGTGCAGCTCAACTTCAATTACTTCCTTTCATTTAACCCAACCTAAACGTTTCCAGCACTCTACTGTAGTCTTTGGTCCACTAGTACAGAAATGCAGTCTACTAACCCCTATCTTCTATCGGTTATTAGCGAAACAGCAGAAAACCGATAGAAAATGTGCCTCGCGGTCATAAAAGCCCGACGGATGTATTTTCCCTATTGGTTTCTAAGAAACTTACCGATAGAATAAATAGTATGATTTACTCTAGCGGTGATGAACACATTTGCCGTTAGAAGAGATGCATAAGTACTGACGGAAGAATGTTGTGCGCCGATAGGACTGGTCGACTTCAACAACTAGACTTATTCTATCGCTACTGTATGAATATACCGACAGAGTATATTAAAAATTCATATCGGCAATATGTAGTGCGCCGATAGAATAGTTGGCCTTCTACAAATATTTTTATTCTATCGGTAATGGATTCTTTTACCGTTAGAATATATAGAAAATTGCTTAGAACTGTTCGTCTTCAAATAGTTTTATTCTATCGGTAATGAATGTTTATACCGGTAGAATATTGCAAAAATATCTTAGAACTGTTGGCCTTCTACAACTAGTAATATTATATCGGCAATGTACGTACACACCGATAGAGTATGTACAAAAATTCCTATCGGTAATATTTATTGTGCTGATAGAACCATTCGCCTTCTACAGATGTTTTTATTACTAACGGTGTTCTATTTTCATACCGATAGAAAATATATATTTGTATAAATACACGGGTATGTCTCTTTCATTCTCACAGTTCATCTGGGGCTCGTAGTCCTAACCCGTAAGCTCCATGGACGGCCGGCGCACCTCTACAGGGGACCGCTGCACCTCCGCACCTCCATCGACGCCCTCTAGACGTCGGCATCCCAAGGAAGGTACGTAAAATTTCTGCAATATTGTTAGATTATTCTAATCCGATTATGGCAATAATTCTGCTTTTTTTGTATCCTTCATTTTGATGTGTCTTCTTTTCAATATGATTATGATCTGTTCAGGTCCTTGGATAATGCTCGTGAGGGGCAACGTATTTCACGGTTCTTCATCGCAGTACGCTGCCTACGTTGGCTTGTTGGCGAAAGAAATGGTGAAGATCACCGTCAAGAGCTGGAAGGACGTGAAGGGCGAGATCTTGGTTGGCTCAGTCGAGAAGATGCTTAAGCCCGGCGTGTTTTTCAAATCAGGACCTATAGAAAGCATCTTACATTTTTTTGCATGCACCAGCTTGTGGCCAGATGCTTACCTGCTTGGAGAAGAAGAATTGTTGTTATTTGCACAGCCATTCTACACCATCACTACACAGAACAACATCTTGGAAGGTAGGTTCTTTTTGTTAATGGAGTTGAGTTGAGTTGAGTTGAGTTGAGTTGATCGAGTTTGAGTCCGAGGAAATCACCAATACGTACAAATGTATGTCGACGGCAGTTCCAGCTCCTCGGGCGTCTTCGAACTGAACTCCTATGGTTAAGTCCAATGTGGTTCAGACATTTGCTGTTTTGGATGAATGGATTTGTGATGTATCAGGTCTAACTTGTAGTCGGTAGTTGCATTGTGGCAACCTGCAAAGGTTCCCTTTTATGTGGGCCACTGGGTCCTCGTCGTGATCTGTTGTTAATTTCAGACGTGGCTTTTGTAATATACATCGAATGTGTGAATTGTTGTATTTGTATATT
The DNA here is from genome assembly GCA_019359835.1 of Pharus latifolius. Taxonomy (NCBI): domain Eukaryota; kingdom Viridiplantae; phylum Streptophyta; class Magnoliopsida; order Poales; family Poaceae; genus Pharus; species Pharus latifolius. The sequence goes on along the minus strand of CM033328.1, from coordinate 66,504,168 downwards.
GTTGTATATTTGTGTATCATGTATTGCTAATTGGGACATGAACTTGAATGTGCAGGGAGTATTTGTGTATTTAATTGTATTGGTAGGTAGGTGTGTATTTGTACTGCTGTTTCAGACATGCACTTCAATTTGTGAACTGGCATGTGTATGTTTGTACCTGAATTTGTGAACTGGCATCTGTAATTTCTTTGGCAAGATGAAGTCCCAACTACCTACGAAAAGTATTTTTGTGTCTCCTAGTTAATCCACAAATTAGCATTTCTTGAAATATATTGCTTTATCTTCTAGTTAAGATCCGTTTGATGTAAGATCTGTTTGATGTTACATTGATATGATTCCTTGAATGTGAGAAATGGCATGTGCATGTTTAATTTGTCCCAGTTTGGTACCAGTACCTCCTCTAACAGTAAGTACACATATTTACCGATAGGAAAACACATATATTTGTTCAGTCATGCATATTCTAACGGTAAATACACATATTTGCCGATAGGAAACACATATATTTGCTCAGTCATGCATATTCTAACGGTAAATACACATATTTACCGATAGAAAAACTCATGCTCGAGTGTCATGCATCATCTAACGGTTCGTACACATATTTACCGAAAGAAGAAGTCCTGTACTTGCTCGGTAATGCACATTCTCTAACGGTATGTATGTGTTTTTACCGATAGAATATGTGAGCGGTAAATTACCTAAGTTAGTCTAACGGTTATTTCATGTATTTACCGTTAGAAAAATGTCCATTATAAGGAAAACCCCACTCGACCATTGCTGAGCTGCTCTTTAATTTGTTCTGTTGCACTCTGTGTCCCTCTGTTTGTGACGAAAGTTCCAGCTACACTGCTAGGGTGATCAGCGTAGGCTGGAGGGAAGTTGATTGCGCCCCTCTCTTTAAGGTACGCTTAATCGTCGACACTTATCTCTCTCTCCCTCTAGATCTCCCTTCCTCTCTACTTGCAAGCTAACTGTATTGTGTAGTTCCAACTTTGTAGCTCTAAGCTTGGGAGCTTGGTAGCTGGAAATGCGTCATGTTTTAGGAGCTAACTAGCTTGTATTGTGTAGTTAGCTAGGTTAATTAGTGTTAATTTCGTCAGGCTAGGGTTCAACACATGTATCTGTTGTAATAGGCTGTACATGTACATATACATAACTTAATCGGGCAGGTTTCATGCATGGCTTACTCGTTAAATTTTGTTAATTGTAGATGGACAGGAAATATTGGATGTATGGAATAAAACGTACTACTCTTGAATATTTGGATGGTGTGAATGAGTTTATTAAATTTGCTGAGCAACAAAAGGAGAGGAAGGGAGAGAAAAATATGCTCTGTCCTTGTATAGATTGTATGAACTTGAAGAGGTTTAGCAACTCTGATCAAATTAAGAGTCATTTGATTCGTCGTGGTTTTAACGCGCGATACACCCGTTGGATATGGCATGGCGAAAATCTTGAGGAAACAAGCACCACTACTACCAATCAGCACGACTCGGATGTGGATTGCAATAATATCGATGATCATCCCAATTTTGGTAATGTTCATTCCGATGTGCACGTAGATGATGATGATGGCAATCTAGATGAGATGTTACGTGATGTAGAGGAAGATTACAACGAAAATGACTTCTGTGAATTTGAGAAACTGATTGCTGACTCTGAGAAGCCTCTGTTCCCTGGATGTGCAACATTTACAAAACTGTCTTCTGTGCTGAGATTATATAACTTGAAGGCAGGAAACGGTTGGAGTGATAAGAGTTTCACGGCACTATTAGATCTTCTAGCGGACATGCTTCCAGAGGGAAATGAGTTGCCAAGATCTACTTACCAAGCCAAAAAACTGTTGTGTCCGTTGGGAATGGAAATCGAAAGAATACACGCATGCCCAAATGATTGTGTGTTGTACCGTAACGAGTACTCCAGTTTGCATGTTTGTCTAAGATGCGGCGCATCGAGGTATACGCGTAGGGACCGGATTGACAATGAACGTCACGAGGTAAGGAAAGGGCCCCCGGCAAAAACTGTGTGGTACTTGCCTGTGATACCTAGATTGAAGCGGCTGTTTGCAAATCCGAAAGTCGCGAAGCACTTGCATTGGCATGCTGAAGCCCGGAAACAAGACGGAAAACTGAGACACCCAGCTGATTCTATTCAATGGAGAAACATCAACAGAACATTTGCTGAGTTCGGCGGCGAACTTAGGAATGTAAGGTTCGGGCTGAGTACAGATGGTATGAACCCACATGGTAATATGAGCAGCCGGCACAGCACTTGGCCGGTTCTTTTATGCATCTACAATCTTCCTCCTTGGTTATGCATGAAGCGCAAGTACATCATGATGGCGTTACTAATCTCAGGACCCAGACAACCCGGAAATGATATTGACGTGTTTCTAGCGCCTTTAATCGAGGACTTACAGAAATTGTGGAGCGAGGGTGTGCAGGTGTGGGATGCATACAAGAAAGAGAATTTCATCTTGCGGGCCCTGATATTTTGCACCATAAATGATTTTCCTGCCTACGGCAATTTGTCGGGGTATAGTACGAAAGGAGCCAAGGCTTGCCCTATTTGCCTAGATGAAACTGAGAGCATGTGGCTGCGAAACTGACGGAAAACAGTGTACATGGGTCACCGTAGGTTTCTTCCGGTGCATCACACGTACCGTAAGAAGAGGGAATCATTTAACGGGAAGTCTGAGAAGGGATCAGCTCCAGTGTTTCTGACCGGTAAGGAGATTTACTCGCGCGTGAACGACATCAAAGTTGAGTTCGGTAAGCATTCTAAACCTCGAGAAAAAAATGTTTGGAAGAAGAGATCGATTCTCTGGGATCTACCGTACTGGGAGCACTTACAAGTTCGACATTGCATTGACGTCATGCATGTAGAGAAAAATGTCTGTGACAGTTTGATTGGTTTGTTGTTGAATATTCCGGGAAAGACAAAGGATGGTGTGAAAACTCGTCGTGACATGGTGGAAATGGGGATAAGGACTGAGCTTGCACCTTTAGAGAATGGAAAGCGTACATACCTCCCCCTGGCCTGCTATACGTTGTCCAAGAGCGAAAAAACAAAACTCTGTCAGTGCCTGCACGGTGTTAAAGTTCCATGTGGGTACTCCGCGAACTTGAAAAAACTTGTGTCTATGAAGGACCTAAGACTGGTTGGCATGAAGTCCCACGACTGTCATATCTTGATGTCACAGATGCTTCCCATTGCTATCAGAGGCATTCTCCCAGTTAAAGTCAGAGAGACAATCACAAACCTATGTTATTTCTTCAACGCAATATCTTGCAAGGTAAGTACGTGCACTCGTACTATAAGTTCACTACCTCCATTTGTGGAGCTTAATTAGAAGATTTTTCTGATATGAATATTTGGCACAACTGTGTCCTCGTAGGTAATTGATCCCGATGGACTGGACGCTTTGCAACGCGACGTGGTTACAACTCTTTGTCAGCTCGAGATGTATTTCCCTCCATCCTTTTTTGATGTTGTGGTCCATCTGATTGTTCACCTTATCAGAGAAATTAAGTTTTGTGGACCCGTGTGCCTGCGCTACATGTATCCATTTGAGAGATTTATGGGTGTATTGAAGGGATACGTAAGGACTCGTCGTCGACCCGAGGGGAGTATCATGGAAGGTTATGCCGCCGAGGAGGTGATTGAATTTTGCACAGATTATATGGCCGGGGTTGACCCAATTGGTGTTCCTAGGTCCCGACACGAGGGTAGGCTTGAGGGAATCGGAACGATTGGATTCAAAGCTATCGTCCCCGCTCGTGATGTGTACGCAAAATCACATTTTTGGGTCTTACAACACATGACGGAGGTCGAGCCATACATACACGAGCACAAGGTAATGTTACGGTCACAGAATCCTTCGAAGTCAGACGTTTGACTATGAAGGATACCATAGCGAAGCTGAGGGAGGTCGCAGGCCTTCTCGACGCGGTAGTAGTTGATCCTAGGGACAACTTGTCGCTAGAGGAGTCCTGCGTCCTGGCTGCAAGTCTAACTGACTCTATTCTACATGCAGCCAGGGCTAAGACCACCCCTTGACCTAGCATTTTGGGTTTTATTTTTTTTTGTAAGTGATAAAACAACAATGAATGAATAATTTCTTTTTATGTCAATTTTCCAATTTTCCGGCTATCTTCCCTCTTTCTTTAACATTCTGCAGCTTTCAACCACGGTCTGTTTGATGTTAAATTGTGTACCTTTTCATTACTCTGACGGTATTTTGTTGTTTTTACCGATAGAAAAAGGGCACACAATACTATAATCTCAAGCACTTAATCAAAAAAATTTTCTGGGGAAAATTGGTCTCACGGGATTTTATTGTTTATACCGATAGAAAAAAGGCACTTTTCATTACTCTCACGGTATTTTGTTGTTTTTACCGATAGAAACTATAATCTCAAGCACTTCAAAAAAAATTTCTGGGGAAAATTGGTCTCACGGGATTTTTTTGTTTATACCGATAGAAAAAGGCACCTTTTCATTACTCTCACGGTATTTTGTTGTTTTTACCGATAGAAACTATAATCTCAAGCACTTTAAAAAAATTTTCTGGGGAAAATTGGGCTCACGGGATTTTTTTGTTTATACCGATAGAAAAAGGCACATTTTCATTACTCTCACGGTATTTTGTTGTTTTTACCGATAGAAAAATGGCACCCAATACTATAATCTCAAGAACTTTAAAAAAATTTTCTGTGGAAAATTGGTCTCACGGGATTTTATTGTTTATACCGATAGAAAAAGGCATCCACTACTTCAAATATTTTTCCGGGAAATTTACTTGTTCTATCGGTATTATTTTGTTGTTTCGATAGAAAAGTACATGAGTCTATCGGTATCATTTTGTTATACCGATAGAAAAGTTCCTCCACTACTTTATTACTCGTACACGGCCCTTTAGTTTCCCTCCACTCGAACAGTTCCACCTTAGAGCACTGCGTCTCTTCGAGAGCGAAGAAAACCCCAACCTCCGCCGTGACCACTCACTTCCTCTCTTCCACACGACGATCGCCGGCTGGACACTGGTTCGCCACTGCCACCGGTTCTTATTTTTGTCCTTCGCCGGCCGCCGCTGCGTTCTACACCGCCTCTCTATCACCAGAACTGATCGCCGCCGTAAATACCCTAATTCGTCGTTCTATTTCCAGCATCTTCTTTATTTGATCCTAGTGTTTTGCACGTACTAATTCTTCGAGTTTTGCAATTACACTAGGGTTCCCTATTGTGTTGGCTTATGTACATTCCGCAGGCAATGTTGATTTTAATTAGGGTTTACATAATATGTTCCAGTGCTGTAATGAACCTGTTTTGAGATTTTAACTTATCTATACTGCTGTATGTGTGATCAATTGTATCCAACTGCCATGTAATGCAGATTATATGTTGGAGGTGTTCTTACACATATTCTATCGGCAGCTCATGTGTTTACCGATAGAAAATTTTTCTGCACAAGTAGTAAAACTTAATTTGGATCCGGAAGGACATGAGCCATGCAATGTACTAGTTTGGTTGGGAATTTTTACTCACTTCGTATGAATATATGGCAATGTGGATGGGTCTTTGATGTATATGTGTCAAATGCCTATATACATGACTTTTCCCAACCTAATAGATGTGAAGTCCTGATGACTCACATACAGGCTAGGCTAAAGATTATGCACAGTGGCACTTAGATGCTTGTGTGCATATTTACGTGTGAAATAATAATGCTGGCCCACGAATATTAGTATAGCAAATCATCGAGAATGTTATGTGATGACAGTGAATGGTGGCTTGTCAACAAAATTCCATATATAGAGAACATTGTTATGTTCTATCGGTATCTCACGTGTTTGCCGATAGAAAAATTGTCTTCTGTGGAGGTAATTGTTATGGTCTATCGGCAGCTCATGTGTTTACCGATAGAAAATATTTCTGAAGAGTTCAGGAAGTAATTTATGCATGTCTTTCTTTTTGTATTATTTTCCCTTTTGCCGCCCTAGTTAGTCTCCAGTCCTAGGCTGAGTTATGGAACTCCAAGGCGAATTAATTGCCATATATATGGTTTGTTGAAGGTTTTGTAGGGGAAGACATGTCGTCGTCTTCATCGGATGGTACTAGTGGTTCGACTAGGGCCAACCCCATCGTAACTACTGAAGATGCAGCTGTTACATCCCAGCGCAAGAGGGTGGGGCGAGGCGCGACGACGTTAGGGCGTTTGGCCAAACGCACGGACCTTTCTTGTGAGTTCAACCAATTTGGGAGGCCGATTGGAAAGAATGCTGGGAGGTACGCGGCCTACGTTGGGCTGTTGGCGAAAGAAAGGGTGAAGATCACCGTCCAGAGCTGGAAGGACGTGACGGCGAACGAGAGGGATAGGTTGTGGGCGGAAGTGAAGGTTAAATGAACTGAAATCGCTGAACTCTTTCGTAATCACGTTCTCTTGGCTTATACTAAAGTTTAACTAACTCGTGATTAATTGTATGCATTTTTCGGAAACAGGTTAAGTGGAACATCCCCGACGATACACCTAGGACTGTCTGCTTGAAGGACATGAACGGAACATGGAAAACCTTTAAGAGCTGGCTCGTCAGTAACTTCCTCGCTGCGGGGAAATTTCCTTGCGAAAAGTACCCCTTCATATCGGAGGAGGTATGGGAGGAATTCACCAAGCAGAAGGGGACTGAGGAGTTCAAGGCCCTTAGCGAGAAGAATAGGGCGATCCAGAAGAGGAACGACCACCCGCATCGGCTCGGATCCCGGGGCTATGCGGGGAAGGAGGAACAGTGGAAGAAGGAAGACGAACAAAATCCTGTCATCGACACCCCTGAGTTGCCGCTCTCCGAGATCCGGGATGAGAGGTGCAAGCGATGGTGGAGGGGGAGGGGGTCCGTGTCGTCCACGGGGTCTGTGCAGTTCGCAACCCCTGGGGACGCCGACGTTGTGAGGCGAATGGTAAGTTGGCTAACCTCGTAAACTGTGTGCGCAGAAGTGTATATAAGGCAATTTGTCTCACAAGGTACCTTCAAATGTAACAGATCTCTTTTGAGAAGGAGGTAGCGGAGAGATTGTTTACCCCGCAGAGGGAGAACGACATCCTCACCCGGGCTCTAGGAAATAAGGAGCATCCCGGGCGGACACGGGCCGTGGGAGCCATTGTGTCGTGGAAGGCCGGTTTCGTAGATCCGGCTCCACTGAGGAAGAAGACCCGCACCTGGAAGGAAAAGGAAGCTGACCTCTCCGATAAGATACGGGCTGAGGTACGGGAGGAGATACGGGCGGAGATGCGGGCTGAGATACGGGCTGAGGTACAGTCTGAGGTGCAGATCGAGGTCGCACAAATGAGGGAAGAGTTTGCACGGTTGAGAGAAGCATTGCTGGCCAAGAGTGCAGATGCGGATCCCCAGGACGACGGTACCCTGCGGGGTCGGATAAGCAGTTGCGCTTCGAAGGTACTCGCGGATCCAGTGGATCTACTTGAGGTACTGCAAGCCTTCATCTGTGCACTTAATTGTTACAAATTTGCAGGGGCCGGAGGGCTGCATCCTACAGAATCACGTAGGCGCCGGGCAGGAAGTGGTTGGACACGGCTTCATATATCCGTCTGGGCCGGATGTCCGGGTCCACTATGTACCTCTGCAGTTGGGTTTCGCAAAGGTACAGGTGGACATGGCCATGCCGGGCTACAACGATTCTCCGTTGCCAGTCCCAACAGAGGAACTGCAGACACTTGCTGAGGCAGTGGGCTCCTACGTACAGTGGCCCAAGAAGTGTCTTGTAATACAACCGGTAAATCCTACACATTTTAGATTACATCCTACTTAGTACACTCAACTTGCATAATCTAACATACGTGCTCATTAATTGAAGTGGCCTGCCGCTGGGCTACCAGGGGACTGCGCCCCTAGCTCGGGGCATGAGGCCCGATCTCGTGCGACCCTGGACACATCAAAGACGGCCTCCACCCCACCCAGCGCATCCACGCCTTCACCTCGGAAGAAAGCTGCCATCACCTCGCCCTTGCCTTCGAAGGTACGCGCTCAGTCCCCCGCAAAAGGCAAGGGCAAAGGCAAGGGAAAAGGGCGACAGGGACAGCCGGAGAGGTTCACGAACGGGCTCCCACTCATGTCGGAGGCAGCTTTGCGCAAATTGGATCGATCAACCAGAGACCTCCACGCGTGGTACCTACACCGAGCTCCGCGCAATCTGAACTTCTTAGTTCCCTACAGGCCTGGGCAGTTCCACCGTGAGCCCGGGAGTATATCCGTGGCACACGAGGATCTGTTCGACCTCTACAACGGGCGGGAGCTCGATATGTCCATCATACGGACTGGAGTCCTGTGAGTTTGCTGATGCTGTGTATTGCTGTTTTCTAACTCTGTTTGCTAACTCTGCATTGTTGTAGTTCATTTGAAATGTAGTAACTTTCTGTGCAATACTAATGTCGTCCTTTGCATGCAGGTGCATGTATAGGCTAGCATCGGAGGCTGCGTGTGACAAGGTGGGTTTCCTCGACCCAGAGAAAATAAGCCTCACGATGCTAGAGCACGACGCCGCGCACGCTGAGCAGTACATATCCAAGGCGCTGATGGCGCAGCAGGACAGGGAGTTCATTCTGGTGCCGTACCACCAAAGGTTAGTGCATTTCGTACTAATTTAACTCGATCTTGTATGTTACACCTGAGATATACTTTGTGCACGCGGTCCTCTTTTACGTACAATGCAGGGGCCACTGGATCCTCATCGTGATCTGTCCGCCGAGGAACGAGGTGTACTACCTCGATTCGATGCGTGACAAATTATCGATGGAATATGTGGTCAAGGGGAATATGGAGGCGTAAGTAACTTATATGTTTGATTTAAACTTTCACCTCACTAGCTCATGATAATACATTAACGGGCAATACTAACTGAAATGCAGGGCTTTTGATAAATATGCGTCCGCTGGAGGGAGGCATGCCGCACCGCAGGGCTCCCTACTAGCTTGGAAAGAATATGAGGTACTCACGAGACTTTTTGTTTATGCTTAATTAGTTTATGGAAACAATAGCTAACATGTCTTCGCATATGCAATTATCTCAGTGCCATCAACAGCCGCAATCGTGGGAATGCGGGTTTTATGTGTTGCGCTACATGTACGACCTAGTGCAGACAAACTTTGCCCAATTCCCCCAGGTAAGCATCGATAGCAAACTCAAATTTGAAAATTGGGTGTCACGTTCTAAATTAGGAAGTTAGTTACTAAGTATTCACACATGCTTGCAGATCGCCATGTCGAAAGACTCATACGAAAATGCAAAGATTAGAGATCTTCGACAAATCTGGGCTCAATATGTCATGGAGGAAGTTGCGCCCAACCATCCGCCATGATAATTTTCTCTTTTTCGTGTACTCTGTGCATAGACTGTTTATATACATGTGAATAAATATATATGTCAATAAATGTCCACATTGGATTGCAATTTGTATTTGTCGATATATATGTGAATAAATGTGAATAACTGTCTAATGTGTCAATCTGTACTGTATTGTGTATCCAATCTATAATGTATTGCATCTGTACTGTATATGTGAATGTACTGTATTGTGAATGCAAATAATGTACTGTATATGTGAATATTCTATCGGCAAATTCATTCACAGCCGACAGACCACTACAAATTTTCTATCGGTAAACTCATCCACAACCGAGAGACTACTGTAGTTTTTTCTATCGGTAAACTTGAAATTAACCGTCAGAATAGTGTGACTTTTCCTGCCGGTGAACTCATCCACAACCGAGAGACTACTGTGGTTTTGTCTATCGGTAAACTCATCCACAACCGAGAGACTACTACCCATTTTTCTATCGGTAAACTTGAAATTAACCATCAGAATAGAGTGACTTTTCCTGCCGGTGAACTCATCCACAACCGAGAGACTACTGTGGTTTTGTCTATCGGTAAACTCATCCACAACCGAGAGACTACTACCCACTTTTCTATCAGTAAACTTGAAATTAACCGTCAGAATAGAGTGACTTTTCCTGCCGGTGAACTCATCCACAACCGAGAGACTACTGTGGTTTTTTCTATCGATAATGTCATTTCCAACCGAGAGAGTGCTACACTTTTTTCTGTCGGTAAACTTATAATTAACCGTTAGAATATGGGTATTTTTCCCAACGCTAAACGTCAGACGAGGACGGGTTTTCTATCGGTACAATCATAAGGTGCCGATAGAATAGTAATATTTTCCTGTCGGTAATCATGTAATTAACCGTTAGAATAGTGTACTTTTCCCACCGTTAATCGTCAGGCTACGACGGTTTTGCTATCGGTACACTCCTAAGATGCCGATAGAATTGTTAATTTCTTCTGTCGGTTATTTACCGATAGAAAATGTTCTGTCTTGTTCTATCGTGTCTATCTCTATCGGTACGAAAACCGATAGTAGAAGGGTTTTTTTTACCGATAGAAGAAAGCTTTTCTGTACTAGTGGTCCTAGATCCAGATTATTATTTCAGATAGTTTGAGCAATTGTAGAGGCAAAGTAGTTGTTAACAACTGTAGTGTTTCTATTATATATCTCTCTTGTGTCTACATAATTTGTGGATATCTCATTGTTAATATCAACTAGTTCTACGTTACTTCTCAAAATGATAGAGTTTGCTTGTTTCGCAATCCCAGCATTATGTTGTGCGCGTGCTAAGTTGTTAAGATTCTCATCTTTATGATGAATTTCTTCAAGATGACTCTCACCTTTAGGATGAGTCTCTTCAGGAGATTTAAGGAGTGTTTAATTATTATTACTTGACCATCAAAACCGTAGACGTCTCCATATTTTAGGTACTCTTTTGCACTAATAGATCTCCCATGCTTCTGGAGTGATGGAATGTCAGTGTATTTGCTATTTTTTCCGGAGCATTTATACTCTTTCAAGCGTATTTATTTTAGGTATATATGATTTAATCACTCCTTCATAATTAGTGAAAATATCTGATAGATTATTTACTAAACTCTGCAAATTTATTATCTTACAAATTTCTTGTTCAGCTTGATTAGTGTATAAATCTAAATATTGAAGATCTTTTTCATTCCATTAAATTTCGTGGCATTTCAAAATTGGGCTTTTATCTCTTCTTAATGTTGGGAATAGATCTTCATCAAATATACAATTAGTGTACCGAGCTATAAAATGATCCCCTATCATTGGCTTAAGATATTTAAATATTGACAGAATTTCATATCTAACATATATCTCTAACTTCCAGTGGGGGCTATAGAGGTACGCTGGGGTGGTGATATCGGCACATATACAACATAGCTGAATACTCGTCAATGGAAAATATCTGATTCTTTCTCACATACTAAATGTAAGGGGGATAATCATGATATGCAGTAGGTCGAACTTGTGTTAATGCAATGCCATGTAAAATTGCATGATCTAAGCTGCAGGTGGGTAATTTTGAATTATGCAATAAAGGCATAGAATAATCCAAATTATTTTAATCAATGATCTGCATGACCATTTTGAGTGTGACCGTAAGAGACTGAGTGTCCCACCATTCTGCAAGACCTAGTGGAGACATCTATTAGAATCATAAAATATCTGAAAGGTTCTAATGCCAATTCAATATTCCATATATATCCTCCTGAATTCATTGAAGAAAAGTGAGTGATTCCTCCCTTATTTTTGTACGAGAAAGTCTCATAATCAATTTGTCTTTTGCACAGACATCACAAATAAATTCTTCAAGAATAGAGAAATTCTTTAATTTGCATATTGTGATCAACATAATTATTCATAATTCGGCGCATCATATTTTTGCCCAAAATGACCTAATTACTCGTACCATATTTTTGGGTCTTTGGTTTTTAATCTCATTACAACAAATTTTTCATTTTAGTCGAATATGAGAATAACATGGTATATATAAATCAAAAAATGTTCAAGAGGGGCACTAATCTAATGATAAAACACATGACATCGACCATAGATATAATTGAATCAACAATGCATAATTATTCAACACGGACATAAAATGATGAATGTTCAACATGAACACAAATTTAATGATAAAACACATGACATCGACCATACATATAATTGAATCAACAATGCATAATTATTTAGCAGGAACATAAAATGATAGGACATAAAAATATATGTCTGACATAAAAAAACAACTGGGAGATTGAATATCTAAAAGAGACTATTTATGATCCCAAAATCATCCTTGAGTTTGAATCCCAGTAGGTCATCATCATCAACAATTTGAGTCTTACTTGATTCAGACAAGTCTATCAAATGTTACTCATGTTTGCTCTCCTAGCCCTTTTTGTCTTTCATCATTCTTTGATAAGTTTCGACCTAATATTTTGACGATCTACGTGATATCAATGACCATCGCATCCATATCTATAGAAAATTAGCTTCTAACTATTTCTCTTCTCACTTGGGTTGTCGACCTGAGATTTTCCTTTGCCCTTGTGATGGCCCTATTTTTATTATTATTTCTATTGCCTCTTTCTCCGCTATGTCCACCACGTGCTCGACCTCTTCCATGTCCACATCTATTGTTAGACTTCCGAGTGGTGGTATGTGTTTCAAACACATACTGGGAGTTCGTTGGGTGAACATTATGATTTTTTAGAAGTAATTCATTTTGTTTTTCTACTACTAGCAGTGTAGAAATCATCTCAGAGTGCTTCGCATAATTCTTACTCCTGTACTACTATTGGAGCATGAGGTTATTGGCATGAAAGGTTGATAGAGTCTTTTCTATCAACTTATTCTTTGCAATTTTCTGCTTACAGAGTTTCTATCGAGAGACAATACGGTGAAGAGTTGAATTATATGCAGTTACAGATTCAACCAATATTGGGCTTGAGGGAGGATAATAGCCTTTTGCTAGTCAAAGCGATTTTTCAAAGATACCCATAACAGTAGATATTTCTAATTAAGATACTCATTTTTAAGATCTTTGTTTAGATGATGTCAAAGAAAAATGAGCGCCTTTGCCTTTTAGGCATCAGTGCATTTGTTTCACTTAACAATTGTCCCACTGAGATCAATAGAAGCAAAATGAACTTCAACAACAAGAACCCATGTCAAGTAATTATTGCCATAAAAAATAAACTTGACAAATTCTCTCTTTGCTATGTCAGATATATTTTCTACGAAATTTTATACCATATAAATATAATAAATTTACTGTTTATTTAATCATAGAACAAGCATGTAAATATCATAAATAAGGAAAATTATTTCAAAAAAGATGATAAACTGGGATGCAAATTTTCAAATCCAAAAAAGAATAATAACCTAGAAATTTGCATTACCTTACCTTTTTGAAATTTATGAATAGATTCTTAAATGTTCGGCAACTCATTCTAAGTCACTGGAATCTCCGATTTTACTACGATCAACACCTATACGACTATATCATCGCATACTTCAAGCTTATATATTTCATGAGTCGTGACAAGTCATGAATTAAATCTAATCATCCAAAACATAGATTTTTCTATGTTTTGGATGATTGGATGTAATTCATAATTTGTCACGACTCAAAAATATCTAGGCTTGAAGTACGTGATGGCACGGTCGCATAGGAATTGATTGTGCTAAAATTAGAGACTCTAATAATCCAAAATGAGTTGCCGAACATTTAAGGATATATTTGTGAATTTTAAAAAAAAAGATATACTGGAATATAAATTCCCGACGGGGCGCTGTTCTCCGAACGACCATTTTGCAGCAACATCTACCGCACTCTTATTCTATGGAGATTCCACATGTCAACAGTACCTGCATTATCAAATCGAGTTATTTTTATAAATTTTGTGTGTTTTAGGTTTGATTTGTAGTTTTTTTAAATGAATTATTTTTATAAAAAAAAATACACAAAGAACAAATCAAAAGGCCTGGGGTGGGGGTGTGGTCCCTATATCCATAGATGCTTTGCCTCAAAGCAAAGGTCTCAAATCCTCGGAACTTAAGATTCCCCTTCCGAAGGAATGCTCCTTTGTTTCGCTATTACTTTTTTTATTTCTATCAAAGCAAGGACATGGTAGTCACCGCTTTATAAGATTAGGAGTCTCTAGAATTTCTCCTAAATCTTTCTAATGGATTTCGCATGATTTCTCTCTAGGTATTCTAAATTTGACATTCAAGATTTTGGTAAATCATATTCAAAATAGATGATTTGGATCTAAATCCACCTGCTAGTTATCTTTACATGCACGAAGATTTTTTTTCACCTCGCGAAGGAGGCCACACGCACTAACACGCAAGCAAACCAGCTGCCATCGCGTCCTCGATTTACCGAACCGTCTACTCACACAATGTCCAAACGGCTCGTTTCCCCCAACCTATCTCGCCGAGACGCCGAGCCGAGTAGCGATGGCTTCTTGTGGCCTTGTGGGTGGTTAACCGTGCGGGGGCAAAAAAAAGAAAAAAAAAGTGGTGTGGATGCCGTGCGCGGCCTCTGAATCTGGGCTTGTGGGTGGTTAACCGAGCCCCCCCGCACGTTCCATGTGGGCTACAAAGTGAGGGTGAGAGCCATGTAAAATGTTGGGCCCGTCCGGACGCTTGAGCACAGTTTATTTTTTTTTACATAAGTTTGATTTTTTTTTTTTTGCCGTTGCTTGGTTCACGTCCACCGTTATTGCATGTTACACTTTCTTAATCATGTGGCTACCTGCCATATATACAATTTTTTTCTAAGTTTTGCAACAGTGGTGGTAGCCATATTGTCAATCAAGTGTGGTGCATCACAATTAATTGTGATAAAAAAGTGTGATGACATTTGTTATCAAACCAAACAATTCAGATCATAGTGTGTGTGAGAAATTTAAAAAATTTTACAATACAACACCTTTTTTTAATGTTCTTATCTATATAAACTATCTAGATTCGAATCCAAGTTGCGGTATTAGCAGGGGGCAGGGGCGTTTGGGCGGGGATGCCGGGGCGTCTCTGCGGCTGCGCCCGAAGCGGCGGGGAGCGCGCGAGGCTGACTTCACAGAGCAGCGGGCCACAGCCCGCTTCCAACGATGGAATAACTGGTCACTGCACTCCTGGCCCGCTTCGGCCCGTGAGCTCACTATGGCAAACCACCATCTTTTTGTTAACTTTTTGGAAATTTTTACAAGATTTGCGCAGCCGCTCACCTCATTCCTTAAACTTATATTGTTGTGTCTCTAAATTTTTCTTTTTAGTCAATTCAATTCATAAATTTGTATAATCAAGAATCGGAATTAAAATATAAATTTTGTATTAGGTATTAAATCAAAATAATATTATATTTTCAATCTCCAATTCAATGTGACAAGCTGATACATTTTGTCACGTGACATAATATTATGATAGAAAAATTGACATGGTATATCACATCAATTTATAATTACTATATCATAAAACTACATAATTTTGTAGTTTAACTTATACATACCACGTTAACTTAGAATTGTTATGTTATGAAGTTATATAATTTTGTATTAATTTTCTTAATGAATGGACTTAAATTATAAAACTGAG
Organism: Pharus latifolius; assembly: GCA_019359835.1. Taxonomy (NCBI): domain Eukaryota; kingdom Viridiplantae; phylum Streptophyta; class Magnoliopsida; order Poales; family Poaceae; genus Pharus; species Pharus latifolius. Next base: position 66,488,643 of record CM033328.1, on the reverse strand, counting down.
TAAGTTTAGGTATATGCCAAGCTAAATTTCAAATTTAAAGACTTAACTGTCACAACTGCACACGTTTAGATCTCGTGTGCAATTTACGCTTTGAAATTTTTACAAGATTTGTGCGGCCGCTCACGGCAACAAGAACGAAGCAACAATGGGACGCTACACTTCTTGCCCGTTTCGGCCCGTGAGCCCACGATGGCAAACCAACAACTTTTTCGTAACTTTTTGCGTTCTTTACAAGATTTGTGCGGCTGCTCACGGGCACGTCGGTACCTGGTTTCACTTCTCATCCGGTTCGTCAATCTTGGTCGTTTCATCGACAATTTATACAGGATTACACGCAGGGGTCCAAAGATATAAGATGTCATCGTTGCAGCTTGTGCTGTCTTGTGCGACCCATCTATTCTCATTTTAGGAGAGTTTAGAGATACTAAAATTTGTGTATGTTCCATATGGTTGCATGAAATGACTGTGTATGTTTCAGATTTGAGTCAAGAGTGGTGTGGGTAATGTGTGAACTTTGGAAGTTGAGACGTGTGTTTTAAAAAAGAGTCAGTATAGCTTTTTGCTATTTTGGAAGGACTTAACTATTTAAGTAAAGTATGAGTAGATTATATTTTTTTAATAATTTAATTAATTTAAAATAAGATGCTTAGTGCAGCATAAAACTAGATTTAGACGTCAAAGAAAATATAAAGATATGATTTATGAGTAGATGCGTGTCTTTCTCACACGATATTTATATGGACATGAAACTCCCAATATTGATTTCTTCCATAAATTGGTTGAAAGATTTCATCTTTTTATCAGCAAAAGGGGATTCCGCTTACCTAAGCGGTTATTTTGTTGAATCTCTCTCTCCCAGACAGGAAACACTTGGTTGGCAGCCGAAATTGCTCCACATTTGTAGTCCAAATAGTGGCATGCTTACAAAAAGATTTGAGAAAGTTTTGTCTTTATCACTGAAAAAAATATATGTTTTTTATCTATCTTTACAAAATGACCTTTTTTATTTACTACTAAAACATGTATTGATATTTTGTATTTGTCATCAATGTTCAGTCAGCTACTAGTAAACAGAGAAAATGACATTTTTACACTTATAAAAATATACTTTTTACCATTATAGAAGTACATTTATTGATAAAATATATTTTTGATGTAAAAATATTATTTATATGAAATATGAGATTTTTTACAATTCTTTATAAAAATATATTTGTTTCATTTACATAAGTAAAAAATGTTACTTGACATGATAAAAATATCATTTGCTCTATTAATTAGTAGCTGATCAAACAAAAATAACAAACACAAGACACTATTGCGTGTTTGAATAGTAGATAAAAAATTATGCACTTTTTTTAGTGGTGTCAATGAAATTTTTCCAAGAAAATTTGAAGAACTAACCAAGATTCACTAGATAATATTAGCTGACAATATTTTAACAGCAAACCTGGCCGAATTATATTGATCATCACCAAATTTTACTTGCTCGTCTGTTAACATCAACCAAACATAATAGCCTGAACGAAGCATAATACAAATCTGGTCAATGACCAAAATTTTTTATCGAATAATAATAATTAGCACTACTTGCTGAACAACATACCCTTCATATTGAAAGAACAAATTTTTTTAAAAAAACATTGCATTGCAACCAGTAATTGGAGCACACAAGAAAATATGGAAAGCCAAGAAAACAAATTTGTAAAATAAAATTTGGGTATATTTGATTTGTATCCTAATTTATCCCACCAATCTTATGACCCACTAATTTAGTTTTGTTTAGATGAAAATCAAAAATTGGTCGAGACCACGAATTAGCCATTTTTAGGTGTTTTTAGTCAAAAATTTTTTTTTGCCAAAGTTAAGATGAAAAAATATAACCCTAAGTTAATTTACTAATTTTTCTCTTATACTCTTTATGATATGTAGGTTATAAATTGGTTTGCTAATGTTTTGGCTAGCTAACTGTTGGTTGAAGTTTGATGTGCAACTGAATTTTGTTTTACCAACCTCACATTAAATCATGACAAAATTTTGATAAAATTATATATATATATATATAAGCCAACTACAATTTAGTAATTTACAGCCCGAAGCCACCTGTTGGTTGCCTTCTAGAGCACACCACCTGACGGGCCGCACCCGCACCCACTAACCCCCAAAATTCAAATTTCCCGTCCCACAAAATTACAAGACTACCCCCAGCCATCCCCTCCCTCCCAACGGTCGACCAAATCGGCCCGTCCAACCTAGCCCCGCACTCCCAAATCCGACCGTCCAATTCGAACTCTCGCAGCCCCCACAAAGGGCAAAAAAGACCAACGGAAAGAGCCCCGCAAGCCACTTCCCTTCTTCCCCTTTTAAATCCCATCCCCAAACCCATCGCCGCATTTGAAATTAATTTTCCTCTCGGATCTCCTCACAAATCCCTCTCAAATCCTCAGTATTTGCGAGAGATTTGCGGCGGCGGCGATGTCGGCGAGCAACATCGGGATGATGGACGGCGCGTACTTCGTGGGGCGTAACGAGATCTTGGCGTGGATCAACACCACGCTGCAGCTCAGCCTCTCCAAGGTGGAGGAGGTAATGTTTCTTGTGAATTGGTTTTTTTCTTCTGGATCTGGAGGTTTTTTTTGGAGTCTTCTTGGATCTATGGGCGTCGCATGGAGAAAAGCTGTTCTTTTGGGTTGGATTTGTTTATGCGTGAGGTGTTTGAGTTCTTTTCTGAAATGTGTAGGCTGCGTCGGGAGCGGTCGCGTGCCAGCTGATGGACGCGGCGCACCCGGGGGTGGTGCCGATGCACAAGTTGAACTTTGATGCCAAGACCGAATACGAGATGATCCAGAACTACAAGGTGCTGCAGGACGTCTTCAACAAGCTCAAGATCACCAAGGTGCGTGCAGCCTGTCCTAATATTAGTCTGCACATCATCTGATTGCTCCATGTCATTTAGTAGTATCCTAGATGATACCTTATGTTTAGAGTTGTGGTCTTGCGGATTACAATTATATCATATGGTCCTGATATTAGTCTACACATTTGATGTTTGAAGAGAAGTAGATGGCCACTAAACTTCATATGCTAGATCATGTATTGATATCAATTAGTGTTCTGAATAATATTTCTCTGTTTTATGACCAAGCGTTGCATTGGCAAGGTTTGGTATTTGGGTTACTAACCGCTATTTCTCGAGCAGATATTATGTAGCTAATACTTCTATAAAACTGAATGAAAGCTTTACATTTCAAGTTTTATATTCCCCATTTTGCAGCACATTGAAGTAAACAAGCTTGTCAAAGGAAGACCCCTAGACAATTTGGAGTTCATGCAGTGGATGAAAAGATACTGTGATTCTGTCAATGGAGGCTATATGAACAGGTAGCTTGTTCCCTGCTTTGCTGTGTCCTGTAACAGTGTAATACAATGTTGTTTGATTTCTTTATTTCTAGATTAGATCAATGTAGATATGAACATTTCTTAAATGTTAGTTCTTGTTTACTGTCTAAACAAAGTAAGATATTCTAACTAGAGTGCTTGATGATTGCCGCTAATTATTTGGTCAAAATCTTCTGAATCCTCTAAGTCTCTTTGTTCTGAACGGGATGCGCACAGCTATAATGCTGCTGAGAGAAGAGAAACCAGCAAAGGTGGAAAGGAGACTAACAGAAGGACATCAGTGCCTTCTCAAGCGCCACCTACCAAGTCTACATCTGCCACCAACAAAGCTCAAGTGTCGTTGCATGGCGCTAGGCGGGCCAATGGGCATGCTTCTGCAAATGGTCCACAACGGAGCGTGAAGCCTTCTCCTGCTAATTCTGGAGGACCAGCTTATGATGAACAGGTAAGAGACTTCATATGAATATTTTTGCGTAACTTGCTTTTTAGTTTGCTAAATTGCAAAGACTCATCATGGTACTGTTTGCAGATCACTGAACTGAAGCTTCTCGTCGATAGCCTTGAGAAAGAAAGAGATTTCTATTTTTCCAAGTTGCGGGACATTGAGATAGTGTGCCAGAGCCCTGAGATTGAGCACTTACCAGTAAGAAGAAGCTTTACATTCCAGTAACGGAAGAAATTTCTGATGAAATTTTCACAATACTTACTAACAAAAAGGACTCTTTTGTGCAGATTGTGAATGCCATTCAAAAGATACTATACGCTTCAGAGGACGACCCCTCGACGGTGGCAGAAGCTCAGGCCATGATCATGCAGCAACAGAACCAGCAGCTGATGCTGAGCCCCATCATAGAGGCGTCCGAGGAGAGGCCAAAGCAGGAGGCACATAAGAGGAAGAGCATCTCAGACCTGGAGATTGACATGGCCGCGAGCTCAAGGCAGAGGCTTTCTGACATCTCAGATGTACAGCTCTGCGGATCCCCGCTCACGAATTTCACTTGAAAAAAATTGGTTGGTAAATGCATCGAGCGAGCGCGCCCGCTTAAATGAAGTGTGGATACTTTTGGTTCTTGCTTTTCATCTTCAAATCTCACTAGCCTATCTTTTTATTGATCTGTTTCAGGGTAAAAGTACAAGTGGATTGCAGTTATGACCTGGGTCTTTATAGGATATGGAATTAGATATGTGTTGATTTGGTTGTGGTTTATTTTGTGTTGTATTGTTGGTGTAATGTATGTTACTTTTCAAACTATGTGGCTATCAAGGATGGATGGCTTTTGACTGCTACTTGCCACTGTTTTGTGGTCGTATCTCTAAAAATTTTGCAATATTTTATGAAAGTATGAAGGTATATTGTTTAATGGTTAGCAAAAAAGTGTTTTGCTCGGCTCAGCTCGGTTAGAATGCGAGTTAGGTAAAGAAGGCTTGCCTTGGCGGTTGGCATTAAATCATTCAATTTTGTGATTTACGCTTCTTTTATACATATTTTGCTGCTAGTTCTAGTTTCCAGATGCATACAAATTGGAAGCATTTTTTACATATTAAGCAAAGGTAAACAGGTCCATACACTTTACATACAAAGAGAGTTTCTGACTACTTAGAACAGTAGGAATTTTTGGCTCACCTGGAGAAGCGGAGGATTTGTTAGTGGTGCACTCCACGGCCAGCATGGATTCATCAGTTCCAACCAACAGGAAGATACAAAAAATAAGTGTATAACTTTACTAATAGCTGCAACTTCTGTTCACCTGTATTCCACATTGAACTATGGAGTGCAAACAAAATAACTAAAAATGTTGCTGGGATCATAAACGCATGATTGCTTAAAGAATGACTCAACAAAAACCGGGCCCCTGTTCTTGCATAAAATCCAATCCAATCTATTTGATATAGTGTGTTTTAACTACAATGCAGCGGCATCAGATGTATGATAACAAAAATACATCAACAATTATATTTTCGGTGAGGGGAAAACAACCCTTCTCTGGTAGAAGAAAATAAGGGAAACGGGAAGGGGAGGCAAACTGTCGGATCTAACTCATTACATGAGTCTTGATGCTGTGCTCTATTCTGCATCAACAAAAATCTGCAGGCCAGAAACATATGAGCAAGCATGTCAGATTTGCTATAACTTCTTTCAGGAAAAGAAAATGAATAGAGGGCATGACTTCACACTATTGAATGTTCTCGACACAAAATTATGTTATTATGGCATAGCTCAATGAGTTTAACTTCACCATATAACGAGGAAACACTGATACCAAAATTGACGAATTTTACCTCTATATCTGGCAAAGGCTCATAATGTTTCTTTTCCTGAACGGCATACATCGAAATTCCAGAAATTTTCTGTAAACCCAGTTGGGTAGCCACCATGCTCTGCACAACAGTATTCCAACTGATACCAAAATTGTACTTTTATCGTGATTCAAATTAAAAGAAACAAAAGCTATGCATCAAATTTGCTGCAATTGTAGGTTTAAACGCTTAACGGATTGACTAGAAGTACACAATCTAGCTTCTGACTCTTAGCTTTCTGCCTATGATCAGATGAGGTGATATGTAATAAAACAAAGATAATGAACATTTTACATGACATGCATGGTCAAAAAGCAAGCTTTGATTTCAAATAAACTTTTACGAAAAGATAATCCTTAAATTAGCAAGCTAGAAATAAAAGGTGAATGAATATTCTACAAGTCTATTTGGAACTCGTGAACTGTAGACCCGGAGAGAAGTTTGGCGAGGGTAGTCCTCATGGGAGGACCTATTCCTTCACTATTGGATCAGTGCAAATCTATCAAGGGGTGGAGGAGAGAGTAACATACTCATTTATGTTTTTTTTATTATAGGTCCCATGACCTATAAATACCTTTCCACCCAGCACATCCCCCTCATATGCAATAGGAGCAGTGTTACATTCTCATTTCTCTTAAGTCTGAACTTTTGGGCTTCCTCAACCATAATGAAAGCTCCGGTAATCCATCACAACCATGAATCATCACTTTTCAGACCATGAATTTATCAGAGAAATGATCAAAACACAGCACCAAAAACTTGCAGAAATTTAAGTTGTGGAACAGCTAAAATATAATATGCAGAACTATGTCACGTATGCCAGACAATTTCCTCACCAGATCAAAACTGATGGACTCGAAAGCCTCCACTAATGGCAACACCTGTGCACGGAGTGACAGCAGAAATCAAAAGCATGCTAACAGCATTAAATAAATAAAAATAAAGAGGAAAAGGCCATAATCAACAGAATAGATGGAATAACCAGGCTGCTAGTCTATGCAATGAAAAAATTTCCTTGGTGTTTAGGGTTTACTATCTATTCATTAAAAAAAAAGATCAAAAAAAGGGAATCGGGTGGCACCTCAGAAGTTAAGGCCACTTCTGTTGTTATACAGAGGCCAGAGGCTCAATTCCTACCAAGGGCGGATTTGGGGTTTTAGTGTTGGGGTGAGTGGAGTTTAGAGGTTTTTGGAGAGCGTTAGCTCCAGTTATCTAGCCCAATACTCCAAAAAGAAACAAGAACTGAAGTAACAAGTTCGATGATGTAAACTAGTTATTACCGAAGTACTTAACCCAGTTATTTGTAGCAAGGTGTAAAATTATTATCTACAACTCATCACCAGATGGAATCAGTAACTTCGCTTAGCCAGAAAGATAGATCACTAGTCTCAAATGTTCTACTTTCTCAAATAAAAAAACATGTCCTAAAACACCTACACATATTACTTTTAACTTGGAAATTCAAATAACAGAACCTCCCTGCCAGCCACTATTACTCAAGTAAAATCCTAAATTAAATGGCTTACCAGATTTTTTTTTACATCACAATTGTTTAAGCCGCTATCAGAACCTCCCACCAAACATGTTTTTATGAAGCAACTTACCAACTTTTGTAATCCATTGACCAGAACAGCTTTCTCTTCACCAGAGATACTTGGCGCAAGAAATACTTCAAAAGGACCAACTGTTTTGTCTGTCTGGTTCGTAAGGCATAAATTGACCTGAAGAAGACATTGAAGAACATTAGCAAGGTGCAAAATCACTATTGTGGCTCATCTCAAGAGAAAACCACTGTTAGTCACATAAAAACAATTCAAATATGTATCGCACAGAGTGCACATGCACTTGTGCATAGGTGTAGATCACAAGTTATGCAAATGCCAGAAATATTGATGGCATACCATTAACGCATTAACTAATTCAAGAATAGAAATCACACTGTTCAATGAACTAGGCTCAACATGCATTTATAGTAATTATTCCAGCCCAGCAGGCAGATCTCATATTTACAAACAGGGACAGCTAAGAAAGCAACCGGAAACTTGCCTACATCCTGAAGCCATAAAATAAAATGGTCCATCCAGTGTACATGACTTAGTTAAGGCATTTAAAATAATGTACTTTATAGCACAGGACACCAAAGTTATGGCCTAGCAAGCAAAGACTTGAAAAGCAGGCAGAAGGGGTTTGTCATCCATAGAACTTCGAGAAAATAGATGATAAGTTATGGATTGGCTAATGTCGGTCTAAGTAGCTGCTTGCTTGAACAGTGAACCATGATCAGGGCTGATGATGAGGACCAAGCAGCACACTCGAAATATCTATCCTTTTTGTACTTAACCTCCCATGGGAATAGAAGACATCATATAGGCAGAGGTGCAGTTGAAGGGTAATGTGATGTGAATGCACTGTAGGAGGTGGGCAGCTAAGCCAAGACCTTAAGTACAATATGCAAGTTAAAAGGAGGTGAAGTGGAAGATGAGCAGATGAGGACAAGAAGATATCTGAAATGAAGAGTTGAAGAGGTAGAAGAATTTTGGAAATGGTATTCTGAACAGGCTGCTGCATGCAACAAACTTAAATCAGCTGGTCTTTAAACCACTGTTAGCTTGACTGCGAGGTCAAGCTGAGCTGGACTTAGAGGGGCTAGGTTGAAAAAGCTAACATCTCAGCTGCGCATACTTGACAAAGTGGATGCAGACCAGCGCAATATCATACACAGAAACAAAAGCTAAGAGAAGCCAAGTTTCATTATGACAAGGCCAAAAGCCAACTTTAGCATTATTGAATTTTGTAACTGATAACTGCATGAAAACACAAGATTTGGGAGAAACAACATAATCAACACATAAGTACATAACTTTAAACTAAAAATAAACAGCCTATCTACAGAAAATAAATTACATACAACAAACAGTTGTGGAAGAAAATCAATGCATGCATGAACTGTATAAGCCAAACATTCAATCAAATGGTTTAGGGTGTATCGCTTCAAATGAAATGTCAATCAAGCAATCACCTACCAAAAAGGGTCTTTCCAGCAAAATGATAGGTGGAACTTTAACTGCACGAAGATTGACATCTTTGGGTGCAATAGCCTGCCAAAAAGGAAAGGATTGTTAAAATCTTAGCCACAGGATGAGCACCATAACCTCAGGAAGAGTATATTCAAACCACCCAATCTCATAAAGGCAGAAGAAGACAAGAAAATTTACTGACAGTGCTATGAATGTTTTGAGTTTGCAAGCGCCCTGGTTCACCTAGATTTGTACGCCATGTTATCTGAAATTTACCAAGAATGTTGCTTCCCTCTGCCTTTGATTGACCAAATTCATCAGATGATGGTCTGAGCTGATAGAGGTAATTGTATATTCCTCCTCCAGCTCTGATGAGAACTGGTTGTTTGCAGAGATCTCTACATGAATAGACTCCTGTTAGACATTTTGCTTAATGAAGCCTTCATTTCATTGACTTGATATAGAACAGGAAGACAACAAAATTTGTTGGTAAATTAATTAGCTTGATGAGGAAATCATCAGTAAACATGATTGCCTGAATAAATTATGCTCTAGTTATTTTTTTTTAACAAAACTACTTTCAGTGCTTGAATTACCCTACAACAGACTTCACCACTGAAGGATGTTCATTGGCTTCCAATCTTGTTGCTCTCCATTGTTGGGCAGGTTCAAAATCAACTTGATCCATGTAAAGGTTAGCTTTTGTGTGATTCTCTATGCAAGCTTCCAAATATGTAGTATCCTGTCAACAAGGACTAACAATACACAGTTGAAGACAGGGTATGATGGATTCACAAGTCAACAATGAAGATTTAACTTTAGAAAACACCATGACTGAGTGAGTTATAAACAACAAATAGAAATAAACAGGAAAAAGAGACAAAGAAGCTTTCCTACTTTTGCTTTGTGGAGTTCAACTGGAGAAAAAAGTGTCAAAGCCAAAAGTAATGTATTGATGTAGGACAGAAGGAAGCTTTTATCTTATTGCAAATGTCTTTTGACCTTTATCAATGGGCACATAAAGATTTCTAGAGAGCATCAACAATTACCCAAAGGATTTACAATTATCTGGAAAGAAAGAGGTAACCTACCTTGATGGTGCGAACCTGGAAAAAAATAGGAGACCACAATTATTGATATGACCACTAAAGGCTATTCAACTATCTGAACACATTCATTCTATCAACTAGGGAAAATATGGCATTGATTGGATAGAAAGAAAAATGGGAAGAAAACTGAGTAGTACCTTTGTTCTAACAGACAGTGGGTTGGCAACAGTGAACTTAAAGAACTGTGGAAGATATTTACGCTCCGCATCACCATCATTATATAAAGCAGTACATACAAGCCTGGATTGAATTGAATCACCACAAGAATATATTAATTATAGGGGTAGCTCTCTCCAAAGCAACCAATATGTACGTAAAACCAAAACAAAAGGAACATACGTATGAGCTCCCAGTTCTTTGACATCATGTTCCACAATGAAATCATATCTGCCCCCTGACCTTATTGACTCAACAGGAGACTTAGATGTATCCAGAAGAAGTATTCGCTGTCTCTCGGTTTGTATTTCTGCCTAAAGTTAGTAAATGTATGCAGTTAAACTTTCTGACAGCAAGGAGAAGGCGAAGGTTCCAGCATCGAAAACTTAAAAGAACAGCATAGCATTAATAGCCTATTGTATATCGAGAAAGGATTCCAATGAAATGGCAGTAAGGAATAAATTGCAACAATCATACCATGGCAAATCAAATGACTATACTCATAAAATATTATCAAATTACTATCAAAAATCAAAATGCCTTTATATGTATTACTAGCTCTACGTATCCAAACTGCATGAAGCAAATCAGCATGTGCAATTCTCGATATCACATTAAAATGAAGATCTAGAAATCTTACAATAATAATAAAAAAGGGATCTCAATCGCAAAAAGCAAAAAGAACACTATGGCAAGACATGAATTTCCAAGTTGCCTTCAAGCTGTCAACTCAGGTCTTTGACATACTTTACAAACAGTACAGATTCAATCCAAATCATACAATCTCCTTACAAACAACTAGCACAGATTCAATCCAAATCATACAATCTCCTCAAAGTACCTCAAATTTTTAACATTATGAGAGATCTACCAATCTATCAGTCAAGCTAACCTCAATCCACAAGACCACTGAGAAGGCCAACCATGCACTTCCAAAGCACACCAACCAATCACCTTGCAGAAATTTTCAATAGCTTAGAACACCAAGAGCTGATTCAACCCGATCCCTCCCAATTTCCCATATGATATAAACCTGGAAAACATTGCATATAGAGCAACCAAAAAATCTAGCAACAAAACTAATCTCAGTCCACGACAACAATAATAATTAAGGCAAAGCAGACACTTCCAACCTGATCTGAGTTTCTAACAGTAGAATGAATAATTCATCAACACGAAAGTAAAACTAACTCTACTGACAACTAGTGCCAACTGCCAACACAACCAAAACAATCCTATTCTCCTCAACAATCTCAAATTCCATAAGCCATTCTGAATTGGTGAGAAGAAGAAAAAATGACACAGTGGATCGAACACCTTGATGATGACCTCCCGGGCCTCGAAGCTCGAGCTATTGTTGATGCTAATGTAGCTGCAGAAGGTCTCCCCCAAGTAGATCGCCCTAGCCATATACAAACACATCAACACAAAAGCTGCAGTACACCTACAGCTGTGTAGAATGTTCTAGAAGGGAGGGTACCCGAAGGCCTGGGGGAGGACGAGGAGGCCAGGGAGGGCGAGGGCGTCAACGGAGTCGCGGAGGAGGAAGCGGTCGCGGAAGGTGAAGTCGCCGGGGACGGTGGCCTCGGCTGCGTCAGGCGGGTGGAGGAGGCGGTGGAGGTAGTCGGCAGCGGCGGCCGAGGCGGCGGGGTCGAGGGAAGAGAAGGCGTCCTCGGGGAGGAAGACGTCGCGGGGGTCGAAGCGGAGGAGGGAGGCTGGATCGGGCTGAAGGGAGGGCCGGGACAGCCGCATCACGCGAAAAGCCAGCGAGTGATTCTGCTGCTGGTGCTGCGGCGGCGGCTGGCCTGTCACCGGGGACGGCGGCTGTGCGCCGGTGTGTGGCGACGACATCGCCGGAGCTGGGAGAGAGATCTGTGTTTGAGGTTTGAACTATTCACTTCTTTTCCTTTTCTTTTTTTTTTTTTTTTTTTTTGAGAGAGAGAGTTTGAAGTTAGTAATTCCCCCTTTTGTTTTGGAAGCGTTGTGCGCATGGCATTACTGATAAGATACTTTACGAGATTCATAATTCGAGCCTGAACAAAAAAAAATATTTGTTCGGCAATGACGCTGAATAGTGTTGAATAGCGAATGTAATTTGCTTTGGTTCAGACGATTAAAACAATGCTGAGTGGCATCTCTACATGCATCACTAATGGTACAATTTACAAATCACTACAAAAATGGAAGACGGAAGCAATCGATCTATTAAATATATTCAAACTGGGAATGAATGTAGCATTATGAAAAATGAAGGTAGTGTGTGAAACAAAATGTCACCACTTACCCGCACTTCAATAACACAAGCAATTATCCACCAAACCAGCAATAGATTTGGTAATCAAACAAATTGATCGAGAAAATATAAACTTATTTGGAAAAAGGAAAAAAACTTGCACAAAAATACCCATTTCATGAAACAAACTACAGCATCCCTGGTGGAATAGATTTATCTCGTTTCATTAAAAATTAACTACATCCAGCAGTAACATCTAACAGCGCTTTTCCAAGGTTGCCAATTAGTCGTATGTATATACAGACCGCACAACACAAATCTTGAGTTTTACAGTATTCGGGATTAATGCTACCATAGGTTTACAGAGCTGTTGGTGTAAGTGCATGCACCATCTGCTGAGAAACTATGTGCAGAATCGAGATCGAAGGAATGGACTTTCTCCTGTTCTAATCCTAACCATTAATAATTCTCTTGACATCTGCAAATAAACCATGAGAGTGGAGCTGGATAATCTGCAGTTCCATACAAAATTGTCCAACCACCCAAAATTCTGACATAGATGTGATCCAGAAAGCTATTGGCAGAGAAGAATCCGTAAAAGGTATAGCCAAAAGACGGCCTTCAAAGTTCAAACCACCTTCACCCACGTCCCACCACACATTGGGCAGGCGTGAGTCCACCTGCTGATCCACCATGCCTCACGTTCCTCACGTTCATTTGTTGGGTTTGGAGCACCAGGCAGTGCAAAAGCACAAGTTTGTCGCAGACATCGTATGCACTACAAAAAGGATTGCACATCTCAGACACCAGGTATATGGGAACTGGAGAAACTGCAATGATAACTTGTTAAAGAATCCTGGAACCAGACAATAAAATTATAGCAACCCTAGGAGTACTCACCTTATACCATTCACCATCAAGACCTGTTTTCCACACAGCTGTGATGGCATCTCTTCGAGATCCCATGACACCTAGATAAGATCCCAGACCTACAGAAGTTTTCAGACCAAATGCTGCATCTCTTTCAGACAACCGTCGTTTTCTTGGCCAAAGACTTTGGACACCAAAGAAATTGTCACCATCCTCTTCCATGTCAGATGAATAGGAGTTCATAGATCCGCTGATTTTCAGCTGAGGCATATTATCCAAGGGACCGAGATCATCTGGGTCTGACCAGGGTCCACCAAACATGTTACGTCTATGCCACTCTTCAGCAGGAGGTTGCAGTTCTAACTCTCGAAGTAGAAGACCAGCAGCATCAGCTCCTCGTGGTCGAGGCATATTCTGCACTAGCTCTAGAATCAAATGGATGCATATATAATAGAACAAACATTCAAATTGGTAAGGACCATTACAGCTAGGAAGCACTGGAAAGGACATGCCCAAGCCCTAACTGTAGAACCTGTTACTCGCACATGTCAGACATGAACACCGCTCTAGAACGTGTTAGAAGGTTCTCATAGAAGTTCCAACTTCAATTACATAAATTTCAGTGACATTTCCCAAATTTCATTTTATCTGGTCATCATCTACTGGCATAAACCGAAATCCCCCAAGAGTTAAATTTTAAAATGCATCTGAGGATACCTTTTGGACCCACAGAAACGCACTTTGGTCATGTTGGGCTAAAAATTATAAACCCAGGGCCTAACAAGGCCCATAATGGGTTGGATTGCTTGAATAATATATTAATGATAAGAATAATGCATCTATCATCCATTATGCAAATATCAGAGCATAATGGCATAAATACCCTGTTGGCATTTTTAGTGGAAAAAAGATGATGTGGGCCTGTGGCAGCACGTCCATTATGTCAAACAGTGTCCTGCACCTGTGACAGCACTTCCTAACTCCATACATACTGCAAATGGCATTTTTATCCACACAAACTGTTCATAATTCTACTAGCTATACTGGTAAATAATAGTTCCACCCAGGGTCCGGAAAAGAGGTTTTTCCTCAGTTCCGGCTAGTAGGCCAGTACTGGTTTCCGGCCGGTTACCAGCGAGAACCAGGGAAAAACCAGACAGGGAAGACAAACCAAAATCACAATTTAATTTTGGATGATGTTGTCAACCAGACCGGTTACCGGCCGGTAACCGAGAATACCGGCAAAGAACCAATGGAGTTTAACAATTATACATATGTAGTTTGATATCTAGAAAGATTAGGTGTTGATCAGCGATGGAAGAACTTTATAATTTGATTGAATAATTGGAACTTAAGATTCTAGGTTTGAAACAAAATCAAAATTTGAATTCAAATTGCAACTTTTGAATTTGTTTTCAAACCAGCCGGTATTTGGTTTCCCGGTCCATGGCCGGCTTTCCAAACCTGGTTCCACCAATAAAGAACTTAGCAAGTTTTATACTCTGGCAACGCACTGCTGAAATTGGAAGCTACAGAACTTAATATTGTGGACAAGAATGTTTTTTTTTTTTCACTTATTGTGTTGAAGCCATTAGTACAGGGCAATTACTCAAACAAAAGAATATATACTGATGAAAATGAAGAACTCCTAAAGGAAATCATAATTAACTTTTATAGCACATGCTGATGGAAAATGAAGATCTCTTAAAAGGCATCATAATTAACTTGTACAGTGCATGCTGATGGAAAATGAAGAACTCCTAAGGGGATCATAATGAATGTTTTTCACAGGGCAAACCAACTATTAATTCAGGTAAGTAGTGCAGAACTGGTAGAACCTCCGGTTCTCAGAGGCAATAGAATATTAATTTCAATTCATAATATTGAGAACAGTGGATGTTCAAAGGAAAAAACACAAAAAATATACAAGTAAAACAGATTGAAGCTTCCATGAGAAATTTGTCTTGTACCTGCATATGTGGACCGAGAGATGCTTCCACCACCTCAGGGAGCACAGTGTAATTGCCATCAATGTAGTGCAGTCTTATGATAATATTGCTGGAACCAACCTGAGAAGCAGGCAATGGATGTTGCAGGCCAGATGTCCTACGACAAAGGTCAATCAATATTAGAAAGAGGACCTTTACCTGCAACAATGAAACAAATTATGCATAAATTAGAGAGCTGCCCTAAAAAACTTTCAGAATTACACAACTGATAAAAGAAGGCAAATCACTGGTAAGAGAGGATACCACGTAAACTATTCAATCAAATTGTCGTCTCATAGCTACAATCCCATGGTGACTTAACTACTTTAGTGGTCACCACATTGCACACCAAGACAGTTTTGGGCCTGCCCCACCACATTGCACACCAAGACAGTTTTGGGCCTGCCTGTTTAGTGGTTGAACTTAGCCACCTAGGGTAACCTGTAGTGTGGCACGCCATGCATTTCTCAAGTGCTGTTTGGTTAATCAATACATTTGTGGCCACTAGTCTGCCACACCAACACAGGGTCACTCTTAGCCTGTTTCTTCATTAAAGATCATGAAAATTCTGGTGCTCAAATTGAGTGGCACACTTTCTATAGCAAGCCACAAGGTGTGGCATGCCACATTCTTCAGTGACCAAGTTTCGCCACCCATTGAGGACATGTTTGAAATGTGATTCATCATCCAAAAATAGTCTGAGTTACCCCAAGATTATTGAAAGGTGTAGGCATTATCTAATATCTATGTGACCATCTCCTGGTGGATCAATATGGTTTAGTTACCGACACGTGCATAGATGAAAGCAACAATCTTAGGACTACTTTTAAAATTATAGGCGTTGCAAATGTTAATTGAACAAAATCTCATGTAGCCACAAGAAGAGACTGATGTTTGATAAGTCAAGTAGAATTATTTGTGGATCACCTCTTCTGAAGTATAACCTTGGCCAGCATTGCCCGAACCGATTCTAGCAGGTTTGCTCATAGTGTTTTCTTCAATAGCCTTTGCTCCAATAACCAACTGCCCGCCTCGCATAGCCGCTCCATCTTCTACTTTGGCAGCCCCTAGACCAGATCTCATTGCCGTACTATTGTCCTCTGTCTTACCATTCATCATGTGTTGTACTCTCTGCATGGTAGAATCAGGATTTTTTTGTGCATTTGCCTGTAACCTTAGTGCTTGCCTTCTCCGGAAAAGCAAACAAAACAGCAAAAGTTGACATAATCTATGAAGGAAATGGCAATCCCCGATAAGTCGAACAGCAGGCGTGCCAGGGAAAGTGCCTGTGTTGATACTAATAGGCATAAATGATGATCGCCCACTAATTGGATTTGGTGTTGCATTGGTAGCACCATCAGCATTATTGCTGATCTTAGCTATGGCACCTTGGACCCACTCTTGCATCTGTGGGGTTGTAGATGTTACTCCCCCTTGACTACCTGAAATTAGGAGCATCGGCAATTAGCGGCATAATTAAATGGAAAACATACTTACCATGTCAGTCCTTTCCAGATATGAAATGGAGAAAGCATAAGATTTGGATTTGCCTTAGCTTTGCACATACCAAAGAAATACACAAGCTTTAGACATGTAGAAATGACTAATTATTTAAAAAAGAAATGATCAAAAGATTATCAATCCATCTTAAGATGTCAATAACAAATGGGCCACAAGCAAATTAGTTGGCTCAGACACAAAGGAATTGAAAAAAACTAACAATTCTATTGGATGTCCTGTGAGAAGCTAACCGCAGATACCTAAATGTATAAAATGTGAACAAGTCTTAAAATAGGAGCATAGAAACTAACAATTTTGACCATTGAATTAGATCTAATTGACTCTAATCATGCATTAAAAGCCACCATCATCTTTCAAAGACTCCTTAAACATTTCACCTTTAATTTTCTATCCTTCCACCTTCCAGAGGGCACAAGTTATCCTCCTTAATCTGCACTATTCAAGTTTTATCCGATGGCCAAGATTGTAGTTCTCATTCCCCAATTTTAAGTTAGGTTCCTACTATATACCCTTCTAGTTTTACATAGTAAACTATCTAATTCTGTTATGTGAGCTGCATGCATATTTAGTTCAATTATGTGCATCACGGCTTCAGAGGTACCTAAGAAAATATTTTCAGGAGTTCACTTCATTCCTAATTATTAATTAATTTGCTGACTGTCAATAAACTAAAAAATCATTGAAGGTTCTTGTCCAAAAAGAGAAAAAAAAGAAATACAGGTATTCCATGACCTGGAGTTATTGTAAAGCAGCAAAAATACACTGACATGAGAGAATCACATTTTATGTTTATATTGTTGCGTATAAAGGTACATCCTTAGGGATGCCATACCAAAGTTCCAGGTAAACAAGGGCCACAACCATATGGAGATAACTGACCAGGTTAATTGATCACAACCAAAATAAAAAAAATCCAACTATCACCCTTTACAGCACATACTACAGAAAAACATAAAGCATACTCTACACTACATCCATTTATTTTCAGAAGATAAATAGTTTGAATTTAGTGGTGTGCATTAGTAAACAGATAATTGAGTATAAATAGTTCTTTTGTGATAACTTTGAATTATATAACACATAACTAATTGGTATAGCAAAAAAAAAAAAAAAAAAAACAGTAAACTGATCAGAGCTTTAAACAATAATTATAACAATCAAAAGCTAGATCGCTGCATGGCAAATAGCTTCTGCAGACACCAATATCCTCATATGCTTTAAATGCTGATATTTTGAGTTGACGTATCTAGTAATGACCCTCAAGCCAACCTCTTGATTTAAGTATAACTGACCTTGATTATTTGATGGAGATGGAGAATTGTTGGTTGGACTAGTAACCATAGTCCTAGAACTGCCTGCGCCAGAAGATGCTCCTACAGCATGGCTGGCCAATGTTCGGCAGAAACTTGCATAACGCCGTAAGCGTGTGATGAAATGTGATGCCAAATCAAGAACAGCATCAACATAACCCTGCATTTTGGATGCCCACAAATTAAGCCAATCCATGAAATAACATGAAAACCTCATAAGTTATACTGAAAACTGTATGTTCTACAAATTGTAAAACTATGCAAGACATATTTGTCAAACCATAAGAGGTGTTTGCACATGATTTAGCCTAACTAAGAAAAAAAATGCTTATGATGAAAGACACTAAATACATTATTTAGTTTGTCATATAGTAACCTACAAATGCCAATGCCCATTTAGAAGTATGTACTACAAGTATTCTACTTCCTAGACAACAAAAAATGGATGAGAACTAGTCAAATTTAAGCTCAATGACAATGAAATGGAAAGAACTCAAGTAAACCTGGATGCTTAAAAGTAGAGCTGGTTCAACAGCCATTTTGTCAGCCTCAATGCTACTTATCGTATCACCAGTAGCCTGCCAAGGTTCATGTAGCAGAGTTGAGGGATTTATCAAGGCGGATTCTATTCCTTTGCCCAGCATATCAAGAAGTAGCCTTGCTTGCATGTCCAATACAAGTGCGCGGACATCTTGAGCATTTGTACCTTCCAACAACCTACACTTTATCCTATCAAGGTTCTGCATGAAGTCAATCAACTAATCAGAAGATAAAAATAAGTAATGCCTTAACAAGACTGCAAACATGGAAGCAAAACATAGAACTATTTCAAAGTTCCAACTTTATATTAACTAACTCACAAATTTACCAATGGACATAATATATATGAAATGTCCAGCCACTCAACCATACAACCTATACATTGTGATGATGTCAGAACAATATTAACAAGAGTCTATAATTGGAAAAAAGATTGATGTGTTTCGTGCTGTATTTCTCACTTCTGACTCAAAGGTATCACCACAGACAATGCCAAAGTTGCCCTTGAACAGGAAAGTCACTTGCGAGTCTATGAACATAAAAGTAATGCGGGGAAAAAAATGCGGAGCTCAATCAAATTGGACCGAATTAGTGTAGTCGTATAAAGTTTTTTATTCAATCTTAACTTGCCAATGGCATCATAGTCCGACTGTAGTAACTGATGAATTGATATTGAGTGTCATGCACAAACAAACTCACCCAAAAACTTAAGCTATTAAGGAAAATAAGCAACCTACATCCTCATGTTTAGGCTAGATTAAGCCTAAAATGTGGATAGTGCAAGGGGCACAGGTGCGTCTAGCCTATAGATTAGGCCTAAGACATGGATGGTGCAAGAGCGCTATTTTTTTTAATAAGGGGTCTGGCAGCTATTAAACTAAGGATCTCTTACTTTGGTACCATATTGAATTTTATGCACACACCAACTCACATAAAAACTTAAGCAATTGAGGAAAGGCAAACAATCTACTTATACTTTAACAATTGATTATTCTACTCAATAAGACAATGTAACATATAATACACATAGTTCTGTGAATACATGCAGATGTCACAAGATGAAAAAAAGAGTTGTCGATGATGAAGAATTGAAGACCAAAACTTGGCCCTAAACAGGATATAGTTTACAAAAAGTGATAATGCCACTTACAGGACAGTGCTGCTGCCTCTGTTGCATAGTCGGAAGAGAATGGAAGTCCGCATCCAGCAAAGCAATCACACTGTTAAGTGAGACTGAAACAAAAAGGAAGAAATTTAGTTTCTAATTGACAAATACAAATATTGCAGGTGTCAAAATAATTTGCCAACAATCTGTAACAATAGCAAAAACTTACAAAAAACACAATAAGAAATTCAACTATAAACTGGAAAAATCAAGCAAAGGCACAATCCAATGTATGTCAAACACCAGTTCCAAGCTGTCACTTTTGAGTAATTTACGATGGAAGCAGATCTTCTGCCATAATGCAGAAACGACATAGTGCGAATTTTCCTCCTCTTATGGGCTATATTATATGAAATCAAGGGACCTGATTGCTTAACCCACTGTCTCATGACTTCCTTCAAATTAAAAACATCAGATTCTCACTCCACTATTAACTTTCAAACAAAAAATCCCTGTCCACTCCATGAACTACATCATAGTATTATCTCAAGCGCTTTCTGCCTCCTCCACAACCATTGTCGAAGTGTGGCCCTTGCTGCCTCCTCCACAAGCTCATGATGGCCACCACCAAGGAGTGCTACAACCCCCAAACCAGTGTCAGCTCATGGCCACCACAGTTGGGAGCTAGCATGGCTTTGTTTGGGCTTCCCGAGGTTGCATGAATGACAACTCCCTCTCCATTGCCAATGCCACAATTAATCAAATTGTAACATCAGATGACCAAATTGTATTTGTTTGGATGGAGCATCAAATAATTTTCATAAAATTTCACAATGTTGGAAATATCTACCTGAATGAGTTTGAGGAAAATTAAACTGGTATAATTGAGAATAAGGGCCAACTGGAAGTCAAAATCAGTCAGTAGCTGATTTCCTTTTTTTCCTGGTAGGTGGACCAACTTTTGTTTAGAATAATAAAAACACAGAAGCAAGCGTGACAAGCAATCTGGTCAATTGATTTCATATAGACAAAGAAAGGGGGAAATGCATGTTGTGCACATTCCACAGGACAGCAGAGGACCCACTTCCCTTTGAATGGTATGGGAAAACAGGACTAATTTAAATGCACAAACTGCATATAAAGGCATAACATCTGCAGCAACATTCTTACCAATACTATCTTCTGCCGCACTCTGAGTGCAACCGACAGCATCCCACCAATCCACACCAGCCAATAGACTCCACCAAAATCTGCAAAAAAAAATTGCAATTATCAGAAACAAATTGATCATGTCAATCAGCACCTATAAACTTGGGTGCATACCTATCAGCTATTGCCCGTTCCCACACTGCTGAGTTAACTTTTGTCTGTATGTTAAGAATTGCAGGAGGAAGTACACGTATTATCTTCAATATGGTGCGATCTTTGAGTGTGTCATGCCAAACTGATGCCAAGCAACAGCCGCTGGACGAAAAGGCTGGTGGAGCAATTGCAGAGCCAACATTAACATGATAGCTGTCAACCTGATCAAAATTTGGACCAGAGAAGATGTGCACTCCTCCGCGCAGGAAGGCAACAGCAACCTCACCACCATGAGCAGAATAAACAATTTGAGCCAGCTGCCTGACATCATTTGGAAGATCATAAGGGTCAAAGCTCAGTCTATTTGCCCTCTCAACACTGCACTCGGAAGAGCTCCTTTCATCTAAAGTTGTTAGCACGGGAACATATGATTGTGGATTTTTAAGGTCTTCTGTTGGAGGAATGCTCTTGTTAACTCTAGTGGACCAAACAGTTTGCATAGGAGGCTGCCCACCAAAGCTAGTAGGGCTCCCAAATATTGGATGAAGAACAACAGGTTGAAGGGAAGATTCCCAGCATTGGACTCTCCACCCTGTGATGGAAGGTCCTTCATCAGGATCATAAGGAGACATATACTGCCCTGCAGTAAATGATTTGCTGATTGTAAGAAAAATTAAATGAGCCTAACTGAAACAAGCAATTAACAGAAGAGTTTGATATAGCAACAGCGGAAACACAAAATAATACTAACAAGAATATACGTTTAGGACTAACTGATTGAGCAATTTTATTACCACCGCACAAGCTGCATGAGCAATGCAGAAAGGAACAAGATGCTGAACCAAGTAACCAGCAAGGGGAAACATGTACAAGCAAAACAATAGATATATTGTTGTTCATCCTACAAAAGGGCATAAATGTAAGGAATGTGGTATCATTTTTATTTGTGTCATGGACACATAAAATAAGATAACTCTTCTAGGTTAATTTGTTGGGGATGCATACAGGATAAGTATGACTATCTTGATGCCTTGCAAAGAAAAGGCAGTAGAACCCCATTACAATGAGGTTCCTGCCATGTCTTCGAACAAATTGTAAACAGTCATTCTGAGCAGTCACAATTACACCAGTCTATTAAGTATTAATTCCATTTCTCAAATGGAGTTGTATACGCACCTTCAACTATTACAACTGTAATGACTGATCCACCACGAGTGGGATCAAAAGCAACCGAAGTAACCCCAGATCCCCATGTTGTAGTGGTGGCTGACTGGGCAGCAGCTTCAGGACTCACGTAAGCTGAAAAATTGGAAACTGGACAACAATGGATAGATGCCGCCTCAGGGGTCTCAGTATCTATCTGTTTCTTTGTTTGTGCTCCCTCAGAAACCAGGTAGTCTTGCAAAGAAAAAAGGTAAGCCGCAAGTGGAGCAAAACCAGGCCAGGAAGGGGGACTCAGCGATGGGGGAACAGGGCTCGTTGCATTTATCTTTGCAGCTGCTTGAATACCATTTCCAAGACCTGGCATCACCTCCCAGACCACCACAGTAGATGGATTAACAAGGGGAACACCAGCAACATGTAAAGCTCCAGACTCAGTAATAATAGCATCAGCAGCCATTATACCACTGGGCCCTGCTCCTAGAAGCCCTTTGCTAGTAGAAAACCATCTAGGCTGTGCTGAATTTTGATCAGGCCACTGTGACCAATGAAGCTGAACAGAACCTGATGAAAAAACTGAACAAACGCATAGCATATTTGGCCATCCTACTGCAACAAAGAAAGCTATATCAGAGTAATATAAAGAAAACATCCTTGCAGTGAGTCAATAAAATTGATGTGTTTGGTACTATGTTTGGCTTTGGTGACCTCACCCCAACCTGAACTTTGAGGCTGTTGCGCGAGGAACTTCTCCTCAAATGTTTTTAAGTTTGAAGAAGCACTGGAGTTTGCAGGAAGCCATCTATACTGCAGAATCAAGGAAAAAAACAAATTTAGCAATAGCTAAAGCTAAAGGTTCATATTTGTTTATTATCTTGTTAGCTAAAATGCAGTTGTGCAGAGGCCAAAGGTCAACCAAAAAAATCTCTATTTAAAAAATCAATCACACATGTTAAGTTGTAGCATCATCAAACTGGATTTTCACCAAATATTGCAATTAATTTGAAGTTAAATGTCTAAGATCACAATCTTATAAGACATTCAGTATGTGGTCATAACTCAATTAAACTACATGGAAAACAAAACAACCTATGTGTCCTTATAAGTCTGCAAAAACAATGTTACCATTGAATATAAAAAAAATTTGAAACACTAAATGAGGTGTAAGTGTACAACTGTCTCCGGGAAACTATCTGGCCCATAAAAACAAGACCACCTAGCTAAACTGTTGGGTCTATCATAAAGAACTAAATTATCAAAAGAAAGCAAACAGAATGGAGATTCAAGTGCATTCATAACATACCGGAGAAATTCCAGACAACCATTTAGTCACCACAGAAAGATCTTGACGCCATTCATGTTCACATTGCCAGGAGCTAGCATCATGTACAAGATTAACAGGACCCTTCACCATATCAGACAATAATTAGTATCAAAACATCTGATGTTTACATAAATCACTCTCTGCATTTCAGATACAATCAGAGACAATTTTTTTGGCTTATACCATTGTATCTACCACCCCTTAAATAAGCACACTAACCAGAAATTGAGTCTTTTACAAAAGGAAATTAAATAGTAGATTAATAGTAAGAATGTAGGATGGTCATATGGAATTCGCTCAAGGAAATAACATACATTGGTTGGCTGTGTCCATATAGTGATCCGTCCATGAAAATTTGCCACCAGTAATGCACGAGGGCAGGAGCGAGGAGACCATTCAATGAACTGAACAAAGTCGCGTGGAGAATCTGTTCAATTGACAATACAATTACAGTGAAACATGATGGGTGAAAGAAAACCAATTATTCAAATAGAAAGTGTATGATATCCACATCGCTATAGACATAACTGAGTATTGAACTCTCTGCATCTGGTGATAGAACAATTATGTGTGACGTGCAAAAATCATTACATTATCAAATAGAGCTGAGCCCTAGATTGAAATAGACATGTGCATAACACAGAAAAACAAGCAACTATGCAAGTAAAAAACACATAAATAGTAGGCGAACAGGCATTTACCTGCTCTTGCATTGAAAACAGCACATTCTGTTGGCCTCTCTGGATTCAGGATGTGTATAGGAATCCAAAATGGTGGACTTGAATTGGAGCTGAAAATGTACATTGCATTATTTCATGGCAGCAGAAATTGTGTATAACCCAAAAAAACTATAGAATAAATAGTGCTACAAAATGGGTGAACAACACATGGGGCCCCTCTAATGCAGAAAAGCTAAGGGTTTTTTTTTTTTAAACATCTTTCACAGATTCAGTTACCTAGAGGCTAAAAATATTCTCCTATTTTAAAAATGAAATTTTTAGAAAGAGAGAATAAAAGAAAGGTAGGTGGTGAAGAAAATAAGAGGAAAGAGAGGAGGACAAACAGACCTCGGAATTCGTGCACAAGTTTCCGACGCGCATGCAATTGCATTCAGTTTCCCGCACCAAGCAACCGCACTGCAAACAAAAGCACCAGCAAGATGGAAAGTTGCAAAGCAGTCCACAGTCAACAATAGAAGAAACCAGACTAAGCATACAAGTCGCACTAGATTAAAACAGATACGGGATTCAGAAAAATCCAAGGGGACTTAAAATTTGTTGCTAGCTGCAATATTTGACAAAGCCAAAGCAAGACAGCAAAGTTGCACACTGTCAACTACTCAAAGCATCAGGTGAAAATGCTAATAACAAGCTCAAGTTCACCCTAATTCTTTAAACAAGGCAAAATTTCGAAGAACTGTGAGATGTAGCATGCATGTTGTCTCCAGAACTTATTTCTGAGACATAATAGTCCACAACTAAAGCCTCCTAAAACATCACAAGAAAAAAAAAACATTAACAAACTCACACACCACCTAAAGCCTCTGGGCAGTTCAATTTCCCCACCTCTTCCACTCGTCACCGAAACATAAACAACAAAAAACACTAAAACTTCAACTCCCTAGTGATCATCACAAAGCAGCAAACACACTCGAGCTCTGCACGCACCTGAAGTTTCTGCACAGCTCGGGTACGCGCATCTTATGCCGGAGGGTGGCCGCCGACTGCTTGAGCCGGACCCGGAACACTGTCGCCGGCGACGGCTGCTGCCCTCCCGTTCCTCCTCCCCCTCCCCCACCTCCTCCACCACCACCTCCCTCCCCATCCCCCAAGCCCACCCCGCCCCCGCCCCCATCCACCTCCATCGTCTCGACCCCTACTCCCACCTCCACCGCCTCACCTCCTCCTCCTCCGCCCGCCGCATCCGCCGCCGCGGCCCCCTCCTGCTGCTGCTCCTTGGGCGACGCGGCGCCTGCGCTCCCGTTCGCGTTCGCGTTAGAGTTGGCGTTTGGGGTTGGGGTGGGGATGGGAGTGGGATTAGGGTTTGGGGCGGAAGAGGTCATAAGGGCCGAGAGGGATAGGACGAGGAGAGAAAAAAAAAAAAGGGTGTGGTGTGAGGAGGGGGTGGTGCTTAGGTCGTTTAAAGCGACGCGCCGTCGCTGTCGCGGGGATCTGCTGCTTGGAGAGGTGGTGTGGACCGGAGACTGGCGACTTGAGAGGCTGGTCGGGTCCGGTCGGGGGTTTTCCGGTGCGCCGCCGTCGCTTTCGCGTGGGTGGGTGAGTGGGATCCGGCCGTGGAAAGGGGACGGAGAGGGGAAAGGGAAAGGAAGGGAAGGGAAGTAGGAGACGGACAGGTGGGCCTGGCTTTTGAGAAGCTTAGAGGAAGCTGACAAGGGGACCACCCCTCGCGTGACAATCCAGTCCTGAAGTTTTTTTTTTAAAAAAAAAATCCATGTAATGGTCTAACTCATATGTCGGTAAGACACTACACGACATCATAGACACTTCTAATCTTAATACTAATATCTCATATATATATATATATATATATAACAATACAAATATCTCATAAAAAATAAAAAGAATTATGATTTAAAATCATAACTTCTCTTTATGTGGATCTACACTCTAGTTATTCTAATGTCTATAAGAAGATAATCCAATCTTTAATTATTGAATTAAGATGACATGCACTAACCATATGATTAAAGATTAATTGAATCCTCACTGTGATGACTATTTTCAAGAAAAATTATTCACTAAGTGCCGTGTCTATGTTTCGAGTCTTGAACAATGTTGGACTCCTATTATTTTTTCCTTAATAAATAGGATAGATTGCCATAAAATTATACAGTGATAGTAAACATATCATAGTATCATAAAGATTTTAATTTCATATTACATCTTAATCGTGACTTAGTTTAGAACCATTGTAAAGCTCGGAAAATGATGAGCTTAGAAAAATATCACTTTTAAATTTCACATTAGAAATTAATAGATTAGAGATTCGGTAAGAAACAACTGATGATAAAAAAAAAAAATACTGTCGCCAACAAATCATCGTGAATTTCTCCATCTTTGACTCCTACCTCTCTCCCTCACCACTCTCTCATGCCTCACTAATCATCGTGATTTTGTCATTTGTCCACAATAACATCGATGAGCATTGATTGAGGTTCATGCTGACTCAAACTTTTACTCCCTGATGCATGGGTTCGGGTCACTGCATCATATAGCATTATGCCATTAGACTTGATGGTGCACATCACCATGGACTCTATGTCAAGTTTTAGGCTACAAGATCTCGTCATATAATGTGGTCATCCCAAAATCCCCCGTCAATATCACCAACAGCCTTAGCCCTTATTGAATAAAATGACTTGTCTACTTGCCTCTAAAATAGAATTCTATCATTAGGATTGCAGTGTTTGTGGATTTCAATATCGTTCAATGTCAATTCTACATCATAATAGTTAAGGATAATGCAAAGGGAGGTCAAAATTTTAATTCATAATTTTATCTATTTTCATATACATATTTAGTTAGAACCAGGTATGACATTTTACTAATAGAATAAGTATACTTATATAAAAATAAGGGGATACTACGAAAGATATGGTTTATTTTAACTTTTGTTTGCCGACTTAAAACTCATAAGCCTAATAAATCGGGGAAGGGAAGGTTACCTATTTGAATTTTTATTTTATACTTCTTTTATTTCACAATATAAATTTATTTTCTGTTTTTATATATTTTAAAATATAAGTCTATTTACAATCTTAATGAAAATTTTTAATATATCTTTACATTTTATCCTCACTAATATTTTTTCTCATTCTTCTATAATTCTATTAATACTCCTTTCACTCATTTCCTAACTTTATTTAATAGAGTTATTTTAGTCCACCATAATTTCATTTTCTCTTATCTCATACATTTTAATTCCCGTATATATAATAAGAAAGAAAGTTTATTTTCACATAGGGAGCAAGAAACTTCAATTTAAAAACAATCCCGAATTGAGCTTAAAAAAAAATTAAACTCCGTCCTAGATAAAGCCCGGAGGGCAACAAGAAGCCTATTGTATACAGAAAGTCCAAGCAAGCCCACACATCACCGCAAAGCCAACGCGTCTGGCCACTCCACTTCCAAGCACGAGACGGCCCAAGCCACTCACCAGCCACCACCGCCTCTCCTCACCGATCACGACCACCACCTCGACTTATGCTAAGCCACTAAGCCGAATAAGACCCCGCCTTCGCACCAGTCACAGCGCCCCACCGCATCTCACCGCGGCCGCCATGGTGTTCCTCCGCACGCCCGACGGCAAGACGCGCCACCTTGACCTCGACCCCTCCGCCGCCACGCTCTCCGACCTCACCGCCTCCGCGTCGCGCATCTCCGGCGTCCCGCCCGACCAATTCCGCCTCTTCCTCGCCCACCGCCGCCTCCTCCCCACCCGCCCTTCGCCCCTCCTTGCCTCTCTCCACGTCTCGCGCACCTCATCTCTCCTGCTCCACCTCCCGCTGCTCGGCGGCATGAACGCGCCGACCCCCACCCCGACCCCCGCCCAGCCCTCGCGCCCCGTGCGCTACGACTTCCTCAACTCCAAGCCGCCCCCCAACTACGTGGCCGGCCTTGGCCGTGGCGCCACCGGCTTCACCACCAGGTCCGATATCGGGCCCGCCCGCGCCGCCCCAGACCTCCCCGACCGCTCCACCGCAGCTGCGGCCCCGGCCGTCGGCCGTGGCCGTGGGAAACCTCCCGGAGAGGACGACGCAGACGATGACGGCGGCGACGATGACAAGGGATACGACGAGAACCAGAAGTTCGACGAGTTCGAGGGCAACGACGCCGGGCTATTCTCCAACGCCGACTACGACGATGACGACCGCGAGGCCGACGCCGTCTGGGAGAGTATCGACAAGAGGATGGACTCGCGCCGCAAGGACCGGCGCGAGGCTAGGCTCAAGCAGGAGATCGAGAAGTACCGCGCGTCCAACCCTAAGATCACCGAGCAGTTCGCCGATTTGAAGAGGAAGCTCGCCGATTTGTCGGCGCAGGAGTGGGAAAGCATACCAGAGATCGGGGACTACTCGCTGCGCAACAAGAAGCGGCGGTTTGAGAGCTTCGTGCCTGTGCCGGACACGTTGCTGGAGAAGGCCCGGCAGGAGCAGGAGCATGTCACAGCTCTGGACCCCAAGAGCCGTGCGGCTGGTGGCACAGAAACACCATGGGCGCAGACACCAGTTACCGATCTTACTGCGGTTGGTGAAGGCCGTGGAACTGTGCTTTCGCTGAAGTTGGACAGGCTATCAGATTCGGTCTCGGGGCTTACTGTTGTTGATCCAAAGGGGTATTTAACGGACCTTAAGAGCATGAAGATTACTAGTGATGCGGAGATTTCAGACATCAAGAAGGCGCGGCTGCTGCTTAAGTCGGTGACGCAGACGAACCCAAAGCACCCACCAGGTTGGATTGCGGCTGCTAGGTTGGAAGAGGTGGCTGGCAAGATCCAGGCTGCTCGGCAGCTTATTCAGCGTGGCTGTGAGGAGTGCCCCCACAATGAGGATGTTTGGGTCGAGGCCTGCCGGTTGGCTAGCCCAGATGAGGCAAAGGCAGTGATTGCCAGGGGTGTGAAAGCCATTCCCAATTCTGTGAAATTGTGGCTGCAGGCTGCGAAGCTTGAGACTAGCGATTTGAATAAGAGCAGGGTCCTGAGGAAGGGATTGGAGCACATTCCTGATTCAGTTAGGCTGTGGAAGGCCGTTGTGGAGCTTGCAAATGAGGAGGATGCAAGGCTGTTGCTTCACAGGGCTGTGGAGTGCTGCTCACTCCATGTCGAGCTGTGGCTTGCCCTTGCTAGGTTGGAGACATATGACCAAGCAAAGAAGGTGCTTAACAAGGCGAGAGAGAAGCTATCTAAGGAGCCTGCTATTTGGATTACAGCTGCAAAGCTGGAGGAGGCTAATGGGAACACCCAGTCAGTCAGCAAGGTGATCCAGAGAGGTATAAGATCATTGCAGAGAGAAGGGTTAGATATTGACAGGGAAGCGTGGCTGAAGGAAGCAGAAGCTGCAGAGCGTGCTGGGTCTGTACTGACTTGCCAGGCTATTGTCAAAAACACTATTGGTGCTGGTGTTGATGACGAGGATAGGAAGCGCACATGGGTTGCTGATGCTGAGGAATGCAAGAAGCGTGGTTCGATTGAGACAGCTCGTGCCATCTATGCGCATGCGCTTAGTGTGTTCCTGACCAAGAAGAGCATATGGTTGAAGGCTGCACAGCTTGAGAAGAGCCATGGGACCAGATATTCTCTTGATGCCCTCCTCAGGAAGGCTGTTACATACAAGCCACAGGCTGAAGTGTTATGGCTTATGGGTGCAAAGGAGAAGTGGTTGGCTGGAGATGTCTTTTCAGCCCGGTCCATCCTTCAGGAAGCTTATGCTGCTATACCCAATTCAGAGGAGATCTGGTTGGCTGCCTTCAAGCTTGAGTTTGAGAACAATGAACCAGAGAGAGCAAGAATGCTTTTGGCTAAGGCCAGGGAGAGAGGGGGCACCGAGAGGGTTTGGATGAAATCTGCCATTGTCGAGAGGGAATTAGGGAGCGTAGATGAGGAAAGGAGGTTACTCGAAGAAGGTCTGAAGTTGTTCCCCTCATTCTTCAAATTGTGGTTGATGCTTGGACAAATGGAAGACCGGATTGGTCATGGGGTGAAGGCAAAGGAAGTTTATGAGAATGGCTTGAAGAACTGTCCAAGTTGCATCCCTTTGTGGCTCTCGCTTGCTAGCTTAGAGGAGAGGATGAATGGCTTGAGCAAGTCACGTGCTGTTCTCACAATGGCAAGAAAGAAGAATCCGGCAACACCAGAACTCTGGCTTGCAGCAATTCGAGCTGAATTGCGGCATGGGAACAGAAAGGAAGCTGATGCTCTACTGGCCAAGGCGTTGCAGGAGTGTCCAACTAGTGGTATTCTTTGGGCTGCAGCTATTGAGATGGTGCCACGCCCTCAACGTAAAACAAAGAGCTTGGATGCTTTAAAACGATGTGATCACGATCCTCATGTGATTGCAGCTGTAGCCAAACTTTTCTGGCATGACAGGAAGGTGGATAGGGCAAGGAATTGGTTGAACAGAGCTGTTACTCTTGCTCCTGATATTGGAGATTTTTGGGCACTATACTACAAATTTGAACTTCAACATGGAAATGAGGATACGCAAAAGGATGTTCTGAAAAGATGCGTTGCAGCAGAGCCAAAACATGGTGAGAAATGGCAAGCAATAACCAAGGCCGTGGAGAACTCCCATCAGCCAATTGAGGCCCTTCTGAAGAAACTTGTGGTGGCACTTGGTAAAGAAGAAAGTGCCAACAGTGCAGATGCTGGCATGTCCTAGTTCATTCCTTTGGAAAGGTATGGCGCAATGTGTTCTCATACTGTCCTGAATCTTCTGATGTTTCATGTTGGACTATTTTCTGTCATGCAGTAGCTTTTTATCTGTTGACTAGTACCATTTTGGACGAAATAATCATATCATTTTTTTAGATTTGAGATTTACAAATAAACTGGTTGATTATCATGCTCACGCCCATCCTGTGCACGTATTCTCACTGCATATTGTTGGTTGTCTACACAGTTACAGTGCAATACCAATTAGTTTTATTGTTGTTTGTTGTTGTTTCTCTCTAGAACAACGTTATCCAATGCATTCTGTCAGCAGAAACTAAAATACCTTTTCAAACTAATTTCCTATGTTGGAAATTGTTAGTTTGGGACCAGCAGGATTATTTTGATATCATGATCAGTTATTGAAGTAGCTGTTTCATTCTTCTTTTTTCAATCTAGGTACTTTGCATGCCAAATTCTTTTAAACCATGTAGCTACGTTCTATTGATGCTGTGTTATTCACAACCAGCTAGATGCAGAGGTTCCATGGTAGAGGCTCCACTTGGCTTTAGCCTTAAGCATACCATAGGTTATCAAGCTAAATTGTTTTGTTGCTTGGTGTGACATTAAGATTCTGCAAGGCTTGAAAGAAAAATGTTACCTCTTTCTATTATCTGCTGTATACTTCACAGGAAGAAGTCGCATTTAGAAAATTTTTCCACATGGGCAGGCATTGTGCTAATGTTGATCAGGTCTGCGGTTAATCTCATCTCAATAATTGCTTTTGCCAATGGATATGTGTACTTCTAGGTTAAAGTCCATTACTGTTGACAATTTTGATAACCAAGATTGTAGGGTTTATGACTGATAAAATGAGTAATATTAACCAGCAAGTTGTTCCCAAGCAGCATTTGTGAATGTATGTTTTCCCAACAGACATTGTTAATACTGTCAATCTTTCTTTCTTGAGCCCACAGGGAGAGCAACAAAAAGTCAATGCAATGTCTGGGAGGAGTTGAGATGTTTTTGTTAACATTTATCTGTTCGCAGTGATACTTATCTGGTACACATGAGCAATATGTATAATAAACTCTCATGTTACTGCTCAAAGAGTACTGTATGGACATTATGCTGATGGTGTTTGATGACTATTTTTTCTTGTCCAGTTGATATTTTCTCTTAGAAATTTTCTGTTCTTTTTGTCTGTTACAGATCTGAATCTTCTACATGCTAACATTGGAACAAGAAGCAAGAATGAGCTGTTTCACTTATTCTATCTGAAAGGCAGTGGGCTTGGATGAACTCAAGTGGTCAGCTTCTCATGTCACATTGAATCACCGAACTGGTTGTGCTGTATGCCCCAACACTTGAAGCTTAGAAGTAGCAGCATGCCATTCGGTTGTATTGGGAGTGAATGTCTCAAAGCTAAATCATTATTCTTTTGCATCTTCTACTGGAGCTTCTAACAAAATGAGTGATCATGTGTATTGCCATGGCATGTTTGAGCAATCTATTTATTCCCTGAGACACCATAAATTATTGGGAATATATATTTCGCACGAATGATGTAATTGTTGCATCTTCCATGTACTTTAGTATACAACTGTACTGTTTGATAACTTTGAATATACTGTTCTGTTTGATTCTCGTTATGTTTTGTCATTGAAACTGTTCTCAGTGCAAAATAGGAGTGGAGCGGAGCGGAGCGGAGCTGAGCCCTGCCCCGCCCACGGCCGTCCCACCGTGGTCCACTGCTGGCGATCCTACCGCCGTCTGCAGATACAGTAACCACCATATTGGTGGGAGCAAAGAATATACGGTTGTTGTTGGTTTGTCCGTCTGCTTTTGCTGTGTGTGTGGATTTTTAAGGAGCTAGACACGAACAGCTCAAGGTCCATCCAGTCTCTCCACCAAACTACAACTTGGAGTGAACTTTTCTCCTGTTTGGGCCAAAAGAATTCGCGAGTCTGCCGAAACAAGCAAAGCAGCACGGGACAGCAAGTTTGCAACATCCCTTTTGGTAGTTTAAGTACCAACACCAACACCCAATTTTGTAGTTTAAACAATGCCCGCGAAGTGCAAGAGGGGGTCCTCTCCATTCTTTATTTCCTCTCCATTATCCAATGAGATCTGAATGGGAGGGGAGGCAAGTCAACTTCTGATACCTTCACAAGGAGATCAGATTCTGGAGGAAAGAAACTGGAAATGGGGTCACCTGGCGGCGGCCATGTCGGCGGAGGCGGCAAGTACCAGAAGGTTGACATTGTTGTAGGGGATGGAGGTGGTGGTGAAGGCTGGAGATGGAAGGGTGATCAGAGGTGTGGCAGGGATAGCCCGAAGTACGTGTTCGCCTGCGCCGTCTTCGCCTCGCTCAATTCAGTACTCCTTGGCTATGGTTAGAATCTGGCTTCTTGAACCGTGTGTTTGCTTTTGAAGTTTTGGACTGTGCATGGAATAAGAGTAGGAGGCTTTTATTTTTGAGATTTTGCTCCATATATTGATTATTTGTAAGGAAATACATTATTTACTGCTTGATTGCATTGCTTCGATTTTGAATGTTGAATGCATTCGAAAACTATTATTCCACTTTCAACACCAAAAGATTTTAAAACTATTACAGTTATGATTACATTTTCAAACCAAACGTCGTCTTAGTGTTTGTTGATACTTAACTGCTTATTCGCATGTATACTGTTCAATTGGGATTTTCATGCTGTATAATATGGTTTTTGCATTGAACATTTTGCTCTCAAACAGACAACAACTTGCGGTGATTTCAACGTTCCAAGAACAAGATGCATGCAAAAAGTAGTAGCTAATATCTCCACACCTTGGCAACTATTCTAATGCAGTGTTCTTGTTTGGTTCTTGTACAGATGTGGGTGTAATGAGTGGAGCCCTTCTGTTCATCCAGAAAGACCTTCAGATTACAGAGGTCCAAGAAGAAGTCCTCGTGGGGTGCCTCAGCATCGTCTCGCTGGTCGGCAGCTTACTAGGTGGAAGGACCTCGGATGCCCTTGGGAGGAAATGGACCATCGGCCTGGCCGCCGTCGTCTTCCAGACCGGCGCCGCCGTAATGGCGCTTGCACCGTCGTTCGCCGTGCTCATGACAGGCCGGCTGATGGCCGGCGTCGGCATTAGGTTTGGTGTCATGATTGCGCCGGTGTATATTGCCGAGATAGCCCCCGCCGCGGCCCGGGGCTCGCTGACGTCCTTCCCGGAGATCTTTATCAACTTGGGCATCCTTCTTGGCTACATATCAAACTACGCGCTCTCCGGCCTCCCGGAGCACGTCAGTTGGAGGTACATGCTCGGCGCCGGCATCCTCCCGTCCGTGCTCGTTGGCGTTGCGCTTGTCGTGATCCCGGAGTCCCCCCGGTGGCTGGTCATGCAGAAGCGCGCGAAGGAGGCTCGCGCCGTGCTGCTAAAGATCACCGGCGACGAGGCGGAGGCTGAGGAGAGGCTGGCGGAGATCAAGGAGGCCGCGGGGGCCGAGACCGTGGCGGCCAAGAACCGGGAGAGCGCGGTGTGGAGGGAGCTCCTGAAACCTTCGCCGCCTCTCTGCCGCATGCTCGTCACCGGCTGCGGCATACAGTGCTTCCAGCAGATCACCGGCATCGACGCCACCGTGTACTACAGCCCGGCGATCTTCCGCGACGCTGGGATCAGCTCGGACGCCGAGGTGCTCGCGGCCACGGTCGCCATGGGCTTCACCAAGACACTGTTCATCCTGGTCGCCATCTTTCTCATCGACAGAGTCGGAAGGAAGCCGCTGCTCTACGTCAGCACGGTGGGCATGACCGCATGTTTGTGTCTTCTTGGCATTGCACTCAGCCACCGGCACGGCGCAGGGCTCGTCTCGCCGGACGCCGGCATCGGCATCGCCATCCTCGCGGTCTGCGGCAACGTCGCGTTCTTCTCGGTCGGAGTCGGGCCGATATGCTGGGTCCTGACGTCGGAGATCTTCCCGCTGAGGCTGAGAGCTCAGGCCTCGGCGGTCGGAGCCGTTGGGAACAGAGTGAGCAGCGGCATTGTCGCAATGTCGTTCTTGTCGGTGTCGCGGAGGATCACCGCGGCGGGAACGTTCTTCGTGTTCGCCGCGATTTCCTTGGTCTCCGTGTACTTTGTGCACAGATTTGTGCCGGAGACCAAAGGCAAGTCATTGGAGCAGATTGAGATGATGTTTCAGAGGGACTCTGATGAGCAAGAATGTGAAGTGCGGCTCGGTGACATGGAGCCTTTCATGCAGGGGAAATAGTAACTTTGGCTCACTTTACTGAAACAACTCACGGGGTCATAGTACAGTTTCTGAAAGACTAAATTTCACGATAGGTTCTTAAATTTGTCTCAGTTGTTTTACTTAGTCTATTCATTAGTTGAAGCAACAGAAAAATGAATTGGTAAGGCTACCTCCAACGGCGACGGCAGCGCGGGCTCGCGTCGACGGCGGCGGACGTTTGCTTGCTGCTTGCTCGACGCGAGTGGACGCACGCGTGCTCCGGGACGAGGCAAATGCGAGCTCAGCTCGCGGCGACGACGCGGCGCCGTTGGAGAAGACGAAGACGCGAAGCGACGCGGTTCGCGGGCCCCACCGAGAACACAGCCGACGAAACCTACCCGCGTGAAAAATTGTCTGACATGTGGGACCAGAGAATAAAAGGGCCCACCTGTCATTGATTGAGGGCACGGTTAAATTGTCGCAGTTAAGATAGTGGTGGGCCCCACGCACACGTTTCCCGTGCAGGTGTCAGATCCCACGTGCACCGCGTAATTATCGACCCCTTTCACTGACGTGTGGACCCCATGGGACGCAACCCCACATGTCATAGAGGAGGTGAAAGCTTTAGCCGCGTCGTACGGCATTTAAAACCGCGTGGGGCCCACCACTATCTGCTGTGCCGCGTTGTGGATTTTTGGGATGCCTACACGCGTAGCTTAAGTCCATGACATGTGGGGCCGGGACATTTAGTGGCCCACCTGCCATTGAATGCTGTAAACGAAATAACCGTACAAGTTTTAACCGCGTATATATTAAATCAAATATTTATATACCGAATTAATTAAGTCCTAGAGGCTGACATGTGGGGCCGGATTTTTGGTGGCCCACATGTCAGCGAGTTAATTAGGAAAAGGAGCCGTTGAGGAGAGAATAAATGCGGGCCCCACCTGTCAGCCTCAGAAAAAATAGCCGTTTTTTTCCAGCCGTTTAAAAATAGCCGTTTGAGTGATTTTTAATTCATTTTTGCCCTAAAAATCATAAAAAATTCCAAAAAATTCCAAAAAAATCACAAAAAATCACTGAAATTTTTCTCAGCTCTCCCCTATATAAAGACATGCCATTTCACCATTTTTACTCACACTTCTTCATCCATCCACACCCAAAACCCCTCCAAAATTACTACGAAAATTTCCAGAAATTTCACATGGATTCTAATCCACCTGGCGGTTTCGTTAATTGGCTTGGCTCTTCCCAATCTCCCGGCGAAAACACTGAAACCCCAAACACCCAACAGCAACCCGGTTTTTCGCAGCCACCGACTTACCAGCCGTATCCACCCAATTACCAACCGTATCCACCGAATTACCAGCCATATCCACAATATAGCCAAAATTATCGTCCATATCCACCACACGGCCACGCAATTCCACCGCCCCCACAATATAGCCAAAATTTTCATTTTGTCGGCATGCCACCGACATGTCCGCAGTTTTCCCCACCTCAGCCGCACTCTGGGTCTGTCTCCGATAACGGTACTCCAGACTATGCTCCGGCCGATCTGGAGGCCCGACCTGTCGTCGATGACACCAACACCAGAGATGTTGTGGATGTTGGCCGAAAGCCGAAGCGCTTACCGTGGT
This sequence comes from Pharus latifolius, assembly GCA_019359835.1. Classification (NCBI taxonomy): domain Eukaryota; kingdom Viridiplantae; phylum Streptophyta; class Magnoliopsida; order Poales; family Poaceae; genus Pharus; species Pharus latifolius. The sequence continues at coordinate 66,452,065 of CM033328.1, read as the reverse complement.
CCAACGATGACGATATCAAACTGGTAACATTTTGAATTTTCATACACAAGTGCTATGAAAGAAATATATTTAGGTCGACTTCGATATCCAAATTTTTTTAACTACATGCAGATTAGCTCTTGGCTCAACAATTCGCTCGATCCTATTGATGGAAACAATAGGAAGTGCGACATGTACTGGGGCAACGTAGCAACGGCATACAACAACACCGTGCCGGCAAGTAGGAGAAGGGAGACCAAACACTGTAAGGACCACTGGCAACGAACAAATAAAAAGGTGGTCCAATTCAACGGTGTTTGGCTCCGACTTAAGAAAGTCTATGCCAGCGGTCGTTCAGACGACCAACTCATGGCGCAGGCCCGCGAGATGTACAAGACGGAGATGGGTCATCCGTTTGTGTTGGATCATTGGTGGACGGCGGTTCGCGGTCAACCTAAGTGGTCCGCAGCTTATGTTGATCCTCCCAATAAAAGAAGCAGATTGTCCGAGTCGGGCACATACACGTCATCGTCCAACAACGATGACGTGCCACCAGCGCAGACACGGCCGGAAGGACGAGACTCTGCTAAGGCGAAGCGCAGAGGTAAGGGAAAGGTTGATGACTCGCAAGATTCTACGTCGGCAGCGAGAGCAGATCTCGATGCCTTCATCCAAAATGAATCCAACCGAGCCGAGAAGAGGAAGGACATACTCCGTATGTCAGATAACTTGCGCGCCTTGGCGAAGGCGAAGGAAAGATCCGCCTTGTATAAGGCGTACACGAAAATGATGAGTCTCGACAAATCCATCTTCGACGATGCGCAAAAAGCGGAGTACGATGCAGGGCTGAAGATTCTAAGGGACAAACTTAATGCTGGCGATGATTAGTTATTTTATTTTGAATTATGTCTTGTAGCCAACTATGTATCCTCTGTTATTAATCTATATATGATTTTCTACTTAATTTTACTCTGATATCCAACTATGGAATCTGGCCGTTGGAATATAGCCGTTGCAAAATAGACGTTCAAAAATTGTCGTTCAAATATAGTCGTTGGAATATCTATTTTTTTAAGTGCATTTTTAAATCCAAAATGTCGAATTTTAAGTGCATTTTTAAATCCAAAATGTCGAATTTTAATATCTATTTTTTTAAGTGCATTTTTAAATCCAAAATGTCGAATTTATTTTTTTTGTCGCAAATATCGAATTTAATTTCGTAGGTAATATATTAATATATTGGTAATATTGAATTTAATGAATTAATACAAATTCGTTGAATATATAATTGTTAAATTGTATAGAGCCAAGCAAGAGCCAAGCCATTGGAGTGCTTGGCTCTTGCTTGGTGTTTGGTTGGTGGTTAGGAGTGTGGGGCCCACGCTAAGAGCCAAGCAAGAGCCAAGCTGTTGGAGGCTTGGTGCTTGCTTGGTGCTTTGAGATGGTGTTCGCACACGTGGCAGGGAATATTCTGTTTAAGAGCCAAGCAAGAGCCAAGCCTGTTGGAGACAGCCTAAGTTGTATTGGGATCTTTAAACCTTTTTAATGTGCCAATTAAGTTCATACTGTGTCATTTTTTTCTGTCACATGACTGACGGATGGATCTAAATAGCAAAATTAAGCAAGTTCTAGAAATTATCAGAATAACATTCAAGTTTAAGAACCTAATTAGTACATCTCAACAAATTTGAAGATCTCCAGTGCAATTTAATCTTTCTGAAATTTGCCTAACGCACCCATTTTTGTCTTCCTAAAAAAATATTTCTTCCATCAATCACATCTGCAACATTTTGAATCCATCAAATGTGAGCACCTCTGCAACTAGGTCAAATTGGAAAGTTTTGCTGCATAACAGAACACCTCTCCTTCTCAATATGATATTGACAATATCAGCCACATTTTACTAAGAAACCAAGAACCAACACACAAAAATCCAACAATTCCAACACCATGTCAGGATAAATCCAAGCACCCGTCTGCATGCTGCAGATGTTTCCAATGATAGAATACATCATAAGAAGCAAATATTTCAATTTCAAACATCATCATTGTGCCAATCACAAGTCTACGCAAATGTAACACCTGCCAATGCATGCAGCTACCTTGGAAAAAACAGGACACATGACGATTTGCCCCTCATTATCCTCCAATTTGTCAGAACATGTGGAGTGGATAACATATTATCCCTTTATTACCAACAAAACTAGTACCACTTATGTTCTCTTTTATTTGTCATTTGATCTTTAAAATACAATTTTAATCATTAAGTTTTATAAATATATATCAATAAAAAATATAAAACAATAATAGTATAGAAGTAATCTAATAGTAAATCTCTCACTTCTTTTTTACTTATTGTTTGAAGTGAGAGAGTATAGGATTAGGGCAACGCGGTTCCTATATGTATGATTTCTTGATGTCATGGCATTGCGGACTATTCAATCTCGAATAGCCGTTCGGATACTCCACATGAGACGCTCCTTGCCTCGCTGTGATGGATTTGGTCTAGCCGTAATAGAGAGACACATAGAGAGAGTGCAGATATATATATATTTTTTGTTATTGGGTGCCTTGCTCTAACCTAGGAAGAGATTAATCCTAATTTGATACGGGCCCATCCATAACAGAAAAATTGAAGCGCACAGTTCGAGTTAAACAGGAATACTCACTACATCAAATTTCCAGCAATCCTTGTCGAAATAACAGCACAAGGATGACCCAACACATTCTAATCTAAGAATTCCAAGAACTGACCAAATCAACCAACAAAAAGGTGACAGAAACCATCTCATTATCTGTGCCTATTATTGTTTTCAATCCTCAAATCCATCGGATACATTCCAAAGAGTTCTTTGACAAATTGATCGATGGATTCCAAGTCTACACAACGCGACATTGAAAAATCACAACACATGGGGTGAAGAAATACTAGACTTTTATTGCCGGCAAAACTAGTATGGAACGAGGACTCTGAAGCACTATCAACTAACAGCAACAATTTATTCCTATGATAACATCACAGTAAGTTCCTTTGTTTTGTTTATGAAATCGATTACCGGTGAAACAAAGTCATGGTCAACGACAGAACTTTAGAGATAACTTTTGATGAACACACAACTGGTGTTGCTGGACGTCTGTTTATATGGCCACAGGATGGTCCTTCAAGAAGCCAATGAGGAGCTCATTCACCTGGTCTGGAAACTGCTCCTGCACAAAATGGCTTCCTTCAGGGATGTAGGTGATCTTGAGGTCTGGAGCAAACTTCTCCATTATGCCACCTTTCAAAGCAGGCTCGACTCCAGGGATCTTGAAGACGTAATCTTTCTCCCCCATGACCACAAACACTGGGACTTGGAATTTGGCATCTTCCATCAGTTGCCTCTTATGCATAGACCTATCAAGTGAGCCAAACATACACATAATGTGTCAAACACCAGAATGCTTAAGACTTAAGAGCACTAGATTACCACTTAACCATGTCACATTTACCTGTATGGCATCTGGAGTGGATACCGGAAACCAGATTTCTCGTAGAGGGAGGCATAGACAGCGAGGTCCTCCTCGGTGAACCACTCTGGAAGAGGTGTTGACAAGTCTGCGAGATCCATGATCTCTTGATCTTCCTTCGCTATCGGGATCTCACTTCTAGAGAAGAGAATGTAGATCGTGCGCACAACTCTCTTGATGTCATATCTACCGAAGTCAGCCTCCGCTCTTCCCGGTTCCTACAAGCACGGTTTTTCGCTGTCATTTGCAAGATCCTATTTTTTTACCATGAGAGTTTTCAAGTCAGAAAACAACCAGCCACCGCAAAATGTAGAAGCCTTCTGGCATGGTGGTGAAGGAGCCAGAAGTGAGGCTGAAAGGGATGCCCAAGCACATGACACCGCAAGTGCGGTTGGGGTGACGGAGAGCAAAATCGTACGCCGGCATGGCTCCAAAATCCTTCCCCACAAGGTATGCCTGACTCCAAAGCAAAACAGAATTCAGAAGAAAGTACCATACTGATGCAAATTTAGACCCTGAAACTGTTACATTTAGGGAAAAGGTGTTAAATTCTATGCGGTACTTGTTTTTTTAGGGGCCTCTTGCAATATGTCACTGAGCCTATCAGCTTACCAAAATGATCATAGAACTATCATCAGGGTCGGCTTCCAAGAATGATCAACCACAGTAACAAAATCGGATTCTTGTTGCTGCTCTCTAATTGTAGTGCCAGCTTGAAAGATCAATTCAGCAGAATTGAAACAATTCAATGAATTAATTGTGAGATCCCAACCCTGTAAGGAAGAGGTGTATATAATACTACTTGGACCAAATGCACTAACTCTGAGTTGACCCTACAAGTGCAAGTAAGTTAGTGCATGTGGGGGCACAGTGGAAGTGTGCTAGACCCTGGGTGTTACATTAACAATTGGGGATAGAGGATTGTTTGACTTGGTTAATTCCTGCATGGGATTTCATTTGACTTTTCCTCCCTGTTCTGCCTTTTGATTCTCTTGCACCATAACCTTGCCCTAGAACTACTCAAGTAGTCAAGTGAGAGTGCTAATTGGAGCCCCATCCTAACTCTTAGAATATTTTTCCAATAAAGACTTGAATTTGGAGTTCGGGTGCACTGATTTCTAAAATTGGCGCTACCTTGGGGATGGAGAGCGTGTCGAGGATGGCGAGGACATCAGCAATGAGGTCATCATACGACACCTCCTCCGGCTTCGGCGGCTGGTCCGACATCCCGTAGCCGCGCCAGTCGGGCGCGACGGCGTGGTAGCCGGCGTTGGCCACGGCCAGCATCTGGTGGCGCCAGGTGTACCATATCTCCGGGAAGCCGTGCAAGAACACCACCGTCCCAAGCTCACCTTCAGCCAACCAAGAAACATATAAGTGCCCAATTGGGCGCCATGACCGATCGATGCATGCAAAGAACTCACCTTTGCCTGCCTGAGCTATGTGCAGGTTGAGACCTCTGATGGGGAGGTGGGTGTGCTCTATCTGGTCCGCCATGGCTAGGCTTCCTGGTCAGTTGGTTTGCTTCTTTATTGGGAGTTCTTGGATATGGCTGGCTATCTTTGTTGGACTTAAGAGATTGGAGAGCAACTGTGGACAGTGATTCCCCCAGGAGACGTCTTCAAAAAACAGCATCAAAGTTTGTCTGTTCTCTACAGAATTACACTTTTCATTTTTTTTCTTCATCTTTATTTTGAGCTAGACTATATTGATCTGATTTCAGATGCTCATGTTGATTTTTTTTTTTGAACAACTCACATTAAAAACAATTCAAAAATAGGGCGTGTCATGATGTTATGAACCCCACGATAGGTTTGATGATGTGGAATACGAGTACGACAACGCGAGTTGATCGTGCGACAGATCACTCTGCGAGTTGACTCTTGTCGATGCGCCCCCAATGTAAGTCAGCTGTGGAGGTTCTCTCATGGAGAGAGAACTCCTAAATGCATTCATTGGCTTAATGTGTATTGAATGCAAAATGATAAGTTGTGTTACAAGATAGGGAGTATAAGGGTATATATAAACCCCAAAAGACGCAATTTACTAAACTATCATAACTGCGACCATCGAATCGAAAGCGTAGTAGTCCTTTTGCAAGGTATGAGATTCGGATCTTCGAGACGTGTCCACCTCGGTTTCTGAGGTACTTGTGGAGACATTGGCCCTCGGGTGTCCAGGTCCCTGATAAGTGCTAAATTGGTAGTATTTTTACTCTAAGTTTGCTATTAAAAATATACTTAAAACTCTTTTGATGCGACATATTATATATATTTTTAAATTATTTTTGTTGAATCTTGAGTCCTAATTAGGGTTTTGGTGATTAATGACATCCGTGAGATTTGCGACTAACCTCTGTATGTGAGACACAGGTAAATCAAAGGAGAAAGAATCAAGGAAAGACAAAGCAAGGTTATCAAGACTCCATAAAGCGAAAACGACGAAAATCTCGACAAGAGTACAAATACCTAAACCTAGCGTCTTCTCGTTTTGAAATTTTCTAGGTTAGATGGTCGTACTATTAAGAGGGGTCTTAGCACAAGTATCTTGATCAACCTTGAAGTTTTTAGAAGCATATTTGCATTTGCTTTTGCCCTAAATCAAAAGTTGAGTAAAAATTCAGAAGTCTGTTTTCGTTTTGTACTTGCCGGACAGTGTCTGAAGTGACCGGACAATGTCCGGCCAATACAAACAATTTCAGAACTTTGCAAACAAGCGCAACAGAGACAAATACATTTGTCCGGTACATCTGTCCGGTGAAGGCCGGACATTGTCCGAAGTGACCGGACAATGTCCGGTCAGTACAAATGTTAACAGCATATTGAATTAAGACAAATGTATTTGTCCGGAGGTTTTTGTCCGAAGTGACCGGATAATGTCCGGCCAATACAAAATCTGGGCTATTGTAAGGGCTGTGTTAACAGAGACAAATCCATTTGTTCGGACATTTTGTCCGGACAAATCCCATATGTCTGGTCCATACAAAAATTTGGAGTGTTTTATGTTAAGTGTCAACAGAGACAGATACATCTGTCCGGACAAATGTATCTGTCCGACGTGTACAAATCATTTTTAACAGGGGTGTCATCAGAGACAAATACATTTGTCCGGCCTTCACAATTTAATCCAAACGGCTACTGACACTCGCATTTCACGTGAATAACGGTCAAAATTTTTGTACTGACCGGACATTGTCCGAAGTGACCGGACAATGTCCGGCCAGTACAACTTTCGCCCAATCTTCTAGATTTTGACCGTTTTTGTTGAGAGTATAAATAGATCACTGTTGCAGATGTCTTAGACACACGAAATACATCTCATAAACCCTGAGCAACAGTGTGCAAGCCCTCTCACATCCATTCTCTAGCAATTGAAGTCAAAACTTGAGAATTCTTGAGTGCTAGTTGAGTGAATTTGCTTCCAAGCCTTCTTGCATTTGCATTGTGTTCATCGAGCTTTGAGGTTGATCAAGCAAGGTGCTAGGCTTGTTACTCTTGGTGACTGCCGTCACCTAGACGACCCGGGAGGTCCGGCGATCTCTCCATCGACGTGTGTCGGAGAGGCCCGACGAGTGGTTGTAAAGGCTTGGAGCTCGCCTATCCAGAGTGGAGAAGGGCTACCCCTAGTGGAATCGAAGCATAAGCTCAAGCGAAGAGCGCTTCAACGAGGATTAGTGGAAATCGGCAAATTTCCGAGACCTCGGGAAAAACTTGATCTCTTCGGTTACCTTTACTACTTGCTTAATTTTCATAGTGATTGAATTGTTGCTATTAATATTATAGAAAGTGCTAAATCTGAATTGAATTGTCTTTCATATCCTTAGAAGATTTGTTATTGCAATCTTAGGTTGTTAAACTCTAATTTAGAAGAAAAATTTTAAAACCGCCTATTCACCCCCCTCTAGTCGGCATCCTTCGATCAACAATTTTTACAATCCGCTTTTACATGTGTGTTTGTCATGTTTCAGAGATCAAACCTACAAAATTTGAGGAAATTTCGTTTGTTTGGGCCAATTTTGACAAAAGATACCAAAGATGAACAAAAAAGAACTTTGATCGAATATTCCACTGTTGAAACAACCTGGTCAAAAACAATTAGGTGAGAATGAACCATAATCGAATACAACTGGATGAAAAAAATGCTATAATCAAACACGAAGGCACCTGCTTGAACAAAGTTCCGATCAAAATGAAGACATATGGTCGAAAAGTGTCCCGATCGAACACGAATACGACTGGTCGAAAAGAGTCACGATCGAACATGACTATCACTTAGTCGGTTATTTGGACGAGCGGAGCACGATCGAGGGCACAACCCATGCTCGGCCTGGAGCACGACTTGTGCCACAGGTCGTGTTCGGCTCGGTTTCCAGAGGCATTTTTGGTCGAATTTGGTTGGTTTTGACTCAGATTTGTCTGTTCTCGCGTCATTTAAAGTTGGATTTCGTCGCCTGTGCATCAAAGAGTTATCTTTGGGCACGTTAACCCATTGTATTATAAATAGAGAAACTTTTGGCTCGATTAGATATATCTTTTTAGATGCCTTTTAGATATTTTTCTTAGTATGCCTTTTAGAGGCTAGATGAGTTCTAGAAGTAGTTTTTAGATACTTTTCTAAGTAGAGTCTTCTTCTCTATTTTTCTTGTGTTTGTAAGACAGCAAGAACGACAAACTTAATTTTCATTTATTCCTTATTATTTCACTATTTCTATGATTTTTTGCGAATAATTCACTTCTAGGGTTAAGGATGACCTAATTCGGAACGCGTGATTTTTCCTCAGTCTCGATCTTAAGTTTTGAAGTTATTTCCTTATGTTTTCTTTCTCTAAACTCTAAATTCTTATTTTGGCAACAAATGTAACAGTTGAGCCTTAATAAGAATTTAGGAGAGTTTTTGATTCCTTAATTAGCACTTTGATGGGGGATCCTAACAAGAGAGAACCTCTTGCCGAACGTAACAGTGAAAGTGACCCTCTGACCGTTGTACCAACGACCATACTGACAACTAATCTGTTTTGGAAAACAATTGAAATTAACTTACAATTTTCAAATTTTGGACAGAATTATGCCTGATGGTTATGGAATTCCGAAAACTTTATGTTTTCCTTTTGCTCTTTAAACTCTAGATTTCATACTTGTTATTTACTGTTTTAAACCCTAAATTGATAACTTTAGTAGTAGATTTTGTTGTAGCTCACAAGACTCCAAAATCGTTTAGACTTAATTAATGGTCTATTAACCTAAAAGACGAATACGCTTATTCCTCGTGGAATTTGACCCTCAAGTACTCAACGTTTAACAGTTCGCTTGCGGTTATTGCTTCACAATCGCGTGCACCCCTCAGCATGCAATCAGTCCCTCTCGGAGGATTGGGAACTAGAGGCCAGGAGCCCTCTCTGAGAACCACCTGGAGACTTGAGAGACTTGGGACATTTCTAAAGTCCCTTTCTGAGAACCACTCGAAGACTTGGAGTCTGGAGGCGTGGGACCTTCCTAAGGACGTGGGGTCTAGAGTCCCAGGGTCCTCACCACGAACCACTTGGAGACTTGGAACCCAGAGGTGTGGGACTTTCTCAGGGATCCGGGCCTAGAGCCCCAGGGTCCTCATTCGGAGACTTGTAGTCTGGAGGCGTGGGACTTTCTCAGAGACCCGAGATCCAGAGACCTAGAATCCTCACCGAGAACCACTCGGAGACTTGAAATCTAGAGGCGTGAGACTTTCTCGGGAACCTAGGGCCCGGAGTCATCGAGGTCCTCACCAGGAATAACTCGGAGGCCTAGGCCCTAGAGACCTGAGAACCACTACGGAACCACCCAAAAACTTGGGCCTAGAGCCCTAGGACTTTCCCAGGGACCCAGGGCTCGAAGCCACGTGATCCTCAACGTGAACCACTTGAAGGCCTAAGTCCCAAAGATCCAAGACTCTCTCCAAGAACAACCTGAAGACTTGAGGTCCGGAGACATGGAATCTTCCTAGGGACTTAGGACCCAAAACCCTAAGATTCTCACTAGAACCACTCAGAGACTTGGAGCTCAGAGGTGTAAGACCTTCCCAAAGAACTGGGACTCAGAGCACCAGGGTTCTCATCGGGAACCACTCGAAGACTTGGAGTTTGGAGGTGTGGGACCTTTTTAGAAACCCGAGGCCCAGAGCCGCCGGGATCCTCACTGGGAACCACTTGGAGGCCTAGATCCCAGATATCTCAGAACCTCTCCGAAAACCACGCAAAGATTTGGGGCTCGGAGTGACCCGGGGCACAGAGCCCCGTGGTCCTCTCCGGGAACCACTTTTAGGCCTAGGTCCCAGAGACCCGAGACCTCTCCGGGAATCACTCTTCTAGGGGACAAGGGGTTTGTAACCCTCAGGGTTCTCATCGAGTACCACTAGGAGGCCTAGGTCTCGGAGATGTGAGAAACATTACGACAACCACCCGGAGATTTGGGGCCCAGAAGCATGGGACCTTCCCAGAGACGCAGAACCTGGAGCCTTGGGGTCCTCACTGGGAGGTCATAGCCTAGAGGAGTGGGTGTTTTCCCCAACAATAGCCCCCATGCCTCCGGGGACACGTCCTGGTGCCGGAGGGTGTGTCTTGAACTCGTTTGAGAACTTGATTTACTCCCGGTGATGATCTTCTTTTCTTGGGAACAAAACTCCAATTGAAAATTTTTTACGCCTTTTTCCTCGGGATAATACTCTTCGGAGAGCGTGACCTTCCCAGGAATCCAAAACCTAGAGCCCCCTGGGTCCTCATTAGGAACCACTTGGAGACCTAGGGCACGGAGACCTGAGAATATCTCCGGGAACCACTCATAGACTTGGGGCCCAAAGACCTAGGATCTTTTCAGGGACCCGAGCCTAGAGCCCTGTGGTCCTCTCTGGGAATCACTTGGAGGCCTAAGTCCTGAAGACTTGAGACCCTCTCTGGAAACCACTCGGAGATTTGGAGCCCAGAGCCTTGAGACCTTCTTAGGGACCCGGGGTCCGCAGTTCTGGAGTCCTTATCGGAAACCACTCGGAGATTTGAAGCTCGGAGGTCTGGGATCTTCCTGGGACCCAGAGCCTAGAACCCCTGGGGTTCTAGGTCCCGGAGACATGAGAACATCTATAGGAATCACCCGGAGACTTGAGACCTGAAGGTCTGGGATTTTTCTTGGTGACTCGGAGCCCAGAGCCCCATAGTCCTCACTTGGAACCACTTGGAGGCCTAGGTCCCGAAGACCCAAGACCACTTAGAGACTCAGAGCCCGGAGGCCTGGGATCTTCTCTGGGAACCACTTGGAGATTTGAGACTCGGAGGCGTGGGACCTTCTTGAGGATTTAGGGCCCGGAGCCCCCGGGGTCCTCACTGGGAGGTCATGGCCCAGAGGAGTGGGAGTTTTCCCTAACAGGCCATTTGTTGAAACTTTTGCAAAGATGAGCTTCAATCGTTAGCCCGATCAAGACTTGAATTTTGAATATTTAATGGGCTAGCAATTGAAATGTGACAACCTGTCTCGCACTACACTAGCACTCGGGTACGTGTTGAGCTCACAAGCAAGTACTTGGAGTTTCAATCAGGTACCTAGTGCTGATTGGAGCTGATATGTGGGCTCCCCCGAGGCACGAGTTTTGGTCGTTGGTTCGGTGTGTTATTGAAACCTATGCCGACATATGGGTCTGGTTTGACTGTGCACTTGGCTATATATATATAACAAAATAGTACATCATTAGTGATGTTTCAGAAATCATCATTAAAGATTAATCTTCTGTGACATAACATTTCGTCATCCATAATAGACAATAATGTCACATTTTTTCAAAATTCAACACTAATGGTTTGGCTGCTCGCTCGGGCAAGTAATTCAGTGACAGAATCTTATTGTCTTGAAAATTTATGTCATCACAAAAGAGTTAATATCCAAAAATTGAATTATTCTAGTTTATGACAAAAATATCATCATAAAGTGCATTAACAAACTGCCACAACAGGCTTCATATTCAAGATCTAACCGAAACGACATGATGTGGCAGCCTGACGTGTCTGAGTGCTCGTGTTACATGGTTACTCAGATATCACACCACTAGAATTAGTGCTGCCGATGGTAATCGGAGAGGTGTCAATTTTTCTATGATGTATTTTCAAGATTGTCAAAGTGAAACGCACATGTTTGGCTTTTTAGGCTAAGTCCAGTGCAAAATGTTTCGCGAGACGCTTCGCGAGGCGCCTTCTCAAGCGCCTCCCTCTCCGATGCAAAGGCGCTTCGAGAGGTGTTTCGTGCGGGACCCGCATATATAATATGTATTAAAGATTATAATTACTAAAATTAAATTCGGATAATTTGAACACAACCAAATAAAACATAAAAATTATAAATAACATTAAAAAATTTCAAAAATTTTTTAAATTTTTTTATTTAATAAATGGCACACATAGAAATAAACAAGACACATACTAATTAAAATTCGAATACATTTTAAACAAGACTCTGCACAAACTACTACATTTCGGTACCGTCGCCCCTGAAATACTGCCAAATGTGGTCAACCAGATCCCGTTTCAGTTGCTGATGTGTTGGGCGAGCCCAGATTGCATCGTTTTGAGCTAGCATCTGTGCGAATATTGACGGAGCACTCCCGTGGAGAGTAGGTGGTGTAACGGTAGATGTCCCTTGGCTATCGTACGACCCATCGGTCGGGTCATGAAAGTGTCGCTTATCCTCGATTATCATGTTGTGTAGGATGACACACGCTTTCATAATATTGGCAAGGGTTGACCATTGCCAAAATCGACCGGGGCCGCGGACAATAGCAAATCGAGTTTGCAAGACCCCAAAAGTTCGCTCCACATCTTTTCTTGCTCCTTCTTGGTGCTGTGTGAACAACATGTGTTTCTCCGTTTGGGGCAAAGGAATAGTCTTTGTTGAATCTTGAGCCCTGATTAGGGTTTTGGTGATTAATGACATCCGTGATATATGCGACTAACCTATGTATTTGAGACTCAGATTAATCAGAGGAGAAAGCATCACAAAAGTGTGAATCAAGATTATCAAGACTCCATGAAGCAAGAATGACGGAAAACTCCAACAAAAGTACTAGTATCTAAACCTAGCATTTTTATTTTTGAAAATTTCTAGTTTAGATGGTCGTACTATTAAGAGGGGTTTTAGCACAAGTCATTTGATCAACCTTGAAGTCTTTGGAAACATATTTGCATATGCATCAAGCCCCTAATTGAAATTGGGTAAAATTCAGAAATTCTGTTTTCGTTTTGAACTGGCCGGACAGTGTCTGAAATAGCCGGACAATGTCCGGCCAATACATATTTCTTCTGAAAATTGCAAAACAAAAACCAAAGACAAATAAACTTGTCCGGTGCATCTGTCCGATTTAGGCCGGACATTGTCCGAAATGGCCGGACAATGTCTGGCCAGTACATTTCTTAAAGCAAAGTTTATTTACAATCAACAGAGACAAATGAATCCGTCCGGGGGTTTTTGTCTGGGACGCACCAGATATTGTTTGAAGTGACCGGACAATGTCCGGCCTATATAAAATTTCTGTGAAGTTGTAAACGAGTGTTAACAGAGACAAATGCATTTGTCCGGACTTTTTGTCCGAACAAATCACATTTGTCCGGACTTTTTGTCCGAACAAATCACATTTGTCCGGTTCATATTTTCTTTGTGAAGTGTTTAGACAAGTGTTAACAGAGACGTATGCATTTGTCCGGACAAATCACATCGGTCCGGACTGTACATGAACTGTTAAACATGGATGTTAACAGAGACATATACATTTGTCCGGACTATTTGTCCGGACAAATCCCATCCGTCCGGCCTTCACAAATAACTTCAAACGGCTACTGACACTCGAAAATCTCGTGAGCAACGGTCACTTTATTTGTACTGACCGGATATTGTCCGAAATGGCTGGACAATGTCCGGCCAGTACAACTTTCGCCCAATTTTCTTGAAAACGACCGTTTTTCTGAAATTATATAAACCCTACTGTTTGGAGAAGCTGTATACACATGAATTTCATCTCCTAAACATTGTGAAACAGCTTGCAAAGCCTCTCATACTCATTTTCTTGCATTTCAAGCAAATTCCTTAGCAAAGTATTGAGAGCTAGTTGAGAGAGTTTGAAATTGAGCCATTTGCATTTGCATATTTGTTCTTTAAGCTTTGAGGTTGATCAAGCAAGTTGTTAGGCTCATTACTCTTGATGATTGTCGTCACCTAGATGACCCGGGAGGTTCAGCGATCTCTTCATCGACGGTGTGTGTCGGAGAGGCCCAGCGGTTGGTTGTAAAGGCTCGGAGCTCTCCTATCCGGAGAGGAGAAGGGCTACCCCTAGTGGAATCAAAGCAAAAGTTCTAGTGAAGAGTGCTTCAACGAGTATTAGTAGAAATCGGCAAATTTCCGAGACCTCGGGAAAAATTCGATCTCTTCGGTTACTTCTATTACTTGCTTTATACTTCTAGAGATTGAATTGTTGCTCTTGTCTCTTTAGTAATTGCAAAACTTATTTTGTGCCGTCATCTATATCATTTGAGTATTGATATTGCAATTTAGGTTGTAAATCAATCAATTAGAATTAAAATTAGAAAAACCACCTATTCACCCCCCCTCTAGTCGGCATCCTTCGATCAACAATCTTCACGAAGACAGCCCATTCGGGGTAAATACCATCGGCTAAGTAGTACCCTATATTGTACTGTGTCCCATTAACAGAGTACTGAACAGTAGGAGCTCGACCGCGCAACACATCCTTGAAAAGGGGGGATTGGTTTAGCACGTTGATGTCGTTGTTGGATCCGGCGACACCAAAGAAATCATGCCACACTAGTACAGAAATGCAGTCTTCTATCGGTAAAAAAAACCCTTCTACTATCGGTTTTTGTACCGATAGAGATAGACACGATAGAACAAGACTGGACATTTTCTATCGGTAAATAACCGACAGAAGAAGTTCACTATTCTATCGGCATATTATGAATCTACCGATAGAAAACCCGTCGTATTCTTACGTCCAGCAGTTCGAAAAGTACCACTATTCTAACGGTTAACTACAAGATTACCGACAGAAAAAAGCTTAGTACTCTATCGGCATATTAGGAGTGTACCGATAGAAAACTCGTCGCTAGCGGATTGAAAAGTACCACTATTCTAACGGTTAACTACAAGATTACCGACAGAAAAAAGCTTAGTACTCTATCGGCATATTAGGAGTATACCGATAGAAAACTCGTCGCTAGCGGATTGAAATGTACCACTATTCTAACGGCTAATTATAAGTTTACCGACAGGAAAACTCACACTATTCTATCGGCATATTACAAGTTTACCGATAGAAAACTCGTCAATAGCGATTGAAAAGTACCACTATTCTAACGGTTGACTACAAGATTACCGACAGAAAAAAGCTTAGTACTCTATCGGATATGTATGAGTTCACCGGCAGGAAAGGTCAAACTCTTCTAACGGTTAATTTTGATTGTACCGATAGAAAAAAGGACAGTAGTCTCTCGGTTGTTGATGAATTTACCGATAGAGCAATCACATATACAGTACTTTATTTGCATCACAATACAGTACATTCACATATACAGTACAGATGCAATACAGTATAGATTGGATACACAATACAGTACAGATGCAAGGTAAATTCACAGAACAAATTCACACATTAGGCAGTTATTCACATTTATTCACATATGTATGGACAAATACAGATTGCAATCCAATGTGGACATTTATTCACATATATATATTTATTCACATGTATATGAACAGTCTATGCAGAGTACACCAAAAGGAGAAAATTGTCATGCTGGATGGTTGGGTGCTACTTCCTCCATGACATATTGTGCCCAGATTTGTCGAAGATATATAATCTTTGCATTTTCATATTGGTCTTTCGACATGGCGATCTGCAAGCATGTGTGCATACTGAGTAACTAACTTCGATCCTAATTTAGAACGTGACACCCATTTTTGAAATTTGAGTTAGCTATCGATGCTTACCTGGGGGAATCGGGAAAAGTTTGTCTGCACTAGGTCGTACATGTAGCGCAGCACATAAAACCCGCATTCCCACGATTGCGGCTGCTGATGACACTGAGATAATTGCATATGCGAATACATGTTAGCTATATATTGTTTCCATAAACTAATTAAGCATAAACAAAAAGTCTCGTGAGTACCTCATATTCTTTCCAAGCTAGTAGGGAGCCCTGCGGTGCGGCATGCCTCCCTCCAGCGGACACATATTTATCAAAAGCCCTGCATTTCAGTTAGTATTGCCGGTTAATGTATTATCATTAGCTAGTGAGGTCAAAATTTAAATCAAACATATAAGTTACTTACGCCCCCATATTCCCCTTGAGCACATATTCCATCGATAATCTGTCACGCATCGAATCGAGGTAGTACACCTCGTTCCTCGGCGGACAGATCACGATGAGGATCCAGTGGCCCCTGCATTGTACGTAAAAGAGGACCGCTAGCTCAAAGTACATCTCAGGTGTAACATACAAGATTGAGTTAAATTAGTACGAAATGCACTAACCTTTGGTGGTACGGCACCAGAATGAAGTCCCTGTCCTGCTGCGCCATCAGCGCGCTGGATATGTACTGCTCAGCGTGCGCGGCGTCCTGCTCTAGCATCGTGAGGCTTATTTTCTCTGGGTCGAGGAAACCCACCTTGTCACACGCAGCCTCCGATGCTAGCCTGTACATGCACCTGCATGCGAAGGACGAGATTAATATTAATTTCACAGAAAGTTACTCAGTATTCAAATGAACTGCAACATTAATGCAGAGTTAGCAAACAGAGTTAGAAAACAGCAATACATAGCATCATCAAACTCACAGGACTCCAGTCCGTATGATGGACATATCGAGCTCCCGCCAGTTGTAGAGGTCGAACAGATCCTCGTGTGCCACGGATATAGTCCCGGGCTCACGGTGGAACTGCCCAGGCCTGTAGGGAACTAAGAAGTTCAGGCTGCGCCGAGCTCGATGTAGGTACCAGTCGTGGAGGTCTCTGGTTGATCGATCCAATTTCCGCAAAGATGCCTCCGACAGGAGTGGGAGCGCGTTCGTGAACGTCCGCGGCAGTCCCTGTCGCCCTTTGCCCTTGCCTTTGCCGCCCTTGCCTTTTGCCGGGGACTGAGCGCGTACCTTCGAAGGCAAGGGCGAGGTGATGGCGGCTTTCTTCCGAGGTGGAGGCGTGGATGCGCTGGGTGGGGTCGAGGCCGTCTTTGATGTGTCCAGGTTCGCACGAGATCGGCCCTCATGCCCCGAGCTGGGGGCGCAGTCCCCTGGTAGCCCCGCGACAGGCCACTTCAATTAATGAGCACGTATGTTAGATTATGCAAGTTGAGTGTACTGAGTAGGATGTAATCTAAAATGTGTAGGATTTACCGGTTGTATTACAAGACACTTCTTGGGCCACTGTACGTAGCAGCCCACTGCCTCGGCAAGTGTCTGCAGTTCCTCTGTTGGGACTGGCAACGGAGAATCGTTGTAGCCCGGCATGGCCATGTCCACCTGTACCTTTGCGAAACCCAACCGCAGAGGTACACAGTGGACCCGGACATCCGGCCCAGACGGATATACGAAGCCGTGTCCAACCACTTCCTGCCCGGCGCCTACGTGATTCTGTAGGATGCATCCCTCCGGCCCCTGCAAATTTGTAACAATTAAAATAGGTTAGCGAAACAACTCTAACAGAATGGGAGTGGCATCAACTTAAGTGCACAGATGAAGGCTTGCAGTACCTCAAGTAGATCCACTGGATCCGCGAGTACCTTCGAAGCGCAACTGCTTATCCGACCCCGCGGGGTACCGTCGTCCTGGGGATCCGCATCTAAACTCTTGGCCAGCAATGTTTCTCTCAACCGTGCAAACTCTTCCCTCATTTGTGCGACCTCGGTCTGCACCTCAGACTGTACCTCAGCCCGTATCTCAGCCCGCATCTCCGCCCGTATCTCCTCCCGTACCTCAGCCCGTATCTTATCGGAGAGGTCAGCTTCCTTTTCCTTCCAGGTGCGGGCCTTCTTCCTCGGTGGAGCCGGATCTACGAAACCGGCCTTCCACGACACAATGGCTCCCACGGCCCGTGTCCGCCCGGGATGCTCCTTATTTCCTAGAGCTCGGGTGAGGATGTCGTTCTCCCTCTGCGGGGTAAACAATCCCTCCGCTGCCTCCTTCTCGAAAGAGATCTGTTACATTTGAAGGTACCTTGTGAGACAAATTGCCTTATATACACTTGTGCGCACACAGTTTACGAGGTTAGCCAACTTACCATTCGCCTCACAACGTCGGCGTCCCCAGGGGTTGCGAACTGCACAGACCCCGTGGACGACACGGACCCCCTCCCCCTCCACCATCGCTTACACCTCTCATCCCTGATCTCGGAGAGCGGCAACTCAGGGGTGTCGATGACAGGATTTTGTTCGTCTTCCTTCTTCCACTGTTCCTCCTTCCCCGCATAGCCCCGGGATCCGAGCCGATGCGGGTGGTCGTTCCTCTTCTGGATCGCCCTATTCTTCTCGCTAAGGGCCTTGAACTCCTCAGTCCCCTTCTGCTTGGTGAATTCCTCCCATACCTCCTCCGATATGAAGGGGTACTTCTCGCAAGGAGATTTCCCCGCAGCTAGGAAGTTACTGACGAGCCAGCTCTTAAAGGTTTTCCATGTTCCGTTCATGTCCTTCAAGCAGGCAGTCCTAGGTGTATCGTCGGGGATGTTCCACTTAGCCTGTTTCCGAAAAATGCATACAATTAATCACGAGTTAGTTAAACTTTAGTATAAGCCAAGAGAACGTGATTACGAAAGAGTTCAGCGATTTCAGTTCATTTAACCTTCACTTCCGCCCACAACCTATCCCTCTCGTCCGCCGTCACGTCCTTCCAGCTCTGGACGGTGATCTTCACCCTTTCTTTCGCCAACAGCCCAACGTAGGCCGCGTACCTCCCAGCATTCTTTCCAATCGGCCTCCCAAATTGGTTGAACTCACAAGAAAGATCAGTGCGTTTGGCCAAACGCCCCAACGTCGTCGCGCCTCGCCCCACCCTCTTGCGCTGGGATGTAACAGCCCCATCTTCAGTAGTTACGATGGGGTTGGCCCTAGTCGAACCACTAGTACCATCCGATGAAGACGACGACATGTCTTGCCCTACAAAACCTTCAACAAACCATATATATGGCAATTAATTCGCCTTGGACTTCCATAACTCAGCCCAGGACTGGAGACTAACTAGGGCGGCAAAAGGGAAAATAATACAAAAAGAAAGACATGCATAAATTACTTACTGAACACTTCAGAAATATTTTCTATCGGTAAACACATGAGCTGCCGATAGACCATAACAATTACCTCCACACAAGACAATTTTTCTATTGGCAAACACGTGAGATACCGATAGAACATAACAATGTTCTCTACATATGGAATTTTGTTGACAAGCCACCATTCACTGTCATCACATAACATTCTCGATGATTTGCTACACTAATTAATATTCATGGGCCAGCATTATTATTTCACACGTAAATATGCACACAAGCATCTAAGTGCTACTGTGCATAATCTTTAGCCTAGCCTGTATGTGAGTCATCAGGACTTCACAGCTATTAGGTTGGGAAAAGTCATGTATATAGGCATTTGAAACATATACATCGAAGACCCATCCACATTGCCATATATTCATACGAAGTGAGTAAAAATTCCCAACCAAACTAGTACATTGCATGGCTCATGTCCTTCCAGATCCAAATTAAGTTTTACTACTTGTGCAGAAAATTTTCTATCGGTAAACACATGAGCTGCCGATAGAATATGTGTAAGAACACCTCCAACATATAATCTGCATTACATGGCAGTTGGATACAATTGATCACACATACAGCAGTATAGAGAAGTTAAAATCTCAAAACAGGTTCATTACAGCACTGGAACATATTATGTAAACCCTAATTAAAATCAACATTGCCTGCGGAATGTACATAAGCCAACACAATAGGGAACCCTAGTGTAATTGCAAAACTCCAAGAATTAGTACGTGCAAAACACTAGGATCAAATAAAGAAGATGCTGGAAATAGAACGACGAATTAGGGTATTTACGGCGGCGATCAGTTCTGGTGATGCAGAGGCGGTGTAGAACGCAGCAGCGGCGGGCGAAGGACGAAAATAAGAACCGGTGGCAGTGACGAACCAGTGTCCAGCCGGCGATCGTCGTGTGGGAGAGAGGAAGTGAGTGCTCACGGCGGAGGTTGGGGTTTTCTTCGCTCTCAAAGAGACGCAGTGCTCTAAGGTGGAACTGTTCGAGTGGAGGGAAACTAAAGGGCCGTGTACGAGAAATAAAGTAGCGGAGGAACTTTTCTATCGGTATAACAAAATGATACCGATAGACTTATGTAATTTTCTATCGAAACAACAAAATAATACCGATAGAAAAAGTAAATTTCCCGGAAAAATATTCGAATTAGTGATTGCATTTTTCTATCGGTATAAACAATAAAATCCCGTGAGACCAATTTTCCACAGAAAATTTTTTTAAAGTGCTTGAGATTGGGTGCCATTTTTCTATCGGTAAAAACAACAAAATACCGTGAGAGTAATGAAAAGGTGCCCTTTTCTATCGGTATAAACAAAAAAATCCCGTGAGCCCAATTTTCCCCAGAAAATTTTTTTGATTAAGTGCTTGAGATTTGTGTGCCCTTTTTCTATCGGTAAAAACAACAAAATACCGTCAGAGTTATGAAAAGGTACACAATTTAACATCAAACAGACCGTGGTTGAAAGCTGCAGAATGTTAAAGAAAGAGGGAAGATAGCCGGAAAATTGGAAAATTGACATAAAAAGAAATTGTTCATTCATTGTTGTTTTATCACTTACATAAAAAATAAAACCCAAAATGCTTGGTAAGTAGATCTTGGCAACTCATTTCCCTCTGGAAGCATGTCCGCTAGAAGATCTAATAGTGCCGTGAAACTCTTATCACTCCAACCGTTTCCTGCCTTCAAGTTATATAATCTCAGCACAGAAGACAGTTTTGTAAATGTTGCACATCCAGGGAACAGAGGCTTCTCAGAGTCAGCAATCAGTTTCTCAAATTCACAGAAGTCATTTTCGTTGTAATCTTCCTCTACATCACGTAACATCTCATCTAGATTGTCATCATCATCATCTACGTGCACATCGGAATTAACATTACCAAAATTGGGATGATCATCGATATTATTGCAATCCACATCCGAGTCGTGCTGATTGGTAGTAGTGGTGCTTGTTTCCTCAAGATCTTCGCCATGCCATATCCAACGGGTGTATCGCGCGTTAAAACCACGACGAATCAAATGACTCTTAATTTGATCAGAGTTGCTAAACCTCTTCAAGTTCATACAATCTGTACAAGGACAGAGCATATTTTTCTCTCCTTTCCTCTCCTTTTGTTGCTCAGCAAATTTAATAAACTCATTCACACCATCCAAATATTCAAGAGTAGTACGTTTTATTCCATACATCCAATATTTCCTGTCCATCTACAATTAACAAAATTTAACGAGTAAGCCATGCATGAAACCTGCCCGATTAAGTTATGTATATGTACATGTACAGCCTCTTACAACAGATACATGTGTTGAACCCTAACCTGACGAAATTAACACTAATTAACCTAGCTAACTACACAATACAAGCTAGTTAGCTCCTAAAACATGACGCATTTCCAGCTACCAAGCTCCCAAGCTTAGAGCTACAAACTTGGAACTACACAATACAGCTAGCTTGCAAGTAGAGAGGAAGGGAGATCTAGAGGGAGAGAGAGATAGGTGTCGACGATTAAGCATACCTTAAAGAGAGGGGCGCAATCAACTTCCCTCCAGCCTGCGCTGATCACCCTAGCAGTGTAGCTGGAACTTTCGTCACAAACAGAGGGACACAGAGTGCAACAGAACAAATTAAAGAGCAGCTCCGCAATGGTCGACTGGGGTTTTTCTTATAATGGACATTTTTCTAACGGTAAATACATGAAATAACCGTCAGACTAACTTAGGTAATTTGCCGCTCACATATTCTATCGGTAAAAACACACACATACCGTTAGAGAATATACATTACTAAGCAAATATATGTATTTTTCTATCGGTAAATATGTGCATTTACCGTTAGAATATGCATGACTAAACAAATATATGTGCTTCCTATCGGTAAATATGTGTATTTACCGTTAGAATATGCATGACTGAACAAATATATGTATTTTTCTATCGGTAAATATGTACATTTACCGTTAGAATATGCATGACTAAACAAATATATGTGTTTCCTATCGGTAAATATGTGTATTTACCGTTAGAATATGCATGACTGAACAAATATATGTATTTTTCTATCGGTAAATATGTGCATTTCCGTTAGAATATGCGTGACTGAACAAATATATGTGCTTCCTATCGGTAAATATGTGTATTTACCGTTAGAATATGCATGACTGAACAAATATATATGTTTTCCTATCGGTAAATATGTGTACTTACCGTTAGAGGAGGTATTGTCACCAAACTGGGACAAACATGCACATGCCATTTCTCACATTCAAGGAATCATATCAATGTAACATCAAACAGATCTTACATCAAACGGATCTTAACTAGAAGATAAAGCAATATATTTCAAGAAATGCTAATTTGTGGATTAACTAGGAGACACAAAAATACTTTTCGTAGGTAGTTGGGACTTCATCTTGCCAAAGAAATTACACATGCCAGTTCACAAATTCAGGTACAAACATACACATGCCAGTTCACCAATACAAATTCAGGTACAAACATACACATGCCAGTTCACAAATTGAAGTGCATGTCTGAAACAGCAGTACAAATACACACCTACCTACCAATACAATTAAATACACAAATGCTCCCTGCACATTCAAGTTCATGTCCCAATTAGCAATACATGATACACAAATATACAACAATATACAAATACAACAATTCACACATTCGATGTATATTACAAAAGCCACGTCTGAAATTAACAACAGATCACGACGAGGACCCAGTGGCCCATACATGCATTTTACATAAAAGGGAACCTTTGCAGGTTGCCACAATGCAACTACCGACTACAAGTTAGACCTGATACATCACAAATCCATTCATCCAAAACAGCAAATGTCTGAACCACATTGGACTTAACCATAGGAGTTCAGTTCGAAGACGCCCGAGGAGCTGGAACTGCCGTCGACATACATTTGTACGTAATGGTGATTTCCTCGGACTCAAACTCGATCAACTCAACTCAACTCAACTCAACTCCATTAACAAAAAGAACCTACCTTCCAAGATGTTGTTCTGTGTAGTGATGGTGTAGAATGGCTGTGCAAATAACAACAATTCTTCTTCTCCAAGCAGGTAAGCATCTGGCCACAAGCTGGTGCATGCAAAAACATGTAAGATGCTTTCTATAGGTCCTGATTTGAGAAACACGCCGGGCTTAAGCATCTTCTCGACCGAGCCAACCAAGATCTCGCCCTTCACGTCCTTCCAGCTCTCGACGGTGATCTTCACCTTTTCTTTCGCCAACAAGCCAACATAGGCAGCGTACTGCGATGAAGAACCGTGAAATACGTTGCCCCCCACGAGCATCATCCAAGGACCTGAACAGATCATAATCATATTGAAAAGAAGACACATCAAAATGAAGGATACAAAAAAAGCAGAATTATTGCCATAATCGGATTAGAATAATCTAACAATATTGCAGAAATTTTACGTACCTTCCTTGGGATGCCGACGTCTAGAGGGCGTCGATGGAGGTGCGGAGGTGCAGCGGTCCCCTGTAGAGGTGCGCCGGCCGTCCATGGAGCTTACGGGTTAGGACTACGAGCCCAGATGAACTGTGAGAATGGAAGAGACATACCCGTGTATTTATACAATTATATATTTTCTATCGGTAAGAAAACAGAATACCGTTAGTAATAAAAACATCTGTAGAAGCCGAATGGTTCTATCGGCAAAACAAATATTACCGATAGGAATTTTTGTACATACTCTATCGGTCTGTACGTACATTGCCGATAGAATATTACTAGTTGTAGAAGGCCAACAGTTCTAAGATATTTTGTGCAATATTCTACCGGTATAAACATGCATTACCGATAGAATAAAACTATTAGAAGACGAACAGTTCTAAGCAATTTTCTATATATTCTAACGGTAAAAGAATCCATTACCGATAGAATAAAAATATTTGTAGAAGGTCAACTATTCTATCGGCGAACTACATATTGCCGATAGGAACTTTTAATATATTCTGTCGGTATATTCATATAGTAGCGATAGAATAAGTCTAGTTGTTGAAGTCGACCAGTCCTATCGGCGCACAACATTCTTCCGTCAGTACTTATGCATCTCTTCTAACGGCAAATATGTTCATCACCGCTAGAGTAAATCATACTATTTATTCTATCGGTAAGTTTCTTAGAAACCGATAGGGAAAATACATCCGTCGGGCTTTTTTGCCCACGAGGCACATTTTCTATCGGTTTTGTGCTGTTTCGCTAATAACCGATAGAAGATAGGGGTTAGTAGACTGCATTTCTGTACTAGTGACTTTTAATATATTCTGTCGGTATATTCATATAGTAGCGATAGAATAAGTCTAGTTGTTGAAGTCGACCAGTCCTATCGGCGCACAACATTCTTCCGTCAGTACTTATGCATCTCTTCTAACGGCAAATATGTTCATCACCGCTAGAGTAAATCATACTATTTATTCTATCGGTAAGTTTCTTAGAAACCGATAGGGAAAATACATCCGTCGGGCTTTTTTGCCCACGAGGCACATTTTCTATCGGTTTTGTGCTGTTTCGCTAATAACCGATAGAAGATAGGGGTTAGTAGACTGCATTTCTGTACTAGTGCCATATCCACAGATCTTTAGATGCAACCGCTTCAAGTGTTATTGTAAGGACTCCTTGATCACCATGGGTGAATTGGCCCCTCCACGCAACTGGGCAATTGCGTCATTCTCAGTGCATGCAATCGATGCTTTCCAGCATCCTAGGGAAACCTCGCTCCTCTCCTTGCCGGAGCAGACGCCGGAGGTCGTCGACAGTAGGTTGACGAAGATATTCTTCCGCGAACCGATCAATGATTCGTTCGACGAAACGCTCCAGACACTCAATAGCCGTCGACTTTCCAATGCGTACATACTCATCGACGGCATCGGCGGGGGAGCCGTAGCACAACATGCGCAATGCCGCTGTACACTTCTGCAAGGGAGATAGCTCCTTTCTAAGGAGGGCATCTCTCCTCTCATTGAAGTACGGGGACCACTCCCTAAGAGCTTCGACGATTCGCAGAAAAAGGGGTTTCCCCATTCGAAACCGTCTGCGAAACAAGTACCCGGGGTAGACCGGAACGTCCGCGAAGTAGTCCGCGACTCGACGGCCATGACCGCCTTCGCGATCTGTATCGATGTACCTTCTGCTACCTCCTCGACGGCGGTGCGAGGTACCATCGTCTATGCTGGCTTCAAGGTCATCAACAATGCGACGATAGAGGGGTTGGACCGTCAACCCACTCTGGACAAACCCCGCCACGAACTCTTCGACTTGGTTAATGGCTTCATCCTCGCCATTACTTGTGCTTGAGTTAGACGACATTTTTTTTGGACAAGGCAAGATCTTGTGAAGATGAAGGCTCCAGGGGTTCTGATATATAGGGAGAGAAGCGAATCAATCACATGGGCCTCTTCCAACGGCTAAATGCAAAGGCATCCATCACATGTGTTGGTTCCAACGGCTACAATCCAAAAGCATCGAGCAGATGTGTCAGTTGTACGACCACATGCAAAAAGCATGGAACACATATCGATCACATGCCAAAAGCAACGGCTAAAATTCAAACAGGTAAATCCAAAACGACTTAAATTAATAATGCCAGTACAATTTTACAAAGAAAAAATACATCGTTCAAGCTACTACTTACTCTTCATTTCCTTAATCATGTCGTTCACGTACTCTAATGTGGCCTCATGCGCCGCCTTACGAGCATATGAGAAATTAGATGTATCCCCCATAATCAGTTTCATCAACGACTTCATAAATGTGGCTTTTTCCTTGCTTTTGGCCATCTCTTGCAAATTTTCGACTGCAGCAACGGCTTTGTCGGCCACCCTATTGAGGTCGGTATTGGCTTGGCCGATGCGCTGCAGGGTCTCCTCGTACGCTGAGGATGTTTCACTCATTTTTGTCTTACCCTTCCGCTTGTGCTTTGCCGCATCCCACCCTTCCGGTCATGGAAGCTCGACAGGTTCATCGTCGTTGTTTGACGACGACGTGTGGGCACCTTCTTCGTTGAGGCGAGCACTTTTGGAAGAGTCGAGGTAGCTTCGGCACCACTTCGGTTGACCACGCATGGCACTCCACCAGTGCTCCAAGATGAAGGGATGAGTTACCTCCTGCCTATACATGTCCCGTGCTTGAGACATTAATTGGTCGTCCGAACGACCACTGGCGTAGGCATCCCTCAACCTACAATAGATGCCATTGAAGTGAACAATTTTCTTATTGTTCTTCTGTCAATGGTCTTTGCAGTGCCTAACGTCCCGTCTGCGATCGGGCGGACTGCTCCTGTTGTACGACTCAGCGACCTTCGACCAATACATGTCGAACTTTTGGTTGTTCCCCTCGACCGGGTCAAGAGAGTTATTCAACCATGCACTGATCTGGAGGACGAAAAATTCAAATTTTCAAAAACTAAGGTAAAACCTGGCGAGAAAAATGTACGATACAAATATTTAATATTTAGATGAACACTCACAAGTCGCATGTCGTCCGGTTGTGACCAGTTCAATCGTTCACGCCGCCGTGCAGCGGTTCCTTTGCTTTTGCCAGCATCGTCGTCGTCCTCGCACTCGACCAGGGCCGTGCTATGCGGACTGCCGGTATCTGATACGGACGTGGAGCGGGAATTCTTTGCCGGTGCTTGTGGAGGCGACATTTCCGCGGGGATGGTCGGAAATCCAACCAAATGAGGATTCTGACCGTAAGGGCCGTAAGGGGGTTGTGCGTACAGATGTGCATATGGATATGGTTGGCCGTATGGAGGGGGTGGGGCGTATGGTGGATAGCACATCGGATATGGTGGGGGAGGGGCTGAAAACTGGGCGGATTTTGGCCGCTTGGCGCTTGGGGATTCTCCTCATCGAAATTAGGCTCACCAAACCAGTTCACATAACCGTGGGGGGAGTGTTGGCCATCGGAAAATTTTCTAGGAAAAATGAGCTGAACTTTCCTGAAGAAGTGTGCGGTTTGAGCTTGTGTTGAGTGCAAATGAGTTGAACCTTGCTCCTATTTATAGCCAGAGGAGCACACAATTTTTCAGAATTTTTTGGTGATTTTTTGTGAATTTTTGATATTTTTTATGAATTTTTAGGCTCAGAAATGAAAAAAATATTTAAAACGGCTAGTTTTAATGGCTATAAAATACAACGGCTAATTTTTGTCTCGCTGACAGGTGGGACCGGGGAGAAAAATTGCACAACGGCTAGTTTCCGGTGCATATAAACCACCCCACTAACTGACAAGTGGGTCCCGCAGCCAACCGGGCCTGCAAATCAGTACCCAAACAGCGTACGCACGCGTGTGCACAAAGGACGGCGCTCCACTGCCATCACGCGTTTTGTGGGCCCCACCAAAACGCGTGGCTCACAAACACACCGCGCACCCCTTCACTGACATGTAGGCCGTGACACGCGTTTGGGCCCACATGTCAGTGCACTCGACACGGGAGTAACTGGCGCACGCGGGGGACAACGGTGAGGCCCACAAACCACGTCTCGGAGCGTCGCGAGTGTTCCAACGCGGGCATTATGCGTGTGAGGCGTCGGTGGGCCCCACCTGTCAGACCCGAGATTTTCGATGCCAAGCGTGGCGTTCTCTCTTTCCTCACGCGCGTTTTTTAATATTTTTCCGCCGTGGGGCTTGTTTGTCAGATCGTCAGGGCGCCGGAGTTGGTCTTAGCCTACAAGAAACTTTACATGTGTGCACCAACTGCTGTTTACTCAGTCATCATCAGTCTTTCAGTTCACAGGTGGCAGGCACATGATTGAAAAAACACTGTACTGATGTGATTACTGATTAGAACAGAATCTTGCAAGTAAGAATAAAAATGCCATCTTTTTTATTACCAAGGAAAATTCGGAATACAGTAGTACGCGGTTCGAGCAACGCAACCATACTGGAAGCTACCAATGCTTAATTATTGATTCTGATGATCTATCGCATCACGGTAAGCTCCTATCTTTTATGTTGGTGAAAAGTTAAAACATTTAGGCAGCCACTGGATGGTCCTTCAAGAAGCCGAGGAGGAGCTCGTTCACCTGCTCAGGGAACTGCTCCTGCATAAAATGGCTCCCTTCAGGGATGAAGGTGATCTTCAGGTCCGGCGCAAAGTTCTCCATCATGCCGCTTCTCACGGCGGGCTCGAACCCGGGGAACTTGAAGGCGTAGTCTTTCTCCCCCATCACCATGAACACCGGCACCTGAAACCTGGCATCCTCATAGAGCGGCCTCTTATATAGAGCCCTGTCAAGTCAAGCAATACACACATAACTTTGTCAGGATCTCATTTTTGAAAGAGTAGAGAGGATGTTTTGGGCTTCTAGGTGGACGAGGATCCGTTGTAGTTGCTGAACTGACTCCAACGAAGAGACCATACATAGTACATATATTCAATCAGCCAATCAACAAACTGACGGTTCACGATAAATTGTTAACATCTTGCCAAGCCGCACAACTGCAACCGATCTGCGTTCAGTCTTAATCGCATGTGAGGTGTTTGATTGAGGCTCAGATAACTCAGAAACAGACTCACAAGAAGTTCTTAATGCATCGAAATTCTTGCCCACCTCGCTCTTTGCAGTCGATTTGCTATCAAACAACTCCTCCCATTTATACTGTTTAACATGAACTGCAGAGTATTCCTACTTACTGAGTATTACCTGTATGGCATCTGGAGTGGGTACCGGAAACCGGACTTCTCATAGAGGCTGACATAGGCGTCGAGGTCCTCCTCAGTGAACCACTTCGGCAGAGGCGTCGACGGGTCGGCAAGATCCATGATCTCCTGCCCTTCCTTCGCTATAGGTATCTCGCTGCCGGAGAAGAGCGTGTAGATGGTGCGCACGACCCTCCTTGTATCGTACCGGCCAAAGTCCGCCTCTGCCCGTCCCGGTTCCTACAGAAAGGTGCGAACTTCTTGTTGTGAAGTCACAGGAGCTTGTGAACGCCGGAAAACTGAAGTGCGTGTGTGTGGTTACCCGCCACCGCAGGATGTAGAAGCCCTCCGGCATGGTGTCGAAGTTCAAGCCGACGGGGCCGAAGGGGATGCCGAGGCACATGACGCCACATGTGCGGTCCGGGTGCCGCAGCGCGAAGTCGTACGCCGGCATGGCGCCGAAGTCCTTGCCCACCAAGAACGCCTGCCTCATGGACATCCACGGATGGGGCCTATTATTTCTTGTTCTAGGTGAATTAGTTAATAAAGACTGTACCTTTGGGATGGAGAGGGCGTCGAGGATGGCGAGGACGTCGGCGACGAGGTCGTCCCAGGACGCGGCCTCCGGCTCCGGCGGCTGGTCCGAGAGGCCGTAGCCGCGGCAGTCGGGCGCGATGGCGCGGTACCCGGCGGCGGCCGCGGCCAGCATCTGGTAGCGCCAGGTGTACCATATCTCCGGGAAGCCGTGCAAGAACACCACCGTCCCCAGCTCACCTGCAATGAACCAAGAATCATTAAAGAAAACACACAAGTGCTCAATTGGACGCCATGACTGATGCAAAGAACTCATCAAAGAAGTCACTTTTGCCCGCTTGAGCTACGTGGAGATTGAGGCCTCTGATGGGGAGGTGGGTGTGCTCTATCTGGTCCGCCATGGCTTGGCTTCTTGTTCGGTGGATGCCTCTTGCATCAGTTTATTAAGGGAGGAGGAGCGGTTGGTTTCGTCAATTCGTCTGAATGTTTTTGCTGTTGTTTTGACTTTGATGTATTGTTTTTGGTTGCATGTTGGTATATTTTTCTGACGGCCAGACAAACGATGCGCATACCGGAATCCAAGAGTATAGTGTAGCGTTGATGCCTAGCACGTGAATCGGGATTTCCAAGTGCTAGTATTTTGCTAAGAGTATTATTTTGCACAAGTTTGGGACTTGCATCTCATGCCCTGCAAATAAAAAAACAGAGCAATACAGTGGCAAATACTAGAAAAGATAGTATAATAAGCACATATATTGTAGCGTGAGGACCATAGCTGCGAGCCTGTGTGCAATAGAAAAAGATTCATTGAGAATTTGAGATGTAGTAGAAAAGGCATGTGTTGTAATTGTCAATCTAGAGCATTCATATATGATCGGATGGTTGAGAGGGACAAAAAAAAAGCATAGTGGTGTGATGGATTTTTGAAGAGCTATAAATGCCATATAATCCTACTTAACTCAATCATTTGTAATACTCTAGACTGGTACTAAAATATATTTATCGCTAAATAGTATTGTTGGTCTATCAACCATAATAATTAGAAGAAAATCAGGTACTAGTCAAACAAAAAATTATAAGCGATCTTTTTAATATGACGTATGGGTTAATTTAAGAAAAATTAATTGAAAGACACAAAAAAATATAATATTGCTATAAAATAATAATTGTGAGACTAACATATGAACCTAAGACTCTAATATCATTAAATCATCAAAGTTTCAAAGTTAAATCCAAATTTTTTTTAGTATTATAGAACAAATTGCCTATCTTTAGCCCAATCTAAGATTATATTGTTGATAATTATATATACATTTATGGTTAAAAGCAAAAAAAAAAAAAAGCCTTTCTTACCTAAGAAGAAAGCTTGATGCGGATGCATTCTAGCCATGCAATTGTGTAGAAACGAGTTTGTTTTATTATTAACCCATTTAACAAAAAGATTTTTAAAACTAACCCACAGTTGCAAAAAATCACAGAAATGGACTACTACATAAGCCTGTCGAGCAGTGGAAACTCGACAAGCTAGTTGTCGCGTGTATGCAGCTTGTTGAATTCCCACTGCTCGACAAGAGCACGTCGACCACGATCAGGCTACATGTCAAGTTCTAGGAACTCGACAAGACGTAGTGAGCACGAGCAGCAACTTGTCGAGTTCTGGAAACTCGACAAGTCACAGCATATTACAAACCTCAGTGTCTTTAAAGCAGTAACAAGATGTAGCCCAGCTGGTTAACTCGTTCCCTTCCCACCTCATTTGCCCGAATTTGAATCCCTACTGCCGCGTTTAATTTTTGCTTTCTTGTCGAGTTCTAGGTCTTCGACAAGTTACTCTATATTAAAAACCCGAGTGCCATTAGAGCAGCAAAAGGCCGTAGCCCAGCTGGTTAGAGTGTGCAACGTGTATGGCCTGAGTTCGATTCCCCGGTCCCCCACTCCTATGATTAAATTTGATTTTTTTGGCATGGCGCTAGCTTGTCGAGTGACCAGCACTCGATAAGTCTAGTTGTGATCGCGCACAGCCACGGTCGTGGTCGATTAGCACTTGTCGAGCACTCGACAAGTTGCAGCCGTGGTCGAGATTAGCAGTGGTCGTGTTCTGGAGATTTGACACGTTACTCAAACTCGACAACTATCTTGTCGTGCCCTGAGTATTCGACAGGCTTACGTGACAGCCCATTTTTGTGATATTTTGCAACTGTGGGTTAATTTGGGAATTCTTTTTTTTAAATGGGTTAATTATAAAATACCTCGTGTAGTAGTATATGCCACATATGCATGAATAATATGTACTAGTACATATTTGTTGTTCCTTTTACCACATCAAAGATCAAGAATGTTCAAGGATTTTTTTAATAGTGCAAGTGCCAGTAAATAGTATCTCAAATATTACACATTTCATCAATAGCTTTTAAAAGAGTAAAATGTACTCACGAAAGTCAGTTGTTAACCCGGAAGTGCATGGAGTAAGTTGTAATTTTTATGAGTAAAGTATCATATCTACAAGGAACTAATATTAAATTATCTCTATTTTAATTGAGCTAAGTAATTTTAGGGTTTATATAGATTCAAATGACAGAAATTAAGAAACAAAAATGTGGGGCTAGGAAAGATTAGAATCTAAAATTTTATGAACTATTCTCGGAAGGGAGTTTATCAATAATACAATTGCTAATTATAATTTAACGTCATTTGGATAAAATTCTTTTTAATTTATATGGTAAAAGCTTATCCCACGAAAGTATGTGTCTCATTCTTGCAATGTCACCACAATTTTCTTCTCTAATAAAATGTTTCACTCTCGCACCGTCACCACAATATCATTAAGTTAATTTATTATTAAGATAATAATGATGTCACCAATAAAATCCAATAAAATCCAATAATCAATCTTCTTAATGTTTAATGATTGAGAATCTCCTAATCCTTCCTCTATTTTTGCTACTTAAGAGAATCAACTAAGAACTATGAATAACTGCGGCTGTTCAATTACTCTAGTCATTAAAACATCAATCAAAACATATGAAAATAAATCAATACAACAAATATATTAAATCATAGTGTTGCAATAATCAAGAATCCTTCATCTCAAGAATTAGAAGATTATGTCATCAACAAAAGATTACAAATCATTAAGCACAACGGATAGAACATGAGCAATAAACTGAGGAAGACAAAGTAATGAATTTTCTATATAGTGGTATTCGACGAAGATTTGCTCTCTCCAATTATTGTAGTAGACCTTCCAACCTTGAGATCTTGAATAGGAGAGAAGAAGGAAGTCTTCTCCTGGCAGTCAATTAATTTCTTGATCCCTATCTGTATTTTTGTTTTTCTCTTGATGTTTCCCTCCTTTTTAAAATGTATGAAGCCTTATTTTTCTCCGCCATGCCACCATATGAAATATTTGACGAAACAAAATCCTAAACATCTCATATGAGTTGTCATACATGTTTACCTGTGTGGCAGCCCATATGTGACTCTATTTGGCTCTCTAAGCTAAGTTTTGGTATATTGTTTCACTGGTTTTGACTTTTCTTTAATGCATTTGTCTTGGAATGTCTTGAGCAAAGTTCCCTAAAGATAAGAATGAAAAATAGATCAAAATGACCTAGTTTGGACGCAAATTAAATAAAAATTGAAAGTTCTATTTTGAAATTTAACTAAAAATAACAAGATACCTGGAGTATGAATGTGGGTTATCACAAGTACACGGGGAAGTTGTAGTTAAGTTGAAATATTATCAAAATCAAGTCGTTGAATTAAAGCATTAAAACAAGAGAGTATAAGTAAGTTGTGCATATATTATTATTATATTTTCTCATTTAAAATTATATTGTTGCAGCTATTTTAAACTATAGGTTATTTTATCTTTTTACTAATATCCTTTACTCTGATGTTTTGTAAAAGTAAAACAACATTATTTTATTGAACATGAGAAAAAAGTGGTCCCATTGGGATATATGGTAATGTTTATATGAGAACCACTAATATCAATTGGATGGGTAATAATAATGTTGGAAGCATCATCAAACGATTGAATAACATACTCTTCATATTTTGGTCTATTTTATTTTCAACATTGTTATGAAAAAAAATATGTGTATTATTAATCTTTTTTTCTTTATTTTAAAATTTCAAATTTATGTTTTTATAAAATAAAGAAAATAAGATTAATAAGTCAAGGATAACAGTTCTCAGTGGACTAAAGAGTTTTGCTTTTCTAGAACAGAAATATATTTGAAGAGAATGTGATGTTAGAATACCTCTTTATAAAGCATAAAATTGTGAAATTTCACCTGGTAACTCTTAGGAGTGCAAAGCTTGTGGTTATGTATGGTATCAGATATTATTTCATTATTATTATTTTTATTTATTTATTTTAGTATTCATTTTTTACATATTATTAATGAAGTAGATGCGACTTTACAATTGTAAATAATTCTGTAATATAAATTATTTATTAAAGACAATAATTTATTTTCATTATTTATTATTGTGTATACTGATTCGTATAGTACGACTTTTTATACTCATTGTTGAGTTAATTTAATTTTTGCAGTTTCAAAAAGTGGTGATCATGTCACCAAAATACCATCAGGACATAAATTTAATTAAAAAAAGACTATATTAGCTGGAGAAGAATACGATTAGAAACTTTATATCTTGCTCAATTTATGTTTCTTGGTTTTTGAAATTAATTTATCCTAGCTATGTAATGAATAAAGTGAGTTTTGTGGTACTCTTCTAATTTCAGTCAATTTTGTATAAACCTTTACACAATTACAGACTATTTTATAAACATTAGGTAATTGTTACGCATGAACCCACTTGAGGGCATGAAGTTATTCACTCCCAATATTACTATCACAATATACTATGTCACTTTTTTTATAAAATTACTGGATTGCTCCCTCAAACAATCTTAATTTTTCAATTGTGTCTTTCTCTCCATAGATTCTATTTTATTTATTAAATAAATATTTAAACTCTACTTCTAACAAATCAATTATTGAGGTTGTTTTCGTTTCTTCCGAGAACTCCTTTCTAAACATTCAATTATTAAGATATTTTCTATTTCTTCCGGGACTACAATTTTTTACAACTAAGATATTAATTATTTTATGAATCTTCCGCTGTTTGTTCCACAGCAATCAATTTTTGCTAATAATATATTTAGCGGCACATAGATTTCAAATCATTACAAGTGTCGATAACCCTTTCTAGCCGTCCACGCTAAAAATAACAATTAACGTCTAACCCAAGTTGTCAACGATTACGTGTTACACGGGTGTTCAAAACATCGGAAACATAACCGGATAGATAAATACAATCTCCTAACATTATAATAACTGTTCTTGCTGTATATTATAACTTTTAACAATATATATTAGTGTTTTTATATTTTTCAAAAATTAAATTGTACAAATTACAAAATAATAGAATTAGTAGTAGAGTAAGAGGTATTTGCAAATCGGATCTTTAATTTATTTTAAAATTATGTATTTAATTTTTTTGAAAAGTATTAGAGCATTTCCCATATATATAAAATACTAAGTTTAGCAGTTTCGCACGTATATTGAAAATATTGTTCATCCATGATAGGGTTATAAAAAATGGGATACCAAGTTTGCAAAATTTTGGAAATTAGGCCTATAGGCTATAACGGGTGTCCTCAAGGTTCAAATATTAACTGTTAAGCTTTGGGAAGCGATTTTATTACAAACGACAGGAGGACGGGCCTATTAGCCTTGATGGCATTCTCCTGGACGAAGATGTAGAACTTCGAATATTATTTATGAACAGAATTCATAAGGCAACGGCCATATGATCTTGGCAGGTCATATCTATGTAGAGCTGGAAACGAATCGAGTTCGAGCGAGTCCAGATAGACTCGACTCAAGCTCGATAGTGTACTGAGCTCGACTCGAGTTCGACTTGAAATATTAACGAGCTTAGAATCAAACTCGGGCTCGACTCGAATACTCACTCGAGTTTTACCTCAGACTCGAACTCGGCTCGTTAAGAGTTTAAGTCGAGCTCGAACCGAGTCGAGTTTCGATCTGATCCCGAATAGCTCGCGAGTTTCAATCTTTTTGTCCAATCCTATCTCTATGGACACAACTTGATGCTACAATGCTGTTGTTGTTTATAGTAAGTGGGATAACATGCGACCACTTTATTACAATCATATCATCTATGTTAGAAAAAGATATGTGTTTTTCTCTATTTAACATGTTAGATAAAAAATTAACAACCCACATCAAGATGGAGAAGAAGTTTACAATCTTACGAAATGACTAATTATTTAAATATCTCTTTCATATTATTTAAATTATAAATAGATGATTAAGATCCAAATTAAAACACCCTCAGCTGCTTCTTAAACGAGGCAAAGGATCCCATTCCCACCCCCTTGTACTAGTCTTCGTTAAGGACACAATGGCCCACATTGTGATGTTGGGATGTACCAAGAGTGGCCACCACATTTTGGATACATCTAGGCTTAATTAGCTTTTAGTA
This sequence comes from Pharus latifolius, assembly GCA_019359835.1. Lineage (NCBI taxonomy): Eukaryota > Viridiplantae > Streptophyta > Magnoliopsida > Poales > Poaceae > Pharus > Pharus latifolius. The sequence goes on along the minus strand of CM033328.1, from coordinate 66,416,528 downwards.
TTTGACCCTGGGCTTGTTCGGCCAGATAATGCATCGGCCACCCTGACATGGGCCTGGATTTGTAACCCTATTATACATTACAACCCAAAACTTGATTGTACAACTTCAAACACCAAGCACCATAAGAATTACATATGCTTACAAAGCACTGAAATATTTCTACAACTCCAATCATGTCTTACTTTATGACGACTTATAAGTGATGTATCAATAGTTCAAGTGCAATGATGTATCGACAGTTCAAGTGTAAAACTCATCCTGTCATCCAATTTTGTCAATGCTGTTATTGTAAGGATGACTTATTTTGTCAATTCTACCATCATGTGTTCTTCACTGCTGAATGATTTCATATGTTATGACCTGTGGATCTTATAACCATATACATTGGATTCGAAGTCTAAGGTGAGAATCACGCACCCTTAATTTATTGGCTGCCGTGTTCCATGAAGCACTTTTTATTTCTTTGCAGCCAGCACTTGCTGGCCCATCAATGGCTGTCAATGTCCTGTAGATTCCATATGATGTATGGACCATGTTAGCACTGTCATTGTTAACTAGAGAAAGTATTTACATAAACTAGCCTCATTATATGGGCAGATCATAAAACCTTGTATTGAAGTAAATAATGAGTTGGCTGCCTGAATTGAATCAAACCATTAAAACACTTTCCATAAACATTGAGCACTAGTAGACTTATATATAAGTTAATACAGAAGAGTTCTAATCAAATACAATATTAGAGTCTTAACCAAAATTATAAAAGAATCATAACTAAATAGATATATATCTTTAACAAGAATTACATAAATAATAAACTTGTATGTGATTTCTTGATAGGACTAGAACTAGATAATCCAAGGTTTGAAATGCCAATCTTTGTGATCATGGATGATAAGGACTACATCCTCAAGTTTCCAGCAATCAAGGACTACATGTCTAGTACAAGGCTGAAAGAAATTGCCCCCGACCATGAGATCACCTACATCCAGGACGGATCACATTTTGTTCAAGAGCAATTCCCTACCCTTGTGAATCAGCTGATGATAGACTTCATCAACAAACATGCTTAATAGAAACAAGGAACTTCATCGAATAAAATTAGTTCATCATGGAACTCACAACAACTGGCGACTGATTTTTGATATAATTATACATTTGCAACAACAAATTTTCCTGTACCCAGCAACCAAACAAATCATAACTATGATGCAGTGGATGAAAATGCAAAACAACTCTTGCTTCCGGATGCGTGATATTATGTTAAAGAAATACACCAATAAGTAATGTCATATCTTTAAGGCATAATAGGCATTGCCACTTTGCTATATAGAAAAGTAACAGGTTCAGCAAAATATGAGTACTAGAATATTCACCGATTTGCATCAGAAAGAGTATTAACAAATACCAAGATAGCTATAGATGCAAAACGACTTTTTGCATGGTATATTTTTTTTTTACTAAACCGTTTTTTTTGTTTCAGCTTCAGTTACTGAGTGTGCTATCACTCAGCACTCAGCAACGCAAAAAAATTGTTTTCTACTTCCAATAGAAAATTCGGCATTGCGTTATGCCAAAGTTTTTGGAACAGGACAACCTGAAAATTCCAACTACAAGGAAAAGCATTAGCTCATCAAAACACCAAACATTAGAAAGAGACTGTCAGATTCAACTAATCTGCGTGATAAGCTTCCTCGAGTCCTTTCTCACCTGTATGCTCCCACAAGCAGCTGTCCTTCAAAACTTTAAAGGGAAGCCACTGTCCTGTAAGGCTGTAACAGGGATCAGAAGTACATACTGGGCTGGTTGCTGATGCACAATTTGTCGATTTCAGTCTCACCATGATCATATTATAAGACCATGAATCAATTATTCTCGACTTCCTCCAAATTAAAAAAGAACTAATTTTACATTCAACATACTAATAGAAAGAGACTTCTGCACCATAAAATATAAACATTATTACCAGAAGATCCATCAAACATGCGCTTTACAGAAGTTCAAGTTTCCCGAGTTGGAAGACTCAACTTTACAAAGGCAGAAAGCCCAGAGAGGTACATATTACAAGGCAGCAGACAAGAAAACATGACAGAACTTCCTTGGAACATCACACTCTTGAAGGGGAATTGTTAAGCCTCATAGGTTCTGCACCCATCACGTCATGTAAAAAGGAATCTCTCAAAGTTCATAAGCCGGAAACATAGATTCAGAGGGGTTAACCATGTCTAGAAGGAGATACGCCATCCCGGCCTTCCCTTCAAATAATGAAAAAGGGCGATCACCACCATGCATGATCCCCTCAGCAATCAGTTGATCAGCTTTTTCAAGCAGAAAGCAAGCAAAAGCCTTAGCCCGGTAGAGGTACTCAACATTGCCAGTTAGCCTGTACAGTGAGAGAAACACATAGGCATTCCCACTTATGCCATGGCATATTCCAACTCTCTTAAGCAGCCCTCGGTTCCAAACAACTTCAGCAGCCTCTGCAGCAGCATCTAGGAAGCGATCATCAGGGAAGACCTGAACACAATCATTATTGTTAACTACTTGTGGTTGTGGCAATTAAAAAGGAATCCAGAAAGCAAGAAACCAACTAATGCTTGGCGATTTGTCGGTTAAGCACATGTCTTGTGTGAGCCTACACATAAGGGAATGCAAAACAGATTTACGTGCAACCTGTGAATACATGTTTGCACGAGCAGACAAAGCTACAGTAAAGCAACAGGACATAGATTCAGCAGTCACCTGATTCGCTTTAGCGAGTGTGAGAGCAACACCAGGGGCGCCATGACACCAATGCACTAAGCGATCAGATTCACTGCCTTCGCTTGAGAGATAGTTGCCACTCGGAAACCGGTTCTTGATCATGTATCGAAGAGTATTTTTCACATCATCTTGCTCATCTGGTTTCAGTTCCGTGTGCATGAGGACATGCATGATTCCTGCTAGCCCATGGGCAGCACCCCAGTACTTCTTCCCATGCCACTCATACATCAGCGGACAGCTCCCCTTGTTCGAAAGCTTTCTTCCCTCCCTGATGATGTCCTTCGCCACAGAACGCTACAAGGTTGTGGTGGTTTCAGGCACTTAGATTACCAATACCTCACTCATAGCTCTACGACAGAATGATAGGGAGAACTTACAATGTGCTCAGGAGGGATTGTCTTCTCACCAAGATGCTTATTCAAGAACAAACAAGCCCACAAGTACCCAGCTCTTCCATAGAGCAGCTCATTTGGAACTTTGTCGGTAATCGTGATCTACACAATGGCAAACCATTTCAGTCAACAAACTAGTCAAAGAATTAGAACAACAATGTTCGAAAATTTCGCATGACATTACTAGAAAGCTCACCTCATCAAATGAGCTCAAATAGTGGGTGACAAGGAGCGCATCATCGCAATGCTTCGCAATCACCGCCCCGAGAGCGCAGACGCCGGCCCTCCCGCAGATGAAAGTCAAGAACCTGCCTCTCCAACCCAACACCACTCTTTCATATCGAAACACTAGCATCCAAAGACTAAGACTAACCAAGATAACCAAAACATCAAAAGAAAGCGCTCGTCATCTTACGGAAGGCCAAAGGACGCCGCGTCGCACGCCTTGACGATGGCGCCGGCGAGGGCGAGGTCGGTGCGGCAGTTGGTGACTTGGTAGGACTTGAACAGCAGCAAGGCCGTCCCGAGCGCGCCGGTGTAAAGCGTGTAGTCGTTCACCTGGCGGCGCGTCTTGTTCCACGTTTCCTCCACGACCTAGAAGAGGAAATCAGTCAACCACCTCGCCTGCATGAGCAAACCCCCAAACAGAGAGTACCTCTTCTTTGAGCTGGAGGGCGCGGTGGAGAAACCGGTCGGAGAGCTTGGGGTAGGGGAGGGAGAGGAGGCCGCGGAGGCCGGGCGGAGGAGGGCGGTCGTCGGCAGCCTCCTCGACGAAGTCTGGGAGGTCGTTGGGGAAGAAGCGGTCGGCCATGGCGTCGTGCGAGCGCCGCCGCTTCCTGGCGTTGGTGGGTGCTTCCGGAATGGCTCTTCCCTTATTCCCACCACCATTTGCCATGTCAAATATATCTATGCGGATGTGCGGGACTGCAAGTTCGTGCTGCGGCGCTGTCTCCGTCTGTCAACAGCTCTAAGCAACACGTGGAGTTTGCTGCTTTGGCCAACATGTGGAGTTTGCAGGAAGGGGAATAAACTTTTACCGGAAGAGGGCCCGGCAAACACTAGAAGGTGCTGCACGCCCCAACTACAAACCAAACTTACCTGAAGAAATTGGGGTACACTGTAGCAACGATCAAACAATCCCATAATCGCTCATACAATATTGTATAGTTTTACTAGTAAATTGTTACGTAGTCTTTGAGGCAGCTTTTCTTTTGTATGGAATGTTGGTAGAAGACGAACTCCAATGGTTGCGTTTCTGTCCGCGCGCATTGACAAGCGAGGATGCGTGATTGATGGTTGTTTGGCGTGATGGGATGGTTATGTGTTCTGGGTGAAAGTAGCTGGTCGACGAGTGTTCGTCAAGAGAGCTGTTGTCGTTGGAGAGGAGGACGACGCTTTATCACATTGTTTGTGGACTCCACAGAAATGAAAATCGGCTAAACATATTCACAAAAAAATAATTCTGACAGGTGGGTGTAGGAAAAAAAAGACATACTTGTCAGTGTTTCAAGTTTTTGGTGCATATGTCAAAAATTTCATGTCGCATGGTCCTACCACAAGGACCAATATGCTCGTGTCAGTGCGCACGTGCGTACTGCGCGAAATTAAACCCACATCTTTGATAGTTGGGTTCCGCAAATTGTGTCTCCACATGTCAGTAATTGACTTAATATGGATCGTGTCGCACAAAAGTGAGGTTCACTCAACTCGTAATTAAAAGTATGCATATAAAGAATCTACATGATTTAAAAAATTTTATGTTTCATTGAGACTTGTTCTCTTTTAAAATTGTCGCGCCCCGCACAGGGTACCACGACTACTCCCGTGGAGACCTAGCTCGCTGCAGCTGGCCTCATACATACATACCACTGACTTCCCAGGATAAGTCAAGCACAGGAGTTCATTGCAGCAGAGTAACTTACAAAATATCATTGATAAACAGTATGGCCTGCTGGCCTGATACAACAAGAGTAATACAATGCCTTCACGGCACAAATGGTCTAATTAAAACAAAAGACAACTACTCGGGAGAAGCTAGGCGAAACCCCCACAGTCGTAAGAAGTTGACAGCAGAACAGCACACTTCAGGGTTCTGGCAGAACTGGCTCTCTTCCTTCTGGATCCACGAAATCTTCCAAGCCTTCATCTTGGTATTGTAGCACTCCATCTATTGTTGATAAGTTGCAAGGGTGAGCACTTACGTACTCAGCAAGTCATAGGTAAGAGTAGAGATACGTATAGTAGAGATGACATGATCCTATGTTATTGAGGGAAAAGAGGTGAGAGGGTTTTTCCATAAATACTTTTCTTCCAAGCTTTTCAAATCTCATGCTCATGGCAGCATTTCATATACTTAGGGCACAATTCACATGCCTCTTAGATATCATATGATCACTAAATTATGGTACTACCGCGACACGTCAACACATGACAGCCCACGGCAGCACCCCTTATCATGACAACACATGTCATTTGGGTAATCTTGACTTAACAAATTTTAATTTATAAAAACAATACTTGTGTCACACCCCGTGGATTTAATCCACCGCGGCATACTCCTAAAACTCGGGAGCACGAAGTATTCGAATACATTTTTAACTCTGCAGAGGGGTACCAATTTACCCGCAAGATATATCCACTTTCATGCCCTTCCTATCACAAGGATTGGACCCCTGACTCACTTCATACTGTGAGTGGCAAGGTGGAGATAATAAGAACTTTTGCCATGTTTCACACACAATTCACCCCAGACCCCGTGGTTTTCTTCACGCAAACCACAGTTGTGGCAGGGTTTCACAACCCCCACTAATTGGCGTCTTCCCCTCAGGGTCAGCGTGCATGATCACATCCTGTGATATGTGTTGGAGCGCACCCCGTGTTAATCGTGAGTTTGTCATATAGGGGTTTCATGTGTGATCCACATACTACTTGTTCAGGCCTGTCCCATACCAGGCTTGCGGTCGGCACGCTAATCATGCCACTAGACACACAACACAAGGTTCTAGGTCCTTATATGCCAGTGACCAGCTCCTACCATAATCCATGCACTTCCAGTACTGGCACATCCTGTGCGACCAAGCACCTCCAGTGCTTTTACCATTCCATACCAAAATGCTGGTCACGGCTAGGGGTTTTATTTCATGAATATAAATATACATAATATATTAGTTCATGGCTCATTATTTGATCAATTCACATTTCACAGGCATCAGCCTGATGCTGCCATTTCATAATTCAACTATTCTCAATCTTTCTCATGTAATATTATTATTTTATAATCAATGTATATTCTAGCAATTCATAAAATATAGGTTCAAGATGTTCAAGAATATGACTTGCCTTCCGCGTCGTAAGAAACAGCAGTTGATGTCGGGTCTGCGACGAAGTCTTCGAACTCGGACTCTTGCTCTGAACAAGGATCAAACAAGCAAACAGGCATTACAATCAATCCTACTCTTACTATTCCACTATATGCGATAATGCAAGGAGAAACACTTAGGCGATACAAGATTTGGAAGCGATTAGGGTTAAACTATGGACACTAGGGTCAAGATTAGTTGTCAAAGGTTTAGAAGGTTCCAAAGGTTCCAAAATATCAGAATGATATCAAGGCTGCGGCTGGTTCGCTCAAAAATAGCGAACGTCTTTAGGTCGACATTCGGTTCAAGGCATCGACATAGGGTCGATGGATGATAGAGGGCTCAACTCAAGTTGTGACAGTAGAATAAAATGTAGATCACAACATCAGGAGTCTAAGGGACAAGGTTATGTTCAGTTTGCATACCCAGAAGGGGTCAAACTGGCCCAATGCCATTGGATGACATAGGCTGACAAGGGCTGACAATGCCGAAGAATGGCATTGACATGGTTTGAATAGTTCCCAGTGGCCAAAATGAGTTTTGATTCAAGCATATGGTGCACAAGGTAGTGAGGCAACTATTTGACAAAGTATTTTCTGTTTTTCATGACCAGAGGTGGGTGAACAGGGCTAATGCCACTGACTGGCATAGTTTGACATAGAGTTGACATGGCCAGAAACTAGGGTTTGCCATAACTTTTGATCTAGGGCTCCAAATGATGCACCACTTTGTCTGGTAGTTAGACATTTGTAACAGGAACAAATGTCTCAACAGGATATAGGGAAGGAGATGGCCAGAAAGTGATGAAAACCGGCAAAGAAGTTGACTGGCCTGGAGCACATGCAACATAAACAGTGCAGTAAATAGGGCATGGCTATATCTCACAATCTAGGCCGAATTGGAAGTCATGATAGAAGACAAAGTTGGTCAGAATGGTCCAAAACATCTAAATGGCAAAGTGGTTTGAGCTGGAGTGGCTGGATTTGGAAGATACTGGCTGGAGAAAAGATGAACTCAAATCTGTTTTGGGCATTTCTGATTTAAAGTGATTGAACTCAATTCCTTGCTTGAGTATGGTCCTCAGGGTACTAGAAATGCATTGGTGAAGTTAGATTAACAGATTGCTCAACAGAGAAGCTAAATCAGTAAGTACAAGTTCATGTTCATGGCTGGAAATTGGGGGTTTTTGTTTTACAACGAATTTGTTCAAACCAATAGCTCAGGGGTCTTAAGTGAGATATTCTAAGCATCTTTTACTACTGGCTCGAAGATCAATTCGTTCTGGAATAAAGTTAATTGCTCGCCGGAGCTACTGGAGTAAAACTAAAATTGCCGGCGACTGAGGGTATTTAGACTAAATTCCAAGCTCGAGAAGCATGAGGGAGATGAGGGAAGCTCACTGGGGGTGTTGGATCGAAGAATGAAGTAGTGGAGAAGCTTGGCACCGAAGCTCCCTTTGCTGCTCACCGGGGCAGAAGAAGAAGACGAAGAGGTTTGAGGACTTAGGTGTTTCTGGTGGGTGTGTGATGCTTCACCGAGGCCAGAGGCTATTTATAGAGGATTTGGGGGAGATGCAACGGCTAGAAGTGCACGGGGAGTTGAAGCCGGCAAGGAAGTGACAGGAAGCGACTTCACGGCGAGCTGGCGCCGAGGTGACTTGGTTCAGCGGCCGTGAAGGCTTTCGCAGGTGATGGGAAGGTGAACTGATTGCTGGTCGCGGCGAGTTCCCCACGTGGCGCAAAGCTCCTGCGTCGACCATTGCTGGTGGCGTGCAAACGGGAGAAAACAATGGCTGTGAGTCGAGCCGGGGAAGATCCATAGTAGCCAACAGTGCTCGCACACGTGGCACTGTTCAGCTGGTGAAGATGGCGACCACGGGCTGGCTTCAACGACTACGGGCTACTGTAGAAGTGCAGCAGGGCGTGCTCGAGGTCGAAGCAAACAGCAGTGGCGCGCTCGTGTGCTGTATCCAAGTCGTGGTCGATTTGGCTGAGGAGCTGCGGTCGAAAACAGTAGCTGGTCGATTGCACTGTTCTGGTCGATTAGGGGCATAATTGTGAGAGTTTTAGTTGAAATCTGGACTGATTTGTAAATCTGGTTTTAAAGAGGTTTAATTTGGAATTTGATTTCATGGATGAGTATAATATTTCTATTAATACTCATTTAGCTCAAATCTGGAGAAAATTTGATAAGGTTTGAGGGATTTCACCTATTTCCGAAAATAGGGTAAAATTAGGGTAAAATAGATCTGGATTTTGTCGATCTCGAATTCTGGTAATTGGAGTGAGATTTGGAAGTCCGATTAGAAGGGAAATCTGTATCAAATAGTATTTGGGAGGTGTTCCCTAAAGAAATTCTGGAGTTGGAGTTGATTTATGAATTTTAGCCTTTTCAGGCTTCCAGGTAAACAGAGAAAGGACTTATTCGCAGTAAATTTGGACTAAACTGCGAAAAGTGCTTAGATGAAACAATCTGGTTTCCAACTTTTTGAAGTAAGTTGAGGATATACTTAGGAACATATTCCAAAAGATACATGAGTCTGGATGGGGTTAGATCATAATAACTCAGTTATCTGGAATCTGGGGTACTTAGGGTAAATCTGAATTTCCTGTTTTCGAAAACAGAAAGAGACTTAAATACTGGGAGTTAGGGTTAGAATTCAATCTGGCTCCTGAAGACTTTTATCTTCAGAATAACTGGTGGGTTAAATCTGAATGGTCAGATCTTGATCTAGATTTAGAGAATAGATTTGGAGATTTTTAGGGTTTGAGAGAGTTTAGGGTTCAGCTGATCTGGCTACTGCTACAGAGATACATGCATGCAGGATTTTATGCAAAAACTTTTCACCCCCAAAACCAGGGTGTTACAAAAATTATATCTAAATTATAACATAGACAGAGCTAATTTTGAATACGATTTTTCACATAAATTTTTACTTTGATAAAGATAGATTTAATTTTAAATATAATTTGTTATATAATGAATTTATACTGCTATAAATATAATAAATGAGATATATCTTTTTTTTATGATGAATATGAGAATTTCTAACAAATTTTTTATAGGATTGATATGAGAATTTTGAATATTTATTATGTAGAATCAAAAGTAATATCATACTTTCAATTATCACTAGGACTTACTATATAATAAATGCGTGCTTTGTCACTCAAAAGTGAGCTACATGTATCCAGATTCTCTGTATTAGTGAAAAATGAAAAAAAAACTTCGGGTGCATTACTTCCTTCAGGAACTGTAGGGATCCAATTCTCTACGTTAATGAAAACAAATGTTTCTAGACAACCATTGATAAGAAATTACCAATTCTCACGCCCCCACCTCTTGGTACGATCCGCTTCGTTTGCTGTTTGTTTTTCGATTGGATAACTCCAAATAAAGTGAATATACAATCTTGCACTTAAAGCACTTAATTAGATATATCTCATTGGTACACAGCAGTAAAGCACTTAATTAGATATACTATCTTGCACTTAAATCAGGATGGTACAAACTTTATTTGTACATTGCAGGGCATCAGTTATCTTTCAATGATCATAAGCCTACCAAGTGAATATACAACATCACACCTAACACAAAGCTCCGGATAAAGCTATCAAAAATGATCCTCTATAAAAAAAATTGAAGCTCTTGAAGTTATCGAGATGCACTAAAACGTCCGCAAATTTAAATAGGTACATACCCTGCAAAAGAGTGGAAATAAATCTCTGATTAAGCTGGATTGTATCTTCAAAAATTGACCTGTCATGTTGAATACAATAAACTGAACAAAGCTAAAAGTTCAGTACTATTTAAATGGTTAACAGATCAAATAATATATGCAGTGCATTTTTAATTTATGAGCATGCATGTTGGCTTGTACTTTTGGATTCAGATGTCTAAACTTTGTACTCATGGACACGCAACCACTTTGTCGATGACCATTTGTTGCCTTTCATCACTGGGCATCCACCTAGATAAAATTACAGGTAAATATAAGTGTCAGTGTGTTGTGGCATAACCCTTCAATGCAGAACTAATTAGTTAACACCATAAGTATTTTTTCAGTACATCAATAATTAGAATCTCACCGTGCAAGCTTGAGGGATCCAGTGTTCCATCAGGCTTCATGCTCCAGAAAAGCAATGCATCTCCCATCTTCGGTTTGACAGATAGACCCCTCCTTGCACACTCAGATAGTTCATTATAAAATGGTAACGAGCTGCTGTTAACTTTAGTGGAAGGGAACACAGTCTCACCACCCTCTTCAACATCCGAACTGATCAATAACAAATTGTTATCAAAAGGAAGAATAGAATGACAACTGAATCACTGGTGTTAACTAATGAAAAACTCAAATTAGAACACATACAGATACATAAGAATAGTTGCTATACGCTGGCCCCCATTTTTGGTATTAAATTCATCATGGAAGTAATCAAAGTGAGGTTCATATTTCTGTCCAACCTCATAATGGAGAACTTGAAGACCCTCACCATGCTCTGCAAATTATGAGGTCATAACAAAAAGAAACAGAAGTAATGATACTTAAAGCAAACTTGCAGCAGAAAATAATCAAGAAAAACACCAGTTGCATTTGACAATTGTTACTTATGCACAGCCCACATAATGATATCTCCTTTCAGCAGGCTGATTCCAAATCTAGTGAAATGTAGTTACACAATATCTTGTGAAAATTTGACGACAAACTATACCAAAACATCATCTATAATAATACTCTTGTAGGGTATACAAGTCCAGACCATGTTGATATGAAAATTTTCCTTGTTCTACAAATAAAATGGCTGTAGAATGCAATATGATATGATAGCTGTTTCTTGGAACAGCACTTATCTTGAGGGTGAGAGGACCCACTATGGACATTGAAGCTTTTTAAGATAAAGGCAACAATAAGTTGCAATGAACTTGAAAGTAACAAAGTTCAATTATTAGTAAATGCAAAGGGAACTTCAAAGAAACAAAGTTCAACCATTAGCAACTGCTAGCATACTCTAGCATTATACCAGTCAGGGTCTTGGACTTTGGGTACACAGTACACTGGCCAGTATTGAGATCAGTCAAGCTAAACTTGCATGTACTGCCAGTGTGCTGACCTGTAAGCTAGTGACAGCCACTCAATAGAACAGTAGAGAAACCTTGCTACGAAGTGGTCTGGACCTATAATGTTGTCTGGACACTACTGTGCTAATACCGGATCAGTCAACAGCCTACCAGTAATACTTGGTAAACACTAAAACCTTTCGCAGTTTGGTTCCAAACTCCAAAGCTAGATGGTTAACTGTTGAAAATAAATTGCAAACAAGGTGATAGTTGAGTATTGAAATTAAGTTGCAAGCAAGTGCACTTTTGGTGAGTTGGTGAAGGTGACACAGTACTGTAAAGGTAATCAGGAGAATCAGGACCAAGGAGCTTCTCCATGAGGTAGAGCATTGTATGTAGGACCTAAAGGTGCAGTTAATAATGAACATCCTCAAACAGTAGGGCACTGTAATGTTGTCTGAGCACTACCTTTCACACATCAAAGATTTTTTTTTTAACCACTGTATTAATTTTTTAACATACCAACAAAATAAAAATGCTACAGTGCTTAGCAAGCATTTAGGCCACTACGCTTAGGGTTTAAAGTTAAGCTTTTCTGGACCAACAAAGTTGTAAATTTTTACCAAAGAAAAACTGTACTTCTGTTCATTTTTTTGGATGGTGCTTCAATTAATTTAAGTTGAATTAAGGCTGGAAAGCTGAATAAGAAATACAACATTAGAACTAGGTTGTGCTAAAAGGTAAACATAAACTCGAAATACAGTGGTAAAAAAAATGCTTGCTAACTGCAATAGCAAAATCCATGACTAATAGGCAAACACCTGTCTAACTTTCAAACATTAATAGTTAAGTATACATACCTACAGGTATGAAGGTGTAATCCGCTATCCTTTTCTCTATTGTACTAATGATTTTGTCCTGTCCTCTTCTAAGAAACGTTCCTGAACTTGTTCGTACCCTGAATATGCTCCATTAAGTACCCAAAAGTACCGTAATTGAGGTAGCATCTCCTACCAGAAACAAGAGTTTGCAATGTCCAAACCTGCTATCTTTACTCCCTCCAGTTTCTGAATCTACAACCGTTGACTTCTTCATGTGAGGCTTTGCCAATCCAATCAAATAATCACATTCTTCCTTGGACTGAAAACAAGACAATGATAAGTTATATATCCAATCATTATGCAGGCCAAAATAACATGGATTACAAATAATTGCAGGAAAACTTAAAAGAGACAAACAGAAATCTGACACTACCACTGAAGGTTATGTATTTTTCTTTTATGTAACTAATCAGCAATGAACTCTAATTGTATTGCTAGAAAGCACACAGGATGATAGCACTCTTCCTCGCACAAGATTTAAGCTACGTGGTGGACTTCTCAGTAGAAAATTACAGTGACTTGGGGGTTACCAAATCACATAATATAGACAAATTCTTCACTGACTGTTGCATAAACGCAATCTGAATATCACATTCAAGCTGTAGTGAAGACAGATGGAAACAGCCTTAAAATCACAAACAGAAGTGCAACTACAACAACCCAGCTATTTGTAATCAGATACAAGAGATAACTGGCACAAGAACAAGAGGTTGCAAAAAACACAAATATTCACAAAATGTTAATGCCATAGGTAGCCAGCTACATAACCAACTAGGATTTTGATGTCCTATCAACCTTTGCTAAAACATCTCGCGCACTAGACATACCCAGCTGTCCACTAACCAATGTACCCAAACTGGTACTGACCATGTGCAGAGCAAAACCAAGTGTAATGTGATGCTCCTCCCAACCTTCTGAGCTCAAAACAACAATTTAGCACATGGCAAACCATCCAGCACATGTACTTGAAGACTGGCGTTTGAGATCCTGTCTCGCCTTTTCAGGCAGCTGCAAACTATATGATGCAAGAACTGAGAAATGCAGAGCTCAGCTCTCCTCAAACATTTCTAGACATCTTAAAGCCCCAATCAACCACCTAACCACGTGTTGCAGCTCAGATCTAGAATATACTCCCTAACTCCTACATTTTTTTGCATGTAAATCAATAGCTAAATCTCATTCATAAATCTAAAGAACAGCAACCTTGTGGCCTTAAGCAACGCATCTAAACAGGTTACGCAAAAAAGAATCAAGAGATCCCACAACCCATGAAGCTAACTTGCATCCAAAGAAGCCAGAAATCAAACAAAGATCCGACCATCTCCCCAAGCGCAGCAATCCTAGCACAGTTCAAACCAAACCAAATGACGCGAGCTACTCACCAGGAAGTTGTGGTACACGAACGCCCGGGGCTCCCACGAGAGCACCTCCGTCCACGGCTCCCCTCTCTCCCCACGCAAATCCAGCTTCCTACGATCCCACACAAACAAAGCAACACGTCTCATACACACAAATCTCGCAAGAACGCACAAGCACACGCAAGCAAGAAAAGATCGTGAACGCACGCGGATCTGCGGATGCGGGGGCGCGGGCGCGCCATGGCCGCGCCGCGGCCGGAGCCGACAGGCAGGGACAGGGCACCGAGCGCCAGGAGCAGGAGGAGCGCCACTGATGCCAGCAGCAGCGCCGCCAGGATCGCCGTCGACGGCTTCCCCCGCCGCCCGCCGCCGCCGCCCAGCGGCCGTCCGGGGCGCGACGCCGCCCTGCTCGCCATGTTAGAGCACGCGGATGTCTCAGGCGTCCGTGGTTTTTGCGGTCACGGCTGGGCTCTCTCTGACTGACGGGGGTCGTCGGTTTTTTTGAGGAGGAGGAGGTGCTGCTGCGTCGGTTCGGAACGTATTGTACCCGTCCCGCGTGTGCTTGGCAGCTGATGGAAACTACTGGGATGTTTGGTTCTCCTGCTCAGTTGGCAAATCTATCACGATAACGATACCTTCGATGGAAACTAGACCGCTTCGGCTCGGTTAGCTTGGGTCTAGCCCAGTCCTCTCTGGTCTGTGATCTTGCTTAGCCAAATCTGATCCTATAAATATGATCTAATTAAATTTAGATCAGATTAGATTCGAACTGATCCAATATAATTGGGTTTTTTAGTCTAATTTGAATTTGATCTAAGATTACAAATAATCAAGTCTAATGATAGTTTTGCATAGAAATCTTGATAGCATAACTAGTGAAATTCTTATATATGAAGAAGGATTACTTGTTAAATTGGCTCATCTATATGAATAAGGTTTTGTTTGGTATATGTGATATTTTTATGGGAATATTAAACCATGATGGACAAAAATTTGATGGAGAACAGGGATGGGAGTGTTACTCTTGTGCCATCATCCCAAGATGTTTAGTATAGATAAGCAATTTAAACTAGCTCAAACTCAATTTTAAGAAAATTGTTCTTATCAATAATAATAGATGTTATATTGACAACACACTCATTCTACATTATACCCTTATCTCCACTCACAACACCTCATATACATCAATACAATATTTTAATTAAATACATATGAAAATAGAGAGATCAAGACTCTAAACTTATGACATCTCTCTGTGTGCTCGTCTGATTACGCATGAGTGTGAGATGGATGTGTTTTACAGGAGTAAAATGCACTGGATTAGTCCTTCTCGACAAAGGCCCAAACCAATTGACCATTGGACTGGCCTTGGGCCTAGCCCGTTCATCTACTAATTGAGCCTGGAGGTATACTTATCCAGCCCAGCCCAGCCCAACCCACGGGGGGCTAAAATAACTGCTGTTTTCCTCGGCCTCTCGTGGCTCTCGCCCGCGACCGCGACAGCGCCGCTCGATCGCCGATCGCCGTCGCCGCCATCTCCTCGGTCTCCGGCAACTACTCTTTCCCCTCCTCCTCGCGGCACCCACATCTCCAGGTTCTCCTCCTCCCCTTCGCCTCCATCTCCTCTATATAGGGTTTTGTGACCTCGTCATCGGCGACAATTGGCGAGCACGGGGTTGCCTAGTGTTAATGCTCGTGAGGTGTTCTCGCTGCTATGGTTTAGCCTCGGATTTGGAACAGAATTACTTCCTACTTTTATGCTTCAGTTGAGAGCATGAGGGGCAGCGAAGCGATAGTATTGATTTGAAATGTATTAAGAAGTTTGCAAATTTTGAGCTCCTGATCTCGAAATTTCTATTCCAGGAGCTTTGTATATGTTAACCTTGAGAAGTTTGAGTTAGGACACTTTATGTGACCTGGTTAATTAAGCGCTGGTAAGCGTGAGAGCTTGCATGATGATGTAGCTTGGAGATTTAAATGGTAAGGGACACAAGTCGAAAACTGAAGGTAACGGTTAGTTGGCGTGATGTGTAAAGTGCGATTGCCTCATCAATGTCATGTTTGAAATGGCATGTTTTGAACTGGTTATAGAAGGTTCAAGTTTTAGCATGCTCAGATATGTCCGTATCTTAGTAATGTATATCGTGTTCCTGATGCGTATATGCAAGCATACGTTTCATCCTTGTCTGAGTAATAGCAAGGAGATTCCCCAATATCATGCTAAGAATAGCTAGGATTTCCAGAAGAAAATGACATTCGTTTGATGAGAAATAAAAAGGAATATCGAGAATTCGCGTGACTGAAGCTGAAGTAGCTACTTTCGAAGTAATAGAAAGAAAAGCAACAATTGGAATGGGGTGTCAAGAGTCGAAGAGAGGATTCCTCACTTCTTTCTCTCATGCAAAACCGTGCATGACACTTTCATCTCGCACGGCTCCTAAGTGATAAAAGAAAGAACTCGTCTTCTTTCTTTTTTGATTACCTTCCTCGCTTGGTTGGTTTAAGTTTAATTGTTTTTGACGTGACACTTGGACTAATTTTTTTTTTTGGTGGTGGATTATGCAGTGATGGAAAGTACTAGCATCGCCATCGAAATTGATGGAGAGGCAATCTGTCTGGATAGTGTAGAAGAAAATGGGCAAGAAGCTCAGGAGAATGGAGAGGCACAAATACTTTACGATTCTGAAAATGCAGGACAAGTAGTTTTAGACAACCAAGAACTGGGTAGGGAGGAAGATCCTGTGAAAAACACAGAAGATAAGGAAAAGAATTATGTTGTTTCCAGCCGTGATGAGTTAACCGAAGAATTGCGGAATAAGGTTGCATATAGTGAGGAAGAAGCATACAGGCTTTACTGCGACTACGGGCATCGCATGGGCTTTAGTGTGCGAAAGGGTAAGCAGTACTACTTTACAGGGACCAAGACTATCCGCACAAAAGACTATTACTGCTCAAAGGAAGGTCTAAAGGATGATGAGCAGCTTACCGAGGCAAATTTCAATAGGCCAGAAACCAGAACTAATTGCAAAGCGATGGTCCGTTTCAGAGTTGATTCTGAAGGTCAATGGAGAGTTATTCAGATAATTCCCGAACATAACCATGAGTTGGTTCGGCCTGAAGAAATACACTTACTGAGATCTGTGAGGACACTTTCAATTCCAAAACCTGGTGTGCTGAATGCAATGGTGAATGCTGAAATCCAAGCAATGCATGCCAGTTTGCACATGAATGAAGAAGATATTGGATCTCAAAATCAGCTTAGCATCCAAAGTGACATACTGATTGAGCCAGAAGACTCTCAGGGCCTTGTTGATTATTTCAAGCGTAGAATTATTGAGGAAGGCATGTTCTATTGGGATGTGCAAGTAGATCAAGAGGGTCGAATGACTAATTTCTTCTGGAGGGATGGTAGAAGCCGGCTTGATTATGACTGTTTTGGAGATGTTGTGGTATTTGACACAGCATATCATACCAACAGGTATAATCTGATATGTGCACCATTTATTGGTGTTAATCACCATTGGCAAAATGTTATGTTTGGTTGTGCATTCTTGTTAGATGAGTCCTCAACATCCTATGAGTGGCTATTTAAGTCATTCTTGGAGTCAATGGGTGGTCATCCGCCTAAAACAATATTTACTGATCAGAATGAAGCAATCTCGAAGGCAATTGAAGAGGTTCTTCCTGAGACACGTCATTGTCTTTGTCAATGGCATATTGAGAAGAATCTGCAGTCTCATTTAGGCACTCTTAATACTTCTGGAACATTTCATAACATGTTCAACAAGTGCATGAAAGAATGTGAGTCAGAAGCTGAGTTCGAAGAAACATGGGCAATGATGCTTCATGAGTATAATTTGCAGGATCACCAGTGGCTTACTGATCTGTATCAGCTGAGGCATAAATGGTGCACTGCTCTTCACAGGGACGCTTTTGATGGTGGGATCAAATACTTGGGCAGGAGTGAGAGTTCGAACAATGTGTTTAACAGCATTGCTGATGAGTCAACTTCTCTCAGTAAGTTTGTTCTTGAGTTTGATAAATTGATCAGGAGTTGGCGTGCAAATGAATCGTTGGAGGATATCCATTGCAACCAGACTGCTGCAGAGTGTGCAATTAAGCACAGCAGTATTTTGCAACAGGCTGCTGAAGTTTATACCCATAAAGTCCACAAATATCTTGAAACAGATTTTCTAGATGGATGTGGTGCAACCTCTTATCAGGAAATGCAATGCAGTGAAACACTGTACCGGTTTGAGTTCATAATGCAAGGTAGGGGTCCAAAAGTTTGGATAGTTTTCCTTGACACCTCAACCATGGATTTGAGCTGTAGTTGTAAAAAATTTGAGACTATGGGCATACTTTGTTCACATGCACTAAATACACTAAGTCTCAAGAATGTGGATAGAATTCCTGAAAGGTATGTTTTAAAACGGTGGACAAAGTATGTTAGGAAAGGAACATATGTGTTTCCGTTTGATGAGCTTCTAGGACAAGATTGCGCAGGGACAGAGCTTGCATATCGTAACAGAGCAATGCGGTTTGTGTGTGATCTGTTGATGAAGTGCAAGGGTCATCAAGATACAAGAAAAGTTATTTTGGATGTGCTTGAAAATGGAGAAAAAACAGTTGAAAATGTATCTGAATTCAAAAGATTGCATGTTCATTCGTCGGGAAGGGACAAAGATGGAAGTAAAGTTGAAAAAAGGAAGAAAAAATCGACTAAGCAAGAAAAAAGTTCAAGTAACTTCTCTTTTACTTTATATATAATTTTTTGGTGCAATACTTCATATTGTAATTTTTTTATGATTCATTATTTTGCATTTTAGGAAACATTAAACAAGCAGTTTTGCCTCAGTCAGCTGACTCAGTATTTGTTGCTCCACAAAGCCAAAATCAATATTATTCAACAGAAGATATTCCAAACAGCTCATCTCTCAGTAGACCTTCTTTCTTCTATCAGGTATTAGTTTCTACCAGTAAGTGCTGTTGTACTAACTAATTACACATATGACTGCAAAATGTACACCTTATTTCCTTTGTAGGGATATCCTGCAACTGGTGTTTCGACAAGTCAGATTCAAGGGCATACAAATATGCATTCAGTGCCTCATTGTGCATCACAGGTACTTTGAGATAAAATTTCTACTCTTAGGTCTTGTTTGGTTGGAGGTTAACACATGTTAAGAAGTAGTTTGAATGCTGCCAAAAGCACTAGTTAAATACAATCAATTTAACTTGGTCAAAGCATTGAAAACCAGATAACCAGGGATTCATTAGCCTAATAAAAGGTGGTAGAAACTAATCTACCATCCTTTTTCCCTGGTTGAACTCGAGCAAAATATATCCAAACTCAGCTTCTACATAATTATAATAAATTTTAAATTATGGGAATGGCTATTGTACGAACACTCCTTTTAGATAATTTAGCCAAAGCCTAGCAATTCCACCTCCTCCCTATTCTTATGCCCACCCTCCAAACAAACTCCAACGTTCCAAAGAGACAAAAAGAAGTGTTTGTAACTTATCTAATTTACAAACATGTGCACCAGAGTCACCTTGTTAAATTAGATGACCAAAAGTTGCAACAAAAGAAAAGATAGGTTAAACTTAGCTGTGAGCCTGTGACTCTTAACTAAATGGAGCCTAATTTGTTGCTTTAGGTTACCAAAGCTTATTTTTAACGATTCTCGTCATTTTTTAGAGGTGACATATCCTTGTTTACTCAATTTGTCAAATAGAGGGTTGAGTGAACTGTATAATTCTGTAAAATTGATCACATCAGATAACAGTTGGCTTTATTCTGCGCTTCCTGTGCTGGCGCTGGTCATGCAAAATAAGCCAGTATACTGGCTGGTAAATTGGGCTACTAGCAGGCGAGATACCACTACTGGCGAGTGTTTTGGTATCTGGGATGGCTAGTTCAAGCCAGCTTAGCAGAGAAAAACAAAATAGCAAACATGCTTTCCGCCTTGCCTATGGTCTGCAAAAGGTAGAATGGAGAAGTTGATATAATCTATTTGCTAGAGGAAAGGCAATAATTCTCTTAACTCTTTCCCTCCCTAACCTCCATAAATGGCTCACTACAACTGAATCTATATTCAGCTGAAGCTAAAAATGGTCTAAATTGCCTCTATCTGCTAAAACTGGTATTGCTTTAGTTTCTGTTTATCTTGTATTTGCCTCACTTCTCATTGATCTAGTACTTATATATATGCCTTTTCATTTAGTAAGCTTCGTGTATTCATGACAGGAATATTCAGCATATGGTGCAGTACATCCTCCGTCCACATTTGGTGGCGGGAGAAATTTCTGAAGAAAGCAGAAACATGATGAGCTGATACTTGAAGCTGATTTTTCTTCGACTGAGTATTGTATGTGTATGATTATTGAAGTATCCACCTAGCCGGAATAGAATTAGGTTTCTTTTTTTTTTTATGAACTTGCTAATTAATGTGTTAGCTGCAAAATTGTCATTCAGTTAGCTGTATGCAATGGAGATATTGTGCAGGAGAGAAATTAGACGAATTATTACATAATATTTATGGCTTCCAATAGGTATTTAGCTCTTCGAAAAACATGTAGAGAAAAAAGCATGAGCATGAAATTTGCTTTCTCTGAGGTCATTTCATCTACCTCTGATGTATTAATTGTAAAAACTACAAGTATACTGCACCAAATTTCATGAGACATATATGCTATATATCTTGCACTCTTCTCCACTGCCCACACGGAGTACATCGACCTCCACCCCACCCACTACTGCTGTCAGAAGCGATTCTGCCACCATGATTGTGATAACCAGGGTTTGGGGCCCTGCATTCCTCCAACATTGGTCATGGGTAGCTGTGCAAAGTCCTTATGCCCATAAACCTATAAGGTAAGTGCCTTGAACCCTGGCCCTGATGAGTTGATAGATTTGGGTAAATTTAAATCTTCAGTGCCATCAATTTGAATAAGATCTTGAAGAAGGCAAATTGCTATGATTCAGTGTTTGCATGCTAGATTGATAAGCTTGAATTGAGGAACTGAACTGTGAGACCTACCAGAAAAACTTCTAGTGTGTGGAGAGTAGAAGTTTGATTTCTTTTTTCTTAAAAGTTTGGTTCTAGGAGCTTAGTGGGGATTGAATGATGTGGATCTGGCTAAGTTTGAATTAGTGATTCTTTTCAATATAGGATTTTGTGCAAAAACAGATATGCATTGCAATTTTCAGATTTTTTTGGGGTCAGGATGGTGGTTGTAATTCTCTGCCCGTATGTGGTGCTTATGTTCTGCACATATTACAATCTTTTGCTCCTATGTTGTTATTGCTTACTGTACTTCATGTAATGTTCATCCCTCTTTTGATATGTAGGCAAACATGGGGCCATGCACTTGTCCAAAACCGGGTTGGTGGAACCCTGTGAAGCAAACAGATTGATCGAGTTTGTCAGTGCTGGACTCAGTTTCTGCAATGCAACTGCAATGACGTATCATTGTTGTTCCTAACTCTGGTTCAGTGAATATTCTCTACTATTGAAGTTGAACCATTTCATTTTTGTTTCAAATTCAGATGGTGCAATTGTCAATAGACTCCATTTGGGAGAGATTCAGTTTCAATTTAAAGCTGTCAGAAGTTTAAACTCTCCCAAATAAGATGCAGTGGGAGGGACTTATCAAAGAAATTTAAATTTATTTTGAATTGAGAAGCACTGAGAAGATTAAATTCCTCTTCCCCAGTTTCTCTGAGAATTACGGAGAGGTCACTTCTAATAAAAGTTTAAGTCCTCTCTAAGACCTTCATCTGCCTACACATGAGAGATGCAAAAGCAATTGAGAAGATTGTTGTAAATTCTCACTGATATAATAAAACATTATAGCTATAACAGACTATGCACATGTTATCAACTTTTCATTGATTAACCATGTCACATCATGGATAACTTTGTCAATGTTTCAGGTGGCATGGCTGTACGGGCCTGGTAACATGGCTTCAGCAGAAGGCACACTTCTTTTAGTGACAATCAAGTAAACAAATAATTGTGGTTCTCTGGTGTATATTTAGGCATGTATCCATTTCTTCAAGGTATTTCATTTCTTCAGTTTGTATTGTAGGTTTGGGAGTTGTAATTATCATAGTTGTGTTTTGGTTAGGAATGTATAGTGAACTTGTGTTGATATTTAGAGGCATTAAGCAATTACTGAAGTTGGTCGTTAGCAGGCGAAGTGCTGACTTCATTTTAACATGGCTAGGAGGATGTGAAAGGTTTATGTAAAGGACAGCTAACTGCATTTGATGGGCCAGCCGTTTAATGCATCTATGTTTGTAGAATATTGTGTACTCGACTAGTTTGAGAAACAGTGGATCCATCTGTACATGGGTCCAATTTCTGGAGAACTGTTGTTCACAATATAAGTCCTATTGTACATTGACAAGTTCAAGAGCGATTTATTGTATTTTTTTCAGTTTTACCTCTAATTATTGGGATGTTTTGATCATGTTGAAGTGGATAAGAGAGAAATTGAGTAGTTAATGTGGTATTTTAATTAGGACTAGTCTACTTTTAATTGTTTTTCCTTGTATTAACAGTTCGCTGGTCTATTGTATATATAAAAGTTAGATCTATATTGTGAAACGAAAAGAATAAATTATTGAAGATTTGATGTGGTGCCCTATTTGGCAACACAGGTGAACATGCCTTACATTGTGCCGTTCAGGATTGTGCTATTCGAGAAGTTTGATCAGGTCGCATCATCCTTGATCTCGTCACTATTTTCTCTTGGTGGCAACATCCCATCTTAGGATCACCCCATCGAATCTCCTTAGCCAAACACTAAACTTGCGTTACCCTATCCTTGGATGGATTCATTGGCACTAAACAGTCTCCTGCTTGAATGCCGGAATTACTCGTACTGCCGACTATTTGTACTGTTATCACGCTTAATACACTGGCCTTCCTTTATATAGAGTAGGTTTAAGAATGCAGATGACCTCAAATTATATGAATCGTTAGTCATTGTGGAAAAGTCCGAGTCAATCGAGCATGTATTAATACTATGTGTTGCATTCAGGCGTAAGTTAACGCTGGTGGGAGCTTCGTTAAGCAGCAAGGGCACATGGCTTACACTAGTGCTGTGTGACACCGTCCGCTTCCTCCAAAAACGTGCCCGTGTCTGCCTATATCAACCCAGCCATTGACCGAATTCAACAAAAACGAATCCGTGAACGAATTGTGTGCTTAATTAGAGATTATTTAGGCCATACTAGAATGTGGAGCAACTTTCTGGCACGCTCAACTTGCCGCATGGGGAAGTGAAGATCACTTTCCGCTCCATCTATTATTTGAGTTGTCCGAGAGAATTTTCATTTATTTAATAATGGACTAGTGTTATTCTAAGAAATTGATATTGTTAGTAGAAATCGACAGAACTAGTGTCTTGTAAAATAGATCTAATAAATATGATTTATTTCTAAATTCATTAGATGACTAATATTATAAATTCATATACTCATATTTGAAGGAGAGTTCTCACTACTTATATCCCCTTCAACATTATCTGTAATTTATAACCAATTCACATGGATTTGAAACTTGAAATAAAGAGGATTTGATTGCAGAAATTTAAACAAGGGTGTGCTGCTTTTTTCTACACAATGTTATAGCCTATCTATTCACTGAAATTTTAGTTGTACATGACAGCTAGTCTCATGGATATTAGCCACAGCCGACAGCAAGTAGCAGTTGGGGTGATGGATTACTCGAAGTCCTAGTTGACAATAAATAGCTGAAATCTTCTGGTATAGTACATATTGTTGCTTTTTCAAGTGGACGTCGGTGCACACTATTTGGTACGAGTCGACACAAAAATTATTTGCTATGGACGATTGAGCAATACACCGAATGGTACTGTGTATTTTTTCAAACATTTTTTTTTAAAAAAATCTGAGACTACTCATTAAACAGCTTTCGGCTTTTGGACTTGTGTAGGAAAATATTCAGAACTGTTGGATCTTATAGAGACAATTATAACGCATCTCATCTCATATATATATAATTGTACATAAGAGATTCAATGACTCCAAAAATCTTTCTATGCTTAAATATCTTCTTACATAATTTTCACCTCAATCCTTCATTGTAGCATCGCTTGTTATATGCTCTTTCTTTCTTTGCCTTTTAATTTTTTGTATTTTTTTCTATTGTTTTTCTGCTTTCAGTTGGTACAGTATTCTTTGTAGTCATTTTTTATTAAAAAAATATATCTATAGCCTATATGGTTTGAATTATATTTCTTTTCCTTGTAATGTACAAAAAAGTAAAAAAAGACATCAATTTACATTCTCCAATTTATTATTTTATCATTTATTTATGAATTCTGACAAATTAGCAGTAGAAGTACCCAAAACTATTAAGGTGAATTGCACTGAGTTGCAATAATAGTATAGTGCAATTAATAATAGGAGATACCAAGTTGCTTTGGCTAAACTATGCTGGTAGTTTGTGTTTTGATCTCCCAACATTTAACCTGATCCGCATTTCAAACTAAGTCAAAAAAAAAAAAGAGGAATTGCATTGAAAAGCTTGCAATATATTCACATGCATTTGCATTTCATTTTTTAACTTTTATGAATTTGAGATCATCTTCTCAATCAATCTCTAGTAGTAGTTAATATACAAATAACCGTTTTTAAAAGAATGTCATTTTAGAGAATAAAATTTGAATCGAAAATAGTATTGTTCTACGTTTTTAAGGTGAAATATGATCTAAAAGACGCTCATAATCATTACTTCACTCACTTACTAATTATTACATATAAACAACACACATATCAAATTAATTACAAATATTAAAAATAGACGTGTAATGTGACCTTATCTGTCAAAAATAGACTTATAACCATTACACCACTCACTTACTAATTGTTTACATACAAACAACACACATATCATATTAATTACAAATATTAAAACTCGACATGTAATCTTATTTCACTTTTTAAAAATTGTGCATAGAGCTAAAACATCTTTTTAAGAACCGAGGAAGTAGGAAACAAAACAACATAAGAGCACATTTTGCAACTAGTAACTGCAAGTCAAAGTCATTCTTCTTCCTCGTGTCCTCCCATACTGCAAGAAACAATAGCATTCGGTAAACGCTGTCATCTGTACAGTAACTCCAGTAAAGGCTGCAAGAGAACACAAAATAGATAATGTATGAGCCAGAACATACATCGGTCGAGCAACAGAAACTGGAAAAATGCAATAAGACTGTTTTCTCACTATATTACGATTATTTAAATTCTAATATTTCTTGCTATTGAAGAATACATACACATCATTCTAGGGCTAATGTGTGCCTCATTTGACAGTTTGATTACTGAAGAAATCCTCTGTTCAATGCATATATGTAAACATGCTAATTTACTCGTAGCATACAAAGTTCCAAAACTGAAGCAGGAGACAATTTATTGTTATTTCAATTTGCAAGCATCTTCAACATTTTTAGTACCTAAAGCTATCAGTACACATCTTCAAAAGTCAAGATAGCCATATTTTGCCACATTACAATGATATCTTTCCACCATTTTCCATGGTATTATCAAGCGCCTCATAATATCAAAGTGGTCCATACAAGTACCTGCATAAGGTTTCCTTAGGACCTGGAGCAATGGAATAGTTTCCTGGAAATAAACAAAAGCACCCCCACTTGTTTCAATGCACCCTATAACCATGTAGAAGAAGTGTGTCTGCTATCACATTCCTTGCTTCAGAACATAATGTGTCAGCATCTTTCCCTTCAATCGGGCGGTGAATAATGACCTTTACCGAGCCTGAATTAAGAATGCCTTCCATTCCAGAAGGCATAAGTTTTCCTGTTCCGAGAAGAGTAATAGGTACCACAGGTACACTAGTCTTTGCAGCAACACTAAATGCACCTCTCTGAAAACAATTATATCCACATGTGATAACTCCATGAGAAGGGATAAGCATAATGTAGAAGTTTTTTTTTTAAATAATACATTAAAAAAACACAATTACAAAAATAACAGACATTGTATAATTTTTGCAGATCTAACGTCTAATCGCCATACATGCTGACAACTGAGGCATTTCTCGGTTTCAGTTGCCACATGTCTTGGAGACTGAAACCTGCAGAAGTATAGTGGCCAGGATGTATGGCGATCGGGTCTTTTTGGGCCGATTGGGCTGAAAAAACAATTTCAATTGCCATGCTGACTGAAATTGAGGCATGGCGACTAAAACTGAGATATGTCTCAGTTGTCAGGAGGTATGGTAATTGGATTTTAAATCTGTAAAAAATTTACAATGTCTGTTATTTTTGCAATTATTTTTTTAATGCATTATTTTAAAAAAATTCCATAATGTATAGCAAATTAAAATCTCAATTCATGGAACTTCACCTTAAATACACCTAACTTTCCATCTTTACTACGAGTCCCCTCAGGAAAGAAAAACACAGATGCACCCTTTTTCACCAAATCCACACAGCGTTTGAAACAGTCCTGTATTCCAGAGAACCAATTCCATGTTCAAGATGGAGTACAAAGTTGAGAAATAATATAATAGGAAACCACTACACAACAAAAGGCAACATTTACTATAGCTGGATAATAAAGCTATGTAAAGCCGCTTATCTAATTAGGTTATGCATTAAGTCTATTGTGAACAAACAGGCCTATATAACTGAGTTTTCATTTTACAGAAGAAGTAAGGCTAATAACTAATTTTCTAAAGAACTTCTCCTGTGTCCTTAGCATAGATAACCCAAAACTTCTTGTTCGATCACAGAATAACCTATTGTACAGATCTAAACAACACAAAAAGGAGGGAAGAGTTCAAGGTAATACCAACTGGCTCCTGCTATCCATGCGCTGCAAAGGAATGACTCCCATGAGATACATGGCCCACCCAATAATCGGAATCACAAAGATACTTGTCTTGCTTATAAGCTTGAAGCACCTCCCTAGAGTTAGAAGGGTATAGATATCCAAGAAGCTCTGATGGTTGGCAACATAGACAGCAGGGCTACTATTTGGAGGTAAATTCTCCATTCCCTCAATTTCAAGTTTGTAGAACATGGAAATGGTCAATGTAGCCCAAACCTTTGCAATATAGTGCTGAGCTCTCCTGCGGTATCGGTCAAATAAGAGCACAAACGGATGAACCGCAAGCATTGCTACAAACAAAAAGATTGCCACAACTGCAGTCACGATGTAGAAGCAAACACCTCTAACTCTTGAAGCCACTTGCAATTCTGGTAATCATCAAATAAAAAACATAAGCACAAAGAAATCCAATTCTAGATTTTGACACAAGTCTTTTGCATTTGTCTACATATACAATTTCATTTTCATCCTCACAATCCATTGGAAGTCATGGCATTGTTTGGAACAAATATGTACACGTGCTCTTATGCAATATGATCTAATTTATCTCTACTACTTCTAAACAGCTCATGAGCTGCAAATTGTGCAGGCTCGTCACTATTACATATCACAAGGTTCCACAAAGCAACCGTGCAATTGCTTAGAACAAAATTTAGCCAGTAATTCCTAGCTTTTTAGCCTGGTGACAAATGAAGAGATGGCATCTCTACATTATAAATTTATCCAGAATCATCTAATTGTCGAGCACTGGCAATTGCAATTTTGTTACACAGTTACAGCATGTTACATAGCTTTCTACATTCCATAAATTTCTTCTTTTGCAGAACTAAATGTCATTCCAATGCAACCTTTCGGTCTGTACCAGGTATAATAAGATCAGAAGAACTAGTCAATAACACCAATCACACAACTAAATAAGATAAGAAGAACCTTAACAAAAGCATTAAAATTTGGTAACAAAGAAACTAGAGTAGTTGCCCGGGTGACAAGGTCCAAAGAAAAAAACCTGACAATGCCTGTGACGAATCCCCAGCAGCGGCGCCGCCACCAGCAACTATATCTGACCTCACAACGACATTGCGCCGCCGCCGCGTGGCCACCAAAACCGGCCGATTCCGGTAATGGAACGCCGAAATCCGATGCAGCCGGTTCTTGAAGCAACCACCACCACCACCCGTCACCACTACAGACCAAGAAAGCACAAAGATAAGATGGGAAACGCAAGGTGAGGTGGTGGTGACACTACCTTGGGCCGAGGAGGAGCTGAGGTGGAGGGGGTTGTACGGAGGCCAAGCGGTGGTGTGGGGTCTTAGACGCAGGTGAGGCTCCATGGCTGGCTGCCTCCTCGTGCGCTCACTTGCCCGACGGCGACGGCACGGAGGTGATGTGCACGTGGAGACAGTGGACTGGAGTGGGGTCCCACGAGCTGTTCTTTAGAGGTGGTGGAGGAGAAGTGTGGATAAAACCTTTGGGATCTTGGGAGCCGGCGAGGGCGATACAAACGGTGGGGCTGTTTGGGTTTTGCATTTTGGACAGATTATTACAGAGAAGCTATATGAATTTCACAGTGATTCACAATAATTTTAGAAAAAAAAATTTCTATATTATGTAAGTGTTTTATTTCTTTCAAAATTTCTACGGATAAAAGTAATAAAAAAAATTATGATAAAATACTTCCTACTATCAATTAGTAATAGTATAACAGGTGTAATATTTGAAAATTTGATATTCACCAACCATGGTTACATGTTATACGGGTTATTTGAATCTTTCTATCCTTAGCACGGTAAACTCCCTCTCAAATTCTCGGTCACGTTTGTATATTGAATAAAGCCCAGTATTGCATGACTTATCCTTTGAAATCAAATTAAAAAGGGGAAAAGAAGACAGCAGATAAGCCATACATTTCAATTTAACTGTCCAATAGTGGAAGGTTGAGACCAGAGTAGCACGGCTATGATGAGATTTATCTCTAAGCTTCATCATATTAGTCATTTGTGGTCAGTTAGTAGCTGGTACAAAGTACAGACTGTACGACATGGCCGAATAACTGAAACAACACAATAAATTCCCTATGTTGTTATTTTACATCCATGAACTATTCCCCATGGTAACGGATACATATGTCAAAATGTAAGTGGGAAAAACAAGAGAAAAATGATACACAAAAGTCTAGAACAAAAACAACCAGCGAAGAAAAAGAATGAAATCATGGTTAGCTCCCAAGCTCACTGCAGGTAAAACCTCCATCCATCCATCTGCAGGCCTCAGGTGATGATGAACACTAGTGTATGTTTTAGCTGCAAAGAGATCGGTTAATCTGTACAGGGCCTCTTCACTCTCTATGCTAGTTTGCATGATTCGATGACCTTTGTAACAGCTGAATGCGTGTCCGGTGATATCATGTTGAGTGACAGATGAAATGCCTGGAGGAAGTAAGGAATAGGCATAAATGAGGAAGCAAATCAAGCAACGTCAGCTAAAAGCCACTAGTTGGTTAAGACATACCACAAATCTCTCTAGCACAGGTACAAGGACTTTTAAGCTGTTATTCGGAAGGCAGCTGGAAATGGCTTCTCGAACCTTCATACTGTTGCAGCAGGCAGAAAATTAAGAGGTAAACACTATAGGGATAACATCATGTACTTATTTAGACAAACCAACAAAATAGTATGAACTATGGACACTGCAGATTACAGACCTTTCTGTTGAAAGAAAGGCAAGCAGAAGGGCTGCATAAGCCTCCACAATCATCATTTCCGCTTCCCGTGCTCCTTGCAACAAAGACTCTTCATCATCCTGGTAGGATTACAAGAGGCAATAAATCAAATTATTTGAAAAATGGCGTGATTGCTCTTGCTTGATACTTAATAGTGCTTGCAACAAAAGACCAAAATAAAGGTCCTAATGTGATCGGTGCTATGACCATAATTACAACTAATGCTTCTGGCATGCTCTGAGCAAATCAAAAGATATTTCCACTGTTTCTTTAATTCTTCAACATAAACTGTCCCCATTGATAACATTCCAGGTACATTTATCAAGTCCAATCCTAATTAAACAAGTGGTGTTCAAAGTTTAGTCACGTCCCCAAATTTGAAGTCCTAAACCATGTCATCTTGGTTTCCATATTCTCATCAGTGGGTAATGACATAGTGCACGAGCTAGAATAGACAGGAAATGAACAACTATGACAATGTCATTCGTAGCATTATGCTATTTGCATCAGTTTTCATGTCAAGGAAAGAAGTATGCAAAAATTCATTTTTGAATTGACAGCATATCAGCAAGAAACAACTGGGATTGGCTTACAACATTACTGTC
Organism: Pharus latifolius; assembly: GCA_019359835.1. NCBI lineage: Eukaryota > Viridiplantae > Streptophyta > Magnoliopsida > Poales > Poaceae > Pharus > Pharus latifolius. The sequence goes on along the minus strand of CM033328.1, from coordinate 66,386,504 downwards.
CTATGTTGATGGGAAAAACAAAAGGCTGCATTTGGAAATAAACAGTCAGTAATAAATATCAACCTTTTTGATGGATAAAGATAAGTGGACCTTACCGGTGATATAGCTCCAGCGGCTTCACCAGCGCCTTGATTAGCTAAAAATATTGAACAAAGCAGTGGTATGACATCCCTTTGAGTCTCTTCACTTTCTGAATTTTGAGATAGATCAACAGAAACACGGGTAGATGCAAGCCGAACTCTGCAGCCAGATCATGTGAGAGGACTCTTTGAGAAGTGCATAAAATGATCAATAAAAGCAGAAGTACTGATAACCAAGAAAAGGTTAAGCAAAACATAGCATAGCATATATTGTTAGGCTGTCTCCCTAGAAACTAGCAGAATGGAAATGGAATCAAACAAATGAAAAGGAAGCAAGTAAAGGGATTACCTATTTAGGCTGTCTTTCTCCACAAGGTTAACAAGCAAACCCAATATAGAAACCAGGAAATCCAGTTCGTGATCTCGCAGCTGTTTCCTTTTGACTTGATTAGCCTTGCTATCTTGGGAAGATGACAATTCTTGACCAAGACTGACTTCCCGACCAGAGAACACATTTACTTGATTGTGCTTGTCCACAGAAAAATCAAATGATGGAAAATGCTTAGTGATCAAGGAGGCCATGGTGTTCAGTCCACCACAAAATGCAATTTGTTCACAGCCAACAGGGTTGTCATTTGCTAAGTTCATGAGCACCTGCAAAAGGAAAAAAGGTTTGGCATCATTAAAATATGCAGAGAGTTTCACTATCTCGAAATGAAAATGTGAAAGAACACCTGATTTTTTATCAAGTAGCCTCCACCATAGGGCCAGGCTGATCATGGATCATGTAAAATATCTTATCTATATTACTGTCACATCAGTGACGTGAATGATTAAAAAGCAACAAAATTGATTACCTTAACTGATGTCAAAAGGCAATCTTCCAAAAGACTGGACTCTTCATTAGAATGAGAAGATGTTTCGTCCGATTGATGATTTTCTTCAGGTTGACTTGATGCACCATTTGTCACGACCTCACCATTGTCCAACAGTTTTCCAATTGCTGTGTTTGCTTGATATCCCTGTGGTTCTTCCTTTTGTGTGCCTAATAAATCCCATTTTGAAGGCTCCAAATCAACTTCATCAAATGCAAAAGGATCACTACCAGTGCCACTCAAATTGCTGTTCCCATTTTCAGATAGTCGGCGCCTTTTTGCCATTTCTCGGGAGGTATCATCAGAACTATGTGTTTTTATAGAAATCCATCCACTTGAGCCTCTAATTGGCTTAGCTTTACCACGATCCTTTCTTATATTCAGTTTCAAACCAGTACCATTGATGTGCTTCTCTCCAAATGAACCACTTGATGCCACATTGCTCGAAACAGATGAAGAATCAAGTGTCTTTTGTGAGGGGCAAATATCACTACCAGAAGAGATAGCCTCCAAGTCAATATAAGACATTTGTGATTTGGAAGATGAGCAATCGTTGCGTTTCTGGTTTAGCAAAAGGTTCTTTTTCTTTGAGTTCTTCCTCCTGCCATGATCATTCAATAGAGTTGCGCTCTGGATTTCTGCTGCACAAACGCAATTATATATTAATACTATTGATTTGTATGAGGAACAAATATTTCAATTCTGCATAGCAGAACAGAAAGGGACCAACAGAGTTTTGTGTATGAATGTGCACATGCATGATGGTGCAGCTACCCTGCAGAAGGCTACAAGACTAGACAGTTTTGGCATTTGTTATTACCAGAACAACACCCTTTAGAAGATTGTTTATCCCTGTTGGTGGAATTCTGAAGGAGAGACAGAGCTGCAGTGAGGGGGAAAAGGCATCAGATGGCAAGTTATCAAACCTGGCTATTCAATGTTGCTGTTTGTAGGAAAAACATTTTGTTAAAAGAAGTACCTGATAACAATTCAATAGCACTCATAATGACACCAACAAAGGAAAGTGGAGAGCGTTTAGGACTCAATTTTCTATTCAAATTGAGCAAATGGATCTGGAAGAAAAAGAAATGATTTAGGTAAATAAGAGTTCAACTTTTGCACTATTACTGGACAGGAGAAATGAAGAGTAAATACAAGTTCAACTTTACACTAATATTGCAAAGTGAAAAATAAAATAAAACAACAGTTATGGCACATTACCTGATTATCCTTGCTTAGGAATGTGGCATTTTCCATGATTTTTAAGCATTTCAAGAGTAGTGCAACACTTTGCAAAGATGTTCCTTCCTTTAGGTCCAAGGCCAGAGTAGAAGAATCCTTTACAAGTCTCTGATACACAAAGTTTGCCATCAGAACCAAAAACCTATTTCTTAATTTTTTCAATTCGCTCAAGCAGTGTGCTGTAATTGCAAGATCTAAGCCAAATGGACAACACTGTCACATGGGCTATTTCAATATGTTAAAATATAATACAAAAATCAGAATCCCAGGTACTAAGATATGCAAATCAGAATGCTAGACATAATGTGCTCAAGTTGCTGTCAGAAGTTTACATCATGCCAAAGAAAGGGAATTGCCATTAGGAATTAAACATTCAATAATAATAATCAACATGTTAAGTGTTATCATCCTGGAAGCATATGAATCATCAGAGGTTCAAAAAAGCATCAAAAGAAGATTTCTGGAAGGCTTCTCTGAAATGATGCTTGGTGGTCGCAGTAAGATTACATTCAGAATCTAAAATCTCATTCAACCATTTTTACAAGGGAAAACAAAATAATTTTGTGCGGCAGTAAGTCTCTAGGTCCCAAAATAGTTCTCCTTTCAGGAGGGGCCTCAAGCTTGTGGGACTTAAATTGTACACTAGAGAAGGCAAAGAAAATGCAACCAACTCTTAGCATAGTAAACCACACAATGTCATGTCGAATATACTACTTGTCTAAACTGTTAGAAAAATGAAACTAGCATATAAACGAGACCTAACCTCCAATGTTGAATGACAAGTCACCATGACATCAAAAATATTATCAAGACCACCAAGTTCCCTTAATGTTTCTTTGAAATCTCCTCCAACTCTTCTCACCATGTCAGATGTATCTGCAAAAGGATAAAAATATTTGGTAAAAACAGCATTTCAGTATGGCAACATGAAAACCAACATCACTGCTACTCCAAACAAATATACACAACAACATATTGTCAAACAGAAGTTACTCCAAACAAAAGCATCAGTTCAAAACAAAGAACAATGAGTTAGGGGAACAACAAAATCATGTCAAAACTATTATTTAAATCAATTTTTCTTTACCTCTGACAATCAATATGACATGTCGAGGGTAGACAAAGAATGGCAAAGATAAAAGGTAACCATGGACAAGAAATTTGACAAGAAAAACTTACCCTCAAATGAAACAGCAGATAAGCATGCTTTTTCCATTGTCAACAAAGAAATCCACTTTGCACATAACTCTGGTCTTGCTGTTCTCTTATCATCACCATTGACTGGCTTTATCTCTTTACAACTTAAGAGGATTTCTTCAACTTTTGAAATGATTTCCTCTGAACTAGAATCAGCATCCTTATTTGAGCCATTAAGCATTTGAACTTTACTTATTCCAAGAAGTTTGGAACCTATAGATGGTGCTTTGCAATCAACAGCATTCACTGGGGGATTTAATAATTTAAGAAGAAAATGGATGCAGGACTCTGAATCCAGCAAATGATTGTCTTGGGCCTGAGTAACAATGGCATCAAGAGAGTTTGATAAACAAGCATAATTCAAGCTGAAGGAAACATTTATCGAAAGTACTATGATGGCAACAATTATTGGGCAACAAAATCACATTCACTGAGCAAATTTTGAAGTAATGACAACCTCATGGATCCACACTCCCTGAAATTCACTTTTGAGTAAATCAAGCTCAAGTAACCATAATACCATATGGTAAAAATAACATCATGCCAGGTAATAGGAAAAAAATTCCCTTCAAGCAAAGTATCTCTGACCACTAAAACAACATAAAACTCATAGGTGAACCAGGAGATAAAAGCATAGTGTCGCCACAATACATCTTTTTTAGCAAACTTCAATCTTATGAAAGCAGATAAATACTTCCATAAGAGAAAATAACGAACAACATCGACTGCAAACAAAGATCTTTGTCACAATGTAATGAAGTTTATGAAATAAAAGCAAAATACTGGATAACACGTTTAAAAATGGACGGCAGTATAAATGAAAGCATACTGACTGAGATTATGAGGTACTTACATCACTTGCCATAACAAACATAATAGCTGCTGCAGCAATAGCACAGGGAGAATCATCAATGTTCAGAACCAAAATTGCATCAATTATTTGCTGCGCCAATCTAATGGATATTAGAAAAGTAGACACTTGTAAGTAACAAAAGGAAGTAGGGGCAGTAATTGAAAATGCAGGGGAAAAATATGAACATGTATGATGCTTTCACAAAAATGACGCAGGAAAATGATCTAAGATTTTCAGAAACATGATTTGGAATATTGTGCTCATTGAATGGTGAGATTGATTGTAGCAACTGAAAATGTTCTAAAATTCAATAGCAGAAAGAGGAGAAACTTAACTGCAAGAAAACAATACACGACTTAAACTATAGAAGCATTTAAGTATTTAACCATTCCAAAATGGGTAAGATTCAGCAACTTTTGTTATCCTAACTACACATGACCTCACATAATCTAAGCAGACTAAATTTATGGTCGACAAGTTTTTCTACAATTGCACTTACCCGCAATAAACATGAAACAATCGATCAGTAATCAGTAATCAAGATGATTGTGCATCTTGCGTAAGAAAATACAAAACACTAACCACATCATGATCTAACTGAAATGGAAGCAAAGAAATGCCGTCTAACATGGCCTTTTATCACAACACTGAACTTTCCTAGTGGCAATAAGCAATCGGCCAATAAGGAAACAAGGAAATCATAAGATCCCTATCCACCATCTTATCTATCATCATAACATTACACAAATTTCACCTTGTGGCATCCTCTCATCAGCAAAACACTTCTTGTGTACAACAATTAGTGAATATGAAGGATTTGAAGCCCGACACAGCCAACAAAACTTATACCCTACAGTTCTCTTTTTTGGCATATGCAAATCATTGGAGTAAAATCTTCAACTATAAGTGCTCCTATAGTTCCATAGTTGGTAATATTGAGTCCAATAGTTATATAATAATATTGTCATAGCTCAAATAGGTTGCAACTCCAAACAATTTCATCAAGATTGCATCTTTTGTTTTACAACAAATCATAATTCAATCACACATCTTCTATTGCAACACAGTAACTATGAGAACAGTGTAAGCCCCAAATAGAAATCCTCCCAAGAGTTCCAAACAAGTACCCTTTTTGTCCTAGGAGAATTATTCGGTACTCTCAAATGGATGGCATTTTCTCCAACAGTTTGTTCATATACATTTCAATTGATGCTCAAGCAACCCTGATTCATTGATTCAATCAAGAACCACCTCCATAATAACTTGCCCCCAGTTCAGCTCAGGGAATCATGCCAAAGAGGAATTCTCAACTCCATATGCACCCAATCTGCCAGAAATGCTCTACAACAACATAAGTGCATGCCTTGGAACCCCAGCTGTAACGTTAGCTACCCAACAACCTGAAGCAGATCCTTTGTGATGCTCGTCATCCGAGAACCCCTAAACTAAGTTCCATATTATCAACATTCATAATCTTTCATAAAAATGGCACCCAGCAAAGAACACATATAACACACGGCCAAGAAAGAAAACGCCAATCTTGTGCCCTAGCTGCAACAATTAGCAACCTATCCTAAAAACAAGAAAACATAGCAAATTCACCGTTCGGAAAACCAAAGGCGTCTCTTTTACCCAAAGGAACCCAATTATTCCAGTCGTTGAGCCCTAATTACAACAATTCCCAATCTTTCCACAACGATTACCCCCAAAACAAGTAAAACAAGAACAAGAACAAGAATCGAATTCTTTGTGAACCAAGAAAGGAGGCTCCTTTGGTGTACCGACCCCTGGGCACGTAGGAGGCGGCGGTGCGAAGCGGAGGCGCAGATCCCCAGCAGCGCAAGCAGGCCGGCCCGCCGCACCCGCCTCGGCGCGCAGCCGCGCAGCCCATCGAGCGCGAAGGTCACCTCATCCACGCTCTCCATCATCTCCCCGTACTCCTCGGCCTCCATCAGCGTCGCCGTCGCCACGGGCCCCGCCTCCCTCCCCCGCCGCCTCTGCCGCTTCCTCTCCGGCGGCGGGGGCGGGTCCTCGTCGAAGTCCCACATCGACGAGGACTCCTGCGACGGTGGGAGCGGCTGGGACGAGGAGGACCCTATGATGATGACGTCATCGTCCCCCTCCCCGTCGCCGTCGAAGTCGAACGCGTCCTGCGAGGAGGAGACGCCGAGGTGGTGGCCGCCGCCGCCGGCGTCGGAGAAGGAGCGAGATCTGCGGCCGTAGGTGCGCACGATCATGGCGACGCCGTGGATTTGCGAGCTGCGCGTGCGCGCATAGAGGTGGAAGAAGAGAGAGAGAGATTTGGGTGTATGTGTGTATATGTGTGGGTTGGGTTCGAACGTAGTTTGCTCTCTGCCTTTGCGGCTGATCCGGATTTGGGGCTTGGGGAATTTTCGGGGAGGAGGATATTTTGCAGGTTTCACCTTGTTTTATTAGGATTTTGGTATAGAAAAACCGAAAACGGCACAATCATGCTTTTTGGGTCTCATCGTAGCTGTTTGGTTGATTCTTGAATGGCCAAGATTGGGGTAGCTTAGAAAATCATGAACATCTCGAGTGATGTTCTGCATATGTTAGTTACGTGATTTTTTTGCCTAGATGAGTTTTAAGTATTTGATTTTTGATCAAGTGGCCCACAAAGTTGTGTCAAATAGACTAAATTATATCCTCCTATCATCAAGGGAATGGCACAATTGTGTTGTTTGACCAAAATTCATGGATGAGTAGGATCGGAGTTGGTAGAGAAATCCTGAATATCTTGCGAGAAGTTTCGAAGATATTGATTACTTGATTTTTTCTATGTGTTGATCTAAATGTTGATTCTCAATCGAATAGCTCTTCAAGTAGTATCTCTTGTGCAATCTATATGATATGTCATGAGATATGATTTCTACGAAGATTATATAAGTAAAAGGTAGAGTTAAATGGATCAATAGGGTAAGGTTCATGTTGTATCATATTGTGTTCAAAGGTATTATGTAGACAAATCTAAATTGCATCGTCTTATTAAACAAGTTATTCTTGTTGAGTTACTAAAGACCTAAACCAATATATAGAAAATTAATTATTGCAGCTTGTTTAATTTTGGGAACTCTAGTTGCTGTATATTAATTGTGTCATGTTATGTTAAACGGATTAAGTAGGAAAAACCTAAATCCAGGTTAGTTATGATAATAACTAAAACTATTTGTAGTAAACTCGACCTAAATAAATCATGTATTGTTCTCACATGTAAAGGTCCATCAACTCTGGAAGAAAATCATCAGTGGGCCTTTTAAACTCCACTCTAGGTGACGGGTCCATTTGCCTGTGGCCTGTGGGCAAAACTTGATTAAAAAAATGTGTGTAGAACTCTCTCTAAAAAAAAATGTGTATAGAACTTGGAATAAATCCATAGTTGAGGTGCTCTAACGAAAGAACTGTTGTAAAAGTCGTCACCTCCGAGGCCACGCAAAATCTGACTGCAACATTTGATCGGGTATCTTTGGAAAAAATTTAGGATGTGTTCGGTCGTATGGAAGGGGTATCAGTATTTGATTGCTTTTATCTTGAATCATCTTATATTAGATATCTCATATTAAAATAGATAATATTTTCTTTATATATTGCATCATTCTATTCATTTGCTTTGTACCGCACGAACTCGTCCTCGTGATCCTTTGTGCGGGGTTAGTTCATTTAAAACTCATCGTACCTTTCTATCTCCCAATAAGAAATCCAAAAGACTATTGTAACTCCCAATTCAGATGAAAGCAACGGCGGCTTCGCCTTGTATCCAGGCAATAACGGCTCCAACTTCGACACAGTCAACAGTGATTCCAGCGACAATTCTGACGACAGTTTCGGCATCAATTCTAATGATAGTGGTGGCTACCCTGGTAAGATTCTTTCAACTCCGATTCACCCAATCAAAGGTTCCAAACATTGCCCAGTGTCGTCGCCAACACCATCGCCGGTGATGGAGAGATCATACAAGCTGTTGTTCAACTCATCAGTGCCGCCCATGGTGGCCTCACCAATGCCAAAGTTTCACGACGATGGTGGCTACATGATGATTGCTTGTTCCTTTGCATTCAATTGCTTATTCCTTTGCATTCGATTGACTGTTCTTGTGTTTCTTATATTCAATTGCTTGTTTTACGTTTATGGACTCTAGATTGAGTCTTGGCCAAGGACTCCAAATTGCACTGTCATTGGGGAATCTGTTGAGGAGATTGCACCGCTCGCTAGCTACTGACACTAGCCACACCATTGGCTTTGTGGTGTTTTGGCTGGCCAACATGCTCATTGTTAGGTTTTGTCCAACTATATAAAATCCCACACCATTCCATTCACATTTCCATTCTCGTTCCACATCAACCAAATGCTCATCTTAAACCAACTCATAATATATCACTTATCTCATCTCATATCATCCCGTATTCCATGGTTACTCCAAACAACCAAACACATTGTAAAAATATGCTTGATTGGTAGCTAGCTTTTGACAAATCAAATCTCGGCAATGCAAATACTTTTTAGCTCTCGTTTGCTTAATGATCAATATTTGACAAGTCAACAATATTTAATCAAAATTTATCTACTTTTCCACACTATCCATAATCAAATGTGTAGCGGATGATTTGTCCAACACACTTTGATTTCCAAAATTCAATATAAACAAAACACATCTTTGTAGTCAATATTTTGGCTATGCCACACAATTGGCAATGACCACATGTTGGTTTGGTTAATTTTGGTGGCCAACCAAACATACCTTAAAGCCTTGTTTGATCAAGCTCTTGCTATTAGCTTTTGGGTAGGAGCTGGAGTAGTTCGGCCAAATGGGGTGTCTCCAGTTGGCGGCTTCTCTGAAGTCAAGTTTGAGCCGAAGCCATATTTACACTAGAAAGTTGGAGCATGATGTGAGATGCTCCAATTGATGAAATTTTTTAAATAACTCATTAAAAAATCAAATTTCATATCTAGACTTTTGAAAAAAAATGCAAAAATAGCCTTATATCTGGGTCGGTTGTGTTGCATCTAGGCCTTTCATGCCTAACCCTGATATGTTTTGATGGTTGATGATAATAAGTATTTTTGGACTAACTATGTGTTTGAGTTAGTGTTACAGATTTCAGACAACCGCACAAAAAGCGAGGGCTGGTGATCAAAATGTTGAAGTTCAATTTAAGTCATTCAAAAGCATAAGAAGACGCAAAAAGAAATTATTTTTGCTGGACTAAACTGATGCATCGAGGTATGTTGTAGTTCTAGGTTTACCGATCTCAGGGTGCATGAAGATCGATCGGTTAAAGGATTTTTATTCTTAGTTTAAACCGTACTATAAAGAGGGGACGCAAGTTCTCTCTACATCTCCAATTATACCGAGAAAAATCTAGGTCAATGCACGCATATCATTATCTGTGGTTTTTCGACAATTTGTTTTGATATATTGAATTTTGTCAACAGTTGAGGTTTTTACTTCTTGAGAAAGATCTGAAAAGATCTAATTTTTGTTGCTGTTGTCAAAAATGTTCTTCTCGAAAATATCTTCAAAACAAAACTGAAATCATTTGAATCAGATCTCTGGATTTTGAGCTTTCTCTGTTTTTATCCAGACTGACTGTCAGTGTTGATAACTGACTGTCAGTATAAATGTCAGTTTGATAAACTGACTAATCTCCAGAGAGTATGTTTTTTGTTGAGCTGTTTTTTCTTTGCTAGACTGACTGTCAGTGTTGGTAACTGACTATCAGTATGAATGTCAGTTAGTGCAAACTGACAAATCTCCAGAGAGCATGTTTTTCTGTCTCAGATCTTTTTGTACTAAACTGACTGTCAGTATGAGTATACTGACTGTCAGTATGGGTTTCGACCACAGAGAAATTTTTGAGTTGGTTTTTATTCTATTTTTCTCTGTGTTACTGAAACTGAAACTGACTGTCAGTTTGAAACACTGACTGTCAGTTTGGGCAGTAAATTTTTTGCTGTTATCTGCTTCAACGGTTATAAAGTTTTTAGCCGTTGCTTTTCACTGTTGATTTTGTGGACACTGACTGTCAGTCTTTGTAACTGACTGTCAGTTTGGACTGTTTCTTTTTACCGTTTTAGTCCACAACGTTCGAGCTGTTGTGATCCTGTTTTTACTCTTTCTGGTGATACACTAGACTGACTGTCAGTTTGTGAAACTGACTGTCAGTCTTGGTTACTAATTTTCAGCTCGAGCACAAACGGCTCTTTTGACCACGAAGGCTATAAATAGAGGTGTTGAGCTGCTGTTTTAACACAAGCAAACACAGCAACATAGCCTTTCATACTTTCTCACTAGTGCTTCTTCATTTTACTTAAAACTTGATCTTTTGATCGAGTCGTGAGAGTATTAGCCACATCGAGCATATTGTTCTTGCATTCCCATTTCTAGATATTTTCTCGGTGTGCATTGGAGGTCTAGAGTAGACCTTGCTTCTTATTACTCTTGGTGAGCGCCCTCACCTAGACGGTTCGGAGGCGGAAATCGCTGATCTCTCCAAATCGGAGATTGTCGGAGAGACGCGATTACTTGTAAAAGGCTTGGTGCTCGCCTTTCCGGAGGGGACAAGGAGCAACCTTAGTAGATAGTGTCCTGTGTGGATACTGAAGCTATACTCAAGGACTGAGTGCTTCAACGAGGACTAGTGGAGACTGGGCGTGTCTCCGATACCTCGGGATATATCGGTTTCAATCTCTTATCTTTTACTATTACTTGCTTTACCTTAATTTGGATTTTCATTTGCAAAAACAAATTTTCAAAGTCTCCTATTCACCCCCTCCCCCTCTAGTCGACATCCTGATCCAACAGGTTGCACGACTGGTCTTCTATCGTTGGCCCCGCTTGTGATTGAAGAGCTAGCACAGTCAGCCGTGCCACGCTGGTCCAGCTTACTGCTACGCTAGCTTTCAATCAATGGTTTGGCAAACGACTGAAACGTACACTTTCAATCGCACAACTGATCATTGACTGAAATCTCGCACATTCAGTTGTACAATCGACTAATGATTGAAAGCCCTATATAAGGCCGCCCAATGTCCCTTGCATCATTTGAAACCCTAAACCCTAAGTTGTCTATAGAAAAAAAAATAAAGAGAGAGAAAGAAAGAGAGAAGGAAAGGAAGGAGAGGGAGATTCTCGCTGATTTCATCAAGTCATAGATGGTAGGAACATTTGTTAACCCATAGATGGTAGGGACATTTAATTTTTTGCATCACCTTAGAGTTTAGGACAGGCAGAAATTTAATTTTTCGTTTCACCCTAGGGTTTAGGATAAGTAGAAATTTAATTTTTCACTTTATCCTATAGTTCAAGGATAGTTAGAAATTCAAATTTTCGCATCACCATAAGGTTTAGTACAGTTAGAAATTTAAACTTTCGATTCACCCCAAGGCGTAGGATAAGTATAAAATTTTTATTTTAGTTTTTGTTTCACCATAGAGTTAAGGATAAGTAATCAATCGTGTAGTTTCGCATCAACCTAGAATTTATGAATGTACTTAAATGAAGTAGTTTTTGAGTAGATTTTCTGTGGGATTTGGGATTTTTTTTTTACATGTTGTTCCGATTGAATCATAATGACCTATTTAGAGATATTTTTTGGACATGTTAATTATATAATTTAGGATTTGAGAACTTCAACCATAATTTCACTGTTTGGACATCTTGATTATAGAATCTTAGGATTTGAGGATTTCAACTTATTTGAAGATATGTCAGTTAAATTCAAGGATAGTTTCACCATGTGGCTTGGTATTTTGACCATAATTTTACCATATTAACATCTTGAGATATGTTAAATTTTTTTAAGTCTTAGTCTAACTCATAAATTTAATGGACTAAGTTATAGAGCAATCCAATATAGTTTGCGTGTATTGCGAAGATGGTGTAATTCGTAATGGAATATATGGTGATGATCTCAGCGTATGTGTTTATGTATATGGTCAAATGTTACAACCATTGTTAATGTTTTTCAAGGACTTATGGATGCAGTTGATTGAATTATTACAATATAATCTTGCCATGGATAATGTTAGGGTTGAAGTCTCTTTCCAGAAGAAAATAATTGAATACTTAAGAAGCTGAAAGATGACAAATTATGGGGTTCATTTGTGAGAATATTGAAAAATCCAGCCTATGAAATAAGAGTGTCTATACTCGATGTGCAAATTTTTGACACAATTAATTTTGAAGGCACCCATTCAATAGAATGATCAAAGAGTACGTCATATGCACAATTAATTTTGTCGTCAAAAACTACCACAGCTTCGAGGAATGATGACTATGAGAGAAGATTCTTGTAGTGTCCTAGGGAGGACAAAAATGAGTGCACTTATTTGTAGTGGCTTGATCCCGAGTCGCAGTGGAGATCAAAGAGAATGATAAACTATTTTCACAGAACAATGCTAGATCTTTAATATAGAGTAGATGGTCTCGAACAAATTCGGCCAATATACATGATTTTCAACACATGTGATATTATATAAGACGTTGTTGTTCTTGCCATCCGCACAGCTCTTTAGGTGCACATGTAAGCTCCTACTCCAAAAATATTCTTGTTTCCCTTGTTACACACATGTTGTACTAAACTGTTCAATTTCAGTTTCAGGAGGACTTGGTCTGGCCCCATGTTTTGCTAGAAGCTGATGAGTTTATGTGTAGATGTGAATGTGACCTCAAAGTAAATACTTCCTGGACCTACGACGATTCTGAGAGGTTGTTTGTAGAGTGCGTGTGGGACCCTCATTTGAGGAATCCGGTGGCAACCGCCCAGGTGGGTTGCACTCAGAAAAGGGTACATTGCAGCTCACAACAACAAGATGCATTATATAAAAATGCGAGTAATTAAAAACAAGTGTTGATCACAAAGACCAACATTACAATAACTTAGCGCCAAAATGACGCATTTAAAAGTTGATACAAATTAAGGAGTTTTCGACACAAAGGTCGGCACAAAATAAAACAACAATAACAAACGAAAAGACTTCATCAGTCTTCTTCTTCTGCAGTAGCGGTGTACGGGCCTTCTCCACATCTGACTCCACCTTGGTGCATAACCCTTTAACAAGTCTGGTCTTCAGTTTCTTCTTCTTGTTCTACATTGGGTTCAAGACCGTAAGATTCAGGGTCGACGAATCCTTCTTCTAAATTCGTTTGTAAAAGCAAGGGTGAGCACATTGTCCACATGGTGCTCAACAAGTCCCAAATAAGAATGCAAGTGTATATATAGATGAGGGGGAAATTTCTCAAAGAATAGCTCCTTGGCTTTATATATGTATATAGAATAGATTTTCACACTTAGTCTTTGGAGAAAAGACCTTTATTTTCAAAAGCGGTGCTTTTAAAATCCTAAGCTAAATTCTCAGAAAATATTGTGTGTGGCGGTCTTTCATGAGTCACCACTTTATCCTGATTTTGTGAAAACTTTCCAAAAGCTACTTGTGCTGCATCGACGTGAATAGAATTCACAGCGCGCAGACTCCATAACCTGGGAGCTCAGAGTATCTGATACTTTTTAAACTTTGCAAAGGTGTACCACCTTAATCCACCGATCATTCGGCTTTCAAGTCGGTACCTCTCCATGCGACTCTTACGCATGTGACAAGGCCGAGATGACACAACAATTTACAGTCCTAGCATTAACTATTTCCCTGCCCGGTAAATAGACAGTTAAGTCTCAAGTACCGTTGTGGGTCCTCCCCACTGCCTTACTTCCTAGCCTGGGTCTATGTTCTCGCAAGACACATAGCCTCTCTTGATTACAGTCGCGCACGACTTAATCTGGCATAGGGCGTCTTCCTTCTTTCCACCTTTTCCTCTCATGATTTTTCTGAACTCACATCACTCATGGCCTTCTGCGGCCCACCAGTTCTCGCAAGACACTGGATCGACAACCATTGCAGGGAAAAGCTAATACTAAAGAAAGCTACTAAGTTGCGCCCGTCCCATAAACAGGCAAGTGGTTGGTACGTTTTTCATGCCGCATAGAAGCACAGCACAAGGTTCTAGTCCTTATGAATCTCTAATGAGGAGTCTTTCACATTCCCAGTGCGCACATAGCACCATCCATTAAAACCATCCTCACTATCGATTCCAATCACATTTTCTTTCACAAAAGGGTTTTGAATATACTTTTCTCATATGTGACCATTCAACATTTATCATATTATCTTGAGCATAGTATAGCCTAAGCATGATATTCTAGGGTGACAAGGGTGCAGGGATATTCAATGTCAAAAAGGGCTTCACAATCATTTAGGTCATATCTATTCACTTTATTGAAACATAGTTCTTATTTGAATCTAAGGCATGCATATACTTAAAAACAGTTAACATACTTCATTTCAAAATATTGGGCTAGATATGATCAAGGGTTTGAGACTTGCCTTGCAGTGATGGGTCTAGCTGCTCAGATGAATCCTCGAAGATCTCCTCGGTTCCTTCAACGTCTGGTTCCACGGCGGATACAAACAACACATACACACTATATAAGCATACAAGTACTAGAAAATAATACGTAAATACATCATGCATGCAGGGGTAAAGGTTTGCACAAGGTCACTTGACATTGATCGAAGAGATGGGCACAAAAGGACTTGAATGTCGAAAGGCTGACATTCGGCTCATGGCTTGACATTGCCCTAAATTGGTCCTAGGTCTGTTTTCTGGAGATGTGGCAATAGGAAATATTGTAGAGCATGGTTCAAAAGGCTTAGTGGACAAAGTGGCATTTCAATTGCTCAAATGTAACAAGTCTAAATCATCTAATGCCACTGGTGGACATGCACTGACATAGTGCTAGACATGGCCAGAAACTAGGGCATTGGATAACTTTTGACTCAGGACTCCAATTGATGCACAACTTTGTCTGGGGTTTAGGCATTGATAACAACTACAAAACTCTCAACAGGCTCAAGGGCTGAAAGTGGCCGGAGAGTGGCCAAATCCGGTGAGCAAACACGGTGGCCTGGACATGAACTGAACCACTGAACAGCAATCTTGGCATGATCATAACTTTTGATCCAGGTCGATTCAGGGTTCGGGCTAGTAGACAATATTGCTAAGGGGGTTGAGGCCTAGCTAGCTGACAAAGCTTCATCGGCTGGTTTGGCCGGAAAACGAACTCCGGCGATCGGGGCCGAAGACGAAGGCACCGATTTGGGCGTTTTCGCTCCAGGGCGTTTGAACTTAATTCCACGCTCAGGAAGCATCTAGGGGCTGTCACGAAGCTATTGGCGCACTCAATTTTGCCAGAGAATGGCTGGAGAAGCACAGCGGCGTTCTCCGGCGAACTGCCGAGGCTCGAACATGGAATTTCGAAGCTCAGGGCAAAATTGGCGATCCTAAGTTTACAGGCTCGTTCCTCCTAGCTCACTGGTCATTATTCCCTACTGGCACGAGGATCAATTTGTCTTGAATCACTCGGCATTACGGGAACAGGGGATCACGGCTTTTCCGGTGATTGCCGGCGTTGAGGTTCGCCGGGGATCAATTAATGGCTATGAAACATACAAGGGGACAAGGGGACCTTACTGGTGGTGTTGGCTTGAAGGGGGAAGCTTCGGGCGAAGCTGGCGCCGTGAGCTTCAGGAACTGCTCGCCGGGGAAGAAGATCTTCGCAGCGGCGCTGGAGAACTCAGCTGCTCTCTGGTGGTGGAGGCTAAGGCTTACAAATGCGGGTGGTGTGAAGAGATTCTGGGCAAAGGGGGGGCTTTATATAGCCGCGGGATTGAGCTCTCGGGAGCTGCAGCAATCGCCGGGGAGATTTTTCTTCTGGCGCTGGGGCGGTCATCGAGGTACTCCGGGACATGGCAGGGCTCTGCCAGAGGCGGAGCATCGCGCGAAAACGGGATTTCGTCAGGAAGGCGAGGTGATGATCTCCGGGATGGCAGCCATGTGGCGTGGAGCTCCTGACAACAGCAGGCACGCGCGCGCCGGGAAGAACACGGCACAGCGCGGTGAACTGCTCCCACGGTGGCGATACAGCTGTGCGCGGTGAAGGCTACGTGGCTATGAAGGTGGCAGCGCGAGGAACTTCGCCGGCGGCGAGTTCAACGGCGAGGCAAAATGGCGGGGCGCTGGTCGAACGAACACTGGTCGCGATCGTGCACGCGGTCTCCTGGTCGTGGTCGAAGAAAAGGCCAGGGGCTTGTTTGCAAGGTTTTGGACTGAAATGTGACGATTTGGACTGAACTGTGAAGGTTTTGGCTCGGGAATTTGGGCCTACTTGCAATTCTGAAGAACTGAAGGGCTGATTTGAATTCTGACTTTGCAGATGAGTGCTACTAAATGTCTTAGACTCATCCAGCAGGAAAAATGGTAAAATTCGATAAGATTTGGTGGTTTTGACAAAAATCGAAAACAGGGTAATTAGGGTTTGAAACTTTTGTCGAGGCTAAAACTAGGGTTTCGGTCGAGATTCTGGAATTCTTCCAGAAGGGAAAAATGTTCAGAAAAATGAAAGAAAGGTAATCACTTGATCAGATCTGGATTTGGAGATGATCTGGGACTTTTAGCCTTTTTGGGTTTTCTAAAAGGACTAAACTAAAGCACTTTTGGACTGAATTGTAAAAACGATCTGGGAGATGAAGTTTAGCTGCCAACTTTTTAGGTTAAGGTAGTGGCACACCCAAGATCAAGATAGGGTTGAGACAACAGGGATTCCAAAGAAGATATGCTGACTCGTAAGCAGAAAAGATAACCAAAAATAGGGATGTTACAGTGCGACCGAGAAGACAAGAGAGAGATGCAACCACATGTCATGGGTAGACCTTAAGTGGGATGACAGAGAGAAAAACACTATCAACACCATATTATATGAAATATATTGTCTCCACTCAGAAAGGAAGGCACTCTGACAATTAATTACCTTTTGTTGTTGCAAAAATGACTCCATTTGTTTATGCAACTAGCACAATCATGTGCAACCTCAACCCGAGGGATATGAACACTACAAAGTGAAGAGTGTAATAGAGATTATGCAGCAAGAGAGGAGACCGATGGAGAGAAAACCTTACATGACATATGTGTTGAATGCAATGTAATCGAGTATTCCAGTCAAACCTTTCAACGAGGTAATATATGTGGATTCAACAATTTTTGTGACTAGCCGAAACTCTAACACTAACTCTAACAATTCGATGAAACCCTAACCCTAACTCTTACTTGCTAATACCCTAATCCTAATTTTTTTAATATTAAACTACATGTCATTTTCGCAATTCATTTTTTACCTTGGTTTATTTAAAAAATTATCATTTTTTTTCAAAATTACTTATGAACAAAATAAAAAAATCCATAAAATCAATGAGATATGGACAAATCACAAGGCATCACATATAAATCAAGCTAAACATGGTTGAAAAAAAAATTCAAAATTATGATTGTCTTATATAAGGTTTTTAGTCGTTGATCAGTTGCACAATTTGAAATTTCATTTTTTAAATAGATTATTTAAAAAAATTCCAACTATGTATGAAATAGATTGTATTGCAAATTCGATCTCAATTAAAATTTGCTGAGCTCAAGGTGTATAAAAGTCTCGTTACATTGGAAGTACATACAAGAATAATTTTGCACACTCTCGACCAGCACGCCATGGCCATACCCAAAAGGCGTTCTCTTAACCAAAAGAAAAAAAAAACCTACTACTCACTTATCCCGACGTGTCATCTTAATCAACGGCAAATTAACAATGCACAGCAAAACTTTCAAACAAAGAAATGGCCTTGTTGTAGCCAAAACAATCCAAATTAAGAGTAAACTAACCACAGCTCTGATCGTCAACAAAATCAAATTTCGAGGTCGGCATGACATCACAAAATCTTTCAGGTCACCTCCCGTCCGTGCCAAAAGCTAAGGCACAGTCACCCAAAGTAGGAAAACTTTTAATTGTTGGATAGATCCGCAATTGAAACATATGAGGTTTCAGTCACTAGTCTATCTAACAATTGAAAGTTAATGTGGTAGTTGATTCGACTAGTACAGCATGATTAGACTAGTTGTGCCAACCCTTCAGTATAAAATGGGCAAGCGACAGAAGACCGGTCGTGGAATCAACCCAGTAACATAAAGTCATTTTTGAATTAAAAAAAAAGTCTAATTATAAAATTTTATTTTTTTAATATGTTATTTAAAAAAATTCTCAACTGTTTAAACTTTTAACTTTACAACATATTCATAAAGTTCAAAATAATTATATGACAATATCATTGATTACAATTAATATTATATTTTTTTCATAAGACATAAATATCACTTGAAGCATAAAGTGAAAAAATTGGAGTTTTTGTACCAAATATTTTTAAAACTCCAGTTTTTAATCTATTTAAAATTAGTGAGATGACTCCAATTTGTTCGCGACAATAGACCAGAGCCGGAACTTTAGTCTATGAACAGGGACAGAAAATTTGCGGCTCTCTTATAGTACCGCTACGGTACAGGCCGTCTGTGCTTGTGGTCTATAGACTCGGTCTAGGATATGTCATTCGGTAGTTACCACCAGCAGCTCGGTAGGTGCGAGTACAATACTCATCTGAGGCTTTCTTTTCAGACACCCCCCTGTACTTTTCCAAAATTTACCTGCTTATACTGGATTGACAAATAACGTTGTTCGCCGTACTACCGTATACAGCTACTAATTCTCGCGGTAAATCGTTTCTATGGGTGACAAGCAAGGTAAATTTTCAAGCACAAATAAAGTATTTATATGTGAAAATATGTATTATTCTTGTTTGAACTTTTAAAAATGCAAATTTCTAAATATCCCTCACACGAAAAAAATATGTTTTTTTAGGTGGCAAAATATGTTATATTTATGTGCAAAGAAGACTGTCTTGTTTGCATCAATCATCCAATTGTAATCTAATGGTTACAAAAAATTCAAAATAACCAATTAACTTATAATATATTTCTACAGAAATTACATATTTTTGCGGGGTTTTATTCCACAAGACAATTTTCAACCAAATACTCAATGAGACTTATGAGCATGTGTTGGTTGAATTGTACCATTGGTAACATTTATTTGCGAAAGGATTTGAGCACATGTAAAACCTAAAAAATGTAGTACTATGGTGCACATAGAGAAGGGAGTATAAAAAGAAAGTGCAAGAAGGTATTAAAGAAGAAAGATAAAAAGGTGAGGTCGAGACGGAGAAAGTGACTGCGGAATTCAGCCAACATGAGTTGAAACACATAATATGAAACAATTTGGTTGCCCAAATCTCTTATTAACCCAATTGGAACCAAAAACTAAAGTTACAACTTACCATCACCACTGCAAAAACCATCAAAACGACCAGTAGCATTATATTGTACACTCACTTTTGACTTAAGTCCTAATTAAGAGGTAGTGATAGCAAAAAACTAGCACTTTAAGTGACGTGGCACTTAAGCACATTATTATTAGGCAAGGCCAACGAGCTTCTCGCTGAGCTCCCAGACCTTGCGTGCCTTCTCCGGATCGCTGGCCTCCTCTGAGAGCTGGTTCTCGAACGACGCCGAGTTTTGGTTCCAGCTCCAGTACACCCCCGACTTTGTCAGGCTCGGGTCACTCACCACCTGCAAAAGAACAAAAGAAAACACCTTGTTAGATCTGAAATTTTCCAAGTTTTCCTGCGTGGTTAAGTTTTCATTTCGATGTTGCCGTGAAGAGACTACATGCACATGCTAGACCTTTCTGGTCGGAAGATCAACGGTCGAGATAGAGTGTATGTGATAAAGTGAGGATTTTTTGTACCCTTAGTTTATTGGTTTGTACAAAATTGGTCCGACTTGAGTCTGATGTCTAAAAGATCATATGGGGTTTTGAATTTAAGACTTCAAAGTCAAACTAAACCAATATAATATAAGATGAGTCGTTTCTCGTTTATCTACAGGATCAAATTTAGATAGAATATATCCTCACCTGGTTTGTGTTTGCACAAATCTAATTTCAAATGTGATGTAGATTATTGGTTTATTGAAAGAGATCTTTTGCAATTAGTGGAGGAACCTGTCCATTCAATAAATCAACGGTTTGGATCATTGTGTGGTTCAAGCATGATGAATCAATATATCTGATCAGATAAACCTCATGCATGTGTGTAGGACTTGTTTAACCTAGTTTAAACAGGATTTAAGTTTATAAGTCTAGTGAATGAACATGTTTTCATCAATTTAAATTTATGGAATAAGTATTCAAATAAGTCTCATGTTTGATCTTAACTTTAACTTGTAAGTTCATAAGATGGAACTAAAATTAGGCCAAACACCTACATAGTCTCTTCGCTCCTGAAGCAAATTCAGATGATTTTGTAGAAGGAAAGGGAGTGAATTAGTAGTAATCACCTGCGCGAGCCTATTGCCGGCTTCTTCCTCAGAGACGTATCCCTTGGTGATGAACTTCTGGAAGGGCGGGAAGAGGAGCCGGAAGAGCGGGATGTGCTCGCGGAAGAGGCCGGTGGTGGCGATGCAGCCGGGGTAGAGCGAGGCGAAGGTGATGCCGGTCTTCTCGTGGTGCCGCCGGTGGAACTCCTGCATGGTCAGCATGTTGCACACCTTGCTGTCCTTGTACGCCTTGGCGCCGTCGTAGTGCCCGCCGTCGATCATCGTCGACCCGCTCACGCCGTTCAGCCCGCCTGCCAGGCCCCGGAGGTCGCCCAGGTTCGCCTTCGGCGGCACGTTGCCAGCAAGGGTGTTGGTGTTGCCTGACCACCACCAAATGCAGAGATCAGAGACATTAGCATCTGAATTCTGAAACCTGAAGTAGTGTAGAGCAGAGCAAAGCTACTTTTTCCGTATTTGTATTCTAAGAAGAATAATTGCACGAATTCTAAAGTAGCTACAATTACCGATGCATGCAAGATCAGTTTCTCAAATCCGAATTACGTTTAATTGCTTTGCGATTGGTGCACTTTTCTTTCTAAGAGGGCATAAAAGAAAAATTACACAAGCACAATTATTTACGCGTTCAAAAAACCGATAGAAACTAGTCGATTACTGTGTTGACCCACCAAATTAGCGAGATAGTGATACTAAATTTTGACCGGTTTTACCTATATTTAATAACCAAGTTACTCTAACAAGTCCAATTCATGGACAATTCATACTATCCCGACCTATTCATGGCTTTCATTGAAAAGTCCAAAAACCAGGCATTTTCGGCCGTTTTACAGAAAACCACATGGATTCAGGAAACACCCCGAGTCCGTTTCTTAACCCTAGTTAGTGGTTACTTATGCATGTAAATATAGCTCCTCAATTGCATAAACTGCTTTAAATTTCGTGCATTTACCAGGGCAAAAATGTTTTACCAATTCAAGTTGTAGCAGGTGGAAATAAGTTTCTCAGGTTTAAAAGTTGAAGTCTCAGTATACCCGTATATTTGAGAAGATTAAGCTCAGGTAAACACACATTAAATTACATCTACTTGCTTTAAACTTCGTGCATTGACCATGGCAAAGAAGTTGTACTTGTACCTGTAATGGAGCCAACGATGATGAGCCTCTTGGAGGGGTAGTCGGAGGCCTTGAGGTCCTCAAGAAGCTCCCTGGCGAGGAGGAAGTGACCGAGGTGGTTGACGCCGACGCTCATCTCGAAGCCGTCGGCAGTGTACGTCGGCTCCTTCGCCGTGGGGTAGTACACGGCCGCGTTGCAGACGATGACGTCGATGGGCATGCCGGACTGGCGCACGCTCTTGACGAACTGCCGGACGCTGTCGAGCGAGGCCAGGTCGAGGTGCACGACGGTGTAGCTGTCCCTGGCCATGCCGGCCGCCTTGGCCGCGCGCTCGGCCTTGAGGAAGTCGCGGCACGCCATGATGACGTGCCACTTGCCGGTCTCGGCCAGGGCCTTGGCCGTGGCCAGGCCAAGCCCCGACGACGCGCCCGTGACGATCACCGTGCCCTTGCGCAGTGTCTTCTTGTCGGCCGGCGCCGCCGGGGTCACCGACGGCGAGGACACCGCCGCGGCCTGCGCCCTTATGGCCATTGACGTGCCTACTCTCTGAAATATTTATAACAAGCATTTTTTTTTTTTTTGGTCATGAACTCAAAATAGTATTGCAAAACAAGATTGGATTTATAACTTAAATATGGAAGTTTTCCATACAAGAGGTGGGTAAGAAGGTAATCATAACCACTCCATTGTGAGCAACTAACAATCTAGATTTATTAAATCTATCAAAAAAATTCTTAATATATCACCATTTATCTGATCATCTATTTTTAATCTGACGGTCTAATCAAATCTTCGACCTTCTTTTGCTCTAATAATATGAAATTTCCTTTCAAATTTGTGCCTGGCAAGTATAAGTACTTGGGGTTTAATTCTAATTTGTGATTTGTGTCAAAACTTCAGGAAACAACACTGCAAAAAAAAAAAAAATCAAATTTTGCTTTTCAACCAAGGTTTGCGGATACAACTTTCAAATCTACTTTCTTGTTGGGTTGGTACTTTGACAGGGACACGAAATCAAGGATTTGCTACAGGACATTGGCTACAAGACTAAAATGTTTTGGATTCTTATGTCAGGAAATTATCAATATTTTATAATTAAATCTCAAAAAAAATTTGGTGTTATGGTACAAATTTCAGATAGTAGTATTACAAAACAAAATTTCTAGGTTGTATCTGAAATGACAGAAACAGGGCGAGGATGTATACTCGGGGTTTAGTTCTAATTTGTGATGTGCGTCACTCCAGGAAACAACATTGCAAAAACATCAAGTTTTGCTTCTGAACGAACTTAAGCAATTCAATTTTGCAGACACGAAGTTAGGCTCTACTTGTAATTGCGATGTATTTAAAAATTCAAGTAAGCAAATTAAGCAAAGTATTTTTTTTTAAGAAAATACACAATTCACAAACTGTGGGTCAAATTCACATCATTCAGAAAGCTAGTGATAATTACCCAACTCCAATAGCACGTTAGATAGACAAACTACTAACATAAAAAAATGTCTACAAATTAACCACAGTTGCACACACATAGAGCAAAGTTACCAAAGTAGCATTCTTGTGTCAACTAAAAAAGTATTAAATTGGTCAATTGCTAATTAACCATCAAACTAATGACACACACAATAATTGTCAGAAACACAAATACTTGGCACAGTACAGTAACAGAACAAAAACAAAAGAAAATGCAAAGAAAAAAAATTAAAACAGCATTAACCCAAATATACATAATTAATAATCAAATATACTAATCTACAAACCTTGGTGCGAAGTCCCAAAGAACTGGATTCCAGTTTCACACCATCTGCAAGACGAGCACCCAAGAATGCCGAATCCTTGACCCCTCCCTGCACAACAATGACGCAATTTTCGTCGAAAAATTCGACAAATTACTAACAAAACAAACAACTTAAATAACACAAAATTTTGTATCTACCTCTTTACGCGCAGAGAGAGCAGAAGGAAGGAAAGAAGTAGCAGCCTGAAGAGCCATTTGAACAATGATAATATCACAAAAATGCAATGCAAGAGAGGAGAGAGAGAGAAATGGAGCTTTGGGAGCTGAAGAAGCTTTGGGTTTTGGAAGGAGCACTCCATTTTATACAGTGGAGAGGTAGCGGTGATAAGGTGATAGGGGTTGTCCTACTGGGCGCTGACGTGGTGCCGGTTCGGCCAATAGGATTTCTCTCTGTGGATTTCCTTCTGTTGGGATATTTTTTTTGGTTTTCTGCTTGGGCTTTATGCTTTTGATAGGGAGTGTCCTAATGGCTAATGAGTTGTATGTGGATGGGCTTCTTTTGTTTGATTTCATGTGAGGGGCAAAAGATGTGTTATCTGTAATTCTGTATGGATGCATTATCTCGTTTGGTACTGCATGATTAGTTGGAGCAAATAGGTCTGAACAGCAATTGTAATCTGCATAGGTCTAGACATAGTATGAACTGGATTTTTTTTAAAAAAAATAAAAATTATAAACATGTACATGCACCCGAATATTTAGAATATGCGCCCATATACAGAGAAGTCATAGATTTGACTCTCGTTTTTTTTTATTTTCATGTATTTTTAATTAGAGTATCGTAATAAATCTACTAATATTATTTTTATATGGTGATATTTTAAATTTTTATATATTAGTGATTAAAATTTAAAAAACTCGAACTTGCACATATATCAAATATCATGTTGAAAAAATAAAAGTAGTAGTTTGCGTGGCCCCAAATAAGCTGGGCCTTCCAATGCCTAAATTGCTCATTTAACCCAATTAGTCCAAGGCGTATTGGACCAGGTCCAGGCACGGGCCTTACAATAAAGTCTTATTAGGAACACTCGTTTTGTTTTTTAATATGTTTAGCTCTTAGGCTGTCTCCAACAGGCTTGGCTCTTGCTTGGCTCTTAAACAGAATATTCCCTGCCACGTGTGCGAACACCATCTCAAAGCACCAAGCCTCCAACAGTTTGGCTCTTGCTTGGCTCTTAGCGTGGGCCCCACACTCCTAACCACCAACCAAACACCAAGCAAGAGCCAAGCACTCCAATGGCTTGGCTCTTGCTTGGCTCTATACAATTTAACAATTATATATTCAACGAATTTGTATTAATTCATTAAATTCAATATTACCAATATATTAATATATTACCTACGAAATTAAATTCGATATTTGCGACAAAAAAAATAAATTCGACATTTTGGATTTAAAAATGCACTTAAAAAAATAGATATTAAAATTCGAATAGCGGTACATGACATAATTGCGAAATACAAAAAAATTAAATTTGCAAACAAATGCCTACTACAAAATCCGGTAAGATGCTACTCGTCGGTGTTTCCTTCGAAACGTTGCCAAATGTGCTCGATCAAGTCTCTTTTGAGTTGTGTGTGCGTGGGTTGTGCACGGATGGCAGTATTTCTTCGAAGTACATATTCGAATAAAGGTGTACCCCCAGAGTGAATCACAGGCGCTACTACCGTGGATGTGTCCGGATGATCATTGTAGTCATAGTTGGCGGCATTGTCGTCGCGCTCGTTCTCTATGATCATATTGTGCAAGATCACGCAAGCCCGCATGATCTTCGCGAGAGTTGACTGTCGCCAAAATCGTGCCGCACCGTGCACGATGGCAAATCGAGACTGTAGAACTCCGAAAGCCCGCTCAACATCTTTTCTCGCTCCTTCTTGCTGTTGTGCAAACAACCGATCTTTCACCGTCTGTGGGAGGGGTATCATCTTCACAAAGACAGCCCACTCCGGGTATATACCATCGGCGAGATAATACCCCATGTTGTACTGTCGGCCGTTGACAGAGTACTGAACATGAGGAGCCCGCCCTTTCAACACATCGGTGAATAAGGGCGATTGGTTTAGCACATTGATGTCGTTGTTGGAGCCTGCAACACCAAAAAAAGCATGCCATATCCAGAGATCATACGAAGCTACCGCTTCAAGTATAATCGTCGGGACTCCATAATCTCCACGAGTGAATTGACCTTTCCATGCTACGGGACAATTTCTCCATTCCCAGTGCATGCAATCAATGCTTCCTAGCATACCTGGAAAGCCACGGGACTCTCCTTGTTGCAGTAAGCGGTGGGTATCGTCGACGGTGGGGCTGCGAAGATATTGGTCGCCAAATATGTCGATGACACCCTGTACGAAGTGCTCCAAGCATTGAATCGCCGTGGACTCCCCAATCCGCACGTACTCATCGACGGCATCGGCGGGGCCACCGTACGTGAGCATACGCATTGCTGCGGTGCACTTCTGTAAAGGGGACAGTCCACGGCGATTAGTGGCATCCCTTCTTTCGGTGAAGTAGGGGGACCACCCACCTAGAGCTTCAACGATGCGGAGAAAGAGGGGTTTCGCCATCCGAAAACGCCGGCGGAAGATACTGTCAGGGTAGACGGAATATTCGGAGAAGTAGTCGGCGAGGAGCCGTTGATGCCCCTCTTCGCGATCTCTGTCAATATATCTCCTATTGCTGCTTCGGCGGCGTCCGCGGGATGATGAAGCATCAAGTCGGGCGTAAAGACCGGCGATGATACGATCTTCCTCCTCCTCCTCCTCTATGAATTCCACTAAGAAATTCTCAATTTGGTTCATGGCATCCTCCTCGGAGCTATGTGTGCTGGAACTACAGCTAGAAGACATTTTGTGAGTGGCTAATGAAACTGGGTTTTTAAAGAGCTACGCCGTTTGAGAAGATAGTTGGATAGTGAAGAGAAGTTTTGCGGAGGGGGTGAATATATAGACAAAGAGTCCAACGGCAATATTCCAATGGCTATATTTGAACGACAATTTTCGAACGTCTATTTTGCAACGGCTATATTCCAACGACTATATTTGAACGACAATTTTTGAACGTCTATTTTGCAACGGCTATATTCCAACGGCCAGATTCCATAGTTGGATATCAGAGTAAAATTAAGTAGAAAATCATATATAGATTAATAACAGAGGATACATAGTTGGCTACAAGACATAATTCAAAATAAAATAACTAATCATCGCCAGCATTAAGTTTGTCCCTTAGAATCTTCAGCCCTACATCGTACTCCGCTTTTTGCGCATCGTCGAAGATGGATTTGTCGAGACTTATCATTTTTGTGTACGCCTTATACAAGGCGGATCTTTCCTTCGCCTTCGCCAAGGCGCGCAAGTTATCTGACATACGGAGTATGTCCTTCCTCTTCTCGGCTCGGTTGGATTCATTTTGGATGAAGGCATCGAGATCTGCTCTCGCTGCCGACGTAGAATCCTGCGAGTCATCAACCTTTCCCTTACCTCTGCGCTTCGCCTTAGCAGAGTCTCGTCCTTCCGGCCGTGTCTGCGCTGGTGGCACGTCATCGTTGTTGGACGATGACGTGTATGTGCCCGACTCGGACAATCTGCTTCTTTTATTGGGAGGATCAACATAAGCTGCGGACCACTTAGGTTGACCACGAACCGCCGTCCACCAATGATCCAACACAAACGGATGACCCATCTCTGTCTTGTACATCTCGCGGGCCTGCGCCATGAGTTGGTCGTCTGAACGACCGCTGGCATAGACTTCCTTAAGTCGGAGCCAAACACCGTTGAATTGGACCACCTTTTTATTTGTTCGTTGCCAGTGGTCCTTACAGTGTTTGGTCTCCCTTCTCCTACTTGCCGGCACGGTGTTGTTGTATGCCGTTGCTACGTTGCCCCAGTACATGTCGCACTTCCTATTGTTTCCATCAATAGGATCGAGCGAATTATTGAGCCAAGAGCTAATCTGCATGTAGTTAAAAAAATTTGGATATCGAAGTCGACCTAAATATATTTCTTTCATAGCACTCGTATATGAAAATTCAAAATGTTACCAGTTTGATATCGTCATCGTTGGACCACGGTAAGCGCTTCGGCTTTCGGCCAACATCCACAACATCTCTGGTGTTGGTGTCATCGACGACAGGTCGGGCCTCCAGATCGGCCGGAGCATAGTCTGGAGTACCGTTATCGGAGACAGACGCAGAGTGCGGCTGAGGTGGGGAAAACTGCGGACATGTCGGTGGCATGCCGACAAAATGAAAATTTTGGCTATATTGTGGGGGCGGTGGAATTGCGTGGCCGTGTGGTGGATATGGACGATAATTTTGGCTAAATTGTGGATATGGCTGGTAATTCGGTGGATACGCTTGGTAATTGGATGGATACGGCTGGTAAGTCGGTGGCTGCGAAAAACCGGGTTGCTGTTGGGTGTTTGGGGCTTCAGTGTTTTCGCCGGGAGATTGGGAAGAGCCAAGCCAATTAACGAAACCGCCAGGTGGATTAGAATCCATGTCGAATTTTTAGAAATTTTTGCAGTAATTTTGGAGTGGTTTTGGGTATGGATGGATGAAGAAATGTGAGTGAAAATGGTGAAATAGCATGTCTTTATATAGAGGAGAGCTGGACAAAAATTCTGTGAATTTTTGTGATTTTTTTGGAGTTTTTTGGGATTTTTTATGATTTTTTAGGGCAAAAATGAATAAAAAATAGATGCAACGGCTATTTTTAACGGGAAAAATTAAACGGTAACATTTTCAGTCGCTGACACGTGGGGCCTCGGGATTTATTCTCCTCCAACGGCTATATTCTCAGTCCCCCCTCGCTTACAGGTGGGCCCTCCAAAAAATGAGCCCACCAGTCAGCCTCTACAGACTCAACTAATTCGTATAAATTTTATTCGGTTAAATTACGAGCAGTTATTAATTATACGTTGATTTATTCAACATCACTCACTGACAGGCGGGCCACTCTTTTTCGCGGCCCCACATGTCATTGGCTTCGGCTGAGGCGCGCGCGTGTCGCCGACGTCAGCCACGCGGTGCACTCCCGAGTGGCGGGCCCCACCAGGCATTAAATCTCGTGCGACACGGTTTTAGTATCGTACTGCGTATGACGTGTGGGGACGCCACGTTTTGGGCCCACAAGTCAGCGACGTACCATCCTGTACGCGTGGTGCGTGTGCGTCCTGACATCGGCACGGTGAACGTGGGTGTGGGGCCCACGCTTTAATCGTTTGCGACGATTTAAGCATACACTCATTCGATGACATGTGGGTCCTCTCGTTTTCTGGCCCCACCTGTCAGATAATCTTTCACGTGGGTATGGTACGGGTTTTGTTTCGTCGGTGGGGCCCGCAAAACGCGTCCCTTCGCGTTCTCGTCTCCTCTAACTGCGACGCTTCCTCGCCGCGACCTCGCCGCGTCCTCGCTCGCGCTTGCCTTGTCCCGTAGCGCGCGGACGTCCCATCGCGCCGACGAAACGTCGAGCAGCCCTCCGCCGCCGTCGACGCGAGCCGCCGCTGCCGTCGCCGTTGGAGGTAGCCTTAATACTATTTTTAAAAAATTACATAAGATTATAGTTCTATCTTTAATATTTATGATTAATTTGGTAAATATGTTGTTTACATCTAAACAATAAATAGTCAAATAAAATAATGACTATAAGAATATTTTAAGAAAATAAAATCATATTTAATCTTGAAATGGTAAAACGACATTCTTTAATGTGCAAACACTTCTTTCTAAAATTACATATAAAAAAGAACAGAAGCAGTTCATCCGTTGCATAATGTATGACCTATAATTTTTTCTATTTTATTGCAAAATATAAAATTTACATGTCAATTAATTGATGTTTTTCCTATTCTAGTATTATTTTTTTATCTCTTTACCATTTATTACTAATCTCCTCGCTAAACATTCTCTTTCCTTTCTAATGCATTTATGAGTAGGGATAATCTAGTAATTTCTCTTCCCTATTCTCTTAAATTTAGAGTCATCTTAATCTTTGAGCATGATCAAAATATACTTTGCATTGTGCAACAGAAAAAATATATAGTATTTTGCCCCCTCCTAATTTCAATGTCTTTTTAATTTGCTCCTATATAGTAATCCAATCCATATTAGAATTTGAGTATATCCGATTTATTTTCCAAATATATCTAAAAAAATTATATGTTTGATTAAATCAATATTCATTTCAAATCTAATAAAATACGAAGTTGTTTGGTTCATATCTCCATAAAAAAAAAAAAGAAAATACCTATCATAGGACTTATCTAAAACTTATGTGGTTATTTGGTTTCGCCGGCTGCTAGGACGGACCCGAGTGGAAATCCCAATATTCACATAGAGCGCTCCTGCTGGAAAGTCGAAACGTGTCGATAATGTTCCAGCAAGGCCACTAATTAGCCAGCACTAATCCTACCTACACTACATTAATTGGTTCCAATGACCAAGATTAGTAAAGCATGCGCATAATATGCAAAAGTAACCATTTAATACGAATACTCAATTAGACCAGTAAGTGGAGTAATTTAGATCGCGACAAATTCGCTGTTGTTTTCTGTCCTACTCACTAGTGAAGCTGTGAAAAGTTGCGCACTTTGCCCGCCGACCTCCTCCCTTCGCCGGTTTCTGTCGCCGTCGTCTGCCACTCTCCGCCACCGGTCGAGTAAATTATGTGTGATTAGTTGATCTCTTCTTCTCCTGCAAGAAATTAAACGGAGTGTTTACGTCCAGCATCTGTTATGTTCAAAAGGGCAGGACGGTATTTGGTTCGCACGCTCCTACAAAATTGTCAGGTATAGGTTTGTATGAGTTGTATCTAGATTAGGCTGGAGTATTTTGGGTCATTTAAATCGGTTTGAGGTTGGTTCAACTCAATCCAATATGTATGTTGGGTTAATTAAGTTTGAATGAGTTTAATAAAGAGTATGTTAAAAAACTCAGATTAGATCTAGTTTAAGTTGGATTTTTTTTGAATTTTTAGATCCCAAGTAAGTACAGGGAGGCGCTAACTCAATCTTAATCTTGGATCGGACTGGATTGAGTTAGTTAAAATATTCTTATATCTAATCTAAATATTATTTGATTGGTATCCACATTATATCTAGATAGAGGAGTCTGTTATATGTCTCTTATATAATAAAATAAAGAAGAGTGGAGTGAATAAAAATTTATAATCACCAATCTAAGCCTAAGATGAACAAAAACACCTCTTACACATTGAGGAGACAATATTAGCAACACCTACAAAGCAATAAATACTGCAAAAGCATCTAACAACCACACTTAACTATTTATGAAATGACGAGAAACACGTTGTTCATCTAATTTGCTCACTATTACAAAATTGATCCCATATACCATTACGGGGTTCTCTATTTTGTCCAATCCACATAATATTACAACAATATCAATCAAATTTCATGGCGATGACCCTTTGAAGAGCTCAAATATCCACCTATAAGTTTTCTTTTTTGCCCACTTTGTCGTCTTTTCTAAAGATGTTTAGCCTTTTAATCTAAATACCCTGCTGAGAAAAATACAAATAGACATATGAAAAAAAAACATACAAGTTGTGCTTAAAAAATATAATCTTGATTCTCCGATATCCGTTTGATTTTGATGTCACACCAATATTAAGATTTTAACTAATTATACACATATGAAAATAGAGAGAACCAGAATTCAAGAATCGAACCTATAGTCTCTTGTTTACGTAAACACACATTCTAACCATCCAATACAACGATAATATATTACTTAGTATTATAAGTATTTTATACTATTACCACATCTCACACGGCATGAATGGACAAAATCACGCCAAAATCGCAAGCAGTGCTCTAAAAGTGGCTCGCACAGAGCGCTAAGTCCACGTTTGTGCACGCTTTTCCGTTCCGTTCTCCGCCACTATGACCTTAACCCCTAAGCAAACCCCTCTCATGTCTCACCAAATATACTTACCTATATAAACAGCACCAACACGAGCGTTTAAACGCCCTCGGTCCATTAATCATTTCACTCCGTATCACGCCTGAAACTTACCTCGAAACTACCACTAGTACGTCCCAAGACTTGCATTTCCCAAAGTTAAAATTAAGCAGGTTTAATTGTTGTGATATCTATAGCTAGGGTTGCTGATCAAGGGGGAGGAGTCGTCCGGCCGGCCAGCGGGAGCCGACATGCACAGAGCTCCACAGTGCTCTCACCGCAAAAAGCGCACAATCGACATCCTCATTGTCGGCAAGCTACCTTGGCAGTTGCCGCCGTGCCGCCCCGCCAATCATGTCGTCGCCCTTTCCATCCTCCTCTTCCGCTTCGTCCCCCCCCTCTTACTTGCTGCCTAGGCTGCCACCTCCCCTCCTGGTACGTACGTATGTGACATATGCAATATATAAAGATTAGATTTGAGCAAGGCTCAATAAGAGTCATGGTTTGGTTTATATTGCTATTTGAAAGAACTAAAAT
The DNA here is from genome assembly GCA_019359835.1 of Pharus latifolius. Classification (NCBI taxonomy): domain Eukaryota; kingdom Viridiplantae; phylum Streptophyta; class Magnoliopsida; order Poales; family Poaceae; genus Pharus; species Pharus latifolius. The sequence goes on along the minus strand of CM033328.1, from coordinate 66,354,542 downwards.
TTTACAATCCTTATCCAAATAATATATAAATTAAATTTTTGAACATGACTTGCATATCCAACCTAAATTTGTTATGTTAGACCATGTTTAGAAGAACTTGATTGGACCAAACCATAACTAGTTCCATGTAATTTTTTCATCTAAGCGCAAGCCTGGTCGAAGTCCCAATATGTTTAGGTCTTAGCATACACATGCAAATTACTTTTTCCAATACATTTTTACATATGTTGTTTTAAGAGAGAATTTTTTTTGACTAAAAATGCTGTTTTACTTACAATATTAATTCTTTTTTTTTCTTAGGTGCCGATGCAATACGCTACTAATGGTGTTGGTGTGCCAAATGGAGCTGGGGCTATGATCGCCTCCGTGCCAAGGCTAGGGAGGCAGCAGCATCCGTCGCTGCCGCGGCCACCCCCACGGCAGTGCCCGCGGTGCCGGTCCGCGAACACCAAGTTCTGCTACTACAACAACTACAGCCGCACGCAGCCGCGGTACCTCTGCAAGGCGTGCCGCCGGCACTGGACGGACGGCGGCACCCTCCGCGACGTGCCCGTCGGCGGCGGCCGCAAGAACAAGCGCCATACCAAGAGCGGCGCCACCCCCAAATCCTCCACCGCGACGGCAACGTCAGCGATGGCGACAAGCAACACTGACGCGTTCCCGGAGATCTTAAGACAGGTGCTGCTCCAGCCAGGCGCGAGCGTATGCGGCAGCGTGTACGGCATTGATCTGAGCTCGTGGCAGCAAATGGGCACGACGATGCCGAGGGGCAGCTATGTCGGTGCGGCTGGGGGGACGGCGTTGGAGGTGGTGAACTGCGGCGGTTTGCAGTACTGGAGCGAATGGCAAGATGACATGCCAGGTCTAGACGGCACTTGCTAAGTAGCTAGACTTATTATGTATCAGTGTTCGTGCCCGTGTTAATGTATGTATTACGTACAGTCTTCTGTTTAATTTAATGTTTTAGCTAGCTGCTTCTGCATTTTGTATGTATTTCAGATTTGTACAAGGACTTATTTGTATTATTATATTGAGCTTGCTTATTCTCTATCTTGCTTCCAATGATACATCGACGCGACCTTAATATAAGACCGTGTGTGTTTAGACTCACGTAGAGATTTTAGGTTGAGTTTAATATAAGACACGACTTTAATATCTATCAGAGCCATAGGAGCAAGCGCTCTCTCTTTTCGGTGTGCACGAAAATACGGTGAGGTATTTAGGTCATGTTTGATTTATAATTATATTTTATCTAACAAAATATGATATGTTATATTCGAATATATACTGCACTACACTTGTCATATTTTTAAGAGAAAAAAATAAGTATGATTTACATGTCTTGTCAAACTTTTATGACATATTTTATGTAATGATGTCTACAATAGATGCGACATGTCATATTTTATTTAAGTAAAATATAGCAATAAACCAACCACACCCTTAAATCATCTTTGTTTTTTACTTTTGAGCTCAAAAGTAACGAGCCTTTTTTCATATATATTTTAAAAGCACAAATGATGAATATATAGTTTTACAGATACATAGTGAAAATAAAATGATGCACGACATAGTTTAGTCCAGATTAGCCTCATTGATCAAATCTTTAACAAATTTCAATGTTTCCGCATGATTCTTCATTTCATCGTCGTTGAATTTTGATTTGTTCGTTCTTACCAATTTTGTGAATTACTTAACAACTACTAACTTTCCCTTAAACTTATCGTGATCATTTAGAGAGGAGGCCGCACGATCCGTTGCCTTCATGCGCTCAGCGTGTGCTTGGTGGGAACCTTGACGAAGGTTCGTAAGTCTTCTTGCACATTCATGTTGGATGAGGGAGATTGTCTCTTGCCTTTTCCTTTGCGCTTTTCCATGATTGTATCGCAACCTTCTGGCCGTGTCTCCTCCACGAGGACATCTAGGTTGGATGAAGATTATGTGTGCACACTATCTTCATTCAACCTTTCTCTTCTATCGGCGTCAACGTATATTCGGTTCCATTTAGGTTGAAACCTAACAGTCATCCACCAGTGCTCCAAAACGAATGGGTGCCCTATCTTTTTTCTGTATAACTCGCGTGCTTGTGCCATTAATTGATCATTAGAACGACTATTAGCATAAACCTCCTTAATTTTGCACCAACAATCATTGATTTATTAGTCCGCAACCAATGTCCTTTGCAATGCTTACCTCCCTTCTTCGAGTTTTTGAGTTGTACTCATTGTACGCCCCTGCAACACTCGTCCAATACGTGTCGCATTTTTTACTGTTCCCATTGACTAGGTCCAGGGAATTATTTAACCATGCACTGATCTACGTAACTGAAATATAACATTGTCATGAAATAATGAATATGAACCTTTTAAGTTAGATCCCACAAAATGTTGAAATAATTTCTTCTACAAAAATTGAATATCAAAACGAATTACTCACTAGTTGAACATTACTGGCTACTAACTAAAGCAATCGCTTAGGCTTGACAGGATATGAGAGAACATGGTCACCATTGCCATCAATAACAACTTGCGGCGTAGAATGTGACGTACCAGAATTTGACATAGATGTGGATTTTAAATTTTTGGATGGGGTTGTGATGGTGAAGGCTGCAAATAGATGGCCGGCGTACAAAAAAAATGAAAATTCTGCCCATACAATGCAAATAGATGGCCATGTGGATATGAGGGGGGCAGCACATATGGAGGGGATGCGGATATATAGTAGTATGTGAGTACTAAGGGGCATGGGGATACAGAAGATAACTGGAAGAATAAGATGGTTGTGGAAAATTTGAATTACTGGGTGGATATGATGGGGGGTTTGGATTATTGGGTGTTTTCGAATTTTCTGCAGGTGTATTAGGAGAAATACTCCAATTTAGAAAACTCTCGGAGGGATTACTACCTATAGGAAACTCTAAAAAAATTAGTGCGAAAATAATGTACAAGGAATGTATGATGGTGTAAGATTTTTGAGATGTGCGTGATAAAATGATCAAATGAGGGCCATAATGAGATGATTTTTTCTAATTTTTTTGAATTTATCTAAATTTTTTATAAATTTTTTCATGAAAAAACAATAAAAAAAATACACAACGACACTTTTACAATGGCTATATTTTCAATAACTAAAAATATAGTCACTGACAGGTGGGTCTGACTCTAAAAAAATGAAAAATACTGTTCATAACAACTGCACATTAAAACTAAACTAACAAGTGGATGCCTGAGACAGACAGGACTTATTTGACATCGACTAGGTTGGAAAGAGTGACGAAAAAAACTTATTTATATCACTGATAGATGGGACACAAACTCCATGGGGCTCACTATCAATGGCTAGTGTACATGTGAAGAAAGTGCACGACGACAACGAGCGTTGTTGGCTAGTGTAGTTGTGGGCCCCACATATCTCTTTTCTATATAGTTTAACACATCCACACTAGAAACTGACATATGAACCCCACCAATTAGCAAGTGATGACGTACCGATCTGCGCACCGCGTGAGTGATGGGGCCCACCAACTTCATCTCGTTCTTCTCCTTTGACTCGACCCTTTCTCTGACATATGGGACCTCTGATATTTCGACCTAACTATCAATGAATGGATTTTAAGTGAGTGTTTTATGCATAGGAAACGAAGCGTTCTAATGTGTTTCAATCGTGAGGCTAACTGTTCTCGACTCGTGAATCGTATAAATTAACCCACCAATTCAATGATATACAGGCCCATGAGATTATGTCCCCACCTATCAGTTAGTGTATTCGGTTGTGAAATGTCGCAGTTGTCGAAAATTTACGAGCCCCACAAAACTCATACGCACACGCTTCCAAGCCACTCCAGCAGAACCACTTCACACGGCACATGCTTGATTGGACCCACAAATCAGCTATCGCATAACAACTCACGGGTTCACCAACTCAAGTGGCTTACGTGGCCGACATGCACCATTTGAAGCTCCGACATTAAAGATAGTCTTAAACAACTCCGTGTGTGCGGGCGCGCACATCAGATAGGAAGTGATGGCAGGAACATAGTAACATGAAATGAAATGTGCCTTACATGGGGGCAGGTCACAGTGTCACCTATCAACCATACACATTTGTGCAAAGGGCTAAAAAACAGAACCACATCGCCAACAAAACTGTTACAACAGTAGTATTCTAAGAACAAGTGAAACGCCTTCACAGTTGTGAAACTTCAGCTGTAAGGGCTCATGCCGATGGTGGACTCCCTGCGGTAGGGCACGCTCGCCTTGGAGAAAAAATAGTAATAGAGCTCGGTGAGCACGGCCGTGACCAAGACAAAGGCCGCGCCTGCTCCAAACGTACCTTTCCGAACCGTCTCACAGTCCGGTGGGTTTTCGAAGATCACCGTCCTGTAGCGGGTGTGGTAAGCAGACTGCACTAGACCAGCCAGCAAGCACACCTCAGCGATAAAAAATGTCAACCTGTATAGAACAAACTATCAGTTCACTCTATTGGGAGAATTCGAGGGTTTTTAGCAAGAGAATTTAACATTTAATCGAGGTGATGCTGCTTGAGGCAAAAAGGTATGCTAGGACAAGATAATAAAACGATAATAAAAGGATATGTGAACTCGTTGTAGCAGTACAATCAACAGACGCAACAAAGTGGTAAAATTAATTCATAGAAGTTGTAGTCAGATGCTTCAGTAAACAAGTAACGCATAGCCTTAGAAGTCAAATTTCGAATGATTAAAAAGAGCTACTGGCATCAATATTTGTCAAAACTCAGAGAGTCTATGAGGCATGTGAATGAAACTTTTCAAAAAAGACATGTGAATGAATCTTCTCAAAAAAGGCATGTGAATGAACAAAGGTGATTTATAAAAAAAAACACTGGTAACTAAATTCCTGGCAAAGCCCTTTCTTTTTTTTTTTTTAAAATGCTAGTTCAGGGGCTTTTAAGATAAGGCTGTTTCAGGCTGATTTATGGACAAATTCCATGAGTTTTGCGTTGCTTTTGCTTGCAAATTGCAAACACAATATTTCATAATATTATTAGGACAAAAGAAAACTGAAGAAATCACGAATTTACCAAGTTTCACCAGAAACTAATCAAAAACCAACCAATAATGGCTGTCCTGAACCTAATATCGTACTGATTCTGGAAATTAATCTCTCCCCGACACAATTTGCATTTGCAAGTGTTAAAAGTGAGTTTCTTTTCAAATCGCAGGGCAAGTGTTCAGCATTTAAATTTCTGACATTTTTTGTTTCTTATCTATCTCAACCCATATTTAATTGTGTCCTGCATTCTACTACCAAATTACACCAGTCAAGTCAACTAAAAGCAGTTCCATGTTTATCTGCTTCTAAAACAAATGAGGAAATGCATCTCTAAGAATAAATAAAGTCGATAAGACTGAGGGACAGGTGTATTTTTTAAAAGCATACACAGGCAAACTAATTAAGTTTTCTTTTATTGGTATGTGCCATGTGCATGTAGTTGAAAAAATGGCTAAATTATCAAATCAGGACCTAAAAAGTCTGGCCGGCAACAAAGCAGTTGCCTTCCAAACCCAACAAATCAAAACATATAGTAGTATTAATGAATGGCCACTCATGGATTGACCAAGCATGCACTTCAACTCAAATGACAATGAGGCAGCATTTTGTTTTTTGTTCTCCCTCAACACCAATAACCTGGCCCTATTGATTGGTTTCCATTTTAAATGACATCATATGCATACAAGACCCCCTTGGTTCTGACCAATCCAGCACGACCACCCAGAAATGACCAAATGCAAGTGTCCATTTCCAAAGTATGAATAAGTTCATGCATTGTTAATGAACTATTGCTTACTTTTGTTTCTTTTAAATAGAACAAAGCTCTTTGGGTTTCACTAGAGCCTACAAAGTACAAACCACACTAGCAGTCCGATAATCCTGCCCCCACTTAAGTCAACAGAGTATTTTGTGATATAGAAATATTGAATAAGTGAAGCCCGCCATCTAAAGATTTACTGAATAGTTTCTATGTTACACAAAACTTTAAAAACCTCAAAGATCTCCTAAAATAATCTCCTTGATTGATAAAATTCACTCGTGAACCATAAAAAAAATTGAGCCTGATTTGAATGTGAACATCACCTATTGGCATACCCTAAAGCCTAAGTTATTTTAAACACCTTTGGCTGGCAAGACGGTCATATGAACTTTTGCTGAATGTTTTTTTACCTGCTAGCTTGACATCCTGATGCGTTTCACCATTCTTTACATGTGAAGAGCATAAAGCACATTTAGGTGCCTCACAAAAGTAAAATATTTTAAGGTGACATCAAAATTGCTTCAAGCTTATTTTCCATGAACTTACTACCGCACTGTCTCCAAAGGAGACACCTTTTTTTCTTGAAAAAGTCACATGAACTTGAGTACATAATGCAACAAGCTAACAACTTGTTTTCCATAATCTCTAACTCCTATGGCATCCTGCAACCCTCATGACCTAAAATTAACCATTAAACCGACAAAAAAATTCATATGAACTTTGTTAGTTCGTGCTCTCACCAATTCCCACAACTCTCTTGACTTCTTGGTTACTCCAACACAGACAACTAAAGATTACCAAACAATCCCGAAATTTCTGCAGCTCTGCCCAAAAAACCCACAAAACAAAATAAAAGATCCTGATTTGTGGGTCCCATGCCTCAGTCTCCCAGGGAGGTCAAGGCTCGAGCACAGAGAGAGAGAGAGAGAGAGAGAGAGAGAGATCCGTACCAGGAGGAGAGGAAGAGAATGAGGGTGCAGGCGCGGGCGCCGCCGGGGCGGAGCGCGCTGCCGCAGCAGAAACAGCGGCTGGCGATGGCTGCCACCGCCTGGCCTACGGCCAGCAGCGCCAGCGCCGCGGCGCCCAGCCCCGTCGCCGCGTCCGGCCGGTACACGCAGTACTTCCACTCCTTCTTGGCGTCCGTCTCCACGCTCGCCTGCAAAAAGCAACAAGTCAACCACCACCACCACGACAGCAAAAAGAAAAAAAAGGCTGCGACTTTGGTGCTAAGACATCTTCGGATCGCACCGTGGGTCGGCTCTGCTCGGCGCCGATGGCGAGCCCGAACGCCAGGACGTCGATGACCAGGATGGCGACCAGCACCACGGTGGAGGCGGCCATTTCTTGGTTTAATCTACGAACAGTCACTGCGTGTCTTGTCGTGGGGTTTTGGGTGAGTCTTACTAAGCTCGCCGGAGGAGAGGAGGCGGCGTGACCGCGTGGGTGGGTGGTTTGAGGATTTGGACTTGCCTCCTGCTGGCTGGTTTCAATGCCCCTTCCGCTTTCCCCTCTTAAACTAAACAAGAAAGGATGGGGAAATTTCATAAACAATCTCGGGTCTATAGTCAGGTACTCTCTCATATTATTTTAGAATATTTACATATTCACAATTTTTTTAAAAAAAACACTTTTTTCATTATTAGATATAATACTTTTTACAAAAAACGTATAAAAATACTAGCATTCATTGTTTTTTTCTTTTTCCTTCTATACCCCTCTCTTATCTTCTTTTCATCTCCAAGTTATATGCTAATTGAGATGGGTTATCACCAACTGACGAGTAAGACTTGTATATTAGTGATTATATTTTTATAGATTTTTAATAAAAAAATTTTATGTTTAATAACAAAATAATACAAGGTGTTTTTTAAAAAATATTTGTACGTATGTAAATATTCTAAAATGATATTTGGGGTATCTAACAATAATAAGCCTAATTTCTTGAGGGTTTATGAAATTTCTCAAAAAAATTAAGTAAATAGGTTGGGAGGGTAAAATTGAAGAAAGTGGAAAGAAATTTGTTATGCAAGTTTAATGCAATATGAATTTTTTTTATGATATCATATGTTGTTAAACCGACAAATACATTCGATCTTTAATGTTATTCTATATAGACCATACATATAAGATCTTGCTACGTCAAAAGTATATTTAAGATGTACGTAAAGATTGTCTAAATTCAGCAATAGGTTGTATTACACGTCAAAGTTTGATATACAAAAATAAAAATAATAGTTGTTACGACAAGCTGAGAACACGCCACCCAAAGCCAAAGGTGACCTTTGCATGCATGATTGGTCGCACTGCAATGCAAGTGGAAACTCAGCTGCCGGAGCAGGGGGCAGCTGGATCGCGGTACGGCGACGGTGGCACCGCGTGTCCGGTCGCCACCGGTAGTTTGGCACTTTTTTGCCAAGCGCGGACGCGCCATGCGGGCATTGCGCATACATCGGGCGGCCGCAGTTACTCGGATACTTACGGGGATTATTTGTTTCCAGTTGATAAGCAACACCATCGTCATCTAAGCTAGCCAGCAGTTCTACTCGATTTTGCATAGTTTCAAATGGATCGATCGGGAAGAAGTTACTGGGATATAAAATAAAATTTAAAAAGCCGCACTTTTTAGTTAAGGAGGTGTGTTTAGTCTGATACCAAACATCAAGTTTGTTTTTGCAATTTGACGCAATAAGAACCTCGCTTATGATATGCCATCACTATATCATCCATAGGAGGTCACCAATGGCCAATCCATCATCGATTATCTGTTCACCCCAGTGTAACTATGGCCAATGTCTTCGATTGTACAAAGAAATAAAAGAAAGTGAAAATCAAGGTTGTTGTCCAATTTGAACTTTATGCTTCGTCATATAGAGGTGAGCGTCTTTATATAAATTATAAAGATCGATCAGATCATAAACTCTGTCTCACATAAACTAAGTGTATTTGATTCTGTTTATCCTAATTTAGCTTTTTAGATAAAATGAAACCAAATTAAATAGAGACTTGAAGATGTGTTTAGATTATAACCCCAACTTACCTTACCAATACTCGGTCATACTCCACTATTTTGGACTTCATTTGGTTTGAAGCTAAAATTTGATTATGACAAAGAATTAACAACTTTTATGTGTTTTTGGCCAAAGTTAGAATGATGAAAAGTTTGACTCCAAATTGGCAAGTCAATTTTTTCTTCTTGTTTATGACATATGAGCTACAAATTGACTAATCAAATATTGGCTATTATTTAATTTACAACCAAAATTTTTTGTCATGCTACAATTGGTCATGATCGATATTTGACATGACTAGATAGGTAGTGAACCAATGTTATAGACTTATCTCTTTAAGTAGAATTTTTCTTTAAACTGGAAATTTCAAATTAACTTAACCCTCTTCATAGTTTACTCAGCTTATAAATTTAATATAAGCTAAACTAAAGGGCTCCTTATTTTTCAGCTAAACTGCTTACGAAATAAGCCGGTCTATTGACTGGCCAAATAAATAAGCAGAATCCCCTTGCGACCTATCCGGTCCGACGCTGTTCGGCCTGCATCGGATTTATCTCGTACGCACGCTCTCATGTCGCCTTCAGACTTTTAACTCTTAAACCCCCATGATTCCTCCTCCCTTACCTCACTAGGGTTTTGCCCCTTCCCGTCGAAACCAACCCTCTCCTCCCCACCACCTCCACCGCCACTCGCCGGAACCCTAGCTCTCCCTCAGACGCGTCCTCCACTCCCGGTGATGGGGAAGGCGGCGGCGGCGGCGAAAACGAAGGTGAAGGTGAAGGAGGACGAGTACGCGGCGCTGGGGGAACTGTACCGACCGCACGTCGAATTGTTCGACTACTTTCTGGACGAGTGCCTCGACAAGATGATCGAATCCATCCGCCCCATGGAGATCACTGACCCCGCCTCCAAAACCACCCTAAAAATAACCTTCCGATTCGAGCTACGTTTGTTCATTCTTTTTAATGTTTTTAAGGTGTTGTTAAAATCTGTGCAACTTTTTTTTAAAACTTTTTTGAGTCACAGGTGCATGGATTTCGTGTTGTTTTAGCGCCTGCAGGAAATCATGAGAGCCAAAAGTGTTCAAATTCTCATGGTTTTTATGTGGTTGGTAGCAGTTTCAGGGAACAGTGGCAACTTAGTTTATTTTTTCCCTTTTAAAGCTAATAAAAGTGCAAACTTTCACCATTTTTGATGAGATTGTTCGTGTTTAGTGAGATTAAGATGGATATAGGATTTCCTGGAGGTAAATCCGGGGTTTTTTTAGAGCGGTTACAGCACAAATTTACTTTTATTTACTTAACTTTCTTTTTGGAAGTGGGTACTGAATTACAGTGAACTCAATCAACACTGAGTAAAGCTAGGAAGTGTTATGTTTCTTTTTCTTTTAACCATTAACTATAGTATTCTTAGAAAAGGCCCATGTGCTCCCGCCGATGAGAGATGGCCGGTTGGGTGAGCCTCTCTACCCCCAAGAGGTTTGTGATTTTTTTCATAGAATTCACAAATGCACTTGAATATATTGCCTAGATGTGCTAGACTAATATTTGTTTACTAGCCAGTGAGCACGCACAACGTACATCAAGCATACATAAACTTTGTGTTTGATGTGCATTGCACATGCCCCTTGTTTCATTTTGCTTTAAGCAAAACTGGGACAATCAGTGGAAATTGCGTACCAATTAATGACCTTTTCCACTTAATTTTATGCACCAATGCATGTAATTTAGGCAGGGTTTCAAAAGAGTATGGTAGAACTAGTGTATTCTATATTTATTAGAAAGTGGTCCCGCTTATTAGTGAGGCTGTGAAAGGTTTGGGTGGGAAAATTAGGAGTTGGTGGTAAAATCACTTTGAAATATAGGTTTTCAAAGTAGTATAGACTATAGAAGTACAAAAGTTGTACCACTGTCCAACTAAATGGTCTTTAGGACTCCTGGAACAGTTGAAAATATAAATGTTATTCTAAACTGAATTCTTAAACTTTTTTTTTGTTGGGATTTTTGTTACCCCTGCTTCTCTTAAAAATAGGAACTCAATATCTTCTTTTCCTTTTTCTAAAGTAGCATGACATATGCTGGTTTGGTATTGTTGTTTTGGGCCTTGCTTGAAAATTTTAGGCATTTGACTCCTTTTCATGTTGCCCTTTTGTTTTGGTCGGGAGCAGTGCAGGCAAGCGAGGCTGACATATCATGGGGAATTTAAGGTGGACATGCTCTTCCAATGAAATGAAATGGGCCACCTGTCAGGCAAAGCTTCAACTTCGGTCATTTACCTATTATGTTGATGGTTGTTACCCTTTCACATGTGTATGCTTGCGATGGCAATTTTTTTAGATGATGCGATGAAGTGAATCCTTGTGCTCTGTTGGTGGTTTTAGAATTATGCTGTTAACAAGCCGGATTTAGTTGTAGTTTGTTACCGTTTTAGCAAGCAGCCAAGCAACACGGAAGTGATTGTCCAGCCAACGGCCTACCTGTAGGAGCTTGGGAATCTCCATAAGTTTCACAACCTGAAAAAGCCTGGGGGAATATGGCCTGGACTTTCAATACAAAACATTAAGGCCATCCAAAATCACAGCATCTAGAGGGTTTTGTTCTTGTCAACTTTAAGCTCAAGCTGAAGACTCAAATTCAAATTAGCCATGATTATATTTCCATCTGTTGGCCGAGAAGTATGCACATTGCCTGCAGTACAATTGTCAAGTACAATTGCCTGCAGTACTTTGTGGGATCTTACTAACAGCAACAGTAATGCAATCCGAAATTCAGAAGTAACCCTCCCGGGAGAAGTTCAGAGCTCCAAAGAACTTTGCATGTCAGGCCTGTCAAACAAGCAAAGGTATGGAGACCGTCGCAATGCCCTTATGTTTTCAGACACTTGGCAGCAGACTTGGCGGCTATGAATGTAAAGTTAGAGCTTCGGCTGAGCAATAGAACAGAATCTCCTCCCAGCTTAGAATCCTGAAAATTTATCTTTAATGAGCACAGTAAGTGAAGATATAAAATAATCTATTCTTTGGCGTGCCTGGCAGCAGAATCATAAAGATAGTTATGTCATGTGTACAATGTCTTGCAGGACATTGGGAAATTTTGTTCAGAGATGGGTATGTATCTTCTCCCAGTTGGAGTTATTTATGATTATTCTGTTGCCTCAAATGTATTCGATGTATCCTTGTATCAAAAACGTCGATGATAATTTGAGTTACATTTTTTGGGCCAAACTTCTGTCCTAATCATCGTGGATATGGTTTGATGATCTCATTTCTCGGATTTTTGTTGATGGTTGTATTTGATGTTTGTACAGTGCTGTCCTGCAGGGTTTTGGTGCCTGACACGAACCATTCATCTCTAGTTAGATCGAGAAATGTAATATTGGTTAAAAAAATGAGTGTTACAGTAGGAAATTATAGATTTTGTAGAGGAGATGCTACTGTAAGCTAGACACAATATTAATGTAAAGAACGTATACATTGCTACAGCGAACAAAACTTATTAACAATGATATGTTTAAAAAACACAAACTGCAGCATAGTGATCCTGTCAAATGTTACCAACTCTTTGAACACTTCGTTTTGCCTCGTGTAGCATCCGCACGAGTCCTGTTCTGCGAAAAGAACTGATGAGCAAAAGCAAAACATAAGAATTTGCTGGCTTGTTAGGCAAAATGTGCCAGGCACATGATAACTTTGGTACAATGAATACCAAAAATTGCCAAGCCAAATTTTAATTATAGCTAATTGTGTGATACGACAAAAAAAATTTAGTTACATATAAAACAATTTGTTAAGTTTTGTGGTCACTAAAATTTGATTAGTCCATTTGTGATCCATTTGTTATATAGAAAAGTGGAAGATTGACTAGTCAAATCTTGAGCAACCAAATTCCACGTCTAAGATTTTGGCAAAAAAATAATCAAAAAGTAGTTAAAGTTTAGTTATTTTTATTGGCATACCAACTTGTGGCCAAAAAACCAAATGATAACTAAATTAAAATAGCATGATGAAATTTTGGCTTAGATGATTATAGAATATACAAATAAATACACCTATGTTCAAATAAAGTCCTATTTGTATTCATATGTTTATAAATACATTCCCATGCCCCGCTGTCCGCTCCGGGGCATGGTAAACCGTAAAAATTGCTGCCTTGTTCGGAAAAGTGATAACTTTGTTCTGGTAAAAGATCTAGCGGCAATTATCCGTTTATTTCTACTAGTGTTTACTCTGATAGCGATTAATCTATCTCTAAATTCTTACAATTTTTAAAAGAAATAGGATATATAGAAAATGTAATTTTATGGAACTTTGCAAAATTTATTACCCGACTCGACCACACGTTAGAAAGAAAAAACAAGTTTAGTTTTGCAACTGGTAAATATATATTCAAGCTAGATTTTTTTTTCTCCCACATATGACCATATTTTGTAATGAAATTTTTTATATATCCATAATATGATCTCTACTATGTTTCTTAATTTTTTCAAAATTTTTAAAAACTTATAGATGATTAAACCTGCTATTAGGTACTCCCAATATTAAAGCGTTCGCGAACCCCCCACCCCCCACAGCCTAAGATATCCATAATTTTTATATACAAAAAATTTTCTAAAAAACATGACAATATAGAAAAATACAAAAATCTAAAATAAAAAATGTTATAATTAAAAAAAAACGACATCTTAAAATCTATTAGATTAATTAATAATCATCGGATCAAAATCTATTGGTTTATTGTTTATGTCAGAAAGTGAAGCAAATAAAGTAAAGAAAAATGTTTTCTGTATAGTCATTGCATGTGTGTATGTACATGGAGCGTATCACGTGCACATCCACTTACGGTGCACACCTGTACAAAGTCCACTCAAAATTTTTCGAAATCATCTCCAAACAGTTCTCAAGAAAAATAGAATAGATAGATATTAGAGTTTTCTACAGTGCTACAAAATGTCTAGACCAAAATCAATCTATAATTAGAGTGAATAGTGAAATTTGTCTTTTTTTTCTCAAATTGTATATTGAGTTAGGTCTTAAAATATTATGATATTGTAGAACACTCTAATATCAATCTATTTTATTTTTTATTCTTTTAGAGATGATTTTGAAAAATTTTGGGAGAGGCATACATCGGTGTGCACAAGATATATAAATATATTTGTGTATGTGAAAATGATTCTATTCCTAGGTGTATGTATTTTCATCATAAAAATATACTATATATATTTCTTTATTTGTAGTCTATATATTGTTTTGATTATGCATAATATTTTTAATAAAATATGATATACATTTTTTTAAATTATAAGATGCATTTTCCATTAATAATATACTATACAACTAAAAAGTATATATTTAAAAAATATTAGTAATAAAATATGTTATAAAATTGCAAAGTCTGTTTGGTTTAACTATGATTTTTTTCCGAGGAAACTAACCTGTGAGTTTTATGGTGGAGAGGGTAACTTCAACACGGAGCTTTGGGCTGTTGTGGTGAGCGGGTAAGTTTAAAAATTATATATATTTTTTTGGCGATTTCGTAGACAGCGCCACCTCCTAGTGCTGCGTCTCCAAGGGCTACGGCGTGGGGTCCACAAATTTCCATTTTTGTACATAGTCATGTTATCTCTCATCAATAATATAAACTTTTTTTTTCTATCATTTCCTTTAGTCTCTTTTAGGACTGATGTACCGGAGTAAAAAGAGTTAAGAGAACTAAAATGGTATGATATTTTTAATTTTATCTCTCTTGTTTGTTTGATAAGAAATTTAGTTTATGAGTTGATAAGAAAGTATTTGAAGATGATTGTGAATGTGAACTGAGAAGTCATAAAAATCATCTTACTTTAACTTCAATTTCTCTTTATTAATGAGAGATTTGAGTTTTTAAGAAAAATTCATGTGAAAAAAATCACTCATCTAACTCTTTGGTCTTAAATGTTTCTTTATCAAAATCTAAAACTCAAGTTAAGTCAAACAAACCTTTAGTTTTTATCATCTTTCTGAAAATATAAGACTTGTTTGTCAATTTATTGATGTTTTTTAATTCTATTTGTATGTATTTTCTACTCTCTTGATTAATTTCTTATATTAAATTTTCTCTTTCATCTTCAGAACATTTGTAACTAAAAATAGTCGGACCAATTCTCTTCGTTGTTTTTTTATACTTGAGCTCCCTTCATCTGTGCACACAAACAAAATACATCTTATCCTCTATTTCATACCGGAGAGTAACTTGACAGTTGACGCTACTGCCAATGATTAGTCAAAAGCCAACCCCCGCCTCTCCTCAACGAGCTCACCATGTCCATACGGCCCCTCACTGCAACTGCGCGCGTCCGCGTATGTACCATCTCCAACACGAGGGGCGTGGGGGCGTTTGCATCCCCGAGGGGCACCGTGTGTTTGCAACCGGCACGGGACGACCTGTGGCCTCGTCAAAGCAGGAGTCGAGCAGCGCCGGAGGCCGCGCGTGCATGCACGGGACGTGAAGTTTTGGTGGGTGATGGAAATCGTCGCGTCTTAAAGCGTCCAGAGGGCAGTACTGCACGCCATGACGAGGACCAGCATCAACTACAGAACTACCGGCTTTACCGCCGGCCTGCCGCGCGCGCATGAGATGTGTGTTGGTGGGTGCTGGAAATTTTATCGTGCGTCGTCTTAAACCGTCAAGGGCGCAGGAGAGCACGGCGTGCCGGAGGCACGCGGCCTGAGGCTGCAAGCGTCGAATGCGATGCGGCCATCACCGACTTTAGCGGCCTGCCCGCACGCGTCAGCTCCTCTTCCTTTCCTCAATCTCCCCGTGGCTAATAAGAACAGGACACCTGCTCTGTCTCCCTAACTACACCACACTACAACTTCTGCACATCAAAGTATCAAACCCCCTATGTTTTTATTCCCGGGCGGCTTCGGGCAGACTTGAACCCTCCCGCTTTGGGCGCTGCATAACAGGCTAGTAGTGCTCTGCAGTCTGCATTTGCCATCACTAGAAAAAATGCACTTCAACACAGGTTTATTCTCGCAGGGTGACCACTGACCAGTCAACACTGAGCATTGTGGATAATCTGGGCTGGCCACCAAAACTGCTAGCAGATTGCAACACCAAAAAGAACCTAAGGTAGTAGATTAGCAGAACAACATGATTAATCTTCCCATGATTTGAGTTTGGAAGTTTTGATTATCATGGTGTAGATTGTAGACACATCACAGAATGGCCATCCTGAGTAATATGTTAGATAATATACACTCGCAAACAGAATCAAAGATGGCAGCTATAAGCAATGCTTGAGAATTTCCCGAGTGCTGAACGCATCTGAAATGGTGTCAAAGCACCCAGCCTGTCCAGATTCCAGAACAACTGCAACAAATTCATTAATCATGATGGTCAGAAAAAAAAAACTACAAGCACAACATAATCCACATGCAACACAATTAACTACAATGGCCTTTGATTAATCAAACATTAAATAAAATGTTCTCCACTTACATTGACTCCTGCCCGTCTTAAAAGGCATCCTGCCACTCTTTATATGATAAACCCAAGCTTATTTGACATGCTTTGCTGATTTGGCGGCAAGTATTACACTACAACTAGAGAACACACGCAGGAACCAATACTAGGGAGCATAATTTCAAGTTCACAATGCATATGGACAGCGTCCTTGGTTCTGCATGTGAAGTCAAAGAAATTACAGGAATAACAGGCTCTTCTTAGTGCAGCAATAACTCACTCAATTAAAAGAAATAGAGATACGCCGATGGTGAGATTATTGCTTCCATGGCAGCTCACCGTTATCAACTTAAAAATAAACCTAAATTTCCTGAAGATGAACCCTAAAGAATAGGTCAGAGCGAAATCAGGTACCATGCTGTCACATGCACTTCTGTACAGAACCTGCCAGATTATAAGTTAAATCTAGCTCCTCCCCACGATGGACTTGACAATGTCCAAGATCCTGAAATAATGATAGAACAGGGCGGACTGCTCGCCCTCCAAGCCATCACGATGGTGCCGGTTGCTGCCAGCAAGGTTGTTGCATGGGCTGCCCCCGATTACCAGGTCAAAGCCACCAAACCTTTTGATCAGTGATTCAAGCCTCTCAGCACTAACATGCTGGACATCAGGAATCTCCACCAACGTGCCTGTTTGGTTGGTCTGCTCCCACCAACTCTTGAGGATAGTCCGGTTCACTTCGGATATCTCAACTGAGACCACCGTCTTCATGCGAATCCCAAGCCTGTGGAGAGCTACCTCCGCTCCTCCAATACCGGAGAATAAGGACAGGACATTCATGCCATTTGGGAACATGTCCCTCAGCACAGAAAGGTGGTATGCCACCGTGTCGACTTGAAATGAATTACCAAGAGACCTGTATCTCTCGGTTCTGCTCACCCCCCTTGTATGGTTTCTTGGGAAACCAAGTAAAAATTCAATCTCATCTGGCTCCAAAGGCGCCACCTTGTGCAGACCAACCCAAACAAGATTCCACTTCCTGCACTCATCCAACACATACTTCTGAACTCTGACAGGTGGTGGGTCGTCACTGTTTGCTAGAGCAACACGGATCCTCTCTGTCAGCTTTGCACTTGCAACACAAGTCTGGAGGCAATTAAACTGCCTTCTGGGATCCCACGAGGGCCACCACTTCTTGGTCAAGGGAAATGCCTCATTTATTGTCTTTGGAGGCAGTGGAAGGAGAGGGGACCGATTCTCGAGTGGCAGGTTATGGATGTAACCTCTCTTCCTCGCAGATGCACAGAAGAACTTGGAATCCACAAACTCAGGCTCAATATCGTACAAGAATCTTGAGATGGTTGTCCAAACACCTTTTGGGGCAAGGGCTACATTTTCGTAGTAGAAGAAAGGTGGTCCAATAGCTTGCCCTGGAAGCCTTCTGTTGTTTACTGAACGTAACACGTCATTTGGTAAGCTATACCCAACCATAGGATTTGGAAGAGGCATTGGGTCATCATGATAACCGTTGGAGAGCCCCCGACCGTCTTGCTCTCTGTGATCTCCACTTCGCCTTCTCTTTTTCTTATTCCTCTGGTCTCCAAATGAATTGTAGCCATACCTCCCCATTTCCTGTAAATGACAAATCAAATTTCAATAGCATTCCATTTAACTTGAAAACATGCAGTTTGTTGATTCAGATGCATAACAGAACTAGCTGTATGCAGTTACCTCATCATGAGATGAATTTCCAAAGCGACCATTCTCCCCTGCAGTCTGTGCTGCATAGATCGAATCAGCTAATACAGAGACAGATGCATCTTGCCCTGGATAATTGTACACCAAAATATACAACGAGTAAGATACAGATTGTTGAAGCAGTACTGCAACATCTCCATTCCACTAAAATAAGGGGAAGGTTGCAGAATCCTCAAGAAAGAGGCATACCACATCTAGACATGGCCAATGACGCCTCATTTTCAGTAAAACCCATCTCCACTAAAGACTTCAGTTTCTTGTCCGTCTGTGACATTTCTTCTAGAAAATCCTGTAAAACACACAAATAGTCCATTAGAATACAGATTATGTTTTGTAACTTTAGGAGGACACTTAGTAGCTTGACATCTCACTGCTCATTTCAGTCAAAATTAAATTAAATAAACTAAAAGTTCACCATAAAAAAGAGGTGTTGACAAAAGGAACCATATGACACACAGAGGGATAAGTCTTACCCCAAATCTAGAGCCTTTGCAGGAACCAGACTTACAAGTAATAACTGCTGCTTTGATTAAAAAATTATTAATCAATCTTTACCTACTCCTAATGCAAAGGGAAATATACCTTTGCTATGCAAAAACTGACATACGTCTGAACTCCACGACTAGAAAAACAAGCACCTAAACATAGGTCAGAACTCAGAACTGACATACAGAGAAGGTTTGATATAGATGTAAATAGCAGTTTGGAAGAACATGTGACTAAGAAAACAAGAAACTAAACATACTGGAGCCTAGAACTACCACACCTTATTTACTATAGTCAAAGGTATGATAATCTTGCTACTCAAACTACACAAGCTCATAACTACCACTGCTACAATATCTACATTTACTAGATCATAAGTCTCATTAAATTCAACTACATGACAGCTGAAATGAAGATCACTGGTAAAATATAATGTCTTCAAGCATACAACTATAACAGTTGTTTGTATTGATGACATCACTATACAACTCAGGAAAATCACAAATTGATTTCCTTGAAAAGGAACTGGACAGGTGCCCACCAGCCACCACCTGGTACAATTATAGGTAGTCAAATTGTTAGTACAATTTGGTTTCAAAATATGCAACATGATCTGTACTACATGAAATCTGCACAAATTATAAGATTACCGCGGGACCTCATTTGCAAAGGGAATGGCATGCAAAATCTGCACTAGGTGAATAAAAATAAAGAAAAACTAACAGCAATATGGTAGTGACTCCATTCCTTGCAGTGTATTCAGTTAAACAAAAGGTGGGGGTTACAAACTTCTTGGATGAAAGATTAAGAGCGAAAGCACAAATGCTTGGTTCAACCGAAATTATGTTGAACTATGCCATAGCTTATACATTTCAAAACAAAATCACAATTTACACCTAATGGATCGAAATAAGATGGGAAAAAAATCTAAATACATTCACATTCAGGCATTCTTAGATGCATGCGGCCTAAAAAGAACACCCCTGCATCAAAATAGGTATTAACAGATTCAACATGCAATCAAAACATGAAGTGTGTTATATTACCTCAGAAAGCACATTGCTAATTAAATATTCGAGGAAAAAATTTAACCAGAAGTTGAATAGTGATTCTTTTCCTTAAACATTTCTAGGGGAAAGATTATGTTGCTAGAAATAACAACACTCATCAATAAACATATTTGTTCTTACTAGAAGTACACAGGTAGCACACAGCCAATAGAAAGGAAAAGAGGCACAATTCTAAAGACTGCCAAATTCATGAGATTAGCCACATGCAGCTCCAAATAAAAAAGTTGGCATCAAATAAGTGCAAAGCAAACTTAACACAGGACCAAACAATGAAAACATGCTGTTTTAGCTTAGCAAGTAGGATGTACACTAGTGATCAATGGAAAAAGAAAATTGCCAAACACCTCATCCTCAAAATCATCGGATTCGTCATCCCCATTGATATTGCCACCAGTGTCATCATCCCAATTTTCCATATCATCCTCGTCGTCATCATCACTTGGTGGGATATGAGCAGCAGCAGAACACTTATCAGCCGATCCGTCCTCACCTATTGCCTACAATTCACAACAGCGATGATAAATCACACAACCTCCAGAGTGCAACAACAGTACTGAACAATAACACCTGCAACCTATGAGACAAGAGCACATGAGCTCACCTGGTAAGTAAGAAGCAACTCGAGTATTGCCTCCGTATCACCTTCCCCTGCAAAAACAAAACAACAAAATTAGCCTTTGATATAAGTTCAAATGCGGCTGAGGCAACCAAGAAGAAACCAATGACAACCATTATCCTTGATGGCCTTCAAGATCATGTCCTCGGCAAAACCCATCGCGACAAAGTGCCCCACCAAAGCAGACGGTGGTGCCGCACTACCCTTGCCATTTGCACCCTTCCACAGTTCCAAAAACAACATGCACTGTAATCAAACAGCTATCCCAATAGACCATATGAAATTATGAACACAAAATTTGCATTTTATCACTACCTTCCTAGCTGCGGCATTGGATGCTGACGAGCCAGGCGCATCGGGGTTCCTCGAGGCCGGCTCAGCCTCATCATCGCTGTCCCACTGGAACTCCTCGTCGTCGCTGCTTGAGTCCTGTGACATGAGCAAATACCAAACCGCAAAACTGCAACCTTAATTTCGCATCAAACCACAAAACAGAAAAGGCAAAACAATTCAAATTCCCATCACCGCAACACGATCAAAACGGGAAAAATCTGACGAAACTTAAAACCCTAGCTCAATTCCGGATCAGAAAAGGCACAAACATAAGCTCTAAAAAGGGAAGCATGATTGCACGGTGCAACGACTTCCACTCAAATCTCCACCTCGTGACCAGACAAAATAATACCCAAAGCAAACACGAAACTGCGAGGCTCTACACCATTTCAGAATCTAAGAAAATTAAAAAAAAAAACACTCGAGAAACGCACAGATATTAGCCAATACATTGGCCATAGAACAGCGCCAATCTCACCTCGCGATGACATCCAAGCAAACTAAATCTCCCCAAAAAAAAAATCACAGAAGTCTCACCATGCCAATCGCCGAGCAGCCAAACCGGAAAACAACTCATGCAGACGAGAACTTACCACCATGTTCTGGATGGCTCGGGAAGAGGCGGCGGGCGGCGGCGAGGAGGAGGGGAGTTGCGACGGCGATGAGGCCAGCGATTCGCCTCTCCCCCCTCTCTGCCCCTCTCCCTCCTCTCTCTCTCCCCCCCCCCTCTCTCTCGCTCGCCCGCTTGCGTCGTAGGCCTCGGCGCGATTAGGAGAGGAGGGAAGGGGTGTGGAGGAGACGGTGACGGCGCCACGAGTGATTAGTAGACGAAGCACGAGAGCAGGAAGCCACTCAGCACACTGACAGGCGGGGCTCAATTAAATTTGGGCAGGTTGTCAGTGATTGAGCTGTAGTTATGTGATTTATAGCATGTGGGTGTAGTGTTTTGGGATCTCGTGAGAAGGAGTGAAATGTGGCCGTTAGTGTGATCACTGGGAAATAATTCGCGAGGTTTGATGCACACAAGGTTGTGCATGTAGTGGATCCTACGTTCCTACAGTAGTGTATCTACGAGACTGTGTCGCTGGCCTCTGAGACCCACGCTGGCATTGGAGAGGGTGCTTTGACTGGACACCGTTTGATTCCTGTACGGTTCAGATGCTCGCCACGTGTCACGGGCCCACGACCATATCCCATTCAAACGTATAGGCCGTCTTACCCGCCTCCGTACCCACGAGAGATGTGGTGTGAGGGAGCAAAATTATAGCTCCACCAGAACGATCCGGGTGAGGGTACCCCACTTGGGTAGACAATTTTGAGTGCCAAAAGATTGTCACCGACAAAGTTTTAGGCACTTTGAGAGAAGTGGGGAAGAGAGAAAAAAAAGATTTGAGTGTATCTTTTTATTGAGATTTTGTCTTTCCAATTAGTAAATAATTCTTTTGTTTAATGTTAATTATATGTAAAATATATAAATAGTTTATTGACAAATTATTTTAACAGTATATTAAAACATAAAATACATTGTATCTAACTTTTTTTTTTTATTTTTACAAATCCGCGTCTAAAAGAAAGTTTTGGACATGTGTGCACTGAAATACAATCTTATCATTTCAACTACCTAGCAACAAACACGAGCATGATATATGTAACATTGGATCATCCATCTTTAAAAATAAAAGGTAAAGATGTATCTTTTTCACTATAATTAAAATTTGAATAGTTTAAATTGACGCAAACAAATTAAAGTAGTTAATAATTTTGTGAGAAATTCTAAATTTTTTACCCACCTTAATTAATATATAATGTTTGTTTCTGATCTAATGGTACAAACAAAAGAAAAAATCACGTAACTTTGGCTTTTAAAAGGTAGATGATATAAATCCACTGTAGGTTTGCCGAGTTATGTTTAATATTAGACAGTTGTATGCGTTGACAATTTTCTTGGCAGTAGATGTTAATAATATATTAAAAATAAGAAAATAGATCTATTTACATTTTTCTCGTTTGCAAGGGACAAAAAGAATATTTAGATACATTGTAATTTGTAGGAGATCCTACCATTTATAAAGCAACTCGCTGGTAAACACTAGCTCCAGGTGTTTGCCAGCTTTTGTACAATATTAGTCACATCCAATGAATGCTAATGTGTTTGTCAGCTTTTGTTCAATATCAAGTCACATATAATAAATGTTGGTAATTTTATTGGCGGTCTATTTAGTAGTATATTAAAAAATAGTATATTACAATAAAAAATAGATCTATCTATGTGTTTTAAAATTTCTACAACTTTTTCTGTCAACTTTTTCAAGGGAAAAACATATGGACATGTACATTGCAACGAAAAACTTAACATTCTATGTTAATAGTTTATAGTAAGTTGCCAACACTAGGTTCTTGTGTTTGCCAGCTTTTGTTTAATATTAGTCACGTGCAATGAATATAGACAGCTTTGTTGGCAATATATGTTAATAGTTTATTAGAATAAAAAAATATTAGATCTATTTGTAATTATATATTGAGTTTTCACATCATCTGGTCTATAGCTTTTCAGCTTGAGAAAAAAAAAATATATGTACATGCGTAGTTTGCAGTGCATATTTCATTGCAAACACTAACTCTATGTTTTTTCCAATTTTTGTTTTATACTAACCATATGAACCGAGTATGGATAATTTCATTCAAAGTGACGAAGCGATACCTATAACTGAAACGGGCAATGATTAAGAATATTAGATAAAATCTTTATTTGTGTGAAGTGAAGTGGTAAACTATAGTATTTTTCAAAACAAACTCACAACTACAAAAGACTACAATCGAAATTATAAAATTTCACGGGGACGACTGCCCCTTTTGGGATCCATGGGTCGATGCATATTTTTGGTACCCTATTTTAATATCATATTGAAATAAGAAAATTATTGAGTCTATTTTTTTTTTGCTATTTATGTTTTTTTGTAAAATTACACCACCGGCACATGAGATAGACATTATCTTCCAAACTAGCTATATATCATATATGTTCAACAAAAAAACCATCCACTTGACTACATATCCAATAAAATTTTTATTCTTAACATTTTTGGCCTATTTGAATAGATATTTTTGGGTGCCCAAAGACACCTCGAGAGAAGTGAGAAGAGAGACAGAAAAGAAATGATGTGGACATGTGTATCTTATAATACGATCTTTATCATTCTAGTTAGTAAATGGTTGGCAAACAATTTGCTAATTTTGTTCAATACTAGTCACATGTAACGAATATTTATGATTTTATTGGTATGTAGACATGTGTATTTCATAATACAAATTTCATCATTATAATATACGTTTAATAGACGTCTTGTCAATTTTTGTTCAATGCTAGTCACTTATAGTGAATGTTGATGGTTATATTGATACTTGGACGTGTCTATATTACAATAGACATTTTATCATTTTATGTAATAAACAGTTGATCTCGTCTTTTTTGTTCAATACTAATCACATACAATGAATATAGATGATTTTATTGACATGTGAATATATGTATCTAGCAATACATAGCTTCTTATCCCAACTAATAAACAATTGGCAGACATCTTATCAAAATTTGTCTAATACTAATCATATGCAACAGTAAATTTTATGGATTTTATTGGTTGTTGTGGATTTTATTGGTCGGTGAATATGTGTACCTTCCAATATAAACCTCACCATTTCGGCTGGTAAACAATTGGCAGACACATTGACAATTTTTGTTCGATTTTACTCATATGCAATGAATGTGGATAGGTTTTTGATTGGCCTATTTTCATAGGGTATTAAAATAAGAAAAATTTTACATTGGTTTGCATATGTATTATTGAGTTTTTTCAATTTTTGATTTGTATTATTATAGTACATGTAAGAACAAAAATAATAGAACATGTTTGTTATAAAGTTTAATAATTTTGAGCACAAAATTATATATTTGTGCCTAAGTGAGTCACCCACTTAGAGATATGTTGAAAATTATAATCCTAGTCATAACCCAAATAGTAGTTCAACTAGTTATGATATTACTAAGCCAAGTGTGATTTTCTATAGTTTCAATCTAAATATGCTATATATTTTCAAGGGGAAATAACATCTATGATACATTCTCATATAGTATACATGATTGACAATGGTTATAATTCGATCATGATAAGAAAACTATTGACTTGATTGAATTTTTTGTGGCACATAAGATTTTGGCTTTCAAGTCTGGTTCAATTTTGCATCGATCATACACGCAAAAATTTACTTCTAAGTATAAGTTTGTATGCAAAATGGTAAATATTTAAAATGGCTTAGTGAATAAGCACTGAAACAAGAGTAAGCTTGACAAAATAACTTATCTAACATGTAGTTCATGAAAATTGAACTTGATCAAATAACTTGTCTAAGTATGCAGTTGGTGAAAATTGAACTCTGGCATTTAGTTAGACAGTTTGGATGTCACACCAGTTAAACTATTACTTGTTGAAGTTTGGTTGAGTTTAAATTTTTCTAATATTAAGTCTTAAAAAAGAACTCACAAGTATATTAGTCCTTTTTCCTTGACTTCAATTTATTGGAGAATCATAGTTAATAAGAACTTAAACAATGAAATAGACTAGGTATTTGGTCTTAGTTTAGGGTTATAACCTATAAAGTTAAATTGAAATTCGTTCAAATAACTTTTAATGAATACAATAGAATACGCCTTCATGCCTTCCTCTTCGATTTCCCTATCCAAGAATACGCTTTACAGTTCAGCTTACGTCCTTTAGTCCATACAAATCCCACCCGGGCTTACCTATACGAGGCCCATCGAAGCAAATGAAGTCCAAGACCCTCCAACCGACCAGTGGGACCCGCTACTTCTCTAGCCATACCAAATAACCCCACCTTTGTTTCAACCAATGCCGCTCTCCCGCGTCCACTAGGGCATCACCACGCGCCACCGCCGCCGCCGCAGCCGCCGCCGCCGTTCGCCATGTCGGACTCCGAGGACTACGGTGCGGCTCCCCAACCCTAGCCTTCCTGTATCCTCCTCTCTACTTGCCGTTCTCTTATGCCATGTTTTGATCGATTTGTTCTTCTCTGTTTGGGGTTTTAGTAGATTTGCCTGGATCAGAGGATGAGGAGGAGGTGAAGGGTGGCTCGCGGAAGAAGGCCAAGGAGCACGCCGAGCAGCTCAAGAGGCTACGTGAGAAGGTTTGGCTCCATCTATTCGATTCTTGTATAGTTATTCCCATGTAGTCTTAGCACTAAAATCTAGTAGTAATCATATAATTGGCTTAGTGGTTGGATACTTCGTAGTAGTTCACACTTGCTGTTTAAATCTCGTGCGGTAGTTCATATGTGATTCTTTTTAAGTTTATTTTAGCAATTTTTTTCGGCTGTTAGTTTTGTAGTGATAGGCTGGAAGCTGGAATTGTAGATTTGTGCCGCAGGTGCCTTGAATAGCTGTATGCTTCTAAATTGGGCTCACAAGTTGGTGGAGAGCTGTACTGTGAGCGTTGTGAAGTGCAATTTGCCCAGTATGTGGATTAGTAGCTCCAAATTTTCCACAAGATGGTGGATATTGGACATGAAATGCAATCTACTGAATAAATTATTTTTTTGGCGTCAACATTGTGCTGAGGTTTGGAGAGCAAGTTAACGGTTGCAAAATAATACTATTAGCAAGCATCAGGTTACTCCGCAAGTGCTCAAACAATGAAATAAATGTTTGGCCATGCTGGTTGGTGGTACTTCAAAAAGCGATGATAAGAGAAAATTCTTGACTATACTGAGCACACTAGACATGAATCGATAATCTTGAGGTAAGTTGCCAATAGGATCGTGAGTATACAGAATTACAGATATTCAAAGAGATATAGTAATACAATGCTGTAACTTCTTTCTATGGTTATCTTGAATTCATTTGTTCCATACCAATTGGTGGAGGTCTACTGGCTACTCTCAGTGTGTAAATGCATCATGTAGTCATGTTTGCTGGCTTCAGCTGCACTGCAGTTGGATCAGCTTCATCTGCACAGAGCATATATGTTAACTATATTCATGCCCCAATACAAGTCTTTCCACACTGAATTACACTTCGAACTTTATATTTGAGCTTTGAAATGCCCCTTGTTTCAAATGAACATGGTTTTGCTTAATTTTTGGATAGTCTTATTCTCTGCAAATGGCTTGCCAGCCTCTTGATCTATTGGTTGGCTATGATCGATGAAATGAGCAATGGACACTTCTATAATTATTAGACAGCTTTTGGCTAGTTTTTGGTTGTCTGCTTATTCAATTGTCTGCTATAATTTTCATCTCTGTGGTTGGACATATCATGGCACAAATAGGAGCTAATTTATGATTTCTCAGTTAGTCATTTTTTTTGGTGCTGTAGTTTTGTCACTTGCTTCTTCATGTTGCTGTACTGTTGTTGGCTGCTTATGAAGCTTATGCCATTCTTTGTTGTAGGATCCTGAGTTCTATAAATATTTGGAGGAGTGTGATAAGGAGCTCTTGGATTTTGATGACGATGTAAGGCTAAATCGAACACTTTTCTTTTGTTATTTGGCTTCTCCCAGGACAAAACTATATAAGTGACACATTATTGTTGAATATTCTGTTTAGGATGATGGAGAAACTGGCATGGATGAGGAACCTAGGTCTACCCCTATGGAGGGACCGAAACAAAGAGCAAAACCTATTACAACAGAAATGGTTGATTCCTGGTGCAAAGGAGTAGAGGATGGACAAATAGGTGCTATCCGATCTATTCTTCAAGCTTTCCGGACAGCCTCCCATTATGGTGAAGATGGAGGGGACAATTCAGCACCAAAGTTCAGTATCATGTCCAGTGGTGTATTCAATAAAGTCATGGTCTTTGTTTTGAAGGAAATGGATGGGATCCTTCGCCAAGTACTCAATGCCCCTAGCTCTGGAGGGAAGAAAGAGACAATCATGGAGCTGATGATCACTAAGTCGTGGAAGAGGCATGGAAAACTACTGAGGGTATATCTTGGCAATGCGCTCCATATAATAACACAGATGACTGATGAGCAAATGATAGCATATACTTTAAATCGCGTCAAAGCATCAGCTGTTTTTCTGGCAGCTTTCCCTTCTCTCCTGAGGAAGTATGTTAAGGTATGGACCTTTGGCTTTCATTGTATCTTTTAACGCGGATATGCTTAGCTTTACTTTGATATGGACCAAGCAATCATGTTGCTCATTTGTGTACGGGTGGTTGAATTGTAGGTTCTGCTACATACCTGGGCTAGAGGACGAGGTGCAATGCCTGTTGTTTCATTTCTGTTCCTTCGAGACTTGTGCATCCAATTAGGTTCAGATTGCATTGACACATGCCTCAAGGGTATTTACAAGGCATATTTGGTGAATTGCAAATTGTCCAAATCTATCAGTGGATCAAAGTTGCAGCACATTCAATTCCTTGGAAATTGTGTCAGGGAACTGTACCGAGTGGATCCACTAACTGCATACCAACATGCTTTTGTTTTCATTCGTCAACTCGCAGTTATTCTAAGAGGCACCCTTACTGAAAGAGGACCAAAGGTACCATCATATAGTTTTTGTTGAACATTCATTACTGTAAGCTCATATGATGGTTTGGTACCTTCATTTATTAGCTGTGATCTGACGAAGAGTTATATGTGGTTCTTGTTTCACTTTTGAAAGACAGCAGACAAAGGGGACAAAAAGCAGAAAGAAGGTAGCAAGGCAACAAAAAATCAATTGGAGGTAACGTCCATCCTGCTTTTCCTTAAGGACTTATTGAGTTATTGTTCATCTATTGACCATGTCACCATTATGCATTTTTTATTAAGAAAAAGATTTCACATTAGGCTAATCTGCTTGTTTCCTTTCTGTTAATGTTTTGGATATCGTTTGTTATCAAACACTTCAGTATTGCTTTTTCTGTTGCTTGTTGATGATCAGCTGACTATGGCACTATGCTACTTATGCAGAAATCCTATCAAAAAGTTTGTGATTGGCAATACATATTCTGCCTTGAGGTTTGGACAAATGTTGTGTGCGCCTGTAGTTCTGAGGAAGATTTCCGACCTCTGGCTTATCCATTAGCTCAGATAATACATGGTGTGGCATGTCTGGTCCCTAGTGCACGCTACTTCCCTCTACGCCTTAGATGTGTAAAGATGCTTAATTGCATTGCTGAAGCCACTAACACCTACATTCCGGTGCCCTCCCTCCTGCTTGATATGATAGAGATGAAAGAACTTAGAGGGCCTCCAGATGGAGGTGTAGGCAAAGCTGTGAATCTGCTTAATGTTAAACAGGTTTGCTTTATTGTAATGTATATATATTTTTTATGGGAGCTTGCTTTTGAATAACTAATAGCAGGTAGGTTTCTCTGGCAGGTAGACAAGAAAACGGTAAAGACACGCGCCTTTCAGGAAGCGTGCATTTATGCTGTGGTTGAAGAGCTGGCTAAACATTTAGCCCAGTGGAGCTACTCCATTGCCTTCTTTGAGATGTCATTTATACCACTTGTTCGGCTCCGAAGCTTTTGCAAGACAATAAAGGCTGACAGATTTCGAAGAGAAATAAAGGATCTTATCCGTCAGGTTGGCTAAGCATGTATAAGAGAATCCTTGACTTTAGAACAGACACTAATTTTTATCATCATTTCTGATTCCAGGTGGAGGGCAATGTTGAGTTCATAAACTCAAAACGTGCAGGAATTGGATTTTCACCTAATGACCCGGCTGTAGAGTTATTTCTGAAGGCATGAGCCCTCCTGTTGTATTTGCTGATTGTGCACTATTTCCTTTTGCTTTTGTTCTTGTCCGATTTTGTTGAAGGTATAATATTTGTCTGAAAACAGGCTGAGAAGGAAGAATGTTCCAGTCCTCTCTCAAGATATGTTGCTACCTTACATCAGAGAGCGCAGAACAGGGTTGATTCTTTAGATGAGACAAGGTTGGTTTAATCAATGTTCAGCTAGATTTAGCAGTCACTTTATTAGAGATTAAGCAACTATAATGTATTTTTTTAATCTCTGCAGCATATTTCCATAGTTTGTACTTTGTACTAGCATTCAAGCAATAGGAGCCTTTACATTGTGCTCCATCTTCTTTAGATTAAATATTTTTAATGGCATCTAATTCATTCTTTTTCCCTACCAGCGTCATTGTGGGGGCAGAATCCTCAACCTTTGCACGGAGGTTATCAGAAATTCAGGAGCAAGACGACGATGATGACGGTGTTGCTGTCTTCAATTCGGACTGGTTGCCAGAAAAGAAGAAAATCAAGTATGCTTAACCTTTCTCTTTGTTATTATGGTTGCTTTCCTAGTTGTGGAAAATATGTAGAAATTGAAATTGAGGTGTGGAATTCAATTCAAATTCCATCTCTAACGAAATCAGAATTAAATAGAATTGACCTAGTTTCATATGTTGTTTGGATAACCACTAGTTGGAATTGAATAATATTGGCCTAATTTCGTATATATATTTTGAAAATTTCAACCTCAAATTTGAAATTTGACTTTTGAAATTTGAATAATAT
Source organism: Pharus latifolius (assembly GCA_019359835.1). Lineage (NCBI taxonomy): Eukaryota > Viridiplantae > Streptophyta > Magnoliopsida > Poales > Poaceae > Pharus > Pharus latifolius. Next base: position 66,324,496 of record CM033328.1, on the reverse strand, counting down.
TGGCCTAATTTGGAGATTGAAATTTGAAAATTTAGAATTTCAAATTTGAATTTCAATTTTGATTTTCAAATTTTAAATCTAATGTGAATTTGAAAATTTGAAATCTGACATTTTGAAAATTTCGAAATTGAATTTGAAAATTTTAATTATGAGATTTGAAATTTCGAATTTTAGTTTTGAAATTTGACATTCGAAATATGAAATTTAAAATTCGGAATTTAAAATAAAAAATTAATTTTGATATTCAAAATTGACATTAAAATTTGAAACTGAAATTTGAAATTCGAAATTCAAAAGATGAAATTTGAAATTCAAAATCGAAATTTGAAAATTGAATTTAAAATTCTGAATCTGAAATTCTAAATTTGGAATTGAAATTCGATGAAATTTGCAATGTCAAATTCAAATTTTAGATTCAAAATTTCCAATTTATAATTCAAATTCAAGATTTGAATTTTAAATTCAAAATTTGAGCTTCAAATTTGAATATAAGATTTGTCTGAAATTTGTATAAAGAAATCATATCCAAATTTAAATTTGGAATCAAAATTTAAAAATATTGTTGAGAGATGAAACAAATGAATTTTATTGAATTCTTGGGGGTAAGGTTCGGAATTCGTCTGTCTCATTTGTAGTTATAATTGAATTACATTGAATGGAGCGCGAAATTGTTGATTCAATTTAAACACTAGAATTCTGAATTTGAATTTGAATTCTATATTTCATGCTTAATTCTTGAGATCCAAATAGGGTGTAACAGTTTTTCTTTGGGTATGCAGAACTGTGAAGGAAAAGAAGAGCAAGAAGCGAGCCCGTGACCATGATGACCTCGCTTTGGAGGAGGACGTGGTTGAGGATTTGGTCTTGAGTTCAGATGAGGAAGATGGGGATGGTAATCGTGAATCAGACAAAGATGATGACACTATTCCGGTCGAAGATGACAGTGACGAAGACTTCGTAGATCCAGACAACGAGTGGAAAAAACAGAAGGCGAAATCAAAGAAGGGTAACAAGCACCAGCAATCAAACCGGGCATCTTCAAAAAAGAAAAGGAAGCCACGTACGAAGAAGGCCAAGAATTAGAAATCTACTGCTGGAGTCTTGCCTCTTCCTTTCAGGTGGTCATGCTAAGATAGGATTCAGCGGGAGTAAACACGTTGACAATGAGGTATGTTAGACCATGAGAAACCCTTGCCGCCTGTACAAAAAATTTAAAAATTTTTGTTTCGTTTGGAAAAAGTTCATCCATCCGCCTTTGTCATCAATTCACTGCATTTTCTTTATAATTTATATAATGTGTTGAGTCGTTCAGTTTAGCTTACCAGATATTGATGGTCTAATTCCATATATTTTTCCCTGCAAATTGTGTGCCGTGTAACTATCAAGTACTTTCTTGGCTCATGAGTCATGACCTTGATATTGCATTGTAAGCAAGAACTGGCATTTTACTAGCATTATTCATTTCCTGAGCAATATTTATATACCTAAATGCAAGTTCAAGGGGCAATATTTATAATACTTGAAAATTTCCTGAGCAGAATGATAACTAGCATTATTGATTTCCAGTGCTGAATGATAACTACCGATCTTGAACGGGCGAGGTACGAAACTTCTATAGATGGATATTGTTATACAGTCCAATGGATCTTATTATAACCCTTACCGTTATAAGGAAGCTCTCAAGCATCTTTTTTGTTCTATTTTCTATTTTTCCATTGCATGCATTTTGTTCGTACTCTAGTCAGTTTAGCATTGCTTCAGGCTGGAGCAGGAACAAAAACTCCACAAACAATTTAACCTTTAGCTCAAAGGAGATAATGAGATGAGTCAAACTGAGCCTCGGTTGTAGCTAATTAAAGTTAACAAACTGAGCCGAATCAAAGCCATATCGCTTGGGTTCGGCTCATTTAGGCTCGTATGCGATGTGATCCTCGAAAACTTCCACCCCATTCTTCAAACACTAACTACTCGGCTCGGTCCGCAAAATAATGTTGAAGTCTGAACACTCAAATCCACTAGCTCACACGTGATTTGGGTTCGCATATGAGTCGAGCTAAGCTTATCTTTTCACTGAGCCGGACTCGTTATACTCCTAAGGAAGTTAAATCGAGTCAGGACTATCTTACTCAAATTTGACTCAATTTCAATTCTATTTCTACCAAGTATTGTTTTACCATACCTTGGTGGAGAGCAAGATTCAGAACTTAGCATCTATATATTATGAATTATTTTTTGTTGTAGGTGTCTAAGTTATTTGTTGTTTGGAATTTGATTCACCATCTTTTACTTTTAATTCTTAAAAAATCGCCATTGCTTTGAATAGAAAAAAGTAAGAACAAAACCGTGTTTTATACTTGAATGTCAAAGACAAACAAAACTGCCAATAAGAAAAGGAAAAAAATTTTGGAAACTCGTTTTATACTTGGAAGCGACTCTAAAACTGCAGACACGAACCGCGTGGGCCAGGCGCTGTCATCCTCACGCAAACGACTCAAAACGTTTCTTAACTCCTCCCACTCCCGCCACTTCCGCGTATAAACCGTCTGAAACTACGAATATGCATAGTATCACATCCTCTCTTCTTTAGCTTAATCCGCATCTGCTTAGTACTTACAAACTAGAGCTATTGATGGATTGTGTCTAAGTAAGTTCACAACGTATTTAGACGGACTCAACTAATTTACTTATTGTGTTGATCTGTTTATAACTAAAATCTTAGTTATAGCGTTACTAAACCCACATTAGTAGTGTCCAAATTATTATAGAAAATTTGTTTACAACTCTAATCATATTATTTTATCATATTATTTCAGACTTTGACAACTCCATTAAAAATCAATCTGTATCTATTGGAGGAAATCTTCGATACCATGTAGAAGAGAGTCATCCCCGAGATAGTTTTATCCTGGTGAGACTAAATTTGGTTAGGGCTCCACACGTGTAAATTTTAACTTGAAAAGCCTGAGAGATGAGGGCTCTCTAGGGTAGTTTTGCCCCAGCAAGCATTAACCCAAGTTAAGTCTGAGAGGGGCAGGCCTCTTGGGGTAGTCTTAACTCGTGTGGGCATCAACCCAAGTTAGATTCCACTTTAGTAAACTTCAATCCAGTGAGCTCTGGAGGCAAAACATTTCCAATGTAGTTTTACCTTTAGGTAGGCATCAACTCAAATTAGATTCCGCTAGGGTAAGCTTCAACCTAGTGGACTTAGGAGACAACTCTCTCCTAGTGATTTTAGAATCGTTCTACTAGGAAATTTACTTCACGTCTTGTGGGAGAGAGTACGCACCGACATGTGATAAAGATCCAAATTAAGAATACAACCAATTGATCATATTGCCCCTCATCTGATGACTACAGAAAGAGGCATTATGGTCATCCGTCATTTTCTTAAGTTATAAATACTCCGTTATACATATTCATTTGTAACTCAACCCACTTCAATTTAATACATCTAACAATCAATTAGTGTGTTTTAGAACTCTCTCTTTAAGAAAATCTCCCAATTAACTAATATCAAGAGCACATCGATAATATTAAAATTCCACTCAAAATCTCAATCTATATAAATCTCATGTATTATATTTTTTTGATTGCACAACTCGATGAGATCTATCAATTAATCATTCTGAGTTATCGATTTCTTACGATTTACTGTTGGAAACAAGTAGCTCCACATAAATTGTTTTTAGTCAAATTCAACTCCTTTTATAAGCCCCACGCTCCTTCCAGGATACACACTTAATTTTATTATTAGTGTCAGTTTTGATTAAAGCCAAACCAAGCTCTTTAGCACGAACTCCACGTAAGCTACTTAACACTTTCCCACATATACACCATGACATCTCCCTTCCGAGCGCCGCGGCGGCGGCTGCGACCACCGAGCTGACCTCCGGGTTTACCTCCGCCTGCTCGACGCGCTCGCTCCGAGCTTCGCCGTGGCGCTCGAGCGGTCGTGCCTCGCGACGATCACCTTCGGGTGGCTCGACGCCACGGACCGGAAATCGTCCGCCGCGGTGGTGCAGCGGCACACGTCGCTGGCGGCCGAGAGGGAGGCGGTGCTGTTCGCGCTGGCCGCGGAGGAGTCGCTAGCGGTGGCAGCGGAGGATAGGCGGGACACGACCGGGGTCAGGTGGGCGTGCGCCGCCCTCTGAGACGAGGCCGGCGCCAGGGCGGCGCGGCGACGGCTGCTCCGGGAGGTCAGTGGACCGGGGTGGACATGTCGGAGTCGTGCGTCGCGGCATTGAAGAAACTGGTGCTCGCGTAGGCGCACGAGTGTTTCTTTGAGCTCAAGCCGCCGGCTCTGTGCTCCAAGGTCGCACGGCAGGTTGGTTATTAATTAATACTTTTGTCGTGTGTTTAGGCGATTTGCTTTTAATTTTTATTACTCGCAGAGAATATACTATTTGAGTTTGATTGAATCATCTGTGTACTCAAAATATATCATACAAAAACTTCAATACATATAAATTTATTTTCAAAACATCTTAATACATATAAATTAGATGTATTTCTAATTCCTTATACTTCTGTATACAATATATTCTAAAATATTTTATGATTATACTTACGATTTTGTACCAAGCACTGTCTTAATATCATGTCTTTACTCTCTACTGCTCATACGAGGTCGAGACGCTTAACGTTTAACTCAAAAGCAAATTGATTTATGTCAGCAAAAATGTGTACATTTGAGAAACGTAAATTTAGATATTCATGTTTCCAAAGTGCCATACTCCGAATAAATTATTTTGCAGTGTCATATAGGTACACAAAACACAAAGTTTTCTCATGGAATATATATAACAAAAGTATTTCTTTTAACTTATGTTCGATCGATTAGGTGATAGATATGCTAGTATTTAAGAATATTTCTAAGCCTGTCCATCACATTTAAGATTTAACCGGTGTTAATCGTATTAAGGCAAGCACCCTGGTCAAGTCATTTTAGACTTAACAAAATATGAAACTTTATTTTCTGCTGCTTTCTTGTTCTGCTGTTTGATATAGACTGCATTATTTCCTTCTGAATAGAGAATGGTAAGCCACATACACACGCATACAATTGCTCTTCACCAAGTCAAGATATATAGTACCCCAAAAAATTAAAGTCTCCTTAAAAAAAATGAAAGTCTACTTAAAATTTTTTTAAAGTTAATCTTATAAACGAATGTTTGAGCTGTGTTCACAAAGATTTGATCAAATTATTTGTTTACTTCTTTAATTAGGTTGGTCTCAGTTACGATGAAGTGTATGCAGCTCTGAACAGTCCCCAGCTGCAAGAACACATGGACAAAACCTGGTCGCCGCACGTACAAATCAAGGCCGACTACTTCCATGCCGAAGCTCTTGTTCCAGGTACATCTACTGGTTCAATTCGGCAACTCTTACCCACTTCTAACCTCTAAATATGGAGTTTTATTTACATATCAATTTAAAATTCACCTAAAAACTAAAGTTTTCCCAAAAAAATAAATTTACTCGTAGTTTGACATTTAGCTCGATTAGGTTTATACTTAAACTTTTATTTGGGTCGTGACCTATCCCCTTGTGATATCTTTTTATTGTCACTATCGGCCTTTTTTATTATCATAATTATTTTTCTTCATAAATATCTAATAAGGTTAAGTTTCAATGTTACAAATATCAACTAGTGCACCAAAATGATAAAATATTATAAAAACACATGCAATCTCCTAAAATATACTCCTACTTCAACATTAAGTACAAAAATCACTTGCAGATGGACAACTAATAATATCATATATCTTTGGGATTCTCTATATTATTTAAGAAAAGTTAAAATATGTCTTATTTAGAATATCAATTGGACGATGAAAACTCGAATGATCTAGATTGATATAGAGGAGAAATTGAGATAATTAATCATATTGCGAGAAATTTAAAATCTCACTAATCATAATCTGGATTAGTAATTTTTGATCTAATAATTCGAATCAAGAAAAAAAAAATACATCTTTTGTTCTTTAAGACGAAAATGATGAATCTATCTCAATCTCACAATTGCCATTAATTTGTAGAGATACTCCCGAGGATTGCATGAGATGGGGAGATCGGCGAGGAGATAGCGCGGTCAAAGGTCAGCCTGGACGCTTAGGAACGCCAAGAAGCCGCTAAAGAAAGATGCGTCTTGTCTACATGACGCCGTCAAGTGGCTCGGCAAGGAGATGAATGGCAGTCTAGAGAAGGCGGAGAAGGAGAACCAGAGGATATATTACATGCGCGTGCCCACCGTGGCGGTGCTCGCCGATCTATTGGTGCTAGCGCATCCTTCGGTGCTTGGAAGTAAACATAATAAATTTTCATCTAGTTTATTAAGACTTTATTTCAGTTTATGACACTCAAAAGAATATGTTTATTTATATTTACTAAGCTAATATTATGATATAACCAATTCATGTGTGTCGTATCTCAAAACAATATGTATGTCAAATAGTGACATATATTTGCTACTCCAGATCATGAGCTGAGTAAGGGAATGCATGCAGCCATGATTTGTGAATTTTATTTTTTTTGAGAGTATATACAAGAGATGTTAGGTGTTGTGCGTTTTCACTGCTCATGTTTTTCAGAGGATCAGTGAATGGTCGTGTTGTGGGTGATTTAGTGGAGTGGTTAGTAATTTTTTCAATTAGCGTTTTGTTAGTTCTTTTGGGAAATATTTGTGTATTGCTTAATATAATTACTGAATCAGTGGAACTTCCAATGTAAAATATCTATATTTTCTTTGAAGATGTGATGCAATGTAAAGTCTTCATATTTTCTATGGAGATGTTTTAATGGTTGATTTGGGCTTTCTCCCACCTCCCATACTATTGCTATAATACATATCATACTGGTTATGTTTAGCGATCCAAATTGCAAAAGAACAGTTTAAGCTTATTGACTTTGAAGTTAAGAGCAAGGCTAAACAAGGGGCTTATTCAAGTGTTTGTTCCATAAATTTAACCTGTTTTTAAACTAGACGCTTTCCACTAAATTTAGAGGTGTTATTATGAATAAGCTAGTTTTTTAACTTATAATTTTATAAGTCCAATAGACTGGCTTATAAATCCAGAAGTTTTTTGGATGAGTTTACATGGAAGTGCAAGAGGAGAGTATAAGCCAAAATAATCCTAATTTGGGTTGCTGTGGCTTATTTATGGAAATAGGTTGAAACCACCTTAAGCCACAAAAATAAATTAATAAGTGTTTGGTTTTAATTTTTAACTTAACTTTAAATTCATATTTGGTTAAACATCTTTTTAAATCAATAGAGAGTATTTATTGGACTTATAAATTTAAACTCTAATAAATTAATTATTATAGAATATTGAGGTTTTAAGGTTGTGTTTAATTGATCATCAAAATTTACCAGTTAATTATATGACATGATCCATGATTGGCTACAAAGACTCATCCTTTGTACCTAGCCAAATTGTGATCGTTCCTCGCAAGTCGTGACAGATTTTAATGGGAAAATGTCATAGATATGATATAGATAAGTGCAAAATCTAAATCTTAGCCTAATTTTGTTAACCTCCTAAATTTTCAACCACGACTCAACATAAAATTATAGAATTTATTTGGTTAGATATCATAAATTACTAGATGTTAGTTTAAGGATTGTCATCTTGTGGCACTACTGATATAGTAAGCATGTGTAAACATGCATGAACATCAGAGTGATCTGATCTTTATAACGTAATAATTAAATAACTTCATAATTTGATGGTTTGTGATCGAACAAGAAAATAGTAAATAATGAGAGAGTTTATATGAACAACATACCATCTGCTACCGAGACATCATTCTTCTATGTGTCACTAAAACCAATCCAGTCAACTACGCCATATAGACGTAGCGCACAGATTAGGGGAACCGAAGTTTTTTTCTCACAAATCCAATCCATAAACTCACAAGAACAAAAAAAAAAAAAAAAACAATTTATTGCAAAGTGTCTAATAATCAAATATCAAATTCTTAGTTATGCCTGAAAAGTGAGCTTAAGATATATATTTATAGTTCTAATACCATTAGAAATCCAAAAACTAATTTAAAAGAAAATCTGTATGAAATCCATAAAGAATTGTATGAAATCATACAAAATCAGTAATGCACTACAACTTTAAATAATTTGTAATTTTCAAACTGTAACTCCGATTCGCGATTTGTCTGAATTGGTAGTTTCATGACGTCAAGGAGAATATTACAATGTCATTTTGATGAATTTTTGTTCATTTTGAACGTGCTCAAATTAAATGTTCTTCTCATTCTTGTCTTACTCTTATACTTCCATTTTCAACAACAATTTGATTTAAATTTATTTAAACTTTAAATTGAATTGATTTCATGTAGAAAATATGAACTCTACTCAAATTTGAATTTCGGATTCACCATTTTTGTTTTCAACTTCAATTTGAATAGAAATGAGATCTTTATCGGGTTCCCGACCCGAACGCGCCATGGAGGTGAGCAGCACCAGTCGCGCCGACAAAACCCATCGCACCACCCAACTCCCCCACAGCACGAATCTCAAAGCACCCCCCACGACGACGCGGTGAAGCCTCCGTCTCTCCCAAAAATTTCCTTCGTCTCGAAGCACCCGCACCCACCCACCAACCGACTCCTCCGCCGGCGGCCACCGTCCCGATGGCGGCGGCGAACGTGATGCTGGCGATCCACGAGAAGAAGACGGCCGCAACCGACCTCTACCGCCCGCTCCGCCTCTACATCGCGTCCGTCTATTCGGAGCGCGAGGCGGCCGCCGCCGACGACGACCTCTGCGCGGTGCGCAACCTCCGCACGGAGGCGCTCGAGCAGCCGGCGCTACCGGACCACAACTCCCTCGAGCAGCGCCGCGAAGCGCTCCTCGCTTACGCGCGTGCGCTCGCCCTCGTCGAGCCGCGCTTCCCCATCTCCCCTGACCGGGCCCACGTCCACTCCCTCTCCTTCACCTGGCACGACGCCTTCAAGCCCAACAAGAAGGTCACTCTCCCCTCCATCCACCTCGAGAAGGCGGGTGTGTTGTTCAACCTCGGCGCCGTCTACTCGCAGATCGCGCTCGTGGTGGACCGGACGACCGATGCTGGGATCAAGACGGCGTGCGGCGCGTTCCAGGGCGCAGCGGGGGCGCTCGCGTTGCTGCGTGAGAGCGGCGTCGCTGCCAAGGCCGCCACAGTAGGGGCCGTCACCGCGGACCTCGCCCCGGAGTGCGCTGGGATGCTGGAGAAGCTCATGCTCGCACAGGCGCAGGAGTGCTTCTTCGAGAAGGTGATCGCCGGCGGGAAGCCACCGGCGCTCTGCTCCAAGGTTGCGCGGCAGGTGCGTCGTTACTGTCTAATGCTCACCTTGTTTTGTAAGTCTTAGAGGTTTGGATCGACATGGCGAGGGGATTGTGCTTATTGGAAAGGTTTTAGTAGTGATGGTGGAATCTATCGGCCATATAAATGGATTTTGATGTAATAAATGGTAAATCTAGGGATTTGGTTAGTTAAATGGGACAAATAAGTGAATTTTGAGACGATGATAGTAAATTGTACAAATTCATTTATCCTAACATGATGATGAGCCTTATTTCTTGAATCACTCCATGACAGTATCAGGACTGGTTGGCTATGAGTTTTTAGTGCAATGATTAGTGGATAGGTTAATTTGTTTGGCAATTGGAATCATTTGAACAGGGTCTTACAGTTGGTTGGCTGTTTATGAGTTTGGAAGATAATGGGTGGTGAATTGGACCATTCATTGGATATAACTATTGGCATCAAGGTGTGTCTCCAAGTGCGATTATGGTTCTTGCTGTTATTTTGATATAGTTAGGTGCAACTTGCATGTTCCATTCTTTGCTGGTGTTAATTGAATGTGTCATATTGTGAGCCTATATATCATTTTTCTCCACTTCTCTTCAACTTTGTTGCCATTGTACTATGACTAGCATAAATTTTTTGATATCGCATGTTCATGTATCTTGTAGGTGGGCATATTCTACGAGGAAGCTTATGCTGCTCTCAGTGCACCTCCTCTTAGTCAGCACTTTGACAAGACATGGGTATCTCATGTCCAGCTGAAGGCAGCTCAGTTCTATGCCGATGCTTGCTACAGGTATTCATTGGATCTTCATGAGAAGGAAGAAATTGCAGAGGAAATTGCCCGTCTAAAGATTGGAATGAGTGCCTTGGCAGATGCCAAGAAGGTGGCCAGGGGAGTTGCTGCACCACTTATGGATGCTGTCTCCAAGCTAGAGAGTAACATGAAGACCAACTTAGAGAGGGCTATGAAGGAGAATGATCGTGTTTATCTCATGCGGGTTCCAGCTGCTGGTTCCTTGGGAGCCCTCCCTGCAGCATCCCTTGTGAAGCCTACTTCTTTGGCTGAAGCTCTAGATGCTAGCAAGGAGAAGCTGTTTTCAGCACTTGTGCCTGATGGTAGCATGAAAGCGCTTTCTAAGTACACAGAGATGGTAGATGATATCATCCGGACCCAGGCAGAGAAATTGCAGCAAGCTAGTGAGATTACTAGAGTCAGGCTGAAGGAAATGGACCTTCCTGATTCTATTCTTTCATTGGAAGGTAATATCAGCTTACCTTTGGATCTGAAGGAGGATGTTGAGGCTGTGCAGATTAGCGGTGGCCCTGCTGGCTTGGAAGCTGAGTTGCAGCAGCTTATGGATTTGAGGAGGGTTAATCAGGAACTACTAGTTCAGACTGAAGAGCAGCTGCAGAAGGAAGCAAATGAAGATGCTCAGTTTCGGACACATTTTGGAAGTAGATGGACTAGGCCCCAATCAAGCACCTTAACAAAGAATCTTCAAGATCGGTTGAGTAAATTTGCTGCCAATCTTAAACAAGCTGCAGATAGTGATTCTCGGATTGAGCGAGCTGTGAAAGATAATTATGCCTTGATGTCTATTCTTGACCGAAGACCGGTGCGAGTTTAACCTTACATTAAACTAAAAAAATGTTAAAAGAGTTAGGAAGATCGCTTTTCTCACCTTCTTACCAGAAGATCCTTTTATTACTATCTAATTCTTCATCTCAGGAAAGTCACACATTCTTGTTACATGTTGCAGATTGAGTCAGCACTTCCAAGTATTTCAAGGCCTATTATGTCCTTGGATGGAAATGAAGATGCTATAGTTGGAACCCTTAAACAAAGCTTGGTAATGTACATTATTTTTATGGTATCTGTTTTTCTTTAAAAAAAATAGGGCACTTGATTCAATTGTTATGGGATAATTTGTTTAGCTGAAAATCTATCCCATTATATGTGGAATTTGTGATGCTCAGAAATTTAATGGTATATGTGCTGTTCTGCTTGTGTTAATTGCTTAAGACATCCCAAAAGGGTAACCATAAATTCGAAGTTAATGTGCGAAATCTGTCACATTCGAGTCATAATGTTTTACTCAAGCTTTAAAACTATTTTGTTATTCTCATGCATGACTAATTCTAGGTTATTTACTATTAACTAAATATTTGGGTGCAAATTCCAATGATAAGTCTTGACAAAACTGTTGGAGGTATATAATATTTTTCCCTTGTTATTCCATTTGATGAAACAGTTCTTGGCCAACTTTAGAAAGATAGTTTGGCTGCTTGAACTTCTTGGCAGTCTTCAGCTGACACTGAAGAAAGTTGAGACTATTTCATGCAATATTAGTCATAACATGGAAGTATTTAAGTAGATTACTCAATTGTAAATTAGTTTTTGAGATTTGGTTCCAAGTAGTGATGAGTAAGTATCACTCGGGCAACAATTTTACCCAGAAAAAAGGTGAAGACCTCGCATTAGAGTTTGGGCAGTGTATGATGTGCATCTTTACTGATTATTACTTGGGAAGTGGGAACCCATATCTATCTAGTGTTACAATGACATCATTTTTCTGGAAAGCTCACAAGGTTGGCTGGTTACTGCTGGAGGTTGTATATCTTAGCTGATGGGTGCATAGCAGACTTCACTTGTTTTAAATTGTATGTGAGTAAAAATGTGATGTAACTTACATTTCTAAATAGGCGACATGTTTGTGTTCATACAGAGACAGCTGGAGTCTCTAGGAGCACAAAGGGCAGGGCTTGAAGACATGCTTAAAGAAATGAAGAGAAAGGTAAGAGTCTTTTGCCCATTGTATAACTTATTCTGTTAGCTTTGTCCATAGGCTGTAGTAAGTTCTACATTATATAATTACTCATGCGATGTGTCTAGCTTCTCTTTTTTCAATGGATAAATCTTGCTGGTGTGATTTGTGTTTTTCTTGGAGTGCTCCGTTCATGATGATTTATGAGCTGCTTTAAGTGTTTTGCTTGTGGTGTGCTATTGTATGTTGCTGCAATGAGTAAATTCTGCTTTGTGTTATTCCTTTCAATTTTTACTTCTAGTTTTGAGGGGGATTTTGCCACTTCGGTTTTCAAGATTGTTGATTCTTATGGTTGAATTCAACCTTTATCATGATGAGTTGCACAAAGAGCGGTGATACCCTCTGTGATGTTGTTGCTTTTCTTAGTTTTGTGAGTTGAGATGATGATTCATTTCTCACAGGATGATATACTGCCGAAGTTGATGGCTGGTGTTGGATCACATGATGATCTTTTTAAAAAGGAGATTGCAAAGTATGATCCTATCTGCACTGAAATTGCTGACAACATTGTGGCACAGGAACAATTATTGTTACAAATACAGGTAATCCATGCTAATTCTGATAAAGATACTCATTGCTTGGAATTTTCTTTATTCTAGGGAGGCGTTTGGTTCAATCATTTTTTGCTTTGTATTCCTATTACTGATAAAGAGAACACGTTATTTGGTGTTTGATTAGATATTCCGTAATCACAATATTCATATTTAAAATACATTCCTATAGAAATTTAAATTCATTCAAATTAGTTGTATTCCTAATCCATTCTACTCCACCTCTAAGGGATTTTAAAATTATTATGATTGCGATTACAGTCCTGAACCAAGTGCTACCTAAATGTTTGTTGTAGCCATCCTTTCTGCTTAAAGTTAGACATACTGTTAATGAGATAAGCATGTTCAAATAAGGTAACAACTGGCATCAATGATTCATCATTTAAATTTTGAGCGCACAAGCAAACAAAGAATGAATATTTTGACAATTATTTCACAATGCTATCATGCTGTATATCTGGGTCATCTTTTCCCTTTTTTTCAATACTTATTTTGGGTCCTTCCGCAGGCACAAAATGAGCAATTTGCTTCTGTCTTCAATCTAGAGGATTACAAAGGTAACCTTCTTTGTTTGTTCATCAAATGGATGGTAATAGATCTCATTCTTAGTGTTTGATAGCTGTCTTTTTCTTTTAACTCATTCTTGAGTCCAACAATTTCAGAGGTGTAATGTATCCTTTTTGGTTACCTTGCACTGACGGGAACAATTTTGTTTCAGACATTTCTCTCCCCGTTCTATCAATTTATCTGATTTAGTTATGCATATGATGTTCTGCTGCCCTTAATACATATATATTGCATTGGCTGGCTGGGTGTGGCATGTATAACTGTATACATGCTTTCCAGTCTGTGTATCATTTTGTACTGTAAAGTTCCTTCAATGAATGCTACTGTAGTTTCAAAAAGTCTTCCTTATGCTCACAAGGCTTTGCAGTCTGTACTGCAAAGTTCTTAGTTTCTAACTTCCAACCATCATTCCTGGGAAATTATATCACAATACTTAAGCGAGTTCCAAATGTTTTCATATGTATGCTTTTTGTTTATGCTTGTTAATATCAGATCTATCCAAAATAATGAGCTGTTGTTATCCTTTTTGTGAAACTTTTTTCAGTTGCTCGTGAGAAATGTTACAAGCAAATTGCCGCTGCTATTGCTAAATACCGGGAAATCAAGGAGAACATAAACGAGGGCTTAAAGTTTTATGTGACTCTACAGGTATGCCAGCATCTATCATTTTATTTCTACCCAGCACTGCGCTAACTGAACACTCTTAACAATCAGTTTGCCCTATTATAATGAAAATAGAAATGGGTTGCCATCTTGACAGAACTGCAGATTATGTTATTGAATGATCCTTTACTGTACAGGATGCAATAGGCATCATAAAGCAGCAGTGCAGTGACTTTGTAATGACACGAAACATCCAAAGCCGCGAAATGATTGAGGATGTCCAGAGACAGTTAGCCGGGTTCAACTTCTCATCTGATGGAAAAGCTGGCTACAACAAGTACCAATCCTCCAGCCACCGTTCTGCTCCTCCAGATCACCATAGTCCATCACCACCACCTCATGCTCATCCCCAATATGCTGTTCCACCTGGAGGAGATTCAAGGCCTGGATACTCGCAACCATACCCCTCCTACAGTGCGCCACCACAACAGCAACAGCTTCCATATGGCACACCTCATCCTGGTCAATATCAGCAGCCACCTCATCAGCCACCGACGCCTCATGACTATGGCCAACCAGCATATCCTGGATGGCGCGGCCCATACTACAATGCGCATCAAGCACAACCACAGCAAACGGGGCCGTATCCTCCGCCACCGTATAATGCCCCAGGGTCTTACCCTCCTCACCAGAGCCCCTATTACAGGCCTCAATAAAAAGATTATCCTGTGATCATAGCACCTATTTTGTTTGCTTCTTTCTGGCCCTATGCCATTGTGAATTACATTCTCCAGTGTATTGCATACAATTATACAAAGTATCGAGCGGTGTAATGTCTACCGTGGTCACATTGGTTAGACAGTATCTTGTATGATTTATTCGTGCTTATAATAATGTGCTGGATATCTTGATGCTTCATGACGATGAAACGAAACGTCCGCAGTACGAGTTGAATTGATGCGCCTTGTGTATTTTTGCCCAAGCTTATGATATGTGCAGTAGACAGTATTTGTGTCTGTATATATGCCACTCCAATGCTCTGATAATAAATTTAAATTGAACCGATTGTAGTTTGAAAGTTTAATTTTGAGAGGTATCACTTGATATCGTGCATGGTTTGTAGCTAACAAATCCAATCAAAAGCTATATAAGTGTATAGTCTAAAACAAATCGAACTGAGCTTCTTGATCTGGATGGTTAGTTTTTATCTAACTATCCAACAGAGAAAAATATAGAAGATATAAATCCTGTGTTTTATCAAACTAAATCTTAACAATACTAATATAAATTAATACTCATTTATTTTGTTATCAATATTTGACAAGTCAATAAGAAGATTTGATTTTTTTTTATCATTTATAGTCAAATATGTGGCAAATTATTTGTAACCACACTTTGGCTATTAGATTGGGGTTTGGTCATATTGTGGGTTGGTTACGAGTCGAATACATTTTTGGTCATTTTTTTTGAGATAACTCAATAAAATTATTTTCAAAAATAGAGTGTTGTGTAGAAAAATTGCAGAAGTGATCTTCAATTATTAGCCGATTAACAATTGAAATGTGGGCACATTTAGTAGGCATGCAAATTGTTAACTTCATGTGCAAAACTGCTGACTAGGTACTGATGCAACCTTTAGAGCTAACTAGGTTAGAAACGAAAATATCATTGTGACGTCATGCGCCTAGTGATTTTATGATTTTTGCAATTTTGTTTTTTTAGAAAAATTTGTCACTTATATTAAAAAATACAACATGAAAATTATCTATGTTTTACATTCTATCTTGTGAAATTTTTGTAAAATTTTTAAAGAATGTTTTGAAATATTATATACATAGGAAGTCATGGAATTTCGGCAATTTTTTCAATAATCCAAAAAATGAAATATGTATAACTTTTTAAAAAACATACAACATAAAAAAAATTATGTATACTTTACAATTTTTTCTTGTATAATTTCTGTACAGTTTTGGAGAATTTTTTATAATACTCTACATTTTATATATTAATTTGCGAAAAAACATTATCAAAGAATTTTTATAAAATTTAAAAAAAAATCCATAAGATAGAACATGAATTGTAAATAATTTTTCATGCTACAACCTTTTTAATACAAGTGGCGGATTTTTCTAAAAGAATCACAAAACTATAAAAAAATAGAAAATTATTGGGCTTGCATGATGTCATAATGATATTTCAATCTCTAATTCGATTCGCGACTGATAGTCGCGCCAATGTCCAGTCATCAGTTTTGCACGTGTAGTCAATAACAATCATCGTGTCATATTTCAATCGTTAGCTTGGTAAGCGACTGAGGCTAGCAATTGAATGTTATTTTTGTAAATTTTCATATAATGATCTATTTTTGAAATTTGTTTTTTATAGGATTACTCTAAAAAAATTCCTTTTTTTTGTGCCACACACAATTATCTATGATTATATATTGATTTGATTAATTTTGATAATCAATGAAATAGCTTCTGTAGTAAGTTTACCTATTTTTAATCTACATTGAAAATTCAAAATTAGTGCTCTTCTTCCAAACCCGTTGTCATCCCCGTTCTACAATTTCTCCTACATTTTCCTCAACTTTTTAATCTCTCGCTACTGATGTCGTCATCACGCGTCACGGTTCTGGGTTCTCATATTGTTGCTTCGAGCTGGCCGGCTGGCCCCAATTAGGAGTGCTCGAGCAGTGAGAGTTCCTTCGCCTGGAGCCCCGGCGCCCGCGGTGTCGCCGGCGAGCCGCCTCCGCCGGAGATCGGCGTCACGGGACCACAGGTGAGTAAAGGTATAGTGTAGTATCTCTCCTCCGCTAGCGCGTGTATGTGTTGTCCAATTCCAATTTAGTTAGTTGTTTGCTGCATCTATCTAGGGTTTGCGGCCGATGAGATGGTCGGATTTGAGCTTGGCTTCGCGCTTCGTCGCCATGGGCTTCTCCGAGGAGAGCGTCGCAAGAGCTCTCGAGCAGAAATTAGCTGGCAAGTGTCCAGAAACTAGACAGTTTGACCAATTTCTGGAAAAACCTTGAATGAATTGTATTAAGTATTATGTCTGCAATCCAGAAAAACATGGAAGCTTATTGAACTTGGTGTTAATCAATCATAATTCAGACCATGTCATCAGTTATGCTATTTTAAACCCGTCCAGGATGAAAAAAAAAAATCAGGGAGCCCTGAAGGATTTCTGGTAACCGGTTACCACTGTTTTTCTCTACCCTGCCTGTATTTCGTTTTGTGTGATTGCCTCACCAAGATGATGCTTCTGGTTACTTACAATGTTAATACAACCTGTGCTAGGTCAACATGAACCAGTTTTGGTATTGGCTGATGTGATATATGCTGCACAGATGTCACAAAAGGCTGATGGCTATGAAGATTTTGCTATTGCAGAGCCTTCAGCTAATGAGGTAGCTTTCCTTTGCAAGTTATGCAGTCCTTTGATAAATCTATTCTATAATGTATTGAAGAGGATGAACCTCTGGATTTTCTTTTTCTGAAAATTATGCCTATAGGAGAAACATGTCCATGTGTTTTCTCTTCCTCTTTTTTGGAATAATTAGTTTTATACCACTGCAAAAATGGGAAATTAGTAAAATATCATTGGTTGTGAGTATGCCATGTGGGGGCTCACATGTTAATGAGACACTCAATAATATTTGCTAAATTTGCAACTTTCATAGTTGTATGGAGCTAATTGTTCCTTTCTTTTTATGTCACTTATTGCAGTAGCACAAAATGAATTGTGGGTACATCCAATATTTAGGTGTATTTCCCCTTTCTGTCCTAAAACTTCACTTATTCCTTTTCATAAGTTAACTCAAGACAGAGACTTTGGGTCCTCCAGAGGTGTCAATTGAAGGAAGATTATTGATGATAGAAGCAACAGGAGAGGGCGCCATATGGATCATGGGGAACAGGACCATCCTCATAGGCCCTTTGGAAGTGGGCCAATGGTTGGTTTTGGCATTCCAAATAAAATAATCCGCATGAATCGAAGTCTACCTGATATAGCTGAAGCTCCACTGTATTTCTACTTTGAGAATGTGGCATGCACCCCAAAAGGTGTTTGGGAAAAGATGTCTCGGTTTCTCTATGATATAGAGCCTGAGTTTGCTGACTCAAAAAGTATTTCTGTGCTGCTACAAGAAATCGGGTTACATTCATAACCTTCCCATACATGGTAGATTTCCTCTTCTTCCAATGCAACCAAGAACAGTTCAGGATGCCTTTCCCACTACCAAAAAGTGGTGGCCATCATGGGATCCAAGGACACAGCTGAACTGTATCCGAACCATGATGGCTGCTGCAACATCATCTGAGAAGGTATGGTCAGCCCTTCGTTCTTGCGATGGCGAGCCGACTGATGCAGTCCAGAAGAAAATCCTTGATGAATGTAAGAAGTGGAACCTAATCTGGGTGGGCCTGAATAAAGTTGCTATACTAGAACCTCACGAGGTAGAGTTCTTGTTGGGGTTCCCAAAGGATCATACCAGAGGCATAAGCAGGATGGATAGATACCGATCTCTTGGTAACTCTTTCCAGGTGGATACAGTGGCATATCACCTGTCTGTCTTGAAGGCATTATTTCCGAATGGCGTCTGTGTCCTGTCTCTCTTTTCAGGCATTGGTGGAGCTGAAGTAGCTCTGCATCGTCTAGGAATACACATGAAGGTGGTGGTTTCTGCTATGATTTCCAAAGTAAATCAAGATATTCTGAGGAGCTGGTGTGAACAAACCGGGCAAACAGGGAACTTGGTTGAGATTGGTGATCTGCAGAAGGTCAGTAGTGACGACCTTGAGGCCTTGGTGGGCACAGTCGGTGGTTTTGATCTTGTTATTGGTGGAAGCCCTTGCAATGTCAACAACATTGCTGGTGGCAATCGCTACCACATGGTGGGACTAGAGAGGGAGCATTCTTTGCTTTTCTCTCACTATTTTCGCATATTTGAACAGGTCAGGCAGATCATGAGAAGAATGTAGGATCAGTTGGTTTTAGCAGATCTTGTGAAAAAGGTTTCAAAGTTTCAATAATCCAGACTAGCCATATGATACAACTCCTGGAATCAACAGAAGATGTGCTATGCTTTCCAAGTTCTGGTGTGCTGTATAGAATTGTGGTGCAGAAGGAATTTTGTCTTCAGGTCTTCGGTACATTTCAACAGCAAGTGCAGCGCCACCTACAAGATAAAATCAGTGAATAACTTTTGCTCTTTTTTTGAAGGGAATAATTTGGCTCCTTGTCTTGCATTTTCTGTAGGAACATCAACCTCTACAGCCCACATAATGCATGGTGCTTGTTTAGATGCTTATTCAGGTAATAGTGGTACTTTCTCTGATATAGCAATGTGATGTGGTTCTTGTAGTGCAACCCCAACACCCACGCCCACACCACCACCACCACCACCACCACCACTCACCACCCCTTTTTTTCGCTCTGTAGGTATTGTAAGAAGAGAGAAGAGTACTGATTCCACCCAGCATATATTCGTGTGTTGTTTCTGTACCCACTTTCTTTCTTCAACGTTCAAACATTACCTTAATTCTGATAAATTTAGAAAACTAATTGCAAAAGCATTGCGCATGGCTCCGGGAATGTACTGCACTGCAAACGAGCAAATAGTAATGTGCGAGCTTCGAGATTTTTTTTTTAAAAAATTGATGAGCCGTGAATGTTCCCTAAGCGGGTAACGGGTTGGTGCAAGGCGAACTGGTTATTAATGGGCCTTTACTGGACATGTAGCTATTCCGAACTAAATCTTAACAGTAATGGGGCGTTGACGCGACTTTCCCGGACCAAAGCTTCTAATGGGCTTTTAATGGACCAAATACATCCTGTAGCTCAATAGGCCGCGAGGGAGCCCTTTGCTAGGCCGAAATATTAGTCTAATGGACCTTTAGTGGGCTCAATGGACCGGTAAATGAGCCTAGTTGGACCAAAACAGTGTTTAGTGGCCTATCAATGGGCCCTTTATGGATCGATGTCTACGCATACTGTGCCGTTTAAGGCCTTTTCTGGACCGAATCAGTGTTTCACTGGGTCGTTATTGGGCCTTTAACGGGCCGAAACAGACATCTGATGGGCCGTAACAGTCTAACATTAAGCCTTAAGTGGGCCTCATTTGGGCCGAAACTGAGTGTTGAGCCTTCTCTGGGCCGAAACATTTTGTCTAATGGGCCTATTTGGGATGAAACATTAGTCTGATGGGCCTTTTTGGCCCGCAACTTTAGTCTAATGGGCCTACTTTGGGCTGAACCAGCATTTCAATGGGCTGTTAATGCCCTTTGTTGGGCCTAACTGTTTTACCAGGCCACTAATGGGCTTTTAACGGGCCTTTACCGGGTCAAACTTCAGTTAGTGGGCCGTTCATGTCCGAAAGTGCTTTGTTGGTCCGTTAATGGGTCTATTTTGGACCGACAGTGTTTATTGGGCGGGAAGTGAACCTTTTGTGAGCCGCTGTATATGATCAAGGTCGTTTATGGGCTGGTAATGGACTTTTACCTTGCCGAGAGTGTTCTTTGTTGGGCTGTAATTCAAGTTGTGATCACATAACGCAAGTTTATTCCACCAGGAAACAACATAATTGCACCAGAGGAATCTAAGTGTCGCAAAATTTTCAACTCAGTGTAACAAAATTTTTGCAGCCTCATAGTGCTTTCAGATTTGTAGTTCACAATTTCGGCACTGCTCCAGACATAAAACTCACGAAAGATTGGAAACATCTGGTGGTTCTTTGATGTAGATCCAGATGCTGGTTAATTTGATATCCGACCTTAATTAAGCACCCTGTATGACAAATTCTAGGTTTCATATACAGCTACAAACAACTTGGTCTATTAAATATTTAGTTCAAGTGGGGAACAGAATAAAAACGAAAAAACAAAGAACAGGAGCAGTACAGCCTTCGCCACAGAATCTCCTACATTACTTGTCAGCAAACACAATTTCGGATGATCCCGCTCATTCTTGTTAATGTGACAACTAAAGACCATGTTGTCTCAGAACATGCTGATGTGCAGTCAAGTACATGGACTCCAGCCATTTCTGGTGTTTTCTGCCACGAGAATAGAATCTAGCTCCAGCTGGAATAATGGAACCCGCGAGAAGATTGGGATGGCGGTATGCCCTGGCTGTTGGCACCAATGAAACCTTGCAGAAGGCTCTGTGCAGCTTTCACTTGGTCCGATGTACCCTGGATCTCGACAACACATTCAGAAGAGCCATCGCGGGCCTCAATTAACTTCACTCTTGCACCAGAGATCTAGCATCAATCATGAGATATTTTATAAGGACAATTACTGGGCAACGAGCCTGAGTTAGTGATTTCTGAATCAAATGGACCATGCACTCCAATTTGCTGTCCAAATGAACCAAAAAGGCAAAAATACATGTAGCTGCTATACCTGACGGATCTCAGATAGATTGCTACCGCCAACTCCAACAACTGATTCCAAAGCACTATTTGGAATCCGAAGTTCGATAGAGTTACTTGAGTACCTGCCACAGTAAATATTTTACAGTGTGAATCTTCATGTAGTGTGATTCTTATTTTGAAAGAATCTTCAGTTTGAGAAAGCCATACCCAGTACCACTGGCCAGTCCTCGATAGTCCCCACGTTCATGCATCCGCCCAGCAGCCTGAAGAGAAAATCAACAAGTGGAAACATTAAGGTGGATCACCTTAAAATACACTAAAAATATGGAGATTTTCTATTTTTAAGACTTCCGACTTATCATCAAACAAAACCAGCAAAGATGTACGAGTCCTCTGTACTACATCAAATTTTCAGTGGATACATTTATCGTAGGGGCCATTTGTAAAAGATGGCAAACTAACGCATCAAAATTGTACCTCAGTATAATCATAAGCATTGGAATTTCCAGCTCTGGTGAAGCCTAGTTGTGCACTAGTATTCCCAGCTCTCAACAGGCCTAACTGTTGTGCACCCCTATTAGAGTAGCTCTCTGAAGGTGCATGCTCATGGTAAGAGTGGTGGGGCACATATTCTGCTGCAGGACTAACAGAAGAGGGCAGTTCTCTAGCAGGGAAGTGATCACGTGCCACATATCCGTGATAGGAAGCAGGTGGTGGAGCATTGCTACCAAAACGAGGGCTTCCACTTGGATACTCCCTTCTAGGCAAGTAATCTACAGGATATGTGGGGGCAGGATCATGAGGTGGATTATTGGCAGGTCTTCCATATGGTATACTGGCAGGTCTTCCATATGGTGGATCATTGGCAGGTCTCCCATATGGTGGATTATTGGCAGGTCTTCCGTATACTGAGAATTCCCTGCTAGGCAAGATATCAACAGGAGGGCCATGAAAAGGGGCAAAAGGTGGAGGATTATTGACAGAACTTCCATCTCTGAAAGTCCTGGTTCTAAGCCTTGAAGCAATCTCTGTAAGGGCTCCTCTTGCAATAGCTGGAGGCCCAACTACCTGAAAGTTTAGAACAAATGTAAAAGCACAACAACAAGTTAACAGAAAACGTGAAGATGCACAAGCAATTTTGAGACATCTTGATGCAGTAAATGATTAAATATAATCACCTGCACAAGCTCCTCGTCAGAAGATATACACTTTGGTTTATCTGCCTTTGAGAAAACTCGAATTTCAGCACCAGATCGCCTCCTCATTTCTGTAATTACTTTCCCACCTTCCCCAAGAATGCAACCGACTTTGCTCGATGGTACAACAAGCCTAGTGGTCAAGTGGCCTTTCTCAGAAGGCGCACTTATTTTAGTATGAAGCAAAATAAGTGCCTCAATTGTTGGGGATACTGGATCTGCTGGAATCTAGATAAAAATAAAGAGTTAGATAAACTTTTGAAAAAGTTTCATGACAAGAGTGATGGAAATTGGAATAACCATGCGCATGTTACCTCCTTGGATGACACAGCAATAATCCTTTCTCCAGCATCGTTATCAACTTCCTGAACTTGGATGCGAGCACCAGTCTGCTGCTCTACCTGCCGAACATTGGCCCCTCCTTTCCCGATAATTGAACCAATGCTTCCAGTAGCACATAAAACTCTAAGAGAAAACTCTTCTGCTTCTGAAATAGGAGCATACCGCAATGGCCCATTTCTATATGGGTCAAGCAAGGGTATAGGTGGTGGGTAATCACCATGCAGGTGCGGCCAAACTGGATTTCCATGCGGCAATGGTGTAGGTGACTTGTGCTTTTGTTGTGTGCTTGCGTCTATAATTTCTTCAAGGGGTGGATTTTCTTTCCGAGGATGCTGATGCAGGCGAGTAGATATTTCATAGAGAGCTTTTCTCACAAGAGAAGGTGTTCCAGATATCTGATATATCATATAAGTAGTAAGCATCAAATGCTGTTCATGACTAAGCATAATGAAACACACGAAGCAATCATGCTTTAGTTGACACTTCTCTTGATAAAATTTAGTTGCAAAATCACACGAGTGCTTGAGATGAAATTTTGTCAAGAGGCCAGAATGACAAGCCAAATCTACAACTCCACTTTTTAGTACATTTAAATAATTAATAATGCAGACTGAAGCATGATAAACTTGACTAGCATCACAGCAATTTGTATACGGCCATAATGCGTGATTTGTTTTTGCTAAAAAATAATGCAAGAATTGAAATTGAAGTTAATGGAAACCATAAAGGAATGGAAGCAACAAATGGTGCCAAGCTGCCGACAAGACAAGAAAGGGTTTGTTATTACAAGAACAAAGTTACCTGCACCAATTCATCAACTTGCAGTGCACATTTGGGACGACTCTCTGATGGCATGACACGAATCCCAGCACCAGTATTACTTCGCAGTTGTTGTATAATAGAGCCACCTTTTCCTAGAAGGCAACCAACCTGATTGCCAGGAACCAAAATTCGAGCAGTGACATCATCAACAGGTTCAGGCTTTTCATGGACCATACCATCATGGAGAACTTCATCTGCCGCAATCCTATCATGAATCTTCATCAAGGCATCTTGGGCAGAACAGTGGGGCTTCATGTTCTCTGGCCCATCATTGGAAATATTTTCAACAGCTTCATCAGCTCCTCCAGATTGATTTTGGTAGTTGAAGATAATAATTACCCTCTCCTCCGCACCAGGAATAGCATCGGCAACCCTTATCTTTGCTTTAGTCTCCTCCCTAAGGGCCTTAATAATATCACCACCCCTCCCCAAGACACTGCCGATCTTTTTTACTGGGCATAATATCCTGTAAATGGTTTCTATTGGCTGAGAGGACATAGACACATCATCATGCCTAGCATTTTGCCGTTTCCTCTTTCCATCATCAAAATTGGAGCGTGGCCTCTTCTTCGAAGAGCTTGACTTATGTCTTCTAGAGCCATCATGTTCCATTGGCAGCAGGCCAGCAGCTGTATGATACACATTTATCCAGATAAGGAACAATACAATTATATTATACAGTTCTACAAATAAACAAAGCAGATAATGCAAAAATTAAGAGATGCGTGACATACACTAAATCTGATGATCAAACATACATAACCTTGTGGTTTGTGCATATGAGCATATCTAGAAATTGAGAACTTGCTACTGAACTTTTGCCATTCACAGTTTTGACCTGTGATCCTAGTATTTGAAGTTTACAAGCATATCGACAGGTTGACTCTACTCGATTTCAAGTCCATTGTGCAACAGGACTTCGAAGATACCACTGCCCCTATGTGATTCAGTTCCTGCATGACACCCATCTTACTTGGTCACTAAAAGTGAGTGAACTTTTTAACAGCGCATAGCCCGAGTACTGCTAATTTAGAAAGTAGTTTGGTAATACAAACTACAAAGACATTGTAAGAACTTTTCAGAGTACATAATAGATGCGATGCCAATATTCATGTTATGCAGATATAATGTGCAGAATTTGGCCCTTGTAAACATGACTAGTGCAGTGAAATACCCCAAACAAATTAAACAAGGGGAAACTGTAAAGATGTCCTCATGAAATCACCCTCTAATACCGAAATATCATAGATATCTATCCTAGAAAAACTTTAAAAAGGGGTGTTAGCATCCCTACAAGATGATCGTTTTCTCTCTTATTCTTTTCATTCCATTTTCTTTTCTCTCTCTTTGGTCCTCATCAGGCCTTCTCCAACGCCGAACTTCTCCAACGCCGAAACGTCATCCATCTACAGGTGGGCCCGGCGAATAAAAAACACTTTTTTTGACGGACTGAAGAGAGAGGAACACCCGAGGAAGCGTCACGCACGAGGAACTGCAGGTGGGCCCAGCGACGCCTCGCATCGCGAAGCGCACGCGTTGGAGAAAATTCTGCAACCTTTGCGGGCCCCACGCACAAGCAAATGACATGCACCAGGTGGCAATTGGTTGCACTCGCTGACAGGTGGGTCCTTCTAATGCTTAGGCCCACATGTCAATGAAATAAGTGCATGTAGCCGGTTGAATTTAGCCGTTGGGTATTTTTTTGCATGGGCCCACATGTCAGAGACACAAAATTTTACCGTTTGAAATATATAGCCGTTAAAATAGCCGTTGGCTATATTTTAATGATTTTTGTGAGTAAAAATTCATAAAAAATGCCAAAAAATACGAAAAAATTACCAAAAAATATTGAAAATTTATGTGCTCCTCCCCCTATAAATATGAGCACATTTCACCTCATTTTCACACAAACAACACCACATACCATACACTTTCCATACTTTTAGTCCCACAATATTTTCTGAAATTTTTTTCGATGGCCTATGTCAATTGGTTTGGTGAGCCAGATATGGATGAGGACAACGCCCAAGTGCCAAACAGCCAAAATCCGCCCAGTTTTCAACCCCCACTCCCCCCATACCCGATGTGTTATCCACCGTTCGCTCCACCCCCTCCGTACAGCCAACCACATCCGTATGCACACCCTGGGCAGTACGCACCGGGGCATCCATACGCACAACCCCCCTACGGCCCTTACGGCCAGAATCCTCATTTTGCCGGAATTCCCACCATCCCTACGGAAATGTCGCCGCCGCAAGCACCGAGAAGAAATGAGTGCTCGACTCACTCATCAGATACCGGCACTCCAGAGAGCACGCCCGAGGTCATAATTGTGGAGGGCGACAACACTGGACAACCGCGTAAATGAATGCTGTGGTCGCAACAAGACGACATACGACTTGTGAGTGTTCATCTAAATATTATATTTTGTTAACGTGCATTTTTTTCCCCGGGTTCATCTAACTATTAAAATTTTGAATTATGTACTACTTTTTTATTCAGATCAGTGCATGGTTGAATAACTCCCTCGACACGACCGATGGGAACAACCAAAAATTCGACACGTACTGGTCGAAGGTCACTGAAGAGTACAATGCAAACAATCCGCGTGATCGCAGACGAGACCTTAGACACTGCAAAGACCATTGGCAAAAAAGCAATAAGAAAATTGTTCAGTTCACTGGCATCTATTGTAAGTTGCGCGATGCCTACACCAGCGGTCGTTCGGACGACCAGTTGATGTCACAAGCACGCGACATGTACAGGCAGGAGGTTGGTCATCCATTCATCCTGGAACACTGGTGGAGTGACGTACGTGGTCAACCGAAGTGGTGTCGAAGCTACTTCGATTCTTCGAAAAGGGCTCGCGTCGGAGAAGGTACATACACGTCGTCGTCGAACAACGATGATGACCCCGTCGAGCTTCCACGACCGCAAGGGCGGAACGCAGCAAAACAAAATCGGAAGGGTAAGAGCAAACTGAGCGAATCATTGTCAGCGTCTGAGGAGACCCTAGAACGCGTCGACAAAGCCAATGCCGAGCTTACTACTGTGGCCGATAAAGCCCTTGCTGTAGCTGATAAATTACAGGGGATGGCCAAAAGCAAAGAGAAGGCCACATATATGAAGTCGCTGACGAAACTACTTATGATGGATACATCCCATTTCTCGGATGACCGTAAGGCGACACATGCAGCTGCAATAGAATACATCAACGAGCAGCTTAAGGATATGAAGCATAAGTAGTAGCTCGAATAATGTACTTTTCATTTCAAAAATTGTATTCGCATTATTAATTTAAATTGTTTTAGATTCACCTGTTCGCACTGTGGCATGTGATCGATAGTTTTGGATTATAGCTGTTGGAGTTGACACATGTGATCGATGCCTTTGGATTTTAGCCATTGGAGTCGACGCACGTGATCAGTACTTTTGGATTTTAGCCGTTGGAGTTGACACATCTGCTCGATGCCTTTGGATTTTAGCCGTTGGAGCTGACACATCTGATCGATACATTTGGATTTTAGCCGTTGGAGCTGACACACGTGATCGATGCCTTTGGATTTTAGCAGTTGGAGCTGATGCATGTGATCGATTTGCTTCTCCCCCTATATATTTGGACCCCCCTCATGCTCTCATCTTCACAACTCAGTAATCTCAACTTCCCAATTGAAGACTTCGTTCTCGGCGATCTCTACTTCACAACCAACCCCAAAAAAATGTCGTCCAGCTCAAGCACAAGTAGTGCTGAGGATGAAGCCATCAACCGAATGGAAGAGTTCGCGACGGGGTTTGCACAGACTTTTCTGACAGTTGAACCCCTTTTGCGTCATGCTCTTGGTGATGTTGAAGCCAGCATTCACGCTGGTACCTCGCACCGCCGCCGAGGAGGTAGCAGAAGGTACATCGAAAGAGATCGCGAAGGCGGTCATAACCGTCTAGTCGTGGACTACTTCGCTGACGTTCCGGTCTACCCTGCTACTTATTTCGCAAAAGGTTCCAAATGGGGAGACCCCTCTTTCTTTGAATCATTGAAGCTCTCCGGGGGTGGTCCCCGTATTTCACCGAGAGGAGAGATGCCCTCAACTGAAAGGGGCTTTCTCCGCTGCAGAAGTGCATTGCGGCTTTGCGCATGTTGTCATATGGCTCCCCTGCCGATGCCGTCAACAAGTACGTACGCATCGGAGAGTCGACGACCATCGGGTGCCTGGAGCGATTCGTCAAAGGAATAATCGATCGGTTCGCGGAGGAATATCTCCGTAAACCTAATGTCGAAGACCTCCACCGTCTACTCCAGGAAGGAGAGGACCGCGGTTTCACAGGGATGCTGGGAAGCATCGATTGCATGCACTGGGAATGGCGCAATTGCCCAATTGCATGGAGGGGCCAATTCACCCTTGGTGATCATAGAGTCCCTACAATAATACTTGAAGCGGTCGCGTCCAGAGACTTGTGGATATGACATGCCTTTTTTGGTGTCGCCGGATCCAACAACGACATCAACGTGCTTAACCAATCCCCCCTTTTCACTGATGTATTGCGCGGGCAAGCACCTACTGTTCAATACTTTGTTAATGGGACAATACAATATGGGGTACTACTAGCCGACGGTATCTACCCCAAGTGGGCTGTCTTCGTGAAGATTGTACCTTTGCCCCAAACGGAGAAACTCATATTGTTTGCACAACATCAAGGGGCAAGAAAAGATGTCGAGCGAGCATTTGGGGTGTTGCAAGCTCGATTTGCTATTGTTCGCGGCTCCGGTCGATTTTGGCGACGGTCAACCCTTGCCAATATTATGAAAGCATGTGTCATCCTCCATAACATGATAATCGAGGATAAACGGCACTTTCATGACCCGATCGCTCAGTTGTACGATAGTCAAGAGACATCACCCGTAACACCGCCTACTATCTACAGTAGTGCTCCGCCAACTTTCCAACAGATGCTAGATCGAAATAATGTGATCCGTGCTCGCCCAACACATCAACAACTGAAACAGGATCTTGTTGAGCACATTTGGCAACGTTTCGGGGGCGACAATACCGAGGAGTAGTTGTTTGTGCGATCGTTAACGGCCGACTGTTTCCGAATTTAGTACGTGTCATGTTTATTCCCGTGTGCCATTTAAATAAAAATAATTTTAAATTTTTACGTTAGTTACAATATTTATCTTTTAATTTGTTGTCTTTGAATTATTTGAATTTTATTTTAGGATTTGTTAATCTATAATAAATATTGTATATGCGGTCCCACGCGAAGCGCCTCGCGAAGCGTCGATGGGTTGAAGTAGGAGGTGTTTGAGAAGGTGCCTCGCGAAGCGCCGATGGGTTGGAGTAGGGGGTGCTTCGGATGGTGCTTCGCATACGTGGCACAGAATATGTTAGAGAATACTCTGTTGAAGCGTCTCACGAAGCGCCGATGGGTTGGAGAAGGCCTCAGTGCTCTTGCCACTGCTGCTGATGTCATCATCACCACTTCTGCCCCTACTGTTGCCGCTGCCATCATAGTCTCCCCCATTGTCACCCCCCTGCACTGCAGCTGTCTTTGCTGCCTCCCAGTCACTGCCCCAGCTATGTCACTGCTACTATTGTCGACACACCACTACTACCATTGCGAGTGCAGCAATCTCCATGGTCATTGTCTTGACCGCGAAAGAAAGAGGAAAACAATAGAAAAGGAAAAGAAAATAGAGAGGGATATTTTGGTCTTTTAGGGTCACAATCACCCTTTGTTGAGTTTTTAAGGGACAACTATGATATTTTACTTTTACAGGGATATATATGCAATATTTAAACTTTTGGACAGATGCATTTGCCCCACTAAAACAGACAAATGAAAGTAAAAAAACCGCAAAATAAAGGTAGTGGCTAAGAGATGATTTAACATAAGATTGTTTTATTTATGTTTTTGCTAAAAACAGAATGAAAAAACAATGCTACAATAATACTAATCAATCTTCATTTCATGGATGAAACTATATTGTAGGTTTGTGGATGCAGGGATTTCCTAGAGAATTATTTTATCCATTTCTCCTAAGGAGGAAGGGCTACTAGGCAACTAGACAAGGGTAAATAGTACTTTTGACCCCTCTATTTTGCTCAAAAGCTTACTTTGGTCCCTCTACTTTGTAAACCGAATCAAAATAGTCATTTTGATTAAAAACTCAACTTAAAATTATGAGTGCCATATGTGTATGCTGATGTGGTGGAGTAACACCTTGCAACAGGTGAATCTGAAGCATCCATACTCCCAAAACACTACCAGTCTTTGACAAAATGGTTTAAAAATAAGTTCTTGCAACTCCAATCTTTAACAAATTATTTATTCAAGAAGCTTAGTTGATGTGGTATCACATGTGTCTTTCAAATCAACATATACACATGCCATGCCACATTTTTTAATTGTGTTTTTGATCAAAAGGACTACTTTGACCCGGTTCACAAAATAGAGGGACTAATTAGACTCTTTTAAAAGTAGAGGGGCCAAAATGAGTTTTTGAGCAAAGTAGGACTATAAGTGTCATTCACCCATTGGAGAATTGTTGCAAGATATTTGCAGCAGTATGATTTATGGGAAATCATAATTGTATGCTGAGGCTGCGATCCTAACCTCAACAAGGCCAATTAGTGGCAAACGCACTTATCCCAAATATTGCATGAGAATGCAAAAGCAGCCTGTTGTTAGCGATTCGGGATAAGGAACTCCATTTAATGAAATTTTTGCAATATATTGTCTTTGTATCCAGAAATAGAAGAAATGAGTACCTAAAGCACCCACACTAGCTGTTAAACACTTGCAGCAACTCAGCTTTGCATTCAGAATGCCATACAAATGATCCAATTATTGCACCATAAGGTCACACTAACTAAAGGGCCAACATCAACAATGCAGACGCTGTTGTTACATGCACCTAGAAAAAAATGCTTCGATTTTGTCATGCAAAGCCACTTATTAGAACACTTGTGCAGAGTCTGAGCACCTTGCAGTAACTACACTTATACAGCTCAAAGTTGTTAATGTACACAGTTAAATTATTCCAGGATTAGTCCCACATTATCTTGTCTTGCCCTCTTGTGTACATGACTTGTATATACATAGGCCTATTGGTCTGCAACAAAGCTTATTGGTGTTTGTGTCAGTTCCTAACAAAAGTAACACACCAAAGCTACACTTTCACCGCTCAGATTGACTCACAGCATGTACATCTATTGAGTAAAATCCAGAAAATCAGCTTACGTGCAACAAATAACAAGCCAAAGATGTCCAGTTGACCTCAAAAGGTCACTTGTAAGGGAATTTGCACCAATATCTTGATAGAATTTTGATAGCCCCATCAGCATGGCTAAAGTAAGTAATAGAAGCTACAGTTTTTTTTTTTTAGTCTCATAGGACAACATATAGGGTATGCTTGATTTGCATCCACAATTAGACAAGCCAAAATTTAGTTGTGCCACCATAGTTTCATTAATGTTTTCTTTGTGGCCAATTTTTGGCATGCCAAGGGGAATTGGTTACCTTCGGCCACTTTTTGACCAATTTTGTGGGATTTCCAAGCCCAGGATTTGGCAGCCAAATCTTCTCCCTTCTCTCTCTATGACTAACCAAATTTAGACAGCCATGGGTTTTGGCACCTGCTGGTTTGTGACCAAATATTTTGGTCATGCCACACATTTGGCCATGGCCAAAATTTGGCTAAGATAATTATAAATATGAACCAAACCTACCAATAAATCTTTGTACTCACAGGCCAATTTACTGGAGCATGCAAACCAAGCTTGCAAGCTACCCAATCTACATGGGAAACCATCAATTTTGACCCAACAATGGTGCTTACTAGAGCATGCAAGACAACACTTAATTGTGCAATTTTCCATGCAACTACAAATGGACAGTACGGTCACTTAGTAAGGCAATCACGCCAAAGCCTAATCTTATTTGATAATGCATATTCCAGCTAACTGAGTCTAATGCTAATTGCTTTGTTCGTAATCAAACCTATCCACGTAGGCCAGTTCATTCATCCTATTCTTATATTCAGGACCAATAGGTACTGGGTTCTCTTTTGGATAGGTCCTCAATATTTTTCATGCAGTTTGCAACAATCCATTTTTGTGGATCGACAAATAGTGCAAGAAAATGAAATTTTGACCTCATAAGGACCTGTTAAGCATTTATTAGTTCACATGCAATACTTCTATGCAACTAGAAATGATCTGGCCTTGTATGGGCTCCCACCAGAACATCTACTTCAGTGAAAACCACAAAGCTGGGTTTCGGACTTCGCTGGGCCACTTATCCGAGAGCCCCCACAAAATGTCTACCAATTAGCAACAAATCCAACCCATGCCTAACCAATAGAAACATCCGATCACCCCAAGCATTTCCAATTTCTATGCAAAATCTACAAGAATTTGGCTTAAACAAATCCAACCACCGGACCCCGCACGGAAAATATGCAATCTTTAGCGCGCGGAAACCGCAGTCGCATCGATCAGACGGCGAAATAGCACACGGACGCCAAGATTCCGCTGTCTCCGACGCCCAATTCGAGACGAGACTTACAAATCACAGGCGATCGGCACCACCACCTCCACCCCCAAACAAAACCCTAATGCACACCAAAAAATGCCCAAAAAAGCACAAAAGAAAACATCCGAAAAGAACAGAGAGAAGCACGAGACGCACAGGCAAGCGCTTGCGGCGAGCGAGTGAGCCGATGAAGCTTCAGAGACGGGCTTCTAGAAGATTCTCGAAGGTACCTGATGGATTCGCCGCGCGAGGAGGACTCCTCGTCGTCGTCGTCACAGAGAGAGAGAGAGAGAGAGAGAGATAGAGGGCGATAGCATCTGGGGATTAGGTTTAGAGAGAGAGGCCGACGTGGCGACCCCACCCGGGATACTTTCTTGGTGAGGCCCGCCGGCCAGAGACCGCGGATTTTATGGAAGGGAAAATTTACATATATTCCCCTCTATTATTGTTTATTACGATTCTATCCGTCTTTTGTTTTGGGAATTTACATCCCACACCCTTTGTTTAGCCTAAAAAATTAAGTTAATGTAAGATCTATTATTGGAAACCTGGACGTGTGGAAGGAATTGGGACAAACTGGCAGGCGATCCAACGGTTGGCGAGGCGGGCGACTGAGATAATACTGGAAATAACTCTAATAAATCTGGGACAGATCTATGTGTCAGTGGGGAATTTTTTTTGAAGAGGATCTATACTTCAAAGGATTTCAAATGAGCTCGACGAGAGCTTAAAATTTGAAAGAAAGGTGTTTAAATTTGAGTAAACTCGTGCTTGACTTATATATACATATTCGGTTTAAGCTCGAGGCTATCCAACTTATATATATTTAGAGGTTATTCAAAGCGAGATCAGCTCGAAGTAGGATTCGAACTTAAGATCCGATTTAAATGCGACTTAAATTAAAACAAATAATTTGCGAGCTCGGACCATTTTGACAATCCATATGCCACTGGCTCTTGGTACCTGGTCATTCAATGTTAAACGACCAATTTGTGACAGATTCATATGCTAACAAACACATGCATGTATGTTAGCAAAAACTCAAAAAAGAAAAGGAATGAACTTGTCAAGAGCCCTGCACACAGGCTTGAATCTTTGCCGGCCCACTAAACCCAATAGCATCCATAGTCTTTTTCTTTTTAGAACAGTTACTCTTTCTTGAAGTTCACTGCCTACACCTCCGCCATCCGATTGTGTTCTAGCGATTCCAGATGCTTGCACAAGTCTTGACCGTCCAAAGATGACTTAACACTCTAGATTAAGTCTAGTAGCATCCATAGTATTTCTCTCTCTTGGACTTCAGTTAAAGTTTAACTGGAGTCCACTGTCTACACCTGTATGCACCGTCCGATCGAGATTTAGTGTTCTGGCCTCGTCTTCGTGCTGCTTCTCTCTAGAATTGCCTCTCTCTCTTTAGTTTGTTGGTAAAATTAGGGAAGTTTTTAGCGAAGGCTGAAAAGAGTAGTATCAAATTCTTCTTCTCCTCACACGGATTTTAAAAAAAAAGTCCGAACTTTTGATGACTACAGCCTTCCAAGATGGCCACCAAGCGCGCCTACAAGCTCCGTATCCCGATTCTTGCTTCGTGAATTATCGGTTTGGAAGTTCAAATTGGAATCTTTTATGGTGAATTGTTCTCAAAGTCTCAAATTGGAATCGTTTATGTTGAATTGGTTCTGATTGAGTTGTCTTCGGCAGTGATCGAATTCGATTTCGAATACCTATTTTTGAATCTTGACTTGTTATTGTGTTCCTGTTGATTTGAGTTGCATACTGCAGGAATTGGTTCGGTTCCTAGAAACCAATTTGAGACATTTGAGTTTTTTTTCCTTCTTTGATGGGAATTTGAGAGCTTTGATTTGTTCTTGAGTTTAATGTCTTAGCCAAAGTCGATTTAGATCCTAGCTTGAGAGTTTGAACTGTTCATTTGTTTGGTAGATCTTTGTTGTTAGTTTTTGTGTGGAAGTTGGAGAGGGGTGGAGTGTTTTGGAGTGGATTTTAGTGCTAAAAGGGAAGTGATATCACTAAATTTAACAATCAGAATCAGCTAATTTTCAGTTTGTGTTGGGATAAATGGCAATCAAGGCAGATCAATTGGGCTTTTGGTGCGTTTGACGCAGGAGAGTTTTGTTGAATCATTTCTTTTTGAATGAAATATTATGTAGTAGAGTAGTGTAAGAAATGAACTGACTTGTCAGGAAATTCAACTCCTGAACCATGTCATTTGCCATTTATTGGATAATTGGTGCAAATTCCAGCAAAGGAAATGGCAATCTAGGCTCCGAAGTCCCAATTCTGGTTCTGTAAAAGTTGAAAAGAGTGATATGGATATTTCAAATTATTTAGTTTTTGGTCGAGATTGTCAGTACTAGCATAGCGCATAAATACTATAGTGACTAGTGTGGTTTGATGTTGATAATGCAATGCTGACTAATTCCAATTGAGGATTTGTTTTTAGCTCTGAATTCTTGTTGATTGAGTTATGTCATGGATACGTGGTAGTTTGAAACATGTTATGACGGTGCTCTGTGAGTAGGCCACAATAGTGTCAAAATACATCTCATTTCCTTGACAATGACCAGAGGAGTTTGTTGCACATGCTTCTGATGTCAATTGCCTCAAGATCGGAAGGCGGACATCAAGGATCCTCATCACTGGTGGGGAGGATCAGAAGGTCAATCTTTGGGCTATAGGCAAGCCCACTGCCATCCTGGTAATGTTCTCTAGGGATTTTATCACTTAACTCAGAACTTTCATTTCTAGTTTGGTATCCAGTTGTTCTCATTTTACAAGTGAGTGTTACTATGCATTGCAGAGCTTGTCAGGCCTTACAAGTCCGGTTGAGTCGGTGGGCTTTGATTCCTCTGAAGTTATGGTAGGTGCTGGGTCAACAAGCGGTACAATAAAAATATGGGATGTGGAGGAGGCAAAAGGTATGAACTAGTCCTGATAAGACTTCGCTGTGTTTGAAGTGGAATTATAAGTTGAAATGGTGGCCTACATTTCTCTCTTGTTTTTAATGTGCACAGTTGTTCGAACTTTCACCGGACATAGATCAAGTTGTGCATCTCTTGACTTCCATCCTTTTGGAGAGTTTTTTGCCTCGGGGTCTTCAGATACAAACATGAAAATATGGGACATTCGGAAGAAGGCATGTATTCACACATACAAGGGCCACACCCGTCGAATTGATGTGCTTAGATTTACTCCTGATGGCCGATGGATTGTTTCTGGTGGGGCTGACAGTTCTGTCAAGGTAAAATTTTGAGCATTTCCGTTAGATATAACACAAATTGATGTTTTAAGAATCTAAACAACGGAAAATAAATTACAGGAATTTGAATATGTTAACTTCTCCCGTCTGTTAGACCTCCATATCCATGTGGTCACAAGTCACAACATCGCTAATGGCAGCAAACTGTATAACTACACTGTAGTACTAGTTGTATGATTATCTTATATATCTTGGGTTGTTGATACTGTTCTTAAAATATGTTTGCTAGATCTGGGATTTGACAGCTGGAAAGCTCTTGAACGACTTTAGGCTTCATGAGGGTCCAATTAACTGCTTAGATTTTCACCCGCATGAGTTCTTATTGGCTACAGGTTAGATAAGTCCTCCTATCTTATAGAACTTGTATAAGATACATTGGAGGAAGAGAGTTTTACTTGATGGTTTTGATAGCATCTTTTCCTCCCAACTTTTTGTTAGTTTGAATTTCTTCTTCTTTTTTTGTTTTTTTACTGTAGATTCATTACTCTTTTTGGTGCTTCTTATTTCCACATAATCTAGATTTAGTGACCTATTCTTGTTATTCTCTCTAAAACTTTTGCAGGTTCAGCTGATAAGTCTGTCAAATTTTGGGACCTTGAGACATTTGAGTTGATTGGTTCTTCTGGACCTGAGGTATCATGTCTCTCTATCATTGATTCAAAAAATTCAGGATCTACTCACTTACATACACAGCTGAAGTTTTGATGTTCACAATTATAAGTCTGTAAGCACCATTTATATATAGTCATCTGCAATAGATCTTAGAATTTTAAAATCTAATGTAGACTGCTAAGTAGTAGCATTTGATCATGTACTTAACTGTACTGATATTTCATTCAGACTAAGCTTCATTAGTATGAATCTTTTTAGACCTTTGTTGTGGTGTGTAAATCTAACGTGGTGAGGCCTTTACAAGGACACGCATTATTCAAGCTTATGGGGCCAATTTAAAATTTTGTTGGAATCATGAAGTCGCATCAAATAAAGCTGACCAGTAAGAGAATTGCATAATAATGGGCCAAAAATTGTATCATACCCGAAAATTGGTGTCTTGGATGAGCTAACAACAATGAACTTGCATTCAGCTTGGTAGTTTATTCAATGTAAAACCAAATCTTAAGTTCGCTCAGATTAGGAACAAATTAGCTAACCCAGTTAATAATAGTGGAGTCCATGAGAAATCAAAGGGGCAACTAAAAGCTAGTGTCATTGGAGAAAATGACAAGATCATGTTAGAAGGCAATCTTAGTGTTATATCGTCATGAAGTCATCTAACAAACTTGTTCATTTCTCCTCATTTAGTGAACTTTTGCTAAGAATGAGCTTATATGGTTTTAGGTTCCTCACCAGCGCAGTAATATGATGTATTATGACTTAAATTTTTAGAGTTCACTACTGTGCTCTTCAAGTACTAGCACTATATTACAATGTCTATATTTTATTTTGTTAATGTATTTTGGCTTTCCTGGAGAGAACTAACCTTTTCCTCTTAATGCAGAACAGCCGGGAATACTTTGTGCCGGTACAGTAGCTGACCATCAACTTAATCATATTGTATACAATTTCTATAACTTGTTGGCGACAAAGGTGTTGATTTAAAAATTAATTTTCAGGGTAGTGTAGTGCGCTCTATGACATTCAACAGTGATGGTAAAACACTTCTTTGTGGATTACATGAAAGCTTAAAGGTAAGATGCTCTATTAGGCTACTGACCTTCTCATTTTAAGCTTCAGGTCATGACATTGTAAGATTGTGCAAACAAACTTTTTGCTTGTAGGTTCTTTCCTGGGAACCTATCATATGTCATGCTGTGGTTGACGTTGGCTGGTCCACGTTGGCAGATCTAAATGTTCATGATGGCAAACTTCTTGGTTGCTCATACAACCAAAGCAGTGTTGGAATATGGGTTGTGGATCTGATGGTATGATTCCGTATAATATATCACTGTTAACACCAATAATTCTGATACCATACTTATCCTAAATTTCAGAAAATTGTGCCGTATGCTGTTAGTAATGCTGAAGCAAATTTAAATGAAAGCATCAATCATCCAATACAAGCTGGTAATAGTGTCTCGTCAGTGTTGGGAAGCTTATCAGTTTCCACAAGTCCAGGTGCAGTCAACAATAAGAACCATACTTGCAACTTACCTTTTTCTAATCCTCATGTCTTTTCTCTTTGGTGGTAAGATTCTTGAGAGAGAGCTACATCTTATTGTTTTTTGAAACTGCAGCCAGTGAAATTGCCTCCAACAATATGCATAGATGTTCAATCTCTGCTTCGAAAGAAATTCCTGTTCCAGCTTCTTCTATGGTAACAAAGAGATTATCAAAGACACCTGGAACAACTGACCTTCGGATTGCAAGATCTTATTCTGAAAATCTTCTTTCTCCTAGGGTTAGAGTGAACCTAGATTTCATTGCTGACCAGAATAGGCAAACTGTTGATGTTGTGCCTTTAGCTGCATCAAGAATTCGCTCCAAGGTGGATCTCTCTACCAGTCCTGCGGCGCGCTCTCGTAACTCACTCGCATCGGCTGCTCCCACATATAGAACAAGATCCAATCTGTCTGCATGTGATAATAAAGAATCATCCTTCATACCTGTTGTTGTCCCAAGGAATAGCTGTAAAGTGGGTGCTGGTCCCGATCTCAGTAAAGGTGCCACTGCTGAATTACCGGCTGTTGATCATCAAAATACATCAAAAGGGGATCTAGATGCTGATCATGGCAAAGATGATGGTAAGTTGGTTCCTGTGATTGATCCAAGGGGCTCAAGGTCGGACGTAGAAGCTGGCCCAGGAAGAATCACTTGTGATGTTGTAAGCACAGTCACAGAGAGTAGCTTACAAGTTAATCTGGATTCTGACTCCAGAAGGGGTGCTCCTGAAAGTGCAAAGGTGCAACAATACAGATCGCAGTCAAAGCCTATTGGTTCACAAAGGAAATATGTAAGAGATGAATTGAGTGTGGAAGACTTCAACTATTCTGGGTCAGTATGTACTGAAAGTGTTGAGTCTAATGGAGTTGGTGACTGGTATAATATTTCTGGTTTTGTAAAACCAAAACCTGCCATTGGAAGGAATCCAGAGTATGTAAAAATCAACAGAAGCTCAGTGTATGGATTGAGCCAACTGATGGGCTCCAGTGAAAGCCGTACTGTTGAATACCGTAAGTGCTATGCATTGATTTGATATATTATTCTGATTTCGGGTTGCATTCAGTATTATCATCAAGTTCCCATGTTGAACAGGACCGTCCACTGTGGATTATGAGAGAAGCCAGTATGCCCCTAAATTAGAAGGCCTAGTATGCATTACTTCCAAACTTCCAAATTATCACTTTTGGGATGACTTTGTTCTTTATAGGATACCAAACTCATCTTTCACCTTATCTTTGCTGTTTTTTGTAGAGGTGGTGTTCTTCAACTGCTGGAGAACAGAGTGAGTCGGCTAGTGATGAAGATGCTATGGCTGACCTAATGGAACACCATAAAAAATTCCTTAATGTAACGAAGTCCCGGCTAACAAAACTAGAGGTTATAAAGAGGATTGGGATTATTGGTAACATTTACTGTTGTCAGACATCTGTCTTGTATCCTTTAACTAATGGTAGGCACCATATGATATTTGCAGGTAGTTTACCAGTATTGGCAAAATAATGATATAAAGGGTACTGTTCATGCTATACAGAGAATGTCGGATCTTGATGTATGTACTTGCTATTATCGCCTTTGATTGTATTTTCATCCATTATGATGTCTGATGATGATGTATTATCGCTCTTGTAGGTCATTGCTGATACAGTTAGTGTTTTGATTGAGAATAGCAATTGTATCACACTAGATGTATGCACATCTCTCCTACCACTCGTCTGCAGCCTTCTTGAAAGTGGTTTTGACAGGTACTTCCCTTATACATCCTGTTAATTTGTGTTTTTCAAGCATTAGATGTGTGGAATAATGTAGTTCGAGGATGCTCTTGTACTATCAATAAGACTGCTAGCTAAGTTTGGAACCTGCTAAATGTCCTTGGACAGCATTCACCTCTCACTTCCAGAACATGATAAAGTTATGTTAGCTAAGTTTAGTCGGAACGAGTGAACACTCTCACCTAGTTGAAATTTTCCTGGTTAATTGGAACCGGTGAACACATATCTGCAAGCCCCTGATCAGTGGTGACTGGTGGTAATGAGTTTTAAATATGTGGTTTCTAGTCAAATTGCAATATTTATTGACACTGGTATACAAAGGCTCATAGCTACCTATACAGACTTCTGCTTTCGCAAATCCAAATATTTGCTCTATTGCTCTTAGTGGATTCACTTCAATCATGAGTGCCTGGTGTGTAGCAAGTCCTCTGAACCAGATCAGCCAGCCTAGCAGCCATATCTGAAGATGTAATGCAATACACTGCACATGGCTTCCTTCACTGACATTGCACCAGCCACCAGTAACATGATTTACCGGAAGACAGAAGTCCTTATGTCATGCGGTCTATAGCTGCCTTTCACTGGAATTGTTCTAACAGCTGTGTTCATACAGTCGAGTGTTACCAAAAGAAACAGATATGAGGGGTTTCATATAAAAAATAGGGGGTAAAATGATGCCTGATAAGTGTGCATGGGCATCTATTTCCACAGGCATCTGAGAGTTTCCTTGGAGATGATTCTCAGGCTTGTGAAAAGCTTTGGTGCTACCATATCTTCCACTTTGTCGGCTGCTCCACCAGTTGGTTTAGACCTTGAGGCAGAAAAGAGGTATTTTGCTCTCCATTTCATCTTATTATACTGGATCCTGCTTCGTATATATAATGGATTTGCTTCATATGTATGTGTTGCTAGGTTGGAGCGATGCAATCTATGCTTTCATGAACTGGAAAAGATCGAAACCACAGTCCACTCTTTGACACGGTAAACTCTCACTTTTACTTCAAAAGCACTGCTTTCTAAAAGCTGGAAGTCTCATTAGCATTTAACAGAAATAAGCTTATGCCTACATGCATCCTTTCATAGACGGCGGGGCGAGACTGGGAGATTAGGACATGAGCTGAGCCTCTTTCTCCAGGATATCTTTCAAGTATCAAGTAGATAGACAGTAACTATACTGCATCTTGACAGATATAGCAATTTAGGATTAGCAGACAGCAACACAGTTATCTCTTCCTTTCACCCGTAAAGAAAGGAGTCATCTTCAGCAAATGTATAGGATTTTCTGGTTCCATTGGATTTGCAGCCAGATACAGTCAGCAAGAGCTCTTCAGAAGTACCAAGTGAAGAAATTGCGGCGGAACATGTGGTATAGCAAAGCAAAGCTGCAAAATTTCCCTTTATTATTGTAGGGAATGCAGAGATTTTAGTTCTGTGTGCGCTTGTTGGCATGCCTGGTAGGGAGAAGAGGATCCCTTCAGAATTCAGATGATGTATACATGTATATCACATTTTCTCCCTGTATATTGAGTAGTGACAAGTGACAATTGTACAACTTTTTTTCTATACGTCTGGGCATTTCTTCCATATATGCTATTTATGAGGAAGTGTATGAAATGTGCAACCAAGATTATGTTCCTTGAAAGAAAAAACTTCTGCCATGTAGTACCTAAGGGGTTCAATGAGTATAACAATACCTGTTTATTGTACATACTATATGTATGGATTGGAGAAGATCATATGGATTAAGCGTTGCACAAATCGTGTAACATTCTAACTAATTTGGTCAATGGAATTACCAACTATTTAGCAAGATTACGTGTTATTATTAGGAGTAAATTGCACTGTTTGTTTCTAAACTTGTAGCCAAGTTTTACCTGGATCTCTCGGGTCTAGGAACTTGGTTTTCACATTTGGGTCTACTAACTCATCTAAAATGTATCACTTTACACATTCTCATACTGGATGGATCAAGACCCAACATGAGGTGGCATGTATGACATGGAAGAGCGTCTTGTCACCTTAGGCTGAGTCCAGTTCATTGACGTTTCGCGAGTCGTTTCAACAGAATATTCTCCATTATATTCTGTACCACGTGTACCACTTCTCCCACATCAATAATTTTTAATTTAAAAATCTAATATATATGAAATTTGGTCTCTAAATGAAGATAATTTAAAGATCTATAACTTTCTCAATATAATCAACATCTAATTTGAACTAGATTGATCTGAAATTAAGAAACAAAAATAAGATGCAATTAAAACGCACGCGAACCGAGACAGAAAAAACACTTTTTCGTTGGGTTCCGACCCCAGCCGTGTCATCTTCTCTCTCCGGAAAGAATTAAAAAAAAAAATTTCCGGCGTGGGGCCCGCATGACAAACCGACAGGGCGCCTGCACTGGCTTAGCCTTAGGCCTAGTTAAGAAATTTGAAATTTGGTCCTTCAATTTAATGGAAATTACGTAAGCCAAAATGTATGAAAGCATTAGATCAGTTACAAATCATCACTACAAGTCCATGCATTCCTATCTGATATTAAGGTATTACTAAGGTAAGAGAGCCTTCTTCGATTTCGGATGCCCTCACGTGTCGCACGTCGCCGGCCACTACCATGTCGTCGATCCCGACAACACGCCGCCTTCGATGTGGACCTTGTCGCCGCCGCTGCAGTCACCCGAGGCAGAGGGCCTCGATCCGGATCTTTGGTGGCCCGAACGCTACGACGACAACCCAAGGCGGAGGGCCTGAATCCAGATCCCCTCCAGATCTCCGGGATGCTCGTCAGCAGCTCCCTCGTCGCCGCGCACGGCGTGTTCCGCGTGGCCGAGGACCTCTTCCTCGACGACTCCAACGCTGGCAGCTCCGGCAGTGCGGCGACACCCAGATCTAGGGTCTGAGGCGGCGGCCAACTAGATCTTGTAGGATACTTAGGCTCAAGAGGTGCTTGTTTAGTTTGATTTCATATGGATCTGGTTCTGTAGCTGGAGCTACTTGGTTCTTGAAATTTTTTTTATAAATAACTCAAAAAAATTACAAAATTAACTCACATTTATTTATTTATTTATTGTGTGTTTTTGACGTACCATAATGTGCTTTAGCCCAATGAAAAGCCATTTATGGGCACAACCACCCCCACAACAACAAACACCAATATTGTTTCCTTAATTTAGTTTATACATCAAAATTTTGATTTTTCTGATACCGATATCTTTTGACTTATAAATTGAATTAACAATTCGTTTAAATCAGTAGAATCGTAAAACCAAAATAATTAGATTGACACAATAAATCATAAATCAGAATTATATATCACAAAATAGTCTCATAAAAAAAAGATTTTAAGAAAAAAAATTACTAAAATATTTTTTTATCTATAATTAGAATTGACGATTCGTTTGAATCAATGGAATCGTAAGACCTAAATAATCAAATTGACATAAATCAATCAGCAACAGAAATTATATATCTCAATATATCATATCTTGTTATATCATACATGCTACATCATATATACCACCTCACACTGGACCCACCACAAATTTGTTAGTTCAATCCGTCTAGTGTGGGAGAGTGTAAACACTTACACGAGTTTATAGATCTAAATAAAATTTCACTATAAATTTAGAGATCTACGATATAATTTACTCTACTATTAATGTTTCTCGCAATTTAAATGAATTGAAGTTAGAACAAGTCTTACAAGAAATAAAACAATAAGACTATGATTCAAACATATAAATCTTAAAGAAAATTTTTCAAAAGTTTTACTAGATGTATTTTCATATAATTTCTTTTATTCCAAACATAGCCAAGCCAAAAAGGAATAACAAAGGTGTGTGTGTGTGTATATATAAAATGTTTGATGTATCATATGATATGATTTGAAAATCTAATAAAAAACTCACATAGTACAACTACAAATAAGAGAGACATGATCTGATATGTGAAGAGTAATCATAGTAATATACATATCTAAATTGGAAATACATGAGTGAACTTATTACGTACACCAAAAACTCACACAATAGATGCAGTCCCACATGCAGGCATACACACGAGACCAAGCACATCTAACAGCCGCAAAAGATCCACCACCACCTGGTTGCATGCTAGCTCGCTCACGGATATGGTCCGTTGGATGGAGGTCTCACTGTTTACAGGACATTGACGGGAGGCAACAGAGACAACTTTTGTACCACATCGCTTAGCTAAATTATGATAGACCCCTTTATAATCGGAGACACGACCACAGCTGTGTCTCTTCGGAGACATCCGATAAAATTGGAACGATACAGAGAAGATTAGCATGGCCCCTGCGCAAGGATGACACGCATAAATCGAGAAATGGTCCAAATTTTTTTGAGATTTTGTGCTCTGGTCCTTTTTTCGTTACAGGTATGCCCCTGCACAGCCTTCCTTTTGGCCCCTCGCGAGCTGTTTTCTCACACTCCTGTTTGAATTTGAGACATTACAAATTTACAATCATATCATGCGAGTTCATTCAGAGTTGCAGAGTATTTTTGAACACATGAATTTCATCAATTGTACAATGATATTAGACATCCAGAGTATACACCATTTCAATAAAGGAACATTTGACTATAAGTTATCGTGAAAATCCTTATTTCGAAAAATGATATTAAAAATAACAAATTAGTTACATGTTACTGAATTCAAAAATTATTCTGTATATGTCATTGTTGACTTAATGTTATAAGAAAATACCAAAAATATTTTTGCTATTTCTTTCACTACATACTTACCTCAATTTTTTTTTTGAAACATTTCATTAAAGACAAAGGTGTTATGTTGCACGATGGTCGTCGCACTTGCTACAACCGTTGTGTCTGTAATAGTTGCACCTATGGCCACGCTTGCTACACTCGCCTCGTCAGTGCTCACTGTTGCCGCCCCATGTCATGCCTGCACACATCAGTGCGTTATGTTCGCATGCCCTCACTGTTGTCGTGTTCGCTGAAGTCGTTGTCGTATTCACTCCTGCCCTCACCTACCCACACTCGCCGCAACCGCAGCAGCAACGCCTGTGCTTTCCTTCGTTGGCCAACGCGCACACTTATCCGCGCCCATTCTTGTAGCCGCTACCGCACCACGTACGCTTGTCCCAGTCGGTGCATGCCCTCCCCACTCGCATTCGCACTTGCCGTAGCCATTGCCGCACCTATGCCCTCATTGTAGTCGCTGTTGCGTCTGTTGCGTCGTGCATTCACCCACACCGACTGTTGCTCTCCCTCCCCGTGTCTGCACTTGCTGTAGCCACTGCTGCACCCGCCCATGCTA
Source organism: Pharus latifolius (assembly GCA_019359835.1). Classification (NCBI taxonomy): domain Eukaryota; kingdom Viridiplantae; phylum Streptophyta; class Magnoliopsida; order Poales; family Poaceae; genus Pharus; species Pharus latifolius. Next base: position 66,279,872 of record CM033328.1, on the reverse strand, counting down.
ATGGCTGCCTTGCCCTGCCACGTCACGCCGACTCATGCCCTCACCCGCCCATAGGCCATTACAATCGCGTGCACAGCCCATCCACATCCGCTCGTAGTATCATATTCTTGTCATGCCAACAATTGCCACATCCACTCTATGCTTGCATGGCTGTCAAATCGTACCTCGTCTGCAAGAGGTTTGATATAATGGTTAAGAGATGATTTTTGCATTAAAAAATCAACCCTTTGGAAAGTGTACAAAGTGTCTTTTGATCCAGATAAACTACTTTGACAGTGTCATAGTGGCATTTTTCAAAAAAATTTTGGATTCTAAATGATGACATTTCTTAAATTCTCTTTTTCTCCTCAGGACAAAATGCCCATTAAAAAACATGAAAATAGAACCATTCATAGCATAATACAAGCTCCTATCCATTCTGGGTAGGAAAATCCTCAGGAAGGCATTGAATTGTGTCTAGGAGCATCCCAAAATGACAAATTACAATTTCCTCAATGATGTAAAATGCAATTTTGGCAACAGGCATCAATTACCGCAAAAGGCCAATTAAGTTCTGTTAAAAGGTTGCTGTGCAGCCGATGAGGGCAGCTCAATCATCTGTATTTGCATCGGCATAGGCATCTGTGATAAAACAGCCCTTCCATCACTGCGATCGGCTCGACCTCCAGGAAGATCTCTACCTGGCATACCTGGATTCATTGAGCTGTCAGGAATGGCTCCAAAACCAGGTTGCAGGAAGGCCAGCCCACCACCTCCTTGAGGATCGCCAGCATTCGAAACACCTTCAGCCATTCCCTGTCCAAGAGGCATCGGCTGAAATGGAACACCCATTAACCCCATGCCCCATGGGCGTTGAAGCCCCTCGGGAAAGCTCAAAGGGCCAGGGGGGGGAGGTTGGGCCCCCTGAGCTTGACCCTGATCCAATCCAGCATCTGGTAGTTGCATCTGGAAAGGAGCACCAAAGTACTGTGGGCTTCCATCTTGTTGGAGAGGTGGGTAATTGAATGATGTGTTGGGAATTAAAGGTTGATTAATGTTCATGGGCATCACCAAGTTTGGTTGATGAGGAGGCATTGGTGGGAAGATGAACTGTGCATTAGGCGCTCCTGGTTGCTTGTCTTGAGTACCATGGTCAGATTCTTGGCAAAGGGGAGGTGCCCCAGTTGCATTCTCCAGGTGTGGTGGTTGAGGAGCCCAATTGTAGGGACGATCAAATCCTTGAGGTGGGTTGTTTTCCGGCTGTGTGTCTCCTGGTGGGTATGGGTGACGACTATGGAATGCCAGTGGTTTTGCTTGCATAGGGGCCTTCAGTGGGGGTTGATCCCTGGATTGGTGGAAACGAGACCGGTCCTCACGGTCCTGGATGTGAGAACTTGAAGTGGGTGAAACACCTCGCCTTGGTGGAGCACGTGCAGTAGACATTTCAGGCAACTGAGATTGTTTCTGAGTATCCCCCATGGAAGCACGGGAGACATTCAGGGCATCCGATTCATTGCGTTCTTCCTTGTCTGCATTTGTTTGGAGGAGGTTACCATGGACTTCTGGTATATGAGACTCAAAATCTGCTCTCTTAAGGAAGGACTTGAGACACATAGGTGCAGCACAGATATAAATCCCTTCCATCATCTTGACACTCTGAATCTTCTGAATGCGCTCATCACAACTGCAAAAATATGTGAACAAAAGTTTCAAAATGGCAAGACACAACAGAAGTTTCACACCAAGCTGGTCTAACACAAAAAAACACTATTGATATTTGGTATTATTGAATTAAACTTCTCACTTGAGAACATCAGCTGATATAATACCTTACTTGCGTTGTATAACACTAGATTCACGAATATATATATATATATATAACCATTGATTATGCATTCAAGGGGTCAAGATGCAAATGGCAACATGCCATCATCAGGCCAGGGTAGCAGGCATGAGGCAACAAGATACCAGAGTGCAAATAATAATAGCACACAAACATATGCATGTCAATTGTCAACACGTCTCACAGGAAACTTAGGTGAAACTCCTTCAGAGGGAAAAAAAACGTTAGGAAAAGCAATGGATCTTGATAAGGGTTGAAGGAAAAGAGCACCAAGATAGATATCCACATTTTTTATGGGATTGTGAACTGCTTTCGAAAAACATATGGTTGGGACTTCACATAATGAACTAATTCACTTTAGCAGCTTTATCATGTTGCAGTTGATAACTTATGTTATTAGCCGATCGTGAACTACTGAAGAAGTCAATCAACACACAAGAAGATGAGAACAAGAATAAAGAAAGGTTGAGAAATAGAATGCTTACAGATAGCAGCTAGAATCACTCCTCGCACAGGTTAAACAGAAAGCATGTTCACAAGGAATCTGAAATGGGAAAAAAAAAATGTTACTCACGTTATTATCTAAGTGCTACTGTAGCTAATAACTGAATGACCACATATAGGACAATCATTTGGGCAACTGGTGAAGACATATCAGTTCAGTACATATGCAGCATTGAAATCTTAACAAGCTCAGATGGTACTGATCTATTTTACACAGAATAGATCTGTTTGACTTGCTTATGTACTACTTTGGAATAAAAAAAAATGGCAATTTCTTAGATTTTTAGTAACATATCATGATGCAAAAGTGGATAGAAGAAGATTTGGTATTAACAACACCGTGTTAAGATCCAAATGCACAGAAACTGCATGTAATCTCCTAAACAACTACCAGTCCAATAATACATGAATGAGACATTGTGACAAGACAAACAACTAACCGCTTACATCTAATATGACTTTAAATCAGATAGAAAGTCTCCTTTATAAACCATGGACGATGAACTACAAGTCTACAACAATACATAATATCAACAAACTTAGATACTATTGGCTCTGGTCTCCAATATTACCATGAACAATAACAAGCCATTTTAAATAGGAGCTACTACCCAAAGCAATCATTAGGTTTGCACCACATTACAAGTATCACAAGTATCGGCAGCCTAAAACCCTATACCGGCGAGCAAAAACGAGACACAGCTATACACTTCATCTGGTGCTCATTTCACTGATTAGAACCATTGCTGCCTCCAGAATGACATATAGCATCATCACACAGTTAATAAAATCTCTAATTTTTTCGAGCAAGTGTTATGAGTGAAAACTACCACCGCACCAACTACAGCAAAAGGTCGCAACTTTAGAGAACATATACATGAAAAGAGGTGGAGATTAGGGTTTCGAGGGGGCATACGAGGCGGCCGTAGATGGCGACGGGGAACTCGCAGCGGCAGCAGATGTGGACGCGCTCGCCGAGGGGGCGGCGCGAGCGGCGGCCGACGGCGCGCGCTGCGGCCGCGGCGGAGGTCGTGACGGCGCCGATGCTCTTTGCCACGGGGAGGTCGGCTATCACTAGGTGGTCGGGGCACGCCACTGTCACCGACTCCGCGGCGGCGACCGCGGCCGCCGCCGGGGACTTCGACGGAGCGCCTCCGGGGGACCCGGCGGCCGGGCCGGAGGCGGCGCCGACGGATTCCGACGAGCCGATCTTGCTCAGGCGGATCTGAAGCATGGCTAGGGTTCTTTGTATTTTTTTTCCGGTTATTTTTTTTTTGGTGGTTGTGACTTGTGAGTGCGTGGATTTGGAAGTTATTTGCGTAAGAGACCCGGAGTAGTTTCAAATTACACTTCGCCCTCCTGGACAGTGGAACTGAACTAAAAAAACGTTTTCTTCTGTCTTTGAAGATAAAACCTCATACTCGTCCAAAATTATACATTTTTCCCCAAGATTGGAAATGGAAATGCTTAAAGTAGTAAATAAGTTGCAAAATCTACACCCTTAATAGGAGAATTTGGTATGGATAACCCAGATTAAAAATAAAAATTTAAAAATAACGTCCAATAAAAAGTATTTGCAAAATCGACCTAAGTTACCATCCAGTATGGCGACTTACTCAAAAAAATAATTAGAAAAGACATTAGCTGCCATATGGGATGGCGACTGATAGGTAATATATATTTGGGGCCCCTGGCAACTGGCGCATTGCAAGCCAAAAAAAACAAAAACTGACGGCAGAGGGAGAAGAGGGGAAAAGGAGAAGAGGAAAAGAAAAAGAAAGGAGAAGAAGAAGAAAAGAAGAAAAAGAAGGAAAGAAAGCATAAAAAAAAGGTATAACTATAAACTTGTAGTGATAATTAGTGTAGAATGCAGATCTGTTTTAGGAATGTGTAGATCTGTTATGTAGATGTGTTGTAAATATAGATTTGTTATGTAGAAATGTTATATATTAAGCGAATAAATTAGATTAATAAATAGTGAATCGATAATTTATGACATACGGTTTTTTTGTAGAAAATGTGTAGAAATGTAGATCTGATTTGTGCCTTAGTAAATATAGATCTATTATGTAGAAATGTTATATATTAAGCGAATAAATTAGATGAATAAATTAGATTAATAAATAGTGAATTGATAATTTAGGACATACGGTTTTTTTGTAGAAAATGTGCAGAAATGCAGATCTGATTTGTGCCTTATTTAAATATGTTGGGCATTTATGAATATAATGTATATATAATTTTGATTTGTTGTGTAATATTATGTAAATTTAATATGTTTGTGAATGAGATGTGAGATGTGTATTAATTAAGAGTAGTAAATAATTAAATTATTGATATGTGAGATGAGAATATAGGAATTGTAGATTAGATGTGATGCGATGTTAATCCGGTGTACTTCGATTAGTTGAGATGTTAAAAAATAAGTCACACATGTCTTAAGGATGAGCATAGAATAATGTGCAAAATATATTGGAGATATGATAATTGATGTTTGTAATACTTGTGTTGTAGACAATGTTGAAAATCAGAGTAGTCTATATTTTCCACGGGAAACAAATCATTAGAAATGGACCATCTGGAGATGACCTAAGTGGTTGTCACCGTATAGACATGAAATTGAATGATCTTAGTGTTTTTAATTTTGAGGACCTTAAGACCCGAGTCATGGACATCCTAAATATTGACCCATGTTTGCACAAAATTGTCATAGAAGCGCTGGTGCCATTGGTTTGACATCTTGTTGGAAATTGTGTAAACTTAGAGGCGATAGATCATGGGGCTCTCTTGTTAGGAGGGTGATAAATCCCAATCATGGCCAGATGACTGCATACTGTATGTGATTAAGCTAGACAATGTATCAGAACCGGCAGCAGAACTTGTACCTGAACCATTAATTGGAGGACAACATATGAACATTGATCCAACCATGACCCATAATTCTGTGGATGTCCCCAATGCAGAATTCATGGGCGGGTATTTGTGGCCTGGGGATGAGTCTTATGCCAACGAAGGTGAAGACGAGAGTCTGCAAGTTTCAGGCAGTGAAAGGTCGGAGGTGGACGCAGACTATGCGGATTCCTCTAGTGAAGAAGACTATCGTGGAATGGGACCTCCATAACAATGGCTAGATCCTAGTGGTTTTGAGCATGCGCGAATCCACGACGATCGCAGTTCGGAGTGGGCACGGAGTGAGCACATATTAGCATTGGGACAACATTTTCGAAGCAAGGAGGGGGCTAAGCAAGGCGTGGCGATGTGGTCCGTGACATTACGTCGGTCTTTCAAGGTTGACAGAACAAATCCGCGACTATACGCGGTGAAGTGTAAGGTGGAAGGATGTCGATTTTATGTTCGTATTGCTCGGTACAAGGACAATGAACACTTCATTGTTTCCAGGATCACCGAACATGACTGTTCAGTGACAGAAGTCTCACAGAGTCATAGGAATATGTCGTCTACATTTGTGGCACGTGTAATTTTGGCGAACCTTCATGTAAATCTTGATATGCCACCAAAAGAAATTGTCAGCTAAATCAACGACACATTTGGGTACATCATTCAGTATGGGAAGACATGAAGAGCCAAGCAACTTGGTCTTGAGATGTTATTTGGATATTTCTATGATTCATATAACTATGTGCCCAGACTGATCGAACAAATCGTTGACACCAACCCCGGCACTGTGATGGATATGGTCCATAGCCTAGTTGTCGGCAGAAATGGTGAGATAGTTCCTGGAGCTGAGTACATGGAGCGTATATTCTGGTCATTCGGTCAAGTAATCTCTGTATTCAAGTACATGCGGCCAGTACTTTGCGTGGATGGCACATTTCTAACTGGAAAGTACAAGGGAACTCTGATGACAGCAGTTGCTGCAGATGCAAACAACCAGCTACTTCCCATGGCATACGCCTTAGTGGAAGGCGAGAGTACAGACAGCTGGGTATGGTTCCTTGCAAACCTGAAACAAGCCGTCGTGAAGGACAAACGGAATGTATGTGTAATCCATGATAGACACAAGGGTCTGTTAAGTGCCATTGAGTTCATGTTGTCCACTGAGAACCCGCAGTACAGCTGGAATGACTTGATCAGTCGGTGGTGTAAACGACATCTTGCGGCGAACTTCTTCACACACTACAAAAGCGCACCGCTTATAAAGAAGTTCAAGCTGTTGTGCGATCAGAACCAAAGCCATAAGTTCCAACAACTTTGGGACGAGTTAGAACAAGAAACTTCAGATCTAGGTAAATCTCAAAGGTCAGAGGAAAGCAGGTCACAACAGCTAGAAGATGAAGAAAATGTCGTGGGGACTACAGATGTGCCGAGACGACGCAGCCGAAGGTCAAGGCCAAAGAAATTTAGTGAATGGATCAGTGACAAAGTTCCTGAGAAGTGATCTCTATTGCACGATGAGGGAGGTGCCAGATATGACGTAATGACAACTAACATGGCAGAGGTGTACAATTTTGTGTTGAGGGGGTGCGAGGTCTGCCGCTCACTGGAATTGTGGAATTTACATGGCATCGCACGGCTAAATACTTCTACGAAAGAGGTACAACTGCAAGAGCATTGCTTTGAGTCACACCACCAAAATTTCCTCATGAAGTACAGATGTACTTAGAAATGAAAGCCGCAGCCGCTCAGAAGCACTCAGTCGAGTGCATTCCTAATAGCAGAAGGCAAAGTTGGGTCGTTTATCTGCGCAGTAAGAATGTGGGCGGTGGATACATGCGACAAATCAAGAGGCAAGGAGTGACATTTGAAGACAGTGTCAAGTGCACTTGTAACAAGCCAATTCTATTGCATAAACTGTGCTCCCATGTGATGGCCGCGTGTGCGCACGACAACAAGTCGAGCGAGAGGTACCTGTCAGTTTACTATGGTTCACCGTACCTTGCTGAGACATGGATTGCAAACTTTGAGATTTGGGGGACTCAACAGCACTACAGAGATTGGTCGTATAGGGTAGGCGAGATCCGATATGTTCCACCACCGCACTTGGAGCGGAAATGCCCTGGACGACGGTGGACAATGCAAAATTGGCAATGACATGGATAACGCAGAACGCAATGAGCTACGAAAGTGTGCCGTTTGTCGACAGCCTGGCCACACGAGGAGGACATGTCCTGATGCATCCGGACCTGATCGAACATGACTCAGTAATGTTGTGCAACACTTATTCGTTCCTCTTATGTATTTGATGATGTACTAACTTAATGTTCCTGTTTGCAGGCATGGCTCACCCTCGTCCACAGTTTCCTGAATTACTCGATCAGTACTACGACGATCGTCATTGGTCTTGAGCGCTGCGATCCGGAGAGGAGCTTCAGCCATTCCGCCTGCGATCGTCCGGCACGACTTGGCCTCTTGACAGGAGATACATCGCACGGTTGAGGGCGGTGGGGCTGCTTCCTTTTTGCAGGACGATCATCAGACTAGAGTCTTTCAGGCACGACCGATCATTGGTCTCTGCTCTGGTGGAGACCCGAGACACACACATTTCACTTCCGGTGGGGGGAGATGACCATTATCCTGGAGGATGTGGTGATGTTGTTCGGACTCCCGATTCGCAGGCAGGCCTAGATACCACCACCGACTCCTGCCGGATGGGACGGCATGCTCGCCGAGAGGTTTCATCCACTACCTCTGGGGCAGGAGCCCTTCCACCACGACGTTGGAGTTCCTGCGATTTGTCTTGGTCACTTCAGGACGTGCCCAGCAGGTGCAGATGAGTGGACTTTGAGCCCACACTTCGAGGCGTATCTGCTGCACTTGTTTCGGGGCTTCATGTTCACTGGTTTGCTTAAACATGATATAGGCACAGCTATTTCCCTTCTGTTGTTGAATTTAATTTCTATTTTTTTGCTTTTCTACAGGTACTCATGGCGACACAATAGATCGTTGGCTTGTTCCACTGGCGCAAATGCTCGCGGACACGCCGATCGACCAGATCCCGCGCATCAGCTGGGGGTCGGCGGTTCTCTGTACGACGTATCGAGGGTTGTGCGACGCCTGCGTTCGGCGTGCCAGACAGGCGAACATGGCCGGGTCTCCTCTACTTGTTTTGTTGTGGTCGTATGAGCACATACCTGTCGGACGACCGCTCATCACCGACATGCCCGTGGCACTTCCGGAGGGGCACCCGCCTAGGGATGCGGAGGATGAGATCAATCGCCCTACCATGGGGGATCGTTGGTTGCAGCATGAGCTGCAGTGGGCCACAGTTCATGTGCACGCATGCTACAGTGCGTACAGCGGTGAGTTGGAGTTGTTGCATCCATCGCGTGTTATATGAAGGGTTTGGACGACAAGCTATATTAAGAGCACAGCCGGTGGCGCGATCTCTATGGTGTGTACGAAGGACCGGGAGTTATGGCTCACCCGCTGTATTCTTGTCTTCAGCCATATGTTGGAGGTGTATGCTCCATGGAGGGTGATGCGCCAGTTTGGCTTATTCCAGATGATCCTCCCCTCCAGACGCCCCGCATCGTTTGTCGCATGACCAGCACGAGTAAGTTCTCGATTATCTCCGCTCATAGTGGTTTGCCTCTATAAAATAACTGAACACCTTTGTTTTTTTTGCAGGCAGAGTCGCAAGGGCAAGAAGGCTGTCAGTTGGGAGGACCGACAGTCTCCTTACACTCGTTGCTGGGAGCAGACAGCAGCGATAGATGTCGTGCGTGAGGAGAGGGCGTACGATTCCACGACATACGGCGACTACCTCCGATGGTACCTCCCTCGCACCGCAGCTTGCATTGCCCCGCCACCTCCGGCGCCTGCAGACGTGCCTGCTTCGAGCTTGCATCAGACATACGACCGACATCACGCATCTCGGGTACACCGACAAGTACATGCTGCCAGCCCATGACATATTTGTTATTTTTATTTCTGCTTCCCATTGTTTTGTGGTCTTGCAAGCTGACGGCCTCCGTGCGATCAGTTCCGTGACACGGCCACTAGTCCAGCGGAGGCAAACAGGTCTGCCTATCATGCCCGACGAGTACGAGAAGGTCATCGCCTACGTTGACCGACTCGCCTCGCAATTCACCCTTGAGAGTGCCGCCACTTTGTCGACTTTTGTTGCACCTCCACTTCCACGAGCCCGCCCCAGTCATACGCCGTCACAGTCAGCCGCTCATCGTTCCGACACAGCCTACCCTTCAGGTACGGCCGTCGCCGCACCCATTTATCTCGGTGTGCCCCCAGCTTGCTCGTACCATACAGGTTTTGCATCTCATGTGGACTTCCGTCGCGTGGTGGTGTATGGATCTCCAAGGGTCCTCGAGCGCCGCCTTCCGCAGACACTTCTGATTCTAGTTTGGGCTTCGACATCACGTTCGACTCGGACGACGAGTACGTCACTATGTCGCAGCAGACGGTGCACGAGCATCTGGCTACCTCGTCAGCTGGTCCGCTTTGGTCTCCTGATAGGCACCCACCATACATTCCTCGTCAGTCGGTCCGTGCCGACCTGCAGGTGGTCCTCGACCCATCGTACGCCCAGTATGCCGATATGTTGCAGATGAGAGACGACGCCGATCAGAGCCAACATCAGTTGGCATCTGCACAGCTTGGTGGGGTGCCTCCACCGTCGCAGGGCCCGGTGGACGCTCCTGATACAGGCCTCGGTCAGCCGAGTGCTCTGCCCCCCGGTCGACAGCCATCGCAGAGGACAGTGCATCCGCGCAGCACCTATTCGCCATCGCCGTTTCAGCGCGATCGGAGGCATCATCCGAAGAGGGGCCGACAGTAGTTTTTTTTTTTATGTTCTCCTTTTATGGAACATGATTTCGATTCTCATGTTTGTATTATTTTCGATTGTTTCACTACTCTCATGTTTTCACAACATTTTTTATGTTCATTTTGGTTTTTGGGAACCTGATACCTGACAGATTAAACCAACCACGAAATATACAGATCAATCAACGCAGCCAACCACGGGTCTTTTCCTCCTTAGTTTGTCAGCCAGTCGATTATCTAATGTTTTTCATTAAAAAAAACACGTTATCTACGTTGTTTTGAATTTGAATGTTAATTTTAAAAAAACCCAAATTTATACAGTAGATTTGGTCAGCTCGGGGGATGCCTTCAGTCGCCATCCTGGTTGGCGACTGTGGGTGGAGACTGCTGACGTGTCTTGCAGTCACCATTCCAGTTGGCGACTAAAAGCGAGGCAGGGAAAGTCGCTATACGGGATGGCGACTTAGGTCGATTTTGTAAATATTTTTTCTTGCACGTTATTTTTAAATTTTTATTTTTAATCTGAGTTATCCGTATAAAATTTTCCCCTTAATAGAGTGCCACTATACTTCTCGAATTTGCATCCAAAAAATTATATTCCTCTAATTAGCATGAAAAATTCACATGTTGACTGACGTGTCCATTGTTCGTTTTCAAGACCCATAAAGTTAATTATGCTTCTATATTACAAAAGGGTGCTATTTTCCATTTGTGGTTTAATAGTTTCGGATGCTACATACTAGGCATGTTTCCACCCTTACTAACCCCTCGCATGGGTTTTTTTACCCTTAATAACCTCTCACACAATTAAAATTTTTATTACTTATATTTTTCAAAGTAGGAAGAGTTGACTAAATTATGTGTTTGAAAGCATATAAAAATAAAAAAGGTGACAGGATCAAATCTTAATGATATCAACAAATAGACAACCAAAGTTGGTGATTGTTTTTACCCAATTGCTAAAGAGTTCAGAACCACACTGATATTTCCAGAGTAAATTAAAACACCTTCTTGTCATGTCAGACACTTGCCATGAGCATGGAAGGAAGGATATGTCTAACTAACAAGATGGCCTCCCTATTTGACTGCTGCATCGTCATTTGTCATTGTCTATGGACAACAACATCATCTCCTGCACACAAATATCACGAATCACAATCCAAGTATCCAACCTTGCAAGTTACAACCACTGCAACTAACTAAATTAAAATCCTTTTGTTTGTCTGCTTTTGTTATTATGTCACCTAACTTTCTGTTCAATTGAAAGCATGTTTTGGTCTCTCACCAAAATACAGCTCCATTTTTCTTTCTTTCATCTGTGTTCACTTAATCCTACAACTTGGATTATTCTGTATTGTATTAGTTTGTGATGCAATTAATTGAATGACCCCAAATATCCAACCAGTTTGATGTATGTTTTTGCCATCTTGTTTCCATTTTTTGTATTTTAGTCTGAGTTTTGTAAAACTCATGCAAGAAATTACGTTTGCAAGTTGCAGGCTAGCTGACTAATTGACCATGTTTTTTCATTCTGGCAGTAAGGAGTGTAATTGCACACCAACTTTAGATCCCTTCTATCCAAAGATTTTGACAATTTCGCGTATGATATCACGGTGGCACATTGAATTCCCCATTGCTGTGCCGGGAAGGGAAGCTAGCTTGTCTTCCTTCTTAACCAGTACTGTCAATTCTGCGATCGAACGACCCAGATGACGTGCAAATCAAATCTCTTGTCTTTTGTTATCTTCTTGGATTTGTTTAGTGATGGCAAAATCTACTTGCAGGATATTTTTCTTCCCTGAAGTGCTGAACTCTTGTGCCATCTGCACAACTGCACAATGCTGTCAATGCATACAGCAGTGTCAGCAGGAACATAACAAAAACTTGCACCAAAGTTAATGCTTTCTGCTCACTGCATTAACTACAACATGTGATGTGATCCCCAGCAACCTGCAGTTCAAGTTTCTGCCACGTCAGATACCTTTGCATTAAGTAGAGATTACAACCAGACTATACTATATTCTTCCCCTCTTTTCTTACACCAGTGTCTGAACAATCCTTGTTCTCTGTCCTGTCCTTATTATAAGACTTAAAGAACAGTTTAGTATTAATATTCACAACTATTGTTTGACAGTTTCTTAATTTATCACTGATTAGGTTAAGATTGCTTATGAATCATAATAGCAAATAGTTCCCAATTGAATACACTTAAATATCTCGGTGTTCTTTCTTGGCCTTTTTTGTGGTAAATTCTACAGTGTTACAGCTCTGACAAGATCCCCTGTGCGATCTTCAGAACCTTTCTGCCACAGGCAAAATTGCTATTTATAGCACTATCTGACAGGATAGGGATCCCCCAGTTAGTTCCGGTGGATTTAGCCTCATCTCGCTCGTCCATTTTCAAATTAACATTTAGGATCAAACCCCATGTAATAAGTGTAATACTTTATCTGAAAAACTGTGTACTTCTGCTGATCGTTGGATATAAAACGGACAGCCCTGATCTAACCCCACCGAGTGGATTTACCTCCTGACTAGGGAATTTGGACCTATTTGAAAGTCAACCGCTAGGCAGGTATTAGTGGATTATGGAACCATTTGACAGTCAACTGACATCTTTACACTCATCAAGAAAGAACACAAATAGTGGATTATGGCCAAATTTTTAGTCCTACCAATCAAGAACCAGTTTGAATACTACTGTGACAAATGAGTTATGAAAACAAAGGAGAATGGAACTTGCATTCAGCTGCTCATATACACCTTAGTATGTCAAAAAAATATAACAAGACAGCTTACCCAGTGCTACTATAACACACACACACACACACACACACACACTGATCACTCATATCAGATTGTTTAGTCTAGTTTTAGTCTTTCTTCCTCCCTTCTTCACATCTTGTTTCATGGATCAATTGGCTCATTGGGTGCATCAACCACGTATCCGCGAAGCGACGGTGTCCGGTTCCCCAGCTCAGCGCTGCGCAGCTGCTTGTGTTGCACCCTTCTCCTTGCGATGTAGCCCCGCACCCACGGCGTGACATCCTCGCTGACCTTGATCATGATGAAGAAGAGTAGACGGTAGATGATGATCATGCTGAAAAGCACGGCCAAATCGGTCCATTTGGACCGGTTCACGTCTATCTGAAACACATTTTCAAGAATGTACTCTCCAGGGATCTTCGGTAGCATGTCGTCCTGGTTGTCGAAGATCAGACCCTTCAGGTCATTCTGGTATTGGCCCTGCAAGATCAACAAATGATTGGTGCATTGTTTTTTTACTTCTTATGGTTCTATGGTGTTGGATATGATTGTTGCAAAGTTTTACCTGAAGTGCCCAGTAGTGGAAACTGATGTAGGACATGGGGTACCTCCAGAAGGGCTTTGGGATGTCATGTGGAAGCCTGAAGTATCCAGATACCAGCATGAATATTCCCTGTCCATGAAAGATATTTGTCAAGCAATGTCTGTGATATGATTGATTAGTGTGAATTAAAGATAAGTTCATGAATTGTTCCCACCCATATCAAATTGCACTTAACATGGGCAAGTTGCCATTTTCTAATATGAGCTTTATTCATGTGAAATGCAGTTCCAATTATACTTCTGTTGTTCATCCAAAACTAGTAATCTTTGAAATGTATGAAGACAATGTTTTTGCACTTTGTAAGGAATCATTAGAATTTATCTTGAAAATCAAAGTCATCTGAGATGATCTAGCCAATAAAAGGATACATATTCTCAAATTGTGAGGTCATTGTGGTAATATTGATGCAACTAGCATCCGACAAAATGATAAAAGGTACCAATAAAGTACAACTAGGACGTTACCTGAATCCCTGCTCCAATAATGATACCCATGAGAAAGTTGGGGATAACACTGGCAATGGCCATCATCAGGCTTTCGACAACGGTGACACTGGCATATAGGCACAAGACAAAGAAGAGGTAGTGCATGAAGCCCGGATGGAGGCGCACCATGAAGTAGCATAGCGTCCCCGACATGAAAGTTATCAAGAGCAAGAACGGCATTGCTGAGATTGTGTTGCTGATGACAAATGCCAACACACCATAGTGCCCATTGAGCCTTTCCCTTTGAAACACCTGAAAAAATTTCAGCAAGCACGGTTAAAATCTGAAGAACTTCCATAATCTGAATGACATATCAGAGTTCCTCAAACCTTCATATCTTCCACAAAAGACGGGAATCCTCCAATCGACATGAATGTGACAAAGCCAAAGACGAAGGAAGCACATGCACCCCTAGCCTATTGTTTCAAAATTTTGTCAGAACAACAAATTTAACTGAAACAAAATGCATAGCCATAACATAAAATGTTGGCATGAACAGTAGGAAGGAAATTTTACCAGAATGGAGCTATATCCAGTTCCAACATTGAGGTAGATAGTTCCAATGCAGATGGTCACAACAATGTAGATAACAAGTCTTAACCAGTAATACCCGAAGTCCCTTGACATGTTAATGAACGATCGCTTTGTGAGAGTGAAAGCCTGCATTCCAAAGCTAGCCTGGCTTCCTCCTGAATCCAGCACTGTTCCTTTCTGCAATGGCAAACGACATGACTTCAATAAGTACCCTTGCAATGATCCACTTCAGTATGAAATATCAGAGATTGCAAAAGAAATCAAATACAGACAACTCGTGTCATCTCATCCACTTTCTGTTGTGCAGCGTAGTAGTACTGCGACTTCTGGTAGTAGTTGATCAGTCTTCTGATTGCTTCTGATGTCGTGATTCGCTCGAGTGGATCATCGGGTCTTTCAAACTGTGTATGCATTGGAAGATCAGATTTCAGTCATGCCATGTACCTGATATATGATACAGCCTACATTCATACTAGGATAGTGACTGAAGTGTGCGACTTACTCTTGTTTTCATTGATCCTTTCAGTGTAGCCTTCACCTTGTCGAAGTCTGCGTTTATGCACCTGAGGAAATGGTCCGATGGGTTGCGCAGCGCCGGGCACGGGAAACCAGCTTGAGCAAAGAACTGCAAAATGCACGAGGCAGTAGAGGCTTTAGGTATCCCAGCTAAATTGCAGAAGCACAGATAGAAATGTAGTATGTAGTCTGTCTCTAGTATACCTCGCAAGCCTCAGAAGCTTGCCCAAAGTAAATTGTTTTGCCCCCTGAAAGAAGATATAGACGATCGAAAAGCTCGAAGACCTCACTGCTAGGTTGATGGATCGATGCAATGACGGTCCGGCCATCTCTCGCCAGCCCCCGCAGCGTCTGCGTCACGAAGAATGCTGAAGCACTGCACAGTTTTGTGGCACATCAATCAGGCACATGCTAGCTACTGAATTCTTACATGTTCATGACAAGAGAAGCAAAGTAACTTATTATGAAATCTACTACATGTAACAAATGATTTCTATATGTTTGAACAAATAAGTACATGATGTGCACATCAATTATTCAGATTTTAGCAAGATAATTCTTATATCTGCATGATAAGGTAGGTAAAACAACATCTTCCTTGATCCATTCATGTAGAAATGGATTAAATAAGATCAAACTTAACACCTGAAATATTGAATCAGACACGGTAATAGTACAAACCTATCAAGGCCACTAGTAGGCTCATCCAGGAAGAGCAACCTAGGTCTCATCAATATCTCTAGAGCAATACTGACTCTCCTCTTCTCACCCCCACTGATCCCTCTCAGGTGCCAATTGCCGATGACTGTGTCGGCACAGTCCTGCAGCCCCATCTCGACGATCGTGCCCTCGACCAGGGCCCGTTTTTCTTCCTTGGGCATCTTGTCAGGGAGGCGAAGGCGCGCGGAGTACGAGATCGTCTCCCGCACCGTCAGTGTGCCAATCAAGTTGTCATCTTGAGTCACATAGGCCTAACATGACAATTTAACTGTCATTTTCAGTATCTAGATGAAAGATATCACACGATCATCAGATTATCATGGTGAGATTAAATTACAAGCACACCAAAACTGATCAAGCTTAACCAAACTGAAATTACTTTATCTTTTATAAGGGAGCATTTCTTCATAGCTAAAAAAGAAACAATCTTTCCTTCATCAGGTGGTAATTGGTACAGAAACTAAACAAAACATAAGAAGAGATCGCCAAAATCCAAGCTTTAAATAGTTATCTAAGAGGAATGCTTTAATATATGCATATTATCCTAGCACCAAACTACTAAATCACAAGAGCTGAAGTGATCATGAGTTTATGATGATTGATGAGAACAGTGCTGAAACTGGTGAGCAACAACCCAACTTCAAATGACCAAATCCACTCTTCCGAAAAGATATCATTTTTTTTCCTTTCTTTCTTACCAACCAAATGAGTTCTCTTTAAAAGAAATCACCAAACATTCGCCAAATATATAAAGATTGCCTGATCTAATAACAAGTAGAAACTAATTAACCCAGATCTAGCTCCAAATCTTGGCAGGAAATGGCTTAATTAACTGGACAGAATTAGAGTTAAATGCAGAGAACTTCTAACATGCAAGCAGAAGCCAAAAGGCAGCAAGGTTCCAAAAACCTGGCACATGAGTTATGATGGCTGAAGTAATGCAGAAAAATCCAACACAATTCAACAATCACCAATAGAAACAGATACAAAAGAAGGAAGCAAAGCAATAAAAAATAAGATAGATACCACCAAATGGCTAGTACTCTAATAAATCATCTCATGCAACACATGCCTCTCCTGGCAGAATTACTTTGCCTAATCTTGATTAACAAATAATAATAGATCAAAAAAATCTTTTAAAAAACAAGATGTCTGAATTGAAATAAAAATCATGTAATTACCAAACACAGATCCAGTAAAAGAGCACAACTTGTCTGAGCCTGAACGATGTGTCTATTTGTACTCGCTTACTGATACATACTTTACTGCACATATTTCAGTCCATAGCTCACACTGTCACACATCAGCGAGTCAAAAGCACAAACAGATGTCTATATCACGGTCACAGGCAAGCCTAAGTACGTGGGAGTAAAATTGGTGCCTTACACGTTAACTAAAGTAGTAAATACTTAATTAGCGCGAAGATTAATGCTAGGTAATACTGAGCTCCCGCGCGCGCTTGCGCACTCACCGCGGCGCCGAAGGAGAGGTTGGCCTTGCAGCCGTTGAGGAGGATGGTGCCGGAGAGGAATGCGTTGGCGGCGAGGCGGCCGGCGAGCGCGTCGAGCAGGGTGGACTTGCCGGACCCGGACGGGCCCATGAGCGCTGTGATGGTGCCTGGCTCGGCGTAGCCGGTGAGCCTCTCCAGCACCGTCTGCGTGTCGCCGCTGCCGAGCGCCACCGTCACCGTCAGGTCCCGCCATGCCAGCCGAGCCGACACGTCCCCCAGGAACTCCGCCGCTGCCTTCTCCCGCCACAGCGTCTCACTCAGCGGGCTCAGACCCGCCGCCACTACCGCCCCCGTCACTGCCGCCCCCGCCTCCAGCTCCGTCATCACCTGCCCCGCCACCTCCCTCCCCCCTCCTCCCTTCTTCATCACCACACACACACACACACTATACTTACTACAAGTGTGTGTTTCTTGTGGCCACGTACGTACGTGACTGTGCAAGCAAGAAACTATGGTGTTTCTTGGCTTCTTGGCTTGTGCTTGTAACCTACAAACTAACTGTGGTACTTGTAGTTTTGGAGGTGAAGAGGAATGGAGGGGTGGGGGATAGATATATGGGAGTTTTAGAGAGAGAGAGAGTAGTTAGGAGAGAGAGGAGAAGGGCAAAAGTTATGAAGGGGGTAGTGTTTTGACCTATGAAGAAGGCAGGTCAAGGAAAGAGAAAGGTGCATGCAAATGAGGCCTCATAGGGCTGTTATTTGGTGTGAGCAAAGGACAAATGGGGTGAAAAAAATTTTCATCACGACACTCCTCATTTCGAGAATCCTCTGCATCTTTATGCTTATATCAACATGTTTTCTGTGAATATCATTTAAAAATCTTTTATAAAATGAGTGGTGACAATGTGTTTAACTTTTACTAGTAGTAGTATATTTGCGTGTTTTTTGTAAAGTGAATGTTGCAGTGATATTTTTAAGAGTTAATTATGTAAATGCATGCAAATGTGACCCCTTAGGGTTGTTATTTGGTGTGAGTAAAAGGCAAATGTGGTGTGCCAAACAGTGAAGTGTGTGTGTGTCTCCATGGACCAGTTTTATGTGAAAAAGGTCGAGGGGATATAGTATTTGAGAACCTTCTGTTAAGTGAGTTTTGTACTATGATACTATTTGAACATTTGTAACTTGTAGCAATGTGTTCATAGTATTTTTTGCGTGTTTTCTGTAAAGTGAATTTTGAGGAATTAAATCAATGCATGCTTTCAAACTTTACTAATAAAAGAAAGTCCTTCTCAACTATTAGTGTTAATAAAGTTATACAATTAGATTTAGCATATATAAACACATTCTTACATTAAATACTCACTGACAGATATCCCACTTATTAGTGGGATCCAGCTGTCAGTCAATATCAGGAGAATTTTCGTTCATATACATAGTACGAGTAATTTTTCTCTAATTATAGTACTACATGTAATGTTAAGGTGTCTACTTTATGAATGAATTGGGGAAAAACATATTTTTACAACTCTATTCAACTTTTTTCTTTAAAGAAAGTTCTGAACGAGTTGTAACTTGCTGCAAAAAAAAAAAATCTGATCAGATTCATAAATCAGAAGTGAGGGATTAAATGGGGGTAGATCCTGTAGCTGCCAAGCAAATCGAACGATCGCCGTGTACTACGTACATACTTGAAAATTTTAAGCTTGTCGGCACATCTCGTTTCGTACGTACGCATCTTGGCGACATGTTGGCGTACTAAACAAAGATACCGTTGCCATCTTGCACATAGAATTAAAAGCTAGTCTCAGTTAATTAGAAACTTCTACTTGTTTACAACCATGGTGAAACTAGTTAAACATGTCACAATTTGGAGCACGATCAAACTACATTGTATTTCTATAGATCTCTTTTAGAAAGTTTAGTTTCTTCGAGAAACAATTTAATGTTAACTTTTTCTCTGATTAATAGGGAGTGAGCGATGTTACGACGGTGGCATATTCTATAAATATTCTAAATTTTGATGATGTATATTCTACTTTGCTCCAGAAAAATATGAGAAATTCTAACTTCTAATTATAAAATGGTTTGAGCTTCTCCTCAAACCACTTAAAAAGGTAAGCTTAATTAACCTCTCCAAACATACTCTATGTGTTATTTTATATTTTCTTTTCTATATGCATCAAATATTTTAATTCATATAAAATAAAGAAAAAAAAAGCACAAATAAACATATAAAAAAATAAACAAGTCGTGCTCAAAAAATAGTAATTCCTTCAACTGTTTACAATTCACTTGTTCGTGTGGGGGAGGGTTTTAATTGGTGAACCAAAGAAGCAGGTATGGGTTGTGATATATCACTGGAAGGCCATGGCAAGTTGTTTTTTTCTTTTTAAAGTGCTGTTGTGTGTGCTAACAAATTTCATTCGTACATAGTTTATAATTTTTATTGACAGATAAATAATATATTAGATAATATTATTTGAGAAGTCACTTGCAGTGGATGTTACCAATTACACTACGCATAATTTTTCAATATTTCTAATATTTATCGTGGTGTTGTGAGGATCGGATCTCCAAAAGCCAGACCTGAATGGCATTGAAGCAGGCAGGTGGGTGTTGGTAGGGTGCATTTAGTGCACTGCTGCTGTGAATCGAAAGACTACTTTTCTGATTAATCTTGGCCTCATCAGAATTATCCCACTATAATAAAGTTTAAGTTCATTGGAAAAGAAATGAATGCATCATGCATGCATGCCAAGGGGAAATCCTGCCGTGTTGATCAGTTCCAAGTCGTCGGTTTTTTTTTTTTTTTTTTTTTTTGCCCATTCGTTTGTGTTGGCACGATTACGGGTTAATTTGCATGATGCTACTTGAGCAAACTTTCTAATGATGGTTTTTGAGATGAACTGAGAAAAATTAAGAACTTGGGCGTTGGAGTATAATAATACTTATCATGTGGAATTTGATATTTCTTCGTTACAATTTTACACCTGATATGAATCGTCAGAAAAGAAGGAAGGATCAATTATAACATGTATGTGAAATGTGATGACAAAAAGATTTAGATCAATTTATAGCTATAACAACAAATAATTTATATATATTCATAGACAGTAGTGGAGTTTCACAGAAATCATAGAAGGGCTGCATATGATACATGAACATGAATTCTTAAAACTAAACTTTTAATTTAAAAATTATGGATCTAAAAGAGGATAAACTAGTAAGACTTTTAACGTATCATGTGGTATAAATCTTTAATTGCTTATTTCATGCATATATAACTATTAAAACACAAAGAGACCTGTCACCCACTTTGACAAACACAGAGATCTGCCCCAACCCATAGACAAGCTTCATTCAAAAGTGTCTAAACAAACAAGTTTAAACAAAACCTTACTTGTTATAATTCTTTTTATCTTTCATTACGTAAAAATAGCATCGATCATGATACACGTTTGTAGTGGAAATTTTGATAGAACTAAATTCGGATTATCATGAATAAGTAATATGTTGATATACTTTGACTGAAGAGATTTTCTCGTCAACTCTGTACATCCCAGTAAGTTCATCTGTTACAGCTACAAATCTGTGACTGTTAACACGTATGTGCCCTACTACTCCTGCCATGTAAAAAAATATAAAAGAAAACTTTCACTTCCCTCCCGACACGTACTTGTCACCATTTCGGATTTGGATAAACTGTGTTTCAAGGTGTAGAGCACAACATATTTTTCAAAATTTCACTCGATCAAAATTTGTAGATTTAGATGACTGAGTTTGAATTGGAGATGAGGTCTAAACATCTCATTAAGAATCCAAAGCCTCTCAAACTATCATAAATTTTTATCCGAACAGTTGATTTGTGAAAAAACAACTTTTGTATAAACATGTTTTCTGTACCTCCTGACTTGGAAGGCATATATTTTATAAGCTTTACCCAAACAGCATGGGATTTAATTCCCACTAATCAAAGTCTCTTTCCTCCCAGTCCTTTATTACTCGAAGAAATTATTGCTAAAATATTATATATTTTGTAACAGAGCAGTAATATTTTTCTCCATTAATTAATGCTGCAGAAATGAAGTCATGCAAGCTTATAGCTATGCTTAATTATCACACCGTTTCTGAGAAAGGCACGCTGTGTAGTGGTGCATCTACTTGCTGCAATTACAACACAGGCATCAGAATAGAGAAGTTATTTCGACAAGTACAAGGCCACATGCATGCATGCAATAAGCCAATTGCTCCACTGGTGTTTAGGTATAAGCATTCAATTGGGGCCATGTAGCTAGATAGATATCTAAACATCTCACTGCACTATTGCTTAGGAAAATGTGAGAACTCCACTACGTATGTATACAGTGTATGTATGTGTGCTGATTCCTTGCTCGTATAAGTCTAACCTAACAGTGAGTTGAACTTACTTAATCAATCAGGATGTGATAAAAGATGCAGCTAGGATCCTTTAGTTGGTTGTATGAGACAAAACAGGTGAAAATAGGATGTTATTTTGTTAATTGTATGAGTGATGCAGGTGAGGATGTATGATGTGGGAAAAATTATTACACTTGTTTGGATTTTAAGAATTAAGTATGGAATTTATGAATTGGAATTGAATTCCAGACCTAACCTCAAATTCTAGTGTTTGACTACACACTAAGAATTGAATCAGTAATTCTACACCTAATTTTATGAAATTTGATTGTACCTACAAATGAACTAGACGTATTCTTAACTTTACTTTTAAGGATTCAATGGAATTTGCTTGTTGCATATCTTTAAATGATGTTTTAAAATTTAGATTCCAAATTTCAATTTGTATTTGATTTCTAAATATAATTCTAGACAAATCATATATTCAAACTTGAAGTTAAAATTTTGAAATTCAAATCCTGAATTTGAATTTTGAATTCAAAATTTTGAATTTTAATTTTGAGTTTGACATTTGAATTTCAAATTTAGAAATTAAAATTCAGTATACAAATTTCAAATTCAAATTCACGTTTGGTTTCAATTTTCCAATTATCAAATCCGAAGTTGAAATTTCTGAAATATACATACTACTAGTCATCCAAAAAACATTTGAAATTGGGTCAATTCCAATTAGAGTTGAATTGTACACTTCAATTCCAATTTCTGAGATTCAAACAGGATGTTAGAGCTATTATCTTGTCTTAATTACACCGAAATAGCTCACAATCTACCTTAATAATCTCTATTGCACCTTAATATGAGTTAATTACTCTAGTACATATGTGGTATCTCCCTCCATTTCAAAATGGGGCAAATCTTTTATGTCATTATAAAATTTTAATATTTTGTATTTGTCACTTAAAATCTTATTAACATGTGGATTTAGTTCTATCTTAGTAGTATCAAAAATCATAATTTCATAACTTTTACAATAGTGTGGAAAAAATTTTTCCTTCCAAAATACTTATTGTTTTTATATACACACCCATAGAAGTTGTTAACTTTGACTACTAACATACTTATAAATATCTAGATTAGTCTCAAGAAATTATATTAGTATATTTGTTGTAAAAAGTGTTTTTCATATCACAATTTTTAATTTTTCCCCAATATATTATAGTAAAAACAGAGATTAAAATTATATCTTAAAAATTATACACAATAAAAATAGTAAGTATTTTAAACATGAGACAATATTAAGTATGAACCCAACCTGGCCCTGACGATGAATTGGATGGAGCATATATAACTTGCCATGGCATTTAAGAAGTGAGGCGAAGCCAGTAAATGTGCATTGATTACCTTGTCAATGCCATATATGAGCATAATGTGTGTACATTCGAATAGGAAAATATGGTGATTAGTGGGGTCTGCTCGTGCCTCAATTGACTAACCACAGTGTGAGGCTTGCTTGTTTGCGACGCTTTGTAAAATAGATTAATTTCCTTTTACACAGCATTTGTACGCATGGCATATATATTTGGATGTGACGCCTTAGTCTAAAAAGTGAGGCCAAGAGTAGTTCATGTATGAGGCTTATTGCTACGTATGTACTAAAGTTGGGCAGGATGTTGTGGCGGAGTTAATATTTGTATTTACATCCTGTTCAATCCGATTTTTGCACTTCGTTTTTGGTTGGAGTTAGAGTAATTTAGTCAAACAAAATAATTTTGATTGGTGTTTTTTCTAGACTTGAGGTGTGGTTAGAATCATCTTTACACTATAAAGTTAAAATAGAATTTGAGGTGTTTCAATAACTATAATTTTTAAGTTTGCAATATGTTTATAGGTTCAAAATAATTATATATTAATATTATTGTCTTATTGGTTACAATTAATATTATATTCTATTTATAGGATATATATGTCATTTGAAGTCTTAATGTGAAGAGGTCAGAATTTTTTATGAAACACTTTCAAAATTTCAGCTTTTAGTTTATTTGGAGTTTGAGTTATATAGCTCTTATTTATTTGTGGTAGAATCGAGAGTTAGAATCTGATCAAATCGTATCTTAATTAGTATTTTTAATATAAGAAATTTTCAATTGTGGTTCTTCATGTTTTTCTAACTTTTGTGTAAAGTGACTGTATAATGGATGGCTTAAGTGCAAAAATCCAGTGGGTGGTCAAGTGGAGCCGATCATATTAATGCGGTATTTGGTAGATCTCCAAAATTAGGTTACGCTATAAGAAACTTAAATCTTCTTAAACAAAAAATATAGCTGAAGAGACTACTAAAATAAGTCAAAACCCTTTTTTATAGAGAAGTTGAATTTCCTATTCTCAGTTTCTCTAAGAAATTAACTTGAAACAAGTTTAGTTTTTTTTATTATTGCCTTAAAATATAATTTGAGCTAGATTGGTAAGTGAAGTTGATTCTCTCTAAATAATCTGCAAATGCAACCTACCATAATGTAAATTGAACACTAGTTTTGTAGAGAAGTTGAAACTTCTATTCAATTTATCTGAGAAGTCAATTTACAAAATAAACTTATTTTTGAGGAACTTTCTAAAAATATAGCTTGAGTTAGATAACTAGAACTAATTCTTTTCAAAAAATCTCCGAATCCAATCTATTCACCTAAACATAAATCATATTTTTGATCTCTCATATAATCCAAATTGATTTACAAAAATTTTACGGGACAAGATAAGATAAGAAACACCAATGGACAGACGCACGAATATGTCCTTTCAACATCCAACAGCTGAGGTGGTTGGACTGAAACAATCAAACCGTTTGGTTTGGTATCAGCAGCTGTATCTGATACGAAGGTATAAAAGAAAGAATATGTCTTCAATTGTTCTGAATAATACTTATCATGCAGATAGCATATTAATAATTGCGGCTTTCTATATGTATATGTATGTACTTATATATTTCCTCGTATTCACGAATATATGTGCGAATAATTTAGATAGATAATATAAGAAAATAGAAGAACACATGATAGTTCAGTGGTTCATATGGGACAGGTTGAGTCTAGATCGGAACTGAAAAAAAAAGATGTAAATGATAGGTGCACAATTCTTCTTTCGGTTTAAATGGACAAACATAAAAAACAATGCTGGATATTTGACAAGAATTTCTATTAGGGCATGCAAGATGGAACGAGGATTTCACACACATAAAGCATCTAAATCAGATGAGAGAAGCCATGTTTAGGACATCCGATTAGAATCAATATTCTCAAAGATGGGGCGAGAACTCCAAACGTGTAGACAGCTCAATCAGAACCAATTAATGCAATGTTAAAAAGTTTGAAGCCTTCTAAAAGCTCGCCCATCTATTTCAGCTTGAGCAGCCCACATGCTCTAAAGAATGGGCCCTTTCTCTGACCAAATAACACCGCACAAGTTTTCAGATGGAGTGACTGATTTGACTGAACAAATTAAAGTTGAAGTATTATCACCTTATCAGTAAATGTTTTTCAACCATATAACAGAATGGTTAGTACTCTAAAAATGCACAGCGAAAAAACTAAATGTTGGAAAACAAAAAGAGGAAGTAATACAATTTATCATTATTCACATGTCTAATTGATATGCAAACAGTGGAGGTTTTGGCCGAATCCATCTAATTAACTCCCCACAGTAATCCACAATAATTTAATGTGGGCATATGGATCTGAAGGTACAGTACCCGTCAGGTCTTAATTGAAGGAATATTCCGTGTAATTTTTTTAATAAAATATTTGCAAAAGCGTGTGTTTCTCATATCTAATCTATCATTTTCGTGTCCTCTACCCTGAGAATAAAAAGCGTCTGTTTTTTTTATTAATTTTGATACGTTAGATTAGAAATTAATGATAAGATTTTTTTAAATTTCATCTATTAGATCAAAAATTAATGATTAGATTAAAATAGGTGAGAAGTTTTAAATTTTTTTATAAAATAATTAATCATCTCAATTTCTCTTCTATTTCAATATAGATCATCCAGATTCTAATTGTATAGTTGAGATATAAGAAAGACACTCTCTGTCTTTCATCCTCTTAGAGAAAGAATACAAATCCATATGTATCATTTGTTTTCTCCCACATATCGGATATTCATGTAGTGTTTCTCCAGAGTAATTTAATAGAATCGTATATGCTACTATTTTTCTTCGTTTCACAATATAATCAATTTACAATATCAATACTTTGGTTAATGAACATTTTCCAATTATATCTTTCATAAACTACTTCATTAACAGTCATAAAAAGTTGCATGCAAAGTCAATCTTTTGATTTAATAGGGGTAATATGATATATTTTGTTTGTCGTTTCCATGATCTTGTGCCACCTTTATTTGTATGCACGGACAAATAAATAGGTTTATATTGTAAAATAGAAAAAATAGTTGAAAAATCGAGTAAATTATCTGCAATTGATTTCAATTAGACAGCTAGCACGAAGACACGTGGAAAAAAGCACATTACATACCCAAACAACAAAACAGGCAAGCTTTAGCGGAATTCAACATGCCTACAAGAAGAATCAATCAGACCAAGCTAAACATCTACTTGAAAAGATTTATGCAGTTGCAAGTT
The DNA here is from genome assembly GCA_019359835.1 of Pharus latifolius. NCBI lineage: Eukaryota > Viridiplantae > Streptophyta > Magnoliopsida > Poales > Poaceae > Pharus > Pharus latifolius. The sequence goes on along the minus strand of CM033328.1, from coordinate 66,253,719 downwards.
GTATATAAACACACACTTGACACATGAATTAGATTAATTGTTAGCAAAAGCATCAATCGAAGAACTAAGTGCTCACCAATTTTTGATGATCTCCCGTGGTCTGTTTCTCTCACGTTGTACATCCCTTTCCATCTTTTAATGAGGATCAGACGAAGAGATGATTAGATTCTTCAATTTATTTCCAAACTGTTTTTTGATGTGCCATGTTGTCATGATGTGAATTTTGGTAGTTTCTTTAATTAAATTTTGGTTGTGAAACAACAAATACTTTTTGGAAATATTCATTTTGGATATCTTTCTTCCTATCTTCATTATTTATATAAAAAATATGTTATTTATTGTTCAGTTAGATTGTTCTATAATTATAATAAGCGTGTTCAAATATATATTATTAAAATCACAATACACCCAGGTGAATGTACGTATCTATAATCCATTCCAACTCCGCTTTAATAGATTCTAAATTTTAGTACAATTGTAATGACGATTACTATTGCAATCTCGAACATAAACGGCACCTTAGTGATAGCAACAAGACATGGAGCATTTGATATTTTTGACACGTCTCTAGTTAGCCGGATACACATCATTGCAAAGCAGAAAGTTTGCACTTATTATAGTTCAGAGATCCATATCAATTAGGAAATTTCTCCCAGAAAATTATGGGAAAATAAACTTGAGAATTGGATCGGGTCTAATAGCTTCCATATAAATAATAAAGAGGCTTATTTACTTCAATTTTGAAAAGAGAAATCTAATTGCACAGAGATTACTACAGAACTTCGGCAATTAGAGAAGCATCCAGCGCTACTTTCCATTTACGACAAAACAACAAGAAAATTATCGACAGAGGATTAATATTGGTGGTTTTGGAGAGTATATACAATTTCCATTTACGGATTTAGGTCATGTAGGAAGTCCAATATTTTCCAAAAAAAAAACAATGGTTATTAAAAGTATTTAGTTTATTTTTCAGAATAATCAAAAGAAAGACTCGTCTTACCAGTTTCTCAAAAAATAAAAATGAAGTTGGATTGGACCGGAATTCAACTGTTGGGCTAGTTGCAAGATATAAATTCACAAATGGTCCAAAATAGGCCCATTTCAAAACTTTTGGGCTCCATATTTTTTGCCCTCGCGCTTGTACCATGCATGCAAATAGCATATATCTTCCATTTCTTAAAGTCGTTTCCTTGGTTGCTTGCTTGATAGACATATCTAGAATAGAAGACAATTCAAACTTTGGCAACCAGTTTTGTTTAAAAACTTGAGATATTTGACATGTTCTATCTTGAAATGTCCAAATTGGTGACCTCTTTAACGTCCTCGAATTCACCACTCTACAAGCTAATCGATACAAGTTTAATTAATTTAATTGCAGTATATGCCCGTACCAATGACAAAGTCATAACAGTTTTGGTCAATATATATAAGAATTAAAGAATTGCATGTGTTAGCTGATGGTTTTGACAAGAGATAATCATAGTCAAAACTTGATTTGTTTCTTTTTTTTTAAAAAAAAATATTCGACTCGACGATGTGTACACGTCATTAAGCTTAAGATAAGGAGGAAAGTATAACATATTGATAGACCATGTATTCTGGTACGGAGATATCAGAAGAATGGATTCCTATATCTGTGTTAGAAAACAAAACATATATGTCTTTTTGTTCAAACCATTATATTAGATATTTATAATCTACATCAAGATATGTAATAAAGTTCATTAAATATTTTGTGAGATAATTAATTACGTCAATTTCTTTTACATTTCAATGTAAACCATTTGAGTTTTGATTAGACTGCTAAAATTCTAGAAAGTATACACTTTGTGTTTTCCAAGACAAACTATATAATCCTATAATACCATAAGATTATGTTGATTAAAAATTTTATAAATTTCAAATTTCAAAACCGAGAAGTCGGGTCAGTCACTGATGATAGTTCTTTCAATCTCTCCCTCATCAAAACGGCCCTAAAGGCCGAAAGAGCATTGCTACACGTTCCGAATTCGTACCCGAAAATATTAGATGCGTTTCGGTTTATACAATTAGTGAAATTACAAATATGAGATATATCATAAAAAAACAAATTAGTCTCATAACACTGAAATCCCAAACTTTTTTGAAATATGTCATTTTAACAAGTTAAAACAGTTAATCGGAGTTAAAATGACATGTATGCCGTTTCTCTTTTTTTTTTTGGATTAAAACAATTAGAACGAGCAGATAGGCGTGACACGGCATGGTGGAAACAACATGTGTGTGCGGCAGGCAAGTGTGGCGACGGCAGCAGTTTAATTGCTTTAACAAAAAAAAAAGACAAAAGATATAAGTGTCATTTTAACTCTGATCAATTATTTTGATTTTGTTAGAATGACATTTTCTGAAAATGTTACATAGAGTTAAATTTCCCTTCTAATACATGTCATTGTGGAATTAGCTAAAAAGTTTAGATAAGGGTTAGATAAATCGTTTCTATATTATGGGGAGCTGTTAAACCTATTAGGCTGAGTCCAGTGCAAAGGCGCTTCGCGAGACGTTTCAACAGAATATTCTCCATCATATTCTGTGCTACGTGTGCGAAACACCACTCGAAATACCCCCCCTCTCCAATGCACCGGTGCTTCGCGAGGCGCCATCTCTAGCGCCTCCTACTCCAATGCAAAGGCGCTTTGAGAGGCGCTTCGTGCGGGCCCAGGTATATAATATGTATTAAAGATTATCAAATCGCTAAAATAAAATTCGGATAATTCGAACACAACAAAATAAAAGACAAAAATTATAAATAACATTAAAAAAGTTTAAAAAAATTTTTAAAATTTTTTATTTAAGAAATGGCACAGATGGAAATAAACAAGACACATACTTAATTAAATTTCGAATACATTTTAAAGAAGACTCCGCACAAACTGCTACTCGTCGGTATTGTCACCCCCGAAACGCTGCCAAATATGGTCGACAAGATCCCGTTTTAGTTGTAGATGCACTGGACGAGTGCGGATCGCATCGTTTTGAGCTAGCATATGTTGGAAAATTGGCGGAGCACTCCTGTGGAGAGTAGGCGGTGTTACGGTAGATGTCCCTTGGCTATCGTTCGACTCATCGGTCGGGTCATGAGAGTGCCGCTCATCCTCGATTATCATGTTGTGGAGGATGACACACGCTTTCATAATATTGGCAAGAGTTGATCGTTGCCAAAATCGACCGGGCCCGTGGACAATAGCAAATCGACTCTGCAAAACCCCAAAGGCTCGCTCCACATCCTTTCTTACCCCCTCTTGATGCTGTGCGAACAACCGTTGTTTGTTCGTTTGTGGCAAGGGTATGGTCTTCACGAAGACAGCCCATTCGGGGTAAATACCGTCGGCCAAGTAGTACCCCATATTGTACTATGTTCCATTAACAAAGTACTGAACAGCAGGAGCTTGGCCGCGTAACACATCCGTGAAAAGGGGGATTGGTTCAGCACGTTGATGTCGTTGTTGGATCCGGCGACACCAAAGAAAGCATGCCATATCCACAGGTCTTTGGACGCAACCGCTTCAAGTATTATTGTAGGGACTCCTTGATCACCACGGGTGAATTGGCCCCACCACGCAACTGGGCAATTGCGCCATTCCCAGTGCATGCAATCGATGCTTCCCAGCATCCTTGGGAAACCTCGGTCTTCTCCTTGCTGGAGCAGACGCTGGAGGTCATCGACAGTAGGTTGACGAAGATATTCCTCCGCAAAGCAATCAATGATTCCTTCGACGAAACGCCCTAGGCACTCAATAGCCGTCGACTTTCCAATGCGTACATACTCATCGACGGCATCGGCGGGGGAGCCGTAGCACAACATGCGCAATGCCGCCGTGCACTTTTGCAAGGGAGAGAGCCCCTTTCGATGGATGGCATCTCTCCTCTCACTGAAGTATGGAGACCACTCCCCAAGAGCTTCGACGATTCGCAGAAAGTGAGGTCTCCCCATTCGGAATCGTCTGCGGAACAAATATCCGGGGTAGACCGGAACGTCGGCGAAGTAGTCCGCGACAAGACGATCATGACCGCCTTCGTGATCTCTATCGATGTATCTTCTGCTACCTCGTCGACGGCGGTGCGAGGTACCATCGTCCATGTTGGCTTGAAGGTCTTCAAGAACGCGACGGTGGAGGGTTTGGACCGTCACGAACTCCGCCACGAACTCTTCTACTTGGTTGATGGCTTCATCATCGGCACTACTTGTGCTTGAGCTAGACGACATTTTTTGGGAGTAGGCAAGATCTCTTGGTGGTCGAAGAAGAGAGGCCTCGGTTGTGAAGATGAGATTACTGAGTTTTGAAGATGAGGGCTCGAGGGGTTCCGATATATAGGGGGAGAAGCAAATCAATCATGTGTGTCACTTCCAACGGCTAAATGCAAAGGCATCCATCACATGCAACGGTTCTAACGGCTACACTCCAAAAGCATCCAGCAGATGTGCCAATTCCAACAGCTAAATTCCAAAAGCACCCATCACATGCGTCGGTTCCAACGGCTACATTGCAAAAGTATCAAGCAGATGTGTCAGTTCTAACGGCTACACTCCAAAAGCATTCAGCAGATGTGCCAGTTCCAACAGCTAAATTCCAAAAGCACCCATCACATGCGTCGGTTCCAACGGCTACATTCCAAAAGTATCAAGCAGATGTGTCAGTTCTAACGGCTACATTCCAAAATTATCGAGCACATGCCACAGTTTGAACAGGTAAATCCAAAACGACTTAAATTAATAATGCGAGTACAATTTTACAAAGGAAAAGTACATCGTTCAAGCTACTACTTATTCTTCATTTCCTTAATCATGTCGTTCACATACTCTAATGCGGCCTCATGCGCCTTCTTACGAGCATCCGAGAAATTAGATGTATCCCCCATAATCAGTTTCGTCAACGACTTCATAAATGTGACTTTTTCCTTGCTCTTGGCCATCTCTTGCAAATTTTCGGCTGCAGCAACGGCTTTGTCGGTGTAACATCCCTATTTTTGGCTATCTTTTTTGCTTACGAGTCAGCATATCTTCTTTGGAATCCCTGATGTCTCAACCCTATCTTGATCTTAGGTATGCCACTACCTTAACCTAAAAAGTTGGCAGCTAAACTTCATCTCCCAGATCATTTTCACATTTCAGTCCAAAAGTGTTTCAGTTTAGTCTTTTCAGAATTTTCAAAAAGCCCGAAAAAGCTAAAAGTCCCAGATCATCTCCAAATTCAAATTTGATCAAGTGATAATATTTCTTTCACTTTTCTGAACGTTTTTCCCTTCTGGAAGAATTCCAGAATCTCAACCGAAACCCTAGTTCAGCCCCGACAAAAGTTCCAAACCCTAATTACCCTGTTTACCCTAATTACCTTGTTTTCAATTTTTGTCAAAAGCACCAGATCTTATCGGATTTTACCATTTTTCCTGCTGTATGAGTCTAAAACATTTAGTAACACTCATCCGCAAAACCAGATTTCAGATCAGCCCTCCGGATCTTCAGAATTGCAAATAGGCCCAAGTTCCCGAGCCAAAACCCTCGCAGTTTAGTCCAAACCTTCGCAAATCAGCCCAAAGTTTGCAACCAGGCCCTTGTGCCATTTTCGACCACGACCAGTGCAATTCGACCAGCGCCCCGCCGCTGGACTCGTCGCCGGCGAAGTTCCTCGCGCTGCCACCATCGCAGCCACGTAGCCACCACCTGCGCACAACCGTGCCGCCACCGTGGAGCACCTCACCCACGCTGTGCCATGTTCTTCCCTGCGCGCGCGCGTGCCTGCTGTTGTCAGGAGCTTTACGCCACATGGTTGCCATCCCGGAGATCGCTATCTTGTCGTCCTGACAAAATCCCGATTCCGCGCGATACCCCGTCTCTGGCAGAGCTCCCGCCATGTCCCGATATGCCTTGTTGACCACTCCAGCGCCAGAAGATATCTCACCGGCGATTGCTGCAACTCCCGAGAGCTCAACCCCGCGGCTATATAAAGCCCCCCTTGCCCAGCATCTCATCACACACCACCCGCAGTTGAATGCCTTAGTCTCCACCACAAGAGAGCAACCAAGCTACTCAGCGCCGCCGCGAAGACCTTCTTCCCCGGCGAGCAACTTCTGAAGCTCACGGCGCCAGCTACGCCCGCAGCTTCCCCCTCCAAACCAACTTCACCAGTAAGACCCCCTTAACCCCCTGTATGTGCCATAGCCGTTAATTGACCCCCGGCGAACCTCAACGCCGGCAATCACCGGAAAAGCCGTAATCCCCTGTTTCCCTAATGCCGAGTGATTCAAGCCAAATTGATCCTCGTGCCAGTAGAGAATAATGATCAGTAAGCTAGGAGGAACAAGCCTGCAAACTTGGAATCGTCAATTTTGCCCCGAGTGTCGAAATCCCATGTTCGAGCCTCGGCAGTTCGCCGGAGAACGACGCCGTGCTTCTCCAGCCATTCTCTGGAAAAATTGAGTACGCCAGTAGCTTTGTGATGACCCCTAGATGCTTCCCGAGCATGGAATTAAGTTCAAACGCCCTGGAACCAAAACGCCCAAATCGGTGCCTTCGTCTTCGGCCCCGATCGCCGGAGTTCGTTTTCCGGCCAAACCAGCCGATGAAACCTTGTCATCTAGCTAGGCCTCAACCCCCTGAGCAATTTACTCCACTGGCTCGAACCCTGAATCAGCCTAGATCAAAAGTTATGATCATGCCAAGATTACTGTCCAGTAGTTCAGGCCACCGTGTTTGCTCACCAGATTTGGCCACCCTCCGGCCACTTTCTGCCCTTGAGCCTGTTGAGAGTTTTGTATCTGTTATGAAGGCCTAAACCCCAAACAAAGTTGTGCACCAATTGGAGTCCTGAGTCAAAAGTTATGCAATGCCCTAGTTTTTGGCCATGTCTAGCACTATGCCAGTGCATGTCCACCAGTGGCATTGGATGATTTAGACTTGATACATTTGAGCAATTGAAATGCCACTTTGTACACTAAGCCTTTTGGACTATGCTCTACAATATTCCCTATTGTCACATCTCCAGAAAACAGATCTAGAACCAATTTAGGGCTATGTCAAGCCATGAACCGAATGTCAGCCCTTCGACATTCAAGTCCTTTTGAGCCCATCTCTTCGATCAATGTCAACTGACCTTGTCCAAACCCTTTCCCTGCATGCATGATATATTTACATAATATTTTCTAGTGCTTGTATGCTTATATAGTGTGTATGTGTTGTTTGTATCCGCCGTGGAACCAGACGTTGAAGGAACAGAGGAGATCTTCGAGGATTCATCTGAGCAGCTAGACCCATCACTGCAAGGCAAGTCTCAAACCCTTGATCATGTCTAGCCTACTATTTTGAAATGAAGTATGTTAACTGTTTTCAAGTATATGCATGCCTTAGATTCAAACAAGAGCTATGTTTCAATAAAATGATTAGATATGACCTAAATAACTGTAAAGCCCCTTTTGACATTGAATATCCCTGCACCCTTGTCACCCTAGAATATCATGCTTAGGCTATGCTATGCCCAAGATTATATGATAAATGTTGAATGGTCATATATGAGAAAAGTATATTCAAAACCCTTTCTTGTGAAAGAAATGTGATTAGAATCGATAGTGAGGATGGTTTGATTGGATGGTGCTGTGTGCGCACTGGGAATGTGAAAGACTCCTCACTAGAGATTCATAAGGACTAGAACCTTGTGTTGTGCTTCTATGCGGCATGAAAAACGTACCAACCACTTGCCCGGTTATGGGACGGGCGCAACTTAGTAGCTTTCTTTAGTATTAGCTTTTCCCTACAATGGTTGTCGATCCAGTGTCTTGCGAGAACTGGTGGGCCGCAGAAGGCCATGAGTGATGTGAGTTCAGAAAAATCATGAGAGGAAAAGGTGGAAAGAAGGAAGACGCCCTATGCCAAATTAAGTCGTGCGCGGCTGTAATCAAGAGAGGCTATGTGTCTTGCGAGAACATAGACCCAGGCTAGGAAGTAAGGCAGTGGGGAGGACCCACAACGGTACTTAAGACTTGACTGTCTATTTACCGGGCAGGGAATAGTTAATGCTAGGACTGTAAACTATTGTGTCATCTCGGCCTTGTCACATGCGTAAGAGTCGCATGGAGAGCTACCGACTTGAAAGCCGAATGATCGGTGGATTAAGGTGGTACACCTTTGCAAAGTTTAAAAAGTATCGGATACTCTGAGCTCCCAGGTTATGGAGTCTGCGCGCTGTGGATTCTATTCACGTCGATGCAGCACAAGTAGCTTTTGGAAGGTTTTTCACAAAATCTGAGTAAAGTGGTGACTCATGAAAGACCGCCACACACAACATTTTCTGAAAACCTAGCTTAGGAATTGAAAAGCCTTGCTTTTGAAAATAAAGGTCTTTTCTCCAAAGACTAAGTGTAAAAATCTATTCTATGTACTTATATAAAGCTAAAGAGCCATTCTTTGAGAATTTCCCCCATCTATATATACTTGCATTCTTATTTGGGACTTGTTGAGCACCATGTGGACAATGTGCTCACCTTTGCTTTTACAAACAAATTTAGAAGAAGGATTCGTCGACCCCGAATCTTACGGTCTTGAACCCAATGTGGAACAAGAAGAAGAAACTGAAGACCCAGCTTGCTAGAGGGTTATGTACCAAGGTGGAGTCAGATGTGGAAAAGGCTCGTACAACACCGCTGCTGCAGAAGAAGAAGACTGATGAAGTCTTTTCGTTTGTTATTGTTATTTTATTTTGTGCCGACCTCTGTGTCGAAAACTCCTTAATTTTTATCAACATTTAAATGCGTCATTTTGGCGTTAAGTTATTGTAATGTTGGTTCTTGTGATCAGCACTTGTTTTTTTTAATTACTCGCATTTTTATATAATGCATCTTGTTGTTGTGAGCTGCAATGTACCTTTTCTGAGTGCAACCCACCTGGGCGGTTGCCACCGGATTCCTCAAATGAGGGTCCCACAGTCGGCCACCCTATCGAGGTCGGCATTAGCTTGGCCGATGCGGTGCAGGGTCTCCTCGTACGCCGAGGATGTTTCACTCATTTTTGTCTTACCCTTCCGCTTGTTCTTTGCCGCATCCCGCCCTTCCGGTCGTGGAAGCTCGATGGGTTCATCGTCGTTGTTTGATGATGATGTGTGGGCACCTTCTTCGTTGAGGCGAGCTCGTTTGGAAGAATCGAGGTAGCTTCGGCACCACTTCGGTTGACCGTGTACGGCACTCCACCAGTGCTCCAAGATGAAGGGATGACCCACCTCCTGCCTATACATGTCCCGCGCTCGAGACATCAATTGATCGTCCGAACGGCCACTGGCGTAGGCATCCCTCAACCTGCAATAGATGCCATTGAAGTGAACAATTTTTTTATTGCTCTTTTGCCAATGGTCTTTGCAGTGCCTGAGGTCCCGTCTTCGATCGGGCAGACTGCTCGCGTTGTACGCGTCAATGACTTTCGACCAATACATGTCGAATTTTTGGTTGTTCCCCTCGACCGGGTCCAGGGAGTTATTCAACCATGCACTGATCTGAAGGACGAAAAATTCAAATTTTGGAAAACTAAGTAAGATAAAAACTGAGGAGCAAAAATCTACAATGCCAATATATAATATTTAGATGAACACTCACAAGCCGCATGTCGTCCTGTTGTGACCAGTTCAATCGTGTACGTCGCCGTGCAGCGGTTCGTTTGCCTTTGTTAGCATCGTTGTCGTCGTCGACCACGTCCGGGGCTGTGCTATGCGGACTTCCAGTATCTGATACAGACGTGGAGCGGGAATTCTTTGCCGATGCTTGCGGAGGTGACATTTCTGCGGGGATGGTCAGAGCTCCGACGAAATGAGGATTTTGGCCATAAGGGCTGTAGGGGGGTTGTGCGTACGGATGTGCATACGGATATGGTTGGCCGTATGGAGGGGGTGGGCCGTATGGTGGATAGCACATCTGGTATGGCGGGGGAGGAGGCTGAAAACTGGGCAGATTTTGACTGTTTGGAAGAATCGAGGTAGCTTCGACACCACTTCGGTTGACCGCGTACGGCACTCCACCAGTGCTCCAAGATGAAGGGATGACCCACCTCCTGCCTATACATGTCCCGCGCTCGAGACATCAATTGGTCGTCCGAACGGCCACTGGCGTACGCATCCCTCAACCTGCAATAGATGCCATTGAAGTGAACAATTTTTTTATTGCTCTTTTGCCAATGGTCTTTGCAGTGCCTGAGGTCCCGTCTTCGATAGGGTGGACTGCTCGCGTTGTACGCGTCAGTGACTTTCGACCAATACATGTAAAATTTTTGGTTGTTCCCCTCGACCGGGTCCAGGGAGTTATTCAACCATGCACTGATCTGGAGGACGAAAAATTCAAATTTTGGAAAACTAAGTAAGATAAAAATTGAGGAGCAAAAATCTACAATGCCAATATATAATATTTAGATGAACACTCACAAGCCACATGTCGTCCTGTTGTGACCAGTTCAATCGTGTACGTCACCGTGCAGCGGTTCGTTCGCCTTTGTTAGCATCGTTGTCGTCGTCGACCACGTCCGGGGCTGTGCTATGCGGACTTCCAGTATCTGATACAGATGTGGAGCGGGAATTCTTTACCGGTGCTTGCGGAGGTGACACTTCTGCGGGGATGGTCAGAGCTCCGATGAAATGAGGATTTTGGCCATAAGGGCAGTAGGGGGGTTGTGCGTACGGATGTGCATACGGATATGGTTGGCCGTATGGAGGGGGTGGGCCGTATGGTGAATAGCACATCGGGTATGGCGGGGGAGGAGGCTGAAAACTGGGCGGATTTTGACTGTTTGGCGCTTGGAAGTTCTCCTCATCGAAATTGGGCTCACCAAACCAATTGACATAACCGCCGGGGGGAGTGTTGGCCATCGAGAAATTTTCTGGAAAAAATTTGAGCAAAGAGAGGGACAAAAATGTGTGCTTTGTGCTTGTGTTTGGTGCAAATGAGTTGAAATTTGCTTATATTTATAGCCATACGAGCATACAATTTTTCTGCAATTTTTTAGTATTTTTTATGAATTTTTTGGCTCAAAAATGAATAAAAAATTCAAACGGCTATTTATTTGTGTCTCTGACGTGTGGGACCAGCCGAGAAAACGAGGCAACGGCTATTTTTAGCCATAAAAAACCAACCCTCAGGCTGACATGTGGGGCCGCGAATTAGCCGGGCCCACCCATCAGTGGCACAGGCGAAACACCAGCGCGGGTGCACGAAGCACGGCAAACACGCGGGTTTTCGCGTCACCACGCGTTTTGTGGGCCCCACCAAAACGCGTGGTGCACTATCCTACCGCACGCACTGCCGTCGACATGTGGGCCTAAACAAGAATTGGGGCCCAATTGTCAGTGCGTGTGCTGCTTGGGTACGGGAAATGTCCGCGCGCGACAGGTGGGGCCCACAAAGTGCGTCCCGGGGCGTCACGTGGCCTCCAACGCGGGACGCTTCGGCTCGGTGGCGTCGGCGGGCCCACCTGTCAGACCTCAATTTTCACCGTTTCGCCTGGCGTCCTCTCTCTCCTCGCGCGGTTTTTTTATTAAATTTTCGCGGTGGGCCTCGCTTGTCAGACCTCATTAGCGGCGGTGTTGGACTTAGCCTTAATAGTAGATTTAGAGAGTATGTTCGGTGCAGTGTCAGTACGTGAATCATAGGAATGTAGTATTTTTTTCTTCAAAAAGGTTGTAGATATGGTTTTCTTGCAGTAGGTTCTAGTAGTGCTTGCTTGTGATGACAAAAGAAGTGCAGAATAACATGGAATTAGGGGCTCTTGCCAAGTGCAATGCACCCGACTTGCACATGACCTCCAATTTTGATAGGATTTAAAATTTTTAGTACTTTATATTTATTTTTTTATGATGTCACATACTTATATATGTTAGTGTGTGAAAATCAAACAAAAATACAGACGATAGTTAAATAAATGTTCTCATATCATATTTTTCTTTATTGATTCCCAATTTGTTCATGTTCTTTTATGCTCTTTCTTCATAAATCATTCTTCTCTACTGAAATGCTTTCAAAACATTTACCACGCATTACTCCCATCTTCTTATTTCCTCTACCTTCTATCTCCTCTTCCTCTTTTAAATTGCACCCAAATAATAAACCAAAAAACCCAAATTTGTTGCATGTGCTCGAACTAGCAATTCAAGCCCTTCGCTAGTGATATGCACACGCGTATGGAATACATGTGAACAACTAAATTGTCCCAATCTTCATGTTGTAGAATCAGGAAGAAGCTAACTATCGCCATGCGACCTGACGATGAGATAACATACCACGACATGTTGCACACTCGATGAGCTACTGAGACAATCGTCCTTCCACGTACCAATGAAATCAATCCACACAATTACGCCATATAGACGTAAAGGCACAAACTGGGTGAACCGTAGTTCAGTGCTCTACAACCCTCTCAGGAATCAAAAGAACAACGGTTGTAAGACTCTCGAATCTTACTAAAAAGTAATGGCTTTATTAAAAAGTGTTTAAAATCTCAAATCTATCTTTATTGTTTTACAAGATGCACCATGACTAGTTTTAATAGTCAACGGCCTTAGAAGATTTTGGATGAAACCTAAATTAGTAAGAAAAGAAACATTCCTAATACTAAATATCTTACAAAAGAAATTCCCACTAGGGGCTTATATCCAAATATAATTGGTAAATGAATTGAAATCCAATTCGGATCCACACATATGCTTAAATTTGGATGGCCATATGGGTGCACATGGCATCACTTAAAATTCGATTCGGACTGGTTTTGACAACCAGTGCAGTCCCCAACCAAACGGCCATAATTTATTTTTATAGAACTCCAAATGCTACATTATTTGTTGCCTATGAAAGTAGATTTGATAAGCTTCCAAATATATAAGAATTGCGCACAAAAATCATCTGAATTATTACAGACCTTATACTTTGATTTTCAGCAGCAACGTCGTTCAAAACTTCTAGTCCAGTTCAGATTAGGATTTGATGCTTCAATTTGAACCATCGATGAAATTGATCTCACGTAGAAAATACAAATCCTAGTTAAACTTGGATTTGTATTAGGTTCAAATTTGCTAATTTTGTTTTCAACCTTAATTTGGATAGAAGTTAGGATCTTGATTGTCTTTCATAACAATATTTCTTGATTGATTACACTTCTAGATATCTTTAATAACTTGTACATTGTTTTAGGATTCCCCTGTGCTTCTTTTTGTTCGAAGGAATTAAGTTTTTCATTATTCTCAACAACTAGTCTATCTACAACTTTAACACATCCCCCACACCCTGCAAGGCCTCATAGTTTTACTCTTGCACCACCAACCAACTGATGACATTAGGTAAGAAGTAGCTTCATGTATTATATTAATTATATATTCAAATTTTTTTATATTGTTTAGGTTCTATTTTTATTTTCGCATAGAGATCTTGGAATCTTTGATCAGCCCTCGTGCAAAACCAGAGGCCGTCTTTATCAAACGTCTTCAAAAGGGCTGCAATTAAACAGGATACATTCAATTAAATATTAATTGCTTGAGATGACATAAAGAAGGGCAAATTAATAATAATTATAACATGGAACTAGAGTGGAAAAACTAGAGACAAAGACTTGGATAAAGTGCAAACACCAAATGATAATATTTCTGCATCTATATATGATGTATGGTAGGATGTAGTTATAAATTAGGATATAACAGACTGGATATGATCTTAATCAGATAAAAATATATGGACATACAAGTGGGGAAATTAATGAACAGTTCATCAATAAAGAACTTGCCTTTTTGTAAAATATTATTCAAAGATTGACCTTTTCAATTAATGCTTACAAATGTTACTCACTACAATATTAAATACCATATCTGTGGACAATCCATGTATTTATCCCATGTGAATAACCTATGACTCTAATACAGATTTTTTTTTTAAAAAAAATTAATCCTAGTAGATCTTGTCAAATTCGTATGTTGAATGGATTTAAAACTGGTTCATCCATTTCTAACACTATAAAAGGTTTTGGGAAATTCTCAGTTTTAAATGTACTTCAAAAACATATTTCAACAAAGTTATGGTACGGCTCAAGGGAAAAATGCAACTTTTTGTTTTTTCTGAACGAATTTTGAGATGAACAACGGACCTAACTTTCTTCGTAACATATAAATCTAATCTGGTCATTGAAAATGAATCTCTAACCTCTCATATAACAACGTGTGATTGTAACACCAAATCTTAAGGCACCGTTCAGAACAAAAGAAAATTTACACGAATTTGTCGGAAAAGAAACATGTACGAGAAAAGATAGCGTAAAATTTCCTCCAATTTTCTTTTTTTAAAAAAACTATTTTTGTAAAAAGGAATATATGTTATTTCGACAACACACCCCACCGCACCCCTCACACAAATGCATGCCAACACTCTTGATTCATAATTTATAATTTCATATGCTCTAAATAAAGCCTAAATAAGATTGCAATTGTACAACTAAACTAAATTAAAATCCTCAAAATCTCATACTAACAAATAGAACATCGCAAAGAAACCCAAATCCTATTATTGGCCTTATCCCAAGGGATTAGTGAAGGATTAGTGAAGTGGCAATCATATGCAAGAAGCTTTCATAGGACCTACATCAATGGGATAAAAAATGACAAGATGTAGAGTGGGCACTATTGAACCCACCAACATTGTTGCCCTGCCTCATCTTTCCTTTCGGGCTCTAGATAATGTAACCCCAATGCTACACCCAACTGTCCCTTTCTTTGAACGCAACCAAAATATCTCCACATCCACACCATGGAATTGCCACAATCTATGGCGCGAGCACCGCTAAGCGTACAAATAAATTTCTGACTTAGAATTCTAGTAACTGGAATATTTGAACGCATTCGCAAAACCTAAATATCATAAGAAACGGAGAATTTTTTTTTGTAAATAATCTTTATACCTTACAAATTAAAGTTTGACATGTTAATATATTGTGCAAGCTCTATAGCATAACCGACATATGAATTTGTGAAAACGTATCCCCTATTTTAGAAAAAAAAAAAGACACATATCTTTCTTTCTTTTTGAATTGTTAGATCAAAAATTAATAATCAAGATTAAAATGGAGAAAAATTTATAATTTCTTACAAGATGATTAACCACATCATTTTTTTTCATATCAATATTGACTATTTAAATTTTGCATAGTAGTTGAGATTCTAATTAGAATGTCATTTTTGTCTTTTCTTAAATAAGACAAACAATATCATTCTAAATTTGTGATATCAATGCATCATAATAAGATGTATGGGAGTTGATAGAGGACACAAGGTCTACTGTTTTCACACCTCCAGTTAGGATAATATCATGAGCATGTCGCTACGAGGTACCAATCTAGTAGCACATAATAATTCAATGACTAAGATTGCTCATTATTGTGAGAGCCACATTTTTGAGTCCTTGGTTCTCACCAAGATGGTTCAGAATAGGGGATTTTCTGAAGAGAATTAATTAGTTTCAGCCGTCTAGTTATGACCTACTAGCAACTTAATCACATAGCTGTATATAAGTTTGTGAGGCATAACATCCTTACCAAAGTGAAAATTTCTAAGATGATCCAAATGAGGATTCAAATTTGTATGGATTCCTGGCTTAGATGCAATAACTTGCAAAGCCTAAAATAGATAAAAGGCATTCTCGTGAGACTTAAACTTATCAAATAAGACGTCTCTAGAGTGACTTTTAGATAAGTTTAAATTCTATTTATATTTTGAAAAAAGTACAAATTATTTTTGTCAGAATTATTAGGCTTCCTCACTAATTTGAGTCACATCAAACAGAGATAAAAACATAATCTCTATAAAGAGATTACCGTTGTGGAAAACATTTTTATGTTACTTAAATATCATATTTAGGAATCCATCATGCTAAAACCTACAAAACTAGTATTAACAACCTATAAAGGGATTGGAATAAATTTTTTGAACAAATGGCCGACACCACAAAATCATTATCAAACGAAAGCTTTTACAGAAAAAGAAAACCAGTAGAAAAGACACCACAAGCAATGGAGAAGCCCTAGGTAAGCCATGCGAATAAAGATGTTGCTACTACACTAGTTAATAACGTGGATACCATCTCTATTTCACTTTTCCAAGTACAGGTCAGGAACAAAGGACCAAATACCTTCTTCAAAAATTAAAACAAGTGTTCCCAATTGGAGATACCCTCCTGTTGTCTCTCATAGTCAAAAACGGATTCTCTATATTACTTTCTCTATATTACTTTAGTAAATTTCACATAACAACAGTTCAAATTAATTTTGGACAAATTAAATATTTCATGCAAGAAATTGAAACATTAATTTCTTATCTTCGCACCTCCAAGTATAACCCTAATGTTTGTTTTTCAACCAGACAGTTCATGAGGGGTTGTGGTGTGTGTTATACATTTCTTCTCTGTTACAGAGAATCCAGAGTTTACATCCCCATGGTTGGATCAAATGGGTGGGCCAAATTCCCCTTGACTTCGACAATAAAAAGTCCCAGTTCTTTCACACAAGATATGACCTTTTAATTTTTTAATTTTATTTTTTTCTTTTGGAAATATTTTTAATGAAAACTATCCGTACAAATGATAATATCTGCTAAACTGATAATACAAGTTACACAATACACTTCAGTCACGCCTCTACCCAAAAAACACATAAAAATATAGAGAACGGGAGTTGAATTCATGACATTTTTTTTTATATAAATATACACTCTAATTTTTTTTAATATACATGCGAATATTTTTTTAGAAATTGGAATTCATTAATTGAATACTAAGACATGATTCAAGTTCCAGCTAGGTTTTGATAGATAAGTTTGCCAACTAAGTAGCAAAACCCAACGGTTCAATTATCCTGCCAAAATTTCCATCCAAATTATGGTCAAGACAGCTCATAGTTTTGGATTTAGAGTAATGACACCCTTGCATAGTTACATATGTACCTCCATGATAAGTCCATGGACCGTCGTACAAGGTGGCAGCTTACATGGATAAGATTAGGATATGACAAATAGTATCCTTATTCTAAATAATGCGAATGCACTATCTATTTGTAGTTAAAATCTATAAACAATTGACTAGATCACTTACCTCAAAATTATATATATATATATATATATATATATATATATATATATATATATATATATATATATGTTTGTGTGTGAGAAAATTTGTGTGATCAAAATCTAATACTATTAACCTAACCTTTGAAATAATCATAGTAGCCCATGTGCCTGCAATACGAGGTTTCAATCCATAATCAATTGGATTATTTTTCTCCAATTGATTATAATGCCTTAGCAAACGGGTTGTAATTGTTGCTTATAACATCTAATTGTATTTCTATAACTATACTAGCACAATAATGTCAATATGGTTTTGATCCATTTCCACCCCTAAATATAAATGTCCAAGCCAATTATTAAAAAAAAGAAAGGCTTTAGAGTGATGGTGTCACATTGAGAGCAAGGGTTAAGAAGAAGTCTTGAAAAAGAAACTCCGGGACAAAAATTCTTTACAAAGACAAGTGTAGGAGGCTTCTTGAAACCGTCTTATTAAGATTACAAATGTACCTTTTTAGCAAAAGCTACAATAATTCAGGCTAAGCCATTTGCTATCTCACGCTAACAAGGACGAGTACAGAGACTTCCTAAAACTGTCCGATTAAAATCACAAATGAGCTTTTTAAGAAATCTGTGAATAATTCACGCTAAGCTGTCTGTTACACAAATCGGATAATTCTCTCATACACTACAAAGCTTCATAAGATAAGTTCGCTGTTTAAACTTTTTGGGCAATGGATAAACCAAAACGGTTATTAAAGAAGCTAAAAGTGCACCATGGATATCTAGATATAAAATCCTGCCAAGAATTTCATATATACAAGAAAAAAAAACGGTTAATAAAGCTTCGATCCTGACAAGTTTAATGAAGCAAAAAGCTGAGCAAATACTGAGATCAGTTTAAACTTTTTCACAATCAGACAAGTTTTTTTTTTAAAAAAGGCATATTTTAGCAAAAAAATATATGTGATGGATTTATGTGAAAAAAAAGAAGTTAAAACTTTTTGGATCCACAAGAAAAAAAAATCTTTTTTCTCTCTTTTTTTTTTTTATGTAGAAAGGTTGTAGTTTTGGATAGGGGCCAGAAGCATAAGAGATAAAAAGGAGTCAAACATGGAAAATAATGATTAAGTGATCCTATGGATATTACCGGGTTATCGTATCCGCAAATGGTTTGGAAAGGGGCTCGTATGAAAGGAAAGGAAAGTTACTTTCTTTTCTGCTATGCGTACCAGCAAAATTTTTTGCCAAATTTTTACGGAGTTATTGATAGATAGATTTGATCCTGGAATTTGAGAGACCCACCTGCTGGTCACAATTTATTTAAAATAATTTGCTATACACAAAGTCTTTCCGCTTTTATTTTAGTCGAAGGGGCGATTAAACTCATATGCCCCTTAAATTTATATATATTACAACCCGGCTTAAGTATTTTTCCTTCATGGTATGATTATCACAAAATAGAGGCAAATTGTTACAAAGCGCTTCATTTCTGGAGCTCAAGAATTTGCAAATATAAATTTTTACATCCTTTGGCTCACACTTGCAAGTATGCCCTTCTGTGTTTCCAGAAAAAATTGATCACATTTCTTTCTTGATGTCTTTCCCTTTTACAACCTTATTAATAAAGAGAATTTAACTCTATAGTTCTATAAAAATTAGAATTTAATAAAATACTATTTAGTGCCTCAATAACATATGAGATCTAATCTTATATATCATCATCACAATCAATAATATTTTACTAATTTTTCCGATTAATAATCTCTCGAGCATGGACTCATAGCAGTTATTTTATACCGCATTATACTCCTCGTGCATGCTATAAGGACTTATATTTACAAATGGACGGACTAAAAGCTAAAAAGAAATTGGGTAATGTAACGATTCCGGGCGGTGCTACCCGGTATCCACAAGTGAGGGTGCCACATGACGTGGGGAGGAGAAGCGTTTGGTTTGGAGTCCGACAAAAGGATGAGAGGAGAAAAAGATATATAGAGAGAGAGCGAGAGAGAGAGAGAGAGAAGAGAGAAAGAGAGAGCAAGCAAAGTAAACCGAAGCCGGTTTCAGACCTCGCGGCTTCTCGGTCCGAATAAAGTCTCCTCCCCTTCTCCCTCTCTCTCTCACACACACGCACGCTCTCTCACCTCTCTCATCAATTTTGGCAAGGGAGGCAGGTTGCCCTGTTCTTGGTTCTTGGACAGATAGGTGGTGAGTGGGGTGTAATTGTGCAAAGATCAATTGAATTGGTGGGTTGGATTCTTGGTTCTTGGGTTCCCTCGTTTAGAGTGATTTGGTATGGGAGTTCTTGTGGAGTGAGAGAGAGGAGAGGAGAGGAGAGGAGGAGAGAGGAAACCATCAGCCATGGGTGGACAGAGGGTGGAGGGGAGGTCCAATCTGCAGTGTTTCTTGGACTGCACCACCCCTTCTGTGGAGACACACATTCTCCCCAAGGTGAAAATTTGTTCCTTGCAGATGTTTTAGTTTTCTTTAATTTGTGTTTAATATGATCAGTTCATATGTGATGGATGGGTTGGGAGTTTAGGATTTGTCATTTGTGTACATTAAGAGAATAAGAGGGGTGGAAAGATAGTCTTTTTAGGGGCTCATTTTGCTCAAAAGAGATGAATCATGCTGCCCTTTTTTATGGCACATTACTTTGTGAAAGGGAATAAGAATATTTTGCTCATAGTTGTATCTTTTCTTCACGGGAATTATACTATGGAATTGTATTTTCTTTTCCCTTCTGCTGCTTAATTGTGATGTGGATGTGTGGAGATGGCTGTCATATTAAATTATGCTTGCTTTGTCAATGCTGCTAACTGCTCAACTGTTCTATTAATGTCTTTTGAGTTTTGAGTTTTAGAGTATCTGGCCTGTATATTTGTCATCTTAGATTGAAAATGAGATGTTTCTCATGTTGATTTAGTCAAACGGCCGTATATCGAGCGGTGCTTGGCACCACGCTGAGTCGGACAGTGTTGAGTACTTTGCCCTTGCGGACCTCTGGGAGCAATACTATGAGTGGAGTGCGTATGGCGCAGGAGCTATGGTGCAGCTCCCTGGAGGGGAGAAAGTGGTCCAATACTATGTTCCCTACTTATCAGGGATACAACTGTACACCAACAAAGCGTTGACTGCATCGAGGTCTGGAAATAGAGATCCCCTTATCAGTGTTGAAATTTTGTATTCATGCTGGATTCTAGTAGTAGGTCATGTCAATTTCCTTTTTCGTGTAGGAGTTTCGGTGAAGAGACTGGTATGGATTTCTGGAGTGATGATGAGGACAATGAGAAGATGTCTAGATCTTGGAGTTCAGCATCTGACGACTCAATGTTTAATGGTGAGGTGGTAGGGGGCAACAGGAGGCGTCCTGGACATTTGTGTTTTGAGTTCTTTGAAATCTGCTCTCCTTATGGAAGAATCCCACTAATGGACAAGGTGAATTTCTATGTTCTTCCTGTTCATTTATTGCAGGCATGCTGTGTCGTTATTCTTAGATGTTTGCTTCTTGCTAGGTATACGAACTGTCCCAGGGTTTTCCTGGGCTGACATCGCTGAAGAGTGTTGACCTTTCAGCTGCTAGTTGGATGTCAGTTGCCTGGTATGATTGAACTTATATCCATTGCATGTTATTACTTTTTAAAGTTAATGAACAATTGGATAATTTTAAGTCATAAGGAAGATCATGTTTGCATTTTGGCTGTTATACTTTCCTTGTTGCAAAATGATTCTAGAATGTAATTACTGGCACTCATCCTGTGCCTATGCAGTTCCATAATAGATTTTAAGTGCTTGTGTTTATTTTGATGTCTGATGATATTTTGTTTATAAGGAGTAGCTATTCTTTCCAGTTGTAGTCCTTTCTCAGATGTGCTATTTTCATCAGGTATCCTATCTACCACATTCCATACCAGCACAACGTGAAGGATTTATCTACATGCTTCCTAACTTATCATACCATATCCTCTTCATTTCAAGGTACAGTTTTGCGCTGCATGCATTGGTGAATATTTATGGCTTAGTTATGTTGATATGTTGATGTCAGCATATGTTTCACACAGCACATTAATATTTCAATATCAGTTTAGGAACACTCTATGGCTTAGCGTGCAAGAGTACATGGGTTTCCTTGCAGGGTTTGTTCACCTTGATATTGTGAATTTTCAATATCTACTACAAAAGGCTTCCTGTCTTAGCTCTTAAGACTATGAATAAGCAACTCATTCAAAAACGGAGTAGGTGACAATCGTTTCTTTTGTCCAACAAAACGCGGAAAAGGACAGCCTTGTCACAAGTCACATCACAATTTTTATTACTCATTCCTCAACATCCCTTTGTTTACAAAGACTTGGATTATTGATGTTTTAGCATGGAAGAAAAATTTTGAGTCATTATAAATCATCAAAAAACAGGCTTGCTTGGATTGCAGTATGTGCAAAGGCACTTTAGGCACACCAACTGTCTGCTTCACAAGATAAATAATAATGAATAAGAGTAGTCCAAATCAAGGCAGCTCATTAATTGACAGTGATATTGACATGTATATTCTATAACTCATGGAAATATGTGAAGTACTTTATTTCTTAACCACAGTTTGGCATCAATCATGTACTTAATACTCCTTTTGAATCACTGTAATCTGTATTCCATGACTTATCTGCAGATCATCCGTTTGAGACCATGATAAATGGTTCTTCTCCAGCTGATAATGGCAAACAAAAAGAGAATCTATCCAAGAAGACCAGTGCCATATCGCTTCGTCCATTTGGACTTGCAACACATAAAGTACAAGGTTCTCTCTGGACCAACCCCAGGACTGGAGATCAGAAGAAGATCATCGAACTCTTCAACATCGCAGAATCCTGGCTTAAGCAGCTTGAAGTTCAGCACCATGACTTCAACTACTTCATCACGCATCCCAAGTGAATGATGGAAGCTAGATTGCAAAGCACTTCATGACTGCACACTAAGAACAATTAAATTTACTTACCGACAAGAGGAACAAACATTTCATGTATCTTACCCTCACAAAAAAGCGAGTCTAACATTTCCAGGATAGATTTATACTGCTTGAGTTTGTGGCGGCAAACATCAAGGGACTTGTGAGTTTTGAGTTTCTTGGTTGAAGATATAACTGATTGTGTACAGAAGTTTTGCAACTAATTTTATATCCAATGTGTAGTTGGATCCATAATATCCATACTGTAGTTCCCACCATGTGTATTTGACTGCCCTAGGAAAAGTTTGAGAAGGGTTTTTGGTTAGGACCGTTCTAAGGCTCTTGATCGGAAGACTCACTCCTCTACTGCCTGATCGATTATAGAGTATAATGATGATAGAGGAGTGTGATCAGAAGGTTTTGTCGGGTTTGGGGTTTCTCAATGTATGCAGTATGAACCAAGTTTATTTTTATATGAAACTACAATTTTTTTTTGACAAAATTTTGGGAAAATAGGAGTGTACATGTTGAAAGTTTGGTTCCGGTGATTTGTAGGGATACCCTCCAAGCAAGAATTTTACTTTAGTAACAGTGCAATCGCTTAACTATGTTCCGTAAAAGTTTTAGGTGTCGCATATATACTTGTGTTAAAAGGAAATGCAGCAGCATATTTGTCCCTAAATGTAAGGAACTTTAAGGACCCAACTGTAATAAATAGCACATGCAAGGGGGCAAAAAAGAAGGCTACGGCGTTGTAACTTATAATGGCAGTGAAAAAAGAAGCAAAAAGGAAAATAAATGGAAGGGGTTAAAAAGAAATTCTTAAGGACTTTACTATAAGAATAACAAAACGTTGGATAAAAAGTTACAGCAAGACCTAACTGAAAAAAAATAACAGATGCGAGGAGGCAAGAAAGAAAGGAGAAGGGGCATAGTTTTAACATAAGACAGATTTGAGGGGTAAAAAAGGCTTCTAAGGACCTACTTGCAATAAAAAAAGAATATGGACTCTAATTGCACGATAAATAGCACAGGTATGTGGCTGTCAGAAACAATGCAACCCCCAAGGACCTAAATAGCAGAACAATGTGGCCAAAAAAGAAAGCTACAGGAGCAAAATTGTAACAATAGAAGGAGTAGAGCACAAAATGGCAAAACTTGTAACAAAAAAAAGCATGCATGGCTTGTGCACATTGGGGGGGGGGGTGTTGCCAAATCGCTATCAAGCGGTACACAAGGGGTGTACAGAGTATAAACTCCAATAAAATGGGAGTCCAAGAGAGAAACTGTTCTATCATCTATAAACAATTAAAATTGTTCAAAGTATTGGAAATTTTGAAATCGCTAAATCATGATCAAGTGGTGCACGTGGGGGTGTAGAGGCATAGGACATGGACTCTAGTTTTTCTTAGAATCTAAGAAAGAGAAATTATTTTAGAGTGAGAATATGGATGTTGTAGAATATAGATGCTGTTGGATTTAAAGGGTTGGTAAAGATTTAAACTTGTAATTGTTTGACAATTTCAAATCTACATTTTTTAGGTTTAATGGGTGTCGTTGTGTTCTTTCATTCTGTTATTTTTCAAACAGTGAGATGATTAGTCGTTGGGGAATAGTTGAATAAATGAATGTATAGGAAGGTAGCCTAGTAAAGGCCAAAGATTAGTTTTGGGCCAATATCTATTAGATTTTTATAGATTAGGGTTAAGGTATGATGTAGATTTTAGTATCTGTTTAGTTGAATCAGGATTGGGATATAAAATCAGGCCAGAAAACCTAATCTACAGAGAATTAGAAAATGAGGGTGGGAGGCAATTTTTGGGGTCCTGGAATGTCGTGCTCAACACTCCCCCTCCCCTCGTCGGGCCGCCGCTCTCATCCTCACCCTTTTCATGGCGCCACCGAGCCTTACCACTCCCCCTCCTCACGCCGCCGCTACCTCCCTTCCACAGCTACCCCTACGAGCCCTTGACGGAGCCGCGCCGAGGCCCCAACGCTATCGTTCACGCGTTGCTGAAACAAGCCAGCAGCTAGATCTTCCACGCTTGTTCCTGGAGACGTCGTCTGTCGCCTGATCTTCACCGAGAGCAGCCACAGCCGCCTCGCGTGTCAACCGACGGAAGTGCCGCGCCGACCTCGTGCCGCCCGTGGCCACGCCTATCCGGCCTGCAGTCGCCCACCCGCTAGCTGCTCTCACTGTGCCGGGCGCCACATCCACCGCCAGCCTCGCTCCCTTCTCTGCCAACGTGCTCGCCAAGCCAGTGCTACCTGTTAAGATTAACCTCAAATTGTATTAGGGTCAAAAGCCCAGTATTTATAGGTACAATAGTCTAAGGGCTAAAGTCAGATTTAGACACAACTCCAATACATATACACATATACACATATACGTAACACCCCCACTCAAACTCAAGGCGGCTCAAACGTATTGAGTTTGGAAAGACTGAACTCATGACGATCGCGCGTCTGTGGTTTGGTGAAGAAGTCGGCAACTTGAAGATCAGATGCCACATACTGAAGATCAATAGTACCGTGCTCACAATGATGGCGAGTAAAGAAGGCATCAACACCAATATGTTTGGTTAACTCATGCTTCACAGGATCATGCGCAATCTGGATGGCACTCGTGTTGTCACATAAAAGTGACGTAGGAGTAGTACAAGTCACACCGAAATCAGCAAGAAGCCAGCGAAGCCATATGATCTCAGCAGTAGTCGTAGCCAAAGCACGAAGCTCAGCCTCTGCACTAGAACGAGAAACAGCGGTCTGTTTCTTGGACTTCCAAGCAAGCAGAGAAGTGCCCATGAAGATGCAATAGCCAGTGATAGAACACCGATCAGTAGCATCACTCGCCCAAGTAGAGTCAGAATAAGCATGTAGCTGAAGCTGGCTGGTCCGGGCATAGAACAGTCCACAAGAAGAAGTGCCACGTAAATAGCGAAGTACTCGAACGAGATGACTGTAATGTACCGAGGTGGGAGTACTGACAAACTGACTAAGAACACTAACAGCATGTGAAATATCTGGCCTAGTGACAGCCAGATACACCAGGCTCCCAACAATGTGACGGTATCGAGAGGGATCCTCAAGAGGAGAGCCATCAGTAGGTCGCAGTTGCAGATGCAACTCCATGGGTGTAGCAGCTGTACGAGTGTCAGTGAGACCAGAACGAGCAAGCAGATCAAGAACATACCGTTCTTGAGATAAGTAGTAGCCATCTGCAGTAGAAAGAACCTGAATACCCAAAAAATAGCCCAAAGGACCCAGATCAGACATCTGGAACTGCTCACTGAGACGCGCCTTAACAAAGGCAACATACTGCTCATCATCCCCCGTAATCAACATATCATCAACATAGAGCAAGATAAGCGTCCGACCACGAGCAGAAGTGTGAACAAACAGGGCTGGATCATGAGTACTAGCAACAAAACCAGCAGCGAGAAGGACTGAACTGAAGCGAGCAAACCAAGCACGAGGCGCTTGTTTAAGACCATACAAGGCACGACGAAGACGACAAACATGACCAGTAGGTACAGTATAACCAGGTGGTGGCTGCATATAGACTACCTCCTGAAGATCACCGTGAAGAAACGCATTCTTCACATCCATCTGAGAAATAGCCCACTGACGAGTAGCAGCAACGGCAACGAGAGTACGCACCGTGGTCATATGAGCAACAGGAGCAAACGTCTCCTCATAGTCTCGGCCATACTGTTGCTGAAAGCCCCGTGCAACAAGACGCGCTTTATAGCGCTCAATAGAACCATCCGATCGTGTCTTAATTTTGAAAACCCATTTACAAGTAATGGGCACTGCATCTGTGGGTAAAGGAACAACATCCCAAGTCCCTGTACGCTCCAAAGCTGAGAGCTCCGCGGTCATGGCTAGCTGCCACTCAGGAATGTGAGCTGCATCCTGATAGCTGCGAGGCTCCTGAACATCACTGGTGACAAGCATACTGTAACGAGCAGGAGGGAAAAGCGTACTACGATCACGAAGTGCATACCTGGGTGATGATGATGCTGGCAGATCATCGGTAGAAGTCTCATCCGAAGAGGCCAAATCACGAGTAGCAGAATCCAAAGAGATCTCAGGAGAGGAAGAAGTCAAAGAGTCAGAAGACGAAGAAGACAAAGTCTCAGAAGATGAAGGCTGGACTATAGAAAGTGGTGGAACAGGTGGAGAGCTATGATCAGACGGAGAAGCGGAAGCAGATGAAGGGGAAGAAGGAAAAAGAGAATAGGAGGGGATGGAGAGAAAACTGATGGACTCTGTGGGAACAGACGAATGAGAAGAAGAAGAATAAAAGAAAGGTCGACTCTCATCAAAAGTGACATCTCGAGAGAAACGAAGACGACGAGCAGAGGGATCATAACAACGATAACCCTTATGCTCACGACTGTAACCAAGAAAAACACACTCAACAGATTGAGCGGTCAACTTGGTACGCTCACGAGGAGGAAGGAGGACATAGCATGCACACCCAAAGACTCGAAGATGTGCATATGTGGGAGGGGTGGAAAACAGAAGCTGAGAAGGAACCTGACCATCGAGACTAGTGGACGGCTGTATATTTATAAGATACACAGCCGTGGAAATAGCTTCAGCCCAGAAGGAGTGAGGAACAAAAGAGGCAAGCATAAGAGTACGAGCGGTCTCAATAATGTGACGGTGTTTGCGTTCAGCAACACCGTTTTGAGCATGAGCACCTGGACAAGATAACTGAGGAAGGGTACCCTCATCCGAGAGAAACTGTCGAAATGATGTGGACAAGTACTCGCCTCCAGAATCAGAGCGAAAAGTCTGAATGGAGCAAGAAAACTGAGTATGGACCATACGAGCAAAAGACTGGTAAATAGATAACAACTGGCCACGATGTTTCATGAAATAAATCCAGCAATAGCGAGAAAAATCATCAATAAAAATCACATAATATTTATGTCCACCTTTCGAAACAAAAGGAGCAGGACCCCATACATCGGAATGAATAAGCTGAAAAACACGACTTGACCTAGAAGTACTAGTAGGATACGGTCGTTGTAGCTGTTTGCCAAGCTTACAACCCGAACAAGATAAAGAACTATCAGAAGTGACAGGACCTAAAACACCCTGACGCACTAAACTAGATAAGCGAGGGTTAGAAAGATGACCCAGACGATGATGCCACTGGTGAAAGCTGATAGACGACGCAGGGACAGACGTGAAGACTGAAGGAGTGGAGACCGAAGTAGCAGTGGTCGGAGAAGAAACCGGAAGATGTAGGTAATCAAGGTGGTAGAGACTCTTGGGGCTACTGTGAAGTCGGCCACGTCCAATGAGAGCTCCCGTCCGACGATCCTGCACATAGCAAAAAGAATCATCAAACCCAATAAAACACTTCAGCCGAGCAAGCTGAGAGACAGACATAAGGCACAGCTTTAGCTGTGGTACACAAGAGACATCAGAAACAGTAAACTGAGTGGTAGAAATGATGCCCTGATGTGTAACCGGTAAAGTAGTGCCATCAGCTGTCTGAACAGAAGTATGATCCTGGGACGGCCGACATGACCGTAATGCCGAACATTCAGACGTCATATGGAAAGACGCCCCTGAATCCAGAACCCAGGGACTAGCTGTACCTGAATATGGGGTAGAATGAACTGCAGCCCCAGCAGAAGACGAGGAGGGTATAGTAGTCTGGCGCTGTAAAAGAGTATGAAGCTGGCGCAGCTCTGCAGCAGTGAGAGAAGCCGGCTGATCAGAGGATGTGCTAGAAGATACAGCAGGAGTAGAACGGCCACGACGAGCGGCACGATCACGCTCAAACTGAACCTTCAGCTCTGGATGAAGACTGAAGCAGCGCTGAACAGTATGGCCCGGCTTCTTACAGTGTGAACAGACCGCAGGGGCACGCGCCTCAGTGCGCAGAGAAGTCGAACTAGACCGTGACATAGCCAGCACCGTAGAAGGTGATGAGGTGAAGTGAGACGCCAAAGATCGCAGTCGAGTCTCCTCAGCAACAAGGGCCCGGACAGTCTCTTCCAAAGTGTAGAGGGTCTCACGATTCAGAAGTTGAGAGCGAACCATCTCAAACTCTGACCGTAGACGCATCAGAAACTGAAAAACACGCTCCTCTTCCCTATACCGAAGGGTGAGAGGTCCGGCATCGGTGGGTGCCATAGAGTCCAGCTGACGCCAAATCTTGCAGAGCTGACTGTAAAACTCCTCCACAGTCTGATCGCCCTGCTGAGAAGCAGAAAGTTGCTGGCAAAGAGACCAGCGAAGGGCATGACCCACCTGTCGGTAGCGAGTAGCAAGAAAATCCCATATATCCTGACAGGTGGATAAAGAATCAATACTCAGCCGAATGTCCGACGAAGTACTCTGCATAATGAGACACTTGACTCTGGCTTCATCACGTAGCCAAGTTGATAAAGTAGGATCACTGGAGAGTGGCTGGCGATGTGTCCCGTCTACATGTCCACACAGGCCAAAACCATCAAGAAGAGATGTCATGACAATAGACCACTCGCGATAATCAGCAGTACTTTTGAGTTTCACATCACAGAGCGGTAGGGAGAAACCGCCTGAAGAAACTGAAGATGTCATACCGGCGGAGGAAGGGAGCATAAGATCCGAGGAGACAGCCGACATCAACGGAAAGGATCGCACACAAAAGGGTGTAGAACTCTTTTTTTTTTTTTTTTTTTTTTTTTTTTTTTTTTTTTTTGGATTTGGATCGGGAGGAGGCGCTTGGCCGAGATGGCAGCCACCGGGGAAGGCGGCGCCGGACTGCGGGAGGCGGCGCCGGACGGGGGACTGCGGGAGGCGGCGCCGGACGGGGGACTGCGGGAGGCGGCGCCGAACGGGGGCCGAACGACGGGGCCAAACGACGGGGGCCGCACGGCAGGAGGCGGCGCCGGATCTGCGGAGGAAGCGGCGGAGGAAGCGGCCGGAGCCGGAGGGGGCGCGGCCCGGCCGGATCGGGCGCGGGGAGGCGTGCGGCGCCGGATCTGCGGGGCGGGCGCGGGGCACTGGATGGGGGCCGAACGACGCCGGATCTGCCCGTGCGCGGCGCGGGGCACCGGATCGGGCGCGGGGAGGCGGCGCCGGATCTGCGGGGACGACGCCGGATCTGAGGGGACGACGCCGGGCGGGCGCAAACGACGGGTGCCGCACGGCAGGAGGCGGCGCCGGATCTGCGGAGGAAGGGAGGCGGCGCCGGATCTGCGGAGGAAGCGGCCGGAGCCGGACGATGACGACGGCGGCGGACGGGGGGCACGTGGATCTGACGGCGGTAGCGACGACGACGGCGGCGACGGCGAATACGTCAAGAACCACGGGAGGTTAGGGTTAGGGTTGTGAAACTTAGCTCTGATACCATGTTAAGATTAACCTCAAATTGTATTAGGGTCAAAAGCCCAGTATTTATAGGTACAATAGTCTAAGGGCTAAAGTCAGATTTAGACACAACTCCAATACATATACACATATACACATATACGTAACACTACCGCCGTCCATCGTCCGAGGTGCGGTGCCGCGGTCGGAGCCCTTTGCCTCCTTCCAACAGCGCCCTCATGCTCCCCGAGCTTGACACCTTCGTGTGCATGCATGCTCACCACACATATGCACAATGCATTGACTATATTATAATGTTCATCATGTCTGCATGTAGTTAAGGAAAGTTCAGTTATTTTTGCGTTATTGATATTTATTTGTGCTCTGGAAGTTATCCTGCATCACGATGATAATAATTGCTATCCTGGTAGACTTATTTTGGTTTCTTTTGACTTGTTTTTTTATCTATATATGCATCCTAGGTGTGTTTCCTACTAAATCCAAGCACACTCAAAAATTCTAATTTCATGAGAATCTAATATAGGGGACTGTATGAGAGACACAAAATCCTAGATATTTTATTCCAACCAAGAAATCTTTCCTACACACCCAACCAAGACCTAAAGCTTCTTTCTTTCCTTTTTATTTCTTTCTTTCTTTCTTTCTTTTTTTGCTGCTAGCCGTTGATTCTGTCGCAAATTGTTGTTACAACATTGAATGAATGGGTACCAGCAGCCAGTGGTACATGGGTTGACAAAACGGTCCAAACTAGCAAACTATTTGAGTTCAGTGTGAGTTTAATTCAAGCCGAATTTATACTTGATCATGAACTCGAATTCTAATTTAAGTCGAGTTCAATTTGAATAAGCTCAACTATATATAAATTGAATAAATTCGAACTTAAATCAAATAGGCCCAGATATATAAATTGAGCTTAAGCTCACTTAAGTTTAAACTCCATTATTGCAAATTATATGTCCTTGTCAAACTCATTTGAGTCGAATTTGAGCTTCACTTCACTTTCAAATCCTAGTTTAAAATTTTCAATAATAGATCTTACCTTTAACATTGTCTAAGCTAAAGATTTTATTTTATTAAATAAAGAAAAATTCAAAAATGACCCAAAATGATTTTATTTCCATGAAATAGAATACAACCTAAGAGTCTTAGGAGGTTAACACCACAAGATGATGCATTAGTCCTTAAACTGACACCATGAGTGTTGGGTTAGCACTCTCATACTATATAGATTTTTTTCCCATACATATGTTAAATAACAACTAACACTATATATTATGGAGCTAATTGTGTTAGAACTAACATCATATATCATGATATTAGCATCTACACTTAGCAAATTTAAGGCAAATACAGGTATCCACGTAATGCCATAATTGATGGTGTTAGCTTGGTGATGCTAACGTCATTGATTGGGGTGCTACTCTCTATAACATATACAAAGATATTCTCTTTCAAAATTTGTTAAGTTATGAGACTAACGTCATCCTTTATCGCATTATCTATAGTAGTACAAACGATATCACTTGTGCGTCAATTCTTTATGACGTGTGTAACAATTAAGACAAAAAATAATTCTACTTGTCATGGGACAAGTGCTAATGCCATCAATAATAGCGTTACCTTGAGAATCCTAATGCCTCATCCTAATAGAGTGGGGGTTAGATGTGGACTGTACACTAAAATTTATGGGCCACGCCAAGTTTGGGTTGGACCTTGGCCCATTTCTAGACCCAAGCACAGTAGGGGGTACAACATTACAAGGGCATAGCTGAGAATAAAAATGAACTCAGGGAGCACATGGATATAACTTGATTAGACAAAAAAACTCACAGTGGTGGGCTAGATTCCACTCATTGGGGTTAAATCGACAAAACAAAAGGACAACAAGGGCCTTACTGCAAGTAAAGGTGAACTGGTTGTAAGAAAATAAAGCCATGCACACTATGAGTCTCCCAGCAAAATAAATGAAGAATACAGGGACTTAATCGTCAAAAAACGACGAGCTACAAGGACCTAAACGTAAGAAACATAAACATAGAAAAGAAAAAAAGGGCCAGACCTAACTGCAAGATATATAGCACAGGGGTAGCTGTCAAAAACAACGCGGCCCTAATGACCAAACTGCAAATAAATAGCAGACACGAGGGGCCAAAAAAGAAGGCTGCAAGGGCATACTTGTAACGAAAAAAGGACCAGAGCACAAAATCTCAAAAAATTTGGACCATTTCTCGATTTATGCGTGTCATCCTTGCGCAGGGGCCATGCTAATCTTCTCTGTATAGTTCCAATTTTATCGGATGTCTCCGAAGAGACACAGTAATTTTGGTGTCTACTATTATAAATACGTTTTATTATTTTTACCTAAGCAATGTGGTACTAAAGGATGGCTCTGTTGCCTCCCGCAATGCCTAAGAATCGTCAGATTCCCATCCAACGGATCGAGTTGAGTACTAGGATACAGAGGGATATGTGGTCCGGATCTTTTGCGGCCAACTACGAGTGTAATGAGGCCTTCTCAACAACCTTAGTTATAGGCTATTTTGACAATTTTGCTAATAATGTCGGTTTTTTTTTGTGTTAATGAACTGCCCTAATAAAGTAGCAATTGATCTCAAATAAAGGATTCGTTTATTTTGCTGTGCGGGTTAATAAATTTAACTTGTAAGGTTGTAGATTTAATCGCTTCTTGGGACCAACAAGGCAAAATAGCCAATATCTATGGATACCAGAAATTTAGTGATCACCATTGCAATAGTTCAATCAAAATATTTCAGAAAAAAATTAGTAATGCATTAATAGTATCCCAATATGTGGGGGTACAAATTGCTGAGATATGAGCAGATACATCCCAATTTGCTGAACTAACACGTGGGGCCCCCAACCAAATAACAAAGTACCTGTATTTCCTAAACTGAATACTTTATACATTATCAAGTAAGACAGGCTTCACATTTACAGTCCCCATCTGCCTCCAAAGAGTTGTTACAGCTACTTATGGTGCAACACCCATCTGTGATAGAAATCTCACGAGATGTATGCAACATCTTATTTCTCACCAGCAATGCTTTTGTAGTTAACCATATAGATAGCAACCAAAGTCAGAATTGCACCGACAATCTGTATGGGTGAGAATGTCTCCCCAAGATAGAGGTACCTGAAAAGCAAGTAGGCGCCAAAGAAGAACAGTCAGAAAACAAATAACACATTTCATGTTTGTCAACAATTCATAAAATGTATAAACCTTTCTGAAGGTCTTACCCAAAAAAGGAAGCGAACATGGGAGTTAAAAAAGAGAGAGAACTAAGTGTGGTCAAGCTACCTGCAAGAATAAGAGAGAGCTATTGAATGCATCATAAAATTAATTTGCAAAGTACTTTTAAGTTCTCACCTCTTGAGGCATTATAGAAGTATACACCAAAGCTGACAGCACTGCCAAACACAGAGGAATAGCAAAGTGCTAATATGTCGCTCGCAGTAAGATCTTGAAAATGCCCATTCAGGGCAGGGTCATGGTTAAGCATAGATATGACCAATAAAGGAAACCCACCTATAATCATGTGCTGTCACATAATAAAATCATATGACCGTTAAAAAAAAGAATTGAAATTAAAATGTGCCAGAAAGCACAATTAGATAAGCCAAATGATAAATGAAGGTTACATCTGCGCTCTCATTGAGCCTAACACACAAGTTGAACGGTCCCCATTGAATCGTTGATCCGAGGATTCCAACAAATTCCATTTTCATTTGATATTGGCAATTTGTATGCATTTGTTGAATACAAATTTTCAGTGCATGAGTAATTTTATCAGAAATATGCACTAAACCTGGCAACAATAACACAAACAGTTCCTCGCAATAAACTATTAAACTAGCATTTCCACCAACAAATAGACAAAAGGAATTGGCTGAAAATTAAACCATAGGAAAAAAATATGGATTGTAATGGCAAAGTAATTATCATATTAACCAAGATTTAATGGTGCAGACTACCTTTTTACAAAGAAATTATTCATTCCTCTGCAAATAACATACCCATCCAGTAGCCATGATTGGATCTGAATACTTTGACACCCAAGGGACCATGATAGTTCCAACTGCCATGCTTTGAGCTGAAAGTAGCATCCACCATTCCCCACTTCCCCATATTGTTGTGTCAGTTCCCTCAACCGTCAGTGCTGGAAGCTAAAGCACAGGCAAACACAATTAAATGGAAGAAAGTAATGAACAAAGATGCTTAAATTGGAGCATCCATCAAGTGTAAAATTTTAGTTTCTTGCAAAATGACTCTTTAAGATCCACTCCCATATCACCACATTGACGGCAGAGACATGGGAACATCAATGAGGGGACCCTATCACTATCAACTATTTGTTTTGACCTAGACAATACACTCTTGAGTTCAGTCTTAATTCACCCTAAACGAAATAAGACTTTCATTTAGGTGAAGTTTTACTCAGATATGAAAGTCTTCTTTCAGCATACCCAGGTTTCGCGCAAACATGGCCACCAATATAAAGATAACATATCATGCCCTGCATCTTTACTTTCATCATTAGCATTAGCCAGATAACACAACAGTCGATATATTCAGGAACTTGGTATACAACAACAGTTGTAAGTTGTAAGTTGTAACCATACTACTATGATGAATTAGGCAAACAGAGAAATAGGTTCACTTCAACTAGGTAGGCTAAGCGAGGCTAAGTACTAGCCTTGAGGATCTCCTGTGTTTCATGAGATGTAATTGAAGAGATGCGGAGAAAGTAGTACAATGTCAGGATAACCTAGTCTCGCAACCAATATGCTGATTCGAAGTTGAAGAAAAGTAAACTCTACGCGGCATATGAAGAGTTACAATACATATTGGCAGAATATGAACCTCAAGAAGCAGAAGCCCAATGACACCCAGGACAAGCCCCGCAGCTCCTATCACACCGATCGATTCTCCAAAGATTAGTGCTGCAAGGACTGCAACTGTCAATGGTTGGGAGTCAATTATGACCTGCAGCGGGAATTCCATGAGGAGCATCAGCTAAATTTGTAAGCACTTGACAAACCAATTGCTTCATAAGCTAAAAGAACAGCACGGTTATCTCAGATTTCGCCTTACACTTCCGAGTCCAACTGACGTCTTCTGCAAGCCCTCTGCAAGAAATCCCTACAAAATGACATCAATTCTCACTTCCAGAACCACAGAACCACACATAAAAATCTCACATTTAACCACTCTCCACACATGCACACACTGTGCCAATGTTCACACACCAGTGCGCCCCAAGAACGGGCGCGCCACGGGGCATTCGTCAGAACGTGTCGCCACGTGCACGGGCACACACACGCACACGTGTGCCCTTGAATGCGCGCGTGCGTACCTGGAAGCAGGTGGCGCCGACGAACCCGAAGGCGGCGACGGCAGCCCATGCGGGCAAGCCGGAGGGCTGCCTCCGGCCGCGCGCGGCAGCGAATGCGACGAGCAGCGCGCCCGCAGGGAGCAGGCGGCACGCGGCGACGAAGAAAGGTCCGGTCTTGGGTATGATCCCCTTCATGGCCACCAGGCCCGTGCCCCAGAAGAAGAAGGGTGCCACAAGCAACCCCCACTCCCACCACTCTCTCCTCGACAGGAACACCGACACCTCCTCCTCCTCGGCGTCGACCTCGAGGGGCTCGGTCAAGCACTTGGAGCCGACCCCCGTGTCGACGCATTCGACGGCGTCGGGGGAGGGCGGCAAGTCGCGGCGCGTGGCCTCGAGGCGGGGGCGGAGGCGGAGGCTGCGGCGAGGAGATGGCAGCGCGGAAGTGGAAGGGGGTTTGAGATGCGGTGGGCGCAACGGGGGGAGAAGGTGGAGATAGAGGTGGGAGGTGGCGGCTGCCATTAGAGTGGGTGGGAAGCGAGAAGGCGGAGGGAGTGGCGGGCAGTGGCGGAGGCTTGTGTTCGTTGGCATTTGCGCCTCGTGGATATTCACAATTTGGACTTTCTTTTGAAACTGCAACTTGGATTTGGATTTGGATAATTCTATTGACATTCTGATAGCCAGAATTTTTTTATTAAATAATAAATGTTGTTTATTATTGAAAAAATAAAATATATATATACCATAAACCACTTTCTTTCTATAAAATAGACCCACAATCTAACCCCACAAATCAAGATATTAGATTAGACAGTGTAACGTCATAGTCTATAATATTATCATTTAGTGTACTACCATATAAAAATGATGAGCTTCTCACTATACAGTCTGATAACAACACAAACCATAACATACTTAGGTAAAGTCTAACGTCATAGGTTATGACGTCACATAAAAGTGAAAGCAGATTAGATATAGGTGAATAGTGGCTATCCTGTATCATAATCCATTTTTTTTTTAAGATATGGATATCGACCAATATGAATATAGATTTGAATAATTATGGATTTGGATATGAAATGGATACATAATAGATGTGAATATAGTTCTGGATATTTTTAGCAAAAAGAATATATATTGTAATTTAAAGAATTCTAAATATGAAAAGTTTATATTGATTTACAAATTTCTTGTTTTATTCTATAGTTACTATTAACATGTCCAAACATTGATAATAAAAAAAAATCATGTAGATATATTGATAATAAGCATAGATATGTGGTCTTAAGATTAATAGGATATGCGCTTTCTCATTTTAGTTCTGTCGAATATCCATTGGATATGGATATGGAATCAAATATCATTTTTCCCATACCCTAACATGTACCTAGACGAATAAAAATCAGATATGAATACAGACACAAATATTATTTGGATCTTAAAATTGAAATCCATATTAAGAACTTTACGAATACGAAATTGAATTGGGCGGATATTATCCACCCATTTTCACCCCTAGTAAAATAGTCTAACACCATAAATAAAATGGTTCTATAGCTACCATTACTTACCACAAAGGTTCAGCTGAAATAAGAATGGGAGATAACACCACAGCCCATGTTGTTCGATCTTACCTTAGTAATATCATAATGATATTATCAAATTGTTGATGTAATCAGTTTATCTTTCCTATATGATGGCGTGGGATCTAATAATACCACGGATCATGATGTTACCATATAATGTCTAACGTATCGACCTATGACATTAAACTGTCTACCTAGTCTAGATCTATTATATGAAAAAAAATAGTTTAGGGTATATTTTTCAATTTTTTTCTTTAAAATTGATTATTTAAAAAAATTCTGATAGCCATGAAGGCATGGACATGGCTAGGCATGAAAATTGATCGAATACATATGGATAGTAGCTTATACCATATCTTAACCCATATTTTTTGTCGGATACAGATATTGACTAGCACAGATACAGATCTGGATAATTACAGATTCAGATACGGAACAGATGCAAACACAATTCCAGAAATAATCTAGATATTATTAAAAATAAAAAATATATTATAATTTAGGGAATTCTAAATATGGAGATATTATATTAGTTTACAAATTTCTTTTTTTATTTTATAGTTAGTATTGATATGTCCAAATACCTATAATAAAAAAAAAGTATGTAGACATATCAATAATAAAGATAGATATGTAGTCTGGGCCAAAATGATATCAATTTTCTCATTTAACGGATATCCAACAAATATGAATACCGCTCTTTCTATATCCTAAAAAAATAAAAATCAGATCTGAATACGGATACAGATATACCATTCAGATATTAAAATTGTAACATATATTTAGAATTTTATGAATATAAAATTGAACCATATAGATATTATCTGCCCCATTTCACCCTTAAATGTGGCACATCCATGATGTTTTTAAGGTATTTATGTAGTATTAACAAATTATTTTATGTTAAAAAATAAAAAATAAAATGAGAAATTTAAATTACCTCCAAAACATTCAAAATATATAGAATCAAAAAATTAATGTTTAATGTGTGCCGCGACTATAAGAGAAGTGCCATGCCAACATCGCACAACTCTAATATAATTAAAATAGTCAAAATTAATAGCCAATTGACAGAACTGAGGTTAACTGAAGTACCTGAGCAAAATATAGTTTTTAGAAGTACGGGGTTTTGTAGTGTAAAAATACATTATATTTAATATTATTTCCTGAATGTGTTTAAACTTGTATAGCAATTGGAATCACAGGATTTCTCAAATAGCTTGTGTAAAGAATCTAAATAGCCCAAATAGATTTTTGTACAAATATAAATATAAGTGACCTTATGTGACACCGACCACTCAGCCTAGCGGTACCTCGCACCCTTTTTTCTTTGGGTACGTGCACAACCACAAACTCCGATGTCTGATAAATAACATACACGTGGTGGAAATAAAACGAATTTTTTTAAATAACTCATTTAAAAAAAATAATTTTATATGACCTCATGAATAAAAATTGTAAAACTGACAGCGACTTACTTTCGGTCACTAATTAGATTAGAAATTGAAGACGTGGTACCACACACTTGCTGCGCTAGCTAGCAGGACACATGTCACGCGACCTTTCAATTGATGGTTGGGTCAGCGATTGAAATGTATGCTGACATCAGTGAATCCAAAATCGAAGTGAGGAGAACAAGATATGTTATGAGAAGAGCGACGTGGGAGCGCACGTTTCAATCACGAACTGGGATAGCGACTGAAAGCTACACCGATAGATGGGTCCAGTTTAGTCATTGGCAGCCATTTAAGCCTTTGCAACAAATCTGTTGTCAATTCCTTCAACAAAGAAAGAACGAAAGAAAGAAAGGGAGAGGGAGAGGGAAGGTAAAATTTTGTTGTCAACTTGTTGTATTTGCAAGTAAAATTTCTTAAACACATAAACAATAGAAAATTTTAAATTTTTGCATTACCCTAGATTTAGGATAGGTAGAAAATTTAAATTTTTGCATCACCTTATGATTTAGGATGTAATATATGATAGATCACTATCCCGAATCGATATCTTTTAATCCACAACTTCGATTAACGATCCGTTTTAAACAATAGAATTTTGAGAGAAAATCAAACAGATCAACACAAACGGATCGTCAATTGCTACTTATTTGTTACAAGATATCGTATCTTCTTATATCTACTGATTATTCGGGGGGTCGGTACCTTTCAATCTATAACTCTGATTAGCAATTCGTTTGAAGTAGTAGAATTCTGAAAGCAAAACGAACAGATAGACACAAATGGATAACCAATATGCATTATTCTCTCTATTTAATTACTCACTTACACTCTTTACATCTGCTAGTGCAGATTTCACCTCTTCGTCAATAATATTAGTTGAACTTCTGGCTTCATTTGATTCATCGTTCAGAGAAAAATCTGATGAAATATATCAACCATAGTCATCATGCCACTATAACAAGCTATCAGTAGAGTACAGGTCTTGGAAAAAACATTGTGTTGCCAGAGGTACTACAGCTGTGCAGACATCAAGATTTCTAAGAACAGATATGTGAGTGTCATCTCATATTTACAGTATCCTTCTTAGTATTTAACTTATTGCTAACATTTTTTTCTTCAGAAGGTCAAACCCAAGTGTGACTTCGCTCAATGGATTAATAATAATGTATGGGACTATGCTAAGTCATACTTGAAGTGGTGGAACAAGAATAAAGACTCGTCCCAAAATGTTTGGTCTCCCAAAGAATCACCAATTGAGCGAGGTATATTTTTACTGTGAGGCCGAATGGTGTTGCAACCCAAAGAAAAAGAAGAACAAGGATAGTCGCCTCATACAACTACCATTGTTAAACGTCCACAACCGGGTCCTTCCTAAATTGTGGTCCTATACAACTACAATTGCAACAACATTTTTATAGTCCAACTAGTTCTAAACTTTACTGTTGAATATTTAAACATCTGTGATGTTTCAAGGAGTTTGTTTGATCAAGATTGCCCGAAGGTATGAACTATGATGTTTGTAGTTTTTCATGTTTCGTCGTTAAAGGCATGCCTAATGTTTTGTAGAAGTAGGCCATGTGTAAAATAAAATCTTATTTATTATGGAAAATTGCAGAGACCAAAACTTCTATTTTTTCCGTTGTGATGATAAAGTCTTGCCGTTCTAGGCCATTTTGCTAATTTGATATTGAAATGAAAGTTATCTGTACAAAATTTAAAATTATTCGGCAAAAATCTGTCATATCAATATGAACACATTTTCAACTGAAGTTATATATTTACAAAAGCTAAAAAAGAAATATAATTTAGAACAAAAAAATATATTTTATATACAACAGGTATGATCTACTGTTTCCCCTCTTTGTCAGAGCCTGATGCTCAGACGGTGTGTAGGAGGTGGGCACGCGATGATCCCTAACCCGACGCCCTCTAACCACTAGTGTATATGGAGGTGGTTAGTGTTGAGTAGGCTGCGTAGCTAGTGGAGCATCATGAATGTAAGAGCATTGAATGACCTACTATGTATTGGGGTGCGGTAGATCACGATGCCATGCAGAAGCGCCCTAGTGGATCTGCTACTAAAAAGTTCTTGACCCTCCTCCATGACTAATCACTCCGCCAACCCTGGTCGTATGTGAACTTGCGCACAGTAAAATTCACATCCTCATCAAAGGAGCTGTCATCGAACACCAAACATGGTGGGTGCGGAGGCGGGTGATGGGACGATGAAGAGCGATCAATAGCGTCGATGGGACGATGAAGAGTGATCAACAGCGTGGATGGGATGATGAAGAGCAGACCAATGACGGTAGATGTAATGAAGACGATTGTGATATCAATGTTCAATGTGGAGAAGGTGGAGGAGCTATGGTTAGGTGGGGTGGTAGCAGAACTAGAAAATCGGTCAAGATGTGCTCCGGGCCTTGCTCCATCTGCGCGAGGGCCACATCGACCTCGCTCATGGGCACATTCTCTCCATTTTGTACCATGTGTCACAACTGCTCGATGTGCATGGACAGCACCGAGATAATATTGATCTATTTTAACGACGAACATTAAATTACAAAAGTAACGACAATTTATGAAATAAAATTAAATAATGAGGTTCTAATACTTACACTAGAGTGAACACGCTTCGCATGCAATCAGTTGAACTTCTCCTATATGGTAGGAGGAGATGAGGGCTTGTCATCTGTTGGTGGTGGGAGGGGCAATAATATGTAAATAGTCCACAGTCGTACCACGCTAGGTAGTGTAGGATCAAGAATGCCGACTAGAGAGGGGGTGAATAAGAGACTTTAAAAATTTTTGACTAAAAACAATTTTAGCAAAGAAAAGACTAAGAGCAAATAAACTGAAACAATTTAATAATATTTTGCACTTAAGAAAGAGTAAGAGAATCAAACATGATGATTTATCCCGAGGTCTTGAAGACTCGTCCAGTCTCCCCTACTCTTTGTTGAAGCACTCAAATGAATGAGTCTTGCTTCAATATCCACAAATGATATTTTTCACTAAGGTTGCTCCTTCTCCACTCCGGATAGGCGACCATCGATGCCTTTCACAAATACGCCGAGCCTCTCCGACAACCTGCATTAATGGCAAGGTGATGAAGTCTCCATAGCAACCCTCCGGCAATACCTGGAGCAATTTTCTACAAATATCTAGATCGAAAATGTTAGCACCAAGGGCTTTGAGCTCATTTGTGATATTAATCAAGCGATCATATATGGTGGAGAGTGTATCATGCTCCAACATCACAAATGCCTCGAAGTCCTGCAATAGCAAGCGCATCTTAACATGCTCAAAACTAGATGTGCCGACAAATAAAGTCTCAAGAGTTAACCAAACATCGTGAGCGATCAAACAATCACTCACTAGTTCTAGCACATCATGACTAAGTGATTCAAGAAGCGCATTTTTAGCCTTTGTATATAATAGAAGAGTATGTTTATCCGAAGATAATGAGCTATCCATACCCTTTTGCACTAATTTCCATAATTTCAAATTCAATGCCTCAAGATGAGTACTCATCATAATTTTCCAAGTGTATAATTTGAGCCATCAAATTTAGGAGCAATCAATCCAAATTTCTCTAGCGAATTCATCCTTTCTCTCTAGCGGTTAAGCCGACAAATGAGAGACATTGCTCTGATACCAATTGTAGAATCAGGGATGCCAACTAGAGGGGGGTGAATAGGAGGCTTTTAAAATTTCTTTTCAATTAAGCAATTTTAAAGAATAATTGAGAGACATAAATTATACAATAAGGCTTAAAAGCAATTTAATCAACTAGTTGCATTCAATCAAATGAACTATTCAATAAGACATGCAACAATGGTAAATATAGCAATTGTGTCAAGATGAATGTAAAGCAAATATGAAATACGCAATTTGACACAATATTTTTACCGAGGTCTCGGAGACTCGCCCGGTCTCCCCTACTCCTCGTTGAAGCGCTCACTCAGAGCCTCGCTTCTATATCCACGAAGGATATCTCACTAGGGTTGCTCCTTCTTCACACCGGATAGGCGAGCACCATGTAAGATCGAGGATGCCGACTAGAGGGGGGTGATTAGGAGGCTT
This sequence comes from Pharus latifolius, assembly GCA_019359835.1. Classification (NCBI taxonomy): domain Eukaryota; kingdom Viridiplantae; phylum Streptophyta; class Magnoliopsida; order Poales; family Poaceae; genus Pharus; species Pharus latifolius. The sequence continues at coordinate 66,211,857 of CM033328.1, read as the reverse complement.
TTAAATTTTCTTCCCCACTAAGTAATTTCAACAAGATAATCGTTTAAGCTAGATTATACAATGAGGCTTAAAACAATTTAATCAACTAGTTGCATTCAACCATATAAGTTATTCAACAAATCATGCAACAATAGTAAATATAGCAATTGTGTCAAGATAAATGTAATGCAAAAGATAAATACGCAATCGACACAATATTTTTACCGAGGTCTCGAAGACTCGCCCGGTCTCCCCTATTCCTCGTTGAAGCGCTCACTCGGAGTCTCGCTTCTATATCCACGAAGGATATCTCACTAGGGTTGCTCCTTCTCCACACCGGATAGGCGAGCACCACACCTTTCACAATCTTTTGCTGGCCTCTCCGACAAACTTCAATTGGAGAGATCTCGGCTCTCCTCCGGCACCGTCTAGGCGAAGGCGATAGCCAAAAGTAACAAGCCGGATGCGCTTTCACTTGAACCAACCACGTGCTAGAAGCTCAATGATGCAAATGAGATGCTCAACACTCTAGCACTAGCAATCTAATGAAGATGAAGTGCACTAAACACTCACACAATCTCCCTCAAGCTCTCTCTCAAATCTACTCAAGATTTGAGCTCAATTCTAGCCTCTAAATGCAATAACACATATGCAACTCAATTGGTTAGGTTTTCAACTGAAGAATGAAGTCTTTGAGCACACAAAAATGAAGCCAAATACGAAGTATATATAGCCTCAACGAAAAACTAACCGTTTGCAAGAAACCGGGCCAAAAGTTGTACAGGCCGGACATTGTCCGGCCACTTCGGACACTGTCCGGCCAGTACAAAAATTTCAGCCGTTGCAAACGTGTCAGTGACCGTTGGGCGAAATTTGTGAAGGCCGGACGAATACTATTTGTCTGGACAAAAAGTCCGGACAAATGGATATGTCTCTGTTAACTCTCGGCTCAAAAAACTTGTACAGGCCGGACAATGTCCGGCCATTTCGGACAAAATCCACCCATAACAGACAAATACCCCGGACGGATGCATTTGTCTCTGTTTCATTTTTCAACTCAAAAAATTTGTACAAGCCGGACAATGTCCAGCCATTTCGGACAAAGTCCGGCCACTTCGGATAGATAGCCCCGGACGGATGCATTTGTCCGGCCACTACACACTGACAGTAAAATAAGCATAACTTTTGATCCAGAGATCCGATTGAGGTGATTTTTGGCTTGTTAGAAAGATAACTCAGAGCTATACAATTTTGTCAACAGGAGTAAGACCTAGAAAGGTCTAGAAACTTCTAGAAAACTCAGAAACTTTCCTATTGTCAAAATGTCCAATCCAAAAATCATCTCAAATGCAATTTTAGAGTATTTGCACATACGGATTTGCCGTTTTCTCGCGGATGTGATTTGTGTCACTTAGCAACGACCACGACCACACAGGTCTTGACATCCGATCGAAAACAGGTGGTCGATAGGGTTTGGTCGAGCATACGCAAGCGAGTCGAAGACTGGTACGACCAGTCCGAACTCCTACGACCACGCCCAAACCCTAAACAGAAAGTCGGCAAACAAGCGACACGACCACGACCACGTATCAACACTGATACTATCAGAATATGCAAATACGACCACGACCAGCTCTAGATAAATAAACCAATTTAAACAGCTGGCGATCACGACTAAGTGCAGTTTTCAAAACATTTAATCTAATGCATAGGAACTACACTTAGACTCACTAGCAATGCAAGACACTAGTGCAAGATGATATGAATGCATCTAAGCTTCCGCACTAGATAGATTCAAGCTACTAGTTTCCGACCCCTCTTAATAGTACGGTCAAACTAGTAAAAAGAAACCTATCAACCTGGTCTGTCTCCAAACACCGAGGCCGGTAAAACCCTAAGAAAACAATCCTTAATCTTGGATTTTACCTTAGGTGGAGTTTGACCTCGTGAAACTCGATCGCTTGACGCTCGTCATCGCAAAGCTCGATCTCGTTAAGCTTGACCACGCGAAGCTCGACATCTCGACGCCTGTCTTCGCAAAGCTTGACCTTGCTCGAGATGTCTTATATCATCTTCATCCTATTCACGCCCTTGCTTGTTTTCATCCTGCAACCATTCTGAGACTAGAACATATACACTCAATGAGCAAACGTTAGTCTCATTTGCAGTTCGTCATTAATCACCCCCAGATAAATCACTTCACACAGGAGTTCACTCAACAATTTCTTTCTTTCGGTGAAATGACAAAACCAATTTCAATGAACAACAAATGAGTAATGGATGAATCTCACAATCATATAGATCCATATATGATACAAGAAATGAGCACACGATCCATACTACTCAAGTTATGATATCAATCAATATAGATGACTCATATCATGAGCTCTCTCTCAATCATACATAGAGATATCAAATCCAGAACACGGAGTCATCAACCTTTTGCACAAACATGGATAACTAATCATCCTGAGCTCTCCCTCAACATGTGCATCGATATCAAATCCACAACTGAAGTCATCAACCTCAAGATTTAACATATAACATCTTGATCAATCAATTAGCACAAGCTTGATGCAACCACCGAGCTCATCCTCTACATATGCATCAATATCAAATCCGCAATCGAGAAAAACATCCAATTCAGGGTTTACCGATAATCAATTCAATTTACTTGTGCTAAATCAGGATTTATCTAAATTGTCATTTAATCATCAAATCTGATATCTTCAAATTAACTTTAATCATCATGGATTTATCCAAAACGTCATTAATCATCAAAACCTACATACTAAGATCTACCTAGATCCAACACACCACACCTTTCACAATCTTTTGCCGGCCTCTTCGACAAACTTCAATTGGAGAGATCTCGGCTCTCCTCCGGCACCGTCTAGGCGAAGGCGATCACCAAGAGTAACAAGCCGGACACGCTTACTTGAACAAATCGAGTGCTAGAAGCTCAAGAATGCAAATGAGATGCTTAACACTCTGGCACTAGCATGCAAATGGTGATGGAAGTGCACTAAGCATTATTAGCTTCACACAATTGCTCCCTCTCTCAAATCACTCAATATTTGGGCTCAATTCTAGTCTCTAAATGCAATAACACATATGCAACTCAATTGGCTAGGTTTTCAGCTGAAAAATGAAGTCTTTTAGCACCCACAAATGATGCCATACATGAAGTATTTATAGCCTCAAAGAAAAACTAGCCGTTTGCAACAAACTGAACCAGTCCGGCCACTTCAGACAGTGTCTGGTCAGTTCAACGAAAAACAGCCGTTGCAACATGTTAGTTACCGTTGGGCGAAATTTGTGAAGGCTGGACGGATACTATTTGTCCGGACAAAAAGTTCGGACAAATGGATATGTCTCTATTAACTCTCAGCTCAAATAACTTGTACAGGCCGGACAATGTCCGGCCATTTCGGACAAAATCCGCCCATGACGGACAAATGCCCCGGACGGATGCATTTGTCTCTATTTCATTTCTCGGCTCAAAAACTTTGTACAGGCCGGACAATGTCCGGCCATTTCGGACAAAGTCCGGCCACTTCGGACAGATAGCCCCGGACGGATGTATTTGTCTGGCTACTGCACACTGACAATAAAACAAACATAACTTTTGATCCAGAGATCTGATTGAGGTTATTTTTGGCTTGTTAGAAAGATAACTCAGATCTCTACAATTTTATCAACAGGAGAAAGACCTTGAAAGGTCTAAAAAATTCTAGAAAACTCAGAAACTTTCCTACTATCAAAATATTCAATCCAAAAATCATCTCAAATGCAATTTGGGGTATTTGCACATACAGACTTTTGCCGTTTTCTCGCGGATGTGATTGCTGTCACTCAGCAACGACCACGACCACACAGGTCTGACATCCGATCAAAAACAGGTGGTCAATAGGGTTTGGTCGAGCGTATGCAAGCGAGCCGAAAACTGGTACGACCAGTCCGAACTCCTACGACCACGCCCAAACCCTAAACATAAAGCCGCCAAACAAGCAACACGACCACAACCACGTATCAACACTGATACGATCAAAATATGCAAATACGACCACAACCAGCTCTAGATAAATAAACCAATTTAAACAGCTGGCGATCACGACTAAGTGTAGCTTTCAAAACATTTAATTTAATGCATATGAACTACACTTAGACTCACTAGCAATGCAAGACACTAGTGCAAGATGATATGAATGCATCTGAGCTTCCGCACTAGATAGATTCAAGCTACTAATTTCCGACCCCTCTTAATAGTACGGTCAAACTAGTAAAAAGAAACCTATCAACCCGATCTGTCTCCAAACACCGAGACCGGTAAAACCCTAAGAAAACAATCCTTAATCTTGGATTTTACCTTAGGTGAAGTTCGACCTCGTGAAGTTCGACCGCTCGACGCTTGTCCCCGCAAGGCTTGACCTCGCTAAGCTTGACCTCGCGAAGCTCGACCGCTTGACACTTGTCCTCGCAAAACTCGACCTTGTTAAGCTTGACCTCGCTCGAGATGTCTCATATCAACTTCATCCTCTTCACACCCTTGCTCGCTTTTATCCTTCAATCAAACTGAGACTACAATACGTACACTCAATGCACAACATTAGTCTCATATATAAGTCGTCATTAATCACCTCCAGAGAAACTACTCCACACAGGAGTTAGCTCAACGATTTCTCTTTCAAATGATATGACAAACTATATTCAACAAGTAGCACATGAGTATAAGATAAAATACAATCATATAGATCGTAGATGATAAACACATACGCACACGATCTATACTACTCATATCATGATATCAATCAACCTAGATGACCAAAGTGATGAGCTCCACCTCAATATATGCATCGATATAAAATCCAAAACTGGAGTCATCAGTCTCAAGATTTAACATATTACATTTTGATCAATCAATCAGTACAAACTTGATGTAACCACCGAGCTCCTCCTCTACATATGCATCAATATCAAACCCGCAATTGAGGAAACATCCAATTCAGGGTTTAACGATAATCAATTCAATTCACTTGTGCTAAATCAGGATTTATCTAATTTGTCATTTGACCATCAAAACTGACATCTTCAGATTAACTTTAATCACAATGGATTTATCCAAATCGTCATTAATCATCAAAAACTAGATACTAAGATCTACCTAGATCCAACATATAACACTCTCGACAAGTAGTAAGATCAAAGGCCAGAGTGTATGCTATCTAAGATTGATGTAGTTGATCCATAGCCCATAGCAGTCTAACTCTAGACCATTGAAATCCAATAACCAGGCTGTCTCTGGGTCGATGGCATGAGGTAGAACCTACTGTTGTGGCACAAGCAATCACCTTATTCGAAAATGCACCTAGGATCATAACTACAGCGGCAATTCACACCCAGTGAATAGCAATGCTCTGTGGTCCCTATTGGTGGTGTTACACAACCCTCTGTAGGGATTGCACAACATCACTGAACCCCAGCTGGACTGAGACTAGGGTTGGAAACGAGTCGAGCTCGAGCGAGCCCAGGCAGCCTCGGCTCGGGCTCGATAGTGTACTGGGGTTGGCTCAGGTTTGACTCGAAATATTAACAAGCTTAGAACCAAGATCGGGCTCGGCTCAACAAAGCTCGATAGAGCTCGATTAGGCTCGCTCTATACACAAATAAATGCTTTCTCAATTGGGCTCCCCCACGCCGCCCCTCCCTCGCGCCACCGAGAAGGGAATCCACTCCGCCGCTCCGCCGTGACCGTGAGCCCGTGAATTGTGATAGATCTGGTGACTGGTGGAGAGGATTTGAGACTTGAGAGAGGGCTAGTAGCCGGCTAGGGTTGGGACTTGGTCAGTGGTCACTTGGTAGTTGGGATTTTGGGTCAGGTCATGGACTCATGGACTGTGGCCTATGGGCTACTAGGCTGTGGCCTGTGGCTGTCAGGCTGTGGGCTGCCACGGCTGTGGTCTGTGGAGTGTGTACTGTGGCTCATTAAATATAATTTGAGTTTTAATGAGCTGAGCTCGAGCGAGCTCGAGAAGGCTCGGGCTCGGCTCGAATTCTCACTCGAGCTTCACATTAGACTCGAGCTCGGCTCATTAAGAGCTCGAGCCGATTTTGAACCAAGCCGATCTTTGATCCCATCCCGAATAGCTCGCGAGCTTCAATCTTTTTGTCCAGCCCTAACTAATTCACCTATCCCAAGTCGGAGTTAATGATAACTCTAGCAAGCTCCATAAAGTGGCTCTCACATATATCTCTGTGGGTGTTTTGGAATAGTAACCACCCAAATAGATAGAGCAAGTATACTTCTATATGGCGCCTCACTATGTAGTCAGGTGCAGCGACTAGAAAATGTTGGTCCCTCATTCGACGAAGGTAGGACTGTGGGACTCCTTCAAGCTGTGTAAATCCAGTATGCGACCCTACTAACAAAAACCGACGCAAGAAATCGAAACATCAGCTGGATCTATCAATAGGTGGAGGAACGTAAATGTCACCTTTGATTGAAAGACCAAGCAACATGCTAATGTCCTCTTAGATGATGGTCATCTCGTCGAAATTGAAATGAAAGGTGTGTGTCTTGAGTCTCTGGTGATCAACCTATGCCATCACCATAGATCGGTCAAAGGGGAAACATTGTGCCCAATCAACCATATGAGCAAACGATAGTAACTTGGCCTCCAGTAAGTACGACGCGAATCACTCGTCTAGATGCCACATCTCCCTCGACGTCCTCATGCAATGGGCATGTAGATTCATGTCTTGGCCCAAATGACATGAACGATGCTGCTGCTAGTGGCGCTCTCAAAGCAACTCGAGAAACTGGATGTTGTCTCCCATGTCTGAAATTAGCACATATAAGTATATCAAACAGATCATAACAAAAGACGGAATGTCATTATATAATTACATAAAAATGTATCATAACAAAAATGAATTCAATGCCATAACAATTTGGAAATGAAAATTTACATTTAAATGATACATAAGATGGTATATTACTAGTATACATAAATAGGTACATCAAAACAATACAAAAGGTGATTTATCACACGAATACATGAATAGGTATATTAGAACGACATATAAAATGATTTATCACACAGATACATAAATAGGTACATCAGAATGATACATAAATAAATAGGTACATTAAAATGATACAAAAAGTGGTTTATCATACGAATACATAAATTGATAAATCAATGCGATACATACATAGGTACATCAAAACAATACATAAATAAATAGATACATCAAAACGATACATAAGGTGGTTTATTAATTAAATGAACAACACAGTTGCGGACGTACTGGCCGCCCAAGAGTACCTTTTTTGTTATTACCAAACTATCAGCATATAGTGCATCTAAGAGTCCTTAATCGCGCTCCTCTGCATCCATGCCATTTTGTATGCGCTAAGCCAATGCTGGCCAACATTAGTTACATGTGGTCTCTTGTCTAGAATCCACCTTAACATATCTTTTTGGTTAGATTTCTTTATAGTTGCCTCTTGCTGAGAAGTGGTAGGAGAGGCCATCTCAAGTCTTCACGAGGTACTCTAGAGTGTAATATTTCATATGTACTACACCAGTCTTATATCTAGCCAGCGACTGAAATTCTATGTGACACGTGCCTTGTTGGCCAGTGCAACAAATGTGTGGTGCCACTTCTTCAGTCGCTGATCCAATCAACGTTTGAAAATCATTCCCTGACTAGGATGGCGACTGAAGATCAGTTTTATAATTTTTTTAAGACCATTTATGAAATTATTTTTCTAAACGAGTATTTAAAAAAATTCAAATAAAACTTCGACCTCCACCAAAACATTCTGATATCTTACCAGTTTGGGTTACAACTATTTGGCGTGAACTCACTATTGATAGAGGCTTTATATTATCGTTTTTTATGCAATTAAATCGCTTTACTTGATATGAATTAGAACAGATAAGTCACTTTATTGTTCATATGGGTGCGGTTAAAGCCATCAACCCAATTTTTCATTTATTTTATTAATAATATATTGAGTCCTTCTTATAAAATAATATATTAAGTCACCGATATATGAACGCAAGATATCCATACAAACATGTGAGTCTTAGTCATCAGCCATTACCATTTCAACAAAACTAATGGAGTATTGAACGAGGAGACTTGTTGCACCTGTACAAACAATAAGGAAGCTTGATGACAATAGTAGAGAGCCTGCGGTGTACAGCGTAACTAACGGCTTCTCTGCGGAACATGGGAGCTTGGATTTGGATGGCCCTGCTCAACGAGTGCCACTGCCACCGACCTACCAGTCTTGGACAGAAACCGCTCGTTTCGCTCAAAAAAGGCCGAAGGCTTCCGAACCGTGGCGCCCAAACCCACCAAACGTGGCGTCGCCGCCGGCCAACGCCGCCGACTGGCTGCCCATTCGCACGTGCACGAGTCCAAGCTTTCCATGTCCGTTAGCCCATTCCACCATCAGTCCCACTCGCGCAGCCGCGGCTCAAATGCCGCGGCCTCACCATTTCGGTCCGCCAGCCCACTACTCTTAGGCCGAAGCTGCTCGGTTCGTCCAATACCCACCAAATCTGGCGCCCAAACCTACCACATGTCGTCACGTCGCCTGGTCGCCGTTGGCCAGCGCTGCCAAACCGCCCAAGCCGTCAAACCAGCCAGTTGCACGTTCACGACTCCAAGCTCCCATGTTTGCGACGTGTTTGGCCGAGCAACCTCTCTAATAAATTGATTTATCCGAGATTTAGTCCATAAACTAAATAATTCTTCTTAGTTCATCCAGTAGTCTTAAGTTTGTTTGATCTAATTTATCTAAATTTTAATGTGTTTAATTACACATCATGAACCATCCCATATGAAAGGATTATATATGTTTGGTTGTCTTTCTTCAGAACCATTCATCCTGGATGAAATGATCTAAAAAGAGAATATTCTCTCAAGTACTAATTCCATATTTGTTAATTAGAGTGATTATTGTTATGTTAATATTGATTAATATTAATTAGTGTTATGGGTAATTAATGTTATGTTTGTGGTTATTAGTAATAATTAGTATTATGATGTATTAATTAGTGGTGATTAGAACTAATTAATGTTTAGTATTAATTAGTTGTAGTTAGCAGTGATTAGTGTCAAGTTAGTGGAATTAATGTTATATTTTGTGGTGATTAGTGGTAATTAACATTATATTACTGTTAATTAGTGGTAACTAATCTTAATTCATTATCACCTATCTTATTATGGATCAATTCAACACACCAACAAAAAAAGACTATTCTATAACATATTTTTCATCTCATTTATTTTCATCCCATTTAAAGTAGTTGATCCAAATAATCAATCACATCCTAACTTCTCATACATTGAAGTAGAGTCACACAAATGACTTAAATTTTGAATTTATCTTTAACCTTCTTTAAATTAAAACTGTCAAATAAGTTTAAAACCGTCCTAACTAATTTATTGAGTTTATAAATATAAACCGGTTAAGCCAGCCCAAATCGGCATTATACTGGGGGCTTAGCCTTTAAACCGAGGAAACACAAGTTTCACCGAAATAGAAAATGGTTCGTGAATCTGTCCTGGTTAGAGACTACCGTCCACCTAACCTTTACGAGAAAGGCCATATTAAATTTTGGAAATATAAAACCTTTTTCATTGTTCCTTTGCTAGATATTAACAAGTACGAAACTGTAGACTGTATGACTCACTGAAAGTGCCATCACATTACTTGTTTTATGGAACATCCCAATTTATTGAACGAACAGTTGGGGCTTTGAATTAGGACGCTAAATATGTTTAGGCCCCAAACCAAATTAGAAGTGATTAAAGTATCTGTAGCGCAACTGAATACATTATACATTATACCGAGTAGTACAAGTTCATACATCTTCTGAATTCATCAGATGGATAGATCACATAGCCAGCTTTGAAAATCAGATCGATAGAGCACACTTCAATCAAATACAGCGGTTTCATCTTCTCAACTTGTCTTGCTCTCAACTATTTGTACAACATTTTTCAAAAAAATAAACACTGTTTGTACAACATAGCAACTAAAATGTGAAGTATATCAGCAGTTCAGCACGCAGCATTGCAGCCAAGAGGTGATTTATCCTTGGATACACAGCAGGATGCAATGATCCCAAATTGCCAATCTTAGTGGCGTGTGGGGGATCTGGAGGAAACTTGCTTTCACTGACTTTTTATACCATCTTATCAATCTAGATCTGGAGGATACAATGATCCCTTTAACCTGTATATATTTTTGTGGGCTTCAATCACCACATTTAATCTTCGACTGCCCGTCTGCGTCGAACGAGCTGTTACAGCTGCTTACGGTGCAGCACCCATCTATGATGAAAATTTCACAAGGTATGCAAAAGCTTCTTATTTCTCACCTACAATGCTTTTGTAGTTAACCATATAGATAGCAACCAACGTCAGAAGTGCGCCACCAATCTGTATAGGTGATAATGTCTCCCCTAGATATAGGTACCTGAAAAGCAATGACGCGCCACAGAAGAACAGTCAGAATACAGAGATCATGTTTCATGCTTGTCAACATTTGATGATAGACTAAAACTTTCTGAAGGTCTTACCCAAAAATGGAAGCAAACATAGGAGTTAAAAAAGTGAGAGAACTAAGTGTGGTTAAGCTACCTGCAAGATAGAGCTAATTAAATACCTCAGAAAATGAATTGTGTGAAGTACTTTTGAGTTCCAACAACATTGGACAAGTAGGGAACATTCTCACCTCTCGTGGCATTGTAGAAGTACACACCATAGCTGACGGCACTGCCAAACACAGAGGTATAGCAAAGTGCTAATATGTCACTCGAAGTAAGCTCTTGAAGATGTCCATTCAGGGCAGGGTCATGATTAAGAACAGATACAACCAATAAAGGAAACCCACCTATAATCATGTGCTGTCACATGAAAAAAATCATGTTACTGTTAGCATCTATACTGTGTGATGCCAGATTGCATTACTTTCAAGCTATGAAAATCATAAAAAAAGGATCAAATGAAGGTTACGTCTACACTTGTTGAACCTATATACAAGACAAGATGAAAGATGCACATTGAATAGTTGATCCAATGATTCCAACAAATTCCATTTTTTATTTGACGTTGGCAATTTTTATGCATTGGTGAATATAGGAATTATTCATTCTTCTGCTAATAACATACCCATCCAGTAGCCATGACTGGATCTGAATACTTTGACACCCAACGGACCATGATAGTTCCAACTGCCATGCTTTGAGCTGAAAGGAGCATCCACCATTCCCCACTTCCCCATATTGTTGTGTCAGTTCCCTCAACCATCAGTGCTGGAACCTAAAGCACAGGCATACATAATCCATAAATGGAAGAAAGTAATGAACACAAATGATTAAATGGATGCATCCACCAAGTGCAAAATTTAATTGGGAAGTGCAAAATGATACTTAAGATATACTTCCCATGCCACTGCACCACATGGGGGAGGCATGAGAACATCAATAAGGGTATCCCATCAACATCAACAAATTTGCTCCTTAGGGATAATAAGCTCATGAACTTGGTCTTACTTCACCATAAACAAAAGAAGACTTACATATCCAAGATTAGCTTAGATGTAGTCACCAATTGATGATAGTGTCATGCTTGGCATATTTACTTTCAGCATAAATGTCAAGCAGGCAACAGTGGAAATATTCAGAAAGCTGATATAAAACAATGGTTGTAAGTTGTAACCATACTACTGTGAGGAATTAGGCAAACAAAGAAGGTTCACTTCAACTAGGTATGCTAATTGCTAACAGAGAACAAATACAACTGCAAGGAATTGAAGAGATGCGGTGAACCTAGTACATCGTCAGCATAACCTGGTCTCACGATCAATATTATGATCTCAAGATAAATAAATTCTACGCTGCTGCATATGGAAAATTATACAAATTGCCAGGAGGTGAACCTCAAGAAGTAGAAGCCCAGCTACACCCAAGACAAGCCCTGCAGCTCCTATTGCCCCTATCGATTCTCCAAAGAGTAGTGCTGCAAGGATAGCAACCGTCAAAGGTTGGGAATCAATTATGACCTGCAGCGGGAATCCACGAGGCGCATCAGATAAGTTTGCAAGCACACGACAAGCCAATTACTTCAGGAGCTGAAAAAACACAAGATGATTTCAATTTCTCCTTACACTTCCGAGCCCAGCTGATGTCTTCTGCAATCCCTCGGCGAGAAATCCCTGCAAAGAAAATTTTCACCTTTCAGTTCTCCGCACATGAATACACACAACACAGTGGCATCTGGCACGCGAGCGCGCAATAAAGTGTGCCCTTCAATGCGCGCTCGTACGTACTTGGAAGCAGGTGGCATCGACGAGGCCGAAGGCGACGATGGCAACCCAAGCAGCCCAGCCGGACGGCTGCTTTCGGCCTCGCGCGGCGGCGAACGCGACGAGCATCGCTCCCGCGGGAAGCAGGCGGAACGCGGCGACGAAGAAAGGCCCGGTCTTGGGGATGACCCCCTTCATGGCCACCATGGCCGTGCCCCAGAAGAAGAAGGGCGACACCAGAGACCCCCACTCCCACCACTCACTCCTCGACGATGACACCGCCTCCTCCTCCCCGGCGGCGGAAGGGACCTCGACCGGCGAGAGGAGGGTCTCGGCATCGGGCTCGACCAAGCACTCGACGTTGGCGCCCGTGCCGACGCAGTCGACGGCCTCGGGGGAGGGCGGCATCTCGCGGCGCGCAGCAGCGAGGCGTGGGAGTAGGCGGCGGCATGGAGGGGGAAGCGCGTAAGTGGAGGGGGGGTTGGGAGGCGGTGGGCGCAGCGGGAGGAGGAGGAGGAGTTGGTGTGAGGAGGCGGTTGCCATGGGGCCCAAGATTACTGCGTACGCCGTGCCCCTTGGGAAGGGAGGGAGGAGGCGAGAAGGCGAAGAAGAGATGGGCGGTGGAGGTGGAGGGAGGATCCTGTGACTGTGGCTTGGTTCCTGTCCTCGCCTTGTGCTGCCTACTTTGCTACTTGCGTGGCATTTCCGCCTTTTTTTTGAGACATTTTAAACGGGTCTAAAGTAGTCTCGGTTGATGGTACACTAGCACAAGTTTTCTACTTAAGATTTGAAATAATTACCTTTCTACCGCTATCTCAATATCAAATTAGAATAACATATAGAATTTTGACCCACATATCCATCAAACACTTTAATAATAATATAAAACTAATTATCTTCTTATTTGTATTTTCCAGCTTTCTACCACCTCCCTTAGAAAGAAAAATGAAAATTTTTAAAAAGCAAATAACACAAACACCCCAATGCCGTCACTATTATATTAAACTAAAACATAAATCATTAAACAAAATAAAAAAACAATTGTGACTGACATACAATAACAACCATCATATAATTGATAGTCACATACATTATTAACTCCATCGACTAAAATAACTCGTCATTGTCATTAGTTGCTGATACTACTGCCACCGTTGCCACTGTCGATGATATTGTCACTAACCAATATCCTCAATAATATTACTATGAGGCCATACGTCAGGGACATTTGTATTTTATTTTTTAATAATTTTTATTTATACTTAACAGAACAGTGACGACAACAACAAAAAGTATTTAAAGCTAGAGACAACTTACGAGAGAGTTAAAGTAAAAAAAATGATTTACTGTGGGGGCACTGAACATTATTGAACTGTGGGGTTAAATTTTCTCATAGAAGAAAAATAAAATAAGAATTGCATGCTCTATTGAAACACAAAAACAAAATAGTTGATGCATATTACAGAAAAATAAGTTGTAGAGAAGAGAACACATAACTAGAACATACAAGTAGAGATGTGTAAAATTTGAGCGAATAGAAATAAACAAGTTGAATTGAACCGGATGAACTGAAAATTTTGGTTATTTTGGTATTTGGTATTCATCATTAAACACCGGAATTTTAGAAAAATTGATATAACCAAATAATAATAATTTACGTAATACCTTTTCGCCGTGGCCATTAGGCTGTAAGACTCGGCACTATTTTAAGTATTACACACTTGGCAATGAAAAATCACCTTTTTCCGTAGCCCCATGATGGGCTGAGTGACACTACCCCTCAGACTATCTCCAACTCATTCAACTTTATCTTAGTTCTTAAACAGCATATTTCCTGTCACATGTACGAAAACTATTCCAGAAAAGCAAACAAGAGTCAAGTCTCCAACAACTTGGCTCTTACTCGACTCTTACTGGGCTCTTAAAATAAACAAATAAAATATTGCAGTTTTATTAAAAAATCTGTTTCACTGACATCCGGACTCCACCAAAAAATTTGTTTATACTGAAACCCGGGAAAACATTTTATATTACACTGATATGTGGGGTCAACCATAATTGGACCCACACGTCAGTGACACTGCCGAGAAACCGCATGCGTACGGAAAAAAAAACGCTGGCGCACTCACGCATAAACCGTGTTAGGTGAGACCCACGTGCTTCGCGCGCGTGCGTACGGGATTAGAACTGACCCACTGACTGACATGTGGGGTCGTTTGTTTCGTAGCCCCACATGTCAGTGACTGTGGCTGACGCGCCGTTGGTAACGCACTTTCTGATATCGTGTACTGCGGCAGTGGTGGGCCCCATGCGTCCGGTTTCTTTTCACATGTGTACCGTTAACACTTCTGACTAACATGTGGGGCCGTTTGTTTCTTGGACCCACCTGTCAGTTTAATTTTTATGCGGGTACGATTTTCGACCTTATTACTCGGTGGGGCCACAGCGCGTAATAAACATCGCGTCGTCTTCCTCGCGTTCCTTCTCCAACGGCGGTGTTTTTCTCGCCGCGACCTCGTCTCGCGCTTGCCTCCGCCCGAAGAACTCGCGCATCCCATCGCGCTGAGGAAACGGCGAGCACACCACCGCCGCCGTCGATGCAAGCCGAGATACGCGCTGCCGTTGGAGACAGTCTCAGACCAGCGCCTTTGTCTCCGACCCACCTCACAGGCCATGTCTCGGCCCATATTTTTGAGCCTTTAGCCCATTCCACCACTTGTCAGCCCAATTCGTGCCCTCTCGGCCCAACTTCTGGAAGACTTGTGCCCGCCGGTCCACCAGTCTTGGACCGAAGCTGCTCGGTTCGCCCAAACGGCCGACGGCGCAAAACCATCCGTTTGCGCGTGCACGACGCCAAACTCCCCATGTGCGGTTTAGTTTACCCGCCCGTTGTCCATCCCAACTCCGGGACGAATTATCTCATATTCTCATGTTCATTATTCTCCCATGGTCCATCTAGGGGGTGTTTAATCAAATTTGAATTTATTAGAGAACTCTTTTCTTTTAAGAGTGATGTAGGACAATAACATGTCGCGCTATCAAACACTGAAAAATTCACAAATAATATATATTTTTTTAAGAATGTACAATATGTAATTGATGAAAATAAAATCTTACCTTTAGTCAAATAATCTGGATACACACGAGTTAAACTATCACTAATTGATAATAGTTGCTAGTTCAAAGAGATGTTTAAGTTTATGGAATAAACTCTCTATTAAACTTCTTTTTTGGGCTAACTTTAGTCATTAAAACCGACAAATTATCACACCATCTAAACAATTAGACAATCATCCCGTTTTTTCATAATTACAGACTACATCCACCCAATTTCAAGAGCGGAACTCCACCCAACCTACAACCAAGTGAAGTATGCATGAAAAGGTTCATATGCTTGTTATATTCTTTTCCCTGAAGCAACTGGGTCATTCTGCAATTGAACTAGAAGCATCGGGTGTAAAGCAAAGTATCGCACGTACAATCCAATTAATTGGGACAGAATCAATTAACCAAACACACCATGTAGGACAGCCTATAATTTGAGGCTCCCAACATGTTCCATTTCAAAACCATAAATTTGTAGAAAGATACTGAAATGGAAACCGTCTTATTGTTGCTGCAGCTGTAGTTACAAGCTTCCGAATTAAACCGATTTTTAAGAGGTAACTTCAAATAAAATTTACAGCTTAGTTTAATCTCTCAATTTTATTTCTCACTGTGGTGTTAGGACATACATCTTGCAGTCATGAGGGGCCACCGAAGCTGATAGTTGCCCTTGAGCCGAGACTGACGAGTGCTGCATGAAACCCATATAAACTGGAAGCTGTCAGAAATGAACTATGAACTATTGCAACCTCCAGTCTAAAATACTTAACATTCAACTGAAAAATATAAACAAGACAACTGTAACTATATTGGTACTTCATGTTTGCCCTCAGATTAGGGACCTCCCGGTCACGGAAATGCATTTACAACCACCAATATAGCGAGGATATTTCAGAACCAAACTTCCTATAACCTTTAAAGAAACTTTCTATGCTAGAATGATAAGCATCATCGCGTAAAATGTTGTATGAACTCTGAAGGAAGGAAGCTTACCGCCCATAAATCACGAGCAGTCACAGCAGTAGATTGAGCAAGCCCAATGTTGCTCCAATGTGCAGTGATAGTTGCGTGATACGACTGCCGGTTCCAGAGAACCACGGCCTTCCTGTTGCCGCTAAGTGGGCCGGCCCAAACCTAAAAAACCAATAGAACCTTTTGGTTAGTTTTACACTTTGAAAGACACGTATTTTTCTTCTGTTTTGTCTATTTGGTCAAAAATCAACATTTCAGATCAATGTGGATTAGCAATTCAAAAATTCTTGCAAGATGAATAACCACCCCAATTTCTCTCTCACATAAATCTACA
This sequence comes from Pharus latifolius, assembly GCA_019359835.1. NCBI lineage: Eukaryota > Viridiplantae > Streptophyta > Magnoliopsida > Poales > Poaceae > Pharus > Pharus latifolius. The sequence goes on along the minus strand of CM033328.1, from coordinate 66,195,136 downwards.
CTGCATGAGTTCCAATTTAACAATTGACATAAGGATAAAGGCTATGATTTCCTTGCCTATCTGCCTATCCTAACAACCTAGCTTGACAAAACAAGACTGCAAAAATTAACTAAAAACACCACAAAACCCAAACATCTCACACACCCAACTGACAATCTGATTAAATGTTCTTTTACTTGATCTTAACAACTATGAAAATGTAGAAGACTAGGAGTACCTCCAATCCACCATCTGATTGTACTTTCTTGCCTTGCACTCCTAGTTTATCTGTTGTTCACCAGTAAGCAGTATTAGCGGAGTGAATCACTGTCTGAAAGTGTCATCAAATGGCAAGTTTTATGGAACCAACAGTGTTGGTAGAAGAAGTTGTGCAGAGAAGAACACTTGCCTTGGTTGACAGCAATGACCTCCCAGTTGCCGAGTATATTCTTCGTCTGCTGGCTCATCGATCGCACGTCGCACCCGATCAAAAGTGGAGCCTGAACAATTCAAATCACAGTTCTAACGATGAACACTGAACAAATCATCAAGGAAAGTAATTAACAATGCTCAATGAAATTGTAAAATGAAAGTGTACGAGATCTGAGTTAAAACACCTTGGCCAATGCCCAGATGCTGAAGTGGGAGCGGTACTCGGCTTCGCTCATGCCGCCATTGCCAACTTCAAGCATGTCAGGATCTAAGATAGTAGACAGGATCATCCATTGATCAAATTGGACGTTCTGAAAAAGTTAGGTAGGCTAGGAATTCATCAGAAACTTTTGTACCGTTCCATCCACCATGTCCTGCATAGGACGCCCATCTGTCGTTCTTGTCGGCACAAGATGCCATACTGAAAGAACAAGGTAACTACGGTCAGTCTGATCGAATTCCGGGACATGGATGAAGAATGACAAAAGAGGATGAAATGAGCAGCACCTGGCCCAGTTGTCGGCGATGTCATCGGTCGTTCTCCAGCTGTTTCCCATGCTGCGTGCCCATGTAGCTGGGTCTTCTCTTCCCCTTCACAATGCAACAAAGAAGGGTGATCATTGATCAAACAACATAACATCTTCTCCAATCATCTATAATAGAAGTTTTTGTGAACTGAACAGACTTACCATTCACAGAGTGACAAGAAGATGCTCTTTCCATAGTTCTGAATGGCACTGCTCATTTTACTGTATCTGCAATGCATTTGTCACAAGAAATTATTCGGCAAGCTAGTGGGTATAAAAAAAAAGTCTAATGCATTGGTCACTTGGCATTTTTAGTGATTGTTTAGTTTTACCTTTCCCTGATGCTTCTGCCGGCATCGTTGCAGTTATCATACTTCAGATAATCAATTCCCTGGGAGGGGGTTGCGAGAATCAATTAGGATATAATACTTATAATAACAAAAGAACTTGAGATAAAAAATGTAAGATCTTTACCCAAGATGAGAAGGTTTTCACGTCTTGTTCTTCGTGATCAAGTGATCCTGGCATTCGGTTACTGCATGTTCGTGTCCTGAAATTTGCAGTATTTGTTAGTTTCAAGTTTCTTTGGCCTAATGAGGACTTCAATTGCTCCAATATGGGAGGAAATTAGAGATTTTTTTTTTGCTGAATTTTGCAGGTAGCTTACCCAGCATCACTGTAAATGCCAAGCTTCAGCCCTTTTGCATGCACATAATCAGCGAGAGCCTTGATGCCAGAGGGGAATGTTTGTCTATGTGGAACAAAGTTACCCTGAGAAGTAGTTTTACAACTTGGTCAATACAGTATGAAAATTTATTAGATCATCACAAAGGAGAGGGAAAAAGGAGGTAACTTGGCTATTGAAAATCCTATCTATATATAGCAATTACATAGACTTCTAACACCGCCACACTAAAGTACTGGTCAGTATCTACATGTATAAATTTTCATTTCTGCATATGATAGTTTCCATCACTCTGACTATGCCATTGCATTCTTGCTTCTTTTTCAGTGTTAACACATGAGATGAACTCAGGGTTACAGAAGAAATATTGCAGGTGTGGAGATCCTAAAAACAATTGCTACATCAACCACACTATTCTTAAATTAAAGGTCACAGCCTAAAAACATATTTTTGTTGTTTCACTGATGCTAATGCTGAAAATGATGGGGGTGGTTAGTACTGTTATTGTGGTAAAAAAAATTTCTCCTTACCTGATAGTCCCTGTTTGATTCAGCCCAACAATCATCTGCATGAAGAAACAAAAACTTGTAAGCTAATAATTACTTCTCCTAAAACAATCTCGCTAATATTATTTGTGGCTAACGCATAATTTGAAACAGGTTTAGAGATAGATCTGTACCTATGTTAACATATTGGTAGCCCAATTTTGCCAGACCAGAGCTGACCAGTGCATCAGCTGAAGAAACCAAAAACAATTAGTGCAGGCTTAAGATTTATGTGCTTCTGTTACAGTGAACACCAAAACAACACAAGATTAGCAGTATTTTTGGTGATACAAACTTCACACTACTGTAATTATACAGTGCATTATATTGAAAAGACAATGAGATCTTCACAGGCATTTGTTGGTCACCGACGACTTTGTTACATGTGAGTGGTCACTCATTAGTACTACCTTCAGCTACATGTCATTTGAGTGAGTCCAAGAAGGTTCTCTCTCATGAGCATTGGTTAGATAGGCAGCAAACATCCATCTATTCCACCTCGGATGAGGATCCTCTACATCGAAGAAGAAAATTCAGAGTGTGTATTACTGTTGCTAAGGAACCGTCAGTATTAGAAAATGAATAGTCAGGATCACATTCAGAGGTGGGACTTTGGGAGGGTGAGAAATTGCTTTCTTGTGTGAAATTTTCCAATTTCTTGTCCGAGGTTGATCCCAACCACTTTTTCTCACTAGGGCGGTTCCTGAAGGTAGCAATGCGCATGTAATGCAAAGGATCCTATTCAATTCCATCCATATCTTACACAACTTGTTGGCTCAAAAGTCCATTTTCTAAGCTTTTTTATCAACCACCATGCATCTGTTTTCGACAAAGAGATCTCTCTCCAATTTCCATTATGGAAACTGACATTACAACCACCATGTATCTAGTCCATGGTGACAGTCACCATAGTCAACTGCATTTGTTGTGCATTGGGCTACAAAGATGGACTGGTGGGTCAGCCACAAAATCTGATCAGAATTGTTCAGAGATATGCTCACCACAGGTTGTAGATATGTATGATCCAATCCAATGCCATATTTTTTATCAGCCTTATGGGTCTTCATCATCCTACATGAGTAATCTAGCAAAGGGTCTTTTCAGCATGGACCCTGTCTACCACTCTTCTTTTTACTTTTCTTTCTTCTGAATGAAGTTTATGTGTTTCTACATTATCATATTGTAGGAATATATGGACCTGATTTTTCTTACATGCCTAGATATTTTCTCTATAAAGTAAACATGTTGCAATGTTACGCATTTGAGTTTCAAATGAGCAAAAGATGCTGGCAACAGCTATGGTTTCCATGAACCAGAAAATTTTAATTTCTAAAGTCTAAACATCTAATTAAGAGACTAAGTTTGCACGTGGACTTTCAGGAACCGCACCAATGCACTAGTCCACGCACCTTTAAAAATAACATAGACAGGAACATTTGAGGAGAACAGGCGAGTCATGACCCTGGTTAAAAGTTGTGCTTCTATGGTTGATGTCCCTCTCTAATCTCCGTATTACATAGATGTATCTTCTAACATATTAATATAAAAAATGCCCGTCTCAAAGGCTCTTTGTACACTTTGTACTCTTTGTTACAGGATATTTGGGTATGTTCTTTTTTAAAAGACACCATATAAGATTAAAGCACTGATTTCAACCCATAAATAAAATTTAGTTCTTTTAATCATGCCAGAAAGGAAAAAAAAGTGAAAAGAGCCTTTTAGATAGATATTTTTGATATTAGTATGTTACAAAGAACATCCATCCAATAGGAGACTATAGAGGGTATCATGCCATTACCTCATAGTTCATGGACAAAAAACTACACAAATTCAAAATCTCTAAGGTTGAGCCATTTACTCTTTAAAAGAGTTTTTTAAAAAGTTATTCTCTGTCATACGTACGAAGTCCTACCCGAAAAAAAACACCTACTACTCTAATGAGTCGTTTGGTCCCATGTGTGAAATATATATATAGAAGAGAAAAAATTAATTAAAGAATAATTTAATACGTAAATTAAATTTAGAGAAAAACAAATAAAAAGAAAAAGAAACACACGGGCGTCCACTGTCCTGTGCGGTGTCGTTTCTCACATTCTCTCCACACTGGACTCCACGTAAGAAAGGTATGAATCCACAGATCTGATCTTCTGGTTGGAAGAGCAAGGAGAGAATATGCTGTGCAGCTAATCTGGTTGTCTTTTCCTTTGCTGTGGTGGATGCAGCTTGCCACTTGCAAGCTGTAATGTAACAACAGCTCTGCACCAATTGCAATTTGTGCAGGCCAACCTGTGGATCTTGTACTGCAGGACTCACACACAGGACATGGAGAATCTCTGACGCTTTTGCACCGCCCAAAGGCCGGTCGATTTGAGACTTCCCTTTCCAAATCTCTCGGGTGACTCAAACTGACCATGGCTGCTCAATTTCTTAAGTCTTATAAAACTATGTGAATTATTGGTTCGAAAATTTTCATCTATTTTAATCTTAGTTTTTTGTTGTTCAATATTATAAAATATTTTCATATCATTTACTACGATATTTAGTATAGAAAGTCTCACACATAAGAAGATTATTTAATTCGGTCAATAAATCATCTAATCTTTTGATATGTTTAGATGTTATTTGATTGATGTCGAAGATTTTCACTTAAAATAGGAGACAGCTCTTGAAATTTCTTGACCTCACCGACAACTTTATCAACTTTTTTTCGTTACCAACCATTGACGCCGATACATGCTACACATCATCCTATGCCACATCATGTAGAGAGCAGTTGTACGGACAAACAACCATGATGCCATGTCCCATTATGTTTCTAAAATTAATAGCTCCACAACAAAATATATGGGTCCTATTAACCACTATTTCTAAAACAACTAGGGTTACTAGTGAGTTGACATACATATATTTTGAAATTGCCCACATTAACCGCTATTTCAAAATTAGTCCAGTCATCGTTGGCTTTTCTTAAACAAGTATAATTTGGAAAAAATTACAAGTTGTTTACTTGGATTCATACCACATGTAATAGATATATGTTGTTGCTCCCATTGGTTTGGGCTTTAATAAGGTTTGGCATGAACATAAGCAATCACTTTCGCAATAATAAGATAAAAAATAATAAAGTAAGGGCATAAAATATCAACTGCGTGCCAGCTTCACCCAAAATAGCAGACTATTGTTACTCTTACCTCAGTGTATCACCCATCGAATTAAATGGTTAAGTGGAAGGACTATTAGTTAATCAGGTCTGAAAGTAGAAGGATCAGATGATGTTTAAAATAGAAGAACGAATCGAGTCTGTGTGCGAAGTGGTTACAAGGAGCTAGAGGTATATTTAATCCTAGAATTTTTATAATTCATAGCTTAAGTGCTTAATTGGACCATATATATGCATTGAAGGAAACTAGGAGTGAGTGTACCTGTTTCCCGGATGGTTTGCTCATTGATTCCACAGGCGAAGTGGTTCCAGCTATTCCACCTAATTCAATTTCGTCACGAAAATTAATGGATGGAGACGCGTACATTATGTATAGCAAGTGCGTAGACAAATAACACAACATATGCTAACTAGAACTATGTGATTGAAGAGTCGTACATTATGATTTGTTGTGTCTACGATGAGAACTCTCTTTAAAATAGAAAAATATGAATTCATGATCAGAATTACTAGATCAGTATAGGAACAAACCGACATGTAAAAATGCCCACCATGTGCATGTACAACTTTTTCTGACGCCTCCTCCTCACATTATTATTGCTCTAAGACAAAATTTACAAGTGTGAAAAAAAAATTTGGCAAACTAGCTGGGCAACAAGATAAAGGAACAAAAGGAGCCTCAACAAAGGGGTCCAGGTCTTGAAAAGCAGATTGATATGAGCAGCTTTTGCTTCTATTGAAAGTTAAATGTGTCTTCACTAATATATTAGTTTATTTAAAAATTTAAATTATTAAAAAAAAATTGTACAACCTACTCATCTTTTTACGGTGATAACAAATTTCTTTTCAAAAAATAGTAGCACCAAATTTAGGATGGTTAGTGTTAGGACCTACAAGAACATGTAAATCTTAAAGAAATTTCCTAATTTTGTTTTCATTTGTAAAAGGATTTGTACATGAAAGGTAAAAATTTCAAAGGCATCCAATGCTACCATCCACCTAACAAATGTTAAAATGGGATTGACATCCTAAACCCACTAATTAAAGTATTTCTTTCTCTTAAGAACAATAATATTTATCTCTAATTTTAAGCATCTGCTACTTGCGGGGATGTTTATAGAAATAAGAAGCCACCTCTCTTCTTAAGCTAGACAAAACCTTAAAGGCACATCCATCCTTCCTTAAAAGTTTTGGTATTTACTAAACATATTACAATGCCATCTTGCCCTGCCCCTCACGTTTGACATATTCTTTGCTTTTCGCATTATAATATTCATAAATAGAAGGGTATTTCTGTCAGTTTGGAATACAAAATTTTGTAAAAAATAAAAAAAAACCAAACCTTCCCTGTTCATAGGACCATGACGGAGGAGGCAAAAAAAAAGATTAAAGATAATCAAATAGCTAGGCAAAAAGATCATAACGAAAAGAAAAAATTAGCACTAAAATGTTAAATTATCAATACATTATAGTGTTTAATCTCATATATTATTGAATCACTCAATAATATTTTATTAAATTCCTAACACGGCTTTAAAAGTGATCGCGAAGAATAAAAAAATTATGCTATTTGAGAACAGAGTGAGAGTGAGCAGCCCCACTTGGGCGCCTCCTCTACACCTTCCGCATGTTGAAGTTACTCTGCAGTACTGCAAAGCTAAATAACTGAGAGAGACTTTATAAGTTACCCCATTTGAGGAGTTCTTCCAAGGCCGTTCTCGAAGGCCTGTCTCCTCCTGGTCCGCATCTCCTCCGTCCAGTTGCCATGCTCGATGACCCTGGCGCCCATCACGGCCGTCCACGTGGCGCCGACCAGCAGCAGCAGGAGGGGAAGAGAAGAGGAGGCGCCAAGGACTCGAGCTCGACCCATGGCTGCCACTAAAGAGTAAAGAGTAAAGAGTGCTCTTGGAGGACTGGGGTGTGATTCAAGTGCTGGGTTTTGGAGGGCCTTTATATAGGCACGGTCAGTTGGGGCCCAGGACAGCGTGCTACGTCACTGCGTCGTCTTGTAATGTTTTCTTTTTACCGGTGAGCAATGCCATTCATGCCCCTACAAAAGATCGTTATTTCAGTTTTGCCCCTACACAGTGTGTAGTGTTACATATCTTAGTTTCACTGAATTATACCCCGTTATAAAATTTCCGTTCATTAACTTTGAAGGAGATTAATATGGCATTTGTTTGCAACAAAGGTATGTCAATTTGGCTCATGTGGAGCCAGCCAAAGATATTTGCATACTCCTGTGCTCATTTAAATGATATGAGAAAACAAATATATGTAACAGTCTAATAGAGTGTGGAATAAATGTTTCAATTAATTGTTAAATTTATAGTCACATATATAACTATATGATAGAGTATTTTTTATATTTTGATGAGAAGACTTTCAAAATTTTTAAGATTTTATTGTACAATACTGTTAAGTACGGATAATATAAAAGTGGTACATGATCATTATTCATTGTAATTTGACACTATCTAAGATTGCAAATCATGGGAGGGTGAGTTGCACAAGGCTGCTAGCGGTCGCAAGCGATGCACTAGCAATATATGGTTACCTCTGTTTATAGATGGTGCATGGGTCGTGGAGAGATGCGTGACAAGATATGAATATGTTGAAGTGAGGAATATTAATAGGAAGGGTACTTTGGAGAATTTTGGAAAAGTTATCTCAACAAGAGGGATGGTTTCATAAGGGTAAATCTGTGATATGGTGCTCTCTCTCTCTCTCATGCTTCACTTGTGTCACAGACTCACAGGTTAGTCCACCGGTATAAAGGTGTGTAGAACATTTCGTGCTAGTTTTTGGTGGGGACCAGTTGTGAGTGGTAGTGTACAGATCTTATCCGGTGAAAGATACCGTGTAGGCCGTGCGAAGCGGGAACACGAATGAATTATTAAGAGATTAGGCCCTTCTTATTGTCATGAATTTTAAGAATTTTTGTCTAATTAGATATATGAAATTAATTTATTTGATTGTGGTGGATCATAGGTTAATTGGGCATACTTGATTTATTTATTTTTTTTTATTTTGAGTGTCTAAAATTTTTAGATATATCTGAATAAAATTATATGTGTGACTTATCTAAATATGTCAAAAACTAAAAGTATAAACCAAATAATCCCCGGGTGGTTCCAGACCAAACATTATTTGACACGTACGTAACCAAAAAACGTCTAATTTTCGGACCCCTCACATGACATTTGTCACAATTTGTACAGGGAATTTAGGAAAGTTCATGAATAGAACACTGTCTTTTTCCTTTTTTTAGTAACAAGTGCATGAGTAATATACACGACATTTCTTGCAAATATAGGGACGAAGCAACCATTAATTTTCAGACTTCAGGTCGGTTTCTCACTTTTTTGGGGGGGATGGTTCGAGCCTGTTCTGAATTGTTGTGCTCTTCACATATGTAAACGGAGAACATTGTGATTTATCATAATCATATCACATGAAAAATGCTGGCACCAACTTAAACATGACGGCATGGTATTACCATGCATGTGTTTATGGATGTGCTCGTGAAATTGTTGTGTTTTGTTCACCAAGAGTTAGATGTTATATCATCCATATCACAAAAATATATCCTTTTTAGTTAGTAGTTGTTTGGTTGAATTTCAGTTTTAATTTATAGGTTTATAAATAGAAATTGTAACTTATTTTATAAGGATAAGTTGAAACCAGTGAAAATTAATTTATTGATTCATAAATTTAAGTTCGATAAACTTGTTTATTAGAGAAGTTTACACCCAATTGAGTACACTCTTAAGTGCTCGATATTATATCTAATCATATTACTTAATTAATTACTAGCGGTGCAACGATAGATTATATGGTGGGACAGTGATCATGTCTCCTTCCGGTCATGAGTGGACTATGTTGTCATCTAATCACTCTCGGTCACCTCCAGCATTTTTATTGTTAACCATATATCGAGTGACATACTCCACCTTAGGCGTGACATAAAAAAATAACATAATATAGGGGTAACCATTGAACATATGGAAATAGCTAGCGGGTTAGGCCAAATCTGATGGAGCCATTAAAAATCTAGTTTTGTTCGGGTCGGGTGGATTTGACTCGAACTCGATTTTATAAGTATCTGAGTCAAATTTTATTGCACTGTAAAATACAATTAAATAATAATTTTATCTGACTCAACCATATCTGATTTGACCATCCGAGACACAAACTCAATGCCCAACTCAGCCCTACCCACCATCATCGACAGGTCAATCCATCCAACGAGGGCAACGACTAGGAAATTGTTTTTTCATAAACTCAGTGAGTTTGGTCGCTAGACCATAGCATTAGGCTAATAATGTAATGTGTATTATTAAATAGCATGTCAGAAGTCATCTGAGTTGAGAGAGTAAAAATCAGATTCATATATAACAATCTAATAGAAAATAAAAAAATAAAAAAAGACATATATTTTTCGACTCTCTATCCATGTTGAAATGCAGCTAAGACTCTGTCCAACACGGGTGTTCTGCACAAGACTTCCCCAAACACAAACGAAAAAAATATTTTTTTATTCTTATGGTTGGTTATGAGAGGCTCTTGAGACATTGAACACTTTTTTTATTTGGTTTCCCCTCAATTTACGTGTTAAGTTTTTTCTAAGTTTTTTCTCTATTTTAATAAATAAAAAAATATCTTTTATTATTCTTATTTCTCTAAAAAAATTTTCAAACATCAAATACATTAAAATGCTTGATTCTATAAGTGATTCTTGACATAAGTAATACACTAGAAAAAAAAACTCCACTTGGAAGGTCGTAAGTTGCACGAATCCGGGGTACGCGGTGGGTGCTTCACAGACAAAGAAACAGATGCTGCATGGGTGCCCACGTCCGTCAACAAACACATGCGTCTGCATGTATAAGAAGAAGAAATTTATCATTTTTCTGCTGACGGTTTCGCAGTAGGAGAGCGAGCTGTGTTATGCTTCACCTACTAGGCTACTGTTAGGTAGGATTATTAACTAAATTCTGTGAGTGCAAGGAGTTTAAGGATATAAGTGTCAATTGAGAGTTATGGATCGTGAATTAGATTAAAATTATACTAAAAATAGATAATTTCTTACTAGTGTCTTATAATTTTTTGAGTCCATCTATAAATACATATTGGTTGTTGAATGAGCGATTATTAATGTGTCGTGCACGACCAATTTGAACAATAAAAATAATTAATAAGAAAAATTGAACATTACATGTTGGGAGTCCACTACATAAATGATAACTTTCAAACTTTCATACATCAAGTTTAGATAATGTTTAGTTAAGTTTAACTAATTTTTATTGGTTAATATAAATTCAAACTGTAGTTGAACACTTAATTTATCCAATACAAACTAGAGAGACCTAACTTATTTGGGTTTATTCTTCTCTCCCCCTCTGTCTCCAATTATGCTCGAGCATAGTTCTTTCTTTCTTTCACATTACTCATGCATATTTCAGTTTTGTGTTTGCTACTTTACACTTTTTTAATAACTGAAACGTACTTATTACCTGAAAGTTGAGCTATAAGCGTCAATTAACTTGTCAGACTTGTGAGATAAGCCAACTCGTTGAACTTAAAAGCCTAATAGACCTCATAAGCTGCTTATTTCCCATGCTTCATCTCGAACCAAACACACAAAACTTATGTTGGGACTGAGCATGAGTGCACGGCATATCGAACACGAGACGCCGAAACACGCGGAGGAGACGGTATCGCGGTCAGTAGCCGATTTAGAGCAGTAGGAGTGGCTCAAATGACCCATGGCTTTTTTTTATGAAAATTTTATTTTTTCTAGAAGATTTCATGTAGAAGTTCATAGAATTATAAAGATATTAAGACTAAATATTTGAATAATATAATTAACACATACCTCCCAAGTTGTGCAAGTGTGCAAGTCGTTAAGAATGGACAAGATATGCCGCGTTCAGTGTCACAGACGTACCTTGCAAGTTGCAAGCTGAAAGTAGCATACATCGATCACTTGTACTCACTTGCTGTCTATATACTAAGAAATTAAGAATGATGGGGCAAGTATTGTCGTGTCCGATAAAATCCATATCCAAAAGAAGCGGCATCCTAATTATGTCTTGTTGTTTATTTCAGATTAGACTGTGATTCTCTCTTTCACGCATCTTCGTCCTAACATGAGTCGTTGATGCTATCATTTCGATGAATCACTTATGTGAGGCTATGTATTTTGTTTATTGTATTTTAGAGAATTGAATGGTATATGGCTACATATACTTTTGAGTTTTTAGGATTCATATCAGTACATTAGACATTGTTAATTTACTATCAATGTATTGAAAATTGTATATATAAACACAATTATTACCTCGCCTCTGTAACAGTAGTAAAAATTACCAGATTTAAAGTTATTTTTTCAAAAATAATCAATTTTAGTCGCTATTTAGGCTTGTGTAATTTTATGCTATGACGTGAGATATAATAATTATAGAAAATAATTTGTTATATCTAATAAAATATTATTATTGATTTAGCAGCTATCAAATAGTTACATTCAAAAATAATATATCTAATAAATTAGAAGCGAATTGGGGTTTGAAACTTAAATTTGGACGCCTTTATCTCTTATCGCCTGTATTGTAAGAGGAGTGAGTCAATGCAATGCGATCTCGTTTTCACGTCATTGTCGCATCTATATATTGATAGGTCCTAACTTTCTAACCACGCAAGACTGATTTAATTATTGCAAAGTGCCTTATCCATACTTCCATTAATAGGTTACGTGGCAAGATGTGTCATGTGTGGTATGCTCTTGAGCAGCAGATAGAATGTACCCCATTAACGTCGATGGATCCAATCACATCCAACTAGATGTGTTGCTTCTTTAGTGACGAAGGCACTGGCGTGTCTTTCGGCGCCCGTGAATCCTGACTGATATTGAAATGAGAGGTAAGTTCCAATATCTTATGAAAAATTTCAACTGCTTTAAAACACCATATATCTTTGTCTAATCAGTTGATTTGTAATTAACTAACTGTTTCAAACAAATTTTTAATGTCCTTTTATGTGAGATCCTTAGCACAAACAAAAATAGTTCTATCTTACTAGTTTAAGGTGAAGGAGAAATATATATAAGATCATTTTGAGTCTAAAGTACTAATTTTGGATTGATCTTTTTTGCGGGAAGTGAAGACAAAGCACAATAGAGTTATACATATGTATAGCGCCCCAAAGAACGGGGGAGTCTCAAGGAGGTTTAGACTCTGGAGTATTACAAATGGTATCAAAGTAAATCCTTGTAGCTACACATAATATAAGCGCGTGCGGATCAGATGAGTGAAGTATGATGCTGGTCGAAGATTGATGTACTGCTAACTTTGGAGCATAGACATGTGCTAAGATGAAGATCCTAAACATTTGCCTCATGAGAGTGTCATGTGTATTGACAAGGATGTCAAATTATTTGGAGAGGATCTCTAGACCAAGTGAAAATAGTCTCACCTTGTTAGTTCAAGGTGAGGAGACATGTACTATTTGAATCTAAAACATTAATTCTGAGTTAACTCTTTTGTACAAAGTGAAAATGAAATCACATATAAATTAATGCGTATAGGTAATGTGTCTCATATAGAGATGTGTGGAAGCATATTAGACTTTGAGATTTACATTTTTACTCAAAGACGGAGCACCTTAAGCCCAGTAATAAATCCTTAATATTATTATTGATACGTCACAGTTTGAAGGGCTTGGAAAGATTTAGGTTTCACCTGACTAAGCCCTAAAGAGCTAAACATGCAATTAGTGGTTTGATGGTGTGTCACTTTTAACCATATTTTAGCCATGATTTGATTCAGCAATCCATAGCTTCATGACTAAGGATAGATACATCGATACAGGCATAATTGATCATGATTCATGATGTATGCATTTGCACCGTGCATATTTTAACATTAAGAACAGCACTTCTGTCAAACAGTAGTAGATAGTACATGGCAACCCTATCAACTTAGCATTAAGTTTCAGACCTCGCTGTCTTGCTTTTACCTGCACATTTGTTAGGACATGGGAGCAAAGCAATAAGAAATGGCAGTTTAGCCTCAACAAACTGAAGATTCTATTCTTAAATTTTGGGGTTGTTTAGGTGGTGAGTTATACTTTATTTTGCTATATATACTACATTGGAGTTCCACCTCGAAAATTTTGTTTGCTTTTTGCGTGTTTTTCTGTGACTCTTTCTTTATGGGTTGTGGTCCTCCATAATTTATAAAGTGTTCTAATTTATGATCTCATAAGAGACACATATATGAAACAAAGATGTCTTCCTCCACAAAAACAAGCAATCCCAAACCTAAAAAAATTGAGTTTTAAATTCATCTCATCTAAACATAATATTTCATAAACACTATCATAAAAAAACTAAATTGTTAATAGTGTTTTTTTGGGTGGACATTATCTTTAAACAAATAATAACCCACTAACCATCTTTTTTAGCTTAAAATATTCAGTAGTGAAAGAACTTTAGCACAGAAAAATAGTCAAAAGAAGCTTGTTTGGTATGTTTATATGAAAGCAAAGGGGAAGCACACTATGCTTGACTCTTTGCAAATAAAACAAAAGATTACTAGGAGACAAACAAAGTGTTCTTATTCCTGCATACATGTTTCTCAAGGTTGACCAAATGATGCTATTTGGTAGGAGCTTCTTCTTTTTAAGCAGAGTCAGTGTAACCGCATCACTACAATATACTAGGGTTGGTATGGTGTGAGTAATTGGATAGCTATACATTACCAAACAAAATCAATTTTTATAAGAATTGATCTCAATATAAAAAATATAAGACCTATTTTTCATTTGTTAGACTGTATAAATATATGGTTAAGATATAGCGATGATCTATATCATATAATTGTGTTTGATCTGAAGATTCCGGATTGTTAAGATCGGATGGTTAGCTGAGGCGGCAAGTTAGATCTGCGACAAATTAAAAAAAAACATAGAAAAAGAACAAGCAGATTTTCACAGAGTTCAATACGTCAACTACGTCCTACATCTCTACTTGACATTCTTATTAAGATTTCACTATGATCGACTTTTAGACAAATTGTTGGGCTCGCCGCAGACCTTTTACACTGGTTTTCAGACTTAACGTAAAGTTGGGATAACCAGAAACTCTCTACTCACATCTCATGATAAAACTGCCTTTACATGCAGGCAGGACGGCCAAATATGACCTTTAATCTGGCTAACCTATACAATATTCTAATGATGATCAAACTACATGATAATATTATATTGAAGAACACTGTGTAGTTGATGTCTTCGAACGATGTATATGCATCTATATTTATAGTCTCAGTTTGTTGAAATTTAAATAGAAGATAAACTTTAATAACAAACAGAAATCAATTCCTACCAAACTTAGTAGCAGATACTATGTATTGTTTAAATCAAATCTTATCTTTCTATTTACACGGTTGAAAATTAATCAACGAAAATTTTATCTCAACATAGATCATTGCAATCAATCGAACAACCAAATTATAAGACTTGTTTCATATATTTGTTTTTCTCAACTAAACATACATCCACTATACCAAGAACACTAGTGATGTGCTATTCAGAGGAGTCTACTAAATACTCAGTATATATGTATCTTATTAATTCAAAATTTTCCATGCAATAATGGAAAATTCTGTCTAATTATAAATTAAAGATCATGTCTTTGTGGTGTTGCAGTTTTTGAGAGGTGTCAGCACAAACATCCTTTAAGTATGAGAATGGACAGTGAAGGTCATGTTGTCAGTGAACTTGGCATCCAATGTCTTATGCTGCAACAACAACAACAAAGAACAAAATGTTAGCAAGTAGCAACATTGCCATGCAATGCTGAATGTCAGAAATGCAAGAACGCTGATAAAATTATCTCATGCTTGCCAGCATACCAGCCACAGGTCTCTCGCCTCGACGGTCGTGCCGGCAGGAATGCCGAGGTCCTCCCAGCGAGCTGCGATAGGAACTGGCCAGTTCCAGTATCTGTTCAGCAGCATAACAGCAGTCCTGTACCCTGATAGAGGTGCAACCCACACCTGTGTGTGTTCAGTTGACACTTGTCATGAGCAATACTGCACTTGTGTTCGATTTAACAGATTAAGACAAGAATTTTGACATGTTTCTGATTCTTAGAACTTAGGTTTCAATCAGTATGTACTACCTCGCGGCTTCCGATCATCCTCACTTTCTTTGCTTGAACACCAAGAGGATCTGCACAAGAGTTTTGGCAGTAAAAATGGTAAACGCCAGTTTCTCTGATGCAGCAAAGTACCTTGGTTGACATCAATTACTTCCTTATTGACAGGATTTTGTAAGTCTCAGGTGACGTGCCTCAAATCAGTGCTAATAAGAAGAGGGGCCTGTGGGATTTCACACAAACATGAACAATTTTATTGAGAAAACTCAAAATAGACTGAAGAAAGATTGATCCTTCGATAAGCACGGCGCGTTGAGTCTCGCCTTTGAAATAGCCCATAGGCTGAACTGCACAATGTACTCATCAGTTGACATCCCCCCATTGCCTACTTCTATTTAGCATTCTTACCTAAATAGATTGTGAGATAATATTTAATACAAAAATCTTACAGAAATCACATAGCTTATCATAAAATTTACCTCCCCATTGGTTTCAAACCGCGATTATTGCAGTTGCCATATTTCAGGTAGTCAATTCCCTGACAAAAACCAATAAGCAAAGCAAATGCTTGCAAGTTCGTCTATCGACATCAAACTGAAGCCAAAATTTTGATCTTTTCTTGATTAAAAGTAAGAGAAAGTATCATCCTTTATGAAATTCAGCAAGGATCTTTCCTCTGTATATGAACTTCACACTTACCCATGACGCAAAAGTATTAGCATCCTGCTGCTCATAACCAAGAGATCCAGGCTGACCGCCGTCGCATGTCGCGGTTCTACATAGAACATAAATATACAAAATAATAATAATAATTTTGAAAATGAGAAGCCACATTGGAATAACAAGTTAAGAACAAATGTGCTGTGATAACTCAAAATGCTAAACTACTTACACTGCTTCAGAGTAGATTCCTAGGTTAAGTCCCTTGCTGTGAACATAGTCTGCAAATGCCTGTATCCCATTTGGAAATTTCTTCTTGTTGGGCACAAAGATTACCCTAGAACATAAATGCAATGTTTATTACAGTGGATTATTCTCAAAATTGCTTTACTATTGTACTTGTTTAAGTTCAGGATTTCTGCAAAGAATATGTAACACTACTTAAAAACAACCAAGTATAGAACTAGAATAGAATACTATACTAATCATTCTTGTACTATAGCTTAACGGGACAAATTTTCCCTGCTGCAAAGTTGTTACACGTAAACACACGCTTGTTATAGCATAAAAAATTGTTTGAGAAACTATAATCAATTTACTCATATTTTAATACGCTCTCTCATATCTAAACTCTACAGGATCTACGACGTAGATTTAACTTGAGTCCAAATTTGATCCATCCTACACACCTTTTTAGTTTAATTATCGAATCCTTTAATTATTTTTCTCATAAATTATCACAACTAGGTCTTGAAATCAAGATCTTTAGACTCTAATATCATATTAAATTTTATGTATCAAATGGCCCATCAAAAAATTTAAATTATTGAGAAAAAATAATCAATATATTCATATTTAATAATTTTTATACAAATGACTAAATGAGCATCAAATCAAATCGACATACCTCTAAATCACGCTCTTTTTCGGGCCAGCAAGAATCTGGAAAACAAGTCAAGATCAACCCATAATTCCACTATGGCAAACAAGAACAAGGGCAGATCAGAGAGTTAAATAAGCACACCCATATTGACGTATCTGTAGCCAAGGTTTGCAAGCCCACATAAGACAAGTGCATCAGCTGCAAAAAGATATTTAGAACAATAATAATAATCCAAGCCATTTATATGTTGCATATTTTACTTAAGTCAACTAAAAATTAAGAATTACCAGTCTCCTTTATGACTTTCTCATTGATGTTGCACCCAAAACGATTCCAGCTGTTCCACCTGCAAAATTAACCCATATATTTCCTCAGAAATTGGCACAGAACACATCCTAAGCCATATTTGTAACGTAGGAATTTTAAAATAAAAAAAGAAACATCACTCTCACTACATATAGAATTTCTTTTAAAATTTTAATAAGATTTTTAGTTCCGAACTGGCTCAAATTGTCACAACAAAGGGGCACACAAATATAAAACTGATCTGATGAGTCCCACGCCTAAACCCATTTGGGATGTAGGAATTTTGGAAGAAAAAAATATATTTTTTTGGTTTTTTAAATTTCTATGAAATTACTACGTTGGAAAGAATTTTTATGGGTCAAATTTGAAAGACTAGTTTGATTAGATACAAAATCTTACTGGGATTCTATTCCCTATAGAAATTTTTTCTACTACCCAAAAAAGACCTTAGAGGTTGTGTGACGAAAGGTGATCCTCTCTCTTACTATTGTAAAGGCAGAAAGGCAAAGTTCCATGCATTTCTCTCTCCTAGCCGTTTGATCAAAGGTTCAATGATTTAGATCGATTGCTACAATAATTGATACTGTAGTTATAATATTTTTGCTACAGCTCTGTACCTTCTCAAGAGCAGAGGATTATATTTTCCTGTTAGGCTGGTGACCAGAGCAATATGTCTGAATAGGAGGCAAAGACTAGAAGTTGCTTAAAGAATTGAGGATTTTTGTATGGTTTGGCATGTTTGTGATTGAGTTGTTTGGTTGGTGTCATGATTTTAAAATAATTAAAATTGAAAATTGATACTGAGTTGAAAGATTTATTTGATAATGTCAAATATATGATTTTGAACATCTAAGAAAGTCAGACATATCTAATTGAAGTCAAAAAAGACATATTATAGACATCGATCAAATAATATTCAAACATATCTCAAACAAGTTACAGATGAGACAATTTTATGTGAGGACACGAACAACACACCACCTTAAACTTAAGGCCTCTGGCTAGAACTTAGAAGTACAAACGAAAAAAATGTCACTTGAAGGTTACTAGTGACCAGCTAGAACACAATGTGCTACTACAACTTACTCCATAGGAGGAGTTACACAGACGCCATTGGAGATCAAGCTCCTCCTCCTCCTGCGGGCATCTTCCTGCCGCTCCATCGTAGCCTCGTCGGCGTCGGCGGCACCGACGAGTAGCAACAGCAGCAGCACGACGAGCCTGGTCCATGCAGAAGAACCAGGACCATGCTGCATTGCCATTTTCTTTTTCTTGGTCGTACTGGAATGCAAGAACAATGAGATGAGAAATGCATCAGCTTCTCCATGGCTTCTTGCCATTTGTTTCATTTATAGGCCAAGAAAATTAAGTTGTTGTTAGAGGGATAATTAGAAAGAAAATTTTGGATAATATTATTTGTTTGTGTTGTTTTGGTTGTTACTTGCAATTGCCGACCAAAAAACACAAACCTAAAGTGATGTGTCCATCATGCCGCCGTGGATGACAGCCGGCGACGCCGGTGGCTGCCGACGGTGCGCGGCGCCGGCGGAACAAGGGTGGGAGGGGTGGTTGGTCCAAGGGTACAGTTGCATGGTGAGTTAAGTAGTGGCCCTCTGAACTGTCTTGTCAAAAAAAAAAAAACTGAGTGAATTGCGTTGTCAGAAATTGGTCATAAGCTTCTGATTATTTCGAGGCCTGCGCTATTGATGCAGTGACACTCGATTGTCAAATTCTTTTGTCATGATCCATATCATGTTGTGGTCACGATCAAGAAGTAGTTAGATTATTATTTGATTTATTTGTAGTGGTTATAATTTGTTATGGATTAGTAATGGTCAAATCTCAATTATCCAGCGTATTGTATGTTAGTTTCTTTGCTGTTGAATCGTCGCACATGTACAATACTGTCACATCTGCTCCTTGGCTATTTAAAAAAAACTCGATACCCAAGTTGCATTCAAGGAGATAGATGGATTTTCGGGAGATCTTTAAGGTATGCCAGAAACTTATGTTGGTAGTTGTTTATTTATAAGTATATTTTGAAGAGATTTGATTCTACGATATCTTTGTACTTAGATGCATACTCTAACAAGCTCTTTCCACACCTAAAATCTCCATTACACACAAAAGCACTGCCCACAAAACAACTATACAAATACATGAAAGTTTATGGACAACATCTTAGAAAGTGCAAATATACCGCTAGAGTTTAATGCAAGGATTATCCATGAATTAATTCAAGGAACATAGGATGCAAAAAAAACTGCTGAACTTGAAGTTGCACAAGTATGATTAAATCTGAATAATTAAATTTGACAAATCTTTACTGTAACACAATCCCACAACGAAACCACACCAGTAGTGTGCTCAACATATAGAAAGACCACACATGCAGCTACAGCTATCTTATTGAAAACTTTCCAGAATGTCTAACTACAAGCTAAGCACATCATGCCATGGTGCTGTTGCTGCTGCCGTCAGCACA
Organism: Pharus latifolius; assembly: GCA_019359835.1. NCBI lineage: Eukaryota > Viridiplantae > Streptophyta > Magnoliopsida > Poales > Poaceae > Pharus > Pharus latifolius. Next base: position 66,175,312 of record CM033328.1, on the reverse strand, counting down.
GTTCTTGACAGGGGTGAGCACGAACATCCTGCTCGCGTGCGACGGGACGTCGAAGGTCATCTTGTCAGCGATCTCGCCGTCGAGCGTCTTATGCTGCAAGATCACAATCGTTCATATGTTACAAAGAAATAAATAAAGAAAAAAATGCATGAAATAAAAAAAAAACACATGAAAAAAAAACACACAAATCTTGGTGTTGTCGACACTTACAAGTAGGAGTGGAACTACAACTCATCAGTTACTCGAGTTCAACTCGATTAACAAACAAGTTTGAGTCAGTCTTGCATGCTTCGTATCTTATTGAGTTGAGCATGAGTCATACTCTAGTTCTATCAAAGTCGGCTCGTTACAACTATTTGCACAAAAAAAATGTAGATCTATGAATCTAATTTTGTTATGTTCTAATCTTATAGAAACATTAAATTCTTTGACATTTGCAAATTTAAGATCCGAAAGTTCAAGTATTGTAGTAAACTGAAAATGAGATGAATTATGGATGCTTTAAACTAGTCGAGCCGTCCAATCGAGACGAGTCCGAATTTGATGAGCCAGCTCACGAGCCTAAATAAGTTGAGTGAACCAACTCATGAGCTGACTACTTAACTCGGTACCATAACCAAGGTGAGTCAGCTCAGCTCATTACTCTAAATTGACTTGAGCGAGTCACTCCCGGCAATGTAAAAAAATCTTAATGGTAAAGTTAGCTTACCAGCCATAGATCTCTTGCTTGGACCCTAGTACCAGGGGGGATGCCGATGTCGTCCCAGCGAGCCGTAATGGTGGACTTGTATGAGTACCGGTTCACAAGCAGGACGGCGTACCTGAGCCCTGAGAGGGGCCCTGCCCAAACCTGTGTTTACATTTGAGTTGGAATTGTCAGTGAGCAATGGCATTTGTGTCGCAACTTTTGCTAGCACTCTTCCTCATTCGTGAGACTCAATTGGAAGTTCTCATAGTATGATCTAAATCATGAAAAAGTCATGATTAGACAGTTTCAACTGAGTTTCATATGAGTGAGAGTCTCACAAAAGATTTTTTTTATTATATCTCTAATGTTTGTGGGATTTTATAGAACACCTCTCATATGAGACTTCAACTGATCATTATCTACACTATGATATGATGGTTCTATTTTGGGTCTAGAGATTCTCATGAAATGTGTTTTTAGGATTGTTTGATCCCATCTTTTGTTTCTATATATATTTCTCTCACATGAAAAATTGGCATGTCCAAATCAGAACCACAACGAGAGGAGGACAGGTAGAAACATCTAATGAGAACAGGCAAGACTGGTGCGTGGCTGTGTAATGTGTTAGACATAAGAGATGTGAATCAGTTTGTAGCATCACCTCCTTGCTTCCCTCCATCCTCACTTTCTTTGCTTGGACACCAAGAGAATCTGTCGAATAGTAATCGATCATTAAAATTGCAAAATTTGCAATAGTGTGGTTGCAAATGCATTGCACGGAGAAATAAAGTGAGTACAAGTGTATCACTAGCTTCATATAATCATAGTGTAATTGTACCTTGGTTGACAGCAATCACCTCCTGATTGGCCAGGATGCTGTAAGTTTCTTTGGACATATTCCTCACATCACAGCCAATTATAAGAGGTGCCTATTAATTGGAGGAATGAGCACATTAAACCAAAAAAAAAATTGATAATTTTATTAGCACTTCGAAAAAAAAATTGAGCCTCCTCACCTTTGAAATAGCCCAAATGCTGAAATGTAGAATGTACTCGTCATTTGTCATTCCCCCGTTGCCTACTTCCAGCATATCTGGATCTGCGCGACCCAACCATAAAACATAAATCAAGCTTAAAATGAATTCATATAGGAATTCCAAATTCTGGTGCAATTATATTACAACAGCACATATGTGTATGTTGTTAGATAAAAATCAATGGCCTAGATCGACAAATGTTAAAAATTTTGAAGATAGGTCTTTTCTTTCTTTCTTTTTTTTATCAAATGTCGTACTCTAAACTGTTAATTTCATCCCTCATTATACAACGAAAGTACATCCACCTTCTAGGTTAGAGCCATAAAGATTGAGAAGACGAAGCCTAACCATTCCAGCCGCCGGGGCGGGCGTAATCCGCCCACACTTCGTTCTGGTCAGCCCTCGTGATCATTCTGAACAAAAAAGATCGTCTCCAAATTACACTTACTATCAAGTATAAATTTAGGAGAAATAGTATAGATGTCTTTTTTAAATCCCAACATTGCATGAATGCCCATCCTAATTTAATAATATCAAAAAAATGCCAAACAAAAAAAGTATATTAGGAACTTTTTTTATACTCTTCTGGGATGATTAAGATTATTCAAACTGTGTTTAGGTTGTGTTTTAAAGGATATACTCAAAGTACCCTTAGCCAAATCTAAAGCTTTGTCTGCCAAGCAAAGCACGAATAGAACTCATAATTGGGTGCTCTATGTCCCCTTTCCTTGGGGTAGAAACATTGTGTGCAGCGCATAAGAATTTTTGCTAAGATCGACATGGAACTCAAAAGTTTATTTCATCATGTGCATCAGCATCCAAAACCATTGAATTGAGGATGAGGCGGACTGGGTAGCATGGTGATGAGCTATCGGTGGTGGAAATGGCTTCCACGGCAGTGGAGCCGGTGGAGATTATGTGGCCATGGACGGCGACGAGTTGTGGGGCCATGGATTGGGAGTTTGTATGTAGGTAGGTTCTATTGGATGGTGTGGCCAGCACACAAAACTAAACGATTAGGATTGAAATGTAGAAAGGTAAATTTTCATCCCACACACTTTTTATAAGATTGGTAGTAACCTCCCTGCCTGTGATTAAGACTTTGGGTCTTTTATTTGAGCATTTTTTATATTATTAAGTTGGGAGTGAGTATACATGCAATATTGATATTTAGAAACATCATCTATGCTATTCCTCTATAATTTATTTAGTGACATAGTGTAAATAGGAAATATCTTCTGTAAGAATTCTTTGTCATGTATAAGATCTAAATAAACACCATATTAAAATTCACATATAAATTATGATCGGAGATTTCTCGGCTAAGATATCACGAGTCTTTTTTTCCCTACAAATGGTCATGAAAGGCAGACCTGTCCCAATTATCGGTAATGTCGTCCGTAGTCCTCCAGCTGTTCCCAAGCGACGCGCCCCAACGTGCAGGGTGCATGTCGCCCCTAAACACCAGAATGAAAACAACATCTAAACTCGACTGAAACAGATCAAAAAATTCAGAATTAAATTACTCCTAAATACAATTTAACTGTAGTTATTACCATTCGCACAAGGAGAAATAGATGGGCCGGCTAGCCTTCATCAGAGCCCTAGTCATTGCAGGGTACCTCTCCAGTGGCGTCAAATCAGCATTGTTGCAGTTGTCATACTTCAGGTAATCGATTCCCTGCACATAATTACCAACAAAGCTGAGTGAACTTATGGAAGTCGTGTCATGTAACCATGCTCAAAGATTTCGAGCGTTTTTGGTTTAAGATCAGATTAGAAAAGGCAAGTTAGATAGCACAGAACTACTTAGAAAATTATAGATTTAAGTAAATCTTGAATCAAGTCGACCTAGTTAGGCCCAACTCTAAAGTTAGGTCTAATTGTCTCAACTCAAATTTGAGTCGAATCAGAGCAAATCTAGCTTAATCTGAATTAGTGATTGAGCTTTAAACTCCAAACCAAACTCGGGGTAGGTGGGTTTTGCTTACATCTAGGCTATTATCTCCTTAGGGAAGTGGCATGCATATCATAAACCATGCTTTTTATGAACAAAGTTAGCCGATTAAATTGCTTCAAACTAAACACGCCCTTAGATCATTTACTCGCAGTTCACTTACCCATGATGTGAAAGTGTTAACATCTTGCTCCTCGTAACCAAGAGATCCAGGCTGAGATTTGGCACATGTCTGGTATCTACAGGAGCATATACAAACGTAATTATTAGAACATAAATTGGAATAACAAAAAAGATGCGTTTGGTGATAACCTAGTAACCTAACATGCTTACCCCGCATCAGAGTATATCCCTAGTTTAAGTCCCTTGCTGTGAACATAATCTGCTAGTGCTTTCATCCCATTTGGAAATTTCTTCTTATTGGGCATAAGATTATTCTACAAACAAAACAACAAAACATAGGTTATTCTCCCAAAATTGCATCGTAATGCTCTATTTTTGCTTTAGCTTGTTAATTGAATTTTAAAATTTTCATAGAGAATATGTAACAATACTAAGAAAAGAACCTAGTTAAGTAGTCATCTTCACATTACATCTAATTGAATAGAGTGCAGAACACTTTGTTTGATTAACGTGAATCAATCTTTAACACACACATAAACATAAAATATGCTCGATTATACCAACCGATGAATCACGCTCCTTTTCTCCCCAGCAATCATCTGAAAAAGATTACACACAATATTCAATTATTGCAAACAAAATGCTCTAAAAAAGAGAAAAAACATGAAAGAACGATGAACAGGTGAGAGTGATAGACGAGCACCAATGTTCACATATTTGTAGCCCACATCAGCAAGCCCACTTGATACAAGTGCATCAGCTGCTCAAATAAGAAAAAACAAAGTTAAAAGAAAATTAACAATTCAAACAACAATTGCACCGCCTATGTTTCGTTCATATATGTTGTAGTTAAGCCAATTAACAAGAAAAGAAGTACCAGTCTCCCTGAGGACTTGCTCATTGTTGCCATTGCAGAAGAAGTGATTCCAGCTGTTCCATCTGCAAAATCAATGCACATATTCAGATACAAAATTAACAAGATATTAAAGTCAGTAACAAACAGGAGAAAAAGCTTAAAGTGCATTAATTAGTCAAAGACCAAGTTGCATGGATTGAAAGATTGTGCAAGATCACAATGCCGTTTAGGAAAAAAATTTTATCGTGAAAGCCCTGATATGAGAGTCTTTCTCCTCACTTTCAGATCAATATATTATGTATTGATCTAATACTAATACTAAAGGGGAGGATTCTCAAGTCAAGACAGTGTTGAGCGCAGATCTTTCCGAACACTTACCCCATGGGAGGAGTTAAACCAAGACCATTGGCGAGCATGCTCCTCCTGTGCTCCTCTGCCAGGTGCACCACCTTGGACTCGGCTATGGCGCAGGCTAGCAGCAAGAGTAGTGCTAGCCTGGTCCATGGTGAACCATGGCCGTACTCCATTGCTATGAACTATAGAAGAATCGTGCGATAGAATGGTTCTAAGGTTTTGTATTGTGTGTTCATATATAGATCATTTCATGGAGCAGTAAGTTTGTTTGATGTGTTATTTTGCTCAAATGAGAGGCTGACTTGTGGGGCTCAGCCATGAGTTTCCAGCTCTGGGCCCATAGTCATAGAAACAGTTTTTTGGTTAAATGCAGAAGCACATAGATCCTGCTGTTATAAAATAGATAAACACAAACAAAACAAACAAAACAAAAAAAGGAGGATAAACATCTATTGCACAAGACTTCTTCGGTTGTTAGCCAATACATACACATGACTAAGCCTGAAATTGCACAAGCATAAATTTGACAAGTTTCTGCAGGCGAGCAGCGTACAAAGAGAAGAAATTTATTTACAGATATATAGCAAAAAAAAATATACAAAGTGAGGCAAGAAATTAATTTATTTAATATCTGGTCAGTTTGGTCTCTGCACTAAATTTTAAAATAGGCATGTGATGGTAATGATGCAATATACGGGGGTGAGGGTAGAGAAGAAGAGAGGAAGAGCGAGACATGTCAAGAGAAGGGACTCCGAATGATGCTGAATCAAATTCACACTACATCTTGTTATCAACACACATTATTTTATGCTCAAAACGTAGTCGAGGGGTCAAAAAATGAGCCGAGGTTAAAAATATATTGGCCGATTTGAATCATTCTGAAGCAAAAAGAAATAAATTAAATTAAAAAAATTAGAGAAATTACAAATACATTCATCCATTTGATATATACCACCTTTCAAAAAAATAATCCATGCAGATAATTTTTGTGTTGATCGAATAGTTTTAGGGAGTGATATATGAATAGATACTTTTTTTTGAAGGGTGGTATCTATATAAAATACACGTTGCATAACTTTAAACTATTAAATGTGCACGTAGACTACACGTTGCATAGTTTTAATTATTATTGTTATTATTATTACTATTTCATAGCAGAGCTCGTAGAAGATTACTAGAAGACTAGGGTATAACAACAGCATCTTAATTTGACCATTGTTTTGGAAGGTATACAGGAGAATAATGATTGTTAGAAGGAGCTACGTAGGCATTCTTTATTTTTGTTATTAAAGTGAAATATGTGATAAATCTAATAAATAAAGGGGTGTTTAGAGAGCATATATATATATATATAATTTACATCATTTACACTACATATCCAAAAATTAGATTTAATTTTCACCTTTTTCTCACTCTCACATTGATCCGGGAGGATCTTTAGGTTGAGTCGCATACGGCTTCGCGACTTTAACTATATTCGGAAAGGTTTCACGACCATAGTTTGGTTCGCGACCTTGGAAAGGAATTCGTTCTCTGTTCGGAATTATAATCCGATCCGAATATATATAACTAAACTTATCTGTTTATGGTTAGTTAGTTATATGAGTCTAATACGTTTAAGTTATTGAGTCTGATACGTACTCATACAATTGGACTATAAATACCTTGTAATAGATCTAGTTTAGATCATCCAATGTTATTATAGCCTTGGATCATATATCCAGTTTATAGTTCCTTCGACGTAGGCAAATGTGTCTAATGTTCAACGTGTAAAGTTCTCTTTGAAATAAAGAGTTGTGCAATTATTTTGAGTTGTGTTTTCGATCAACCTTTGGGTTTCGGTACTTCCGAGTAAGATCTCGTTATTCCGCATATTAGAATCTGGGCGAGCCTAGTGCGAAAACCAAGACTAGGTCTCAAACGGATCAAGTTGGTATTAGAGCAACTTTCCTATTCTATGGATGGTAAAGACTCGTCAAGGTTACAAAACCTGCGGCGAACTCCAGGCGATCAATTGACGGTTCCTACAGCTACGTCTCCAACAATGTCTGACGATACCTCCGTTCAAGTTAACCTAGTCGAACAAGTGGCTAAACTCTCCACCGACATGGAAACTGTGCTTGCTTGGATTAAGTAGCAGGCGATGATTGTACATCCTGAAGCATGGAAGGTTATGGGTATGAAGACTGGTAAAGACTTGCGCAGGGTAGACGAAGATAAAGACGAAGGCGACCATAAGACCGACGACCTTGCCAACACCTTCGTAGCTGTCGGATCTTTTAAGGTCAACGCTAAGATTGATATACCCATATATGATGGGGTGATCGATGTCGAGAAATTGGATTCTTGGATCGACCAGCTTGAGACCTACTTTGACCTGAAAGGGTTCAGTAGGGTTCAAAAAGTGAAGTTCGCATCTTTGAAAATGAAGGACCACGTCAAGACTTGGTGGAAGGCTCTTGTCGCCAGTGGTGAAACTGACGACCATACGTGGGGTCAATTCAAACGACTTCTGCGACAAGAATTCTATTCGATGGGTTACTTTGAGGAGAAATGGGAACGTTGGCACAGATTGTACCAACGGCACGACCAGACCGTCTAAGACTATACTACGGAGTTTCGGAGACAACCAATGGTCATCGGCATATCGCTATCCGATCCTCAGATATTTTGGAAATACACATATGGACTTCAGAAATCGATCAGTACTGAGCTAAGTCTGTTCGGCATCCAAGACATCGCGACCGCGAGCACAACTGCTATGGCGATCGAAAAGAAGAACAAATCTCGTAGCGACAAAGGCACGAAGGACAGTGCGACCTCGACAAAAAGAAAAGCGAGTCCGAAGAAGAACGCTTCGAAGCCGGGCACAGGTACTTTTTGCGACCATTGTCAAGTCACAGGACACACCAAAGATAAATGTGACAAGTTTCATCCTGAACTTCGACCAAAGAAAAACGGACCAGTAAAAAGAACAGCCATGGCTACTGCGACTTCACCCGACGAAGAAGTTATCCGAGTGAATTCGGTTGATGAGGCGGACACAACCTAATCTCTGATGGCAATGCCGAAGGAGAAGGATTCGGATCCACCGAACGACCATCACCCAACAGTGCAATGTAGATATATCGATGAGGTGCAATCTTTGCACAATATCCCTCAACATGTGCATAGATATATTATGTTGAAGTTTGCAATCTTTGCACGATATATCGATGAGGTGCAATGCGATGTTGTCCCTATCGATATCTGTTAGGTAATCTTTGGGTCAGAGTCCGTATCTGTATGATCGATGTTGGATCTAGGTAGATCTTAGTATCTAGGTTTTGATGATTAATGACGTTTTGGATAAATTCATGATGATTAAAGTTAATCTGAAGATATCAGATTTGATGATTAAATGACAATTTAGATAAATCCTGATTTAGCACAAGTATATTGAATTGATTATCGGTAAACCCTGAATTGGATGTTTTCCTCGATTGCGGGTTTGATATTGATGCATATGTAGAGGATGAGATCGGTGGTTGCATCAAGCTTGTGCTAATTGATCGATCAAGATGTTATATGTTAAATCTTGAGGTTGATGACTCCAGTTGTGGATTTAATATCGATGCACATGTTGAGGGAGAGCTCAGGATGATTAGTTATCCATGTTTGTGCAAAAGGTTGATGACTCCGTGTTCTGGATTTGATATCTCTATGCATGATTGAGAGAGAGCTCATAATATTAGTCATCCATATTGATTGATATCATAACTTGAGTAGTATGGATCGTGTGCGCATTTCTTGTATCATATATGGATCTATATGATTGTGAGATTCATCCATTACTCATTTGTTGTTCATTGAAATTGGTTTTGTCATTTCACCGAAGAAAGAAATTGTTGAGTGAACTCCTGTGTGGAGTGATTTATCTGGTGGTGATTATTGACGAACTGCAAATGAGACTAACGTTTGCGCATTGAGTGTATATGTTCTAGTCTCAGAATGGTTGCAGGATAAAAGCGAGCAAGGGTGCGAAGAGGATGAAGTCGATATGATACATCTCGAGCGAGGTCGAACTTAGCAAGGTCAAGCTTTGCGAGGACAAGTGTCAAGTGGTCGAGCTTCGCGAGGTCAAGCTTAGCGAGGTCGAGCCTTGCGGGGACAAGCATCGAGCGGTCGAACTTCACCTAAGGTAAAATCCAAGATTAAGGATTGTTTTCTTAGGATTTTACCGGTCTCGGTGTTTGGAGACAGACCGGGTTGATAGGTTTGTTTTTACTAGTTTGACCGTACTATTAAGAGGGGTCGGAAACTAGTAGCTTGAATCTATCTAGTGCGGAAGCTCAGATGCATTTATATCATCTTGCACTAGTGTCTTGCATTACTAGTGAGTCTAAGTGTAGTTCATGTGCATTAGATTAAATGTTTTGAAAACTGCACTTAGTCGTAATCGCCAGCTGTTTAAATTGGTTTATTTGTCTAGAGCTGGTCGTCGTCGTATTTGCATATTCTGATCGTATCAATGTTGATACGTGGTCGTGGTCGTATCGCTTGTTTGGCGGCTTTCTGTTTAGGGTTTGGGCGTGGTCGTAGGAGTTCGGACTGATCGTACCAGTCTTCGACTCGCTTGCGTACGCTCGACCAAACCCTATCGACCACCTGTTTTCGATCGGATGTCAAGACCTGTGTGGTCGTGGTCGTTGCTAAGTGACACAAATCACATTCGCGAGAAAACGGCAAATCCGTATGTGCAAATAATCTAAAATTGCATTTGAGATGATTTTTGGATTGAACATTTTGATAGTAGGAAAGTTTCTGAGTTTTCTAGAAGTTTCTAGACCTTTCTAGGTCTTGCTCCTGTTGACAAAATTGTAGAGCTCTGAGTTATCTTTCTAACAAGCCAAAAATCACCTCAATCGGATCTCTGGATCAAAAGTTATGCTTATTTTACTGTCAGTGTGCAGTGGCCGGACAAATGCATCCGTCCAGGGCTATCTGTCCGAAGTGGCCGGACATTGTCCGAAATGACCGGACATTGTCCGGCCAGTACAAATTTTTTGAGCCGAAAAATGAAACGGACAAATGCATCCGTCCGGAGCTATTTGTCCGAAGTGGCCGGACAGTGTCTGAAGTGACCGGATAATGTCCGGCCTGTACAAGTTTTTTGAGCCGAGAGTTAACAGAGACATATCCATTTGTCCGGACGTTTTGTCCGGACAAATAGTATCCGTCCGGCCTTTACAAATTTCGCCCAACGGTCACTGACACGTTTGCAACGGCTGAAATTTTTGTACTGGCCGGACAGTGTCTGAAGTGACCGGATAATGTCCGGCCTGTACAACTTTTGGCCCGGTTTCTTGCAAACGGCTAGTTTTTCGTTGAGGCTATAAATACTTCGTGTTTGGTTTCATTTTTGGGTGCTCAAAGAGTTCATTCTTCAGCTGAAAACCTAGCCAATTGATTTGCATTTGAGTTATTGCATTTAGAGGCTAGAATTGAGCCCAAATCTTGAGTAGATTTGAGAGAGAACTTGAGGGAGATTATGTGAGTGTTTAGTGCACTTCATCTCCATTAGATTGCTAGTGCTAGAGTGTTGAGCATATCATTTGCATCATTGAGCTTCTAGCACGTGGTTGATTCAAGTGAAAGTGCATCCGGCTTGTTACTCTTGGCGATCGCCTTCGCCTAGACGGTGCCGGAGGAGAGCCGAGATCTCTCCAATTGAAGTTTGTCGGAGAGGCCGGCAAAGGATTGTGAAAGGTGTGGTGCTCGCCTAACCGGTGTGGAGAAGGAGCAACCCTAGTGAGATATCCTTCGTGGATATAGAAGCGAGGCTCCGAGTGAGCGCTTCAACGAGGAGTAGGGGAGACCGGGCGAGTCTCCGAGACCTCGGTAAAAATTTTGTGTCAAATTGCGTATTTCATATTTGGTTTACATTCATCTTGACACAATTGCTATATTTACTATTGTTGTATGTCTTATTGAATAGTTCATTTGATTGAATGCAACTAGTTGATTAAATTGCTTTTAAGCCTCATTGTATAATTTAAGTCTCTCAATTATTCTTTAAAATTGCTTAATTGAAAAGAAATTTTAAAAGCCTCCTATTCACCCACCTCTAGTCGGCATCTTTGATCCTACAATCGAGACGCTCACTTCTATCGGCGTGCGCAAGAGTATAACCTCACCAAAGACGGAGTTAAGTTCGTGATCAGTAGAGACATTCACGTCAACACCTTGAAAGGTACTCGACCAGCGTTGTCGTTGGCGTGCCGAGAGGATTCTAGTCGTTTGTCGGGACTGCTGGAGAAATACAGTGATCTGTTCGAGACTACCCAGAGTCGTCCGTCGAAACGCCCAGTCGAGCACGAAATTCAGCTTGTGTCTAATGCGATATTGCCCAATCTGAGTATGTATCGTAACTCAGTATTAGAGAATGAAGAGATCAAGAGACAACTTGGTGAGTTGTTGAACGATGGTGTCATTCAACCAACTAGTTCATATTGTGGATCTCCTATGGTGTTAGTGTCAAAGAAATATGGGACTAGGCGTATGTGCATCGACTACCAAGCACTGAATAAGATCACCATCAAGAATCGGTACCCCCTTCCTCGTATTAACGACCTGCTAGACCAATTAAAGCATACTGTTGTATTCTCCAAATTGGATCTTAAGTCTGGATATCATCAAGTCAGCATTCGAGAGGAGGATACGTGGAAGACCGCGTTCAAAACACGACAAGGTTGTTCGAATGGCTGGTCATGCGGTTTGGTATCTACAACGCTCCAGCAACTTTCATGCATCTTATGAATGACGTATTGAAACAGTTCATCGACGACTTTGTGATCGTTTACCTCGACGACATATTGTTTTATAGTCGTTCGTGGGATGAGCACCTCATTCATGTCAGAAAGTTGTTCGAACAGTTTCGGCAACATCGATTTCACCTCAACTATAAGAAGTGTGAGTTCGACCAGCAAACTCTACTTTACCTAGGATTCATGGTTCGCAATGGTACGTTACAAATCGACCCGGATAAGGTAAAAGTGATTCGCGAGTGGCCGCGACCGCGAACAGTTATAGACGTGCGTAGTTTTTTGGGAGCATGCCAATATCTTCAGAAGTTTATCCGACACTTCTCGATTGTGGCTTCTCTGTTGCATGCATTAACTTGGATCGATTAGAAGTTCAAGTGGATAGGGAAACATGAGGACACGTTTCTCTTGCTGAAGAGGAAGATCAGCGAGGCGCTTGTGTTAGCTTTGCCGAATCTCCAGAAACCATTCGAGCTAGAAACCGATGCCTCAGGTTATGCCATGGGTGCTGTGCTAATGTAAGAAGGTCGACCAGCAGCATATCACTCTGAGTTATTCCAGGAAGCTCAGAAGAACTACCTGACTTATGACATAGAGTTGTGTGCACTGCATTAGGCCGTAAAGCATTGGCGGTGTTACCTCTTGGGTAAAGAAACTGTTGTCCACACCAACCATCAACCGTTGCAATATTTGCAAACTCAGTCCAAACTACAGCAAGCTCGGCACATGAAGTGGATGTCGTATCTACAACAGTTTAATCTGGTGATTAAGTACAAGAAGGGCGTACACAACAAATTGGCGGACATGTTGTCGCAACCACCAGTTACGACTCTCTGTTTATTAGAGTTCATGTAGATCGAGCCCTCATGTCATGATGACTATGCCGCTATGTATAGTGAAGACTCTGATTTTCAAACAGCACTGATTGAGCTCGAAACAGAGAAACAGAGAAACCTACAGAGTTCGTTCGTCAAGAAGGACTTCTGTACAAAGGCAATTAATTTGTATACCTCGGGGAGCACCTCGAATATAGTGGCTGCAAGAAGCACATACATCGAAGGTAGCTGGTCACTTTGGGGTTACGAAGACTTTGCAAAATCTTCACCGACATGTGTTCTGGCCCCATATGCAGCAAGATGTGGCTAGTTTTGTTCGAGGCTATGGTCTCTGCAGCATCTCAAAACCGACAAACTTAAAATTAGGTTTGTACATTCCTTTGCTAGTTCCATCGCGACCATGACAGAGCATATCCATGGATTTCTTGGGAGGATTGCTTAAGACCCGACGTGGCAACGATTATCTCTTTGTAGTTGTTGATCGGTTCTCCAAGATGATAGTTCTGATTCCTTGTAACAAGACTATTACGGGGAAGAAACAGCTCGGGTATTCTTTTAACACGTTTGGACACACTTCGGATTGCCAACTTTTATTGTGCCTGATTGCGATACCCGATTCCTTAGTCACTTTTGGCGATCGCTCTGGACGATGATGGGCACCAAGCTAAAGAGTAGTAATGTCTTTCATCCGCAAACTGATGGTCAAACCGAGGTGGTAAATCGCATTGTCGTTCATCTCTTAAGAGGCTTTAATTTTAAGCATCCAAAGACTTGGGATGAAAGCATACCGTACCTGTAGTTTGCTTTTAATCGAGCAGTGCATGGTTCGACTGAAAAGTCGCCGTTTGAGGTCTGTTTAGGGTTTCTACCACAGAGTCCATTCGACATGGGTTTGCAATTCCTACCTTAGCACAGAACAGCAAATAAGCATCTGATCAGAACTGAGCACAAAAGTTTCTGGAAGGTATTCAACGGCTCCATCGTGAGGTTGAATAGAATTTGTTGCGAGCTCAACTCAAGTACAAGGCGCGACATGATCGGCACTGAGTTGATGCTCAATTCGAAGAAGGTGATATGATATGGTTACATCTGAGTAAGGATAGACTTAAAGGTGAAGGTAAGAAACTTAAACCCATTCGTTATGGTCCTTTTCAGATTTTGCGGAAAGTGGGTAATAATGCTTGTTAGCTCTAGTTACCTTCATACATGGATATTTACTTGGTTGTCAATGTCGAGCACCTCAAACTCTTTGAGCCTTCAATGCTGGATGATGAGCTAGATATCATAGTACCATATGTTGAAGACTTGGTATATCAACGAGACGAACCTCTACACTAAGATGTGATTCTGGAGAAGAATGTGACTACAACCCGCGTGGCACAAAGGAGACTTTTCGAATCAATCAGAAAGGTCAACGGGTATGTGCGGCAAAGTGGTATACCAGAGAAGATGGACAAGCCCAATTTCCACATCTTCAGTTTGATCAAGAGGTCGCAACAGGGGTTGGCTCCTTCTCAACAAGGGGGTCATGATCCGAAAGGATCTTTAGGTCGAGTCACATATGGCTTCGCGACCTTAATCGTGTTCGGAAAGGTTTCGCGACCTTGGAAAGGGATTCGTTCTCTGTTCGAAATTGTAATCCGATCTGAATATATATAACTAAGCTTATCTGTTTAGAGTTAGTTAGTTATATGAATATAATACGTTTAGGTTACTGAGTCTGATACATACTCATACGATTGTACTATAAATAGCTTGTAATAGGTCTAGTTTAGATCATCGAATATTATTACAGCCTTGGATCATATATCTAGCTTATAGTTCCTTCGTCGTAGGCAAGTGTGTCTAACGTTCGACGTGTAAAGCTCTCTTTGAAATAAAGAGTTATGCAATTATTTTGAGCTGTGTTTTTGATCAACCTTTGGGTTTTGGTACTTCCGAGTAAGATCTCGTTATTCCGCATATTAAAATCTGGGCGAGTCTAGTGCGAAAACCAAGACTAAATCTCAAAAGGATTATACACTTTCTTTCTTCCTTTTTCCCCTCTCCATCTCATCCCCAATCGTTACCACCCCAACCCTAACTATCCCATGTGCCTCCGCCCCTACACCACTTGCCCCACCCCCGTGTGGCCACCACCTGCCTCCCCTTATCCCATCCTTTTCTCCTATCCAACCGATCACCACCTCTTATGTTGCATGTTTCCTCTATCGATCGCCACCACCTACCACCGCCACCTGCGGCAATGACACCTCCACCACCTCGTCGCCTATTACCAAGCCGCTGCGTCGATGATGTTAAAAAAGGGATTAGATAAATTTTAAAAAGATGAAATCTATAAGAGAGATTTTAAACCAATAATAAAGAAACATGCATATAAGATAAGACTTATATTTTAGCAAAACTCATAAATAAATCAAGGTAATTCTATGAAAAGAAAGCGCTTCAACACTATTCATTTAGACCCATTCCGAATTGTCTCCATCTAAAAGATTAGTGAAAATATGACATGAGCTCTAGTCTAGTATAGGGCTAGATTAGTGAAAATTGACTGATGCAAGAGTTGGTATCTTGGGTAGGTGAGATGTGGATCGTTGGATATATCGAATTAAATAATCAGAGAGAATGGTGTTGGACAATTCAACTTGGAGCTTAGAGCATTTTTAAGATATAGTATTTCATGGTAGGAAAATTTAAGGTCTTGCTTGAGAGTAATTAAGTTTCTTTCAAAAATGATTTATGAAGATTTTTTAGAGAAATTGAAAGAGGTGTTTAAATTTCTCAGTGGTTCTCAATTCAAAATAAGTTTAAATTTATCTAAAAAATCTCTTCTATTGTACTCTTTTTAGATGAACTTAAATTTTGGATAGTATTAATTTGAAGTTAAAACCTTCTTAAACAAGATCTAAGTACACATAATTGAGGGACAAAGTGAAACTGATGACTCTTATATTATATAGTTGGATAAAAAAAAGAAAAATTAGCATGCCTGCAAAATCCGGTGTGACCCATAAAGAGTGTTGGCGCTAGCCTCACCTCATGGTAACATCGCTAATCCACACCATAAAAGCGCAAATCCCATCTTAGAAGGCTCAACCGCACTAATCATTAATCATCACAGAAATACTACACGCCTGCAGTGTATGTACTAAAATTATATCTACTACCTAAACCACCAATTATAACTTTTATAATATGAAAATCAATCAAAGTATATAGTACTTTTATTTTTGTTTTATTAATGTTAAAAAGATATGTCTAGTACCCCTCCGTCTATAACTATATATAGTTTTTTATTATTTTTGTTAGTTTACAAATATATATGGTTTTATATTTTCAAAGAGAATTTTTCGTTCTTTCTTTTTATGCCTTCTTCTTCTATAAACCAGTAAAAATTTATATAATCATAATTAAATATTTTATAGAGGTTTTAATAGGATTAGATTGGCACATCTAATTCTTGTATATAAATGTAAAATGAGATATATATTTATAAATAGAGGGACAGAGTGTATAATTTTAGAAAGCAGATAGGATAAATACCAGAATTATAATCATTATTATTGTAGCCGAGAAGACCAAAATTCGCACGCCACGTCCACACCCAGCAACCCATCTCATAGAAAATTTCGCAGACAATACAATATAGTTATTATATATACACCTCACATGTATGTCCGAAACTACCCCTCCATCCACCGCTCCTCCCAAATTTTCCGGCAAAGAGAAAAACTTTTGCGACAGCTACCCCGACATGACCCCTCATCTGCCCGTCTCCTCCCACCCCGCCCACCACCTGCTCGACGCGCTGCCCCCTCCGCACCGCCGCCGGCGCCGGCGCCGCCTATGCTCGCCGCGCCTCGCGGGGGCCGGCGCGCTCCGGTGCGCCGCGGAGCCGGCGCCGCCGCCCACGGCGACGCGGGTGTTCGTCGTGTCGGACCTGCACACGGACTACCCGGACAACATGGCGTGGGTGCGCCGGCTCCCGCGCGGCGCCGGCGGGGGAGTGGGAGGGGAGGGAGGAGTTGACGCGCTCGTCGTCGCCGGGGACGTCGCCGAGACGCGGGACAACTTCGCGCGCACCATGGGGGCTCTCAGGGAGCGGTTCGAGGCCGTGTTCTACGTGCCCGGGAACCACGACCTGTGGCTGCGCCGCGAGAACGGCCGCTTCGTGAGTGGATTCTCTTGGCTCTCCCTCTTTCTGTTCTGTTTCTTGAGCTGCAAGTAAGGTGTTTGACAAAATGCCTTAGTGTAGTAGTTTTGGTAAATTTCTAAATTTTTTAGTGAGGGCTCGAATGTGCAATAATACTGCTCCAATGTAATCGCTACCATATTGATGCTTCTGCTCGTGTAGTGTTGTACGGTGACTTGATTAAAATGGGCTAATTTTCAGTGATCTTGTTCAGTTGCTTTTAGCTGCCAAATGCTTTGGTCTGAAATATTTGCATACTGATGATATCGGTTCTTGTTTCCCTACTAATTAGGTAAAATTTTATCACCACCGTGCGGAGATAATAGATAGATATCACTGACAAACTGAATTGCTTTAGGGCGAAATTTTAGTAATTTGGTTAAAATTTTCAGTTATTGCACAATATGCTACAACAAGGATTTGTGAAACTAAATGAGAAATTAAGAACTGTACTGTTGGACTACAGATAAAATAAATAGCATGTTGATTTTTTTTCTGAGTGCAGCATTAATCTTTTGTGCTGATGTGAATTATTAGTGGGGCTCTCTGAGTTATTCAGTGATTTCTTCCAGATGGATTCGCTGGAGAAACTGACTGCATTGCTTGATGCATGTAGTGAGCTAGGTGTGGATACAGGTCCAAGAACGATAGGTGGCTTGGGGATCATTCCATTGTATTCATGGTATCACAAGGTTGGTTAATTTACTTATTTCCTTTCTATATTCTTTTCAGCCAGATTACATCGCCCTATGTTGACTAAGATTATCCTTGTTTCTTGTGTTGAATAATTGCCTTCCAGAGCTTTGACAAGGAGAAGGATGTTAACAGTCTTCGAGTTCCTTCATTAGAGATGGTAAGTTATTTTTTTGGGGTTTTCCGGTGCCCTCTTTTGATCTGCAATTTGTGATTAGTGTTGTTCAAGCTTTGTGAAATTTTGTTAGCATCAGGAGTTTTGCATTCCTGCTGGGCAACAAAAGCACTGTTACGTTGGTACTCCCGCTTATATTGTTGGCTGAATTCTTATTCATTTTAGCAAGGCCTCAGTTACCTAATTTATTTTGGAAATTGGAATTCTTTGAGCTGAGCTAATTTGCTGGCAAAATGTGTGGTTTCATGGCTATGGCTATTGGCTAAAATAGGGTGCCAAAATTCATTTGTATACAAAGTATTATGATGCAAATCATTCAGTCATGGATATTAAACTCAGGGCGGACCTACATGGGGGCATAGTAAGATGCCCAACCACCCCCCCCCCCCCCCCAAAACCCACCCTGCCCCGCCTCGCAAACCTTTCTGGAATGCAGTTATTGTCCTGTCCGGGGGGGCACCCTGGGCTTGTGAAACCTCAAAGGCCTAGCAGCCTGGGCCTACGCCCCCTCAAGTGAAGCGAAATGTAGCGTCCTTGGACCTTGGCCTATTTTGCAACTAAGTCTGCTCAATTAGCTCATTTACCCAAGCCCCATTTAACCAAATCCCTAGTTAACCAAATCCTCCAACAACCAAATCGTCAAAGTTTTCAAAGTCACAAGTTTTAACGCCCACACCGGTCATGTTCTCATGCCACGGCCTTGCGTTGCCGGCGACTTGCTTTACTACTGCAGTGCTGCATACTGCCCAATCAGGCCTCTCTCTATCTTCCTCTCTACTACATTTATTTATTGTTATACATATATCGTTTGTTTTGATTTGCGAAATTATAGATAGAAAAGCATTTGATGTCTTAAAAATCAGTCAGGAAGAAAGTCAATTGATGTCAAAAGTGCACTGTGAACTATATTCATCTTAACTAGAAATACGGGACTGATGATTTTAAGAACATGAGCAGTTATATGTAATTGCTCAACCCACTGTTGTGTAGGAAGTCACATGAATGTTCCCATTCTAATTCAGGTGATGTTAAGAGATTTTCTAGAGAGTTAACTTAATTGTCAATTTCAAAATTTTTGAGAGGGGAAGCATTTTTACCCCCTTAACTATGGGGGTCATGGTCTGTTTAGACACTCCTTTCTGAATGTATTTTTGGCTAACTAACTTTGGATTGGGTGATGCATGCAAACTTTGTTAATTAAATGGGGTTTGTAGCAGTCATTTGTCTTACGTGAACCCCCCCCACCCCCCGCCCCCCCCCCCCCCCCCCCCCCCCCCCCCCGAATTTTTTTGGGTCCGTCACTGATTAAATTTGCAGAATGCAATATCAGAATCATAACACATGATGAGAAAGGTTGCATTGATGTTAATTCAAGCAGTACCTTCTGGAACACAATTTCTTGTCTTCACATCCAATACCCATATACAAATATACCCCCAAGATACGTATTGGCATTGATATGCATCCAGAACCTCTTTTTTTTTTTTCTTAAAATGGAAGAATAGTGCACAATTCATCCTGAGATTTATGTACTAAAATTTTCATTGCTTTGTCTAACCAGGCGTGCAAAGACTTTCATGCTTGTAAATGGCCTCCAGACCTAACAAATGATGATGAGGCTCTTGCCCTTTACTTTGACAAGATGAATGACAAGAATCAAGATCCAATTGAAGAAGTCAAGAGGACCAGCAATCAGATATTAACATTTTCTCACTTTGTCCCGAGGTAAGTGCTCATGCGGTCATGCCTCCTAGCTAGGATCTTTCATGGCCAGCAGTTACCAATTCCTAGTAATTCTGTTGATTCTCACTATATACGGAAATCCTTGTGATGTTACAAGTTGTTCAGCTTTATTGAAGGGATGATAATTGGGCAGTAAAGCCTGTTTTCTTTGGGGCTACTATGCCTTCAGTTAGGCAATTCCTTATTCATCTCGTCATTCAGCTCTCATCCTTTTGAGTATTTGTGTTCACTCTTGAGAAGTCCCATTGATTTCTTGTTTTTGTATTTTAATGATGACAATATTTTAAGGAATGGGTTCCATATGTTGACTCTGGGAGCAACTTTTGAAACTCTACTAATATGTCCTGACTCTTGACTTACAATTTGACCCTTTCTCCCGAGGTCATCCATTTGATGTCTAATGAAACTTGACAATGACAAATTACCAAACACAAGAAATTTTTGTTCATCACTGTGTTAATGATATACAATAT
This sequence comes from Pharus latifolius, assembly GCA_019359835.1. NCBI lineage: Eukaryota > Viridiplantae > Streptophyta > Magnoliopsida > Poales > Poaceae > Pharus > Pharus latifolius. Next base: position 66,155,382 of record CM033328.1, on the reverse strand, counting down.
GGTATGCTATTACAATCAAGATTACCCCCATCGTCTCACTGGCTGACCTTGGCCCCTGTTATTTTTGGGTTTTCAGTATTTTTGGGCTTTTAGTGTTTTGCAAGCCTTATAGAGTCATAATCCCAGACTTAAGCCTTGAATACGACTCTGCAGGCAAGAGTTATGTCCAGAGAAGCGGATGCTTTATTATCCAAACCTTCCAAAGATCATCGGCTCTGATTTTTTAGAGAAGAGGCTAAGAGCCATACATAACAACACCCAAAATGGAGCAGCTTGCCATGTTTTTGGGCACACACACTTCTGTTGGGATTCTGTGGTTGATGGGATCAGGTACCACCTACCCTCTGACCATTTCAAAGAGCAAAATGTACTACGCGTATTCTTAATTTGATAACTCCTGCAATGTAGATATGTACAAGCACCTCTAGCATACCCTCGAGAACGAAGACGGCGGATGAATGGTGGTGACGATTGGCTACCCTTTTGCATCTACCGCGATGGTTTCACTCCTGAAATATACCCGGCTATATGGTCTGACTACTACAACAAAAATAGAAGGGAACCTGAGAATACTCAGCTCGCCCCGTGGGTTGCTACATATTATGCAAAGTACTACGCAAAATTACCCTGACAACGATATCCATCCCCATGGATTTACCAAATTGGATACAGTTCAGCTGTTCAGGACAGCATCAATCTGCAGTTGCCTGGAGGAGAAAAATATTAACGATTTACCTGTACATGTTTTTACCTTTTTCTTGTTTCAGCTTCCACTACTATTACTTTTTAGGGCAATGAAGTGTCCGCTTGTGCTCTGTATTTTGGAAAATAATATGTAATGATTCATTCAAGCCTTGCTATGAATGTGGTGACATGATGAACATTATTAATATCTAACCTGGACCAACTGTCGATTCTGTGTTCTGTAAAACTACCTCGATATCTGTTTTGCCTTTGTACTTCTAACGAAAGAATTTCATTTGTGTACATCGTATTATGTACTCATGTTCTAAATAGATGAATGAGGTGTGCACCTCGTACCTTGCAGTATATCACTTGATTTGACGAGGTACCGAAGTAGCATTGTGATAGGCTGATTGATGTCCGTTTGGCCAGTGGTCACGGTATATTTAGTCATATCTTGTCTAAACTTATTCAGGTAAATTAGGCATTTTCATGTGCTCATAATCCCTGGTTTCATACATATAAAATCAAGCACCCAGCAATTTCAAGCATGCTTGGGCTCAACTATATTTCAAATTAAAACACCAACCAAATATCTTGATCTTAAACATATTTTACTAGACAAAAAAAAACATCAAGACTTCATGCAACATTTAAAAATTAAAACGAGCTTCCCGGAAAAAAAAAACAAATATCTCAATAACCAAATAGCCTGTCCTAAGCATATCTCAAGGCAAAATCCTAGACTTCTTGCAACTTTAACCTCGAGGCATCCTATCACAGTCAGACATATTTACCCATATCAGTCAGATCACCGATTAAAAAGCCTCTTAGCCGGTTAGCCCTGTGTTCCTCGTAGGCAGGCAGGCAGGCAGCCTAGCTTTCGATGTTTCAGTAATCTGGGATGGTATCGCAGTTTGCCACTGTCTCCAGGTATTTGACCAGGAAACATGTATGGTCTATCAGATATTGTAAAACCAATTATGATTTGCAATTCAAACCTACGTTTGCATAGAAGTCTACTACTACCATCAAGGTATCAATAGATAACTCGGTAAACTTTAACCTTAAAACCATTATGATCCAGTATTGTACATCATATAGAAAGTAAAGCACGGGGGCAAAACACCACCCCTTATTACTCACTTCATAAAACACCACAATTCAAAGCACACATTAACACACACTCATAAACACATTACTATTGTTCTAACATAAACATAACAAGAACCAAAGGGACAGCACTTCGACACGGCACATCCCGTAGCTTCAACCTAGTAGTCCTCCGGCGCGAGCGGCTGGTGCGTGTGCGGCGCGGCCTCCGTCGATGGGATCACGAGGTACTCGTACAGGAGTCCAGCCAGCCCGGCGCCAACGAACGGGCCGAGCCAGTAGACCCAGTGGTGCCTCCACCGCCACCCGACGAGCGCCGGCCCGAACACCCTCGCCGGGTTCATCGCCGCGCCGTCGAACGGCCCGCCGGCCAATATGTTCGCCCCCAGCAAGAACCCGACGACGAGAGGCGCGATGGTCCCCACATGTCCCCTCTTCGGGTCGATCACCGTCGCGTAGTACGCGTACATGAGCCCGAACGTCATGATGGCCTCGAGCAGTACCGCGTGCCAGTCGCCGACGCCGGTCGCCAGCGTGTACCCCGACGGCCGCTGCATGCATCGATACATAGCAACATCAAAATTCTTATGACGGTTAGTGCATAAGACTAAATGACAAAAGTGATGAAAGTACGTACCATGCCGCCTGTGGTGAGCCGGAGGAGGAGGGTGGCGACGATGGCACCGAGAAGCTGTGCGACCCAGTAGAAGAGCGCGCGGATGAGCGAGATGCGGCCCCCGAGGAGCGCGCCGAAGGTGACGGCTGGGTTGACGTGGCCGCCGGAGATGTTCATAGCCACCGCCACCGCCACGGCCAGCGCGAGCGCGTGCGCCAGCGCCACGGCCACCAGCCCGCCCGCGGTGCTCATGTCATGGTACAGCTTCCCTACGTACATAGACACGTACGTTCACCTCATGATCCAAGGTGGCCTTGCAATGCATGCATGGGAAAACTCTTGCACGTCTGACGCGCCGCTTACCGAGTGAGAGAATAGAGCCCTCGGCGGCGAAGACGAAGATGGCCGTGGCGAGGAACTCGGACACGGCGGCGCGGATGGTGTCGGGGTGCGTCGCGTCCTCCGACCGCCCGACGGTGAACCGGCGTTCCGGCCGCATGGTTGCTTCTTGCACTACTAGCTCCTTGCTTACCTTCGATAACTCCCGTAGAACTTAGTATTGTACAAACATTTAGTGATGGAGTAGGTGGGAAGAAGGGAGAAGGGAGGCGCTTGGCTTATAACATGGGGAGGGTAACATGTGTGCAGACACGTGTGAGGAGTAGGGACGAAGGGAGTGGCACGTTTCAGGTGGAAGGACGCTGCATCAGGCCCGTGTATACATACATAGGGTGTATGTACCTCGTGTTCATCTTATCCGTGGGGGGCGAACTTTCTGAGTCAAAGACAAGGCTATGGGTCTTTTGACCTTTGGCGTGGGGTAGGTTCCATGGGGTGCTTAGCTCATGTGTTGCGTGCATGACCCATGGATGTTTGCACAATTGCACGTACGTACGTACATCGGTTTCGTGAGCACGGCCGCTCTTTGCCTTTCGGTTTCTTGAATGTCACGTACATGCTTTGGTCGCGTGTGGATCTATATGAGGCCAGAGGACGTCCATCTGGGGGCACCATGGATGCTCCTCAAGTCTCAAGGTTCTGATGAACTTATTTTAGTATAATAAATTAAATGTGTGAGATCTCAAATATGGAATGGGATATTTGATGGTCAAGATTAAAAGTCTTCCTAAATTTTGATATGTTCAATTTGGAGTGTTAAAATTTAGTCTGATAAATCACATAGTATTTAATTTCTTCACTATTATAGCTAATGGATCAATCTGCTTCCTCTCCATATTGATGGATTTTAGATCTGTTTAGTTCAATGTCACATGTCTTATAGCCACCCTTTGATTTATGTTCACAAAAAATATGGTATTAGAAAGAGTGATCAAAAACCTTAAATATTAACCTCACATTTTCATTTTTAAAAATATGATATTAAACTAAACAATCTCTTATCTTAGTGGCTTCTTTTTCTTGCTGGTTTGATCTCGTCCTTTTTTTTTCAGTTTTGTTTGGAGATTGCTTTTAGTTTAGAGTTATCCCTATTTTGGTATTATCCATGTTAATGTCTAGTCTATCCCTGTACTAAGCTGGAGTGCACATCTTAATCAGTTTTAGATTGATCAGATTTTTGTCGTTTGCTTTACAATATATATGGTAGTCATGAAATAAATGATCTGAATTACTTGTATAGTCTGCTCGGTTCTACTTTATAAATGCTTGTCTTGGCCACACATGGCTTTATTTTTCTTTTAAGGAGTTCAAAAATCTTATTTGGAAGTACAAGGGAGTTCAGCCGTATGGGCTGGAACTCAACTAGTTGGTTCTAGTTGCCTGCTATTATTAACTTGTCGTCATAAATATTAGAGTTAAAGAAATCTGTGGAGTAGACAGAACCAATTGTTATCCATTAATTAATTGTGATTATTTTACCATATTTATTTTAGTTCATATAGTTTCTTTGAATGGCTAAACATTTCACCAAAAAAAAATGATTTGGTACCATTCTTCTAGTGAAGGTATTTACAAATACTATTGCTCTAAACACAATTACAAATGTACTATTGTTGTTATTAAAAGGCAAAGAAGGGGAAAACTATTACCTAGAAATATAACTTTTAAAGACATCTCTACACATTATACAACGAGTGCGACTAACTTTTCCCTTTCAATTCTCTATATACTTCTAATATTATCTGGCCTACCGTGACTGAGCATGGACTACGGAAGAACAGATTGAAAACAATAAGTTAGCACTTGGCAATCCAAGGGTAAGCTTATTTAATAAAAAAAATCATCATTAAGAGCTAGCTTCTTTAATATCTTAATTCTAATGATAAGCCTGACCTAACTTAATTATCTCTCAGGCCTTTGATTTGCTTGGCCCATGCTTGCATGGGTGTTTATGCTTAGGCCTAGGCCAATTCACAGAGCCCGAGAATAACTGGGCTTTGCCTTGTCTAGTCTGAGAAATTAGGTGACGTTCGGCCTAGAATTTTTTACTCTATGTTTTGATTATTCGTAATAAAAATGCGTTAATTGATGTTTGATTAGATTACTTCGTAATCACAATACATATACTCAAAATATATATTAATAAAAATTTAAATACATCTAAATTAGATATATTATTAATACATTCCACCTCCTAAATTCTAAAACTCATTATAATTACGATTACGATTTCAAACCAAAGACCACCTAAATACTTATACCAGTGTATGCCAAGAGAGGAAGGTATGGGTCTTCAATTCAATGTTTTACTTCAATATTTGTTGGTTTTTTTAGAGCTACTTGTTAGCTACTTTTAGTCGGTTTGTAACTAAAGATACTACCACTAGGGTTTATAAAGGAACTATGGTGCACCTGGTAATGATCTTTTTGAGTTAGTTTCTATAAAGTTTCATGGACTTAATCCAATTTTATTAATCCATTTGTGAAACATTTAGGATCAAGCTCCATCAAAATTGGGCAATTTTCTATTCAGAAATGTATGAACTTCCCACCAACTTTTGATTAAGATACATGATCCCTATCTAACTCCACATATCACTATCTTTTTTAATTTAGAAAAAGAATTGAATTCTACATACTTTGCAATCAAAGAAATCGATTACAATGCCACTTCTTTAAAAAAAAATGAATAACTTTATAAGATACAAGTATGAAATGTCCGCGAATGCACAAATTCGCCTCCTATGTATACTTTTTAGATCATATCAAATTTTGAAAAGAAAAACTTTTACCTGTATCTATCTAACTTGAGGACCCTCCTCTCCACTCTTGAATTAACATATATTACATTATGGTGGAGGGGTTTGTTCTCAAGTCAGGTTTATCCTTATCAAACACCATTATCAAATGCCGCTTCTGTCCATACACAATGTACATGCATGCACCACCCTAGAACTCACCCCGCTGTGGCTCCCTCCTCCCCTCCCAGTCCCCGGCGCCGCCGCCATCGATGTCGTCGATCATCCTGACGACATCCGCCATCTTCGGCCGCCTGTCGGGCTCGACGGCAGCGCAGAGCAGCGCGACCTCCGTGAGCCTGAGCATGTCCCCGTGCCGCTCCCTCTCGCCGACGATCTCCACGTCCAGTATGTCCGTGGACCACTCGTGGCTCAGCGCCAGCCGCGCCCACTGCGCCAGGTCGCCGTCATCGTCGACGGGCACCTTCCCCGTCACCACCTCCAGCAGCACGAGCCCGAGGCAGAACACGTCGGCCCGGTGCGTCAGCTTCTTGCCGCGCGCGAACTCGGGGCTCTTCGCCGCCGCGAGCTTGTGCGCGTGGTGCAGCAGCAGCGGGTGGAAGCCATGGTCGGTGAGCTTGGGGACAACGTAGCTGTTGCCGTCGCGGCGGCGGTGGTGCTGGTTCTTGCCCTGGCCGGCGGCAAAGATGAGCACATTGGAGGACTTGAGGTTGCCATGCGGCGGCCGGTGAAAAATCGGCAGGGCCTGGTGCAGGTAGGCCAGGCCACGGGCCATGCCCTTCGCTATGCGCAGCCTCTCCGGCCATGGAAGAGGCGTCCGGCCCTCGCCTCTGTTCTCTGTGCGCGCACACACACACACACGCATAAAGGTTTCACAAATTTGACGTGTTAATTACTTGCGGAGGCATTGCATTGCCATTGTTGTGTTGGTGACGTACCATGCAAGAGCTGGAAGAGGCTGCACCCGGGAACGTGCTCGTAGATGACAAGCTTCTCCTCCTTGGAGTAGTAGTAGGACACGACGTCGACGACGTTCTCGTGCCGGAGCTTGCCGAGGAGCTGCATGTTGTGGGCGAAGTCCTTCCTGGCCACAGGGCCCATGTTGCGCAGCCGCTTCACGACGACGACCGGGCCGGCCTCGAGGGTGACGCGGTACGTGATACCCAGCCGCCCCTTGCCGAGCATCTCTGCCGTGGACCGGAACAGCTCGTCGAGATCGAAGACCGCCTTGTCCGGGCGGAAGAACTGCAGCTCCACGCTCTTGTCGCCGTCGGCACTCTTGCCGCTCCCGCTCCCCTTCCCTTGCTCTGCCTTGTCCTTGATGTCTCCTGTGTTCATGTTGCATTGCACACACACTAATTAATTTGATCAAGAATACACAATTACACACACCTTAACTATATCAAACGGTAGCCAAGAAGCAGTGACTTTACCTGGAGGACGGCCACCCAGCCGTACCACCGGCCTCTTCTTGGAGTAATGCAAGCATAAGAGCACGGCCACGAACGCAACAAGTGCCGCAGCGAGGGAAATCGCCACGAGGCTCCATGCGGTCACCCCGAAACGCCCGGCCTTGCTCGGCGCACGCCAGTCGGTAGCCTCGTCCGGTCTGACGATTGAGTCGCCGCTTCCTGCGGCTGGAGACGCTGATGACGGCGACTCCGCCCGGCACACCGTGTTCACGGCCGCGCCGCAGAGCTTGAGGTTGTGGTCGAACGCGCCTGTGGGGAACCTCCGGAGAGCGCGGGTGTCGGGGACTTCCCCCTGGAGGAAGTTGTAGGACACGTTGAAGACGATGAGGTCGTCCTGCTCGAACGCCGGGATGGTGCCGTTGAGCAGGTTGTCCTGGAGCTCGAGCCTCGCCAGAGCGGGCAGGGACGTGACGTACTCGGGAGGGATAGGCCCGGAGAACCGGTTGCTCGACAGGTCGACGGCGCGGAGGCTCGCCAACCCGACGAGCCGAGGGAGCGCGCCGTGGATGGCGTTGTCCCGCAGGCTCAGCGCCGCGAGGCGCGTCACGTTGCGCAGCGCGCCCCGCGGGAGCGCGCCCGTGAGCTGCACGCCGTCGAGCGCGAGGCTCACCACGCGCCCCCCGCTGTCGCACTCCACGCCGTACCACCGGCTCCGCCCGCCGTGGCACGGCGGGCCCGTCCAGTTCGAGTGCAGGTTCCTCGCCGACCGCAGCGTGTCCCGCAGGACCAGAAGGCCATTCCTCTCATCGCGGAACTCTTCTTCTTCCTCTTCCTCAGCTCTAGACACATCCACTGACGCCACAAGAATTACTAAAGCAACCAAGCACACCCATAGTTTGTGGTTGCGCTTGCTTTTGTTCATGGCTCTCTTGATGGATTCCTTTCAGGTTAACATTCATGGGAAGCAACTGATCGATGCAAAACTTGTTAATTTGTGTCTGAAGGTATACACTGTAAACTATAAACTAATAACGAGTTGCTTGCCGAGGTGTGCAAGGCAAGGGAAGGGAAAAGATTCAAACAGCAAGTGAAGCGGGCAGAGCAAGAAACCATGATAAGAACACAAAGACATAGTACTATAGTAGTAGTGTATGTTGGTATGAAGTGAACTATGGATTTGTTGGTGTATCTGACTTGACCATTACATATGGACAGTTTGGTCGCAGTTGCAGGGACAGGCCAACCAATTCAGATAGCTGCAGCTGGAGAAGAAGAACAAGAGCAAGAACTACACAACACTAGTGCAGAGTTGGTTGGGAGGCCTACTCTTCCATCTGCCTGCCTAAAAAAAAGATTAAAATCACACAAAACCCCTTGCATTTTAACATAATGACAGCATCCTACTTGAAAGCATTGCTTAATCTGCATTCGGGGGGAAGATGAAATACTAAAAGTTTGAGGGTTTTTGTGCAGTTTGCTCATCGCTCGGGCGGTTGCACCAACAAACGGATGGTGGGGGCAGGGATATTGGACGGCTCGGATCTGACCTCTGACAAGACGTATTGAGGAGTTTGCTTTACTTTCTTCTTGAAGCCTCTCTTGGTCTATATGGGCCGGCTTGGGCTTTAACTTCTTATAGATAAGTTAAAGTCAAGTTCAAACAACTAGTTTATGGGCTGGACTATGATATTTACAATTTTTTACATATATAAAAAAATTTCTAAAAAATACGACAAATCAAAAAAATGTGACAATCTAAATTAAGAAAATACAATAACTTAAAAAATATGAAAATTTTAAATAAAAAATACGATAACATAAAAAAATACGACAACATAAAATAAGAAAATGGGACAAATCTAAAAATAAAATAACATAAAATAGGAAAATACGACACCAAAAAAATACGACAACAAAAAAAATACGAAAATTCAAAAAAGTGACAACTTAATATAAGAAAATGAGACAATAAAAAAATATGACACCCTAAAATCTGTTAAATCAAATTGTGATTATTAGATCAAGATTCATAGATTAATATGAAAAGTGAAAGTTGAAAATAAAACATTTTTTCTTAGACATTTTGTTAGTTTATATATACAATTTCTAGAGTAGTTTTAATTTTTCTCAGCGAAGAAGTCACCGTCCGCCCATCATCATTTCTTTGGGCGATCTATGACTTATCTAACTTCAATCCAATTTTTTTAAGTTATAAGCTGAATTCACCACCAAACAGTTTCTGCGGCTTATCAGAAGTTGTTTTTTTAATTTTTCCACTATAAAAACTCTAAAAATTAGTTTTTTTTTAAAGAATCAGAAGTGGAGTCAAACATGCCATCGTTGGGCTTGTCCCTTGGGTAGCTGGCTGGATAACAAGAGTGCAAAGAACCAGTCATCGGACATCACCCGACATCAGCTTTGCCTTTTCCTTTTCTTTTCTTTTCTCATCTCTTTTTCCTCCCTTTAAGAGAAGCATCATCTCTTGAGAAGCAAAGTTTCCAGAGCACAAATCACTAGAGTCTAGATATCATATCATATGATATAGCAGCGGGTCTTTTAAGATCCTGTTATCTTTAGACTTTAAGAGACTGTAGGATCTGCGGGCGCCTCGCATGATCGCATCTTTTGTGTCAGAACAGAAGTGAACTACTTGTGATGTGTGGAGACTACTGGTAAGGTCTAAAGGCAACTTGAGCTTAGTTCAATGTGTCGCTTACGTCAATTCACCAGAAAATAGGGTGTATAAAGTTTAACAAACTAGATTGATATCGGACTGAGATTAAAGTGATTAATTGTCTTGTGAAAAAAATTATAAATTTCTTTCTATTTTGACCTAAATTGTTAAGTTTTCATGTAACAGTTTAAGTAGAAATAAAAACAGACATCTTTTTTTCTCTAAGTCTAAAACAGAATATATAGATCTAAGGGGTTTCGGCATCTCAACTGCTCCTTGAATATTGTAACATTAACTGAGGATTAGCAAGGAATTAAGATTGAGAAAACTGACAATTGAAGTGGTATGGGAGAGCAAAATTTCTTTGAAGGATTTGCATGAACAAATTCTAAGCTTTTGACATAAGAACACAAAAAGCCTATAGCTCCTCCAACTTACTTTCCAACTTGGAAGACCAAGATGCATCATATTCTTCCACTTAAAATTGACTTTGAGAATTTTCTGCAATTTTTGAAAACAGAAATTTGGAGAAAATTTTTTATTTGTTTTTTATTGGATGTTTTTCCTATAAAATTTTTGTAAAATTTCCATATTTGGAATGAGGTCTTGATCACTGGTTAGAGAAGTCCAAGAGCAAATCCAATTACATACAGTATCTATCATCTTTTACGAACTCATTTGTTAACATGAAAGATGTCAAAAACTTGAGACAATAAACCCTTCTCTTTTATTACATGTGGGACTGCAATAGTAATAAGATTGGTAAGACAAAATCAAACATCATCTTTGAATAGAATTACATATAGACAGTGAATGAGAGGAGAGGTGGGATGTTAACATCAAATCCGCTTTACAAAAAGATTAAAAAGAAAAAAAGTGTTTTGAGATGAGCATAACAAATATATAATATAACATAACACAATTATTAGAGGAAAGTAAATCATAACTTGAAGGCAACCAAGCCTAAACGCTGTGATATCATACGCTCCAAATACACCGGTCACTAGTCCCCGTACCTGTACGAGTATGATAGACGTACTCTCCCAACAACACCTGGTCCAGCCGCCTAGGCCTTGCACCACCAATCCCGTCCCAGTAACGCTATCCGCAGCCTCCACTTCGCACTCTCCTCCTCTTCCACCTCATCCTTCTCCTCTTCTTCCCCCCCGCCGCTGCCGCCGCCGGGCAAAAGGCTTCCCCACCTCGCGTCGCGCGACCTCTGAGGCAGGCCATCCCCTATAAATATGGAGCTCAGCCTCCCCGCCGCGAAGCCCTCGCCCGCTGCTCCCACCTCCCCCCTCCTCTTCTCCCCTCTTAAACCCTACCCCCTCCTCCGCCTCCTCCCGCGAAACCCTAACTACAGCCGCCGACGCCGCAGCCAGGGGTTCTGCCGCGCCGCCGCCTCCGGCGGCGAGGAGGTGTTCGGCAGCCGGAGGGAGCTCACTGGCGTGCAGCCGATTGTGGAGGCATTGCAGCCGGCGGCCCGGACGGCGGCAGAGATCGCGGTCGCGGCGGCTGCGGTGGCTGCTGGGTACGGCGTCGGGCTCCGTGTCGGCGGCGGCTCGCGTGCGGTGGCTCTCGCCGGAGCGGCAGCGCTTGGCGCGGTAAGTGTCGCCGGGGCTGTCGCGGTGAACTCGGTCGTGCCGGAGGTTGCCGCTGTTGGGCTGCACAACTATGTTTCCGGCTGCGACGACCCTACTGCGCTGGAGAGTGGCGATGTGGAGGCCATCGCGAGGAAGTGAGTTCCAAATTTTTTGCGTATAGTTGCTACATTGGTTTGATGCTTGAATTGTTCAAAATTTTGCTATCTTATTAAAAATCTCAGTCTAATCTGTCCATGTTAGAATGCAGTAGATTGAACAGGGTTTGAATCTGATATAAGTTATCTGTGTTATATCACAATTTGAATGCTTCAAGCTTTCCAAGCTGAATACTAAATAGATTATGAACTGGTTTAAATCAAGTGGTTATCGGTAATAATTGCAGCCATAGAGCAGTTGTCTGAATAATACTTTTAGTCAGATAGCAAGTCATTCGTGCACCACTATTTGATTATTTCAACCTTTTGGTTGTACATATGTATTTTGTTGCAATTTTATGCTGACACTGAATTTTTTTTAGCCATGTTGGTTTATAGCTCTTATTTTGTTGTTGAAATGCTAGTAAAACCTTGATGTAATTTTTTTAAACTAATTTGGAGAATAATAATCATATATGAAGCTATTTGAGAGTCGATACTCGATATTTGAAGGTCTAATTTTTTCCCCCTTGTCTTGGAAAGGTGAATTCCTTAATCATATTTGTTGAAATTCACAGTGTTTGATACAACCTACTTTCTCCATTATGCTGTTTTTATTTATTTAGATATGGAGTTAGCAAGCAGGATGCAGCGTTCAAAGCAGAGCTTTGTGATTTGTATGCCAGGTGAGCCTGTTGATATACTTGCTTTTGTTTATGGTTTTGTGAGCTTATGAGAAATTGGCATGCAGAACATGACCAGATAAATATTGGCTTCTAATTGCAAAGTTATTTCATAAGATACGAACTTATGTTGTTTTCTAGATGCTGATTAGTAGTTTTAGCACCTCTTAATTATTAATTATTATCTGTGCTATCCTGCTCCTGGGAGTTTGGATTTTTACTAGCAGCTTTCCTATCCCCCTTCCTCAGCAGAGCTTTTGTGGTATTTGTGAATTCAAATATACGCTCAAAGTTATCATCAGCAATAAATTGCTGCTATTTGTAATGTGCTATTTTGTTTTCAAATATTCATATGTTACAATAGATTTTTTTTTTTGTTTTTAACAAACTGATATTTTCATGAAGATTGAATGAATTATACAACCTTTCTATCAAAATCCTCTTCCGATTCTAGTTAGTGGGTGTTTGGCCTTGAGTCAACTTTAGCTTATGGGTTTATAAGCTGAAACTAGGCCAAGCTTGAGCTTATCAAATAAGCTAGCTTATGGGGCTTACAGTTTATAAGCCAAAATTTTGGCTTATTTGATAAGCTCAACAAATTGTGATCCAAATTTGGTCAAAGGAGGTTTGGACATGACGCCTTCGATTGGATTGTGTGGAAGAAAATAAGATGACAAGATACAAACACAAATACGACACAAATAGTTGAGTGGAAAACACTCTTTTATATTTGGGATGCAAAAAATAAACAACTCCAGCTCCTCACCGAATTTTAACTGATGCAATTGAGATGTATTTATAGACTACCTAAATGTGTGTGCATTTCTAGTCTTGCCAGCGGCTGGACCAACATGGCCACATTGCGTGGAGGACATGGCCGAGTTGCTGGGAGAATGTGGCTGAGTACTTGCATGCATTGCCCTAGTCGTCAAGCCATCTTTTGGTTAACTACCCACTAATTACTCCTTGATGATGACGGCAAGCCACGTATTGAACTAACTACCGCAGAAATACGTGGGAAAGAATCCCATGCAGACATGATGCTCGTGTAAACAAAAGTAATTATACTAATGCATGTTCATGCATGTGGGAATGTGCATGTTCTATATGCATGATTTTCTTTCAAAGGCGTGTTGATTGTCCCAGATCAAATTGTTTGGTAAGGATTTCTCTTGATAAGAGATGTGAAGAGGGAGGATGGGGAGAGCAATGAGCTGGCTAAGTTGAGGGTGAGGGGCCATGCGAGCAAACATCCTGCATTGAGATATACTAATTGTTTTGCTAGATTAGAATGCTAACTGTTTGTGAAAAGACTTGGTTTCAGTTTGATTTAGTGCACCAAGTGCCAAAGTATTGGATGGCATACTTCACACTCGGTGCGCCCAACTACCTCCCTTATTCCCACTACAAGTATTTTTCAAAGGCTGTATAGTAGTTTTTCCTTGTATGGAAGCAAGCTCTTCACATTTCTAATGTCCAAGGGTTTAATATTATAATTTCATTTCCTTTCTATGTACTGTATATTTTTATTCTTCTATAAGAAGACAGTGGGAAGAAAATTGTCACCTCATTATAATTAGGATGTCAACAATTTTGTTTTTATTTTATATTGTGATTTGTTGTAGTCCTTGAGTGACTTTCCTCATTCTGATCATCATTCATTTTTTTTTCTCCTGTTCATTCTTCCTGCAGGTTTGTTTACTCAGTACTCCCACCGGGAGATGAAGATCTTAAAGGTAATGAGGTTGAGACTATTATAAAATTTAAAACAACTCTTGGACTCGATGATGTAGATGCTGCAAACATGCACATGGAGGTAGCTCCTGATCCAAAACCTTTTACATTTCACTTACTATCTCTAAAATTGATTATTTTCATTGGTTTAAAGTTTGAATACATATGTGCATGTCGAAAAAATAATATTAGATTTCTTAATCCTTTTTTATGTCTACCCAATCATAAGACATGTGTGATGAGGGTGTGTTTGAGAAAATGAAAGGGTAAATCAATAATTATGGTACATTAACATTGGAGGTACATGGAAGCACGTTTTAACTTCTGAAAGCTTTATTGTTGGTTTGTCACGAACAGCTACTGTGAAGCAAATGAATATGTGCAAAATCATAAAACTGATAAGGGCTTGTTGGGTACCAAATAAAAGATTCTGAGGGAAATTAAATTTCAACTGGGGTCATGGTGATCTGACTGGTTCACCATAATCCTCTTGTAGAAATAAGTCCCAACATTTGAAATTCCATTGCTATATTTGGACTGCACAAGGAAATAAGCACCTGTCAATTAGATATTCATAGTGCAACATAATTTCAGACAAAAGAACTACGGAAAAGCTATTTGCTTATAGATTTTTTTGAGTGTATTTGCTTTTAGATTAACACTAGCAAAGCACTTAAAACTTATGTTTTTGTATTAGAAGTGCAATAACTGGTTCCTAAAAAAGAAAGAAAAAGAAGAAAACAAGATCAAACTGATACATGTATTTCTCATGTTGGAGTGCACACTAGACAAGAACTATTTGGAACACATGAAGAAACCTCTTAAGAAAATGCCCAAAGGTAGCATCTTGAAATCAATAGCACCGGACCAACCAAATATGTTCCATATACTTTTAGCTTACTTTGCAAATGAACTATATTGCAATTAGCGGAGGTATCCTCTAGGATTAGATTCGTGAACTCAGTGGGGGTCTTTGAGCTCCCTTTGTGTTAGGCACTAGGATTAGATTGACCCCCTGCCTTGATGATGGAGGCAACTACCTGCTTAGATCTTCTATTGCCTTCACATCCCAATAGTGCACAAAGCTCTGCCCAACAAAAGACGAAAGAATGGCGTAGATAGTAATAAGATCAATGCTAGTATTGTTGTTTTGCTTGGTAGTATAGGCAGCATAAGGAATATGTTTGAGCCTTTCTTTGTTTTATTGGGAACGGGGTGGGGTGAGGGTGCTTGGGAGAGACGAGCTTGTAAATATTGAGGAAAAAATAATTTGGTTTGCAATTATTTGCATTTTTCTTGGTGGATTGCACCAGAAACTATAATTGCAGGGGCACACTTTTTTGAAAGAAGATGTGTTTTTCTGCACTGAATTTATTTCCACCTTTGTTGGGTCGGATCTGGCCTAACCAAGGATTTTCTCAAACAAGCTATAATGGAAACTACAGAATTTGACAAGAGAATTTGAAATGACTAGAGAGAAGGAAAAATCTTAGGAAACAAAGAAATAGTGCAAAGAAATAGTATAAAACAGAGTATGAAAGCTTTAACTGAAAAATTTTCAGAAAACATCTTAGTAGTAGATCTGGAAGTGAAGATCCAAAAATTGTATAGGAGTTATTCTCATAGCTCAAGTTCTAAGCAAGTTTTGCAAGTCATATTTCACAAATGTTATCTATATGCAGTGAATCTAGTACTCAAATGCAGGGTTCAGTTTCCCAGTGGGAAACAGTCATCCCTGTCTAGACCAGGACATCTAATTACGGCCGGAACTAGGGGTGTTAGATTGCTATATTTTAATAATGAATATATAGGTGATTATACAAGGTTGGGGGAATACAAAAAATTGAAAAAAATACAAAGAAAAACCAAAAGAAACCGAAAAGGGCCGGAACAACCGGGAAACTGGTCGGTTCCTGGCTGGGTCTGGGTACCATGCTGTTAAAGGAAAGCTGAACCCTGCTCAGATGTTCCACTTGCTTTCTTCTCCATGACTCATGTCTCATTTTTCTTACCCCCTTATGCCTTACAGTTTTCTTGTTTTGAACTTTTGATAGATTGGTAGACGTATATACCGAGAGAGGCTGGAAACAAGTGATCGTGAAGCTGACATGGAACAACGGCGTGTAAGTTTTTGTACTTGGAAGTGTACATGAATTGGATAGATTCTTTGGGCTTTTTACTGCCGTTTGTAGCTGATTATGACCAAGAGAAATACTTTGTAGGCATTTCAAAAGCTAATATATGTGTCAAATCTTGTGTTTGGGGATGCATCAGCATTCCTCCTTCCATGGAAACGACTTTTCGGGGTCACTGATTCTCAGGTACTTTATTATGAGTCTTTGTCATCCATTTACGTTTTCATTCTGTGCATAGCATGTCTCAGTTTTATGCTTTCATCTCGTGCAGTGAGCAGAGCTCTAGCTTCATTGTTCCATTTCATTGTTTGTGCTGAACTTTGCAACATAGTTGCACACTGTTTCCAACATTTGTGCTGTTGAATTTATGAAAGGCTTCTTTATAAATTAACCCTGTGATGAGCATGCTCTTTGCATGATGTTGTGCTATTCCAATGCAATGAGTGGGTTTAGAGGTTATGATTAGACCTCCAAACATTGGATGCCTTATATTACTAGTATTGGCCAATGTAATGGTTCAAGTGAAGAGCTTTACTGTTGATAAGGATTAGAATATGAACTGCTAACGACCTATACAAATCGAGCATTCTATGTCTTGTATGTTTTCTGCTCATGTTTCATAGCAAGTTTTTTGAACTGCTTGTTCATGGCATGCAACTTTATTACTTCGCTGCACCACTTATGTGTTCTATGTGTCTCATTTGACATTATGGTTCTTTTCTTAAATTATCATGATTTTATGGCAGGTTGACATTGCTATGCGGGACAATGCCAAGAGTTTATATGCATTAAAGCTCAAGTCTATAGGGAGAGGTAATGCTGGAACATATATCTTTTATCTATTCTATGCAGTAGTTCTGTTCTTAGTCATGCTGCTGTGCTTATGAGATTTGGTGTTTACCCTGTAGATTGTAGCTGTGCAGCTAACAATGTTGTGTCTCTACTAACTAATTGACCAGACAACCTGTGCCATTTCATGAACATTTTCTCAACTTTGACATCTTCTGTTTTCTAGATTTTGAGATTGGCCATCTCATTGATCTAAGGAGAGCACAACTTATGTATAAACTTTCTGATGAGGTAACTGTTTTCTTTCTCGAAATTCTACTGCTTATTTACTTTTTTGTTTGACTTGGCAATGCATCTTTCAGCAATACTTACTGTGCAATCCCAGTAGCATTATGCCTAAGTATATTTGTTAGTTGAGACAAACATGAAAAAAAAAAAAAAATCAAATTTGAATGTTGACATCAATCTGAGCAGTTTGGAAAGAGAGAAATGGTGGATATATTGGTAAATTAAGTAACATATGCTGACTTTACTAAGTTTTCTTGCAGATTGCTGCTGAGATGTTTAGGGAACATGCAAGGAAGTTAATTGAAGAAAACATTTCATCAGCTTTGGACATCCTGAAGTCCCGTACCAAAGCAGTGTATGGAACCTACTTTTCCACTATACAGCTTGCTGACGGTTTCATCCTTTGACATATAAACTTTTGCTGATGTTTAAGCTAATGGCTTGTAAAGAGTAAACTGAGAGCTTATAAGGTGTTAATTTTGCAGAAATGCTAGCAATATCTTTTTTTTTTTTTGGGGGGGGGGTGGGGTGGGGAACACTGGAGTTCATTCTTTTTTCTTTCTTTTACAGAAATAATCTTCCATGTGTCATCTTTCGCACTCATAGGCCAGACTCCTTGTTGGTACCTCAGTGCCATTTTACTTATAGGGTTTCAGTGTTGTCTTATTATTTAGTAATGAACAATTACACTACTCAAACCTCCAGTGAATGCCATAGTGCAGTTCATGTATGCTTAAAAGTGATTAGGTTCTATTTCATGGATATAGATGATTGTGTGCATGGGAAGATTTTGCTCATTTAGAGAAATTCCTACCATCTTCATTCCAAGGAAATCTTGAGAAAAAGCCAAGAGTATAGTTAGGAAATAAATAGTTAAGAAATTATATGAGCTGGTATGTAGGAGCTTGCTCATCTCTCATGAGTACTATTGTTAGTTAGTGTTTCCCATTCTTCTTTTTCAGATCCCTCCTTGTCCCTGTTGGTTTTTCTATGCTATCAACCATACCTTAAATGTGACCTTGTCATCGCTTATAGGTTCTTTGAAATGGAAAGTTATGCATTCAATCTTTAGTCTCGTCCACGCCTAATCCATATTTCCTGCTGGTTGTGTGTTTCTTTGATATTAGTCTCCACTCCCTTACGCTCCAGGGCAATATTTCCTGCTGTGAGGAGTATTACTGTATTATTTTGAGCATGAACAAAGTTTATCTTAGTTGTAAATAACATAATTCCAGGAATGGCCCAACACAAGTTGTTGAAGAACTGAAGAGTGTCCTTGCATTTAATGGTATGCTGACAATACTAAGCAAACACCCTGACGTTGCTCGATTTGCTCGTGGGCTTGGACCTATTTCTTTGATAGGTAATGTGGTTGCTCTTTAAGATGGATATCATATTTTAATGAGATGGTCCTCTTTAAGATGTTGTTCTTGTGTTTGTCTTGCATAGGTGGTGATGATCATGATAGAAAGGCTGATGATCTAAAGCTGCTCTATAGGATCTATGCAGCAGAAGTACTTTCAGATGGACATCTTGATGATGAGAAGGTGATTCTTTGTATTTTCCTATTTTGACTAGTTTACTAATGCTGCTTGTTAAATGGCAAGTTGAGAGATGGCCCCATTATTTTAGTAGTCTGGTTGTGGAATAGCAAGTTGAAAGAGGCCCCCTTATTATGAAGCAGCTTGATTTAAGACTGGTGCAATGTTGTAATGCTTTGTGATCTGGAACTGGAAGTACCGTCCAGAGTGCATGTTTCCCAAGCTGGTCCGTGGATGTGTGAGCAGTATGGATCATCCATTCCAGATCATGCAGCAGCTGCTGCTGCTGCTCTGGTCGCAGTTGTTTCTGCCGCCGCCGCCTGCTGAGGCCATCACGTTGTCTTGTCTTTGATCTCATGTTTTTTCATCTTAAAATGGTATGCAGTTAGGATGATAGTATGATGAATGCTGTACTTAACCCAACCTAGTCTGAAGAAGAGCAGAAATATCATGCTCAATCTATTAGTGAATTTGTGCCCTGTTCAACTCTTCGATTCTGAAAACATGGATAAACTAATGGCAAATTAAGTTGGCACAATCCGACCCTGGTGGGGCTAAAGTGGCTAGTGAGTCACATTTTGGAACAAATTGTGCCTATGGCTAATTATGCCCAAGCATGAGTTAGAGTGAGTTGAGCCTTTGACACTAATTGATTCAATCAGACATCTCATTTGTGGAAAAAGAATTGTTCGCATCTATGTTAAATGGGAACAATCAGAGTAGAGACTGACAGAGTCAACACTTAATAATTTTACCTGGTTAATTCCATAATAAAGGTACTTTTCAGTGTTGGTATTGTTTCATCATCATTTTCAGGATGATGCATTCAATTGTTAAGTTTTATGTACCGATCAGTTCATTTAAAAGCTTAAACTGTTGGAGAAAAGTGGGCAATCTAGTTATATTTCAACAATCCCCCACACATTGGGCCGGGATCTAGTTCATCCTTGGGATCCTCTTAGTCTCACCATTGAACTCTTCAACTATCACAATTATTTTTTTCATAACTTGTGTCAGATAGATCTCAAACTCAAGATATCTCCCAAAAGCTTAAGTTGTTAGAGGAGGCAAACAATCTATTAATGCTTATATGGACTGAAATTGCTTTAGCATAAACAAGTTAGCAACTTTATCTCAGCCATTTAATGATTTTGATTTTTCAGAATAATAGATCATCCTCCTTACATATTGGGTACAGGCCTCATGACTAAATCTAGCAGCATGTTCCTTAAGTAAAATTTTAATAGAAATCTTCCTGTGGTTAAAAAAAATGCAGCTTGCTCCTTTGAATCATCTGAGGAACACATTTGGATTGGGAAAGCGTGAAGCAGAAGCAATCATATCAGATGTCAAATCTCAAGTATATAGAAAGAGACTTGCTAAATCCTTCAACAGTGAGCTTGCTGAGGCCCCAAGCAAAGCAGCATTCCTCCAAAATCTCTGTGAGGAGTTACAATTTGACCCTGAACTTGCTAGCAAGATGCATGAAGGTGCCATTTTAATACCTTTTCCTATTTTGTTTCATGTTAATATGTTATAATTTACAACTTCATTGGATTTGTTTCTTTTCTTTACTGTTTCTCACTTAAATATAGCACTGTACAACTTTGCTGTCTGTCTAAAAATCTTATGGGCCTTTGCTGTATCAGGACAGGAAACCATTCATTATACACTATTCAGCTCCATGGCAATACTGCTTGTATTGTGTTTTTAAGCCTTATTAGTTGTCAAGACTCCAGATTACACTTTGACTATGTTGAGGTTTTTATTTCATTTAAGGGATATAATTATATATGTATAGTATATTATGTGTCTGCAATTTGGTGCGTGTGAGTTATATTGCTGATTCATGATGTTAGCTCATGAATGAATGTAACACTGATGAAGATTGAAGACAGATAAGATTTAACCCAAATTACTGTGTAACGTGTTTGTTACTACTAAGTAGCATGCACTGCTGGTAGAACTGTGTTCAGTATTGTCCAGATTAAGCCGTTCATTCTAAGGTCGGTCACATGCTTTGAATACGAATTAGCTGGCTGCTTATTTTGGTGAACAAGCAGGCCAAATGCTTTCATTTCACAATGTTTTGCATGGGTTATCATTCATTTATATCATCAATATCAATGTTTACCGATGTTGCTTTGAACTTCAGACATTTACAGACAGAAGCTTCAGCAGTTTGTAGCGGATGGAGAGTTGAGCAAGGAGGAAGTTGAAGCTTTGATGGCATTCCAAGTGCGTCTTTGCATTCCTCAAGAAACTGTCGATGCTGCTCATACTGACATCTGCGGCCAATTGTTTGAAAAGGTAATATTAGGTAATTTTTGTTCTACCATTTAATAAGGAGTTGGTATGTAGTGCAAAGTATTCCTATGATGAGTTACTTTGTGTTAGTGTTGGCCTTACCTTCCTTGGGACATTGCAGGTTGTCAAGGAAGCAATAGCATCAGTTGATGGATATAATGCTGATAGACGAGAGTCTGTCAGGAAGGCAGCACAAGGCCTAAACTTGAAGAAGGAAGCTGTCATGACCATCTTTAGCAAAACAGTATGCTATTTATCTTCCTCTGATGATGAATTTATGCTATATGCTGAGTAATGTTCTCTATTTTTTTTTGGTATCTTTTGCTTGTAAATCTCACTCTTTTTTTGCATTGCCAAATTCAAATGACCAGGTGCGGAAGTTATTCCTAAACTACATTCAAAGAGCAAAAGCTGCTGGGAACCGCATTGAAACTGCAAAAGAGCTGAAAAAGTTGATTTCATTCAACACAGTTGTTGTAAGTGAACTTTTATCTGACATTAAAGGAGAGCCAACCACAACACCTGCTGAACCTGAAACCGCAGCAGCAACTTCTGAACCCGAAACCGCAACAGCAACTTCTGAACCCGAAACCACTGAACCAGAGGTAGATGAATATGAATGGGAATTACTAGAGACATTAAGAAAGACTAGGCCAGATAAAGAGCTCAAGGAAAAGCTGAGCAAACCAAGCCAGACAGAGATAACCCTCAAGGATGACCTTCCATTGAGAGATAGAGCTGAGCTGTATGAAACATATTTGATGTTCTGTATAACCGGGGAGACGACTTCAGTTTCTTTTGGAACAGCAATCGCCACGAAGAAAGACAATTCGGAGTATTTAATACTAAAGCAATTGGGAGACATACTTGGCTTAACCCGCAAAGAAACTGTAGATGTACACATTAAGTTTGCAGAAAAAGCATTTGTGCAACAGGCTGAAGTAATTCTAGCTGACGGGAAACTTACTGAGGCCAAGGCTGATCAGCTTTCAAAAATACAGAAGCAGGTAGGCCTGCCTACTGAGAATGCACAGAAGATCATTAAGAATATCACCACAACAAAGTTGTCTGCTGCAATTGAAGCTTCTATCGCTCGAGGACAGATAGGCATACAGCAGATCCGAGGATTGAAAGAAGCAAATATTGAACTGGATAGCTTGGTTGCAGAACCATTGCGAGAGAGCATTTTTAGGAAGGCTGTTGAGGAGATCTTTTCGTCAGGGACAGGTGAATTTGATGAAGAGGAAGTGTTTGTAAAGCTCCCAGCAGATCTCATTATAAATGCTGAGAAGGCAAAGTTAACTGTTCAGGACATTGCGAAGGTTAGGCTGGAGAATTCCCTTGTTCAGGCTGTTGCATTGCTTCGGCAGAAGAAGAAAGATGGAGTGGTACATACTACACTTCCCTAAACGTTCTTTTATTGTTTGCTTCCCCTTGAAATTACTGCATTGCTGAAGGAATTTTATAGAAAACGGGATACTGTTTGGTATTGATTCAAAATAACATCATTACCACTGTAGATAACCCTAAGACTTCTTAAAGCTAGTCTATTATAGAGCAATGCCATATTAGATCAAACAAATCCACCTAAGCACTTACAGAAAATTGTTAAATTATGTCAATTAAAAAATACAAGACATTCTATGAGAGCATATGATGGTGGTAGATGCTCCAAAAAAAAAAAAAAAAAAATTATGATGGCAGTATTGGCAATGCTAAAACTGAAATGAAAGCATTCTCTAAAAGTAAATTTATTTAGTTACTGTACTGTAACATTTCTATAACTAGTTTAATTTTTTGACCTTATATAACACCGTCCTAGACTATTTCTACTCTAGGGTGTGCTTGCCCTACTAGCTCTTTTAGTAAAAGCATAGTTGTCATAGATGACATTAAATGAAATTGTTTATCCTCCTTAGTTCAACCAATCACTATATTCCACATTTCGTTCTTCCAGACAAACACTTCAGACAATGCCCAATTGCCCATTTTATCTGTTAGTATAGCGATTCTGAATATTTTCTCGACTGGTGTAGTCATCGTGTTGTTTGTGCATGCTCATGATGGCCTGTTGTGAATATTATGTGCAGGCATACCTCACCTAGTTCTAGCCCACATTTTTTGCACACTGAATAATGCCGTAAATATTGTGTGACATGAGCTTCAAAAACTAGATTCCTGAAACTAGATTCATGTTGGTTTCAAATGTTCAATCCCTTCTTAGTGGGATTTGACTGCCTGATAACACTATTTTCGACAGATTTCATCGTTGAACGACATGCTTGCATGTGATGCAGCAGTCCCTGCTTCAAATCCCTTGTCGTGGCCCACCCCAGGAGAGCTGGATGAGCTATACTGCATTTATATGAAAAGCATTCCAAAACCTGAAAAGCTATCACGGCTGCGGTTTTTGCTTGGCATAAGTAGCGAGAAGGCCGCCCTGCTTCATAATGCCGCAACTGAAGGAACACTGCCGATTGCTGCTGAAGAAGAGGAAGAGGAGTTGGCATTTTAGGCAGGAAAACAGTTTTGTTAGGTAGCCCAGAGGATTGAGGTTCTGCCGGTTAATGGCATACTGTTGTGGCCAACAGCTGCTACTTGTAGCTTGTCGGATATTTTGAAAATTATCTGATAATGCTGATATCCATGATTGCTTGTATAGACAGAATTTTGGCACCAAAATTTGATGACTATGCTCTGTTGCATTCTTTCAGTGTATTGAAACATTTTTCCTGTTACCCTCTGTGGTCAAAATATCCGCCTAGCTAGAAGTAACATCTGTTTTGAGAAATTTATTTAAATAATCTATAAAAAATAATTACAAAAAGAACTGTTAGCAAAAAGTTTTTGTAGAAATAGATGTCTATCGGTGGATTGAATGGTAATTTGACATTTTTTTATCCTATCATCATGTAACTTGACGA
Organism: Pharus latifolius; assembly: GCA_019359835.1. Classification (NCBI taxonomy): domain Eukaryota; kingdom Viridiplantae; phylum Streptophyta; class Magnoliopsida; order Poales; family Poaceae; genus Pharus; species Pharus latifolius. The sequence goes on along the minus strand of CM033328.1, from coordinate 66,131,586 downwards.
TTAACTTGTTTTGTTGATTCTGTCATCAAGTTGACGATTAGATTGATAATACGAGATTGACCTAATCGTCTTTCGACTTAGTTATTCAGTTGGTAAAATAAGAAAAAATTTAACTCGGTCGGCAAACTGTATGGTGATTGAATTGGTAACTAACCTTATAATTTTTTTTCCTTTTCTTTAGTTATTGTGAAGTAAAACAAAATAGGAAAATGCAGATAATAGAATTACAAATAATGAAGTCTCATAAGTATGATTAAATTATAGATAATTAAATCTTAGAAGTAAGATGAAAGTAAAAATAATTAAGTCCCACAAATACAATCAAAATATAAATATTCAACATTATTGATAATAGAATTATGTAATAAGGAATGTTGTATAGCGCTGTGTTGGGATCGTTCTAACAATAACAAAATTTATTTATTGTTGTAGACTTACTATGTTTGGTTATTAAGAGGTATTTGACTAGACTCTAGATTTTGCTTTTATCTTACAAAAGTTGGCCCCAAGAAATTCTAGTTGCTTGGTTTGCAGTTTTAGCTTCTTTTAATTAAAGTTGCTTGATATTTTTTTAATTCTATAAAGATAGTATTAATTGTTATAATCAATGATAAACAATAGTTTGTGTAGACAAACAAGTTATATGTGGTTTTTGAAGCCACTAAAGCCATTAATATGTTGCTCCACAAATTTCTAAAAATTAGCTGGGGCTTTACTTGGGCTCTAGAGAAGTTCCAAAAGAACCATGAACTTAAGAGACATGCGTGTTTGACTAGCCCAGCTCAGTTTTACTCCGAAATTAAGAGCTCGAGCCTAATCAAAATGTATTCGGTTGCCTGCATGTGGCTATAACTGGCCTTAAGAATACAAAATATATTTATTTGGTTGCTTGTATCAATTTTGAGTTTGACTCTAAAAATGTCAAAAAGATATATTTGGTTGTTTGTATCTAATCTCGAATCTAATTCACAAGATGTAATTTTTAGTGTTTAGCTCTCTATATAGAAAAAGGAGTTAGACTCGTGAGACTAGATTTCTTTTTGAACTAGACTCGGGAGACTAGATTCAAGTGTATTTTATGAGTCAAGTTTGTCTAATTATATTATTAGAGAGTGATTAATATGTATTAAGAATTTTTTATTATGGATTAAGATTAATTAAGAATTATTAAGATATAATAATGATTAATATAGGAGAATATGGCATATTATTGGTTCGTGCGCTTACCATGCAGATGCAATTCAGCTCTTGGGCATGCCTAGTTATGACGTCTGGCTGCTGAGAGGTTACGGGGCTGGGCGCTGGGAGCAGCTTCGGTGCATCAACTTGGAGGCCTAGACGGAAGCCGACCGCGACGAGCTGATGTAGTTTTGGATCGTGCCACTTGGAATGCACTGCACGGGCAGCGGAAAGAAGAAGAAGGTTATGCTTGGCACAGGTACCTGCAAGGTGTTCGTGATGGAAGCCCGACGTCGGCGTCCCGGAGGTTTTGTTCTCGCCGGAGGAGAGCATCATCGGAAACTGCGCAGACAGCCAGTTCCCCACGGCAGGGTTGTTCGAGGAGAGCCTCGTGCCCGTGGGCCGCACGAGCGAGGAGATCATCTTCTCGTCGCCGTCGGTGATGGCCTGGTCGGAGATCCTCAAGCGGCTTCCGGCGCGCTTGGTTGCGCGGCTGAAGCAGGTGTGCAAGGACTGGCACGCCATGATCAATGCTGATTATTTCGTCATCTCGCACGCCTTCCACGCGAACGTGAACAAGAGCCCTCGGATTATGCTCACCGACGGACACCGGCACGGATTCAAAGCTGTGGAGAATTTTGTCGACTCGCCAACAGTGCCGCCGTTGATCGACCATGGTTCAAGAGTTGTCTGTTCCAAGTCTTGCCACGGCCTCAACGTGGGGAGCTGCACTCGCTGGGACTTCATATGCAATCCTGTCACGGGCTATTATAAGACCACACCGCTGCTCGACGGCAACGAGGGGGAAGACTGCTTCTTCGCCGGCCGTATCGGTCTAGGGTACAACCCGGCGACAAACAGTCATGTGATGGTGCGTCTTGTCCGCAAGGGGAGGAACCTGACAACACGGGATTACAAGTAGGAGTGCAAGCTCCGAAACGTACAAGATTACTTATGTTATTCGATAGACCCTCCGCCAAGAGCGGTGGCCGACATGCCGCCCGCCTACGCTTGACGGCAAAATGAACTGGATGGTAGACCCTGAGCTCGGGCCAAGATCGGCGGGGTGTGGCATTGTGTCATTCGACATCAGAATGGCAAAGTTCGAGGTGTAGAAGGCCCCCCGTGCAGTTATGACAGTGGGCTTATAGCCATCGTTGGGCTCCAAGAAGAGTTTTGCGTGGCGTGCTCGCACCGGAGCACGAACGACATCGATATATGGGCAATGAAAGACATTGGCGTCTGGTCTATGGAGTACCGCATAGAGCTTGAGATGTTCTCGCCGGAGTACTCGTCAGCGATGACCGTGCCGTTAGTTGTGGATTCCAAGGATGGATGGATCTTGCACGACACAGGGAGGGCGCTAGGCTACTATGACCGCAAGACAGCCTCACTAGAGACCATCTACAATATGGGGACAATACAGCATGGCAAGAAGCTGGTTCCCCTTGAGTTTCAGGAAAGCTTGATTCAGCCGTGTGATTGGATAGATGGGCAAAATAGAGAGGATCGGTTAGACTATTAGGATTGATTAGTAAAATTAGTGAGGAAGGGGGAAAACGAGACAAAGTGTTGTTCATCTGTTTATGTGATAAAAATAGTAACTTCTATACCTTTTATTTACGATTAGTATCAGTTTGTAATAAGGTCAATAAATACATGATCATGAAAGCGCAAGCTTTATTTTGAGTCTTTTTAGCACTTTTGATTCAACCAAGAAAAGCAAAATTTCATATACTTTTACCTATAAACCTACCTTGCTCCATGTTAATGAGATTTTCTTATCTCATCCTTCTCTTTTCGTGTTCTCTTGATGATTAGAGAACAAACTCATACACAGATACTGTTATGTGTATCTGTATGTGTTTTTCTTTTACTGTGCATGCTATTTTCTCTACTATTAAATGGTTACAAGTATGATTGAATGAATAATGCACCAAGAGACGTTAGGCCACTGAAACGTTGCATCCTTTCGGGTGAAATGCCTCGTCACATGGCAACTGCAAGCATCAGTCAACATATGATAACCACTCAATAGATCAATTAACTAATGATCACATGTTATAAGTTACAATAGTTAACTGATGCATGATGTGCACAAACTGACCTTGTGAGCAAATATCCATTAAACTTATCATCATGTCGTAACATAGTTATCTTTTCATTAATCAGATATAATTAACAGCAATTCTAAGTGATATTTTCATTGATCAATGATCGCTCTCGTAATACAACATCATCTCTGCAGAAACATCCACTGATTCAGAACTGAAGCAGTGGTAACATATAATGTTGCGACATGCTAACACTAGCTGCACAATTGCATGATCGATGGAGGCACAATGCCCTGGATTAAGGTTGTGTTTTATACATTCTCGGGCCAAAATTCCCTGAAGAAAGCCATGTCAAACTCCTGCTCTTGTATTCGCTTCTCCTCTTCTTGCATCTTCCTTTGCTTCTTTGTCACCGGCTTACCCCTCCTCTTTGGTGGCAAGTCCTGCTGAAGGTGACAACGTTTGAAACACTTTAGTCAGAAACTATAAGCAGCTTGTTGAAGATACTTGGAAGATACATAAAGATATAATGAAGAAGACAATATTGAAGTAGACAATAAGACAATATTACTATCGAATAAATCAGAGTAACGTCCTGCAGAAGATACTTGAAGATACATAAAGACATAATGAAGAAGACAATATTGAAGTAGACAATCAAGACAATATAACTATCGAATAAATTAGACTAACATCCTGCAGACAGAGAATCAATCAATGTCCACTGGAAGGAACTAAGTTTATCTGCCTGTAAATATAGTTTTAGTTTCTCATGGTCATGACACTACAAAGATAATAGATGGACCGACAATTTTCAGAAATGATAATACTTGAGAACTACGATTCACCAATTTTAGAATCAGAAGATACAAAACAAATGACAGTTGATAATGTTACAATAAGCAATTAAATAAAAGTACAACAGGAATGCATCACGAAAGTTCACATAGAAAATATTTTTGTTGCTCACCTTGGACTGATCAGGATCTTTCTGAACCTTGGCCTCAACCTTTGGCTTTGGCTCTTTTGCTCCTAAACCGCGCTTGTTGTTCTTAACACAAGTGTGTATAGGTTCCAACCTCCCCTGTTCCAAGAACAATCCAGACCAGTTAGTACACACACAAAAAACATTACCCAGAGCAATTAGGTAAATACAAGCCAGCTTTAACCTAGTGTTATGAAATCATAATTTCTTACAGACAAAAGACTAAAAAAATAGTAAATCATACTCCCTCCAGTCTAAACAGAATGTCGTTTTTTTGCCATAAAAGTCTAATTAGTCGGTGGGAGGTGGCAAGTACAGGGGAGATGGGCAACGGGAAAGGATGGTGGTTGTGGGGGCGGTGGACAGTCCAGTGGACATTGATTTGATTCTCTGCCACCGGCCTCCTCCCAACACACTGACACCGCCAGCCACCGCCTCCCAACCCACTGTTTAGCTAAGTTTGGAGTTCAGATCCTTTTGAAATGGGGTTAACTAACCAAAATAAAAGTACTTGACTATAAAATGCAGAATGATCCAAGTTAATTCATCCTTTTTACTTTCCATGATCTTGACTTGAGAGCATACGTTTTCAGAATCCAGTTGTTCTTGTCTTGTTCTCCATATCCATCTATAAATAAGATTCTATCATTTTAGACCTTTTGAATTCACAATATCCCCTAACATATGAATCTAAAATCCACCTCACAATTCAGCCCTAACATACCAGACTACCAAGTGCACTAGAAAAATACACGAAATTAGGCCTCCTCAGGGCACCAAGTCGATGTGATTACATTAACTAAGAACAAATACCCCAAGAATTACACATAAAAAAGCTTGGGAGGAATGGAAAGATGAAATCTTGGGAGGAGTCGAGACACAGACCTGCTCTTGGGCGCCGAGGCCGGTGCCCTCCTTCCACCCGGACTTCTTCAGCATCTGCAGCAATCCAAGAACGCACATACATACCTAGTCAGATCACGCGATACATGGATAAAGAAATCAACAAATCGCCCAAATCAAGCGCCAAGAAACCATGGGGAGACGCTGAGATGGAGAGAAGGGACGGACCTGGAAGCCGATGTTAGAGGAGCCGATGGCGGCCATGGCTCCCTCTCGATGCCAAGCCTCCGTCGCCGTCGGGCTCCCCTGACTCCTCGCCGCTACTTCACCGGCGTTTCTCTTTTCTTTCCAGAGGGATTTGTGCTGCGTTTACTCGTGGAACTTGTGTTTGTGGTTTGCACGGAAGCGTTGGAGCGAACCAGATGAAAAGATGATCCATTCTGTTTGGTTAGCGTGCTTGTCGTGTTCGTGTCCGACCCGGACTCCTAAACCGACCTCTCACTATTCCCCTAATCTGAATTTTACTTTTTACAGTCGAAAATTTAAAACAAGTAAATTTTTATTACATGTAGTTGGATGCAAATCAGACACAGACATATACCTGAAGGTTGATCTTTTATATGATACTATAGAAAGTTTTCTCTGAGTAGAGAGCTATATAATTAGAATTTAGAAAAGTTAAGAGCTACAGTGCACACGAGCTATTAAAGTGTAATTGGAGCACCTAGCTGCTATTTAAATTTATGATTAAAAATCTTGTCATATGATTTGAATCATTAAAGGTAAAAAAGAAAGCAAGTCATCCAGCAATTGAGGAGGGTAAAAATATGACTCTCCAATCTTTTTTATGCTGAAGTCTCTAAAAATAACAAGGACACAAAGTAAACACTGTTCACTACATATTTTAAACTATCACAGAAATTAGAAAAAGAATTTACCAAACAATCTTTTACTATAAATCGGTTCTAAATGCTATAATCCAAATTTGGGATCACATAGGACTGGAATTCTACATGGACCATCCATTTAAAAAAGAGAACATTTGATCTAAATTAGAATTAGAAACGGAGTTTGGCTTATAATAAATTAGTTTTGGGTGCTACACCGAAATTTGAGATCCTACGGGGTCTACGCCTCTAATCCATTAAAAAGGCATTGAATCAAAAACTGCTGATTGCTAATGAGACTAGTAGAAATTCGAAAATAGAATTAACACCCATACTTGAGACCGTATGGAGTGCGCACACTTTTCCATTAAAAGAAAAAGAAACATTCGATCGGAGCTGCTGGTTATCGATCCAACGGTACACACAAGGCCGCATGAACTTGGTGCAAACTTGGTACGACACCACTAGGGTTGGAATTTTAGCTCGAGACTCGCGAGCAATTCGGGCTCGGCTCGGACTCGACTCGTTAACAAACGAGTCGAGTTCGAGCTGTCTTCGTAGCTCGGTTCGGTATATATATAAGATACATCAGATCTAGGGTTATCTACTCGTCTCGGCCACCGCCTAGCCCCTCCGTCGCCACAGCCAGCCAGCGCCTCCTTTGGAACCCCTGGCATGGTAGCCTCCTCCGCCACGCCCGCCGCCGCCCGAGCCCCCTCCGCCACCGCCCTCGAGCTCCCTCTGCCGCCGCCTCACGTCCCCCCGCCGCCCTCGAGCTCACTCCGCCGGCGCACCGAGGAGTGTCGAAATGAGTTGGTCCAGCTCGCGAGCTAGCCGAGCTAGCTCGCGAGTTGGACCGAATCGAGTTCGAGCTGATTTTTGAGCTCAGTGAGATAACCGAGCCAAACCGAGCTAGCTCGCCAGCCCAACCGAGCCCGAGTCGAGTCAGGACCAGCTTGCTCGAACTCGACTCGTTTCCACCCCTAGGCACCACACCGACACACCCAACCCAAATCCAAAACCCGTATGCCAAGCCAAGCGGCACACGGAAGGACTCTCCCTCACCTCCCACCCACCGTCCGATCAAAACCCTTGCACCCATCGCGGCCCACCCCTACCTATGAATACCATGACCTAACCACCAAACCGCGGCCGCACAAAAAACGCCTCGAAAGATGAAGGTTTTAGTGAAGACCCTGACGGGGAAGATGGTCACTCTGGATGTGGAGTCGTCGGACATCGTCGAGAATGTGAAGGCCAAGATCCAGGACAAGGAGGGCATCCCGCCGGACCAGCAGCGCCTCATCTTTGCCGACAAGTAGCTCGAGGACTGTCGCACGCTTGCCGACTACAGCATCCAGAAGGAGTCCACGCTTCACCTCGTCCTCCGCCTACGCGGCGGCGCCAAGAAGCGCAAGAAGAAGACGTACACCACGCCCAAGAAGCACAAGCACGAGCACAAGAAGGTCGTGCCCACCATGCTACAGCTTTACAGGGTGGACGATGCCACCGGCGGGGTCGAGCGGTTGCGCACGGAGTGCTCCAAATGCGGCGGTGGGACGTTCATGGCTGCGCACTTCGACCGGCACTACTACGGCAAGTGCAGCATCGCGAAACCTCTGGCGACGGGTTGAATTAACCAAGTCGTCCCAAAAGAGTTCATAGAATACTTCTATGAGTAATGCTCCTGTGAGGTTTCATTTTTACTTTTTACTTGTTACTTTCTGTGCATGTGCGAGTCGAACGAAAATTTTGTTAAAAACTTTCTACCATATAAAAGACTTCAGAGCAGTCGAATCTTATGCTAATAAATATGTTAGTGTTGTAATCAAGGAGTGTTATGATCTTTGAATTTTTTTGCCTAATAACCTACAAAAAAAACAAATTCGAAAACTAACCCAAAACTTTAAAATTTTACAAAAATAACCCTCAGTCAAGAATTGGGCCGCTCGAATGATCTTCAGTCGCTAGTCTAGTTAGCGACTGAAGACATGGCATGGCCCAACGCCCCGCTGGCCCAGGTGCCGTGCCACACGGGCTTTCAGTCGCTAGCCCGGCTAGCGAGTGAAACCCACAACGTTTCAGTTGCTATCCCGGCTAGCGACTGAAAGGCAAAAGTAATTATTTTGCAAGTTTGAGTGAGATTCAAACCCGGTCCAACAGGTCTGAGTATGGAACTTTGAAACCAAGTAAGCTATGTAATATTTTTGAAATGGTTTCCCATTTTAACCATTAGTACTGTATTTTTAATTGATTGATTAAATGTAAACAACATATATCGCATTCTTTTTATATAAATTTTAGACAACGTACTCTGTAGAAGTACATACATTTCTTTTATATAAATTTTATGAATACGTGTTAATTTCGTATTTATACCATGCTTTTGATACCTAGTTTTGTAGGTTCATTTTTGAATATGTATTAATTTTGCATGTATACTTGCAAAATAAAGATGGTATAAATTCTATGAATATGTATTAATTTTGAATGTACTATGTTTTTTTTTCTTGAGTTTTCTTTTTAATCTCTGCGTACAGACCAGTGGCCCTACATGGTAACACGGAAGGTAACCCGGGCCAACAGATTTGAGAGGAGTGCGTTGAAACCAACTAGGCAAGCGCTGCATTTTTGAAATAGTTTTGCATTGCACATAATAGTATTGTACTTATTAGTTGATTCATTAAATGCAAAAAAAAATATCGCATTACTATATATTCGGTTAATATGTGCTATATGATTGTAAAAGGATATATTTTAAAAAAAATAGAACTTGTAAACAACTTTGTAGAATTATATTCTTCTTATATAAATTTTATGAATGTATAATTGTGAAAAGTAAAAAAGATGTGTTATATAATTATAAAATGTAAGGATTAGAATTGTATGTTGATTACTAATGCGGTACAAAGTTTAGGGTTTCGGTTTCGATTTCCACATATGGCAATGCGGAAGCGTACAAAGTCTAGGGTTTTGATTTTCAGTACAAAGTCTTGATGCGGTAGATAAAATATAAAGTTACACGCGTGTGTGACAGTTGCAAAAACAATTAGGACAAGGCCCACAGCAGCAAAAGGTGATCAAACTGCGGTGCGCCACCTGATTTGAGTAGAGTGTCAATCTCGCCTAGAAGATTATTTATAGTGGTGCTCTCTACCAAATTCCAATCGGGGTCGAACTATGACATGTAATTGCATCTATCCCTCTCCTCTTGGCGGCCACAATGTATGTAGTTTCTACCAGCAGTGTCGTAGGCCCAAGACGTACTTACTCTAACATCACCTCGACATCTGCACATAAAATCATCCATGTCGGAGGCATCGTTGGACCAGTTGAACTCCTCAACAGGATGCGTTGTTGGGTACGTGTCTCCATGGCAAGAGCAATAATATGGACGTCTGCAGCAACATATGTGTTGAACGTCGTGCATGTTGATCGACAACTCTTGCATGAAGTCGAGCTGCTCGCAAAGTCTCTTCTTTCAGCAGAGAAGATAGAGTATCATACGTGCAGCCTTTGCGCTCCACTCGGGGTCAAGCCAAAGCAGGAAAGTGCACTTGCGAGCATCTTCCCTCGGGCACTCGACAAATCTCCTCCCGTAGTCACCCTGAATGGAGGACGTGGTAGTCTTCGGTAATAAACCGTAGTTGCAACGACATGGCTCTGAACTTTGTCCGTCATCCTACGAACAGAAGGGAATAACCCAGAAAGTGACGCATAAATTTGTGCTTCGTTTATGCGAACTGATTATGTACTTACCTTGTTGCGTCTTTTTCTCCGGCCACAGTTACTGTGGCTCGCCATGTTTAGATGGGTGTGTTAGAGGAGTGCGAGTTGTGTTTTGAGCTGAACGGCTTAATATATAGAAGTGCTAGTCATGAAGAGTTGTGTCGTTGGTTGGACGCATCTGTACAAAACCAGATGTCTTCGCTCAAAAAATGAAAGGTGCAAAATCTGAAAAGACTAATCGCATAAAAGCTGAAAAACTGAAAAGCTAAAGGCTGAAAAGCAAAAATGCAGAGTCGTACAAAAGTAGAACAGTAAAAAGTGCGACAGATGCAAACCCAAAAAGTTGGAAAGCTAACAAAAATGTACGAAAAAACTGTGCCTACTGACAAAACCCCACATCAGACTACTGCCCCCTCCTCCCCCTCTGTGAGGAGCCCTGATACTCCGATGGTGTGTAGCGAGAGGGGGGTTGACGATCCTTGGCGCGCCGCCTCCTCGCTGGTGGTGTCTGCACAGACGGCGGAGTCTGGGAAGGCTGTGTCGGCTGCGTAGGCGTTGGAGCATCGGCAAGAAAGCCAGGCTGCGTAGGATACTGCCGTGTCTGGTCAAGAGGCTGGTGCCACGCAGGAATATCGAGCTCTTCATCCGAATAGATATCGGCATACACGAAACGCGTGTGCAGTGGTAGAGGGCGCGACGACGACGAACGGTCCGCTGGTGGCACATGTGACGAAGGACCCGGTGCCGGTGGTGATAGTGGGGGAATCACGGTCAAGTGAGGTGGCAGAAGCACTCTGAAATAGATCAGAATCTGATCGACCTGCCGCTTGACCTCTGCACAATATGCGTACACATCGTCGTTGGGCATGGTGGGTCCGAGGCAGGACGGGACCCAGCATCATCTCCCGTGCACCAGCAGAGACGTCGCCGAGGATGTCTAGCTGTGCACACGAATTAATGCAATTATAGAATGACAATCCATGTAAAAATAAGGTTGCAAAGAACTAAGGAACTCACAGAAGAGTGGATTCGCCATGGAAGACATCGGTCGTAGCGCTCGTCGATGGTGGTAGGAGGGACGGGATTTGTCACGCTCCCGGTCTTTAACGACCTCATTCTTCAATTTTTCCAAGAACCACAGCCAACTGCTGTAGTTCTCCCCCTCGACCACGGCATATGCTATGGGGAGAAGCTGGTCGTTGGCATCAACAGTCACGGCAGTCAGCAGAGTTCTCTGGTATTTTCCAGTCAAAAATGTTTCGTCAATGCAAAGCACGGGTCTCATGTACCTGAACGATGCAACGCATTGTTGGAATACCTAGAAAAATCTCCGCAGTACCATGCACCCAGGAATCACAACACCCTCCGAGCTAATTGCCGGCGTATCAACAATTTCGGTCACTATGACTGGATTTGGTTCGCGTATACGCCGGAAAAGCCTCGGTACAAAGTTGTATGCCTCAAGATATGTCCCAAAAAGTTCCTTCAGCGTCCTCTGTTTAGTCCTCTATGCCTTTCTGTTCTTGATTTTATAACCGTACTTCTCCGCGACATGTGCAATTCTCACTTTCGATGTCATTGCCGTATTTTCCTTTACTATTGACAGTATCAGGCTGGCAACAAAACTGGAAGTGATATTTCTATGCTGCTGCACCATGCCCCCAGCTAGACATTTGTGGTCTTTGACTCTAGTCACCTGAAAGAAAGGCCTATCTTGTGGCCGTGTGACACGTACGTACCATGGACAGTTCTCGACAAAACACCTCACAGTCCACAGGCTCGGATGTGATTTGCCCACCCGGAATGGCCTATTCAGTGAAACAGCCCACGCAGTTATGGTTTTATTTGCATCTTTCTTACTCCGAAACAACTGTCCAAACTGGACGACTGATTCATTGTAGGACCATCGCGAATTCAGCTAATCAGGAACCAAGCGGAAATCAAAGATGATGGATCAGTCCAAATATTTATAGGATTCTGCTGTTCCATGGGTTCATCATGAGATTGATACATATCTGACGGATCAGTATACTCCTCCTCATTAAAATTCTCCTCCAATTCTGAAGTTCTTCAGCTGCATCTACTTGATGACCGCCAAACGGAGTTGTATCTCTTACTGTTTGCAAAGGTACACTGGCAGTTGCACTGGCATTAGTACTACCACCGACATTGGTATCGGCACCGCCACCGGCACCGCCACCGTGACCTCTGATACTGATATTAGTGCTGCTCTTTGCCCTTCTTATGGAATGACTACCCTCCGAACTATGTACGCTTAAGATTTCAACGTACAGTATGATGATCCGGCACCATAGCCTGGATTTGTCACGAATCGTCCAAACGAACCCCATGATTTGTCACATTTCAGTCTCTTAAACACCCATTTGTTTCCCTTTGGAAGCATGCCTTCAACCCTAAGAGTTTCCGTTACAGGATTGAGTTGTAACAGGTCGACTAACCACATCTCCAAATTATTGAAAGACATTGATTGTGGTTGTGTCATTCGACCATAAACATGCATACAACCACCAAGATCGTCACCGTTTGCTCCATTACGGATTATACCAGCTCCGTAATAAACACAAATCATATTGGGTTGCTTCAGAGCCTGATCAATTTGTCATTTTGTGTTATGTTAAAATAGGACAGTGCAACGATGCGCAATAACTGTAGCGGATTTCTTATCTCAAAATTGATTCTTTTTATTTTACTACTAAATCATGCACTGGTATTTCTTATGTATTCTCTTTATTATATTTTTCCTAAATCATAGAGTGAAGCGGAAAAGTATATTTTAAAACCGAAAACCCTAACCCTATCCTCGAGTCATCCAAACCGTAACCTTAATCCTAAGTCACAAAAAAAAACATAACACTAAGTCCAAGTGGCTCTGACCCTAATCATAACGCTCACTCCTCCTAACCGTAACCCTAACAATAGTATGGTTGTACTGCGATATTGAGACTATGACATCTATGAAAACTAATTTGCAAACTAGAAAAACAACATTGCTCAAACTACTACCAAAAACATGGTTTTTGAAACATAAGTAATTTTTCAAAACTGCATTTTAGTCGCTATTGGGCTACACGATTTTTGCCTACATTTTAATCTACCCTACCCTAACCCCAACCCCAACCCCAACTCTCAAATAATAGCCTAGGACTAAAGCGAAGCGAAAAATTAAATTTCTAAACCTTACAACGGTAAAATAATAGCCGCCCTCACTCTAAACCCGTGCGGGCAAGGCCAAGACGGCGAGGGCGATGGCGGTGACGACGAGAGCAGCAAGGCTGCGAGGGCCCTAATATAATATAAAATTTTTTTAAATCTACATATTATCAATCATTTTAATATATGTCCTAACAAACGTTTACATCTACATACTAACAAATATTTTAATCTACGTACATACTAATAAAATTCAAATTTAAAGAACATCACATTTTTTAGTTCATCACATACTGATAATGTATAGATTCTTCAAATTTTTTAATTTATGAACATACACTAATATACATGTTCTTTAAATTTTTTTAGTCCATCACATTTATGCATTTACCATCCATATAAAATTATAATCTAAATTCTATATAATACCACGAGTTAACGATCTAATTAATTTAAATATACAAGTTAACAAAAATGTATCTTAGTAAACATATTTGAAGAATCTCTGAAAACAGTTTTTCTTCTCCTCTTTCCTTCCTCTTTCTTCTCTTCCTTCTCTCTCTCTAAACAATTTGAATAATTTCTGGATTTTCGGAAAAATGAAAACGGCCGTACTGTGAAAGTGACACCCGAGATTTAAATAGCCATTTCAGTCGCTAGCCAGGCTAGTGACTGAAAGCCCGAGTGGCACGGCACCTGGACCAGTGGGGCGTTGGGCGTGCCACGTCTTCAGTCGCTAGTTCAGTCGCGCGGCCCAGTTGGTGACTGAGGGTCATTTTTGCAAAATTGTAAAGTTCTGGATTAGTTTTCTAATTTGTTTTTTTTTCTGAGTTATTAGGCAAAAAAATTCTTTAGCGTTATAATTAAGAAGGTATATTTGAAATTTTGAACATAACCCTAAAGTGAAATGATCTCATATTACTTCAAACAAAAAAGATCAATGTCTGAATCTTCTTTCAAAAAGAAAGATCAATGTATGGAAGATCCTTCCGTCGTTTATCTTTATCCTTGTGTATTGTGGATTCCCCGTAGTCAATCACAAACGAATTGTGGTTTCTGAGAGTCAATCGCAATAGATTTTGTAGTTTTAACAGACACATCAAACCAAGCATTTTTTTTCCCTGATTTATTAATGATAATACAAGCAACACAGGACTCAAAGCATTCAGTAGTAGCATATTACTCAAACCCACACAAGCCAAACCAAGATTAACCAGCAGTATCAGCGGCCATACATGGCTATGTAGTCTTTCCACAGCTGCTGCACGCTCTTCCCCAGAATCTGCGCGAAGAAGTCGTCACTGTACCCATCCTTCATCTTGCCGTTCAGCTCAGCCACGAACCCCGGCTTGAGCGAGTCGCAGTAGTCCAAGAACCTCGCCGTGACGTCGTACCCCTGGTCCCACCTGTCACCCTGCCCCGGCTGCACCCAGTGCGATGGCGCTTAGTTTGCACGGAGCCGCACGAAGTCGGCGATCCCTTCGATGAGCCCGGCGTTCGCCTTGCCCTGCCCGTTCCACTGCCACACGTGCGCCACCTCGTGGTACAGCACACCAGTCACCTACAGTACGCGCACTAGCATTGCCGTGTAATATTATTAGTAGCTATGTATTGGTGAGACCAAACCGCGTGGACAATACATTACCTCAGTCTTGACGTCGCCGGAGTAGCCGGCCACGTACTTGTCGTTGAGGCGGATGCTGCTGCCGCTGGCCATGGCCGCAATACGTGGATCCCTGATGTCGTCGACGACGGCGAGGGTGACGGAGTCGACGGGCTTGCGGTCGGCCGCGGTGGGCTGGTTGAAGATGTTCCATATGAAGGAGGAGGCGTCGGAGAGGACTTGCTTGGCGTAGTCCACGCCGACTTCCTGGTCGAAGCGCGCGCCGCCGGGACTGTTTGACGCCGGGTTCGACGCCTCGAACGTGACGGCGCCGGCCACGGAAACCAGGGCCAGGAGGGAAACGGCTACTGCCTCGGCAAGCTTCATCTTGTGCTGCTATTGTAGGTGCTTTGTGGAGAAGTGGCGCCGAGAGTTTAATTAATAGGCATTAGGCAGAGAAGATATTATCTCGTTCTCGAATATTGTCAAATTATATGTAAACAATTTTCATCATAAATTTTTATTATAATCAACAAATATTATTTAAAATTATTTTTGATGACAAACATATTTATGTCATTTTTAATTAGCTGATGTAGATATTTATGAATATATTAGTAATCAAATTATTATAAAAAATTAAAAATGACAACTATTTCAAAATAAGAACATTATTTGGAACTAGTGGTTTTTGTTTTAGAGGTGATTTAGTCTCTTAGAGATTTAACAAATTATAAGTTTTTCAATAACAAGTGAATCTCAATCTCATATGTCAGTCTCATAATCTAATTTTAAATTTTATTGTGCTCACGAGTTAATTGTTTCAATTAGTAATCGACTTATTAAGAAGGTTTAGTCGTCAAACTGCTTGACTTGACTATGTCAAGTTTGGGTTTGGTCTTCGGCAGTTTAATGGAAAGAAAGGGAGAGGTCTTGTTCATAGAGATTTGTTTTACTTTGGCGCCAAAAATTTGTCTCCTTTTACATCCAGTCGTTTCTTGCATTGCGCGCAGTTGACATTTTTAAATAACCTAATAGGCGACATTAAGAAAGGCCAACTTTTTTATACCATTGTAAAAAAAAAGATTTTTTTTACTGTAAATTTATTCAAAAATAAAAATATATGAACTCATAATCTAAATCATCCAATCAGTATGGAATTGAATCTCTTGTGATCCTAGTGCTGCTGACTTCTCTTGAAAAATTGACAATATTAACATCTTATAATCAAACAGATGAAAATCTTTCGCGTGCTGACCGGATGACTCAGATTGTAAATTGTTATGTTTTTATTTTTAAATAAATTCTCACCTGATATATCTCCATTACAAAATTTAATTATTTGTATTTACTACTTAATATTTCTCTAATAATAAATCTGATCACACTTTATTAGCTTCACAGGGTAGGATCTATGTAGGTTGAGGGGGGTGCAGTTGCACCCCCAAAATTTTTAAAATGCATATGAGAGCATGTACTCATATGTGAGGTTGGCTTGTTGGTTACGAAGGTAGCGTTCCATGCTTTGGGGTTTCGGTTCAAATACTTTTTATTATTTTTTTCTATAGATTTTTCAGTGCAGATTTTTTTTATGTAAAAACCCTTTCGCATTTGCGTGTTACGCTTCACGAAGTTACGGTTGGGCGAACGACGTCCAAGTTTTTCTTGGGCTAGATCCAGAAAATTCCGATTAGTTTGGGTTTGTGGTAGGCCCATAGCCCAGTGGCCCCAGTCCCAGCCCAATTCATTTCTTTCCTCAACTTCATATTACAAGGACAGCATAGCTGCGGTGCAGAACTGAGCAATTGCAGATCATAATGATACTGCATATTGAGCATCCAATACACTGTGATGCAGAGATAGGCCGAAATAGACTTTTGATAAACTTGTCATACCATAAGCGAAGCATCTTCACAAATATATTGAACACCTTGCAACTTTGCAAGGATGGTTTACAAAATTCCAATATTTTCATATAAAAAATAATATCTCTCATATATGTGATTAATTTAATATGTGTGTTATCTATAGCGACATAATTAACAATATAATAGAATAACAATTATTACGAAGATATTTTAAAAATACGAAGAATAACATATTTTTAGATACAAATTTTTTTCTTAAAATTAAAGATAAAAAAAGAACAAAATAGTATGTTATTGCTTATTAGATGGCATCAACCACTACCACAGAAACAGACATCCTGGACGGCACATCACAGACGGGTATGAACTGTTCAATGGAAAACCGTCTGTGAAGGCCTGTCGGGAGAATATGTTCAGATATCACAGACGGTTCTGACGTCAAAAACAACTGTGACAGTAAACCAGACGGTTCTGAACACAAAACCGTCTGTGATAGTATACTTATCACAGACGGCTCTAACCTAAAAACCGACTGTGATATATACAATCGGTTCCCAGCTAAGAACCGTCTGTGATAGTCTAATTATCACAGACGGTTCTAACCTAAAACCCGACTGTGATATATACAGACGGTTCTGAGTTCTTAACCATCTGTGATAATTAGACTATCACAGACAGTTCGGAACTCAGAACCGATTGTGATTTATACAGTCGGTTGTAAACCACGAAGCGTCTGTGATAGTGTTGTTATCACAGACGGTTCTGATGTATGAACCGACTGGAAAAGTACCGGCGCTTCGAATTCTCAACTGTGATCATTTCTGTCTCCGATCTTCGCGCGCGGCGCCTAGGAGAACACGAAGCATCGCTTTGGAAGTTCTATAAATTGACAATGGAAAAATTGTCATTTACTTTACAAGTTTTTATAGTTCTCAGACTGTTTGACTCCTTAGCTTCTCTGCGCCAATGGCATCCTCGATGGCATCGTCAGCCTCGCCCTCCCCGGTATGAACTCTCAATCTTTTGGACTTACCCCTGTATTGTTAATCCATGTTCAATACATTCTTGACCTGTTGATTTGCACAGGGAAGGGGAGCCGTGGAAGACACTGCCAAAGTCAAGGCCGAGCTGAGGGCCCTCCAGGAGGAGCACAAGCTCCTCACGGAGAAGCACACTCGGCTACGGCTTGACCTTGACGATCTCTTCCAGCGCATTCAGCGCATGAAGACGGATGGTGACAATGCTAGGGCGAGGACGGGGCGTCTTCGCGAGGAGAAGAAAGCCGCGGATATGACCATCGCTGGCTGCGGTTTGACAATGAAGGATACCATCGCGAAGCTGAGGGAGGTCGCAGGCCTTCTCGACGCTGAAGTAGTTGATCCTGAGAAGGACAACTTGTCGCTGGAGGAGTCCTGCGTCCTGGCTGCAAGTCAAACTGACTTTATTCTAGATGCAGCCAGGGCTAAGACCACTCCTTGACCTAGCATTCTGTATTTTTACTTTTTTTTGTAAGTGATGAAACAAATTATTGAAAACTTTGTTCTTATGTCAACTTTCTAATTTTCCAGCACATTCTTGGACTGCATGCAATTAATCTTCCCTCTTTCTTTATCTTTCGTTGGCTTTTGTCGAACATTCGACCATACAAAGGTATGTACACTGTGTGCCATCAAGGAACGACTATCGCGATCTTTGGTTTGTGATCGGAGCCCTTGAAATAATATAGAAACAATATAGAGGTCGCAGGTCCCATGCAAATAATATAAAAATAATATAGAAGTTATATATCAACGTGCTTTCAAATATCACAAACGGCTCTGAGGTAAAAAACATCTGTGATAGTCACATTAGAGACGGTTTTTACGTAAGGCCCGACTGTGATGATCCCAACAGTGTCCTCGAGTCGACTCGAATTCTTAACCTCTATCAATATCACAGACGGTTCTTAACTCCAAACCGTCTGTGATAGTAAACGGACATATTAAAGACGGTTCGGACATCAGAACCGTCTGTAATATTAAAGCAGACGGTTTTGATCTCCCAACCGTCTGTGATAGTCCCAACAGTGCAATTCTCTACATGCAATTGTTGATAACCGCACATAATAACTGAGCAGATGAAGAGACTTAATTATTTACTTCAAATTTAATTTGCATCGAATTATGTAATCTGACTCTTCAACTTCCTCGCCTCGAATTCTCGACCTCTATCAATATCACAGACGGTTTTTAACTCCAAACCGTCTGTGATAGTAAACACACATATTAAAGACGTTCGGACATCAGAACCGTCTGTAATATTAAAGCAGACGGTTTTGATCTCCCAACCGTCTGTGATAGTCCCAACAGTGCAATTCTCTACATGCAATTGTTGATAACCGCACATAATAACTGAGCAGATGAAGAGACTTAATTATTTACTTCAAATTTAATTTGCATCGAATTATGTAATCTGACTCTTCAACTTCCTCGCCTCGAATTCTCGACCTCTATCAATATCACAGACGGTTTTTAACTCCAAACCGTCTGTGATAGTAAACAGAAATATTAAAGACGGTTCGGACATCAGAACCGTCTGTAATATTAAAGCAGACGGTTTTGATCTTCCAACCGTCTGTGATAGTCCCAACAGTGCAATTCTCTACATGCAATTGTTGATAACCGCACATAATAACTGAGCAGATGAAGAGACTTAATTATTTACTTCAAATTTATTTTGCATCGAATTATGTAATCTGACTCTTCAACTTCCTTTGCCGTGTTGCAGTTTATCTCCCGAGAAGTTGTATATCATGAATTTATTGGCCTTGAAAACCAGTACTAGTGCGCTTTTTAGAACTCGAGGCACCCGCGCATATGAACCGTCACCTTCTGTTTCTATAAATAGCGAAGCTCCTAAATCCCTGTCTTTATTCCCTCCTCAACTCCCACCTTGATGGCGAGCCGAGATTCCAGTGAGGTTATTGAAATTGAGAGTGATGAGGAAGAGATAAGAAATGAACTCGATCAGGATCTTCAGAAAGTAAGTCCTCTCTGAAACTCTAATGCAGATCTTTCTTTTATGACTTGATTACCTCGAAACAACTGCATTTCGAAATCCACAGGTGGTTGAGGAAATGATCCCTCCAAAGAAGAGACTTAGAAATGATGAAAGATCGTACAGTGGAGCTGCAGCGAAGACTCTAGAGGGTGCTGAGGCCTGTGTTGCCACATTGCCCCTTGCAACCCCTCCAGTTGCATCGACTCCACCTTTGGAGATCCACAATAATCCTTCCAATATCCCCTCTCCAACACCTTTGTATCATCAGCTTTTCTGGGGTAAGGCTCACACTTCCACGTCCAAATCCACTCCGAAGCTGGAGAAGCATATTTGCAGGAGGAGAAAGCTGCCTTGTGCAGAACTCTCCAAAAAAAAAAAGAGGCGCTGGAGAAGCATTCTGAGGGGATGTCTTTTGCCATTCTGCACTTGGCAGAGTGCATGCTTTGAGTTGCAGCTTCATCTCCACCTTGGTTGTATCAACTTTAATTTCTTGGATGATCCTACTGATGCCAAATCCACTCCTTTGGTGAGAGATGATGTTGATAGTCTTAGAGCCATTGGTAGTTCTCCTGGGGCGGCCAGTGTAGATCCTACTGATGCCAATACGTCCCTAGGAGAACTTTGTAAATTACTTTCGGAACAGGTCGACATTAATCAATTGGTCGCTTAATTAATAGTATCTCTTATGTATGGAAAGATTGTAAGAAATAAGAAATTTCTTTTCCTTATATATCTGGCTTTCGATTGATTATGTAACTGATAATCACCAAATGATGTTCTGTGTAAAAATGTTAACAAGAAAATACTGCTGCGATCAAGACGGTTTTTAACTCAAAACCGTCTCTGCTTGAAAGATTACAGACGGTTTTAATTTCAGACATATATATAAAACAAATATGAAAAACAAGATAAAACCAAACAGTCTGAACGTTCATTTTTGTAAATACTAACATTGAAATAAGATAGAACCAAATATGAAAAACATGTGGAACAACTGATGACCAGTAGTCGAATGCAAACAAAAAAACCGGGATATTAAAGACGGTTCGGACTTTAAAACCGTCTGTGTTATCACAGACGGTGCTGAGGTAAAAACCGACTGTGATAACAACATACACAGACGGTTCTGAGGTAAAAACCGACTGTGATAATAACGTAGACGGTCGGATGTGATAACACAGACGGTTCAGATGTGAGAACCGACTGTCATAATCAAATACACAGACGGTTCTGATGTAAAGCGGACGGTTTGGAGTTCATAAGCGTCTGTGATATTTCTTTTCTTCAATAATGCACCGATATTACCGACGGTATTATATAGAACCGTCTGTACTGAACCTGGTATAAAAGGTCTTTTGGCGGATGTTTTGAGCTAGTCGTACTCTCTTGCTCGACCTACACTGTCCAGTTCGAAGAGATTTGGGGAAAGGAAGAGCGAAATCTCGAAAGGCAGGGGGAGCATTTGGGGGCAAAAATTTGAGGATCGAACCAAGGTTGGTTACTTGCTCCCAAGGCGTACACATTACTTGATTTCATCATCAATATCGATCTCCATTGATTTACTAATTAGCATGTGTATGAATTTGATTTATTGCAGATGGTCCGAGACTGGATGTATAATGACAACCGAGTGGGTGAGGAATACATGAAAGGTGTTTTTGATTTCGAAAAGGTTGCTGTGCAAGACATGGCGAAGAAGGGTTTACCATATATGTACTGTCCTTGTGTAGACTGCCAGAATATTAAGATGTTCACCAACTCATTTCAAATTGTCGCCCACTTGATCCGACGTGGTTTCAAAAAGGGGTACACGTGTTGGGTCCACCATGGAGAAGAGCCAACTGCAGAAACAACTGCCACTCAGGTTGAGGAACAGGACATGTCAGATCCAAACAACGACTTCGACGAGGATATGCCAGAGGATGACCATTTAGATGACATGTTGCGTGATGTCGAAGGAAATTACAGTGAAAGGGGGTTTGGCAAATTCAAGCGCTTGATTGAGGACTCAGAGAGGCCGTTGTTCCCTGGTTGCAAGTCGAAATACACAAAGTTGGCCTCTGTGCTTGAACTGTTAAAATTGAAGGCAAGCAACAGCTGGACCGACAAGAGTTTCACAACACTGTTAGATCTTTTGGCGGACATGCTCCCGGAAGGAAACGAGTTGCCAAAAAACACCTACCAAGCGAAAAAGCTGTTGTGTCCTTTGGGAATGGAAGTAGAAAGGATACACGCATGCCCTAATGATTGCATCCTTTACCGTAACGACTACAAAAATATGCATGTTTGTCCGGTGTGCGGCGCATCCCGCTATAAGCGTACTAAGGACCGAACAGACGATGGCGACAGCACGGAGATAAAGGAAGGACCTCCTGCTAAGGTGTTGTGGTATTTGCCAGTCATTCCCCGCTTGCAGCGTTTGTTTGCAAACCGTAAAGAGGCAAAATTACTGCGTTGGCACTCGGAAGACCGGAAGAAGGATGGAAAGTTGAGACACCCCGCTGATTCTTCGCAGTGGAGAAACATCGACAGGGAATTTGTTAACTTCGGAGCAGAATTGAGGAATATAAGGTTCGGGTTGAGTACCGATGGAATTAATCCTTTTGGTAACATGAGCAGTCGGCATAGCACTTGGCCGGTTCTTTTGTGTATCTACAACCTTCCTCCTTGGTTGTGTATGAAGCACAAGTACATCATGATGTCTCTACTTATCTCAGGACCAAAACAACCCGGAAACGATATTGATGTGTACCTAGCACCATTGATAGAGGATCTCCTAACAATGTGGAACGAAGGGGTGCAGGTATGGGACGCATACAAACGAGAGAACTTCATCCTACGTGCTATGATATTCTGCACCATCAACGATTTCCCAGCCCTTGGAAATTTGTCGGGCCGTACTACGAAAGGAGCCAAAGCCTGCCCCCACTGCGAAGATGACACTGAGAGCGTGTGGCTGAAGAATTGCAGGAAAACAGTGTACATGCGTCACCGTAGGTTTCTTCCGAAGAATGACGCGTACCGTAAGAGGAAGAGGGAATTTGACGGCCACAACGAAGATGGTTCAGCCCCGAAGCCTACGCGCGGGAAAGATGTTTACTCACGGGTGAAGGACATAGACGTTGTGTTTGGAAAGGGTGGTAAATTGAAACCCCGCACGAAGAACACTTGGAAGAAGAGATCGATATTTTGGGACTTACCGTATTGGGAGCATTTAGAGGTTCGTCATTGCATTGATGTCATGCATGTAGAGAAGAATGTTTGTGACAGTTTAATCGGCCTATTGCTGAACATTCCAGGGAAGACAAAGGATGGCATCAATGTGCGGCGTGACATGATCGAAATGAGAATCAGGCCCGAGCTAGCACCGAGAGAGGACGATAAAGGCCGTATATACCTCCCCCCCGCATGCTACACTTTGTGCAAGGCTGAGAGGACAGAACTCTGTAAGTGTCTCCATGGTGTTAAAGTTCCATCGGGTTACTCCGCAAATATGAAAAAGCTTGTGTCCATGGGCGATTTGAAATTGCTGGGTATGAAGTCTCATGATTGTCACGTGTTGATGACACAAATGCTTCCTGTTGCCATCCGGAGTATTCTGCCGCATAAGGTCAGAGAGACGATCACGAGGCTATGTTTTTTCTTCAATGCAATTTCTTCCAAGGTCATTGATCCCGATGGACTGGATTCTTTGCAGAGCGAGGTGGTTCGAACTCTCTGTCAACTTGAGATGTATTTTCCTCCATCGTTTTTTGATATCATGGTCCATCTCACCGTCCACCTTGTCAGAGAAATCAAGATATGTGGACCCGTGTTCCTACGTTATATGTATCCATTCGAGAGGTACATGGGTGTACTTAAGGCCTACGTGAGGAATCAGTCCCGGCCCGAGGGTAGCATTGCCGAAGGTTATGCAGCGGAAGAGGTTGTTGAGTTCTGCGTCGATTACATGGCCGAGGTAGAAGCAATAGGAGTTCCTGTGTCTCGTCACGAGGGGAGGCTTGATGGTGTTGGCACTATCGGACGGAGAGCCATCACTCCTGATTTCGATATGTACTCGAAAGCTCATTTTTGGGTCTTGCAACACATGACGGAGGTGTCTCCGTACATCGACGAGCACAAGGAGATGCTACGACAAGACAATCCTCGCCGATCCGAGGTTTGGATCACGGGACAACATAACAGTCGATTCAACGCGTGGATGAAGGTGCGAATCACCGGAGAGTCCGCAAGTGAGAACCTTAAATGGTTGGCAAAAGGGCCCACGTTTACTGTACAGACTTGGCAGGGATACGACATCAATGGGTACACATTTTACACGAAAGCTCAAGATCGAAAGAGCACTGTGCAAAATAATGGAGTGAGCGTAGAAGCTTTCCATGAGGGGTTCACCAAGACAGGCCCAACAAGCGTAGTACGTGGATTGAACTCGTACTACGGGTTCATTGAAGAAATTTGGGAGCTCGATTACGTACTGTTCAAGATTCCCCTGTTTCGATGCCGATGGGTCCAAATCCCACACGGTGTGAAGGTTGACAGTTACGGTTTCACTTCTGTGGACCTGGATCGCGTTGCTTATAAAGATGAGCCATTCATACTTGCAAATCAAGCCATTCAGGTCATTTATGTCACTGACCCGGCCAATAAGAAGTGGCACATCGTCCTTCATGGCAAGAGAAGGATTGTTGGAGTTGAAAATGTCGTAGACGAGGAGGAATACAATCAATTTGATGAGATTCCTCCATTTGGAGATGGCGTACAGGTCGATACTGAAGACACCGACGAAACCAGTTACGTGCGTATGGATCACCAGGAAGGGTTATACTTTAAAGGTAATCAACTGTACGTCTTATCTCTCTGTTTCCATCGGCATAGCTTATATCTCCTGTAATTCTCGTATTTGCAGGGCCGCGGCAAGTGGAAAGTTGAGGATAACATGGCTGTGTACGTGCAAATTGTCGGTGAAAGTTCCCATTTGTAAATTTAACATACAATATTACGTGGAGAATGCTCAAGTTACAGAGCATTTGGACTACATTGTAACCAATTATCGGATATACGTACATAGTAACCAATTTACAGAGTATTTGGACTACATTTGAAATATCTGAGTGTTCATTTAAAACATGTTTTCGAGCATTCAGAGTTGAAAGCTACAGATCAGTTTCAATTTGTAAAACTAACGTTCAATAGAGAGATTATCAAGGACGGTTTTGACCTAGCACAGACGGTGCACAGTCGGTTCTAACCTCACAACCGTCTGTGATAATCTCTCACTATGTAGATTACCACAGACGGTCTTTATTTGAGAACCGACTGTGATAATATTATCATAGACGGTTATATATATAAAACCGTCTGTGATATTTTCAACAGTGTCCGACTCTTCGAGTTCTTAACGTGCACCGTCGGTTCTCAATTCCAAACCGTCTGTGATAATCTCAGGCACAGTCGGCTCTCAACTCAAAACCGTCTGTGATAATCTCTCTGGTGACTACGATTATTATAGACGGTTTCGATGTGAGAACCGACTGTGATATATACTATTATAGACGGTTCGTATGTGAGAACCGACTGTGATAATACCGACGCGGTACATAGTTCAAGGCGGGCTTTATCCCGCTCATTCTACTTCGCCCTAGCTCTGTTTGCCCTAGCTCTCTCCGCCCTCGCACCGTCCGTCGCGATCACCTCCATCGCCTCCCACCTTCTCCTCTCCATCCGTCGCGATCACCTGCATCGCCTTTCCACCGTCAGGCGCGATCACCTCCATCGCCCTCCCGCCTCCGACGCGATCACCTCCATCGCCTCCCCACCGTTTCTGTCATTCTTGTATGGGTTTTGTTATAGAATTATTAGTTGCATATTACTTAAACTGTTCTCTCTTTCACTTATGTTAGGAACTATGTCTGGTGACGAAATGCACCACTCGGGGACTCAGGGTGACCTCGCTGGCGATGAGACGCCTGGGCCGGAGGTCGCCTCGTCCGCCGTGACCCCACAGAAGAAGGGAAAGGGGCGAGGCCAGACGACATGCGCGCGTCTGAACAAGGGGGAAAAGCAGCACATCCAGTTCGACGACAATGG
This sequence comes from Pharus latifolius, assembly GCA_019359835.1. NCBI lineage: Eukaryota > Viridiplantae > Streptophyta > Magnoliopsida > Poales > Poaceae > Pharus > Pharus latifolius. Next base: position 66,106,141 of record CM033328.1, on the reverse strand, counting down.
TGTGCCGGAAGCTCCGCCCAAACTTGTCGGTCAGTACCGCTCACTATGCGGCAAAGTGGCAAGGGAGCGGGTGCCCATCACCACCTCCGACTGGGGTCAAGTGCCCCCAGAGTGCAAGGATGCGCTGTGGGAAGAAGTGCAGGCGGTGTTTCACATTCCGGAGGATCGCCACTTCACCGTCCGCCGGAGGACACTTATGTCAATAAACAAGGCGTGGAGGAACTTAAAGAGCGAACTTGTCAGGCACTATGTGAAGGAGTCGACGACCCCCTTCAATGACTACCCTTTCGTGACTCCCGAGGCATGGCAGCAGTTCGTAGAGATGAAGGGCAAGCCTGAGTTCCAGGAGCTTAGTGCGAAGGCCCAGGCTAACCAGGCCAAGAACACCCACCCACACAGACTAGGCACCGGTGGGTATGTGGGGAAGAAGGCGCTGTGGAGGAAGCAGGACGGGGAAGCTTCACAGTCTTCGGCCGGCAGTCCTTATGCGGGCATAACGGACGTGCGCGCCCGCAATTGGTGCCGAGCTAGATCGACGATGGACTCCTCCGGAAGCGTCTCCGTGAATAACCCTGCGGACAGGGAAGTGATCGACCGACTGGTAAGATTGTCCGATCACGTACTATCCTCATAACACGCATGCAATGGGCTGTATTGCTAAGTTGTCCTGTTGCAGGTGACGCTGAGTGCGCAGGCGGCATCCGGAGAGTTCAACCCGAGGAGGGACAGGGATATCCTCACAGCGGCGCTAGGAAACAAGGAGCATCCAGGCCGCGTGCGCGGCCTCGGCGCCACTGTGCCTTGGAGGCATGGTTTCCCTGATGATGAGGAGGCGGCTAAGAGGAGAAAGAGATCCCACCAAGCCCGCGATGAACGGCTGAAGGAGGAGATGCGATCGGAGTTCGCTGTTCGGGACAAAGCACTCCTGCAGCAGTTGTCGGAGATGCGGTCCATGTACGAAGAGCTAAGAAAGGCGACCCAGGGCACCCCTGTTCTAGCAGCTGGCGCAGACCCAGCGGAAGTACCGACCCCCATTGGCCACCGTAGTAGCTGCGCGTTTGCGCCGGGGTCTTCGCAGATGGAGCCCTCTCCTCCAAAGTATCCGGTGGACTCTCTGCAGGTAATGACCGTTAATGCGCACTGTTTGTCTATGTTAATTCATTCGAAAGTGAGAAGCGGTGAAATTCAACATGTTAATGCGCACTGTTTGTAGGAACCCGCCTCCTGCAAGCTTATGGTCCTGGCCGGTGTCTTCCCAATCGAGGCTGCCCGTGGGATGGCGCAACCATGCACGGCCGGGGCCACAATCCATGGTGCCCCTCTATGTGAGGGTTTTGCACGTGTCCAAGTGGACAGTGTCTTTGACCATTGCAAGGGTTTTCCATTGGAGAAGCCGCCGAACGACGAGATTACCACTCTCGGGGATGCGGTGCACACGTTCGTGCAATGGCCCAAGAAAGACATCGTCCTGTATGAGGTAATTCCCCCACCAGTTTCATAATTTGTACTGTAATAATAGCCCTCAGAGTTAGTGTCCTAATACGTAGGTTCTTACATCGCAGACATCACAGACCGAGACGCGGCCTACTAGCCAGCATACCCCTTCGACGACGAAGCTGACTCCGAGTAAGAGGCAACCATTCAAGAAGCTGGCTATGAGGGGAAAAGCAAAGAAGAGCCCGTCGAAGGAGAGCGAGAAGAGTGCGCCAGCTCTCATGCCGTTCTCTCTGGGGATGCCCATGGCCTCCGATACCGCAATTTCGAGCATGGGGTTAGCATGCCAGAGCCTGCATGCATGGTACATGAGGAGGACAAACCAGACCAGGACGCAGCGTCCGACGCACATCATGGTCAAGTACACCGTGGCAGAGTTCCATCACGACGTTGGGACCTACTCGGTGACCTTCGAAGACCTGCACAATTTGCTAAACAAAGATGCGCTCGACTTGTCAATCCTACGGTCTTGGGTGCTGTAAGTATCCTACTATCCGTGCATATACGGATATATGTCATTTATTAATTGGTTACTTCCGTGCAGCTGCATGGCCAACTATGCCAAATCCAAGGGCATACCTGTTGGTTTTTTGGACCCCCAGATGGTAGCCGAGGTGATGTTTAGGACTGACACAGACTTCGTTGTCGACTACATCAAAAGAGGGTTGCTTGCTCAGGTCGACAAGGAGTATATACTTGTACCCTACAACCAGAGGTGAGTGCTTTTATCAGTACTTCACCCGTAGATTAGTGTCTCCATGTGCACACCCCCAAATTTAGATTAAATTTTTAATTCTCTACGTGTAATATGTAGCTACCACTGGATCCTGCTGCTACTTATTCCGAAAAGCAACAAGGTGTTCTACCTTGACTTATTGCAGAGGAAAGGGTACTCGTATTCCGGCGCACGAGATGTATTCAGAAGGTGATGTGGACCTGTCTTGCATGCATCTAGATTTACTGTCCTCAAATTGTCAATTTCGGCTATCCTCAAACTGTCAATTTTGACTATCTACAGGGCTTTCACGAAGTACTTTGCCGAGGTAGGGACACAACACGAGCGGCGAGCCGATAAGTTTCAGTGGTTACAATTTTCGGTACAAATTTCAACTGAATCTGTTTTATTTTATAACTTGTCCCCACCTAACTCTCGGTCTGTAAATTGGCAGTGCCATCAGCAGCCGGACGACAATACATGTGGGTTCTACGTGATGCGCCACATGTATGACCTGATCATCACCCCTCACCGGCCCGATTTCCCCGAGGTATTACAACTGCTCCCCTTAATTTGTCTCGATTTGATAGAATTTACAACTTAATTCAGCTAATTTTTTATGTACCAACTCTTGCTGCAGGGGGTCGACTTCCCTTCAGAAAGCCTTGACCCTCGGCAGATTAGTAATGTCCGAGGGATGCTCACTGAGTTTTTCCTTTCGGAGGTCATATCACCCAAGGGGAAGTTTAGGGACCCGCAAGGTTCGTATTAGTGCGGCCTTACATTTATTTGTACATCTAACACACTTTAATTGTCGATTACATTTATTTGTTCAATTGTACATATTTCTGAGTTCTGTGCTGTATATATGAAATGCTATACAGAGAGGGGTGCAAATATATTTGAGTACTGCATGTGCATATGAAACTGTATATATTTGAGTACTGTACAAATATAATTCTGAGTTCAATTGTACAAATATATATGCATGAGACTGTATATATTTGAGTACTATGCATGTATGAAATTCATGAACTGTATATATGAAAATGCAATTTGTACAGAGGACATCTGTGAATGTTATAATCTCAGACGGTTTGTAAGATCAAAACCGTCTGTGCATGCACAGACGGTTTTGATCTTACAAACCGTCTGAGATTATAACAGTCACAGATAATAACACATCGCAGATGGTTTTGACCTCAGATCCGCCTGTGATATCAGACTATCACAGACGGTTCTGAGATAATAACACTATCACAGACGGTTTCAATATTAACACCGTCGCTGATATCGCAGATTGGTTTAACCTCCAAGCCGTCGGTAATAATATGAGTATCACAGACGGTTGTGAGATCAAAGCCGTCTATGAATTATGACTATCACAGTCTGTTATAACATCAAAGCCGTCTGTGATACTCATACTAACACAGACGGTTCTGATGTCAAAGCCGTCTGTGTATACTCAAATATCACAGACGGTCGAGAACAGAACCGTCTGTGATAGTCACACTATCACAGACGGTTCTGATGTTAAAACCGTCTGTGATACTCATACTATCACAGACGGTTCTGATGACAAAGCCGTCTGTGATAGTATGACTATCACAGACGGTTCTGATGTCAAAGCCGTCTGTATATACTAAAGTATTACAGATGGTTCTGATGTCAAAACCGTCTGTGTATACTCAAATATCACAGACGGCTCTGAGAACAGAACCGTCTGTGATAGTGTGACTATCACAGACGGTTCTTACCTTATAACTGTCTGTGAAATATGAGTATCACAGACGGTTCTGACCTTATATCAGTATGTGAATGGATATATCACAGACGGTTGAAAACATCAAAAACCGTCTGTGATAGTGCGTGATTATCACTGACTCGAATATCACTGACGGGTAAGAACCGTCTGTGATGTCTGTTTTGACCCGACTGTGATGATGAATTCTGTAGTAGTGAACATTTAATGGTGCGCCTTGCACAAACTGAAAAAGTCGAATTGTCAAGAAACTATGATTAGATCAAGACATGAACCATCTAAACTAGTGCAATATTAGTTCATACTTGTTTCAGGAGCACATTTGTGCATCTTGTTTCTGCTAAAACACAAACACACACACAATTTATTTGTTCACCACAACATTATTCGCCGCTATATATATATATATATATATATATATATATATATATATATATATATATATATAATTCACATGCTGCTTTATCAGCCGCCATATTTGGCCTTGTAGTCTTGCCACAGCTGCTGCACGCTCTTCCCCAGAATCTGCGCGAAGAAGCCGTCACTGTACCCATCTTTCATCTTTGCGTTCAGCTGCGCCACGAACCCTGGCTTGAGCGAGTCGCAGTAGTCCAAGAACCTCGCCGTGACGTCGTAGCCCTGGTCCCACCGGTGACCCTGCCCTGGCTTCACCCAGTGCCCCGGCGCGTACCCGGCGCGCAGCCGCACGAAGTCGGCGATCCCCTCGATGAGCCCGCCGTTCGCCCTGCCCTGCCCGTTCCACTGCCACACGTGCGTCACCTCATGGTACAGAACACCAGTCACCTATGTACGTAGACATTGCCATGTATCTTAGAACTTGGACACTACAGTGACACAGTACTATGGTGTATAGGAGCAACATGTACGTTACCTCGATTTTGGCGTCGCCGGAGTAGCTGCCGACGTATTGGGCGCTGAGGTGGATGCCGTTGCCACTGGTGAAGGCTACGCCCCCGATGTCCTCAACGACGAGGGTGACGGCGTTGACAGGCTTGCGGCCGGCGGGGGTCGGCTGCTTCAAGATGTTCCAGTTGAAGGAGGAGGCGTCGGAGAGGACCTTCTTGGCGTACGCGACGCCGACGGCCTGGTTGAACCGCTTGCCACCGGCAGTGTTCGGCGCGTTGTTCGTCGCGCCGAAAGTGACGGCGCCGGCCGTGGCGGCCAGGGCCAGGAGGGAAGCGACTAGTGCTACGGTAAGCTTCATCTCGTGCTACGGTTGCCAACTCCGGCGAGCAATGGCGAGGGTTTAGTTAGCAGCTGAGAAGATAAGGTTAAAGACTTAAAGTCTCCCCTCTCGGAAGCGGTCAACTGGTGGTCTTTTTGCGTCAGCCAAGTTGCTACGGCGGTGACTTGGACATGGATCGTTGTGGGTTTCTCACCACCTGTCTCTCCATTTTCATATATAATAATATAAGAAAATATGGTGTCCATGGTATCTAGATGGTAGACCTACCAATCTCAGACCCTCCTCTCCGTTTTTAATCAACCAACTCAACACATTATGCATTGATGGATGCTGGAGGAATGGCCTTCACAAAATTTGATCAAATGATGTTTATTTTTTGAGAAAATTATCTTTATGAAAATAGAATTATCAAATCTTAAGATGGGATACACTCTAACTGTTTGAGTAAACATGCTCATATAATATTTTTTTTGAGAAAATTACATTGACAAATTGTAACACCTTGGATTTGGGGTGAAAATTTTTTTCATAAAAAGTCATGCATGCATATGTCTCTCCAAGATCAGTAAAACCATCTTAGACTCATTCTATTATAAGACCTAAAATCTCAAAATCTTTTCTATGAACCCAAATCAAAATCTGACTTTCCAGATATGACCTACCATTTATTCTGAGAATAAAAGCCTTCAGAAGCCAGATCCAATTCGATCTCTAACTCCCAGATTTGTCAATCTTTTTTGTTTTCAAAAACAGAAATTAATTAAATATCCTAATTACCCTAAATACTCTGAACTCTGATTTAATCAAATTTTGACCTAATCCAGACCAAATTATTCTTGGATTATCATCAAGGGTATACCAATACCTAAATCCAAAAAGTTGGCTGTCAAATTCTATCATCTAGACCATTTTCACAAATCAGTCCAAGAAGTATCGCAGATCAGTCCTTTTTCTGATTTTTCAGAAGCCTGAAAAGGCTAAATGTTGCAAATCAACTCCAAATTCAAATCTGATTAAGGGAACACCCCCCAAATACTATTCAATACAGAATCTTCTTCTATGAGGATCTCAAAATCTCATCCTAAATCCCAGAATTTCAATTTTGATAAAGTCAAGATTTCAAATATCCTAAATCACCCTATGGTTATTTTCATTCAAAAACTATTCAAATGTGCCAGATTTTATCAAATATCCTTGCCAAATTATCTGTTCGACAAAGTTTACCAGATTAGTGAAATCAGATTCAGCCCTAACCATCTAAATCTCAGGAATTGCAAATCAGTCCAAAACCCAAATTTTGTAATTGCAATCTGGTCCAGATTTCTTTTCCAGGCATTTTTGACCAGAGCTCCCAGCCGTTTTCGACCACAGCTTCGCCGTGTTTCCTCGCCGCTGGCCAAGCTTCGTCTTCACCCGTGCCCGTGCTCGGTTGTGCTTGCATGTGCGGACGTGTCCGTGCCAAAACTGTCGCCGTGGCAGCACCACCGACCAGCAACCACGCGCGTGACCAGCAGCGACCGCAGCAGCAGCTTTGTCAGGAGCTTCGCGCCACGTTGCCACGTCGTGCCAGCTTTGTCGCCTTCGCTTTGCACTGGCCAGCGCCAAGTTCCAATGCACCAACCATTTGAGCAGTTGCAGGGCCGCTGTCGTCGTCGCGTCTTCGCCGCCGCTGTTTCTTCTGCGCCCGGCCTGTCTCGTCCACGGCGCAAACTTCGTTGTTGTTCCCTCCTTGCAAGCTCCGTCCTTTGCCTATTTAAACACCCCTTCGCCCTGTGCAACCTTCACTTCACCAGAAATCAGCTAAGTCACACTGTTTCCTCATTTTCTTCTCCTTCTCCGGTGAGCTGCCGCGGAGGAGCACGTCGCCAGAGCATTTCGCTGCACCAACACCCAAATTGATTCAACCAGTAAGTTCCTCTTGCTCATCTCTTTGTACTGTAGCCTTTGATTGAACTCCGGTGAACCCTAACGCCGGTGATCACCGTAATTGGCATTTGCCCTATTCCAGCAATTGAGTCCACTCCAATCCAAATTAGTTTCTCCTCCTGTGGAATAAAATGATCACCAGATTGTTCTTAGCAAGCCTGTTCATCCAGAATTTGAATTTAGCCTCTGATTTGAGTTCTTCGTTTCTTCGCGCGCTGCCGTGAACGCCTCACGTCGCCGGCAAGTTCCACCCCATCTTCGACCAAACCAGCTACACCAACACACTCCTTGTATCCCGTAGATGGTGTAGCCTAGCCCATTTGACCTGCATTGCTCTAAATCATCTTTACCTCGTTTGCCGTCGTCTTCAACTCCGATGTCTTCACCGGCAAGCCCTAAAACCTCAACTGCAACCAAATTCTTTGCTCCAGGACGATCAGCATGACCCCAGGAGCAAAAGCCCTCGATCAATTTTAAGGTTCATCAATTCCTGTGCTATGTCACCGTAGCCCGCTTTTGTTCTTGAAAACCGACGGGTTCGACCTCGCCGTTCGCCGTCATCTCACCGCCGTTGTTCAATCTACTATGTCCTATAGATTCGCCTTGACCTCCTGAGTGTATCACTCCACTGCATCGCCCTTCGATGCTGTTCAAAATCACAAGATATTCCTGGGCCAAGATCTTGTTCAGTAGTTGTACTTTGTCGTGTCACCACCGTATTTCCTCACAGCCGTTCGTCGCCGTCCAGCCACTTCAGTGCTCGAAACCACCACCATTGGATTCCTGTTGCTTTCGCCTACCTCCTAGACATAGTTGGTGAAGCAATGCCTAAGTAAAATCGATCAAATGCTTAAGCCCTAGTTCTTGACAGTGCACAGACTTTCAGTTCACTGTGTCCAGGGGTATTTTTGCAAAATCCTTGAATTTCTGGATTTTCCTGTGAAAACCTTGTTTTCAAACAAATGCTTTGCTTCATTGTGCACCCAATGCCATCAACCAAACTTGATTTGCCAATTGAAAACCTTTTAAACCACTCCTATGCCATTCTTGGCTATGTCAAGCTGCGAACTGAATGTCGATCTGTTGACATTTGTCGTTTTTGAGCAAACCAGCCGTGAACTCAATGTCAATATTGATATCTTGAAACTGTAGTAACCTCCAGTACTCAATCTTAGCCCAGATTCCTTGAAACCCTAGAATTTCGACTTAGTTCAGCTTGCAGTCTAAATCATCTTAAGCATCGTTCAGTTATTCTTTTTAAAGCATATCTGTATGTAGATCATAAAACATTTTAATATAGTAAGTAATCATTGTGTGTTTGTTTGTCACCGAGCAGATCCAGAAGCTGAGTTCGAGGACTTCACTGTCAACCCAATACCAACTGCTGATTTTTACGACGTGGAAGGCAAGTCATATTCTTGAACATCTTGAACCTATATTTTAAGAATTGCTATAATATAACCTTGAATATAAGTAGTATTGCATGTGAAAGAATGATTGAGATATGAAATGGCAGTACTAGGCTGGATGCCTGTGAAATGTGAAATGATTAAGTAATGAGCCATGAATTAATATATGTGTATTTATGTATATTCATGAAATAAAACCCCTAGTTGTGACCAGAGTTTGATATGGAATGGTGGTGACACTGGATGTGTGTGGCTGTGGATGGTCTGGGCACTGGCATATAAGGACTAGACCTTGTGTTGTGTGTCTAATGGCATGAAAAACGTACTAACCGCAAGTCTGGTATGGGACAGGCCTGAACAAGTAAGTATGCAAATCGCACATGAAACCCCTGCATGAGATGGAAAGTGGTGCATGATTGGCACGGAGTGCGGCTCCTACACATATCACTGGATGTGATGATGCACGTTGACCCAGTAATGGCGAGATGTAGTCGGGGTGGGGGTATAGCCCGCCACAACTATGGTTTGTCCGACCATAGAGTCAGGGGCGAATTATAAGTGAAACATAACAAAAGTTCATGTTATCTCCACCTTGCCACTCACACTGTACAGTGAGGAAGGGTCTAATCATCTTGATAGGATGGGCATGAAAGTGTAATATCTTGCGGGTAAATTGGTACCCCTCTGCAGAGTTAAAAATGTATTCGAATACTCTGAGCTCCCGGGTTTATAGGAGTCTGCTGCGGTGGATTAAATCCATGGGGTATGGCACAAGTATATTTTCTAAATAAAATTTGATAAGTCAAAATTACCCAAATGACATGTGTTGTCATGATAAGGGGTGCTGCCGTGGGTTGTCGTATGTCGACGTGTCGCGGTAGTACTATAAATAGTGGAACATGAATAGCGATGCTATGTTATGAAAAATACTGTCATGAGATGAGACATAAAGGAAAAGACTATTTTACAACCATCCACACTTCTTTACTAGTATAGGTTCATATCATCACTATTATATGTAAATACTCTTACCTATGACTTGTTGAGTACATAAGTACTCACTCTTGCAACCAATCATCCAATAGATGGAGTGTTCCATGATCACGATGAAAGTGTGGAGAACTTCTTGGTTCCAGAAGGAGTAGAGCCAATTCCGCTAGAGTCCTGATGTGTGTTGTTCTGCCGTCAACTTCTTACTGTAGAGGTTTACCTATCTTCCGCCCATGTATGCTGCGAAGGCATTGTAATCTCTTTATGTTGTATTAAGACCAGTATGCCACACTGCTTAAATATTTTGTAAGTTACTCTGATGTAATGTAAATATATTCCTATGCTTGACTTATCCTGGGAAGTTAATGGTATGCATGTATGGGATCAGCTGCAGCGAGCTGGGTCCCCACGCGAGTAGTCGTTGTCCCCAAGGTGGGGGCTCGACACAAGTGATAATATCTACTATATTAGCAACACCATCCAATACACACATCAAAATAGATGAGATTAGAAGTCGAACCCACAATCTCACTTTATATGGACACACATTCTAATCGCCGAGTATAAAATATAAAGAAAAATTTAGAAGAGTGGGATTGGTGTCATGCTAAAAGATTGTGCTGCTATTAAACTCGTTGCGGAGATATTTGGGCTAAATCGTGTCTGTTATTCCACGAAGGGGAAGTTCCTGTTGTGGGCTGACTAGACTAAGGTCTGGGGATTAATTTTGCCTAGATTATCTCTAATAATCTTGGTCTCTTAAGTATATCACTTAGACGTGAAAACATGTCGTCTTATAAAATCAAGTAAAAATCAAATACTAATACATCAACTTTATAAGAGATAGTGTATTACATCATCAAAAATAACACTCACTTTTCATTTAAAATTTTCCATCAAACAACATTGAAAAAATAGTGAAAACGACCTCCGTGACATGTGAGGTCAATAGGTGGGCCAAACCACTGTGGACCCACTTATCAGTAATTATAAATAAGTTAAAATGTAGGATTAAATTTGAACTACTATTTTAAAAAAATTCTAATTTTGAGGCTAACGAATAGGTCAAATAAGTGATAGATGTACTTATTAGCCTCTGGGGTGTGGATGCACGTGGGCTCACTTTCAATGGGGTTCACCGGTATGCACCTACTCATTGGAGGCATTCTTAGTCTTTGTCTAATGTGGGTGTCTCGGAAATTTTTTTTTCTTTGAAAAGGTGGAGAGAGAAGGTGTTTCGGGAGGTCGTGGGTGTCGGATGATTTTTTATTTTTTTATTTGTTCTTTTTCGATTTTTGTACCAACAAATTGTATATAATTTTTGTTTCATTATTTATACATTAATATAATTTAAATTAGATATTAATTGTATTTAGAAAATTGTATTTTTTTGAATTATCTTTATATAGAGTCTAAAAATCACCTAAATTTGATTTTGAAATTAAAAATTATTTATGTTTTATTAAAATCACGTAAATTCTAATAAATATCTAATTTACTCATGGACCTGTTCGAGAAATATGATGAAACACCAATATAATAGAGTAGTTGATAGTTCAATACTTTACACACATAACACAGAATATTCTTTTAAAATATTTCCACTCTTGATGTTTCCTATGGGTTTACCCTTTGTGTAGACATTCTTCTTCTTTTCTTTCTCTTTTTTCTTTTTTTTTTTTTACTTTCCAATGCTGGACCTGAAGAAATAATCAATCTGAAGCATTTTGTTACCCTTTTCCCTCCTATGTTCACATTGTTTTGCGTTTCAGGCTCGTCCTGTTGTCTTATTGTGACTCGTACGTCCATTTCCTTTAGCCTAAGGAAAAAGTATGTCATGGATGTGATTGAGGTTGAGTCGTGTCCACTCGTCCGATAATTGCTGCTTCATTCAACGCTACGACAGGATGCTTCATTTCACTCAAAGTCCTACACTTATAAATCTCAAAATTACATATTTAAATCACACAAACTAAACTAGTGTCACCTTAAAGCTGTCTCCAATACAAGTGTGTTGGAGTTCTGTGTGTGGGTCTGATTATTAAAAAATAATTTTTTTGGCAAAAGAAGAGAGAGAAGACGCATACGCAGGAGTCGCAAAATTTGTTTTGCATGTGGGCCCGTGTGGTTTTTTTGTGTCGATTTACGTGCGATCAAATTGTATATAATCTTTATTTCTTAATTTATGATTAATCTAGTTCAAATTAGATATTGATTATACTGAGAAAGTTATAGATCTTTAAATTATCTTCATATAGAAATCAAAGATCGCATATATTCGATTTTTAAATTAAAAGTTATTGATGTTTTACTAAAACCACATAAATTTAATTTACTCATTAGCCCGTACCAAGCGTCTCGCGAAGCGTCGGTGTATTGAAGTAGGGATATTTTGGGTGGTGCTTCGCACACGTAGCACAGAATATACCGAAAAATAAGCGAAGCGCCGATGCACTGGAGATAGTCTAACACCCTCACCCCCAACCAAATCAGAGCCAATTTAAAATCCACATTCATTTTTTTTCATTAAAAATAGTATAAAACCACATCTATCCGTTCACTTTTATTCCCTCATATACAACACAAGGTTTATTCTATTTCACAGCACATTATTCAAACCCATTTGCAAGCCACACCAACTTACATCACTCCATTATAAATTTATAACAGGCTCATAACTACCGGTATCAGCCGCCATATTTGGCCTTGTAGTCTTGCCACAGCTGATCCACGCTCTTCCCCAGAATCTGCTGGAAGAAGTCGTCACTGTACCCATCCTTCATCTTGCCGTTCAGCTCAGCCACGAACCCCGACTTGAGCGAGTCGCAGTAGTCCAAGAACCTCGCCGTGACGTCGTACCCCTGGTCCCACTTGTCACCCTGCCCCGGCTGCACCCAGTGCGATGGCGCGTAGTTTGCACGGAGCCGCACGAAGTCGGCGATCCCCTCGATGAGCCCGCCGTTGGCATTGCCCTGCCCGTTCCACTGCCACACGTGCGTCATCTCGTGGTACAACACACCGGTGACCTACGTGCAATGAGATCGCCATGTATGTTAGAAACTACAGTGAGGCAGAGGCACACTGGCACAGTACTATAGGAGAATCGTGTGCATTACCTCGGTCTTGACGTCGCCGGAGTAGCTGCCGACGTACTGCGCGCTGAGGTGGATGCCGTTGCCGCTGGTGAAGGCGACGCCGCTGATGTCCTCAACGACGAGGGTGACGGCGTCGAAAGGCTTGCGGTCAGCATCGTTGGGCTGGTTGAAGATATTCCAGATGAAGGAGGACGCGTCGGAGAGGACTTGCTTCGCGTAGTCCACGCCGACGGCCTGGTCGAACCGCTGGCCACCGGCGGTGTTGGACGCGGTGTTTGTCACGTCGTATGTGACAGCTCCGGCCGTGGCCACCAGGGCCAGGAGGGAAGCTACTACTGCTACGGCAAGCTTCATCTTGTGCTGCCACGTGCTACGTACTTAGTTTGATGAGCATTGGAACAGATGGTGGGGTTTTAATAGGCACACTGAACAGAAAGATAGTGTGATACGTTTCACATAGATAGCTTGTTGCTGATGGTTTCTGGCTTAGTCAAAATGTTTGACTTGGACTTTGTCAAGTTTGGTTTCGTTTGTTTTTTTTGTGAGTTTTGATATGGTAGGCCGTGTTCCTTGCATTTGCGATCTGTCTCCATGGAAAATACGGGGAAAATATGGTGCGGACGATATCAATCCCCCTGCCAAATTATTGGATCTATGACAGTTCTTCCAGACGACTGTTGTACGTTTGCCCAAAAAAATTTCGTTGTTCTTGCATCTAGATAAACCTATGTTGTCACTCAGATGTTATATGGTCTCTTCGACTAGGTTCTAACTTCTAAATTATAGTTGGAGCAGTCCAAATAAGCTAAACAATTTTAGTTGATGTCCTACAATAAGCGGAAGTGAAACCAAAACTATCCTGACAGTAGAAATTTCAACTTTTAATTTTACAACAAATCCTTAAAATTGATAGTAATTACATAATTTTGGTATTAATTATAACTAACTTTATAGTTTATTTATATGTTATAAATGTCATTTGAAACATTAAAAAGTCAGAACTATTTTGCCAAACATTTAAATAACTCTATTTTTTAGTATTTTTGGAGTTGAAACTATATTCACCGACTTCTTTATGGTAGAAACTAGAATCAAAATTGAATCAAATAATAGCTAGTATAAAATTATACAAATTACATAAAAGAATGAGAAGATACTTGAAATAGATTTTAACATGTTATATAATTTAACTAGATTTTGTGTCCTAGACCGATATATTATAGGAGATAAAAAATTCAGCTTCTACCAAACAATAATTTTTAGCTGTTTCATCAGATAAAAATAATTCAGATCTCAACACCTGTGGTTTTTGGATGAGTGAAGAAAATCTATGACCTTAAGAGCAAGCATCCATGATAGTCGTACTGTGATTGACTCTTTAACGGCGTGCTGAGTAAAAAAGTATCTTCTCCGGACTAGGGAGAGCCCTCTCCCGGAGCCTCTCCTCCGGACTCGGGAGAGACTTCCCCCGGCGCACCTCCTCCGGGCTAGGGAGAGCCCCTCTCCCGGAGCCCCCTTCTCCGGGCCGGGGAAGACCTATCCCGGAGCCCCTCCTCCGAACTCGGGAGAGACTTCCCCCGGCGTACCTCCTCCGGGCTAGGGAGAGCCCCTCTCCAGGAGCCCCCTTCTCCGGGCCGGGGAAGACCTCTCCCGGAGCCCCTCCTCCGGGCTCAGGAGAGACTTCCCCCGGCGCACCTCCTCCGGGTTAGGGAGAGCCCCTCTCCCGGAGCCCCCTTCTCCGGGCCGGGGAAGACCTCTCCCGGAGCCCCTCCTCCGGACTCGGAAAAAACTTCCCCCGGCGCACCTCCTCCGGGCTAGGGAGAGCCCCTCTCCCGGAGCCCCCTTCTCCGGGCCGGAGAAGACCTCCCCCGAAGCCCCTCCTCCGAGCTCGGGAGAGACTTCCCCCGGCGTGCCTCCTTCGGGCTAAGGAGAGCCCCTCTCCCGGAGCCCCCTTCTCCGGGCCGGGGAAGACCTCTCCCGGAGCCCCTCCTCCGGGCTCGGGAGAGACTTCCCCCGGCGCACCTCCTCCGGACTAGGGAGAGCCCCTCTCCCGGAGCCCCTTCTCCGGACCGGGGAAGACCTCTCCCGGAGCCCATTCTCCGGGTTTGGGAGACGTTTCCCCCGGCGCTCCTCTGGTGGGCACTATTTTCGAGGGCCGCCACGTGTCCGAAATCGGTGCCCTGGACCTCGTCAAAAGACCGTTTTGCCCCCGATCCTACGGTTGTAGCAGGAGTAGTTTAGTAATTTGCTTCTTTTGGGGTCTATATATACCCTTGTAACCCTCTTTTGTAACCTAAGACATTCATTTGACTCCAATTATAAAAACTAATAGGCGTGCTCTGGAACTCTCTCTCCGGGAAAGATCCCCCCAGCTGACACGTGTCGGGAGCACGTCGACAGGACTAGGGCCTCCACTGAGGCCTGAACCTGTATAAAACCTTGTGTCAATTTCTGAGATTATCCAACGCAGGGTGACCCGTCACACGGTCAGCACGCGTTGAGGAACACGT
Source organism: Pharus latifolius (assembly GCA_019359835.1). Lineage (NCBI taxonomy): Eukaryota > Viridiplantae > Streptophyta > Magnoliopsida > Poales > Poaceae > Pharus > Pharus latifolius. The sequence continues at coordinate 66,091,033 of CM033328.1, read as the reverse complement.
GTTGCGCACGTCATCAAATCTGCCGAGGTATTTTTTATACCACGACAGTTGGCGCCGTCCGTGGGGACTCGTGACAAATAGTCATGGCTCCAAGAAGGATGAGGCACTTAACATCCATCTCCAACGATGCCGGCCCTAGCAACCCTACACCACCGGCGCAAGGGGCCGTCGTCGCGACACCTGCTCCCGGGGACACTCAGGGGGAGGCAACACTCAATTCCCCCGTCACCCTTGGCGGGAGAACGACTCCAGCGAGCCAGCCTGAAGGTCCCGGTTTGGGGGGACCAAGTGTCTCCCAGGCGATGCCTTCAACTTCAGGTGACCCGCTACTCGGGGCGCTGGTAGAGGGCCAGCTTCGCACACAACGTACTCTTGAGGAGTTGTTGCGCGCCGTAGGGCGGCCTCCGGCCCCCGCGTACCCGCACCCGTTCCAATTTGGAGGAATGGCACCTCCGTTCATGATGGGACACCCAGGAGCCTTCTTCGCTCCGGGGGCTTTCCCCTTCCCGGGAAGCACTCCCACCTCCGGAGGTCCTTCACTCCCGGGGGGTCTGGCCGTCTCTGGGGGCAACCCTTTCCCGGGAGGTGTCCCCACCTCCGGAGGTCCTTCACTCCCGGGGGGTCTGCCCGTCTCCGGGGGCTACCCTTTCCCGGGAGGTGTCCCCACCTCCGGAGGTCCTTCACTCCCGGGGGGTCTGCCCATCTCCGGGGACTACCCTCTCCCGGGAGGTGTTCCCACCTCTGGAGGACTTCCTCTCCAAGGGGGCACGCCCGTCTCCGGGGGCTACCCCCTGCCAGGAGGGCTTTCGTTCCCCGGGGGTCCTCCCGTTCCCGAATCGTCCCTTGCCCCGGAAGGGATTTCCCCCCCTAGGACTACGCCTATCCCAAGAGGTATCTCCGGGGTGATTCCTACATTACAGGCCGTTCCCCCGTTGGGAAGTCTCCCCACGCCACGGGCCGTCTCCATAGCCGGAACCCTTCCGGCCCGCGATTCCTCTCCCGCGCCGGTAACGGGAGCATATCCGCCTCCTCCCCCGGGTCCCCCTCCTCGGGCTCCCCCAGTGAACCAAACGCGGTTCACTCGGGAGGAGATGGAGCGCATGCGCGCGGCAAGGTCTGAAGGCGCCCCGTCCCGACACGGCCGGGAATCACTCGCACGTAGGCGCGGTTCTCTTGTCCCAACGGACAAGGGCAAGAGACCAATGCAAGAGGCCTCCATCACTTCCGGAGGTCCCCCCGAGGTACAAGAGGTAAGCTCCACCAACCCCGAAGAGCGAAGACGATACCGGAAGGCAGGCGGTCCGTTGGGACCCCTTTCCGATTCGGACAATGAACGCGCTTCCCCTGTGAAGGGGGATATCGATGCAGGTTCCCCAAAGGAAGTGGAAGGGGCCAACCAACCCCTTTGCCGCCGCCTCCGGCGTGTTCGGTGGCCGAGGCCATATCGGCCGCCCCATATCGAGCACTACAATGGGGAGGCCGACCCCTATGAGTTCGTACAGGTGTACTCCACGTCCATCTCGGCGGTTGGGGGGGACGAAAGCGTCCAATGCAACGTCTTCCCCCTCTATCTCTCAGGAATAACTCGGTCGTGGTTCTATAACCTCAAGAGCGGGTCCATCAAGTCCGTCGCGCAGCTGAAGCGCGAATTTTGCGCGAATTTTCAGGGGAATTACATCCGTCCCCTGGATTCGTCGCAATTGTACACCGTTCGCCAACGGTCGGGGGAGACGATACGAAGTTTCTTCAAACGCTTCGCCCAGATCAAGAGCAAGGTGGCTTACATCCCCGACTCGACGGTGATTGAAGTGTGCAAGAGTGGCATTCTCCCAGGAGAGCTCCACCGAAGACTCTCCCGGAGTTGCCCATCCTCCGCCGACGAGCTCTTCAACGTGCTTGAGAAGTACGCGAGAGCCGAAGAGAACGATCTCTGGAAGAAGCATCAGGGGATCTCTGGCCCCGGGGAGAGGGACTCGAAGGACCCCTCCAACAAACGTCCCCGGAGGGGGCCCCGCAGCAAGCTAAAGCCTTGGGACACTTTAGTCCTCGAAGGCGGAGGCGGCTCTCGGGAGCCCAACCGGGGACAGCGCCCCTTTTTCAAGTCTAAGGGTGGCGGCGGAAGCCAATCCTCCCGTCCGCGAGAGGCCCCCAAGCCGGGGGGCAAGGAGCCTGGAGCCACTTTGTGGTGTGCTTTCCACAAGTCCAACTCCCATGCAACCCGAGAATGCCACGCGCTCCTCTAACATTTCGCGACATTTCTCGAGCAACATGGGCCGGGGGGAGGAGGCCCTACCTCCTTACCCCTTCCATCGCCGGCCTTGGCGGCACTCCCCGCTCCCCTAGGGGGACGTCAGAAGCAATGCCAGGAAAAGGGTTCGGGCGACGAGCTCCCTTTCCAAACATCCCAGAGGCACATCAATGTCATTGTGGGGGGATCTGCCTCCGGGCGAGATTCCAAACGCCAACGCAAAGAGTATGCGCGAGAAGTGAAGGTGATAGGGGCCGTTAACACGTCCCGGCCGCCAAAATGGTCGGATGTCCCGTTAACATTCACCGTCGAAGACCCGTGCGGGGTGCGCTTCCCCCACAACGACGCGCTGATTGTCTCCGCCACCGTGTTCAACTATCGCCTTGCCCGAATCTTGGTGGACGGCGGGAGTGCCGCGGACGTCCTCTATCTAAAGGCGTTCGAAGAAATGCAGGTGGACGAGAAGCTCCTACAACCCGTAGTGGGGCCCCTACAAGGATTCGTCCCGGGGAAAACTATATATCCCGTGGGGAAGGTCGACCTCCCGATGACATTCGGCGCCCCAGATAATTACCGGACCGAAATGGTTCGGTTTGATGTGGTGGATCTCCCCTCCTCCTACAACGCCATAATGGGGAGAACCATCATCAACCGTTTAGGAGCAGCGGTCCACCACAACTATCTTTGCATGAAGATCCCCGGGCCGAGCGGAGTGATCTCCGTGCATGGTGACCAGGGTGTGGCTCGCTCCCTCTACGAGCGCGCCTCCGCAGTGATCGGGGACGTTAACCTGGTTAAGGCCCCGGGGGGAGGAGGCTCCTCCCCGACCCTAAACGCGCCAGTTACGCTCTACGGGAAGTTCCTCCCCAAGCCTCGTCCTAAAGGGGACCTCCAGGAAGTCTCTCTCTTCCAGGACGAGGGGAAGACTATCAAGATCGGGGCGGATCTCCCCGAGGAGCACGCGACGCGACTCACCGACTTTCTTCGTGAAAACACAGACGTCTTCGCATGGAAGCCCGCGGACATGGGGGGTGTGCCCAGGGATGTTATCGAGCATAAGCTCGCAGTAATACCCAGTCGCCCCCCGGTAAAACAGAAGATGAGAAAGCTCTCCCTCGAGAGGCAGGAGGCCATCAAGGTGGAGATCGCTAAGCTCCGGGAGGCGGGGTTCGTTCGGGAGGTCCTACACCCCGAATGACTAGCGAACCCCGTCCTCGTAAAGAAGGCAAGCGGCAAGTGGAGAATGTGCGTCGTCTTCACCGACCTCAATAAAGCTTGCCCCAAAGATGATTTCCCGCTCCCGCGGATCGACCAACTGGTGGATTCCACCACGGGATGCGAGCTGATGAGTTTCTTGGACGCCTATTCGGGCTTTCATCAATTCCGAATGGCGGAGGAAGACGAGGAAAAGACGAGTTTTATAACTCCCCTCGGCACCTTCTGTTATGTCCACATGCCTTTCGGGTTGAAAAACGCCGGGGCAACTTTCCAGCGCCTGATGCGCTTGGTCCTGAGGGATCAAATCGGCCGCAACGTGGAAGTGTATGTTGACGATGCAGTCGTCAAGAGCGCACGCTCGGCCACTCATATCGAAGACTTGGGAGAAATCTTCCGCAATCTCCGTAAGTACGGGTTAAGGCCTAACCCGGAAAAATACGCATTCGGCGTTCGCGGAGGAAAACTCCTTGGCTTCCTTGTGTCCCAAAGGTGCATTGAAGCCAATCCCGAAAAAATTCGGGTCCTCCTGGACATGCCTCCACCGCGTTCTGTCAAGGATGTACAACGACTTACCGGCCGCTTGGCCGCGTTAAGTCGCTTAGTCTCGCGCTCGGGGGAGCGCGGTCTCCAATTTTTCAAGATCCTCCGCGGCCTTGAGGGGTTCCATTGGACCCCCGAGGCACAGGCGGCGCTCGAGGACCTGAAGAAATATCTCACGAGCCCTCCAATGCTCGTGAGCCCATGTCAGGGGGAGCCCCTGCTCCTCTACCTCGCGGCCACTCCGGTTGCCGTCAGCGCAGTTCTCGTCAAGGAAGAAGATGGGCATCAACGCCCCATTTACTATGTGAGCGAGGCTCTCCAAGGTGCTAAAATGAGATACACAAAGATGGAGAAGGTTTGTTACGCCCTCCTAATGGCCTCAAGGAAGCTCCGCCACTACTTCCTAAGCCACCCCATCACGGTGCCTTCCTCTCTCCCTTTGGGAGAGGTGCATCGGAACAAGGAAGCCACCGGACGGATAGGGAAATGGGGGGCCGAGTTAGCCCCCTTCTCGCTGTCCCTGACCGGACGAACCGCGATCAAATCGCAGGTCCTTGCGGACTTTGTGGCCGAGTGGGCTCTGATCCCTGGGCTGGAAGAAGAAGCGCGTGCCGCCCCACCGCGCGACGACCACTGGACCCTCTTCTTTGACGGCTCCCTATGCCTGGCAGGAGCCGGCGCGGGAGTAGTCCTTCGAAGCCCCGAGGGAAGAACCCTCGAATATGCGGCCAGGCTCGAATTCCCCGCGACAAACAATGTCGCGGAATATGAGGCCCTTCTCCTAGGGCTATGCCTCGCCCGCTCTTTGGGTATCCGACGCCTCCTTGTCAAGGGGGACTCTCAACTCGTGATATGTCAAATGGACAAGTCCTACTTGTGCCATGACCCGAATTTGAGCCTCTACCTTAACGAGGTCCGGAAGATGGAAAACTACTTCGACAGCCTCGAGGCGCGTCGTATCCCGCGTAGGGACAACGATCGTGCTGACACCCTCACTAGGGCAGCAAGTGCCCGAGGGCCTCTCCCCGAAGGGGCCTTCTTGGAGGTCATCTCAAAACTTTTCGCAATGGCTCCCGACCCGGACTCCGAGTCCTGTGACCCCGACGTCACGGAAATCGTCCGGGCCGCATCCTGGATGGCCCCCCTTATCTCTTGCATCAAGGGAGAGAGGGAGCCCTCCGATGAAGCCGAAGCCAAGCGCCTTCGCGCTAAGGCACGAGCGTATGTGCTGATAGAAGGGACGTTGTACAAGCGAGGAGCCTCTGCGCTGCTTCGCTGCCTCCCGCGGGAGGAGGGAGTTCAGCTCCTTGAAGATATTCACCTCGGATGTTGTGGTTCTCACCTCGGCCCCCGAGCCGTGGCGTCAAAAGCCATCCGCCAGGGTTTCTATTGGCCAACAGTCGCCCGCGACGCAAGAGACCTCGTCTCTACATGCGGGGCTTGCCAAAAAATGGCAAAGGGCTCCAACCTACCCTCCGCAACTCTGCAGGCAATCCCCATCACGTGGCCTTTCGCGCGCTGGGGAATGGACCTCCTAGGCCCGTTCCCCCCGGCGTCAGGGGGATACAAGTACGCGGTTGTGGCCGTGGACTACTTCTCCAAGTGGGTGGAGGCCGAGGCCCTCGCCACTATCACGTCTCGTGCGGTGCAAAGGTTCTTCTGGAAGAATATAGTGTGCCGATTCGGGGTCCCCCGCGAGATTACCGTGGATAACGGAACCCAGTTCGACTCAGCGATCTTTCGCGAGTTCTGTCAGAACTTGGGTACGACCCTCCACTTCGCCTCGGTGGCTCACCCCAAATGCAATGGGGCGATTGAGCGGGTCAATGGGGTAATCCTCCAGGGACTCCGTCGCCGCCTGGAGCAAATCACCTCCAGGCGTGGGGCATGGGAAGACGAGCTCCCGAGCATCCTCTGCTCCATGCGAACGACCGCAAGCCGAGCAACAGGGCGTGCCCCCTTCTCGCTCGTGTACGGGGCGGAGGCAGTGCTACCCTCGGAAATCAATTTCCGATCGCTGCGAGTCGAACTCCTCGAGGGAGTCTCGGCAGCCGCGTTTCAAGCCAACGAAGACAACCAGAGGATGGAGGTGGACCTCGTCGAAGAAGAGCGGGACAGAGCCCTCCTCCGCAACGCCATTTTCGAATGCGAGATGGCGCGCGCCTACAACAAGCGTGTTCGGGGGAGGGCCATCCGTTTCGGAGACCTTGTCCTCAAGCACGTCACCGACCCTCAAGCCCAAGGGAAGCTCAGCCCAAAGTGGGAAGGGTCATACAGGATTTCCACGATCCTTGGCTCGGGGGCTTACAAGTTCTCCACTCTCGAAGACCAAGAGCTGAAGCACACATGGAATGCGGACCTGCTCCGCAGATTTTACACTTAGTCTCCGAGCCTCCCCCCTTGCCCTTTTTGGACTTCACAGGGGGAAGGCGCGGTGAGTTGTAACAATTGCCTCAAAGGCCTTTTGTTTTAATCAATGCGAATGGTTTTTTCTCCATATGTGGTTTTGTGCAAACTTCTTTAACCGCCCCTGAGGCAACGCCCTCATCATGAGGATGCCCCCTGAGGATGCCCTCATTGCGAGGAGGCTACAGGCTCCAGCTCAGCCTTAAGTCCCGACGGCGGGAGCCCCGTTCCCCCTTGGGCGGCTTACAATATCCCCTCGTAGACTGAGAGCGTAAGCGGCAACCTGGTTCCCAAATAACCGAGGTAACGAGTCACTTTGGGGGGACTAGTCCTCCCCCCCATATGCTCTAGAGCTCATTTTTTATGCTCTTCCTCCTCCGGGAGCGATCTAGGTCGCACGACCGATAGATCTTTTCTCCCTACACTCGCTTGCACGAGGATAACCCCTTGCGGGTGCCACCGCTCAAAGGGAACTGCCGGGATATTTCTTATGATTTCAGCGCAGGCCGCCTGTCTAGGTCACCCCCCGCTGCAGGGGGAGGAGATAAAATACCCAGCTAATTCCGTTCGGGAGGCATCTAAGGCATCTAGAATCCTCCGGAGATGGGGCCTTTGCTCCCCGGATTTTCGTCCCCCGGAGGAGTTGTCTCCGGAGGAGGAGCCTCTCTCCCGGAACCTCATCCTCCAGAGGTGGAGTCTTGCTCCCCGGGCTTTCGTCCCCCGGAAGAGTTGTCTCCGGAGGAGGAGCCTCTCCCCCGGAACCTCGTCCTCCGGAGGTGGAGCCTCGCTCCCCGAACTTTCGTCCCCCGGAAGAGTTGTCTCCTGAGGAGGAGCCTCTCCCCCGGAACCTTGTCCTCTGGAGGTAGAGCCTTGCTCCCCGGACTTTCGTCCCCCAGAGGAGTTGTCTCCGGAGGAGCATCCCCCGGAATCTCGTCCTCTGGAGGTAGAGCCCATCCCCCGGACCTTCGTCCTCCGGAGTAGGAGCTACCTCCTCCGGAGGTGGAGCCTTGCTCCCCGGATTTTGTCCTCCGGGGGTGGAGCCCCGCTCCCCCGGAGTTCATCCCCTAAGTGCTCTCGTCCGGTGACTTAAAAGCGCGAAATAAGTGAAAAGGCACGTGCCATCTTTTTATTCCATGGAAAATAGGCCGGGAGACAGCCTCTCCCGGTAGGCTTACAGAGTACAACCGGGAGTTGAGTACTCCCGGAGGACATATGGGGGGCTACCTACGTCTAATACGGAGAAGTAGCACCTCCTAGGCCCATCGTCAAGCCCTCGCCATGTCCCGGTACAAGCTTCGAACTCGTCGCCTCGCCGCGTTGAACATGTCCTCCGGCCAGTATTCATACCCCTCGGGAGGTTCGATTCGCAAGGGAATTGCCTCCCGCACTCCCGGGGGTGGTTCAGGCAACTCCGCGCGATGATTTTCAAAATTCGCCAAGTGCCAATCGGGCAACCACCGGAGCAAGACTTGTCCCCCCCGAGGGACATAGGAGGCGAGACTCCCGGAGATGGGAATGTTTTCCACGTCCTTCTCCGAGACCCCCGCCCCGGACACCTGACCATGACAAAATATAACTTAGCAAAAATTTTTCATTTCATTGATAAATGATTTACATGTCCGGGGTTCCCCCTACGGAACTACCGGGAGCAAAAATCCTATGCACAAAAAAAGAATCCCCTAATCTACCCAGGGGGACAGGAGGCTCATACTTGCCCGGCGTCGTCCCCCCCGGAGGAGGCGTCGCCCGAAACTTCCCCTTCAGTTGCTTGGGGACGCCTCGTTCGCGGGGGCTCGATCACTCGATCGTAGAGAGCCCCCGCCAATTGTTGATCGAAGGATGTCGACTAGAGGGGGGGGGTGAATAGGCGGTTTTAAAATTTCCTTCTAAATTAGGGTTTAACAACCTAAGATTGCAATAACAAATATTCTAAGGATATGAAAATTAATTCAATTCAGATTTAGCAATTTATATGAAACTACTAGCAACAGTTCAATCACAATGAAAATTAAGCAAGTAGTAGAGGTAACCGAAGAGATCAAGTTTTTCTCGAGGTCTCGGAAATGTGCCGATTTCCACTAATCCTCGTTGAAGCGCTCTTTGCTTGAGCTTAAGCTTCGATTCCACTAGAGGTAGCCCTTCTCCACTCCGGATAGGCGAGCTCCAAGCCTTTACAACCACTCGCCGGGCCTCTCCGACACACCGTCGATGGAGAGATCGCCGGACCTCCCGGGTCGTCTAGGTGACGGCAATCACCAAGAGTAATAAGCCTAGCACCTTGCTTGATCAACCTCAAAGCTTGATGAACACAATGCAAATGCAAAAGGCTTGGAACCAAATTCACTCAACTAGCACTCAAGAATTCTCAAGTTTTGACTCTAATTGCTAGAGAATGGATGTGTGAGAGCTTGCACACTGTTGCTCAGGGTTTATGAGATGTATTTCGTGTGTACTTGACATCTACAACAGTGATCTATTTATACTCTCAACAAAAACGGTCGAAATCAAGAAGATTGGGCGAAAATTGTACTGGCCGGACATTGTCCGGCCACTTCGGACAATGTCCGGTCAGTACAAAAATTTTGACCGTTATTCACGTGAATTGCGAGTGTCAGTAGCCGTTTGAATCAAAATGTGAAGGCCGGACAGATGTATTTGTCCGGACAAAATGTCCGGACAGATGCATTTGTCTCTGTTAACACCCTTGTTAAAAATGAAGTGTACACGCCGGACAGATACATTTGTCCGGACAAAATGTATTTGTCTCTGTTAACACTTAACATAATATACTCCAGATTTTTGTATAGGCCAGACATATAGGATTTGTCCGGACAAAATGTCCGGACAAATAGATTTGTCTCTGTTAACACGGCCCTAACACTAGCCAGGATTTTGTATTGGCCGGACATTGTCCGGTCACTTCGGACAAATCCTCCGGACAAGTGTATTTGTCTCAAATCAATAAGCTGTGAACATTTGTACTGGCCGTACATTGTCCGGTCACTTCGGACAATGTCCGGCCTTCACCGGACAAATGTCCCGGACAAATGAACTTGTCTCTGTTGCGCGTGTTTGCAAAGTACTGAGAATGTTTGTATTGGCCGGACATTGTCCGGTCACTTCAGACACTGTCCGGCCAGTACAAACCGAAAACTGACTTCTGAATTTTTTTACTCAGCTTTTGATTTGGGGCAAAATCAAATGCAAATATGCTTCTAAAAACTTCAAGGTTGATCAAGATACTTGTGCTAAGACCCCTCTTAATAGTACGACCATCTAACCTAGAGAATTTCAAAACGAGAAGACGCTAGGTTTAGGTATTTGTACTTTTGTCGAGATTTTCGTCGTTTTCGCTTTACGGAGTCTTGATGACCTTGCTTTGTCTTTTCTTGATGCTTTCTCCTTTGATTTACCTGTGTCTCACATACAGAGATTAGTCGCAAATCTAACGGATGTCATTAATCACCAAAATCCTAATCGGGGCTCAAGATTCAACACCAATTCCTCCAGCACCGCCCGGCGGGGCTCGTAGAACTCCCGGAAGCTCCGGGGGACGAGGCGCCCGATGGTTTGGGCCCCGACCCCCTGATACTCCACCAAGGAGGCCGCGAGCGCGGTGGTGGTGGCTGCTAAGGCCCGGGCTCGGACATCCGCGGCCGCCGGGATCGCCGCGATGTGCCGAGTGAGGAACTGGCGAGCCTGCGCCAAAGAAGTCAGCAGGTTGCGGGGATTCTCCTCTTCCCGGAACTCAACCCCGAGCCCAATCAGCGTGGCCCGGAGTATATTCCCCGCCGAGACGAGGGCTCGAGCTCCCGTGGACTCCATTTCTTGAAGTGCCCGGGAGTGAGCCTGCTCGGAGGACGCCAGCTGCTCCCGCACGCCCTCCAGCTCCCGGATGGCAGTGTCTCGGGCGACCTCCGCGGGGGCCAACTCCGCCCGGACGCGCTCCAACTCCTGGGTGGTTGCGTCCCTCTCCCGGACGAACCTCTCCCAGGCTTGGACGGCCGCGTCCCTCTCCCGAATGGTAGCGTCGCGCTCCGCTTCCACGGAGGCTAAAGCCGCCCTCATGTCCTCGTTCTCCCGGGCGAGGCGAGTCCGGACGGCGCAGGCTACAGCGGTGGTCTGAGAAAAGAAAAAAGGAAGGGGGTCAGTGAATGCAAGCGACAAAGTAAGAGGTCTTTAAGTTTTTACCTGCAAAGCCAGGGAAACGACCTCCCCGTAACGCTCGTCGATGCCTCCCTCCCGGACATGAGCCCGCACCTTAGGGGTAACGAGGCTCAAGGAGAGCTTGCGCGTCTCCTCCGAGGAAAAGAGGGATGCCCCTCTCGCCGGGGAACGGGGATCACCTCCCATCGGTAAGCCCCCGTCACCAACCCCGCTCCCGGAGCATCGGAGAACGTCTCCCGGAGAGGGGGCGGGGGACATCCCGTCTCCCGCGCGAGGTGAGCGCTGTAACGTCCGGGGGGTTCCCCACCCTGGGCGCGGCGTCGCCAAGGTGTCACCCCCGGCGGGGACGGCGTGATTCGCTCCCCCGGGAGGTGACGCCGGAGAAGACACGGCGCCGAGAGCGAATAACGCGTCCAAGCGCGCAAAGGCGCCGTTACCCCAGAAGTATACCCCCGGGGGATCCTCCCGGAGGGCTTGCTTCGAGGAAGGAGTGGCGCCGTAGTCCCCGGAGGTGGACTCATCCTCCACGACCACATGGTCGTACACGCCCGATGCCCCCAAGGCATCAAGTTGGGCGACCACCGTGGCCGTGTCCGTGGGGCTCTCCTCGCACCCTTGCTCCGGGGGCTGCGATCCCCCCGGGGGAGTCACTCGTGCCGGGGGTACCCCCTCCCCCGGCCCCCGGGGTGCCACCATGGGAGAGTGGGCCGGCAATGCCCTCACTCCCCCCGGCGTCCGGGGCGTCTCCGAGGTCGTCTTGACCAAGGGGGACCTCGCTTGCCCCGGAGTAGGCTTCATCCCTCCCGGGGCATTAGGTGCCCCCGTTGGCTTCCTCACCGGCGCCGGTGATTGGGCGTGAGCTTGATTGGAGCCCTCGCCCGGAGCCTGCGCAGTCTTTGCGCGCTTCGCCGCCGGGAGCGCCCCCGTCTCCCGCCGCCTATGGGAGCTAGGGGTCGGGAGAGGAACCCTCTCAGGGAGGGTCATCCCGAAGGCCTCGGCAACAATGTTCCGGGGAGGACCCTCCCCGATAACGGCCAGGCACCGGGAGTGCTCGTCTTCGTAGTATCTCCCGAGCATGTGCTCCGCCTTCTCCCGGGTGGACTGGTAGGACCTAACTGCAGAAGACAAATGATCAGCAACGTTTTCCTACGAAGTGCAAAATTCCTAGAATTAGGAACTTACGTCGCGACACCGGAAACCTCGGAGGTCGAAGCTCCGGGCCGAGTCCCGGACCCCTCCTACTCCGACTGAAGGGGCTAAGCCGGAGGAGAAGCAACTCCTCGGCTAAGTCCCGCATACTCCTCCGGGAGCGAGCCTCCGTCATCTTCGCGACGGAGGTTAACTCCTCCGTCGTCAGGGCCGCAGAACCGGAGGGGCGACCGAGGCTCGCCAGCCTCGGGGAATAAATCATCTCCGGGTCGCCCGCCCGGAGATAGAACCATCTCTGGCTCCATCCCTCCCAGTGCTCTTGGGAGGCGGCCACCGGGTACTCTTCCGCTCGAGAAGGAGCGAATTTCAGCATCACGGAGCCGCAAGTGGACTTGGGCCCGTGCTTCACCACCGGGGAGCTCTTCGCTGCCACCTGGTAGAAGTACTGGAAGAGGCGGAGGGTCCCCTCCACTCTGGCGGCGGTCTCGCATAACCACAAAAACAACGCCATTCTTACGAGAACGTTGGGTGTCAAGTGGTTTAAGGCGATCCCGTGCTCCCGGAGAAAGTCCCAGAGAAGAGGGTGGATCGGGAGCCGCAGGCCTGCCTGGATGAAGGCCATGAAGGCCACCACCTCTCCTTCCCGGGGGCTTGGGGTCGTCTCCCCCGCAGCTAGGACGCGAATGTCCCCCTCCGTAAATATCCTCCGGGAGACGAGGGTATGCCGGTCCCCCGCGGAGAACTCGGTTGTCCCGAGGTAATCTGAGGTTGCGTCCTCCGGGACACTTGAACCCTTCCCACGTCCTTTCGATGCCATTTCTTCGTCTCTCCAGGAGAGGTTTTCTTGAAGCCGGGGAAGAAGTTACTTCCGGAGAACTTGGTGGATTATGAGGCCTAAGGAGAAGGAAAGTGTGCCTCCCTTGAGGCGGGCCCCTCCTTATATAGGCGATCGAGGTGCCCCCGATGGCTGCCACGTGTCAGCTCGAGGGATCTACACCGTGAATACGAAGGGTCGCACAAATATTGAGGCAATACATGTCTAACTTAAATAGTGCTCCTCTCCCGGAAGTGGGCTAGTTATGGGCGAGTTATATTCGCTCTCCGGGAGAGGGCCGTTTTCTCCTAAGGTAACGAATCGCACCCCCCGGCGACATCAAAATGTCCCCGGGGGTGCGGGGGGCTTCTGTTGGGGGAAAATACTAGCAAACATCTGAAACTTCACCCCGGGAGTCCCTTCTCCGGGGTCGAGAGAAACTTCCCCCGGTGCGCCTCCTCCGTCGCAGCCCCTCCTCCGGGCTAGGGAGAGCCCTCTCCCGGGGCACCTTCTCCGGGCCGGGGAAGACCTCTCCCGGAGCCCCTCCTCCGGGCTCGGGAGAGACTTCCCCCGGCGCACCTCCTCCGGGCTAGGGATAGCCCCTCTCCCGGAGCCCCCTTCTCCGAGCCGGGGAAGATCTCACCCAGAGCCCCTCCTCCGGACTCGGGAGAGACTTCCCCCGGCGCACCTCCTCCGGGCTAGGGAGAGCCCCTCTCCTGGAGCCCCCTTCTCCGGGCCGGGGAAGATCTCTCCCGGAGCCCCTCCTCCAGACTCGGGAGAGACTTCCCCCGGCGCACCTCCTCCGAGCTAGGGAGAGCCCCTCTCCCGGAGCCCCCTTCTCCGGACCGGGGAAGACCTCCCCCGGAGCCCCTCCTCCGGGCTCGGGAGAGACTTCCCCCGGCGTGCCTCCTCCGGGCTAGGGAGAGCCCCTCTCCCGGAGCCTCCTTCTCCGGGCCGGGGAAGACCTCTCCCGGAGCCCCTCCTCCGGGCTCGGGAGAGACTTCCCCCGGCGCACCTCCTCCGGGCTAGGGAGAGCCCCTCTCCCGGAGCCCATTCTCCGGGTTCGGGAGAGGTTTCCCCCGGCGCTCCTCTGGTGGGCACTATTTTCGAGGGCCGCCACGTGTCCGAAATCGATGCCCTGAACCTCGTCAAAAGACCGTTTTGCCCCCGATCCTATGGTTGTAGCAGGGATAGTTTAGTAATTTGCTTCTTTTGGGGTCTATATATACCCTTGTAACCCTCTTTTGTAACCTAATACATTCATTTGACTTTAATCATAAAAACTAATAGACGTGCTCTGGAACTCTCTCTCCGGGAGAGATCCCCTAGCCGACACGTGTCGAGAGCACGTCGACAAGACTAGGGCCTCCACTGAGGCCTGAACCTGTATAAAACCTTGTGTCAATCTCTGAGATTGTCCAACGCGGGGTGACCCGTCACACGGTCAGCATGCGTTGAGGAACACGTGTTGCGCACGTCATCAAATCTGCCGAGATATTTTTTATACCACAACAGAAATATTAAAAAGTCAGAACTATTTTGCCAAACATTTAAATAACTCTATTTTTTAGTATTTTTGGAGTTGAAACTATATTCACCGACTTCTTTATGGTAGAAACTAGAATCAAAATTGAATCAAATAATAGCTAGTATAAAATTATACAAATTACATAAAAGAATGAGAAGATACTTGAAATAGATTTTAACATGTTATATAATTTAACCAGATTTTGTGTCCTAGACCGATATATTATAGGAGATAAAAAAAATTCAGCTTCTACCAAACAATAATTTTTAGCTGTTTCATCAGATAAAAATAATTCAGATCTCAACACCTGTTGTTTTTGGATGAGTGAAGAAAGTCTATGACCTTAAGTGCAAGCATCCATGATAGTCGTACTGTGATTGACTCTTTAACGGCTTGCTGAGTAAAAAAGTAAAAGGGCTAACTTAGGTACAGGTGATACTTTTTGTTTTAAAAAAATTTATATCATTTACATCATATATCTCATCTAAATTTATTTTTCATCTTTTTTCTCCCATATTTTTTCTTCTCCCTCCTTCACCCTCTAGATCTCCTCCCAATCCCTCAGCTACCGCTACTGCCACCGCCCCCATCTTCTCCTACACCTGCCGCCTCTACTATCTTATCGCACCACCACCCAACCATTATCCATCCATCGTTTGTCTCTCCTGTAACCGCTACCTCCTATTGTCTCTATCTGTGGCCACACCACTCGCCTTAGCTCGTCGTTGAGTCGCTGACACCGGAGAAGTTAAAGAAAAGGTTAGAAAAGAATTAAGTGAACGCTGGAAGTCTAGATTTAAGGAGAGAATTTGACTCAATAGTGGAAAGTGATATATACAATACTTTCCTATCAGCAAATCTTGAAAAAAAAAAAAGAAATCTATTTCAGTATTGTCATGATCCTTTCCTACAATCCAAGATGCTTTCTTGCAAGAGCTCTTGACCACATATACTAAACTCTTATCTCCTTAATTAATTTATTGATAAATCTTCGTATGATTCCCTGTAAGACAAGCAAACTCAGAAAGAAATATGGGATGAGATAACATATATTATTCTTCTGAATCTCGTTGTATTGTTTTCTATTAGTCCCATACGTTACAGAAGAAGACGACGTCAAAACGAAACACCAATCTATTGTCTATAGCCATCTCATCCGCGACTACGTGCGAACAAAAATAGAGGCTATACATCAAATGCCCTTTTTTATGTCTTCTAGACCTGTTAGTCTACATCTACAGGGGAGTCAGGCCTGGAAAAATCACGAGGCTTAGTTGAAAGATGTTCGATTATTATCTATATATGATTTGGATTATTATTCGGTCACTCTCAATTTAGTCTCACTTATAAGTTGGTCATGTGAAAGTAACTTTCATTTTACTCGTAGTGCAGGACTACGGGTTGAGTCAAGTCAATTGCAAGAATCGGGGTATTAAACAACCGCACTATTCACATTGATAAAACAGGAGGAGGCTATTTACATTAAGTAATTATTAAGGGAACATTTTTTCTCTGTCTTGTAAACGTGTTAGTGTACAGGGGACTCAATCTTGGATAAATCTTTAGCCAGAACCACGTGCGTGAGATTAGTTGAAAGGTGTTTCTATCGTAATTTTTTGCAGCGTGTTATCTACAGCAGTCGGTATATCTATCTTTGCCGTATCTGGTGTGTTTAGTGATAATCCTCGCATGAGAGTCAGTGATTTATACGTGATTTGGATGGTCATTCAATCGCTCTCAACTGTCTTACTCATAAGTAGGTCCCATAAAATTTTCTTTCATTAAGCTTGGGTGCAGGGCCATTTGTCAGACGAGTCAAAGCAATTGCAATAATTAGCGCGTTTAGCCATTCACACACTATCCCCAACGAGAAATGTGCATTTAACTTCCCACTAAGGAAAAGCGAAATTTTTGATAAAAAAAAAAAAACAAAATGATAGGATACTTAAAAGATTTTTTTGGTAAAAAATTTCTCATATAAGATATTTAGATTAGAACTAACATATTATAGTGGGGACGGTGATGACACTATGGTTTATAGAGTCCCGTAGCAAACTATCTTTAGCGAAGAACTTCCCATGGCTTCTGTTTGTTCTGTAGGCCGTAAAAAATGGGAAATTAGAGTGAGCAGTAGGGAGAAATAGGCCAGACCGTGCTAAAATGGTGGATCGGCGCTAGTAGTTTGGACTTGGCACTTGGGCTCAAGAAGGGGCCGGGCCCACGGTTTGTTGCTGCTCTTAGAATAGAAATGGATTTCGTGGGGCCTAAGCCCTAGGGGTCATGTAAAAGAAAGAAAACAAAAAACTTTTGTAAGAGCCCTGTTACATGATATTAAAAAAATAAACCTATGTCACACGAGACTATTTACTACCTGTTTGTCATAGTTTAGCTTAAATTTATTAACCCAATAAACTGATGAAGTTGGTTTAAGGTCTGTTTGATTTAATTTAATTTAAATTTATAAGTCATCTTTAGATCATTAGCCCAAGCAGCACAGGACTCAAAGCATTCAGTAGTAGCATATTACTCAAACCCACACAAGCCAAACCAAGATTAACCAGCAGGATCAGCGGCCATACATGGCCTTGTAGTCTTGCCACAGCTGCTGCACGCTCTTCCCCAGAATCTGCGCGAAGAAGTCATCACTGTATCCATCCTTCATCTTGCCGTTCAGCTCAGCCACGAACCCCGGCTTGAGCGAGTCGCAGTAGTCCAAGAACCTCGCCGTGACGTCGTATCCCTGGTCCCACCTGTCACCCTGCCCCGGCTGCACCCAGTGCGATGGCAAGTAGTTTGCACGGAGCCGCACGAAGTCGGCGATCCCTTCGATGAGCCCGGCGTTCGCCTTGCCCTGCCCGTTCCACTGCCACACGTGCGCCACCTCGTGGTACAGCACACCAGTCACCTACAGTACGCGCAGTAGCATTGCCGTGTAATATTATTAGTAGCTATGTATTGGTGAGACCAAACCGCGTGGACAATACATTACCTCGGTCTTGACGTCGCCGGAGTAGTTGCCGACGTAGTCTGCGCTAAGGTGGATGCCGTTGGCGCTGGTGAAGGCCACGCCGTCGATATCCTCGACGACGAGGGTGACGGCATCGACGGGCTTGCGGTACGCCGGGGTGGGCTGTTTAAAGACGCTCCAGATGAAGGAGGATGCGTCGGAGAGGACTAGCTTCGCGTAGTCAACGCCGATGGCCTGGTCGAAGCGTGCGCCGCCGGGGCTGTTCGACGCTGTGTTTGCCACGTCGAACGTGACGGCGCCTGCCACGGCGGCCAGGGCCAGGATGGAAGCGACCGCTGCTACGGCAAGCTTCATCTTTTGCTACTACGTACGTACGTTCTGTTCCACCTTGATGAGCAATAGAGCAAATGGTGAGGCATTAAATAGGCACGTTTCTCAAAGTAATTTGCAGCTGATGGTTCTTGGTTTAGTCAAACGTATTGCTGGACGCCTGGACCTGGCGACTTTGATGCGAGCCGGCCGAAGGAGTCACACTACTCGCCATTTGTCTCGATTAGATCATACGGAGTTTATTTTATGGTACGCATACCAACTTGCTTAGTGGTTCTACGGCAGTTTTTTTTATGAAGCACCACAGTTCTTTCATACGATTGTACGTTTGCCCAGAGAATTTTTGCCGTGACCCCATCTGCTTCCGCAGTATAATAACCCTCCCATCGGTTGCGATCCAAACGGACGTGGAAACCGCCCCACACCAAACCATGCTGGACTCGTGTCCTCCAAGAAAAGACGTGACATCCTAGATCAGTATGAGTGAAAATTTTTGAATGTAATTAACTATTTTAATTTATTTTCTATATCAAATATAGATCATTTAAATTTTTTTAGACAGTTGAGATATAGAAAAAACATACCTTTGTTTTTCCTTCTTAAAAACAAAGATCCAAATCCAACACGCAAAAATTGGTCAGGATGACAGCTTCCCTTCCCATCAGAAGGACCAAAAAGTTTCAAGTTGATGCTACGAGAGTTTGTTTGGTTTATTTCATCATCAATATGTTTATTTCTTATCTAAGAGTTGTCTGGAATCTTCAGAATTTTTAACTACTCAGATATGTGTAAGTAAAACTCCAAACACAAGCTAAAGCATAAACAAAACACTCTCCAAACAAATTTTAGGCAAATTTGAAGATCAAGATAGCCATTTTTAAACAAGGACACCAATGAAACATTCTCATAATCATAAAAGGAACCCTTTACTTTCAAGAAAGTCCATATAATTCCTCGAATTTTGAAAGAAAACATTTTACCTCCTCTAATTCCAAAATCAGTGCAGATTTCATCCAAAATTAATTTTTAGCTAGTTTTGGACGGGATTTTTTGCAATTTTATCCCTCAAATCTTTCAAAATTGTAATTTTACTTGAGAAAGTGTTCAATTGTATAGGTAGTATATAAATTACAATTTCGCCTCTTAAAGCTTTCTAAATTACAATTTTGCAGGAAAAAGCATGGACGAGAAAGTGTTCAATTGCAATTTCAATGGAAAACTTTTTATTTTTTTGGGTTTCTGTTCTCTTTCTTTAGATCTTGGTGAAGTATAATAGTATATAGATTAGTTTAATATTCTGCCCATGCTTTCGAAGAGCAACATGCATGTACAGATGACTATATGCGTATTATGCATATACGTGTATACATTTATATACATGCCGCAATTTGGAAACAGCTCCTCCAACAAACTTGTAATTCAGAAAGATTTGAGGAGTGAAATTGCAAAAAATTCCATCCAAGACCAAACAAAAGTTAATTTTGGATCAAATTTGCACTAATTTTGGAAATCAAAAGGATAAATTGTATCAAATTTATATATTAGAATAGCAGATAGAGACATCATTCAAGAAGTCAGATCTACTTATTTTATCTTTCTTTTTCATAACACATAATAACACCTTTTGCTTTGTTGCTAAATAATCGAAAAAAGAGTTTTTGATTTTTTATATAAACACATTTTTTTTATTATAACAAGCTCTACGTAGAAATGAACCTTTATATAGAAATACCCGCTAAAGATAAAATTTATCTAATTGTCTCTCAACCAATATCGAATTTTAGAAAGAAAAAGTAAGATCTTTCTATTTTTTGTTAACATTAATAAAAAAGAATAGAACAAAAATGGAATTGGCAATATAATTTTTATGAGCTTTTGAAAGTGCAATCATTATTTTCTACCTCTGCCATATCACGGAAAACTTTCAATTTGGAACGGGAAGAGATGGCTGAGTAAACTAAAGCGTGAATTGCTAATAAAGAATATCACTATTGTGTAAACAAAAATTTTAAGAGTAAGTATTACATAATCTCTGAGATTTATTTTTAAGGAATAGATTACCAGTTTTTCCTTACCACATAGATTCACGAGGATGGGTTTTGTTTATTTTGACACCTAAAAATGCAAAAATCAATTCTTGAAAAGAATTGCAAGAATTCCTTTCTAATTCTAATAAAGACTTTTATTCTCTCATTGCCAAAAAAAAATACTGGTCATATCAATATCAATAACAAAAATATTGTGGGTACCTAAAGGTACCTCCTCAACATAGGGGCAAGGTGTGGAAAAGCAAATCAAAATTTATTGCTGCAGCTATTCACTCATTATAAACATGAAGAAATTTGAATTTGAATTTTCTTTTTGAATGTATAAATCATTCAATTTAGCAGACTAGACAGGGTAATAAAGATTTCATCAAAAACTAATATTAGCTGGCCAAAAAAAGTCTAATAGAAAAAAAAAATAGAAGTATGACAAGCATAACATCCACGATTGGGTTAAAAATGGCATAAGCGTCGGACAATTTGGCAAAGAAAAAACTAGTTGGATAAAGAACAAAATTAAAACAGATAGAGGTTAAACCAAGTATATTAGGCATAATAAGCATTTCGTTCTTGTAGATTAGATAATTTGAGATAATTTGATTTTGATTGAGTTATTTTTGTAAGGGAAAAAGGCGGATTAAAATTCCTTTTTTCTTTTTTGGACTTTCTCAAACACAAAATTTCTCCTTGTATTCGCATTCTCAAATGAGAAGAGAACAGAAGAAAGTTGACTTTCATATAATGTCTTAAGAGAATTACATGTAATGATTAATGAATTTTTTGGATTCTATATTATCGGCATGTGTAGAATCCTAGCGAGAAAAAATCTCCTATTTTTTTTTTATGTAATTGAAGTGGGATTGACAATAACAAATATTCATATTAGTGTTTATTAGTGTTGGATAAAACTGAAATAGGGCGTGACTACGTGATAAGTAGCGGGTTTTGGTCCCATTACTCAAAGATTCGAATCCTTCTGTCATCAGAAAGATAGTCTCAGAATCTCGTATTGTATCCTGCACGAGACAAAAATTTGCTAAACAGAATAATTATCTTTTATGAACTCTTAAATATTCAATTTTTTTGAAAATAAAGGAGATAATGTAGACTTTTTTTATTTCCTAAAATAAATTGTGATAGGCACTTTGGGATCTTGGCTAAATTTCGTTTGGAAGCATGGAGTGCTAAATTCCATCTCAAAAAGCCCTGCTTTATCCGCAAACCAGGCTGTCCATCTTTACCTGAAACTGTCTAAACTTTCTGTTTATAATATTTCTGGTCTGTTTAACTCAGAAAGCTCCAAGAAAACACTTCAGCAATAACAAAGAAGTTGAGAAATTTCTGGCACCATACGGACTGGCCAAGAAAAATGTACAAACAGATCGGAAGAAGACAGGAAAGAACTTAGATTCCTATATGTGTGCATATATCCACAGGGGAACGGCACTTAGATTCAGATTTCTCTAGTGCATATGCTTCGGAAACTCACACAGATATGCCATCATTCTTGTCTGATCCTTACTCTGGTGATAGAATATGGGAGAACAATTCACTTATGTTGGTAAACAAGAGGCAAAAATCAGATGATCTTATGGTCGAGATGTGCTCAATCAGCCGTATTGCACTTGTTTTACCAACTTGGCAACTTCTATTATATTTGCAAATGAAAAGACTTACTTGTTGAGGTATTTGGTTTAGAGAATTTACTTCTAACTCTCATTATTCGTAAAGAGAATACATTAATTGATATTTAGTTGGATTGTTCTGTAGTCATAAATTTGCAATACATGTATTTAAAATACATTATAGTAAAAATTTGAATAGATTAAATTAGATGTATTTTCAATTCATTGAAACACTCCACATTCAATATATTTTAAAACCCATTGCATTACAATTACGGTTTGAAATCGAACACCACCACCATTATACTGATCTCGTTTTGATCAATGACCAGGATATAATAATCCAATGCCCGAAAAATGAAGCACAAGTAATCTGAAATCTGTTGAACACGGGAATAACTTATAGCGAGTAAAGCAGTTTCCAACGTGCACAAACAAAGTTGTGATTACCTAGGCACTATACATTTGCCCAAATTTTTCTGGCAAGGCAAATAAGGGGGGCTAAAGAACCAAAGAATTGGAACTTAATTAACGCAGTAATTGCTGTTTCTATATGACTATATAAGCCACCTAAAAACCAAGCATTCAAACAACTTGGAGAAGACATAGGTATATGGCTAGCACTAAACTGGTAGCTGTGTTTGCTCTCGTGCAGGTCCTGTGCCTCTCCATGCACGACGTCTCTGCAGCATGCCACGTCAGCGGCTTTCTCACCGGCAAGGCCGGCAAGTGCAACAGAAAAAACGGCTCGGTCTGCTGCATCGCCGGCAAGCGCTACCCACAGTTCAAATGCTCGCCTCCGGTGTCCGCCAAGACACGGGCCATCCTGACGTTAAACAGCTTTGCCGCAGGGGGCGACGGTGGCGGCAAGACGTTCTGCGATAACCGCTTCCACAGGGACAGCGAGCTGGTGGTCGCGCTGTCTACCGGGTGGCTGCGGCTCGACGGCGTGCGCCGGTGCAACAAGATGATCCGTGTCAGTGCCAATGGGCGATCCATCCTGACCAAGGTTGTCGACGAGTGCGACTCGGTCAAGGGCTGCGACAAGGAGCACAACTTCGAGCCGCCGTGCGCCAACAACATCGTGGACGGGTCGCCGGCCGTGTGGAAGGCGCTGGGCCTCGACGGCCACATCGGGGAGTTCAAGGTCACTTGGTCTGATGTGTGAGTGTGGCCATGGTGAGGTTGCATGCTACATGCAGCCGACGTAGCGAGAAAACTATATTGAGCTTTTCTGTGGTATACGTATTGTGTGATGCATGCTGCTCTTGGTGAGAGAGCGGCTACTGAATAAGTCAATACTTGGTATTTCTCATTGCTCCAAAAGTGATGAGTACTACTATGATATATATTTCCTTTGCTAGTAACGCAGATGCTAAACATTAGTCATGGAATTACTTTGTTGTGTTTTGGCTTTTCAAAGGCCATCCGTTCCACATTTTCACTAGTTGTGTAGTTCTTCAGCGCCAGGTCAAATTGTGATTTGTGAAAGTACCACCTTGGTCCTTTAAGAGGAAACTTAAACACTAGGACAAAATACAAACTTCTCTTCTTTAATTCTTCCCCTGCAGCTACACTCAGAGGCCTGAAACTCACAAACGGCTAAACTAACACTGCGTTCTTTCTTAAGTTTTTTATATAAATTGAAACTGACTCAAACAAGAACTTAAATTTTATATTATCTATTATGCTGAAGTTCTCCTTTTGAACTAAAAGCTTCAAAATAAACTCAAGTCGCAATTTAGAATATGTCTGATCTAGCTGCAATTTGTGCAATAAACTAATTTTTTTATGTTTATGGTAGAGAAATTCTAAAAACTAGTTTTTGGAGGAGTCCCAAAACTATTTGGCAAAAAAAAAAGTTGGCTTACAGTTTAAAAATTGTGCAAACTATGTTTTCATACTTAGAAAACGTAAAAATTGAAAATAGACTTGAGGAAGGAACAGTAACCCCCAATATTCTTTGCAAGATTTTTTTTATTCCTTTAAGATTTCGATCTCAGATCGAGATCCTCCAAAGCTCTCGACAATGCCAATGTGAGTGACATCGGGCGATGGTGCTTCGATTGTGCTTCTCTTTTTATTTTTACTATCGTCCTCGAGAAGCCAAGAGAAATACGGGTTGGAGGGCTTGTTTTATCTCTCTAGACAAGTTGAAACCGGTGGAAAAAGATGGTCATGGAAGCCGATCATTTGGCCCAGTTTCAGCATATTTTGGTGATAGATTGTATTTAACTTTTACAATTTTTTTAAGATAAATATCTTGTAATATATTGTGAGAGATATATTTTAATTTCTTTGTATTTATGGTTAAGATTAATTTCTTAAAAAATCTTTGTAAATTGTCTATATAGTTTGTCCTATGAACTCTCATTCAAATACAATTCCTAACATAATATTAAAGCAAGTTAAAATTTTTAAAACCCAAACCTTCATTTTTCCGACCACCGTATATTGGTGTCAATGCTTCGTACACACGGTCTCAAGTGCAGAGCAATTGATTTCTCTACAGTATGTGCTTTCTAAGTTGCGACTTGCTGATTTCTTCACCAAATCGCAAACTCAGGCACAACATATCTTTTTCTTTTTCAAATTCAGTGTTACTGACCTACAATGAGTTTGAGGGGGTATTAGAAATATATTTTGATTTCTTTGTATTTATAGTTAAAATTAATTTCTTAAGATATCTCTGTAAACTATCTATATAGTTTTCCCTATGAACTTTCATTCAAATACAATTCATAACATATATAACTCTAGTTAATAACCATTTTGTGTTTATTTAGTCATTTTGACTTCACAAATCTAATAATTCAAATGAATCATCAATCAGAATTATAGATCAAAGATATTGGTCTAAAAGAACCATAAAGTTGTATTAAAGTTTGGATGATTACAAAATTTGGATGGATAGGTGGCCGCGGAGTCAAATATCAGTCGAAATTGCGATTAAATTGATTTTTCAATTCTGTCGCTATTTCATCTGGCTATTGCCGTTTAGTTTTGAAAATTTTACTAATTGTAGATTATATCTGTAATTTTTTTAATGGAATATTAAAAAGTATTCTACTTTTAGTGCTAGTTTTGTTTGAGTGAACCAAGAGGGGGAGGAGGGAGAGGTGGAAATGGTGGTGGTGCTCGGGTTGGAGCATTTCTTAGAAGCTGGCTGCTTCTCTTTTGTAAACATTATTAAAGTGGCCATCTCTTCTCGGTTCTGTATGTTGATGCACTTAGTACATGCCACATTTGAGTCCTTCCTTTAAGTGATACTTTGAATCTGTTAGATTTAGTCATGTATGTATTTAATCTCATATTAACAGTTTAAATAAAAATATATTGTCCATAAATATGAGAGAATCAATCATATGAACAGAATATATCTTTTTAGATTATGAACAGAATACATCTTTTTAGGTTATGCGAGTACGAAAATTTAAGTATTGATATAAACTAGATAAATCTAAGATACCTCAACTAGTGTTTATTTAGAGATATAATGCCAATGTAGCAACTCTAAGAGATAATACCAATTGAGAAAGATAAAAGAGGAGACAAAGAAGATAGGTAGTTCCATGTGCTTGTATCCTTTTTTGCTGGTGGAAAATATTTGTAGACCTCACTTAAATATTAAATGTGGCATGATACTATTTGAGTTGAAAAAATGTATATTACTGATCATATTTTTTCATACATCAGTAATATACAATCATCCATGCTATCACAACAACTCATAAAATCACTTAAGCCTACAAAATCTGAATTTTAAAAATAGAAAAACTAAAATTTTTTAAAAGAGTGTCAATATGAGTTCATAAATAAAACAGAGACGGAAAATGCATTTTAACTTTTATTGAATAGGCAATAGGCAGCAAAAATATTTTGTAGGTTGCAATTGGTGGTTCTTTGTTTAGTAATCGAGTTACTAAGAGGGTTTGTACGTCATACTACCATATCACATTTTCCGCCCATGTTTACATTAGCCAGGCCATTTGACTCCGTACGGCACTTCGGAAGAAACACACCAATGGATTGCCGTGGCGAACAACCCATTGGTGTTCATAGATCATAGCTATTTGGAAGACCAGCTATATAAGCTATCGCAAACAAATCCCAAGATCCCCCAACCAATCAAGCAAAGCAAACTACCAAACATGGCCATTGCCATAGCTCAAGGCGCCACCGCAATCTTTCTCTTGGTTGCCCTCTCCACCTCCCACATTGCCTCGTCCCTTCGCCCCGGCCTCGGCGGCTGCAGTGCCAGCGGCTACCTCCCGGGCAGATCCGGCAACTGCGAGAAGAGCAACGACCCGGACTGCTGCGAGGACGGCAAGAGGTACCCGCAGTACCACTGCTCGCCGCCCGTCACGGCGAACACCAGGGCCGTCCTGACGCTCAACAGCTTCGAGAAGGGCAAGGACGGCGGCGGCCCGTCGGAGTGCGACAACGCCTACCACGACGACAGCGAGAAGGTCGTCGCGCTGTCCACCGGCTGGTTCAACCACATGGCTCGCTGCGGGCACCGCATCAAGATCACCGCGAACGGCCACTCCGTGTACGCGAAGGTGGTCGACGAGTGCGACTCCGTGCATGGCTGCGACGACGAGCACAACTACGAGGCACCATGCGACAACAACATCGTCGACGCCTCGCCGGCGGTGTGGGACGCGCTGGGGCTCGACAAGAACGTCGGCGAGCAGGACATCACCTGGTCTGATGAGTGAACAGCAGTTGATTGATGCATGAGCCTTTGTACGTGATCGTTGTGCTCATACTATTTCTCCGTACATATTAGGTATACAAAACACGGTGTTTGTAAATATTGGTAACGAAATAAACAGTGCTAATGCATGGTTAGCACTCATTAGGAAGTTCCTGAGTATTCTCTCCATTATTTGCAATGTACAGTCCATCGCAATGTGCCCGAAACTATTCTTTCATGGAGTTTTTATTTTTTTCAAAAACTACTTTTATAACCATCTGTTATGCACATACATAAAATAGAACAGAATTAGAAACGACCCTTTTTTATTAGCCACACATTCTAACTATTCAAATTCATATGTAAGTGCTTGTTTCAATAAAGTTCTAGTGCTCAAAGAGTGCACTTCTGCGTGTCATCACGCTTAAAATTCTTTGCACCAGCTTCATTCAATGCACCTAACAGAACAAGTAGAGAAAGTAGAGAACTCACTTATTAGCTTTGTCAGTGTCCGGTAAGCGTGTCCACAAGTGACTAGTTAAATCAAACCAAACAACCCACTCATGTCAGCCAAAATTCATATAATATACTCGAAATTTTTTTATTAACAACCCAAATTAAAAAAATAACTTAAAAAATAACCTACAGTTTACCGAAATTACAAAAATAATTTTTTTAAACGCGACCTCAATTATCACAGTCTGAAACTGCAACAGAAAGATTTATCGCGTCTCACAAGTCTTTTCCCAACGCCATCCACGACAGAAACATTTTCCCAACGGCATCTGTGACAAAAACTGGGCGAGTAGGCCAACAGTCGAGTAGTCTTCTAGTCGAAAGGTGAAGTGGTCAAAAGTTGCCTTGACTGGTCGAGTAGTATGGTGGTCAAAGAGAACCTTGACTGGTCGAGCACATCAAAAAAGAAAACTGAGGCTATTCTAAACCTAATTTCGTATTTTAAATTCGTAATTACTTGTATTTTAGTATTATTTATGATTGTTATTTTGATTCAAGTGATGGTATGTGAGCATATATTTTAGGCAATTAAATCACATTATTAGTATTGGGAAAAATATACATGCGCGTTAAAGACAATAGTACAATCACATTTATATCTTCGACCAGTCAAGATAAATTTCGACCACTCCACATTTTGACCAGAAGACCAATCAACTGCTGACTCAATTGACTAGTTTTTTTCGCGGATGCCGTTGGGAAAAAGTTTCTGTCACAAATAGTGTCGGGAAAAGGCTTGTGAGGCGTAATAAATCATTCTGTCACAATTTCAAACTGCGATAATTGACTCATCGCGCCCAAAAAAATCATTTTTGTAATTTTGGTAAACTATGAATTATTTTTCAAATTATTTTTTTTACTTTGGATTATTGATAAAAAAAATCTCAATATACTCATGTCATCCAAAATCCATAGATCAAAACTTGGTTGGCATTTGTTAGATCGATCAAACCAAATCTCGGCAAAAAAGAAAAACACACTAGCTAGCAGATCAAATAATATGCCAATATATACATCGATCAAGAGAACCATTTGAAACGGTACGGCGGTCCATCTTGTCCGTCTAATCTGAACGAACCAACGGATTGCCGTGGCAAACAAGTGAACAACTGATCTACACTGTTCGTATTAATTTCATATCGCTGCCAAGACGACTATATAAACTCACGCACATCTCGTCCCAAACAACCAACTCAAACAAGTTACGAGTAAAGTAATCAAGAACAGAGAGGAAAGAAAGCTTAACGTAAGGAAAGATGGCCATTGCCACAGCTCAAGGCGCCATGGCAACCTTTCTCTTGGTCGCCCTCTCGACCTCCCAAATTGCCTCGTCCCTTCGCCCCGGCCTCGGCTCCTGCCGCGCCAGCGGCTACCTGCCGGGCAGGTCCGGCAGCTGCGAGAAGAGCAACGACCCGGACTGCTGCGAGGACGGCAAGAGGTACCCGCAGTACCACTGCTCGCCGCCCGTCACGGCGAACACCAGGGCCGTCCTGACGCTCAACAGCTTCGAGAAGGGCAAGGACGGCGGCGGCCCGTCGGAGTGCGACAACGCCTACCACGACGACAGCGAGAAGGTCGTCGCGCTGTCCACCGGCTGGTTCAACCACATGGCTCGCTGCGGGCACCGCATCAAGATCACCGCGAACGGCCACTCCGTGTACGCGAAGGTGGTCGACGAGTGCGACTCCGTTCATGGCTGCGACGACGAGCACAACTACGAGGCGCCATGCGACAATAACATCGTCGACGCCTCGCCGGCGGTGTGGGACACGCTGGGGCTCGACAAGAACGTCGGCGAGCAGGACATCACCTGGTCTGATGAGTGAGCAGTTTATCAGTGTGTGGTTTATGCGTGAACATTTTATGTTCGTTTTCTGCGTGATGATTTGTGATTGAACAATTTATTGGTACATACATGTTAGGTATGTATGCCATGTTAGGCCATACAGAGAGAGATGTGTAGTCATACGAAGGTGGTCATGGTCCTGCGAATATATTTGTCTTTTAATGATTGTAAAAAAATAAATAGGGCTAATCCATATTTAGCACTCAATGAAAAGTTTCAGTGTGTTTAGATGAAAAATACTGTCTACATTAACGTTGTGCTCCACTTAGAATGAAATCTATCTTCCGACGGTCAAAAGTAATATATGGTCCAAATTTTTTTTATAAAAAGTATATTTTATTTTCTAATATATATAATTGATGTAGGATTATAGCAAATCTTGTTCGATCATTTACTAGGTTTAATTAGAGGAGATGAGACATACTAAAATGCTAATTTTTGTCTTAACAATTTGGTCGACAAATAACAGCATCCTTTGACTTTAGTTGAAAAATTAGCTTCATATTGAAAAGAAATCAACAAAAGTGATGAACAAGAAATTTTCTCGATATTAAAAGCGCCGTACGTTAGTAGAGTTGTCAATTGGGTCGGGCTGTTGCCGGGCCGGCCCGAAACATGACATTTTGGCCCGGCACGCGGCCCGGCCCGGCACGGGGAGTTAACGGGCCGTGCCGGGCCCCAAAATTCAGCCGGCGGCACGGCACGGCACGGCAACGCGGGCCGTGCTCGGGCCGGCACGGCAACGCGGGTCAACAGTGATGAAGAAGCTGCAGGGGCAGATCCGGGAGGCTTTCCGCGGCAAGACGGTGGTGACGGAGGGCGACCTGCAGGCGAGCAACCTCAAGTACCTGAAGCTGGTGATCAAGGAGGCGCTGCGGCTGCACCCGCCGGCGCCGCTGCTGGTGCCGCGCAAGAGCATCGAGGAGTATGAGGTCGACGGCTACACGGTGCCGGCGAAGTCGCGCGTCATCATAAACGCCTGGGCCATCGGCCGGGACCCCAAGTACTGGGACAACGCCGAGGAGTTCAAGCCGGAGCGGTTCGAGGAGGGCACGGTGGACTTCATGGGCAGCAGCTACGAGTTCATCCCGTTCGGCTCCGACCGTCGGATGTGCCCCAGCTTCAACTACGGCCTCGCCAGCATGGAGCCCGGCCTCGTGTAGCTCCTCTACTGCTTCGACTGGTCACTGCCCAACGGCGTCACCGAGATCGATATGGAGGAGGCCCCCGGCCTCGGCGTCCGCCGCCGCTCGCCGCTACTGCTCTGCGCCACCCCCTTCGTCCCCGTCGTCGACCCTGCAAACCCCCTTTCTCGCCGCCTGCTCGCCGTCTTTCTCGTTGTGCTCGGTGCTCCTCGTGCTCCTCGCCGGCGTCGCCGCGCGTGCGCTCTCGGACTCGGAGACGCTCATCGAGACATCGACTACGCGACGGCGAACCGCGAACGTGACGCCGCAGCAGACGGCGCTGGAGATCGGGATCTGCTCCACGCCTCTCCGTCGCCGACCTCGCCAGTCGCCTCTTCGTCTCCTCGACGCCTTTACGCCATGGAACGGGCCATGCTCATGCCGGCCCGGCACGCACTACGACTC
This sequence comes from Pharus latifolius, assembly GCA_019359835.1. NCBI lineage: Eukaryota > Viridiplantae > Streptophyta > Magnoliopsida > Poales > Poaceae > Pharus > Pharus latifolius. Next base: position 66,061,345 of record CM033328.1, on the reverse strand, counting down.
GCGGGCTATCGTGCCGTGCCGGGCCTCTCCGCCAAACCAACGGGCCAAAACGGCATGGCCCGATAGCCCGCGGGCCGGACCGGGTATGGCACGGTATAAATCATCGGTCCGACGGGTCCGTGCTGTGTCGGCCCGGCACTGCCCAATTGACACCTATATACGTTAGTAAAATTACAACTATATGGAATCTTCGACGAGATTGATAACAACTGAGAAGCTTCTCCTAGACACGTTTGACTAATCTTGTAGTTTTTTTTAATCTCTTTGTGTTTACTCAAAGTCTAATATGTCACTCAACTACCATTAGATCCCAATCAGAACAACAATACATAACTTTTGTGGCACCAATGAGAGCCACGTGTCCTAATGAAAATCTATGGGTTTGCAGAAATTGAAACAACTTTTCGTGCCAGTTTAATATACCAGTTTATTATTTTCTGGACTAGCAAATACAAAAATATTTAATATTTTAGATAGAATAATACAGATCATATATCAATACTTCAATACGTCTATGTGACCTTTTTTTTTTTGAGTGGTTAGAGAAGCATATTTATAACTGCCCACATGCAACAATGACATTTCACCAAAAAAAAATAGTTGGAAAATGTAAAACAAAAATGTTTGCAAACCAAAACATTTTCATTAGAACAACAAGTACTTTTAGACCAGGTGTAATAATTTTTTTAAAAAAACAACTCCTATCTCAAAATAAGTAATAGGCAATGTTTCAATTAAGGAGGGCCGCTAGTGTTGAAAAAAAATAAAAAAACAAACTGGAATATTGCTAACGGGTGGTTTGGACGATTTTAACTAGTAGTTGTTTTTATTCTAGTAAAATCAATTTAGTTTGTATATATCTTGTTTTTAAGATAAATCAGATTTTCATATCCAATATTAGTTAGTAAACAAACAGGTTGGGATGGTGAATAACTTTTAGAACAAATTTTACTATATTATATTTTAAGAAAACTCGTGATCCAATCACCTTAGCAATATTCTCTGCTTAACTTCAGTCTGCATCAGGCGCAAAGTTCCAAACGCAAGTGCGATCCAGAGACCTCCAAATCTACGTTTGCTTCCGACACAATCTCCACCCGTCCGATTTCCGCGTATTTTTCGTGTGCCACATGTGCATGCAGCCATCAAAAATCTCCCAATTTTTGCGCACCGGCCCCTTCCTTTCATGCGCGGTCTCACCAACCGGAGACGCCACGCTGCCGCCGCCGCGCGCTCCACCAGGCCCCAAACACACACAAAAAAAGAAATAAAAAAGGCAGCCGAAAAGACGCGACGCGCAATGGCCGTGCCGTTGGGAGCAGGTGGAGACTTCACGGTCCCTCCTCCCCCATCTCCCTGACACGCGCACACACATCTTTTCCCTTCACCTCCAAGCCTCCCCCACAAGTCAAACACCTTTCGATCACCTTCTTGCTTTCATCTATAAGAGCCTTGCAAGTCTTTGCAACAAGAGGGAAGCAAGCATTAGAAGCCAAGAAAGCAGTGGATAGAGTTGGGTAGCCATGGCAGATCACCAGAGGATTCATCCGGTGGATTTGGAGACGGGGCAGAGGCCCACGGCACCGCTTGTACCAGGCAGCTCGTTCCGGTCTGACAAGGGCGACCCGGCGATCGCGGAGCGGCGGCAAGTACTGCCGCCGCCGCCGCGGCGCGTCGCGCCGCCGGCGCATCTGCCACCGCCGAAGCGGCGCCGCCGCGGCTGCTGCTGCCGGTGTATATGCTGCACCGTGGTGATCATTGTCGTGCTCGTCGTCCTCGCGGCGGCCGCGCTCGGCGCGCTGTACCTGGTGTTCGACCCGAAGGCGCCGCGGTACTCGGTGGACCGGCTGGCCGTGTCGGCGTTCTCCGTGGACGCGACCCTGACGGCGAGCGCGCGGTTCGACGTGACTGTCACGGCCGTGAACCCGAACAAGGGCATCGGCATCTACTACGAGACCGGCTCCAGCCTCGCCGTGTGGTACGACGGGTACCGCCTGGCGCAGGGCACGCTCCCGGCGTTCTACCAGGGCCACCGCAACACGACGGTGCTGTCCGTAGTGATGGGTGGCCAGGCGCAGCTCGGCAGCGCGGTGATGTCGGCGCTCCAGGACGAGCAGCGCACGGGCGCCGTGCCGCTCGTGTTCCGCGCCGACGTGCCGGTGCGAGTGAAGCTCGGCAGCCTCAAGCTCTGGAAGGTTACGTCCCGGGTGAGGTGTGACCTCGTCGTGGACAGCCTCAACGCGAACAACCAGATCAAGATCAAGACCAGCAGCTGCAAGTTTAGCTTGAAGCTGTGATTTCTTTGTTCATTCGATTCTTTTTTTTTTTTGGGAGTGCTTTGTGGTATATTTTGCATTGGTGCACTCCCCCCTCTGGCTTCTTCTTGTTTAGTTCATATTACCGTCAGAGAGGAATAATATGATTAGATTTTTTACATGAGGAGATCCTTTACAGTGAATTATTTAATTTTATTCTGTATGTTGATCCCTACTAAAGGGAGTGAAATATTTGTTATTTTGGTTGGAGCGCACTGTGATTACAATATCTATATTTGATATACAAATATATCTTAATAGAATACTATAATTTATTCCATCTCTAACTATAATAGGTTCAAAAAGCTCATCACGATTTATTATTATATTTTTAAACCAAACATGGTATACATGATTTAGATTAATTACAATTAATCAATAATTGAGACTACAATATAGACAAGCAGTTCACTAATAAAATTAGGACACACAAAGATAACTGAAGAATGGTTAAGTGTGAAAAGAGGAAGGAGCCAAAACATCAGCCTTTTGACTACGAAGTGCCTTAGTTGTAACAGATTTAGAGTCATTCACAAGTACACCAATCCTCAACGACTCTACCTAAAAGGGGAAGGGAGTAAAGTTAAGTTCCTGGCATGTACACGAGAAGTCAATCAAATTTTAACTGCTCCAACATAAGAACTTATAGGATATTAAAGGTCCATAATAAACTGATTTATGAAATCTTATATAGAGGAGTAACTGACCAAGCCGCTAAAACCTGCACTAAACACAGACAAGGCCTCCAATGCTGGAGTTAGCAATAATCTCAAAGCAACCAGTGCACAAGTCATTTGCTCAGTGGAGTTCAGAACTTTTTTTTTAAATAACTCAGTAAATTTTTTTTTCAAAAATAAACTGTTATGTATAAATTATAAAAATAATTTTTAGTCATTCACTCGTACTGACTTGAATTTCAAGTCTATACTAGATTAACAATCAAATTGTAACATACAAAACTACTAATTGGATGTGTAATGTTGCTCACACAATTTTTGTCACGAACCAAGTAAAGCATTGAAATGTCATTGTAATACAATGTCATGTGGTCTAGCGATTTTCTGAATTTTTTTTTTATAGTTTTATGATTTCTTTAGAAAAATTCGTCATTGATAACTAAAAAAGTTACAATATGAAAATTATTTATATTTTATGTTTATCTTGTGGAATTTTTAAAAAAAATTTAGAGAATATTTTGAAAAATTATATATATAGGAATCATAGAATTTCAACATTTTTTCAATAACCCAAAATATGAAATATGTATATTTTTTAAAAAAATTACAACATAAAAATTATGCATAGTTTAAATTCTATCTTGTATAATTTTTGTAGAATTTTTTTATAATACTTTGTATTTTATATATTAAACCGGCAAAAATTTATCAAAATATTCTAAAATTTTTTAAAAATATTTCAAAATATAGAATTATAAATAATTTTTCAAGTTGTAACTTTTTAATATGAGTGAAGATCTATTCTAAAAAAAACCATAAAATTGCAAAAAATTTAAAAAACTATTAGGTCCACATATCACAATTACATTTCAAGCCTTTATCTGGTTTATGATAAAAAGTCACATTAACACCCAATCAATAGTTTTGCACGTATAATTAGTGATGTTTGTGTGACACGATTTGGTCGCTAATCTTGTGAAAACTTGAAATAAGTCTATATCGGGTAAGCGATTGATGGCTATTTTTTTTAATTTTTTTTGACACAAAGGTCTATTTCTAAAATTTTTTATTGAATTATTTTTAAAAAAAGTTCTTGGAGTTCACGATGTTTACACAGATCCAAAGTTGTTCAAGAGGGATTCACTCCTCAAAACGGCAGGAGGTTAGCTAATTAAGACAATAAACATCTCACATTGATGGTACCCTCCAAGTACTACAATCGATGTAAGCTGTTTATTCCCGATCAAACAATCAGTAGGAATCTTTCTGTTGAATGCTTGTCCATGCATTCACCTCATTACTAATCGGTCGAATGATAATGTTTTGCGCCTTATCAAAAAGACTTAGTATCACCTAATTTTAAACATGAAATTAAATATTTGAGTAAAAAAATGAAGTTCTAGTCAAATGAACTATAGCATTTTTCTATTACTACTATCACATTATTGATTTTATTGTTGCATTGTCCAAGTTTATACTTTATAGCTGACTTTATGATTGTCCAAGTCTAACAATATCTTTTATTCAAGAAAAAAAAATAGTCTTCTATTTTTTAAATAGACTATGAATGGATTAGTATTATCTAGTCTTTAAGAAGAAAAGATGCAAACTTTTCTTTTTGTTTTAGTGGCTAAATTAGAATTTAACCGTCTAAATCAAAATGGATAGAAATTTTTTTGAATCTTTTATCAAGTAATTAACTATCTTAATTTAGATAGGCAATTTAAATTGATCTAAACCGTCCAATATCCAAATTAATCAGCCTATGGAAACCAAGTGCCCCCCACACACAGAAGCGAAGCAAGAGGAAGAGGAGGCGGAGGCGGCGGCAGAGAGAAGATATGGCGAGGAGCGACAGCTGCTTGGCGCGCGTCGGCGCGGGTGTCGCCATCGGCGGTGCAGTCGGCGGAGCCGTCGGTAACCTCCCTCCCTAAAACCCTAAACCCTAGCCCCGTATTGAGTAGTCTCCGATTTGAGGAACCTGTCCAGTTAGCTTCTGATTTAGGTGGGATTTGGCTTACTTGGTTCGCGTTGCTTGTGGGTTTACATTTGCTGATTTAGGTATAAATTGCAGTTGCTGTTTGGTTTTGACTCACCGGAGGTGGAAATCATGAATCTGGTTGACTAAGGTAGTGTGAAGTTTGTCTGCCCAGGTCTATGTTTGAAGGGTTGATGCCAATTTGGTGTTAGGAATTGGTGCATTCTGTGGTTGTTAGGATCAATCAGTGTGTGAAAAATCAGATTTTTTTTCTTCCTTTTTATGGTGCTTTTGGCTGTTTAATGTTGAGGGGTGCTAAATACCAATGTGTAGTGCGCTGTTGATTAGAATATACTGACTTAAGTTCTTGATATGGACTTGATAACAAAACGGTAACTTGGTTTGCACATTGCTTTAGCAGGGTCATCTCGATATTTGGTGTTAAAAAGTGCTACCACTGTTTGATGGTTTTTTGCTTTGCTTATGAAGTTGCAACAACTAAGCGGTGAATGTGCTGGCTTCGTCTTAGGGGCTGGTATCGTCTGGTCATTGCTTTGAGATTTGGAATGCCAGCATAAAAGATGCTCATTATGGGGCGTGGACACGAGGTTTAATGGGGCTGTTTAATTTGCTTTGTGCTAGCAGTGGTTCTATGGAATGATGCTCTATTTGTTCATACAGTTGATTTTTCTGTGCATATAACTCTTTTTAAGTGGTTTATAACCTCAAAACATAACTCCAAGATAGAGTTGCCACTGGCTTTAGATTAAGACTGTAGCTCTAGAAAAGCTTTCAACACCAACTCTATGTGGTTTAAGTATATCTTTTGAATACCAAGAGAGTTTCTTACCCTTTTCTTCACAGGTGCTGTCTACGGGACTTATGAAGCAATCAGATACAAGGTATGCATTCTGTGCTTTATGATACTCATATTGATCTGTGCTAATAGTCATAGTTGAAATATTGAAATATGACACAAAGTGTCATTTTTATCTTTTGTGATTTCCTTGAGTTATGTTTAGAATTCATAAGTTTAGTGGTCAGTGAATGTGAAGCTGATTAATTATCCCGTGCTCTTTGTGATATGGACATTTGAACTTCATTTCTGCATCTTTCCACATTTGTCATGATTAATCACAATGCCATTTCATTTGTATCAAAGTCCTGATTTATAGGTTAAAATCAACTGCTAGCACTATGCCTCCGGAGGTTTTCCTTAATCACTACAAAATTGCAAAAATGCCTTGGGAGCTAGGACCTTCTCATGTTGCTGCATAAAGTTGATTTAATAACCGAAGCAAATTTGAATTTCTCTAGAGATGTAGATTTGCTGTGTGGAGCTCAGGATTTAAAATGATATTTGCTGTGTAAAGCATATTCGTTTGACATGAACTGAACATCATGCATAGCTTTGCAGTCCTTCTTTTTTTTTTTTTCTCTTACTGTACACAAACATTTGTTAGTTTTAGTCTTTACTGTTAAATCTGTGCTTTGTTTGCTTTCTTGAGCAGCTAGAGGTTTGTTGTCACGTGTCATTTAATATGATCATTTAGAACTAAGATTGGAGACTTGAATGTTCAATAGCTTATGGTTTGTGTTATAGGTCCCTGGATTGCTGAAGATCAGATACATTGGACAAACTACTGTTGGCAGCGCTGCAATTTTTGGACTTTTCTTGGGAGCGGGGAGCTTGATACACTGTGGAAAATCTTATTAGTCCTCATTCAAAATTTTGAACTCTTCTTCAGGTGTTGGGTCTCACAGAATCATCTGGCTAAACACTTGTTTGATGTTTATGTGCATTTAATGGTTAATATTTATGGTTTGTATTGGAAAAAGAAGATTCTCCTGTTACTTGATCAGTCTTGACACGCTTGTCTTACTCTTGGTGCTAAAATACAATATATGCCCTGTATAAGAGAATGTAGCTGGTTTTACTCTTGGTACGAAAAGAAAATGTACAATCTCTATAAGATAATGTAGATGGTGAAAGCTGCCGCAATTGGTGAACAAAACAGAAGTCTATTTTAAGTCAGGACTTATCATTTTTTCATGATATTTAATATCGCCACAGCAGGATGAGGGAAGGTTTTTGCCTCCACAGGGCCATTAAGAATTTGCACCCATCTCTTGCTCTGCACTGTTCGATCATATTTTGTAAAATTTTTTGAACTGCTTGTTAAAAAAGCGGACTTGGGAAAACATTTTCCTAAGTTTCGCATCATCAGGATAGAATAACATGGTGTGGAGAAAATGGGCAAACATACTTTTTTTTTTTTTTTTTGAAAACAAAAGCACCACATGGCTTAACTCATTTCATTAATAGGAACTAAACATGGAGGGGGATACCCTAAACACGTAAAGCACCTATAGTCCTTTAGCGTCATCTTTGCCAATTCATGAGCCACCCTGTTTGCCGAGCTATTAACGTGTTGTATCTTCCAGCCAAGCTCCAGAGAAAGGATGCCCCTAATGTCATTCAAAAACATACAAGTTCTTTTGGCCACAATCAACGGTTACAACAGGCCTACACGTTTCTGTACAAGTGTCCTAATGTTTATTTGACTGCCCAACATAACACCAGGATATTACAGAACCATAATTGACCATGTACATGATAAAAATCCCACAATCTCAAGTTAGCACACATGCGGGATACTTAACATCAGGTAATGCTCAAGTTCTGGGATATCACAAGCCAATCAGTGCAAGAGGTCTGTGCTCAACGGTCAGCAAAGGCATACCAGCCTGGGAAACAGCTCTTACAAACCCCATGTTTGCAGTCAAAGTGGGAGCACGCCAATGGTCACCTGTACCGAAGATAATCTTGTTCTTCATTGCAAGCTTCCTTGTTGTTGGAAGATCCATAGCTCGTGCTGAAGGACTGTCTGGGACAATGCTTCAGGTTCAAAACCACTAGTTAAGCATTCTGTAACAAATCGATATAAGCAGACAGAAAAAGATGACATTCACAGATAATAAATTATCACCTAGAAATGATCAACAATAATGGGACATAATGTGAAGATGTTGATCTTGGTGCATAGTTGCTGGAGCCAGACACATACCACTTCCTAATTTACTATTTAGGATGGTCTATAAAACTTGTGGAACTTAGCTATGAGTTACTAATTATTGCAGTAAGGTGTCTTTTGTATCATCCGAAAACATGATGAATGGTGATTGCATATTTGTGTGTGTGCAAAGAGAAAGTAGGCGGAGCGACAAGCAGACAGAGTGACATACATTCCAAGTCCCAAACTATGTTACAGGAATTAAAACTTTTGATTTTACCAAGTGTATACACTGCAGGATTTTTATTCAACATGGTCTCATACTGGATTCTTCAGTTCTGGCAGGCTAATATATGACTGTTAGGCAGCCAGATAAAGAGAAGGTGATGATCAATGATGCCAAAGGGCGAGAACATTGAACAAACTCCATACTAACTCAATGGTTGAAAGTGCCTAAATATCATTCATGACAAGGATAATAGAACAATGCAATACCACTGATAGTAATATGGTCTGAGGTGGAGCTACTGCTGACCACTATACCAGTCTCGAATAAATCAGTATGAAGATATAATGAAAAACAGAATCATCAGGTATCAGCCAAGAAAAACAGTTCAATGAGTTTCCTTGTCAGTGACATGAAAGTTGAAGAAATCAATTGGAAGTAGGCTACTGCTGATGAATTAAATCTCTTCCTTCAACCACACTAGAGTCTAACGGACTGGTAAAGATTAAAAATGACCTAGTTATGACACAGACTTGACAATCAGTTCAGTGATCAGATGGTGTTTACATGTGGAGTGGCAAAAATACTATTCTTTTTTGTAGCAGTTCCAGATGATTGACTCTCAAAATACATTGATGTGAATTCCACTAGTGAAGAAGCACCTCGAATGGCCATTACTTCCTATAAGTATCACTTTAAAGAATGAAACGAAGGCTGCTTGCAAAATTTTAAAGTACAAAGAACAAACTTAGTGAATCTATTTGCATTAACTTGATAACATATTATACATGATGCAAGCAAGTATAAAGAAAGAAGTCTGAATTCATGTCAAACAAAAACATAACTATTTTCACCTGTTAGAATTATGAACACAGAAATCTTACGTTAGTTGTTTCAGCAATTGGCTTGCTCTGTTCCTCTCATCAGGTCCACCACACATTGAAATAATTTCTTGAAACTCTGAGTTAACAGTTTCACACACAATACACTTCCTTCCATCCACTGCTTTCTCCAACTCGACAAGTATTGGAGACTGGAGCTCAGACAGTGCCTGCAAACAAGCATGACAATGTCCTGTTAATTTGATTCAAATTTAATAGTACCGCATTCTTTTAAGTACATTGTGCTCTTCTCAATACTGTTATTCTTCCTTCAGTATACTTTGAACTGTAAAAACATATCATTCTGGATTCTAGTGATCCTTTGATGTGGGTAAGTTTTCTAGGAACTATTAACCAACAAGTCGTTTCCTATGCATTTCACATGATTGATCAAACAACAACAAATACTTCAAAATCACAATTCAATCAACAAACTGCTTGCTTTTAAAGTGAACACTTCCAGACCACCTGCTCCATGATGAACTTGAAGTTGCCCTTGAATCTTGCCCGTGTCTCCACCTCCGGCGTGTCCATCAACTTCCCCACCCCACCATTGCTGATAGCCGACACAATCGCAACCAGTGCCGTCGTGTCCAAATTCACCAGCTCCCTTGAGTCCGCCCTCATCTTCCTCACAAAACTGCCAAACCCACCCTCCATGCCCAAATCAGCCACTTCCCCTCTCAGCTCCACCGCCACCGCCTCCTGCATAACTGTTGGCTGCGGCAGCACCTCACTACCAACCTCCATGACGGCAATCTCAAACGCCCTAAAGCTCCTCATCTTCTCGCGCGGGTGGAACCTCACATGAACCCAGCCCTCCTCCCCATCGGACTCTTCAATGGAGTCCACGATCAAGTCGACTTCGACAGCTCCGAACTCCCCCACTAGCGCCCTCGCGACGTCAGCGCCAACGCCGCGGGAGAAGACGAGGAGAAGCGCCTCGGGACGCGCGGCTGGCGTGGCGGCGCGGGCCGCAGCAAGCACGGCGCCGACACGGTCGCGGAGGCCGCGTTCCCCGGCGACGCGCGGGGCCCAGGGGAGTCGCGATGGGTTGCGGGCCGAGAGGAGGGCCCAGGCGGGGCGGGAGCGGAAGGCGCAGGCGAAGTCGACGCCGGGAAGCGGGGAGAGCCGGGAAGGGGCGAGGACAGAGGGGTGCGTTAGGAGGAGGTGGAGCGCGGCGAGGTGGGGAAGGTTGGAGGATAGGCGGGAGGAGGAGGCGGCGGGTTGGGAGGTGAGGAAACGGAGCTCGGCGTCGACGAGGCGGAGGAGGGAGCGGTGAGCCGGGCCTCTCGGGAGGGCCGCGGTTGCCGCGAGGCGGTCGTGGAGCTCTCGGCACTGCAACCTGGCGAGCTCCAGCTCGGAGGCGTAGGCGGCGGCCATTGTCTCTTGCTGGGTTGCTCCGCCACCTCCTCCTCACTCTAGTCGTGGGAGATTGGAGAAGAGATCGCTGGGCCGAAACGGCCGGGCCATCGGCGGCTGGACCTGTTGGGCTAAAGGGCCCATTGCACTCTGAGAGAACCGTTGGGTTCGGCTCGGCGCTCCACGATTTGAACCGTCTATTCGGTTCGCTTCACTGCTTATCGGCCTTTTGCTTTCCAACGGTACTCTTCCTGTCGCACTGCCGCCGCCGCCGCCGTCCGCCGATCCCTCGGCCAAATCTCCACGAAATCGTGGAGCTTACACGGGTAGTGGCTAAGAGCTCAGACTCTTCTTCTAATTGCTTGTAAGCCTTCGAGATCTGTTACTTTTACTGTTGTTTTCTGCTTATTTGAGGCTCCCATGCCGTTGTTATGCTTCTTTTTGTGCTCTACCTTTTGCCCCCTATCGGGTGTTCAATTTTTCCTCCAAGACGCTAATGTTGCTCGAAATTGTGTGACAATTTGACTGCCAAGTTTGTGTTTGTGCTGGTGAGCTTGGGAGAAGAGCAACTAGGGTTTTGTGGAATTCGCGTGTGTCCTCGGGTATCCTAATTTTCCCCCTTCCTTGTAGAAGAGCAACTGAGTTTGTGTATTTTGATTGTTGAACTTGACCAACTCAGATCATGTCGTGCTAGTCGCGATTAATTCCAACTTATGATTTGTGGATGTAAAACCCTGGCCTTATTCGAGTACATTGCACTAAAGTTTTCTTTTAAGTTTGCTTTCCTGTGTGGTTTGTGCTAAAAGTGTTACGGTCTAATGATCTATAACTTGAGATTATGTACTCCCGATGGATGTAACTCAGGAAGGTTTCCATGGGTGTACACTTCACAATCTGCAGGTTTTCTCAATAAAATGGTTTGCTGTGGAGTTATCACTATCTTTTGTAACACCATCCTTTGTAGGAATTATGCAATATATGAATCGTTCATGAAGTTCCAATTAGTGCACAAGTTCAATGGTTTATGATACAAATTTTAAGGATCTCATCATTTTGCTGACTTGGGGAAGACTATGATTCCATAGGTCGATAAATAGACAAGCTCAAATGTTGTTTATGCTGTACTATTTCTGCAATTTAGATCTGTGCTTGTTTCCCCTTTGATTTGATTTGGAGCTCATTGACATCAGTGGTCTAATATGTGGTTGTTCCATATTTGTAGACTTAGATTACAAAATGAGTGAGGGGAAAACAACTCAATATGACCATGATAAAGGACTCCAACAAATGTCTAATGATAATGGCTCAAGTAGCCCTGCAACTATACAAAAGATGAAAATGGATGTGGAAGATTGCAGAAGTAAAATCGAATCCCCCACACCTGAGAAGCCTGAATCTAGAAGGAGGGGAGTTGTAATCAGTTCGCTGGTGAGGAACTTGCTTGTAGAGAGGTATAAGGACATATTTGCTGATGATCAGTCAGAAGATGAAGATGAAGATGACAAAGACATTCTTTCATTAGGTGGTAGTCAATCCTCAGTTTCAGGAAGCACAGATATACCTGGCAAGTTTCCAGAGGACAAACCAATTGACCTTCCTGACAAGTGTGTGATTTTTTTTCTTTTCATTTCATGCACCTGTATGCTGCCTGCCATTCTTATTCACTATGCTTTCTTGTGAGATAATGGCAGATACAAGACTCTGCTAAATCTTTTCAATCGAATGGAGTGTTCCATAAGGTTGCTGCACCTGCGCAAGAAGATTACTACATTTAAGAACATTTCTACCCAGGTGGAAGTACTCACAAAGAGGTATTAAGGACAAAAAAAAAAAGTGTCCTTTTGTGAAAGCATACAATTTTTATGGATTCTGATTATGTTTCTCTGTGTTATAGGAAGTTCATGTACACTCATTTGGCCCAGATGAAGCATTTATTTCCAGATGCAATCAAGATAAAGAAGATACTCCTACATGATGAGAAAAGCCTATGCATGTATCCTGACATGGAAATTACCCTACTGATGGATTCTGTAGAATGCAAAAACCCTGATGAGTCTCCATCAATGGCAATTTGTGAGGCTTTTCACTCAAAGCTTTTGAGTTTTGTGGATGCCCATCCCCAGGTACGACACTTCGTTCAACTAGGTCTCGCCTAGATGCTTACCAATTGATAGATCATCAATGCCACTTGTATGAATCTTCTTGTGATTTGCTTTCAGCACTTTGACTTTAAGTTTCTTCTTTTCCTCTCAAATAACACATCAGTACTAATTGATTATGCATTCTTCAAATCATGAAAATATTAATTCTCTCGGCAGCATCATTGAATTTGCTATGTATGCAGGATATTGAAATTCCTGAGGCTGTGCTACCAGAACCTTTTAATTCAAGGGAGAAGTTATCTTTCGAGACACTGTGGAATGGACATTCTGCTGAGCCACTTCTGCAAGGTTTCACTGAAAGTGGATTTTCAAATGCTTCACACTTCCCTCTATCGTTTCAAAAACTCATGTCCCAGAAAATTATTGATGAAGGGAATGAAAGGACTCAGTTGCTTTCTGACCCAGCAGTGTTGTGCTCTCTGAGCACTGATGCTGCAGACGGGCCAAACAGAAGCCCTTCACCACTTGAGAATGTTTCAGTTGCAGTTTCAATTGATAAGAATGTCTCAGTCCCAGTCATGAATGATGTTTCTGCTACTCCAAACCGCCATTTGATCTCTTGCTGTCAAGAGAGCACACCAAAAGCAGGGATCTCAAATTCACCGTTGATGGCAGAAACTCCAGTATTGCAGACACCAAAAAGGCCATTGCCTACTCCACTTGAGAAACTTGAAACCACAAGTGGAAATGCTTCTGAATCACGTTTGTCCAGCTCAGCTCGCAGATCGTTAATGTATTCACCATCAAAATTTGAAGGAAGCCCTCTTGATCGTGATGTGAACACAACAAAGATTGAAAAGGATCGAGCGATCCTTAACGCAGAACATAAGGTTACAGCTGAAGAATGTCATTTTGGAGAAGCATCATGTACCTTCGACAACCCAGCGGAGGTATGCAGTTACTTATTCTTACCCAATCATCTTGCATCTGAAAATCAGTAAAGCACGCAGTTCTATGTGTTTATGCGTGTGAATGAACATGTACTAGGAGGTATATACACAAAGTGCTAACACTAATGCAGTTGCTTGGATTGTGATTCTTTCAATAAGAACCACAGAACAAACCAATTGAGGTTACTTCTTTCTGCAATCCATGATTTGCATGATTTATTGTTCTCACTTTAACATCATGTTCGTTGGTCGTAATTTCTTGACTCTTGTTACATTTTTTGTCCTCCTTTTTTCTTATTATCAATTCTATGGCATGTGTTACTGCATGATTTAGAAGCAACTTTGATGTGAATTGTGTTAAGAAAAAGACCTCCTGGTTCCTGATAGCCTTCTTATAATGCTTTAGTCAGGGTAATGGCAAATATGACTGTCAAGGCATAGATAATATTTGTGCCCATTTTGGCTGAAGAACTTTGTGAGAATGTTGCCAGTATATTAATTAATTCTACTATTCTTTTTCTTTGTCAAAGTAAAGTTAAAAAAACAAACTCCTTTAGTTCTTACATATGTTGCCAGTATGTTTAAAGGCAGTAATATTTACACTTATGCGCTAAGTTATTTGGTACATATGCGGATTGTTTAGTGGATCAGAATACTCGCTTTTGTTGTAAAGTCCAAGGATACACTATAAGCAAGAACTAACATATTGCTTTGATATACCTTTCCCTTCCCTACCATTGTCAGCAGCCAATCGAAAATTTGTTTTCAGCACTTCCTCTGTTGTAACAGACCAGAAGACTGAAAAAGGTTCCTATTTGAATTCATTATATCTGCTGTTCATGTTCTGACAAAGTGGACCTGTTCTACGCAGGAAAATGTTTCTGTCATTTGCTTTAGTGGTAAAGAGAAAACAAACCAAGTGGCTACTGGGGAATCCCAGGAAAAGCTAGCTTCTCTACGAGTCACATTTGACATTGTCTGCAAGATTTCTCATTCTACCAACAGTTCATTAATCACAAAGCAGGAGCTTATTCACAATATTCTTGCTAACAACTTGGAGATAGAGGAGACAAGTATGATGACTTGATCTAACATGTCCAGAATTTCAAATTTTCTGTATTATTTCAACGTGCTGATTTGGCTTCTTTCCTTTTTGCTTGATAGGAGAGATAGAAGAGCAATTGCATATGTTAGAGGAACTGGGTCCTGATTGGATATCCAAGAAAGTTATACATGGTGGAGAAATTTTATACAGGCAAGTGCCATTCAATGGCTGTTAAGTCTGCCAAGCATAATTTCCAATTTTGCTTTGTTTGTCATCTACAATTAAAGTGATCCAAATTATTTTCAAGATTTTGTGTTTATGCATATGTTTTCTTTACTTGTTTCTTCTTTATTCTTTTTCATTGGCAGACATGCTACATATGTAATTTAATATATGCTCAGAGGTATTAACTCATTTTTTTTACGGATCGGCAGAATTGGACAAATACAAGATCAGAAGTCAGTTCGGGCAAGACTTGTAGAAGCCATATGAGACACCTACTTCTAGATGCGAAGTTGAAGGCCCATATTTGTATTACCAGATCCGAATTCTGATGTTCTTTTTCCTTTCCGGACCAATTGTTACAGATTCTTGAACCTCGTCAGTTATGCTGCCGTCAGGAAATTTTTTTTCAATTGCTCCTTTCTGCTAATATTAAAAATGTTTAATTTAACATGGGCAGTAAAAACAGATGATTCTCTGAGCATTTTCACCTCTTGATTTAACTAGTCACTTGTGGACATGCTTACTGGACACTGACAAAGCTAATAAGTGAGTTTTCTACTTTCTCTACTTGTTCTGTTTGGTGCATTGAATGAAGCTGGTGCAAAGAATTTTAAGCGTGATGACATGCAGAAGTGCACTCTTTGAGCATTAGAACCTTATTGAAAGAAGCACTTACATATGAATTCGAATAGTTAGAATGTGCGGCTAATAAAGAGGGGTCATTTCTAATTCAATTCTATTTTTATGTATGTGCATAACAGGTAGTTATAAAAGCAGTTTTTGAAAAAAATAAAAACTCGATGAAAGAATAGTTTCGGGCACACTGCGATGGACTGTACATTGCGAATAATGGAGAGAATACTCAGGAACTTCCTAATGAGTGCTAACCATGCATTAGCACTGTTTATTTCGTTACCAATATTTACAAACACCGTGTTTTGTATACCTAGTATGTACGGAGAAATAGTATGAGCACAACGATCACGTACAAAGGCTCAAGCATCAATCAACTGCTGTTCACTCATCAGACCAGGTGATGACCTGCTCGCCGACGTTCTTGTCGAGCCCCAGCGCGTCCCACACCGCCGGCGAGGCGTCGACGATGTTGTTGTCGCATGGTGCCTCGTAGTTGTGCTCGTCGTCGCAGCCATGCACGGAGTCGCACTCGTCGACCACCTTCGCGTACACGGAGTGGCCGTTCGCGGTGATCTTGATGCGGTGCCCGCAGCGAGCCATGTGGTTGAACCAGCCGGTGGACAGCGCGACGACCTTCTCGCTGTCGTCGTGGTAGGCGTTGTCGCACTCCGACGGGCCGCCGCCGTCCTTGCCCTTCTCGAAGCTGTTGAGCGTCAGGACGGCCCTGGTGTTCGCCGTGACGGGCGGCGAGCAGTGGTACTGCGGGTACCTCTTGCCGTCCTCGCAGCAGTCCGGGTCGTTGCTCTTCTCGCAGTTGCCGGATCTGCCCGGGAGGTAGCCGCTGGCACGGCAGGCGCCGAGGCCGGGGCGAAGGGACGACGCAATGTGGGAGGTGGAGAGGGCAACCAAGAGAAAGATTGCCGTGGCGCCTTGAGCTATGGCAATGGCCATGTTTGGTAGTTTGCTTTGCTTGATTGGTTGGGGGATCTTGGGATTTGTTTGCGATAGCTTATATAGCTGGTCTTCCAAATAGCTATGATCTATGAACACCAATGGGTTGTTTGCCACGGCAATCCATTGGTGTGTTTCTTCCGTGGTGCCGTACGGAGTCAAATGGCCTGGCTAATGTAAACATGGGCGGAAAATGTGATATGGTAGTATGACGTACAAATCCTATTAGACTCTCTCTACCTCACCTGCGTTTCGTTTGACGCTTCAACAGAATATTCTCTACCATATTCTGTGTCATGTCTGCGAAACACCATCTGAAACACCACTCTTCTTCAACCCACTGGCGCTTCGCGAGGCACCTTCTCAAACACCACCCTTCTCCAACCCACTGGTGCTTCGCGAGGCGATTCGCGTGGGACCCACATATACAATATTTATTACACATTAACAAATTATTAAAATAAAATTCAGATAATTCGAAAACAATAAATTAAAAGAAATTTGTTGTAAATAACAAAAAATTTAAAATTATTTTTATTTAAATGGCACACGGGAAAAAACATGACACATACTAAATTAAAATTCGGCAACAGTGGGCCGTTAACGATCGCACAAACAACTACTCGTCGGTACCGTCGGCCCCGAAACGCTGCCAAATGTGCTCGATAAGATCCCGTTTCAGTTGCCGATGTGTTGAGCGAGCACGGATCACATTATTTCGATCTAGCATATGTTCAAAAATTGGCGGAGCACTACCGTGGATAGTAAGTGGTGTTACGGTTGATGTGCTTTGAGTATCGTACAATTGAGTGATCGGGTCATGAGAGTGCCGCTCATCCTCGATTATCATGTTATGGAGGATGACATACGCTTTCATAATATTGGTAAGAGTTGATCGTTGCCAAAACCGAGCGGGGCCGCGGACAATAGCAAATTGAGCTTGCAACACCACAAATGCTCGCTTCACATCTTTTCTTGCCCCTTCTTGATGTTGTGCAAATAACTTG
Source organism: Pharus latifolius (assembly GCA_019359835.1). NCBI lineage: Eukaryota > Viridiplantae > Streptophyta > Magnoliopsida > Poales > Poaceae > Pharus > Pharus latifolius. The sequence goes on along the minus strand of CM033328.1, from coordinate 66,043,976 downwards.
AGTTTGTCCGTTTGGGGCAAGGGTGCGGTCTTCACGAAGACAGCCCACTAGCGGTAAATACCGTCGGCCAGGTAGTACCCCATATTGTATTATGTCCCATTAACAGAGTACTGAACCGTAGAAGCTTGCCCGCGCAACACATCAGTGAAAAGGGGGATTGGTTAAGCACGTTGATGTCGTTGTTGGATCTGACAACATCAAAGAAGCCATGTCATATCCACAAGTCTCTGGACGCGACCGCTTCAAGTATTATTGTAGGGACTCCTTGATCACCATGGGTAAATTAGCCTCTCAATGCAACTAGGCAATTGCGCCATTCCCAGTGTATGCAATCGATGCTTCCCAACATCCCTGGGAAACCTCGGTCCTCTCCTTCCTGGAGCAGACGCTGGAGGTCTTCGATAGTAGGTCTACTGAGATATTCCTCCACGAACCGATCAATGATTCCTTCGACGAAATTCTCCAGGCACTGAATGGCCGTCGACTCTCCGATGCGTACGTACTCGTCGACAGCATCAGCGGGCGAGCCGTACGACAACATGCGCAAAGCCGCAGTGCACTTTTGCAATGGAGATAGCCCCTCTCGGTTGAGGGCATCTCTCCTCTCGGTGAAGTACGGCGACCACTCCCCGAGAGCTTCGACGATTTGCAGAAAGAGGGGTCTCCCCATGCGGAACCTTCTGCGAAACAAGTAGCCGGAGTAGACCGGAACATCGGCGAAGTAGTTCGCGACTAGACGGTTATGACCGTCTTCGCGATCTCTTGCGATGTACCTTCTGCTACGTCCTCGGCGGCGGTGCGAGGTACTAGCATCAATGCTGGCTTGAACATCACGAAGAGCGTAACGCATAAGGGGTTCGACCATCAGACAGGTCTGTGCTAACCCCGCCGCAAACTCTTCCATTTGGTTGATGCCTTCATCCTCACCACTACGTGTGGTTAAGCTGGACGACATTTTTTTGGGGTTGGTTGTGAAGTTGAGATCACTAAGAGCGGAGGCCTCGGTTGTGAAGTTGAGATAACTAAATTGTGAAGATTAGGGCATGGAGGGGTTCAAATATATAGGGGTCTAAAATCCAAAGGCATCGATAACATGCGTCAGCTCCAACGGCTAAAATCCGAAGACATCGATCACATACGTCAGCTCTAACGGCTAAAATCCAAAGGCATCGAGCAGATGTGTCGGCTCCAACGGCTAAAACCCAAAAGTACCGATCACATGCGTCAGCTCCAACGGCTAAAATCCAAAGGCATCGAACAGATGTGTCAGTTCCAACGGCTATAATCTAAAAGTATCGATCACATACCACAGTGCAAACAGGTGAATCCAAAAACACTTAAATTAATAGTGCGAGTACAATTTTTCAAATGAAAAGTACAATGTTCGGTCTACTATTTGTTTTTCAGATCGTTAAGCTGCTCGTTGATGTATTCTATTGCAGCCTCATGCGTCGCCTTACGGTTATCTGAGAAATAGGATGTATCCATCCCAAGTAGATTCGTGAACGACTTCATAAATGAAGCCTTCTCTTTGCTTCTGGCCATCCCCTGTAAGTTATCGGCTACAGCAAGAGCTTTGTCGGCCATACTATTAAGCTTGGCGTTGGCTTTGTCGATGCGCTCTAGGGTCTCCTCGCGCGCCGATGATGTTCCGCCTAGTTTGCTCTTACCCTTCCCGCTTTGCCGCGTCTCGCCCTTTAGGTCGTGGAAGCTCGACGGGGTCATCTTCGTTGTTCGACGACGATGTGTAGGTACTTTCTTCGCTAAGGCGAGCTCTTTTGGAAGCATCCAAGTAGCTTCGACACCACTTCGGTTGACCACATACGGCTCTCCACCAGTGCTACATGATGAAGGCCTGACCCACCTCCTGCCTGTACATGTCGCGTGCTTGCGACATCAACTGGTCGTCTGAACGACCACTAGCATAGGCATCGCGCAACCTGCAGTAGATACCATTGAACTGAACAATTTTCTTATTGCTCTTTTGCCAATGGTCTTTGCAGTGCCTAAGATCTCGTCTACGATCAGGCGGACTGCTCTCGTTGTACGACGCAGCAACCTTTGACTAGTACTCGTCGCAGTTTTGATTATTCCCATCGACCGAGTCGAGAGAGTTATTCAACCATGCACTGATCTGGAGCAAGAAAAATCCAAATTTAATAACAAAGTCTGCGATAGCGAAATTTACTAGTTAGATGAGCACTCACAAGTCGCATGTCGTCCTATTGGGACCAAAGCATTCTTTTACGCCGTGCTCTAGCGCTTCCTTCACCTTTTCCAGCGTTGTCGTCGGCCTTGATCATGACCGAAGCCAAGCTATGCGGACTGCCGGTATCCGATACGGACGTGGAGCGGGAATTTTTGCTCAGTAGTTGAGGAGGCGACATTTCTGCAGACATGGCCGGAGCTCCGACGTAATGAGGATTTTAGCCGTAAGGGCCGTAGGGGGGTTGCGCGTACGGATGGGCATATGGATGTGGTTAGCCGTATGGAGGGGGTGCAGCGAACGGTGGATAGCACATCGGGTATGGTGGGGGAGGGGGCTAAAAACTAGGCGGATTTTGACTATTTGGCCCTTAGGAGTTTTCTTCATCTAAATTTGGTTCGCCAAACCAATTAACATAACAGCGGGGGAGTGTTGGCCATCGGAAATTTTTTTGGAAAATACTAGATGAACAAGAGAGTGCAAAGTGTGTGGTTTTTGGTTTAATTGAGGGTAAATGAGCTGAAAACTGGGCATATTTCTAGGCAGGGGGTCACACAAATTTTCAGGAATTTTTTACAATTTTTTATGATTTTTTATGAATTTTTAATCTCAGAAATGAATAAAATAACTCCAACGGCTAGATTTTAAACGCCTATTTTTTAAGTCACTGACAGGTGGGACCGAGGGCAAAAAACTTCAAACAGCTCTTTTTTTCCAACTCCAGCTTGAAAATACCACTGACATGCGAGCCCTCTACACACTCGGGCCCACCTGGCAGCGACACTGCTTGGGTGCACGTAGCACCCGCACGAAACGCGTTCACACTGACCCACGTGTTTTGTGGGTCCCACTGCGGCTCGTCTCGCACCTCCACACCACACACCCGCTCACTATCATGTGGCCCTGAGGTGGATTTGGGCCCACCTATCAGACGGAGTGCACGGGCGGGTATGAAAGCTATGTTTCTCGCAACGTGGGCCCCACAAAACACGTGACGAGGCATCCCCGCCCGCTCCAACGCTGCCGTTTGGACCAATGAGGCGTCGCGGGCCCCACACGTCAGAGCCTCGTCGGTGAAGCCTCGCGTGGCTTCGCCTCTCTCCTCACACAATTTTTTAAATATTATTTTCTCGTGGGGCCCGCTTGCCAGCGTGTCGAAGCGGCGGGGTTGGAGAGAGCCTTAGTAACTCGATTACTAAACAAAGAACCACCAATTGCAACCTACAAAATATTTTTGCTGCCTATTGCCTATTCAATAAAAGTTAAAATGCATTTTTAGTCGCTCTGCAACTTATGTTGACACTCTTTTCAAAAATTTAGTTTTTCCATTTTCAAAATTCAGATGTTTTTTAGATTTTAAGTGGTTTTATGGGTTGTTGTGATGACGTTGATGATTATATATTAGTGATGTATGAAAAAATATAATAAGGATTTGTTGACTAACATTTCTACAAAACTCCGGGACTAGCATAAACACCACAATGCCTTCTACAACATCCATGATAGTGTCTGTTGATATTTTGTGATACAAACTTGTTAGGAGGGAAGAAAATTTAATAATTTTGTGTTATTTATGTGTTAACATGGATATAGATCACCACATCATTTATGAACCTAAAACTATATTATTAAAAACAATCTATAAAATTGCTTTAAACTCTTTTAAAGTATAATAAAGGGTCTGAAATAAATGTTTGAACAAAATTGAGGACCTATTTTACCCTTAATTAAACCCTCTCTAATTCTCCCCAAAGCACGTCGCTTTCCTCATCGGAGTTTTCATTGATTAAAGAAAAGATCCGTTAGAATTGTGGTCAATTATGTCTGATGTGTTTTCTCTTTAGTGTTTTTTTTAGAGCATCAGATGTGTTTTCTTCCTGGTGTTGTCAAGCATATCCCCTGGCAATATCTGCGTTGCTGAACTACGAAGGGATCACCAATCAAAAATACAATTAATCGTTTCTTAATTTATTAGTTTAAGTAAGGTGTCTGTTTTTAGACATGCAAAATATACAATTTGGTGGAACTCCACATGATTATTCATGTTCTACTAAGCAAAAATTCAAAAAGTGTCCTATAAAATTTTTACACTCATATTAGTGTGCTCAGCACTTATGTCAGAAAACAAGCTCAACATTATGTACGTGGCACTACTTGGCCTTAGGCCTTTTAGATCGAGGAGCCAGTGGGTCGTGGTGGCAAGACATGGTATTGTTGTCGTTAGTCATGAACGGCAATGACTAGCGAAAGAGAAGACAAGGAATCTGGGTAGTATCGACATCATCGTTGGGATTCATGGTTGCGATGGGGTAGAGGTGGTAGGCGACTGACGTGGTCCAAAAATGAATGAGGACCCATGAGGTGGGGAGGGTTTGTAGCAGTAGTGGTGGGAGGGGAGGGGAGGAGAAAGAGAGGGGGACGATGAAGATGGGTATAATTTTTTATTTTTTTTTAGAAGAAATGGATATAGTTATGGATATGTGATGGTGTCAATTTCTTTTAGAAAAATAGATATATGTACAATGAACATCTCTTAATCTTTCTATAAATAAGGGACTCAGTTGATAAAAATAAATAATAAAAAAGACCTATGTTGTAAATAACTCGCAGTGGAAAAAAAAACGTGTTCTCTCAATATATGTGAACATCAAAACATGTGTTATTAGAGCAGCATTTACAAGTGGGATGTAAAATAATATGTGCCGTGTATTCTGCTGATTATTATTCAGTCTAATCATCTGATATCTTTATACCCTGGTTTCTTTCGGAAAATCGTATGATTTTTTTTTACTGATGGTCATTCTGCTAATGATTACTCTCTCGTCAAAAAATAAAATAAAATAAAATAATGGAAAGTAACATTCTAAAATGTATATAGTCGAATTATTTTAATTTTGACTAACAATATTTTTGTGAATATTTAAATAGTCGTATAAAAATGATATGAGTAGATTTATTTCTAAAAATATTTTTTATATTATTATAGTTTCCATCATTTTTTTTCTTTTGACTAGAGGTATTATTGAGAAGGTTAATTTTAAAAGAGCTTTTCTAAGAGGAAAATATCTTTTTTAAAAAATAAAATTGGATATAAATTTCTCTATCGTTAGATAAGAATCTTCTAGTCTTAGATTTAATCTCTTTAAAATTCACTTAGCACCCTCATTAATAAGAGAATTTTAAATAATTTTTATGTGAGAGCACAATTAACTAATATTATAAAAAATTATTATATAATAATAGATGACTCCATCATGGCACGACTCACAAATGAGGCCATGCTTTGTGACCCTGACCTGTCCGATGTTGCCGTCGAGCCCAAGCGCCTTCCACACCGCCGGCCACCCGTCCGCAACATTTCTAGGGCAAGGCTGCTCGAAGTTGGAGGATTCTCGCAACCGCTAACCGAATCGCATTCGTTGACGACTTGGCCAGGACGGACCGCCCGTCTGAGAAGACAGGAGATTAGAAAGGAACAATGTCGGGCATATGAAAGAGCGTTGAAAGTTTGTTGGTGTAGTCTCCCGTAGATGCGCCCGGACTCATGGGAAAACGTTATTAAGAGTGATGGTTTTCTTCTGTTGTCTCTGACGTTCTATTTTTGTTAAATCTAAGTCATCTAAATCCTTCTTAATCACATTTTCAATCGCTTATGGTTGACATAATGGATATGCAAAATACATGCGAGATGTCCCATGTGATCATCCATTTTGATTGGACGGCTGCATTCCCTGTAGTATATCGAGGTCAGCAAAATTCAATGCGACAGTGACCGTACATCCATACATATGTGACCACCTGAAATTTAAGGTTGAGATTAATGTTGACACGTCTGTGTTGACGCTTTAAAATAAATTCTAAAAGAATATTTTTAGTATATTATATGTTATGTGTGTAAAATATTATTCAAAATTCTCATCACTCTAATGTAAAGACATTTGAGGAAGTGTTTTACACCGACCACGAGTAAATTAAATATTCATTAAAATTTAGATGATTTTATTAAAACATCAATAATTTTTAATTCAAAATTCGAATATATGCGATGTTTGTTTTTTATATGAAGATAATTCATAGGTTTATAATTTTCTCAATATAATCAAGATATAATCTAAATTAGATTAATACATAAATTAAAAAACAAAAATTATATACTGTAGAGAAATTCAAAAAAAAAAATTTCCCTACGGGCATTGCCTCGCGAGGCGTCATCACTCTCTTCCCATACGCGAAAAAATTAATCCGGGCGCTGGGTCGGGTTGGACTTGCCCTAAGTAGGGGGACGACCGCGAAATCTCAAGTCAACAGCACACCTCATGGCTTGTCTATATAGAAATAGAATTGTAGACAAATGCCTGCAGGCTGCAGAAAGATCACTTGATACAGCAGCAAATCAAACATAAAATGGCTAGAAACACTACTCGAATTCCTTACGTACTCCCCCTCGTGCTCATGGTTCTTCTTGGAAAACCAGGCCTAAACCAAGGCTTCGCACACCGTTCCCTGCTCGAGACTTGCCGGCCCAACGGCGCCATCAGCAGCAAGACCGACCACAGCTGCAACACGGAGAACGGCTCCGTGTGCTGCAAAGCTGGCCGGAATTACAGCACGTATGACTGCTCCCCACCCGTCACCGGTCGCACGCCCGCCAGACTGATGCTGAACAGCTTTGCCGAGGGCGGAGACGGCGGCGCGGCCTCCGAGTGCACCGGAGAGTTCTACTCGGACAAGAAGATGGTGGCGGCGCTGTCAACCGGCTGGTACAACAGGGGGAGCCGGTGCGAAAAATACGTCCAGATCCGGGCCAACGGCAGGTCCGTGAAGGCCATGGTCGTCGACGAGTGGGACTCCATGCACGGCTGCGACGCCGACCACAACTATGGGCCGCCGTGCGAGAACAATGTCGTCAACGGGTCGCCGGCGGTGTGGGACGCGCTGGGCCTCAACAAGGACGCCGGGGAGGTCCAGATCACATGGTCCGACGAGCAAAGACACCTTTGCAACGCGATCTCTTACATTTAAGGCTTATTTGATAAAATTTAAGTTTTTTTTCAATAAATCAGTTTATAAATTAAGGATTTGACTTATTTGTATTGTTTTTCACTTGCAAAAAAATAAATATATATTTAGAAATATAGGAAAATCTATAAACTTATACTTGTATTGAGTTTCATTGTAATTTTTCTAATAAGTAGTTTGAGTATAGGCGATAATATTACAACACATATGTTATGTTCACACTCAACTATATCAAAAATAAATTTCAAACAAAATATACACAATTGAATACATGATTCAAAAGCGAATTTAATTATCAAATTGGAGTAGAAAAGAAAGTATTAACTATATAATCAACTACAAAAGGAGCATCATTCAAGTCTACATCACATGGACTAGAAAAGAACACAAGGAGCAGTCGTGCAACCATGGACGACGCGCTCCGGCCCACGGCTGCCGACGAATCCGGACCACGACAGGATCGGATTTAACGGCGGCGGCGTCGGGAACACACCGTACGATCGTGCGAAGTAACCCGGGACGACCCCCGGCGGGGTCAGGTAGCCAGCCGACGCCAGTGAAGAGCAGATTGGCCTTCGTGATCCCGTCGACGAGGAGCATGTTGGCCGTCACCATCCCGCCGAGAAGGAGCAAATCACGAGCCTGTAGCAAGGAGCGAGGCCATTGCAAGCCCGCCGGCGAGAAGCAGACTAGCCATCACGATCCCTCCGGCGAGGCACCAAGGAGCAACGCGGCTCACCTCCTTACGCAGAGCTTTCTCCCAAAAACCCTTGTAAATAAAAAAAGATCTATCGGGGTCTTCTTTTTCAGTCACCCGCAAACGGTAAAAGCAGGTGAATTTTGATTCACAAACAGACCTTCCCAAACACTTTTCATTTTTCAGGGCCAACATGACATTTTTTTGTGCAGGCTAAAATTAATTTTAGTCTTGTATTCAGCCCAAAACAGGGCTCCAAACATGCAATAGGTCTCTTTTCATTCATTTAAACTGATTTGGACCTCTCGTTAAAAAGAATTAGTCAAAGTCTTCTATAGTTAGGTCATTAGTCTAATTTTATCTATATTTTATAGACTATATTTTTTTTTAATACTATAACAGAGATAAAATTAGTTTTAAATATAATTTTTCATATGAATATATATCATAATAGAGATAAAGTTAGTTTTTAGATGCAATTTTTCATATGATGAATCTATAATGTTATAAATATAATTAATGAAGTAGAATTTTTCTTTTTTTCAATTAATGTGGGAATTTCTAGTATTTTTTCTTTTTCTAGAATTAGTGTGGAAATTCTAGATTATTTTTTATGAGAGTCCAGAATTAATGTGGTGTTTATAATATCACCTAAATTTATTATATAATAGATATAGATTGAACTTATGAAATAATCTTTGAACTTAAGTCCCATATTTAATCTAATTTTAGTTTATAAACCTATTAAATCAAGTTAAAACTAGACCATATGGCCTTCCAATTATTCAAGCAGATATCTCCTGAAATGGATCTACAATAAAGTCCTTGATGTCATTTGTCATGAGGTAATCTACGAAAGATGCCCATCGGAAACTTGACGCGGTAATTGTAATGATCCGAAGACATATGAGTATGGAAGAAATGTGTATTTGACATCTTTGCCTCATATGTTGGCACATCCCTGATAGTACATCAGTCATGCCATCTTTTGAGGGAAAGTAAGTTGCAGATTTAACCGATCACTCATAAACCTCTTAGTTTATTCCCATATGATAAGTGTGATTGGTTCTGGTTTTCCACATCACCTTCCATGTAAGTAAATTTGCTAGTTCACCTCATGCCTGATGTTGAAAGGACTTGGTTACATATTTAAAAAAAAAAAATAGAAGGCAAAATGCCAAAAAAAAAAAAGAATTGATTGAAAAAATTGTGAAAATAGATAAACCGGCCTATATCCACCAAGAGGGTGTTCAGTTGAATTTATCAGCGACTTATCAACTTAATCATACTTCAACTTATTTAGTGTAACAAATCATAACTACAAGTATCAAGACTTATTGTCTCCAGCCTCTGGTTCATCCTCCTCCCTCTCTCATAAGTCATGAGTTTGAATTAATTTCTGGCAAACATCTCAGACTTTGCAAATAAAAACCAACATTATTGAATAAGCCTAAGCCAGGAATCTAGAAATGCGCACGAATTTTGGAAATAAGCAGCTGCATGGTGGTTCCAGTGTGAATTCCGGTGGCAGCGTAATGGTATATGCATGCATGCGGAAAATAATGTCTACATAAATTGGTGGTTGAGAATTTAAGATATAAATTGTGGTCTAAAATAGATAATTAATTATAGTATATAAAGAAGAAGATTCCAACTGTAAATCATGTTAAGCTATCTTCAACATAATTGTTTCACGGAGGTGTGCACCTCTGGCAGATGGTAAAAAGCTAATTTTTTTTTGGCACCAACTTGCGTGGACACTTGGCAGACAAAACGTGCTTGCGTTTTTTTATTTTTTTATTAGCTAGATTATCCTCCAACTCTTTTTCTCTTTCCTCTAAAATGATTAAACAAATATTTTTATTGTTCTCTTTCTCCTTTAAAAATCTCCTTATAATTAAATCATTGAAACACTCAATTTTCTAAATGACTCCACACATATAATATGTTCAAAAATCTCTTCTCTTAACTCTCTTATCGGAGATAGCTTAAAATATAGGTCCTATGCGGTTTGAGGAGGTGAGATCTCAGAAAATTTCTTTTCCATGCATGGATCGATGTCACAATTTAAAATTTATGGGGCGATGACTGCAAAAAGCACTAAGTCAACGGTCAACGAACGTATTAAAGCACACCCTATTCCACACGGTCCTCACTTCTCCAGCCTTCTATAAATAGATGCCCACACAGGTATAATATCACAGAAGCAACTAAGTTTAATTAAGCATGGCTAATCACACTACTCGTCTTGCTTATGCACTCCTCATCGTGTTCATGGTGCTTCCAAAACCAGGTCTCACCCAAGGCTTCGCACACCGTTCACTGCTCCAGACTTGCCAGCCGAACGGCGCCATCACCGTCTACGGCCACCGCTGCAACACGGCTAACGGCTCCGAGTGCTGCAAAGCTGGCAAGAGGTACAGCACGTACGGCTGCTCACCGAGCGTCACCGGCCGCACGCCTGCCACCCTGACGCTGAACAGCTTCGCCGAGGGCGGGGACGGCGGCGGGGCCTCCAAGTGCACCGAAAAGTTCTACTCTGACGACAAGAAGGTGGTCGCGCTGTCTACCGGCTGGTACAACCAGGGGAGTCGGTGCGAGAAGCACATCGTGATCCAGGCCAACGGCAGGTCCGTGAGGGCAATGGTCGTGGACGAGTGCGACTCCATGCACGGTTGCGACAAGGACCACAACTACGAGCCGCCGTGCGGGAAAAACATCGTCGATGGGTCGCCGGCGGTGTGGGACGCACTGGGCCTCAACAAGGAAGACGGCAAGGTCAAGATCACCTGGTCCGACGCATAACATGTATGGCTAGCTAGTACAGTACAGGCAATTAAATAAAGCAAGCACGTGTGTATATGCATGCATAGCTAGCTAGTCCATGTAACGTTTGATTACTATATATCTGTGTCTCGTACAAAAAAAAAATTACAGTGTGTGTTTCCAATATATTGTTCTCGGCGCTACAAGGTTGAAGTTTGTAAGAGTGTCTCCAACAGTCTGTCATAACACTGTCTTCAACAGCCTACCGTCAGCGGGCGCTCTTTGACACCAACTTGGCGCATAGTTACCATGAGGGTGGCGTGATCGAGAATGGGTGAGGTGCGGTGCGTAGGAGAGTAGCGGATTGCCTTCGATCACGAGCTGAACTGTTGGAGCAGAAGATATGATGTGGTTTGCAGGTCTCACATAAGTCTCGTCCACATGTACTGTCACATGTGAAAATAGATCGCTGACATGTCAGACCAAAGGTAATATAGGCCCACTAGTCACTGTCATGTGTGGTTTCATTAGTTTGTCGTGTGGAGCGAGACACGTAGATCTCATAAAACATTTGATCACATACGTGCGCTTGCCACGTTTTGCGCGCCCACTCATGCACACTCACATCTTTCTCACTGACAGATGAGTTCTATTTAGAATTGACCTCACCTATTAGAAACTGAATTTGAGGATTGTATTTTTTTTTGAAATGCCAGTTTTTTCAATAGAAGGGGTAGTCGGAGTAACTGACAGATGAGTTCGGTGTTATTTTAGCTCATCTGTCTGTTTATGTGTAGATAGAGTGTTATTTTGACTTTTTTGATATAATAAAAATAATTTAAATTAAAATATTTGTCTTTAATGAATTGAAAAATTATCTCTCTTTTAGAGTTGATATATTAAAGACTTAATTTCTATTTGATTCTATATTTAATAGATACATTATCTCTTATATGACATACTAAAAAGTTAAATACTATTAAAGATAATCTAAAGCATACGATACTTTAAAAGAAAAAACAGAGGACATTCAACAAAAAAATATTTTTACCCGAGACTGATGCCGATGGGTCGGAAAAAAACATGCAAGACAACCGTGTGTAAAAAAAGTCGGCACAATGACTCTATAATTTAAATAGAAGAGGTGCTTCGATCGAGAAGGAACAGTGACCATATGAGAAAAGCATGTGGTGCATGCAACAGAAATAAATGTCGTGGATGCAACCAGGCGATCATATATAGGTCAATAGGTGTGTTCTACTTTTATCATTAATGGCTTTTATAGAGTAAATTGGCTTTTATGGTTATCCGTTAAAGTCTTTAAACTAAATTTAATCTTACAAGTTCATATACTTGCTTAATTGTATTAGTTTAATCAATCTATTAGTTTAATAATGAGAATTGATGGTACAATGGTAGATCTTATCAAAATTGATAAATTTATTCAATTATATTACTTAATTCCTTCAACATGTTTGATTTTGTAATATAACGTTAACATTATTTACTTAAATACATGGTCGTAAGTAGAACAAATAAAATGAGTTTAGCAGCAAATCAAACCAAAAATTCAACTTTGAAGACATAAGTGAAACTTCAACGTAATTTATAATCTTTTTATACGAGAAAATTTATGAAGAGAATCTCTCTCGTGTCTAGATGCCCTCTAAATAAGATAGACAGCAATAATGACAATAAGGTTATCTCCAACGCCGGCGCAACGACGTTCTGCACGTGGGCCCCACGAATTAAAAAAATGTTTTTTCGGCGGAGAGAGGAGAGAGACGACGCCCGGTGATGCGTCGCGGACGAAGCTCCGACAGGTGGGCCCGGCGACGCCTCGGAAGACGAAGCGGCCGCGTTGGAGTGGTTGGCGCAGCCTCGCAACGCGTTTTGCAGGCCCCACACGTGGACGAACGGACGCGCGGACGAACGAAGCTCGGCGGCGGCGGCGGAGGCCTGGATCGGCGGAGGCGCGGCGGAGAGGCTCGGCGGCGAGGCTCGGCGACGAGGCGGAGGCGAGGTGGCTAGGCCGCGAGGTGGAGGCTCGGTGAGGAGGAGGCTCGGCGGCGAGGAGTCGAGGTGGCTCGGAGGAGGCTCGGCGGCGGAGGCGAGGTGGCGGCGGCGACTTCGCGTTTAGGTTTAGATTAAAAAAAAAACTCCTCTCACAGAGGCCGGCGGCGAGGTTAAAAAACGAAATGGCATAATTTCAGAAAAGCCCTCAGAATTTTCTAAATCACAAAAAGACCCTTTCAAAGTCAGGGTTTAGATTTATGAGTCTTGGCTATTTTGCAAATAGGTACTCGGATTTCAGAGATTTTACAGTTGAGTTTTAAGTCATTAGGTTTTGATGTTCTGGCCCCCGGAAACTCTGATTTCAGCACGGTCAGTTCCTACGCGTCCGTAGAAATATGTGCTTTTATTTTAATTTGTTGTCTTCGAATTATCTGAATTTTATTTTATCAATTTGTTAATGTGTAATAAATAATGTATGTGCGGGCCCCACACGAAGCGCCAAGCGAAGTGCCGGTGGGTTGGAGAAGAATGGTGCTTGAGAAGGTGCCTCGCGAAGCGCCGGTGGGTTGGAGAAGGGTGGTGCTTCAGATGTTGCTTCGCATACGTGGCATGGAATATACTGGAGAATATTCTGTTGAAGCGCCAAGCGAAACGTCGGTGGGTTGGAGATAGCCTAATGCATTAAGAGTTGAAGATCTCATAATTTTAATATATGATGATAAAATTACTGATGGTGAGCAAGCGTGGGGTGGGTGGCGGAGGAAGGGCAGATAGCCTCATAGCCAGAACGCCAAGTGTGACGTCGGCTGCTACTACAGGGTTCTATGCCGTTAAAGTTGGGGATCCCGTCGTCTAGCCGTCCCCGTTTTATAAATAATGCCCACACGTCAACACAAGTAGTTGTCGTGATTGAACGGCTACCTGGGGGAGGCGCCTGCCGTTTGGGCAATCGACCGAGGTCTAGATTCCACCTATGCTCCTCTGTAGCGTGTCAGGGAACAATTTGCACTGAGCCCCTCATAGTTTTCTATTTTAACGTTCTCTTTGAATTTTTCTGCAGCTTTTTCATCGTACAGGAAAATTTTGGACATGTTCTAACCAACAACAATTCACAGTTAGTCATTCTGGTTCTTGCAGTTAAATGAAAGCCTTTAACTCTCTTTGATTTGGATTACCTTGGAGGTGTTTGACCAGTGAATTTTATTTTGTATTCTGATTATATTCAAACATATTTTCTATTGTTTGTTTGGGGTTACTCTATAATCACAAAATATATATATATATATATATATATATATATATATATATATATATTTAAAATACATCATAATACATGTAGACAAGATGTATTTCTAATTTCATTCTTCATTTAATCAAACATATTTTATATTGTCGTTCCACCTTCATCTCTAAGATACTCTAAAATTTATTATAATTACAACTATTGTTCCAAATCAAACATAGTACAAAGTGCTTAGAAGCTTCGGAATAGCAGTCATATATTAGTTTACTGTTTTATCATATATTCCGCCTGAGAAGGACAGTTGCTCATTAGTCATTGGTTTTGAACCCTAGATCCCATGGCCCGATTTATAATTTGGACACAACTCAAGTAACAAAATATTAATGCGCCATCCGTGGAATAAATTTAAAACAAAACAATCTCTTTTGATGTTGCATTAAGTTAATCCTCTGCCTTGATCATTTCTCAAAATTTGACCGAATTGTTGTCTGTGCCGATTTGCATCTAATTTACTAGTATATTATAGTGAGATTATAATAAGCATGCATCTTGATCCTATCACGGTGCAGATAAAGACCTTGTAGTGCCATTCAAACGGCCCTAAGACATGCCAATTTAGAATAGAGCAATGTTTTAGATGCTCAATTTTTTATTTACAAAACTTGTATAGAATAATAGAATCAAAATGGATGGTACAAATCAGACATAGTTTGGTGAAATTTCAACTTTCAATCTCAACTGTTAGTCATAAAACAAATCTAATTGATAATACACAATAGAAACGGAAAAGTACAGGAGATACAACGGAAAACTAAAATTTCAAAAAAATTTATTTTGTATAGTAGTGTAGATAATAGATTTCAAGCCTGGAGCTCCAAACTTAATATAAATTTTAGTTTGTAGTTCTTTTTTTCATATGACTAACAAATAACATGGGGTGACTTTATTGTTTGTGTGCTACAAATTTATAATTAAATATTGGTCAGCCACATAAGTACTACGTTAGTTTTACAGCTTTACGGGTGGCTTGTTGTTTGCTCAGATGTTACCGGAGTACAATTACAGCCAACATCAAATCCAAAATACGTCGTTTTCACATTGAAATCTCTCTAACAATGTCATTAATTAGGATTTGTCGAACATACCAAAATAACACGACTTGTTATCCGTAATTAATTAAACAAGAACAACACAAAGTAATTAATTAGACACGTATAATTACCCTCTTGCAGCCTGCAAATTAAGCGCCTAGATATATAAACCACTACAACCCAACACCTAATTAACCTGCAAAGACTTAACAATGGCGAGCACTAAGCTTGCAGCCTTGGCCATTCTTGCTCTCCTGCAGTTCTCGTGCGCCCTCGCAAGGCACACCCACTCGCCGGAATCCTGTCACGGCGGAGAGAGCCACAAGTGCAAAGCCCGCGGCCACGGTGGATCGCCGCCCGTGTCGAGCCGCACCCCCGCTGTCATGACCGTGAACGGCTTCCAGAAGGGCGAGGACGGCGGCGGGCCGGCGGCCTGCGACGGCCGGTACCACAGTGACAGCGAGAACGTGGTAGCGCTGTCGACGGGCTGGCTCCGGCTCGACGGCACGCGCCGGTGCCACGAGATGATACGCATCACGAGCGCGCACGGGCGGTCCGTGCTGGCGAAGGTGGTGGACGAGTGCGACTCGGCGCGCGGCTGCCGCGACAACATCGTGGATGCGTCGCGTGCCGTGTGGAAGGCGCTCGGGCTCGACACCAACGTCGGCGAGGTCCACGTCACCTGGTCCGACGCCTGATTTATATAGTTATAAGTGAATTGGCATGGGCAAAGTGGATATATATAGTGGAGCTGTGGAGGACGTGCACACTGCACACTGCGCAGTTCATTCCTTTGCCCTGGCCATTGTCGTTGCTCATGCAGAGCCATGCATTGTGTGTGTGTTTGCATATGTGTGTTGCTACTCTACTGATGGTAGAGTGGTGCAATAAACCAGGTGGTGTATGACAACTTATATGATCTAGTTATCTTGTAAGTCGTAACCCTCACCTATTGAAAGTGCAGTTTGATTGTGTACTACTTCTGCAGTGTGTTTCTCCAGTATATGATTCGCAATGTTGTAGACACATAGGTTACGACAAGGTGTTGTACGTAACATATTAGCACGAGCATGAACACAAAAAATAGAGAGCATAGGAGGCAGAGGCCCAGAGGCGACCTTAGAAATGGCAAATTGGCAAGCCCGTGAAAGCTATTGTGTCGTACATGGACGGCTGCGACGACGGGCCGCCGTGCGGGAACAACGCTGTGGACAAGTCGCCGGTGGTGTGGGACGTGTTGGGCCTCGGTTGGGTAAGATTGGGTTTTTTTTAAATAAAAAAAAAGATTATCCTCATAAATGATAGTACCTATTAAACAACATACATCAACTCCTTAATCTTAACCACTCCACACACCAACACAACATTCCACATAAACATACATATAAAAAACACAACATTCCACATAAATATACATATAAAAATAGAGGAGATTGAGACAGATATTATCAGAACAGATACTATAATATATAATATGGTTTTTTAAAGAAAATGAATAAAAAGTTTTTAATAATTTAAAAATACATAAAAATTGAAATTTTATTATGGTAATTGCAAGTTTAGAAAAGTACTGTGGATCCAATGCTGACATCCTGTCGATTAAAAAGAGAGAGGAAAAATAAAGATAGGCAAGGTCTACCGGGCTATCTTGCAGAGTTGCAGTGCTAGGCTTTATCGTTAGGAACTAAGATACTCATCAAACGTGGAATAATTTTTATTTGTCACCACAAAATTACAAAATTATGATCATGAAGATGGTAATATAGGATCGAATTCACATATTAGTAAAATATCTAATAGTAAATATAAAATATTAAAATTTAATAGTGATATAAAAAAATTTGTCCCTCAAATGACTGTTGAAAGTTAGATATATCAAACGGCTTCTAGTCTTGCAAGTAATTTTTAGAATTTTGTATTACTTTGATGCTTTTTTATCAATATCACTTACTATTATTCACATTTTTTAATTGATGAATCACTTATTTTTTTGCCTTTTTGACTTTACTTTTTTTTTTATTCTCAAATCGCCTTCAACAACTAGAATAAGTAATATCCGATGAATTAGAATCATCTTGATAAAAGAAAAATTACTATTTTTTAGTTTATCCGCTCCGCACTTGGCTACTCAACTTTTACCGTAGGCATGGAAGAAAAATAGGGAAGAAAAAATACTTTTTTTTATTTGAATGTTATATTTCTCCTTAATGCCATTGTTTACTTTTTTCAATATTTTCCCCACTTTCATTATTCATTATTTCCTAACTTTCGAACCTACTTTATGATTCTCATAACTTTTTAAATATTTTGAATCTTCTGAATTTTTCTGTTTCTCGTAGATTAATTTGGACCTACTCTAAGTAACAATAATTTACAATTATAACTACAACAATATCCACGAGGTGGGCTTGTGTTAGACTGTTAGTGAAAACGAATTGGATACTTGGGTTACTAAAACATAGTAAAACCTTATGTCCTTTAAAATATCAGTCACTCAGATTCTTAGATTAATCTTGTTATTAGTTTACTATTATTTCATTATTCCACTGGAGAATGACTTGCCATTAGTCAATAGTAACTCTAGATCCCCACAGTTTATGATTCGTGGACATCTCAAACTCAAAGTATCAAAATATTAGTGCCAAACAGACGATCTCTTTGATGTCACATTAAGTCGATCAACTGTCTTAGATGCGACCTTGGTCATTTCTCAAAATTTTGGCCGAGATGTCGTTTATATTAATTTGTTTAAAATTTACAATTATTTTAGTGAGATTATAATAGGCATGCATCTCGATTGTGTCATAGTTCAGATAAATACCACGATTCTAAGAGATATTATTTGGAATAAGCGATCCGATCGATCTGGATTAGATCGACGGAGGAAGTAACTTCACTGGTGCACACGTCTATAATAAAAACCAAACAATATTATGTTACACAAATTTCATGATTGGACATCAAGATTATGTCTAAACTGGTGCATCTAGCTTCGAAAGTAATTTTATTTTATTGCAGCACAAGTACAATCGTAAGACTATCAAAGAATCAAATTATGTTGTTCTGATGCCAAATCATATGGTAATGATTAAGGGCACAACCAGAGAAGTATTATGAAAGAGCCGAATAGTCAGCAATGACTCACGGGAGAAGCTAAGAAATTTTTTTAATATTTGTAAGATAAAAATTTCTATAAATAAAATATGGGCACCTAATATGTGGGTTAGGTCCAAGCATGCCTCTTTATCTTCGTCACCGAACAAACCACATGCGAGAAAAAAAAAAGAGAGGTATATCAATCTTTTTAGAAGTGAAATAATAACCAGATGAAAACTAATAATTCAAACTTATATTTCAACCTATGATATGATATGCATCCAATAAAAGAAAATTTACAGAGACATAGGGTAAAAAAAATATCCAAGATATGAGAAAATTAACTCGTCTCAATCATTACCTTGGCCTGTCTTTGATCCATGTCATTGCCTCATTGGGGAGATTTCTGACAATATCTCAGTATAGTGCCCGCATTGCTGCGAATTATTGGCATTGTAGCCGGCAGTCAGAGTTGCTTTCTACGACAGGAAACTTACAAATAGTATTCGTTTTAGGTTATGAATTTAGAAATTGAAATTATAACTAATTGTCTAATTTATTTGAGAACGCATTCTACAACCACAAGTTCTTTTTTGAACTAAAAATTTCGAATAAATTAAGGATATATTTGTCAGAGTTTAAACTTATCTAAGAAGTTAATTTATTGGGACTTCAACTTAAACACGTAATAAATTTTCTTTCACATGTTTCAACTTATAAAATAAGACACGAATAATAATTTCAACTTATAAACTCATAAAGAGAAGATCAATCAAACATCCCCTAAAACCATTAGAAAGGAACTTGTTAGATTTATAAACTATGTCTCAATAAATCAATTAAATATAGAAGTACAAACTCAACCACTCGGCCATACAACTCATCTCTACATGAAGTAGTCCTATACCTTCTCAATCATGGCAAACAAGTTTAAATTTTGATCCCCTCTATTTTTTTGTGTATGATTAGTTGAGATATTTGTTTTAGAGTATGATTAGTGTTAAGATTAGATTTAAGGATGGATAGAATATATGTTGTTGATATAATAGGTACTTCATATTCATATGTACTATAGATTTTTTTTTTTAAAAAAATTGCCTGGACGCTTAAACAAGAGCCTAGCACGAGTTCTCACTAAACAGAAGTATTACAAACAATAGTAAACTAATAGTATACGATTTAGCTTCGTCTATCAATGCACGTATATACGTGAATGTTACATCTTTCTCTTATGAATAAAAAGGACGCAGATTTTTGAATTTTTTAAATAATACATTAGAAAAAAATAATTATAGAAACACCACACATTGTAAAATTTTTATAGATCTAACGTCCATTCGCCATACATCTTAACGATTGAAATATTTCTCAGTTCCAGTCGTCATACATCCCGACGACTAAAACCTACAAACATTTCAGTTGGCAACTGAAATCATTTTTTCCGTCCAACCGTCACAACAAGCTCAATCCCCATACATCGTGACGTTTGTAGTTGAAACCTCTGCAGGTTTTAGTCATCAGGATATATGACGACTGAAACTGAGAAATGCCTCAGTTGTCAGGACGTATGACGATTGAATACTAAATTTGCAAAAATTTTACAATATATGTTACTTATGTAATTGTGTTTTTTAATATATTATTTTTAAAAATACTCCAAATTTTTTTATTGCACTACAACATTTTTATATGTTATATTTGTCTAGTGTCTCACTAATATACGGATCCAATTTTACCTTATCAATATTATAAACCACAATTTCAGAATTTTTTTAGTTGTATTGAGGAATTTTTTTAAAACAACACCTTATATAGAGACATTATTCTACACCCACTCATAGAGTAGTTATTCTATGTCCATCTTCTATATCGTTGGATCATGCATCAAGATTAGAATTTTATTGACGGTAGTAACTACTATAAATGACTTCATTATCCCTAAAAAATAGGAACTCACATCATAATTTGTTATAAGCGCACACTATCCCTAAAAATTAAGGACATAAATCATATTATTCAATAAATTTACTGGTCGTGTAATATAAATATATTGGTCGTATACTACAGATTTATTAGACGAAACAATAAATATATAATATATGACCAGTAAATTTATTGGTCACATACTATATATTTTTGTCAGTAAATTTACTGGTCGCGTAATATAAATTTATTGGTCGTATACTACAGATTTACTAGACGAACCAATAAATGTACAGTATATGATCAGTAAATTTACTGGTCACATATTACTGATTATATTATACATTTTTGTCAGTAAATTTACTGATCATATACTATAGACATATATTATATATTTTTGTCAGTAAATTTATTGGATGTGAACAAGACGTGGGAGCGCAGTGAAGAAGATGAAGAGACGGTTGGTGCGGATATCGATCAGTAACAAAAAAAAATTCAAATATTTACTGTCTTTATGGAATAAAACGACGTTAAATTTTTTTAAATAGAGGATAACCGCTATCTCTATCCAACGGTTTTACTTTATTTTAGTAAATTAGATCGGACGGTTTATAAATTGAGTATAAAATAACTATTATAGGTGTGGGTATAAAATAGTGTTTGTATGTGTGTGTGTGTGTGTGTATATATATATATATATATAATTCTTGTCTTTGCCCCGTATAAATAGGTGAATGTGGTGGCCGGCTTCTGTTTCTTATAGATTTTTTTTAAATAATACATTAAAAAATTAGAGAAATAACAGACATTGTAAAATTTTTAGAGATCTATCATCCAAGACATATGATAACTGAAACCATACTGTTGAAAAAAATAGAAAATGATAATGTTAAAGTGTCAGTCACCATGACATATGATGACTGAAACCAATATATCCAGTTGACCCAAAAGATCTGGTCACCATATGTCCTAACAACTGGATGCTAGATCTGCAAAAAAAATATTTCAGTTGCCAAAACGTACGGCGACTAAAACCGAAAAAAATCTGAATTGCCATACATCTTGGCGACTGAATGTTAGCTCTGCAAAAATTTTATGATGTTTGTTATTCCTATAATTCTTTTTTTTATAATATATTATTTTTTAAAAAAATTCCCCTTTTGACGACTTATCTCACTCATAATCTAATCTTTTACCGCGTCTTTTGTAGATAAAAAAAGAGTTTCTTTTAGGTTAAATTACACTAGCATATGCTCAAAGTTGATAGCATGCTCTCGTCTTTTGTAGAAAAAAAAAGAGTTTCTTTAAGGCTAGATTACCCTAGCATATGCTCAAAGTGGATAGCATGCTAAACTGAAACTTCCAACCCGACGGTTTATACAGCTCAGATGTGACAAATTTCACGGTATATACAGCAGATCAAATGTGGACATGTTATAAATTTATTACATTGGTCGGCCACTAAAGATATCTGAAATGTTAGTTAGTCTCAAACTTTATAGGCTGACTTATTCTTTGCTCAAGATAAAATCCGATAACATCGTTTTCACAAGTGCAGGCTCTCCAAACAATGCGATTAATTTTTTGTTCATATAGGCAAAACGCCTATATAAAGCGCTCTAACCAAACACATTAACCTGCAAGACAAAGCAAAGTTGCAAGAACTTAGCAATGGCGAGCACTAAGCTTGTAGCATTGGCCATTCTTGCTCTCCTGCACGTCTCGTGCGCCACCGCCTCGCCGCCGGTGTCGGGCCACACCCCGGCTATCATGACCGTCAACGGCTTCGAGAAGGGGGAGAGCGGCGGCGGGCCGGCGGCCTGCGACGGCCGGTTCCACGACGACAGCGAGAAGGTGGTAGCGCTGTCCTCTGGGTGGTTCCGGCTCGACGGCACTCGTCGGTGCAACAAGATGGTGCGCATCACGAGCGCGGCGCGGGGGAGGTCCGTGGTGGCGAAGGTGGTGGACGAGTGCGACTCGTCGCGCGGCTGCCGCGACAACATCGTGGACGCATCGCCGGCAGTGTGGAAGGTGCTTGGACTTGACACCGACGTCGGCGAGGTCCACGTCACGTGGTCTGATGCATGATCGAATTGCCCACGCATGCATGCATGCATGTGTGTTTGTTAGTGAGTAATACGTACGTACATATGTTGCTGCTATCTTATTGATGGTAGAGTGGTATGAATAAACTAGGTGGTGTCTGACAAGTGTGAGCTATATATATCCTGTAACAGTCACCTATGTATCGAAACTATAATTCGATTCTGAGTCAGTACAAGGTTGCTTTGTCAGTGTCAGGTATTAGCTTTTATCGAGTTATGCAGTGTGCGCAGTGAGCCACCGAAATCGTGTATTTTTTATAAGAACTTCGTGTTTCCGAAAAAACACGGGAGAATTATATATATATACCCTCTCTTTTCTTGCCAAAAGAAAAGTATGATTTGATCGTGTATGAGTTTTATGGTGTTTCTCCGGTATGTGATTCATACTATTGTAATCAATTAATTTGATGGAGTGTTATAAGAATTTATTGTTTTCCCCTAAAACAAAAAATACTGGTTTCATTGAGTTTTTTCTGATCTTGTTTTTGTCGTGTACATTGCTTTACTTAAAGCACCGAAGACATGCCGTTTTGCACGCATGTATTGGAGCACATGCAATTAATTAAGCATGTGATTAAAGGGGTAATTGATGGTTTTGGCAGTTGAAAGCTTGAAATAGCGTCTTTTCATCGAGCGATCTTGCTCGGATGAACGCGAGTAGTTATCAGCGAAAACCAACACAATGGTTAAACGAAACGGCAGATTATTTTGTGCTTATAAATAGCAAGTCCATCGACTCATTTGATCATAGAACAATTAGCCACAACAAAAGTTTAAAACACATAAATGGTATGTAACAAAAAAGAATACCATGTACATACGTTACGGTTATGTTTACTTATCATCCATCACGAGAACATGGTAAAAAAAATAGGTCGAGAGGAGAGAAAATCGTTGTAAATAAAACCTATATCATGTAAAGAAGATATACATCAAGGTAGGGTAAAGAGGTAGCACATTACAATTATTTTGATTGAATTAAATTAGTGCTGAATCGATTCTATATATTAAAGTTTCCACTTTCGGTGTGTTGTACTATGGCACTTTTATTCATGTGAAGCGACTGTCTATCGCTCTTTGTAAAGATGTAGGCTGTAAAATGCAAGTTTTTCCCCTTAAGGATAATGAAGGGTTGATACTTCTGTAAAATATCTTTCCGGTGCAAAGACATGAAAAATTACACTAATGATTTGTAACAAAAAATAGTGGATACAGTGATTGATATCTTCTACAACTTGATCAAATTTAGTGCTCCAAATCAATTTACAATGGAAGAATCGGAAAACAGATTATATGAAAATGATAACTTTATTATTTTTTATCTCAAGAATTTTCCTTGTTTTATTCTACTATGTAGAGCAATTTGGCTTCTAGTTTAATTATGTTATGTAATTGTAAAATACATCCGCACGATAAGACTTATCATGAGACTTAGTGTGACAACCTATTAAAGTTAGGTTTGGACTGCATCTGAAATCATGCTTTTTGTTGGACCGACCTGCTATTTACATAGATCTACTTACTACCATCTCAACTATCTTACCAAACTAAAAATTAAGTTACCATCTATCTGTGTGCACGAAGAAATGCCCTCGAAGAAGGTTGCTAACTCATTAACGTATTTCTCCTGCATGTTTTAAACTCATATTGCCACCAATACGAACATTCATGTACCGAGGAAAAAAAATTTCCGTTATAATTACAACTCAAAATCAATTGCACCTAAAGAATGTCAACTCGCAGCTGGTAGAACGAATTGAATAATTAGGAAATTTCATCAAGACTCTTTTTGTTAGCATTAACATAAACAACAAATACCAATTTTTGACCATTGATTTCTATCTAATATGTTACTAAAATACTGCAAAATATTCAAAACATTTTGATGATGCATCCATCCTTGTTATTTTTATGTGGCTATTTTTTTTATACTTCCATATGTTGGTGATCAAATTTGAAAAAAAAAATTCACTACATATTTACAACATAGACTTATATTTAATAATAGAGAGCGTAATTTTGATAAGCTGATTCAGTATGGTCGGTTTTTATTTCGCTCAGGTATTGCCGTTGCACCGTTGCTTGCCAACATCAAATCCAAAAACGTCGTTCTTACAATGCGAGTAGCAAACAATGCCATTGGTGCACATATTATTTTCTATAGACATCCATTAGTGTTAGTTGATATTGTTATTAGAAAGATTAGCATTAGTTGATGCTATATCGAACATGCCGAAGTAGTAATCGTAATCCGTAGACAAGAACAACACAATGCACACGTGTCATCTTGCACCAAACGCTTCTATAAACCACTCAAACCCAACACCTCATAACACACACAAAGCAAGCAAGAATTTAACAATGGCGAACACTAAGCTCGTGGCCTTGGCCATTCTTGCCCTCCTGCAGGTCTCGTGCGCCGCCGGCAGGCACTCCGCCTCGCTGGGGATCTGCCGGGCCAACGGCTTCCTCCGAGGAAGGAGCCACAAGTGCAACCGCCAGGAGGGCTCCGAGTGCTGCGCCACGGGGCGGCGGTACCCGCGGTTCCGCTGCTCGCCGCCGGTGACAGCGCGCACCCCCGCAGTCATGACCGTGAACGGTTTCCAGAAGGGCGAGGACGGCGGCGGGCCGTCGGCCTGCGACGGCCGGTTTCACAGTGACAGCGAGAAGGTGATCGCGCTGTCCACGGGCTGGCTCCGGCTCGGTGGCGCGCGCCGGTGCAACAAGATGGTGCGTGTCATGAGCGAGCACGGGCGGTCCGTTCTGGCGAGGGTGGTGGACGAGTGCCACTCGGTGAACGGCTGCGATGCGGAGCACAACTTCGAGCCGCCGTGCGCCAGCAACGTCGTGGACGCGTCGCCGGCCGTGTGGAAGGCGCTCGGGCTCGACACTAACGTCGGTGAGGTCCACGTCATCTGGTCCGATGCGTGGATTAATCATCCAAATACATTTACATGTGTGTTTGCAGCTACTCTTGTCCATGGTAGAGCAACTAGAGCCTAGAATAAACTGTTGGTGTGTGACAGAGTGAGTTCTCTTGTAAGATTTACTAGTTTGTTCGAGTTGAAATTGGGTATATTGAGAGTTAATAGGAATAAAGATTTGAGATTTGTGGTAAAAAATATTTTTTCAATATTTTACTATCGTCAATATCTTTTGACTTAGAATTTATTTAGTATGAAATTGAATCCAACAGACCGAAAAGTTTTTCGTGCATATATAATAATTAGAAATTTAGGATGGCTCTGTTAATATGTTAGATGATGCGGGACAGATCAAGATCAAAACAATTGTTAGACTGATTTGATGTGATTAATTATTGACACAAACACAACCTAAATGAAGCTCTAATAAATTTGAGATTAAGATAAGAAAATCCCACACCAGTGTACCACTTAACCATCAAAAGACTAAATACTATATCAAAACATATTCTTCACAATAATAAATGAGATATTTTAATAATATTGTATGTCAATACTGTATGACATAATTTATTAAAAAAATTATATTACACATGCGTATAATGAGTGGGATTCAAACTCTGATCTCTTAGGTTAGAGGCCAATATTGCAACCAACTAGATTAGAAAATATTTTTGAAAAACATTGTCATTGCATAAAGTAATACCTCACTTAATCATTCGTGAACTGGGTCGCTGTTGTATTTGTGCCTGTCTCGACTGAAGGTTAGTTTTGAAATTTTTAAAAATTGTGAGTTAAGTTTTGAATTTTTTTTATTGGATTATAAAAAAAATTGTTCATATATTTGACACCCATGATTACTCCAATTTAAGATCAGCTTGATTTTAAAGTAATATTTGAGACCAGTACTCCATATTTTTAACTGAAGTCGAGCCAAAATTGGTGCAACAGCATGAAAAAGGCCTTCTAGTAGATAAAAAATTTAAAAAATTTTTAATAGGGAAAATTTCCAAATAGGGTTCGGACTGTGCAAAAAAAACTTCCGACCAAGTCGCCTCCCGCGCCTTCGTTCGCCAAAACCCCTCCATTTCATGTTCCCCGTGCGAGCCACCTCCGCCACGTCACTCTTCCTCCTCCGATGCCAACTATTCGCCCCTCCTAAAACCCTAGCCCCGCCTCCCCCTCTCCTCCCTCCCCGCCTCCGCCTCTCCTCCTCCACGCCCCGCCGCCCCGCCAAGTCCG
This sequence comes from Pharus latifolius, assembly GCA_019359835.1. Classification (NCBI taxonomy): domain Eukaryota; kingdom Viridiplantae; phylum Streptophyta; class Magnoliopsida; order Poales; family Poaceae; genus Pharus; species Pharus latifolius. The sequence goes on along the minus strand of CM033328.1, from coordinate 66,017,648 downwards.
CCGAGAAGAAGGCGCTAGCGGACGCTGCAGCCATGTCGTCCTCTGGTGGAGCCGGAGGGAAGCGCACCGTCGCCGACGTACTCATGGGCAACGCCCGTGATGCTGCCAGGAAGGCGAAGAAGGCGCCCTCGACGCCGCGGAAGGGCGCCTCCGCGGTGCCTTCCCCGAAGAAGGCCAAAACTGTAACCGCCTCCCAGTCCGACGACGCGGTGACCAAATCCGAGGCCGTGGAGAAGCTCCCCTCGCCGGCGAAGCCCAAATGCGAGGACACCAAGGGGCCGTCCTCGCCTGTGAAGTCCAAATCGCCGTCTGCCGCGAGACCTGACGGAAAGAGGAGGTCCCCGTCGCCGACGAGGTCCACTACCCTAGCTGCTGCCTCGCAATCCGAGGCTAAGGAGAAGCCGCCGTCGCCGAAGAAAGGTAAAACATCAGATGCCTACGAGTCTGAGGAGAGGAATACTACCCTTGAGCTCAAAAAGAAAGGAAGTGAATTTGACCCCATGGCTGCCGCGTCGTGGAAGTCTGGTGAGCCTGTGCCATTCCTTTTCTTGGCCCGGGCACTAGATCTCATATCAAATGAGAGTGGCCGAATTGTCATAACAGAGATTCTTTCGAATGTGTTCCGCACTGTGATTGCCACGACACCTGGGGATCTCCTTGCAACAGTATACCTCTCAGCCAACAGGATTGCACCGCCACATGAGGGGATTGAGCTTGGAATTGGGGATGCGTCAATCATCCGTGCACTTGCAGAGGCGTATGGACGCAAAGAGGAGCATGTCAAGAAGAGCCTCAAGGTTGTTAGATTGGGGAAATTTAGGTTTCTTAATGAGCAATGGAGATGGAATTGGCGTCAGATATTGATCTTGTATTTCTTGGTGCTTGTAGGAATTGGGTGATTTGGGGCTTGTGGCAAAAGCAAGCAGGTCATCACAGAAGATGATGTACAAGCCAAAGCCACTGACAATATCCCGGGTGCTGAGTACTTTCCGGACGATTGCAAAGGTTGTTTCCTTTGTCACTTTTTTGGAGCTGAAGAGTAGAATTGTAACCTTTGTTGTGACTTATTACTTCTTCTGTATACTCCAACAGAGAGCTTGATAGGCTTTAATTAATAGAAGTTAATTTACACTGAGTAATGACAGGGTTTTGCAGTGTCACTTCAGACATCATTTAGTGTGCTGACTCTGTTATTCTTGCAGGAATCAGGCAAAGACAGTCAAGATAAAAAAAGAAATCATATCAAGGGACTACTTGTTGCTGCAACTGACTGCGAGCCTCAATATATTACTCGGCTTCTTCAGGTAACTTCTGCAATCATTCACTTGTGCACTTGGTTGATGTGTATACATGCTTTGCCTGAGCTGTTACTTGCTGCAGTCGAAGATGAGGATTGGGTTGGCAGAGAAAACTGTCCAAATGGCTCTTGGGCAAGCTGTTGTATATTCTGAAAAAAGTCCATCACCAAAAATTCAATCTCCTTTTGAAGAGGTTGGTCCACCTTTGTTTTTTTTCCCTGTAATGTTTGATTTGAGCGGATAGGTGTTTAATTCCTCGCATTGCCTTTATGTTAGTGCAGCGTTTACTTTTTTAAAATCAATTTTGCCAGGCTGGCAGCATGTCACATTTGTAAATTAAGAGGATTTATGAGTATTTGTTCCATAAGCTTAATTCTAAGTTATTGGTTCCTGCTGTCCCTTTTAGAATATACACCTTCGGTCCTTAGCAAATTTTTGTTTAGATAATCCATTTTACTGTGTATGCTAGCTAGGAAATGGTCATGAACAAAGCTTTGCCATCACCTCTAGTGTTGGTAATCCTTCCATATTGGGAGCATCTAGTTACTTTTGTTGATATTATCATATCTATAGCTGACCTCATTTGAGTTGTCATCATTTATCATGCTCTTCAGTGTACTCTTGGTAGCATGGCCAACATCTTCTATTTCTTATTGTATTCAAAGCTCAAATGAGGTGCATGAATGCCAGCAGATCTTGCATTTTTAAGTCCCTGACATAAGTTTTGATCAGTTCTGATTTTATTGTATTCTTTGAAGGCTGCAAAAATAATTAAACAAGTATATTCAGTGCTTCCAATCTATGATAAAATCGTCCCAGCTCTTCTTGAAGTTGGTGTATGGAAACTTCCGGAGACATGCAACTTTTCCATAGGTGTCCCTGTTGGTCCTATGTTGGCAAAAGCAACAAAATCTGTCTCGGAGATCATTGACAAGTTTCAAGGCATTGAGTTCACTTGTGAGTACAAATATGATGGTGAACGGGCCCAGGTATGACTAAACCTCATGGCTATTTAACTATGTTTTTTGAGCCATTCTCATACCAATTTACCTTTTTTTTTTTTCTTAATTTGAAATCAAGATACATTGCATGGAGGATGGATCAGTAGAGATTTATAGTCGCAATGCTGAAAGAAACACTGGGAAGTATCCAGATGTCGTTGATGCTGTTTCTAGGTATACTTCCTTTCTAGTTTTTCATCTACTAATCAGTTCAGCTTTGTATATTACTGCAGTTTCCAGCTGTAGAAATTGGGAAAAACTGTGCAATACTAGTTCTAGGGTCCTCATGTTTCAGATCTATGCCAAACAGATTCAATGTTCATGACATATCTTTCTCAACAGCTCATGTATAGGTCTTTCCTTTTTTTTCCCCTGTAAATTCTCAATTGATACTTTGTCAACGGTTCTTCTGATGGACATATCTTATTTGCGTGGTGCACTCATGTTGATGCAAGCTATTGGCATGCACCATGATGCAACCTTACATTGTTGAAGATCCTTAATTTTCTAGCTCCCCAGATATCTACAATGATGTTGAGTCAAATTATTTTTTTGGGATGCTTTGCTGCACGTTTGTATTTGATCTGAAGCTCTTTTCCACCATCTATATATGTCCATAAGAATTTGCATTTCTTGTGTTAAATTAAACTTGTTGAAGATCTTGTGAAGCTGTAAATATTCTACCCATGTAATGCTCTTGTGCTTGTTATTTCCAACAATTATTATTCTTCAGCATCTCAATGCAGATTCAAGAAGTCTACTGTCAAATCATTTGTCTTGGACTGTGAGATTGTTGCATATGACTGTGAAAAGCAGAAAATTTTGCCTTTTCAGGTTTGTGTTTCTATCTGTGTTGGGATTAAGAGCTAAGTTACTCTCATTGTAATCATGATCTAGATCTCTGAAGATTTAGCACATGTGGTTGTTGTACAATAACAACTATTTTGTATAGTGCCTTATACCTCGGATCAGTTTTGTAACTTATTTTTGTTCAAGTTTTTGTGTACTTATTACTGATAATTGTAAGGATGGCAGTGATAATTTCTCCCTCATTGCAGATCCTTAGTACAAGGGCTCGCAAGGGTGTTACCATAAGTGACATCAAAGTTTCGGTTTGTACTTTTGGCTTTGATATTCTTTATATCAATGGGGAACCTCTTCTCCAGGAGCAACTCAAAGTTCGTCGAGAGGTATTGTATTTCTATACTTAGCATTCTTGTAATGAAATAATAAAATTCTATTGCCTTATCTAAGTACATCCTCTGTGTGCTGTCATTTTGAGTCATGATTGCACAAGTTTTTATGGACTATATTTGTGGGGAGAAAAAGAGTTCTTTGGTCCAGTTTAGCATCCTCAGTATTTTTTCCCTGATCATGTGTATTGCACATGCATCTAGAGAAAACTGGTAGAAAAACTGCCAAGCTAATAAGCACATGATGTTATTTGTGGCATTGTTTTGAGAAATGTAGCTGCCCCTTGTTGAACTCTGCAGCACCTTTACAATTATTTTGAGGAAGTGCCAGGAGTTTTTCAATTGGCAACTGCAATAACATCAAATGACCTCGAGGAGATACAGAAATTTCTTGAGACGGCTGTCAACTCCTGGTAAGTGGAAGTGTGGAACTTTTTGAGCATTGACTTGTCCTATTTTCCCTTGTTGCTTGATTTATTCTTGTGTGCAATCACTTCAACATTAAAGCTGGCCAGCTTTTTTATATGTTTGTACTATTTCAATATTTTCAAGGCCGATCTCATGTACATAATGACTTGTTTGGAGCACAATATAATTAAAACACTAGAATAAAATTGCAGGAGTAGATTTAAGTGTTAAGTCATTACATAGGAATGGTTCAGATTGAGTTCTCTGGATAGATTGTAGAACAATTAGAGGAAATGTCAAGCTGTGGAATAGATGAGGTAGACAAAGGGAATAGATGATGTTTGCTTGAGTTGGTTCCTCAGACTTGAAGCCCAAGAAAAAAAAAACTTTAGGTCTTCCCTTAACCTTTTCTTTTGGTGTCAAAAATCATAAGATTTGAGAAAGATTGCCATATAAATTTTCTTCCTCCAGCTGCCTTCTTTTCCAAGCAATTCACAGGAGAACTGTTATCAATATTTGAGTTCCTCCCTGTTTTCTTTGCTTTTCCCATGTTCCACCCATGTTGGGCCAGAATGTGTTATCCTCTTGTTTGGTCTAAACGAATCCAATGGTGAAAGCAATTGTTCACTTTAAAATTATGTACATAGAATTATAGGTACCATTACTTTACCTGTGATTTACCTTGCAAGCAAATTAGGTCCTTCCAATTATTGTGGGAGGACAGCTTACAAACCTTTAGTTCAATTTAAAATGGCTTATAATAGATGCTGTAGTGTTTACTTCCATTTTTTGACCTTTTGTTTTTTGAGATCATGTATTACTTTACCCTGTCCTTTCCTTACAAGCAAAATTGATCTTTCCGACGATTGTGAGAGAACTTAGAAACCTTGGTCCTTGAATGTATATATCCACAAACATAAGGTGTCAAATTAAATAATGTTAGCTGTAAGATCTAAATATCATGACTCCACTGTAGGAAGCAGAGAGTGCAGGCTTTACAGTATTAATTGATAGGTCCTAAACATTAGGACCATCTGTCTTTTGCTTTTTGAATTTGTTATATTCTGGTTCAACAATTTGAGTGTGTATACTTTGTTTTTTATCCAGTTTTTCTTTTGCCAAGAGTTTCCCTGCCACTAAGTTTTCAATGGTTGTAAAGTTGTGAAGGATTGATTATCAAGACATTGGATAAGGATGCTACGTATGAACCAGCGAAACGATCAAACAATTGGTTGAAATTGAAGAAAGATTATATGGACAGGTTAGGATATTCAATTCTATACCAGTTTAATCCCTGATCTTCACTTCATAACATGCAAATCTATGAAATAGCCATGGGAAGCTTCTTTGGGCAATATTGCTAGAAGGATATAGATGGTGTTCCATCCCTTATGTCATACTCCAATCATGTATACCATGATGATAGGACTGCTGGTTTTTTGGTGGTGCAGCAACATGAATGCCCCCCCCCCCCTCCGTGTGTGGGTGTGTGGTGGTGGTTTTTGGGGGGGGGGGGGGATCATGCATGCGCACGCACACTATACCATTAATATTGTGTTTTGACAATGGCATATTGCTATTTTCTGTGCAGCATTGGAGACTCCTTGGACTTGGTGCCAATTGCTGCCTTTCATGGCAGGGGAAAACGAGCAGGTATATTTGGTTCTCTTCCATGATGCATACTAAAACATTAAGATGATTTAAATAGAAAATTGCTCTCAAAATCCATTTTGGCTAATACATGTTCCTTTGGTGCTTACTAGGTGTATATGGATCATTCCTCCTGGCGTGCTATGATGAACAGAATGAAGAATATCAAACAATCTGCAACATAGGTAGTAAAATTCCTCTTTTTAACTTAATTCACTGATCATGTGAAGTATTGACTCTCTTCATGCACTTACATAAAAATATCTTGATGTACATTTTAGGTACTGGATTTTCTGAACTACAGCTTGAAGAACGATCTGCGAGTCTTAGAAGTAAAGTGATACCTAAACCAAAGGTGACACTGAGTTATACTTTCCTTCAATCTGTTATTGAACCAATTTATTTTTTCTTGTCTCCATATTCTGTTCTAATTTCTAAAGTTGTCTGCTTTTTTTCCAGTCATACTATAGATACGCTGACACAATGGACCCAGATGTGTGGTTTGAGCCATCAGAGGTAAAATAAATATTAGCTTTGACCAGGGCTTTTGTATCCCTTATTCTATCTGTATTGCAACTTGCAAGAGTTCTTAGTACTTCATACTACTATTTTTTTTTGTCACTTGACATTGCTTGTCTTGATTTGGTTGACCAGCTCCTGTATCTATAAAAACAATTGTTAAGTAAAATCGAAAACCTTGCATCTAACATATGTTCTTATGTTATATGCTTTTCATGTTGGGTCTGTGATTGCCGATTATATGCACTCTGGCAGGGCTTACAACAGTTATAGTCTGATATTCTGACTTTTGGAGATTTACAGATATTATCTGTTTTCCTCAGGTGTGGGAGGTGAAAGCTGCTGATTTGAGCATTAGTCCTGTTCATCGTGCTGCTACTGGTATAGTTGATCCAAATAAGGTTAGCAGTGCTATTTCCCCTCCTTTTTCTATCTGTCCTTTTCTAAATTATGCACGAGTATATGGTGGTGAGACTAAAGATTAAATTGAACTAGGGAATCTCTTTAAGATTTCCTCGTTTATTGCGGATACGTGATGATAAAAACCCTGAACAAGCGACCACCTCTGAGCAGGTAACTTTTATCACTAGTTCTTTCTGGTGGTATGATGTTTGGATTTCTTATTCTGAATTATGTCCACACTCCCAGGTCGCTGGTTTGTATCGTGCTCAAAAGATTCATCATGCTAGCAATCATGAGGACGAGGATGATGACTGAGACTGACCAAATTCTGTGCATTGGCTGTGACTCATTGAGGTAAACAGTAGCTTGTTTTGTTCTAGGTTAGCTTCAGCGACTAAGTTGTATTCATTTTTTAGACAATGTATATCCCATTTGCTATTTTGTGATCATTGAACAGGGCACGAACAAGAATGTCCAATGATTTGTTTCATCATGGTTCAGAGTTCAAACAGCTTCTTTGATATCTTCAGATTGGCGCATTTCATGTACTGTTGTATCATGCTTTATTTTTATTGTGGTGTGTGTAAGGTTCAGATGCTCCATTCAACGGCCTGCAAAGTGCAGTACTGCTTGTAAAATGTACATACATGCTCTTTCAATTGTCAAAGAGCATCCGAGCTACTGTTCAATAGTGTCATTTTTGGTGTGGAAAGTGCTTACTCGGTGAATGAAAGGCTCAATTTTCGGTTGCTTTTAGATGACACTCAAATTGCATCGACTATTTAAAAAATGAAGTAAAGAAAAGTAGGGCCTTTGAGAAGGCCAGTTATTATAGAGTCCCTCATAGTCTCATGTCAAAGCATAGGTAAGCTTAACCTAGATTTTCTTGTTGGACCATCTATCTATCAGTGTTTCTGAAATCCGATCTAAATGGCTGACCTGACAAAGTTCCCATGAATGACAACAGAGGGATCGGTCGGGTATTGGGTAGTCTGAAACTCTAAAGATGGTATGTATGATGTCCGCTCTGATGGTTTACCACTTACTAGCGCCCAAAACATGGTCTGAATATGGGATCTGGAGCATGTAGGGGCTGTCTGGTTGTCTGCATGAAAACTCAGTTTGACTCTCAGATGCAATTTGAGGTGTTTGGTTGTCTGTGTTGATCCCTCTAACCTGATCTGTGTGGTGTAAAACTCCTCCCACAGTCTGACCCCCGGATATGCGAAATTCCGGTGTTTCCCGCAACCAGGCCCACGAATACGCCTCCGCCTCCGTCTTTGCATCCCTCGCCGCCTTTGCTCCGTCGCCACCACCGCCTTCGCCTCTACATCCTTCACTGCCTCCGCATCCCTCGCCACCGCCTAAGCTTAAGCCTGAGTCTCGTTGCCGCCGCTGTCTCCGCTTGAGCCCGAGCCCAAGCCTATTTCATCCAACCAAACAACATCTCTATTGCATCTTAGAACCTGTTTCATCAGCTTGTCCCACTGATACGGGCCAACCTCTCTTCATACAGACAACCAAATGCACCTGTAGTGTTTCACCTAAATCCATCCAGCGTATCTCACACAATCTCATCTATCCATCATCCATCCGTTCTGGTTTCTATGGCTAGGATCTGATAGTACGCCTGTGGTAAATTTTTCATTTAAAAATCCTTGTCTTTATCTCTCCCATCACGCGTTGATCCACCAAGTCATGCTGGAAGAGAATTCTATGCATTGCTTTACAAAATGTGTAGTGTACATCTATTAAGAGCCGTTGATCGAATAAGAACACTCCAAATAACATTCCGAGGCGAGTGAGAAATACACATTTCAATGTCTCGTGTGAAAATTTTAATTCTCGTAACGGTCGATAGCATATGCATTTACTTAAGCAATGCAGATAATATGTTTCTGAGTACATTTAGAGGTAAATCTGAAAATCCACCGCTAAAGCCCTTTTTCCTAGTTGATGGGCGTGACCCTTTTAACCCATAGGCATTAATGTTCATCCCAACCCTTTTATTGAGGCCAATACCAATCCAATCCTTTTTATTTTAAAACCTATTTGAATCCTCTAAAACCTAGTCCACAAAACTTCCCATCCATTTGGCTTAACCACAAAGCAAAAGCAATAATTGATGGAACATTACAATACTTGCTGCCTGTGTTGTGCACAAAACACAAGAGAAAACATTAAACACAATTCATTAAGTTCCCCGTATGTCCATATGAAACAAGAAATCTGATTGAACAACCTCAAGTAGCCGCATGAATGTTCAATTATGTACTTCAGCAAGCATTAGCAAAAGAGGAGGATCCAAGATGAACTACACTACCAGACCTGTTAGAAAAAATCTACACTATCTTGGGCTACTTGCAATTATTCAATTTCACAATGATCCTTGCATCAATTAGATATAACGGATCATTAGGCTGCTGACCTAACCGAAGTCCCAGTAGAACCAATGGAAATATAAGTTGATCTACTTTGCCAGCATGATGCCCCAGCCCAGTCAGTATGCTACAAAATTGCAATGACCAGTAAGGTTCATCATCCACAGGAACAAAAGATACAAGTCCTCATTATCGCATCACGGATTCTTTAACATACCATTGATCTCCAGTACTGTAAAGCAAGAAAACAATTCAAAATTACATCAAACTTGCAAGTAGCAACAGCAACTAAATAAAATGGATAGCACAAGAGAAATCCAACTCACAAATATTTTAAGCGGATATTGAGGAACCGAGCATGTTGCTGACTCTGGGATAAGGTAACAGAACCTTCAATAATCTGGTCTTTGTTTAGCTCTATTGGTTCAAACAAATACAGTAACGTCTGGAGAAAACAAAAAAAACCCCAATCATCACTGTGGATGTAAAGAAGCACAATACTGTAGAAATTTGGAATTGACCCTATGCACCTAAAGAAAATAGAAATAATTATACTGCAAGAAGCAATCACCTGTTGCCAGTGAGTAGGTGCATCCTCTGGTGCAGTTGACAAAACAATTGACACATCTGGTTTTTTCTTTTTGCTGCTTGGGCTGGAACTTTGTGCATTCTCACCCAAGGATTGACTTGCTTGCTTCTTGGATTTCTGGCGAGCTGGGCCATTAAACTCTACATCGAACCAAAATGCAAACCCATGCAAAGGAGCTAAAAATGACACAAGAAGCCAGAAAGAGTAAACTTAGCTTAGTTTTCCCATCCAAGTGCAAACATGCATGAAATATTCAAGTAGTACTATTGCATCCTATCACCCTGTTTGAAAGGGCTTAAAGCTTAAGCCCTCCCAAATAAGCTGCACTATGATTGAATCAAACCTCTTAGATTGATTTATTGGTCAAACATCGATAGAAAAAACCACCTGTGCTAATCTAGTATATAAAAGTGGATTGCATACATGGTACACCTTGGTCAAATACAAATTATGGACAAGGACACCTTACCTTGCAACATCGATGTAAACTTAAATGAAGCAGTAATAGTTTCAAGATCTTGAGCTTGTATAGTATAGCAATCCACTTGAACCACCTGCTCCAGAAACCCAAGTTGTACTAATCATGAATGACTAAACTCACCCTATAATATCCAGAGCTATAAAGAGAGAAGCTAAACAAAACATAGGAAATGCATGCTGGGAGTGATAAACGCACAAAATGCATGTAAAGCAAAAAAAGACTAAACAGATCCACCAGAACTAATAATAGGGATCTCACCACTGTTGGCCACGTCAAAACATTCTCTCCGCTAATTGTCTCAACACTGGGCTCCATAAAGGCACATTGTTTTGCAACAGACATCATACAGGACACTGCAGTCAAGCAAAGAAAACACTACAGATTACTCTAAAAATGAGAAAACAATAATTTACTTCTAATCAAGCTATCTCTAGTGGCAAGTGGCAACTAATGTGCATATTATGAATGTTACTAGTTAAGTCACCTCATATATTCACAGAAGGTCTACTAGTTAAAATGAAAATCCACAGAATGGGACTAGGCAACTCACTTTTTATACCATAAACATCGCGCCAGAAGTAAATACTGTCATTATATCTCTGAGAATTTGTAATAGGTGCCAGATAAAGCTGCAACAAAAAGAGTGGGAGATTTTTGTATATTAGCCTGGAAAAATTTGCAACAGTTGAAGCAACTAGTTAATCACTAGATATAATTTTCTCAAATCTCTTACCGTTGCATGTGATGGAAGAATAAGACCCCCAGGTTTAAGCCATTTATCTCTAGCAAAAATTACACTCCCCAGCATACTCTATCATCAACAGGACTAGGTTTCAAATTCCAAAAATGACACGAATTTAAGCAGGAATAAGACCAGCTGATTTTCAATCATGAGATTTTGTTCAAATAGTAGAGATTTATAGATACCTCGTATAGAAGTAAGTACCCCATCCATTCAGATATAATGACATCAACTTTTTCTTCAATATCAACATCCTGCGTTTGAGATTACCAACATAGTCATGTTGCATAATGCAAGGAAGAACCCAAATAGGATTTATTGGATGGTTATGCAACTAGACTCAAGATAGGATTTTAAGGATGGCAGTCATAATTTCAGAAGCATGACAAGGTGCAACCTTACATGATAGAATGATAACATATACTCCATACCAAATCATATGCTCTGCTCACTTTAAAAACCAACTTAGGCCCTGTTGGGTAAGAGAAAAATTTTCTTGGGGCAAGGGGATCCAACCAGGATTTTGCATTAATTAAACCCAAACCTGACCCGGACAGACAGACACAGAGTTTATATGGTTATTACTACAAAGTTAATAGTATGACTGTACTAAAGTCTAGATGAAAGGAAAACATGAAGTTAAATAAACAACCCAGTAGTTAATAACTAAAGTAGGAATGTGCACAAACCTTACAAGAATAGCAAATTAAATGATATTTGAACATATGCAAATGGTGGAAGAATGGAAAATATTAGATAGAAGCATACCTCGATTCGACCATGCAAAACAATGACTTTATCAGACAACTCATTTTCTTTCACAATTTCCATAGCCTAAAGAAGATCGCAAAAAAAAAAAAAAAAGAATCAACATGAAACTGTCAAAAAAAATGAGATTTTGAGATGGCTTGACGTCATGGGCTGAACTATTGTTGTATTTATTCCCTTTCCTTTTCTTTTGTTTTCATTTCCTCTTGTATATTATCCCTTCTTTTTTATACAAAAGGCCAATAGAACTCCCTCCTAGTGTTTTCCTCAAAAAAAAAAAAAAACATGAAACTAATAGCAAAATATAGAAAAATCAACTGACAGGTAATATATTAGCAAAAAGTTTTTAAGATAAATTAATTATTTGGCAGGCGTGATAATTAAACATAAAGCAAGATAATTTGCCATAGATGGCACTAATTTTCAAGCTAATAGGTATTCATTTGATCGCAAAGAGAGGTGAGCCTCCATGTGGGAAGGGAGAAGCGAGGGAGGAGTGTTGAGTGCCAAGGGAGGGGATGTGGCGAAGGGTATTGGGGTGGAGAAACTAGAGAGGAGCAGGGGTCAAGAGGCGGATAGGTGCGAGAGAGAGAGAGAGAGAGAGAGAGAGAGAGAGAGAGAGAAGCCTTTACAACAGGTTTACCAATCAATGCACAACACAAAAAATACCACGACTTAAGTGCATAATCCAACATTAGCCATTAAATATGATTACTAGTTTGCAGTCTTTTTAAGAAGCAAATTACAAAATGATCTACAAATGTTAATTAAAAATGACATTTAATTACGTTAACATACGTGGAAGACAAAGCAAATTGGATACTAAAATGACAAAAGACAGTGAAACTGCCCCACCCCTCCAAAAAAAGAAGAGCAGCAAAGGAACAAGAACGTACCTGTAATGCAATATCACTTGCATCGACTGCATAGACCTGAAAAAAATAACAAACTCGTTTGTAAAACAGGTGAATTATAAACAACATATATTCATGAATGAAAGCAACTTGTACTGACAAACATAAAGGGTAAGAATGAGATCTTGAAGAGCAGAATACATTAAATTGTACTAAACATCTACAGAATAGGTGTGTGATCCTCAGAAAAAATAACTGAACCCTAACTTTGAATTTCTAAGACCATCACTTATGATAAAAAAACATTCTTTCATGGAAGCAACACATATGTGGATGGACAGCTAATAACTAATATCAATTGAAGTTACCCGACTGGCACCAGCAAAAGCACAGAATATAGAAAGAACACCAGTACCGCAGCCCACATCTAATACAACCTGAAAATTGTCATTTCAACAAATCATAAGGGTTAATCAAAAAGTAACAGAAAAATACATCCTATAAGGTATGTAGCCAAAAATATCATCAACTTCAGAAAATATCTAATGACTCTTACCTTGCCAGCAATCAGATCTTGGTGGTGCATGATAGCATTTCTGTATGTGTTAGTTCTCACATGATCCTGCAATCAGCAACCTAAAGATCAGTACAAAGTTCAAAAATAAGGATATCAATTAATATGATATCTGTTTTTTTTTTAAAAGGACAACCCATAGTTATTATTGAAACCATTTGCACAACATAAACCCTGAAGAGGAAAATCAGTACAAATATTAGTGCATACAAGGTGAGGCATCATTAAACAGTAGGCCTTATAAGAAAGGTGCACAAAAAGATGCAAAACATAGCACTCTGTGCAAGCCATGTCTGATATGATTCATGATGTACCAGTACAGCCCAGGTAACAAGCTTACATTCATCTTGACTCCTGCAGTGTCATACCAAGATTTCAGAATTTTCCAGGTACGCCCTAAGCAATCTTTGATAGATAGCTCAACTGTATTAAGAAGGAAATTTTACACCTATGGCTTATACAGGCAGGCTCATAATTGTTGGGTTGTTCTTGATATATTTTAGGCTCAGCACTCACATAAGAGTAACAGCTTGATGTTGGTGAGTGGCACGAGAAGTACTAAATAGACCAAGCAGATGTCAGCAAAACAATAAAATATGTATGATGTACCATAGCAATACAAGGGAGTACATAAGTGGTGTTCATGAAATACCACCCATGCTCTATTCATCATACAGCTTAATGAGAGTCCATCTTTGTCATAGAGTATTGTGAAGGAAGAATGGCTGCCAAAAGCTCTCAGGGAGACCTGCTACTCCTACATTAGATTCTTCTTCCTTTTTTTATTCAAAACTCAAGTTTTTCATTAGCTAAATCTTTCAATGGGAATTGCTATTCCACAAAATTCTGGCTGTGGTCCAACTATTTTGTTCTATAGGCAAAAATAATAGTTTAAATTAAATATATAAGAAATTATCTTGTGTATTTTTGAATAAGATGCATAAGACTAGCAATGCTGGCACCCCAACATAACATGATGATAGAAATGCCAGCATCCTGCTGAGTAATGGGGGCACATAAGCGATGACTACCTCAAGCAGGGTGTTTGGCACTTAGCTCAAATTTGTCTTCATACTTAATTCTACCATCAATTGGACTACTAAGAAAAAATAGGGCTGTGGTCAGTAAAGGAGATAATGATTATTTCCATCTTTGTATGGAGGGGAATAACTAATTTTCCTATTATGAAAAAAGGTGCAAGATCTGATCAAAGACTTCAAGATCCATCATTGTTTGGTCTTTTTTCCACAGTGAAGGCTTTGAACTTATAACCAAAACTCTAGGAACAAAGTTAAGAACTCAAAACTGTAAATGCGGGTTAAATGAATGGCTGAGACAATCTACAAGCTCCATATAGACAGTCTTTAGTATACAAGCATGCAAATGAATAGAACAATCTTCTAACAACAAGGAAACCGTTAAGACATACTCAACACAGTCAAAGGCGCACAAGGCGCGTGCTTAGGCACTCAGGCGAGGTGCAGTGCCGTTGCTAAGGCGTGCACTTTTTTCCCGAGGCGTGAGGTGCCGAGGTGCACACCTAGCTTTAAATGTAACTTTCTTGAGAAGATCAATGAGAAATTTGGCAAAGTATACAGAATTGGATTAAGTGAACAAGGTGGATGTTGAGAAATTTGACTAAGTATGAAGTGGACAAGGTGGATACAGAATTGGAATAGGGTGGATATATTGGATGGGCTTTGATACTAGAATACCTTGAATATATGTTATAAAGTGGAATCTTAAGTCTTAGTAATAAGGAAAGATTTCATTTATATCTTTGCACCTTATATTTCTCAGGCAAGTGCTTGTTTGCGCCTTGTGCCTTAGGCGATTTAAGGACTTAGCGCCTCGGGAGTTCAATGCCAGTATGAACAACATAATTAAAGGCGAAAAGCGTATTAGATATGTTAAAAACTGAACTATTGGATGTAACAACTAACAAGAGACGCTGTACGCCTCAAGTGAAGCAAGATTCCTCTTTAGGACATAAGAAGGCAACAGTACAAGAATCAGATTTAGACTATGAATCTCCACACCTCCTATACATATAGAGGTACACTTAAAAAACTCATAAAATATATTCAATCCAACAGCACGGCTCAACTTTGAATTTTATATAGTATTCTAAATTTTAGTAACTTAAGAGTTCAAGTAACGCTGTTCTGGAAGGTTCATTGCTCAGCGAAGAATTGTCAATATGGAAGTATAAACTGTTCCTGTACTGGCTAAAAAAACTTCAAATCCAAATCCAATATGCAGATGGTTGAAAACATGGACATTACTCTATCGCTCATGCAAACATCAAGATGTTTATCACATATCTGAAGCTCAAGTGTCCCCAACATTCTAAATACCTGAGTTTAAACGCTAATTCAAACGATGGAAAGACTAGGTTGCGAGCCTACAGACACAAGGCCGATCAATAACCTGCTAAAGATTCATTTAATCCTAAATAAGTGTCATACATAAACAACGGCGACGTGAAAATTACCATGGTAGGCGCGCAAACGTTGTCATTTCCTGTAAATGTTTAAAGGACATCTAACTATCTATCATACGCATTATACGCCTAACCCATGCAGTATCCAATCAAATGAATGACTACATCGCGTGCTAGTCGCCACATCTATCACTAGTTACCAAAATTTCTTCGACCACAGAGGATTACAAATATTCCACAAGCTACTAGTTACACGCATAAAAACCCTAACCCCGCCAATGCAACGACCACCACAAGTCCATACCAGCCCGTCCAATCCCCCCGACACAAAGAAAAAGCCACGGCGAGCCCAACCTTGAGCATCTCCTCGTGGACGCCGATGTGGGAGTAGGCCTTGAAGTAGGCCATATCGTAGTCGGTGCAGGGCGGTGGCGCCGGCGCTGCCGCCGCCGCCAGGCCCGGGGAGGAGACACATCCGGCGCCTGCCCGCCGCGGCCTCCGCGGCCGCGGCAAGTGGCCGTTGCTCTCCTTGCCGCCGGCGTGCATCTAAGGGTTGGGAAGGAGGAAAGGTGTCTGTCTCCTTTGTGTTTGCCTGTTTTTTTTGTTCAGTGAGTCGCGAGTGGCGAGTTATGCTGTTGAGACTTTAAAATAGAGTGGAGTTGCGTCGTTTCGATTTCTCATTGGGCTCTCTCGTGCTCTTAACATTCAAAGTATGGCTTAATAGGCCAAATTTAAGCCCAAATAAAAGTTATGGGCCAAACTTAGGGCCCAATGTGAAGTTTCGGGGTGAAGGTATAGAACTGACATCTAAATTAGGCCCAGTTTATCTTGTTTTTGAAGTCCACAATCCAATGGAGTGAGTTGGGCTCAGATTAAATGAAGTTTGGGCTAAATATAAACCTTATTGGAGTCGATGGATTCGGCCTATATGTAATGTGGGTAATGTCGTTAATCTGTTCAATTTCATGTGTATATATACCCAACTCGGTCCATATTTCAAGATATGAATATGTGCTTTTGTCTAGGTAATTCCATTTCTTTGCATCCGTCTATTGTATATTTGTGTTTCGTTTTTATGTGTCAAGTATATTAACTTATAGATATTTATAATCTACATCAAATAAAATGGAGCATAGGTGAGTGCACAAAAAAGATGCATACAAATCGTGCTGCCATCTCTAACTAGTTGGTTGAATTCTTTAATCGACGGGTGAGGTGGAAAGTATGTACGAAGCAAGGAGTTAGGATAAACGAAGGGTTAGGAGATCTGAGGGCTCTTTTGTCCCCATTTATCAACAATGAGGATGAGTAATTATTAGTTAGTGAGGATATGGTTTGTTTGCTGTTGTGTGAGATCAGATATTCAAGTCATTATGAGACGGTGGGTTTTATTAAATAATGTTTTAGACAGAGTTTTCTCCGAGCTCAAAAGTCAAGACTAAAAAATATAAATGTAGCCCACTGTCCGATCGAGTCTATATTCAATACGCGTGATGATGTCGCATAACAACGAGTTGCGTTAGCTATCAGCAATTAATTACACCAAAATAATGAAGATGTCTTGAATTTTTTGTACGGATATACCGTAAAAAAATAAAATTATAGAAATAAATCGGACTTTTATCAATTATAAAATTGACTCTCAGTCGCGACCGCGTGCTCGTGACAGATCTTCAGTCGCAAGCCCGGATCGTGACTGACGACGTGGCGGCGTCTAAACGCCCCGCTGGCTCGCCCACACGCTACGTTGCCCTTCAGTCATGAGCTCGGCTCGCGACTGAAATCCGCACCTTTCAGTCGCGAACCGGGCTCGCGACTGAAGGCCGCAACTTACACTATTTAAGAGTTATCTTTTTTAGAAACGTTACTGTCATTCTTATTTTACTGAATTTCAAAAAAAAAATTTACAGAGAGAAGAGAAGAGAGGAGGAGGGAAAAGGGGAAGAAGGAAAAGTTCGTCGATACACCCGTTTCGATTTTCGGCAGTGAGGTACATATTCCTTGACCCGGACCCCGGCGGAGATGACCTCTTCGCATCCTCCCCTCGGAACGCCCCAGGGGTGGCTCCCCCGGGAGAACTCCCCGCTCGCCATCGGGCCATCCCGGGGTCCCGGCGTCGAAGGAGCCGGACGTCAGGTCCATTAGCGGGGCCTGGACCACAGGCTGGACAAAGAACCCTTTGCCCTTCCCGGGCGGGGGAGGTGTCAACGCCGCCGGGGGGGGGGGGGGGGGGGAACTTCCGGAGCCGTGAAGGAGGCCATCGCGAGGGCCCCTGAGGACTTGAACTGGACGCAGACCCCTCCGCGCGGCGGTTGCTGGCGAGCCTCCGGGGCCGCTGGCATCGGAGAAGGAATGGGAGCATGCATCTCCCAGTCCGACTCCTGGCTCTCCCCGGCCGCCACACCCCCGGATGGCCCAGAGGGACCCACGCCCGGGAATGCGACTACCCGGGTCCCCAGTAGCGCTGTCAAGGACAGCCATTGGGGTCGCCGGTAGAGCCGTTGGGGACGCAGCCACCGGGGTCGCCGGTAATGCCGCCAAAGGCGCGGCCGCTGCCCTTACCGGCATCTTCGTGGGAATTCCCGCCGAGGGGCCCGGGGGCTTCGCCCGGGTCTTCACGGGGCTATTCGCGTGAGCACGCTTTGAAGGACCCCTGGCTGCCTCCTTCCCCCTATTGTGCGAGCTAGGGGTGCGGAGGGGCACCCGGATGGGGAGCTTCAGGCTGAAGGCCTCCGCCACGAGATTGTGGGGAGAACCCTCCCTGATGACGTGCACGACCCTTTCGTGCTCGTCGGCGTAATACCTCCCGAGGAGGTTGACCGCTACTTCCCGGGAGCTGTCGTAGGACCGGACTGCAAAAGAGAAAAAGGAGTTAGAAAATTTCTAATCGCTACCTCCCGGGAGCTACCCCTTCTCCGGGGGCTCGGGTCTGGACACTTACGCTAGTCCACTGTCATCCGGGGCGGGCGGTGAGCCGCGCTCACCCCTATCCCGCGGCGCAAGCTAAACGCCGCCACCCAGAGGAGCGCCAACTCCTCCGCGAGGTCCCGCATGGACCTCTGGAGCCGGACCTCCGCTATCCGAGTAAGGAGGTCCATCTCCCGCTCCGGCCATTCCGGAGCCACCGAGCCGGTAGACCGGCTATAGGACGATGGCTTCGGAGAATAGGTCACCTCCGGGTCACTCACCCAGAGGTATAATCACCTCCAGAGCCAGTCCCCCCAGTGGTCCCGGGAGACCTAGACTGGGTACTCGTCTGTCTGGCCCGACATGAGTTGAATCATGACTGAGCCAGAGGCGGACTTTGGGCCGCCCCTCGTCACCAACGTCCCCCTCGCCGAGGGCTCGTAGAAGTACCAGAGGAGCCGGAGATTGGGATTCTCCCCGGTGGCTGTCTCGCACAGCCACACGAACAACCCCATCCGGACGAGGGTGTTCGGGGTGAGATGGTTGAGTGCGAGGCCGTACTCCCGGAGGAGATGCACCGGGAGCCGGAGCACGGCCTCCACAAAGACCTCAAAGGCCACTACCTCTCCCTCCTGGGGGCTTGACACCAGCTCCTCCAGCCCGGGGATCCGAATGTCCTTGGTGGCAAAGAACTTCTGGTCGAGGAAGATCTTGAGGTCCCTGGGGGAGAACTCGGTAGCCCCGAGGAAGTCGGAGGTAACCTCCTTTGGGGGCAACTCGGATTCTTTGGTTCAGCTTTTCGGTGCCATCACGGGAAGTGGAAGTGTCTGGGAAACGAAGCTACCGAGAGAGCGAAAGCGCGTTATTGGGAGAGCAAGAGTTTGAGGATGGAAGTTGTGTCTCGTGCCGGAGCCCCCCTCCTATTTATAAGCGAGGGAGGGGGCCGTGTTCCCCGGCCTATCTGGGCCGTTGATTCAAATCATCGCACGGATATCGAAGGGTTACACAAAAATCAAAGCGTTGTACGACGCGCGTGCGTGAACGGAGGGTTCGCGCGGGAAAATGGCCCAGGGGCCGAAGCGTCGCGCGTGGCCCGTGGCGTGTCCTGGAATGCGAAGCGTCACCCTGGGGCCAAGTTCTACGCTTTCCCTCCGGGGCCACCTGTGTCCCCGGGGGCCTGGGGGGCTGCTGTTTGGGGAAAATCTCGGACTCTCATTGGGAAAAGTTGCGGAGGGTTCTCGTGGAAAGTCCCAGATGTCTACCAAGAAAAGTCCCGGAGGGCTCCCGTGAAAAATCTCGGAGGGCTACCGGGGAAAACCCCGGATGCCTCCCGTGAAAAATCTCGGAGGGCTACCGGGGAAAACCCCGGATGCCTCCCGTGAAAAATCTCGGAGGACTACTGGGCAAAGTCCCGGACGCCTCCCGTGGAAAATCCCGGAGGGCTACCAGGAAAAATCCCGGACACCTCCCGTGACAAACCCCGAACGCCTCCCGAGAAAAGCCACGGAGGTCTCTCGTGAGAGGTCACGTGCAGGTGACGTCAAGAGCGCCTTGGGAACTAGTGAGGACACTTTTGAAGCATCCAAGCCCTTCGGCCGATGAAATGGCATCAACACCCCTCGATCTGGCGGCCATAGCTAGGGCTTTTTAGTCTTTTTGCTTCTTTTGGGGCCTATATATACGCCCTTGTATCTCATTTGTAACCAACTCTCAATTCATTTTACACACTCAAAGCAACAGGCTCCCTTGGAGACCTCTCTCCCCGAGATAGAACCTCCCCTACAGACTCGCGTCCGGAGGGTGTCGACAGGATTAGGGTCCCCACCGGGACCCAAACCTCTATAAAAATCATCGTGTCAGTCGCTGTGTTGCCCGGTGGGAGGTGACCGGTCACTCGATCAGCTTGCGCTGTCGTTCCCGTGTCAAGTATTTCCGTAAAACCTGCCGGTGGTATATTTTATACCACGACAGTGAATTTCTTTTTGGATTCATTTATGCTCGAAGTCATCCTTCTCCTTAAGGAGGCTTTTGATTTGTTTTTCTTGTGCTACATGAACAAAAGTAACAAAGTTACGAAAATTCATGTAAAGAAATGACACTTTTCGCTTATAAGTGGATTTATAGACAAATTTTTCCGAGCCTCGTTGAGTTCTTTCTTCAGCAGAGACAGCTCCATGGTTGCAGCATCTTTCTGATCAGCCATGGTCTTCGTTAATGTGGAGTTTTTCCTGCGACCATGGATGTAAATATGATCCTTGGAAGGAACTCGAGTCAGTACAAACAGTGTTTGAATACTTACTATTTAAGGTAGCTGATCTCCTCTTGTGCGACCTTGACTTGATCTACTAAAGTCTTAGATGTGGTCGTCACTTGAGTCAGGTCCTGAAATAAAGTAAAGTCTGTTGTTCAAACTTGAAATTTCCTAAGGATTTATGTCAAAGATAAGATAAAGATTTTTGACTAACCTCTAAAAATTTGCTAAGTGTTTTCTTCAAAGGTTCAGGTTCATTAGTGGGTTGACCCACGATAGAAATTCTTCCCTCAACTGGGGGAAAGGCGGATGTTGTTCTTTGTAAAGGTACTCCCACGGTCGAGTCGACAGAGGTAGTTTCGATCCTTTCAAATTGAATATTTGCGATTATTTTTTCTACAATGGTCTGAGGATCCTCCTCAGCCATTATGTTCGTGTCCATAGCTTCTGTGACCTCCACCAAAGGTGATTTGCTTGGTGCAGATGGATTCAACAAAGCCACACGCACAGGATCTCTGAAAAGTTACATTTTGTGAACATGATGAACCAAATCTTGCGGAAATTGAAAGTTGGAAGAAAAAGATGTCTTTACCTAATTCGATGTTGTGCTTCTAGGAGACAAAAGTGAAGCCAGCAACTTTGTTGCGACATCATCGGAGTCTGTCCTTGTTTTTCTCATCTGGGAATAAACGATTAATTTCTATCAATAAACCTGCTAATGCGCGATGATTATATTGAAATAGATCGTGCTCGCGGTATCTTTTTCACTTAGGACTCTTAATCAGGACAGTGCTCTCCTCTTCTTGCATAATCAACAAACAATTCATATTTGCAATGTTGTGGATTTTGTGAAGTATGAGATTCTTACAGCAACAGCTTTTTCCAAGTTTGTAGGGGATGCCACCAGGCCTTGTGATACCGGCCTAGATCGACTCGCAAGAGAACGAGATTAGAGCAGTAAGACGACTATTATGTCGTTCTTTCCATAGGGACTAGAGAAGTGAAATGCGTAAACTAAAATAAATCAATGGCAAATGAAACTAAAATAGACGAGAGAAAGAAAGAGAATGTCAAAAGAAATAAACAGAAATTGAGGTGGTTTCCTCAACTCCCTCTCAAGATCATGGACATCTGGGCAATACCGGTTGCCATTCTAACTCAAGTCTCGAATACATGATGGCAATTACTACAGACACAAGTACAAAACTGAAACAATCACCAAAATAATGGAACAATGCAAAGCACTTTAGTGGTATTTCAACAGTACTATTCACATGATAGAAACTCATAGCCGAGAGAAAAAAGAAACCAAACTCGATTCAATTTGACATTCAATACACAGAGATTTGAAGCTTCCAAGAATAGCAGGGATTAATGTAGTTGTCAATTCCACAAAAAAAATATCAATCGATTACAGATCATGAATAGCTATGGACATAGACTACTGCAATTTGAAGGAAACTAACAAACCAAGGGCAAAATAAGAAGAAAAGAATGCATGAATACTTTATGTGTCTTGGTTCATCACTCAATATCCGAAACTTCAGAGGAAGTTTAGGAAATTTCCGACTAAAGTTAAAACAAAGAAGCCAAATCCAGAATCAGTCAGAGATCATTCACAGGCATGCATCTCAGTTAACCAACTCAAACAAGGATTCAATGCAAAGTTGATTGGCTCTTCAGAACCTTAGTTCATTACAAAGCATATAACATAAACATAGAGACAAATTCAGAGCAACAGAAAATAGAATATTTCAATTCATCACAGAATTTGTCAATTGATTTGTTGGTTGTTCAAGTTCATCCTTGTATAGAAACGAGTTCATTTCATATTATATACAGCATGCAACTCACACATCACAGAGCAAAAGGGGGGAGAAGAGAGGAAAGGAAAACATCATTGGAGATTATTGGAGCAGTGGGAGCTGTCGAGGAGACCATGGTCGTGGTCGAGATCGTCGTGGCTGTGATCGATGCAGCGCTGGTCGAAGACGATGGCCGTTGACAAGAGTGGTTGGGGAAGGCGCAATTTGGTGAAGAGGACGACAATGACGGCGGTGCTCGGGCGCGTGCACGGGAGAAGTGAAGAGAGAGAGGGAAAGAGGTGGCAACGCACACGGGATCGGTGGTGGCGAACGTGGCGGGCGCGGGAGGCGCGAGAGGTGGCGCTGTGGTGGTGCGCCGGTGTTGGGAGGTGGCGGATCCGGTGAGTAGTGGTGGCGGCTGATGGAAAAGGGGCGCTGGAGCAAAGGAAGAAGAAGAGGAAGGAAGGGCGCGGTCGGGCTAGAGGAGAGGTGCCCCGGCGGCAGCGCGAGAGGAGCAGAGGCGGCGCGGCTGCGAGATCGAGCGGATCCGGCGATATCTGATGGCGTGGTAGCTATGCGGTGGCGTGGCGCTGGAGGAAGGAACAGAGGCGGCGGCTTTGGAGGCGGAGTGAGATCGGCGCGGGAGGGGCGGCGGATTGGTGAGTAGTGGTGGCGGATGATGGGAAATGGGCACTGCCGGCGTATGGCCTGGCCACCGGCAGTGTGGTGGTGATCCGTTTGAGACTTAGTCTTGGTTTTCGTACTAGGCTCGCCCAGATACTAATATGCGGAATAGCGGGATCTTACTCGAAAATACCGAAACCCAAAGGTTGATCGAAAAACACAGCTAAAAATAATTGCACAACTCTTTATTTCAAAGAGAGCTTTACACGTCGATCGTTAGACAGACTTGTCTACGTCGATGAGCTATGTGTCTAAGACTTCAATCTAGACTTGATTGTATTCGATGATCTAAACTAGTCCTATTACAAGGTATTTATAGTCCAATCGTATGAGTATGTATCAGACTCAGCAACCTAAACGTATTAGACTCATATAATTAACTAACTAACTAATCCTGAACGGATAGGCTTAGTTATATATATTTGGATCGCATTACAATTCCGAACAGAGAACGGATTCCTTTTCATGGTCGCGAACCAAACCATGGTCGTGAAACCTTTCCGATCACGGTTAATGTCGCGAAACCGTATGCGATCAGGACTTGAAGATTCTCCCGGATCATGACTCTCTTGTTGAGAAGGAGCCAACCCCTGTTGCGACCTCTCAATCAAACTGGAGATGGGGAAATTGGGCTTGTCCATCTTTTCTGGTGTACCACTTTGCCGCACGTGCCGTTGACCTTTCCGACCGATTCGAAAAGTCTCCTTTGTGCCACTGCGGGTGGTAGTCACCTTCTTCTCCAGAATCACATCTTCACGTAGAAGTTCGTCTCGTTGATAGACCAAGTCTTCAACAGATGGTACTGTAGTATCTGGCTCATCATCCAGCATTGAAGGCTTAAAGAGTTTGAGGTGCTCAACATTGACAACAGAGTAAATATCCATGTATGGAGGTAACTCGAGCTGACAAGCATTATTACCCACTTTCCGCAAAATCTGAAAAAGACCATAACGAATGGGTTTCAATTTCTTACTTTCACCTTTAAGTCTCTCTTTACTTAGATGTAACCATACCATATCACCATTTTGAAATTGCGCATCAACTCGGTGCCGATCATGTCACGCCTTGTACTTGAGTTGAGCTTTCAGCAAGTTCTGTTCAACTTCACGATGGAGTCGTTGAATATCTTCCAAGAACTTTTGTGCTCGATCCTGATCAGATGCTTCCTTGCTGTTCTGTGCTGAGGTAGGAATCACAAACTCCATTTCGAATGAACTCTGTGGTAGAAATCCTAAACAGACCTCAAACGGCGACTTTCCAGTTGAACCATGCACTGCTCAATTAAAAGTAAACTGCAGGTACGGTATGCTTTCATCCCAGGTCTTCGGGTGCTTCAAGTTATATCCTCTCAAAAGATGAACGACTGTGCGATTTACCACCTCGGTTTGACTATCAGTTTGCGGATGAAAGGCAGTACTCTTCTTTAGCTTGGTGTCCATCATCATCTTGCCAAAAGTGACTAACGAACCGGGTATCGCGATCAGACACAATAGAAGTCGGTAGTCTGAAGTGTGTCCAAACGTGTTGAAAGAATACCCGAGCTGCTTCTTCTCCCGTGATAGTCTTTCGACAAGGTACAAGAATAATCATTTTGGAGAACCGATCAACGACCACGAATAGATAGTCGTTGCCACATCAGGTCTTAGGCAATCCTCCCAAGAAATCCATGGATATGCTCTCCCATGGTCGCGATGGAACTGGCAAAGGAGTGTACAAACCTAATTTTTGGTTTGTCGGTTTCGAAATGCTTTAGAGACCACAGCGTCGAACAAAACTAGCCACATCTTGCTACATACGCGGCCAAAACACATGTTGGTGAAGATTTTGCAACATCCTTGTAACCCCAAAGTGATCAGCTACCTTCGATGTGTGCACTTCTCGCAACCATTGAATTCGAGGTGCTCCACGAGGTATTGAAAGCAAATTACCCTTGTACAAGAGTCCTTCTCGACGAACGAACTCTGTATGTTTCCCTCTTTCGAGCTCAGTCAGTGCTGTTTGGCATAGTCATCATGACATGAGGGCTCGATCTGCATGAACGCTGATAAACAGAGGGTCGTAACTGGTGGTCGCGACAACATGTCCGCCAATTTGTTGTGTACGCCCTTCTTGTACTTAATCACCAGATTAAACTACTGCAGATACGACATCCACTTCATGTGCCGAGCTTGTTGTAGCTTGGACTGAGTTTGCAAATATTACAACGGTTGATGATCGGTGTGGACAACCGTCTCTTTACCCAAGAGATAACACCGCCAATGTTTCACGGCCTGATGCAGTGCGCATAACTCCTTATCATAACTCGGGTAGTTCTTCTGAACTCCCTGGAATAACTCAGAGTAATATGCCACTGGTCGACCCTCTTGCATGAGCACTGCACCCATCGCATAACCTGAGGCATCAGTTTGTAGCTCGAATGGTTTCTGCAGATTCGGCAAAGCTAACACAGGCGCCTCGCTGATCTTCTTCTTCAGCAAGAGAAACGTGTCCTCATGTTTTCCTGTCTACTCGAACTTTTAATCGATCTTGGTTAATGCATGCAATGGAGAAACCACAATCGAGAAGTGTCGGATAAACTTTCAAAGATATTGGCATGCTCCCACAAAACTACGCACATCTGTAACTGTTCGCGGTCGCGGCCACTCGCGAATCACTTTTACCTTATCTGGGTCGATTTGCATGTACCGTTGCCGACCATGAATCCGAGGTAAAGTAGAGTTTGCTGACCGAACTCGCACTTCTTACGGTTGAGGCGAAGTTGATGTTGCCGAAGCTGTTCGAACACTTTTCGACATGAATGAGATGCTCATCCCACGAACGACTATAAACCAATATGTCGTCAAGGTACACGATCACAAAGTCGTCGATGAACTGTATCAATACGTCATTCATAAGACGCATGAAGGTTGCTGGGGCATTGCAGAGACCAAACGGCATGACCAGCCATTCGAATAGACCTTGTCGTGTTTTGAACGCGGTCTTCCACGTATCCTCCTCCCAGATGCTGACTTGATGATATCCTGACTTAAGATCCAATTTAGAGAAGAAAACAACATGCTTCAATTGGTCTAGTAGGTCGTCAATACGAGGAAGGGGGTACCGGTTCTTGATGGTGAGCTTATTTAGTGCTCGGTAGTCGATGCACATACGCCAAGTCCCATCTTTCTTTAGCACTAACACCACAAGAGATCCACAAGGTGAACTACTCGGTTCAATGACACCATCGTTCAGCAACTCACCAAGTTGTCTCTTGATCTCTTCATTCTCCAATACTGAGTTGCGATACATGCTCAGATTGGGCAGTGTCGCATCGGACACAAACTGAATTTCGTGCTCGACTGGACGTTTCGGCGGACGACCCTGGGTAGTCTCGAACAGATCACTATATTTCTCCAGCAGTCCCAACAAACGACCAGAATCCTCTCGGCACACCAACGACAATGCTGGTCGAGTACCCTCACCTTGACCAATGGGTCGAATCATGATAAGCACATACTTGTGACATGCATTGACAATTCGTTGGGTTTGATTTGCGGTAATTAAGTTCGAAGTGTTGACGTGGATGTCTCTACTGATCACAAACTTAACTCCGTCTTTGGTGAGGTCGTACTCTTGCGCACACCGATGGAAATGAGCGTCTCGATCATACAGATACAGACTCCCAAAAATTACCTGACAGATATCGATAGGGACAACATCGTATTGCACCTCGTCGATATATCGTGCAGATATCGCAAACTTCAACACACACTGACTCGTAATCTGTTGGTTCACGTCAGGATGAAGCTTGTAGCATTTGTCCTTGGTATGTCCCGTGGCTTGACAATGTTCACAAAAGACACCCGTGCCCGATTTTGAAGCGTTCTTCTTCGGACTCGGCTTTTTCTTTGTCAAGGTCGCACTTTCCTTCGTGCTTTTGTCGCTGCGGGATTTGTTCTTCTTCTCGATCACCATAGCAGTTGTGCTCGCGATCGTGATGTCTTGGACGCCGAATAGACTTAGCTCAGTACTGATCTATTTCTGAAGTCCAGATGTGTATTTCCGAAATACCTGAGGATCGGATAGCGATATGCCGATGACCAGTGCTTGTCTCCGGAACTTCGTCGTATAGTCTTGGACGATCTGGTTGCGCCGTTGGTATAATCTATGCCAACGCTCCCATCTCTCCTCAAGGTAACCCATCAGATAGAATTCTTGTTGCAGAAGTCGTTTGAATGGACCCCACACAAGGTCGTCAGCTTCACCACTGGCGACAAGGGCCTTCCACCAGGTCTTGGCGTGGTCCTTCATCTTCAAAGGTGTGAACTTTACCTTTTGAGCACTATTGAATCCTTTCAGGTCAAAGTAGGTCTCAAGTTGATCGATCCAAGAATCCAGTTTCTCGGCATCGATCACCCCATCATATATGGGTATATCAATCTTAGTGTCGACCTTAAAAGATCCGACAGCTAAGAAGGTGTTGGCGAGGTCGTCGGTCTTGTGGTCGCCTTTGTCTTCATTCTCGTATGTCCTGCGCAAGTCTTCACCAGTCTTCACACCCATAACCTTCCCTACTTCAGGAGGTACAATCATGGCCTGCTGCTTAATCCAAGCAAGCACGGTTTCCATTTCGGTGGAGAGCTTAGCCACTTGTTGGCTAGGTTAGCTTGAACGGAGGTATCGTCAGACATTGTCGGAGACGCGGCTATAGGAACTGTCAATTGATCGCCTGGAGTTTCGCCGGAAGTTTTGTAATCCTGGCGAGTCTTCACCATCCACATGATAGGAAAGTTGCTCTGATACCAATTTGATCCGTTTGAGACTTAGTCTTGATTTTCGCACTAGGCTCGCCCAGATTCTAATATGCGGAATAACGGGATCTTACCCGGAAATATCGAAACCCAAAGTTTGATCGAAAACACAGTTCAAAGTAATTGCACAACTCTTTATTTCAAAGAGAGCTTTACACGTCAAACGTTAGGTCGTACTCGCCTACGTCGAAGGAACTATAAGCTGGATATATGATCCAAGACTGTAATAATATTCGATGATCTAAATTAGACCTATTACAAGGTATATATAGTCCAATCGTATGAGTACATATTAGACTCAATAACCTAAACATATTAGACTCATATAACTAACTAACCCTAAACAGATAAACTTAGTTATACATATTCGGATCAGAATACAAATCCGAACAGGGAATGGATTCCTTTTCATGGTTGCGGACCCATCCATGGTCGCGAAACCTTTCCGAACACGGTTAAGGTCGCGAAGCCGTATGCGATCAAGACTTGAAGATCCTCCCGGATCAAGGATTAAGAAAAAAAAGAGATTTACCTTGGAGACAAGTACTGACTGAGCAACAAAAGTTGGACGCAAAACAGAAGCTTGAGCTTCAGTGGCAGTCCAGACTTCAGTCTTCATTAGCTTTTTTGGTGATGTTCCACTGGATGATCCTGCATCTTCCCTAGATCGTTTCTTCGAAGATGAAGAGTCTTCAAGTATCTAAAGAATTCCAAAAAGGAGTTGCTTTGAAGAAAACTTTCAAGGAAAAGATTCACATAGGTTCTTTCAAGAAGAATTACCTCTTGAAGTGTCTGTGTGAAATCATCTTCCACAAATTCCTCTTCGTCGCTTTCAACAACTCGTTTAAAATCTCGATTCGCCATTGAGAGAAGAACAGAAAAGAGGATGAAAAGAAGTTCTAAAGACTTAACAAGTGAAAACTTGGAGATCCTAGAACACGAAGATCAAGTATTTATAGAGCCCGGTGGTGAAGATTTGTATGCACAGAAGTCTCGAGTTCTTAAAAATACACTTAAGCTTTGCCTCGATTTGTTGCAAAAGACTTCATAATGACCTATCAAATTAACTCCAAAGTTCTTCTTGGGAAATGAATCGACACACATCTTCTTGCAATAAGAGAAGGTGAAACGTCGAGTGCTGCATTCTCAAATTTTTAAATTCAAAGTAATAAACTTTTTATTACTTCAAATTTGGGGGCTAGCTAACAATGATTATTACTCAAGTTAGTCATTTGCTCATTAAACATTTCATGTTTAAGATATTTCGAATATGATATGTGGCTCCATACACTAGCAGACATTATGGTTGCAGAAGTAATTTCGTGTGAATCAGAAGTTCTGCTCATCAAGTTTGGAGGAGGAGGCTAGGGCAAGCCGGCGATGGTCGGAGGAGGAGCCATCGAGCCGAGGAGTTGGGTTGTTGGCTTGCGGCGGTCGATGGGGCATAAACCCTAGAGACTAGAGAGGAGAGCCTAGGGCGAGGAGCGGAGGAGGACACTGGACACGACACGACGAGTGGTCTGGTCTGTGCTCGGGTCACGTGGAGTAGTGCACGAGGCCACGAGCACAACTGCACAATAGGCCGACAGCAAATTAATAGATATGGGTAATGGGTTTCAAGAATTTAGGTTTGTAACTTTGTATATATATTATATAGTCATATACCAATTCGGATATAGATAATATCTGAATATAGATCTGATTTTTGTAAATATTAACATACCACATCGAGATCCGAATCCGAATGTGAAATATTCCCCTTGTACCATTGATTTATATTGATACGGTAGTTTTGGTCTTTTCCATATCTTCCGCACCTTCAATTTGAGGGAATACGTCCTTAGCAGTGCGGCGCCCCGGCCTTTACTCCTCCATGCCTTCGCCTCCTGTCTCCCATGGCTCGCCGCACGCCCCCAAGACCTCCTTGGAAGCGGAGGTCACAGAACGCTTGCGCCCCGGTAAGCTAGGCCCTGAGGACGCACGCCGCCTGTTCAACGAATTGCTGTCAGAGAAGCCCGCTTCCATTCGCGCCCTCAACGGCCTGCTTGCTGCCATTGCTAGCGCCGGCGGTGGGTCCGCGTTCGACGTCGCCGTCGCCCTCTTCAACTGCATGGTCCGAGCCGGCCGCACGGCGGCGGCGCCCAGCGTCCACACCTACGGCATCCTCATTGGCTGCTGCCGCGAGCGCCGCCTGTACCTCGCCTTCGCCTTCTTTGGCCGCATCCTCAAGGAGGGCTGGAGGGTGGATGCCAGCGTCTTCACCCACCTACTCAGGGGCCTCTGCACTGAGAAGCAGGTGAGCGAGGCCATGCACATGATGCTCCACAGGATGCCCGAGCTGGGCTGCGCGCCCAATGTAATCTCATACTCCACTCTTCTCAAGGGGTTGTGCGTTGATAGGAGAAGTGAAGAGGCGCTTGCTCTGATTTGTAGGATGGCTGAAGAAGGCGACAGCTGCCGGCCTAATGTAGTGTCCTACAACACAGTCATCGATGGACTCTTAAAAGAGGGTGGAGTGCAGAAAGCATATAAGCTATTCGATGAAATGCTGGAACGAGGGATTTCCCCGAATGTTGTGACTTATAACACGATTATCAATGGGCTATGCACTGCCGGGGCAATGAACAAGGCCGAGGAGGTACTTCAACAGATGATTGACAATGGTGTTCTCCCTGATGCTGTCACATATAATAGTCTCATCCATGGATATTGCACCGCAGGTCAGTGGAATGAGGGGGTTAGAATGCTCAAGGAAATGTGCAGTCGGGGTCATTGGCCAAATATTTGTTTTTACAACTCATGGTTGACCTCTCTTTGCAAGCATGGAAGGATCAAAGAAGCTAGGAATTTTTTTGATTCTATGGTCAAGAGGGGCCAAAAACCAGATCATGTCTCCTACAAAATTCTATTTGATGGGTATGCTACCAAAGGATCTCTTGCTGAGATGCTAAGTTTTTTGGAGTTGATGATGGTAGATTATATTGCAACCGATCATCGGGTCATCAACATATTGATGTATGCATATGCTAAACATGGAAAGATTGATGAAGTGTTGCTTATATTTAATGAAATGCGGAGGCGAGGATTGAACCCTGATGTTGCCGACCAGATGCACTTTGCAGGATAGGCAGGATGCCTGATGCTATGTCCCATTTTAATCAGATGATTGATGAAGGAGTACCTGGCAACATCGTGGTTTATACCTCTTTGATTCATGGTTTTTGTGTTTGTGACCACTGGGAGAAGGCTAAGGAATTAGTTTCTGAGATGGCGAATCAAGGCATCCACCCTGACATTGTGTTCTTCAACACAATGATGGGCAACTTCAGCAGAGAAGGGAAGATTATGGAAGCGCAAAATCTATTTGACTTGATGGTAGACACAGGAGAGAAGCCTAATATTGTCACATATAATACATTAGTAAGTGGATATTGCTTGGTTGGTAAGGTTGAGAAAGCAATGAAATTGCTTGATGCCATGGTCTCGATTGGCTTGAAACCTGATGCTTTCTCCTATGGTACACCGATTAAGGGCTACTGTAGAAATGGAAGGACAGATGATGCTTTAAATCTATTCAAAGAAATATTGAGTGTGGGAGTTAAGCATACAGTCATTATGTATAGCATCATTCTGGATGAGTTATTCCAAGCTGGCAGAACCGCTGCTGCGAAGGAATTATATTTTGAGATGGTGAGTGATGGCATAGAGGTTGATCTAGGTATATATAACATACTTCTAGAAGGACTTTGCAAAAATAATCATGTTGATGAAGCAATTAGTATATTTCAGCGTCTGTGTTCAATAAAGTTTCAGCTTGAAACCAGAACTTTTAATATCGTTATTAAGGGATTGCTTGAAGTTGGCAGAAAGGAAGAAGCAAAGGATCTGTTTGATGCTATCTCTTGCAATGGTTTAGTGCCTGATGTGATAACCTATAGTGTCATGATAACACATCTTATAAAAGAGGGGTTGCTGGAAGTCTGATGATCTGTTCTTATCAATGGAGAATAGAGGCTGCTCTGCGGATTCTCGTATGCTAAATACTATGGTTAGACTTTTACTTCATAAAGGAGAGATACGCAGGATTATATTCTATCTCTCTAAACTTGATGAGCAGAACTTCTCCCTTGAACCTTTCACTACTTTCTTACTGATCTCTTTTGCTCACAAAGAAGAACATTAAAACTTGCTCCCCGAAAAGTATCAGTTTTTTAAGTCAGAATGATCCTAATCAGACATCCTGAGCTGATAGTTCATTACAGCTTACTTCTTTTCTTTTGTAAGTGAAGTGTAAATTTCCTTCATATGAAAAGTTTTGTAGTATTTCTGGGCTAGAAGGTGATTTCGTGCCATTAGGCTATCTCTAGTGTATCGGTGTTTTGTGAGGCGTTTCAACGGAATATTCTCTAGTACATTCTGTGCTACGTGTGCGAAGTACCACCCAAAACACCCCCTACTCCAATGCACCGGCGCTTCGCGAGACACCTTCTCAAGCGCCGATAACTTCAATGCAAAGACATTTCGAGAGGCGTTTCGTGTGGGCCCATATATATAATATCTATTAAAGATTAACAAATCACTAAAATGAAATTCGGAATTCGAACACAACAAAATAAAAGATAATAAATCTAAATAACATCGAAAAAATTAATTATTTTTTTAAAAATTTTCTTGCATAATAAAAGGGACATGAAAAAAAAAATGACAAATACTAATTAAAATTCAAATACATTCGGCCGTTAACGACCTCGCAAACAGCTATTCCTCAGTACTGTCGTCCCCGAAACACTGCCAAATGTGGTCGACAAGATCCCGTTTCAGTTGCTGATGCGTTGGGCGAGCACGGATCACATTATTTTGAGCTAGCATCTGTTGAAAAATTGGCGGAGCACTGGGGTGGATAGTCGGCGGTGTCACGGTAGTTGTTCCTTGATTATCATAGGACGCATCGATCGGGTCATGAAAGTGCCGCTCATCCTCGATTATCATGTTGTGGAGAACGGCACACGCTTTCATAATATTGCTAAGGGTTGATCATGGCCAAAATCGACCGAAGCCATAGACAATAGCAAATTGACTTTGCAAGACCCCGAAAACTCGCTCCACATCTTTTCTTGCCCCTTCTTGATATTGTGCGAACAACCTGAGTTTCTCCGTTTGGGGCAAGGGTATGGTCTTCACGAAGACAGCCGATTTAGGGTAAATACCGTCGGCCAGGTAGTACTCCATATTGTACTCAGTCCCATTAACATAGTACTGAACAGTAGGAGCTCGACCACACAACACATCGATGAAAATGGGGGATTGGTTCAGCACGTTGATGTCGTTGTTGGATCTGGCGACAAAATAAGAATTTTGGCCGTAAGGGCTGTAGGGGGGTTGCGCGTACGGATGTGCATATGGATGTGGTTGGCCGTATGGAGCGAACGGTGGATAGCACATGGGGTATGGTGGGGGAGAGGGTTGAAAACTAGACGGATTTTGACTGGTTGGCGTTTGAGAGTTCTCCTCATCTAAATTTGGTTCGCCAAACCAATTCACATAACCACCGGGGGGATTGTTGGTCATCGAAAATTTTTTCTAAAAATACTAGATAAACAGGAGAGTGCAAAGTGTGTGGTTTTTGCTTTTTCTTGAGTGAAAATGAGCTGAAAGATGGTCATATTTATAGGCAGTGGATCACACAATTTTTTAGGAATTTTCTGCATTTTTTTTGAATTTTTACGAATTTTTAACCTTATAAATGAATAAAATAACCCCAACGACTAAATTTAAACGGATAAATTTAAACGGTTATTTTTTCAGTCACTGACATGTGGGACCGGCCTCAAAAAATGATCCAACAACTATTTTTCCTAAACCCTCACACGCGTGAGCCACTGACATGTGGACCCTACTGCCTTTGGCCCCACCTGGCTGGCAGTGACTGTGGCCGATTAAATGCCGGAAATGAATGGCACGCTGTACGAGCGTTCTCACGCGTTTTGTGAGCCCCACCAAATTTCGCCGCGCACTTCAACACGCTAAACCCACACGCTTATGAGTGGGCCTATCTCTCGTTTGGGCCCACGCGTCAGTTATGTGTCTCGGGCGTGTATGGGGGCACCGGCTGGCGCAGCGTGGGACCCACAAAACGCGTGACGACGCGTCGTCACCCGCTCCAACGCAGCCGCTTCGCCCAATCATGTGTCGGTGGGCCCCGCATGTCAGAGCGTTGCGCTGCTGTCTCGCGTGGCATCGTCTCTCTCCTCTTGCGATTTGTTTAATATTTTTTGTGTGGGTCCCACTTGTCAGTCTGTCGAGGCTGCGGCGTTGGAGACAGCCTTAAGTCGAGCTTGCTTGGCTTGACGGATTGATGGGAGGAGGGAAAGAAAAAAGAAAGAAGGAAACATGCCTTTGTGGTTTGGTTTTAGTGTTTATGGGTTGCTTAAAATTGCTTTTGGTGAATGTATAAAAGCCAGGCGTATTTTGTTCATCTTGTGACTTGACGGCCTTGACCTGACGATCATGTAGATGTTATGTGACTCGGCAAATTTCTGTACATTTGTTGCATTCTTTGGCATAATCCTCTGAGATCTGATAGTTCTACCATAAGCTGATAATTAGGTCGAGCTGCATGCGAGTGTTTGTGGGATTTTGCAGGGGCACAGAAGTGCTACATCTTCGCCGCCGGAACCTACAAGGTCGGCCGCAAAAGTGCCTCCTTGGTCTCTCTCCCACGCATTGCATTTCTTGCGTTCTTGGAAGAGTTATTAATGAGATGTGGCGTGCTCTGCAAGATTAATCTTTGTTTCTATCTGTTGCTACTTATGCTAGCGATTGAAAGTTAGTGTGGCACGGCACTTGGGTCAGCGAGGCTTTGGGCCGCGCCACGTCTTCTGTCGCCAGTATCGCAGCCCAGTTCGCGACTGATGATTATTTTGGCAAAATTTAAAAGTTGTGGGTAAATTTTTGAATTTGTTTTTTTTTTGTGGGTTATTAGGCAAAAAAATTTCAAGAAATACGAGGAAGCACATTTTTTGTACACCTATAGTAAAGTTTAATTAATCTAAATACACTATATGTTCCAAAATTCAAATTTAGATTTTAAATTTAAAACTTGAATTCAGATATCAAATTTAAGTTCATATTTCATATTTAATTTCAAAATTTAGATTTCAAATCTATATTTTTGTTTAAATTTCAAATGTGGATTTAGTTTTAAAATTTATAAATTTGATTTAGATTTTAAATTTTGGATTTCAAATTTCAAATTACATATTTCAAAATTTAAATTTTGTATTTCAAGTTTCGAATTTCATATTTGAAATAAAGATTTCAATTTGAAATTTCCATTCTAATTTCATAATTCACATCTCAAACTTTAAATTTTAGGTTTCACATTTTAGATTTCAAATTCCAAATTGCACATTTCACATTTCAAAGCTCATATTTCAGATAGCTCAAGTAGGGGTGGAAACTGGTCGAATCGCATTTTATATTTCTTATGCCTTGTAATTGAAAACGCCTTTAAAATTGTTGTGAAGTATGGTGATGCTTTTCTGAACGGTTGTTTTTTTTTCATACACTTATGCACTAAGTTGTAATTTATTAGTGTTTGTTAATATTGTTTGTACAGTGTAAGCCATGAGTCGAAGCAACAACAATGACAGGAGCAACACGAGCAGTGTGAGGTTGGAGCTGTAGCTCACAGTTGAACTTGTCACCGCCGAATCCGCATATACATGCACTTATACATTATGTTTTATTTATAATAAAAACAAGAGGCAGTTGTAGTCTAGATGGTTAGGATACTCGGCAATAGAGTTATCAAATATATTTGCGGATCCATCACTATGTTCTATTTTTTCACTAGTTGAATCAGTAGAACTGGTCTTGGTCTAATGTGGGACATAGCTGGAGAGTGGGAAACAGTCCGACAATCGGGAACATGTTCAACTGGCCCAGATGAAGCAAACTGGACCAAGCGTTCAAACAGTAGGGTAGAAACATGGTGTCGACGTGGGCGGCCTAGATGAAGCGTATCCTCCTATCCAAGAGGCACGAACGAATAGACGATATAGTTCAACGTGAAGGCAGTGTAACCCAAAGCCCGGTAGTGTGGATTCCCCGCGGCCGGCCCAGATGAAGCGAAGACAACAATCGGACGGCCACAAATGCACAGTGACGACATGGGCGAAACTGAGCAAGTGCCCAAGTTAGTTAAAGCATCCAGTAGAAAACCAAAATAACTAGTTCCTGATCCAATCAAAAAACCTATTTTGGTCATGTGGTCGCCCCGGATGAAGCGCGGACAGCAACGCGCTGACGATGTAGCCAAAGGCACGCGAATGAACCGAATAGGCCAATCGAACAACAACGAATGCGGCGTCGATGTGGCTGCGTGTGTGGGTGAGTTAGTGTCTGAGTTGTATATCAATATATGATATGATATGAAAATGAGATCCAAACTGATCTAATGGGTTATTTAAAAAGAAAATCGTATTATGAGATCCAAACTGATCAAAATCGTGACAGCTGGTAGAGATAATGACTGTTGTTTTGAACACTAGCCTGTAATCGATTTTTTCTTTGTTAAAAAATATTTGTACATTATGCAAATGCTAGCCAAACCCCCCTCTCTCCCTCTTTTGTTTTGGAGCCGCCGTCTGTCTCTCTTGACTCTTGTCGCTCCCTCTTCCGTACTATCTCTCTCCCCGCGCCGAGTCCGCCGCCATCACTGGCCAACCGCCGCCCCTCGCCTCGGGGGAACGCGCGTGACGCCGCCCCGCGCCGCCGCCATCCGCTGCAGGCGCGCCGCGTGAGAAGTGTTGGAGCACAGGTAGACGCGCGAGAAGTTCTACCTTTCGTTGGGGTCGGGAATGTTGCGCGGCCTCCACCACTTCCGCCGGTACCGGCTGGAGCATGTCATCAGAGATCGGAACCGCTCGTGGAGAGTTACCCCCCACGGCGCACGCCGCCTGTTCGATGAATTGGTGCTGCAGCGGAAGCACGCCTCAAATCACGCATTGGACTACCTCCGCACCGGCGGCGCTCCTGGTAGCCCTGCGGTCGCCGTCGTCCTCTTCGAGCCCATGGACCAAGCCGACTGCAGCGCGGCGGATCCCAGCGTCCACACTTATAGCGTCCGCATTAAATGTTGCTGCGACGCGCACCGCCTGGACTTCACTTTTGCCTTCCTGGGCCACATCCTCAAGGCGGGCTGGAGGGTGGATGCCAACGTCTTCAACCTCCTGCTCAGAGAGCTCTGCGCTGAGAAGCGGGTGGACTAGGCCATGGCCATGATGCTCCACAGGATGCCCGAGCTGGGCTGCGCGCCCGATTTCTTCTCGTACAACCCTCTTCTCCAGAGGTTCTGCTGGGATGGCAGAAGTGAAGAGGCCATTGTGCTGCTCCGCAGGATGGCTGAAGAAGGCGGTAGCTGCCGGCCTAATGTGGTGTCCTACAGCACGGTCATTGATTCCTTCATTAAGGAGGGCTGTGTGGATGAAGCACTGAAACTTTTCGATGAGATGGTGGACCAGCGGATTTTCCCGAATGTTGAGCTGTTTAATTGGATTATAAAATGGATATGCATTGTCAGGACAATGGACAAGGCCGAGGAATTCTTTCGACAGATGGTTCGCAAGGGTGTTCCCCCAGATGTTGTCATATATACTAGTCTCATCAATGGATATTCCACAGCAGGTCAGTGGAACGAGGCAGTTTGAATTTTCAAGGAAATGTGCGGTGAGGGTCATCCACCAGATGCTGATACATACTTCTCCGTTATGACATCTCTTTTGAAGCACGGCATGGAAGCTAGAAAACTGTTCTACTCTATGGTTGAGAGGTGCCCAAAATTTGATCTTGCCTCCTACAAAATTCTGCTTACCAAGTATGCTGTCAGAGGTTCTCTTGTTGAAATGCATAGTCTTTTTCATTTGATGGTGGAAAATGGTATTGTGCCAGATGATAAGGTTTTCGACTTATTGATGTATGATCATATTACGAACATTGATGAAGTGTTGCTTATGTTTAATGAAATGCGGCAGGAAGGATTGAACCCTGATACTGTCATCTATGGAGTGGTAATAGATGCGTTTTGCAGGATAGGAAGGGTACATGATGCTTTGTCCCAATTCAATCGGATGATTGATGAAGGATTACCTTCTGGCATCATTGTTTTTACCTCCTTGATTCATGGTTTTCATTCTCGTGTCAACTTGAAGAAGGCCGAGCAATTTGCTTTTGAGATGGTGAATCGAGGCGTCCGTCCCAACTTTGTGTTCTTCACTGCGATAATAGGCTATCTGTGCCGAAAAGGGAGGGTTATGGAAGCCCAAAATCTCTTTGATTTGATGGTACAGACAGGAGAGAAGCCTGACGTCGTCACATATAATACATTAGCATATGGGTATTGCGTAGTTTGTAAGATGGAAAAAGCAATGAAATTACTTGATGCTATGGTCTCAATTGGCTTGAAACCTGATGCGTTTACCTATAGTACGCTGATTGATGGCTACTTTAGAGATGGAAGGGCAGATGATGCTTTAAATCTATTCAGAGAAATGTTGAGCGTGGGAGTTAAGCCTATATTTTACACGTATCGCGACCTACTGGATGAGTTATTCCGAGCTGGCAGAACTGCTGCTGCGAAGGAAATATATCATGAGTAGTTAAACAGTGGAATAAATGTGGAATTTTTCCCATACAACACAGTTTTAAGAGGACTCGATAAAAATAATTGTTTTGATGAAGCAATCAGCATATTTCAGAATCTACGTTCGAAGAATGTTGAGCTTCATGTTGCGACTTTCAATATTATTATTCGTGCAATGCTTGAAGTTGGCAGAAAGGAAGAAGTCAAGGATTTGTTTGATGATATCTTTGCCGGTGGCGCACTTTCTAATATGGTATCTTATATCTATATGATAATAGATCTTATAAAAGAGGGGTTCCTAGAAGAAGCTGATTACTTGTTCTTATCAATGGAGAATAGTGGTTGTGCTGCCCATTCATTGTTGCTAAATGCTATGATTAGAGAGCTTCTTGAGAAAGGGGAGATACCCAAGGCTGGGGTTTATCTTTCCAAAATGGCTGAGAATAACTTCTTCCTTGAAGCTTCCACTACTTCTTTGATGATATCTTTTTCTCACAGAGAAGAACATCAAAAGTTGGTCCCTGAAAAATATCAAAACTCTATGATTAGAGTGCTTCTGGAGAACTTGGAGATACGCAAGGCTGGAATTTATTTTTCCAAACTGACTCAGAAGAACTTCTCCCTTAAACCTTTCACTACTTGGTGACATCTTTTTTTCACAGAGAAGAACATCAAAAATATCAATGTTTTAAGTAAGTCAGACTTATTGAAATATTTATCACCAATGTGTCTCAATCTGACACCCTGGACAGGATGATACTTCATTAAGGCTTACTTATTTTCTTCTGTAAGTGAAGTGTAAATTGCCTTGGTATGAAAAACATCTATGTCGCCATCTTTTCCTGGGAATGGGTCTAAGTTTTTTAGTATAAGGGGACCTTATGTGAATGATCAACTTGTTGAGTAGAGGCTTTTGCTCCAGGAAATATTCCAACAACTCATCCTTAGTCACCCACACATAATCCCGGCATTTTCAGATATGAAGTTTCGTGGTGCCGATGCTTGTGATTTGACAAAGAAATACTACAAAAAGCATAACTGGACCGAGGAAACACCACATGGCTACATGCGACCACATAAAGTCTAAATGGTTTCCTAAAAAAAATGATAAATTCTAAACGGACCACCATAGTAGCCAATTCGGATAAATAAGGAACAGGGCACCTTGAATGATGGAACACTCGACCTATATTTTTTCCGACTGTTCGGCCACTCGATCAGTTTTTTGTCATGGATGATGTAGGAAAAAGGTTTCTGTCGTGGATGGCATTGGGAAAAAACTTGTGAGGTGTGATAAATTGTCTTGTCGCGGTTTAGACTGCAATAATTGACTTATCACACCCAACTAGATCATTTTTGTAATTTCAGTAAACTGTGGGTAATTTTCAAATTATTTTTTTGTTTTAGGTTATTAATAAAAACAATTCCATGTAACACAATTGTTTATATAATTTTTTAGAGATGGTAAATATTTTCTATAACCATTTGTAGTAGTAAGTATTGAGTTTCATGCACTAATCAGTTCGTTTAAAAACTTAAGTTATTGAGGAAAGACAGTCAATAGTTTCATGCACTAACCAGTTCAACCAAAAGATTAAACTGTTGAGGAAAGTCAGTCAATCTTACCCTCACGTCTAACTCCATTATGAGTATGACGTGGACTCTATTTGGATCTGAGAACCTGGCCCACTTCTGGGACTCTTCATCTCACCACTGAATCCTTTAATTATTTTTTTCATAAATTGTCACAACCAGGTCTCAAACTCAGGATTTCTGGCTCTGATACCATGTTGAGTTTTATGCACTTATCAGTTCACTCAAAAACTTAAGCTGTTGAGGAAAAACAGTCAATCTACTCATATAATTTAATAGTAAGATTCTTTTACGGATACAAATATACAATAAAATCCTAAACCCGTTATGTGCCAAACAATATATTTGATAAATTTGATTCTAACAAACCAACAACTTAAAATCTATTTTGTTAAAATATCTATTAAAACTCATTTTAGCAAAACATCTCTCTAAAACCGGCTAAAAGAGTTGCAAAATTATCAATTTTATGTGGTGTGCCTTATATCATAGACTAAGATGCATGTTATTTTACAAAAAGTATCAGCTTTTTGCTCACCTTTTCTAACCAAAAGACATTATAGACCACTTCACTGATGTAATTATATTGTATGGTGCATGTTTTTTTTGTGTAGGCAACGTAACATTTTTGATTTTTTTTGCCTAATAACAAAAAAAAAAACAAATTCGAAAACTAACACAGAACTTTAAAATTTTGGGCCGCGCGACTGATCTTCAATCGCTAGCCCAGTTAGCGATTGAAGACATGGCACGGCCCAACGCCCCGCTGGTCCAGGTGACGTGGAGTGTGGAACTTTGAAACTAAGTAGGCTATGTAACATTTCTGAAATAGTTTCTCATTGTAACCATTAGTACTGTATTGTTTAATTGACCACATATCGCATTCATTTTATATAAATTTTAGACAACGTACTCCGTAGAAGTACATACATTCATTTTGTATAAATTTTATGAATATGTATTAATTTCGCATTTATACCATGCTTTTGATACCTAGTTTTGTAGGTTCATTTTTGAATATGTATTAATTTCACATGCGTACTTGCAAAATAAGGATGGTATATGTCGTGGTATTGCGGATACCTCGGCAGGTTTTACGGTGGTTCCCAGCGTAGCAAAGACGACGCGAGCTGACCGTGTGACCGGTTCTCTCCCGTCGGGCAAACGCAACAAGTGACACGAGGATTTATTCAGGTTCAGGTCTCAGTGGAGATCTTAGTCCTGTCGACGTGCTCCCGACTTGAGTCGGCTACAAGAGTTCTCTTGCGGGGAGAGTGCTCCTAAACACGCCTATTGGTTTTTGTGTATTGATGCAAATGAATTATCCTTAGTTACAAGAGAGGGGTACAAGGGCATATATAGGCCCAAAAGAAGCAAAAAGACTAAACTACCCCGGTCGCAGTCGTTTGATCGGAGGGTACTGCCGTCATTTCACCAGCTGGGGAGCTTGAATGCTTGACAAGTGTTTTCGCCGATTCCCGGGGCGTTCCTCGCGTGACCCCCATGTGACCCTGTGCCCTGGATGGGGTCGCCGGGACCCTTGGCCCCGAGCCACTAGCGGCGCCTGGGGCGGGGTCACTAGGGCCCTTGCCCCCGGGCCAATGACGGCGGCCGGGATGGGGTCACCGGGGCCCTTGTCCCCGAGACACTGGCGGTGCCCGAGACGAGATCATCGGGGCCCTTGCCCCCGGGCAAATGGCGGCGCATGGGACGGGGTCACTGGGGCCCTTGTCCTTGGGCCCTTGTCCTTGGGCCAATGACGGCGCCTGGGACGGGGTCACTGGGCTCTTGTCCCCAGGCAGAAGGCGGCGCCCGGGACGGCGTCACCGGGGCTCTTGTCCCCGGGCAAAAGGCGGCTCCCGGGGCTAATCACCGAGACTGATCGGGCGGAGATTTCCCCCTGACAGCAATCCCCCCATGTCCTCCGGAGACATTCTTCAAGCCCCCGGAGGGGATGGTGCACACTATCGGGAACATCTCCCCCGGAGAGGATCTTCGGCACTTCGCCGACGCTTCGATTTTTGTGCCGCAGATCATCATGATACAGCGGGCCTCGATTGGTGCGCGCCGTTGGCCATAATGGCCTCGCGCGGTTTGAACCACCGATGCGTCGTTTCTCGCGTGCGCCCCTTCGATTTGAGCGCGTTGTTTAAAATGTAAGGCTCGGATTTATCCTGGGGGCCCACGTGGCGCGCATCGGGTCCGCATTTGGGCTCTATAAATAGGGCCTCGAGGGGCCCGGAGAGGGCACATTCGAAACTGCAAGTCTCAAACTTCCCACCGGCGCTCTAATCTTCTACCGGTAACCTAGTCTCCGGAGACTTAGCTCCCGAGAATTTAGATCCCTGGAAACCTAGACACCAGAGATTTAGCCACCGGGACTGAGATAGCTCCCAAGGGTTGTGCCAAAGCCACCGACGTGCCTCCGGAGGAAGTCACCGCGGACTTCCTCTTGTTGATCGAAGGATGCCGACTAGAGAGGGGGTGAATAGGCGGTTTTACAAATTTTAACTTTGATTGAAAAACTTGTAACCTAAATTGTGTTAACAACTCACAAATAATCTAGATGATGACACAAATTAAGTTTTGAAATCCTAGGGTGACAAAACACAATATCGCAATTTCTAGAAAAATGAAGCAAGCAATAGAGATAACCAAATGAGATCAAATTTTTCCCGAGGTATCGGAAATTTGACGATTTCTACTAATCCTCGTTGAAGCACTCTACACAAGAGCTTTTGCTTCGATTCCACTAGGAGTAGCCCTTCTCCTCTCCGGATACGCGAGCTCCGAGCCTTTACACCCAATCGCCGTGCCTCTCTGACACACACCGTCGATGGAGAGATCACCGGACCTTCCGGGTCATCTAGGTGACGGCAATCACCAAGAGTAATAAGCCTAGCACTTGACTTGATCAAACACAAAGCTTGAAAAACAAGGATGCAAGTGCAAATGGCTCAAATGCAACTCTACTCAATTTTCTCTAAACAATTTGCTCCAAATGTAAGAGAGTGAGTGTGAGAGGTTAGGCAAGCTTTTGCACAGAGTTTTTGAGATGAATGAATAGCCAAAAAGCTGCCAAGGTCGAAGTATATATAGAGCTCTCAAGAAATCTAGACGTTTGCAAGAACCAGGGCCAAATTTGTACAAGCCGGACATTGTCCGACCATTTCGGACAATGTCCGGTCAGTACAAATCAATAGTGACCGTTACTCACAATGTTAACCTTGTTAGTTACCGTTTCAACAAAATTTGTGAAGGCTGGACAAAAAACATTTGTCCGGACAAAAACCCGGACATATGAATATGTCTCTGTTTACACTGTTCGATTAAGGCTCACAAATTTTATATAGGCCGGACAATGTTTGGCACTTCCTAGACAAAAGCCCCCGGACAGTTCCAAATGTCTCTGGTTCTCTTTAAAACAAATCCTCACAAGATTTGTACTGGCCGGACAATGTCCGACCATCACGGACAATGTCCGGCATATACCGGACAAAAGCACTGGACAGATTTATCTGTCTCTTGTTTCGTTTTGCAAGGCTGAGAGAATTTTGTACTGGCCGGACATTGTCTGGTCATCACAGACAATGTCCGGCCTGTGCAAAACGAAAACAGGACTTCACAATTTTACTCAAAATTGATTTGTGGCTAAATGCAAGAGCAAATTTACTTCCAAAACATTGAGTTTGATCAAGTGACATGTGCTGAGACCCCCTCTTAATAGTACGACCATCTAAACTAGAAATTTTCAAAAGAAAACGCGCGTATTACTCAGCATTTTGCACTTATGCCGAGTTTCGTCGCCATCCACGCTTCAAGAGGTCTTCACAATCTTGATTTTGCGCTTTTGTGTCGTTTCAACCTCTCCTTAACCTGAGTC
Organism: Pharus latifolius; assembly: GCA_019359835.1. Taxonomy (NCBI): domain Eukaryota; kingdom Viridiplantae; phylum Streptophyta; class Magnoliopsida; order Poales; family Poaceae; genus Pharus; species Pharus latifolius. The sequence goes on along the minus strand of CM033328.1, from coordinate 65,973,790 downwards.
TCAAATACAAAGGTTAGTTGCATGTATTTCGGATGTCATTAATCTCCAAAACCCTAATTAGGGCTCAAGATTCAACACCTCTGGGCTTCCGAGTTCACCTCGGGGGACTTGGAGTCCCTCGTGGACCGGGAGGTCATCGCGGACGGGGACGTCCGAATCCCCCTGAAGGAGGAGACCGCACCCCGCCCCCGACCCGGAGAGGTGGTCGTCTTCGAGGCGTTCCTCGAAGCCGGGCTCTGGCTCCCGGTGCACCCGTTGCTCCGGGAGTTTCTCCAGGAGTACGGGGTGGCGCTCAACCACCTGACGCCCAACACTCTTGTCCGGATGGGCTTCTTTATCTGGCTATATGAGACAGCCACCAGACGGGAGCCGACGCTCCGGCACCTCTGGTACTTCTACGAGCCCTCGGCGAGGGGCTCGTACATCGTCCAGGGAGGGCCGAAGTCCGCCTTCGACTGTATCATGATGCAACTCCTCCCCGCCCGTGTAGAGGAGTACCCGGTGGCAGCCTCCCGGGACCTCTGGGGAGATTGGCTCCGGAGATGGTTCTATCTTCGGGTCCGGGACTCCGGAGTCACCTACTCTCTGGAGCCCCCCTCCTATTGCCGCTCGTTCGCCCCCAAGTCCCTGGTGTGGACTCCCGAGGAGCTGAAGCTCCTCAGCAAGGTTGTGGGCGCCCGGGGCTTGAGGTCCATGAGGCACGCTGCCGAGGAGTTGACACTCCTCAAGCTCTCCCCCCATTTCCCATGGGTGGAAGGGGGTCGGGTTGTGCCCGACGCATCAGCCCCTGCAGAGGCCGGTGACCTGACGTAAGTGTCCGTTGACTCGCCCCTTTGTTTGGAATTTTTGGCTAACACTTTCGTTTTTGCAGTCTGGCCGTATCCGTCCGCCCGGGAAAAGGCGGAGAACCTCCTCGGGAGATATTACGCCGATGAGCAGGAGCGCGTCGTGTGTGTCATCGGGAGGTCCTCCCCATAACTTGGTGGCGGAAACCTTCAGGCTGACGCTGCCGGTAAGGGAGCCTCTCCCCACCCCCGGCTCTCTTTGACATACTTCTCAAAGAATCTATAGCAGACAAACTCTTTGTTCATATACAAATAGCACAAACAAAAATCATATAGCAGCAAAAATAATAATAATATTACATGATTACAACTAATTTTTCCAAAGATGAAACCTGACAGGAACAATCTCCAAGTTAGAAGTCCAATCTATGAAATTTGAAATTATGTAAACAGAAAATAGATTTAAGAAACAACTTTCAAGGCAAAAAAAAACAAATGCAATTTAAGAACAAAGAACATAAGTTAGGGGAGGTGTGGTTAGAGGCATCGTGGTGGTTAATCCTAGCAATTAATTTCCATAATCATGTTTCTCATCCCCAAATAAACTGAAATGCTGAAATTTTCTTGGAACATAAGCTACTTCTCTGTAATGTGACGGAGTGGTGTAACTAAAATTTAAATACACACACACACAAAATATCTTCACCAAAATGCAGGAGTAATATATCACCACACAAAGACAAAATTTCAATAGCAAAGTGTGAGAACAAAATATGATAATATGTTTAAGAAACTTCAATGGTAACTACTGGCAGTTTTACAGCTGCTGCTAGATTGAAAATGACCGCTCAGTAAAGAAAATAATATCAAGGATATGCAGCAGCAGTACAGTATAGCAACTTTCGCTGCAAACACCCCTCATAAATATTTCCAAACAAGTTTGGGTAAAGCCGCATCCAGATAGAGTTCATGGGGTTCGACACTACGCACATGGATAAAGATAAGGAAGCTACTTTTTATCAATACTAAACAATTGTTAGGAACAGGGAACCATCTGCGGACAGCAAGAATGCATGAGTTGTTTGAGACATAATCACATATCAACTGAGCTTCATTGATATCACATAAGAGTCTAGCTTCATTAACCAAGTCTTTTATGTATGAGGAAATATTATCAATATTCAGTAGTAAACAAGGCAACATCCAATAAGAATCTAGATCTAGATGTATTCATCTATGAATTATATAAACATTTTTTACCAGTTTTCAAGCAAGATCTGACGAACCTTTTCAATGACTTCTATGAACACAGGCTAAATTTGGAAGTAACAAGTTCAGCATTCATCATTCCTATGTCTAGAAAAGAGAACCCAACTCTAGTCAGTGAATTCAGACCAATTGCTCTGATTCACAACATGGTAAAGATTAGTAGCAAGGTGTTCACTAACATAACAAAGAATATGATGCCACACAATGATAGATCTAGGGGTGTAAATTCAATGCATATAATCTAAAAAATCCGAGATCTGAATCTGAAAATTGTCATTTTGGTATAGTTGGTTGGTTTTTTTTTTTTGGCACCAGAATTATAAGCTAAATTCATATTCCAATTTACATATGTGAAAGTTCTCAAGTTCAAATTCAGTATACTAATTCTGATTCAGATTTGGAATATCCGAATCCACATAAGAGCTCATAAGTTCTAACCCAGTACCCTAGGGCTCTCCTGTGTTCTTCCCTTTGGACAATAGGTCAGCAAGTAGTGTGTTGGTATTTGGGGTTTAATCTTAACCGCCCTAAATCCACTCCATCCGTCTCAGCCTCTTCTCCATAGTGCCACCCTTCACTTCCATATCTCCTCCATAGAGTGCCACCCAAATGTCAGAATATAATGTTATTGTCATCTAAGTGATGTAAAGATTATGTCAGTGCATAAATTATTCAGATATTTGAATCCAATCCAAATTGAGTACAATCTAATTCAAACCTGTATTTGGTAGAGGGATGTATAGCCTGTGGTTTCAATTCATGCCACAGGCTTTTAGTGGTGAAAAAAAAAAACAACTTCTAACTCTGAGTACTCACAATGCAACACAAAAGAGAAAAGGCCTTAGGACCCACTTTCTAGCCTCAGAATGACAAGATCAGCGGATCTCATCTCACTTCCTCCCAAAATTCAATTGCTAGGGTCTGTTTGAGAGCACTTAGCCTTAGAAGCTCACTTCTCAATGAAACTGCGAGTGAGGAGCTTCAACTTATAAATACAAAAAGGGTTTCATCTACTTAGTATAAAGAGGCTTCTGCTTATCAGAGAAGCCACTTCAGGAACACCATGTTTAAGAGATCTTAAGCTTATGTTCCACTACCTTAGACTTGAATATTAAGTTGACACTCCACAAAAAAACCTAGAACTATCATGTAAATGATGTTGGATCAAACTCACATTGTGATATCCTCGAATTGGTCATAAGCTAATTGAAGCTAATTGAAGTTCCATGCCTTTTGTCTTGGCCTTGCTCAATCAACTCCTCGATTGTAGTATAGAGTCAAGCTAAGAAAATATCAGCCGCATAAGCACATCGATTTTTTATCCCCTATTAATAGAAGGCAATAAATAAAGTCCAAGTAGTTTTTCACCTTAAGGAAAAATACAGGCATGGAACTGTTCTCATTGAATATGAGCTCTCTAAACACTAACATACATTCTTATATTAAACTTCCACTATACAAACAAGTTCATCCACTCTACACTTGCATTTTGCATAAAGAACACACATCATTGACCAAAAAAAAACTAATTTAGGGCAGATAACGCAAAGACGGTGAGCAAAACTCATAAGTGATTCTTTGAATTTTGTGGATTATTTGTTTAATTTATAGCTACCTTTAATACACATTTGGTGACTGATAATTAATATTTTGTAACCCAGAAACACAATATAGAGCTTCTCATTTCCATGGTGAGGCAGCAGTTCAAAAAAAACAATAATGCTGATCTCCTGTGGCAGCGCTTTAGAGTTAAAGCATGCACAGGTCTCAGAGCCATCGTTTAGGTCTTGTTCGAAATATAGAAATTTTATAATAAATTTAGAAGAAGAAAAAATCCAGTCTGACTTATATGTCAAATAAGTCCTTGCATTCCAAATAAGCTCTTAGAGAAAATTGCACCCGGTCTGTTAGTTATTCAATATGTCTTTTCAAAAAAAGAGAAAAGTTGATTAGAATATTTTACTTAAGAATTAAACTATGAAGAGGTCATGGAATCAAATCTATGAACTACAAATAGCCCACAAATAAGTAGTATGCGACTCCAATCTATGATTTATGGCATTAAGATTTGAATTTTGATCTCCACCAAAAAAATGAAGTGTCTTACTGGTTAGGCTATGGTAGGTTGGCAATTGTGTATCTTTGTTAATCAACTAACTTTAACAATGAATCATTTCAATCTCACTCTGAGACAACATGAGGTATTTGAACTTATCTTGGAGTACAACATGAGGTGTTTGAGTGAACAAATTACGTGTCTTGGAAGAGAGGGGGCGTTTACTTCCCAATCACCACATGCATCAAACTCGAAACTCATAAGCTCATAAGCGATTCTAAATTAGTAAACCGAACCACCATGTTAATGCATGATAAGTTGTTGCAATTTCTTGCAAACCATTATTTTTTTTATACCTCACATTGATTGTTTCTTCCTTAAAGAAACAAACCTACTACTACTTCAGCCATAATATCAGTAACTAATAATATGCAAAAGAACATAAATTATTTTTGTATTCTCCAACAGTAAACAACAATATTGCTGCAACAACGGATGGGTTACCTGGGATAATAAGAATAACAAACTTTTCTTACAAATCCTTGTTTTTTAAAAAAAAATAACAACGTTCTCAACAACTAGAATTAGATTTGCCCACTCAAAAGAACAAAAGAAAGAAAAATGAAGAATTAGATTGGAGGCAGAGAAAACAACTAGTGCATATGATTAATAAAGCTTGCGTTAACATGGTCTTTTTTTCTCAATTTTGTTTGAGTTCACTTTATGTGGAGAACAGCGAACTTCTTGGCAAATTTCTGTCCCCAAATGAAATGTTTTCTTATAAGATGTCGGTAATGTGACTTTGAACTTTTGTAATTTGAGATTATGATCTGGTTCATACAATTTATGAAAAATACTAATTATATTTCTAAAAAACACAAAATCCCCTTGACCATATGACACCCTCAGGAATTCGAAATTGTTTCTAATCTCAAACATCAACAGTTGAATAAAAATCTCAAATTCACAACACAATTTACAACATGCATCAAATTCACAACAAACTGTCGGGCGTGATTGTTTCTAATCTCAAATTCACAACATGCATCAAGGCGGAATGGATCACACACCTTTGCTTGCGCTGATGAGCAAGTAGCCGTCAAGCGTGATGCGGCCGTAGAACAGGTCCACCACCGCCCGCGAGTAGCCGTGGCACCAGCCCTCGCCCCCTCTGCCCCTCTGCCCCTCTACGGCACTAGACCTCGCTGTCCCCTCTACCGCGCTTGGCCGCCGGCCTCGACCCCTCACCAAGCCAGACAATCTGTCGCGCCGCGCTGCGTCGGGCTGCAGATCTACCGCACCGCCTCCTCCCTCCGCCGCACGCCGCTGCCGCTAGAGCTTTGAGGTGGAGGTGCGGTGGGGAATTGGTGGGGGATCGGTGGGAGATCGAGCAAAGGTGGGGTGCAGAATTGGTGGGGGATGGTGGTGGAGGTGGGGGTGTCGGCCGGCTATGGGGGAGAGGCACAGTGAGGTTAGGAGGAGATTTCAATGGGGGTGTCGGCCGGCATGTGAGGGAGAGGCGAAGTTAGCGCGAGGAGTGGGTTTTATATTCGGCTGAACGAAAAATCTCCCAAATATTTTCTGTTACTTTTTTCTCAGAAAATTTTCCCTCTCAAAATAATATATCTGCTATTTTCTGCTGAAAATTCTCATTTTTGTGCCAAAAAAAATATTATTTATTCCTAGCGGTAGATTTGCTAAAAATGATAACTTCCCAGCTGACACATTGGTGAAAAATCAAAATTATATTTTCATCTATACGACTGCTAGTAAAAAAAAGTTTTTCCCAACATAAAAAATATTGGCAGCTGTTCCACAGATCCTATATATCTTTTTCCAAACTGATCTACAACATGCTATATATTATTTATTTCTAGTGATAGATCTGCTAAAAATAATAACTTTTCGAGCTGACACATCAGTGAAAAATAAAAATTATATTTTCATCTGCAGGACTGCTGGGAAAGAAAATTTTTCCCAGCAATTTTACAGCTTGCGCTGGCCTATCGTGCTGTAGTGATTTTCGAGCCGAGTCTAATCAAGCTCGAGCGAGTCCAATCAAACCTCACAAGAAAGGCAAATTTGAATTGCATCTATTTTCTTGTTGAGCCGAGCTCAAGTTTTTATCGAGCTTGCTTCGTGTCGATCCCTGATTCTAAACTCGTGAATATTTCGATCCAAACCTAGTACACTATCAAGTCCGAGTCGAGCCTGTCTAAGCTCTCTCGAGCTTGGCTCGTTTCCAACCCTAATCTGAGTTACATCAATCAAATTATTTTTAGAAATCTATAATAGATACAATTCTGATTAGATCAATCAGATACTCTCTTCAGTCAAAAAGAGTATCGTTGGTCTAACCGGTAGTTTGTTGGTCGGACTAGTGGGTATTTAAATTTAATAATTAAATATTTTGTTTAGAATTTATTCTATTTTATAGTTAAATACTTGTACATTTATTTTCAAACATTATATACAAATTGTTAGAAATATTTATTTTGGTTTCAAATATAGTTATCAAACCTAAATCACTAATTGACTTAGCTAGCTCTTAGTTCACAACTTTACTTATTAATCTTCATAACATAGAATTTTTGGAGGTAATATTTATTTTTTATTCAATTATATTTTTTATATATTATTGTATAATGTATGAGTTTTGAATCTCCAAAATTTCTTTTCTTTTTATGCCTTATTTGAATAGTATTTACCATTAATTTGAGATATCTAATAACCAATATTCTAAATTGTTCCTATTTCAACCACATTAAAACTCCGATTACTTCATCTACATAATTAATTACACTCAATCAAAACCACCATGTAATGACCATAAGTTATCTCAAATCAATAGATAACAATATTTGTTTTAGTACCTATTTTTGCTACATGTATGCTTACTAGTGTGTGTATAATATAGTAGTATTATCTATATTATTATATAATGTATAAGTTTTAAATCTTGAAATTTCTCTCCTTTTGTAGATTGTCTGATCTAAATAAATATTATGTGTTAATTTGAGATATCAAACGTCTAAAATTTAGAGTTGGTTCTATTATTTTGTGATTGTAGAAGACTAGTATGTACACGAATAAAAAAATATGAAAAGCTAATATAGTTGATTGATAAACTTAGAAAGATCCAAATTTCATATGTTGCTATAACCAAACATATTATTCTCCTTGACATATTATTGATCCGGAATAAGATTTGAATGCAGTCCATTACATCAAGTTTTTTCATTAGACTTTACTTTTTGGTTATTTATTTTTTTTTTTTTGGAAACTAGGTTGATTATATTCTAAATTTTTTGCTTCTTACTTTATTACTTATTTTTTTCTTCTTACTTTATTACTTATTTTTTTGAATTTCAATGTTATCCTTCAAATATTGCTATATTCATATAAGTTATTGCTATATATATGGATTTCATGTACTCGCTTATTAATATATGTTATAACAGTAGTGGTACAGTTTGTACGAATTTTTGTTTTAGAGTAAATTGTCATCTAGGTTTCTAAACTTGTGTAGTTGTGTCATTTAAATCCTTAAACTTCAAATTTAGCTTAACAAGTCCATAAACTTGTCTCCCATAGTTAGTTTGGTCTCCAACTTGCCCATATTAGTCAAATTTGTAATTTTGTCAGTTAAATATTGAAATTAATGCAAATTTTACATCTTAGCACCACATATTTTGTATTCTTGAACTTTTATCATCTGTTTTATACTAATTTCAAAGTATTTAATCAAAATAATATCATATTTTTAGTTTTCATTTTATTATGGAATGTTATCAAGAAGCTAACATAGTATGACAGGCAACATAATAGTATGGCATATCAATTTAGAAAATACTATATCATAAAGATACATCATTTTTTGTGAATTTAACTAACAAAAAGGACCTAAATGAAATGATCTAGCAAGTTTAAGGATTTATCCAACAAAATTTGAATTTTAGATACCTAAATGATACAACCTCAGAAATTTAGAGAGCCTAGAGTACAATTTACTCTCTGTTTATTAAAGTAGCCCAAATTGATATATAATTTCTTCTCATTTCAACAAACATTAACCTAAGATGGCCATGTTGATTGTTGCCCGCTGAAGTAAAGCGGGAGGTGAATATTCGAGACACAAGTTTGTAGGGAGTTTTTTTTTATAAATAACCCAGATTAAAAAATTAATTACAAAACTAACCCACAGTTGCAAGATTTTACAAAAATGGTCTGCCACATCAGCCTGTCGAGCACTGGGCACTCGACAAGCAAGCTGTCGCGTGGCGCCCGCTTGTCGAGTGCCCAGTGTTCGACAAGAGCTTTGCGACCACGACCACGGGCTTGTCGAGCTAGACAAAAAAGGATTTTAATCGTGGGAGCGGGGATTCAAACTCGAGCCAACGACGTGGGAACATGGTAACCAGCTGGGCTAAGGCCTTTTGCTACTCTAAAGGCCCTGGCCATTGTAATATACTGTTACTTACTTGTCGAGTGCTGCAAAAAAGGGTTTTAATCACGGGAACAGGGATTCGAACATGGGCCAACGAGGTGGGAGCGTGGTAACCAGTTGAGTTAAGACCTTTTGCTGCTCTAAAGGCCCTGGCTATTGTAATATACATATATACATATACAGACACACGTACATATACATACACACATACATATACATACATATACATATACATACACATATACATACACACATACATATACATATACACATACACATACACATATACATACACACACACATATATATATATGTATATGTGTGTAGATATATGTATATGTATATATATATATATATATAATAAAAATATATAAGAAATCTAGTAATTTTAATTCTAAAATTTTAATTTTTATTAATATTTAGTCATAGAATTTGTATTAGTTAAGAATAAGACAGATCCTAATTAACTGCAGTTACATATCTCAAAACGACCAAGCATATCACAATTTAATCCAAAAAATAATGCATTTACTAAATTTAGATGTTGTTACACGTTGAAAAATAAAAGCGTTAGTACATGTTCACTATGGGTTCGGACGATCCCTCTTATGCCCATGCCTATCTCTCTGAAAAGGCGATGGTGAGTACGGATTAGGTGGCACATGTGACCGCCGCCCAGCTGCGGTAGAAGGACCATGCCGCTCAGTACCTGCATGACTCTGAGATGGCTGTGTCAGTGGAGGGGGATCTTCGAGCTCGCTCGGCGCTAACTCATCTGGTTGGTAATGCTGATGCGCATGATGGTCGGGCATCCCTAGCATGCTCGAGACCCAGTCCCCGTTGTCTCACTGTTATGCTACCCAATCGGCCTCGCCCCCCTGCGGAGCGTAGTACTCAAGATCGTCGTGTTGATACATGTGGTCGTGGGCGGGCTCCCCCCAGCTCAGCTGCATAGACCCCCAACGAACTGAGTGTCCCTGTCCCTGGGCCACCTGCTCAATATGAGCCTGGTCCCAATCTTCGTCAGCCACAAGCCGCTCTACCAACGCACTACTCGCATCCTCCTCGTCTTGACAGATGTCGTCCTCATCGTCAGAGTCATTTGAATCGGAAGTGCGATGTATCGATGAGCCCCCAATATGCAGATCTCTGCGTCGAGCAGTGTGCATTGACGAGGAACGACGAAGCCGAGACGAGTCGACGGATGTACCTGGTACGTTAGCTCCCCAGGTCGACGAAGTGCCGCGATGACTGTGCCGTGCCGACGAAGTGCTCTGTCAAGCACCACTCAGGCTAGGCCGAGCTGACATGGGGTTAGGTGGCCGAGCCCCTCTCTAGTGTGGAACCGATCCATCTGTCTTTCAGCCACAAGTTAAGTCAAAGAAGAGTCACTGTGCTTCTATTCGGATAGAATGTGGGGCACCACGCGCCATCGTCTTGAACCGTCATCCTCCCGTAGAAAGGCCAGACATTAGGAAGTGCGCCTGCTTATCGATGGCCACCGCTATATTAGCCTACACATGCGAAACTCATATGAGAACTCTGGAAAAATAGATCAGATAAGAGACCAACATAAGTATCCAGCTAAGGCGAACGTATCAAGCGATGTATCTGGCCTAGGAACTGAACATCAAGGCCTAATCGAAGACTGTCTTGATGTGATAGTTTTGTCGGCGAAGGTGGGGCCGCACAAGCAAGTCGCGTGCTGGTGCGCGGCACATACCACTGAAGATAGGCCTGGTACTTCGTAGGGTCGTACGGCCGCTCCTCGACAACAACATCCGTCACTGCGTGGTCCTCCCACTCATCGACCCATTTGGCATTCTTGCTCTGCCAGTTGTCGGAGTGTTTTCTTTTACGTGTTTGTCTGTAAAAGGTGACGCGATGCACATAAAGCAAGGAAACAAACAAATGTTCAGTACGTAACCGAGATATAGAAAATGTTCCAGGTATACACATGAATCTCCTGTGGGAGATGGCATTGTCGATTTCTTTCTGAGGGCAGTATCTGCTGGTGTAGCCCAAATTGATGCATCACCCTCTCCGGAAAATACGGCTCCACTACATGTGAGAACACCATGTGCCGGTGCGTAAGCCAGTAGTCCTGGCCCGCGGTGCAATGCCAGGAAATGTCGTGCGGTGCAACCTGGGAGATGTGCTCCGGTGTCCATGGTCTCCATATAATGCGTGCGTCCAGCAGGAGATCAAACTCTCCCAGGTACACCACGTAACATCGGTGAATCTGTGATGATGACCACCTCGGCCAACCTCCCAGCCAACGGGCTCCCATGGTCGGTCGATCAACCCAATCCTTGTAGTCCGCTGGCGCACCATACGGATGGATGGGCCGCTCTAAACTCGGCCGACCAACGAGGAAGTGCTCCCATGACCACAGCTGTAGCAGTATAGGGCATGAGGACAGCAATGATCCAGTCGCGATCATGTAACATGCCTCGCAAAGCCCTCTTGTACGTCGCACACAACACTGCCATTGCCCAGTTGTAATGTGGCATGGCCCCTGGGTCCACATCGACGATACTCTCCACCAGGAGAATGAACCACGTGTACACAGTGTCACCATGCGTCGAAGGGAACAGGATATACTGCAGCGTCACCAGCAAGTAGGCGAAAAGATGCTGCCGAACTACGTAGTCGGAGGCATCATCGGGGCACTCACGGTAGCGTGTCAAAAATCGGTGGGGGACACCATGCTTCGATGCCGGGATCTCGTCACCGTGGTTACCGATGTCGAATCGGAGGTGCATCTGCCCACGCCAATCTGCGCGTGCGGGCCGGGGGACGATAGGATGTCCACTGCCAGGTAAACCAAGCAACATGCTCACATCTTTCAGCGTGACCGTCATCTCCCCCCAGCGGAAGTGGAAAGTGTGGGTCTCTGGACACCATCGATCTACCAATGCGGTGATCAACGACCTGTCCAGTGTAATATGTTGACCTATCTGTAGCATATGGGCGAACGGCAATAAACTTGCATCCCGTAGGATGGGGATATAGTCCTCATGGAGAGGCCAGTACTCCACGGGAGCATGCACTACCAGTGGCTTCAGGTCCCGGCCCTCGGACAACATGCGGCCGCGATGTCCACGATCATATATGTTGGTCAGCAGCTCTGGAAGATCTCTATCCCCACTGGCCATGCCTGTCAAAACTTTGATCCATTAGTGACGAAAATAAAATACACACACATGGATAGCACACAACATGAAAATAACATAACATACAACATGAACCATTATTGAAATTAAGATCACAAAACAGGACGAAATAAAATAACATACGGATTACAACCATCCAATGCAAATGAGAAGCGTATTACAAAGTTTATTACAAAGTTTCGTCGAACACACACAATATACCTAGGTCGATGGTCTGGGTGTATTCAAACAATCCTTCTTGCTATGTCCGTGCTGCCTGCAGAGCGAGCATTTCCTAGCTCTTGAGCTACCCCCCTGTGACTCATCCATGTCTTTGTGTATTCGACGTGTCTTCCGTCACCCAGGACCCGTTCACTTTAGATTTACATCTGGGATCCAGGTAGTCTCGCCAGCAGGGATAACTCTGTAGTCACCGAGCGTCATAAAAACTCTCCACACACCACTCCACGTCTTTGAAAGGTATCAAGACTGAAGTACTCCGAAAGGTAAGGTACAGGGCTCACACCGAGCGCCGCACATGAAGCAAGGACATGCGAGCAGGGCTTGTGCAGTAGCTTCGGTTTATTACATGTGCACTCAGTGGCATCCCCAAGAATGACCTCGTGCACCCGTCCAGGCCTAAGTTGGCCGCTCACGTTCTTCTGTCGAAGGCGGACTTGAATTATTCGGTGAAGTCTATTTATAACTGTCACCTCGTGCCACTGGGCCTTGTCTACACGAGCAGTCAAGTAGGACTGCATAACATCGGGTAAGGTTCTAATGGAATCATCGACTAGCGTTTTGGCGGCAACACTTCTGTTGTTGAAGTACTTGGTTGTGCGGTACCATGTCATCTCCACTACAGCAGTCACCGGCAAACACCTCACTCCTTTCAACACATAATTGCACACCTCTGAAAGGTTGGTCGTCGTTATCCAAACCTTGTGCCATCTTCGTCGTGCAGCAAGGACCATTTCTCGACGTCCTTGTCCTGAATCCATTGGGAGAATTTGCTAATGTTCGCATCATCGGCAGCATTGGTGCCCCTCCTCGTGGAGTACTTCACTGTCAGCGCCTCTAATTTGTCAAACACAGCTTGAACTTCCTCGGTTGATTTTGCATGCATAGCCGCTTGAACAGATCCATGATTTGTTTGCTGCAGAAGTGTGTGAAGAGATTTGCCGCAATGTGCCGCATGCACCAACGGCTGCGCACATCCTCCCATTTGTACGGAGCATTTGGGGCCCCGCGCATTACCTCAATGGCGTGGAGCAACCCTCGGTGGCGGTCCTACATGATGCAAATCTTCTCTCGATCACCGACAACTGCCCACTTCACATTGACCAGAAACCACAACCAACTTTCCTAGTTCTCAGACTCGACGATCGCGTACACCAATGGAAGCAACTGGTCATTAGCATCCACAGCAACAACAATGAGAAGCGTGCCCTTGTACTTTCCGATCAAGAATGTACCATCCACGCATATGACCGGACGACAATAAGCAAATGCCTCAATGCACTAGCGGTATGACCAGAACAATCAACGGAGCACCCGAGTGTTCTGTATGGGGCTACCATTTCAACGCACAACTGGCTGATCGAAGACATCCAGAAATGTGCTTGGGTTGGTCTGAGCGATGTTGCGCAGCAACCGCATTACATTATTATAGGCGTGGATATTACCTAATTTCATATTTTCTAAAAACATACACACATGCACATAGTTTCTAAAAACATACACATATACATTTAAAAAACCTAATTTATAAACATAGTTGCACATAATTAAAAATAACATAATTTCATAATTTCTAAAAACATACACATGTACATTTAAAAAACCTAATTTATATGCATAGTTGCGCATAATAAAAAATAACCTAATTTCATATACATATAAATTCATTAACATAATCTATACACATAAACACATTTACACATGCTTAACAGTATAGACACATAAACACATTTACACATGCATGCTTAAAAGAATCTATACACATAAACACATTTACACATGAATGCTTAAAAGAATCTATGCACATAAACACTAATTACATCATTACCAACATACTTAACAGAATCTTAAATGCATCTCAAAAAAATCAACTCCTTTCGAAGAGCTCGGAATCCTCTACAAATTTCTCTTTTAAACCAAATCAATTTACCGCACGGATTTTGTTAGATTTAAAATTGAAACTTGAGAGGAAAATGAGAGAAAAGTGTGTGTGCTGGAAACAGAAGCAGCAGAATAATTGAGGAGGGAGGGAACCAGAGAGAGTTAAGTAGGGGACCAGCGAGTGTTCTCGACAAGTGACAGTATATTACAATGACCAAGCTCTTTACAGCAAGGGCTTAGTCCAACTGGTTAATATGCTCCCATCTCGTTGGCTCGGATTCGAATCCCTGCTCCCGCAGTTAAAATCATTTTTTTATATTAAACGTGGTAGGCTATTTCTGTAGGTTAGTTTTGTAATTTATTTTTTAATCTATAAAAAACTCGTTTTTGGAGTTATTAATTTTTTTCCCCTTTTAATCATAAGATTCTACTGGGCCGGCAGTGGGTCATCGACAGGGCCAACCGTGTCCTGCGCCGAGCTTCCGCCGTCGCGTCACCGGCTCGCTCTGCAAAGATGGCCGGGGAGGGGCCTGCGGCGGTGAGGCGCGCGGAGGATCTGGTGGCCCGGGAGATGGGCGGGCGCGATGCCTCCCACGATGCCGCCCACGCCCTCCGCGTCCGCGACCTCGCCCTCTCCCTCGCCGCCGACCAGGGCCTTTCCTCCCCCGACCGCCTCCTCATCGTACGTTCACTTAAACACATCTATTGCAGCCCGCCACGTACATAGTACACTATTAGTCTACTTTTCTGCAAATTTTCTTCCTCTCTTGATCTCTGTGGTGTTTTGATTTCTGCAGGTCGAACTCGCCGCTCTCCTGCATGACATCGGTAATCACTGATGACCTCCTCCCAGTCCTCTGCTTCTTTCTTCTCATTCTTTATTAGTGTATCTTATGGAGGATGCCAACATTTTTGGCTCTTCTCTTTGTGCAGGAGACTACAAGTACACCAAGTGAGGAAACTTCGTTTGATTCTTGTTAAATTTTGTTCTTTCTTTCTCTTTTGATCCTAAGAAACTGAAATGAATTGAAGTTTGGATTAGCTAAAACATTAATGCTACAAAGAGCTAGTAGTGTTGATGGATTGTTTTTGAGGAAAGCTCTTTGCTTGGTGCATGGATTTTATTGGATAACTGGATAGGGACAATATGGAGGATATGAGTGTTGTTGAGAGGTTTCTTCATGAGGTGGGATTGGAGGAGTGCCAAAGGGAGGAGATAGTGGCAATCATTAAAGGGATGGGTGAGTTTTCCATGTTTATGTATGTGTTGATTGTACAGTTAGACATTATGTTGTTGGATTTTATTTGAATTGTTATAGAAATAGCATGCTTAGCTTGTAGCATCTGTCCTTATTGTCTTGCAAATGAAGCTTTGGGATAATAATTGTGGGAAGCATGTTTGTACTCAACAATGTCAATAGCTTTTAGAAGATAGCTTTGTATACATTAAACGACCATCCATATGTATTGCGAAGTTATCTGCTACAAAGTGGGACGGACAGATTGCATATCTGCTGTTCATTTGGTCTGGTAATCAATATTGATGATCTAGCCATGTGGATATATCATGTTCCTATATATGCAGAAAGATGCTCCAGTGGTTCTTCGTTCTATACAACCGCTGTGCTGACTTGTGAAATCCAATGTAGTACACCAAGATGCCTAAAGTAAATGCCTCATACAGTAGATATAAAAAATTGCATCTCTTACTGCTGTAAACTGTGGCATAATAGTTGATGATGTGGGCCAGATTAGAGTAGCTCATATGCTCTGCTAAATGCCCAACAGCATGCTTAATTAGCAAGATACCTATGAATTGCTTGTACTTTTGAGACATTGGATTATTCGATGCCCACCTTTTGTTTTGTTCTACTCCAAAACAAATGCAATGTCTCTTTGTCCAACTTGTTTGGGGAATATTCTAAGTTCAATTGTTTTGATGTGACTTGTTTCACACTTTACTTCTTTTGCATACATGTTGTCGTTTAATCAGCTCAAATCATATCTCTCCACACAAGTATTCTTCCATTTTACTGCAATAATATGATTATCATCGGATGTTTTTTGCAGATATCATCTGCTTTATTGTTACCTGATCTACTGCCTATAAGTAGTGATTATTGTATCCTATATTTTATGCCGGGATCATTCTTGAAATATCATGCACAATGCCTGTGTAACACTTGAAATCTTAACTGCAGGGTTCAAAAATGAACTTATAAAGAAATCAATAGTTGAGCCTTCCCTTGAATTTGCAATTGTACAAGATGCAGATCGTCTTGATGCAATTGGTGCAATTGGTAAATTCTTCTTTACAAACTTTGTTTTTAGATGATGCAACCGCTTATACAACTCTCTTGGTCAAATTCTGGATATTCATATTTACGTTGTATGTTTGTTTCTCTACAAGCAATGCTAAAAAGTTGTATGGTTACCTTCCTGCGCATAAATAATGGCATGCCACAATCATTTCTGAACTGCTCGCAGTATCATCATGTATTTCATTTGTCCTGGAGCTTACTTATCTGACCAATTGTCTCCTATCAGCATTTGTTTAGAACCTCTGGTCATTCTTCACTCCTCATGTATGCATTTATATGTTACCATTACTAGTGTATTACCTAGTCATTTGTGCCTGAATTAAAATTACTGGCAGCATACAGATGTAAGATGCATAAGCATCTAGTCTTGAGCAATAGCTCACCTAGAATGTGAAGACTGAGCAAGAATTGAGAAACATAGGACAAATGATGAAACAGCAAATATATAAAACTACAGAGGAATGAATATAAGACGTGGGCAATACCAGATCTCATATTATTACTTGTCATGATTATATGTAATCCATCCTATGCGGGTATGGGTCATTGCAGATTCCTTTTTGTCTTGCGAAATTAAGGCATTATGAAGATTTCTCTATTGTCGTGTCTGAATTTTGGCCAATTAGAACTGAAGTATTGCAGATATTACGTTTTAGCTTTCTCTTTTGCTTTAATACTTTGATAAGTTCTCCATGTGCTAACTTCTAAAATAATTAATGCTTGTGGTAGGAATCGCAAGATGCTTTACATATGGTGGAAGCAAGGACAATATATTGCATGATCCTAAAATACTACCACGTGAGAATTTGTCAAAGGAGAAGTACATGTCCAAGGAGGAGAAACAGACATCAATTAATCATTTCCATGAGAAGCTTTTTAAGTTGAAGGACATGATGAAGACAGAGGTACTGGCTGAGCTATGCAAGAAAATTTCTACCAATGGTGTATATTTATCTTGTTTGAATCTAGAAGAAACATTAACCTCTTTAAACCTATTAGACCTAGTAAGAAAGTTGAGTCTATCAGATCTAGCTCGCTTCAAATACACACTGGCTGAATATATGACCTTGCTGCTTCGCTTCTGAAGTCCTTATAATCATATATAGTTGGGTCCCTGTTCAATTGCCTAATGTATGGTTTCTTTAGTATGAATTCCTCCATTTCATATATATTCTTCCAAACACAAAAGATCATTGATAGCAGCAGAATTTTGGCAGCTTATTAACAGCGTGCTAGTTACTTAACTCATGTCATATTCATTTTGGAGTTTGGACATTAGGCTGGGAAAAGGAGAGCAGAGAGAAGGCACAAGTTCATGGAAGATTTCTTAGCTGAGTTCTATGAAGAATGGAGTGGCAGGGCTTGAAGCTGGCCACCGGACTTTCAACAGCTCATACTGTTGTTCGCTCACATGGTTTATATCTTACTTATCAAGGAATGCAAATTAATACGGGAAAAAAGTCCGGAAGCAAATGAAATGATATTTAACAAGGACCCTGTGATAAGTAAACATATGCTTTCTGAAATCTTGTTATACTGCTTATGAATCTAGACTTCACAAATAGTTCTGGAGTACTTTGCCTGTATTTTGGACATACCACTTCTTATGGAAGAGCATTGCTGCGGCAAAGATGTAACACTTTCTGTACAACTTGAATCCACCTTCCTAGTCCAGTCATTTTCTCTCTTCATGTGAAGCATCTGTGGAGAACTGGAGATAAAGCAGTGCTTGTTCAAAGTTCTTATCCATGGTAATAACTCGGTTTTGATTGTTGTCTTGGTTGCATGCACGTGTCTGGAACTGTATTATCGTACTGAGGTACATGCAAGCTATAGGAGAACGATATGGACGGACCTCTAGCCAAACAAATGCCATCACATCTTCGAAAGCTGTTTTATTCAAACAATAGTGCTATAAATTGGCCAATAACATCAGAATTACAGCAGTGTCTCACCATCACACCCAAACACATGTAACATACATACACACACACAACTCCCTATAAATCTCGCACTTCTGTTCTAAATAGTGAAGTTTTTTCACACAGCAGATAAAACCATACATATTATATCTGAAACGCTTCTTCCTTTTATTGTGCTGTGTCTTCCCTTCCTGCGGCTTTATTTGGTGAAGTCCTCAGAGCTTGCTGCTGTCTCTCTTGGCCAGTGTCACCTTCAGGCCGTGCTTCATGTACATGGTCAGTGCCATCTTGGGCGCCACCGGGTGGCCGTCGACGACGGTGACTCGGTAGCGGCGAAGGATGGACGCCGCGGCGAACTTCATCTGGTAGTAGGCGAAGTCCTTGCCGAGGCACAGCCGCGGGCCACCGTTGAAGGCGGTGAACTTGTAGGCCGACTCGCCCATGAACCGGCCGTCCCTGAGCCACCTCTCCGGCTTGTACTCCCTGCAGTCCTCACCCCATATGCTCTCCATTCTTCCCATGGAGTATATGGCGTATATCACCTTGGTGCCCTTCTTCAGCACTGTTCCATCAGGGAACACCTCATCTTCCACAACCTGATTGATGCATGGCACAAAAATTTTAGAAGTGTAGTGGTGTGCGTTCACATGCCTGTCAGTGTCACACGTTTGCATTATGTTGAGAAGGAAACTGTTAAGGTTGTAGTATATGGTAGAGTTGGTGTCATAAAGACTAATAAACAGGTGATTTATGTTGAACAGGCAAGCTCCTTGGGAATTGATTACGGGGAAAAATAGCCTGAAGATTCTGAGGATTTGCTATAAGACATTTGCTGTGAGTTTGAAATATGAGACCCGGACAAATTGATACAGCAATATCTTGCTCTTAAACTCTAAATTTTTACAATATTGTAGGGCAAATTATCCTTAGGTTATGTTAAGTGAGAAGGTTGAAAAAAATCCCTATTTTAAGTTGTTCAAAGATTGGCACTAGTTTACATTGACTTCCTTTTTTTTCTTCTCAATCTAATCCAAGTAGATGATCTAACCCAAAGGTCTTTGAACTACCTTAGAAACCAAGTGGTGACCTATCACTTGTACTTTTAGTTTTTCTATTGACTTTATGAGGTTACTTTATGTGAGAAAATCTGTTGTAGATGACCAACTTGCAACCTAGAAACTCTCCTTGGTTTTTTTTTTCTATGACACATCAACTTCAGTAGCAAGGTTTCTGTGCAGTAAATTATGTTTGGAGAGTGTTAATTGCAACGAGACGTGAACAAACGTGTAATTAGTATTCTCATACACATGCATGTATCCATCAAATCAAGTAGCACTCAAATATCTATAACTTGACAAGTTAACAAATTTCACCATTAATTGATTTGAAGGCTAGCTGGATTGCACAAATTTATGTAAGGCCTTTCAAACCTACAGAAGTATCAAAGTGATGGTATGTCGATAAATTATTTCACAACTGGACGGGACAAGGACCTGATCTGCAGTTCATATCCATATCCCCTTTTTCACGAATACAAACGAATAACTCTTTAAAAAAAAACAAATCTAACAAAGAATTTATAAAAATAACTCATTTTATATATAATAAAGATTAGGAGTATACAAAAATACCTATGTGCAACACGACCTCTACCGCATGTATTTACATGCATGTTGTATATACAAATAAAGAATTTACCACACGTGATGTGCGGCAAATCTGTCTATCGCACGTTTATTGTTGTTCCCTACCACATAAGTAATAAGTTAATTTTACAAATTTTTGAACTAGTGGTTGGATTTGTCATTTTCTTTTTTTTGAAGAGTTATTCATACCAAATATTCTCTTTTTTTTTGACTTGTAAAGAAGAAAAGATATTAAACTGCACGAGGTGTGTGGTTTCATTTTAAAAGTAATTTGTGTGAGAATCTATCTCATATGGGAAATACAGTTAAGACCTAAGAAACATCAAATTATGATTCATATCATATAAACAGATAATAATCGTTTTGCCACAAGCACTGGGAATTTGCTGTGAAAACTCAAAGCAATTCTGATAAGCCAAGGTTGATAGCTAAAATACTGCAAGTCTTTCCCATGGATTGCAGTGCGAGATAAGATCCACAGTGCATGCAATTTATTAGCGAAGATACAGTGGCAAGGGAAGCACGACGTGTGTGCTGTGGGTACTGAAGAAGAACAGCACAAAATCTGATCTGCACGCCATGCATTAACGCAGGCGATTTGGATGAGTGAAAGAGTTGTGAGAGGTGTCAAGATCAAACTGGGCTAAAAAAAACACACCACAAACTCGAATGGGACACGAGGGTTGTGCTAATTCTTTTCAGGTTGCTTTAGGAGGAGGTGGCTTGGATGTACATACAGCTTGCTGTGATGTTTTTTAGTGAGATATATTTTCTTCGTTTCCATGTTAGGATCTACTCACTCGGCTATCTGATTGTGCCGAGAGTCATGATAGAACAAAATCCTTTTCCACGAGGACAGTCCCACATTTCGAGAGCTTTATATGTAGTATGATTCTTTTCTAATTTCTTTTTATGCTTATTGCAAAAAGAAAAAACCCTTTAAGCTCCAAGAATTAAAATTTTAAAACCCCACTTCCCATTGAAAACCCAAACAAGTAATTTTAATTACCAGAAGTGCTGAAGTTAGCAAGACACATATTTTTCTCTTTTTTAGCCCTCTTCATGCGGATAATGTAAACACTCACACAATTGGAGGCTATGTATACTAAGGACGAGTTGGTTCTACCAACCAACAACGCAAAAATGTAACCATCTAAACACGAAAACTTCGTGCGTGTTTTAATGTTATAACTATCTAAGTAGCAAGTAAATAAAATGTCTATCTACGATCAACGATTCTACATGCATGCATAGGGCAAAAATACCGTATCTATCATGTACAAGTGTGTGCGTGTGTGTATACTTGTTTCAACGAATATAGACGTACGTGCATGCATGTACACAGCAAATTAGCACATACCTCCTTATGGTCGACGGGGACCGACGGGTAGAGCCGGAGCGCCTCGGAGAGCGCGGCGTGGAGGTAATCCATTCGTTTCACCTCGTCGGGCTGGAAGACTAGCCCGTCCTCGTCGACGTCTCCCTCCTTGTCCTCCGGTGCCTTCCGCGCCACGACGATGCTCTCGATCTCCTCAAGGATCTTCTCCTCGACGTGGGCGTTCTTGCCAAGCAGCCAGAAGAACCAGGCGAGCGCCACCGACGAGGTGTCGCGGCCGGCCAGGATGAAGTTGACGCAGATGTCGCGGAGGAACTTGTCCGAGTGCGCGGGCTCGCCGTCGTCGTTGCGCATCTTGGTGAACACTGTGAGCAGGTCGGACCTGCTGCGGCCGGCAACGTCGCCGCCGCTGGCGGCGGCTTCGGCGAGCTCCTCCTTGCGCGTGCGGATCACGTCGTACGCGAATTCGTTGACGCCGGCGAGCGAGCGCTGGAGGACGCGCTCGTGGCCGACGCCGAGCGCGCGCATGGCCCGCCACACGGCGGTCGGCATGACGAACCGGATGATGGTGGCCTCGGTGGCGTCCTCGAACGCGCGGGCGAAGGGGATTTCCGGGAGGCCCGGGCTGAGGCAGCCCGGGTCGACGCCGAAGGCGATCATGCACACGTTGTCGAAGGTGAGGCGGAGGAGCACGTCCTGGAGGTCGACGGCCGCACCGGCCGCCTCGGCTTGCGCGAGCACGGGGAGCAGGCGCCGGTGCACAAGCTCGACCAGCGAGCTCGCGGTGAGCGCGCGGAACTCGGCGGAGTGGAACTCGAGGCTGGCCGCCTTACGCTGCCCCCGCCACACCACGTCGTCGGCGCCAAAGATGCCGTCGCCGAGGAGGTCGCACACGTTGCCGCGGAAGTAGGGGCCTTTTGGGAAGCTCGCGAACCGTGTCTTGAGGAGGTGCTCCAGGTTGCGGGGGTCCGCGGTGACCACGCAGTGGAGGTTGGTCAGCCATGGCCCGTGGAAGGTGAACGTGCCGCCCCGAGCGGCCAGCACGCTGGTGATCCACTCGTAGATGTTTCCCCGGAGCCCAAGCACAAGCGACGGAAGCATACCTATCAACGGCCACGACGGGAGGCCCTGCACGCGCCGCTGCCGCAGCGAGTGGATGGCCGCGAAGATGGCCACGGCTACTAGGAGCTCCAGCGTCTGCACCTCCGGCAGCATGCCGGCCAGCCGGCCGCCAGGCGAGGCGCCAAGGGAGGAGGCCGTGTCCATGGTGCTTGGCATTGGAAGCGGGAAAGGTGGTGGAAATGGTGCGAGTTTTTGGAAGACGAGGGGGTGCTCTTGGCGAGCTAATATAGGGGGGAGTGGTGAGGGATGGCTTGATGGTGACATCTGGGCCGTTTGATTTGGTGAGCTAAATGGCTTGTTAGAACTAACCTCTCGGCCTTGTCCTTGTTACACTTCTTTTTTTCAGATGCTGCGAATACTCGGGGAAAAACATATATTAGTTGAGCACCGACTTTTATACGAATGGGCATATGATATTTATTTATTACGTTTGTAATTTGTGACTAATATTACTCTCTCTGTTAAGCCATTGTGGTTAATTTTTTGTTCATAGTGATTATGATATAAAAAATTAATAATGTTACTCTATTTGTTCAGTGGTGCAAGCAGCTGCAACAGTACAAGGTGATGCACAGTTTGCAATAGCATGACCATACGAGGAACGGTTCGACTGTAACGGATGCCCGCAACTGCAGCGGCAATGACAATAAAATGGTAGCATAAGCGACCGGCGAGATAAACATAGGAGAGGGGGAGGCCAGAGAAGAGGAAAAGAAATAAACAATCACATTCGTAGATATATAATCTACACGTATTACCAATTACAATCACATTCACTGATGATATGTTATGAGACTTTTAAGGAGAATAATGCTTCAAATTTACTCGTTGGGCAGGGTTTTTTTCAAATCCTAATATATGGAGGTTTCTGTGTAATTTTATATCAAATTATAGTTTGATAACATATGTATCTATTTATAATATTATGATAGGATATGCCACACTAATGTAAAAAACACTAGATATAGTGCGGCGGTGAGCTTGGGAGGAAGCCAAAGGAAGATTTGGAGTTAAAAGGGTGCTTAGAGGGTGGGGAGGTGGTGACCAAACACAACTGCCTCTGGCCTCTTGCCAGTTCTGGCCCATAGTTTTCTCGCTGGTGATGGCTAGTAATTTCCACGGTTTAGTGTTTCCTTCTTTGATTAGATCTTGCTAGTAATGGGCTTTAATAATTCCGTCGTAATTAGTGTTGAAGTATTATCTTTAAGGATCACAACCATCCTTTTCTTGAGTAAAAACATCGCACATTTGACTTTGGTTATGTACAAATACCACTACTACAAGTCTTCTTTTGGTTGGAAAGATTACTCATCAGTAACTCAATGTCTCTGTAGATCCACTGTTGTTCACGTTATATCTGTCCGTTCTTTTTTATTTATTATTTTAAATGGCCTACTTTGACATGAAAATAAAAATGTGATATTCTATCATCCCTTGATAAATTTTAAAATTCTTACATGTCTTAAATATGAAGCATTAGTTTCTATAAACGACCTGAATATAAAGGACAGCTTGTATCTTTTAAACTATAAAGCAGGTGGTAAAATTGTTTCGAGAAGACTCTTTCTAGATTATGACAACATCTCAGAACTTATATCTTTCAAAAAAGAATCTCCATATAGCTTATAGACAATTTCATTTGTCAAATGGTCTTCATTTCACTTAATTTATTTTCTTCCTTCTCGAATTGAATAATGGGCTTTGAGTTTTTATAACTAGATTCTTGCTTTTCCTTAAACTTAATTGTCCCTCCTTTTTTTCCGAAAATTTCCTCTTTGTAGGTGATCAGTCGCTATTGCCGGGTTTCTTGTTAGTTTTAGTAGTTGTGCTGCCTCCTAAGCTGCAGCCACTTGGATGCAATGGTGTACGTATGAAACTAAGGCAAGAACATGTGAAGAAGTAATCAACCAAGTTTTAACAAAAATCCCTGACTGTTTCATCAGGCAAACCTTAACAGAACACCACCCTGAACCACCTGATCCGGACGTCTCTGATCAATCATTAAAATCCACGGACATTGTTTAAAATACTTTCTAAAATATTTTGCATTTATTCACACTGTCATTTTACTTTTGCAGTGGTAGGGATTATCCATATTGATCTATATCATTCAAATTTGATCTAACAGACTTCTATTTTGAGGGTAATTTCTACTATATATGTTGTATATATGTAGGTAGTTGCAATGGCCGGCCTTTGTTCTACCTGCAATGCACCCTCATTTGTTCTGTTTGATGCTTTACAGGTAGTTAAGATTGGTTGTCTTCAAAACAACAACGAAAGGAGAACAACTACATGCTCGGGTTATTAAAGAAATGAGTATTGGAAAGGTATGACTAATAAGTAACATAGTATAATTATCATATATGCAAGATGGAAACTAAGTCATTTTTCACTACTGTGTCGTGTGATCTCGTCTAAGGCAAAACAGCCTGAAGGTATTACTTTTAGCCCCTATAAACTTTTGTCAACCACGGGAAGTCTTAAGTGGACCAATACAAATTACAAATAGATAGGCATCAATCAATTCTAGGATTCAAGAAACCAGATCAAATGAACAGAATAAGCTTAACAAGGAAGGTTTCTAAAGGCAGGCATAGCATAATTACCAAATAAAAGCACGCATGCAAATTTCTCAAAGAAAAAGAAAAGAAACAACTCAAACAAAGAAGGTAAAACACAACAAAACGCATAATCCAAAGCAGTACAATCCATTAAACAATCAAATGCTGTCTATAGCAGTCATTATACTGATGCCTTGCAGTAGCCTGCATACTGATACGGCAACAACACTACAGTTTAAAGTTTAAACAGTAGTGTGCGGTGCGGCATTAACACTTAGGTTCATATTAGTATTACTTATGTATTAAGCAGTGCTTCTCTGCTCTTTGGAAAAGAAAACTGCACAAACTGTGAAGCATCAATGCTCAATGGTTACTACATTAGACAGATGTAAATGGCTCCTTGGTTTCTTTAAAATTCGTGCAGTTTTCTTTCTGAAAGAGCATAGAAGCACTTTTCATAAGTACCATAAACCATGTCAGGTTGCTCCGGTGACCGGCCGGGCACCACCGTTGGCCCTGTAGAAGAGATGCCGCAGATGCTGCTTTCCGGCTTCGTGCTGCACGACGTTGAGCTCGCAGGAGAGCGGCACGTTGCAGAGATGGCACCACAGGTTGTTCTTCCTCTTCCCGGACAGCACGGCCACCTTGTTCCGGTGCCGCCTCCCCAGCTCATGCTGCATGAGTTGGAACACGGACATGCACGGCGCGCTGCAGACGCCGCACACCACGGGCTTCATCTCTGTTCTCCGGGCCGCGGCCAGAGGCAGCTTCTTGGTGGTTCTTGGGTAGAGTGAGGGCTTCCTGATGATGCCCATGGGGGCCGGGAGAGACGCCGGGCTTGGAGCGTGGTGAGCCATTGGCATTGGCTGCGGAGATGGCTGCCCCTTGTGCTGTGGTGGCTGCGGCTGATGCTGCTTCGGCGGCTGGTGCACGTCGCTAGGCGGAGGAGGCGGCTCGGTTGCCGGCCTCTTTGCCCATACTGGAGATGGTATTGGGTTCTGTTCCTGAGGAGGGAAAGAGCAAAAGTTGAGTGAAGGACAGATAAAATAAGATTTGCATGGGCACAGTACATATATCAAATGTTAGCAATACAATTCCTTTCACCAATAAAAAAAAATCACCAAGAGAGAGTACACAGGAGTAGGCATTCAAGATTCGAAGATTGCAGGAAAAAAATAATGATGTTAAGCACAAAGTTTTAAGGTAACTAGTGATAATATACGTGGTTAATTTTTATATGATTTAAAATTTTATCCATATTTTATAGAGAGATATATTTTTTTTAATATTATAATGGAAATATAGTTTGTTTTAGATACGATTTTTCACATAAATTTATATCAGAATAGAAATAGAGTTCGTTCTTGATACGATTTTTCACATAAATTTGTATTATAATAGAAATAGAGTTAGTTTTAGATATGATTTTTTAGATGCTGAATCTATATCATTGAATGAAATAGATTTTTTCTTTTTTCTGATTAATGTTGAAATTTCTAGCAATTATTGTTTTTAATGATTAATGTGAAAATTTTGAATATTTTTATGTGAAATCATAATTAATATGGTGTTTCTAATATCACCAAAATTTATTATATAATAGATTTTCACACTTTCAATTATATATGTGGTCATTCAGTTAGTACATTGACAAAAATCTGAAAAATACAATAAGATTGCTTCTTTGCACAGTTATGTACCAAGTTTTTGAAACGGTTACTATTATATGAAAAGTGATGTTCTCTCATCTCCATGTAATAAATACTAAGTACTGTACTAACATACATGGTTTCTTATGTTTTCCACATGCCTTTTCTTAATTATACACATGTGGATTGTGGAGAGTTGGTATACACTATCATTTGGGGCCAATAGAGATGCTGACCTGATGCTGTGAACAAAAGAATCTTGTATACTATGGTGATATTAAATTGTTAATGGCCATCATGGTGCTTCTAGTATTGAGCGATGAGTATACTTTCATTATCTAAAAAATGTTTAGGACTATATATTTTTCTAACATTTGGCATTAGTTAGTGAAAGTGGCTTGTTGTATCCTAAAATTTTACATCCAAATTTGACTGGTATAGCTGCACATTTGGATCTAGTTTAGAACACACAAATCCCAGAAAAATAACTCAATCTTTTTTAACTATCTTTCGGTTGACCTCTGTTCTCGTGGAAGGCTGCTAACACTAGCGATCATCTTCTTCACGTTTAGCCTTCGAATATACCAAATACACACACATTTGCAAAACTGCAGGTTAGAATGTGCCCTGATCTACATGCTTCTATGTAAGAAACAAAGTATATTTGCGCCTCACCGCCGGACTCGGAGGAGTTGCTTCGGCACTGCCAGAAGTGTGCAGACCCTTCTTCAGGAGCACGCGACGGCGCTGAAGCTCCCGTTCAAGAACAGCCTTGTAGTCCAACGTCGTTCGGCGCTCAGGACTGACCTGCCCGGATGGAGCAATGTCCTCTTCAGTTTCTACTTTCACTCTTCCAGCAGGCACAGCTTTATACATCAGACTCGACATTCTCAAGATCAATGCCACCAAAGATTGCAGATTTCTTAAATGTGCAGCTGTGAAAATTAGGACTTGAAAGCATTTCAGGAACTCAGGAAAAGAGATGCAAAGTAGAAAATAAGGACAGTGTGCTTGCATCTTCCAGGACAGATTGACAGTGTTAGTTTGCAGAGTTATGCCTTCTTTTTGGCTACTATGACTTTATCTCTACGCAAATCAACCACATTTATTCATATGGAGAAGAAAATTTTCTGATCCAGATAAAAGATATATGGCAATAGGTACTGTAACACATTTTAGCAACACAAGATACCAACCACTGAACTAGTTTATCTGTCTTTTTTTTTTACATATATGATGAACAAACCTTACTGTGAATTGTGATCCAGTGCAAAATAACACTTCCTGTGTAAACACCTCTTCCAAGATGCTTAAGATAGCAACACAAATCTAATGCATTGCCCTGCGTTTTGGGCATATGAACAACCTGCATATTGCCAAATGATCAAACGGACAACATCAGTTCTACCAAATTACAAAAATAAAATCTCAGCTTTCATCAAACAATAAGGGTAGTTTTGAAGAGAAATGTACCATAAAAAACCAAACAAGAAACTTGACTAAAGAAAAGAACCCAGATCAGAGACATATAATGATACAAATCACCAGCTAAACTCTTCAAATATCACCAGAGAGTTGTTCAAAGGAATAATCCGAACAAAAAAATTAACTGGAAAATGAAATAGTAACAGAGAAAGCTCACCAGCCAACTCTTCAAAGGAAGGCATGCAGCTAAGTGGAAGTGTTCAATAATTAATGGTACACAAGGCCAGAGAGGAACCAAACACTCCTAAAGAAAGACATCTCTCTATTGAAAGTAACCATATGCTACAAATGTCATGCGTTGGTTAAGATCACACGTTTCGCCTTCTGATTAGGAAGGTTAGATACTTTGATGCATGGCATTGACCAAATGTCAAAGGTATTTGCTCTCGTCATGTGCCTTACAGTGTGTAACCCTAAAGATTAGATTCTAATCTGAAATGAAAAAAAGAATATATGTGAATTTGGTATTTAGCTATTATTTGTGCTAGATCCAACCAATTGCAATTACACCTGTAGCCTCAGCTACGATAGTTCTGAGAAAAATGTAAGGGATCAAGGAAAATGAAAAAAAAAACTCATCAAGAAAAAAGCGATAAAAGACAGGAAAAAGCGAGGACTAGGATTCATAAAGTTGTTTTTTTTTAAAAAATTATCTTTCACTGTTTAAAAAACCCAGCAAAAACAAATATATCTTTGTTTTCTTTTTTAAAAAAAATTAAAAAATATATCTTACAAACAATTTTTTTCTTCTTTCCCATCCCCCTCCCACATGGCCCCACCCCACCACCACCACCACCACCACCACCACCAAATAACCCCGCCCTTGCAGCTCCTCATACAATCCCCCTACCACTCATTGATGCTGCGAACACACTTTTTGATCACGACCGCTGACATCACCATTCTACCGTCGATTTCCATTGCTCCAAACGACCACTGTCTTACCATCTCCCCTCCTGCCCCCATCAACCACCACACAAAGCAAATACCTATTTAGTTAGGAAAACTCAAAAAAAAAAAAATCACGCAGTTGACAGCAAGTCGAAACCTTATCACTTTCGGCCCAACGCAGCCCAATACGACTCGTCCCAGAGTCCTGTAAATTCCGAACACTTTTGTGTCCGCAGAGCAAATCGTCGCCCAAATTCCTCGAAACCCCAAAAAGGCAGCGGCCGCAGCGGAAGGCGAGGGAAGCCGGCGAGCATGTCGTACCTTCTGCCGCACCTGCACTCCGGATGGGCCGTGGACCAGGCCATCCTCGCCGAGGAGGAGCGCCTCGTCATCATCCGCTTCGGCCACGACTGGGACGAGACCTGCATGCAGGTAAGCATTAACCAAACCTTAACCCTAACTATCCTCCTTCTTCTACTAATTACCTGCTACTACTGCTTGTGATCTCGATCGCTTGGCACTTAATTCTTGCCCGTAGATACCTTTACTTGTTCTTTGTGGTTGAATTGTGGATTGGATCGTGGATTCCTTCGGAGTCCGCGATTTGTGATCAATTTCTGAAACACAAGATTTAGGAGAGGATTTGCTAAATTCGTGAAATTGAGTAATGATTTGTTATGAGACAGTATAGCTTAGATGAGGAGTTCAACTGAATGATATGAGAAGAAATTAGCAGTTTTACCCCCTGTGTATTGCCGCAGTCCTGTTGTACGGCCAAGAACAAGTATAGGTATCTTTCACAAAATTGAAGTTTTGCATTGTTTGCTTCATGAAATTGAAATTAAAGGAGCGAGTAGGTCCTTTATCTTTCAGCAGTATATAAAATTGATATCGAACCTTAAGTTGAGGAATGGATGCTTTCTTTTCTTGATTGAGGGGGCATATTTTCTCAATGTGTTTGGTGAACACTATAGTCCATTTCTCATGCGGTTTTATGCCACTGGTTACATTGTGCCTTTGTCTTTTGCTTTCATTACACCTCAATTTAGCACTGCTATATGCTGTGACCTGAGTTCTGACTTCCTACTTGTTTGTGTGATAGATGGATGAAGTGCTAGCATCAGTTGCTGAGACAATAAAGAACTTTGCGGTCATCTACTTGGTTGACATTACTGAGGTTCCTGATTTCAACACCATGTACGAGTTGTACGATCCATCAACGGTGATGTTCTTTTTCCGGAACAAGCACATCATGATTGATCTTGGAACAGGAAACAACAACAAGATTAACTGGGCTTTGAAGGACAAGCAGGAGTTCATCGACATTGTGGAGACAGTCTACAGGGGTGCCCGGAAGGGCCGTGGTCTGGTGATTGCTCCAAAGGACTACTCCACCAAGTACCGCTACTAAGGCATTCTGACTTGGCTAGTCTTGTATCAGTGAATGCCAGTAGTGCTCTGCAAGTGACATTAATTGGGAGGACTGCTAAGCGATGGTGAACTACGTCTTGCCATCTCATAAACTTGTAATGCTTGACTTGATTACTTGAGTGTTAAAACATCATATGTATTGTCAACTGGTGTGACTGCTAAAACTGATGGTTGATTTGAAGCTTACGAGTGGTTTTGGATCCTAGGGCCTTTTTCTTCTTTTGTTGTTGGTCTGTGCCCTGAAATGTTGATGTGCTTGTTCATGTTGTTCCAACCGCCTTCGTTATTGTTGCTTGTATATTTAGGGTCTGTTTGGATTTCTTGCCCACGTGGACAAACTACTTTCTGGTTTAACCTTGGCTAGCATGATTATATAGTAGTTATAGCTGATCTTTGTTTTTTCAGGCTAGATAGTCTGTGATGGAAAACCAAATTTCTCTCATGAGCAAGTTTCCTTTCTTGAGTTAAAGTTATTCTCGCTGCCTACTAAATGGTATATGGTGTACATTGAAAAGAAATAAAATATTTTGAGTAATTATTATTAATTCCTAAAAACATATTTTGATTTCACGCATTTTGGATAAAAAAAAAAAAAATCAAATAATACTTTTTCTCTGGCAGAGTTTGCCCACATTGGCTAGTTTGCTCACATGGGCAAATAGTCAAAGTTGGCAAAGAAACCCAACCGAACCTTAATCGCTTCTTTCCAGGATTTTCAATGGTTATATGCATACCTGTTAAGTACATTTGCCTGAAGGAAGATCAAATGGGGAATGTATCAATGCAAAGTAGAGGGCAACAAGTGATCGGCCAAAAATCTTTGCAGCTTCCTGGAGATTGAGCTCTAAATTTTATCATGTTGATTCATAAGTTTCCACTGAACTGCGAAAGTTTAATGACCTAATCTATGGCCAAGCAGCAATCAAGGGTGCAGATTATATGTCCAGCATGTGCATTATTATTGGGTAGTGTTGGCAGATAACAGAGCAATACTGCGCAAAGGATATACTGTACAAAAGCTGTGGCAGAACTCATAATTACATGAAACTGATCCCTGGATACTAATCTCCCTAGAATGTAATGCAACATAAATCCATGATGCCATGAGTCCATAATACATGTTTTCTCCAGAAATAACAACCCATTGAACACGTATTGCATATTTGCATTATATTGGATATGTAGAGAATCCCAAGCTGAACTCTCAATTAATATATACATGAATTTTAACCTTGTGTATCATTTCAACAAGTCCAGAACAAGAAATTGGCATATATACAAAAATAACATATATCATCTTCTAGTATTGCACTAGGATGATGGGCAAATAATACCCGATGTTTTTTCTACCATGCATGAAAAACTGGTGCATATCATCACTACAATTCGGCATTGATCATTGGGAAAGTGAAACAAGAAAAATTACTATCATCAGTAAGAGTTTATATCAGATCAGTAGTGTCTAATTATTGCAGTTTTTGGAAAGAAAATTTTGGTTCTAGAGACAGTTCTATCCAAAATGAATCTTCTACACTTTAGAACAGAGTTTTGTTTCATGTCAACTTTAGAATAGAGTTAACTACATGGTTGTAATAGCTGGACAAGTTAATCTGAAAACTACAACTATGTCTACAGCATAAGCATAACATGTCAACTGGTTCAAAAGAGGAATTAAAGATGCTTAATAAAGCAAAGCATGAAATTACTGAAGTCTGGATAGGAGAACATGAACATTTCAGACATGGATACAATTTCAGAACTTAGCCAAGGAAATGAAACATCTCACTGAAATAACTGAACTTCCCCCAAATAGATCTGAACTCCACAAGCAGATATCATGGATATTACATGCACATGCTATTATCTAGAATCATGATACTTGAACAAATTAAAGCCAGCAAAGAGCCCACCGAGACGAAACTTGATAAAACCTGATAAATTGCAAACGCATATGCATCGAAAACAAAAGACTAGCAAAATCTGAGCATTATGGGAACAAACCAAACTGTGAACAACTGCAGCCAAATGTGCCGTGCACACAAACGAAACAAATTCCACATCCAGTGCCTATCAAAACAGCTGCAGACTCCTGAAGAATAGATGGCTATCGAATTATTAACTTCGGAAAATAAAAAACAGAACTCTGCTAAAAACTAGCATTTAAACGCGAGCAGAGGGTTCTGGTCTGGTTCAAGCCAAACAAAAAAGCGATTCAAACGTATCTCGCGAGTGACACACTGTAACAAAAGTGGATGAAAATTTCATCCTCGAAGCAAGAACAGAGAAACTTTTAACACACCAAGAGGCATACAGAAACAACATACTAAGGTTTCATGATACCAAAACTACGTGATCAATAGAAAGCCATATCTCCATTAAAATTTCTTCAAACTAAGGTTTCATGATTTCACCCATGCAAAAACAGATCCAAAGGCATGATCCATTCATGCGCATCTCATCATATTTCCACCACTATATCACTACTCACTATAGCGACATTACTATCCATCATCTCATCTCATATTTCGACATCATTCACCCACGCAGAAGCCGATGTCCGGGGCGGCAACGAGCGAAGGAGGTGGCGAGGCAGCTTGGATCGGGATGAGAAGTGATGGATGCTCCATCACCGCCTCCACGGCCGCGATAGCCTCTTCGGCGGAGGAAGGAGCCTGGACTGTGCCGGCGAAGGGGTCGACGACGAACAGCGACTGGCTCAGATCTGCAGTAGCCACCGCGGTGTGCTCGTTTTGGTGGATGGAGGGCGTGGTGGTCGGGATCCGGTGGTAGTGAGCAGTGGTGATCGTGGGGGTGTGGTGGCGGCGGTGGTGATGGTGGTGGGAGGCGGTGGCCTCCGGCGAGTGGTGGTGAGAGGCGGAGGCGGTGGTGGAGAGGAGAGGTAAAAGGGGGATGAGGAAGAGGAGTAGGAGGTTGGCCATGGCTTGAGATGGTAGTATAGGACTTAGGTATGGGTGGGAGGTGGTGTCTATATAGCCGGAGTAGGAGTCGGGAGGCGGTCGAGTTTGTTGCGTCCGTGCTGTGGCGTTGGTGGAAATTACAAGATTACCACAACAGAATTGCAGAAATGCCCCTAAAGGGGGTTAGAGAACCTTCACTTATGGCGGGAAAAACCCAAAGATAATTTTCGGATTCGAAATGCAATTAACTTTGACTCGTTGGATTTGAATTGAATTTCGCCCAGACGTAGGAAATAGTGGGACCCAGTTTCATCTAATGTATGGAAAATTAATATGTTTTACAATATAAAAATACTATCATAAATTATCATCTTCATTCCCAAATATGTATTATTTTTTCAAAAAAAAAATTTCTAAGCAAACATTCCTACACTAACCAAATTGGGTAGTTGAGATTTTTGTGTTTTAGAGTAATTTCAATATGGTGACCTAATAGATGCTTATAGAGGGAGATAGTGCCAACTAAGAAAGATAAAGAGAAGGGAAAAAACATCAATGTTTACACTATTTTTTTGTATTAGTGGGATCTAACAATGGTGAAAAGAGGAGAAAGAAAATGAATGTGAGCCCCACTTAAACACCAATAACGAGTATTTCTATTAGAGTTCGAAAAAATTATAGATGTGTCACTAACTTTTTAATTTAAACATCTATTTATCAAATACAACTAATGGAGACGTTTCTATGTGCATATGTAGTTGAAGTTAATTAGCACTTATATTTATTAGAGGTATTTTTGATATATGTTTTTAAAAATATAAATGTCTTGATTACCACAATTCGAAAAAAATGACACATATTTAAGAATAGAGTTATTACTAATTAAGCATATGGTAATCTTTGGAGATTATAGTCGTGGGTAACTGGAGTAATATCTATTTACCATTTCCACTCTTATTGTGGACGTATGATATTCTTTATTTTGAAAAAAAAATTATCATTCATCTCATTGAGGAATATCGTCAATACATGATGATTAATATGATTCATTTATAGATTAATCAAACAGCTTGGATCACAAATTCGGAATCTTCTATTTTAAGCAGAACTCTTACCTGATAACCAGGCTAATGCTTATTCAAAATTGATACATGCTTTCAACACTCGTCAAGCCAACAAAATGCAACGTGCTTAGGATATATCTTGGGCGTGCTAAACGAGCACGTTGATGAATATGCTTGGTTAATTAACTATAGCTATGAAGGTAAAACTAGACCAATTAACCTAACAAGTCGCCACTTTAGCATGTAAAGCGAAACATCTTATATCTTTGCGCAAATTAAGGTCTGATCCATGGTTCCATGCCACCAAATGTCAGTGTGTACATGTGGTAAAGACAAGCACGTCCAAAACTCGTTCGTAATCGTACATGATCAAAGTAGCTTTATGATGTACTTGCAAAAGCTGCAAAGTACCTCACTACTTGACTAAAATACATAATGCTAGACGGCCACTGACAAATATAAATAAAACAACATTTTGAAGAAAATGGAGAAAAAATACAGGAAAACCATGCAAATCAAACACCTAATATTGGAGACAGGAAAACCATGCATGCAGGGCTGGCCCTGCCAATTGCACATGGGCTTCTGCACAGTTGATCTAGTATTTCTATCTCCTGTTTTCTCTTTGTTGAATCTCAATCTCATTGCATATTTTGTTCTTTACTGTTTCTTCCTAAGGTGAAGAGCCATCAAAGTATTTGTCAATCATTAGTACCGTCAATTTCTTATCTTTTCTATTTTTTATCTCTTTCTCTCTTAAATTATTTTCAAATATAAGTAAAAATTATATCTATCATCTATAACCGAATCAACAATCTAAATCATGTGCTAATCCAACTTTTTCAGTCTTTACCCATCTTTACTCTGGCAACCATAAATTTCTTGTGGTTCACCCCTCGCCACCAACTAGTTGCGGACACATGGATAGGTAGCAACACTATATATTTTGATTGTAAGTTTGTTACATATTCAAGATAGGTCCTATTTTTATTTTCGGGTAGACGCCTCAAAATATTTGAGCCTTGCATGCGTGCGTGCGTGCGTGCGTGGACCAATACGTCCATAAGTCCGTAAGTTCGGATGCATACCATACATCCCCACGTCCAAAGCATCATATCATGCATCATGGCATGTCATATACTAGTACTACCAACTGCGAGCCTTACCCTTACGTGACAAAAAAAAAAAAAAAAAGACATGGCCCCGCATGGAAGGGCTCGTCCAGACAAGTGAGTCACCGCAACTGCCCTCGCTGGAACAGGAAACTACGGAAATGCCCCCAGGTGGACAGTGGAACACTGGAACTCGCAAACAAGGTGAAAAGAAATCCACCTCACTTTGGGTCCGTTTAGTTGCACGTCTTAAATCATCTCATACATCATGAGAGGGGGTTTGATGTTTGGTTGTCTCTGTCTTGCACCATCTCGTGCATCATCCCTCATCCCAAAACAGGGAATATTCCCTCAATATATTGGATGAATCCATACCACAAAAAAATAAGAATGGTTTCGTCCGTTACTAGTTTTGGTGCACACCACCTGCCAAAAAAAAACGCGCCATTAATCTGGTCACCTCCTCTTTCTCTCGGCCGCCGTACCTCCCTCTTTCTCTCCGCCTCCCCTCTCTCCCCCATTGCTACCGGCCTCCGTCTCCCTATTTCACTCCGCCTCACCTCCTTCTCCACCTCCATCTCTCCGGTTCAGATCTACTTCGGCACAAATCATTGCCATCTCTCCGACTTAGATCGTCACCTCCATCTCTCGGGCTCAGATTTGCTCCGGCACAGATTGTCGCCATCTTCTCCGGCTTAGATCGTCGCCTCCATCGATCTCTCCGGGTCAAATATGCTCCGGCACAGATCATCACCATCTTCTCCGGTTCAAATCTACACGGTCGGATTGACTGGCTTGTAGATCTGCTCATATCCCCCTTTCTCGTCCCTTCTTTTCAAACAATCGGTACAAATCTACTCCTTCTCCATTACTTATCAACAAACTTATAGATTTACCTTATTATTTACAGTGATTTGACCTCTTTTCTTGATTTTATGTTTGTATGATTCTTGTTTTCATCTGTTTTAAGTGATTTTACCATACAAAGTGATGATTTTGTCTGCACAGAACAGTTTGAAGTATCTGTGAACAGAACAGTCTGAAGTATTTTGTTTTTTTTTATGGTAATCTCAATTTTGTTTTTTTATATATCCTGCATGATAATCTCAATTTTGTTTTGAGCTGTGTTTTTCTTGTGTTTTCAATTCCAGTTTTCAACATTCTTCTGCATGTTTTCAATTGTGTTTTCATTTGTCTGAAAGGTGCATGGTAACAATCTGAAATGTGCCTGATTTCTGATTTCTTCTGTGTTATCTTTTCTCCATGTATGTAATCTGTACACATAATTGCTTGACATGTTTAACTTGAGCCTCTCCACTAGGATCTATGATTATATTTGTAATTTTGCATATTTGATCTAAGCATGTGCCCTACATTGTCAACCATGCATTGTAGATGTTTCTAATGAGGAATAGGAGAAGAATATTGCTTATGAGGGCTGCTGCCTACCTAGCTGGAGTATTGGTTGCTCTCTTTGTTTACTCTAGGTTTAAGAGAAGAAGGCCACGAGTGACTTATGCACCAATATCTATTAGAAATATGCAAAGAAATGCAGTTTCACCGAACTCTGTTTGTGAAATCCCAACTCGTGAGCTTAATACAATTCGCAATTCAGTTGCTTCTTCTTCGTTCTTGCTTGTGTTCTCGATTTGCAGCAGGAACAAGCCTTCATGGCTAGGTCAATCCGTGCGTGCGCGTGGTTGATAACCAAAGGAGCCGTGGTGTAGCGGTTGCAGGTTTTGGATCGGTTCTAGATCGAAAGCCGCATCATCGACGTTGAGTTCTCCACCAATCAACTTACCGTACCTGTCGGAAGATCGGGCACCGTTTCCCATCAAGCCGTTATTTCAAATTAGTGTTGCACGCAATAGGTGAGCTACGCAATGATCTTATCAAGCCACCATCTTTGGATACCCCAGGCAAAATTAGAGGCAACCGCAGATGGTTTCCATGGATTCAGGTAATATATGCACATGTCTACCCATGTATAGCTTGCCACCTCAATTATTCCGTTACTAATGTCAACAATTATTCACACCATAGAACTGTATTGGAGCAATTGACGGTACCCATGTGCGAGCCAGTGTGCCTAAGAGATTGGAAGTAGCCTTTAGAGGTAGAAAAGGCCATGCTACTCAAAACATAATGGCAGCCGTAGATTTTGATCTATGGTTCACATTTGTTTTAGCTGGTTGGGAGGGATCTGCTCACGATGCTGTGATCCTAGCTGATGCACTAGAGTGAGACAATGGCTTTAATGTGCCTGAAGGTAATACCTATGTCACACAAATCTTAGTCGAAATTACTATTACATGACTTAACTTTCAAGCATTAATTGTCATTTTCTTAGGTAAATTCTATTTAGTTGATGCTGCGCTGCCTATGCGGCTAAGCCAGGGTTTTTGCCACCTTATCGTGCCACCAGATACTATTTGAAGGAATGGGGGTCCAATCCAGTTCAAGATAAGAAAGAATTGTTCAATCTTAGACACTCTTCTTTGCGAGTTACTGTAGAACGTGCATTTGGGTCTCTCAAGAGGAGATTCAAAGTTCTTGATGATGCAACACCATTTTTTACTTTTAAGACACAAGTGGACATTGTTCTTGCTTGTTGCATTCTTCATAATTAGATAATTGCCCATGGGTGGACCTCTTTATTCTAAATGAGTTGTCTTGGAATCCAAACCATACAAACCATAAAAACTCACAACCCCATCAAGCCCATGAGTGTAGTGAGGTGGTGGCAATGAGACAAGACATATCCAACAGGATGTGGGTGGCTCACTAGAACTACTTAGCACAGGAAATTGATAACTGATGTTCAATGCATCTGATAGTTAAGGTAGTTGGTATGTGCTGTGATGTTCAATACTTACTAATAAATGAGATCCTTGTGGAGAGGCAATGATGCACCTTATCTTACAATGCTATCATTTTTTCTTCTCTTATTGTACTACTGTATTTGTCAACTCATGTTACTAGAGAGACAATGATGTGTCATGTTTTACACATTTTCTCATTTAACCTTCTATTTGTAATTGATTTTACTCTGCCTCATTTTGCTTTTATGTTTACATATCTTTTTTGGCCTATTTTGGTAAGTTTGTTATTTGAATTTACTACCGCTAATTTAGAAAATGGAGAGTGAAGGACAAGAGGGTGCTAACCCAACTACCCCTCTTGTGTAGTCAAATGCAATGTCTGCATTTCTACTAAAGTTCATGTCAGAACTGATTGCAAGTAGGGCTAGAAATGACAAGAGGTTCAAGAGTGCACAACTCAATGTTGCTACGAGGGCTTTGGTTGATCACTTCCATATCACGATTAATGACATCTAAGTTGCAAACCACCTAAAAAATGGAGAACTAGGTGAACAAAGATATGCAAACTCAAAAAATTGAGTGGTGCCATATAGGATGAGGAGAACAGAGTCATTTATGTTGATATTGGCCATTTCATGAGATATGAGAAGGCAATTTGGTCAGGTAATTAGAAGTGTTGGCTGTGAACTCATTGTGTCTAAATGCACTATATAGTATTTTTCTTAGGACAATGCCAAAAATGCAAATTTCTTGAACACGCCAATAGAGTTCTATGATGAAATGGCTACTATTTTTAGTAATGGGATGGCCACAGGTGTCTTTGCAAAGGGATCCAATGACCAATTGGAAACAGAATTACCAGACCCTACACTTGAACCTGAGGAGAAGAGTGAAGAAGAGCCTATCATGACTGAACCAACTGCCACAAACAGCAACTTCTCAGCCAATAATCCTACAAAGTCCAAGAAGAGGGCACATAGTGAGTACAACTCCTCGATTGATACCATCACCCACACCCTTGAGAGGCTTGCTGCAGCCATTGAGAAATCTGGCAAGGCAGAAGAGGTGCCCGAGGACTTGTGGGATTGTGTTTCTGCCATACTCGGTTTTGATGATGGAGACTTAACCCACTACTTCACTTATCTGTGTGATAATCCTAGCAAAGCTAAGGCTTTCCTCAAAGTCCCCTTGTCCAACCAGATAATTATGGTTGCTAGGTTCCTCAAGGACAATCCCTAAAGTACGTCAGGATGTCTATTTTGGTTTAGGCTTGATGTAGCCCTATGCAGCTTATGAACCATATGTTTATGTTTCATTTTGTTGGGACTTGATGGTGGTGACTCCTCTTTTTATATGGTTCAGTTATGTTTTAATGTTAATATTTTTGTTAATGTTGCTGCTTCTGCTGTGGTTCTTATTGGTGCTGCTTCTGTTGTGGTCAATGATGTAACTGATGATTCTGATGTTATTGTTGTTGCTCCTATCTGGTGCTTCTGTTTTGTAACTGATGCTCCTATTTTGGTTGTTGCCGTTGATGTTATTGTAACTGATGCTTCTATTTTGGTTGTTGTTGCTACTGCTTCTAGCTGCTGCTACCAACCTCTGCTACTCATGTTGTTGCTTTCATGTGATATTTTACCTATTGTTGCTCCCAACTGCTGCTAAGAATTGTTTTCAGGTTATATATATATTTTTTTGTTCTTGTTGTTGCTTCTCCCAGGTGTTGCTACTGCTTCTAGCTACTGCTATCAACTAGTACTGCTGCTACTCTTGTTGTTGCTTTCATGTGATATTCTACCTACTATTGCTCCTAGTTGCTGCTAAGAACTGTTTTCAGGTTTTATTTTGTTGTTGTTGTTGTTGTTGCTGTCCCCAGCTGTTGCTGCTGCTGTTGCTTGAATTGTTGTTGCTGTTTGAACTGTTGCTGCACGATTAGTGATATTCTGAGACCACTAAGGGGCAAATTCCTTTTCCACTCATAAACTGAGACCAATTTTCATAAGTGTTATGACATTAAACTGCACTATGGTTTGCTGTTATGATATTAAATTTTGTTGATAATTTTTGTAATTGTTCATTTGTAATGGCTTGGTATGTGATTTTTGTTGGGAGGGAACGTGGGATCTATACATCTTGGTCTGATTGCTATGCTCAAGTGCATGGATTCTCATGAGCATGTTAAAAGAAATACTCCAAAAAAGAAGTCGATATCACAGTTAATGAATGGTTGAAGCTACACTAAAATACTTCGCATGTGCATCTTCGAAAAAAAGAATCTTTGATATGTTATGTGTTGGTTTTTTTTGTTGCCCTAGTGGCATTAGGATTTGCAAAGGCAATTATGTAATCCGCATGATATATATCTCGTTAGGAATTTTAAAAAACAGTATGATAGGAAACTCTCTTTTGTGGACATGATTATGTTTAAGTAAATTACTAGTATTATCTAGTGTTGTTATTATGGACATGATTATGTTTAAGTAAACTACTAGTATTATAATTCTTAATTGTCATTATATAAAGAATATTTCTTAAAAATTAAATTACAATTTTAATAAACAAAATTTTCATACATACACAATGACTAGTTTAATTCAAGCATAAAAGAGATAATCCCACCATTCCAATGGGAGTAGGTCATCATAACATTTTAGCTACACAACCAAACACCATTCTATCCCATCCTAGACTAACTCATCCCTCCAACCAAACAAAATCCTGGACCATTTCATTCCACACCAACCAAACACTCATCTTAGACCAACTCGTGACACACCACTCATCCCATCCCTTTTCATCCCATGATAGATGGTTAGGACGAGCAACCAAACGGACTCTTTGGGTCCGTTTGGTTGCTTGGATGAATCATCCATCATGGGATGAAAAAGGATGGGATGAGTGGTGTGTCACGAATTGGTCCAAGATAGATGTTTGGTTGGTGTAGAATGGAATGGTCCAGGTTTTTGTTTGGTTGGAGGAATGAGTTGATTCGGGATGAGATGGAATGGTGTTTGGTTGTGTAGCTAGAGTGTTGTGATAACCTCCTCCTATTTGAATGGTAAGGTTACCTCTCATTTGAATGTTTGAATTAGACAAATCATTGTGTATGTACGAAAAATTTGTTTATTAAAATTGTAATTTAATTTTTAAAAAATATTTTTTATATAATGACAAATGAGAATTTACTTAAACATAATGACAAATGATAAATGACAAATATTTTTTATATAATGGCAAATGACAAATGACAAAATTCATAATATCAAAACTAGAGTAATTTACTTAAACATAATCATGTCCACAAAAGAGGGTTCTATACCCTACGTCTACTATTTTAATAAAATTTCTATCGAGATATATCATACGGATTACATAATTGTTTTTGCAAATCCTAATGCCACTAGGGCAACAAAAAACAACAACACATAGCATATGAAAGATTGCTCTTTTCGACACTGTACATGCAAAGTATTTTGGTGGTGTTGCTTCGACCATTCATGAACTGCGATCTCAGTTTCTTCTTTATTGGAGTATTTTTTGTAACATGCTCCTGAGAATCCATACACTTGAGCATAGCAATCAGCCCAAGATGTATAGATCCCACATTCCCTCCCAGCAAAAACCACGTACCAAGCCATTACTAATAAAAATTACAAAAAATGTCAACAAAATTTAATGTCATAACAGAAAACAGCAATACAGTTTAATGTAATAACAATTACGAAAATTGGTCTCAGTTTATGAGTGGAAAAGAAATTTGCCCCTTAGTGGTCTCAGAAATAACAATACAGTAGTTCAAATAGCAATAGTTCAAACAGCACCAGCAGTTCAAACAAGATCAGCAACAATAGCTAGGAGCAGTAGTTCAAACAGCACCAGTAGGTCAAACAACACCAGCAACAACCACCAAAACAGCAGCAGCTCCTCGAAGCAGCTGGGAGCAGCAACTGCAGCAGCTGGTACATGGGTGCAGCTGCAGCAGCTGCACCCAGCAACAGCAACAAGTCCAACAGCTGCAGCAGCTGGGAGCAACGGCAACAACCACCAAAACGAAAAATTGTGAAAACAGTTGATACCAGTAGCAACAACAACAATCATAATGAAAAGACTTTAAAACAGTTGATAGCAGCAGCTAGGAGCAGCAACAACAACAAGTCCAACAAAACAAATCAAGAATAAACAGTTGACTGAAGGGAGCAGCAGATGGGAGCAGCTGCAGTAGCTGGGAGCAGTAGCAACAACAACCAGCAAAACAAAGAGAGTTGAAAACAGTTGATACCAGCAGCTGGGAGCAGCAGCAACAACGAGAACCACAATGAAAAGAGTTTAAAATAGTTGATAGCAGTAGCTAGGAGCAGCCACAACAAGTCCAGCAAAACAAATCAAGAATAAACAGTTACATCATTGACCACTTGGGGCATTCCTTTCGAAACAAAATATTAGTACAAACATCATCGACCACACTAGGGGCATTCTTTCCGAAACAAAATATTAGTACAAACATCATTGACCACAACAGAGGCAGCACCAGTAACAAGCACAACAGGAGGAGCAGCAACATCAGCAAATCCAACAAAATTAAACATAAACACCATCAAGTCCAACAAAATTAAACATAAACATATGGTTCATAAATTGCATAGGGTTGCATCAAAGTCTAAACCAAAATAGTC
Organism: Pharus latifolius; assembly: GCA_019359835.1. Classification (NCBI taxonomy): domain Eukaryota; kingdom Viridiplantae; phylum Streptophyta; class Magnoliopsida; order Poales; family Poaceae; genus Pharus; species Pharus latifolius. The sequence goes on along the minus strand of CM033328.1, from coordinate 65,931,001 downwards.
ATCCTCACATACTTTAGGGGTTGTCTTTGAGGAACCTAGCAACCATAATCATTTTATTGGACAAGGGGACTTTGAGAAAAGCCTTGGCTTTGCTTGGATTATCACACAGATAAGTGAAGTAGTGGGTTAAGTCTCTATCATCAAAACCGGGCATGGCAGAGACATGATCCCACAAATCCTCGGGCACCTCTTCTGCCTTGCCAGATTTCTCAATGGCTGCATCAAGCCTCTCAAAGGCGTGGGTGATGGTATCAATCAAGGGGTTGTTGTCACTATGTGCTCAGTCATGGTAGGCTCTTCTTCACTCTTCTCAGGTTCAGGTGTAGGATCGGGTAATTTAGTTTCCAATGCATCATTGGATCCTTTTGCAAAGACACCTGTGGCCATCCCATTACTAAAAATAGTAGCCATTTCATCATAGAACTCTATTGGGGTATTCAGGAAATTTGCATCTTTGGCATTGTCCTGGGAAAAATACTTATTAGTGCATTTAGACACAAGATTTCACAGCCAACACTTCCATTTACCTAACCAAATTACCTTCGCATGTCTCATGAAATGGCCAATATCAACAGAAATGAGTTTGTTCTCCTCATCCCATATGGCACCACTCAATTTTTTGAGTTTGCATATCTTTACCCATCTAGCTCTCCATTTTTTTAGGTGGTTTGCAACTTGGATGCCATTAATCGTGATGTGGAAGTGATCAACCAAAGCTCTCGCAGCAGCATTGAGTTGTGCACTCTTGAACCCCTTGTCATTTCTAGCCCCACTTGCAATAAGTTCTGACATGAACTTTAGCACAAATGCAGACATTGCATTTGTCCACACAAGAGGGGTAGTTAGGTTACCACCCCCTTGTCCTTCACCCTCCATTTGCTAGATCAGCGATAGTAAATTAAAATAACATACTTAACAAAATAGCCCAAAAAAGATATATAAATATAAAAGCAAAATGAGGCAAAGTAAAATCAATTACAAATAGAAGGTCAAACGAGAAAATGTATTAAATAAGGGACATCATTGTCTCTCCAGTGTCATGAGATGACAAATACAATAGTACAATGAGAAAATAAAAAATAGTACTAGCATTAAAAGACAAAGTGCATCATTGCCTCTCCACAAGGATCTCATTTATTGGTAAGTATTAACATCACAGCACATATCAACCACTTTGACTACCAGATGCATTGAACATCAGTTATCATTTTGTTGTGCTAAGTAGTTCTGGTGAGCCACCCACATCCTGTTGGCTATGTCTTGTCTCATTCCCACCACCTCACTAGAGTCATGGGCTTGATGGGCTTGTGAATTTATATGGTTTGGATTCCAGGACAACTCACTTGGAATAAACTAGTCCACCCCATGGGCAATTATCCAATAATGAAGAATGCAACAAGCTAGAACAATATCCACTTGTGTCTTAAAAGGAAAAAACGGTGTTGCATCATCAAGAACTTTGAATCTCCTCTTGAGAGACCCAAATGCACGTTCTACAGTCACTCGTAGAGAAGAGTGTCTAAGATTGAACAACTCTTTCTCATCTTGAACTAGATTGGACCCCCATTCTTTCAAATGGTATCTGGTGGCAAAAATCCTGGCTTAGCCGCATAGGCAGCATCAACTAAGTAGAATTTACCTAACAAAATGACAATTAATGCTTGAAAGTTAAGTTATACAATAGTAATTTGGACTAAGATTTGTGTGACATAGGTATTACCTTCAGGCACATTAAATCCATTCTCTCGCTCTAGTGCATCAGCTAGGATCACAGCATCATGAGCAGACCCCTCCCAACTAGCTAAAACATATGTGAATCGTAGATCAAAATCTACGGCTGCCATTATGTTTTGAGTAACATGGCATTTTCTACCTCTAAAGGCTGCCTCCCATCTCTTAGGCACACTGGCTCGCACATGGGTACCGTCAATTGCTCCAATACAGTTCTAAGGTGTCAATAATTGTTGACATTAGTAACAGAATAATTGAGGTGGCAAGCTATACATGGGTAGGTAGACATGTGCATATATTACCTGAAACCATGGAAACCATCTGCGGCTGCCTCTAATTTTGGCTGGGGTATCTAAAGATGGTGGCTTGATAAGATCGCTGCGTAGCTCACCTATTGCGTGCAACACTAATTTGAAATAACGACTGACAGTTTCACCCGAGCGTTTGAAGTTTTGGCCAACAACCCGGTTCCTTTCATTGTGCGCTACGGTGTGAAGGAACATGGCAACTTGCTCTTCAACACAGCAATGCAAGGTGTCATGAAGCAAACTTCTTTCCCTCAGAATATCACACAAGAGAAAGAAAGGTGCTTTTTTGAGCCTAATCATGTTCTGACAACTAACATCATCTTTATGATAAATATCATCTAAATGTACATTTCTCTGCATATTTCTAACAGATATTGGGGCATAAGTCACTCGTGGCCTTCTTCTCTTAAATCTAGAGTAAACAAAAAGAACAACCAATACTCCAGCTAAGTAGGTAGCAGCCCTAGTAAGCAGCAGTCTTCTCCTATTCCTTGTTGATACATCTACAATGCATGGTTGACAATGTAAGGCACATGCTCAGATCAGATATACGATTATAATCACAGAACCTAGTGGAGAGGCTCAGGTTAAACATGTCAAGCAATGTGTACAGATTACATACAGGAATAGGAGAAAACATGCAAAAGAATGTCGAAAACAAAATGTATTGAAAACACAAGGAAAATATAGTTGAAAACAAAATTGAGACTGTTCTGTTTACAAGGAAAACACAGTTAAAAACATTTGTTCACAGATACTTTGACTATTTTGTGCGAACAAAATCAGTGAATTGACAAGATTAAATCACTTAAAACATATACGAAGGAGGTAAAAGCAACATTCTTCTCCTATTCCTTGTTGGACACATCTACAATGCATGGTTGACAATGTAGGGCACATGCTCAGATCAGATATATAATTATAATCACAGAACCTAGTGGAGAGGCTCAGGTTAAACATGTCAAGCAATATGTACAGATTACATACACGAATAGGAGAAAACATGCAAAAGAATGTCGAAAACAAAATGTATTGAAAACACAAGGAAAACATAGTTAAAACAAAATTGAGACTGTTCTGTTCATAGTTGAAAACAAAATTGAGACTGTTCTATTCACAAGGAAAATACATTTAAAAACATCTGTTCACAGATACTTTGACTGTTTTGTGCGAACAATATCAGTGAATTGACAAGATTAAATCACTTAAAACATATACGAAGGAGGTAAAATCACTGTAAACAAAATCATGAATCATACAAGAATAAAAAATCACTATGAATAAATCACTGTAAATGAAAACAAGAATCATACAAGTATAAAATCAAGAAAGGAGGTAAAATCACTGTGAACAGAAAGGTAGATCTATGAATTTGGGGATAAGTAAAGGAGAAGGATTAGATCTGTACCGGTTGCTTGAACAGAAGGGATGAAAAAGGGGGAGATGAGTAGATCTACAAGCCAATTAGTCCGGTCGTCTAGATCTGAGCCGGAGAAGATGACCACGTACACTGTGCCGGAGACGGAGACCGAGAGATGAGCAGATCTACAAGCCTTCGTCGATCTTCGCCAGAGAAGATGGCCACGTACACTGTGCCGGAGACGAAGGCCAAGAGATGAGCAGATCCACAAGCCTTCGTCGATTTTCGCCGGAGAAGATGGCGACGGACAAGGTGGGTGAGGCAGAGACGGAGGCCGAGAGCAATGAGAAGGAGAGAGAGGGGAGGCGGAGAGAGAGGGAGGTGAGGCCGAGACGGAGGCCAAGACGGAGGCCAAGAGAAATGGGGAAGGTGAGGCGGAGAGAACGAGGTGAGGTGGAGATCGAGAAAATAGGAGGTGAGCGGACGTACGAGCGCGCGTTTTTTTTTCCTCCAACGCGCCCTAATTTTGGTGATGGACCAAATGATATCTCCAAAATTGAGGAATGGAATGGTGCAGCATATTGAGGGAATATTCCCTATTTTGGGATGAGTTGTGATGCATGAAATGATGGAGGATGGAGCCAACCAAACACCAAACCTCCTCTTATGATGAATGAGATGGTCCATCACCTGCAACCAAACACACCCTTTGTTTATAGATTCACCAGTTTTTAGTACTTCATTGCTCAATAAGAAAAAATTGCAAGTATGTATTGCACAAACTCTCCCTGGAGTCAACTATATACTAAAAACCATAAAATTGTACTAGAAACTTCTTTATATTATTTTGGGAAAATTTTGTCCTTATCTTTCAACTCAAAAAATACATATTTTTATTCTTGCAACAAAAAAGGTCACTCTTTCCTAATACCACTGTCGGTTAACACATATTTTGTTTTTACCATCGTCATCAGTGAAAGGGATCTAGGATATCGACTAGAGGGGAGTGAATAGGCAATTTTAACAAATTATCAATAAAACAAACAATTTGAAGATAATGAGAGCAAATAAATAACACAAGATGAACAAAGCACAATTTCAACACAAGGATATATCCCGTGGTCTCGGTGATTTGCCGATCACCCCTAATCCACGTTGAGGCAAACTCAAATCTCTAACCGCTCCTCTATCTAGTCAACCTTCTCTCGAGAAGTGACCTAGATCTTGAGCCGGATTAGTGTGATGAGTTATCCAAACCTCGATTTCACTAAGGATGCACTTTACCGCTCCGGCAAGGCGTGCTCAACCCTTTCACAAGACGTTTTGGGGAGTCTTCACAATCTTCCTTGAAGAGCTCTCCAAAACCTTTCTCCTAGCCGTCTAGGAGCCGGCAAACTCCAAGAGTAACAAGCCGGTGATGATCACTTAGCCTTTTTCTAGTGCCACAAGATTGATTTAATGATCTAAATACAATGCACTAGAAGATCTCAAATGCACACTCTCACAAATTCGAGAATTTGAACCCTAGAGTGTATGAAACTAGCTTAAGCTCTCAAGGATGATGACAATGCTCAAGATTATGCCAAAAGTTGTGAACAGGGCTGTGCATGGGAGTATATATACTCCCCACAATAAATATAGCCGTTACAGACCGTTGGGAGAAAAAGATCACCTGGCGGTCAGACCGCAGGTATAAGCTCGGTCAGACCACCGCAATTGCAACGGCATTAAACAAGCGCAATAAATGCTCAACTGCCCTTGACAGGCACACACACGGTCAGACCGGAGCCTATTTCGGTCAGACCGTGAAACTGTCCAGAGACGACATAGTTTCTGGACACTTTATACGGTCAGACCGATAAATACGGACAGACCGTAGTTCAAAAGCACTGTCAGACCGATTTCTCGGTTAGACCGGTCTAATCAAACGGTCAGACCGTCACAGCTCAAAAAAAACAACAGAAGAAAAAACAAGAAGTTCCAGGAGTCTGACCTAGGTCTCAACTACGGACAGACCGACCTTTTAAAGGAATACACTATATTTAGACATAACGTCGGTCAGTCCGAGATACTATTCGGTCAGTCCGTGAATTCGGTCAGACCGGTCTAACAGACGGTCAGACCGACTGAGACAGTGTTGAGCAGATATGAGCTGAAACAAGCATTTTCAAAGTATATGACCTTCTAGTATGCAATGCAAGTTGATTTTATGATTTGTGGCACATAGATGAAGTATTTTGTGATACACCACATGCTCCTCTTAATAGTACGGTAACTATCCTAAAATCCGGTCAAAATTCTTCTCTAATCACCTTAGACCGGTAAAAATGGAAAAGACCCTATTTCGTACCTTTGCCCTTTTGATCAATGCCTTTTCTTCATCATGAGGCTCTTTCTTCGCCTTTTATAAACCTGTCTTATAAGTTTCTTGTTGACACAACTGGGCAGGTAACGTTAGTGTAGCATTTGTAGTTGTCATTAATTATTAAAACATTCTTTAGGGGTCTAGAAGCTACAATCAGGTCCATCACTATCAAAGGGATAAATTAGTATTGACCTAATCATAATTTTATAGAAAAGACAAGTATTCTCTTGCCAGTAAACGCGACACACTCTGCCTTGATTCAAATTAGCCCTTCCTACTCGCCTACTCGACCACAAGAATGCACTCCACGGGATCATTCACTACATCCTGGATGGGTATGGCGTTCACCAATCGATCATCGATGGTCACCGCCTGCTCATTCATGCCAATGCTCACGAGCTCGCAGCCATGCTTGTCGAGTCAATAATGCTACAAGACGGCAAGCCGCTATACATGCATCCTTCCTAAGAAACTTTGGGTAATTTTTCATCCTTGTTTCAGCCAGCTCCTCAACAGCAATGACGAAGGCGCACAATGGTGAGCTGAAACTGCGGTGAAGGTAATTGCTGTCATTTTGGGCAATGCCCTCGATATGAGAGCACCTTAGTGGCAAGAGATGCCAATGGTGTAGGTGGCATTGGCGGTGAGACGATGATGATGGTTGGCAATTGTGGGGCATAAGCAGTGGAGGTGGTGCATTGCGGCAGGCCGTCTTTAGCCAAATTAAGTGGAGGTGACCGACAGGAAGCAAAATTGGGTTCAATAAAAAAGGTGGTGGCGGCGATTCCAGTGAGGAATCAGCCAACGGTGGCCAATTAGATGTGAGGTGAAGTGACAACCAGAGAAGAGATGGATCAGTGAAATGAACGAGTTTCTGACAACTTGGCCAAGGAAGTGGGGGAACAAGTTGGGGGCACTTTAAGGAACGTATGGTGAACAACTACGACAAGAAGTAGTGTCGAAGAGCAACGCAAGGGGCAACCGAAAACAAGACAAAAGAGAGAGAGAGAGTTGTATCGAGTGTATAAGTGGTTGATTTGAGGGGTAAATATGTAGTTTTCTCATTTCGTTATTTCTTGACGACTTCAAATTGACAACGATAGTAAAAACAAAAGAGGAGTTGACGTGATCATAGTTAAAAAAAAAAAGATTGATTTTTTTATGACAAAAATAAAAATATGTATTTTTGAGTGGTAGAGACAAAATCTTTGTTACTTTTTTTATACAATGGAATCCTCTATTTATGACTAGAGTATATAAATCATTATTCTCTCACAACTTGTGCAATTATGACCCAAGTATCAATTTTTTAGAGGAAATATTCTTTTGTAAGGAATTCATTCAGTATATGTTAATTTTACAAAGGTATTATTCACTGATAGGTGGGTTATTTATATAGTGCTGATAACTTTAAACTCATATATCAGTGAGTCAATATATATATATATATATAGAGGATTATCAAAGAATTGAATAGAAGATCTGATTAAAAAATAAAAAATTGAATAATAAAGAGATTTATGTGCTCTAATTTAATTTCACTAAAAACCATTCATGGTACACATTCTTTGATCCGAAAGTTCCCGCGAGAGAAGGGATTATTGGGCCCAAGCCAAAATTTTGCACGGTTTATGAGCCTTGGACCTATGCATGGGCCAAAACATCAGAACCCTTTCAGAAGTCGAAAGTCTATTTCAATTTTAATACCAAATCGGTAAAAACAAACATGTCACAGATACTGATAGGATAGCTCTCCGGCCTCACTAAGCAGTCAAGCATCGAGCGCGGTCGGCAATCTCAACCTTGGTGAGGTGCTTGATTTGTTTTATGTTCTGGTTTGGAGTTTTTTTAATTAATAACCCACATTTAAAAAATAATTACGAAACTAACCCACAGTTGCGATAATTTGCAAAAATGACCTGCCACGTCAGCTTGTCGAGACAAGCTACAAGTCGCACGGGCACCTCGTGCTGTTTCTTGTCATGCTGTGAAGACGCGACAACTGAAAAAAGATTAATGCGGGAGCGGGGATTCGAACCCGAGCCACGTGCTTTGCAAGCGAGAACTCCCACCAACTGGGCTAAGAAACTTATTTGCTATAAGAGCAGTATACATTTTAATATTGTGCAGCTTGTCGAGTTTCCAGAACTCGACAAGCTGCTGGTGATCCCCTGCTAAACTCACTCACTTATTCCTTTCAAGCAGCAGCAGCACACAGCACACACATACACACACTTCATTTCATCTTTCCACTCTAGATCTAGCAAAATCCGTCCGATAAATTTATTTGGTGTAGAAGAGAAAGTTGTAGAGAATTGCGAGTTCTTCGAAAAGAGATAATTTTTTCGAAATGCATTTAAGATTCTGTTAATTATGTTGCTAATGACGTGATTAAAGTTTATATTTATGTTTATGTGTATACAAGAGTAGGTATTATATTTTTAGGAATATGTTTAAGAAATATGTGCATCTGTATGTATGTTTGTAAAATAGATTTTTTTAAATGAATGTGTGTATGTTTGGAAATGTATGTGTATTTGTTTGAAAATAGGGGTTTATAAATGTATGTGTGTGTGTGTTTGAAAAATAGATTTTTGAAATATATGTGTGTATGTTTGGAAAAATAGGGTTTTTAAATGTATGTTTGTATGTTTGGAAAATAGGTTTTTGAAATGTATGTGTGTATGTTTAGAAATATATGTGTGTATGTTTCGAAAAATAGGGTTTTTAAATATATGTTTGTATGTTTGAAAAATAGGTTTTTGAAATGTATGTGTGTATATTTAGAAATATATGTGTGTATGTTTCGAAAAATAGGGTTTTTAAATATATGTTTGTATGTTTGGAAAATAGGTTTTTGAAATGTATGTGTGTATGTTTAGAAATATATGTGTGTATGTTTGGAAAAATAGGGTTTTTAAATATATGTTTGTATGTTTGAAAAATAGGTTTTTGAAATGTATGTGTGTATGTTTTGAAATTTATGTGTGTGTATGTTTGGAAAATATGTTTTTGAAATGTATGTGTGTATGTTTAGAAATATATGTGTGTATGCTTGGAAAAATAGGGTTTTTAAATATATGTTTGTATGTTTGGAAAATAGGTTTTTGAAATGTATGTGTGTATGTTTAGAAATATATGTGTGTATGTTTGGAAAATATGTTTTTGAAATGTATGTGTGTATGTTTAGAAAAATATGTGTGTATGTTTGGAAAATATGTTTTTGAAATGTATGTGTGTATGTTTAGAAATATATGTGTGTATTTTTGAAAAATAGGGTTTTATAAATGTATGTGTGTATGTTTGAAAAATAGGTTTTTGAAATGTATGTGTGTATGTTTGGAAAATAGGGTTTTTAAATGTATGTGTGTATGTTTGAAATGTATGTGTATATGTTTGGAAAATAGGGTTTTATAAATGTATGTGTGTATGTTTGGAAAATAGGGTTTTAAATGTATGTGTATTTCGTTTTAGAAACTATGTGCACACAATAGAAAATATAAAATTAGGTTATTTTTAATTGTGCACATACATACTGTATGTCTAAAAATTAGGTTTTCGACATATATGTGTATGTATTTAGAAATTATGAAACTAGGCTATTTTCAATTACATGCATGCATGCTCTATGTTTAGAAATTATGTTTTTTAAATGTATATTTGTATGGTTTTAGAAACTATGTGCATGTGTGTATGTTTGTAGAAAATATAAAATTAGGTTTTTTTAATTGTGCACATGCATACTCTATGTTTAAGAATTAGGTTTTGTAAAATATATATGCGTATGTATTTAGAAATTATGAAACTAGGTTATTTTCAATTACATGTATGCTCTATGTTTATAAATTATGTTTTTCAAATGTATGTGTATGTATGGTTTTAGGAACTATGTGCATGTGTGTAATGGTGTCATGTTATTTACGCGTGAGATGAATGTGTGTAGGGAATGGAGAGTCCGAAAATTTTTTCCATATTTTATGGTGACGGCATAATTCGCGAGGGGCAAAGCGGGGTTGATATGAGCCGTTGCTAGTATGTGACGGGCGAGCTGAGTGTACATAACACCTCATTTCTAGACCTGAATTTGTGGATCCTGAATATGTTCGGGAAGCGGCCTCGTGATGAAATGGCCCTAATCGAAGGGCTCATTGTTCGTGAGGTAGATAATGAGCCATACTGGATGCTGTGCGAAATTAAAGGGGATAAATCGTGGAGTTCTTATATTCGAAGAGTGGAAGACCCCCATGGCGGACTGCTCGGTCAGTTCGCGATGTATGTGCAGTTCTGCAACGTACGAGCAGCCGAGTGTGCGGTGGAGGGTGAGCCAAGCGTCATGCCCGGTCCTGCGAGATTCAGGGCTAGCGAGTGGTCAGATGTATTCTGCCATACTCGCGTAGATGTGTGCGAGGTACTGGATTGCCTTCCATCAGTGTCCGACGAAGATGATTCGACGGACTCGGAGGCATCCGATGGCTCTGATGACGATACTCCTGGTCCCCCGCAGGAGTGGCTAAATCACTCAGCATACAGTCAAGCTGTGTTGCCAACGGATAAGGGCTCGAGGTGGTCTTTCGAACACGGTGGCTTACAAGTAGAGCAGGAGTTTCAAAGCAAAGAAGATCTGAAGAATGCCGTGGAGAGCTGGTCCCTCGCAATTAACCGGCAATATAAGGTTGTCAAGTCAAACCCCAACCTTTTTGTCGCAGCCTGTGTAACAGCAGGCTGCCCATGGAAGATTCGTGCGATGCGGCCGAAGGACGACATCGGTTTTGTGGTGACAAGGGTTACCGCACACACATGCCTGCTCACGGAGGCGCTGGACAGACACAGGAACCTGACGTCGGCGTACGTCGGTAATATCATCCAGCCGGCTGTGCGAGAGAACATTTCGATAATGCCGAGAGAAATAATGAAGCAAGTTGCCGATAGGTGTGGGTACACTATAAGGTATGCAAAGACTTGGAGAGCAAAACAGAAGGCAATTGAGGGCATGTTCGGCACATTTGACCACGCCTACAACAATGTGATGCGGTTGCTGCGCAACATCGCTCAGACCAACCCAGGCACATTTTTAGATTTTTTCGATCAGCCAGCTACACGTCGAGATGGTAGCCCCATGCAGAACACTCGGGTACTCTGTCGATTATTCTGGTCATACCGCCAGTGCATCGAGGCATTTGCTTATTGTCGTCCGGTCATATGCGTGGATGGTACGTTCCTGACTGGAAAGTACAAGGGCTGTCTTCTCATTGCTGTTGCTGCGGATGCTAACGACCAACTGTTTCCATTGGCGTATGCGATCGTCGAGTCTGAAAACTCAGAAAGTTGGTTGTAGTTTCTGGTCAACGTGAAGCGGGCGGTTGTTGGTGATCGAGAGAAGGTGTGTATCATATCGGACCGCCACCGAGGGCTGCTCCATGCCATTGAGGTAATGCGCGGGGCCCCAGATGCTCCGTACAAATGGGAGGATGTGCGCAGCCGTTGGTGCATGCGGCACATTGCAGCAAACTTTTTCACACACTTCCGTAGTAAACAGATCATTGATCTGTTCAAGCGGCTGTGCATGGAAAATCAACCGAGGAAGTTCCAGGCTGTGTTCGACAAATTGGAGGTGCTGACAGTGAAGTACTCCACGAGGAGGGCCAGCAATGCTACCGATGATGCGAACGTGAGCAAATTCTCCCAATGGATTCAGGACAAGGACATCGAGAAATGGTCCTTGCTGCATGACGAAGACGGCGCAAGGTTTGGAATAATGACGATGAACCTTTCAGATGTGTGCAATTATGTGTTGAAGGGAGTCCGGTGTTTGCCAGTGACTGTTGTAGTGGAGATGACATGGTACCTCACAGCCGAGTACTTCAACAACAGAAGTGTAGCCGCCAAAACTCTAGTCGACGATCCCATGAGAACCTTGCCAGATGTTGTGCAGTCCTACTTGGCTGCTCGCGTAGACAAGGCGCAGCGGCACGAGGTGACAGTTATAAATAGACTGCATCGAATCATTCAAGTCCGCCTTCGGCAGAAGAACGTGAGCGGCCAACTGAGGCCTGGACGGGTGCACCAGGTCATTCTTGGGGATGTCGCTGAGTGTTCATGTAACAAACCAAAGCTACTGCACAAGCCCTGCTCTCATGTCCTTGCTTCATGTGCGGCGCTCGGTGTGAGCCCTGTGTTGGATCAAGGATGCCGACTAGAGGGGGGGGGTGAATAGGAGGCTTTTAAAAACTTTAAAGCTTAAAGCAAATAAATGCAAATCAAAACAAATAATATAAGCAAGGGAAAAGAGAATGAACACAACGATTTTTACCGAGGTATCGGAGACTCGCCCAGTCTCCACTAATCCTCGTTGAAGCACTCAAATCACTTGAGTCTTGCCTCAATATCCACAAAGGATATTATCACTAGTGGTTGCTCCTTGTCCACTCCGGAAAGGCGAGCACCGATGCCTTGTACACACTTGCCGAGCCTCTCCGACAATCTCCGAACGGAGAGATCAACGGCCACGCCTCCGAACCGTCTAGGTGAGGGCGCTCACCAAGAATAACAGGCAGCGAGGTCTTCTCAAGACCTCCAAACACGCACCGAGAAGCTAAGTAAATGCAAAATGCAAAGAACTGAAATGCTCGGTGGATCGGAAAGCACTCGACTTGATCAAAAGATCAAGATTTTATATAAGAAACTAATGCTCAAGAGTGTATATGAAATGCTGCTGCTTGTTATATGAAACATATGCCCAAAGCCCCTATTTATAGCCTCAAGAAGCAAATGAACCGTTGGAACTAGGGCTGAAAATCAGCAACCCAAACTGACAGTCAGTTTGCCTAACTGACAGTCAGTTCAGTGCACAACGGCCGACAAAAATTACGGAATAAACTTTGCTAGCCGTTCGTGGTCGAAAAAAGGAAAGCTGAAGCCCACAACTGACAGTCAGTTTGATAAACTGACAGTCAGTTCGACCACAAACTCGACCAAAATCAAATAGAAACTCAGTTAAAAGTACTGTGGTCGAAACCCAAACTGACAGTCAGTATGGACAAACTGACAGTCAGTTTAGTACAAAAATTTTGAGCACAAAATACACCCTCTCTGGACAATTGTCAGTTTAAACTAACTGACATTCAAACTGACAGTCAGTTTAGCAAACTGACAGTCAGCATGAACAAAAACATAGATAACTTTAAATCCAGAAATCCAAAAGAGGTGTTTAATAGCTCGTTGAAAAGATAATTTCAAGGGCTACAATTTGGTCAACAGAAGAAAAAGCCAGATCTTCCTAGATCTTTCTGAAAATAGCAAATACTCTTCTGCTGTCAAAAACTGAACTGAAAATCCAGATTTTTCAAATAAGTTCAAAACCAAATCCAACCAAAAATGATGCAATGCAATGACCTAGATTTCTCGGTTTGTGTTGGAGATAAAGAGAGGACTTTTGCTACCCCTCTTTATAGTACGGTTTAAAACTAGAAAATAATTTCCCTAACCGATCATCTCCAAACACCGAGATCGGTAAAAATAAAAACTCATAATACCTTAGGTCTTTCGCATCTTCATGATTTGCGTCTTGTATTTTGCTCTTCTGCATTTTGTGCTTCACTTCACGTCGGGTTCATCTTGATCATCTCGTAATTCTTCCCGAACAATCTCTGTATCACAAAGTCTCAGAAGCACAGTTAGTCCAAAACACTTTGTTTTTATTAATTATCAAAATTAGGGTTAGGCATGAAGGCCTAGATGCAACACCCTGCGCCTTACCTTTGGGAGTACTTCAGCCTTGACAACCTTTCAAACACGTGGAGTGGCGTGTGGAGAGTTTTTATGACGCTCGGTGACTACAGAGTTATCCCTGCTGGCGAGACTACCTGGATCCCAGATGTAAATCTAAAGCGAACGGGTCCAGGGCGACGGAAGACACTCCGAATACACAATGACATGGATGAGTCACAGGGGGTAGCTCATGAGCTAGGAAATGCTCGATCTGTAGGCAGCCCGGACATAGCAGGAAGGATTGTTTGAATGCACCCGGACCATCGACCTAGCCTTGTAATAAACTTTGTAATAAAGTTTGTAATACGCTTATCATTTGCATTGGTTTGTTGTAATCTGTATGAAACCTTGTAATATGATTCATGTTATGTTATTTTCATGTCGTGTGCTATCCATGGGTATGATACTTTCAATAACGGTTCCCGTTGTATGTTATGTTACTTTCAATAATGGTTCATGTTTTATGTTTTGACAGGCATGGTTAGCGGGGATAGAGATCTTCCAGAGCTACTGAGCAGTACATGTGATCGTGGACATCGCGGTCGCATCTTGTCCGAGGGCGGGGACTTGGAGTCGCTGGTAGTCCGTGCTCCCTTGGAGTACTGGCCTCTGCATGAGGGCTATATCCCCATCCTGCGGGATGCAGGTTTATTGCCGTTCGCCCGTATGCTACAGATAGGTCAGCATCTCACACTGGACAGGTCGTTGATCACCGCATTGGTAGATCGATGGCGTCCGGAGACCCACACTTTCCACTTCCGCTGGGGGGAGATGACAGTCACGCTGGAGGATGTGAGCATGCTGCTTGGTTTACCTGGCAGTGGACATCTCATCGTCCCCCGGCTAGCACGCCTAGATTGGCGCGCACAGATGCACCTCCGATTCAACATCGCTAACCACGCTGACGAGATCCCGGCATCCAGGCGTGGTGTCCCCCATCGATTTCTGGCGCGCTACTGTGAGTGTCCCGATGATGCCCCCGCCGATGTAGTTCGGCAGCATCTCTTCGCCTACCTGCTGGTGACGCTGCAGTATATTTTGTTCCCTTCCATGCACGGTGACACTGTGTACACGTGGTTCATTCCTCTGGTCGAGAGTATCGTCGATGCCGACGCAGGGGCCATGCCGCGTTACAACTGGGCGATGGCAGTGTTGTGCACGACGTACAGGGGCTTTGCGAGGCATGTTGCAGGACCGCAGCTGGATCATTGCTTTCCGCATGCCCTGTACTGCTGCAGTTGTGGTCATGGGAGCACTTCCCCGTTGGTCGGCCGTGTTTACAGCAGCCCATCCATCCGTACGGTGCGCCAGCAGACTATGAGGATTGGGTGGATCGGCCGACCATGGGAGCCCGTTGGCTGGGAGGTCGGCCGAGGTGGTCATCGTCACAGATTCACCGTTGTTACTTGGCGTACCTGGGAGAGTTTGATCTCCTATCGGACGCGCGCGTCATATGGCGACCATGGACACCGGAGCACATCTCCCAGGTTGCACCGCATGGCATTTCCTCGCATTGCACCGCGGGCTAGGACTGCTGGCTTACACGCCGGCACATGGTGTTCTCACATGTGGTGGAGCCGTATTTTCTGGAGAGGGTGATGCGCCAATTCGGGCTACATCAGCAGATACCGCCCCCGGAAAGAAATCGACAACGCCATCTCCCGCGGGAGATTCACGTGTATGCCTCGAACATTTTCTATATCTCATGTACGCACTCATATTTGTTTATTTCTTTGCTTTATGTGCATCGCGTCACCTTTTGCAGACAAACACGTAGAGGAAAACACTTCGACAATTGGCAGATCAAGAATTCCAAATGGGTCGACGAGTGGGAGGACCACGCAGCGACGGATATTGTTGTGGAGGAGCGGCCGTATGACCCTGGGACGTCCCAGGCCTATCTTCAGTGGTACGTGCCGCACACCCGCACGCGACTCGCTCGTGCGGCCCCCCCCTCGCCGACAGAACTATCACATCAAGCCAGTCTTCGACTCGGCCTTGATGTTCATTTCCCAGGCCGGATACATTGCTCGGTACGTTCGTCTTCGCTGGATACTTATGTTGGTCTCTTATCTTATCTATTTTTCCATAGTTCCCATATGAGTTTCGCATGTGCAGGGTGACTTAGCGTTGGCCATCGACAGGCAGGCGGCAAACCTGTCGTCTGGCTTGGAAGGAGGACCACGCTTCAAGACGATGGCACGTGCTGCCCTACATTCCATCCGTGTAGCAGCACAACGAATCTTCTTCGACGTTACTTGTGGCCGAAAGACAAATGCATCGGTTCCGCACCGGAGAGGGGCCCGGCCGCCTAGCCCGATGTCAGCCCGGCCTAGCCTGGGTGGTGCTTGACAGAGCACTTCGTCAGCACGGCGCAGTCATCGTGACACATCGTCGACCTGGGGAGGTCACATACCAGGGACGTCCGCCGGCCCGTTTCGGCTTCATTGTTCCTCGTCAATGCACAGTACTCGACGCAGAGATCTGTATATTGGGGGCCTGTCGAGACATCGCACTCCCTGTTCAGATGACTCTGATGATGAGGACGACATCCGTCGTCAAGACAGGGACGATGCGAGTAGGGCGTTGGCAGAGCGGCTTGCGGCTGACGAAGATTGGGGCCAGGCTCATATTGAGCAGGCTGTCCAGGGACAGAGACACTCGGTCCCTGGGCGGTCTACTTGGGAGAGTTGGGGGGACCCCGCCCACGACCACATGGATGTGGATGACGATCATGAGTACTACGCTCCGCAGGGGGCCGAGCCCAGTTGGGTGGCACAACAGCGGGACAACGAGGACTGGGTCTCGAGCATGTTAGGGTTGCACGACCCTCATGCACATCAGTACTACCAACCGGATCAGTTGGCGCCTAGCGAGCTCGAAGATCACCCTCCACCGACACAGCCATCTCAAGGTCATGCAAGTACTAAGCGGCATGGTCCTTCTACCGCGGCTAGGCGACGATCACATGTGCCACCTGATCCGTACTCACCATCGCCTTTTCAGAGAGATAGACATGGGCATGGGCATAAGAGGGGTCGTCCGAACCCATAGCGAACATGTACTAACACTTTTATTTTCCAGTGTGTTACATTCAAAATGAATCATGCAGTTCACTAGATTTCTTATATATTTTTATTATATGTATATGCATACATAGATATATATACATATACATATATATATATATATATATATATGTTTGTGTGTGCGTATATACAGTATGTATGTATTTATGTATGTACAGTATGATGGGAAAAACTCCTAGCCCAGCTGGTGGGAACTCTCTTTTACCTCGTTGTCCACCTGGGTTCGAATCCCCACTGATCTTGATTTGGGTTCACAGGATAGATTTTGATATTTTAGGGTTTGAGATAGATTAGGGTTGAACTGATCTTGTTACTGCCAAACATAAAAGTCTACAGAAGCCAGATTCAATTTCATCTCTAACTCTCATATCTATCAATCCTATTCTATTTTCGAAAACAGGATTCTAATTACTATTCTAATTACCCTAAATACTCATAACTCAGATTTAGCTAAATCTTGACCTAATCCAGATCAGATTATTCTTGGATTATGATCATGGGTATGTCAATACCTTAATCCAGAAAGTTGGCAGCCAAATCATATCATCTAAGCCTTTTTCACATATCAGTCCAAATTATATCGTAATTTAGTTCTTTATCTGATATCTAGAAACCCAAAAAAGCTAAAATCTTCAGATTAACTCCAAATTCAGAATTTCTTCAGCAAATCTTTTTCAAATGCTATTTGATACAATTTTCTCTTTTGTCCAGATTACAAAATCACATCTTAAAGGCCATAATTCGAAATCGACAAAACTCACATCTTATTTTACCCTAAAGTACCATGTTTTCAGTTTATATCAAAAATCATTAAATCAAGTCATATTTTATCAAATCTCTTGTTAGATGAGTATAACGTATAAATTTATACTCATTTGTGAAATCAGATTACAAATCAGTCCAGAATCCATTCATAAATTCTTGCAATCAAGTCCCTGGCTCAACCACCCTTGTCGTGTTTTCGACATGCGACAAGTTTTCTCAGCTAGTCGTGGTCGAGGCATTCGACCAGGGCTTGTTGTGGTCGAGGCACTCGACCAGGCCTTGTCGTGGTCGAGGGGCACGACAAGCTGATGTGACAGGTCATTTTTGCAAATTATCGCAACTGTGGGTTAGTTTCGTAATTCTTTTTTAAATGTGGGTTATTAGTAAAAAAAAACTCTCTGGTTTGCCCTTTTTATAATTTTTTTTTTAGTTTTTTGCACGCTATCGTAATAATGGAGGGGAAGCTGTCGGAGGCTGCGAGGCGGGCGGCGCCGTCGCCGATCCAGCAGCTGTCCCACATGGCACAGCGCGTTGGCGCCGTCAACCTCGCCGAGGGCTTCCCTGACTTCCCCGCCCCCGACCACGTCAAGGCCGCCGCCGCCGCCGCCATTGCCGCCGACCTTAACCAGTACAGGTCATCTCTCGCTTCTTTACTGCATTTGTGTGCGCAAATTGAGATCACACACCTTAACCCAACCAAAATAACAAATAGTGAAATAATTATTGTGTGGGCCAAATTGCTGGTCTTCGATGCATTAGCTCAACCTTAGCCACCTATGGATTTTTTTGGTATATAGATATTTTGAGGCTGTGTTCCACAGTTTCTTGGATGATTTGATCAACCTTGTAATGCACAATTGGCTCAAGGCATGTGCAGGGAATCTGTGATATCCTTGCGAAGACGCTGAAGCAAAACCAAGGCCTCATTGTTGATCCTAACGCGGACTTTGTGATTTGCTGTGGGCAATCAGAAGCATTCGCTGCGGCGATATTTGCAAGTAATGCAGCCACTGAACACATCATTTAAGAGAGATTTTTAAGTTTTAACAAGGCAGAAAGTAAAGTGAATGGAAATGATGCATGGATTTCCTTGCAGTAATAGACCAAGGGGATGAGGTTTTGCTGTTTGATCCTGCTTATGAAACATATGAAACGTGCATTGAACTTGCCCGGGGTATCGCTGTAAGTCTTTCTCTAGCTCATCACTACTATATCATTCTGTAAGAATGCAAATTACTCTTGTGGGTTGCCTAATTCTACATGTCTTGTAAACATTAGGTGTATGTGGCACTGGATCCGCCATATTGGACTTTGAATAATGAGAGATTTTTGAAAGCTTTTACTAGCAGGACAAAGGCAGTGGTCTTAAATAGGTGACAAATTCCTACCAGCTTTTGCTGTAATTCAGTGCTTTCCCCAGGTTCGTATGTTTTAGAATTCTAGAGCTACTTGCACTGATCTATTAACCTTCTCTAGAGAATGGCAGCAGGCATGTTGTACTCATAGTTAATTATTTATCAATATCTCAAGATTAAACTCCAATATTGGCAAAAAAAGTAGGATAAGTGTGGTTTATCAGATGTCTAATTTGCGCAAATATGGCCAGAGGATATTGTCTCAACCTTGCATGAATGGAGCTCTGTATATTGTGATATGAACATGAACTTCATCTTTCTTAACCTTTGGAAAATATTATTACTGAATAATAATTGTCAAAATTACCACAGACAAGTGCATTTATTTGCCTATATTAATGACCTACTTGGCTACTGGAATGTGATGTGTTCTTTTGGCTAACATGTTACATCTGGTTACATACACTTGACTTTGAACTATTCTAATTTGAAATGCAAAGCATGTAACCGTTGTGCTCATTCAAGTTCCATTATGTTGTTTAAATACTAAATGGCCAAATCTCATGGTTGCAGCCCACACAATCCAACAGGGAAGGTTTTTAGCAAAGAAGAACTGCAGATAATTGCTCAAGCTTGCCATAAAATGAACTGCTTTGCGATAACTGATGAAGTAGGTGTGCTAATAATGCAGTAAATATACTTTTGTTCTCTATTATCATGTATCAGAATAGTTTGACCAAAGAAATTACATCTGCTATTGTGTATTCCTCTAAAGTATATCACAATTTGCCCACTTATTGAGTCTGATACGCATTCCAGGTTTATGAGTATATTACTTTTGACGAGCACAAGCATATCTCACTTTCGTCCCTTCCAGGAATGCAACAAAGAACCATCATCACATCCTCACTATCAAAAACTTACAGTGTGACTGGTGAGCACCTCTCTCACTATTTTCTCTGAATCTGCCATTCCAGCAAACTGGTTTGCAATTGAAACCGTAGTATTTTGCACCACATTTGACTTAAATACATACTTTGTCTTATTGCTCACATGTCGCCTTCAAAAGTATGCCATGAACCTTTCCACATTCTGGGTGCAAAACACACACAAAGTTCTCAGAAATAACATCAAAACTTATCATCTATGAAAGTGATCCTATCACATAAGATTACTTGGTGCATGCTATAAGCTTACAGTGATACAGAGAACAATAGATTGCTCCATTCACTGCAATTTCTTGCAAGAGATCTGTACGTGTGTGAATAGCAACTAATTGAGTTGACCAGGTTGGAGAATTGGTTGGGCCTGTGCTTCAGCAAGCATTGCCTCAGCAATAAGGAATATCCACACCAAGCTCACAGACTCAGCTCCTGCACCATTCCAAGAAGCTGCATTGGTTGCGTTGACAAGCCCACCAGACTACTACAAGTCACTGAAGAAAGTAAGTGTCTGTGTTAACCACTTTTGTTTTCCATGATTTTATCACAATCTCACTGGTTCATTATACATTACATGGAATAGGACTACATGGTGAGAAGAGACTTTGTTCTTCGGTTGTTGTCAGATCTCGGCTTTCCGATTTGCTTTAAGCCACAGGGTTCGGTATTTGTGTTTGCTGAGCTGCCTGGATCTTGGCAACTTTCAGATGTGAGTCTTCTATGTTGAAACATATACATGTTGAACTAATGTTGAAGCATGAGCAGAGTATATCACCATTGTCTGACAACTTGAGCCTTTTAAGTTAACTTGGTACTAAAACAAGAGTTTCTAGGTTCAACAACACCTGCTAGTCTATCTGATTATGATAAGAGTAGACAAAGAGGGTCCAGTGATAGACTTTGTTATGGTGCATGAGAGAATATTGAGTATTATCAATCATGTTTTAATTCTCTAAAATCTAAATTTTTGCAAGTAACCATTAGCACATTAATTCAAAATTCTCTTTTTGCCTTTGAACTGTGCATTGCAGATAGATTTTGTGACGAAATTGATTGAGTGCGCAGGTGTGGCGGCAGTACCTGGCATTGGGTTCTTCCATGCAAGTTCCAATGATCAGAGCTACCATCACCGATATGTCAGGTTTGCATTTTGCAAGAGCGAAGACACCCTGAATGCTGCTGCCCTAAAGATGAGGAAGCTGGTAGATTGCGAGGGAAACATAGTGCTTACTGGCAAGATTTTTTCTCCAGATGCGCAGACCTCCCTTTGATGAGAAGCAGGTTGGTTCTAGTTGCGTTTTTGTTTGAGAAATGCCTTGTAGGTCGTCTGAAGGCTTCACCAAACATCTGTTATTTGTCCCTCACATGACTAAATTTAGCTAACAGGGAGAGAGACTGAATGCTGGTCAATCGTCACTGAATCAAACACAATCAGGGGTATGCTTGAAGAGTGGCTGAGTGTGAGATTACACCACTTGGTGTTTGAACCATAGTTGGTTTGGAACAGCACAATATCCTCCTAATGTTGTGTGTGATTCATAATATCCTCTCTTCCAGAGAGGAAAAGAAAGAAAAATCAACACAAAAGCTTAGGAATGATGTTTCAACCATTTGGAGTTGTTATTAGATTGCCTCTTATCTATCGGGAGTAAGTTAGAGTTTTGGTAAATTCCAGTATTTTATTTTGTTGCTATCTATTAAACTTAAGTCTAAGGAGAAATCTTTGTAATTTTGTGTGTTTGATTTTGAAATAAAAACTCTTTTTTTCTGTCCTGATGAAGGCTGTAAATAGTGCCGATATAGCTCTAAATTGACAATATATTGTCTAAATAACTCTTGGCACTAAAACGATATACAAATATCGGATTTACTGAGTTCGGTAATTTATCATGTTTAGCACCGATATACGGTGTATCCTTTATATCATTGATATTTCAATATTCAAATTTTATTTACTAAATAAAACTTCTGGCCTACAAACCCCAAGCCCAACAATAATAAGATGTAAAGTTGGTCCTTGTATAAGTTGTGTTTGTGCTATTTGTATGTTTGTGATATTGAGTTTAGAACTTACTTTCTTTTATGATGTCGTATCTGAATAGGTATTATATCTATTTGGTACAACATAACAGGTTTATTTATGATAGTTCATGTATGACATCTATGACTATGATAGATATTGGAAGTGCATATTTTTAACTATGATTAAGTTAAACTACGGATAACTATGTGAAAAAACTTGATTCTATAAATATACCAGCTTCAATGATTATCGGTTAATGTATCGCACTATATATAATGATAAACGTTATAGAAACCCCTCGCTGGTAAACGCTGCTATATGGTATTTGCGACTTTTGATCCTAACAGTTGTTCTTGTGTAAGTGGGATGAACGTGGCCTACATTGTAAGCAGCTGATCCGCACTCTGCAGACGCTACACACACCAACACCGTAGATATCGGAATTAGGCCGAGCTCTCTTAATCAGACCGATTGTTAAGACATTTTGGGCTGGGCCTGCGGCCCGATCGGTCTCTTCACCAGGCCAAAGAGGACTTTATTCGAAGCAAATAGTTTGGTCCTGGGCAACATTTTGACCTGCCTAATAAATTTGATCTAAAAGATTATATTAGTTGATCTCAAAAAAAAAGATTATATGAGTTAGTTTTAACATCATAAAAAATAAGACAAATATTAACAACAAAAAAATATATAGATAATTTTATAAATGAAAAAAAAAAATCTAATTTCTAACTTACCAACTCGATCTCCTCGGCTGGGTAGTCGGCCCTATCTCCAATCTTCCCCATCAAACATGGATTCTCGTCCTCATCTCACCCAAATCCACCACCAAATACCATAATTCGGTTGTCCATGCCCACGCACTTCTACATTTCTACCTAGCCCGCCCCTTCTGAGGTCACCAGCTTATGCGCTGGTCAAAGATAACTACACTTAGATGGACATGCATAACTACTACAGTATATTAGTATGCGCTCGTCAAGGACAACTATACTCAGATGGATGTGCACAAATATTTCATTATATTAGTATGCAAGATACTGTATGCATTTCATTAGTGTTTATTTTGGTCATTTTATTACACTTGGCTCTGACAATGTAGATAATTTCTTTTCTTTTTTTTCTTTTATAAATCTACCCTATAAGCATTAGTATTTATTAAAATTAGTAACACAACTCATCTTATCCATCTCACACACAACGACACAAATATCCCAACTAAATATACAAAAAAAATATAGGAGATTAAGATTTAAACCTAGTAACACACACTCCACCTCAAATCCTTACCTACTTCACACACTAACACAAATACCCACTAAAAACACAATAAAACAGAGAAGATTGAGATTTGATACCACAATTTCTCTGTGTGAACACGCACTCTAACTATTTGAGTGTATATGTGAGTATATATTCTTCTTTTAATCAGAAGAAAGTTAATTAGGTGAGTGTTTTTCTTTTAAGGGCAACTTTAACCCTCAGCACCCAAGCTATGAGCTAAGGCACAGTCCATTATTTTCTCTCATTTAACTAATTTTTATCTATGTTCGCTACGATCCTTAGCATTTATCTTGGGCTCTAAAATAGAACCTGTCACTATATATAAAATATTTAAAATGACTAAAATATCATTTAAATGGATAACTAATCAACTTGAAAATAGATGCAGGAAGCCGTGTTCTGCAGCGGACGGCTGCACTTCCTCCAAAGGGACGGCTGCATCACCACGTTCAACGTCACCGATGAGACGTTTGGTCTGTTGATGCCGCCGCCGCCGAAGGCGGGAACATTCTTCGAGCTGACGGAGCTGAACGGGTGCTTGTGCGCTTACTACGCAGATGCAGCTCAGCACTTGGACAAGCCTTATTATGACGTCTGGCTACTAAGAGATCACGAGGTGGGGCGCTGGGAGCAGCTTCTTTGCATCAACTGGGAAGCCTTGCCGGAAGCCGGCCGCGACGCGTTGCGGTCGTCTTGGATCACTCCACTTGCTGTGTACTGCACGTCTGCACGGATAGCGGAAAGAAGAAGATTATGTTTGGCACGAGATTTTTTTATAAATAACCAACATTTAAAAATCAATTATAAAAATAATCCACAGTTATAAAATTTTACACAAATAGATTGTCATGTCAGCCTATCGAGCATTGGACACTCGACAAGCTAATTGTGCCGTGGCATTAGCTTGTCGAGTACCCAGTGCTCGACGAGAACCCCAACAATTGCGACCAAGGGCTTGTCGACAAGCTCCCAATCGACCACAATCGATGGTCAGGGACTCGTCGAATGCCCAACACTCGACAAGTCATCGAGCACTATTCGCAAAAAAGGGTTTTCATTGTGGGAATGAGAATTCGAAACCGGGCCAACAAGGTAGGAGCAGGCACGTGGTAACTAGCTGGACTAGAGTCTTTTACTGCTCCAAAAGGCGCTGGCCAACTTAATGTACATTAACTTGTCGAGTGTTGGACACTCGACAAGTTCCTGGTCATTGGTTCTGGTCGATTGGGAGCTTGTCGAGTGTCCAGCACTTGACAATCCCCTAGTCGTGGTCGTGGGCACTCTTGTCGAGCACTAAGCACGCGACAAGTCGCTTGTTGAATGTCCAGTGCTCGACAGGCTGATGTGGAGACTCATTTGTGCAAAATTTTGCAACTGTGGATTATTTTTGTAATTGATTTTTTAATGTGGGTTGTTTATAAAAAAAAACTCTCGTCGGGTACTTGCAAGGTGTTCACGACGGACGCCGACGTCAGCTACCCAGAGGTTCATAGTCTCCTCGAATTATGGCATAAATGTGCATTTAAAGGTTCATAGTCTCCTCGAATGTTTTTTTAGCGGTTGAAATGTAAAAATGATTGTAATTTTTTATTTTATGTTTAAATAAGACAAATATATATTTTATCATGATCGCCTTGTCGATAAGAGCGCAATAGTATATAATTTGTCCATATAAACTTTCATTTTTATAATTGATATATTTTTGGGACCTGAAAAACATGTCAGATTAGACTTGAGTCAAGTTCGATCATACAAAATTTGAGTCACGTCAATTATGCTTGAATTAAATATTTAAAATATTTTAATTTAGTGCATAATTCTGACTTAAAAATAAAAGGGTATTATCTTTACAATTATATTCTTACCTCTTTGAAAAAAATCATATTTTCATATTGTAGAATATTCTCCTTACGAAATTCAAATCCTTATATTATTTTTCTGATGTTAAGTGATTTCAACTACCCCATACCCTCTATAAATAGAGAATAGTCTCCACATGTTGAAGATTGGACATTCTCTTTTCCTCCTCCACGAAAGGGGTCTCCACCTGTCAAGGCTTTATCACAAACCCCAATTCATCCGTACAACATGTCGTTGGACACTAACGAAGCAAAGACGATCATCTTGTTCGTGACTGACGAGACTAGATATCATTAATGTCAAGCACCAACAAAGCAGAACAACACCTAGTCCGAGCAACAACAAAGCAAAGACCGCATTTTCTAATAGCACTATAGATGGACGAGACTATGGATTTATAGTTGCATGCATAGGCATATGCGTTGGATATATTGAGGACAGATTTGAAATTTGAAGATGACAATCATTGGTGGCTTAATTGAAGGTCTTCTGCAAATTCGATCTGTAAATGTAATTAATCAGGAGTTTTACAAAACCCTGGGAATCATGAATTTTGCAATCTTCTGATGTCAAGATATATTTTTATAGACATAATGAGAATATGTAAAATTCTGAAGAAGATTTGTAACTTGTAATTCATTGTAAATTAATAAAGTGCATGTTTCACTTATATTTTATGTGTTTCTTTAATGATTGATATATATACTTATGTACAGTAGCATGCTCGCAATACATAAATTTATAATGAAATTTTCTTAGTGAAACAATATACAAGGAATTTGTTAGGGTTAATACATATCTTATTTATCCTTCCTTTTAAAGTCAACCAAGAAGTTGCAACATATACTTGTTCATCCGGTTTGGAATTTTACCATAAAAATGAATGACATGAACTTCTCTTTTTATAGATTGTAATGACTCGAAAGTTTGGCATTAATTTTAACTTAATTATCCATTTTACTTTTATAAATTATATTTTTATTTTGAAAGATCCAAATTCTATAATTTGAATTAAACCTCAAATTAAAAGTAAATATCTAAATTTAAATATGAAACTTGAATTCAATTTTTTTTTAACTTTAGAATTGTAAATGAAATTCACATATATAACTTGGCCAATTCCATCAGGTTTCGATTCTAGTGGAAATTAGATTAAAATTAAAATTCCACACATCAATTTCAATTTCTGAGACCAAACATATCTTAATTAATTGATGAAAAATTGAGGTGATACAGCCGTAAGTGGTATAATTAAGAATGTTCAAGAATCCTATCAACACATACTAGAATTGATGAAGACAAGAGTAAAAGACAAATAATTAAAACTTTCTTTATTTTGTTGAAGTGAAAAACTTACTTTATTTGATACATGACCAGATGACCTGCAATAGTGGGTCATCTACATATAACACCCAAAATAGCCATGATGAATCAACGGTTATGATTGAAAATTGCTTTTATCTCCTACAAGATAATGGTTGCATTGTAAAAGCCCTCAAAAAAATCATATAGAATTGTGCCAGTCATCAGTCTTGTCTAGTCATATTATTTTTATGTATTCTATTGTATTCTTAGAAATATAGATAGAAATTAGAGGAAATTTCACCAAAAGTCCCCTATTTTTGCTCCACTTCTCATTCAAGTTCTACATATTTCAATATGTAATTCAATCTCACATTTTTCATCTAATCTATAATCTTAGTATTCTACTCAAAATACAACCCAATCTCTAAAGAAATTGCTGATGTGGCTGCTTCATAATTGACGATGCAGTCAATATTGTTATGTTTCTTTCACTCTAAAGACTTTGCCTGCCCAACATGTAGAATATTTTTTAAATAACCTAATTAAAAAATAATTATAAAAGTAATCTCACTTTGAAGTTTTGCAAAAATAAACTATCATATCAGTCTTTTGCATCTCAGAACCACAATTGGTGACTGGCCATCTGCAATGAGCATGTCGTAGATCCAACTCCTATGCCACATGTGCACTGAAAATGAATTATATTTTGTATTGAAAATTTACGATTCTTTCAGGATAAATATTTTTCAATTTATAATTCTCATTGACGATCTGTTTAAATCAGTGGGCTTGTCAAATCAAAACATTAAATTGATCCGAACAGATTATCAATTGGAATTCACAAATCCACTGGTTTAAATAATCATTAATTCAGCTTATAGATTATAAGATATTAGTCTCAAGAATATGAAATTTTTAATACAAAATACAATTCAATTTGGGGTGACGTGGGCATGTTTGTAACAGTTTGGAGCCACAACATGCATGTGTCCCACGTGGGTAGTGGCTTGTCGCGGTTTCAAAACACGATATGCTAACATGATGGGTCATTTTTGCTAAAGTTTCAAACTATGAGTTACTTTTACAACTCTTTGTTAATTGGGTCATTAAAAACATGTTTCCAACATGTACCTCGATTTCTAAGACATGAAGCTTCTATCAAAATTGTCTATCTTGTTCTAATCTAAAAGCTCTCCTGCTTGAATCTTTGACACGTAATATTTACAAAAACTAGTTAATGCATGGAAAAGTATTGAGAAATTAAAATGGGATAGGTGAGTTTGTATTGATTAGGATGGATGTTGTCCTCCATAGGATGTGAGAGCACAAAGAATTTGAAAAGAGGTGGATATTATCATCTATATACTTTTGCTCTTACAAAGTTTATTAATCCACCTCATCAATGATGAAGAAACCATATTAGTCTTTTATTTAGAGATTAGACAATATTTTGGACAGATGGAGTAAGATTTCAGATGAAATGAAAGATGTGAGCCTTATATGAGAAGTAGAGGAGATGATACATGGAGCTCGAGGAGGATCCAGTCTTGGGTGTTGGTGGTGATGGGCCAGTAGGAGCGGAGGTTGGATTTGAGCACATTGAAGGCCTTGTACATCAGCAATTCACGACACACTGTCTTCCCACTTTAAATCTTTGTGGTCATGCTCGTACCCATGGTCGTGCTCGTGCGCATCTCCACCGCAACCTCCTGCTAAGTACTAGTAACAATTAATTGCTTAATTGGTGAGTATTTTGATTATTATTTCAGAATGGCTAACATAAAAATATTTTTTTTATTAAATTTACTTTCATTTTAGATATCAACTATTAAATCCTGATCTAATAGCTATGAAGTTGATCTAATAGATTTTTAGATTGTTACATTATTTTAGTTTGTCATATTTTTTTCGTATTTTCGTATTTTATGTTGTAACATTTCTTATTCTTGATTATCGCATTTTATGATTTTAGATTGTCACATTTTCTTATTTTAAGTTATCATTTTTTTAGAAATTTTTTTGTATGTAAGAGTTGTGAGCATTTTACTCACATTTTTTTTAATTAAAATATGTTGATAAATATATATAAATATTATAATATTATAAAATTATAAAATTATTTTTATGACAAATATATTTGTATAATATTATAATATTTTTAAAAACACACCAGTGTCTTATCACGTGTAAGCAGAAATTAGAGGAAAAGTATGCAAATCAAACACGAAAGAATGGAGATAAAAGTTCTCTTACATTCAGCATGCATGTCGTGTATGTTACTCCACTTCGAGAAGTCCGGATCTCCAAGGCAGTATGCATTTTTGCCATCTATGCATATGGAATGTACCAGCAAAGAGCCTTACGTGACAAAAAGACATGGGCCCGCATGGAAGGGCGTGTCCAAACAAGTGAGCCTTATGGAATTACGTGCTGCCGCCGCCATCGCCCCCGGGAGGTCGATGGAATGGAAGTATGCAACCTTCAACTACAGTTTGGAGTCGCTTGGAATTGGAACTTTGTTATGGATTCACCAGCTTTTATAACCTTTTTCTTTTAAGGAGCAAAAATTGCAGCTATACATTGCACAAGCTCTACCATAAGTCCGTTAAATACATAAACATAACAAAACTGTGTTCGAAACTTCTATCAGATCATCTAAATCCTTATATTATTAGAAGTGGTGCAATTAAGCCCCTCTATTGTTTTTTCAAAGAAATAACTTTTTTTTAGAGAAATCTATCCAAATATATGATAATTGCACGAAAGTATTAGTCATTAATAAATGAGTCCTGTAATACTAATAACTATAAACCCACATGAACAAGATTTAACAGAGAATTGTGAAGATGATCTGATTCAAAATAATCATAATAGTAAATAGATTTATGCATTGTGTCTTACAATCCAATAGACATGTGTCTTTCCTCTATTCAAGCCATTTATCCATGATAAATACTTTAACTCAATATATATGAGATTTTTTTCTCATCAAATTTTTTAATCCATGTCAATTTAGATAATCTGGATTCTGATAGAATGATTGAGATGTGGCGAAGGCACCCCCAGAAGAACAAAAGAAACTCTATCAATAACTGACGGATTGAAATTTGGGTCACAAAATTGACAGTTCAAACATTTGTGATGTGTTTGGTTGTTTGCATAACATTGAACCTGACTCGTATGTGTGAGACAAGTTAAGTGAGACATATTATGGAGATGCAATTGGATGGTGTTTGGTTGGTATATGAGCTTGTGTAGGCTAAGATGAGATATTGTTTGGTCAGTTGTATGATTGATATAAATAGAAAAATATATAAGATGAAAAAAATACTACCAACACTAATTAATGTTTTATTTTACTTTAGTATCTCTTATTCTACCTTAATTATTCTTAATCAACATTAATTCATACTAAAAATTATTAATATACACTAATCACTTTCTAATCACACAAATTAAGAATCATTATTATCTCATATCTCATTTTAATAATTCTTATTTTGATTTAATTGTCTTTAATCAATCTTAATTCATACTAAAAATCATTAATTTACATTAATCATTTTTTAGTTACACAATTAGACGGACAAGACTGCGGAGAAATGGTGAGCAGTAGTGTATCTAGTGGGGCAGAGTTCACAACTATTTTTTGTATCTGCTAAGCAGATAAAGGACGATTGCATCTAAGATCTTGTCCAACAGGATACCTAAAAGTATTGATAGATTAAAATTTAGGTATCAATAATACCTTTTTTGTTCCAACAGAATACCTATTTCGATTCCTATTTTATATATTAATGTAGAGAATTAGTAAATTTAGGTATTCTCTCTCCTCTATCTAGAGTTTAGAGATTCTGTTGGAGAGAGTAGAAATATAGGTATAGAATCTTTTTAAATAGATATGTATATGAGAATATAGAGATCCAATTCTGTTGGGGAAGTTTTAAAGCTGATCGGTTTTGCGGTTTGAGACTTTTGAGTTCGGACGAATTGGGCACGGTGTCAGTGTCTTCCGCCCACGTCTAGAAGTCTCCCAAAAGCGCACAACCCATCGGTGCCTCCAATCCCAAATCCGACCCCGCATAGTTGATCGAATCGAAAGAGGATGGTAATGATCGAGCAGGAGCCCGAGCTGGAGGAGACGACCTCCCCCTCGCTGCCGGCGCCTGGAGAGGAGTCCGCGGCGGCGGCGGAGAGGAAGGAGGAAGACGAGGAGCCCTTCGAGGACGCCCTCACCGATGAGCAGCTGCGAGAGGTAGACGATTTCTCTATGTAGATCCTATTGACCTCCTACGATCTGAGAGTGACTTAGTTTGCAGGAGCCTTCCTAGAGGATAGAAGATGTGATTGCGGAACCTGATGTGATTCAACTGTTAGTTTTTGTAAGAAGTTCTGTAGGTTCTTGTGATTTGGTGCTCTAAAGGTCTTGTTAGGCGGACAATTGGATGTGTGGTGATGCCAAATTGCAGTAATCTTAAAACTGACCTGACGAGGTTGTATTATGGCCTATTTTGGAAGGAGTGCATTATGGGTACACAATGTTTTAGAATGGAAGACCATTTCTGAAATGTCGTTGCTAAATTTAATCTGCCGGCCAGGGTTAGTGCATAATAAAGGCTTTGGAGTACCTGATAGCTAGGAGCGAGCTGGTTATGTGATGTCATTAGTTTGTTTCTTTGGAGATTTTGATTTTGTGCTTTCAAGGACAATTTAAGAACAGATTCACGGTTTCTGTGAGACTGGGATTATGATATCTCACTGGTCGGGAAAAATTTCATAATTAACTGCGGTACAGGTTATTTGTGTGCAAGACAAATTTGTATGGTTGCAAGGTATACAGAGCAAAAGTTTGGGAGTTCCTGAATTGGTGAATGTTGTTTCCTATTGTACTTGTACATTTCTAATTGTAACTTTTTAACCTTTTGCAAGGTATTGATCGCCTTCTTCTGATTTATAACACGCAAAAACATGGTAAAAATGATTGAAAACATCCAAGTGTTATATCCAAATAGGTTATCGGAATGGCAATAGCTGCCAGTATCAAATAAATAGAAATTGGATTCACCA
The DNA here is from genome assembly GCA_019359835.1 of Pharus latifolius. Taxonomy (NCBI): domain Eukaryota; kingdom Viridiplantae; phylum Streptophyta; class Magnoliopsida; order Poales; family Poaceae; genus Pharus; species Pharus latifolius. The sequence goes on along the minus strand of CM033328.1, from coordinate 65,899,781 downwards.
TATTTAGGTTCTCGTAGAAGTTAGTGTCCAAACCTCCTTTATTTTGTTGAAAGTTCTTCATTATAGTGCATCATTTTTGTTGTATAATTGGATATGCACTAGCATGCTGTCGGAGAAGCTTATTCCATTTTGATAAATGATTTTCCTTTCCTCTCACTGTAGAAAGCTATAAACCAAGCAAATGATGCAAAGGCAGAAGGTAACAAACTTTTTGGTGCCGGAAGATTTGAAGATGCACTGGCACAATATGAGATTGCATGTCAAATTGCTGCTGAGCTAGAATCTGCTGAAGATATACGATCCATGTGCCATGCAAATCGAGCCATATGCTTCTCAAAGTTGGTAAGTCATATTTCTGATTGGTCCACAACTTTAAATGATATAAAATATATAAAACGGCTGACTAATTTGTTAATCATAGTTGGCCCATTTTGTTTATCTTTGCTGTGTTCATTATGCTCACTAGTGACTACAAGAATATTGAACCCTGATGTTATGATAGTTATCCTCCTTGTTGAACAGAAGGGATATCCTTTTTTTTTTTAATGAGCTTGATAGAAAGATTGCTCAAGGAATGTTTATGCCATTTAAATCATAGGGGTAATTACTAATTAGTAAGAATACCGAATTTTTTATCCATGCCCCTAAAAGGATCTCTTGGTTGGAATTAATCTGCTAAGAAGTAAGAATACATCTGAAACTATTATGTGCAAAACTTATACTTTCTTGGAACACAGCAAAGTTTTGAACTTATGATGACAGCAGTGCTGAGTTCCTTTGTCCCCTTAATAATGTCTGATGCAAAAGAGAACTTGCAGGCAGATCAGATAGCTAAATCTTGCAGTTGAATTGCCTACTTTCATTAAGCAAATGGTGTAGCCCTTATCAGTTATTTGCTAATATGTAGCTTACCTATGGCTCTAGTAGTTTTGGTTGGACCTGACAATACAATGAAAACAGGGTAGCAATGGTAAAATGAAAATTTGACTTCAAGGAACCATATCTAGCAGTTTGGTATTGTGATATTTAAAGCTTATCAAATAATACAGAGAGTTTGACTGTAAGGAGGACAGAGAAATCCTGCTGTTTTCTCAGAAAGAGTTATTGTGGATAACCAATCATTTCATTATCGTTTTGTGATGAACAAATAAAATTAGTTTCTATTTGTATGTTTGATTTGGGATCGGCTACTATGCAAGGCCTCCTGCAGTTTGACATGGCAGACTTTAATTGGGCCTGTAGGCTACTTAATGCATGGAGCCCTGCATAGTAGCCGATCCCAGTTGATTCTGGTAACCAGTTCTGGTTTGGTTAGCCCTGGTGCATTTAATCATTTATTTATTTTTTGGTTTTGATAAAATACAGTACCTAGCTATTCTAGTTTTCAAATGGCTTTTGCATCAACCCATGATCTTTGCTGCAAAGAATGAATAGGGAACATACTGCGAGTTTATTCTTGCTGTTATCTATTTGAACCAGCATATTCTTTTAAATAAAGGATTTTATTCAAATTATGTCTTCTGTCTCTTCCATTTTTACAATCAACCCCAGCTGCTGACTTATTATACTTCAGGGAAAATCTGATGAGACCATTAAAGAATGCACCAAAGCACTTGAGTTGAATCCTTCATACTTAAAAGCGTTGCTAAGGAGGGGGGAAGCACATGAAAAGCTCGAGCACTACGATGAAGCTATTGCTGGTTAGCTTTTATTTTGCATTTTGTGCTTTAGATCTTCATTTTTCATGTCATTGCATTCCAATTGTAACACTTATTATGATGTTCTTTTTGAGGTTCTGCTACTGAGAGTGTTGTCCATTTCTTCTTTGCACAGATATGAAAAAAATTATTGAGCTAGATCCTTCAAATGAGCAAGCTAAAAGATCACTGCGCCGACTTGAGCCATTAGCTGCTGAGAAAAGAGAAAAACTGAAGGAAGAGATGATTGGTAATACCTTGTTATATTTCCTTCTGCTTGATTTTTATAAAATTACTCTGCATTCACAATTTCGATGTAGTGTACACAAATGTTGCCATCTTCTAGTGTGTTCCAATCTGCAGGTGTTAGTGTAAAAGAGTGTCACATTAGTTGGCAACATGATCACAAGTGCATCTTTATATGATATGAAATAAGTTATAAACTGTGATGGGATAGTGAGGAACATAGTGACAATTTGACATTCTTTAACATGCCTCACTAGTATAGGGGGAAAAGATTCCATATATGTCTTGTTCCATCAGCGCTTTCACTTGTAGAATTTTGCTCTGCTTCTGGTCTGCTGATGTTTGTGTTTTATTTGGTGCGAAATTTTCCTAATCTGAATTCATAAACACTATCTGCTGCAGGAAAGCTGAAAGAGATGGGAAACTCTGTGCTGGGGCGCTTCGGAATGAGTGTCGACAATTTCAAAGCTGTCAAAGATCCAAACACAGGCTCATACTCAATCTCGTTCCAGAAATGACTTGGGATGATGAAATACACCAGTGAATATGGCAAGCGTGTGTTCAGCCACAGAACTGATTTGAACATCTGGCAATTGTCAAAAATACTTCTGTATCACTAGCTTGTTTACATTCCGAACAGATCCTCGAAATCTGCTCCATGGATGGGAGGGAGGTTGTTCTTCTATATGGGACTTGCTGTTGCTGTCCGTGGAACATAATTTTCCAAAGTACACAATTCGATGTAGGCATTTGCTGTGCCGTGCATAGAGCTGTTAAATGTGGCCAAATCATCTCGGAGTTAAAAGAGTTCCTATAGATGGCTACGTGCTGCCTTTTAGCAAAATTCATTGGCTTATTAGTAATCAAGATTTATCAAGTTCAGTGTACTTTTAGTTCATATACCCGCTCGTAGGGTCAAAGATTCCATTTGAAACTTCATGTCTCGACGATGATGGAAATGTTGATCCAATTATCTCATTTAAAATAGACGTTTGGTTCAACAGGTGGTTGAGTGCCAAGCCATATCAGGGTTTGATCAATCTTAATTGTCGGTTTTCCGTGATTTTTGTTTACATAGTTCCTATTATCTTATGAATAAAAAATTTCTTAGGCTATGTTTGAATACTAGGGATAAAAATATTAGTAGGAATAATATCCAATCAGAATTTTTAGTAATCCAAAATTCTCCTTGAAAAATAATATTATCGGTGAAATAATTTCGGCATATGTTTGGGAAGGAGCAAGATAAAAATATCAACCATCCAAAAAAATTCCAAAAAATAACAAAATTTTAAAAATTCAAGGAAAAAAATTCAAGGAAAACAGAAAAGCACCTACGATATCCTTTCCCTTAGATGAATGAGAGATAGTGAGAATAGTGTATCAAATTTTGAAAGCAGCAAATAAGTAAGAATATCTAAATAACTACAATACAGATAGTGTGAATTAGAAGTGACAAGTATGGACAGTTAAGAGCAAACCGCATGATATTACTGTAGAGTAAAAAATGTCTAGAACTCAATTCATAAAAGCAAATGTTACAACCAATAATACGAAAATTTAACCAAAATATATATCAGCTTAAATTCATTACAAGATTTGATCAATATTTTGCAAAATTTTAGCAATAACTTCCCAAATATTCAGAAAGCTACATCATTCTTACAAGCTAACGAAAAAAAGCATAATTTCACAAATTTTTTTTTTCAAAAACACTTGAACCAAATTACAGCTGAGTTTCACTATTCTTATAGAAAAAGATATAATTTCACAATATTTTCAAAAACACTCTGAACAAATTACAGTTGAGTTTCATCATTCTTGAAAAAAAAAACATAACTTCACAACATATATTCTAAAAAATAATTGAGAAACAATGTCATGACTCGTCAAGACAAGGCTCGCAAACACCATCAGAACCAACTATCGATTGGTTTTGTCACAACCTCTTTTCAGTGTTTAATTTGCCACAGGTCCACACAAAAACTTGTACAAGCATCCTATCAATAATTGAACAAATCACAATGGCTTTAAAAATTCTTATCCACACCAGAACACTAATTGAAACAAAAGTTCAAACAACTCAGTATATTGGGAATTACACAGCATTAATCCATGAGGAACAGAAAAACGCGTCTAATACAAATATAGTAGGCTAGCATCTAACCAAAGAACATTACTTTGAAAATATCGTAGGGAATCACTCAGTATACGCGTCTAATAGCAATATTTAATCAAGAACATACAAGAATTTACTGAATTTACTTAGATGAGTTACTGAATTTAGTAAAACTCATAAAAATACCATATTTCAACGATGTTAAAGAGCATGCAAGCAAGTTTGTAGCCTGCAATCCAATTCACAGCACAATGAACATTGAAATTTTGCAACAAGCTTAGTTCACCTAAACTAGATAAAATGCAAAGCAAGGGCACAACGCTAATACCTAAGGTTGCAAGGTTTCCAATATCACTACACACAGTGGCAGTCATTCAAACACAATACAACCAGAATTGTTTCATCAATTCAACAACTCAAACTCATGTCAGATGCTAAAAACAGACTACCTCAAATATGCAAATCAATGGGTTAAGATACCTTTACGTAGTAGTCCTTTGATGACTCACCAACGATTGGGTGATAGATAAATCAAGGCAATCTTTGGTTTTGTGTACGGGAAAGCAAAGCTGAGAGAGAGTGAGGATGAGTGAGAGGAGGTGGAGAGAGAGAGATGGGAAACATGGCCGGTGGCCAGATTCGACCATATTAGGTCGCTTGTGTGTGAAGACAAAACCGAGAGAGAGAGAGAGAGGAAGGAAGGAGATAGAGGAGGTCGGTGGCACGTGGCCAACGGCTTGCTGGCGCCAACACACACACTATCTAGGTAGGCAACAAGTGAGCTAAGGAGAAGAAGTCAAGAGAAGAATAAAAAGAAAAAATAAGGACAAGAACTTGACAGGTGAGTTCTATTTACTGACAGGAGTATACTTGTATTTCTATAAAACTATGATCATGTCAACACTAATTTGAAACTAAAACAGTCTCTAATAGTAACAGATCTGATGGTGATGGTAAAAACAAAATAAGAACTGCCATGATAGTAGTAAAAAAAAAGACTTTTTCAGTGACAAAAACAAAAATATGCTCTTTTTTAGGGGTATGAACAAAATTTCTCCTTTCAAAAAAAGTGAGCGCATATGGAAAATCTTGCTTCAACATGGTTGAAATTTATTGCCAATAAATTAACACATTTACAAGTTATCGAACATGACAAAAAAATGAACTAAGTTTTCTTTGAAGGGGGATAGGTCTGTCAAATCAAGTCTTGAGCTATTGTAGTAGACATCAATTTGAATTGCTTAGTTGCAACTCTCTTTCACAAGATGAAAGTGTTATGAAACACTATCCACCTCCACCCTCTTTTTTTCCCCTCTTCCCTAAACGATAAAGTATTTCAACCTTTCAATTTTACAATGCCTCAAACTAAGTCTTAACCTTCAAAGTTAGTGCAAAATTGGTCCACTATTATAATTTTGACTTAAAAAAACTAATGTGGCAAATTTTTTACCCCAAACTGATTAGTTGGAACATAACTCATTGAATAACTCATTTTGGTGGTTAAAAACCCACCTAATCTTGTTTAGATTTATGGCTACACAAAATATAAATTAAAAGTTATAAGTTCATACTTGTGAAAATAGACTTATTTTATGATCCATAATAAGTTACTCTTGCAGATTATAAGCTAAGTGTACAAAAAAACTCATTATATTAGTTTATTCATTTCAGAATTATAATAGTGGATTAATTTTGCACTCAACTTCAAAGTCTAAGTTGTAATTTGAGTCTTTGTAAAATTGAAGGATTAAAATGCACCTGGCATGAAGGTGGGAGGACAAAAAAACCTTTTTCCTTTGATTTACGAGGCCCTGGAAGTAGCATACCCAATGTAACTAAAATTGAAAGTGGTATGATAAAGTAAACATTACTTCAATTGTGTTAAATAGGAAAACTCATTTTGACAATTGAATCCTCTTTTGATCTGTTTCTGTCATCATCTTGTAAGATCAATGGAAACAAAACTACAAAACAAAGCAAAGTTTTGGAGTTTAAAAAACTGTAGCAAAGAAAATGTATGCCTATAAAAGAGTAATAATTTTCGAGTTATCCACTAGAAGGAAAATATCCACCGGACAGTTGCTATTTCAAGCATGTTTGTGCATCTATCCTCTTTCTTTTCAATTTTTTGTTCAAAAAATAAAGGTAATAGAGACAAACAGGAACTAGTCTGCATTCTATTAACTCGATCTAAAAAAAAAGAAGAAAAGAATTACTAGCCATGAATTTGTCCACTTCTATTATGATTCCTTCATTTTTAGGTAACTTCATCAATGTGAAGAAGTGAGATATAGCACCAAGATTCAACTTTCCATTTTCAATATGGTTTCTGGACCTAACAGAGATGTTAAAACCAATCAATTTTTCGATTGTTCCATCCTTTCTCAGTTTCTTTTTGTTTTTCTTTGTATTTTTTTCTAAATTTTTGTATTTCTCCAATCTTATATAATCACCAGTATATTAATTTTTTGCAATATAGCAATCTACTACCCCATTTCTGACTGAAATTATATTTTCTAGTCTAGACCGGAATGACTAGTTCCCCCAAGAACCAAACCATCTAGTTCTCATCAAGAACCGAAACCCTGTATAGCACAGATATGCATAATGTGGATGATACGGATGGTTTGATGTAGATATGTCTCCATCAGCCATAAAAACATATATCAAGTAAATTGAGTCATCAAAATTTCATCAATATGCTGGAGCATCTAACTATGAGTGACAGTACCTTATCTTAGTACAAGTTCAGCAAGAATTTGACATGCTATGCCAATACTAACCCAAAAAGAAAAATATTTTAAGCATGGTTCTATTCCACGAATATTGGGTGTGTAATTGTTATCTTTTTAAGAATTTGATCTCATTTATAGGGAGATATGTAGATGGTACATCACCCTTATTGGGTTCAACTTTTTCAATTAAATTCGCAGTTCTAATTAAGTTATAGCATTTTTTTAATGTCATATAGGTAGAAACTTAAGATGGTTCAAATTGTTAAAAATTTGTAACTACTATCAATATTTCTTTCAACATTAAATATTTGTATTAGTTAAATTAGTTTGAGTATTGCAAATTTTGAACAAAATTTAGTATTGAGTTTGCAACCTTCAACTACAGTTTGGAGCCACTTGGAAATGGAACTTTGTTATGGATTCACTAGTTTTTATAACTTTTTCTTAAAGAAGCAAAAAAATTGCAGGTATACATTGCGAAGCTATGCCAAGAGTCTCTTAAATACGTAAACATAGTAAAACTACACTCGAATGTCCTCTATTATTATCTTTGATGAATTTTCATCATAAATCTCTCATCTTGGCTTCACTTCTCATTCAAATCTCATATCCTTCAATTTATACAATTGAGTCCCACATTTTTCATCCCGCCTATAATTTTATTTTTTCTACTCAAAATGTAGTTCAATCCCTAAAGAAATTATTGATTTTGCAAATTTGCAATTAATGACGTGACCGTTTTTATTATATTTATTTCCGCTCTAGAGATTTTGCATACTCAACATGTAGAATAATTTTTTAAATAATCATTAAAAAATAATTACAAAAGTAACTTACATTTTAAAGTTTTTACAAAAAATAACCCACCATATCAGCTTATCACATCTCGAAACCATGACAAGCGACTGGTCATATGCAACAAAACATGTCACAGCTACAACCTACATGCCATATGTGCATTGAAAATGAATAGTATTTTGTACTGAAAATTTATGATTATTTCAGAATAAATATTTTTGATCCATAACTTAGATTAATGATCTATTTAAACTTTAAACCAATAAATTTGTGAAATCAAAACAATCAAATACAAACAATCATCAATTGAAATTAGATCATAAGATATTATAGTTGGACTTACAATTCCTTCGAGACCAATATCTTTTGATCAATAACTCCAATTGACGATATGTTTGTGTTAATATAATCATTTAGTCTTCACAAACCCACTAATTTAAATGAATCATTAATTGGAGTTACAAATTATAAGATCTTGATCCCGAAATAATCATAAATTTTTAGTACAAAATACAATTTGACTTGAGAGTAACGTGGGCATGCTTATTAAGTCATGCATGCCGTGTTGCGTGTGGGCAGTGGCTTTCTGCAGTTCCAAAGCGTGACATACTCACACGGCGGGTCATTTTTGTAAAAATTTCAAATTGTGAGTTAATTTTGTAATTATTTTAGTTGAATTATTAAAAGATATTCCCAACATGTATCTCAATTTCCAAGATATGAAACTTCTAAGGAGGTTTTTTGTCCCATCTTCTAACTTGAAAACTCTCCTACTTGTGTCTTCCACTAACATAGTAATGAAAACAACTAGCTAATACATGCAAGAGCATTGAGAATTTGGAATGGGACGAGAGAACTTGTATTAAATAGGATGGAAGTTGTCCTCTATTAGATGTGTGAGCAAAATTTGGAAGGGGTGGATATTACCCTCCATACACCTCTTGTTTTTATAACACCTGCTAATCTATATTATCAATGACGAAGTAGCTATATCAGTTGTTTCTTTAGAGATGGGACAACATTTTCACAGAAAGAGTAAGATTGTAGTGGGGATGGAAGATGTGAAAATCAATTGCATAAATTGAAACATGCCGCATGAGAGTGGAGCAAAGATAAAAGAGTTGCGGTGAAAATCCCTCTATAATCTTTCATACAATCAAATCGTGCTATTTGAAATCAGAGCATACAAAACCCTTGTATTATTAGAACTAGTGCAATTAAACTCCTATATTCTTTTTTTTAGAGGAATCTATTCCAATATATGATAATTGCGCAAAGATATTAGTCACTAATAGATGGGTCATGTGGTATCGATAACACTAAACCCATATGCAAGCAAGTCAATACATGAATGTGATTTAACATAGGCTTGAGCAGATGGCCTGATTGAAAAAAATCATAATAATAAAGAGATTTATGTGCTCTGCCTTAAAATCCAATAGATATGTGCGTTTCCTCTATTTGAGTCATGTATCCACAATAAATACAAATCAATATAGATGAGATTTTTTTTTTCTCAAGAGACTATTGTATATCATAATTTTTTTATCCACCTCAATTTAGACCATCTTGTTACAGATAGAATGGTCGTGAATAGAATGCTCCACGTAAAATACAACATTCTAGTACAGCTGTACAATCGGGCCCATTATACTTCTCATGAAGATAGTTGGATCAACCTCAAAAAATCGAACTCGCCTATTAGAGTTGCTAAAATTAACTAAATTACACTTTCCTGCTCTAAAAAACGAACCTTAAAACTAAATTATACTTACCGAACTATATTGGCCAAAAGTTTTTTTTTAAGAAAAGAAATTTTTGTCTACACCAGAAGAATGTATATTTTATATATATTACTGAAAAATCACCTATTTTTTATTTACCGCTAAAACATACATTAATATTTTATTGATGTTTGATCAATCACTATTCAATAAATCAAATGACATTCTTACTCTATAGAGGTATATTTTTAATATAAGAGTTGCTTATATGAAATATAATATTTTTCATAATCTTTCGTAGAAGTATATTTGCTTCATTTACATGAATTAAATATCACTTGATAGGAGTAAAAATATTATTTATTTCATTGACTAACACTTAACCAAATGACATAAATAAATATAAAACACAAGTGAACATTTCAGTTGTAAATAAGAAAAAGTTAGTTTTTCAGTGATATATACAAAAATATACATTTTATAGTGGTATGGATAAAATTTTAAAAAAATCTTAGAAAATAGTGAAAACTCCTTGATAAAACACTGATTATGAGTCATTTCAATCGTAATATATTTGTAATATAAATTATGATTTAATAATTTTCAACTAAATCTTAGCAAGGATAAGAAAAGGTAGCTCGCAAAGTGGTCCCCTGCTAAAGATGCTCCCTCATGCAGGCATCAACCGGCGTCGCTCGCGTTGTTCCTCGACAACTGTCAGCGGCACAAGACCCTATCTGGTACGTAAACGACACGTCCACAACCAAACCCCCCGCGCCGCAGCACGGTTCACCGAGTTCGGTTGATATACCTAGTGCAAATGTTTCGAAAATAGCGTTGGTGCGTGCAATGCCTTTGAGTTTTGTCTACGCACGTGTGACTTCTGAGAAGTGACTTGATTGGTGTATTTCCATACCCTTCTTTTGGTCGAATTTTTTTTCCCAAATATTCCATAAAAAAATAAAAATACAAAGATGATCTCTGTTCGCAAGAATTTATAAATATAATCCAAAATTAGTGTGATAAGAAATATATTGTACCATTCACATGATTTACCGCACATGTATTGTGTAACAACAACTTTCTATCATACAACTCATATGCTAGAAGTCTATATGTCTCATCAATTACCCGACTTACCACATATATTTTGGATTAGATTTGCAAATTATTCTAAATAGGGGTTAGTTTTGTATTTTTTCTGTTTTTATTAGTACATTATTTGCAAAAAAATTTCTCTTTTAGTCCTGTTTCCCATGAGAGAAAAAAAAAAAAAAAAGCATGCTGCATGGTATATTGGGATAGAAATAGCATGGGGCCAGTCCCAATTATCAAATCAACTTAATAATGTGACGATTAAAAGTTGGGTCCTCAATTAGAAGACCAGTTGTATACACTTTTTTCATGGCACGTATTATCGCGACATCACAAATTCACAATACGGAGTGTGTTTTGATTTGTTTTTTACTCACTTTAGTTGCATGACTCGCTTGTATTGCTAGGGAATTTTTTTTTAATTCACAATGCGGTGTTTTGATTTGTTTTGATTTTGTAATTCTTTGAACTAAGGATTATATTTGCTAATTTTTTTTTCAAAGAGTAATCCATAAAAAGAAAACACTATAGCTTGGCTGATAAAGTTGTGAAACTTGTGACTATGACGCACACGACGCTACAGTCTACAGGCATTTGGAGTTGGAGGCTTCCAAAAAGAATTCGTTTGCACGGTCACTCTTTAGTCTTTACACCGCAGCCTTCCCTAGCAAAAGTACTAGTTTTTGGTCTGGATTTTGTCCCTTTTAGCGCGACAGGATGACAGTTTCTTATAGCGGCTGCTTCGCCCAGTGGGTTTGCCTCAAGCTTAACATTCAACACAAGTATACCATTACATGATTTTTTTCGTTTAGCTAACTAAATTTCTTAATTGAAGTTTGAAGTCGCAAACTATGCCATCAAACAATATGCATGATGTTCTTTTTTTTTTTTTTTTGAAAAATCCATTTTTCTGGCAAGCTGCTCGACAAAAAGATGCTTAAATTAAGTTAGGGGTAATATAAAGTTTGTACATCACAATCGTACTGCTAGTTATTATGGGTGATGCAGCAACAAATTGAAGAACATATTCGAATAATTAGGCCATGACATTGCAAAAATGCGCTGCATAATTTGTTTATCCTCTGATGGTCTCTCTCTCTCTCTACGTGGCTATTGTGTCCTAGAGCATCTTCTTCCATTTACTTATTCTTTTTGAAGTCACAAACATTTCATTTGGACCCATTTACATGGCAACATATTTTATCCATCAGGTTGACGAGTAATCTCGCTTACGGATAAACTCAAGTCATCCAAACCACTCTAATCCTGTATATTAAAGTGACACGTATTAAGGATGTGTTTTGGTGTAATTTATTAGATAAATTGAAATTGGACCAAACAACAACTTAAATTTCAGATTTATTTTTTAAGTTGAAACCCATTTTAAACCAGATGTTCCAGATAAACTTTGGATATGTTTAGTCTGATTTATCTGTGTTTAATTTATTAGATAAAATAAAATCAGGTGAAATAAAAAATTTATATTTTAGACTTATTCTATAAACTAAAATCTCTTTTCAACTAAAAACTCAAAATAAATTTGAAACAGTTTATAAATTTAAACTAAAGTAAACAATCAATACTTTGCTAGTTTATTGAGTTATAAACTTAAAATACTTATAATCATTAAATTAAGTTAAATTAGGCCAAAATTGAGGATAACTCATCTATATTTACAAGCACCGATGTTTCATAGGCCGTGTAGTAACAACGCACGGTCACATCACACATACCAGAGCTCGAAAAGCCGCAGAAATCGAGGGAGTGCTCGCCCCGGGCGCGACACCCTACAAACCCGCGCGCTTTTCCGACTTCCAAGTTCCAACCCAACTCCCTGCCATGCCATCCTGCACCTGCAGTGCAGCGCAGCCCTCTCAAGTCCAATCACTCACCGTCCACATTAAATCCCCCCGCGGAGCCATTAATTTGCCTCCAAAGCTCCCCATCTTTCCATCACTTGTCGTGCACTCGGTCATTGCATATTTCCATCTCCAGTTCTCCGCCTCGTCCCGTGGTTCTTGATACGATGGCATCCGCGGCGACGGACTGCGCGTGGGTGGCGGAAATCGCGGGCGAGGAGCTCCGGAAGCTGGAGGCCGCGCACCCGGGCCGCTTCGGCCCGCTCAAGGCCGAGCTCAACCGCCTCATCTCCCAGCCCGGCCGCTTGGACGACGCCTCCTTCTTACCCACGTTTCCGCTCGCCTCCGCACACGACGGCACCGCGGCCGCAGCCACTACTGGTTCCTCCGCCCCTACGCGATCCGCGGCTACCCAAGGTGTGTCATGCACGTGTAATGCGTTTGTACATGGTACTGGAGTAGTTGTGGTCGTTCAACGTTGTTTTGTACGCAGAGTCTTCGAACCGGAAGAGGAAGTGTGCAACCGGCGGCGTGGTGGAGGAGGAGGTGAGGGGGGCGAGAGGCCAGGACAGGGCGGAGATGGCCATTGAGCGCGCGGAGAGGTGTCTGAAGAGGATTCGCGCCATTAAGCAGAGTTTGCTTGGCTTCACGGATTGATGGAAGGAAGGAAACATGCCTTTATGATTGGGTTTTACTGTATGTGTGTTGGTTAAATTGCCTTTGGTGCGTATTTTGTTCATCTCGTGGCTTGACCTGACGATCATGTAGATGTTACGTGATTTGGCAAATTTCTGTACATTTGTTGCATTCTTTGGCATTATCCTCCGAGATCTTATGGTTCTACCATAAGCTGATAATTAGCTCAAGCGGCATGTAGCGCTGTTCGATCAAAAAAATCAACGGTTAGGATGGAATTCGAGACCACTTGCAAAAATATTTGAAGTGTTGGGGGTGCCGTGTGATCTTAAGTATCAAATTTTTACTCACTTTCTTAGTAAAAGAATTTTTTTTAGTTTTATGCTCAGTTTTTAAGAAATAAAATAAATTTATATGTCTATTCTTAATATTTATAATTAATGTAATATGTGTTATTTAGGTATAAACCACGAGAAGTGTTTTAATATTTTTAAAATAATGAATTATACAATTTTTAAAACAAATTAAGCAATGATTCGTAACTGCCTATTATTCTATTATGAAATTAAATATTTTAAGATTTGGGTAATTTGATTTTTGGAAAGTATAGAAGTATTACTCGTGAACTATTGAAAATTAAATAAAGTAATGATTATGAGAATATTTTTTAAAGATAAAATTATACCTCACCTCAAAACTCTAGAATGACAATTTTTTTATAGAAATTTTACTCCTTAAAATAAATTTTTTTAGAACGGAAACAGAAAAGTTCAGACACTCAAAGTAGCACACTCATATACAAAAATATGAGTGAGAGATATGAACCTTGCTTGTAGGAATTCAATACTTTCACACTTCTCACAAAAATATTTCTAGTGTTTGGGTGTTGTGATTGTAAACATTTCTAGTAAGAACGCTACGCACTCGAAATAACATACTCATATCGGTTGACTTAAAAGACAATAATGAGCGAATATGAATCTTGATTATAGATGTCAAGTTGTCAACACCATTTGCTTCAAGGTTTATTTAGAGTTAAGAGTTCTTTTTGCAATGAAAAGTCTCAATTCCATCCTAAACCCTCATATACGAATCTAGATCTCCAAAGTTCTACAAAAATTTACTAATTGAATTTTTCATGATTATTACTTCGACTCATGAATTCAGACTTACGATGCAACCATACTTTTAGAGAAGAGTTTCAAGAACTCTCAAAGCTCACCTAACATCAGATCTAGAACGAACGGCCCAGATCTAACGCCCGAGCCCCAGTGAACCGAACCTGGTCGGGTCGAACCCGCGCGCGAGCCGTATCGGCCTTTGCACTGCCCCATCGTCTCCCGCCGGAGCAAGCCATCCAACGCCTCGTCCCCGCAACCTCTGACCACCAAACGCCGCCGGGGAGACCTCGCATCGCAAGAGTCCCCCAAACCAAAGGGAGGAAGTTTCAAAAGAATTTGGAAAGCATGGTCTGGGCACTAACCCCCGTCGATACAGTTCGCGGTGCGCACCCACCTCTCTCACGATCCTATCCTTCGCTTTGGCAGTTTCTTTTTGTGGAGATTGTCTTGCCGGTGTAATTTTTTTATCTTTCTTTGTGCGTGTGTTTGTGGTATTTTGCAGGGGCGCAGAAGTACTACATCTTCGCCGCCGGAACCTACAAGGTCGGCCGCAAAGGTGCCTCCTTGGTCTCTCTCTCTCCCAGTCATTGCATTTCTTGCGTTCTTGGAAGAGTTATTGTGAGATGTGGCGAGCTCTGCAAGATTAAGCTTTGCTTCTATCTGTTGCTTCTTATGCTTTAGTATAAGTCGTAATAGTGACAATGATACGGTGATATTTCTTGGTTACTGACTTATTTAGGTCTGCAACACAACAAAGAAGGGAGAAGGATTAGTAGTGATATGTGATTTTCCTAGCATCAGAAATTTTCATCTGTTACACTTATGAAGTGTCGGCTGAAAAAAAAGGGATTGGCTTGGTCCTTGATACTTACTGAAACCAGCAAAAGGGTAGAATCATACTGTTTGTTTGGCTAAAATTGGTGTTGTTTCTCGTTTTGTACCATTGATTTTGTGAGAGTTGCATCATCCTAGAATTGATAGATCGTTAGAATATACGTGTATCTGCAGTGAGCTCATAGCTTTGTGAGTACTTTGTCACACGTTCATTTTTTGATATTGATGATGTCTGCACTAGATTGCGATGTGATTGTTCAAACGGACACATCGATATCCCGAGTTCATGCGGAGATTGCTGTGGAAAAGATGGCTGCCTGGGATCCGTGTTCTGGTGCGCCATCTAGCCCTTCCTATGTTTGCATAATTGACCGCTCGAAGTATGGCACATTTGTCAACGAGCGTGACCAACTACGTAAAGATGCGGATGTGATGCTTGAAGATGGGGATACTGTGACATTTGGAACTGGCAATGCAACCTTCAGGTGCCCACAGATCAATAAATGATATAAAAAAATGCTAGTTATTTTTCTTGATTTGTAGCTTTTTTATCAGTACATGACACTCTGCATAAGGAGTGGTGATCAATACACGCTATTATCTTTGAAGGTGTTTCACTTACATTTTATTCTTTTCCAATGTTGGATGAACATATCACACTTAGTCCTATTGGTGTCTTTTGTCAGGGTGTCATTTGTTCCTATAGTTGCCTTCTTTCATGGCAGAAAGTCAGCAAGGATTGGTCCATCATTGCAAGCAGTCATGACATCTATTGGTTAGTGGTAGTTTATGCTTTTGTTCTGTACTGCAAGTCATTATTTGATCATGGAACATTGGTTTTGGCATGAGTGTTGCTGCTGCAAAGCTTTATTCGGTGAATCAGTACTCCATCATGAAATTTCATATCCTGCAGCATCTGAATGTTTTGGTTTTTGATAACCTGGTATTCTCTTTCACATGCTAATGTTTTCTATTATTTTTATAAGGCGCTCATGCTACTCGTAAGTGGAGTGCCGAATGCACACATGTTCTTGTTGATGAATCATGTTCATTGACACTGGAGCTCATAGATGCAGTTTTGGCAAAGAAACAGATTGTCTTGGGACACTGGTTTAAGGTACTTTTTGATATGGCTTGTATGTTCCAATGCTGTCTTTTAAACCAGTAAACATTGTTTCTGAATGCATGAATTGTGTGAATTAGTTTAGTGCCTTAGTGTATTCTATTTGCCATTTAGATGACCTTGAAAAGGTTCCATGAGTTTGTATCTTTAAGTTGATATGGCAAGGCTGCATTAAGCACCTAGTTCACTTGTGCCATATAAACTTTATTATTATGATACATCAAGTCTTGAGTTCCCATTATACCGATATGTTTTCAGGTAATGGCTGAAAAGAACATACACACTGAAATCCCTTCTTGTACACAGTAAGTCGTGGGCAACTTGTCAACACCTATTGGTTTTTATAAACTCTTGCATCAACTCATTGCTCCATAATCATAGACATTTAAGTATTGGTGGAACTTGATCCAGATATATTCCAAAGTTGACTCTGGATGGAACGGAGATAAAGATGGTAGAGGTCAAGCTCATTGAGAATTGCCTAGCAGGACATACTTTTATCATGGGATCATCAGACAAGGTGGTGTATGTTTCTTTAGTAAGAGGAAAGCATGACATTAGGCATTTTACTTCTGGCTAATGTTCTTCCACTGCAGTATAAATTTGGTGAGAAGCTACATGCATTACTTGAGTCAGCTGGAGCAAAATATCTCCATATTGATGAATTTTGTGCCAACAGCCAGGTAATGTACCATTGAAATTATGTTATGAATGCCATTTCAGAAACTACATGCGTTTTCTTTTTTGTGGAGCTACAAATAGATGCAACACTTTACTGTGATATTTATAGGACTCTGCGGGTGGAGATTATGATCAACAAATTCTTCTTGTTCCTGCAAGATCTCCTTTGGAATTCAATAAGATACGTTTGCTATTTCCTTTGTCGAAAGTCACTGATGTAAAGCTAATTGCTGCTATATTGTCTGGCCGCTTGGAAGCAGCAGCTATTGAACCACCTGCTTGTAAGTATTCAAAATACCAATAATCAATGCATTTACCTGCAGAATCTTTCATTTTCTTTGACATCTGAAGTTCTGTTTAGCAGTATGATTCAGAAGATGTTGTCTTCATCATTATGCTGTTTCACTGTGTAATGCCAATCCTATAAGTGTAAATATTCCCCTTTATTTTTGTTTCTGACAGTCATCATTACATCCTCACATTCAACGGATGAAACTATTGCGGCTGATTCTGATGTTGAAATTGATACCGCAACTTCTGATCATATTGGTGCCAGTAGCAAGTCTCAACATCATGCTGAGCATGGCTTTGATGACAAAATGGTAGTTAAAGCTACAACTAGAGAAGATGCTGTAAACTTGGGAGAAACAAAGGTTAATAATGTTAATTTTCCCCAAAACCTGGAGAAAGCTGAAGATTTGAAACCCACAATGGAGGATGTTCTGGCCACAAAGGAGTCAAAATCCAGAAGTGAGGATGTTCGGGTCATAGACATGGTGATGAAGGATGAGAACTTGGATACTGGCAGAGATGAGACTTGTGATGTTATATTTACTCAAAACCTGATTATCAAAAGCATCCCTCTGTCTGCTCCTGTTACATCAACAGATATTGGAAGCATTAACTTCAAACGCTTCAGAAAGGTATTATATTCTACATGCCTTGCTCTTGTAATCTTTTTCTGGCACAAACAATAGAAACATGCTAATGTGCCTTAAACTTTTTAGGGGGAAACTATCTCTGGGAACAGCTTCAAGGACCTTGTTCCATTTGCACGAGAACCGTATAGGTAATACATTTTGACTTCTATAATAAAATCTGAAGTTTGTCAGCAGTTCAGGACTGAAAATTTCTAAATTTTGTTGGTTTGTTGCAGAGAATCTGATTATGAACATAGCACATTAACCAGCTTCATGCGAGAGGAAAAGAAAAGAGTTCAAATGGAAGCTATTGCAGAGGACCTATTTAACCTTTCAAAGGTACATACTTCAAATCGTATTCCTTGTGCCGTCATCTGTACATTAACCTCCTGATAATGGACTTTCAGTCGAAGAAACGGGCGGCTGCCGGTACTTCAATTCACACCCTCCTTACTGGTCGTTGATGGAAGCCAGGATAAAAGCGCCCATTTACATGCCTCCGTTTATGTATTCATCAGAATTCAGAAGACCAAGAAAACTGCAAACTGCAAGCTGCATTTCTAGACTGGAGCAACAGCTCGATTTTCTTCGTACGGGTGCTTTCACTTGCCAAATTCTTGAAGGTAGCTGTTGGCTTTTCTCCAAGAATTCTTTTCTCAGTGTGGCAAGAGGGGAGCCAGGATATGTACCAAGTTTGTAACATACGAACTGAACCAGGGCAAGTTTTCTGTTCAAATGTTGGTATGGTACGCGGCAACCAAACTTTTGTATAGCTCGCTAATTTGTGGGTTTGGGTTGATCTCGAGAACGCCCGACATCTCACTTATCAAGTCTTTCCATATGAATACACAATATTATATCCTGCTTCAATGCAGTTCAGTTCTTTCCGTTAGCGGTCATCCGCGTGCTTGGCTGATGTTGGTGAGTGCCAATTTAGTTTACCTTTGCAGCTTACTTCTTCGACTTTGGCTGGCATTGCGTTGGTGGCAGAGCGGAGGAATTACGGGTATGTTTGATTGTATATCACAAGTTATCTAAGAGATGTAGTATGTCTTCTTTTTTAAACAGTTGGGGTTTATAGTTGTCACATTTTTTATGTAGTGTTTGTTATATTTTTATCTGATCATAAATCAAAAAATAGTTTATGTGATTATGGTTTTTTTTTTTTTTTTTTTTTTTTTTTGCAATTTGTGGTTGCGAATTAAATTATAGTCCAAGTTTTGTTGGTCTTAGTTTTGTTGGTCTTAGTTTTGCTGGTCTTCGTTTTGTGGTTTTGGTTTGGGTGTGAGTCTAGATTGGGGTCTTGGGGACACCCCGTGCATTTCTTTTCTAAGATTGCTGGTCCGGTCAGATCTTTAGTTCAATCTTAGTGGAAGATTTGATGATAAAGCAAATTGGGTCTTTCTTCTTAGTTCTCTTTTGGTGTGTTCACCTATCATCTATGCTCCACTTTTTTTTTTTTTTTAGGCAATGCACATTATTATAGATCATCAATGATACATTAAAAGAGAACAGATAAGTCGTGTTCCTTGGATGATCCTTGTGGGTGCGTTACTATCTGTGCCGGAGCGGTTTGCATGATCCAAATTTGAAGTGCTCCCTTTCATGGCTGTCGCTTTTGTTGGTTTTGGTTGTCCTCATGAACTTCGTTTCCTGGTTTTGGTTTACGAATGGAATGGATGGACATTTGAGGTATTATAGAGTAAAGACTGGCACAACATGGTCCACCCGAGTATGCACTCGCCATCGATTTGTCGGCTACCATGGATGAATTTGGTGCGCTTGAGATTCTCTTCGACGGAGTGCTTTCTGTCGGTCACCGGTGACCGTCAAGAGAGTGGC
This sequence comes from Pharus latifolius, assembly GCA_019359835.1. Lineage (NCBI taxonomy): Eukaryota > Viridiplantae > Streptophyta > Magnoliopsida > Poales > Poaceae > Pharus > Pharus latifolius. Next base: position 65,880,351 of record CM033328.1, on the reverse strand, counting down.
ACGGCACCATGCTTTTGCTCTCTTGAATGTTATTATGCGTGGCAGGCTTCTACTGCTAGTGCTATCCACGTGTTCTATCTATTCTTACATCTGTCCAGGCTTAGTTCAAAATTTTTTTTATTTATTTTTTTTGGTGTAAAATCTTGTGACAGTTGTAAATTATCAACGAATAACTTTTCTTTCTTAACAGTGTTACTTGAGGAATACACATCACATCCTGTCTTTTATGCGTGCGCTCTAGTGAACACTGAAGAAGACAGCCCTTAGCTTTGTACCGTCAGCATTACAAAATCGGCTTATAAAAAATATTCAGATGCATCACGACACTCAATAGCCTCCACAGCTCTTCAAAATTCAAAAGTTAGGTTTTTAATAAAATATCACTAAATATATTATTGACATATGAAGTCAGATTTCACATACCAGTGTCGCATTAACATTGTACTAGGCAATTCTATAATAATATAGATCTCATTTTTCAAAAAAAAAAAAAAAAAAAAAGAGTAAAAGAACGAACAGCCATCCGTCAAAGCTACTAAGAAAACCTGTAATTTGTTCCCACTTCACAGAACCATTTTACAGAACAGCAAGGCGATCCCATTATTCCCATACATGGCTGCAGTGGGCTTGTGAGACACCCCCTACGGCAGGCAAACATCACAGACACTGAGAAACCAAGCAGAGAGTTCCTGCCAAATTTGCCGCCCCAGATGCATTCCACATTTACAGACAAGAATTTCTGTAATGATTCTCATCATCCATGACAGAATGGCTCCGCGTGGGATAGATTGGTTCTTAAAGAAATGAGATCAATAAAAAAATCTGCACATATGGTCTAGTCACGCATTTTCTGCCGCAGCAGTTTTTGTGTCTTTGTGTACATGACCTAATGAACAGCAAGAACGAAAACAAACAATGGTTCCATCAAAGAAACAGTGTAAATATCGATCCTCTTTAGTCTTTTGACGCCTATCTATACTCATTGTGACCCAGAAATATCGTAGAACCTTTGATGGGAGTGCCAAGAAGTGACCCTGCAAGCAGAGTACTTTGTTAGCGCAAAAGCAGAAAATGCACAACAGACAGCAAAAGTGGTGACTATGAAATATGGATGAAGAGTTCTAATTGATTTGTATCTCCTAATGCTATCTCTTGCACCCAGCCAGCTCTACAAACCGCCTCAGAACAGCTGCTGCTCAGATGCCTAACAAGTCTAGCTGATAGGCCTTCAGGCAATTGACTTTTTCCTATGTTTACATTATGGTCCTCTACAAAATAACAGCACTCCATGCTCTCTTCTTTGCTTCCGGAATATATGAGGGCACAAGGAAAAATATGGATTTGACTGTCAAAGATTGAGATGTTATCACTAGCATTCTAGGATGAAGTGCATGAACCTTTCACTTGATTGTTAATTAAACAAACTAAGCACGGCCTCAACCTGATTTGTAAATTACATATCAAAGCTATTGCAAAATATATAAGGTGCTAATGTGGTAAAGGCTGTAATCTCGGACATGAAATCGACTAAACATCGCGATTATAATGCAGAAGGATGAGGGAACACAATTGCTGAACATAGCCGCTGCCTGACTAGTCCCATCAAGCTGAGTCGGTTGTACTGCTGCATTGACTTCACTTCAGAGTTAAAAGTTGGTGACCATAAAGCAATACAACTATAATGAAAGCATAAAGCATCTTCATCAGTGTTAAAAAAGTTGCTACAGAAAGGTTTGCTTTCATTTAGAGAAATTGATACTAATAAGACAAACATACTAATAAGATAAAAAAAAACGTTAACTAATATGCAATGATACACAAAAAATAGCTAGATATATCAGAGGACCTAACTAAACAATGCCAACCAACAATAGCACACTTGACACTACAAGTTGGATTCCTCATATATGTACATTATGTTTAGATTCTTCGAATGTTTTGCAACAAACATAATATATAAAAGCAAGAATCATTTGGTAATTTCAATTTATGCAACTATCGATCTTATAAAATCATCTAGTACACTCAGAATGTATGTTTCATGATATTCCGATTTCCCTCCCAAAAGATTAGATACTTTTGGTAGGGTTCTCAATGGAATGGATTGGGTCGGGTTTTTGTATCACCTGCACCCAACCTAGCTTAGGTCGGAGTTGACCAGTCAATAGATATACATGGGGTTGTGTCAGGTTTTAAAATTTTTTGAGATAAAACTATTATCAAAATAAAAAATAATTTTCTAATAACTAATTTTATGAAATTATTATTAAAAAATAAAGATATATACTAGCTAACTATTCAAAACTATGTGATACTAGTAATAGTTGTCTATAAGATGTCAAACTAATTTAAAGGATGTAATGATACTTACAAATTATACCAATATATTTAGAAAATATATGATTATACATAATCGGGGTGTAGTGGGTCGACCTACTACCCACATCCGCCCACCCTTGCCTCAAGTCTGGTCGGGTCGGGCATCCCCGTGCCGGGTTTGGGCAAATATTGAGAACCCTAATTTTTGGTACCTAGATAATTAGTATAAGCATGTCAAATTGTTAGCAGCTATCTCAACATAAGTAGAAAGGCAAGAAGAGCATAGTCACTAACAATTCAATTAGAAGTCAGGAAAACTATGTAGGTTATAAAGCAAAACTAAATTGTGGCTGATGGTTGGATAAACCATAGAGTACACAAGTACACAACAAAGCTAACAAAGTAACCCTGGAGAATTATCTGACCATACAATTACCATTCTAGAAAAAAAGAGCATATTTTAAGCTATCAGTTAAAATATATACAGAGACAAGCATTTTCCTTGAGACTTCCATAAGTAGCAAGTCATATAATGGTTGGTTAAATCTCCCGTGAAGTTTTGCAGCATATATTTTTCAAATGCAAACTAGTGTTAGTATTTCGTTCTTAACTCCTTCACCTGGCTTCATGATCAAATCTAAAGGAGATTAGCTTTCCTCATTTTTGCTAGTTCTCATGTTTTCTGTATTGTTCTTTATGGGAATTCCAAAGTTTTGATTGTGTGATCTCGACAAAAGGACCAGCAAGTGCATAATTCTAGCCAGTAATTTGATGTAGGAGTTACTCTTTGTTTTTCTGTGAATTCCTGACGTTGAAGCATTGACTGAGCATGGAAGATTATGGAAACTACTAGTTTCTCTTTGTTATGAATATTGTGATAAATATTAAGAGCCCGTAGGACAAAATATATACATAAATTACAGAGATGTTTTAGGTAACAAACCCTAACAAACTAATAGAACCAAAACAGAATACATATCTCTAATAGTCCCCCTCAAACTCATGGTGGGTCAGTAACACTAAGTTTGGAGAGGAAAAACATATGTTGCACCCAAGTTTGCGGCTTGGTGAAGAAATCAGCAAGCTGTAACTCAGAAGGCACATACTGTAGAGAAATCACGCGCTCCTGTACTTGCGATCGTGTGTACAAAGCATCAACACCAATGTGCTTGGTGAGCTCATGCTTCACTAGATCACACGCAATATTAAGAGCACCACTACTGTTGGACATCAGTCGTCGGGGCTGAAACTGGAACACCAAAGTCAGCAAGTAACCAGCATAACCACGCAATCTCAACAGTCACAGACGCCATAGCTCGCAACTCAGCCTCAACACTCGAATGAGAAACTGCAGTCTGCTTCTTAGTCTTCCAGGCAACCAGAGAGGAACCAAGAAAAACACAGTAGGCAAAAAGGGACCGACGATCAGAAAGATCACTGGCCCAGGTCGCATCACAATATGCCTGAAGCTGAAGAGTACTAAGCGAGGGAAGAATAAACGGCGAGACATCGTACCACGAAGATAACGAAGAACACGAAGATGGCTATAGTGAGTCTGAGTGGGCGAACAAACAAATTGCCTGAGAATGTGGACCGCATGAGTAATGTCAGGACGGGTGATGCCGAGATAGACCAGGCTACCAACCAAATGGCGATAGCGAGTAGGATCCTCGAGAGGGGCGCCATCTGTGGGACGGAGCTACAGGTGAAGCTCCATAGGAGTGTCAACAATGCGCTGATCAGTGAGACCAGAACGAGCGAGATCCTGAACATACTTCTGCTGAGAGAGGTAAAAACCATCAGGTGTAGAGGCAACCTCAATCCCCAAGAAGTAACATAAAGGACCCAGATCAGACATCAGAAACTACTCACTAAGACGCTTCTTCACAAAGTCAATATACACAGGATCATCACCAGTGATGATCATGTCATCGACATATAGAAGAAGAGTCCGACCACGAGATGAGGTGTGAATAAAAAAAGCAGGATCATGAGAGCTAACAGAGAAGCCAGCAGCAGTGACAACAGACGAAAAGCGCTCAAACCAAGCCCGAGGAGCTTGCTTGAGACCACAGAGGGCACGACGAAGACGACAGACATGACCCTCAAGAGCAACGAAACCCAGAGGTGGCTGCATGTAGACTTCTTCATGTAAGTCACCATTCAGGAAGGCATTCTTGACATCCAACTAAGAGAGAGACCAGTGTCGAACTGAGGCAATAGCAATGAGAGTGCGAACAGTAGTCATATGGGCAACTGGAGCAAAAGTCTCATCATAATCCCTACCATGTTCCTGTTGGAAATCACGTGCGACAAGACGAGCCTTGTAACGCTCAATGGTTCTATCAGACCTAGTCTTGATCTTAAACACCCACTTACATGTGATAGGAGTAGCATGAGCAGGTAAAGGAACAAGAACCCAAGTGCCAGTACGCTGAAGAGCGCTGAGCTCCTCGGTCATGGCAAGCTGCCACTCAGGTTAGGAAGCAACCTCACGGTAGGAGCGAGGCTCAGAGACAACAGTAGTAAGAGTGGACGCATACCGATCTAGAGGACGGATGGTACGACGATCCCGAAGGTGATACTGAGGAGAAACAGGAGAGGATAAAGACGAAAAAGACTCTACCTAAACTGCAGTAGAAGTGGAGGGAACAGGTGGCTGAGAAACAACCAGAGGGCGCCAAGTGTACTGAAACTGGAAAGAAGACGCACGACCAAGCAGCGACTCAATGCAAGCTGGCGCAAGGAGAGTAGATAGGTTAGAGGAAGAAGGCGCCGCAGGAGTAGGTGGAGGTAACCTAGGAAGAGGCAGTGGCGATGAGTCAGGGATGGATAGAAACGAAAATGTCTCAGAGGGAGTAGTGGCCTGGGGGGCAGAAGCACGGTAGTAGTAGAGCTGAGTCTCATCAAAAGTGACATCACGTGAAACTCTGATCTTTTGAGCAGAAGGATCATAACAACAATAACCCTTATGCTCGGAGCTGTAGCCAAGAAAAACACACTCGACCGACTGAGCAGTCAGCTTTGTGCGTTCTCTAGGCTGCAGAAGAACGAAACAGGTACAACCAAAGACACGAAGATGAATATACTGAGGAGAACGATTGTAGACGCTGAAAAGGAGCAATCCCCTGAAGAGCAATGGACGGCTGAAGATTGATGAGATAAGCAGCTGTGGAGACAGCCTCAGCCCAAAACTGAGGTAGTACATGAGAGGCAAGCAGTAGAGTGCGGGCAGTCTCAGTCAGATGTCGATGTTTGCGTTCAGCAACTCCATTCTGGACATGGGCACCTGCACAAGAGTACTTACAATAGTGCCCTGCTCAAAAAGAAAATTTCAAAACACAGATGACTGATACCACCAGAATCACAGCGAAAAGTGCGAATAGCAGAATCAAACTGTGTGCGAATCATGGTGGCAAAAGACTGATAAATTGAAAGAAACTGACCACGAGAAGTCATAAAATAAAGCCATGTGAAGCGAGAATAGTCATCAATAAAAATCACATAGTATTTATGACTACCCTTTGAGGTAAAAGGAGCTGGACCCCAAACATCAGAACGAATCAGGTCAAAGGGACGAACAGAAATGGACTCACTCGAACTATAAGGGAGTTGTAACTGCTTGCCAAGCTTACAACCCTGACAGACCATGGTAGTATCAACAGATATGCTACCAAGGACACCCTGACGCACCAAAGACGAGATACGAGACCCACCTAAATGACCTAAACGATGGTGCCACTGAGCAAAACTAACAGAAGCAGCGGCGATATGAGAAGTGGACAACCGACAAGAAGCAGCGGAGGTGGAAAGAAGGTAAAGTCAGTCGAGGATGTAGAGACCCTGATGATGCTGTCTACGGCGGTGGCCAATACCAACTATCTTCTTTGTCCGACAATCCTGAACAAGACAAGAAGTAGGACCAAAACCAACACAGCAGTTATGATCAGTGATCTGACCAACAGATAAGAGATTCATAGCTAACTGAGGTACATGAGAGACATCAGGAACAGAAAAATGTGAGGTAGACAGGACACCCTGAGAGGTGACAGGCATAGGTGTGCCGTCAGCAGTCTCAACAGAAAGAAATATGTGGAGATCCGATGAATGTAAGGGAGGATGAATCGGGCATCATGTGAAATGACGTACCATAATCAAGAACCCAAGGAGAAAGGGTACCCGGAGGCGACTGAGCAGCAAGACTAGCAGAACCAGAAGGTGACTGAGCAGCAAGACAGGCAGATCCGAAAGACGAGCCAGGCTGAGCGAGACGCTGGAGGAGACTGATCAGCTGAGTGGTGTCACTCTGAGACGGTGCTAGAGCGGGGGGACCAGAGGACCTTCTGGAAGGACCCTCCGTGCGTCCGCCACGAGTCTTGTTCTTCTTCTTCCGGGCATGACAGTGCTGATAATCATGACCATAGCGATGACAGTAGTTGCACTGGACACCAGAGGGCGGAGTGGCAACTAAGGGGCTGCAGTAGGTGCACCAGAGGCAACACCTGGAGATGGAGCAGCCGATGGAGCAGCTATAGCTGGGACTGTGAGAACAGTTGAGGAAGTCGAAGACGACGAACCACTAGTACTGAGAAGCTGAGTCTCCTCGGCACGAAGTGCAGCAAGAGCCTCGACCATAGTCGGTGGGGGAGACCGACTCACTCATCAACTGTGCTCTGGCAGGCTCGAACTCCGGACGAAGACGCATGACAAAGTCGTAAAGACGACGCTTATCAGCATGATCCCGAGTCTTGGTGCAGCAAGCACAGGTACGACAGACCGCAGGATCCAGGGAGTCAAGCTGTCGCCATAGAGCGGTAAACTGACGATAAAAGGCGTCTACTGTAGAGTCATGCTGCTGAAGAGTCTGAAGGTGCTGAAGCAGGGAGTAATAAAGGGCATCACTGCTGGGAAGATAGTGCTGCTGAAGGTACTCCCACATATGACGTGAAGTCGATAAATCAACGATATTCATCGAGATGGAAACGTCAACACTGTGAACCAAAACAGCCACTACTCTTGCCTCATTAGCACGCCAGCGCTCATAAGCATCAAGAGCAACCTCATAGGTCTCGTGGACATCGGCAGCAACATCTACAATGGCCGGATTATCGGATGCAGGCGCCAGAGGCACGACCGAAGGAGGAGGTAGCGCCATCAAGTGGACCACTCCCTATAGTTGGTGCCATCAAGCCGGACGACAAGAGACGGAATGGCTGCAGGAGGAACCGACGACATTTTTTTTTTAACCAAAGCAAAGAAACTGGTTTTAAACAAAAAAAAGGTGGGCCACAAGGCGGCCCACTACTACCCGTGAGAGGAAGCCCAAAGGGAGAGGAGGGAGGGGGAGGGGCGACGGCGGGAGGGAGGCGGCAGCATCGTCAGTAGGAGGCGGCGGCGGCGGGCGGTAGCGGCCCTCAGGTGGCGGCGGCGGCCGTGAGGGAGGCAACGGCGTCGTCAGCGGGAGGTGGCGGTGGGCCGTGGCCCTTTGGAGGCAGTGGCGGCGGCCCGGAGAATAGGGGCGGCAGTGGCGGCCCGATGAAGACAGGCAGCGGCGGCAACCCGATGGAGACGGCGGCGGCGGCCCGTGGAAGAGGAGTAATGGCGGCCAAAAGATGAACGGACGGCGGCTCTGGCTCTGATACCATGTTATGAATATTGTGAAATATTAAGAATCCGTAGGGCAAAATATATACACAAGTTACAGAGGTGTTTTAGATAACAAACTCTAACAAACTAACAGAACCAAAACAGAATACATGTCTCTAACACTCTTATAGAGTTCTCTGTGGTCAAAAAATAGAAGTTGGAGCTAACTAATGAAAAACTTTTGGAAAGATAATGAAAATCCCAACTAAGCTGATAAAGTGGTTTTCTGTGCTGTATTTAGGGAAGAAGATATTAAGAATGCCTCTTTTTTGTATGAATCCAAACAAAGCAGCTAGTCCTAATGGTTTTGCTATATACTTTATCAGAAGTACTGGTCTATAATATATATTTTAGATAGAAATCAGCAGTGGTTTCCATAGTGGCAGTGTCAATATAGATAGAATAAACTATACTGTTCTTTGTTTCATTGGGAAATTCATGATGTGTGTACAGTGAAATTTTTTTTGCCAATAGATCTTAACTGCAAGGCGATGTCCAGCATTCTATTAATATATTGATTGTGGTATTTGATCAAATGACAGGTAAGCCCCACAATGCATTCATAAATGGGAGGTTGCTACCTAAAGAAGGGCTCTCTTGTGTCAATGTCAACAGAACCTATGTAAAGTTTCAAGAGTTTTAGAAGGCTCATATAAGGGGACCATCCTTCCCTGCTCTTATTTTATCTTGCAGCAGACTCTCTATATGGGTTGCAAGATATTGCAAAGGTAAAGGTATATTATATGGCTCAGCTAGCCACCTATTGCATGAAGGTGTGTTAAACTAATATAGGATTGAGACTAGCTAATACTGAAATAGCAGCCAAAATCAAATGTCTCCTTTACTGCTTGAATGCAAGTGGGCCGGCTATTAACTTTAGTTAGACTGAAATTTTCTATTTTTAGCAACAATGGTAATAATTGTACCATAATCATGGAAAAGCTGCAGTAAAAAAGGCACCCTTCCTCTCAAATACCCCGGGCTCCCAATTAGAAAACACAGATGACACCATGATTACTAGCAATACATTTTTGCAAAAGAATTAACAAGAGACTCTTGCTTGGAAGCATTAGTCTCTCTCCTCAAAAAGACCTCGGACTCCCAAAGAGCACACAGATAACACATATTCAGAGTAAATTTTGCAAGAGATTAACAAGAAACTGCTTGGAAGAAGATGGCTTTCTGTTCAATTCCTCAAGATGTTTAGTCCAGTCAATACAATAAGAGCTGAACTCCTATGAGGCTATGACATGGGACAGGATATGAAAAGAGTTATTATCATGAGAATTGGGATAGTCTGCATTAAAAAGAGCTGCGGAATGGGACAATCAATCTGAGAAAAATGAACGATTCCATATTGAGCAAATCCAGCTTCAAATTCGAACAATTCAAAACTTTTGAGCGGAGAAATTTTGAAATCTACATATTTTAAGAACAGACAATGCTCTGACTTCTAGCAACATGACATGAAACAAGGACACATTAGAAAAAATTCCGGATTCATTGTAGCTGATGGGGAGAATGCTGGGTTCTTAAAATGAGTGTCTGGATCAGTTTTTACCTGATTTTTATCAGATCTACTATTACAAAAATAATGAAATATAGCTGGGCTGCTGAATGTGGGATGACAAGTCCAGAAGAGGTGCAGTCTCTCTTTTGGAAGATCCCTCAATTATGAATGTGCTAAACAATTTGTGGAACCAGAAAACATCCTTAGCAGCTTTTGAGTAAGCAAAAGCAAATATATGATTACTTGAAAACTGAATAATTCTCCAAGGATTTTATTTTGTCACTTACCTTACAAACTGTAAAACAGGAAGGGCAGTTCCTAATCATGTGATTAGATGACATCATGACAAAAAGTGAAAATTTCAACCAAAAATCAAGACCGTTCTTAGGTTGATATCACAACAATGACAATATCCCCAACAGGAAATATTTAACCAATATACATTGGCTGGGTAATGCAACTAATGAATTTCACCATGCACATGAGACTGTGACATCCAATGTTTTGCCTCTGCATTTCTAATTTTGCTTTGGATTTTTCTATAAAGTGTTATGATTGGACTAACAAATCTATTCATGTAAAGGATTGGCTTGCTCATGATAAATGCAATACCAGTTCCATGTCCTTGATGTGTGTTCCTTTTTTTTTTTTTTTTGCCAGTTTGTAATAGCAGAACTGCTGTCATTTTTAAGCAGAACCACAGAATCTAATGAAATCATCACTCAACTCTCCTTGAAGTTCCATCCTTTGCGAACTACAAGGAAGACTTCAGGGAGGATTCTGCAGGAAATAAACAGACAAAGGAGATGACTAATGTTTCAAGATGTCGAAGCATATGCCACTCTTGCTGCATGATAATGGAAGATCAGAGAGGTGCCTGACATTGGATGAGTAGTCAGATATGTGTTATAACAGACCTTTTAAGCCTAGTTGTCATGGCATCGCCTAGGCACCGCCTACACATCTAGTCGGCTGCAGGAGGACACCATGACAGCTCGCCTCGCTATGAGCTAGTTAGGCGGCCCCCTGGGTGGTTTCCTTATTTAACAAAAAAAAAAAAAAGCAACCTTCATACCCACACGACAGACCAAAACTAAGCTGCAGCACACATGAACCCTAGCTGTCACAAATCATGATCCGTCGCCCGCCGCCTTCGATATCCGTTGCCTGCCTTTGCCTGCCACTGTCACCATCCTTCGCGACCAGCCTCTGTGGCCAGCCGTAGCAGCCCTGCCGCCGCAACCAGCTGTAGCAACTCTGGCCTCCTCGTCCTTGGTTCACATCCTTCTCCTCTTTTCTCATCTTCTCTCTTGATCGCTTGATCTCTCTTCTGTCTTTTTCTCTCTTGACTCTCCAGAGTCTTTTCTCTTCTCTCTTCATCTCTTCTTCTCTCTTGTTGATCTCTTCTTCTCTCTTCTCTCTTGATATCTTGTGTTGGGTTCTTTCTTCTGTGTCTTTACTCCTTTCTCTGGTTCTTAACTCCTTCCTTTCCCTGTTCTATACTTTTGGTGGATATTAGTTTGCTTTTTTGTTTGGAGATTAGATAGAATCTTGCTACAAATTTGGTTATTTTGCAATGCTACTATGTCATTTAATTGTTGGCTCATTATATCTAATTTGTCATCTAATTATCACCTAGGCATCTAGGCGTCCAGGCAATACTGAGGCGCCTAGGCGTCACCTCGCCACAGCGTCGTGACAACCTTGCTTTTAAGGATGATGCCTTTGTAGGACACCCAAAGGCTCTACATTGGATTTTTCTACAGTTTCAACAAAACTAGCCGATTCCCTTCCTTCTGATTAAAAAAACTAAAACCGGTAGTTCTAAAGTCTAAAAACAGATTATAGACAATGGAGCTTCAACAGAAAGAATCAACAGTTATGTAGTCTAAACATAGATTAGAACCTACTTAAGAAATTGGTACCTAATTACTAACAGCAGTGTTTTACTAGTCCTGTACCTTCAACTCATCGCGCATTCATTATCAATTCTTGTTGCCAGATGCACCACCGTCCTGCGAGCCGCTGTCCTGTGAGCTGCCACTGGTGGTCCCATCACTCCGGCCCTGCTGCGGTGGCTGCCCTCCCAATCCACTGAACGGCCACGGCAGCGACACGCTAAACCTCCTCTCCACCACCCTCGCATTGCCCTCCCTCTCCTCCCCTCCATCCTCGCCACCAGTAGTGCTTCCTGATGCAGCGGCGGCGGCAATACCGACAGGTGGCCGCGGATTTGCAGCCTTTCTGCCCTCATAGTCGGAGTCATCGGTGGGCAGCTCGAAGCGGCAGATGGGACACGAGTTATGGAGCTCGAGCCAGGGTATGATGCACGCGGCGTGATAGATGTGTTTGCACGGCATCTGCTTGGCCCCATCCCCGGGCGAGAAGTCCTCCTTGCAGACTGCGCACTCAGCACCATCAGCAGCGGCGACCATGTCGTCAGTCACGACAACGTCAGGGAGCTCGGACACTGCCGTCTTAGCCGCTGGCGGCGTGCCGTAGCGGTTGGGGTCGTTCTCCGCGAGTTGCTCGATCAGCTGCTCGAGGCCCGGGCCAACGAAGTAGTCGCCGAAGCTAGCCCCGCCACGTCCGAAGCCGACGCCGACACCAGCGTCATCTAGGAGGACCTGGACGTTGGCGCCGCCCTCCATAAGGCTATGGAGGTAGTTATGGAAGAAGACGAAGGGGTCAAAGGGCTCGGGCTCAGGCGTCGCCGTGCCGGCGCCCCCACCGCCGCCGCTGCCGCGTTCAGCGCGGAGGTCGAGGAGGTTGGAGAGGAGCGCGGAGAGGTCGGCGGGGGAGGAGGCGGCGGTGGAGGAGGAGGGCGATGTGGACGATGTGGGGGACGCGGCAGTGGTGAGCGAGGGGAAGGGGAGCGGGAACGGGATGAGGGTGGGCGCGGGCACGGTGACCTCCTCCAGGAAGCCGCCGTGGCATTCAGGGCAGGAGAGCTCGCCGGCGGCGGCGGCGGACGCGGGGATCAGCACGGTGCGGTTGCATTGGTAGCAGAAGAACTGCTTGCGCGCTGCGGCGGCGTAGTAGGCGGCCGCGGGGGTCGACATGGCGGCCGGCGATCTCGGCGGCGGCGGCGTTGATGGGAGTTTCTGGTGGGGACTTGGGTAATTTAGTTTTGGTTTTCTGTAGATTTTTTTCCTCCCCGGTTTTTTAATAGCCGAATACGATACGACTACGACTTAACCATTATGGAGCGGAGGTGTTTTGTTTGGTGCGGGCGCACGGGAGGTGGGCCCCGCAGTGCAGTGGATGTGGGCTTCGTTGCAGGGAAGGTCCTGTGGAAGGCCCGAACTGAACTGGTGTTATAGGAACTCCAATGGCAGATATTTTCAAGAAATTTTTTTTGAAAGAATATTTTATGTTATACGAATGAAAAGTATCTCAAAACTCTTCGTGTGATCCACGTTTTACAGAGACTCTTCGTGAACCCATGTGTGAAGAGTCTCTCTAAGAAAATCTCTCTCCAATAATTTGATTCTTAGTGAGGTACTTCGGTGAATTCTGCATATTAAATATTCAAATGAGTTTTTTATCATATTATTGATTAAATAATTAATAAAAAATTATATGAGAATAATTCCAACAAATAAAAATGTAACTTGCAGATGAAAAATTCAACATAATGAAAATAAATATTTTTATTAAATTCAAACGGTTAAACATAAAATTAAACATACGACATTGGATATATTCGGACATCTAAACTTAAAATTTAACATCAACGTACTAATTAAAAATATTAGAAAAACGACATATAACAACTAGTTATCTTGGACACCTCCAAAAAACCTCACAAATGTACTCAATCAATTCCTTTTGAGTTGGACATGTATCAATTGAACATGAATAATATTGAAATTTCTCGCGATTACATTAGCAAAAACAATTGGAGCACCATGTTGGATATGAGGTGGTGTTACATTAAAGTCCTATGACCGTCGTCGAAATCATAGAATGTGCCATCAAACTCTTGCTCATCCTCAATAATTATATTGTGCAATATGACACATGCCTTCATGATTTTCGCGAGAGTTGAGCGTTACCAAAAGTGGGCGGAGTCATGAAGGATGGCAAAGTGGGATTGTAGAACTCCAAATGTTCGCTCCACGTCCTTTTTCGCTTCTTCTTGATGTTGTGCAAACAATCTGAATTTGTCTATTTATGACAGGGGTATTGTCTTCACAAATGCAGCCTATTCTGAGTATATACCATATGTTAAACGATATCTCATATTGTACTCATTTCCATCAACGAAGTATTGAACCTGAGGAGCTCGTCCCTGCAAAACGTCAGTGAACAAGGCGATTGGTTTGACACACTAATATAATTGTTCAACCTAGCAACACCAAAGAAGACATGTCATATCCAAAGGTCATGGGAGACGACCGTTTCAAGTATAATGGTTAGGACTCCATAATCATTGTGAGTAAATTATCTTTTCCATGTTACTGAACAATTTCTCAATTCCCAATACATGCAATTTATGTAGGATCAAGGATGCCGACTAGAAGGAGGGTGAATAGGAGGCTTTTAAAATTTCTTTTCAATTAAGCAATTTTAAAGAATAATTGAGAAACCTAAATTATACAATGAGGCTTAAAAACAATTTAATTAACTAGTTGCATTCAATCAAATGAACTATTCAATAAGACATGCAACAATGGTAAATATAGCAATTGTGTCAAGATGAATGTAAAGCAAATATGAAATACACAATTTGACACAATATTTTTACCGAGATTTCGGAGACTCGCCCGGTCTCCCCTACTCCTCGTTGAAGCGCTCACTCGAAGTCTCGCTTCTATATCCACGAAGGATATCTCACTAGGGTTGCTCCTTCTCCATACCGGATAGGCGAGCACCACACCTTTCACAATCTTTTACCGCCCTCTTCGACAAACTTCAATTGGAGAGATCTCGGCTCTCCTCCGGCACCGTCTAGGCGAAGGCGATCACCAAGAGTAACAAGTCGGACACGCTCACTTGAACAAATCAAGTGCTAGAAGCTCAAGAATGCAAATGAGATGCTTAACACTCTAGCACTAGCATGCAAATGGTGATGGAAGTGCACTAAGCACTATTAGCTTCACACAATTGCTCTCTCTCTCAAATCACTCAAGATTTGGGCTCAATTCTAGCCTCTAAATGCAATAACACATATGCAACTCAATTGGCTAGGTTTTTAGCTGAAGAATGAAGTCTTTGAGCACCCAAAAATGAAGCCAAACACGAAGTATTTATAGCCTCAACAAAAAACTAGCCGTTTGCAAGAAACCGGGCCAAAAGTTATACAGGCTGGACATTGTCCGGCCACTTCGGACACTGTCCGACCAGTACAAAAATTTCAGCCGTTGCAAACGTGTCAGTGGCCGTTGGGCGAAATTTGTGAAGGCCGGACGGATACTATTTGTCCGGACAAAAAGTCCGGACAAATGGATATGTCTCTGTTAACTCTCGGCTCAAAAAACTTGTACAGGCCGGACAATGTCCGGCCATTTCGGACAAAGTTCGGCCACTTCGGACAAATAGCCCCGGACGGATGCATTTGTCCGGCCACTGCACGCTGACAGTAAAACAAGCATAACTTTTGATCCAAAGATCCGATTGAGGTGATTTTTGGCTTGCTAGAAAGATAACTCAGAGCTCTACAATTTGTAAACAGGAACAAGACCTAGAAAGGTATAGAAACTTCTAGAAAACTCAGAAACTTTCTTACTATCAAAATGTCCAATCCAAAAATCATCTCAAATGCAATTTTAGAGTATTTGCACATACGGATTTGCAGTTTTCTCGCGGATGTGATTTGTGTCACTTAGCAACGACCACGACCACACAGGTCTTGACATCCGATCGAAAACAAGTGGTCGATAGGGTTTGGTCGAGCGTACGAAAGCGAGCCGAAAACTGGTACGACCAGTCCAAACTCCTACGACCACACCCAAACCCTAAACATAAAGCCGCCAAACAAGCGACACAACCACGACCACGTATCAACACTGATATGATTAGAATATGCAAATACGACCACGACCAGCTCTAGATAAATAAACCAATTTAAACAGCTGGCGATCACGACTAAGTAGAGTTTTCAAAACATTTAATCAAATGCACATGAACTACACTTAGACTCACTAGCAATGAAAGACACTAGTGCAAGATGATATGAATGCATCTGAGCTTCCGCACTAGATAGATTCAAGCTACTAGTTTCCGACCCCTCTTAATAGTACGGTCAAACTAGTAAAAAGAAACCTATCAACCCGGTCTGTCTCCAAACACCGAGACCGGTAAAACCCTAAGAAAACAATCCTTAATCTTGGATTTTACCTTAGGTGGAGTTTGACCTCGCGAAGCTCGATCGCTCGACGCTCATCATCGCAAAGCTCGATCTCGTTAAGCTTGACCACGCGAAACTCGACATCTCGACGCCTGTCTTTGCAAAGCTCGTCCTTGCTAAGCTTGACCTTGCTCGGGATGTCTCATATCGTCTTCATCCTCTTCACGCCCTTGCTTGTTTTCATCCTGCAACCATTCTGAGACTAGAACATATACACTCAATGCGGAAACGTTAGTCTCATTTGCAGTTTGTCATTAATCACCACCAGATAAATCACTCCACAATTTCTTTCTTCGGTGAAATGACAAAACCAATTTCAATGAACAACAAATGAGTAATGGATGAATCTCACAATCATATAGATCCATATATGATACAAGAAATGCGCACACGATCCATACTACTCAAGTTATGATATCAATCAATATGGATGACTAATATCATGAGCTCTCTCTCAATCATACATAGAGATATCAAATCCAGAACACGGAGTCATCAACCTTTTGCACAAACATGGATAACTAATCATCCTGAGCTCTCCCTCAACATGTGCATCGATATCAAATCCACAACTGAAGTCATCAACCTCAATATTTAACGTATAACATCTTGATCAATCAATTAGCACAAGCTTGATGCAACCACCGAGCTCATCCTCTACATATGCATCAATATCAAACCCGCAATCGAGAAAAACATCCAATTCAGGGTTTACCGATAATCAATTCAATTTACTTGTGCTAAATCAGGATTTATCTAAATTGTCATTTAATCATCAAATCTGATATCTTCAGATTAACTTTAATCATCATAGATTTATCCAAAATGTCATTAATCATCAAAACCTAGATACTAAGATCTACCTAGATCCAACAATTTATACTTCCTATCATTCCATTGGCCGTCGGAGATATTCCTCGGTGAAATTATCGATCACTCCATTGACAAATTTCTTCAAGCACTGGATTGCGATGGATTCCCCAATCTGTACGTATTCATCGACAGCATCGGCAGGAGAGCCATACATCAATAAACGAATGACCGCAGTGCACTTCTATATAGGAGACAACTCTCGATGGTTAGCAACATATCTTCTTTCCGTGAAAAAAGTAGACCACTCACCAAGAGATCCAACGATTCAAAGAAAGAGAGGTCTCCTCATTCAGAACCTTCGACGAAACAGGTAGTCGGGGTAAATCGGATCCTCGCAAACGTAGTCTGCCATGAGGCAGTTATGATTGTTTTCATGGTCTTTGTCGATGTATCGCCTACTACCGCGCCGACGACGGCGGGAGGTAGAAACTTGTAGCTTGGCTTGCATATCGACTATAAGACGCTCTTCTTACTCCACCATAATGGGATCTTCCTCTACAAATCCCGCAAGAAAATTCTGAAATTATTGATGACCTCTTCCTCTTCACTACATGTGCTTGAACTAGAGCTGGATGGCATTTTTGAGGGAGATGGATTTGGAAAGAAAAGTACTCGAAGATGAGAAGTGATTGTCTTCAAAGGAGGAGTATTGCTGAGGATGAAAACTATGTGTTGGGATGGTTGGGTTTATATAGGTCAAGTCGAATATTCCACTTGGTAGTTTCCAATTGCAATGTTCCCAATGGCTATTGTCCAAAGAAATGCGTCCAACGGCTATTTTCCAAACATATACGTCCAAGGAGTATTGTTGAGAATGAGAAATATGTGTTGGGATGGTTCGGTTTATATAGGCCAAGTCGAATATTCCACTTGTTAGTTTTCAATTGCAATGTTCCAACGATTATTTTTCAAACAGTTACGTCCAACGACTATTTTTCAAAGATATTTTAAATGCACAAATGATGAATACACAGTTCTATAGGTACATAGTGAATAAAATGATACGCGGCATAGTCTAGTCCAAATTAGCCTCCTCGATCAAATCTTTCACAAATTTCAATGCTTTCGCATGATCCTTTGTTTCGTCGGCGTTGAATTTTGATTAGTCCATTGTTACCAATCTTGTGAATGACTTAGTAAGTACTAACTTTCTCTTAAACTTGTCGTGATCATTCAAAGAGGAGCCGCACGGTCCGCTGCCTCCATGCGCTCAATGTGAATGTTGACGAAGATTCGTAAGTCTTCTTGCACATCTGTGTTGGATGAGGGAGACTGTTTCTTGTCTTTTCTTTTGCGCTTCTCCTTGGCTGCGTCGCGACCTTCTAGCCACGTCTTCTCTATGAGGAGATATGGGTTGGATGAGGATGATGTGTGCACACCGTCTTCATTCAGCCTTACTCTTTTGCTGGTGTCGATATAAGGTCGGTTCCATTTAGGCTGGTCCCTAACACCCATCCACCAATGATCCTGAATGAATGGGTGCCACATCTCCTTCGTATACAATTCGCGTGCTTGTGTCATTAGTTGGTCATCAAAACTACCACTAGCGTAGAACTTCTTAAGCCTGCACCAACAACCTGTTTCGCACGGAAGATCTCTCTTTCGGGAAATTTGGCTCTTTTTTGGTGCGGGCGTGCCAATATACATAAATATACACATAAGTGCACATAGAATGTATAATCTTAGAGTAAACAATGCACTTTATTAATTCTGAAGAGAATTACAAGTTACATGATCCGTTTGAGACCTAGCCTTAGTTTTTGCACAAGGCTCGCTCAGATTCTAATATGCAGAATAACGGGATCTTACTCGAAATTACCGAAACCCAAAGGATGATCGAAAACACAGCTCAAAGTACTTGCACAACTCTTTATTTCAAAGAGGGCTTTACACGTCAAACGTTAGACACATTTGTCTACGTCGAAGGAACTATAAGCTAGATATATGATCCAAGGCTGTAATAATATTCGATTGTATTCGATGATCTAAACTAGACCTATTACAAGGTATTTATAGTTCAATCGTATGAGTACGTATCAAACTCAGTAACCTAAACGTATTAGACTCATATAACTAACTAACTAATCCTAAACGGATAACCTTAGTTATATATATTTGGATCGGATTACAATTTCGAACAGGGAACGAATTCCTTTTCATGGTCGCGAACCAATCCATGGTCGCGAAACCTTTCCGATCACGGTTAAGGTCGCGAAGCCGTATGCGATCAGGACTTGAAGATCCTCCCGGATCATGACTCCCTTGTTGAGAAGGAGCCAACCCCTGTTGCGACCTCTCGATCAAACTAGAGATGTGGAAATTGATCTTGTCCATCTTTTTTAGTGTACCACTTTGCCGCATGTGCTCGTTGATCTTTCCGACCGATTCGAAAAGTCTCCTTTGTGCTACTGCGGGTGGTAGTCACCTTCTTCTCCAGAATCATATCTTCACGTAGAGGTTCGTCTCGTTGATAGATCAAATCTTCAACATATGGTACTATGGTATCTGGCTCATCATCCAGCTTTGAAGGCTCGAAGAGTTTGAGGTGCTCAACATTGACAACCGAGTAAATATCCATGTATGGAGGTAACTCGAGCTGACAAACATTATTACCCACTTTCTACAAAATCCGAAAAGGACCATAACGAATGGGTTTGAGTTTCATACCTTCACCTTTAAGTCTCTCCTTACTCAGATGTAACCATACCATATCACCTTCTTGAAATTGCGCATCAACTCGGTGCCGATCATGTCGCGCCTTGTGTTGGATCTAGGTAGATCTTAGTATCTAGGTTTTGATGATTAATGACGTTTTGGATAAATCCATGATGATTAAAGTTAATCTGAAGATATCAGATTTGATGATTAAATGACAATTTAGATAAATCCTGATTTAGCACAAGTAAATTGAATTGATTATCGGTAAACCCTGAATTGGATGTTTTTCTCGATTGCGGGTTTGATATTGATGCATATGTAGAGGATGAGCTCGGTGGTTGCATCAAGCTTGTGCTAATTGATTGATCAAGATGTTATATGTTAAATATTGAGGTTGATGACTTCAGTTGTGGATTTGATATCAATGCACATGTTGAGGGAGAGCTCAGGATGATTAGTTATCCATGTTTGTGCAAAAGGTTGATGACTCCGTGTTCTGGATTTGATATCTCTATGTATGATTGAGAGAGAGCTCATGATATTAGTCATCTATATTGATTGATATCATAACTTGAGTAGTATGGATCGTGTGCGCATTTCTTGTATCATATATGGATTTATATGATTGTGAGATTCATCCATTACTCATTTGTTGTTCATTGAAATTGGTTTTGTCATTTCACCGAAGAAAGAAATTGTTGAGTGAACTCCTGTGTGGAGTGATTTATCTGGTAGTGATTAATGACGAACTGCAAATGAGACTAACGTTTGCGCATTGAGTGTATATGTTCTAGTCTCAGAATGGTTGCAGGATAAAAGCGAGCAAGGGTGTGAAGAGGATGAAGTCGATATGAGACATCTCGAGCGAGGTCGAGCTTTGCGAGGACAAGTGTCAAGCGGTCGAGCTTCGCGAGGTCAAGCTTAGCGAGGTCGAGCCTTGCGGGGACAAGCGTCGAGCGGTCAAACTTCATAAGTTCGAACTTTACCTAAGGTAAAATCCAAGATTAAGAATTGTTTTCATAGAGTTTTACCAGTCTCGGTGTTTGGAGACAGACCGGATTGATATGTTTCTTTTTACTAGTTTGACCATACTATTAAGAGGGTCGGAAACTAGTAGCTTGAATCTATCTAATGTGGAAGCTCAGATGCATTCATATCATCTTGCACTAGTGTCTTGCATTGCTAGTGAGTCTAAGTGTAATTCATGTGCATTAGATTAAATGTTTTGAAAACTGCACTTAGTCGTGATCGCCAGCTGTTTAAATTGGTTTATTTATCTAGAACTGGTCGTAGTCGTATTTGCATATTCTGATCGTATCAGTGTTGATATGTGGTCGTGTTCGTGTCGCTTGTTTTCCGGCTTTCTGTTTAGGGTTTGGGCGTGGTCGTAGGAGTTCGGACTGGTCGTACCAGTCTTCGACTCGCTTGCGTACGCTCGACCAAACCCTATCGACCACCTGTTTTCGATCGGATGTCAAGACCTGTGTGGTCGTGGTCGTTGCTAAGTGACACAAATCACATCCGCGAGAAAACGGCAAATCCGTATGTGCAAATACTCTAAAATTGCATTTGAGATGATTTTTGGATTGAACATTTTGACAATAGGAAAGTTTCTGAGTTTTCTATAAGTTTCTAGACCTTTATAGGTCTTGCTCCTGTTGACAAAATTGTAGAGATCTGAGTTATCTTTCTAACAAGCCAAAAATCACCTCAATCAGATTTTTGGATTAAAAGTTATACTTATTTTAGTATCAGTGTGCAATGACCGGACAAATGCATCCGTCCGGAGCTATTTGTTCGAAGTGGCCGGACTTTGTCCGAAATGACCGGACATTGTCCGGCCTGTACAAGTTTTTTGAGCCGAGAGTTAACAGAGACATATCCATTTGTCCGGACATTTTGTCCGGACAAATAGTATCCGTCCGGCCTTCACAAATTTTCCCCAACGGTAACTGACACGTTGCAACGGCTGTTTTTTGTTGAACTGATCAGACACTGTCTGAAGTGGCCGAACAATGTCCGGCCTGTACAAATCTGGTTCAGTTTCTTGCAAACGGCTAGTTTTTCTTTGAGGCTATAAATACTTCGTGTTTGGCTTCATTTTTGGGTGCTCAAAGAGTTCATTCTTCAGCTGAAAACCTAGCCAATTGATTTGCATTTGAGTTATTGCATTTAGAGGCTAGAATTGAGCTCAAATCTTGAGTAGATTTGAGAGAGAGCTTGAGGGAGATTGTGTGAGTGTTTAGTGCACTTCATCTCCATTAGATTGCTAGTGCTAGAGTGTTGAGCATATCATTTGCATCATTGAGCTTCTAGCACGTGGTTGATTCAAGTGAAAGTGCATCCGGCTTGTTAATCTTGGCGATCGCCTTCACCTAGACGGTGCCGGAGGAGAGCTGAGATCTCTCCAATTGAAGGTTGTCGGAGAGGCCGGCAAAGGATTGTGAAAGGTGTGGTGCTCGCCTATCCGGTGTGGAGAAGGGGCAACCCTAGTGAGATATCCTTCGTGGATATAGAAGCGAGGTTCCGAGAGAGCGCTTCAACGGGGAGTAGGGGAGACCGGGCGAGTCTCCGAGACCTCGGTAAAAATATTGTATCAATTGCGTATTTCATACTTGCTTTATATTCATCTTGATACAATTGCTAAATTCATCATTCTTGCTTGTCATATTGAATAGTTCATTTAGTTGAATACAACAAATTGTTTAAATTGCCTTTAAGCCTCATTGTATAATTTAACTCAAACAATTATCGTGATTAAAATTGCTTAGCGGGGAAGAAAATTTAAAAGCTTCCTAATCACCCCCCTTAGTCGGCATCCTCGATCTTACACCTTGTACTTGAGTTGACCTTTCAGCAAGTTCTGTTCAACCTCACGATGGAGTCGTTGAATACCTTCCAGGAACTTTTGTGCTCGATCCTGATCAGATGCTTCCTTGCTGTTTTGTGCTAAGGTAGGAATCACAAACTCCATGTCGAAAGGACTCTGTGGTAGAAATCCTAAACAGACCTCAAACGGCGACTTTCCAGTCGAACCATGCACTGCTCGATTAAAAGCAAACTGCAGGTACAGTAGGCTTTCATCCCAGGTCTTCGGGTGCTTCAAGTTATATCCTCTCAAAAGGTGAACGACTGTGTGCTTTACCACCTTGGTTTGGCCATCAGTTTGCGGATGAAAGGCAGTACTCCTCTTTAGCTTGGTGTCCATCATCGTCCAGAGCGATCGCCAAAAGTGACTAAGGAACCGGGTATCGCGATCAGACACAATAGAAGTCGGCAGTCCGAAGTTTGTCCAAACGTGTTGAAAGAATACCCGAGCTGCTTCTTCTCCCGTGATAGTCATTCGACAAGGTATAAGAATTATCATTTTGGAGAACCGATCAACGACCACGAATAGATAGTGGTTGCCACGTCGGGTCTTAGGCAATCCTCCCAAGAAATCCATGGATATGGTCTCCCATGGTCGCGATGGAACTGGCAAAGGAGTGTACAAACCTAATTTTCGGTTTGCCGGTTTCGAGATGCTGCAGAGACCATAGCCTCGAACAAACTAGCCACATCTTGCTGCATACGCGACCAGAACACATGTCGTGAAGATTTTGCAATGTCTTTGTAACCTCAAAGTGACCAGCTACCTTCGATGTGTGCGCTTCTCACAATCATTGAATTCGAGGTGCTCCACGAGGTATGCAAAGTAAATTGCCCTTGTACAAGAGTCCTTCTCGATGAACGAACTCTGTAGGTTTCCCTGTTTCGAGCTCAGTCGGTGCTGTTTGAAAATCAGGGTCTTCACTGTACATATTGGCATAATCATCATAACATGAGGGCTCGATCTGCATGAACGCTGATAAACAGAGGGTCGTAATTGGCGGTTGCAACAACATGTCTGCCAATTTGTTGTGTACGCCCCTTCTTGTACTTAATCACCAGATTAAACTGCTGCAGATACGACATCCACTTCATGTGCCGAGCTTGCTGTAGCTTGGACTGAGTTTACAGATATTGCAACGGTTGATGGTCGGTGTGGACAATAGTCTCTTTACCCAAGAGATAACACCGCCAATATTTCACGGCCTGATGCAGTGTGCATAATTCCTTATCATAAGTCGGGTAGTTCTTCTGAGCTCCCTGGAATAACTCGGAGTGATATGCCACTGGTCGCCCTTCTTGCATGAGCACAGCGCCCATGGCATAACCTGAGGCATCGGTTTCTAGCTCAAATGGTTTTTGGAGATTCGACAAAGCTAACACAGGCGCCTCGCTGATCTTCTTTTTCAGCAAAAGAAACGTGTCCTCATGTTTCCCTGTCCACTCAAACTTCTGATCGGTCCTGATTAAGGCATGCAATGGAGAATCCACAATCGAGAAGTGTCAGATAAACTTCCGAAGATATTGGCATGCTCCCACAAAACTATGCATGTCCATAACTGTTCGCGGTAGCGGCCACTCACGAATCACTTTTACCTTATCGGGGTCGATTTGCATTGTACCATTGCCGACCATGAATCCTAGGCAAAGTAGAGTTTGCTGGCCGAACTCGCACTTCTTACGGTTGAGGCGAAGTCGATGTTGCCGAAACTGTTCGAACACCTTTTCGACATGAATGAGGTGCTCATCCCACGAACGACTATAAACCAATATGTCGTCGAGGTAAACGATCGCAAAGTCGTCGATGAATTGTCTCAATACGTCATTCATAAGACGCATGAAGGTTGTCAGGGCATTGTAGAGACCAAACGGCATGACCAGCCATTCGAACAGACCTTGTCGTATTTTGAACGCGGTTTTCCACGTATCCTCCTCTCGAATGCTGACTTGATGATATCCTGACTTAAGATCCAACTTGGAGAAGACAACGGCGTGCTTCAATTCGTCTAGTAGGTCGTAAATACGAGGAAGGGGGTACCGGTTCTTGATGGTGATCTTGTTTAGTGCTCGGTAGTCGATGCACATATGCCAAGTCCTATCTTTCTTTGGCACTAACATCACAGGAGATCCACAAGGTGAACTACTTGGTTGAATAACACCATCGTTTAGCAACTCACCAAGTTGTCTCTTGATCTCTTCATTCTCCATTAATAAGTTGCGATACATACTCCATTTGGGCAGTGTCACATCGGACACAAGCTGAATTTCGTGCTCGACTGGACGTTTCGGTGGACGTCCCTGGGTAGTTTCGAACATATCACTGTATTTCTCTAGCAGTCCCGACAAATGACCAGAATCCTCTTGGCACGCCAATGACAATGCTGGTCGAGTACCCTCACCTTGACCAATGGGTCGAATCATGACAACCACATACTTGTGACATGCATTAACAATTCGTTTGGCTTGATTTGTGGTAATCAAGTTTGAAGTGTTGACGTGGATGTCTCTACTGATCACGAATTTAACTCCGTCTTTGGTGAGGTCGTACTCTTGCGCTCACTGATGGAAGTGAGCGTCTCAATCATACAGATACGGACTCCCAAAGATCACCTGACAGATATCGATAGGGACAACATCGCATTGCACCTCATCGATATATCGTGCAAAGATCTCAAACTTCAACACACACTGACTCGTAATCTGTTGGTTCACGTCGGATGTAAACCAACCCAGTGGATATGGTCGCGGGTGTGTGATTGTCTTCAAACCAAGTCGCCGAACCAGTCCGGCGGAGACCAGATACTTCTGACTTGCGGGATCGAATATCGCTGCTACCACTTCGTGCTTCACCTGGATGTTGATGGTAAATAAGTCCTCTGTTGGATGATGGTCGTTTGGTGGATCCGAACCCTTCTCCTTCGGCATTGCCATCAGAGACAAGGTCGTATCCGCCTCATTAACTGAATTCACTCGGACAACTTCTTCGTCGGGTGAAGTCGCAGTAGCCGTGGCTATTCTTTTCCCTGGTCCGTTTTTCTTTGGTAGAAGTTCAGGATGAAGCTTGTAGAATTTGTCCTTGGTATGTCCCGCGACTTGACAATGTTCACAAAAGGCACCCGTGCCCGATTTTGAAGTGTTTTTCGGACTCGGCTTTTTCTTTGTCGAGGTCGCACTTTACTTCGTGCTTTTGTCGCTGCGGGATTTGTTCTTCTTTTCGATCGCCATAGCAGTTGTGCTCGCGGTCGCGATGTCTTGGATGCCGAACAGACTTAGCTCAGTACTGATCGATTTCTGAAGTCCAGATGTGTATTTCTGAAATATCTGAGGGTCGGATAGTGAGATGCCAATGACCATTGCTTGTCGCCGAAACTTCGTCGTATAGTCTTGGATGGTCTAGTCGCGCCATTGGTATAATCTGTGCCAACGTTTCTGACGAGGATTGACACCCGGGTCACTTCTAATAAACTTTTGGTTCAAGACAGGTTCGAACCAAACATATGTGGCGATGCGAACTCAAGCTATTTTGAGAGGCATCACCATGAGGTCGCAAGCTTTACGCGATCAGGTCGCGGGTTTCGTGCGATCAGACCGACAGCCTTGTGCGTCGGAAGTTCGTATGCTATACGCGGACTGGATATCCGGGATGTTGCGCGGTCAGCCCACATTCTGCTGTCAGAACATTCTCGACCAGGGTGCTTGGAGTTCATTCGGTTATCCTTATATCAGGATATTCCAAGTATCCTGAGAATTTCTCCACGTTGAAGACCAACCGTCAGAGGTTAATATATGCGGTTATTCATGATTAACACGTGATAATAACCTCCGTGGAAGTTAACAGCGGTTCTCCAGAAACCGCATCCAACCGTTTGATGCAGTTTTCTTCATTTGGCACCCTTTCAACCAGTATAAAAAGGTGGCAAAGTACATCAAACGAGGGATCCAAGACATTTGGAAGAACAAGACCCCTGATATAAGTGAGATTCAAGATATCTCGACCACTCAAACAGCCAAATCTACGGCTTAGATTAGATAATACTTACAAGTCTCCTATAGCTTCTTTTTGTACACTTATATAGGGAAAACTTTCGCCTGTGAAGGTTTCTTCCCGCTAGTTTGTAAAGCTTTATCACATATAGTGAAATCCTAACAGAACGTAGGGCTTTTACTCCCACCATCGAGGGCCCGAACCTGTATAAATCTCTCTGTGCTCCTGTTCACCATTGTTCTACATACCTTCCCGGAGGGTCATCTTGAAAGGTCTCACAATTACAAATTTTACATAAGTTCGGCTGAGGACCCCGAGTCCGAATCGTCGACAGCTGGCGCCCACCATGGGGCCTTTCTCAAGGCGTCCTAATTGGAATCCGGAGGTTCGCTGAAACATGGCTGGAGCATATGATTCCGAGAACGACTTCGATCTCGAGGATTATGCCCATATACCAATGCCTTCTCCAAGCGATCCTGTTCCGATGGAGGAGGTCGAATGCCAGAATCTTCCGCAGGTTGAATCATCTCTTCAGGTCATGTCAATCCACCATCTCTTTGATTTCGAGTCCGACTCGGAACAAACCGAGATGTTTTCCCCATCGGCAACCTCTCTTCCTAGGCAGTTTGCTGCGCTGTCGGAAGAAACTCCCGATCAACAAGCTGCCAGGGAAGAACAAGATCGCAAACAGAAGGAGGATCAAGATTTCGAGCAACAGAACAACGAACTATGCAGAACTGCCCTAGAGGCTCTTCAAGATGCGCAGGCTCGTTACGATGCTGCCCCGAGTTCTTCTCGACGGTCGCGTGGTCGCAGACGTGACCAGACTCCTTCTTTACCACCGGAGCGTTTCCCAGTGGACGAAGAAACGATAACACCTGGTGCCCCTAGGAGAAGTACCCATGGTCGACTGCGATCTATCGCGGAAGTCATACGCAATTTTCCTCCTACGGTCACGGATGCGCAGAAACCGGCCTTTTTCAGGATCCTGGCGGAAAGACTGGACGAGGTCGCATCCGAGGCGACCCCAACAGCCTCTTCCCACTCGGTAACACATTCCCGTGAACGGGATGGTCCTCATTCTGGCTCTGGCCGGCGGAGTTACCCGCCGCCCGTACCGTCCCGACAGGACAAATACCGGCGAATGCAGGATTCTCGTAGTAGGGATCGAGTTCCTATTCACTCTCGTTTGGGACCACGAGTAACCCCGCCATTGCGTAAGGTTGCTCGAGACCCAACCGAGAGTCATAGGGCGGTCCACGGTCCTTACGTTGGTTGCAAAGCTTTTTCGCCTGGCCTACGAGCAGTCGTTTGGCCCGATAAGTTTCGACCAGGGGCCATTGAGAGGTTTGATGGAACTCAGAACCCATCCGAGTTCCTTCAAATCTATATTACTGCCATCCAAGCAGCGGGAGGCGATGACAAGGTCTTGGCCAACTACCTGCCAACAGTCCTCGCAGGACCGGCTAGAACCTGGTTGTTTAATCAGCCTGAGGGTTCTATCTACAATTGGGAAATGCTATGCGATGCCATCCTCAGCAATTTCCAAAATTGTTACCAAAAGCCGGGTAAGGAGGACGACTTGCATAGGCTGCGGCAAACTTTGACCGAAACACTTCGGCAGTTTGTCAAGAGATTTGTCGGGGTGAGGAATACCATCCCGAACATATCTGATGGCTCCGTAATCAGGGCATTTAAGCATGCCGTTCGATACCGGAGATTCACTGAAGACTTGCTTATCCACCCTCCTCGATCAGTGGCCGATCTGTTCGACATGGCTGATCGATATTCCGATGCAGCCGAAGCGGTCGAATGGAACCGAATGGTCGATAAGGGGGACCTACCACCCCAACCAGGCTTCAAGGACGCCAGGAAAGAAGATTCAAGCAAAAAGCCGGAGTCTTCACCGGGTGGGAAGTCAAAGAAGTCGAAGAGGAACCGCTCTGGACAGTACCGCGAGGTCGCAGTCGCAGAGAAGCCACCTTCGACCAAAGGTAATAAGTCTTCATTTAAAAGTAAAACTGCCTCTGGTGGTCGGGATTCCGACCAGCCAGAAAAATCAACTAATCCGCAGGAGGGCAAGAAGTGGTGTCCACTCCACAACTCCGCAGGCCACGACCTCAAAAACTGCAGGAGTTGGTTGAAACAACTGGATGATTTCTACCAAGGAGTTGGGCCAATGCCAACCTTACCTCCTAAAGAGCAGGCGTGCGGGATTAGAGACATCGACGGAGACGAAGAAATGGCTTACCAGGTACCTCAAAATCATGTTAATGTCATTTTCGGAGGTTCTTCCTCTTTCGTTTCCAAAAGGCAGTTTAAAACCTTCTGCCGAGAGGTTAACCAAACGGAGACATCCCTTGGTGAACCTCAATACCCCCGTTGGTCGGATATGCCTTTGACGTTCGATCGCACTGACTGTCCTGTGGGGCTAACCCGACCATTGAGGTTACCTCTGGTCATCACCCCAATCATCAGTAACGCGAGAGTCGAAAGGGTCCTGATTGACGGGGGAAGTTCCCTTGATCTTTTATTGGTCAAGGCACTCGACGAGATGCAAATTCCTCGTTCGAAGATTAAGCCCATAATCCATCCGTTTTATGGGATAATCCCAGGTCCCTCCATGATGCCATTGGGACAAGTGGTCCTCCCGGTCACTCTGGGAGAACCAGACAACTTCCGGACAGAATTGGTTACTTTCAATGTAATCGATTGTGATTCAGCTTATAATGCAATCTTTGGCAGGCCGACTCTTGCTAAGTTCATAATGGCAACGCACTATACTTATCAGTGCGGGAAATTGCCTGGCCCCAAAGGTGTCATTTCGGTCCGAGACAGTCGCAACGTGGCACTCACGTGCGACCGGCTATCTTTGGAGATGGTCGATCAGCTTCCCCTCTAGGACGCTCAGGTCGCCACCGTTGCCGCCGATGCGATCAAGGCTGCTCCTCGACCAGATGAAAAACTCAAACAAGTTCCTTTATACCCAGATGACCCATCCAAGACAATTCGGGTTGGATCAGCCCTGGACGACAAATAGGAACTCGACCTCGTTGCTTTCCTCCGGACTAACGCAGACGTGTTTGCGTGGAAACCGTCCGACATGCCCGGTGTCCCAAGGGAAGTAATTGAGCACAGGTTAGCAATTCGACCTGGACAACGACCAATAAAGCAAAAGCTCAGGTGTTTTGCCACTGACCGACAGGAAGCCATCCGAGAAGAGTTAGACAAACTCTTACAAGCCGGGTTTATCCGCGAAGTGGATCACCCGGACTGACTCGCCAATCCGGTCATGGTCCGCAAGTCAAATGGCAAGTGGCGCATGTGCGTCGACTACACTAGCCTCAACGCTGCCTATCCGAAGGATGACTTTCCCCTTCCCCGCATCGACCAGCTGGTCGACTCAACCGCGGGTTGCGAACTGATGAGTTTTCTGGACGCTTACTCAGGATATCATCAAATTAGCATGGCAGAAGACGATGAAGAGAAGACTGCCTTCATCACCCCGTTTGGCACATACTGCTACGTCAGAATGCCGTTCGGTCTCAAGAACGCAGGTTCCACGTACCAGCGCTTGATGCAAAAGATCTTTCTTTCCCAGATAGGGCGTAATCTCAAAGCATATGTAGATGACTTGGTTGTAAAAAGTACCAAGAGATTGTCTCATTTGGACGATCTCGCTGAAACCTTCTGTAATTTGAATCGCTTTGGAATAAAATTAAACCCGGAGAAATGCTCTTTCGGGGTTTCTTCAGGAAAACTTCTTGGTTTCCTTGTGTGTTCCAGGGGCATTGAAGTTAATCCTGAGAAAATTAGGGCTATTGAACAAATGAGGTCGCCCTCGACCATGAAGGATGTTCAACGCCTGGCTGGTCGCATGGCGGCATTAAGTCGCTTCATATCGCGATTAGGCGAAAGGGGATTGCCTTTCTTCAAAGTCTTGCGGAAGCATCATAACTTTACATGGTCGGATGAGGCCGAAAAAGCATTCCAGGAGGTAAAAGCATATCTATCCAGTCCGCCAGTATTGGTGTCTCCCGACAAAGGAGAACCGTTGCTTCTTTTCCTGGCGGCCACACCACACGCGGTCAGCGCCGTTCTGATCGCGGATAGGGAAGGAATACATAGACCTGTCTACTATGTGAGAGAAGTACTTCATGGTCCTAAGGAGCGCTACCCTGAGGTCCAGAAGATACTTTACGCGCTACTGATGGCTTCCCGTAAGCTACGACATTACTTTCAAGCACACAAGATCACAGTACCCTCCTCTTTTCCTTTGGGGGATATTGTCCGAAATCCAGAGAAATCTGGTCGAATCGCCAAATGGGCGGTCGAACTCGGTGCCATCGAGATCCATTTCACCCCCCGCACGGCGGTTAAGTCTCAGGTTTTGGCCGACTTTGTGGTCGAATGGACCAACCCTGAGCCACCCGTGCAGTTGGCAGAGGAACTGGAGTGCCCCGATTATTGGACAATGTACTTTGACGGCTCCCGTAGTTTTCAACACTCGGGGGCTGGAGTGGTCTTAGTTACGCCCCAGGGCGAACAGCTTAAGTATGTCATTCAACTACACTTTGTTGCAACCAACAATGCAGCAGAGTATGAAGGTCTTCTTGCAGGGCTCCGGGCAGCAAAATCCCTCGAAGTCCGTCGATTAATGGTGAGGGGAGACTCATAGCTGGTCGTAAACCAGGTAAACAAGGAGTACAGCACCTCCGATGAGACAATGGCTCATTACCTGGGGGAAGTGAGGAGATTGGAAAAACACTTTAGTCATTTCGAAGTCCAATACATCCCGCGAAAGGACAACATTCTCACAGACCAATTATCCAAAATTGGGTTCTCACGCTCATCCGCTCCGGCAGGAGTGTTCATCGAACACTTGGACCATCCTTCGATCATGACTTCGGTCGAGGATGTTCCGGTAATAGCCTTCGTTACCAACCTCGGTCAGGAACAAGATTGGACTCATCCATTGAGGGTCTATCTTGAACATGGGACCCTACCCGAGGACGAAACCGAAAGTGATCGGTTAATTCGAAAAGCGCGTCTGTACGAACTCATAGATGGGATTTTGTACAGAAAGGGTACTCAAGGAGTATTCATGCGTTGTATATCTCAGGAGGAAGGAAAGTCCCTCTTGAGAGAAATACATGACGGTGTATGCGGTGCGCACTCGTCATATCGGACACTGGTCGGAAAGGCTTTTCGACAAGGATTCTACTGGCCTTCGGCACTTGATGACGCCAAGCATATGGTCAAGACGTGTCCCCAGTGTCAGTTCCACGCAAGGCAAGTTCATCAACCTGCCTATGCGTTGCAAACCATTCCTCTCGCATGGCCATTCGCGGTCTTGGGGATGGATACCGTCGGTCCTATGCCACAAGCGGTCAATGGGTACAAGTTTTTGTTCGTAGCCATTGACACATTTACAAAGTGGATTGAGACCGAACCAGTACGAAATATTACCGCATCAGCCGCACAAAAGTTCTTCCATAAGAACATTGTGGCACGATTTGGTGTTCCAAACCGTCTCATCACAGACAATGGCTCTCAATTCGTCAGCGGTCTTTTCCTGGACTACTGCGATCAGGTTGGGACCAAGGTGTGCTTTGCTTCTGTAGCCCATCCACAAAGCAATGGTGCCGTAGAACGGGCCAATGGGCAAATACTGCAAGGCATTAAGAAGCGCGTTTTTGATCGCCTTAAGACCCGCTCGGGGGCTTGGGCAGATGAGCTCTATACCGTTCTATGGGCATTACGAACTACTTCTAGTCGCGCCACCGGTGAGACGCCCTTCCATTTGGTCTATGGGGCCGAGGCGGTATTGCTTATGGAAGTAAGTATTGGTTCTATTCGGACAGATCAGTTCGAACAGATTAATCAGTCCGAACAACGGGCGCAAGATCTCATCCTCTTAGAAGAACGGCGTGATCGCACCCTGGTTAAGTCCGCGGCATACTTGCAAGCTTTACGCAGGTATCACAGTAAAAAGGTGCGACCACGTGATCTCAACGTGGGCGACTTGGTTTTACAAAAAATTCAAGACCAGTCTAATCGCAACAAATTCTCCCCAAAATGGGAAGGTCCTTATACTGTTGTTTCAGTGCCGCGGACAGGATCGGCGCGGTTAGCTATGGAGGATGGTCGGATTTTGTCCAATACTTGGAACATCGATCAACTTCGCAAGTTTTACGTGTAAGTATTCCAATCACTTTTTTCTTGTTCAATTAGCATCTTTTGCCAAAACAAAATATGTTTTGCTTTCATACAATGAGCTTTTCTCTTTAAGCCCGTATCACATGCATTCGACCTGGGGGCTGATCGCCGACGGTCAGATCATTACAACAATCTAATCAGATTCGCTGGTCGATCTCATGACCACTTACAGATAAGTCACTCCTAAATAAGCTGTTTCTCAACGCATACGGGGCTATCTGGTGAGTCCTTGGTCATCTGAGTGGCTACCAGTTCGCAATAAGATTAGACGTTACATTAATCCTGATCGTTGGTTTAAAACGCACACCCCTAGTCGTTACGCTTATGTTTTCTCCTCTGCTTATAACACTAAGGCTTTAGTATTCATAAGCAGAGGCGGGGGCTAAGGGGGATGTGCTTATAGTATGGAACTCATAACATAAAAATGCAAAATATGTACTTCCTGTCAAAAATGATTTTTTTACATACGTTGCATTATACACAATTGTCTAAATACAAAAATAAGGATCATTCGATCCCCAACTCAGTCAGGAGCCTATCTACTAAGGGTTTGACCTCCTCTATGACTGCATCGAGCAGCTCTTCACTCCCGACCTCAACCGGACCCACCAGTGCGCTCAGATCTGCATCTGGGCCATGGTGAAGTCGAACCCGGCTGAGTACGGCTACTGCGGCTGATCGAACCCTGGTTCTGATCACCTCTTCGCGTCGCCGTGTATCTCCAGGGAGATACTCAAGCAGTGAATCCGCCTGGGCGGTAAGCAGCGATGTCCAGTCACTTATGCTGAGGTTGTCTTGCTTCGGTTCTACCACATCGGTCTTCAACAGATCAGCCACGGCCTTCAGTTTTTCGAAGATCAGAAGGCTCAGCTCTTTGATCGCCCGATCGGTGTGGCGAATCGAGGATTCGAGAATCCCCTTGTCCCGACTAAGCTGCGTAATTCGACCTGCTTGCGCTGTACAGAGAGAGGAGGTTATTTGCATATTATGGATTCAAGTCTTCTTAATCAGGAATTGGCTTACCAGCATTCTCTGATCGAAGTTTGTTGAGTTCACTTTCTTGTTTCTTAAACATTGAGACTGAACTGGCCACCTCTTTCTTCAAAAATGTAACCTCTCTGCGGCAAAATCAAGGCAGTCACAACCAAAATGCACCCATACTAACCAAAGGGTAATGATACTCACCTGCGCAAGCTGTCACGTTCTTTCTGAACGGCTTCTGTACTGGCCATCACAACATGCGAATGGCTTATTAGCCAGGATAATCCCTGTGAGGCCAAGGAAGAAGATCAAAGGTGTCCTAAGTACAATTCAGGCACGAGAGTGGAGGTTTATTATACCTTCATAAACTTTTGTAAGACAACATCATTCATTCCAGCGGGGATCCTCGCTAGATCCCCTGATGCGCTTACTACAGGGACAGTTGGTGGGAGTGCCGGCTGGGCGCTACCCCCAGTAGTCATCGGTTGTGACTGGGTCCCTACATTTATTCCTTCCCCTGCGGTCTGGACGACATCCTGGACCACATGGGTGGAGCATTCTTCGTTGGAAACTCCTGTACCAGCTGCGGCTTCAACCCCTCCGGGGGCGGTTGAAGAGATGGGCGCCGTCTTTCTTTGCCTGACAAGAAAGACAATTTAAGCAGTTGTTATTTAAGATTATTGCCAGTTTAAGGTTCTCACCTTATTTGAAATCCCATTCGCTCCTGAGATTTCTGGGAAGGTTCCCATTGGGAAGAAGAACCATCATCGATTCTTGCCTTCCTCATGGCAAACAAGGTAGCTCCCCCCTGGATGTGTTCAGCTATGAGCATATTTTTAAGAAAAAGATAGAGACAAAAAGCAAAGTCTTTACCTGGGCTACCGTACTGGCTGATGGGGCTACATCCGAAGGCCTTGGCAACTCCTGGGTCGCTGGAGCCACCACAACCGGCCTTTGCTCCACTACCTCCCCCTCTGTCTGCAAAGGAGGAGGATTTTCCCCCCTGGGACTCGCTGTAGTCACAGGGAGAAGCTCTTCTCCCTGTATGAACATTGATTTGTCAAACATACAGAAGGAATCATAAAAAAGAATGACAGAAAGGAATCCTTACCGTGGTCGTCCTTTCGACCAGAGGAACAGAGACAACCGGTCCTGAAGTCTCGGGGGCTTCAGGAATTGGGTGGTCACCCGCGACCACCAGATTTTCGGTGGTCGCAAGATCTGCCACGACCACCTCTTCGGTAGTAGTGGTCTCTGCGGGGCAACTTGGGGCATCGCCGGATGGGAGATCCGCGATCTTCCTCCTCCGAAGGATCAGAGGAACGTCATCCTCTTCCTCCTCGCTCCCCTCTCCCTGTACGACGAAGAAGTGATTCCAATCTGCACCTGGTAAAACAGAAGGGATGCGATATCTTACCGCCGTCTTTCTTGCGGTAGGAGGAACGCTCCGTGAAGACCCTTCCCCGGGATTTGGCCTGGCCTTCTTGGAGGCAGGATTCTTTGTCCTGGGTCTTTGGGAGACCTTCTTCATGTTCTTTACCGTTGGCTTCCCATGAGAACCTACGTTCTCACTCGGGAAAGTCGTCTCGGCAAATCTTCCTAGGAGCTGATTCACATTTTCGATGAAAATATTTAACGCTGGACATGCATAAGATCTAAGAAATGGAGGCCAGATAGAGGATGTACCTTTCGGCGCTCCTGTTTAAGATCGTCGCCGGCGTGAATTAGACTCTGTGGACGAGGCGATCCCTTGGGGCCCTCTACACCGGCATTGTAGGCCCTAAGGAGGGAATTGGTCCGCCTTTCAATTTCGGATGAAGGCAGGACTGTTCCCAAACTCAAGTCAGAATTTGCACAATTCAAGAATGGGAAAGCTCAGCGCCAAAGAAATAAATACCTTGACTGTAGTCCAGGGTGCTATCCGCCATGGACCTAATTTCCCACGCCGGATGAGCCCTTTCACGCAGAGGACTCACCCGATTCTTCACGAAGTCTCGAATAATGTCTCGAGCCGTCAATCCTTGATTGACCAAGTGAAGAATCACCTCGGCATGCTTCGAAAGCTCTGAGTTCATCGCCGGGGGAACATCTAACCGCTCGACTTCTCCGGTCGCGAGTTTTCAAACCATAGACTGCTTTCGGATGGTGGAGAGCAGTAAAACCACCTTTGGTGCCACCCGTGCACAGAATCTCGCAGGGGTGGGGAGGGATACTCCTTTTTGTCCCTCAGCCGGAAGTAGATGCATCCGGCGGCGTTGGTGCTCTTCGACCACGCCGAAAAGTAGAATCGCCGGAAAAGATCCACGCTGGGATGTATTCCGACGAACGCTTCACAAAGATGCTGGAATACCGCAAGGATCAGCATCGCGTTAGGGTGGAGGTTGATCAGTTCCCACACATAGTGCTCAAGGACATCCTTGAGGAACCGACTCTCAGGGAATCGGAACCCGCAGCGCAGGTACTCCTCAAAAACCACCAACTCGCCCTCTTGGACGGTTGGAGTTTCATGGTCCTTCTCCGCAGGCCGTCAGTTGATAAGCAACCGCGGAGGAAGGATCTCCTCCTTCTCTAACGCCACTAGGCTCTCCTCGGCATGATGGATGGATCGGCTCCAGGACGCCATCTTTGGTGGAGAATCAAAGGAAAAGCTGGCGATTTTGAGAAGACGAAGGCTGAAGAAAACGAGGGTTTTGTGCGGCGGGAATAATGAGGGTTTTGGCTGTGTGGCTTCTTTGAAAATACATCTGCTCTTTTTATAGACCCAAGGCGGCGCATTAATGAGTAAACGGCTTATTTCAAACGTTCCATTGAATGCTTTATTCATTTCCCATAATGGATACTGTCTCTGATGGACCCGATAAAGTGTTCAGGCGTCGGATCTGAAACAAAAAGACTTCTTTGTTTTGGAAACTGAAAGTGCAAAAGGACTGAAAAATTTTCAGTACTTTTTAGAAGACGTTTTTTCCTTTATATGCTTTGAACATTTTTTACGAAAAAATCATGCAACTCAATTTTTGACGTACTGGA
The DNA here is from genome assembly GCA_019359835.1 of Pharus latifolius. Classification (NCBI taxonomy): domain Eukaryota; kingdom Viridiplantae; phylum Streptophyta; class Magnoliopsida; order Poales; family Poaceae; genus Pharus; species Pharus latifolius. Next base: position 65,843,913 of record CM033328.1, on the reverse strand, counting down.
ATGTTTCTAATTGGGTTATGGTTTTTATCGAAATCGTGTTTTAGACTAAAACTTCGATTCTAATCGGAGTGACAGTCTGACCGAGTTCCGACTCTGGTCGCAATTTAGTTCTGACCGCGGCTCTAAAACTGATCGCGGTATCAGGGCAGGTCGCGGTGCTTTTTTCTTAAACACGATTCTGATCGCAGAACTAAAATTTCCTGTGTATGAATGGTCGCAAACATAAAGTTTATGGCTATATTTTCGCACAGAAGATGTGAAGGATATTCATGAGAAATAAGAAACTTTTATTTCTTACATTCTTTACATACAAAAGGGATACAGTCGATTAAAACGTCGACTTGCTCCGAAAGAAGTTTACAAAGTTCCCCAAGGGACATGTTATTGTCAGTAGGATTTTCACTAGCAACTCCCAGGGAACTAGCAACTACCCTAAGTCTATCTACATCGTCCTTAACAACAGACGCACTATTATTCCTAATCAAGTCAGAGAGTTCTCGCTGTTGCTGAGCATAGTCCCTCTCTCGACGGAAATGGTGCGCCTCTTCCCGGGATCGATCAAGACATTCTGCTAGACGCAGAATCTTCGAGGCCATCTCCTCGGTCTTCTTCTCCAGGGCATTCTTCTCTTCCAGAAGAGTCTGTCCGGAAGGAAGAGATGGAGCAGCAGAAGGCTGATCGCTGGAGCCTCCAACCTCCTGCATTTTGCAAAAGTTAGTCACACTAACTATAATTATCAGCAAAAGGGGAGAAGAATTGTTACCTGTCCCGGTGCATAACCCGTTAATACACCCATCTTGGGAGGAAGATCATCAGATGGTGGAAGAGCAACCTTCCCATCAGAAGATTGCTTCGCCAACCCAATATGGCAACCATCTGATCGAGGGATAGTCACCGCTTGCCGACCAGGATGTTGATCACCCAAAAGGATGGGAGAATTGAATGTGACGGGATCTTTCTCTAAGGACAAATGCCTAACTTGCCGAGAGGCATGAACGGGGAGGGTCAAAGGAACTGAAGGAAGAAAGAAACTTGCTACATTCTTCACCTTTGTTCCACTAGAAGATCCTTCGTCAACCTTGGGTTTCTTCCTTAAGGGAGACAGGACTTCAATTGTTTGAAACCCTTGTTCGACAACTTCCTCTTCATCACTCTCAATCTCGATGATATCGTGATCTGTCATTGGGAGAAGTATGTGAAAAGGAAGAAGGCAGGATGACAAGAAAAGGACTTAGGCGTGGAGGAAAATTGTGAAATTTTACAAATCCAGGAGCCTGGTATTTATAGCCGCCTGGGTGACGGTTTGCATTCCAGACGCCTCGGGTTTCGTCAAAGCATTTACAATTTTTACCTCGAGATAAAAACAGTTATACGGCGCTATCATTACCCGTCACATAATGTCAGAACCCGTCTTGGGAAACCAACCGTTTTCACTTAGTGCACCACTAAGTGAAAAAATTGAAGAACCGGGTTAAAAATCCAATGCACGGTTTTAAAATTCGAAATAAACACGTCTCTTCGTTTTCTTCGAATTTGGGGGCTAGCTGACGAGGATTAACACCCGGGTCACTTCTAATAAACTTTTGGTTCAAGACAGGTTCGAACCAGACATATGTGGCGATGCGAACTCAAGCTATTCTGAGAGGCATCACCATGAAGTCGCAAGCTTTACGCGATCAGGTCGCGGGTTTCGTGCGATCAGACCGACAGCCTTGTGCGGTTAGAAGTTCGTATGCTATACGTGGACTAGATATCCGGGATGTTGCGCGATCAGCCCACATTCTGTGGTCAGAACGTTCTCGACCAGGGTGCTTGGAGTTCATTCGGTTATCCTTATATCAGGATATTCCAAGCATCCCGAGAATTTCTCCACGTTGAAGACCAACCGTCAGAGGTTAATATATGCGGTTATTCATGATTAACACGTGATAACAACCTCCGTGGAAGTTAACAGCGGTTCTCCAGAAACCGCATCCAACCGTTTGATGCAGTTTTCTTCATTTGGCACCCTTTCAACCAGTATAAAAAGGTGGCAAAGTACATCAAACGAGGGATCCAAGACATTTGGAAGAACAAGACCCCTGATATAAGTGAGATTCAAGATATCTCGACCACTCAAACAGCCAAATCTACGGCTTAGATTAGATAATACTTACAAGTCTCCTATAGCTTCTTTTTGTACACTTATATAGGGAAAACTTTCGCCTGTGAAGGTTTCTTCCCGCTAGTTTGTAAAGCTTTATCACATATAGTGAAATCCTAACAGGACGTAGAGCTTTTACTCCCACCATCGAGGGCCCGAACCTGTATAAATCTCTCTGTGCTCCTGTTCACCATTGTTCTACATACCTTCCCGGAGGGTCATCTTGAAAGGTCTCACAATTACAAATTTTGCATAAGTTCGGCTGAGGACCCCGAGTCCGAATCGTCGACAGTTTCCATCTCTCCTCAAGGTAACCCATCGGATAGAATTCTTGTCGTAGAAGTCGTTTGAATTGACCCCACGCAAGGTCATCAGCTTCACCACTGGCGACAAGGGCCTTCCACCAAGTCTTGGCGTTTTCCTTCATCTTCAAAGGTGCGAACTTCACCTTTTAAGTGCTACTGAACCCTTTCAGGTCAAAATAAGTCTCAAGTTGATCGATCCAAGAATCCAGCTTCTCGACATCGATCACCCCATCATATATGGGTATATCAATCTTAGCGTCGACCTTAAAAGATCCGACATCTAAGGAGGTGTTGGCGAGGTCGTCGGTTTTGTGGTCGCCTTTGTGTTCATCTTCATCTGCTCTGCGCAAGTCTTCACCAGTCTTCACACCCATAACCTTCCCTACTTCAAGAGATACAATCATGGCCTGCTGCTTAATCCAAACAAGCATGGTTTCTATGTCGGTGGAGAGCTTAGCCACTTGTTCGGCTAGGTTAGCTTGAACGGAGGTATCGTCAGACATTGTCGGAGACGAGGCTGTAGGAACCGTTAATTGATCGCCTGGAGTTTCGCTGGAAGTTTTGTAACCCTGGCGAGTCTTCACTATCCACAGGATAGGAAAGTTGCTCTGATACCAACTTGATCCATTTGAGACCTAGCCTTAGTTCGCACTAGGCTCGCCCAGATTCTAATATGCGGAATAACGGGATCTTACTCAGAATTACCGAAACCCAAAAGATGATCGAAAACACAGCTCAAAGTAATTGCACAACTCTTTATTTCAAAGAGGGCTTTGCACGTCGAACGTTAGACACACTTGTCTACGTCGAAGGAACTATAAGTTGGATATATGATCCAAGACTGTAATAATATTCGATTGTATTTGATGATCTAAACTAGGCCTATTACAAGGTATTTATAGTCCAATCGTATGAGTACGTATCAGGCTCAGTAACCTAAACATATTAGACTCATATAACTAACTAACTAATCCTAAACGGATAACCTTAGTTATATATATTTGGATCGGATTACAATTTCGAACAGGGAACAAATTCCTTTTCATGGTCGCGAACCAATCCATAGTCGTGAAACCTTTCCGATCATGGTTAAGGTCGCGAAGTCGTATGCGATCAGGACTTGAAGATCCTCCCGGATCATTACAAGTCCCTTTGTGATTTATAAGCACTCGCTGCGCTAAGTAAAGTACATCTTGACTTCAGGAGATTGCATGGTTCATGGTTTCTCAGATCTTTTGAAAAGCTCCTAGTTAATTACATCTGCAGAGCAAGTCCACAGAAAACCTCTGATTAAGCTGTGCTGATAATCGTCGTCTTCAAACTTCAAAATAATTTTGCCCTTGATAAATAAATGCAATGCGGATGCCCATACATGCAAATACGCAAACCCATAGTCTTGTCAGTCTACGGTGCTATCACAAAAATGTGGCCTTCGCCTCATCAGTGCCCGGCCAGGGGGGTTGTTCGGCCTCGTCAGTCGCGAGCAAATGGATGCCTTTGCCTCATCAGTACCCGGAATGAATGGTGTCCGATTTCGTCAGTCACGGACAAAAAATCATGCTGCCTTTGCTTCATCAATACCCAGCAACATGTAAATGATGGATATAATGACTTGTGATAACACTTTTGACTTCCTTAGTTTCAGGAAAAGCACATTGCATGGTAGACAGTCCATTGGAATATCCATCGATGACTTAGTAGGATTTCAACTTGTTTTGACAACTTCAAACATTATTAATCATTGCACTAGCTCCTCTTCGACCAACTGGATGGAAATCTTTATGGCCTCTGATTGACTTCAAACTTGGAGGAAGTACTTCAGTATAAACCTTCTGTTCTCCATAAAAAATTGGGATGGATCAGATTTCTGGATCAGAAGTTATCATCAATCTTCTCCCGTGGGACAAAGTAAATAAGTTGCTAGACAGAGCACTTCTTCTGGTCGAATTGAACATTTAGAGGTATTCGATTGGCATGAAATTTGGTGGAGAGGTTTCTTATAGAGTCCTCTGTTCACCACAAAAATTTTGGGTTGATCGGACTTCTGGATGAGAAATTATCATCGATTTACTTCCTGTGGCACAAGCTGAATTTGCTTCTGGATAGAGCACTTCCTCTGGTCGATTTGGATATCTAGAGGTCTTTGATTGACTTAAAAATTGGTGGAGGGGTTTTTTATAGAGTCCCCTATTCTCCATAAAAATTTAGGGTCAATCGAATTTCTGGATGAGAAGTTTAATTGATCTATCTTCCGTGGCACAAACTGCATTTGCTTCTGAACAGGGAACTTCTTTTGGTCAAATTGGACCTTAGAGATCTCCGATTGACTTGAAATTTTGTGTAGGGGTTTCTCATAGAGTCTCCTATTCGACATAAATATTTGGGATCGATCGGACTTATGGATGAGAAGTTATTATCAATCTATCTCCTATGGAACAAACTGAATTTGCTTCTAGACAGAGCATCTCTTTTGGTCAAATTGCACCTTAGAAATCTTTGATCGACTTGAAAATTTGTGGGCATGTTCCTCTTCAAGTATTCTATTCACGATAAAAATTTGGGGTCGATCGGACTTCTGAATGAGAAGTTATCATCGATCTACTCTTGTGAATCTTAGATCTTTGATCAACCGGGATCTTGGTGGCGTCTTGATCTTTTGACCGAAAGTAAACAACTTTCAGATCTTTGATCGACGACGACCTTTGTGGGGTTTTGATCTCTGATCAAAGATGAGCTTGCAATTTTTTAGATATTTGATCAACTGAGATCTCGGTGGCATCTTGATCTTTGATGGAAAGTAAATAACTTTCAGATCTTTAATCGATGGCGATTTTGGTGGGGTTTGATCTCTGATCGAAAAACGGACACGCGACCTTCAATTGTTGCTCATGAATAGCTAGCATGGGCACCAACGAACATGGCTCCACCTCTGATATGCAATGCATGATGATGCATGCTTCTAACAAATTAGCGCTTACCCATGGTAATCTTCACAGGCTTGAGTGGATCCGCAGTCGCCGGCCTTCCATAGCTTTCCGTGCCCTTTGTGTGTGCATCTGCCTTCTCTCCACTTCTCGTGTCTCCACCTTGTGTGCCCCACATTGTGCCCTGTCCAAATGGTTAGCACCCCCTCTCTATTTATAGGACCTCCATGGGTTGGTTGCAATCAAAGACAATCAAGAGATTTGATTTTGAATAGAAAATATGTTCCCCCTTTAAAAATATTTTTTCCTAAATGAAAGGATACAAAAAAATTATTTCCTAAACAAAGGGATACAAAAAAGATTATTTCGTAAACAAAATGATACAAGAGAGATTCTTTCCCAAACAAAAGGATACTGAAAGATTGTTTCCCAAACAAAAGGATACTGAAAGATTATTTCCTTTTTATCAAATTTCGAGCCATTAAAGGGCTCGATTGGTTTGGCCAGGTTGAAACCAGACCTGGTTCGACTAGACTGATTTTGAGTGATTTTTTGACTAGGTTTGACCAGTCCAATTTTGACCAGTTTAATGATCAGTCCATCTTTGACCAGTTTTTTTGACCAGTGGAGTTTTTGTCCTAGTTTTTGATCATTTTTTTTACAGCCCAAATATACTTGTATTTTTATTTTAACCCTTTTGGTCACATGAGACTTTTCTAATAAATTTTTAATTACAAAAATTCATTGAACACAACCATTAAATTGAACAATTTTTTTGTTAGTCCCCAGTTAGTGGTCTTTGCAATGCTTCAGCTCCTCTGATTTTTGGGCTACTTTCGTTGTATGCCACTGTAACACTTGCCCAATACTTGTTTTTTTTTGCTATTCCCGGCAACTGGGTCAAGAGAATTACTCAATCACGTACTACTCTGCACAATTGAAATATAACGTTGTCATGAAACAATGAATATGAATCTTACAAAATTCTAAAATACTTCTCTCCACGAAAATTGAATGTGAAAATAAATTACTCACTAGTCTAACATCGTTGGCTGCTGACCAAAGCAATCGTTTGCGGACAACAGAACCTTGGAGAGCATGGTAATCATTGTCGTCAATAATGACCTGCGACGTAGAATGTAGCGTACCTAAGTCTGATGGAGATGTGAATTTTGAATTTCTAGATGGGGGTTGTGGTGGCAAGGGCTGCAAATATTTGGCTGACGTACCGACAAAATAGAAATTTTGCCTATACGATACATATGGATGGCTAGGTGGATATGGAGGGTGACACGGATATGAAGTAGCATGTGAATATTGATGGACGAGGGGATATGGAGGCTAACCAGAAGGATATGGTGGTGCTGGAAAATTTGGATTACTGGGTGGATATGGTTGGGATTTTGGATTACCGGCTGTTTTCGGATTTTCTTCAGGTGGATTAGGGAAGTAATCTAGCTTAGAAAACTCTCGGGCGGATTAATATCCATACAAAACACTCAAAAAAATTTAGGCCAAAAATGTTTTTACATTTGGTGTAAAGAAGGTGTGAGAGAAGGGGAATATATGTATTGAAATGAGCAAATGGGGGTTCTATATATAGGGAACTAGTAAGAGCAATTTTACAAAATTTTTAGAATTTTTTTGAATTTTTAAGAATTTTTTTATGATTTTTGGAGGCCAAAACAATTAAAAAATGGTCAACGACTATTTTATAACGGCTATAATTCTAACATCTATAATTTCAGTCTATGACAGGTGGGTCCCACTACCTAAACAAACTAAACTGACTGTAAATACTACAGAAACAAATTTAATGTGATTGATAGGTGAGCCAAAAAATATAGGACTCACTTGTCAATGACTCAAGCTGAAAAAATCTAAATAAATTGAACTACAACGGTCGGATTCATAAAAAGATAACCATTCCAAATGACATGCAGGCTATTAAATTTATTGGGCCCACTATCAGTGTAATAAGTAACGGTACAAAAGTACGCAAAGAAGCCGAGGCTTTGCTACCGTGCGATTACTTGTGGGCCCCACAATCTGCACCTCGTAACCACCGGCGAATTTAACCTCCTCAACTGATGGGTGGGCCCGACGAGGATTTGCCCCACAAGTTAGTGACAATGTTTGGAGTGAATCAAATTAAATGCTTGCGAATACGCATAGACATGCACGACAGTGGTGAGACCCATCACTGTCGCCTCGTTATCAGCTGAGTTTTAATGTTCTGTCATTGACTTGCAAGACCCACTTCTTGCTGGCCCACCTGTCATTGAGGTGTGTTTCGGTGTATGAGTAAAAGCTGGCGTGTTGTAGTAGTGGTGGGACCCACCGTATGTGTGATAGCTAGTTTTAGTCAATGACATGCGGGTTCCACGACAAAATAGGCCCACCTGTCAGTGAGCAATTTTCTTGAGTTGCACGTATCGAAATAAAAAAAATATAGAGCCCACAAAACACGTTGTGGAGCGGCTAGTGTTGCTCTAACAGCGCGGCTCCGGCTGGCACACGTCTGCGGAGCCCACAAAAAGAGGGACGCTTCGCTATTGCTTGCCCATGCGTCGAAATCTAGTTGGTTCTCGCGACTTGGCTGACGTGTCGACTGTGTACAAAATTCTCTTCAAGTGTTTACGATATCTCGAGCATTTCTCCTAGATGAGATTTATATAGAGCACTTTATGGCGATGTGGATTGGAAAAACATCTAAGAAATTATGTTAAGTAAATCGAATAGTTGTGTTAGAAAATTAAAATTGTGCTAATATAGTTAAAGGATGGCGGGACACCAGGATTAATATGAGATTTTTATAGTCAAAATTGGAGAAGAAAAGATTAGGACAAAGGGAGAGGGTGGTGAGTTTTTTTTTCTTTTTTATGAGGAGGTGGGATGGTGAGGAAGAAGAGAATTTTGGACGGTAATATGGAACAATGGCAGGATAATTGGCAAGAAGAAAGGGGAAAGGAAGAGGAGCAAAGGACTAAGAGGGATTTTAGGAAAAGTAAACAAGAGAGGGGGAAAAAGAAGATTTTTGAGGCATGAATGGATGAGGATTTTGGACGGGGAAATAGAGATGGCTTGGAGAATTATAGGAAGGATTATGGTTGGGGATGTGAAAAGGGTATGGGGTGGGTAACGATAGGGTATATTAATGGCATTGACTTTTAATAGAAAAATCACAATTGTTGATTCACAAATACCATAAAACACATTCAATCCAAGTCACACAGCTCACACCTCAAAAATATCACAAGAAATACAAACTAAATACTTGCATGCTCGAAGTATCACAAACCACTCTCAAATCACAATTGCACACCTAAAATATCACATCCACATGCACCCAAAACTACTTGACAAACACTATAACCACTTCTATAAAGGATCTCAAGTTCAGCTTGTCGTAACTTGCAAGTTCTATACCTTCCTTCATATTTGTTGTCTTTTATATTGTTTTATAATAAATAAGTTGTTATAGACATGATGTACATGGCGATACAATACACATTATGTGATTATTGTGTATGTAACTTGCATCAATTTATCTGGAAACATAAGAATATATAGAGTTGAATTGCTGGAAGAAGATAAAAATAGAAAGACAAAGAAAACATAAAATTGAATTGATTATTTTCTATGTGGTCTGCGTCAGCTTATCCTGAGACATAAAAAATATATGAAATTGAATTTAAGGAAGAAGATGAAAGTAGGAAACAAAAAATGAGAAAAGTCAATGCCCCCATGCAGGATCGAACTACAGACCTTCAGTTTACAAGACTGACGCTCTACCACTGAGCTATAGGGGCGATGCTTACATGTTTGGAAATAAAATCTAAATATTATGTTATCATCCGCGATTACTGAGGGCAAATTATTTGTGCCTTATTGTGTTCAGTTCCCGTATCGTCCGTCTCCTGCTTCGCCTCCCCTGGTCCAGTCCACTGACGCCGCCACGTCCTCCTTGGCGGTGACAAGCGCGGAGTAGGCGGCGATGGCGAGTCCAGGCGCGATCCGCGCGGGCGAGTTGGAGAAGCTGAGCGTGGAGCAGCTGAAGGCCCTCAAAGAGCAGACGGATCTGGAGGTGAACCTTCTCCAGGACAGCCTCGCCAAGATCCGCTCCGCCGCCACCCGCCTCGAGTCCGCCTCTTCCGCCCTCCAAGACCTCTCCCTCCGCCCCCACGGCACGCATCTCCTAACCTCCCCACCCGTACTTCTTCTCTTTCTTAGCATGGTCGTCTGATTTGGCTTCGGTTTCCCCTATTTCTTGGGAGCTTGTAGGAAAGAAGATGCTGGTGCCGCTCACGGCGTCCCTCTACGTGCCCGGAACTCTTGATGACGCCGACAAGGTCCTCGTGGACGTCGGCACCGGCTACTTTATCGAGGTATGTAACCGTGATCTCGCAGTTGGCCAGATACGTGGTCAGTTTAGGAGTTAAGAGTACACTAGATTGTTCAGTGAAGCTGCCTGTTTGGTAATATGTGTTGAGCTTAGTGGAACTTTGTGTGAAGAACATAGGATTTGAATGTTGTGACATACTAATTTCCATGAAGACTGAACAGTCCTCAACTGTAAAATTGTGATTGAACTTTGATCAAGGTCCGAGGTAGTTCTAGGAGAAAAAATGTTCAATCTTGGTTGTTCCATCTCATTTAGTTGGGTATCTATCAAAATTTCCATGAGTAATGCTCTTGATGGCCTTTAAGTACTGGCCATACAATCTGGCGATTAGCACATTGTGTAGAGGAGAAATTAGTTTGGCCAGTGAAAAATGCTTGGTGGTCTGTTTTGTCAATTAGGGCAAGCTCTGTTTACTCTTTTAGAACTGAATGAGATGATGCAATGCCGTTAGTAAACCAAATGTGTACTTATAAGATGCAGCTTTTATTGGATAAGTGTTTCCTGTTATATGATTCTTTAAGTTTGATCTTTCCTTGTGCAGAAAACTATGGCTCAAGGAAAAGAATACTGCGAAAGGAAACTTAGTTTACTGAAGTCCAATTTTGATGAACTTGTTGAGGTATGCTTTGCTGGACTGCTCCATTCTTGTATAAGTTACCTATTGTGTTCACCTGGAGGAGAAAATCACAAAATGCTCTAACTCTCATGTGTGCTGCGTTGGTAATTGATTGTATCTACTTAAAATACTGGCATCGACAAGTTTGTTGGTATTTGTGTTAATGTTTATCTGAGGTTGAATGTTTCTAGTTCTTGTAAGGTAAAAAAATGATTATGATATGAGGTTCACAGGGAAGGTTTCTATTTCTGTTTACATTTGCTCTAATATAACATGCAAACTTTCTGTTAGATCTAGGCATTTAGCTTATCACTTACAGTTAGATTCTTGTTGAGACTTCTTTTTTTTGACTACATACCAATAGCATATTTGGATTTATATAAGAACCAGTACCGTGTCATCACAAGATTAGTGTATGCACCATATTAGTGGTGAAATTGAACGACAAGCTGGAATTTGATGCCTAACATATGTTACTAGTATTTAAAAAGAGCATTGACTTGTAGTTTAGACTATATAGCAAAATTATCTTTTTTTTTCCAAAGAAATTGAAGATTTGTAGATCAAAATCAAAGCCTTTTAATTCAAGTCATAGAAACATCGTAAGCTATTTCTCTGGGACACCTTTGCTAGTATGCAGAGCAGCTGCCACCCACATGGTATTCTCTAGCTACAACTTGCAACAGCTTCCAATAGTGTTTGAAACATACTATAGTCTGGTGGAAAGTAGCATAGAAATGCTGTGCTAATAACATTGCTTCACTAATTTTAACCATAGGAAACTTACCTACTATGTCTTTACTAGCTTAACAGTTTTGCCCCTGATTTATGGCAATGTCTCTCATCCTGTGATGCTTTGCAAAGGAACTTAACTAGGATTTTCTGTGTGATTTAGTTGTTACTTGTGAACACGACCTTCTATGATTACTACAAAGCACTGAATGGGAAAATAAGACTACTTATGTGTACAGTGTTTGGTGCAAGTATGTAAGGCTTCTAGAAATCTTGATGCTCTTAATAAGATACTCTGAAGCAAATAGACAAACAAAAGATCAGCAGAATTCTTTTGTAAAATAGTTAGCGAGCCAGATCCAAATATTTGTGTATTTCCTTTTTTGAGAAGGGGAATTCCAGCCATTACTAATTACAGTAATGCAATTATAGTCTGTAGACACAAACTTTGAATTTATTCACCCACTGAACCCACAAATGCAGAACTTACCTCTTGGCTTGTCTTTTAAGTGTTAAACAGAGCAGTGTCAAATTGATATTTGTGATTTAATTTAAGTTAATGAGCCAATACTCAAAGGTGGTTGTTTCGTATTTGAGACACACAAGTACATCCTGAATTATGATATCCCGACTAAAGAGGGGAATGTTCTTTACTTGGTATGCAGGTAGCTGCGAAAAAGAAAAGCATAGCAGATGAAACAGCCCTAGTTTTACAAGCCAAGCTGAGGCAGTCATCGCCAAGCCCGAGTTCTTGAGATCTGAACTCAAGTCTGCTTGTCACTTTGTTGGGTGTATGGACAGTTAATTAGTGGCATTCAGGAAACATAGGAAACGTTAGCTGCTTTTGTCATGTGTGCGAGGCGACAAGGTCAGTGAGATGATTCAATCATCCTGTCTCCGTCGAACATTCTTAACTAATTTTGAAGCCGGTATTGAACATGGTGCGGGGACGGTATTTTCATAGCTTTTGTCCCACAATGTAGCCAGCATATGATCATGACTTCCGGGATTGTTAAATTTGAATGGTTGATTTGTTTGGTCATATTTTTGTGCCATTCCAGTCTTTCCAGCTTGACTGTATCGGTAGCGACTGCACTGCTGTGCTCCTGTGCTTGCATCTACAATGTTGGGCATTGTTTGGAACTTTGGATAATTAAGGTACTGTTTGGCCGAGCTCCAGTGCCTATTTTCTGGGTTAGATCTGGAGTAGTTCGGCCAAATGGTGTAGTTTCAATTGATGGCTTATCTCAAGGCGGAGTCGGAATCATAGTTATACTAGAAAGTTGTAGCATAATCTGATGTGTTCTAATTTTCAACTTTACAATATGTCTATAAAATTTAAAATAATTATATATTAATATTATTAATTATAATTAATATTATATTATATTTATAGAATATTGGTGTCATTTGAAACATAAAATGGAGAAGTTAGAGCCTGAATGCCAAATGCTTTCAAAATTTTAGTTCCTAATCTATTTGAAGTTGGAATTAGATGGTCTCAGGCTCTCTTTATGATAGAAGTTGGAGTCAAAAGTTTGGACAAACAGGGCCTAAACTTGGATGAACTAAAACTAGACATGTATGATCAATCTGGCGTTAGACTTGCGATGTGATGATGTCTTGTGGTCCTTGTGGAGATTGTTAGTTATTTTGAAGCAATGTTCTAAATAGTGGATATCGGTTCTTATCAATTAGACTCTGGTATATTAGATATTGGATGATTTGTCAGACAATATATTTCCATCACAGATGTATAAAATTGTACATAATTTTAAGTTATATATATGCTCCTACGGTTCCAGTCTGCCTTTCTACCATCAAATGCCTACATAACAACTATTATATATCAATTTTTTCAGCACAACAAGTGCTTGAAATTTCGATTAGCAGCTTCATAGGTAATTTTAAGACTAATAGTCAACTCATAAGTCATAGCTCATAAGAGACAAAAGAAATTTATATGCCGCAAAAGTGACAAAGCAGTGCAGTAATTAAGCATATGAACTACTATACAAACTCGACAATTGCACAGGGAGGTAACATTCAAGATTCTACATTAGCATTAGGTTATTATCTCAACTCTAAGTTACTAATAAAGTCAGGTGCTGATCTATCACATCAAGCATACAAATTTATACGTTAGATTAAGTAGTAGTTACAAATTTGGACAGAAGTACAGAACTGAATTATGTTGAAATGGCTAACAAGCATCTGAGCTTTGTAATTACTATTCAAGTATTCAATGATCATTATATTATATCATTAATTTATTCAGATAACAGCCACAGTTCATTTTTCCCGATCAAACTACTTTTCATGTCTCTATGAATATCAATTGTGCACATCTACTGTAAATTGTAGTAGACAAGTTCAAATTTTGTATGCTTTTGAATGGAACCAAAAAAATATCATGTGATTTGGCTTTTCTTCCGTAATTATGCAGTCAAATTTATCAAACGCATATTTGGATATCACAGGAAACACACCTTTCAAATGCTCCATGGGGTAAATGCTATATTGCTAGTTTGCTACCGAAAATTAATGGGTAAGAAAGAAAGCAACGCCACATTGGTCATGAAGAATAGTGATCCAAATTCCAAACAGCTTACCAAATGTATCTAGTTTTTTTTTTTTTTTTTTTTGGAGTTTGAACCTTGTGTCAATTCAAGTATCCAACTACTAGAAATGCAGTTGACTCAATATAGCCACTAGCCTGCAAGACCCAAAGGCACCTGGTCCACGCGGCAAGCAAATGCAGCTCGCCAGGAATCCCCGCCAGCCGTCGGCTAGATTCAGCGGCGCCTAGCGAGCACAGTCCTTCAAGCTCCAGCCGGCCGTGGCTTGCACGAGACAAGCTAGCTAGCACGGCCGGCGAGCGCCAGACCACAATGCGCCACCTCTAGTCCTGGACTTGTGGGAGGAGCCGACGAGCACGATAGATTTGGATTTTGTAGCAATAGAGGAAACGGCAAGACAATGGCGGCTACATAGCCCGATTTGGATTTAGGGTTGTATAACATTTTTTGCATTAAAACACGTCCATTACATGGAACATTCAAAAACAGCCCAATTGCAACAAATCGGGTGTATAAAGACCGGTACGTATCATACCGATATCTCAGTTTAACAACTGATATATATATTGACTAACACATTCTAATCACCGCAGCAACAATTCGATATTGGAATTGTGCCGGCATCCGGTCAGTACACACGATATTTAGAAGCTTGTTTCGAAGTGGACCTGTACCAAATGGTCCTGTACTTAGGCATCAGTTTGTTCCGGACACTTTGGCGATTCACATCTGACTTCGACATTGACATTGCATGAGAAACGAGAATTTTATGTTCCTTTGTTTGTTTCCATATATGAACTTTATGTGGTGTGTGGAATAGAGCATCTCATACAGATACTGTAGTTATATATATTACTAATATATGTTATAGTAAAGAAACAAAGAATGACACAAAAGAACATGCAAGCCTCGTCGTCGCATGAGAGAGCTGAGAGCATTAGGTGAGTTTTATGGTGGTTAGATGTAAGTAGTTGTTCCTTAGTTTTCTGATTGCCTTGAATTATGATTATGGCCTGTCTGGAAGTGTGTGAGCTTCAGTTCAAATCCGCTAAAATCTTAAGCACTCTTAAACTGTGTTGTTGGATCTCCTTCTCCGGTAAACTAAAGCCCTTTTTGTATTGAGGTCATGTTTGATCAGTTTAAGCATCTCCAAATCCACTAAGCCAGCTTATAAGCACAACAATTAATTTTAGGCTTCTATTAGGGGAAATTTGTGTTATAACATCGCAGAATATTTAAATTTAACTATGAGATATTGATATTTCATTGACAAGACAGTACACCTTCAGATTATAAATCTATTACTCTAAAGCTACGTCTATAAGCCCGAGAAATTAAAGCAGGCCTCTACTAGCATGTCTAAGAAGCCCAATCACTGGGCACGGTCCAAACTCCAAACAGAATAGCCCAATAAATTCCTCCCACCGCGACCTCCTCTATGAACGAGTCCAAACTCCAAAGAGCGCCGAATATTTATTTTTTAAATAATTCAATAAAAAATAATTACCAAAATAATTTTTTTTACAAATAAACACTAGCCGTCGTCTTAAACGACAGGACTGAAAACAGATAAAAGCTGCACCATTTTGAAATGGCGACTAGTCCTGACAAATTTTTTTTAACTAATTGAATTTTTGAGAACAATATCTTATAATTTATAATTTTGATTAATAATTTATTTTTACTATTAGACTTGTGATGTCAAAACAATTAGATCAATATAAATGAATTATCAATCAAAATTATAGATTATAAAATATTAATCTTGAATCTTATAATTATTTTGAGATTAATATCTTACAATATATAAATTCAATTAATAATCTGTTTGAAGATATGTAAAATCAAAACAATTAAATTGACATAAACAAATTATTAATTTGTGTTATATATTGTAAGATATTTATATCAAAAGAATTATAAGATTAATGACAGTGTTTTGTGATATATAATTTCGATTAATTATTTATTTGTGTCAATTTAATTATTTTGACACCACAAATTCATTAATTCAAATGGATTATCAATCAAAATTAAAAATTGTAAGATACTGATTTTGAAAGAATCATGGATAGTTCAATCAGAACAATTGAATTTAGGAAAAAAAGTTAGCCGGTTAAAATGGTGACCGGGTATTTTCTATTCAGTTATTATTTTGATCGGTGACTATACTTATTTTATTGGTTTTTTAGTCCTTGACTGTTTTTATAAATTATTTTTAATAATTATTTGTTTATTAGATTATTTTAAAAAAAAACTTTCAAGAGCGCGATAGCGGTCGCAAGCGCAAACGTACAATTCGGATCGCACGCTGCCTTCGCCGCCTCTCTCCATCCCACCATCTCTCTATTTCCGTCTCGTCTTCTTCACTTCCTCCAACTCCCATTGCGCACACACACACGCATACGCACAGAGCTCGCCTCGAACTCATCATCGTGCTATTAAGGCAAGTCACTGGCGATCGCCGCTCCAAATCCTTAACTCGAGGTGATCTGACTGCTTTGGTATCTCAAAATTTTACTTCGAATATCTCGCCCCTGGTTTGGTGTAACATGTGGTGAAGGAATCGTGAAGCGGGATTCGTAAATTTGCTGCTGGGATCGAGCTCGCTAGTTTCTGACGTCTTATAGTTGTGTTTTCATGGAAATAATCTTATTTTAACGGTCATTTTGCGCCACGAGTTTGATGTCTAAGTTTGGAGCTCGTGAATTGCAACTTTACGGTGATGCTGTGGAAATTGAAATGCTGCACTGCTGACTGCTGCCAGTTTGGTGTAGAATCGCGCAAGTTGCCGGTCGATTTAGTGTTGTTGGGGTGTATTGAAATCGCTAGTGTTTGAGAGATCCAAACGTTTTTATTTATTTATTTATTTTGCGTTTATAGATTGTACAAGTTGCTAGCTGTAGGTCAGTACACTTGACTCTTCATGTTTCATTTTTAGAATTTCTTTTCGATAAGGTCATCATTGCCATCTGCTTGTTGTAGATTGTAAAATTGCAGAAGTGTGAATATTTTGAACAATTTAATTTATTTTTTTATAGCTTAAACTCATCTATATGGCACATGTACCAAAAGAGGCAAAAGACAATACTACTTATACAATTTGGATCACTATCTTTCAAGCTCCTGAAGATTTTTTTTCTAAAATTTGTTGATCGTATGGTTTGCTTGGATCAGGATTCCTTTACCAAAGTGGAAGAAAAAGCGAAAAATTTCATGCTGCCTGAAAATGCGATTTGTCTCTTGCATGAAATTCATAGCAATTGGTTTTTATCCCTACAAAATTTGAAAAAAACTGTTATTGCAGGAATTTATCACAACGATATGGCAAAGCTTCATATACAGGGATTAGAAGAACTATTTGGTGGTGACTTCACTGACTTGTCCTTGGATGAAGATGCTGGAAGGTACAACCACCTTTGTAGCACTGGAGTCAAGTGTATGGCATACATCTGCAACTCTGGTCCTTGATCATTTCATGTATTGCTTATTAAATTTTGTGAAGTTCAAGCCGGATGAAGTAATGTTATTATGTCAATATGTCATATGCATGCAAGTGATATATTTATGTTGGCTCATGAGAGGCTTTTGAAAAATATACAGTTCAACTTTTGTCAATATTTTTTTTTTCCAAATGATCCATGCCACCCATAGAGTGTCTTTTCTTTTACTTTTTCTAAGCACAGGGCAGTTTCAATTTTCTTCTATTCTTAATAAGTTAACTGTGTTTGCTATGTAAAATTTTATTTTATTCTTTCATATGAAAGAAGATAAATCTAATTTCTGCATTTATAACTTTTATCAATTGTTGGTTATTTATCGAAACATTCTAACAGTGAGGATATATCATTGGATGAGTTGGAAGAGGAACTTGAAGAACACAAGAACGATGATGTGAGTATAAAGGCCAACATTTCTTATCCTCCATATAACAATTTCTTGAATTAATTGTATTTGTATATCAGTCCCAAAAGTTCACTTTTCTTTGAGTAACTAAGAACTGCATAATTTGCATTTGACCTGCTGGATATTAAGTACTGTGACATGCTTGATCTATTAGTTATACATAAGTGATGCATGTTCCAAAATCCACAGCTCCTGGAGACTTTTCCTTATTTTTAAAATTTAGAAAGAAATCATAGATCCTTTATTTGGTCTATTGCATACCTGAACTAAACAGGATCTAGGCTTTTTACCATTAGATTCCATCTGCATACATTGTGCAAATTCATGGCTATAGGAAATATATCCATGTTCCTTAGAAGCATGAACTTTCTCTCCCCATATACGAGCATGTTAAAGCTCATATTTTCATCTACTGTTCTCAAGGTACTAACAGCTATTCTAGCCAATGGTGAAAAACAGCGAGACAATGCAACCATGGCAGAGGGCAACTTTGGGCATATTGAACAAGCTCTGATTCAAGTATGAGTTTCGGAAAGGTTTATTTATGTCATTGTTAATAAATTCTGATTCAAATCACAACAAGTTGCAGCACGCACGTGTTTGTGCAAAAGTGATTGATATTGAACTATTTTATGGTAGTGCTGACTGTTTTGTGAGAATAGGAAGCATTTTGGTGATTTGTGTTTTCAATTTTTGCGATTGCAAGCTGAAATTGTATTCCCTGAAAAGGAAAGAAATGAATGATTTATGTCAGAAGAAATTTAGGTCCTTCTTTTACAATTCTGTGCAATCTTGATTTGATGAGAGCATGATGTAACCTTTTGCATGCCTTTTCTATTCTGGATGTCTACACAGATAAAATACAGATTTTATGCCTAATTACATGCCCTCCTCAAATTATTCCGAAGTATTACACACTGTAAATGTTTCCCACTGGGGCCAAAAATGTTCCAAAACTTAAATAGGCTGCATTTTTTTTCCATAGTGAGACTCTTGGTTTTCCAATGAATGACTGTATCCTGTTGCTTAACAGCTCCATAAAAGGCTCCATAAAGTAAATGCGGACCTAGCAGAAACTCAGGAGTAATTCATAGTTCCATGCCCCTGCCCTAAGGTATTCGAACGGGCCCAAAGGGATTGGAATGGAAAACTTTGTTGCTACTATTGTAGTTTCTGACTGTGCTTTGACATAGCATGTACTTGGTACCTTCCTTTACTGTATGCAAATGACAGTACTGCATTGCAACAGATATAGTCTAGACTTTACTATTTTGATTCATTGATCCTTTGTTGTTTGGTTATGATGTAGAAAATATCTATGGACACATCTTTTTCATTTTATCACTATTTTTTTCATCATTGAAATAATTGTGTTTGTAACATTTTATATATTTCGACCCATCCATTGTTCAATCTGCATATACAAAATATTGTATGGCAATACTTGGGTGTTAAAGAGTATTTCTTCACATCTACAGGATTATATTGAAGATAGTGCCAACTTGGTTCTGTTGCATGGTCAGATTCATGACTGTGACATTGTTTTATCACAAATAGGATCACTTCTTAGTGGATTCCAGGTATCTTCATAATATACCTTAGTTTAGTGTTCCTATGATCTATTATTGCTTTTACTTTTTCATTGAGTAGTGGAATTACTTGCTTATTGAGTCTGAGCATAAGTTAAATTGGCAGTTAGTTTGCTTCTTCTGGAACAGAAACTGAACATGTATGAATTAAGTAATATAGTGAGGTTTCATAGGTGTGGATAGAGTGTGGTTGTAATAATACACTATATTTGCAATATCATTCTTGAAATATCCTGTGGAGTCTTTAGCAAGCAGGATTGGTTTGTTCAAACTTTTCATTGTATTCTGAACTTATAGCTTGGTAGACTATTTTGTTTGATCATATACAAGATACACGTTCATATTTGATCCTTGTGTCCACTGTCCACTGCATTGTAGTAATTTTCTGGTTCAACTGATAGATAAAATAAATCAGAAAGAACTTTGTGGGGACTTAATGGCTCATAGCCTAGGAAATCAGAGACCAAAGCTTTCTTTCATATTTTGACATCTATAAACCAAATTACTAAGTGAACAATATACTAAATGGATGTACTTTATGAGTTATTTGCTATAATTTTTGTGACTATTTTCAAATAAATATTCAATTGTAGCTCCCTCTCCAATTAGCTGGTGATTTGAATTTGATTCTTATAATCAAATCAGTGAAATGTAAAGTGTTACTTTAATAATTCATTTGGTAGGTTCAGATTGGTTCAATAAGCTCAGAAATTAGAAGTCTCCAGGAGAAATCCTTGGATATAGGCGTGAGGCTGAAGAACCGCAAGGTGAGGCCAATCCTGTTATCGACGGTTTTATTGTACCTTATTCTTAAATTGGTACTTCTCACATTACTTCATCCTGCAAAATTTGTAACAGTTTATAAGTGGTTAATTCCCTTTTTCTGCTTAACTTAAATAATTTTACCAAGATCACTTTTTGAAATATCAATACTTTAGCAAAATTAGCTTATGATTTATGAATAACAGGATTTACCTCAAATTCAATTGATTTTGCTGTTTAAACTTGATTAATAAGAGCTTGAATTGGTGGTTTTTAACAGCAATGAATTCAATGTACTCATGTGGTAATTAGCTTTGATCCTTCAAAAAATACAAATGTGCTCATTTAAGAGCTTAAAAATGTGCAGTTGGCAGAGATAAAGCTAGCAGAATTTGTTCAAGAGATTATTGCTCCTCCTTGTTTGGTGAATACTATTATTGATGGAGAGGTAAACATCCAACATAGAACTCCGACATTCAACTGTCTTTTGAAGTATGCATATGTTATTTTTAAACTTTGTCTTGTGCACTGCAAATTTTGACAGCTTTAAGCAGCTAGAAATTTAGCAACTTAGCATCTACTGTCTCATGCACATGCAGATATGAGTAGGCGAGCATATTGTATGTAATTAGTCTACTTTTAGTCTGTTACTTGTATATTAAGCACATGCACACATATTTTCCGATCATGCATGCATATCAAGTAACATTTGTTTGTTTTATGCACAATGATCCATGGGCGAAGTGCACTAACGATTAATGTCTTAAGGTTGAGTCAACCCTTAGCATCCTTTTCAATTTTTAGAGGATTCGGTGTGATTAACTCTCCTCTTCAATTATTGAGGGAACAAGTTCTATTGAATTGTTAGGGTGGTTGTTGATCAGCTCCTTTATATTATTTTTCATTTTGGAGATTTATTTCAGTTTCAAGCCTCTTGTAGATAGTTCTGAAACCAAAGACATATCTGGGCTGAGGATCTTGCTAATGTTCAGTTTGGTTTTCACACTCAAAACTTCCATTGCAGAAGGCACATAATTTCACTTACAGTTGTAACATTAGGACCATATGTCTTCCCTTTTATAGGAGAATTGCATTTGTTTTTTCATTTTCTGAGTTGCACATATCCTACTTGCAAGGATGCATCTATGCATAATTCAAATGACTTGCCATTCCAGTTTCTTTTGGCAGGTAAATGATGATTATGTTAAAAGTCTGGAGACTTTGAGCCAAAAACTAAGATTTGCTCAAGTTGATCCAATGTTTAATGCATCAAAAGCTCTAAAAGATATTAAGCCAGAACTGGAAAGGCTTCAACAAAAGGCACTATCCAAGGTTATTTCCCAAATTCATTGAGCTGGATTGCTTCATTTTATCTTGCTCTCAAGTTATTAAAGACAGCATATTTACTTTCTTTTGCTATTCTTGAACTATATTCCTCTCGATCAGTATATGCTCATCTTTCCCCTCACATGTACCTTTTCAGGTGTCTGACTATATTACTAAGATATTCTATGCCATCAGAAAGCCTGGTACTAATATCCAGATACTGCAAGAAAATTTGCTTCAGAAATATAGGTGACTCCTGATATGCAATGGAAAATAGAATTCATTAATGTTAATCACCTATTCTTTTCTCTTGATACTATGATTATTTTTTTGGGTTTTTTTTAACTTCTCATGCTCGTGGTCATAAAAATAATCTTATTCATACTCTTCGTGTGGTGCTATTTGCTCATGGCACCTGTTACACCACACTATACTACTAGTCTACTACACTCTTGTGAATGCACTTTTTGGGTTCTGTTTCAACCTGAGCTTATGACCAACGATGTGGAAAACATCATCACTCTCCTCCACACTTCTTTGTTGTAGATATGTATGATAAACCCTAATGAGCCCTGCTTTGATGATGGTGGGTAGAGCTGTCAAAATTAAACACGACATGATCTATGCGGTTTCGGGTTTACTATAAATGGGTTGGGGTTGTAAATAGGTCAATATGATTAATATGTTTGGCACGATTAAGAGATCCCATGTTGATATGAACAATTAAGGACTTATAAAATAACTAGAACTAGTAAAATTTAACATGACATGATTGGATACATATTAAACTGAATAATTTATGGCTTATAAAACAAATGGAACTACCAAAATTTAATGTAACATGACTATACGACATGGTTTATGTAAATTTGGATTTATTATAAATGAGTTTAGGCTATAGATGGGCTGAAACAATTGACGCATTTAATAAATGGGTCTGATTTGGGTTTACCAATTTGACCCCTTGACATGGTCTGAATGACACAAACGCAATGCGGCACGACATGTTGAAACTCTAATGGTAGGTGCTAATACTATTACTTGTGCTGGCACAGACTGCTAGCAGTACAAGCTCGTAATACTCCAAAGTTCTAATTAATTTGAAGATATGCCATGTATTTGAGTTATGTCAATTCTGTTGCTCTAAGCCAACTCATCAAACCAGTGTTACCAGTACAGCACATGTCAGAAAGGATCCACATGAGTCATGACTAGGATATTGGTTCTCATTTTTCTCGAAGGATTTCAGAAGCTAGAGTTTAAGACGTGGCAACCAACATATACGTTTGTTCATTTCTTTTGGTCCCTCATGCTCCATAGTTTTTCTATATTACATGGATCTTACACCTTAGCAAATAATAATGAAAACTACCTGATATTGAAGTCACTAAAAAAAAAACCGAAATTAACAAGATCTGCTAAGGTGAAGTCCATAGGATTTCAAAGAATAAAGTATTAGTATTTTGGTTCCTCATTTAGTTTTGTATATATTTTTATTTTCTGCTTTCTCCTTTAGTTCTATGGTTGCACCAAGGAATAAAAGGGGTTCAGGAGGACATCATTACCTTTATTTTTTCCGGACAGTCAAGTTCTCCTGTTGCCCATGCAATGAATTCTAACTATACTCTTTCTTTTCTACAGCCTACAGGAACTAATTGTTGCTTACATGGTTTCTCAGGTATCTAATTCTCTTTCTTAAAGAGCATGGATGTGAGATGTATGATGATGTGCGTGCAGTATATGTTGATACAATGAACAAGGTAAAGCCAATGACACTCTATTTTACTATATTTTTTGTCCATGTGAACATGAATGGGTGAGAGAAATATGAGCAAGGTTTCGAGATGTGCATGGTGCCATTCCTATCTTGTAGGTGCTGGATGATGACTGACGTTGTGAATGGACCACAGGTGGCTGTGGTGATAGGTGACAGCCTCAGTGGCTGGAAGTATGGTATGGAAGCTTGGAACAACCAGATGAAGGCAGACTGAGGGTTCCTTGACTTTTAATGGTCCAAATCTATTTATGGAAGGATTGACTTGACTAAAAATTCTAGATTTGGATGGAGATTTTCATGGGCTGACTTAACTAAAAATTCTAGTTCTGGGTGGAGGCTTGCATGGGCAGCTTGGACTTTAATTCCTTTCACCAGTCATCAAAATCCAGTCATCCCTCCCCGCCCTTTGCTTGGCCCTCAGCTTGTCCCCAAATTTTTCTGGTGTTGTCCTTTTGCATAGTCACCTGAATGTGCGTAGCATAGTGATATCCCTGTTTGTACGGTCTGTCATCTTGATTGGATTTAGTTTCACAGTTGGTGTGCAGTCAATAGTCTTTCCAGAACTACTCATTAGACTGACAAGATGCTTGGTTGTAAAGTTCTGAATGAACAAATTTATCAAAAAATTAGATCATTAATTCAGAAGGTGATATATCACTATTACCGTCAATAAAATCTTGGTTGTACATTTTCTTTGGTGGAATCCATGATGACCTGTCACTAGAACTTTGCCGCATTGGGTGCTATTTCAGAGAGTTATGTTCCTTAGTTCGTTCTAGTACTATATGATACATACAATTTACCTTCTCTCTGTTTTTCTCCCAACTAGGTACTGAGTGCAAATTTTCATGTGTACATAGAAGCATTGGAGAGGTTGAAGCTAGATGTTGGTGTGCCAAGTGATTTAATGGGATTTGACACCAATACCATTGATCTTATTTCAAGGGGCAGAGAATATTGGAGAAATCATCGTTTCATGTTTTCTTTAGGTGAAAGAGCAAACATTTTGAAGGTACATCAACATACTATGGTAAATATTTAAAATTAGTTGAGAAGGGCTTGAATGTCTTTGCCTTTGCTATCTATTTATGGAAACTTTATGAACATACAAATATTGCATGGTAAATCATATTCCTGTTGAACTCTAGGATGCAAACTTCAGCAAAAGCTGCTTTTCTAAGGATTCTGCATTAATTTGTTGGTCCTGTTTACCTGGCTTTTCAGGAGATTGATCAACCTGGTTTGGTTCCTCGTATATCTGAAGTCAACTCTCTTAAATACCCATATGAAGTTATTTTTAGAAGTCTACATAAGCTTCTGATGGACACAGCTAGCTCTGAGTATCTATTTATTTGATCTACAATTATAATATCAATAGTGAGTATGGTAATATTGACGCTAATAGTGATCTGTCGAACACATATTTCATTCAGGTATCTTTTTATTCAAGCATTCTTTGGTGAAGGCTCCTTGTTTTCTCAAGTCTTTGAAGGTGCACTCTTTCCTTTGTTTAAGTTTCTTTTGTCTTCTCCCCGTTTCTATGAGAAAGAGACTGGTTGTTTTATTTCTTTAGGGACTATTCGATACATGGTTCTGGTGTCTCCATGCTAATATTAAATATCCTGGAAATGGATAGATCATAATATGATGGTTGCTCAATAAAGCTGAAAGAACATACACAAGGAAACATCATTTGGTAGCGCCCACACAGGCACATACATACTTCCTATTCTCGGAAGTAGTTACTTCCTGTATATATACTATGCACATAAGCAGTATGTTAAGCTACCTGTACTAAATTATCAGAGGAGTATATGCAATGTATAAAGAAGTAATTGCAAAAAGGGCACTCTTCTATTCACTATTTCATAGCTTGAGCTATGTACATCTATCAAAGTACATGGATGTTTTATACATCACCCCCTAACATATATTTATTTCTCAACACTCCCCCTCAAGATGAGTGATAGATATCAATCATCCCCACTTTGTTACAAAGTTTAGACAAACTACCAGAACCAAGACCCTTAGTTAGACAGTCAGCAATTTGCTCCTCTTTTCGAACATGCTCCAGTTTTAGCATCCCATTTTCCAGTTTCTCTTTTATGAAAAACCTGTCAATCTCGATGTGTTTGGTCCTGTCATGCTGGATCGGGTTGTTGGCTATACAGAGAGCCGACTGGTTGTCACAGAACAGTTTCAAAGGTTCTTGTTGACTCAATCCCAATTCTGCCAAAAGGGATCTCAACCACAGCAGCTCTGTAACTCCCTGGGCCATTGCCCTGTACTCGGCTTCAGTTGTAGATCTAGCCACCACGGATTGTTTCTTGCTTCTCCAAGAAACCAGGTTACCTCCCACAAACACACAGTAACCAGAAGTAGACCGCCTGTTGTCTGTGCAGCTCGCCCAATCAGCATCACTGTATGCTTCGATGCATCGATGACCGTTGTTCTTGAACAACAGTCCTTTCCCAGGAGCACCCTTGAGGTATCTCAAGATGTGATGAATGACATCCATGTGATCCTTCCTCGGATCATGCATATACCGACTCACCACACTTACTGCAAAGGCAATATCTGGACGTATGTGACATAGGTACAACAGACGACCTACAAGCCTTTGATATCTCTCTCTGTCCACTTGTTCTCCAGCATCCGCACTTATCTTGTGCCTCGGATCGATCGGAGTGGCTGTAGACCTACACCCGAGCATTCCAGTTTCTGACAGCAAATCCATCACATATTTCCTTTGGGAGAGAACGATGCCTCGAGCTCCACGGGCCACCTCGATCCCCAGAAAATACTTCAGCTGCCCCAAATCTTTGACTTCGAACGCTTCAGCCAATCTGAGCTTCAGCTTTCTGATCTCTTCTTCATCATCACCAGTGATGATCATATCATCCACATACACAGCCAACATGGTGATGTGGGTACCCCTCCGTCGATAGAACACTGTATGATCAGCACTTGTTTGTTGATATCCCAAACCAAGCATAGCCATTCTGAAGCGATCGAACCATGCACGAGGAGATTGTTTCAACCCATATAGAGACTTCTTCAATCTGCAAACCCTACCAGCCTTCTCTCTCGTGTTGAATCCAGGAGGTATCTCCATGTACACCTCCTCCTGCAGATTCCCATGAAGAAATGCATTCTTCACATCTAACTGATGCAGTCTCCACCCACCGTTTGCAGCAAGTGAGACAAAGGTCTTAACAGTGTTCATTTTCGCTACTGGTGCGAAGGTCTCATCATAGTCGATGCCATATGTCTGACTATAACCCTTAGCCACTAAGCGTGCCTTGTAGCGATCAATCTTGCCTTCTGGTGTTTGTTTCACAGTGAATACCCACTTACACCCAACTGCCTTTTTCCTAGCTGGCAACGGTGTTAACTCCCATGTATCATTCTTGTCAAGAGCATTCAGCTCTTCTAGCATTGCACCTCTCCATCTTGGATCTTCCTTTGCAACCTGCCAACTTTTAGGTATAGAGGTTGCATCCAATGATGCAATGAATGCTCCATATGCAGGGGATATGTTAGTGTATGATATGACATGAGCAACATCATGATATCGAATGGGTGGTTTTCCCGCATTGGTACGAGAAGACCGTCTAGGTGCAACATGGGAGGGTGAAAGAGTGATCATACCACCAGAATCAGAGGGATCCTAGGACGGCGCTTCCGGAGTCGAGGCAGGCAGAGACAAGGGACTTTGATTTGGCACACTACTCTCACTAGGCGCAGGCACTATCCCTTCCTGTTGCTTCCACCTCTGTGTGTAAACTCGCAACTCCCCCGGAGCCCGTCCTCCACTGTCAACAACACTCTCCACCACAAGAGGTGTAGATTCACTATGCGACTCATGCAGCTCCTCAGGCTCATCAACATCCAGCTC
Source organism: Pharus latifolius (assembly GCA_019359835.1). Lineage (NCBI taxonomy): Eukaryota > Viridiplantae > Streptophyta > Magnoliopsida > Poales > Poaceae > Pharus > Pharus latifolius. The sequence continues at coordinate 65,816,951 of CM033328.1, read as the reverse complement.
TTCAAACTCCCTTTCAGACTCCAACACTGGGCAAGGAATGGATCCCACAGTGATTCGCTCGTGTGTCATCCCACCCTCACCTGTGGACTGTCTCTCCCCCTCTCGCCTAACACCCTTTGCGATAAGAGAATCATCAAAAGGCGAGTCCACACTCGAGGAGTAATACGGGAGGTGCTCCCAAAAGCTGACATCCATGCTCACAAACAGTCTTTTTTGCACTGGGCTCCAACAAACATAACCCTTCTGAGTGGGAGAATAGTCGACAAATATGCATTTGACCGCTTTAGGGTCAAGCTTTCCTACTTGAGGCCTATTGTCCTTCACAAAGCACACACAGCCAAAGACCCTCAAGGGAACAATATAATTATTTTTGCCATTTAACATCTCATAAGGTGTTTTTCCCTCCAGTATCCGTGTAGGCATTCGGTTGATCAAGTACGTCGCTGTCAAAACAGCATGCCCCCACAAGTACTTCGGAACATTCATGGATATCATCAAACACCGAGCTACCTCAAGCAGGTGCCGATTTTTCCTTTCAGCAACACCATTCTGACAAATACTCTTGGAATGCCCTATTCATGTATTCTGTCCCGTTATCTGATCGTAATGACTTCACAGTAGCCCCATATTTGTTTTGAACAGCCTTGTGAAAGTCCTTAAAACAGATAAGCACATCACTCTTAGATGTCATTAAGTACAACCAGGTGATGCGAGAATGACAGTCAATAAAATTGACAAACCACCTATAACCATCACAAGAAGTGGTGGAACAAGGCCCCCATACATCAGAGTGTATCAACTCAAAAACACTAGCACTCCTAGATCCAGAACTCACATACGAGCTTCTGGTTTGCTTGCCTAACTCACAAGCCTCACACACAAGTTTTCGCTTATCAGCTCTCTCATACAAAGATGAATACAACTGACTCAGCAAAGGAAATGAAGAGTGTCCCATACGTCGATGATATAACAAAAGATCTGCCTCCACGCTTCCAGCCAAATAACCTTCTTTCACTCCTTCGCCACAGATATAAGCGCTGTGTCCAGTCCTTCCCTGTCCAAGTACCACAAGCCATCACTCTATGTGCCAGTCCCAAGTCTCTTCCCCGTCCTCTTCTCCACGAAGACAGCCTTAGGAATATCAAGCAAAACAAAACATTTTTGTTGAATGATCGATGCACTAACAGATAATAGATTAATAGGAAAGGATGGAGCATGTAACACATTTGTGAGTGTCATAGAAGGGGTGCATTTGACAACGCCCTTACCCACTACAGGCTGGGATGTGCCATCTGCAATATGAATGTTTTCTGGCATTGGGTAGTGGGTGTAAGTGCCAAACTCATGATGCGCTCCCGTGACATGCTGAGAGGCTCCAGAGTCTATGATCCAATCTAGTGGTTTTGTAGTGGGTGTGGATGCAAATGCATGAATACCTGTGCCCGTGCGGGCATAAGTGGCGATGTTACTCCTGGATGAGGAGGATGTACTGCCTCCTACAGTCTTTCCTTCATCAACCTTCATCCTCCTCCAAACCTCTAGGAGCTCTCGCTCCTGAGAAGTCACCTCTCCTGTGAAGGTGGAGTTCTCCTCTGCCACAGTCAGGTTGGCTATGTATCCTCTCGAGGATCCAACTCTGCCACTCCTGCCTCCTCTACACCCACCACGGCCTCTGCCTCGACCGCTAGGTTGTCCACGACCACCAAACTCTCTCTCTCTCAGAGGCTTCGGACAATCCTTGATTAAGTGCCCAGTCTCCCCGCAGTTGTAGCAAGTACGGGTCTCACCACGACTCCCAGAGGGGTTTAGATTCGATGCTGCCAGAGCAGATCGCTTCCCTGGAAGTACAGTGGTGTCCGTCAACAGCTTCATGCTACTCTCCTCTTCCATCATAGCAGCAATTGCCTCATCAAGAGAAGGGAGTTTCTTTGAGGCAAGTAGATGTGCTCTCCGTTGATCAAACACAGGATTAAGGTGCTCTAGAAACTGCATGGTCCTCATCTGTTTGAAAAACTTCCCTCGCTCACACTGAGGGTCACTACATGATGCCAAGGGACAAAACTCATCAAGATCCCCCCAAAGATGCTGGAGCTCAGTAGCGTATTCCTGGACTGACCACTCCCCTTGAGAGATATCATTGACTTCCTTCATAATCTGGAGCACTCTCATTTTGTTTCCTTCCCCTGCATACATCTTCTGGAGTCTACTCCACATCTCATTTACTCTCCGGACCCCATCAACCATTGCAGCAACTTTGGGAACCATCGAGTTGAGAAGCCAAGTGTACACTGCCATGTGTTGACTCTTCCACACTTGCCCCTCATAGGATAGTGGATCATCAGGTTCCTTCACATCCTCTGTCAAGTACCCCTCAAGACCACTTGCTCCTAGGGCCCCTCGAACACGTCGAGACCACCTCAAGTAGGTGTTCAGCCCATCAAGCTTCAATTCAACCGGCAGAAGCTTCACTTTTGGTGGTTTTTGGATTTGAGAAGACTGAGATGATACTGACGAAGATGACGATCCCCCTTGTTTCACCATACTCAACAATGTGGCTACATCTTCCGTATCAAGTTTTGCTAGCAATTTTTGCATAGCCTCCTACTCAATCCCCTTCGCAGCCATAGCAATCACTACGCAACACCCTCTCCTCTTCACACCTCCTTCTTGTGCTGCTTAATTCTTGTTCTTGCAAGTACCCATCACTTGCTGCCGCATTGTGACAAAAAACATGAGACCAATTCCCATTTCATGGATCTCCACAGCACCAAATCCCCAATTGTGTTCTTCACTCCTTGGGTTCATCACATGTCTCAGCCGAAACAACACCTTCGGGCTCCTCTTCCTGCACCTTTTCCTCCACCTCCAAACCTGAGTTCTTCCTTGTCCGAGCCTCCTCTGCCGCATCCACCTCGTCGCCTTCCTTCGATCCGCGACGCTACTGGACTGCCTTGATAACCGACGAGGAGGCCGAGCTCAACTCCGCGTTGCCCATCTGCATGCCGGGGCGCATCCACTCTGCCGGCGCCAAGGGGATTCGGCTCCAGTGCCGGATCTGGCGGTTGCCGTTACAGCGGCAGCTGGGAAGGCGGTGGCGGCGGCCGCAGCTATGGGGTCACCAGTGAATCAATGGTGGCGACGCAAAAGGGAGGCGGCGGCGCAACGCAAGAGGCGACAGCGATGCAAGAGCGGCGCGGGATCGGTGGCGGCGGTGCGAAGCGGCGAGCGGCGAGGCGGCGCAGAGCGGGGAGGAGGCGGTGCGGCGAGTTCGCGCAGAGATGAGGCAGCGGACAGCAGGCAGCGCCCCTCCCCGCGCCTCTCCTTCGGCGGTAGCTCACATCAGGCAGTGGCGGACGGCGAGGAAGAAGGGATGGCGAGAGAAGGCGGCGCGGTGCGGGTTCGTCTGGCTCTGATACCAAATTGCAAAAAGGACACTCTTCTATTCACCATTTCATAGCTTGAGCTATATACATCTATCAAAATACATGGATGTTTTACACATCACCCCCTAACATATACTTATTTCTCAACAGAAGTACATACAATAGAGATTAGCTAGCCAATAAGTAGCATTTATTTTTCCAATACATAGACACACAAGTCACACCTAGGTATAGATTACCCCCTTTTATGCATACTTTCTATACCATTTAATTCTCATCTTATAGTTTCTAGAGCTCAAAAACATTCAATTAGGATATAGAAAACAAGAAATATAATCCAAAATTTTGATCACTGCAACATCGAAAGATTAATTTTAGGCAACCACATTAGTTGAGATCACTTGAATCACATATCGAGGAGACCAGATCATTAGAAAACAAAGTATAGAAGGCTGTCTATATCTAGGTGTATGTAGGCACATGCATATGCATGTATAAACTGTGTTCAATTGTTAGCCTAGGATAGATAGGTAGATTTTACAGGGGATAAGTGCAAATTTAGTATCTTCTCTAGTTGGTTTTCTAAAGCTGCAGTTATTTTACATTCTTTGATGGTGATTGGTGATGCCTTCTGTTACGTTGTTATTTGCTATATCATACTCATTTCATATCTAAAACAGTATAAAATAAAACAATAAAACTTAAAACCAATAAGTAACTGGGTAAAGATTGACAAGTGCAGTATAACAGCATGCCAGATAACAAGTTATTCCTAAAACGTTTCTGCTATTAGTTTGTTGGTTCTTGTGTGCAACAGTGCAAGTACATTAAAAAAATATTGTAAGTATATATTGCAAAGAAGGGTCTGGTGTTTCTTTCTATGAATTACTTTCTTGAAAGTATTATGGCATGTAATGTTCAATGTTGTTTTCATCTGTCATGTTTCTCATCAAGTAAGAGAATGAGAAGCATCATCTGAAATATGGTACCACAGATGACATGACAAAACCTCACATCCTTCATATTTACAGGACCTTTTGCAGTTATTGAAGAACATTTGGACGTTATTCTTCCAAATTGTCAAGACGCAATATGCCTGATGCTCATGATCTGCATTACTAGGAAGCATCAGGTAGGCAGGCACTTGCTGTCTTATAAACTAGAGGAATCTATCTTGATCGAGTATTATTTTATGTACAACATAAAGACAGAACTAGCAAGTTAATGCTGGTGCAATCAACCAATCACACTGAGTTCTAATTTATCAGGACATGTCTCAATTTAGACTACCCCAGTGTAATGATGTCTCTGCTACGACATTCTTATATTCAAGTTTCTACTAATACTTAATTTTTTTTGTTCTGGGGTAACACCTCCAGTAGAATCAGATTGAAAATGTGATACTGGTTTAGGTCATCTGATATACTTTCCTATTTTGTCTTTTTACTTTGCTTAACAGTGGTTGCACTGCCTTTTCCAAAAGAAGAAAGAAAAAGAAAAATGTAGTTGCAGTGTTGCAATACCTTAGTTCTTTTGAAGGATCCATCTTTACAACCTTGGCCTCTTACAACAATTAGTTTGTAGTTAACAGTCATACTGATCAATAACTTGAACCGTGGTTGTGAGTTGACTAAGTTTTAGTGTGTTGCTGATATAGTGGCTGGATCTCTAAACAGATAAAGAAAGAAGGGGATAGATGAGGCCAATTATGTGAAACTTTAAACCTTTGACTTTAATTTACCTTCAAAAGTATCCTCTCCTATCTATATTCTCTCTTAATTGAATCTAGGTCTATATCAATCAAATAATCAAAGAAATGACATCTCAAGGGCCTTCAGCTGAGCTTGGACCATTTACTACTACCATCCGGCAATTAGCAGTGCCAATTTCTTCCTAGAATTTATCCTTCTTTACTACTTTTGGGCCTACGCACTGTTTGGTGCTTCTGTAATTTATACGGTTGTGTTTTTCTTTTCAATTGATTGTATTATACTTTTGTTGGATGTCTGGAAAATGAGATAGCCTAAGTGTTCTTTTCTTACTTTTTGTTTCAGTTGGTTATGTCAAACAGGCGACTTCCTTGTCTCAATTCGTATTTGGATAAGGTCCGTAAGGAGACAACATTTTATTCTTAATGCCCCGTCAACTCTGTTCTGTTGACACAACCTATAACTCTAATAGTCTCTGTTTTACGTCTCCATTTAAGCTGATATGTTATTTTTGCTTCTAATTACAAGATTAATCTCTCTCTCTCTCTCTCGCTCTCTCTCTCTCTGTGTTCTTTTGTGCGCTTTAGGTTGTTATCCATCTTTGGCCACGTTTCAAGGCAGTATTTGACATGTATCTTCAAAGTATTTACCAATGCGATGTGAAGATGCTATTGGTTGATGGTACTCATCCACACCATCTTGTAAGGTGCTATGTGGAGTTCATAGCATCCCTTATTCAACTTAATGCTGAATGTGGAGAAGGTCAGGTTAGTTCAACTTCATCAATGCCTGCTTGTCTCTTCCATTTCTATTGGGTTCCGCAGGTGCTAGTTTTCTCTTGCAGACAGCTGTATATTTAAACCATCAAGTGTTTCAAAAGTCTGTTGGCAACCACTGTATTTCTTTTGTTCTGGTTACAAATGGCCTTGCTATACTATTTAGACTTCTTTCATCTGCATGGACTTCATCTAATCGTTCTCATGCAGCCATGATTCTCAACTTATCATGGAATTTTGGATTCATAAGAAATACCCAACAAAATATGAATCTTCAATCTTCGTGAAATTTAGACTGCAGCATCAAAATTTGGTGATTGTAGACACTTAGTGTAGCATGCGATTTGCCAAAAACCGCATATATGCCACTAAGTGCAAAGTGGATTACTATTGACAATCTTCACTCAGGAATTAAGGATCTTGAATGCAGTTTTCAGTAAAATTGATTTTATAACATGTAAACTTTTTAGTGTCTTCAAATGAAAGTAGAACTTCTATTTCGGCATTATCACAATCATATATTTATTTTTGTAGGGAACTAAGTCTATATATTAGGGGGTAATATGTAAAATATTATATATATATATAGAGACACTATTCTACACCCACTCCTAAAATAACTATTCTATACCCACCTTCTATGTCGTCGGATCGTGCATCGAAATTACAATTTTACTAACGGTAATCGTAAATTAGACGTCCGTAAATTTTAGCAAAACTGATGGAACCGCTAGCCGTTTCCAAAAAACCCACAATTAGTTTGTTAGAATTAAAATCGCAATATCCCTATAAAATAAGAACTACCTCAAAAATACGAACATATATCTCATTGATTAACTGTAAAATAGGAATTGTCTCAAAAATAGGAACATATCTCATTGATTAACAGTAAAATTATAATCAGTTAGAATGCAATGGCTTTATTGATAGTATTGAACTACTTTACTGTCGTATGATACCAAATTTACTGTCATGGTACTATCAATTGACTGATCGTATGTATCAGATTTATATTGTATTCGAAATATTTTTATCTCATTGATTAATTGTTCATATAGCCAGATTTACTGAAGTTGCAATATCAATAAATCTACAATGTATTCAAAATTTATTGTCATAGTTGATATACTTTACTGATTATATTCTATCAATTTACTGTTTACAATCTGCACTGGTCCATACTATCTTCACTCTATTCTATTTACTGACATGTTATTTACTTTACTATTCGTATTCAACCCAATATGATCGACAAGTAAATTGGGTAGATAACTAACATAATCAACTAGTATGCAATGATTTTATTGTTCGTATTGAACTATTTTACTGTCATATAAATATGACTTTACTGGTCGAATGATGATCAGCTAGAATATAATGACTTTACTATTCATATTGAACTACTTTACTGGTTGTATGATAATCAGCTAAAATATAATGAATTTACTGTTCGTATTGAATTACTTTACAGACTTATGAATATGATTTTATTGGTCGTATGATAATCAGCTAGAATGTAATGAATTTACTGTTCGTATTGAACTACTTTACTGACTTATAAATATTTTACTGGTCGTATGATAATCAGTTAGAATATAATGAATTTACTGTTCGCATTGAACTACTTTACTGACTTATGAATATGATTTTACTGGTCGTATGATAATCAGCTAGAATATAATGAATTTATTGTTCGTATTGAACTATTTTACTGACTCATGAATATGACTTTACTGGCCGTATGATAATCAGTTAGAATATAATGAATTTATTGTTCGTATTGAACTATTTTACTGACTTATGAATATGATTTTACTGATCGTATGATAACAAATTAATGTCCATGATCTGCATTGATCGATACAAAGATTCAAATATCTTCACTCCAGTTCGTTTACCAGTCATATGTTCACTCCCATGAATGAAATGAAATGATCTTTACTAGTCGTATGTTTAAAACTTACTGTTATTGAATTGACGTTAATCACCTTTACAAAACGGCGTTAAATCCTATTTAACACACAGTAACTGCTATGTCTCTCTAACGATTCTAATTTGGTCCAGTAAGTTAGATCGAACGGTTCCTACGATGAGTATAGAATAACTATTCTAAAAATAAGTGTAAAATAGTATTGGTATATATATATATATATATATATATATATATATATATATTTATATAGCAAAACTAATGGAACAGAAATCAATCCTTTTAGGCCAATCTTTCGATTTGGTATCAGAGTTTCTGAACCAAACCCTCGTATCGCTGTTCACCGTCCTTTTCCGCCTCCTCGCCGTTCGCCACCACCGCCTACGCCGCCTTCTTCCTCGCCGGCACCGGGGCTTTCGCGCCTCTCTTCGGGGCTATGGTGTGCGAGATTTGGGCGAAGTGGTGGCGAGGGAGGAATAAACCCTAGGAGGAACGTGCCACCGCCGTCGGAGCTTCTAGTGACGCAGCTGCTCGCGTCGTGCCTCGACGACCAGATCTGGTCGTGCTATGGAGTCGACCTCTCCAGGTCATGCCGCTACCTCGCCGACCGGAGCTGCTCATCTCACGCCGCCTTCCCAGCTGCCACCGTAGCTGTGGCCGCCAGATTTGACATGGGAGCCGAATCCCCTTGGCGCCGGCAGAGTGGATGCGCTTCAACATGCGGATGGGCAGTGCGGTGTTGAGCTTGGCCTCCACCTCGGCGATCTCGCAGAGCGCTTCTTGCTGTTGCTGCTGCTCCTTGAGGCGGAGCTCTTGGAGGAAGTGGAGATCTTGAGGAGGATGATCTTGCTGGCAAAGACAGATACGTGGGATCAATTAAAAGTACCAGAAAGAGGATGAGTTGAGGAATAAAGGGGGATGAAGAGGGATGAGAGCCATGCTCTTGGTGGTCGGGTGGTCTGGGTGATATAAGTTGGTTGTAAAAAGGTGTGAAGGCTAAGGAGAGGGTGTGAACCGCTCTGGGAGAGGGAGGGTATTGCATAGTGATTACTGTGGTAGAGAAGGAGATTGAGCAGGAGGGTATGCAAAAGTTGCTAGCAAAGTTTGACACGAAAGATGTAGCAACACTGCTGAGTATGGTAAAACAAGGAGGATCGTCATCTTCGTTAGCGTCATCTCAGTCCTCTCAAATCCAAAAATCGCCAAAAGTGAAGCTTCTGCAGGTCGAATTGAAACTTATAGGCCATACACCTACTTGAGTTGGTCTCGACGTGTTCTGGGGGCCCTAGGAGCTAGTGGCCTTGAGGAGTACTTGACAGAGATGTGAAGGAGCTTGATGATCCACTGTCCTATGAGGGGCAAGTGTGGAGGTGTCATCCAACACATGACAGTGTACACTTGGCTTCTCAACTCGATGGTTTCCAAAGTTGCTGTAATGGTTGATGAGGTTCGGAGAGTGAGTGAGATGTGGAGTAGGCTCTAGAAGATGTATGCAGGGGAAGGAAACAAAATGAGTGTTTCAGATTATGAAGGAAGTCAATGCTATCTCTCAAGGGGAGTAATCTGTCTAGGAATATGCTACTGAGTTGCAGCGTCTTTGGGAGATCTTGATGAGTTTTATCCCTTGGCATCATGTGGTAACCCTCAATGTGAGCGAGAGAAGTTCTTCAAACAGATGAGGACCATGCAGTTTCTGGAGCACCTTAATCTTGTATTTGATCAACAGAGAGCACATCCACTTGCCTCAAAGAAGCTCCCTTCTCTTGATGAGGCAATTGCTGCTATGATGGAAGAGGAGAGTAGCATGAAGTTGTTGACAGACACCACTGGACTTTCAGGGAAGCGATCTGCTCTGGCAGCATCGAATCTGAACCCTTCTGGGAGTTGTGGTGAGACCTGTACTTGCTACAACTGCGGAGAGACTGGGCACTTGATCGAGCATTGCTCGAAGCCTTTGAGAGAGAATCTGGTGGCCGTGAACAACCTAACAGTCGAGGCAGATGCCATGGTGGGCGTAGAGGAGGCAAGAGCGGCAAAGTTGGCTCTTCGGGAGGATATAGAGCCAACCTGACTATTGCAGAGGACCCCACCTTCACAGGGGAGGTGACTTCTTAGGAGCGAGAGCTCTTAGAGGTTTGGAGGAGGATGGAGCTTGATAAGGGGAAGACTGTAGGAGCCAGTACATCTTCTTCATCTGGGAGTAATATCACCACTTATGCTCGCATGGCCACAGGATTTTATGCATTTGCATCCGCACTTACTACAAAACCACTAGATTGGATTAGACTCTAGAGTCTCTCAGCATGTCATGGGGGCGCATCATGAGTTTGGTACTTACACCCACTCACCGATGCCAGAAAGCATTCATATTGCTGATGGCACCTCTCAGCCTGTAGTGGGCAAGAGCGTTGTCAAGTGCACCCCTTCTATGACACTCACAAATGTATTACATGCTCTATCTTTTCCTATTAATCTGTTATCTGTTAGTGCGTCGATTATCCAACAAAAATACTTTGTTTTGCTTCATATTCCTAAGACTGTCTTCGTGGAGAAGAGGACATGGAGGAGACTTGGGACTGGTGCATGGAGTGACGGCCTGTGGTACTTAGATAGGGAGTGACTGGACACAACGCTCATATCTGTGACTGAAGGAGTAAAAGAAGGTTATCTAACTGGAAGCATGGAGGCAGACCTTTTGTTATATTATCAGTGTATGGGACACTCTTCATTTCTCTTACTGAGTCAGTTGTATCCAGCCTTATATGAGAAAACTGATAAACGAAAACTTGTGTGTGTGGCTTGTGAGTTAGGTAAGCAAACCAGAAACTTGTATGTGAGTCTGAATCTAGGAGTGCTAGTGTTTTTGGCTGATACACTTTGATGTATGGGGGTCTTGCTCCACAACTTCTTGTGATGGTTATAGATGATTTGTCACTTTTATTGACTGTCATGCTCGCATCACCGGGTTGTACTTAATGAAATTTAAGAGTGATGTGCTTACTTGTTTTAAGGGTTTTCACAAGGCTGTTCAAAACAAATATGGGGCTACTGTAAAGGCATTACGATCAGATAATGGGACAATATATGAATAGGGCATTCCGGGAGTATTTGTTGGCTAGTGAGATACACATCAAACTATCTGTTCTTACACCCCGGCTCAGAATGGTGCTGTTGAGAGGAAAAATCGGCACTTGATTGAAGTAGTTTGGTGTATGATGATATCCATGAATGTTCCAAAGTACTTGTGGGGCCATGCTGTTTTGACAATGGCGTACTTGATCAACCGGATGTCCACACGGATATTGAAGGGAAAGACACCTTATGAGATGCTGAATGACAAAAATAAGTATATTGTTCCCTTGAGGGTCTTCGGCTGCGTGTGCTTTGTGAAGAACAATAGGCCTCAAGTAAGGAAGCTTGACCCTAGAGCGGTCCAATGCATTTTTGTCGGCTATTCTCCCACTCAGAAGGGCTATGTTTGCTGGAGCCCAATGAAAAAAAGACTGTTTGTGAGCATGGATGTCAGCTTCTAGGAGCAACTCCCGTATTACTCCTCGAGTGTGGACTCGCCTTTTGATGATTCTCCTATCACAGAGGGTGTTAGGCGAGAGGGGGAGAGAGTTCACATGTGAGAGTGGGATGACACACGAGCGAGTCATCGTGGGATCCATTCCTTGCCCAGTGTTAGAGCCTGAAAGGGAGTTTGAAGAGCTGAATGTTGATGAGCCTGAGGAGTTGCATGAGTCACATAGTGAATCTATACCTCTTATGGTGGAGAGTGTTGTTGACAGTGGGGGACGGGCCCGGAGGGAGTTAAGAGTTTACACACGGAGACAAAAGCAACAGGAGGGGACTGCGCCTGTGCCTGGTGAGAGTAGTGTGCCAAATCAAAGTCCTTTGTTTCTGCCTGTCTCGACTCCAAAAGCGTTGTCCGAGGATCCCTTTGATTCTTTTTGGTGGTATGATCACTCCTTCACCCTCCCATGTTGCACTTAGACAGTCTTCTCGTAGCAATGCAGGAAAACCACCTATTTGATATCATGATGTTGCTCATGTCGTATCATACACTAACATATGCCCTGCATATGGAGTATTCATTGCATCATTGGATGCAACATCTATATCTAAAAGTTGGCAGATTGCAAAGGAAGATCCAAGGTGGAGAGGTGCAATGCTAGAAGAGTTAAAGACTCTTGACAAGAATGATACATGGGAGCTAACATCATTGCCAGCTGAGAAAAAGATAGTTGGGTGTAAGTGAGTTTTTACTGTGAGACAAACACCAGAAGGTAAGGTTGATCGTTACAAGGCACGCTTAGTGGCTAAGGGGTATAGTCGGATGTCTAGTATTGACTATGATGAGATTTTTGCGCCGGTAGCGAAAATGAACACTGTTAGGACCTTTGTCTCACTGGCTGCAAACGGTGGGTGGAGATTGCATTAGTTAGATGTGAAGAATGCATTTTTTTCATGGGAATCTGCAGGAGGTGTACATGGGAGATACCTCCTGGATTCAACATGAGAGAGAAAGTTGGCAAGGTTTGCAGATTGAAGTCGTTGTATGGGTTGAAATAGTCTCCTTGTGCGTGGTTCGATCGCTTCAGAATGGTTATGCTTGGTTTGGGATATCAGCAAGCAAGTGCCGATCATACAATGTTCTATTGACGAAGGGGTACCCACATCACCATGTTGACTGTGTATATGGATGATATGATCATCACTAGTGATGATGAAGAAGAGATCCAAAAGTTGACGTTCAGATTGGTTGAAGCGTTCGAAGTTAAAGATTTGGTGCAGTTGAAGTATTTTTTGGGGATTGAGGTGGCTTGTGGAGCTCGAGGTATCATTCTCTCCCAAAAGAAATATGTGATGGATTTGCTGTCAGAAACTGGAATGCTCAGGTGTAGGTCTGCAGTCACTCCAGTCGATCCGAGGCACAAACTAAGTGCGAATACTGGAGAATAGGTGGACAAAGAGAGATATCAAAGGCTTGTAGGTCGTCTGTTGTACTTATGTCATACACGTCCAGATATTGCCTTTGCAGTAAGTATGGTGAGCCGGTATATGCATGATCCGAGGAAGAATCACATGGATGCCATTCATCACATCCTAAGATACCTCAAGGGTGCTCTTGGGAAAGGACTGATGTTCAAGAACAACGGTCATCGGTGCGTCAAAGCATACAGTGATGCTGATTGGGCGAGCTGCACAAACGACAGATAGTCTACTTCTGGTTATTGTGTGTTTGTAGGAGGTAATCTAGTTGCTTGGAGAAGTAAGAAACAATCCATGGTGGCTAGGTCTACAATTGAAGCCGAGTACAGGGCAATGGCCGAGAGAGTCACAGAGTTGTTATGGTTGAGATCTTTTCTGGCAGAGTTGGGATTGAGTCAACAACGACCTCTGAAACTGTTCTGTGACAATCAGTCGGTTCTCTGTAAAACCAACAACCTAATCTAGCATGACAGGACCAAACACATCGAGACTTACAGGTTTTTCATAAAAGAGAAGCTGAAAAATGGGATGCTGAAACTGGAGCATGTTTGAGCAGAGGAGTAAGTTTTTGCCTGTCTAACTAAGGGTCTCAGTTCTGTTAATTTGTCTAAATTTTGTAACAAAATGGGGACGATATCTATCGCCCATCTTGAAGGAGAGTGTTGGGAACTAAGTCTATATGTTAGGGATGATGTGTGTAAAACATCGTTGTACTCCACATATATATATATATATATATATATATATATATATATAACAAAACTAGTGGAACAGGAATCAATCCTTTTGAACCCTATCTTTCAATTTCTCATAGATTGCTTGCTTCTGTTAAACAATCTGAGTAGACTGTATATCTGATCCATGCAGCTTGATATGAACCTGGAACGATTGCGGGTAGCCGTTGATGACCTAGTTGTCAAACTCGCTGAAAAATTTACAAACCCAAAGCTGCACCACCTGTTTGTTTTGAATAATTATGACATGACCATTGCTATTCTGAAGGTTAGTTTCTAACTTATTCATAGAAACATTCTTCTTTTATGCTCCTTTCAGAATCTTATTATCTTTACATGCCTATTAATTTCAGGAAGTAGGTGATGAAGCAAAAAACCTGCAAAGATATTTTGAAGAAAAGCTGGAAAGTAACATGATATCATTTGTGGTAAACCTAACTTATCACATCTTTTTCGTCTGCCACTTTTATGCAACAGTATCTGTGTGCTGTAACAAGTGTTTGACAATTTTCTACTGGACCGGTTCTTGTTGGTAGGCTTGCACTGATTTGTAGCCACTTTCCAGCCGAGAGTCTGTTATAGTCATTTGACCAAATATCTTTCCACTGATAACTTCTAATGCTTTATTTATTTGTTTTTGTTGGAGTGCAGGATGAATTGCTCACGGAGCATTTCAGTGATTTAGTTAGGTTTGCCAGGAGCCACGTTTGTAAGTTGCAAAAACTAAGCGCCAACTAATGTATTTATTAGAGCTAAAGAAATGCAGAAAATGATTATATCTATGCCTTTTATTAGCTGAAGACCTAATTTTCTACACTGAGCGCCCCAACATTGCTGATGTTGAGCTGATTGTGAAGAACTTTGCAGCGAGGTGGAAAGGTGCTCTAGAGTTAATGTACAATGAAGTTGTCACTTCTTGCAGCAACCTTTTGTCTGGGATGGAGATTCTAAAGGCTGCAATGGCTCAGCTGCTTAATGACTATAACAGACTCTCAGAATGTGTTAAGATAATCCCTGGAGGCTCAGCTTTGAATAGGAACCTGGTTTCTATCACCTCGATTTCATATGAAATCAGGAAATATTCAAGGAAACTCTAGTTATTATGGTTTATTAGGTGCTACGACAAAGATGGAAAACATATTACCCTTGATATTTATAGTTGACTTTAAAAATTAGCAAATGGACAATAACACAAATTTGATTATTTGTAATCTTGTTTCTTGATTTTTTATGGCCTATTTATGTATTCTACTATTACTGAAAGTTGTTGATCAAATGATTTTGTTAGCAATATAGTCATGGTTGATTTCAGAAAGTTAGTGCTAATTCATGATGCATGTATTATTTTTAGTGTATTTCATACAAAAGGTCTCTAGTTTCCTATGAGAGAACTTTGTGATATAGTACAGGGCTAAAGTGTGCATTAAGAATATCAAAAAAAGGAATCAGTGTGCTGTCTGAATTTAGTTGGATGTCCAAATCAGTTTTACTTTTGTTTTTTTTAAAGCTTCGGTTTTACTTTTATTACTCCATAGAAATTTGGTTGAAAAAAATGCAAAATTTTCAAGCAGTTTCATTCACTTCATGCTTCCTTACACGGTCAAACTCATAAAAATTTGGTCAATCATGTGTATTTCACCTACTTGTATCCTGCAGCTATGTCTGAGAACAGATATTTTTGGGATGGCCTTGGACTTGACATTTGAAGGAATAGTGGCGGTTCACATATCATTGTCAATGGGTGACAGTAAGTATTTGCTAGCTTATCATTTCATTTTTTTTCGTCTCAGAAACTTATCATTTTCTCTTGGATTAAAATAATATTCGAGGATATTGAGTCCGTCATGGCACTACTTATCTGGTGCTGCGCCAATGGAAAATCTAGATGCTCTTATCTTGTAAGGATACACTAAATTCTTTTGATTGCTTGCAACAAAGAAGTTTAAATTCACCCTTTATACTTGTTATTAATCGGTATGAAGTTGATAGTCTATGATTTTGCTCTTACATCCTCAGTTTTTATTTAAGAATTATGGGACTTCAGGGAAAATAAATGTCGTATTTGAAAAAAAAAAAATGAAGTATCAAATGACTAAACAAAAAACTGCTTTAGGATTTCATCAATATATACCTGTAATGAGCAAGTGAAGGATTATTCTTTTCTGAGATTATAAAATATCAAAACTAAAAAAACTTAAGGTTACAGGGCTGTGATTGGAAATGTCATTCCAGGAAAAGCGACAAAGTAACAGCTCAAAGGTCTCTTCAGGATTTGCGGCCCTAGCCACCACTTATCCATTACCAAACTTTTATCAAGCCCTAGTGGTTGTTGCTTTTCATATTTGTTTTAGTACAAAATAATTCCATGATTTCTACTTGTCTTTTACTCTTATTACTTATTTCTTTATTGCCTAGCAATGAAATTACTTTTATCTTATTATTTTATTCTTGTCAATGCGTGCTATATACTTGGCATCAACGATGAGCTTGGGCAGTTTTATGAGAAATGAAAAGTACTTCTTAAAATAGAATGGAGTTAATATTGAACTTTAAGAACCTTAAATTTAAATTTTCCATTGTGCATCGTTGAGTTAGGCAAATATTTAACGAATCAGGTTATGCTTTCAGATGCTCTAACCCTTTGGCCCATGCTGATCTCCAAATTTACTTTTTGTTATAATAAACTAATCACGGTTCTCAAGATTGTAGCTGTTGTCAGATTCAATCAGATCAAAATTTTGTCAAATACCATATTGGCTGTATAATCTTCACCTACATCAACATTTCACATGGTCGGAGGTGTTGCATGGCTCCAATTATTTCATGCTCAAGGACCCCCCAAAAGCCTACATTTGGTTAAGTGACTATGATGGATGACCAACCCTTGTCTACTTTAATTTCCTGGGTGCACATCATAGCAAGATAAATGTCCACCAAATTGGTACCGTAACAAAGTCAGTTAATTGTGTGCTTGCCATCACTGATGACCACTCTAGTGTAGCCCATGTTTTATTTCTTTTGGAAGTGAAGAGTAGGAGAGTGTCCTAGTGTAGCCCATGTTGTGGTAGGTTACTACCTAGGCTCTCTTTCTTTTTCTCCTGCCATTTTATCATGACCCAAAATCATTTATCACCATTCTAATCAATTTCCTCTTCAGGAGAACAATCCAGTGTCTAGTGATTTTGGAATTCATCCCTCGTGTCTCCATCTCGAGCTCTCAATCTTATCCAATTAACTTTTGCAATCCCCTGAGATATCTTTGGATAAAAAGCTGGACAGGATTGTTCGAAATGTATGGGCATATATGGGATTATGGTGGTAAGAAGATACCTCACCATTTAAGTTTATGCAAAATTGTGAAAAATATGGACAGAATAGTATCTATAAACAGTTGTATTGACTGCATTGCATATGTACCTTGAACACCTGGCAAAAATTCAAGAGTTGATAATTTTACATGAAAATTTGAACAAATGCATTTTGAACAACTTGCCATCTTGAGTTCTTTCTATTTGCTGTTTGCTTTATAATTGTTTCATTAGATACTGTCACAGTTTGCAGGAAGTTAGATACCAGTTCAGTGCATGGCAACTTTGCAAGTAATGCAATTCAGCATTGCAGCTCGCAGGAATAAAGGTCTATCGGATCCTGGAGACACTGGAGACGATGCACGCTCATATTTGTTCACGACGACCCCACCACTCCACCACTGGGACGAAAAGTGCGGTCAGAAGACTCTGAACATCCTTTCATGGCCGCCCATTGCATAAGGTATTGATCTTGATGGCCCTTTTCTTAGCTCGTCTTTAAAGAAAAGAAATAGCGAGGGATAGAACACACGAAATCTGGAAAGGAACCACTAACTAGGCACTGGCACCGTACAAAAAAGTGGTGGTTGTTCATGATAAACCATCGCCGTGCCCTCGTGGGTCTTGTCCCTTTTGATGCGTAGCTTAGCTTAGCTTTCATCCTAACTATGTCTGCACAACAACTTTCTTTTTTTCTATACTCAATATGTGAAGAGACGCACTTACAGGTAATTCAATCATATGATCTAATTGGGATCTGAACATAATTATTTGATATAGATTATAACTATATTTTAATTATTGATTCATACAATTTAATAGATAATAAATAAATTTTATGTGAGATAGAATCTTATAACATTTGTTTTCGCACACCAGTGCATTCAAACATCAGCACCCCAAAAGACACACCAGCCACAGTCGGCTGAAAGGGAATCGATCGAACAATGGTCCCCCGAAATATCCTCTACATGCCTGTGACGTCGTGTGTGGTTAGTTCCCCTGCAACTGTAGCTGAGGCTAACATGTCCGGCTGAGCTTTTCTTGCTGGTTGCCAAGACAATTTACCGGCATTTGCATTGGTTTAGTATTTGCCAAGTTGTTCATGGAGGCGAAATAGAAAAGTCCTATACGGAGATTGTGTATCAGGTCCTAATCCAATGATTAGTGTGTTGGCCTGGTATGCATACGTCGAGATAGTTTTCTATTCAGCTCCGATACTTATTAGGCGATATCCAGCGCCGACCCGAGCGGCGGTGCACGTCAACGTCTTTGGAGTGTGCTCGTCATTTGTTTGGCATGATGGGACAGTAACAACATACGGGAGGATCGTGAGCGGACGGCGAGTGCACGACGACGAAGATGTCATTATTGGAGAAGACGAAGATGTTTTGCGACGCGATTTTGTAGGCTTTGCTTGTCTTTTAATTTTGTAGTGTTATCCGCATAAAACATATATTGGCATGTGGGGTTAGGAGAAAAATAGGTCTACATATCAATGAAAAGCATATAAAATATGTGTATGAAAAAAATGTGATATGGAAGGCCACCACTGACATGAGTGTGCCCATATCAGTGTTATACACACTCATCTGTAATATAGCCATAGTAGATGATAATTAGGTCTCATGTCTCGCGTCTCCACCTGTCAATGTATAGGTTAGATTAAATTGCATCACAAGCGAGCGAGGTGCGTGAGACCCACTTGACGCGTTTATTGTATGAGTGTGTCAGTCTCGGTTCGTTTGTTCATGCGCATGCTTCTATCCGCACTCTCTGGCAGGCGGGTCCTCAGTCCGATCAATTCTATACGTTAGCAACACATAACTCAAACTTGTCGTTGGAGTGATATAAAATTAGATTTAATTTTTTGCTGGCACCTGTTTTGTACATAAAAACACTGACAGTTGGGTTTAATGCTTTTTTGGCTCACCTGTCAATCTCTGTTTTGCGGTTGCGTGCATAATGATTGTTGGAATTTAATTTCGCACGGATCCCACCTATCAGCGACACAATAATTTTTGTTGAATTTTAATATTTAGTTGTCACATCATTTAGAACCAAATAAGATCGTTGGAGACTTGGCTTCTATTTGATTCTCTGAGATTCTCCTCGCACGCACGACACAGAATATTCTTTTTAAAAGTTAAGGAAGAGTTTGCATTGTTGGAGATAACCTTATAGGCTATGTTTGGTATTACTTTGTATTTTAGAAATTCTCTTTACTATATTATTTTTGAATGTGATCATTTATTAATTGTTTATATTACAATATTATTTTGTTAGATATGACAAATATCTTTTATAATTGTCCACCAATGATAGTTCAATTAGTGTGACATCCAAGTCTAGTTAGAGATGAGTGTTTGATTTTTACCAACAACTAGTAGTTTATAAAAGATATTTGTTATATTTAGTAAAATAATTTTATTACCTAAGTAATTTATGAATGACAACATCTAAAAAAATTGTATGTCAAACAGTTTTTTTAAAAAAAAAATTGGAGTTAGAGCTATAATTTAGATATCACAGCATTTTTCCAGGCTTCAAAACTAGTCTGATTTCTCTTAGCTAGAGCCTTGAGATAGAAGGCTTGGAGATAGGGTGGTTGGAACTGTCGAAACCATGTGATTAGGACTGATCTACCCAACAAATAAGGCCATAGCAAAAGTAATTTGGTTAGTTCATCAAAGGAATGAATATATTTTGTGCAAGGGGTGCATGCTCTTTTCATTCTTTTATGCAAGGCTCGTGCGTTCTAGATAGGGTGTTTAGGCTCGTGTGGGGCCGATGCATTTGGATAAGCAAGCAGAGACTTCTAAAGAGATAAAATAAACAAGTGAAGGTGAAGACGACACATCGTGCTTCAGCTTTAGGACTCCATTTAGTTGCTAGGAGACAAGGCAAGGTTTCCATCTCCGAAGCAAAAGGGGACAAACGGGGCCGCAGAAAGATCCTCACCGTTATTTTCTTTGGCCTACTCTTTGTTCGAGTGTATTATCCTATTAACTTTTTTTAAAAAAAAATTCATATAAGTGTTAGTATCTATAATATTGTTATACAACATAACAATTTTTCCACCCCAAATAAAAAAAATATATAAATATAAAGAAAATCAAGATTCGAATTTTCCATAGTTTTTTTTGGAGGAGTCTACACTCTAATTGTTTGAGTGCACGTGTGAACACATGTGTTAGGTTGCTAGATCCAGGCATTTCACCAGGGTCTCTTATCTAGTTCGGACAGGGTTTTGAAAACAAGTTATTTATTGCCGGTTACTGATCTTATACTTGTCAAGGTTGGTATCTTCAAAATGTTGCTGATGGTATGTTACAGAAAAACAAATTACCAATTGGGATTGTTGCTGATGGTACTTGACGATATCACAAGTTTAACTCATCGTATTATCAAAATTAATAAATATATTTAGTATTTATAATATTTTTCATTATACCATGATTATATTACTAAACTAAACTATAATTATATTAGAGAAATGTCATAGTTTTACACTATAAACATCACTTGCAAAGTTCAGATGATAGTTTAAAAACATGTAAAGATAAATAGTTTGACACTAAAAAAACTAGTCGTGATATACACAAAATAATCAAAGACTACAACTAATTACTCCAAACCATCATCCACAAAGACAATATCACCATATCTGACTCATAAAAAACTACAGTCTTCCTCGAGGCAACTAACTCCTTGTCATTTCCATCAATTGTTGGTAATATAGATCTGGAACCACGATTAGATGATGCTCTTTGAGACTTCTTTGCATGATACATATGAGACGTCTCTTAGTCTTGCTCAATGGGCTAATGACCCGTGCCCAATCAATTTACGGATTTGTCACTCAGTTAAACGAAAAAGTAGATTAATCGGTTTGGTCGGCCAATTTAGTGTTTATGATAGTTTGGCGTCCGATTCTGAGTTAACAGGCGACTAATTGGCCGTTAAGGCTCTTTTTGCCGCACTGAATTGGAAACATAGTTATCTAATATTTTCTCTCTTTTTTTTTCCTCTCATCTTTGAAAACACATTATCTACGTAGAATTTCAGATATAATTTAGAATGTATAGCTCGACACATATGTTTTGGAAGGGGATTTTCTAAAATATAGTAGTGAGGATACTGTATATTTTTTTGTTTATTTGATCCTACAATAGACAACACATTTTGGTAGGTAAAAAATTAAAAAAATTAAAAAATATTAATTTATCATATAAATATCAATCATGACCAGTATTATTTGATCTAATGAGTAAAAACTCATATAGTAGTTATACAATAATTTCTCTACTTTAAAGCATACAGTTCCCATATGTGTTATATTGTTTCCATTTTGACCCTGATGTGCCCTTTTCTCATTTAACTGACAGTATCTGATAAATTTACAGGTAAAAATATAGATCATGCATGATAGAGATTTTCTTTATTACTGTGCAAACTACACAGTGCATTTCACCCCTGGAAGCCTTGAAGAAGAAAAAAAAACGTCCGAGATTGTATTTAGACGTATGATCATAAGAAATTAGTGAATCAATTATTCACAAGACATTTGATATTTTTTAAATATGATCTTGAACTGTCTTCAATCCAATAGTTTAAAGAGGAGTAATACATATTACTTCAGTAATAGAGAGGACCAGATTTGGTTTAGGTGATGTATTGGATGGGTTGACTGACCGTCACAAGACGACCGTAGACTCGTAGCCCCAGGATCCAGCGCCAAATTAAACACAGTTAAAGGCCTAAAGTGCTATTTTAATACCTTTGATCCCACGTCGCTTCCCTGGAAGACGCAACATTTTTTTTAGTAGGGAGGATAAAAGATTAGTGTCACCCGGTATGGCGACACCCAGACCCCTGTAAGATTTCCCCCAAAATTTTCTAAATTAGTGTAGCTACAAACAATTGTTTCTGTGCTCTCAGAAAGTTTCGGAAGATTTTCTAAATTAGAAATATTTTCTTCGTATTGAGACAAATTTAAAACAATTTTTATTAATGATAGTATTTGTTATATTGACAACACATCACTCTAAAAACGTTCCCTCCCCACCTTCTACAGGCCCACGTGTGTACACACAAACAAACTCATCTCACATTAATATAAAATTCCAATCAATCACATACATGAATATAGAGTGGATTGCGAATTGAATCCATGATTTTCTTTTATGTGAGTATATAATTAAATTATCCATATACATATGTAAGTGTAATAACTGAACAAATCTAACAAGTATAATTTGATATCCCATAAGTAATCCAAAATCTGTTTAAGTTTTTTAGTCCACAAAGATTTATGTAAATATAAATACTCGTTCTATATAAATTTGATATTACATTATAGGTTTCTGTAATATCTACCGTTATAGAAACCATTATTTGTGTTTTACCGGGGTTAGTATGATTTTTGGTCATAAAACAAACCATTCATGTAAATAGATTCATATCTTTCTTTAGTATATATTTGGTGGGAAAAATAGATGGCAACCATATTTGATGTTACATGAGATACAATCCTGCTATAAAAAATAGTTGTGCCACCAAAATGCCATATGGGTGATTGTTTGGTAGAAAAAATCATGGCTGATATATTGATGGAGAGTCCCATGTACATGACTATCACTTGAACCAAACTATTCCATCACTCACTCACATTCACTCACTCTCTCTCTCTCTCTCTCTCTCTCTAAAAAAACCTGTGCCAAATTCACTACACTGCTCGTATTTCCTTATACAAATTTTTCAATTGCATTTTTTTTCTCAACAGTATATTTTAATATATCTTTATATAAAAATGAATAATAGATTCAACACTTAATCTATTCTATTTTTATGTGTATTTTATTAAAGTTTTTGAGTTAATGTGTGACCATGATGTGTTTAGTGTTGGGTGGATGTGGGTGGGGAGAGGAGTCGGAGGAGTTTTGTGTGTGATGAATTGAGGTATGTATTATGAGTAAAATAAAATTGAGATTTGAGTGTTTTTTTTATATCTTTTATGATCAGTATCACTGAGAAAAAGATACATACGAATATAAAAAAGATTGTATAAATGACACTCATAAGATAAATACTATTACCATTTGTAATCAAATTTTAAAAATTATGTTGTCTCTTGTGTTTGCCCGTGAAAGGACGGGAAATTACAGTTGCAAAACAAATGGAACTTCTTAGTATGTCTCGAAGCGGATCGAAGCAACAAATTCTCACTCTGCACCCGCAAGGCGACTTATATAAGCAAACCATCTCTCTCTCTTGCTCCACACCCTCCGATCCGCACAACCGCCTTGTCTCTCCCCTCCATTTATCCATGAACGCCATCGCAAAGGCGGCGGCGGCCGCCGTGGCCGTGGCCGTCCTCGCGGTCGCGTCCTACGCCACGGCGTCTCGCCCGGCCGGCTTCCTCTGGGTCGCCGCAAACTTCATAGTCCTAGTTCTCTGGCTCCTCTCCTCCTCCCGCCATAACAAAACTACCACCACCTCCTCCTCCAACCACGTCGATATCTCTGCGGCCATGCACGAGTTCTACCCGACGCTGTCGGAGCACGACGTGTTTGCTGCCGTGGTGCCCCCGCTTCACCACGCGTTCGGCTCCGACGGGCACGTGTCCAAGAAGCAGCTGCGAGAGACAAAAACCGCCAAGAAAGTCGACCGCCCCCGTGTCCGGAAGAAGCCCGACGAGGAGAGACCAAGAACCGTCGTCGCCGTCGAGGCGAAGCCGTTTGGAGGCAACGGCTGGGACGAGGAGGAGGACGTGTCGCTGGACTCGATGTGGCAGACCATCATGCAGCGGGGCGCGGCGCGGCCGGTGGCCGTGCGGAAGAGCGAGACGTGGGGCAACGACGAGCTCCCGCGACTGGAGCGCGTAGCCGTGGCTGAGAAGGCCGTGGGGCGCAAGGAAATGCGAAAGTCGGCCACGGTCAAGGAGCCCCCAGTGGCGGCCGGCAAGGGGTGGCGCACCAGGCCCAGGGATGTGCTGGTGATGGCGCAGGACGAGCTGCTCCGCCGGGCCGAGAGCCTTATCCGGCGGCATCACGAGCACCTGCGCCTGCAGCGGCAGGAGTCGGAGCAGCGCCAGGCCCTGGAGCTGCAGCGCGGCCGCCGCGTGCACATCAGAGCCTAGTGCGCGCGCGGCGCGCGCTCCGCATTACATCCCGCCCATGCGAACGAACGCTCGACGCGCGCAGGCACATGCTTCTATTGATGCTGGCATGCAAAACCTTTGTACAGGAGTCATCTATGATCGAGCGCCAAGACTTGCATGTTACCTTTCTATATATTATTCTCTT
Source organism: Pharus latifolius (assembly GCA_019359835.1). Taxonomy (NCBI): domain Eukaryota; kingdom Viridiplantae; phylum Streptophyta; class Magnoliopsida; order Poales; family Poaceae; genus Pharus; species Pharus latifolius. The sequence continues at coordinate 65,792,809 of CM033328.1, read as the reverse complement.
TTTTTTTCTGAGTGACACAAAGTCCTCCTCTACAAAGAGAGCACAATCTGTATAACACAATCAGGTACATGGAGAAGGAACATGTAAGTCGCGCTCACAAGGCTCAGGCAGCATGCTTAAGGAGACCGAGGGCTGCCTTTGCATGCCAAGATGAGAGGGTATCATACGGAGGATGTCCTTGTCTTCGATCGGTGCCTTGTTCGTATGTACAGTTCAGCACTTGTCGTGTACGTCCTCCCTTTGTGTAGATTGTTAAACCATGTGTAAGATCTACAGATCATATGCTTGTATGAACGAGGAATCAATATATGATTGCTTTGTATTTGCAGTTTTTCAAACTTGTTTGGGTGCTCCATTTTAGTTTTTAATCATGATTTCTTGGCAGTGTCACCTAGGTCCATTTTTTTTAGTTTAATAACAAAAAGCTGAGGTAGTAGGTACTTAAATCACATTATTAAGTAAGTTAAGTGACATAACGATTACAACTAAGTTAATTCAGAAACCCAATATGATATATCACATTTTTTTTTCTATTTTACTTAATGTGGAACTAAATGACGCAATTAAGTTTTGGATTCTATCTGCCTAAAATTTTAATTTAAAAATTAAATGGCACATGAAAATAAGTTTGAAGAACTCTGATGTGGTTTACTTGAGAAGAATTATGGTTTTTTAGTTGTAATCATGTTGTCCAAGCTATGTCGTCCCTAACTAGAATGGCTGTAGTGCGCGCGTGAGATCTACGTAAAATCTTTATGCACAAAAGATATTTGAGTGATATTAGAAGAAAGATTTATAGGAACCATATTTAAGGTGAAGATTTGATTTGGTTTAATTAAATTTGGTTGTGTAGGGATCAAGTCCAAATATATCTATGGTAGATATTGTGAAAGATATTCCAATAGATATTAGGCGTGCAAAGATGTCGAACTCGAAGAAACAAAAAGAAAAAAGCGTGAGAGCCTGAGATCACATTGTACTCGAATTCGATTTGGCATAGTGATGTGCACATTCTCTAAAAAAAGAGAGAATCCAACATAGCACCATAAGCCAAAAAAAATTATGCCAGTATTCTTTTTGCCCGGTTTATTCAGGTTTTAGATATTTTTATTTGAAATTGAAGAATATAAATCCTATACTATTATACTATTTGGATGGTGCAATTTGATTCTTACATCCAATTCTTTATACGTTCTGTTAAAATATTTTTCACTAATAGCTCCAATATGTCTGTTTTCATAGCTTTAACGCAACTGTTGGTGAGAACCATACAAACAGGATTAGCAGAGAAATGGTAGATTGCACTAATCGAAATAGTAGACCAGGTTTATCAACTTATGTGCTCCGCCAATTTCAAGGAATGTCTGATCAGTAATTACACAACAGGTAAACTTTTGGTGCAAATTGCCTATATTCAGGTATAATTTCTACGAGATGTTTCTTGTTAGATTTTACCAAACCTACTCTGTTGCAACGTGTGCTAGATTTTTCTTCAAAAATAAGAACTACAGGATTTTTGTAGTTTCTAAAAAAATCTATAGTCTTCTAACTTACTTCTACATAACTATAGGATCAATTAAAATAGTGATCACAATAATAACAATAACAATAACAACAAAACCCACAACTAATATGTTGATAACTACCTTTGAGTACAATACATGTTGTTGACAAATCAATTAGGTTCGATAAATTTGTACCATACAAAGAGGGAGAAAGTATTGAGACTTACATGTTCGTTGTACATTCCTTTTTCTTTAATATATGATTCTTCATAAGTAATCTAATTTATTTGTCAATAAAAAATGAAACATATATTAGATACGGACAAAACATGATCGAGAGAAAAATATTAGATTAGGTTGAAGGTAGGTGGAGACCATAATCATTGGCTGTTGGAGCGAGTTATAGGGGGGCACAACCAAGCACACATGCATGAGGCAGAACATGCATAGCTAGTACCAAGCTTTCCATCATAGCCACTTTTAAGTCGTAAAACAGTGTTGCTAGTGGCTCAGTGCTAGACCCTACAGCCACTTCCCTTGTAGGTGACAAAATATGCTCTTTTTCTCTTTTTCTTTTAGGCCAATAATTTGCTTCTCACTATTCTCTAAAATTAAATGAACACGGGCATATAGAACAAAATGATATCGGAGTGATTAATATCATTTATTCTTATACAAGAGATTGTATGTTTAATTTCCACCATAGACGGATTTAAAGTTCAGAGTTTTTATAGTTTGGATTTAAGGTGTTTCTAGATAGAACTAGTTCCAATTGTTAAATCAGATACTCTAGAAAAAAATTAAACATAGCGCAAAAGACATCTAGGAACAAAAAAGACTGTTCATTGTTATATGAGGATGTTACATATTTGATTTCTAGTAGAGAAGTTTGGGGTTTTTAGGATTTTGATGGGTTGCGTATAAGGGGATTTTTGTCCTTATGGGGAGGATCAGGTCCAGTTGTCTAACTTGATACACTAAAAGAAAAAACACTAAACACTTCCATTTTATTTTGATTTGGGTAATAAAGCAGAGTTTATTCTAAATCAATAGTGAAAAAACTAAAGTTTTGAAAACATATTGGAGTCTTGATCTGTAAAGATAACCTGGTCAAATAAGTGGAGTTCGTAATCAGCCAGCTCAATGCATGTGAAGTTATTCATATCTTCTGTTTATACAGTGGTGTGTACATTGTTGTCTACATAAAGAGGAAAAGAAGTCATAAAAATGCAAAGACGTTCAGGGTTCCTCCTGGCTTGCCATGGAATATTCCCTTTGTGATATCACCCTATCACACTGGCAAGATATTTTCAGACTTTTTGTGTTGGGTTCTTCGACATGAAACAAGAACTGGTGCATATCGGCGTATATATAACTTGAGGCTTATGACTAAGAGGTTATCAGGATCATATCCCACTGTTAATAAAGAATCCACGAGACTATAACATATGACTTAAAACTTAATAGTCTGCAAGTATAGGAATTTGACTCCTAATTTTTATCGGAACATCCGACTGTCTCAGCAGCTGGACTACAACTTATTAGCTTATTTAGCAGTTTCTTGTGCTGATTTGGTAGCTGGTGCAGATCGCAGAGTATATATGAGATTTCTTATGGTGATAAGCAGTGAGTACCGATACATGTAAGATTACTCATCTACACGCATAATTTATGTGGAATGACTCAAGTAGTAGGTATTGGTGCCCATAAGACGTCCGTGTACATGACATTTGCATGCAAACGACGCAAGAAGCTGCCCGTTTAGACTAACCGAGCATGCACGGATCGATGCAACTTTTACTTCAATGGACTTGAACGTTCCAACTGTTTAGGCCCGGTTTCTCTTAAAATGTATATGTTTAGGCCGGCGGCAAACATTTAAAAAAAAATTATAGGACTGGGTGTTATAAAAGACTCTGAGACCCGGTCTCTGGACTATTGGCTTAGCCAACGATCAAGCGCAACCGTTTGATATGTATCATAGTTATATCTTAATCTTCTAATTATGTGATTCAGTTGAAAAATATGGGAGACTGGATCTTATAGAATTTGTCTCCGACAAATATACTCATGCAATGTTGTGCAATTTGATTAGGTGAAGTTTCTACAAGCCATTAGATCAACATTGATATACACAAATATGCGTAGTTTTTAGGATTAACATAATTAAAAATCGCTGTTCTTCATTTGCTTAAGTGATCTCTGCCGAATCAAGAAGTTAACTTAACTGGTACTCAATTAATACTACGTTACTTTGCAGCCAAGCATGCAACCAAACTAGTATATTCGAAATTGTAATTGCACTACTGCTACTACTGGACTAATTAAGTCCAATTAGTGTGCACACTAATTTAACTATAAGATTAGCCATTAAAATAACTAATAGATATCACAAGGGACTTTCTACTAAAGTTTGTGTAGAGAATTTCCTATTAAATTTTTATCTCAATGATAACAAAAGTTGATGCGGATGGATCATCCAATCTCAGGGAAAAGGGCAGCATTGTCTTGCAGTAAAAAACTTTTTTACTCCTCTCATTTTCTCCTAACAAAAAAGGCCCTAAATCTCTAGATTGGATGGTTGAATTTTGTCATTAGTAAAAATAAAGTGTGATGTGGAGTGATTAGGCTACTTTTCACCTAGCCTTATCTCCCCTCTCTAGAAATTCTTAAAGTGCCCTTCTTGACTTGGCCAATTTGGTGAAGTGGAGAAGTTTCATAATTTTTTTTATTTCTTTTTAAGAATTGACTATTGACTATAGACATGACAAGTGACTTAAAAGCCTTATATAACGCCTGTGATGCTAACATGTTTTGGTGACAAAATTACCCCTCTTACAATTAAACAACCAACTGCATCATAATTAGTAAGATAACTGAGATTTTTTTGGAAATTAGAGTTCAAATCTTAATATTTATAAATTATGAGTTTGAGTCAGATTCTTCAGATATGTAGATTATTATTTTTATTTTTGAGTAAGTTGATATGTTTGATAGTACTGAGATTTTATCCCATAATCTTTTAAATATTTACGTATTTCAAAATAAATACTCTAACTAAGTGTTGGTACACTTTTACAATTGGGCCGGGTTGTTTTCCTCTTCATGAGACTACTAATTAACTTTTTTGTGGTGGCTACTTTTTTTTTATGTGGCTGTGATGGTTGCTTTACTACTTGATGGATGCTACCCAGTTAATTTAATTAATTACTGCCTTAGTCCATGATTCCAAGTTGCCATACTCTTTGCAATCCTATTGGTTTCCCTGCTCTTCGTTATCTCCAGCAATCATGCACATGGGTTGAATCGAATCCATTTGATATAGTATGCAATAATGTTTTCCATAATTCACTAATTTTAGGTGTGACTGAGGAGGCCCCGTCTGGGATATAAGAATATCATAGAAAATTTATATAAAATCAATATTTATTGAGAACTAACAAAAAATTATTTATAAAATTTTTGTGTTCCAAATAAGAAAGAAACTTTTCATTTTTTTTAAGATGAAATGTGATACAATGGGTAAATAACTCAAGCCAGCGTTAGGCATGCAATAATTGTCTACAACATGAAAAATATGAATTTTAGTTGAAAGAAAAACAATCTTTGCTCCTTATTGACAGACTTCCTTCCTACCAATAAGGATTTTTCCCCCTAAAGAAACGATAAGAAATATGTGTCAAGCATTTACTGGGTGTTGGGTTGATCCAGCTTGAAAATGACGAATCAATCATCAAGCCTTTCACTGTGTGCAAACAAAGTCCCATGTTTGGAAATGTATTTAGGTGAGAATTATATCTTAAAATAAGATAATATAAAATTATAAAATGAATCTCTAATCAATGTGAAGTGGATTGTCGCCCATTCAATTGTGGGACATTAACAACACTAGTTTCTCTTGAGAAGTTGATAACACTGATATTTCAAGAAAAAATAATGATGCTTACATCTCATGATATAAATTTGACAAATTCTAAACAATAGTTAGACGAATTAGATTATAAATACACATTCTCCTATTTTAAAGAGAATTCTCACATGAAAAAATTGTGTGATATTTGGACCCTGTTTTTGTAACACCTCCCAAGAAACAAACGGGAAGTAACTGACAAGAGATCCCTGGAAAGAGGGTTGCAAATATCCCTCAAGAAATTAAGTCAAGCAAATCCAAGATTTTGTCCAGACATGGATTCTGCCAATTCTGATCTCGTGCAAGGAGACTTTTCGAGCATTCCAAGCTTAGCACTTCCAACTCGGCAGACAGCTCCATAATGCTTAATAATATGCTCATGAGGTAGCAAACAAGGTCCAGAAAGATACATTAGCCACATCAGTACTAGCTAAAGATTTTGAGCATTTAGTATTACTCAATTGGCTATTCATATAATTAAGCATTTTGATGAACATCAACAATAGTTGACACCACTACTCTTGGATTGCAAGCTTTTCATGCAACATGTTTCTTCACTCATCCAAGTAAATGATTTCCTTAAAATTGAGCAAATACAATGTAAATATATATATATATATATAAAGTCATCTCTTTGCTCATATAAGCATGCATATTAGTGGACATGTGAGTAACATGATTAATAATGAAATATGAGTAGATTGCCTATAATCTTTTTCGATAACTAAAATTTAACATGATGACAGAAACAAAGATTTTGAATTCAAGATCTGATTGAATCAAATTGAGTCCATACCATGGGAGAGAGTATTATAATATAAATAAATTGTTGCCTTCCTCGAAATTAACTCGCTGAAGCCAGAAAAAATTGCAAAATAAAAAAAAGGGCCTTTTTGTTTTTTTATTTTGTCAATGACGTGCACATATCCCACTTCACAGGAAACTTAAACTAATAACCACTGCTGATAGAAAAGATTCAAACTTTGGAGCTGGAGTAGAGATTAATTAGAGAACTATGCAACTGTGGTGGTGAACTAATTTTATGCCGGGAAAACCACAGTGAGATACCGCATGAGGTCTTAGTGGGACATGCCTGTACCTGGGCATGTTGCTGTAGAGTAGTACAATTTGGTGCATGGTTGTAGGATAATATTATCGGGCAAACTTATCGGCTCACCTACACAAAAGTCACAAGAAAAGGCAACGAAATGTCGTATGAAGTCACCCTAAAGTCGTCACTACAATGTCGTCATTCATACATTGCCGATCAAACCGTTTGGTTCACTTTACAGATTAAGGGGATGGCACATACACACGGTGATACTTAGGGTGGATAAATTTGATCTTTCTTTAACTTTAGTTTTTAGTCAAAAAAAAAATTGAAACCAAAATCAAACAAATAGTTTCTCAATGAGTTTTTCTCAAAAATGAAAATCATCCACTAAAAAGAAATCCAAACTATGGTAGAATAGTTTACGTGATTTTTCATCCGCTCATCTCTAACACTCTCTCATATTCATATGTTTATAAATTTATAAGTAAAACTTCTTATCAAATAAGTTTTAGAATGTATCAAAAAACCTATTTTTTTGGACTTAGAAAACAGCTTTTGAGAAGGAGTAGGCAGGTCAAATAGGCCCTTACCATTGATAAATTAGTACATGAGAATGAAAGAAGTGATTATATGTGTCTTGCAACATTTACTTGGCGAACTTTACTGCTAGTTAAGCATATCACGTCGTGTTGGTTGGTTGATGGAATAGTACTGTGTGTGTGTTTATACATATGTAGTCTTTAATATCTTGCTTGGCACCCTAAGATTCAAAGCACCATTTGCTGGGCAATTGCCGTGTACATTGGAGTACATGCGTGACTTGACCAAAACTGCAAACGTGTTGAGATTCCATTCATTTCAGCACGGATGAGACAAAGACAAGCAAGAATTAAAAGCCCATTAATTTAAGTCAAGTAAACGTAGGATGCATACTAAGTGGCATTTTGAACTTTATGGACTAGCTCAACATCTTTCTTGTTTGTCTGGAATAAATATGTTGTGCTCATCACAGTTTTCAACAAAAGTAAAATGATGTCTTGCACGACCATGTAATTAATGTTCTTTTCAAGAAATTAATCCGTGGTTCTTCGAGTTATATCTCACCATGTGCAGAAATCAGGAGTACCGTCTCTCCTAATTTCAGTTGGTGTAGTTAGATCCATGTCATTCATATCATATTTGAACACTATGGATGACTCGGATGTTTTTGAATAAAAACAAGAACCTCTATGTCTCTATGCCGTCCATGAACAGACAAGACTGAGCAAAATATATGATACAAATTTACTTCCAAATTCTATGGGACCCCAATCCCTGCAAATTGCACCAAATGGAAGATGTGATTGAATTAATCAGACAACAACTACAGGCTATGGTTTCTTCGAGGAAGTCGAATTAATTAAATTTGCTATTTGAAAACGGTGGGTATATATGACTATGGTTGGTCAACTTGAGATGCCAAATTCCACAAAATGGAAGATGTGATTGAATTAATCATCAACCAACGAGACATCAACTACAGGCTATGGTTTCTTCGAGGAAGTTGAATTAATTAAATTTGCTATTTGAAAATGATGTGTATATATGCCTATGGTTGGTCAACTTGAGAAGGTAACTTGCAATTTGTCTAAAAACAAATACATTTCAGACGTTAGCCCCTGCGTGAAATTCGGAAGTAGACAAGGATGGCCTTTTCAGTTAGTACTTCATTAGGACTAGCCAGAGTACTTCACTTCATGTACAAGAAATTTGCCTCATTTTTTTAAGGCAAGAAATTTAATTAGCCTCATTGGTTCGTATTAACCCTAATTTTGTTGCTTTTAATCCAAAGCTGAAATTGCATTGCAAACATCATGCCTTGTGGATCTGCTGATGTAATATGATTTGAGTCCACCAGGCCAACCAAATTAACTAATTAAGTATTTGGATTAATTATGATGATCTGTTAGTGATAGAGCCTGGATTAAATTAATCAGCTAGTGCGACCTCAGCATGCAGCTAAGCTATAAAAATTAAGGGAGATTTGGATCTAAGTTAAAAACTTTAAAAGGGGACCATGTGTTATTACTTTGGAATGAAGACCATTTGTTATTGTAGAAGAAATCACAGGTTCAGTTGCACGCCAGGTGGGTTGGGTAAAAGACTTGAAGAGTGGTTCTTCAGATAGTCGTTTCAAACTTGCAGCTGTCGAGCTCAAAAAGTTTAGAAAGAAAAGAAAACGAATTGAGAAGAAAAGGCAGAATAAGGGTCACGAGTTACACCGGGGCCTCTTTACAGGCTCGTGTGGCCAAAATGGGCCTGCATGAAGAATCGAAGAGATCTCTACTGTGTGGCCAATTTAAGCCAACTTTGGAGACCCCCTCTCTACCATAGTCCTTAGGCTTTTACGGCCTTATAAGAAACAAACTACGGGCTGGGCATCTCTAATGCGGCTCAAGGGAGACTGCAAAGAAAGAGACTAAAACAAATTCTTTTTCCCGCCAAAATAGCAGGCGTCGCTGTCTCCTGTGGTCGTGGCTCCAAGGTGAGGACCACACATAGCTTAAAGGAGCAGTGAGTGTCACTCCCATGGTGGGCTCCACATTACTAAATACGGTGCAAGATACAGTCTCACTTTAACTACTCTTGGAAGGTTCCAAGCATGGCTATACCTTCAGAGATAAACTAGATGGCGGAGGAGAGACAAATAGGAAGAAAAAGAAAATATTAAAAATTCTCATATATCAGTTACAATATTTTTATTATTTTTTAATCTTTATCTGTTAAGTCTAATATAGATTTGAGTTGATGGGCACTTAAATCAGAATAATATAATATTTATAAGGCGCAAAATATTGCAATTTTTTGTGGGCTGTTTTTGAAAATAAAAGTGATTTTTGAGGTTTATAAAATTTTCACTAATCATAATACTTCATACACTTGTAGCATAAAACTTAAATCCATAATCTACAATTATTAAAATTTGAACTTTGATTTTTACCGTATACTTTAGATACCTTATCAAGTGAGTTACAAATGGTTGATTAATATAAAATATGAACTATCTATATTTTCAAGATATCAAAGTTCTCCCGGAGAAACTTAATTACAACCTTACTATAAACAGGTCCAAATCGCAATTCTGACTATATGAACAGACCAAGTACGAGAAGATCTTTATACATGCATGTTCTGTTATGCAATGTATTTTCAATTATCAATGCTCTTTGCATTAATAATGGTAGGCAGAATGAGCTAATTACATGATAAAATGTGATAGTAGATGGCACGTTTTAAAAGGAAATTATTACCGAAGTTATGTGTAAGGCAGAGTCCAATGCATCAGCGCTTCGCAAGACGTTTCAACAGAATATTTTTCAGTATATTATGTGTCACGTATGCGAAGCACCACTTTTATCCAATGCAAAGACGCTTCGCAAGGCGCTTTGTGCGGGTCCACGAGTAAATTAAATTAGATAATTTTAGTAAAATATCAATAATTTTTAAGTTAAAAATAGAATATATGTCATATTTAGTCTCTATATAAAGATAATTTAAAGATCTACAACTTTCTCAATATAATCAACATCTAATTTGAACTAGATTGATCATAAATTAAGAAACAAAAATTTGCTTATATGAAGAAGCACGCAAACCGAGAAAAAAGAAAACCAAAAACTCTAGCGTCCCGCCGCCCTGCTTAGCGCGCTCTCTCTCCTCCTCCAATTAAAATAATAGTTCTTTTTGCGTGGGGCCCGTATGCAGATGGCGTTAGCGCCCGAGTTGGACTCAACCTAAGGAGTTGTATGATTCATTATTTTGTTTTGTATTTGATTATATGTGATAGGAATAGAAGTTCATAAAAATATGTTATCTATTATTTTGTTGAACCATTTCGTAATTATAATATATATTCAAAATATATTTCACTATATTTTTCAAGCACATCCAAATAAGATATTTTTCAAAACTATTATACATCATTCCATTCTCCACTCCAAATATATTTTACATTAATCCATTCCACATCCTACTCCAATATAATTAGAATTATAGTTCTAACCCAAACTTCATCTCAGTGATTTAGCTGCCTTTAATTTGACATTGTAATCTTAAGTCAGATCATGCTCAAAAAAATGGACGGCGTGGATGACCTGTTCTTCTCATCTCAGCCGAACTCTTCAATTCAGCTATAAGTTAAAATGAGAAAATAATCTCGTAGACCCCTCTATTCAAAATTAGAGCAATCAAAGCATTTGTCTATTTCTTCATTAATTATATTAAAATAATAATAACTAATTTATTTGTCTTACATGTCAATTCTCATAGACTGATTCAATCATATCAATGAGATTGAATTATTGAAGAGATGGATTAAAAGGCCTAATTCTCCTATTTGAATAGTAGAATGACTTATCTGCACTAATTTCGAGTAGGAAAATCTAATTACACAAAATATGATAGTAGATAAATTTCTAATACTATTTTCCCAAATTAAGACTTTAAATGCGGATCATATGTGATAACTTAGTAATTAAGACCACTTGTTACTGTACAAGGATGTACAAAGTTCAAGTCGTCGCAAGAGTTGAGTTAAGGCCTTGAAGGGATTTCTTGAGACTCAGTTTTAGTTATCCTGCTCAATTTTTTTTAAAAAAAAATTGAATTTGACAAAAAAATCAGAATAACTAGCACAAGTTTTTTTAAAGAAAAAATAAGTAGCACAAGTTAAACCTGGGCCTTTTTTATAGGCTCTTGTTGCTGTATTCTAAGTGTTTTTCTCAGAGAATGTGGGAATAGGTTGTTATTATCTAATTTTCTGATTGTTTCTGTTTCATCTTCTATTCTAATCCAATCTAGAGCACAAAATTTACTCAAGAGTATACAACTCTATTTTTTAGAACATTTTTTTACCATAATTTGCACAACTTTACATTTTAGAACTATCTTCCACCAGATTATCAAACGTTTAAAATGTGTTTGATTGCACATCATAAATCATTCTATGCAACATGAGAGGGATGTAATTGTTTAGTTGTTTTCATCTTAGATTATTCATTCTAAATGAGATGATAAAAAAAAGAGAATATTCTTTCCGTATATTGGACTAACTCATCTCTCATTTTCTATTGAATTTTTTTTTTCACATTTATTAATTAGGGTGATTAGTATTATATCAGTATTGATTAATGTTAATCAGTGGTAGTTAGTGTTATGTTTGTGGTGATTAGTGATAATTAGTATTATGTTATGTTTGTTAGTGTTATGTTAGTAGTGATTAGGGTAATTAATGTTAAATTAGTACTAATTAGTTGTAGTTTGTAGTGATTAGTGTCAAATTAGTGGTAATTAATGTTATATTTGTGGTGATTAGCGATAATTAATATTATGTCAGTATAATTAGTGGTAATTAATATTAATTCGTTATCATCTATCTTATCATGGATCAATTCATCTCACTAATCAAACAAAATTCAGAATTATCTCATTCCACACTAACTAAATACAGCTCTTGACCCATTCTATGATGCACCACTCATTTCATTCACTTTCGTCCCATTCAAAATGATTAATCCAAACAATCAAACACACCTTTAATTTACTTGATTTAGCTCATATCAACGAATTATGTACTGAAATTATACCATACTAGCACATGCAACAGTGGTGCAAACACCCCCAAAAAAATTCTAATACTGTACTGGTAGACATGGGCACTGACCAGCTGCAATCTACGGGAAACAAACCACCTCCATCGTGTTTGCGGCCGGATGAGGGAACAAAAAAAATACAAGGTTGCTGGTACAGCACGGGCACATGCACAAACAAACAACCGTTTAAATTTTCCATGCCTGGATTTTGCACAATAATGCTCGATCAGTTGACTGGATTGGACTAAAGCTAAATCCAATATAAAAGTGTTTTGTGATGTGTTTCAACAGAATATTATTCAGTATATTTTGTGTCACGTGTGTAAAATATCACCTGAAACACCCCCTACTCCAATGCAAAGGCGTTTTACGAGACGATTTCTCAAGCACCTCCCCCTTCAATGCAAATGCGCTTCAAGAGGTACTTCGTACGGGGCCCACGTATATAATATGTATTAAAGATTATAAAATCACTAAAATGAAATTCGGATAATTCGAACACAATCAAATAAAAAATAAAAATTATAAATAACATTAAAAAAATTTTAAAAATTTTTCTTTAATAAATGGCACACATGGAAATAAACAAGACACGTACTAATTAAAATTCGAATATATTTTAAACAAGACTCTGCACAAACTACTACTACTCCGTACCGTCGCCCTCGAAACGCTACCAAATATGCTCGACAAAATCCCATTTCAGTTGCTGATGTGTTGGGCGAGCACAGATCGCATCGTTTTGAGCTAGCATTTGTTCAAAAATTGGCGGAGCACTCCCGTGGAGAGTAGGCGGTGTTACGGTAGATGTCCCTTGGCTATCGTACGACCCCTCGGTCGGGTCATAAGAGTGCCGCTCATTCTCGATTATCATGTTATGGAAGATGACACACGCTTTTATAATATTGGCTAGAATTGACCGTCGCCAAAATCGACCGCGCCCGCGGCCAATAGCAAATCGACTCTGCAAGACTCAAAGGCTCGCTCCACATCCTTTCTTGCCCCCTCTTGATGCTATGCAAACAGACTATGTTTCTCCGTTTGGGGCAAGGGTATGGTCTTTACGAAGACAGCCCATTCGGGGTAAATACCGTCAGCCAAGTAGTACCCTACATTGTACGCTGTCCCATTAATAAAGTACTGAACAACAGGAGCTCGGCCACTCAAAACATCCGTGAAAAGGGGGATTGGTTCAACACGTTGATGTCTTTGTTGGATCCGGTGACACCAAAAAAAGCATGTCATATCCACAGATTTTTGAACGCGACCGCTTCAAGTATTATTGTAGGAACTCTTTGATCATTACCGGTGAATTGGCCCCTCTACGCAACTGGGCAATTGCACCATTCCCAGTGCATACAATTGATGCTTCCCAGCATGCCTGGGAAACCTCGCTCCTCTCCTAGCTGGAGTAGACGCCGGAGATCGTCGACAGTAGGTTGACGAAAATATTCCTCGCCAAACCGATTAATGATTCCTATGACGAAATGCTCAAGGCACTCAATAGCCGTCGATTTTCCAATGCGTACATTCTCATCAACATCGGTGGGGGAGCCGTAGCACAACATACGCAATGCCGCCGTGCACTTCTGCAAGGGAGATAGCCCCTTTCGAAGGATGGCATCTCTCCTCTCACTGAATTACGGGGACCACTCCCTAAGAGCTTCGACGATTAGCAGAAAGAGGGGTTTCCCTATTCGGAACCGTTTGCGAAACAAGTACCCGAGGTAGACCGGAACGTCGGAGAAGTAGTCCGCGACTAGACGGTGATGACTGCCTTCACGATCTCTATCGATGTACCTTCTACTACCTCCTCGGCGCCGGTGCGAGGTACCATCGCCTATGCTGGCTTGAAGGTCATCAAGAACGTGACGGTGGAGGGGTTGGACCGTCAACCCAATCCGTACAAACCCCGCCACGAACTTTTCAACTTGGTTGAGGGCTTCGTCCTCGGCACTACTTGTGCTTGAGCTAGACGACATTCTTTTAGACAAGGCAAGATCTCTTGGTACTCGAAGAAGAGAGGCGAATCGTCGGTTGTGAAGATGAGATTACTAAGTTGTGAAGATGATGGCTCGAGGGGTTCCAATATATAGAGGGAGAAGCGAATCAATTACATGCGACTCTTCCAACGGCTACATGCAAACACATCCATCACATGTGTCGGTTCCAACAGCTACATTCCAAAAGCATCGAGCAGATGTGTCAGTTCCAACAGCTACACTCCAAAAGCATCAAGCAGATGTGTCAGTTCGAACGGCTACAATCCAAAAGTATCGATCACATGCCACAATTCAAACAGGTAAATCCAAAACAACTTCAATTAATGGTGCGAGTACAATTTTACAAAGGAAAAGTACATCGCTCGAGCTACTACTTATTCTTCATTTCCTTAATCATGTCGTTGACGTACTCTAATACGGCCGCATGCGCCGCCTTACGGGCATCCGAGAAATAAGATGTATCCCCCATAATCAGTTTCGTCAACGACTTCATAAATATGACTTTTTTCTTGCTTTTGGTCATCTCTTGCAAATTTTTTGCTGCAGCAACGGCTTTGTCGGCCACCCTATCGAGGTCGGCATTGGCTTGGCCGATGCGCTGTAGGGTCTCCTCGTACGCCGAGAATGTTTCACTCATTTTGGTCTTACCCTTCCACTTGTGCTTTGCCGCGTCCCGCCCTTCCGGTCGTGAAAGCTTAATAGAGTCATCGTCGTTGTTTGATGATGACGTGTGGGCACCTTCTTCGTTGAGGCGAACTCTTTTGGAAGAGTCGAAGTAGCTTCGGCACCATTTCGGTTGACCAGGTACGGCACTCCACCAGTGCTCCAGGATGAAAGGGTGACATCAATTGGTCGTCCAAACGACCACTGACGTAGGCATCTCTCAACCTACAATAGATGCCATTGAAGTGAACAATTTTCTTATTGCTTTTTTGTCCATAGTCTTTGCAGTGCCTGACGTTTTGTCTGCGATCGGGCGGACTGTTCGCGTTGTATGACTCAGCGACCTTCGACCAATACATGTCGAACTTTTGGTTGTTCCCCTCAACAGGGTCAAGGGAGTTGTTCAACCATGCACTGATCTAGAGGACGAAAAATTCATATTTTGAAAAACTAAGTAAGATCAAAACTGACGAGAAAAATCTACGATACAAATATTTAATCTTTAGATGAACACTCACAACTCGCATGTCATCCTGTTGTGACCAGATCAATCGTTTGCGTCGTCGTGCAGCGGTTCCTTCGCCTTTGCTAGCATCGTCGTCGTCCTCAATCACGACCGGGGCCGTGCTATGCGGAGTGCCGGAATCTGATACGAACGTGGAGCGCGAATTCTTTGCTGGTGCTTGCGGAGGCGAGATTTCCACGGGCATGGTCGGAACTCTGACCAAATGAGGATTCTGGCCATAAGGGCCGTAGAGGGGTTGTGCGTACTGATGTGCATATGGATATGGTTGGCCGTATGGAGAGGGTGGGGCGTATGGTGGATAGCACATCGGGTATGGTGGGGGAGGGGACTGAAAACTGAGCGGATTTTGACTGCTTGGCGTTTGTGAGTTCTCCTCATCTAAACTAGGTTCGTCAAACCAATTCACATGACCGCCAGGGGAGTGTTGGCCATCGGGAAATTTTCTGGACAAAATTTGAGCAAAAAGACAATGAAAAGTGTATAGTTTGGGCTTATGTTGAGTGCAAATGAGCTCAAGTTTGCTCATATATATAGGAATAGGAGCATACAATTTTTCTACAATTTTTGATGATTTTTTATGAATTTTTTGGCTGAGAAATGAATAAAAAAATGAAACGGCTAGTTTTAACTGTCATAAAATCAACGGCTATTTTTTTCTTTCACTCTAGGTGGGATCAACCGAAAAAAAGAGCAATGACTAGTTTTTGGGCCTCAAAACCCCTCTTCGGCTGACAAGTGGGGCCTCCCATCGACCGGGCCCACGAATCAGCGACCCAAAACGCGTACAGGGGCGGGTGCACAAAGCATGGCAATTTCACGTCACCACGCGTTTTGTGGGCCCCATCAAAACGTGTGGCTCACACGTCCACCACACACACCATCACAGACGTGTGGGCCAGAGCGCATAATTGGGCCCACTTGTTAGTGCGATTGACGCAGGGGTACGGTACGCACGCGGGCGAGAAACGCGGGGCCCACAAACCGCGTCCCAGGGCGTTGCGTGCCCTCCAACACGCGTGCCTTCGGCTCGGTGGTGTCGCCAGGCCCACCTGTCAGAGCTCCACGGGCACTGCTTCAGCTGGCGTCGTCTCTCTCCTCACGCGATTTTTTTAATATTTTTTCATAGCGGGTCCCTCCTATCAGAGCCCGGTGGCGTCGGCGTTGGACTCAACCTAAGTCTCCTTGGCGTCAAATTGCGAGTTTGCTTGCCCCTGCCTCTATTTTGGCTTCTGGTTAAAAGAAACCGAAGTCGAGATTAGTAATGGAGGCCCTAAAGGTCAACATATCTTAGAGCTTAATAAATCATAACTTAAGAGTATGTCTCAGAATGTAGTGTGTTTCTATATTTTGTTACAAGAGATTGTTGAATCTTGAGCCCTAATTAGGGTTTTGGTGATTAATGACATATGTAAGATTTGCAACTAATCTTTGTGTGTGAGACTCAGGTAAATCAGAGGAGAAAGCATCAAGAAAGAGCAAAGCAAGATTATCAAGGCTCCATGAAGCGAAAACGACGAAAACCTCGACAAGAGTACAAAAATCTAAACCTAGCGCTTTTATGTTTTGAAAATTTCTAGGTTAGATGGTCGTACTATTAAGAGGGGTCTAAGCGCAAGTCTCTTGATCAACCTTGAGGTTTTTAAAAACACATTTGCATATGCATTTAGCCTCAAATCAAAATTGAGTAAAAATTCAGTAATTCTGTTTTCGTTTTGTACTGGCCAGACAGTGTCTGAAGTGACCGGACAATGTCCGGCCAATACAAATATCATCTGAAAATTACAAAACGTGCATCAAAGACAAATGAACTTGTCCGGTGCATCTGTCCAATATAGGCCGGACAATGTCCGGCCAATACAATTTTCACGACAAGTTAAATTGAGACAAATGTATTTGTCCGGAGGCTTTTGTCTGAAATGCACCGGATATTGTCTGAAGTGATCGGACAATGTCCGGCCAATACATTCTCTGAGAAATTGAAAATACATGTGTTAACAGGGACATATGTATTTGTCCGGACATTTTGTCCGGACAAATCACATATGTCCGGCCTATACATTTGATGGATTGTTTTAATTCAAGTGTCAACAGAGACATATACATTTGTCCGGACATTTTGTCCGGACAAATCGATTTGTCTGGTGTGTACATGTACTGTTAAACAGGAGTGTTAACAGAGACAAATGCATCTGTCCGGACATTTTGTCCGGCCTTCACAAATTTGCTCAAACGGCTACTGACACTTGAAATACACATGAGCAATGGTCAAGTTTTTTGTACTGACCGGACAATGTCCGAAGTGACCGGACAATGTCCGGCCAGTACAACTTTCGCCCAATTTTTTTGAAAACGACCGTTTCGCTGAGAGTATATAGACCCCACTGTTTGTAGATGTTGAATATACACGAATTTCAGCTCTCAACACTTGTGTAGCAACTTGCAAAGCCTCTCACACTCATACTCTTGCATTTCAAGTCAAAACCCTAGCAAACCATTGAGTGCTAGTTGAGAGGAGTTGAATTCAAGCCAATTGCATTTGCATATTTGTTCTTCAAGCTTTGAGGTTGATCAAGCAAGGTGCTAGGTTTGTTACTCTTGGTGATTGCCGTCACCTAGACGACCCGGGAGGTCCGGCGATCTCTCCATCGACGGTGTGTGTCGGAGAGACCCGGCGATTGATTGTAAAGGCTCGGAGCTCGCCTATCCGGAGAGGAGAAGGAGTACCACTAGTGAAATCGAAGCATAAGCTCTAGCGAAGAGCGTTTCAACGAGGATTAGTGGAAATCGGCAAATTTCCGAGACCTCGGGAAAAATTCGATCTCTTCGATTATTTCTATTGCTTGCTTTATATTCCTAGAGATTGAATTGTTACTCTTAATCCTTTAGAAATTGTAAAACTTGTCTTGAATTGTCATTCATATCTTTTGAGCATTGTTATTGCAATTTAGGTTGTTAATCATTAGATTAAAAGTAAAAATTTAAAAACTGCCTATTCACTCCCCCTCTAGTCGGCATCCTTCGATCAACAGATATGACGATTATTGAAAATATTTGTCAAATATATAATAAGATATTATCATTATTTATTATTATTAAATAATCACAACTAAAAAAATAATATGTTAAATAAAATTTGAAGAACATACTGCATTCTTAAATTCAATCTTCCATCAAGAAAAATCATATAGTAGGTAGACCATAGGAATGCTATGTTTTTTTTTAGTACGTTTACAGAGGGGGTACCAAGCTGGCTATTAAATAGGCAGCAGTAGAAGGCATAAAAACCAACCATGTGTAGACAATATGACATCGATTGTACAGTAGTTTTGATGGACCACGTGGCCTCCTTCGTTCTCTCTCTGTTTGTCCAATCATGGAACTGGATTTTTTTTGTTTTAATTTTTTTAGAATATTAAGTTATAGTACAAACGTCAATGGAGAGAATCAAATTAAATAATCACTCACGAGGTGACACGTGTTCTTCAGCATGGAGATATTGAAGGTCTATTCGGTTTGCCTATGGTTCATCTAAAAAACCAAGTTTTCAGGCTCCTTCACCAAGTGCTCTTGGACATCAAGATACTAAGTATCTGTTTGGTCTGATTGCGTTTTTTTTTTAAAAAAAAAAAGTCAAATTTTGGGATTTTGTGATCGAGATTACTAACATTTTCAAGAAGAGATTACGTTGTAATATTTACTAAAAAAATGAAATTAAGCTGGAATGACAGCGAGATTCTATCTCCAACTCCGTCCTAATCCTAAATGATGCGTGTAAGGTTCGAGTTCTCGTGGTCCATGAATCCAGCCGTAAGATCGGAAATAGACTGGATTTCTGATGATTTTGGCCCATTATTTTTGTTTATATTTTCCTCAAACTTTATATAAATAATGATTTACATGTTCTTATAATACCAACCAGTTTTAAACCTCTTATCTAAACGAAATATCTAGAATTTTTTTTAAATAACTCAGAATAAAAAAATGATTTGAAAACTAATCCACAATGAAATAAAATTACAATTTTAATCCGCCACATCAATTTACTACGGCGTGGAACTGCGATAAGTTGTCTCTCACGGTTCAACGGGCCAGTCATGACTCCAAGCTGCAACAAGTAGCTTGTCGCGGCTTCATGTCGCAACAGGCGGTTTGGAGTTATGACAAGTTTCGATGGCTCGACTGGATGTATCAGCTCGGCTTAGAGTCTTAGCGACAGACTTCCAAGCTGAAGTGTGTGTGTAGTGTGTGTCGAGTCGAGACATGTGTGAGATTTGTCGCGCATGTGAACTGCGACATATGTGTAGAGTGTGGAAAATGTTGTTGTCGCAACTTGGAGTTGTGACGAACTGTCTGTCGCGGCTCAGGCTGACATGATGTTCAAAATTGTAATTTTACTCTATTTTAGGTTTTTTTTAAAATTAATTCTTTATTTTGAGTTATTTTAAAAATTCAAATATCTAATTACCAACAATAACTGGCCGGTAGCCACTGGGAGCGTAAAACCAGGCCTTCTTTGCTTAGGTTACACAAGGTCCTAATCTGTACTAGCAATGCAGCAACATGGTACTGTAAAACCCATATCTCCAAAGAAGCCGTACAAGAAGGCAATAAAAATTTAAGTTGGTTTGCTGATTTGTTTGAAGCTGTTGGATCAAAGTTAATGCTGATACTATTTGCGTGCGTGCATGCATGGTCCGTAGCTGCCTTTGGCAGCAAAAATTAATGGGCAGTGAGGCATGTGCTTGTAGTGTACTTGTGCTGGCCACATACATAGACCCTAATATATGGACAATTGTCTACAGTAATTACAGGTATCACCTAAGCCACATGCTGTAGTTATGTACTTGATTCGCATATTTCAAGCTGCCTGGGTCATGTTTCACCTGCCCACCTCGTACTCCGAGTTTTTACTATGAAGTAATTGGAGTGATGTAATTTTAGTTATAAATAAGCAACGGGAACTATAAATCTAGAATTATAGCTGTGTTTAGCTGATAGCATCAATTTCTCTCCTTAAATTTCTTCATCGGCATTTGTGGTCATATGAATATTAAGTGAAGTGATTAAAAATGTGGTGATTTTATGCAACTTTCGGGACATTTGCTCACGTATAACTCTATGAGTCAAAAGAACTTGACTTTTCTATACAAAAGTAGCTCTCCCTCTATTGTACTTCATAAAAATCAAATCGTGGAATTAATCTGTTTCATTGTTTGGTCCAATTATTTTAGTTTTACATAAGAAATTAAAAATAAAAGCCCTATCAAATAAGGTGTTGATCTAAGTATTCCTTCTTTAAAAGTCAGATATTGAAACACAAAAACTAACTTCTTGAATAAGTCTGGGATGTACATTAAAAATACAGTTTGTAAGTCTAAAAGTGTGTGGACGGAGATGAGAAGCCAGAAACTATTCCGTCGGGCTTTGATTTCTCAAAAAAAATCACTTGTGTATGTTAGATTCTGACTGTATAATTTATTTTGATGATAAACTGAAACCGAAAGCAAAGAAGCCCTTGGCAGGAAAGAGTCTTTTTTATAAATAACCCACATAAAATAAATAATTACAAAAAATAACCAACAATTTTAAAATTTTGTAGAAATAACCTGCCACATCAGTCTGTCGAGTCCTGAGAACTCGACAAGCTATTGGAGGGACTTGTCGAGTGCCCAAGACTCGACAAGCTGGTGCCCATACTCCCTGGTGGTCGTTAGAGGCTGGTCGCGGTCGTGGCGACCTTGTCGAGTGCCGACAAGCAGCTTGTCGAGTTCTGGGCACTCGACAAGTCCCTCCCACGTGACATGTAGTTTGTCGAGTTCTCAGGACTCGACAGGTTAATGTGGCAGATTATTTCTGTAAAATTTTAGAATTGTAGGTTATTTTTGTAATTATTTTTTTGAGTTATTTATAAAAAAAAAACTCGGGAAGAAATGATTGGGAAGGGCATGTGCCGGCAGCCTTGCATGTACTTTCACCGGGCAATTTGAGAGAGAGAAAAAAAAGAAAAAGAATTCATGATTGGCTCGTGCCTCTGGCGTGCTGTCTCGGACCAAGCTCTCCTCTCCTACCTTTTCTTCAACTTTTCCCGTTCCAATAATGCTGCATGCACTGCTAACGAACAAGCCTAGCGTTGTCACGAGTTACTGCAAAACTGGCATTCGGTTGGCATAAACATAAGCATATATATCCTCATGTCTATCTAGTTTCTGCAGTATTTCTATGCTATAACTTGTATGTTTTTACTTTTCAAAAAAAAAAACAAGACTCATATATTCTTACATAAAAGTACATATCTAGTGCAACCCAACAAATTGAGTTGATCAAATAGCCTACAAAATTTCAACTATAGAATCAATGTATGTCGTGGTATTGCGAATACCCCGGCAGGTTTTGAGAATGATCCTAGCGAAGATTACACGGCGCGGGTTGACCGGATGACCGGTCCTCCCCCGCCGGACAAGCACAAAAAATGACACACGGGTTTATACAGGTTCGGGTCCCGGTGGGGGCCCTAGTCCTGTCGACGCGCTCCCGACCGGAGTCGGCTGGGGAGGCTCTCTCCGGGGGAGAGGCTTCCGGAGCACGTCTGTGAGTTTAGCTATTCCAATAAAAGTGATCCGATCCCTTACAACAGAGGGGTACAAGGGCTATTTATAGCCCAAAAAAAAGCAAAAAATCTAAACTACCCCGGAAGCCACCGTCGGATTGAAGGGCAGGACCGTCCTTCTTCCGGTCAAACGCCTTGGATGCTTGACAGGTGGTCGGTAGTTCCCGAGGCGCTCCTCGCGTGACCTGCACGTGACAAACAGTTCGAGACTTTACCTTTAGGAGGGCGATGAGGCCCGGGACGGCACCGGAGGCCAGGTCCCGGGGGCCAAAAGGTGGCGCCCGGGGAGGGGCCGGAGGCCACGTCCCCGGGCCAATGGCGGCGCCCGGGACGGCGCCGGAGGCCAGGTCCCGGGGGCCAAAAGGCGGCGTCTAGGGAGGGGCTGGAGGCCAGGTCCCGGGGGCCAAAAAGGCGGCGCCCGGGGAGGCCCCGGAGGCCACATCCCCGGGCTAATGGCGGCGCCCGGGACGGCGCCGGAGGCCAGGTCCCGGGGGCCAAAAAGGCGGCGCCCGGGGAGGCCCCGGAGGCCACGTCCCCGGGCAATCGTGACGCAACTTACCTGGACTTAGTCCCGCGGAGATTTCCCCCAACAATGTATATTAGGAGAAACAAACATAACAAATTTTAATTAATAGTAACTTTTATCTTTTTATTTTCGAATTTTTTTCAACTTAATTTGTCTTTTTTGCAGATTCGATTCGGACTTCGTAGAGTCGGTGTAGATTTTATTTGGATTTGAAATTTTATAATATAATAGATTGATTTTATATCTATAATTTCAAAATTTTGTGGATTTTTTATGACCATTTACATAGAGTTTTGAAGAGAGATGTATAAGAACACCGGAGAAATGAGATCTCCATATATATATATAGTGGAACTAATCTATACCTAGGTATAAACTTATTAGCTTGTAATTACCCAATCCACTGTTGGATGGGCACAATCCGATCCCAAATCCATCAATAACCACTCACCACCTAAAACAACATTAAAAACTCCGTTAAAACAAATCTTATAACCAACATCAACCCACATTCTAAACTTGTCTCTAGCATTGCACCAACCCAACTCCTGTTGTGTTATCTATCTCTGAATTAGTTACTATATTTTGAATGTATACTTGCTACATGTGTCATGATAAAAATTACTACATTCTTTATTGGTTTGCTATAATTTATTTTGTAAATGATTTGTCACTATTGTACAATTGTTGTATTTTTTCATGATGTTGCTATTATTGTTATCATTCTTTCACGTAGCGTAGCAAGAATCTCCATCACAAGAGTAAATTCTATTACAAAAGTTTAATATACATAAACAATATATAATTGCTACATCATCAAAACAAAATTACTACATAACTATTTGGGTATTTCCGAGAGAAGATTGTCTAACACAAACATACAATTGCTATATCTTGAAAATACAGTTGTTACATAAATTAATATGTTGTTTCTCATAAACCATCTGATAAAACCACAAAATCATAAAAAAATTTTGTTGCAAAAACTCTAGATTTAACACAAAATACATTATCATTGACATGTTCCATACAACTTTGAAAGTAAGGGGGCTAGTAACAAGTAGCACCATAATACGCCATGTCCTCTGTTGCAGTAAACTTGACATTAAGTTATTGCGTTATGGACATAGATTTGCCACATGCAAAGTTACAATTTTGAAAAAGAATTGGAATTGACAAATCAAAATATTCCAAAAAAATAAATCTAATACAAGAAACACTTCTATTATTCTATTTCTTACTGATGGAATACTTTTATCATCCCCTACAAACATAAAACATCATGACTAATAAGAAATTTCATAATAAACAATAATTCCGCACTTGCTACAATTTAAAATATGCACTTGTTATTTAGCACATAAGTATTTGCTACACACGAAGTCAAAATCTTGAAGAAAATTGCAAAACGAACAAAACTAACTTCTATGAAATTCTCCAGATTTAATTCAAATAATATCACTGTTAATTTGCTCTATGATAAGAAAACAAACCAACACTACTCCAAAGGCGAGGAAACAACATCAACGGATCGGAAGCGGTAACTTGTGTTTGTTTTGGACAAGAGAAGGAAGAGGAGGAGGGAGGAGAGAGGGGATGAAGGAACTGTTAAGTACAGGATGGTTAGTTAGTTATTAATTGAGAGAAAATGGAGTTAGTTTATTTAAACAAGAGGTGGGATGGGAGCATGAATCTAGAAGTAAATGGACGGTGATGGAGGTGGATACAAATAACCCGGTTAGACCCACTCCAACAAAAGACGCAAAACCCTGTGCATCTGGATCCGATCGGCTATGCATGCAAAATGGGGAGGACGGGCCGCTCCAACAAAAGACGCATCCGCCGGCTCATCAATACAGATCGGAGAGAGGATACCGAAATCTCCACATCCTCTCTCCGGTTGCTATCCTCTCCCCACTCGCCACTGCCCCCAACTGACGACACTTTGCGCGGTCGTTTGCACCTTGGAGAGGTGAGGGTGGCGACGACGATGGCAGCGAGGTGGTGAGGCAGTGACGATGAGGGCGGCGAGGGCGGCGACCACGAGGTGGTGAGGGTGGTGATGACAAAAGGGTGGCGAGGCGGCGAGAGTGGCGCTGACGAAGGCGGTAAGCCACGAGGCCGTGAGGGCGGCGAGGCGGTGAGCGGCGAGGTGGCGTGGGTGCCAAGGCGGCGAGGGCGGTGACGACGAGCGCTGATGAGGAACACCGCTCCCCCACGCTGATATGGGGTGCCCGATCTTCACGACGTAGGATCATTAATAACTTGTTGATTCGTGTAACCTGATGAACCGATGGCGCCAACCACTGTCAATACAGCAACCTGCGACAAAAGAATTCACCCAACCACACGCTTTGATCGTTGTCTACTTGACCACGCAAAAGTAAACGCACTATTCCTACAATCAACGAAGAAATTACAAGAACAATGGTAAAGAGAATAACTCCCAATTCTAGGCGGTGGCTTTTGAGCATAAACCCTAGAACAAGAGCAAAAACTTCTCTGAAAATATTTGTGTATTCAATTCGTGGTTGTCAAAACTATGACCATGCCTCTTTTTTATAGAGGGTGGTATTTACAAAAGATAGAATATTTAAAACCAGAATTCTAAACTAATTTGAAACATAATAGAATCCTAACAAACTATAAAAAGAAAATCCTGAGCTACTTTTCACGGATCCGAAGACTCTTCCCCCTCGTGCACTTGCCATTATTTCGGGTCTCCTAGTTGCATACGATGTCAGAATTTGATGATTCTTGATACGTTGGAAAGCTCTTTCGATTACCTTTCCAACAAGTACTCACATGACTTACTTGAACATCTGTGCTGAAATTGGCGCTTAGTTGAAGTCGCTGAACAATTATGCTTGATCGGCAGACTGGATGGTCCTCAGGTTGCGACCATGTGTCTTCAAGCTTGATCGGCTGCGACCATGAGTAGTGTTGCAACTTTGAGCAATGCTGATTATGTGCAGAGTTCTTTTGATCGAGAGCAAAGTTCTTCTGATCGATCGTTGATGCGAAGGATATCCTCATCATACTCCCCTTCTTGAAAAGGACTCGTCCTCGAGTCCAACAGTGTAGAATCGAAGGACGGAGAAAGGTCTGAAACTTTGAATG
This sequence comes from Pharus latifolius, assembly GCA_019359835.1. Taxonomy (NCBI): domain Eukaryota; kingdom Viridiplantae; phylum Streptophyta; class Magnoliopsida; order Poales; family Poaceae; genus Pharus; species Pharus latifolius. The sequence goes on along the minus strand of CM033328.1, from coordinate 65,767,265 downwards.
TGGTGCGAAGGATGTCCTCATCAAAGCTCCAGGGATAAGGTCAATTTTTTTTGGCTTTTTTTTTGTGTATAGGCTGAAAACAGATCTAAACTAAGGGATAAATAATCCTACCGTGTAAACCGAAACTCTGATACCAAGATGATACGGGGTGCCCGATCTTCACGACGTATGATCGTTGATAACTCGTTGATTCGTGTAACCTGACGAATCGATGGCGCCAACCACTGTCAATACAGCAACCTACGACAAAAGAATTCGCCCAACCACACGCTTTGATCGTTGTCTACTTGACCACGCAAAAGTAAACGCACTGTTCCTGCAATCAACGAAGAAATTACAAGAACAATGGTAAAGAGAATAACTCCCAATTCTAGGCGGTGGCTTTTGAGCATAAACCCTAGAACAAGAGCAAAAACTTTTCTGAAAATATTTGTGTATTCAATTCGTGGTTGTCAAAACTATGACCATGCCTGTCTTTTATAGAGAGTGGTATTTACAAAAGATAGAATATTTAAAACCAGAATTCTAAGCTAATTTGAAACATAATAGAATCCTAACAAACTATAAAAAGAAAAACCCGAGCTACTTTTCACGGATCCGAACAGGACTCTTCCCCCTCGTGCACTTTCCATTATTTCGGGTCTCTTGGTTGCATACGATGTCAGAATTCGATGATTCTTGATGCGTTGGAAAGCTCTTTCGATTACCTTTCCAACAAGTTCTCACACGACCTACTTGGACATCTGTGCTGAAATTGGCGCTTGGTTGAAATCGCTGAACAATTATGCTTGATCGGCAGACTGGATGGTCCTCAGGTTGTGACCATGTGTCTTCAAGCTTGATCGGCTGCGACCATGAGCAGTGTTGCAACCTTGAGCAATGCTGATTATGTGCAGAGTTCTTTTGATCGAGAGCAAAGTTTTTCTGATCGATCATTGATGCAAAGGATGTCCTCATCACACGCTGCCGCCACCCCGTGTCATCGCTCCCTTGCGAGGCCGCTCCCCGCCGCCGCCGCCGCCCTGCGCCGCCACTTCCCCGCGCGGCCGCTCTCCCACTACCCCCCCCCCCCCCCCCCCCCCCCCGCTGCCGTTTGCCTGCACGTCCACGCCCCCTCTCCCCCGCGCGGGACATGTGACGGTTATTTTTAACGGAATAGAGAGTGAGATTTGGAGATTGTTGTTGGAGTAAGTTGAAATATAGGAATAGAATCTTTTTTTGGAGGTATGTATATGGAGATATAGAGATCCGATTTTAGGTATTGCTGTTGGAGAAGGTCTTATATCTAAGTACATATTAGTTATGGTGTGTGTGTATGGGGAAGTATTCGACGCATCTTATCTCTTCAGTGCTCCCGTGCATCCTTTTTCAAAACTCTATGTAAATTGTCATAAAAAATTTTGCAAAAAATTAAGATTGTAGATATAAATCAATTTATTATCTCACAAAATTTCAAATCCAAATTCAATCTACACAAGGAGAGACAAAAAAAAAAGACAAATTTAACTGAAAATAAATCTGAAAATAAAAAAAGATAAAATTACTATTCACTGAAATTTGCTTTTTTGTTTCTCCTAATATACATTAAGTTTAGAATTGAAATTTTGTAGACTACTTGGAAAATCTAATATACATCTTCTATAATTTTTATAGAATTTTTTATGGCTATTTATATGATTTTTTAAGATGAAATATACGAAAATACTGAAGAGGTGGGATATACTAGATATTTACCATATATATATATATACACAGACTTATTTGTTTTCTTCTCTAAAATATATAACGTATAAAATTTTGTGATTGTATCAAGCATTTTAATCCACATATCGTACGGAAGAACACTGACTGAAACAAAAAAAGACGAGAGAAGTTGTGTCCGTATTTCCATAGCTGAACAAAACACATGCATATACATTATACAGTGTTGAGGCCTATTTATCAGTAATATAGATGTTTTTTTTAATTAAGATTCAAAATTAAAATACTAAAGTACCAAAATAAAACATTTTCGCATCAAGATGGACAAAAGCCCAGTTCACTGAAATAACAGTAAAGACATAATTAAACAAACAGACGTACATGCACTAATAATAGCAGGTGAATTCTGGACTGACATGCATCATCACAGCAGTACTGCACCTCTCTGAATTTATGAACATGTGTACGCGACGTGCTTCCTCGCCTCCTCTTGTGCCGCTTGCCAGCCCCACTCCACACATCACTTCTTCAGTTCCTACACCCATCAATATTTTATTCAAAAGCTTCATTTCTTAATAAAAAATAAAAAAATTTATTAATAATAGCTTCAACACCCTTCATGCCTACTGACAACCATATCTACAATATCAACCCGATTTAAGTTGGAATTTGGTCTCACCTCTGAGATAGTCTTGATCTCATCATCAAATTTTGTATACTTGAACTTAATTTTATGTTAAATTTCATACACCGACTATCTCAACAACAAAAATTAAATTATTCATCATCCTAATTTATTACAATTAGTTAGCACTTAAGTTTAGTCTAGACTGGTTACTCGGAGTTTAATTGGCACGTCCACCTAACGGCATAGGTAACATGGCTATGCGATGTGATGTGATAATGATATAATTCAACAACTAATTAACATGGCCATGGTTTTTCTCGGCGTGTATTAATTGTTTGTGGCTTTGTGCGGTGTATAGACATGTAGTACACTATGTTTAGATGTACCTGCATTCCTAAAAAAGCTATATCCTAATTAGTCGAGTAATACAATGTCAGGACTGCACTCTAATCACTATATCTTTGGTGATCCAGGACAACTCTCATCTCGTTTAGATTCGAACCATTTTTCTTATAGTTCAAAGTTGCATGTCTTTCTCTTTTTTTTAATTATTTTATCCTAATACAATATTGTAGATCAAGATGGATGATAATTTTAAGAATTTCTTGTGAGATGGTTGAGCATCTTAATTTTTTTTTCTATATCATATATTTCGAATATATGAATTCTGGTTAGATGATTAAGATAATGTAATGGTATAGTCGTGTGTTTATACTTAAAAGATAGATGATACAGTGTATCATTTGGAGCACATAGATCTTAGTTGGATCGAGATTTAATTGGTTGATATCAAATCTAGAGAGAATTCTAAATATTTCGAGAGAAATTCCGAGTATCTTAAGACTGAATCTAATACAATAGGTATCACGTGTATGAAACACCATCCGAAAAGTCAATCACTCTAATACATATGCTGCTTGAGAGGCTCCTTGGCTGAGCCCACATGCAAAAAAAATATTTTTTTATTAATTAGTGGAGAGAAAAATAGTTAAAAAATGACTTAGCTTGTAAATTGTGATAGGAAGCAAATAAAAAAAATCAGAGCACCACTACTTCATCAAGCGTCTGCGCACTTCAATCTCCAAATAAAAAAATTACTTTTTTTTAAGCGTCAACCAAATCTCCGACATTGGACTTCACATAGAAACTAACTACCTTCATCTAAACAATCAATTTGTGATCAAAAAACTTTTTGAACTTATCTTCCATATCTTTTAATTTGAAAGACTAGAGGTTTCAGACCATGGTTGATTGCCCTTGATATTTATGGATTGCATCTCAACATCAACATATTTTGCTTTCCGACTAAATCATGGGCACACCAAAATGCTTAGCCCCTGGCCCAGGGAAGATGTAAACGCATCAACTAATGTATCGAAACATACCTATCATATCTATGCATGCATCGATCAATCTATATATATTTTCCATCCAAGAGAGACTGGGCCGCGAAGAAACATGACAGATAAAAGGCTCTAATCATCCATCTTGAGCTAATCTGTTTGTCGGGGAAATGGTCCATTCCCATGCTTTCTTCCAGTTTGTTCAGATCCAACCAAACTAATAATCATCCACGAACATAATTAGGGGTGTTTAGCATAAAACTATCTGTAAAATGTGTTGAAGTTGAGGACATCTAGTTTATTTCATACATTTTAAGTAGATTTTAGTTTATTTGGGCAAATAAACTATAACCCCTCACCCCCAACGAATGTGGTTTATTGCTATCGTCTTCAATCTTTTCACATCTCTTATAAAAAGCAAGTTTTTAGACTTACAAAGCGTAACTTATATGTTAATTTATTTGGTAAACTCAAACTCGACAAAAACATATTTTTAGCGAGTAAGTGTAATTAATAGCTGCCAATAACTTCGAATATGTAGCATCATTTGCAATCCGGCGGCACATGTTATTTTTTGGTCTCATTCAGTTTGTCCAGCCAGGAATGGAACGATGCAAAGGGTGAGTCAAACCTCAATTTCTAGCTCATTTTGGTCGACCGACTGATGTGAAGTGGACGATGATTTGAGTGCAGGTGTAGCCAAGTAATCAAAGGCATATTTATATGTTCTTAGTGAGATTTTCCTGGAACAAACTCTAGATCTTGATTTATAAGTTGAAATTAGAGTAGATAAATCAAATATGTGATTTCTCTAGAACCACTAAAAATAAAAGAGATCCATAGTTGCATGTCTTTTTATGCTCTAATAGCTCCACAAGCCAGGTACGAATGATTGGCTCTAAGTGTTGTAGCGAAATTACAAAAGTTTAGTCATTTAACATCATATTTTAACATAAATGTCAAAGCAAAGAAGTTAGAGCTCCCATGCAAATACTCTGGCTCTACCTTTTATATGGTAGAAAAGGAGCCGAAGCCAAAGTTCCAAATACCAAAATCATCCCAGTCCTCGATACTCGCTGATATGCCGATGACCATTCGGAACGGATCGATTCATATGTTTTTTTTTTTTTCTAAAACCAGCAAATCATTGAATCAATGGGAGTTGGAAAGGATCGGTTGAAATCCACCAAAATCAGTCATAAATCAGTATAACTCAAAACTAATTCGGATAAATGCAACTGTAACTCAAAGCGAAATTATTTAGAATTTGATATCGACCGGTTGGAGCTATAACTAATGATATAAGCCAATTGCAAGTAGTTCTCTGAACCTTGGTTAGAGGTCGACCAAAAGGGAATGGAGGAGTTTGCAGGTCTCCTTCCATCTCGCATCCATCTCACTCTCTCTCCATGTCTGAATGGGTAGCTGCTGGGTAAAATGTCACCTGCAGTTGCAGTGTCGTTGCACCAATTTTAGGTTCTGTTGTGGGGGCCAAAGGTTAGGCACGGCCCATCATACAGGCTACAGATCTACAGGAGAAAACGAGACCCACTTTTGATCCCCCGCCGGGGCCCTGCTGGTCCAGGCCACGGTGCGTGCATGTGTCCCATTTTTGTTGAGTTTTATATGTGTTGTCATGTGCATCAGTGCATGCAGCTTGGTTGGGGCATTCCCATGGCAAAGCCCCACTCCACCTTTATGAACACATGGTCTTATTAAAGTGCCACACATGATCTTGTTAGTAAACAATCATATATGCCTGCTCGAGTGTCTGTTTATTGTTCTCACTTAAATCAAGAAATAAATATTAAGTGAAATATATTATGTGTTTGTCCATGCCTATAAATTGACTTATTTGATAGATTTAAAAGATTGTTTGACAACAATTTGACTTGTCGATAAGAGTTGTGAAGAAAGACGGAGAGGACAACTATGCGTTTATGCGTTTCGCCCCTCTGATATGCTCGCAATTTACAATTACATGTAGACCAAGTGCAAACAAGTGAAGAAATTTCGTTCTTTGTTCGTAACCATGTTGATGAGCTTGTCAAACTGTCAAACATTCTTCTCAGCTGTGTTTGACCTCTAATCCACAGTGGCAACGACCTCCAAGAAACTTTCTGAAAATCAACTTTGATGTAGTCTTTGATAAAGACACAGGGACAGGTGCTATGGGAGGCATTGTTAGGGATGACACTGGTGCTTTCAAAGTTGCCTTTGGTCATTTTATGGAGAACTTGTCTTCACCTCTCCATGCAGAAGCGGAAGTGTGCAAGCATGCGGTGGCTTTTGTTTGGAACCATCACCTGACTAACATTGTTTTGGAGTGTGACAATTCCATTGTTATACAAGTTGTCAAGTAGAATGCCTCTTTGTTTTTGAAGGAGGCTATGATCTCAATAGAGTGTAGAAATATCTTTCGAGTTTTTCAGAGTATTTTATTTTCTTGTATTCCTAGAAAGTTAAATGTCAAAGCACATTTATATTATAGAGAAGCTTTTAGAAGTAAATTCCATACAATTTGGTGTGTGGTAGAACCGGAGTTCCTTCTATTTGCTAATGTAACTGGAGTTCCTTCAATAAAGAATCCAGTTCTCAAAAAAAAAAAAATTCCTCTATGTGACATTGCTTTTCAGCAACGGGATTGTTGCAAAATGAAGAAAACTGTCTCAATGTCTTAGAAAATTTGGATATATGGTCTGTTTTGGGGACAGATGTCTCTCCAATCTTCTCATGGTGTTGGAAAAACTCCAGGCTAATGAAACAGAGTGTTTTTTTCTTGGTACTTTTGAAGGAACGTTTACAGACACGAGCATTGTTGCAAAGGAAAGGGATTTGCTTTACCATATTATCATTGCCCCTTGTGTTAGTCTATTGTTGAGACGCAATATCATCATTTATTGGTTTCTACATTCGCTCAATCTTGCTGGAATTTCATTGGAGTTCGTTGGCACTTGCGTGATAATGTATTTCATATGTTCTGAAGTTAAATTGAACTCCCGGCTGTTTAATCATTTCTTCAATGAAAGTTCATTTTTGGGTACTTAGAATATATGGAACGCATGCAACATGATGGTAGTTCAAAATACACAATTGGTTGTTCATCAGTAGTTTTAGTGTTTTTGCCCAAGACTTGCGGTCGGACAGGAGCTCAAGAAAACTGCAATCTTGAGATGCCTTGACATTATCAGTGAAACTGATGTTGTACATTTTTCTTTCTTTTTCTTTTTTTCTTTTTATTTTTTTAAACCTTGTATATTATCCTTCTCTTTTTTAATACAAAAGGCCAAGAAGACTCTCTCCTGCCGTTTTTCTAAAGAAAAAAAATAGGAGTGGAGAATAATAAACTGATGAACTAGCAGTTACGGTTTATCTATCCAAATAAGTTGAAGCATCACGTTGAATCATCTTGAATAAATTAAATATTTGACCTCATTTTAACTTATTTTGTTAATAAACCTAAACCCGACCACATGTAAGATTAAGAGGATATTTGGAGTTTCTTCAGAGCCATCAAGTGTGCATGGATGGTTCTAGTTGTGTAGAGCATATAATAACCACTCGATCAATAGATTAATCTTTTTGAGATAGTAAGAATAATGTGTTAGTATAGGTTGGGTTTTTGAGCATTATAGTAAAATTTAACAAATATATATGATTCAAGTCTAATAGTAAGAAGATTAAAATTTCCATCAGTTAAATTACAACAATATGAGAGGTGATTAGTTGCAATCCAATGATCGATGATTACTGCAATAAGATCATTTGCTTCCTTGTTAGTGCTATGCACACTGAGTGATTCCCTTCCTTTCCAGTAAACTAATTAAGGTACATGGTCCTTCTCTCTTTTTTTTTTTTTTTGAAAAAGTGGGCAATTTCGTTCATGCATGATTGTAATTAGCACAGAATTTTAGCATACATAGTTGCTTTCGTCGACATGGATTGAACGAAGTGCAAGAACTTAGCTTTCTCATGAGTCAATTTTGTGAGAGATTGGGGCCGGTGGAACTAGAGCATTCACATCCATTAATTAAATCCTGCAAAATATAGGGTAATCATCATTTTCTCTTTTCCTTTTTATTTTTCAATTAGCCAAAAGTCCAACATAATTACACACTAATTTTATAAACAACATTTAAATTTGAAATGGATAAAAATTGCATTATATATATATTTTTAAAACTTAGAAGATTAATCTACTCCATTGCAATTTAGTTCCATCAACTAATGAATGATTATATATTTTTTTTCTAATTTTTTGATCAATGTGAGAATTTTAACTTTTCTAACAAACGTGGTGCCTCCAATATCATTGGTTTTTATATCTATAAGATTCTTTTGTTTCTTGAGGGCACTTTGAAATTCATTTAAAAATATCTGCCTAGTAGAAATCCACTTAATTTAATCAAAATTCAAAAAATGTTAATTTGGCTGATAAGTGACAAAAAGGGGTATGTACCAACGACCAGGTGGATTTGAGTCGGCCAGTGATGAGCCAATATATAACTGTCAATTCTGTTAGGTTCAAATAATTTGGAGGCTTTCTTTTGATCAATGAACTGGCATGAATTTATATATGGACCATATTTTATGTTGCACATTTTAATTTTACCACAAAAAATAGTTTCATATTTTACTCCTATCACGTGTTGCATTGGAGTATAACTTAATTAACACGTCGTTTTGCTTTCCATTAAACAAGCTCCTACACTAGTGACCAAGTAAAGGGCACCAAGAAGGGATTTGTAGTCTCAAGCTTTTCGTTTCAAATAGTATATATGTAGTTTTTAATATTTAAACTCGGTGTAATGCCCAGAATGCAATTCTAACTTATTTGCTTAGACTTAATTTTGTTCTTATTTTGCCCAAAACCCACCTTTACCTAAACTACTTAGATGAGGCGGTCTTAGTTATCATATTTATCTGATTCAAAATCAATATCTGAGATTAAGATAAAGAAAAAATGAAAATTTTATAGATGATCATACATTTTAATTTCTTCATATCTTTATCCGAGCCATCTAATTGTACCCATGCCTTGGGGAGGATCTGAATCTGAAAAAAAAAAGTTATATATATTAATTTCCTTCACTTAAATAAAAACCTTTTTCATAGAGTGTGAGAAAAAGCTCACGTAGCCACATGGACAAGGAGGTACCATTAAGAGCGCACAAGGTTGCTTAATTACTAGTGTTCTGTGACTTAGAAAAAAAAGGGCACACTATATTACATTACACTTAGCATGGTACTGAAAAGCTTGCTTCAAATCCTCAACATGACAAATATTCGTCCATGCATGTGCCCCCAAATGATCTATCTCGTGATCTCATTTAGACTGGGGATTAAACTATTAAACTACATCAAGCTCTTTCATAATTACATTTCTTTTCTGATTTGAGGAATCTGATCTTAATATATTACACCATTTCATGAGCCATGACAATGGAGAAATTCTCGGAGGTGCTAGTCCCTTCTTTTTCTTAGTGCTGTAGCACTTTTTGTTAGAGTTAGCAGGAGCCTCAGTCACAAAATAGATCTCATTACGTGAGATATGGTCTAACATGCACAAATACAATAATGAGAGTAAGAGATATAATATAGAAAATTACAATATTGATAGTGAAACAATGATAGTTAGAAAGAAAAAGATTGGCGAAGAAGATCATAAATTCTTAAACACAACTTCAAAATAGTATAATAGATTAACGCTCTCAACTAACTCTTGTATTTTTTAGATCCCTCAACTCTCACCGAGTCTTGTACTTAAGAAAATTTTTAATCTCTTGTGCTCTCTATGCCCCTCTTGTTTCTAATCAGAATTGATCTCCCTAAACTATACTCGTTGTTCTCTCTAAACCCAGCCCTCATAGATTTATATAGATTCTAATTTCGATCCCAACTTACAAAAGAAAACATAATACAATTTGACTAGAACTCTTAATAATTATCCGACTCTAATGCGATTAGAATTTCAATTCTAATACAAGTAAAATAAGAAACATTGCCAACACTATTTCATCTGCATGATGAATCTATTAGCAGGGGTTTAAAGTAGATCCAAGCAAAACTTGAACTGCTCCATAAAAAAGCTCAGACTGCTTTCAAGCAAAAAAATAAGATACTAGTTGGGTTACACTAATATCAATCCGAGTACCTTACTAATTGAGTTTCGAATAATAGACTAATAGATAACGCAGACTATACAGATATGTAAAACATCAAAGTTCTCACATGGAGGAACTTAATTAGAGTCTTACTCGAAAGGACAAGTTATTTTGAAGTTGAGTTATGACATTTTTATTGCTGCTCTCTATTTATTATCATAGGGGTGGCAATTGTTCCTCAATTATCAGTGTGGGCCTTTTCCAAATCCCAATTCTGACTTTTTTTAATGATTTTTTGTGCATGCTCTATTATGCAATATATTTCCAGAGTACTCTATATCCAATAACAGTGCCTTTTGCATTAATAATTTTAGATAGAGTGATTTGATTAAATAAAAATACAATAATAGATGACATTACAATAAAATTATTACGAAAGTTGTCTTAATGTGGTATCATGATTACCACAGATGCTACTACAACTGCAACAGATCTGAATGATGTAAATTAATCCATAATCCAAAATAAAAAAAAATTAACTCTTATTTTTCCATCATGTATGGTTGATCTGGAATGTCAATTTTTATTTAGAATGTTTGAACACCCATACAGTTTATACTGTGCTGTAGCATATCTAGATTCCTAAATGTGTTTCCTTCCTTTAATTTTATCATCTAATCTTAATTCAGATCATGCTCAAAAAATGGACGGTGGGGATGGGACTCCCAATCGCTTGGGGTTGCCGTCCTGACCTGTTCTTCTCAGCCACTAGTCCGCAACTCTTTCAATTCAGCTTTGCCGGCTCGATGGACCCTTCCAACGAAGGCAAAAGAAAAATCGGGCTTTCCTGTCCCTCCGATCGCGATCCAGCGGTTCTCATTCAAAACGGGAGCGGGACGTTGGACCGCGTGGCCGCCGTCACAGGTTGGCGTTTGTTTACTCGCTACTGATTATATTATTCGCCACGTCATCAATACACCTTTCTAAATCTTAGAAAAGATCTTATCCGGCTGTGTTTTACTGTGTGAATTTTTATCTCTACCCCCTGTCAGTAACTTGTGATGTGTGAACTTTAGGGGCTGACAAGTCATTTTCGCGTGCCCATTAACCATCCACAAGAACGACTAAGATTAGAGCCATACATATCACTGACAGGTGGCCCCAGATTGCAAAGGACCACATATCAGTGAGAAAGATTGCAAATTCTCTCTCTCCTCTCTACTGTATGGTGCCACCTGTAAACTACATGCTCATTTTAGAATCAGCCCCTTAACAGTTCTGATATTACAAATCGTACTTTTTTTTATATTCAAAAGAGTTGGTTAATAGAACTATGAGAAATTTCTAAGAGTGTTTCGCCTCTTTCTTAGATGTTTCAATTGAGTCTTATTTATTTCAATTTTGAAACTAGATCTCATTTTTATTTAAATTGTTTCAATTAGGTATCACTATTCAGTTTTTATTTAAGTCAATTAAACACTAATAGGTATGATAACTAATCACTAATTTGACATAAGAACTTTAAAAAATCACAAGAACATTATAATATCATCGAACCTGTTGATATGTTGTTAAGTTTTACAAAACTAAAGAATAGATCAACACAATTAACATGATAATTTGTCTAAATATGATATGAACCTGATTTGACATCACTCCTTTACCTCCCTACTTTTAGACAACAATTTCATATTGAGCTCACAGGAACGAGCTAGATGTCTAACCAGACAACTTTGTCATATAAAAGGAAAAAATGAGGACACTGATGTTTTAATAAAAGAAAAAAAATTATAAAAATTCTAAATTATGATTTGTAAGATTAATAAAGTGAAATTGTATCCACATATTAGTTTTATATCTAATGATAAATACAAAATGTTCAAATTTTGTGATAGTAATAAATTTTTTCCCCCTTAAATAAAGGTTTGGCATAGAAACAAGGAAATGTTTATTATTGCAATTGTATTTTGTAATACTAATCCAAAACATAAAAGCTATTAAAGTAACTCCCGATTTCACTGTCGGGAAATAAATTTCCAAGTAGAAAGTTATCACTATGACTATGATGGTGTTTTCTTTTTTTTTCCCTCAACTTTTAATAGGAGATATGAGTTGGCTAGAACAGAATAAAAAAAATAGAGTATATTTTTTGATCGAGTCCTTACCTAATTCATCTATCACTTGATATAACAACCTAAAGATGTACTCAATACCAATTGTATCTGATTCTAATCTCCACCCAACTAGTAGAAGAGGTTTGAATCCTAATTTAAGCAAATAGAACACCAATATGCTTTATAAATTGGCCTATGACATGTAGATATAGGCAATTGTGTTTTTATGCAAAAAAAGGACCATTATATTTTAAAAATAACAAAAAGAAGAACTATTTTATGATTATCTAGGTGCTTATTCGATAGTTAATATTATCATCAGATTCACATAACTATATTGGTATAATGATGGAAAAATAAATTCTTATATTTTCACAAAATTTGTCTTTGCATATCTAAGTTTCTCTCAGAGAGGAAAACTCAAGCAATTCTTATCTTGATCTACAAATTTTTCAAATGTTAGGTGTAATTTTGTTATTTTTCAGTCACAAAGTTTCAGCCAGTCGTTTCCTTGTAGCCGTAGGCCGTTGTATCTCCGTTATCACCAGCCATTTCCTGCTCCTACGCACACTTCTCTCTCTCTCTTTTTTTTTTTTCGCTGGATCTGAATTCTGAAGCGCCCAAAATTATGTGTGTCTGTGTGGGAATCTCACGTGTGGCCGACTCAAAAAAACCTTCCCAATAACGAAACCCCCAACCCACCTCACCCTTTTAAATTTAAACATTTTTAAACCACTCCAATAAATTAGGTAAAAGGAAGGAAGGCCTCCTAAATCCATTAAAAATAATTTCTCACGGAGCCAGCAGCCACAGCTCCGTGGCGAGCGAGAGGGGTAGGGAGAGAGACAGAGGCTTACGCGAGCTGCGAGACCACGCGGGACGCGTCCTGGAAGGCTTAGACCCGCCTCTTCCAGCTCCATTTTGTTAAAGTTTGGGGGTTTTTTTGAGATCGCCCATTTCTTGTGATTTTTTTGGTGATTTTTTGGGTGTGGGTTGCTGGATTGGCGTGGGGTGAGAGGGGTGCTGTTTTTGGAGGTGCTTTTGTGGGATTTGAGGTGTTTTTGGCGGAGATCTCGTGGAAATCCGGGCTTTTTGTGAGGTGACGTCGGGCTCGCCGCCGCCGATGGCGTCGGTGGAGGTGCGGTCCGTGCGGAAGTCGGCGGCCTTGCGTGCGCGCGGGCCGACCAAGCTGCAGCCCGCGCGGTCGCTGCCTCTCGACCTCCGGTACCCGGCGGCGGCCGGTGTCGGGGCGGCGGCGGTGAATGGAGTTGGGCTCCGGGCGGTGGAGGAGGATGCTGCTGCGGCCGAGGCGGGGGAGGGGCAGGTGGCGGGGTTTGTGGGGGATGCCGATTCGCCGTACAGCTCAAAGGCCGCGACGGCCGAGGAAGAGGAGGCGGATGAGAGTGGCGGAGGTGGCGGGGAGGTGGATTCGGCGGCTGCGGCGGCCCAGAAGCGGCGGTTGCTGCCGGCTGCTGCTGCGAGCCCCTCGCAGCGTGACGCGAGGTGGGGTGACACGAGCTCGTATAGTGCTAAAAAGGTGGGTCTCGTCGTGTTTGTTTTTCCTTGTATGTCTTTTGGCATGCCATAATTGGCAAGGATCTGATGTTCGAATGATTTGTCCAGTTTGTATAGTTGTATTTTGAAATAGTGGATCCACGATCTTAGGAATTTTGGCTTGTTTCTGTAATGACTTGTTAAGGATGTTATCTTGATCAGTTAGTAAGTGGTAAAAGATAAATTGATCTTAGGACAGTGGTAAAAAATGAACTGTTAATTAAGGTGGCCAATATCTATCCTCTGTTTAGTTTGTCAACTCAGGGAAGTGGCATAATTTGGGCTTGTTTCTGTAATGCCTTGTTAAGGATTTGATCTTGATCAGTTATAGGTGGGTTGTTCTCAGTAAGTGGTAAAACATAAGTTGATCTTAGCCCAAAGGTAAAAAAAAAAAAAATGAACTGTCAATGAAGATGGCCAATTTGTACCTCTTTGTATGGTTTGTCAACTCAAGGCAGGTGTTGTTTGAAAGTTCACCTGTTGGTATTTTACATGAAATCTAGCACCTTGTCATCATGATTTCCATTGACTGGCTTTTGAAATTATGCAGTTTAGATAGCTCTCTTTTCAAACAACTTGGAGTAGAATGTCAATTCACCTTCCAACCTATATTTGTTTCAGAAGCACAGGGTTTTCTGTCAGCTTCCAAGTGGTGATTGGGCCTTATGCATTGTACTTTCTACTTCTGGTGATGAATCTGTATTAAAGCTCCCCGAGGGGAAAGTAAGCTATTCGCTTTCCTTATTGAAGATTATATCATCATTGAAATGAAAGTATGATAATTTGACTTAAGTTTTCCAATATCAGGTATTTAGATTGAAAACTGAGAGTCTTCAACCTGCAAATCCTGAAATTCTTGATGGAGTGGATGATCTTATGCAACTAAGTTATCTAAGTGAACCGTCAGTACTGTACAATTTGCAATACAGATACTCCCAAGACATGATATATGTGAGGATAGATCTTAAACCTTATTTTTTTCCCTGGAGTTCTATGGCTTGTTAAGTGATCTTTTGTTGCATTATAGACTAAAGCAGGTCCAGTTTTAGTGGCTATCAACCCATTTAAGAAAGTTCCACTGTATGGAAATGAATATATTGCTGCATATAAAAATAAAACAATGGACAGCCCACATGTTTATGCAATAGCAGATTCAGCACTTCGTGAAATGAAAAGAGGTCAGTCTGCCATTGTTCATATATCTACTCTTTTTTGCACCATCTATGTTTATGCCTAACTAAGTGTCGTGTTCATTTACAGATGAAGTTAACCAATCTATTATCATAAGGTTGGTAAGTCGTACCTTCTTGAATAGGAAGCACTCAATAATATCTTTTGTGTATTAAACCTTGTACCTGAGCTGATACATGGCAGAAAACGGAATCAAGACACACACAATATACATTTTTCAAAATGCTACTTTTCATTTCCTGCCACCTTTTTCCATGCTGCTGAACAAAATGAAGATCTACTCATCCAACTAAATGCACTTGCTTACACTAATTGTTTAGTTGATAGAGATATGTCTGTATACTGGTTCAACAATTAAGTTCATATCATATGGATGCTGCTAAGATTCAAAAGGTTCTGTTGTGGGACTTTGTAGTAAAAAAATATGGCATCATGCAATGTTTTTATAGAGCTAGGTCATGTGGAGTTGCACTGCTGCCAAGAGATTCAAATAGGCAACACAAGTATCATTAGGGGAATCTGCATGTATCCATTTGTGAACATTATTTGAGGATATTTGAAACAAGCAGGACTATGCCATCGTGCGGTGATCCCATAGTATCCAAATGATGCTTTAGACCGCTGTGTTTGCTCATAACAGGGAGGCAGTTGCCAGCACTTCAAATGAAAAAAAAAGAAATAAAGCAAAAAAAAAAAAAAAGAGACGATTTTGCCCCAATTTACTATATCACAAATAAGTTATGACTGTTTGAGTCATGTGAGCTATTGATTGTATTTTAAATTTTAGTCATGTCATGAAGTTCAGTGTAGTTTGTCAATAAATGATGCCAATTGTTTTCCTGATATAGTGGTGAGAGTGGAGCAGGAAAAACAGAAACAGCAAAGATTGCCATGCAGTATTTGGCTGCTCTTGGAGGTGGCGGTGGCATAGAATATGAGATACTACAGACCAACCCAATACTTGAGGCTTTTGGCAATGCAAAAACATCAAGAAATGATAACTCAAGTCGTTTTGTAAGTTATTTCTTGTTGATATCACAATATTGAGTTCATAACTAGAAATAATTTCACAATGTCCTTATTCTTGATTACAGGGAAAGCTCATTGAAATTCATTTCAGTACAACTGGCAGAATATGTGGTGCCATGATTCAAACATGTATGCAACTTTTACTTAGTATCACTGCCCTATACTATTAACATTTTCTGGTTCCATATTAACTTTCTAACTATCATTTGCACAATTTACTCCTGATCGCATTGCATGGACAGTTCTACTTGAGAAGGTAACTTTCAATCTTATGATTATTCTTTTGTTAAAACAAATATGCTGTTCCATGACAACAAGTAATTTAGTAACTTTTTTCACTGTCACAGTCGAGGGTTGTACAATGTGCAGTTGGTGAGCGTTCTTACCATATTTTTTATCAGCTATGTGCTGGCGCTCCCACATCTCTCAGAGGTATAGAATATATTCACTGTGCATTTTGTGAATTGCTGGATTGTTTTGATTGAGACAGCTGAGAACATCTGATTTTATTCTTATCCAGACTCCAACTTGTTCTGATTCTTCTGAATATAGCCTTTTTCCTTCTATGTTTTGCAAGAGCCATTATTTGTTTTGCTCAACCTCCTACAGAGATGTTATGCTATGCTTTCTCTTGGCAAGAATTCCATGTTGCTTACGATGTTGCTCCTCTATTTTGATTCGCATATCCTTGCTCGTGGTAGTGATATTGAGCTGACCTACTAAATTTTCTTTTGACATATTTTTGATGCAGACAAGTTGAATTTGAAGAAGGCGGATGAATACAAATATCTGAAGCAGAGTTGTTGCTATTCAATTGCTGGTGTAGATGATGCACAAATGTTTCATACTGTAACGGTATGATATTCTTTATGCACCATACTTCATAGGAAGCACTCTTTTTTACAGTGACTGGACTGCAATAAAACCTTGTTATATTAAGCTCAGTCATAATTTATACACAAGCATCCGCATACTTGTATATGTTTGTCGCTGCTATAGTTTCGCTGACTTCTCATTGTTTAGGAAGCTATGAACATTGTCCATATCAACAAAGAGGATCAAGATAATGTTTTTGCAATGGTTTCTGCGGTGCTATGGCTGGGAGATGTCTCGTTCACAGTTATTGATAATGAAAATCATGTTGAGATTGTTGCAGATGAAGGTAAAACAAAACAGATGTGTGATGAACATTTATTGAATCTAGTGTTGTAATCGTTATTGCATTGTGTAATGCGGTATGTGGTTGATTGTTCTTTAACTCCAATATATTGCAAAGCTTTAGGATTCTCCTTTCTGTGCAGCAGTTTTACTACCATTTGATTTAGACAGTACCGTCCATGCCTTTTTCTCTTCTGCTCCTGACTGTACTCATTTTTTTGACTACCATTCTTTCTCAGTCATGAAACTAAGAGATTCCATGGGGTAGACTAGAGTTTGAACCATATTGAGTCTCTTCTTGGCTTAGTGGAGCCATAATGTGGGGGAAAGTGTTGAGTCTGTTGACATATGATTAGAAGTGCCTGCGTTCCTTTGATAGATTAAGCTTTTACACTAGATGGTGGTGCATGAAACTCAATTCTTGGTTTCAGGTCAATAAGCCTGCCTATATATTTTCATGAGGCATCTTTTTTGTTTTAAAAAAAACACAAATTGTAAGTGGTATGGCTGTATGGTGCTGTACTTGATTTATTAACCAAATAATTGCTGCTATTGCAGGTGCAGAAACGGTTGCAAGACTTATTGGCTGCAGTATTGAAGATCTTAATTTAGCTTTGTCAACTCGCCATATGAAAGTTGGTAATGAAAATATTGTCCAGAAACTCACCCTTTCACAGGTTAGGATGGTTTCCCAACTAAAGGCAGCACGACAACAGAGCCAACTAAAATTACCATCCAGTTTATATCATTCTTATACACCTACCTCTCTTTGCAAATTGCAGGCAATTGACACAAGAGATGCATTGGCCAAATCAATTTATGCCAGTTTGTTCGAGTGGCTTGTAGGGCAAATCAACAAGTCCCTTGCAGTTGGCAAGCGTCGAACCGGGAGATCAATTAGTATTCTTGATATCTATGGCTTTGAATCATTTGATGTAATGTTCTTCCTTCTCGCCTGCAGTTATCATATTTTAATCTGCAATTGGTTTCTCATAGCGTTGTTAAAATTTGCAGAAGAACAGTTTTGAGCAATTCTGCATTAACTATGCTAATGAGAGGCTCCAGCAACACTTCAACCGCCATTTGTTTAAACTTGAGCAAGAGGTGAGCTATTGTGATCATTGCAGGTGTACTTTTTAGAGTAATGATTCTATTTCTTATTTGTGATGGAGTTCACAATATGTTCTTAACATTTTGTGTCATTGCTATTGTCCCATTGAGAATGTGTACCGAACCAGAGTTTCACAGATCCTGAAACAGTTGTATACTTGTCTACCAGCAGTATCACAAGCTCTGTATTCTTATTTTAATACCTCATCTAGCCCCTTTTTTCCTTCTCAAGAAATATACTCCATTTCTAAATAGATGTAATTTTGGCATCTAGCACTAGAAACATGGCATGAGGTAAAAAATCATAGTTACATCATTTAATAAACTTTATTAATACCCTTCCAACTCCCAAACCAAATATTGGTGGTCTTTTCAAAATATTAAAGGAAGTGTATATAGAGAAAGTGTAGAATGGCATCTATTTGGTAACAAAACAAGAAGGTTATAATGATATCCATTTGAAAATAGAGGTAGTATTAAATTGTGTTTGATATGACCTTGTTGAACCTGTTATTTTGTAGTCTCTTCCCTTTACTTTTTCATCTTAGTTACTTCGGAGTTCTGATATACTTTCTTTTTGGCTATATGATAAAAGGTGGACTTAAATAGTTATTGTATATCTACTTAGTGATTTGTGGGTTTGCCTGTTCAATATTCCCCCTCAAATAACTCTTTTCTGCCAACAGGAATATATTGAAGATGGCATTGACTGGGCAAAGGTTGACTTCGAAGACAATCAGGACTGTTTGAATCTCTTTGAGAAAGTAAGGACAGAACATATTCTTTCAGCTGCTTGTCACTTGCTATGGAAACAGATTTATGTTGATCCATTGATAATATGAGTATATTCTTTAAAAAAGCGATACCTTACAAATTACATGTTTTCCTATCTATGTTCTTTGATTCTATGAAAGTGCATTATTGCCTTCAAAAAATATATTTGCCTGATTTTTTTTCTCATAAGGAAAGCTCAATACTGCTGCGACTTAAAAAGAAACTCAGAGCGATTCTTAATTGAGAAAACAATGAGTCAGTTTCCTTAATTTTGCTTTTGATTTTGTTTGAACTTTGAAAGTTTGGTAATATTAGAAGAAAAACTTTATTGCTCTTATCATTTCCCCACATTCTTGTGACAAGTAAAGATTTGTCATTAATATGCTTGTCAGAAATGAATATTTTTTGGTTAGAACATGTCCAAAGATACCTCATCATGCAGATCTTTTTCATGTGTGACCAACTGGGTTCAATTTTTTGTTTCCGACAAAACTAGGTCAAACCACTGATTTGATGGCTGAGCTTTTAGTTTCTTTGTTGTGTATCTTTTTGTGTTTCTTTTTTTATAACTTGTGGCAGCATGTGATCTGCATCAAATGCTCTGACCCACATTTTATAAAGAGAGGAACGCAGATGGACACACACAGAGAGAACAGACAAGTCGCATTTTGATTTGTATTACCGGTCTTTAGAGCCATGGGCTTTTCAAGCCATTGTGATAACCAGGGTTAGGAAAAGTCAGTTGTAACTGGCTGGTTACTGCTGGATCCTAGGTCTCCAAGGTGAGGGATGGATTAAGTTGAACCAGCTGGAATTTTGATGAGTTATATAGTGTTATAGGTGATTCACATGAGGTGTTGCTGTTTTCATTTTTTTTTTCTTTTTTATGTAAAATTCATTTTCCCATGATATTACTTGAGGAACTTGGTAAAAAATTCTTAACATGCCACTTCTCTTAGTTTTCATGTATCTTGTGATATTTGCTTAACATTCTGTCTGTTAATACGTACATACTTTTTAACATTCATTATCTTTTATATTTCTTGTACTTGATGCAGAGACCACTGGGCTTATTGTCTCTGTTGGATGAGGAATCTACTTTCCCCAATGCCACAGATCTTACTTTTGCAAACAAGCTTAAGCAGCATCTTGACACTAACTCTTGCTTCAAAGGAGAAAGAGGCAGAGCTTTTGCTGTTCGTCACTATGCAGGAGAGGTTGCCACTAATAACCACTGATCTTTGCATCTATTTTCATTTTACTTGTGTGCCAACAATGGTTCTGTTTTTGGCTAATCAGGTCGCATATGACACATCTGGTTTTCTGGAGAAGAATAGGGATTTATTGCACATGGATTCAATTCAGCTCCTTGCCAAATGCAAATCTCCCCTACCACAAATATTTGCATCTAATATGCTTGTCCAATCTGATAACTCGGTATCTATTCCATATAGATCCAGTGCAGCTGATTCACAGAAGTTAAGTGTAGCAATGAAGTTTAAGGTAGGAATTTGCATGCGCCTAGATAGCCATTTTATGAGAATTTTGTAAATTTTTATTGACTTTTGTTCATAATTTTCTAGGGACAACTTTTCCAATTGATGCAAAGACTTGAAAGTACAACACCCCACTTTGTACGTTGTATCAAACCAAATAATTTACAACTTCCTGCAATTTATGAACAAGGACTTGTACTTCAACAACTCAAATGCTGCGGAGTTCTTGAGGTGGTTCGTATTTCAAGATCTGGGTATCCTACAAGAATGACCCATCAAAAGTTCGCCAGACGGTAAACCAAATTTGTGAATAGCTGCACTAAAGTTGTGCTAACTATTATTTCCAAGAGGTAATAATATGTTTTAACAGGTATGGGTTTCTTCTTCTTGAGGATATTTCATCTCGAGACCCACTTGGTGTTTCAGTCGCAATTCTTCACCAGTTCAACATTTTGCCTGAGATGTATCAAGTTGGCTACACAAAGTTGTTCTTCCGAACTGGTCAGGTCAGCAAAGAATCTTGGTTTCATTTATTCACTTCCCTGGAAATGAGTATTTGTATTCTGAACTAATATTGTTGGCCACAGAATTTGTGTGGATGAACATTACAGATTTTGATCAGTGTTATGTTATACCCTTTTTGTTTGAATAGTTGGTGATTTGTTGTGAAAACTTTATTTTTATTTGTATTGTGAGAAAATGTTTATCAATACATTGTTACTATATTCATATTTTGAAGCATTTAGTGACAATTTTCTTTTTGTTGCTGTCCCTTTGTTGTGAACTGAAGATTGGCAAACTTGAAGATACTCGAAATCGTACTCTTCATGGTATTTTAAGGGTTCAGAGCTGTTTCAGAGGCCATCAAGCTCGTCGCCATGCAAGGGAACGGACAAGAGGAATTCTGGCTCTTCAATCATGTACTTTTTTCCAATCTGATCTGTCTTTATGTATTTTACTGTATTTCTTCTTGTTATGCCTTTTCCTATTCAGTTTCCTGTATGTACTCACTGATCTAACCTGCAGTCATCCGCGGTGAGAATGCAAGACAAGCTTATTCATCTGTGTTGAGGAAACATAGGGCCATCATTACTTTGCAGAGAAATATAAGATGCTGGCTTGCAAGAAGATATTTCATCAATTCCCGGAAAGCTTCAGTCGTGATACAGTCTGGTAAGAAGATTCTTGTTCTTTCATTTTTGTTGGACTCAATGGAGATCAAGTGGTAATCCGACAAACTTCTATTTTTGCTTTCTTGCCTTGCCTTCATAAATATGTAGGCATTCGTGGTTGTCTTGTTCGAAGATGTTCTGGAAATGTTGATCTACTGAACATGCTAAGAGAATGTGAGTCGAAGAAGGTACTGCATAGTTCTCTCTCTATTGTACCACTGGTTTGCTCTTTTAGATGCATGAATTGATGTGTCTTTGAAGTCAACTTGCTTGATGCATTTGGCATTGAAGAAATTTTCGTTAAAATATTGGCTTGTACCTAATACATTCTTAAAATCTTTCAAGGAGGTCGAGGGTGATCAAGTTTTGATCAAGGCATCAGTCCTGGCAGAGCTACAACGTCGGATACTAAAGGCCGAGGCCGTAGTTCGAGAAAAGGATGAGGAGAATGAGATGCTCCATCAGCGGCTCCAGCAATATGAAGCCCGATGGTCAGAATACGAGCAGAAGATGAAAGCAATGGAGGAGATGTGGCAGAAGCAAATGAGGTCATTGCAGTCCAGCCTTTCTGTCGCGAAGAAGAGCCTTGCTCTGGATGATACGCCTAGGATGTCTGATTCATCAGTGGAGCAGAGTTGGGACAGCACTGCGAATCACATCGGTTCCCGAGGCCTGGATGGTGCTGCTCCCCAGCTGGGTCCGCGTACCCTTGGGCGAGAAATGAATGCTAGCCTCAGCGTCATCGGCCGCCTAGCGGAAGAATTTGAGCAGCGGAGCCAGGTCTTTGCGGACGATGCCAAGTTCTTGGTTGAGGTAAAGTCCGGGCAGGTAGATGCCACCCTGAACCCTGATAGGGAGCTCAGAAAGCTGAAGCAAAACTTCGACTCATGGAAAAAGGATTTTGGTGGGCGCATTAGGGAGACCAAGGTGATCCTGAACAAGCTCGGGAGTAACGAGTCATCACCGAACTCAGCGAAGCGGAAATGGTGGGGCAGGCTGAACACCTCCAAGTTTGCATGAGTTATTCAGATACATGCTTAGTACTTACAAATCGTTGGATCGGTTGCTAGTCCTAGAGCATTTTTATTTGTATGAATCTTATTAAGTCCAGTGTTTCGGGCTGGATTTGTGATTGGTGGAAGGCGAATTGTATAGTTCTTCCACGAGGGCCTCTTTGCAGAGGCCGCGAACCACGGGTGTGCAATGTAATTACTTGTCGGAACAGTCCATAAAAGGGGAGATTTTGTGATTGCTTAGAGCTGTTTTTTTGATTTGTTTTTCTAATTGGCCTGTTTTTGATTTCTATCTAGTTAAGAACAATTTATGAAGTATGACATCCAATGTGCCTGGAGCTGCTGCTGCTTCAAATTCCGTCAGACTGCACACTATGAGAAAGAATAGCAAGCGGATGTATGCATGCGCAAAAAATCAGTAAATGAACTTCGTATGTATATGTATACATCGCAGTGCCCTCTAAAAATTTAGCTGTATTTATATGGGATTAGGATTTTTTGCAGTTGTTTGTGGTTGACTGCATGGGTTGGCTAGTAAAAAAAAATCGACGTTTCAGGTGAATTTTTTTTTGTTTTAGATTGGTGCTTTTATCTAATCCGTCAATTTTGGAATCGGACGGTCTAAAATTTACTCCGGTTGCAATGGTAGTTACCAGTTACCACTGTGGTTGCAATCGCAGTTATCATTGTAGCGGATTATCTGTATGGTGTTTTGTAGTATTAGCCAAGAAAACTCTCACTTTTAGTTTGTTAAGAGTAGCACAAGAAACCATAATAGTCAACTTTTGAGCCTATTTGGACGAGTTTAAATTTTATAATAAGTTGATTTATTAGAATTTTAGTTTATGAGTCTAACGAGTCCTCCTTCACCGACTCTAATTTATTTAAAGACTACAAGTGCATTAGTAGTTATGTTTAAATCCTGAAATCAACTGACTGGTTCACCGCAGCTTAATCCAGCGGCTTATATGTGCATGCAGTGGTAATATAAGCCCGTCACGGCTTATATGTCCACCTCCACCTGCCTCGCCGGTCTCCTCCAGTCGTGTGGCCGAACTGGCCACCTCCATCGCGGCCGCGGCCTCCACGCGCGGCTCCTCGTCTCGGGCACCGCCGCCGCATCCACCTTCCTCACCAACCACCTCATCACTATGTACTCCCACTGCGCCGACGTCCCCTCCGCGCTCCACCTGTTCGACGCCATGTCCCGCCCCAACCTCGTATCTTGGACCACCCTCGTCTCCGGCCTCGCCCAGAACTCCATGCACCACGAGGCCCTCTCCGCTTTCATCGCCATGCGCCGCGCGGGCCTAGCGCCCACGCAGTTCGCGCTCTCCAGTGCCGCGCGCGCCGCCGCCGCCCTCTCCGCCCCGCGCCCCGGCGCGCAGCTGCATTGCGTCTGCGTCAGGCTTGGCTTCGACGACGAGCTCTTCGTCGCGAGCAACCTTGCGGACATGTACTCCAAGTGCGGGCGCCTGGACGACGCATGCAGGGTGTTCGACCGAATGCCGCACAAGGATGCCGTCGTGTGGACTTCCATGATCGACGGGTATGCCAAGAACGGGAGCCTTGAGACGGCGGTTCTGGCTTTCCGGGATATGGGGCGCGAGGGAGTGGTTGGAGCTGATCAGCATGTGTTTTGCAGTGCATTGAGTGCGTCAGGAGGGCTAAAGGATGGATGGCTTGGGCGTAGCATCCATTGCTGCGTAGTGAAGACTGGTTTTGAGCTGGAGATTGTCATGAGGAATGCACTTACAGACATGTATGTCAAGGTTGGGAACATAGAGGATGCCTCTCGTCTGGTGAAGGTCGACCCTGGAGGTTGGAATGTTGTGTCAGGGACCTCGCTTATCGATGGTTACATTGAGACTGACCATGTCGAGGAGGCCCTTAGAACGTATATTGAATTGAGGAGGCGAGGAGTTGTGCCCAATGAATTCACTTTCTCGTGCATGATCAAGGGCTGTGCCGTGCAAGCTTTGCTTGAACAAGGTGCTCAGCTGCATGCCCAAGTGATCAAGACAAGTTTTGTCCGAGACTCGTTTGTTGCTTCCACCCTCGTGGACATGTATGGCAAATGTGGTCTCATAAGTTTGTCAATTCAACTATTTGATGAGATGGAACACCAAACTGACATTGCTTGGAATTCAATAGTCAATGTATTTGCACAGCATGGTCATGGTAAGGAAGCAATCCAAGCTTTTGATAGTATGATCTCAAGTGGGATGAGACCAAATCACATTACATTTGTCAGCCTACTGACGGCATGCAGCCATGCCGGACTGGTGGATGAAGGATTAAGATATTTTCACTCAATGCAGGATGCCTATGGTATTGAACCTAGAGAAGAGCACTACTCCTGTATCATTGATATGTATGGTCGAGCAGGGAGACTGGGTGAAGCTGAGCAATTCATAAGCAAGATGCCTATTAAGCCCAATGCTTATGGTTGGTGCTCCTTGCTTGGAGCATGCCGAATGCGAGGAAACAAGGAACTGGGAGAGATTGCAGCACACAATCTGATGAAGCTTGAGCCAGATAACAGTGGTGTACATGTCTCCCTCTCGGGGATTTATGCGTCCTTGGGCCAATGGGAGGATGTGAAAGCAGTCAGGAAGATGATGAAAGACAGCAGAATTAAGAAGTTGCCTGGTTTTAGCTGGGTTGATGCTAATAAGAAAACCCATGTGTTTGGATCCGGGGATTGGTCACACCCAGAGCAGGAGAAGATATATAAGAAGCTTGAGGAGCTCTCTGTAAGGATAAAGGAAGCAGGTTATGTCCCGGACACAAGTTCCTTGCAATGTAATTTAGATGATTGTGCAAAGGAGAGGATTCTGCACTATCACAGCGAGAGGATTGCCGTGGCTTTTTCTTTGATAAGCATGCCAGCTACAAAGCCAATCATTGTGAAGAAGAACTTGCGAGTCTGTGTAGACTGCCATACTGCATTGAAGTTCATCTCTAATGTGGAAAGCAGGGATATCATTGTTAGAGATAATGCCAGGTTCCACCATTTCGTAAAAGGGAGGTGTTCCTGTGGAGATTACTGGTGATTAACTTTCATCTGTTTGTGCATTGGAAAAGTTACATTAGGCATCTATAAATTGCTGCCAGCTAACCATTTCACAGCATTTCAGTTTTCTTTGCTGCCATTTTCTTTGAATGCATACAATCTTAATATATTTCTGCAGACAATAAAAAAGTAAAGGAAGAGACTATTCACAAAAAAAAAAAGGGGTGTAGGTGCATGTTAGAACCAACATGCATGTAATAGTACAAAGAAGCAGGCACATGCTCTCCAATGCTTGTGTGTATGGATGCCAGAAATGAAACAAGATCATTCTGTGGTGTTAAAAATGTTTGTATTGAAGCAAAGGCATTGTGGCAGTCAGTTCTGTTTGTTCCATTTACAAGGACAATACATAGGTCTTCAATTCTATATCATTGGGTTTCAAGAAGCATAAGGTTGCTGCAACTCTCCCATTGCTCGCTGTAAATATTTGAAGGATTTCTGGTAGCTAATGAAACCCATAAACCAAAAAGCAAAGTCATCCACAGTAACCACATTGATATATTTTTTATCTGAACTGTGTATGCTGTCCACCAATTGAGCGCCTTTTATTCTCTCAATTGGAATCAAGACCTGCAGAAAGATCATATTGTGATTGCTCAAAATTCATTTCTGTAATCTGCATTATTGAATGATAATGGAATACTGAAACTGCCTGCTTTTCACCGTTCCCTGGTAGGTGACTAAAGGTAAGGAAATTCCCAGAATTTGAATTACCTTATAAGGTACCCTTGCAGTGTCTCCTCTAGGAGAAATTAATTTCAGGGGTCTATCACTATAGAAGGCAATATTCTTGGTTGACATGAAGAGCATCCCGGCTATAGGACAAGCTACAGTTGATAAATAACACTGAAATGTCTTCAACAACTTCTCGCCTTTCTCGATGGAAAAATTTTTCCGGAAGACTCCCTCGGTGCTTCCAGCCTCAATAATCCTTGCACCCTATCTTCAATTTCCCCTTAACAGTGTCCGAGAATTTCAGTCCTAAAGCTACTGCAACATCAGAAGGACATTTAGCATTTTGGTCAACATAAGTTTTCCAGATTGTGGTAAGACAAATTATATCGTTTTTCAAATTGCATCAAATTGATAAATCTAGGCAAATGATTTGAAGTAGAAAGCAGATTAGAAAATTACCATGTTCACTAATGCTTTCATGTAATTTTTAGGTTTTGTGCATGGTTTCTCATTAAATCAATGCAGGAACTCTTTGTATCTGCAAGATGCCGATGTTGTCCAATCAGTAGGATCATTCATACATCAACCAGCCTAAGAAATGAGACAGAGGATAGTTTTTTTACTTTCTTATGATCAAAGGAATCTGAAGAAGATTTTCCTTGTGAATCTTCGTTAGAATAGGTGAATGAGGGCAGAGGAATTATAGTGACATGCTCCTGGCTGAATGGACTCATTGTTAGTGTGTACTCTCTGCCTCTTCCTTTGGAGATTCTTTTCACATGAGTAATGCTTCACAAACCAGAGAGGAACCAGAGGTTTTTCTGTATATCATTTTTGTTAGGCAGAAGAATCTAATAAGAAAATACTTGAAGAATAAAGTGGCATAACTGAATTGATATACTCTGCGATGGAGTCATCATCACCTCATCAATTGAAAACCAGAAATATTGAACTATTGCAGGTAGTGAATGATGCAGGTTTCTAGGGGTTTTTTTGTTGTCAGTTCATCTTGTGAATAGGTATGTCTTTCTTTCATGTCGTGAATTGGTAAAAGCAAGTTATTTGTAAAAACATGAATACTAAGGTTAACTGTTCAACTGAACATGTTCTCTTTGTGAGAACCATGAAAGAAATCTATAAAGTGAGAATGGTTGCACTTGCGAGATATTATTGCATAAAGCTTCTTTTGGTATGTTTTTACTCCGAAGTAAAATGCAGAGTTGGCTTCATGCTAACTAAAACTCTTAATGTCTGTATACTAAGAGGTATAATTCCTACATTGCTTTTGGGCCACACTATAAAATTTCAAATATATTTAGTGCAGACAATTTTCTTCATCCTTTATTTGATCGACTTGTGGATCAACCCACAGTTAAGGACTGATCTTACTTTTTGATACCATGTGAGCCTGCTTCGATGTATGGTACCTTGTTACCAGGAAAAATAGTTATTGCATACAATTAATAATTTCTCAAACAAAATGGTGTGGTGATCAGGAAAAAAAATGATACAGCAAGCAGAATATTGAGGACGTGCTAAACTACATCGAGTCAAAATAATATTGATACATATCTCAGAAATATTCTTTACCTTGTATTCAGGAGGGAATAGAACTGCAAAAGAAAACAATATAACAATCTCATTGTTACATATCTTCAAGAATTTGATTGATTCTTTCTATCTGACCTCCAGTTTGGTGATATGAGGTTGCTAGGGTTGCAAATGACATAAGCATGTCGATGGGAGCGACATTGGACATAGGCCGACAAAGCTTAAGTTGCCCTTTTAGGGTTTTTGTCGAGGCTTGAGTACTGAAACATGGCTAGGGTTTTGGTTGGATGGTCGAAATACTAGGGTGAAGTCAATTTCTAGATTGGATGCGAACGCGGCGACGTTTGGACATCGACGGATGACATTCGTCTAGGACAACAAAACTGAAAATAGGTCGAGATGGGGTTTTCTCGCAATACGATAGTTAAAGAAAGTATAGAACATGAGATTATGGACTTGGTAGACAAAGTGGATTCTAAGTTACGTGTGTAAAGGTGGCTGAAATGGTCTAATGCCATTGGCTGACACTGGTTTGGCATGGACTGACAAAGGCTGACATTAAATTTGGAGTAGTCGACGGATGGCTGGGATTTAGGAGGTGGTCGTCTACTCGTGTGAGATCTCAATAGCTGCGCCAACTTTGTGTGGGAGCTAGGCGAACTCAACCGAGGTGGTTTCGAGCACTAGGGCGGACGGACAGCGAAAAACGGCGTCTAAGAAGAACTACGGCGACACGGCGAAGTTAGGCCACTAGACAAGATCTTGACATAAATCTAATTCGCGATTTTGTGTGGTACTAGGAGGTGATACAGTGGGGAGATAAGTTTTCTTTGGTGAGACGGGTCTGGTGGACAAGGTGGTGTCATCAGGAACGACCGGCGGCGATGGTGCGGAATGGCGGCGGCACGCCTAAGAAGAGTAAAATTATCCAATTTGACTTTGAGCTTTTTCTGTGGTATTTGCGTGGACTGGAGGCTAACTAGGGTCATCTATTACGCTTTGGTGCAGAGGGATTGGCTGGCGGCTAGTCGACGGTGAGCGGCGGCGATTCGCACTAGAATAGAAGAACAAAATGGTCGCTATGACGGTGCTGGGGCAATTGGGTGGCTTAATCCCACAATTGATGGCACAAATAGGGTTTTGGGGTGGTCTAGATGGTGAGGCTAAGAGGAATTTGGAAATAACAGCGCCGACGAGCAGTTCAACGACGCTGCCAGAGACGATGAAAATTGTATTTGGGCCTTTTCGTTGTGGGTATCTGGAGTTCAATTCATTGCTATGAGAGTGAGAGGAGGATGCAAGGAAGCTCCTGGCACAACAAATTTGGCCGGAGAAGCGGCGGTGCGGGCTGGCGATGAGAGCATGGCGGCGCAGAACAGGACAACATCGGCTTCGCCAAATGGTTGGGTTTCTCGGGAATTTTTCTCAAGGGGATTGTCTCTAGGCTCGAGAGGGTCACTTTGTTGTACTGGTTTGATTAGATTTGAGGACCGGAGAAGGGTTCGATGAGAGGAACAGGGGCGGCGGCAGGCGACAACAAAAATAAAAAATTATGGCGCCTCAGTTCATCGGAACTTACATGGATGCTCGAGGTGGCTGAGGGAAGTGAAAGAAATGGAGATTTCACCTTAGAAAGTTGTTTTCAGGTGTGGTGGCTCAAGGTAGTTTGTCTTCTTCACGCGGCCGAGGAAGAAGAAGAAGAAGAAGAAGAAGAAGAAGAAGAAAAATAGGAACAAAGGAGTGTATGCGTGTGTGTTGCTGTTGCTGAGTTGAGAAGAAAGCAATATTATATAATCCAAGATGCTGCGAAGAAGGGTGTAGAAGTGAACAGTGAAGCTGCTGCTGTCCAGGGAAGAAGATAGGTGGAGGTGTTTGCTGCTACTGTTGACTTGAGAAAGCATGTGTGTATGTGTTGGCTAGCTTCATGGTTAAGCAAGAGTTGGGTATATGAATCTTCTTTTCACTCATTCATCTGTACTGTGTAGGTGTGGTATAAAAAGAGAAGCAGGAGGTGGCTGGTTTGATGTGGCTACTGTTGACGTATTTGTGTGTATGTGTGTGTTTGCTGTTATTGGATGGCTTCATGGGTAAGTAAGGGTGGTATATGTGTATATTAAGCATTGCCTGAATATGTGGGTGAGTAGATGTTGTAGTTTCTGGGGGGTAATAGAATGTTTGTGTAGGTGTGTGAGAATAAAAGAAAATCAAAGAAAAGAGACAAGAATGGACTGAAGGGTTGAAATGCAATTTACTAATACTTGTTTGGACTAAATTACAAATGACCATAATATAGAGGTTACTTCGGATTTAGATCAATATATAGGTTTTGGTCGAATAGCTAAATTAGAGGTGATCTAGGTTGAAAATAAGAAGGAAATGAAAATGAAAACGAAAACAAGATTAGGGTAAAAGTGAATAGTACTTTTACTAAAAACGGCTAAAAAGACGAATAGCTGAGTTTTAGGACTGAATCTAAATTTGGCACAAAAGGGAAACTTGTGTTGAATAGTGAAATGAACATAACAGCTCAATTAGACTTGGATTTGGAGGTGGATTGGAGAACTTAGCCATTTCTGGTCTTCGAGAGCTGAAAAGGACTGATTTGTGATAAAATCTGGACTGAACTATGAAAAGTGATCAAATGAATTTGTTTGACTAAGAAGTTTTAGGACTGGTATGGAAGCACATTAAGGTTTAAGATTTTAGAGAAATCTTGGAGGAAGCTGTTTTGGAATTAGTTGAACTGAAATCTGAAAAGGTTAAGTAGGGTAGTTAGGGTAATTAGGAATTCTGGTTTTCGAAAATAGAACTAGGTTTAGTTTCTGGGGTTAAAACAAAAGGAGATCATTTAGGATTAAATTTTAAAAAAAATTTTGGCTCTATTTTTGGGATGTTACACCCCCAGTGCAGGTCACTGTCTCTCTCATCCATTTAGAACTCCAATCCACACTTCTACTTCAAAATTTTTTGTGTTTGAACCAAATTTTCTTCAAATATGGTCGTTGTTTGAAGTCAGTGCAGTTGAGAAAGTTGTAGCTCGGAGAAAGATCTTTCCCATGTATGAAACTTCATCCTTGTATTCTTGTGTCGGCTAGACCAACAACTACAAGTTACACAACCTCAAATTTATCGTGTGCTTCATCCATATTTGCAATTTTAGATTGCTTTATCTTGTTTTTGCTTGTTTTTCAGTTGCTTGCAGGAATCGATCCTCATGATCAGGTCAGCCGCGTCTTGGCACAGTTGATAACGACTCGTGAGTGTGGTTTAGCGATTGCCAAGGCGTCCAGTCTTGTCTGGTTGGTAGTCGGATCGCCAATGTCACTCTTCATCAAATCGAAGTTATCCTTCTCACCAGAAGATCGGGCATCCGTGTCTTCATCAGTGACGAGGGCATCACTAGCTCGGATATGAACAAGGCTCCATCCACTCCTTCCACTATTTCCTCGCCACCACGAGAAAATCAAGGATAACGGCGAGTCGGCATGAATCCATGTGCTGAGCCATTCACTACGCCCACACCGGAGGATTAGTGAGCTGCATCAAAGGTGGAGCAACTCACGACGCATCAAGTCCAGCCCAAGATCAAGCCCAATTTGTCCGCGAGTCCAGCTCGGCCATCCAACAACAGTCCAACTTCAAACGGATGCCTAGGCCACGTACGGAGTCTATTTGGGGTGAATGAGCACTTTACGGAGAAGCCCACGACGCCACATTTCCAATGGATCTAGCCCCATTGCCAAATTGCGTCTGGATCTCCCGCAATTGATGAAACAATTCGCAGACAGATTCTGTCGGGTGCTGTGCCACCTGTAATTTGGGCCCAAAGTCCGTGTACTCCAAGGGTTTCACGTCCACCTCCTTGGCCGCCACTCATGTTACATATAACCGTCACCCTTCCCGTTCTTCCTCAAGTTTTGTTTAGATTAGTTTTCCCCATGTGTGAAACTTCATCCTTGTATTCTTGTGTCGGCTAGACAAACAACTACAAGTTACATAACCTCAAATTTATCGTGTACTTCATCCATATTTGCAATTTCAGATTGCTTTTATCTTGTTCTTTGGTTGCTTGCAGGAATCAATCCTCATGATCAGGTCAGCCGCGTCTTGGCATGGTTGATAACGACTTGTGAGTGTGGTTTAGCGACTACCAGGGCGTTCAGTCTTGTTTGATTGATAGCCGGATCACCAAGGTCACTCTCCATCAAATCGAAGTTATCCTTCTCACCAGAAGATCGGGCATCCGTGTCTTCATCAACTGGACTTCACCAAACTTTGCAGGGAAGTCACTGGGGTGGTAGGAGGGTCAACTGCGCAACCAATTTGGACAAGGATTAGCTAAATCGATGAATTTAGGTTTTCCCCGACCGCGGCGACGCTTCAGGCTCCCAGAGCTCGTCGCCGGTGCTAATTTCGCCGCTGCAACTCACCAGTGGCTACGCAATAGGTTGGTTTGAACTTCTAATACCTAGTCGTGGAGTCCTACAAAATATCAGCTGAAGATTCGATCAACTAAGATCAATCCGGCACGCTACAGTAGGGTAAAATTAGTAAATTGAGTTCTCCTGTTGTCGCCGGCGTTCTTGTGGTCGTTCTGGCCGGAAAACTCGCCGGAGAAGATCAGGAATTGGTCATACAAATGCTAAAGGACATGCTGATCAAGTAATACTTAAGGCAAGAGCATAATTTCCTAACCTGGGAGGATTATGGGCTGCTGCAACGCTGCTACTACTGTTGTTGCCGGGTTGTTGCTGCTGCTTCTTCACGGGACAGAGAAGTGAAAATTGCTGTGGATGCTTCGTGTATAATTCTTCACTGCATACATACATACATGTACATCCTTGCACCAAGATCCAAGCAGCTGCATGTATGTATATACACCTCCTCTTTTTACTGCTCAATAGCACTCCACGCTGCTGTGTTGACTTTGAAGCATGCATGTGTGCATTTGGTTTGTCTGGTGGAGGAAGAGATAAGTATAAGGGTGTGTGTTAAATTGTATATACACATGCATATATCTGTGTATATGTGTGACTGTGTACATGATTCTGTTGGAGGCAGAAGCAATGAAGCTAAGAATGAAAGGATAAACATTTGTTTGTGTGTGTGTTGGAGAAACTGAAGCCACTAAGATTAAAGGACTGAAGTGTAATTCACTAAAGCTTGTTTAGACCGAATTGCAAATAATCATAATCTAAAGATTAATTCAGACTTAGTTCAATACATAGGTTCTGGTTGGATAATCAAATTAGGGATGAATTGGATTAAGATGAGAACGAAACGAAAACGAAAACGAAAATAGAATTAGGGTAAAAGTGAATAGTATTTTGACCAAATGGTTGAAAACATAAATAACTGAGTTTCAGGATTGAATCTGAACTTGGTACAAAAGGGAAACTTGTGTTGAATAGTTGAAGAAACATGATGGTTCAATTAGATTGGAGTTCAGAGATGAATTGGGGAATTTAGCCATTTTTGGCTTTTGAAAACAGGAAAAGGACTGATACGCGATGAAATCTGGACTGAATCGTGAAAAGTGGTCAAATGAACTTATTTGGTTGAGAAGTTTTAGGACTGGTATGCAAGCTTATTAAGATTTAGGATTCCAGATAAATCCAGAAGAAATCTATTCTGGAATCAATCGAACTGAAGGCTGAAAAGGTAAGAAGGGTAATTAAGAATTCTAGTTTTCGAAAACAGAACTGGGTTTGGTTTCTGGGCTTTAGGGACTGAGTTTGGTCTTAACACTGAAGACAAATGTATATAAGATAGGCAGGAGATCATATCTATTCAATCTGATTGCAGTTCTGAGCTATCTGGGGGAATTTGGCTGATTCTGGGTTTGAAAGGACTGAATTGCAATTAAGAAAATCAGGAGGTTGGACAAGTTTGTAAATGTTTTAAAATAAACTTAATAATTTACCTTTTTGGATAAAATATATTTAAGGTAAAGAAGTATTATAGGTTATTTTATAAATTAGGGTTTATTTTATAACTAATTAGGGTTTCTAAATCATATTAGAACTATTATTTAAAAGAAATAATCTTATAATTAGAAATCATAAATAACTCTCATTAGAGGATAAATGGTATTTTATAAGAAATGCAAAATAGTGTTTTTAGTAAAATAGATACACATACACACATATATATTTACATGTGTATAATATGTGTGTTTTAGTCGAGTGTACAATATGTGTACATGTGTACAATATTTGTTTTAGTCGAGTGTGAGGGAACTTGACAAGCTTATTCCGATCTTTTGTTGAGTGCTCAGGACTCGACAAACTGATGTGATAATTTATTTTTGAAATATAAGTTATTTTTGTAATTAATTATTTTATCTTGATTATTCATAAAAAAAATCTCCTATTATTGGACATGGTGGTTTGGTTTAACCTGATCTCGAACAGATTAAATCGAACAGAAGAATTTGAGTAGTATTGGAGCTAATGTCGGTTCACGGCTGAAAACTAGGGCAAGGTCGTTTCTGTGCGCTGGGGCTCGACTGCTTTGCTAAGTTTGTCCAAGAGATAGGCGTGGGTCTTAGGAAGTCGTGGCCAGGAGGAATTGAGTGGTGGTGGTCGGATGGCAACAGCGGCGACGGTTTTCTCCTCCAAGAATGGCGGTCTTCGACGGCGCACGATGCTGGAGCAAGGGAGTTACGATCTCTCAAAATTAAGTGTATGGTTGGGTTGCTGGTGTCGAGGTGGTGGTGGTGATGGTGGTTCACGGGATTGGGGATTAGTGGCTTGTGGCGGCTTGCCGGCGTGTGGCCGGAGATAGGGAAGAGACACGGAATCCCATCTCCTCGCGCCCTACGAGCCTACGGCTAAAACCCTAACCCTGGCTCCCGATTTGCCCTGCCGCCGTTCGGGTTCCTCGCCGGCGTTGGCGTCGCGGCCGGCCGTAGCCCGGGCAGCGCCGCTGCGCCTCCTTTCCCGCTGCTCGCGGCCTCGCTTGGCCGCGCCCTAGCGGCGTGGCCGCGCGGTAGCTTGTCGCGCGTGTGTGTGGTGTGACTGTGTGGCGTGCGTGTATGTGTTTAGTGTGTGAGGGGCCAGCGTGAGAGAGAGGCAGAAGATGAAAGGTTGGGCCTGGGCCGGCCCAACCCGAGCTGAGTGCGTGCGCGCGAGTTGGGCCCAACCGAGAGTTTTGTTTTTTTTTATTATATCCTTTTTCCTTTTCTAATTATAATTCTATTTTAAATAATAGTTAAAAACTTAATTGAACACAGTTTAAGGGTTAATCAAAATTTGTTTAGTGCAGAGATTTAATTAACTAAATATTTTTAACCCACTTAACATCTACTAATTTCTAATATATATATATACACACACACCTAATTTTGATAAGAGCCTAAAACTAAATAAAACATATGTTTATATATACACAGATATATTTTCACCCTTTTAATAAATCAAATTATTTTCATTTCTTTTAAATGACCTGCTATCCAGACAAAAGGTTTACAAAACTATGTATTACTTTTATTTCAATAATTTATAAACAAATGCAAATAGTATTATTTGATTTGGGAATTACTCAACTCGAGATTTTTATTCCATCATGCAGTTCAAATATATTTCTTAGAACTAAAATTTCTCTTCTTTTGGAGTGTCGGCTAGTCGTGTATGACTACGGGTTCGGGGAACGAACGCATAGATGCATTCATTCTTGCACTTTATATGTCCTGTTAGAGCAATATTTTAAGTATATGTATATATATAATTATATTCTCAGGAACTGATGGTTGCGAGGAACATCGGGGTAAATTGCCGAACTCTGATTTCAATCCTGTCTACGCAGGCAAGTTCCTTCTTGATCATGTTGAAATTGCTTGAACTAATTTCTTATGATATAGTTTCATATCTAGTTAAAAGTTATCACTTGCATGAAAAGAGTATTTTTCAAAGATTGATTAGATGATTTACGGAGATCATATGTATATGATATGACATATATGGGATATTGAGTATGATAGAGGAACCCTCTGCATTTGAAATCGCGACAGAAGGACTTCCTTATCGATACTGTGGTGGATGAAAATTAATAAGGACTGTAACAAGCTGACTCTTTCATCCAGCGCCATAACACTCGTATCAACCACAGACCTGGTATGGGACGAGCCTAGTCAAGTATCTTATCTAGAAACTAATGTCATCTCCACGGGAACGTATTATATATGTATAAGCGCCACGGGTAGCTCAGAATAACCTAGGGGGCGTCACGGATCGCTCAAAATAATCCAGATGGGTTCCGCGGGTCGCCCAAGAAGTACCCAGAACGCTATATGCTCACCCGGTGGAGTGGAGATGCTTAGTGGATGGCTTTGAAAAAGGCTTTGTTCTCTTGACGGTGTCACGCATTATCAGAAATGCAGAGTACTGTTGACGAACACCGACACAGAAGTCAAGAGATTCTGTGGGTAAAGTGGTACACCTCTGCAGAGTAAAACGTGGATATTCACTCCTTGTTCTCAGGTCGAGAACTACGTCGCGACAGGAAAGGAGGCCTACAGGTGGCCTCAGCCCTGTGGTGTAAAGTGCTCAGTAGAATTTTTTCTAAATGACCAAATGGAGATTGTTTCCAACAAATATTTTAAAAATAAAACTTATACTCCTTGACTTATTATATGCTTAAATATGTTCTCCTTGAATATAGTTAACCTAAATCATCCTGCATTATGATTGATGCTTGCTGAGTATTTTTGTACTCACCCTTGCTATGTAAATCTTTGGTAGATTTAGAATTTTCAGCTGAGGGAGAATCTACTGAAGAAGATATCGGAGGAGCGGATCTTACTCAAGACCCCAAGGATCCAGAGATGGACATCTACAATTACGACTCTACTTACTTTGGATCTGGAGACGAGGACTTCTGAAGGCTACCGCAGAACTAGTTCTTTTGCTAGTAAGATGTATAGTTTTTGGTAAAAACTGATGTTTTGTAGCATGGGTTGTTTCTAATAACAAACCCTTTATGTTATAATATGTTTAACCTGAAATCCATGCTTCTGTTTCGCTACTCTGAATTGGACATTGTTCAGAAAAACATGCTTTTGTCGGACAATGTTCATAGACCAGGCATGCTACCACGTGGGTGGGATGTCGGGTCGTCACATATGTCCAATAATAGGAGATTTTTTTATGAATAATCCAGATAAAATAATTAATTACAAAAATAACATATTTCAAAAATAGACCGTCACATCAGCTTGTCGAGTCCTGAGCACTCGACAAACGATTGGAATAAGCTTGTCGAGTTCCCTCACACTCGACTAAAACAAATATTTTAAATTGTAGGAAATAGGATTCGAGCCCAGGACAAGGGGATGAGTGAATAAGTGAATAGTGTCCTAACCAGCTAGGTATTGTGAATTGTAGGAAGCAGAATTCAAACCGAGGATCAGGGGTTGAGAGAGTAGTGTCCCAACCAGCTAGGCTAGGAGGGTTTTCTAAAAATTATTGGCATTGCAAGACTAATACTTGACTTAATCATTAATTGCTTAAATGCAAATAATACATATCACATTATTGTATATTCGGGTAATAAGTGTCCTATGATTCTATAAAAATATATTTTTAATATAAAAAGTTGGTGAATTTGGGTTTTTTTTATCATTTTTTAAATTTTATTTCTTATCATAAATATTTCTTTCATGATTTATGGTTTAGCATTTAAAGTGAGGCCGAGGTATATTTAGTGAGAGATATATTATTGAAAATGGGTAAAGTACATGAGTAAGTGAGAAACACTGAAGGAATTAAGTACAGAAATAATCTAAAAGGGCCAACAACAAGAAAAGCTGCAAGGAGGCTTGGTTCCGGTTTGAAAGTACGATTAGCTTCGCAACAACACTTCAATCTCTGTTCATCCGTAAGTCGGTTTGGTGCGAAATGCCATTTGGCCTAACAGTATGGGTCGACCTCATCCGGACCCCCGTTCTCTGTGAAACCGAAGCTCCTGCGGCGAGCCTTTGCCTCTTGCAAAAACTTTACGCGTTCCTTGGCTTCCTCCGCCATTAATGTGTATTCCAATTTAATTCGAGTTTTAACGAGTCGAGCTTAAGCAATCTTGGGAAGACTCGGGCTCGACTTGAATTTTCATTCGAGCTTCACCTCAGACTCGAGCTCGACTCATTAAAGACTCGAACCGATTTTTGAATCGATCCCGAATAATTCATGAGTTTCGATCTTTTTGTCCAACCCTAACTCAGATCCACCAAATATGCGGTACAAATCTTTTCTTTCTCTTTTGATTGATCTAAGAATTTTTTTGACCTAAAAACAATGGGGTGCCTCTTTTTTTTCTATTTTTTATTATATAATAAAATGATTAAACCCCAGCAATTAAATTGTAAACAAAATGATGATCACAAAAAATCTGCCAAGCACCAGTCAAGACCAATGACTCATGATTAGTCAATACCGTACACGGCCGTAAAACTCCTATCATCACTTGGATGTAAATATCTTTTTTTAGCGGGCAAGCCAACGGTTAACGGTAGAAACCATGTAAAAATGGATCAGTTGGCAATTGCCAGGAAAGTCACCATGTAATTCTAATACTTACGCAGAAGACTAAGACTCCTCTCCTCCGTTATTCACGAAGAAAGGTACTTAATTAGCCAGGTCCGCATTGATCCACATATTAATACCTTAATTAGGCAGCTCAGCTCGGGCTTCGCCGTCCATGGCTTCGCCATCTGGGCGCCGACGGCGCGTCCAGGATACGACAGCGGCGCCGACGACGCCGTGGCGGCTGTGCGCGCGGACGCCGTGGGCGAGGAAACGGACCGTGCCTGTGGTGGAGGGAGCGGGGGACGGAGCTGCGGCGCGGCCGGTGGAAGAGAGGTGCGGCGAGCGTAGCTGCTGCTTCTTGCCGGTGCAAATGCCCGGACGCAAGGTGAGCCCGCGGTGTGTATGTTCCATATGTACAACACAGCTCGTGTGTGAGTGAGGCCGTAGTTTGGTTTTAGAAGAGGGTTGAGTAAGTCATAAGTGCTCCTGTTAATAATGTTGCAAGCAGTAATCAAATTTTTACGAGGAAAACGCATAAAATTCGTTCAAATGAACTTTGGGGTTTTATCTCTTGGTTAAATTTTATTTCTATGCGTTAAGCGCAAATGATAAAGCTTCACTTTTTAGCTGCTCACCTTGTTAATATCGATCAACCCTGTAAGCTTTGTCACATGTAACACATTTCAGTTATGATTGTGTGAGCATTTTTTTCCAAGATCCAACTTTTCGTGTCTTGTTGATGGAATTTGCATTGCATGGACCAGATGGAAATCTGCAGTTTGCGGATCGGCTGTCTATTTCTATAGTTACACGCAACTTTGGAACTTCTCTAAGTCGGACCCTTCTTTACATGGAAGGCAGCTTCGGTGACCGCGACTGTTAAGTTGCAGTTGAGTGATAGGATTTAGTTGAGGAAGCAGACCTGAGTAGTTTTGGCCGGACACATATAAGGGTTTAAGGTTTGAGGTTGATAGCAAATTAGGTCCAGACCCGAGTTCGATTTGATTCACAAAACTAATGTCTGATTTAAAAATAAAAAATTTAGAGGAAAAAACATATTTATTCTCACCAAATATTTTTTTTTCTGTAAAATTTCTGTAAAAATTTCACATTCCAAACATGCCCCAAATGACTAAGTCATCTTAACCTAATTTACCTTTTAGGACTTAAGGTCTCACAAGAAAACCCAATTAGATTGACTAGAGTCTGTAAAATATTCAGTTTTGTACTTCTATAAGGGAGGGGCCAATGTTCTTATCCACTAGTGTTGATCTATCTCATATGCAAGGCTGTTTTCCTACCCAATTCTTTAGTTTGACACGTTAAATAGGTGAATTCTCTCCTTGTACATTAGTCAAACAGTTTCATTTGAGCCTTTTTTTTCCTCTTCTAAAGCCCTATTTGGCTGGGCAGTTTTTAGTTTATTCCAGTAGAATTTTTTATAGGCTAGGAATAGATTACGATATGGATTTTAAAGATGATTGGTTCGATACTTGGATCACTATAAGGATCTAAATCCTGACCGATATATAAAATCGGGGTGTGTGTCTTAATTGGCCCAATTTTCTCTTCCTGGCCATCTCGGGTTGGGAAGGAGACACACCGTCCACATACACGTATGTCTTCTTTTTATAGGATCTCTCCGTCGACGAGCTCTTCCTCTCCAAGATGAGCTTGTCTTCTCTGTCTGGGATCACTTCCTGGCGGCAAGATCCTCTCCAGCAACAGGCTCATCTTCTCCAGCGACGAGCCCGTCTTCTCTAGATTCGATCTCTTCTCCGGTGATGAGCTCCACTTCTCCGGCGAACGCTACTGCAAAATTGTTCTCTAGCGCACCCACGAGCTGCACGTATGCTGTGACAAGTGCAGATTTGTGCAGAGGTCAGATCTGCATCAGCTACCCCTGCCGTCGAGGCGCCATCCCCTCCACCATGCCAAAGCCTCCTCCACACAGAATTTGAGCCTTGTAGCTAGTAATTTTGCTTTGTTTTTTGATTTTCGATGATTTTTTTAGTGTGTGGTTTTTTTAGGATGTATGAGTTGAGAGAAGTTTTGATTTTTTTTTTTTTGTGAATTTTTAGTTGTTTGGTGTGATCTGGGCTCGATCTTGGTGCCACTTGCAAATTCAACTCAAATGGTAGTCCATTTACTCCATTTTCCCCTGCAATTAACAGCGTGACAAGAGAATTAGCAAGGTCATTCAAGAACAACAAGAACAACATCAAGATCACAAGCAAAAGCAACTACAAAACGATCGAATGCTACTAAGTGCATCTCCTCCGGCCACTACGAGCACCACAAGCGAGAGCATAGAGACTATACAAGTCACCACCCAATCCACCACCCCGTGCACGGCCACCAACAGAACGGAGGCGTTTGCGTGCTCCTCTTCCACGACGACGGTAGGCGGCGGCTCGAGCGAAAAGGCCGGCGGCGGGTTCGGGCCGACGGTGGGGCTCACAGTGGTGGCCGCGGTGTCAATGGCGGGGCTGCTCGGAGGCCGCGTTTGGGCCGTTGTCTGCATGTGCGCGTGGTTCTGCGTGCTGTCGAGGCTTCGGCGGCGGCCGGCGGTTTGCACGGCGGGAAAGGAAGGGGTGGATGAAGAGTTTGACGTGGACTCGAAGGATTACAAGAAGTTAGTCGTTCTTAGGGGGCTTCTCGAGCGTGATCGGAGGCGTTGATTCATGGCTTTGCCCCATCGCCACCATTAATTTAATTTCTGAATATTGGAACTAGTTTTTTTTTTTTGCATGGATGTATATAGTGGAATTTTTTAAGTAAAGAAAGAAGTCAGTACATTTTCCCGGAAAAAATTGTAAAAATGTAGTTTGGCGAGAAAAATATAGTTGTACAATATTTAGTCTTATCAAACGCCGAAGTTTCCTTCTTAAATCATTGAATTACGAATGAATAGTCATAATACATCTATGTCATATCGAGCACCACTTCATATGTTAACCATAAGTTACTCTACCTTATAATCAAAGAGTAACTTATGGTTGAGTTATCCATCGGATGGTTGAGGGTCATGAGGTATACGGAATACATTAGCTTATTCTCAAAATTCCAAAGAAGATCAAGGGGTGAAAATGAAATCAACAATGCGTGAAAATTCTGAAACGGTTAAACAAGCCTTTCATTTGCTATCTATGTTTGAGTCTAGATGTAGCAAGTTCACATTAACTAACGATGTTAACATTAACTAATTAAAGCATTAAAACATGTTAACATCGGGTCACTTCCCAAAAACGAGAAGAATGTGATGAAGTATTATTCACTAGGATGTCTAAGCCCCATTTTGATGGTGCTGCGACTTGTGATGTGGTATGCGACAAAAGTTATTATCAAAAAAGAAAAAGAAAGAAGTTGTTGTGCGCAAAAGTTGTCTAAGCTCATAAACATCATCCAATCGGCAATCAAGCTTCAGCCTGGATAAAAGAGCAATATTATATGTATACCAAAAAACACTCCTATAAAATTTTTGCAAGCTCTAATTAGATGGTGCAGATTAATAATAGAATTAGTTGCGAGTAATGACTGAGAGTGCAGATTAGTTTTTGTAAGGAGTTCATAAAAAGATTGGTAAGAAGTTGGAGCTAAAAGTGTACATCAATAGTAGAATTGATCTTATTAGTTCGCAGATAAAAATGGTCGTAAGAAGTTTGAAGTTATCCAAGTTGCAGATCAAACACTAGAATTGGTGTTATTAATTTGGTTGCATACAGTATATGCATCACACACACATACTTTTAAACAAGGAGTTGTCTTGTTCTATCCCAATTTTCGCCCTTTCGTCAGCAGTTTGCTGTACATTGAAGGCTCTAATGGGCGTCTCTCTTCTAGATGCATGGCTCCTAAGACCAACAATGTATATATAGTTATGAACATGAGTATTCTTTCAAAGACTAGGTCAATAGTCTTAATTAAGGTCTTATAAAACGGAGCAATATGAGGTCATCCACTAATTATACAGGATTGATATCGGCAGTCATATTACTTGGCTTTCAAGGAAGGAAATTTTCTTTTTTCTTTTCTTCTTTTTTTTTGAGCAATTTGAAGTTTCTAATCACAAAAAAAAAAAAATTATCTTGCACAATTACGTAAGGTTTTGGACTAGTTCCAAAAAAATACAAAGATAAGTGATATGCCTAATAGTATAAAAACTAAACAGACAACTTTGAGAAGCATGAAACCTGCATTAAAAATCGTATTTTATTGAAAGAAAACATGAGATGAGTAGGTTGCAAACTAACGATTATCTATTTTTTAAAAAAAAACTAATATCATCTACATAATTAATTTAAAATATGTATCTTCATTTTTTTTTTCTCTCTCCCAGAACCTTCCCTGCTATCATCATCACCACCCACACAGCCACACCCTTACCCCATGGAGGAACAACGTCTCTACAGCTTTTAATTCTTACCCTCAAGATCAGTTGTCATCCTTCCTATCACGACCACCGATCTCGCCATCTCACCCTATTGCAAGCCACCACCCTCACTGTCATTTTTCTTTCTTTCCGACCACCGACCACCGACCACCGCTCGCAGCAGATAAACACTAAAACCATTCTTAATGTTTTTCTATCTTAGTATTGTTTATACTACGATTGCACCCCATGATGTACTGGACTCAGTGGCAAAGGTGCATGAGCTCCATGTATTCTCCAGCCGGGATTCGACATTAAACAATTTATGTGATCTAATCTTTTTTCCGAACAAATAACATTTTCTTCTCTTAAGTATCCCATAAAATAATTTCGTTTCATTCTTTAATCTTTGGCTGCAAGCTTGTGTGTAGCTTATGCCTCACTGGCACCAGTCTTACACGGTCGCTACAAAGCGGCCGGTCTCAGAAGGTTTATATAAGTCTAACCCGACTTTTATGGAGGCTACCATGACTGGCATAACAAAAGTGTACTCGTTGTTTCTTTATTATCATTTTTAGTATAATCAAATCTATTTACTTAAATTTAGAGTAGATAAATTTTTCTATCATCGATATAGTTAGACTCCTATCTAATTTTCATTAATTCTATTAATATATTGAGTTACTGATTTGTGGTACTAATTTATTATGTTCGACATGAGATCGTATGTTCTTGACTACTATTTTATTGGTATTAACAGAAATTTGGATAAGAGGTCAATTGCATCTATTCGACTAATAAAGAGATTTATTTGCTCTAATTTTAAATAAAAATTTTGATTATACAAAATGTGATAGTAAAAGGGAACTGGGTGCGTGCAATTTTCCTTATTTTTTTTCTCATAGCATTTGCAAGCTTTTTCTATTTACGGGCCAAAGTTGTTTCCCATAAGTTGTTGCAATCATGATGCCTAACAGCAAGACCATACATCCCTTAAAAATAAAAACTCAGCTCCTCCTCCTCCTTATACTACACCACCAAAAACTGCTCTTTAAGCCTCCAAACTTGTAATAATTACAACTATTCTTGTTAAAATTTCGTGACAATATGTTGTCACGAGCCTCCCCTCTCCACCCCCTCTAGAAGAGGATCATGTCCTTAGAGAGCTTCGCCGCCGCCGACGACGACGACGAAATTGATTGGCATGAGAACCGAGGTTGCTCTTGCCTGCCTTTCTGCTTCGGGGGCTCCAAATTCGGTGTCGGAGTCGCGCCGGAACGGAGACGGCGGAAGTTTAGGCTGAAACTGTCATGGTTCTCTTGGTCGTGGTTTCGCAAGAACAAGAAGAACAATAAGAAGAAGGGGAGGAGGAGGAGGGTGCTGTGGTTGTTCACATCGTTCCAGGCCAAGAAGGCCCTTGCATCAGCATCAGGAAGCCTCTTCCCCAAGGTAAATATAAAGGTTAACAATAATATGATCATGAGAAGTATTACTGTTGTTCTGCATAGCTTCCTTTGCACGTTATGAGTGCAGTTAATAAACTTTTAGGTAGGTAAACTACTCAATTAACAGGAGATTAGCGCCAATGAGATGTGGTGGGTCCCGCCGTAGGAAGCTGGCGTGGTTGACCCACTAATTAACGTGTGGCTTTAGTTTCACCTGTGTTTACTAAAATTAACCTGCATGAGGTGCAGCTAGTAGCAGTAGACTAGTAGCATGTGAATTTTGATCGCCCCATCACAGATACAGCCTGGGCAAGTTAAGCGGCGCAAATATTGAGTTGTGTGAGGAGTAATAGACTCTCTTATATGATATTTTAGTCAGAACTTACTCATGTTTTGTTAGTGATCTGAATTATGATATAATGGTTGGGTTTCATGTGTGAAGGGTTCAAGATGTATCTGACAGAATTGAGTTCATCATAGATGGTGATCTAGTATGTATTTGTGCTGGGGAATCAAACACGAGTGATGCACACGTCGTTTTTATGCGTTTGATAAGGGTACACACCTTTGGGATATTATTGATTTTGTTCGATGTCGATTCCTCATACAGCAGCCAAATCTAATGAGAAGGTAGGTTGGAGGAGAGCATTATTTTTGCTACTCGGCCGATGAAGAATCGAACTTCCAATCAGGGTCTATTCTTTAGTGGTAATGGCCGATTATCACTGGTTACTGATAATATCAATAAGACTAAATTTTAGAAAACTATCTAATATAAGAGATGTTTCTTTGCTATTTTGAGAGATCATAGAAGGGAAGTACAATGATATAGAGAGTAAAATA
This sequence comes from Pharus latifolius, assembly GCA_019359835.1. Lineage (NCBI taxonomy): Eukaryota > Viridiplantae > Streptophyta > Magnoliopsida > Poales > Poaceae > Pharus > Pharus latifolius. The sequence continues at coordinate 65,722,396 of CM033328.1, read as the reverse complement.
AAAAAAAAATCTGGAATCAGAAATTGGCCGGTTCCCCACTTACCGGTGTGAAGTGAAATTGGGATGAGAAAAAATCACCAAGAATTGACCAGCTGAGCCAGCTCAAACTCAATACTTTTTGTCACTTGCACTTTGTAACTAATTGCGGGAGAGGTTTGATTGCTGGATCATTAAGGCGGAAATATTAATTTAGTGCGTGCATGTCAAATTGATGCTTTATTAGCTAGTTTATATATGCAATCACGTCACTTGCACTGCCATAGGATTAATTTTCACTAGGAAATCCGCGGTAGTGCTCCAAATCAAGCTACCCTGCTTTTTTTATTCTCACTTTTGTTGGGCAATAACAGCAAGAAATTTAATAATTCCTCTATTTATAAATATATGTTATTTTACATTCATATACAAGAATTAAGATGTTGTTTGAAATGATCAGTCTAATACTATTAAAGTCTGTGTAGCATATTAATTATGGGTAGATAAATTTTAAAAAAAATAGGCTCCATGTTGGCAAATTAAGGACAGTTTTTTCATCGAACTATTTTCATAGACTCCTTTACAATATGATGGAGATTATATTTAAATAATGTGATTTCATATTGTGATGTGTGATGTGACAGTTATTAATAATATTTGTTATATTTAATAATATATTATTGTTATTTCAATAATTACTAAATAATCACCATTAAAAATAATATATTGAACAGAGTTTGAGAAAGACATTACACTCCCAAATACAGTCTAAGTTTCATCCACTCATTTAGAGTACCAGGATTCGGGAGAAAATTTTCTATTTACTAGATGGTTTTTCATACCAAAGTTATGTGACTTCCATGTGTTCCGAACGAGGTCTAGCTAAGATTTGGTTTCTGCTGGCACAACTAACCATATCTCAACCCGTGTTAGTGGTTTACATGTCATCACAAGTAGCTTCAGTGCTTCACAACTCTTACAAATGAGTCAATGCCCATTGTGATGATCAGGCTAGCAGTTTCGGCGACACACTGAGGCAAAACAGAAGCAAGTCACGACCAGCAGTAGATAATACTGCACCAAGCACCAGAATACATCAGAAACCACAGTCCACCAAAGAGCCGACGTCGACTGCACGGCCGGAGACATGCCAACCGTGCACGAAACAGACCGAGAAAGCCGGCAACATAGGCCGGATTGCGTCGAGATGCCGCTTGTTTCAGCCCGACCGTGCCGAGCCGGCGGCCAGCCTGTGGACGATGGCCACCACCCTGGGCGTGATAGTGTTCTTGGGCCGTGTCAATGCGGTGATCTTCTTGTGCTCGTGCCTGTACTGCACGCGGTTCGTCAGGGCGCAGGCGGGTGGTGTCAAGAGAAATATTACTAGTGGTAGTAGGAGATATGGTGATGCGGTGGCTGAGACGGTTGTGGACTTGTGCTCGGAGGAGTACAAGAGGAAGGTGGTCATGGAAGGGCTTTTGGAGAGAGCCGGCAAGAGACCCTCGTCGCGATTTTGTAAATAACATGCTGCTTTTTGTAAATGTTTTGGGGTTTATAATGGTTTTTACCTTTTAGGGGATTCAATTGCAGGAAGTGTTGTTTGGTACTTGGTACGTCCATTTCCTTTTGTTTTTCTGGGGGTCAAATTGATATGGGAGAACTGCTTACCTCGAATTAATTTATTTTTGTTTACAGTGAGATAATTGCTATAGCATTCGGTTCAATAGGACGTCTCTAGAAGAACCTTTGAGCATCATACTATAACTGATGGCTAACACGATGGGAAAGTACCACTTTAAGGGTAATCCAAAAGAAACTAGAATCCGATCTTATGCAAAGTTCAAGCTCCATTTTAGTGCTCAAATGACTCCAGTATCTAGGGATGGGTAATTTGCCTCCATTCTTTCAGAATGTTCCACACTGTCAGTTGTAATTTTGAGAACACAATAGAACTTCCAACACATTCAAAAACTCTGTAGAGCTTCAGCTTCTCATTTGGAGATACATGGCTCTAGCGTTCCACAATGGAAGCTAGAGATTGCGCTTAACTAAACATAACTCAAATAATCTTGTAAGGTATTGCAAGGTAATGCACCAGAAGTAATACTAAAGAGTCCATTCTATCTGTAGTCTGTGCACATCGAGTATTTTAGAAACTTTTACAACACAGTCCATTTTCTGAAGGGCGCCCACATTAGTAATAGCAATTACTTGACATGCTGCTTTTCTAAGTCTTGCATATACAGACCTTGAGTTCTTCAAGCTTGTGAAGCATAACTAACGCAGCTGAATCCTGCGAGCTCTTTTTGTCAGTTCGTTGCTCGCCTTGGAGTGTAACAGCTGTTATGTCAGGTATGTGCAAGGTGATGGTTGAAACAAAGCTATTAAAATTTGGTGTTGTTACCCCATCCAGAACAATAGGAGTCCTGTTGCAGCAACCAAATAAAAATCTCCAGCAATTAGCACATTCACAGCTTAATCTCATTTATGAGAATTTTTGTTTGAAAAGCTTCATTTATGAATAATGTAGTTCCCCTCCTTCACCCAGAAGTGAAAGGTTTGTTCATAATGGGTAATGACTAATGAGGTGAGGGTAGAATTCCTGTATATACCTCGACCTTTGTTCCAAAAATTCGAAGTCAGGCATTGGCCACTGCAAAATCTTGCAAAGCTTAAAAAGAGCATTTCGGGGTCCACCTTTATCCATTTTGAGAGGAAGAACAACTGAAAACATATGAATGGAATAGTTTTTAAAAATAACTCTTAGCAGAAGAGTGCTGTGCAGGAGGTGGAACTAAGTAGATGTAGAAACTTCTTTCCAAAAAAAGTGGATGTAGAAACTACAACATATGTACCTGCTTCTTTCAGTGACGAAAGACCTTCCAGACCAGAAATGTCCTTCACATGAGAATAATCAAGTGGCTCTTCTAACTACAGAAAAGCAACAATGCATTACTTTCTTCAGAGAAGTTCAATTCTTGGATTTAGCATTTGCTTCAAAGATATCTATAATCTTACACTTGTCAAATGATATTGCAGTTCACCAGAGATATCATCCAACTGCTTAGCCTTAGACAAACATTGTTTAATTGAAAGGCCCCGTTTCTGCTCCAAATTTGAACATTAGTGTCTACCACAGATAAACAACATAACGAAGCATCTTTCAAAGCAGAAGCTACCTTGTCATTTACCAGCTTAAGCTTGGGGAAAAAGAAAAGGATGCATTACCAGTTCTCTAAAATCATGTTGTAGGTTTTGTAAACAGAAATACCATCAGGTAAAATAAAAAAGCCTACCTTCAGATCTGCCAAAATACGAAGTGCTGCTTTTGCCTTTGCACCTTTCTTATTTCTGTCACGTCCTTGCGCTATCAGCAGATCATCTCGTAATTGCACTGACATCTCTATAGTTACTTCTTCCCCTTTGCTGGTGCATTTTGAATTTATGAAGTAACCAAGATGACTACATAGCTCTAGCAATTCACGGTAAGGTGGCAATGAAAGCTTATCGGGAGTAATCATTGGAGAAAGCAATGGTTCAACAATCTCCCAGACCAGATCAACATTAAAATCTGCGTCTATGAAAATTGCACCAGCTATGCTTTCCATAATGTCTCCAAGAACCTTTGAAAAAGAGAACAAAATTAGCTGGATAGCTTGTATGCATGGTGTTAAGTAGGGCGAAGCTCCAAATTGCTGAGTTAAGGAAAATTGTCATTACAGAAATAACATGAGCACAAAGTTGAAAACTAGACTGTTCAGAACATGAACATAAATGAATTTTCCCAACCTTTGGTGCTTTATGTGCAGAAAATTGAAGGGATACATTATCCTTTCCTTGGTTATCCGAATGAGCCCTAACATATTCTGTAATTTTCTCTAAAAGTATACCAGATCCATGCTGCAGATGGTTATGAATGTTGCTTCTGACAACAGCTTGTGCAAAATTCTCATTACTGACCAATGCAGAACGTAAGTCTGTTAATTCTCCAGGATCAACATCAGTATGGGTAACAAAGAGATGCCGTGTAATTAGTAGATCCAGCACAGAATCTCCAAGAAATTCAAGACGCTGAAACAAATAATAGAAGTTAGAACAAAACATGTTATTTAGAACAACAGACATATATATCTTGTTTTCAAGTAATTTCAGATTCAAACGCAACAAATTAATGTTACTAAAATAACTCCACCTGCAACATGGAATTACTATGTTGTACTAACCTGGTAACAGTAGTCAACTCCTAATTCCTGCTGAGATGGATGAGTTATGGATTCCAGCAGAAGGCCCTTGACCGAGAAGTTGTACTTCAGTTTTGTTTCCAATTCCTCAATATCATTTATTTTTGAGAAGTAACATAGATGAGATGCATTAAACTTCACTTCCTGCACTAAATTCATATCACATCTGATGTCAATGCCAAACCACCTCATAACCCAAAGCGCAGCAGTTATGCCACCACCAGTATAGTATGCTCCAACTAGTGCTTCAACACAATCAGCTATTGTTTTTGAGCACATCCATCTATGACCTTTGTCACATGGTTTTCCCACCACAATAGATGTGTCATCCTTTACATACCTTCCATCAATAGGTACAAATGGAGTATCAACTCCACAATCACATGGGAAAGGAGGGCGCACTGATATCTGTCCAGGAGCAACCCAACGTCGTGGATCAAACGCACTATTCCGCACATAACCCTGGAAAGCATGATCATAAACAAACAGTAAACAAAAGAAAACTAATAGGTAGCACATTGATAGAAACTCGTTCAGAAGATAACAGTTGCTCAGGCTTCTGATGTGACTTTAGGAAACTACAGATGGATAGCCTAATAAGAAATTGGTAAAACATTCAAGAGTTACAACTTACTTTAAACTGTATCAAGATCTCAGCCACCACCATGGATAAAATTGATAGAATATGTTGTTCTTTCTATTGGAAAGGACAAAGAACTATCTCAGGCGGTCATTGCTTGTGCCTAGGACTTAATTTGCCTCAGCAAAAGAGTTGGTGGTTTGGGTGCCATCAATATTCATACCCAAATTATCCATCTCAGAATGAAGTTTATCCATAAGTAATTATCCAATGTGGACAATTGTTGGACTCAGTTAATCAAGGAGGAATACTACCCTAAGCCCCTAACAATGACTTCGGAAGTCCTGCATATTAAACTAGATGTTGGAGAGATCTCTCGAAGCTCATAGACTATTACAGACAAATACTAAGTGGCTATTGGCAATGGAACTTTACTTCCATCAGTACGATAATCAGACTCCCATTGTCCATGCCATTTTCCCTTTGCAAATTACCCCTGGGAGAATGTCAGTGCTCATTATGATGGCCAACAACGGATGATTCCCACCACAGATAACAATGGAGCTCAATGGGAGCTTAATCCTAACTGGAGTTTTACATCACATTATCACTGAACCAGGATAAATTGATTCAAGAAGATTAATTTGGAGCCGGAGCAACCATCATAATTTTCAACAGATAACATTCTTAAATTTTGTGGAACTAAAGCCCAAACAGAATGCATGTTTTTTATGTGGACTTTGAGTAGAGATAGGTTGCACACCAGGGAGAAACATGTTGAACAGGCTGGTGAATAACTTGGTCCTGGCATCAATGATACACTAGTTCTCGAACGGATGACATCTATTGAAGTTTGGAATAATATTCTCAAATCCTTGCTGCTCCCAACAGAAAGACAATCTGTAATCATATGAAAGCATTTTGGATGCTCTCTCTATATTTTATCTTCTATATGCAGTTTAACCTTTATTTATAATACTCTTGACTTTCTGTAGGCCAGAAGTTCTATTCCAAAAATAAACAAATAAATATTCACATGAAAGTAGCATTCCTAGCTAAGGGTGGTAATGGATTGAAATCCAATCCAAATCCAACCAACCTTTTTTAATACAAATTAAAACCCAACCCTCATCCAACACATAACACATCTTATAAAATCTCATTCAACCTAACCCACTTACTATTTCAACCCAATTTTCTCTCTCAACATGGGTCAACCCATTTCCAATCCAAACCTAATCCATCTATTCAAAAGATATTTAAGTATTTAAGGATGGAGAGGAAAAGAATATGAATCCAAATTGTTTCGTGGGCTTCCAATACAATATTAACCCAAATTTTTCCACATCAATCCAATCCAACTCAATTTTGTTTCTCTACCCATTTCACCTCATCCAAAACCAACCCATCCTACACCCAATCCATTTAACCCATTTCAACTCAAACCATTACCACCTCTATTCCTAGTCATTCATAACAAAATTAAAGCTTGAGTTGGTAAAGTAGAAGTAAACAACTTGCTATGGCAAGTGCAAATATCATTATTGAATTCTCAACTGTTCATGCTCATATAGAACTAGTTGAATTCTCATCCAGGATGAACTAATGAAGAAATCTTTGTCATCTAAACAAAATCCTATAGAAACTTCTGGAAGTTCTTAAATTAAAGTTGTAACCATCTACCTGCAAGGATCTCTGTATTCCATGCTTATGGAGTGTCGCATTGCACACGGCTATGGATCTCAGATCAGAGAGATGGCCTTCGTGTTTCATAGGATACCTCAGGAACAGGTCACAGCCTATTACATATTTTAGTACTGAATCTCCTAACAGCTCCAGACGCTCCAGGGAGAAGGTCTCACAGCACCTTACAGTAGTGATAGCTTCCAAGATCTAACATGAAGAGAGATCATACACATGTGGTGCACACAGCCATCTTTAGAAGATATAACTTGTGATGTCACGAGAGAGAACAAACCAGAGAGCATGGTATGCATTGAGAAGTGTAACCAATTTCCCTGCGGAGCTGGCTGGCTAGCATCAGGGACTGAAGCCGATGCATTATAGACGGCAGTAAATAAAATGATTTGAGAATATCAGTAGTTAAATTAATGTGGATGAGTAGTTCAGGTGGGACCCGTGCATGAATTTGCTCTTTCTCAAGCAACAGAGGATTGCCATTAGAACCATCTGCCATTTAGTCAGTGGAATTTCATGTAAAAGCAGATCTAATAATAATGCAGTTGATCACATTGTAGTTCATTTTACAGTAGAGAAAGGGGAAAATTGGTTGATTTAGATTATTTCAGTACCTAGGTACTTCAATTTTGAAAAAAGAAGATTGTGTGCATTGTGGCTTTGCTTTAACAGCAATAATGGTTGTTCAGGATGCTGAATAATAATACCATACCTATGCATAAGTACAAAAAAAAAAAAGAAGAAATGTTAGCAAGGAAGTATCTCAGAATAAATAGTACCTAAAATTAATACATGTAAGAAGCAAGTACTTTTGATGGTAGTAGTCCACAAATGAAGCAAACGATGATGGTTTCCCATTGTACATCTCATCAAAGGAGCTCTCTGCGGTTGTGTCAATGATCATGTCAAGAACAGAGTATATTCTCCCAGTATGAAGAGATAGAACAACTGAGTCTATGATGCTGGAAAAATTGAGAGATTTATCAGCCAGATGAACAATATTTTCTCCCCTGCTTCTTTTATTTGGAATAATATTTTCAGGAACCAATTTTCCATCTAATAAATATACATTTCTCATGTGCTCCACTGCACCAGTACAGGACTCAATAGCCTCCCAGTGTATATCAATCTGGATATGTGAAGAATGCTTCAGAGGTAAAAGTAAGTACATGCTCTCCGAGCTCCACTGTATTTCATGTCCTTTCCTAAAAATAAATTCCCTTCGCAGTTCACATGTTCGAGAACCACGAAATAATCTGCCAAATATTCCATTGAAAAAGAATTCCTGGAATAACTTCCCTTTACCTAGCTGAAGAAAACAAGGACAAATAAGCCTCAACCATATGAACTTTACCAAATTTCAGCAAGGAGTATCATTAGGTTATCTACAATTTCTTGAACAACCTGCTCTTTGTTTAGTTGAATTTTTCCACAAGGAGTTATGGTGGTATGGACCATTTTATTGGGGATCAGGAAGAGATCCATTTCTGAAGGTGCCACATCATCATCAAGTACTGACTCTACTAAAAGAACAAATCCAGCATAAATTTCACCCTCTTGGTCACAAACAAAATCAAATCTATAAGCATTTAATGTGGCATTTCCATTTTCATAAATCCAAGTTCCTGATAAAGCAAGGGCATTTATTGTTCCATGAAGCTCCTTTCTTCTAGTCGTTCCTGCCAAAAAGGGGAAGGAGCAATGACAAGAAAAACACAAACATATTCAAAAGGAGGCTTGTGGGAAGAAAGGAAAGCTAATGCAAACTTGCACTTGCAGTCCACAGTATGAAACATATAATTCAAAGCAATGATAAAAAGGAATGAATTAGGGAAATTAGTAATGGAAGGGCTCACGAGTTCAATAGAATAATTCGGAGGCTATTTAGGTCCAAGCTTTCATGCACATGGCAAAAAAGTCAACCTAAGAGAGTCCAGCATTGCATGGTGTCCTTATATGTAATCAGTATGACAAAAGGACACACAGAATGTTCTATCAATAGTTCACAAGTTTCAACACAGTATCACAGCCCCAATGCCAGTCCGATGCTTTAACACCCTAGCCTAATCCGGTTGAAGAGGCCCAACATTGCATGAGTTAGTCTTGTATTTAAGTTTGAATGAACCAGTCATAGCAACTGAGTTAACTTTCTTAGACGAAGCAAGGATAAAAATCTAAGTATTGCTATGGATAGATGTACCTAGAATATTATAGATACACCATCTTTTTGAGCAATCTATTAATTAGATTAGTGTATACAACAGAACAATAGTAAGCTTTAATATAGCCATGACATGCTCATACCTGGTCCAGAAATGCACTTTCCATCTGTTCTGGTGAGAGCAACATCCATGGGCTCTTCAGTAAATGGTATGAGATGATCATTGAGTTCTCCCAGCTGATGCAGCTTCATGCATGCCTCTAGGGATACAAGCTGCTTGGCTAAATTACATGTACTGCTTAAAGGACCTACAATCCTTTGAAATGCTGCATTTGGAGGTAATGTCAAACTGCATTGATATGATCCATCTTTCTCAGCCACCTCAAACGAAGGCTTTGGCATGTAATACCTACAGAAGAGTGTTGTAATTAACAGCCACTTGTAGTTGTACCTAAACAAAAAAAAGTGAGCTCATGTCTTGACTCTTAGAGTAGTAGCAGGGTTAGTTCGTGCTATGTCTGGCATTTGCTTGTACCAGTACCAACTTTTCTGGCCACATGCTTCCCATGCAACAAATTGCTATAGTGGCAACATATCTACTTCAATCTTCACCATAACACCTTGCTCAGTGACTATGTACAGTTGCAACACCAACAATGAGAAGCAAAGCAATTCTCAAGCACAAGCAAGCTCAAAGAGGACAAGTTATGCATAATAGCAAGAGAGGCTGAGTTTACCTATCTTTAGGAAGCTTCTCACAGTACTTATGAATGAGATTAACACAGCAATCTGCAGTGATAGTTGCTCCAGTTGATTCAACACGGTATACGTATTCACTTTGCAGAGGTAAATTATAGGATGAAGCATTAGGTCGTCTACATGGACCAAAGAATCTAACATAGTATTCACTCTGTATTAGACGAAATATATGTTCCTGCTGCTCCAAGTTTCCCCTGAAAATTCCACACATAACAAACTTTGACAAAAATGTCCAAGGTGCAAACATGAAGAAAAGGTGAAACAACATTAACATGAAACTTATGCAAAAATAAATAAATAATATGGGTATAACCTCCTTTCAATTAATAAAATCAGGATTCAGCAAATTTCTGGAGTAGGATCTTGCATTGTTGCTTGACATAATTAGCAAATACATAACTGTGCCATCTGATGTCAACGTGTGGCTGTGTGCGAAGTGCTAACAACTGTTACTTACACATGTTTATTCTTCCAGAAAACATATCATTTATTTTCATACCTTGTGCCTAATCTATGCAAGATATGAGGAAAATGAACTTACAACAGGAGCCAATTGTGTTTCGAAAAGCTGTTACAATGTAAGTAATGAAGTGTAATGATTTCAGATAACTTTCTCAGTACCTCTCGATCATAAGAATATAATTTGAGCTTCTCCTCCTTGCACGACCACGAGATTGAACATAGCTACAAACAGTTTTGGGTAGGTCGAAGCGTATCACACAGGAACAGTTAGGTACATGAATGCCCTCTTCAGTCACATCTGTTGTAAAGAGCAAGTTTACCTACAAATTGGCTCAGAAATTAATAAAGATTTGAAATCCTATTTAATCAAATTTTATAAATAATAGATCATACCTTCCCAGCTCGGAACAAATCCAAAGTAAATCTCTGCACGGCTGGGGTTGAAGCATCTTTTGATGTACTCCCTCCAGTCAAGTAAGAGATTGAAAAATGAGAAAAATTAATAATTCCCCTCATAAACCTTTCAACAACTTTAGCTGTTATAATTCTTTCTACAAAAATTAGGCAAAGAACTTCCTTTGATGACCTGAGGAAAAAAATATATAGGGATGTCAAAGTATTTGTAGCAATTGAAAAGCAAAGATGGGCATGATTAAGCATCTTGAATAGAATATGATATTACCCGAATGACTTAAAAATATTGATTAGCATATCCAACTTCGGAGAAGCATATCCCATCCTAGTTAATTCCGCAGAACCAGATTCTGATTTCATTAGTTCATCATAACCTATTATGCAAAGACAGCCACAGAGTTAGAAAGAGAAACTAATGCATAAACACTCATGGTTTCCTAGTAATGATAAGTTTGAGCAAGGCAACAATTGATACTGTAATATCAGCTACATGACACTAGTGACAGCATAGTGAAATATTGGTAAAACATGACTCGAAAATAAATCAGAAAAAACAAGTAGATCAATAATAACTGTACTATGCAAACTACTGACGTCAAGCTAAGAGATTCTATTTTCATACATATTGGTTGTTTTGTTCTTCTCTGAGGTGCTTTGTTAAATCCTATCTGCAATCTTCTTCGAGTGAATAGCATAGCCAGATAAATCACACATCAAGCATTGCAGCAATACTCTCCCTTTTTCTAGGTTATGCCATTTTGCCTAATTGCTGCCATGTCCACTGAACCATGTAAAAATATGAAAAATGACACTAAGTTTGACCAGAAAAATGGAGGTCAAACCTAAACATGTTGATCAACTGCTGTCACTCAAACTGTGACCAAGTTACAGTGAGAATTGAGTAGTTAAACAAGATCCAGTATTGGCATTGCTATTGGAAATTTACTTTACCATCAATGACCATAAATGAACCAAATATAAGCAACTTTCAAGTAAAACAATTTAGGGCAAATATATTCAAACGGTCTTTTACAGGAGCATAAACTAGATACGAGCAGAGCATAATTGATCTTGCAAATTGTCTTTCAGTATCATATCATTAACAAACTGAAAAGAAGTTGCAGATTGTCCCTATGCAGTTGAAGTGAGACAATGAGATATAACGTATATATGCATAAGTGCATGCCTACTTATGATATACAGTAATTAACCAAAATATGAAACTGAACATAATGTGTAAAGGGTGCACTATACCCTGTGATAAAATTTCCTCTATCAAACCTAGAGCTTCTTTAAAGTAAGAAACATGTAAATTCAAGCTTGCTTTTGAAAACTGGCAATCATCAGAATCATCTAGTGTATTAATGCTTTCACTACACACTTTCACTGCCTGTTAAGAAAACAATTATATAGTCAGCACATAACATTTGTGATATTGTACCTGAAGTTCATCTGGATGATAAGTCTGCTAGAATAAACTTTTTGGTAACTAAAGGCAGAATAGCAAGAAATGAAATGCTATTGAAAAATACAGGCAAAGATCCGAGCTGTCACAAAAATAAGGAAAAATGATAGGAACACACTGCTTTTGTGAGACAGGAACTGGAAGAAGAAACTATGAAACCACAACAAGTGGCAACAATATGCAGGAGAAACTACAAGAATTTCACAATTATTCTCAACACCCCTCCATCTGGGATGTCTGCCTGTGGTTTCCTTCAATCCTCCCAACAAGAACAAACTCCAGAATGAAATGAACGGCTTTAGATGTTGCTTGAACTTTTTAATAAGCTTGCCTTTTGATTTTGGATGATGGTACTCATTGGCATTTAATTATATTCTCACTCCTTTCAAACAGAAGATCTAAAAAACACACCACATACTGAGAATTCAACTATTGTTGTCTGATTGATTTAGTTTAGTCCATTGTTTTGGGCCTTTTGCTATCTGTTTAACTGCGACATAATGCTAACTAATGTAATTTTTCATTACAATGAAAAAGGATATATTTTGGAAATTGTGGATTGATTGCTTACAGTGCACAGTTTGTTCCTTCAAACTGTACTCAGATTTAATAAATAGAAATTGGCCATCAATCAGGTAAAAGAAATCATGTTTTATTTTTGAGGAAATGTAACATCAGTTAATAAACATGTTTCAAATTATTAAGGGACCATCCCTAGCAGCTTATGCTCTTAAATTTAGGTGGAACTCAGATATCTGTCAACCATATTTGTTGAAGTGTTTTGCTTACAGTCAAGTTTTTTATGACTAAGATTATAGTGTTCTTATGCTTGTCCTTGCCAATTCAACTATCATATCAGCAATCCTACAAAAGAATTCCTGATTATTTTTTATTCTGCCTACCAGCTGAGTTTGGATTTCATATGACATTGGAAGTTGAGTAACCAATATGATTTATGTCTAAAGGTAACTTTCTGATAATTGGCCCAAAAGAAATTGACTCCAATAGTGTCAAAAAGAAGCTACACTTATGTGGTTAATATGAAACAAAGAGTTTCGATATGACACGAGAATAGTTGTCTTTGTACATGTGGTGAAAATTATAGAACTCTTCAGTAATTGGATAACGTAATACCTCAGCAGCAATAATTGGACCAAGATCACTTAGGCAGTACAAAATCTTCCCATGGTATCTGGACAAGGTCTTTCGCGATGTCTCTAGGATGTCATTGGTGTCTTGAAATTTATTAGGTGATGATTCTTGCAGGCTAACCAACAAAGCATCGAACTGCGCAACAAGACAAAGTTTAAACAAAAAAAATAGACATGCATATGAAAAATAAAAATACTATTAGGAATTTAGGAGTAGGTACTCAAAATTGTATATATTTCTTATAAATCAAGTAGAAATATTGTTAACTCACCTTCTCAAATAATGTCTGCAGCTTTGATTTTAGATCTTCAAGATCAACCATGTAAGCATTATAGTATTTATTTACAATGGTGGCAGAAGGGGAGAAACTCTCTAGTTCAGCCCTATCTTCTATGATATATACCTGGAATAGCATGTAAGATACAAGTTACAAGAGGCAATGCTGTACTGCAAAATGGCCATTCATAAAGCTCAACAAAATGCAAAGCCAAAGTAGTTCTGGCTGCTGAAGATAACCTTGGCATCCAATATTATTTCAAGTTGAGCAATATGTTCTTCACAATCTTGTATTGTAGAAGCACCTATACAAAAAATATGGAGTACATATTTTAGCAGCCAAAAGTTTTACAAAATAGTCAGCGAGCAAACTAGAATAGTACAGCATTTTTTTGGACACAGGTGCACATCTGAGGTGACAATACATCCTAGCAGGGATTCCCACGTGACACTTTACATGATCCTAGCCAAACAAAACTTAGGAATCCTCCGAGAGTGACCTACAAGATCTAGATAGAATATTCCATATCCAACTGTCTAGCATAAATGCAATAGATTCTAGATCAAGTAGACAATTTTGATTTAATAAATTGGACCTCATGTGGCTTCTAGAAGGATGAATAACAGTACTGAAATAAAATGCATTGCCAATTAGCAGAATTTTGAAAATAGCGTGATAATGTACAGGTTGCTAACCTAGAGATTTATTGTGCAGACAACTGCTGACACAAGACAAAGTATCAAGCTACTCCCAGAAATGTGTTATCTTGTAGGTCCATAAGTCAGATATATGGGTGTAGAAGACAGAGATATGTAAGTCATGGCCTGTGAGAACTTAGACTTTTTAGTCAGTATTGTTTGGCCATAGGTCTGGTGGCCTGCTACCAAACACGATGTAGAAGAAGCTATTTTGCATTATTTACATGCTCAAAAAGTTGTCCTGGAAATGTGCTCAAAAGGTTTCTGTGCAATTGGTAACCAGCACTAATAAAATGTGTAATGCCACCCCAAACTAGATATATAAGTTTCATGTGGACCCAGTATCAACCTATATGAGCTTCGCAAATTCCTATTAGTTTAGAAGCATAGACTGTTAGATCATTAACAAGAGAAGTAAAATGCCACCACGAGCGCTAGCAAGGGTACTATGCATAAGAAATATCTAGGCTTTTTTTGAATAAGCCAATTGATTTGAGATCTTTCGGATTCATTCTTTTTCCTATTCAAAGATGAGGTCTTTGTCTTTGTGTTTTCACGTCTAGAATTCTTTGCAGATGAAGATGAAGAGATGGCAAAGCGGTTTAGTATCAGTACCTAGAGAAAAAAGTCTCCTAAACATATGGCTAGCAATTGGTTCGCTAGAAGTACATAAGAAAGACAAAAACACTATGAATGATTGATTTAGGAATGAGAATGAGTTAGAACCCTGGTTTTCCCTTATAAAATTAATAGTCTTTTCATTCCACTACTCTATCCAAGAGTTCTCAGTATTTAGTAAAATTGTTCCTATTTAACAGATTGCTCTTAGATCAAATGACAAAAACATTATTTGTAAAAAAAGAGATGATTTTTCCCAGATGAAATGAAACACTTGATTTGTATAACAAGAAAAAAATTTCTTACTCCTTATCCGTAAAGATTGTGGCCATGAAAAAAGGATGGGATTCAGAGAAACAAGATTGGCTGAGTGGTAGAGTCGTGGAAACACTAGTTGATTCCTATTTTGGACCCTAACTCTATAGAACAATATACTACTGCGGAAACATGGAAATAACAATAAGATGACATGCTAGATTAAACAACTAAAATAAGGAATACCGAAGCAGTTTGTGCAAGATAAAAGGAAAAATTTCAATTGGTAGAAAGCTCATGGCTTTCATGTGTGGAATTCTTGCCTTTTGTAGCAACAGGAGATGCTGTCATTCCAAATATAGTTGGCCTCCATTGAGAACCAAGGTAAAAATCCTTCAAATTGAAGCAGCATATACAAAGTTAGAAATTTTGGTTTATCAATTTATAAAAATTGCTATCCTAAGGAACTTCTTTTATTCACCAAAAACCACACAAGGATACAGGCCAAAGCTTATCTACTGCTGCAATAGGGGTCTAGCCCCTCCGACATAGTTCAACAAATCTTCAAATGATAAATCCCATTACCTGCATTATTCGCGTATACGGATGGTTTCCACAAGCACGATGGCATTCATCAAATATTAGCAAGTTCACCATATTTATTGTTACAAAAGCATGCCTCAGTGCATCCAACAGTATCTGTGGCGTCATGAAAACAATCTGAAAACCAAAGACGAATTCCACAAAGTAAATACACATTTCCAAATTCCAACAATGATAGTGCATAAGCATAACATGGTCCTTATAATTTCAGGTAGAAAAAATTAGACATAAATCACATAACTGTGACATCCAAGAGAATAAACTAATGGAACCAGAAATCCACACACTTTCAGATCATTCGATTAACATGTATCTTTACAAGGATTGCAAAGTCTCATGGATCAAAACCAATTCAAAGTCTAGCAATGGCAACTGAAATGCAAATCATGTAGTATTTGAACCTTGGACCACCCACTTCATAGACACAGCCCTTGAGAAAAGATAACCAACATCCACCTAAAAATGGCTTTAGTTAACGACTGGAAAGTATGAATAACCTCAACCCACATTCAATTTTGACACCACTGCCACAATGACACCACCATGTACATCTTAAACCTCTCAACTCCCATTTAACTTTTACTACAAAAAGTGTTCCAACAGGACGAGACACTCAACGTCAACAAGTCATTTCTCGAGCACTTGATGGGCACAGTAAATGCGACCATTCACAGTTCATCTCACATCCCAAATCACCTCAAACATAACGCATGCTTCAACAAAACCACATTTTTACCTCCTTGCTTCCAACTTCCTTCCTCCAATGCTCGGCGCTCCACTCGCCAACCCCTGATGCTCCATGGTACTCCGCGGCGTCGAGATCCGTATACTCACAAATCACCTCAAATTGCTTCAATCACAAACACAAGCACATCCCCATCAGAACACCACCTCACATGCCCATATAACCAAAAAAAAGGTGCTCCGATCCACACCTGGTGGACGAGGTGCACGGTGGGCGCGAGGAACACCATGAGCCCGCGCGGCGCTTCGCCGGCGCGCACGCGGCGAGCGAGCTCTCGCGCGATCATGACGGCGACCATTGTCTTCCCCGACCCAGTGTCGAGCACCGCGATGGTGTTCCCCCGCAGCGCGGCCTCGAAAACCTCCACCTGGTACCTGCACGTGCCACACCGAAACAGCAATGAGAGCTCAAATTTGAGAGAACACAACGGGAGTGATCACTGGTGGGAATTTGGTGACCTCCTCGGTTGGAACTGCTTGAGCGGGCGGCGGTGGCGGCGGGGAGGCGGGGAGGAGGGATGGTGGTCCTCGACCATGGCGTCCATGGCCATGGGAGTGGAGAACTAGGATTTGGTGTGGGGAAGGGCATCGCGAGGTGTATAAATCGGCGGGTTGGGAGGTGGGAGAAGAGAGGAGGAGGTGAAGGAGAAGGAGAAGTGCGTGAGCCGTGAGGTGGTGGGTGTGAGTTGGGGGGGTGTCTTGTTCGTTTGGCGCGGGGAGGTTTGAGTAACGGAGGAGATCTCTGTGGAAGAGGCTTCTGATGGGCGGCTGGCAGGTGGAGCCTGCTTGTCAGAATAGGTGTCTGTTTTCTGAGAGCTTCAGCGTCTCTGATTTTTGTAGTAGTGGTATGTCATGCCTACTGGATGAATATTTACTCTCTTCTCGTGATAGTATCAAGCATTTAAGCGCATGAAAGAATAAAAAGATGTGTTGGTTTACTTTTTAGGTCATTAACTTCTTTTGTTTAGGTTATAATTGGCAATGCAGTGCATTTTCAGAATCTTTGTAAAACATATTATTAGAGATAATAAACATCTTCTATGATTATTATATCATACTGCACGGTAATCTCAAATAGAAACTTAGCCTTCCCTCGAAAAAAACACCTTTTGTTTAACCAAAACAATAAGTCGGACAGAATTTTAAGAATTGGATTTACTCAAAATAAAGTGAATTTGATAGCAATTTCTATGACATGGAGTAGGACACAATCAAATCCAGTATCCAAGTATCAAACCAGGGACTAGGGGAAAGAACTGTAAGCTTGGTGTGATTGACCAAACTGCAGAGTATTACAACACAAGCCATAGTGCTTAATGCACGTAGTTTTAAGCATGATTAAGTATTGCATGTATTTTTACCAGTATAATTAAACATCAATAATCATTATTAACCTTTAGATAAAAAAATTCATTTCTTTCTGTACCTCTCAATTTTTAAGATAATTAAAACATTCGATCTAGACCATCCATTAAACAATCAAACGAATTAAAATACATATAATACCTTTTATACAGTAACTTCTCTATTTTAAAAGAATTGATTCAGCTACAAATGGTAACAAGCAAGAGTGGAGGAATAAGCAGATGGCCCAGATCGTAATGACGAACTGTCTAATCTGATCATCCATAAGGTGATTATTTCAACAAAAAGGTTGAAATGTAAGCTGATAGGGAAGCTAAACAAAGCCACTTTTCTATATTAGTGTATGGGAACACTCATACAACAATATAGTCCTCTTTGATCCTACATTATTTGCATTGTGTACAAAAGAATATCATTCTCAAAATAGCCCAGGCCTCTGTGTCAACTATAATTATATGAAGAAAAATTTACTGCTGCTGCTTTGGTGCAACATCTCCAATATAATGAGACCATGTAGATCCGGAAGTATCTGCGTTATAGGAGTCTGTTTCCAAATGCTCCAGCCTCAAACCAATGTCTTGTGCCCCTCTTCTATCGCTGGAAAGATCTGTATTCCATACCAATCTGAGCTCCTCCACGAGCTCAGGACCTTACCAACAATCATGAACTACCAAGAAGCATATCATAAGTCATAACTGAGAGATGAAGAATTGCTAATCCCGAGCAGCCTTGTTTCTCCAAGCAGCTATTTGCTTTGGAAGACCATCAAAAAGTGGGAGTGCGAGAGGGAGTGTAAAAGCATCTGGTTTTAGACTCCACTTGCTCGCTGACCATATGGAGGAACTGTTGCTATCTGACTCTTGGAACTCTGGGGTGCTTGATGATTTCCTGACAGTTTGTAATGCATCACCAAACGAAGGCTCCCCCATTGCAGTGAGATTCTGCTGACTCTTGTTCATATCTGGCCGGTTGCCTGATTTTGGCCTCAATGCTAGGCCTTTCCCAGCCCTCACTAAGAAACCACCACCATTTTCCTCCCTAGGTAACAACTCATAATCGGCCTTCTGACGTCGCCTCATTGACTTTTCACTATCACCATTCTCCTCAGTGGCATCACCATTCACAAGAGAAGAACCAATTGTCAGGCCACTGGTTTTCCTATGCTGAACTGGGAGTGGTTCGGAATTCAGTGGCTCTCCAAACCATGGCTCATCATCCAAGCAAACAGACTTACCTTTTCTATAGATTGCCATTTCAGTGCCTTCATGTGTTACATCCCTCCTTGGTGTTAGGCCATAGTATCCCTGCAATAGGCTCATAGCTGGGGAAGCTTTGTGCCGTGGTGGTTTCAAAAGTGAGTCCAATATATCACTGTGAGGGTGACGTGGAGGAGTACATTCTCTGGAATAAATAAAATTGTTATAGCAGGTAAAGCGTAATGTAGACTTTGCAAAAGTGTCTAGTGAGCTGAGATTCAGTAGCAAGATGTCTAGTGAAAAGCAATATTACATCAGTAAACTAGAAAAGAACAGAGCATATGCAATGTTAGCTGGAGCAAAACACTAAAAGTATATATTACATTATGAATGAAGATTCGCTTTCGTACTATAGTTGCATTTATCAGAAACATTCCATATTTGTGGGAAACAAATGTTATGATTAGGATTATTATGTTATAAAATATAGCCAGATTCTACATGAGTGGTGTGGTGGTGATGAACAAGATAGCAGTACGTGTAAGCATCTGGTGGCTGCATTCATTCACTGGTAGGTCACATGTATTTGTTATTTTATTTCTTTCTTCCCTTCTTTCATTTAATGCTCTCATTCTGCATCATCGTGCCATCACAACAACAGACTTCCTCTACCACACATTGCCAGTTTACCACCACTCTACACCTATGATGCAAGCAAGGGAGCACCATCTGTTTGATATAAGCAATTTATAGTATGAAAGGAGAAAACTACTCAAAATACTCTATAGACAAGTGCACTTCTTTGTGCAGCAGAAGCACTTCCTAAATACCAAAGGCAAACAAGTATCGAAGGGAAAACTTGCTGTTAACACTAAACACAAAAATAAGCCTCGAGAAAAATCAGAACTTTTGGCAGTATTTCTAAATTCTAACAAAAAAACAAATTTAAAGAACATCTAAAGCTCTGCATGGGACTATGGTACTAGCTGACTGTGTTTAACTTTCAGCTCACATTTTACACTAGGAGTCACATGACCTGCGGATCAAAGCCATAATCAAGTTTCAGCACCCTTTCATCACTACTCAAATTAATCCCAAACATCGTATTACACATCTGACCTCATTAACTGGCTCCTAAGCAAACTAATAGTGATATTGCAAATTGTTCTCGACTTCCAATCAACTCAACAGCACCGCAACATGATACCAACTATCAACTAGAACTTTATTCGCACTAAAATGACCAAGCCACAATTCAAGGTTCGATAGTAAAATGATGTTGCAAAATGGCGCTACCTGTCATCAATCTCGCTAGAGCCATTCGGGAGGTAAGATGATGGAAGATGTCTTCCAGGGAGTGGAACCCGCAGCGTCTTGTGCGCAAACATCTGGAGGTCAGTCGCGAGGCCATTCAGCCTCTTAATGTCCGCTACCTACATCATCAAAATGCAAATCATTTTAATATCATTCTTAACACCAGCATACAACAACAATTCCCACCTAAAACAAACAAAAGTTAACAGCGACAAAACAAACACAATAAAAAAAGTAGCACTTTTATTTTATCTCTTCTCTGAAATTCTGATTTTATATTATCATATAAAACCAAAGGTCCTAAACGAGGCCGTACTCCCGTCGCATTACCTCGACGCCGTACTTAATAGCGACGCCCGCGAGGGTGTCGAACTTGCCCACTCGGTGCAGCATGTACTGCCCGCACGACGACATCGGCGGCGACGACGCCGAGGCCGACGGCGACGGCGACGGCTCCACGGCTACGCTCGCGGGCTCCACCTCCTCGATCTCGCCAAGGCGGTGCGGCCCGCCGTCCAAGAACCCATTGGCGCGCGGAAAGGCATGGTCTTTGGGTAAATGGATGGGCCCCGAGCGGCTCATCACATCCGGGGGCCGCGGGTGGGGGGAGATCTGGGCGAGGGGAACGCGGAATCGGGGCGAAGTTGCGCGGATTCGGCGAAGGCGCCGGCGGAATCCGGGGGCGCAGGGAGGGGGTGGTGGGAGAGACGGGAGAAAGAGAGGAGAGGAGCGGAAGGGGGAGGTGAGAGAGTTCGCACGAGTTTGTTTGACGCGGCTCAGGGGAGAAGACGACGCGACAAACCTGGCACAAGAAAAAAAAAATTGTTTAGAGTTTCAAAAACCCTTAAATCAACCAAATTATTTTTTCCTTTGTGTTTTAGAAACACTGAGAAAACCCTATAATATGGTCGTGTAATACAATTATTTTAGTAACTTCATCATTGGATTGTAGCAATTGTATGTTGTTACATGATTATTGTATTTTTCATGATCATAACCAACACTATAGTTTATAGATAATATGTGTAAAAGAAAATTAGAATAAAATTTTTGTCTTATACCTAAATATAGACTTCTATTATCATATATTTATATTTATGTATTGTTACAGAGAAAAAAATAAGAAAACAATTGATAAGCTCTATTCTAATAAAATAACCTACAACTACAATTTCTATCAACTTTTTCTACAATTAGAGATAATATCAATCTCGACACCTAACTACTCTCCTCTACCACATCATTCTCTTTGTTCTTTCACTCTGACATATTAACAATTTTCTTGCTGTGAACTAAAATTTAGAGAATTAGTGGAACATTATATGTTGAGTGCTATCATACCATGACATAATAAAATCAATTCACTAAATAATATTTTTATCTTTTCAACAAATTTTGTTACTAAATATTTTTAAATCCCTAAAAATTAACATACTACCAGTCGCCTTCCCATCTTCTCATGTGCTAGATGATGTGAGAGCACTGGATTGCAACGTCAACGCAAAACAGACTTAAAGTGAATTTCGCTAAGATCAAAAACAAATTTGCAAATAAACAAAGTTCTAGAGGTTTACAAATTTCAAAGGCATGTATCTGAACTTGGAAACTACACCAAAATAAATTGTCACTTTCTTTCAAATATGTATATTGAAAATTCATCCTCATTCACTGTTTTGACTAATCACCGCTCATTTATGTTGTTATTTTCATTTGCTAATACTAGTCGTTTGATAGGAACGAATATGGGGGTTTTGCCATGAATTATCCCATCTATTTTTTCCTTGGTGATCGGTGTCTTGAGTAAGTTAGTGAGACATACAATAATCATTAAATCTTCTCGAAGAAACAAAGAATTTGGAAGAATTTTTGTATTGAATTATTCAAGTTATATGTTGAGACAAGTTTGGAACCATTTAAAATGGCTCTTGCTCAACATAACAAAATACTCCCTCTATTTAGGTTTTGCACATGCATATTAAGGAATAGTTCAAATTTACTATCCTACACTAATTAAATTAATGGTTTTGATTAATTATCTCGTACAATGGTGTATTATCCATTAAACAAGAAGAGTATTGAATTTGGAAGATATACGTATATTTTATCTCAAAAATATAAAATCACACTTTTTAGATACAAAAATTCTTCTCTAAAACTGTATTTAAAAACGATATGGAGTGAGTAACAACCTTGCAATACCCCTTCTCAAATATTTATCAGATATTACTTTGTTTCCTCATTTTTGTGTTCGGGAAATGTTCTGTCACTGAATACAAACAACCCGTCGGCACGGCGTAAATATGTCAACCGATCCAAACCACACGCATCACTTGTTGGCCTTTGTCGGTGTTGGTCCACCGCTTTTAATTTAGTTTTTTTTTTAAGTGAACATATGGCCTACAGATTAAACAAAGAACTTACATATTCCTCAATAATAAAAGGGAAAGAAAAACATATTACTTCTGTAGCGTGTTCTGTCGTTTACACATGAAACACGCCCGAGTCCAGAGGATCACGACACATGACATCAACTGCTAGTTTCAGGAACAGCATTATTAAATATGGAAATGCTAGCTTGAACGAATATCCTTATGCAAACTGCAATATATTGAACAGTATGTTGGATATCCTCATACCAATCATATTCACTGGATTGAAACTGCAATATATCGCTTGGTTATTTAAGCACACTGCATTAAATTGGTATCATATTCCAGATACAACATTTTTTTCCCTGTATGGAGGGGAAAAACACTCGGAGTACTCACCCCAGAATTATTTGCGGGTACAAAAGTTTTATTTCTAAAAGCTTTGATTCTACTACAAATTAACTAGCTAATTTGCCTCTACATGTGTAAACAGGTGTATGAGCAGAAGAGTGAGTGGAATAAGATGCTCTTGTTTCAGGTTGGTAGTCAGCTCTCTCTTGTTATTAAGTTCTTCCTTCACCCTTCAACATGAGGGCTTTCCGTGAGATCGGGGATACCGCTCAAATTCCCATGCAGCACCAGAAGGTTCTCTCTCCAAAGAGATTTCCACAAAATTGGGGAAATGTGAAGCCCCACAATACTCCAATTGTCTCCGAAGGCATCATATCATCATATGGTATTGTGAAATGACCTAACAAATGAAAAGTCCAACATTCAATCTTCCTACATTATGAAAATGTCGATAAAGTGCAGTTTTGAAGAAGGAAAAAAAACTGTGGCAAAAAGTTATATAGCCCTCAAAGTTTCTTATAATGGGTGCATAATGGGCAAAAATGACAGATATGACCGAACAACACAGATGAAGCAGGCATCCACTGGGGCAGAACAGCTGCAGATACTGCTCTACAGTCTCAACAACTAAGAAAAGAGCTAATTAAGTCAGCGAATCTCAATGCTGGGCCAATTTTGTTCTTGTATTTACTGACTTGAATGGTAATGAAGTACTGCCTTGATCCATAAAAACAAGATAACAACAACCAGGCAGGAATAAACATGCCAAACAATGCGTAACGAAGTACTGCCTTCAACCATTGCAAGCGGCAGTAGAGGAATATAGAGGAAATTTTGGGAAAGAAAGAGAGATGAAGAAATAATGGGTAGTAATTAACAATTATTTTTTGGATGGAACTGTTACACTAAGGGCAAAGACTCTAGGTCTCTAGCCAATGAATTCAGTAGGTTATTTTGAATTTTCAACCTTAGTGGATACATATATGATATTATCCCAAGAATCAAACAATATGTTGATCCAGAAATGACCGACCATACCAAAAATGATGGTGGCTATCTTAAAAGTAGTTAGAGAGCTTCATTAGCATCTCAGGAATAGAAGACAAAATTTTGGATCAGTGGACTGCAGCAAGCACCACTACTGCATGAGTAATTAAGCAATTTTTCAATAGTTCAACAAAATGGAGCAGCATAATATATGATGATCAATGCTACTAATAATAGCTCAATGGTAAACCTTGATGAAACAAATGTGCCTTACCTTTGATTGGTTCCCTTGAAGTGGAACCTAATCAGGAAGCCTCAACCGCCTAAAGAATTCAAAAAGATGAAAATTTGCTGTCCAGTAAAAGAAAGCAATGACGGGTCCATCTCTGATAAACTATAAATTCCACAAGGAAAATCTATTAAAAATATAACCAGTATACAGCCAAGGATGTGTCTACTATCAAATATTTTACCTTTCCGTCGAGAATCAAAAGTTCACCATCAACCCACCGAGGGTTTTGGAAACCCAGATCGGCAATCCTCCTTTGTCCCCTATACCTTGCAACCTACGTTAAATTGTAGGGATAGATTTGAAGTTTACAAATAAAATGATGTAGAAATTACTACTTATATCAGGAATAATACCACTCCAAGTTCCGTAGGAATGATTCCCTTATGAGGAAGTTGGTAATGCTTGCCAACTTTTGCACGGAAGACAACCTGGCATGGAAATGATACCAAATCAATTTGTGTCACTGTGCTTACAGCAAGATGTAACACAAATTCCACAACTATTTAGAGAGCATTGCTTATTTGCCAAATGCCAATTGTAAAAGCTGTATAACTACCTCACATACAAAGAATCTTGATAAGATTGATATTCTGCAGAAAATTGAAATAAAAAAGCCATCCTATTGAGCACTAGAAATCACAATATCTTATTTGTGGAATATAACATAAAAGGCAAGACTGGCACGACAGTGCAACTTAAAGATCCAGAGTATGTGCACTACAAAAGTAGCATCTAGTAAAATTCAAGGAATCCCAAAAAGGAGGCTACCTAAAAATGCACATGACATGAACATACTTCATAAAAGAGAACTAGCAAGTGAAAAATTCACCTTAAAATAAAATAACAAAAAAGATTCAACAAGATATCCCCCCGTCAATCTTTTAACATAATTTGAATTAAAATAAGAACTTCAGTAAGAAGAAAGCATACCTGACCCGCTGGTACAAGGTTGTCCCCAGTCAATTTTGCAGCTTCAACATACTCATAAAATTCTAGATTCCTGTGCTGCTCAGATGAATCATCCTCCCGCCACTGACCAAATTTACGTTGTAAACTAAGAATTTCTGAGTCAAATCCCGACGCAGTTACATATAGGCCTGCCAAAAGGATGTCTTTTCAGCTAAGACCAGCCAAAAAGAAGACAAGAGAATGGTATCATGAAAAGCGCAAGTGGAGAAGCATACCACTGAGAGGATCTGAAGAGACAGGCATCTGAATGCGGCTGAAGTGGGTAACTCCAAACAGTCCATTTTGAACCTTGTTATCATGTTGCTTGATGCCAAGCTGTAGTACCTGCATAAGATAAATTGAATGTCACATTCACAAAGTCTAAAACTCATATGTCTTAGTTTATGCATTTTTTTCAACTTTATTTCAAAATTTATGCTCTTTTCTCAGTTGAAATAAAGCATTCCATATATAAATCTTCATGAATTAGTCATTCCTTGCATGGACATGTTTGTGAGAATAAGCACAAATAGATAGAAAGGAGCACAAATTCACATTATTCTTCATGTTAAAATGTACTTACTACAAATCTAAGAATTTGACAACTGACAGTCAACTAAAGCAGCATATATTCTATGTATTGTGCAAAAAGCAATTGACATGTTTGTATGGAAACCAGATTCACCAAATGCTTTGACTATTCAGAAGTGGTGTAGCTAGAAAGATTGGAATGTAAAATTCAGTAGGGCCCTGTTACCCCACTGGACTCTCTACTCAGCTCTGCCGGTGCCATTCAGGGATGAAAATGTTTTTGTTTTACAGTTGCTGCCTTTAACATCTAGTAGAGAGACAAAACAACATTTAAGAGAAACCAAATCAACAGAAAAATTACAGAATAAATAATTGAATTTTCATTTCAGTTTCACAGAAAAGACCAATATCAAAAACCAATGTGAACAGGAAAGCCATCATAATATTTACCGATAGTTTTCTGTTGCTGCTAATTAACTTTACACGATCAAGCTGAAGAAAATCAGCACCCTGCTGAATTGTGCGTAAACCAACTTTTTTCTTTGAAGTCTTCTGAGTCCCATCAGCATCTTGTTTTTTACCATCTTGTTCAGTATAGAAGGAAAATGAAAGACGATCTCTTTTTTCTAATCTAGCTGGCACACGTTCAAAGGTTTTAGGTGATGACTGAGAAGAAAACCCTTTGTCATTCTCATTGACAAAACTGAATGAAATTAAGGCTTCAATATCACCTACATCACCAGATGTATCACCATTCTCTTCTGCAGAATCTATTTCTATTTCTTCACTGTTATCTTCATCACCGTTGTCTTGTGAAGATTCGTTTTCGACCTCAGTATCATCATTGTCATCATCTTCCTCCGAAATCTGATCAAAAATTTTAATTATGTAGTCCTGGTCGGTATTTTCTGTAGGTACCACTTTCAGTATTTTAACCCTGTGAATAGGAGTCGAATCACTTGACAAGTTTTCCAAACCAGCTGGCCCAGCAGCAATATCACTATCATCATTAATTTGATCATCCATGCTTATGCCTTTGTTCTGTTCCTCAGACTTTGCCCCTAAAGTGCCAGATATGTTTATACTGTCGACATCCAGTTTTTCTCTTGACATATTTTGCAACTGATCAGAACCATGGTCATCTGGTTTCAGATGCACTGCCTGACAACATAAACTCCATTATGTCAGAATATGGACAAAACCAAAATGCTCAAAACACATTTAAGATACAACATTTTTGAGAAATATAACAGAAAGATTTTTTCTGCAGTTTGTATCCTCCATCTGTTTCTGCAAATACACTAGTTTTATAGGGGCTTTCTTTCCACAATCATATATTAATTAATATATTTATCCTATATTCAAGTTTTCTCTGCTTACCATGATAATGCAAGTTTTCTCTACAAAATGCTCAACTCAGGGTACCTGCAGTTTGTATCCTCCATTTGTCTCTGCAAAGTAAACTTCGAATATAGGGAAGCCCGGACCATCTGAAGCTAGTTGCCTGAATATGTAATAGAGACCTTTAACAAACAGAACAAAGATTTGATACAAACCCATGCCATTTACACTAATTTAACTTGATGAATGTTGCTACTAAGCTTGGTATTTTGAGAATGAATGAGTAGTTTCAAGGCACCTAACTTAAAAAGTGAAATTTAGGCATTCACACATCCCATGAAATCAGAAGAAACCTCAATTCTTCCATTATCAACTGTGCAAGCAGGTGCCCTTATATTAAGTGCCAAGCATTCTTGGAATGAGCAATCATCTAAGACATGATAATACGATGTTATGTCAACATTTGTGCAGAATGAAAATAGCCACATGTATGGTTCACTAATAATTTAGCATTTTATTTAGACCACATTTTGGAAGTATACTCTGTGTAGAATTCACTAGTATGGTTAACTAGGCACTAAAATTCCCATGTATGATCTATTACATGTTTTTACCTATTATGAAAAAACCCAGACTGTACGATGGTAATCAAAGCCATGTGGTTAGCAAAATCACTTTCAGTGGCAAAAAATTGCCTCTGCAAATACTAAACATGGATTACTCCACCAATACACCATTAAATCTATTAAACCCATATAAACACAATGCCCAGATTTATGCACATCGCCTTTAGCTACCCATCTTATTCATGCTTCTCAAAATGCTTTAACTTATCAGGCTACCTACCTAAACAATAGTTCCCCCAAAATACACTATTCCTATACCAAAAGACTTCCCGTCCACAATTATAGATAATACATATCCTATATGCAAGTTTACTTTGCTTTCTAAAAATGGATAAGCATAAATTTTCCTTTTCTTTCCAAATATTATATTTCTTTCACGTGACACAGTCTAGTTCCTCATTCATATCTCATCGGACTTCAAGCTGGTTATGCATCCTTTTCTCAATTTTTTCAAGATTGAACTTTATCAAGTTGTCATGTCCAACCCAAAAAGGCATATACGAGGAAGAATGTGAACTTTTTGAATAAACTGTAGCTTCTCAAATTTGAGTTTGCCACTATGAATTACATTAGCACCCTATACTCAAGAAAGCCAACATGGCACTCCTAGCAATCAAAATTAGACATGAGACAAATAGTTTGCCACTATTCAAGCAGCTTCCATATGCCATCTTAAATTTTTAATAACTATAACAGCAGTAAGGAAATAATTTCTTCCTGGAGTTCTACAGCCAACTTTGTTATGATCAAGATGGAGGAGGACCTACTTCATGTTACAATTTAATGTTTCCACCCTGTTACAGTCATTGTTCCATGCCCTCAGCACTCTGTGGGGATTTCATCCAACTTCTTGACAAAAAAGCTTCAATGACTGGTTTTACCATTACATTCTCAACCACCACAACAATATCTACATTACACTAACTCGACATCAATCATGTGTACTGCCATACCCATATTTTATCATAATCATACCCTCTAGTAGTAGCACATCTACACGTCTAGTACAATGCACCCATTTCAATCATGGCATAAGCTCCTGCAATTTGAACATTAAGCAGTAGCTAAACCATCTCCCCTTGATTTTCTTCCCATTACTAACGATAATGAAACCAACATCATAACTCCAGCTATTCACAAACATAAAGCATCTGCAAGCGCACTCACAAGGCAAATAATTCGGCAAAAAACACTTGATTTCTTAACAGAGTAAGGAGACAAAACTACCGGAGACGGTTGTCCACAGATCAGACATGTAAATTTATGTGAGCAAATAATAAATAATTAACAAAGAATACCTGAAATCATAACTTTTTGCCACATATCGACCATGTTCGGCACTTATACGAATTATAAGGCCAGATGGTTCAGATAGACTTCCAGAAATCCCAGACCACCATCCCAACTGCATGTGCTCTAAAGAATCAGGGATGACATATTTTGCACAAATAGAACAGAAATATAAAGAATACAAATGGGTAATCATGAACTGTAGAGCATAAGATCAGACAAAAGGAAACCTTAAAAAATGGTATGCATTGACAAGACCAAATCCTTATACAATTATTGTTAGGAATTGAAGATAATAATTCCAACTCAATTTGATTAATGGTAAAGAGAGCCATATATACACGAAAGAGGAATAGCCTCCAAGAAAGGAAAAAATAAAGTGATAAATCAAGGGTATATAAGTAATAGCCTATATACTCTTAACACTCCCCCTCAAGGCTGATCAAATAGCCTAAGTTTGGACAATAGAAAAGAAAATTGGTGTCGAGTCTGGGCCTTGATGAAGAGGTCAGCAACTTGCATCTCCGAGGGAAGGTAGCACAAGTCAATGGTATCCTGGTAAACATGAGATTGGGTGAAAGCATCAATCCCAATATGCTTCGTGAGCTCATGCTTCACAGGATCATTGGTTATCTGAATAGAACTGATGTTGTCCCAAAACAAAAGCATAGCCATCATGAAGAAACACCAAGATCAGTCAGAAGCCATCGAAGTCAAAACAATATCAGTTATAGTAGCCACCAGAGCACAAAGCTCAGCCTTAGCACTAGATCTAGACACAATGGCCTATTTTTTGGACTTCCAAAAAAGAAGAGAAGTACCAAGAAATATACAGTAACCCATGACTGAACGACGATCAGTCAGATCACTGGCCCATGTATCATCAGAAAAGGCCTGCAACTGCAACGAGCTAGTCCTAGAAAAGAACAAACAGCGGGAAGAATTGCCCTGAAGATACCGCAGAACACAAAGAAGATGAGTATAATGTACTGAGGTCAGGACACTAACAAACTGGTTGAGGACATGAACAGCATGAGAGATATCCGATCGAGTGACACTTAGATAAACAAGAATGCCCACGAGCTGCCGATACCAGGATGGATCTGGAAGAGAAATGTCATCTGTAGAGCACAATTGTAAGTGCAACTCCATGGGGTGACAGCAGTCTTGTCATCAGTGACACCAAAGTGAGAGAAGATCCAGAACATAACGTTGCTGATAAAGGGAAATCCCATCAGGTGAATAGGTAACTTAAATACCCAAGAAATAGCTAAGCAGACCAAGATTAGACATCAAAAACTGTATACTGAGCTTTTTCTTGATAGAGGTAATATGAACAGGACCATCACCAGTAACCAGCATATCATCAACATAAAGGATGGTCCGTCCCCAAGGGCTCACATGAACAAACATAGCTAGATCATGGTGACTAGAAGTAAAGCTGGCTGCAACCATCACTGACTGAAAGCACTCAAACCATACTCGAGGAGCCTGTTTGGGCCCATATAAAGCTCGTCGCAAGCGGTAAACATAATTTGATGGACAATCAAGACATTGTAGTAGACGCATATAGACCTCCTCATGCAGATCACCATTCAAAAACGCATTCTTGACATCCATTTGAGAAATATCCTAACCACAGACAGCAGCCGCAGCAATGAGAGTACGAACAATCGTCATGTGAGCAACCAGAGCAAGTCCCCTCATAGTTACGCCCATACTCTTGCTGAAAGCCACGAGCCACCAGACGCGCTTTATAGCGCTCAACAGTACCATTTACCTTGGTTTTAATCTTGAAAACCCACTTGCAGGTAATAGGGACTGTATGAGGTGGACAAGATATAATCTCCCAAGTTGAAGTCCAAGCCATAGCATCGAACTCTTCAACCATAGCGGAGCACCACTTTGGGCTACTAGCACCAACAAAGCCAAAACAATCAGGTCGAGCAATAGTAGAGCGATCCCTCAAATGACAGAGGCTATGGCAACTATGCAGCAGAGGCCTCAGGTGGTGGTGGATCATCAAAAGAGACCATAGGAGTGGATGTTGGGCCAAGTGGAGCAGGCTATGGGGCTGGATCATCAGAGGAAGGACGAGGACGACGGGATTAGTGATAAGGGAAAAGAAAAAGAGGCCTCAAGGTCTAGGCGTAAAGAAAGGTGGCAAGTCTGTGAAAGGTGGAGATGTCTCACCAGAGGGAGTAGAAGGATAGTAAAGAAAAGAGACATCAATGGTGGAACGAGAGGAGGGTGAAAGATAGAACGGCTGATCCTCAACGAAAGTGACATCATGAGAGAATCTAGTCCATCAAGCAAAGGGCTTGTAATAATGATAGCCTTTATGCTACCAAGGAATACGCACTTCACGGACTAAGCCATCAGTTTCGTGCATTCCCTGGGCGAAAGGAGAACAAAGCAACTACGACCAAACACTCGAAGATGATCATAGCGCGGGGGTGCAAAAAAGAGGCACTCACCTAGACTATGATAAAAAAGAATAGATAGCTAAAGATTGATCAAGTAGACAGAGGTAGAGACGGCCTCTGCCCAGAAATGAGAAGGAACATGAGATATGACAGTGTTTGCGCTCGGCAACATCGTCTTGGGCATGGGCACCTGGACAGGACAATTGAGGGAGGATACCCTAAGAAGTCCCGAAAACTATGAGATAAATACTCCCCCCAAGTCAAAACGAAGAACTCCAATAAAAGTGGAAAACTAAGTCTGTATCATAGATGCAAAAGATCAATAAATCGAAAAAAGCTCACTACGATGTCTCATGAAACAAATCTATGTATATTCGGTATGATCATCAATAAAAATAACATAGTATCTGTGGCCTCCTTTTGAAGAGAAAGGAGAGGGACCCCATACATTAGAATAAATCAAATCAAAAGGAGATCTAGACCTAGATTGACTCATCTGATATGGGAGTTGTAGTTGTCTGCGCAGCTTACAACCCATACAAACGAAATCGATGTCTAGAGAGACACAACCCAACACACCTTGTCGAACTAAAGTAAACAGTCAAGACCCACATAGATGACCTAACCTATGATGCCACTGGAAAAAGTGGCAGAGACAAAACATAATGAGCTAGTAGAGGTAGAAGACAGGTGGCAAAGAACAAGAGGGTAGACGCAAATAGTCCAGCACATAGAGCCCCATCTGATCCACTACGGCGACAACAAGCTCCAATGAGGGTCCCTATGCAACGATCCTACACATAACAAGCAGAATAGTCAAAACCCACAAAACAGCCCTAACTAGCGAACTGACCAACAGAGCAGTCGCATGGCCTGACCATAGACATAATAAACATCAAGAATATGAAACTGAGATATGTGGAGAGTGCCACTGTGAAGCATGGATAACGATGAACCATCGGCCAGTTGAATCTTGGAACTGGCACTACCTGTGGTACAATCCTGGAGGCCAAAACTATCATGTTGAACATGCCGAGTGGCTCCTGAGTCAAGAACCCGACTATCATCTCGTATACCTAAGGCATAAGGAACTGGACCAAATAAACTGGAGGAAGCAGAGGCAGTTGTGGAGAATTGATGGATATGCTAATGCCTGGGAGAGCTGCAAGAACAATGTCATGAATTGTTGTAGACGAGGATCTAAAGCTGAAGTGAGTGTTGGAACAGCAAAAGATGCAGGAGGTCCACCAATAACAACTCTTGCAGATGGAAAAGGTCTCCCATTACGGATCCACTTGAAGCAGTCCGTCTGCAAATGTCCCTTCTTGTGACAATAGGAACACTGTGTCTGAGTGTACGCCTTCTTCTTGGGATTAGAAGAGGAAGCTGGTGCTCGAGAGCTTGAGGATCCTAAAGAGTGTTGTGCAACCAGAACGCTGTGAGAAGGCAAGATGGTAGCAGAGTGAGAACGCTGACACGTCTCCTCAGGTATCATAGCCTTCACAGCTGCCTCCAGAGTGCATGGTACCTCACAGTGACCTCAAACTCTGAACGAAGAGAAGTGAGGAACTCAAAGATCCTCGTCTGCTCCTGGCAGATAGCTGCCGCAGTAGCACACTGGTAGGCTACACACGCGGAGCACAACGCAGGTGCCATGTCATCTAGCTGACGAAAGATCGCAGAAATCCTGCAGTGGAAGGCCTCAACTGATAGCTCTCCCTACTGAAGGTGTTGTAGTTGCTGCAAAAGCGTGGACCTGAACGCCTGGCTGGACTACTCAAAGCGAACCTAAAGGGTAGTCCAAATGTAATAGCAAGAGGGCAAGCGATAGATACTTCACCTAATGGCAGAGTCAATACTCCGCAGAAGAGAAAACCGAACCTGAACCTCATTCCTCTCCCAGGCCTCTAGCTCTAAACCCACTAAAGGTTTCCATGTCTCCTTGATATGGTTTGGAAGACCCAGAGCCTTCAGAAGGGAGGATACAAGACATGACCACTCGTTGTAGGTGTCAACTCCGGTGAGTCAACATCAATCACTGGAAGCTGCAATCCACGAGCCATGGAGGGATCTAAGGATCTCATTATGGCTAGAGAAGATAAGCCACAACTCTCGTCAACAAAAGACATGCACTGAACAGAGCCGCACAATGGTCGGCTCAATTCAACTCAGAAACGGCTTGGGTCAGCTCAACTTGGAGCTTACTCGGTGTATCAGCTCTACTCGGTGGCTTGAAGATTTAGATCTGGAGAAGAGTTAGATCTAGATCGATCCCAATTGCATGCATGATCTCAAAGCCAGAGACGCCAGCGGCGGCGAAGGCGTAAGCGATAGCGGTGACTGCGGCATCGACAACGGCAACGGTGACGGTGACGACGGCAATGGCGACAGCAACAACAGCTACAGCGGTTACATTTAGATCTGGAGTCGAGATTTGGATCTCGAGTGCACGATGGTGACGGCGACGGCAAATTGATCCCGAAGCCAGAGATGATGACGGCAGCGGCGGCGACAACGATGGCAACAGAAAAAGCACCGTGAGAACAACAGCGAGTGCACCACGGCAACTGCGGTGGAGAGGATGATGACTCAAAGGGGTACGCCAGTGATCAATTCACACCGGCGGGAGGTGGACGCCGGCGACAGTGATGCCGGCGGGAGATTGGAATGACCCCAACCTTGCTCTGATGCCATGTTAGGAATTGAAGATGATAATTTAAACTCAATTTAATTAATGGTAAAGAGAGCTATATATACACCAAGGAAGAGTAGTCTCTAAGAAAAGAAAAAGCAAAGTGATAAAACAAGGGTATATAAGTAATAACCTATATACTCTTAACACTTATACCTAAGCATTTTCTTCATGCACCCTACCTCACATGCATTCCAAATAATTGGTTCAGGTCCCCAACATCCTGTGGCCTGTCAGATGAGCGATGACCTGGTAGTGCTACTGCCTGAGTCTAGTAGGTACCAAGTGATAGATCATAGTCTTGATTCTCAAACAACTACAGGGGCATGCAGCCTAACAATAAGTGTCTCTCCAATCAGCCCATGGGTACCGCCAAAGGTACGTGGGGTCGTACGGGTGCACAAGACCCCACTGAAATTACGCATTCTTACCCATTAAGTATTAGGTGTTTATAGCTAAGTCCAAAAAGGCAAAAACCTTCTCCACTAACAATAAAAAGATCCCACTCAAATTCATTGTAGTTTAAGGAGCCACATTGCATAAATTTTCTAGCTGCACAATGGCCATAGGCCACAAGAAATCACACTACAATAAGTCGGCCATAGAATTTAGGTTTGACATAAGTTGATTGTCTCCCCTTTGCTAGTAGCTCATCAACACAGTCAGAAATACTAACATAAAATGAACAACGACTTCTTCAGTCTAGTGAATGATTGCACCAAATCTGCCAGGGTTCCTATTCTGGGTCTTTTTCTTTCAGTCAATCCACTGAACAAATCAAGTTTTGCTACGTTGAATATCTAGAGGCACATAATAGGGATTTTGTAGTTGCAACCATATAATCTACCAATACCAAAAGCAAAAGATTTATCAAGTACTAACCAGTCCTGCACCAGCATGATCTCTAATGTAAGCAGCATCATGGTAGCGCTCTTCTTGTATGGCTCTCTATAAAACCAAAAACATTAGATCAACATTGATTAACTATAGAAACAAACAACCAAGTTTCTTACATTCAAGTCAGAAATTGCTCTGCCAACAGTATCATTTTTTGCTGTAGCAGAAATAGCCAACTTCAGTTTGTGAGCACTCCTGTAATCTTCTCTATAAACAGCAGCTCGGAGTTGCAGCTAAATGTAATACATGGTTATCAATAAAATTGCAACTTCACGGGAAAAAATTTCAAGAATAGAGCACAACTCTTGTAAGGAAATTCGGATTTTGCAATTAGAAGAAAGCAGGTAGATAAGACCAGCAAAATAATAATATGTAAAGGAACCAGATGATTCTATGAAGGGTTTAAAGAAGAAGGTTTCCTAGCATCAAATGTGAAACACATCAGTGTTATGTCCTATCCAGAGATTGCACAACTGACACAATCATTTCAAATTATTTGAAGCATCAATTACAAAGTATAACCATAATAAAAAATGCCAGATGGTAACCCCACTCTTCATGATATAGGCATGGATAAGGGACCTTTTGAACAATGATGGATGGCAATCATGCAGATTAATTAGGATTTTTTGTTTATTTCAATAGGTTAATTGTAATTCGTAACAGGTATAACTCTCTAAATGAACACTGATTATTAGGCCAATGGGACTATCAACAAAAAGAGGTTTGAGCTTCAGCACCGCAAGCCTCTAAAACACACATTTAGACACGCTTTTAGAATTCCCGATTGCCAATATGGCCCTAGATAACCTAGGAAACAATTTTAATATGTCACTGGAATC
This sequence comes from Pharus latifolius, assembly GCA_019359835.1. Classification (NCBI taxonomy): domain Eukaryota; kingdom Viridiplantae; phylum Streptophyta; class Magnoliopsida; order Poales; family Poaceae; genus Pharus; species Pharus latifolius. The sequence continues at coordinate 65,686,826 of CM033328.1, read as the reverse complement.
ATAGGAAATGGCAACGGATAATCTTTCATCGTGGGGTCTAACACCAGAATTCATAAGTATATAGTAGTTTCCAGATAATGATTGCTCAGCCTAACTCCAAGTAATACCAGATAGTAAACATACCCAGAGAATTGCTGTTACTACTTGCTACTGCAAAATATTTAGCTTTGAAACAAGTAAGCATTCAAATTTGAGCATGGTCTGACAACTTTTCTGGTAAGCTTCCTGAGAACGGTTAATTAACATCAACACAGTGTATCTGCATTAGGTGATTTTCTTCAGGCATGTGCTACACAGGTCATGCAAACTACATCACAAATGGCATTGACACGTTACTACATAAATGTCATCTGTCCAATGGTGCATCTGCGTTGAGTGCAACTGCCATAGTTGCTCCTTATCCCAAAAGAAAGAAGTAACACAAACCGTTTAGCTGAGAGAAAAGGGAAATGCAGAATTTGTGCGTGGACTTTGAAGGTATTTCTAGCTTCCTGAATTCAGAAACTTAGAAACAAACAGTTATATGTATCAAGCAACTTTTTCCAATGCTGTGCTAACCAGAAAGTAATTAGTAAGTGCCACAAGTTCAGTGATGTATTGCATGCAAGTGCAATCCTAATTCAAAAGTAGTTTTGATGAGAAAAACTAACCTCCAATTCATCGACGAGGCACTCACTCTCCTCAATGAGTGCAAAGTGCCGCTTCCACCTCTCCCAGCTCCACTTCCCATTCTCATCCTCCACCTCCCTCTCCTCCTCCTCGTCCTCCCCCCTCACATCCTCTTTATGAGAACTCTCCAACCCCTTCCCCAAAACCGCCTTCTTCACCGCGGACGGCGAGGGCCAGTAGTTGCTGACGTAATCGCTCCAGCGCCGCACGGCCCCCTGGAAAGCGTCGTGGAAAAGCGCGTCCCAGCCGCGGCGGCGCTCGCCGCCGCCGTCGGCGTCGGAGCCGCGTGAACTGCACCTGACGAGGACGGCGCCGCCGAGGCGGCGGTGCGTGGGGAGGAAGCGGCCAGGGCTCGGATCCAATTGGTGCGAGGAGGAGATGGGGGTGGGAAGCGAAACGCGAGGTGTGGTGGAGATGGACGCCATGGAGGTAGAGGTAACCGTGGGGGGGGAGGCGACTAGATAGAGTCGTGTGTTCCGTTCCGCTATTTGCGTTGTGTTTGCAGTTGGCTCATGTGGATTAGAACGAGGGGGAGGAGGGATAAGACCCTCGGGGAGCAGACAACATTCGGTAAATGACTATGACAAGTGGGTCTCCTTTTCGGGAGGGCTTAGTTTGGGCCCATGCGTTAGTGGCACGCTCGTAGTGCTTACTACTTTTTGCGGCTCGTGTTTTATGAGTTTTGTTATTCTTCGCTTGGGCTCTCGGAAATGCGGGGGCCATGGAAAATGTGTGACACTCGCATAGCGGTTGCGTCTGGAGTATGGCTCGTGGGTTCCGTCACGTGTTGAGTCGAGTGGGACCGAGTTGTCAGCGGACAACAGAGGAAGCTCTGGGGTGTTACGGTTTAAAGATAAAACTAAAAATAAAAGATTCACGAGTAAAAGTGGACCAAAATTCGGTCGCGGACTTCTTACATGTGAGAAGATATTTCTAATTGTCATATAAGTCCCAACGACTCAACTAGTCTCTTCACATGTAAAAAGAATTTTACACAACTTTTATACGATAAATTACGTTTTGAGAATAAGGATGAAAAGTAGGACCCAGTAATTAGGATTGCTAAGGGACAAAAGTAATCTAAGTTGTTAAATTACCGAATCTACAAGCTAAATAAGTGTTGATAGAGAGTAAAAAATGGTCCCTTATTTTTTTCTGTGGAAATCGATGCAAAGTATTGTTATTGATCTAATAATCCATAACTGATTATACATGTTATAATTTATAACACATCTACAACAGAATTAGATCCACTATTAAATAACCAGAGATATCTAAAATATTTGAGGCTCATACCTATTCAAGCTCGATTAAACTTTGTTAGAAAGAAAATAAGTTAAACTTGAGTTGAATCTCTATATTATTTTTCATTTATAAGTTGAACTGGAATATAGACCAACTCAAAAGAATTTGATTTTTGTTATGAATAAATGTTATCATCAACTATAAAATGTAAAGTTCAAATTGGACTTAAATTTCTCATTTCTTCATGTATTCTCCTTTATCATATTAAAATGTACAAAGAATCTCTATTTATATGTCAATGAGTAGATAAAGATGCTAAGAATACTATTTGATTTTAGTTATACCATTCATAATATGAAAGATTAATATTTTCCGAACATAGTGGGATAGTGAGTTATTTTTTTATAATATGGACTTATAACCTTAATAGTATAGTTATGATCATCTTCTTAAGACAATATTTTATAACAAACTTATTTAAGTTAAGGATTGCCTTCTGATTTTATTTAAGAGAGAGAAAAACTGTTAGGTGATTGCATTTAGGTTACAAAAGGAGCGGCGGAAGAGAAGGCTGGACGCTCCCTTTCCGCTTACACGGCCACTCTTATTTAAGTTTATTTAAAAAGGTCTATATTGTTGTTTGTATTTAAGCCATCTATTCATCCACCAATAAAAACTCTTTTTAACTCCACTTTTTAATGATCCAAATTTTTATTATCCCTCATATAAATATCCAATCTAATAATAATCTCTTCTCCTAATAATTTTATGCCAGCTTCTATAATCAAACTTCAATTTATAAGAATCTGACGACACAACAACTACACAAATCCTTATTCACTCATCTCCTATCTCAACATCTATTGTTCTTCTCCCCCTCTAATCTAGAGGTGGTTGATCTTTTTTCCATTTTTCCTACAATGCATCTACTAATCTAATAGTGCTGACTAGCACATCAAAGGATTTTTTTGGGGGGGTGGTTGAGTTTTAACATTGGAGGCTTTTTTTTTTTTTTTAAATGATTGAGCAATTCTGAGAGTTTTTTATTCTGAAGATAAACACATTTTTATAATAAAACAACATTGATGGCAACATGAACGCTTGTGAGCTAGTTTTGAATCATAGACAACTCAACTTAAACTCAATTAAAAAATAAATGAGTTGGGTTTGCACCAAACCTCCTTATCGTTATTCATGAGCCAATCCAAGATCGAGAGGTCAGGTTGCTAGCATTTATCAATATGCAACCCCTTAAATAATGAATACAAAATTTATCTCTAACAAGCTGTAAAAAGATGAGTTTTTTTTATTAATAACCCATATAAAATAATCAATTATAAAATAACCTAAAATTCAAAAATTTTACAGAAATGGACCGCCATGTCAACCTGTCGAGTTCTAGGAACTCGACAAGCGACCTGTAGCGTGGAACCTGCTTATCGAGTTTCCAGAACTTGACAAGACCCTTGTCGATTCCCTAGGCCACGACAAGTTAGGACTCGACCAGACCTAACTTGGTGACTCAAGCACGAACTTGTCAAGTGCAGACCTGTCGAGCATCCAGAACTCGACAAGCTCCACTCGACTAGAAAAAATATTTTGTATGGCATAACCAAGATTCAAACCCAGGACTAAGGGGTGAGAGAGTAGTGTCCTAACCAGCTAGGCTAGGAGAGATTTGTTAACCTGTCCCTAGTCATATGGTTTTGATTCATCTGAATTTTTTTGAGTTTGTATTGGGTCACATTGAGAAAATAACTAGTTTTTATATGTTTTTGATTTGCCACTTGAGTTGTATTGTGTTTGTACCAAGACTCTTTTGTTTTATTTTGAGTAAGATTATCATAATTCACATTTAGCACCATAATAAAGTTTGATTCACCCACTACTTCTACAATATTCTCTCTTATCCTAATGTGTCTTCTCTTTCCTAACTATTGGCACTTGCTGCTAAGCGCCTAGAGAACATCTATGACTTCTTCTTAATCATTGATTGGTTAAATGCAAACAACACATATCACATTATTGTATATTCGGATAATAAGTGTCATATGATTGTATAAAAAAAATTTTAATATAAAAAATTGGCCAATAGTTAGGAAAGAGAAGACACATTAGGATAACAGAGAATGTTGTAGAAGTAGTGAGTGAATCAAACTTTATTATGGTGTTAAATTTGAATTTTTGATAATCTTACTCAAAACAAAACAAAAGAGCCCTGATACAAACACAATACTCAAGTGGCAAATCAAAAACATGTTAGATACTAATTATTCTCTCAATGTGACCCAATACAAACCCAAAAAACTTCAAATGACTCAAAACCATATGACTGGGGCTAAGTTAACAAATCTCTCCTAACCTAGTTAGTTAGAACACTACTCTCTCACCCCTTGATCTTGAGTTAGAATCCTATTTCTACCTTACAAAATATTTTTGTTCCACACGATAGGTTGCTTGTCGATTTCTCAAGACTCGACAGACTGACGTGACGGTCCATTCTGTTAAACTTTTGGGTTATTTTTATAATTGATTATTTTATGTGGGTTATTAATAAAAAATATCGTAAAAAGATCTATCTAACAGTGTTTTAAATCAGTCGCTGAGACTATTCATGTGCCCACATGAGTGTTAGTGACTTAGGGGTTGGCTCATCAATCCACTATGCCATTTGACTGCATATGAGTTGTTATCCTCTATACAACACTTTTTTATTTATTTCAAATATATATTATACTCAAAATATAGTTGCGCATCTTAGTATAGAATAATATTTTTAGACTCATTGATCTATTTATTGATTTAGCATATATGCTATATTATTGCTCACACAAATATATCTATTTTTAAAAATTAAACTCCATGCAAGACATATATAAGATTGTATATAACATAAATTTTGAGGGGTAGAATGTCTGCTCCCTTAGGCTATCTCCAATGCCGGCTTCCCAAGCGGTGCGCACCCATCGAAGCGGCTCGACCACGCGGTCGCCGCGCGAGCGCAAGTTTGCAAGCCCCACCGAACATGAGTCGTTCGAAGCTGCTCCGTTGGAGCTGATCGAAGGTGCGCACGTACGCGTTTTGTAGGGCCCGCAAAGTTTCAACAAAATCTACACTTCACAACCAAACACAGTGATTGAGTAGGAAATTTCTTTGATTCACACGGCGAACACCTGTAATGACTGCACGAACTCCAACCTTTTTAACTGACACGTAGAGCCGGACTTTGTAGGGCCCAACTGTCAATGGAACGATTGAGTTATTTAAATGTCGAATTTTTTAGCTGTTGTGTAGATTAGAGTTTTAAATTTATTTTGGAGTGAGACCCACTTGTCAATAGCAGTAATTTCAGAAGTTGGAAAAATAGTTGTTATGTAATTTTTGTATTGTTTTTTCATTAAAAAATTACTAAAAAATTAAAAAATTCTGAAAAATTCATTAAAAAAATTACTTCACCATTTCTCTATAAATAGTACCCTCATTTGCTAATTTCACCACACCCATCTCACAAATCTTACACCATCATACACTACTTTTACATTATTTTCGCACTAATTTTTTTAGAGTTTGATATGGATAATAATTCCCCCTAGGGTTTTGTAAATTGGATTAGTTTTCATGGTATACCTGGAGAAAATCCGGAAACAATTGGTGTGCCATGAAATTTTGTAACAAAATTTGCAATGTAAAGCCCCATATGATCAAAATAAAATATAATGTGGAAAGGACTTGGTCAAAACCTCACTGGTCGAGTTAGACCTAAGTTAGGTTTGATTGAATTGACATTGGTCAAGTTAGACCCGAATTGAACATGGTTGAGTCAAACCCTAAATAAGTCTGGTCGAGTTAGATTCAGACTAGGTCGAGTTAGATTCAGACTAGGTCTAGTCGATTCAGATTCAGACTAGGGCTGGTCGAGTCGGACTTGAGTTGGTCTGGTCGAATCAGGCTCGAATGGGAGCTGGTCGAGTCAGACTCAAGTTTGAGTCTAGTCGCATCAACAGTCATGCCAAGTCATCGTGAATTTGAAAAGGATTATCTCTAACTTTATCTCTTTTCATTATTTAAATAACTATGTTTATCTCCTATTCGAATTCAAATCCGCCAAATATCGCTGGTTGTTGGATATTTGCAACTGACTCAGAGCCTCTATAAATAGAGAGGGGTACTTACTTTTGCAGGCAACCAGGAACAAAACGAAGACGATGCGAACCGGCCCAAACAAGAACAAGATCAAGAAGGAGCTTCTCTGTTCGACCAGGAAGCCCTTCTCCCTTTTCCCCTCTGCAGATCCACTCGAGCAAACCATGAAGGTTACCATGGATGAGTGTTGATTGTTCATATAACATGCATCAAGCATTGCATCAGGAGGTGGAGGCCTTCTTCGTTGGTGCCCGTGCCAGTCCGTTCATGAAGATGAAGAGAAGCATGGAGCAGTATTAAAGGTCCTAGTCAACGCTGCAAGAGAGCCCTAGTCCAACGAGTGCCCCAATGAGTTACAATCGATCAAGATCTTAGTTGCATTCATCGAAACCATTAAGTTATACTTTTCGATGGAGATCCTATTTTCCAACCTGATCAAGATCTCAATTGCAGTCGATCAAGATCGGAGTTGCATTCATCGAAACCCTTAAGTTACACTTTTGGGTAGAGATCCTATTTTGCAACCCAATCAACATCTCAGTGGCATTCGGTCGAAACCAACAAGTATTTTCAGTTAGAGATCTAAAACAACAATTTGATCGAAATCAATTGCGTTTTAAGTCGAAACCGGCAAGTATTTTCGGTCAGAGATCTATGTTTCGCCGGGAAGATCTCTCTTCTGGGAAATTTGGCCCCCTTTTAGGTGCGGGCGTGCCAGTATACATGAGTATACACATAAGAGAATATACAATGTAAAATCTTAGAGGAAACAATGCACTTCATTAATTCTGAAAAAATTATAAGTTACAAGTCCCTTTCTGTTTTACAAGTTTTCATTCCACCAACGAAAATATATGTTGACTTCAGGAGATTGCATGGTTCATGGTTCCTCAGGTCTTTTAAAAAGCTCTTGCTTAATTACATCAGCAAAACAAGTCTGCAGAAAACCTCTGATTAAGTTGTGCTGATGGTCGTCATCTTCAAACTTCAAAATAACTTTTCCCTTGATAAATAAATGCAATGCGGATGCCCGTGCATGCAAATATGTAAATCCATAGCCTCGTCAGTATATGGTATTATCACAAAATATGGCTTTCGCCTCATCAGTGCCCAGCAGGGGGTTGTTTGGCCTTGTCAGTCGCGAACAAATGGATGCCTTCGCCTCATCAGTACCTGACATGAATGGTGTCTAACTTCGTCAGTCACGGACAAAAAGCATGTTGTCTTTACTTCATCAGTACCCAGCAACATCTAAATTATGGATGAAATGAATTGTGATAATATTTTTGACTTCCTTAGCTTCTGGAAAAGTATATTGCATGGTAAACAGTCCATTGGAATATCCATCAAGGACTTGATAATATTTTGACATAGTCAGCAGCTTCAGCATGATTAATCATTACACTAGCTCCTCTTCGACTAATTGGATGGAAAAAAATTTTAGCCTCTAATTGACTTGAAACTTGGAGGCATTACTTCAATATAAACCTTCTGTTCTCCATAAAAATTTGGGATCGATCGGACTCATGAATCAGAAGTTATCATCAATCTTCTCCCGTGGAACAAAGTGAATGAGCTGCTGGACATAGCACTTCTTCTAGTTGAATTGGCCTTTTAGAGTTCTCTGATTGACATGAAATTTAATGGAGAGATTTCTCATAGAGTCCTATGTTCACCATAAAATTTTGTGGTCGATCGGATTTCTGGATAAGAAGTTATCATCAATCTATCTCTCCTGGCACAAACTGAATTGCCTTCTAGACAGAGCACCTCCTCTGGTTGAATTGGACATTTATAGGTTTTTGATTGACTTTAAAATTGGTGGAGGGGTTTTTCATAGAGTCCTTTGTTCACTATTAAAATTTGGGGTCGATCAGACATCTGGATGAGAAGTTATCATTGATCTATCTCCCATGGCACAAGCGGAATTTACTTTTGGACAGAACATTTCTTCTGGTTGAATTGGACATCTAGAGGTATTTGATTGACTTGAAAATTGGTGGAGGGGATTCCCGTAGAGTTCTCTATTCACCACAAAAATTTGAGAATGATTGGACTTATGGATGAAAAGTTATTATCGATCTATGTCCCATGAATCTTAGATCTTTGATCTACCGAGACCTTGGTGGTGTCTTGATTTTTGATCGAAAGTAAACAATTTTCGGATCTTTCATCGACAGCGACCTTGGTGGGGTTTGATCTCTGATCGAAAAATGGACATGCGAGCTTCAATTGTTGCTCATGAACACGAGCACCAACGAATAGGGCTCCACCTCTAATATGCAATGCATGATCATGCATGCTTATAACAAATTAGCACTTACCTATGGTAACCTTCACAGGCTTGAGTGGATCCACAGTCGCTGGTCTTTCGTCACTTTCCGTGCCCTTTGTGTGTGCCTCTGCCTTCTCTCCACCTCTCGTGCCTCCACTTTGTGAACCTGTCTCCCTCTTATGCACATGTCTAAATAGTTAGCACTCCCTCTCTATTTATAGGGCCTCAATGGGTTGGTTGCAACTAGAGACAATCAAGAGATTTGATTTCGAATAGAAAAATATATTTGCCCTTTTAAAAGATTATTTCCTAAATGAAAGTATATAAAAAGATTATTTCTTAAACAAAGGGATAGAGAAAAAAATTATTTCCTAAACAAAATGATATAGAAGATATTCTTTCCTAAACAAAAGGATACTGAAAAATTGTTTCCCAAACAAAACGATACTCAAAGATTATTTCCTTTTTATCAAATTTCGAGCTATTAAAGGGCTTTGTCAGTTCGGCCAGGCTGAAACCAGACCCGGTTTGACCAGACCCAGTTCGACTAGGCCGATTTTAACTGGTTTTTTGACTAGGATTGACTAGTCCAATTTGACCAGTTTGTCGACCAGGTATGACCAGTCTAATTTTGATAATTTTTTGACCAGGTTTGACTAGTCCAACTTTCACCGGTTTTTTGACCAATGGAGTTTTTGTCCTTTTTTTGATATTTTTTATAGCCCAAATATACGTGTATTTTTATTTTAGCCCTTTTGGTCACATGGGCTTTTCTAATGAATTTTTAATTACAAAAATTCATCAAACAATTTAAAATAGCAATATGCTCGAAATCAATTGCGTCCTCGGTTGAGACCGACAAGTATTTTCGGTCAAAGATCTAAAACAACAATTTGATCGAAATCAATTGTGTTTTCGGTCGAAACCGACAAGTATTTTTTGGTGAGAGATCCAAAACAGCAATTGATCGAAATCAATTGTGTTTTCGGTCGAAATCGATCAAGACTAGTGCACCAGTTCGATCAAGACCAGTACACCAGTTCGATCAAGACAGTTGTACCGAGTTGATCAATGGGCAGCATTCGATCATGACCAAGTTGCGCCATCTCAATTACGATTATAGGTCGATTTGTACTTCGATCACGATCAGAGGTTTCCACAATGATCAACAATTAAGTTGAGCCTTCTCGATCATGATTATAGGTTAATTTCTACTTCCATCATGATTAGAGGGTTGCACAATGATCAGCGATCAAGTTAAGCCATCTCGATCACAATCAGAGGTCAATTTATACTTCGATCACGATCAGGAGGCCGTATTTGATCAAGACCAGGTTGCGCCAATTTGACTAGAAGTCTTCACGGTTCAACCAGGGAATAAGATGATACATTTCGACGAGTGACCAAAACTTGCTAAGCTTGTCTCACATGAGAAGATTGATAATAACTTCTCATCTAGAAGTCCGATCGACCCCAATTTTTTATGCAAGACAAAAGACCCGATGTGCAACGTGCCCACCAAGTTTCATTTTAATGGGAAGCTACCAAGTTGTAATTCGACCAAAGAGAGTTTCTGTCCAGAGAAATTTCAACTTGTCCCACTGGAGAAGATGGATGGTAACTTCTACCCTAGAAGTCCGATCGGTCCCAAATTTTTATGCAGGACAGAAGATCCAATATGAAATATGTCCACCAAGTTTCAATGCAATAAGAGTTCCCCAAGATACATTTTAATCAGAGCTAAGTTCCAGCTTGATATGCGGAAGATGATCGATGGTAACTGTTGCTTCTAGGCACTTAATCTTGTTTTTGATGATAAATGACAACAAGTGTTTTGGACTAATCTATTTGATTTGAGTATAATCAGTAAGATTAAGTGAAAAGAAGAAACGTCAAATGGGAGTCGCAAGGTCACAGTGTCACCCGGATCTGTAGGTCGCGAGCCAATGTTGCCCGAGGTCGCGAGTCAAGATCGCAAGCGCAAGGTTGCAAAGAAGAAAGCAGCAAAGACATAAGGTAAGTGCTTGTTTATTATAACGGCCTCGGAGTTTGGAGTTTCACCGAATTTTATAGAAATTCTTTTTAGTTTTTAACTGTACTATTAAGAGGGGTTGCGAAATCTCTTTTTGTTCCGGCAAAAACTAAGAAACTCTTAGGTTATTTGTTGCATTCGCGTTCATTCATATTCATGGTCAAAATCTGAGAAATATATAGATTTCAAAGAGGGACTGAAACTGGTCTTTTGAGTACTGTTAGTTTGACTAGACACTGTTCATTCGACCAGACATTCCAACGGCTATTTACTAGCCGTTAGAGGTTGTAGCTGGCTGTTAGCTGTACTGATTTCTTTTCTTTTTGACCACAACGGCTAGCTGAGAGGTTGGACTATAAATATATATGTTTTGAACAGTATTCTCATCCATCTCAAACCATATTCTTATATACACTTTCAAGCATCATCTCTCTACTCTTTTGAGTAGTTTTTAGAAAAAGTTTTGAACACTTTTGAGCATATTTTCGCTACTGTTTTTGAGCAGTTTTTAAAACACTTTTAAGCAGATTTTCTCTACTTTTTTTGAGCAGTTTTTAAAGCCATTTTTGAGCAGTTTCTGTTCACATCTTCGAGCAATTTTTAAAGAGTTTTTGATCAGATTTTTGAACAGTTTATGTTCACATTTTCGAGCAATTTTTAAACAGTTTTTAGTAGATCTTTGAGCAATGTTTAAGCAGAATTTTGAGAAGCTTCTGTTCACATTTTTGATCAATTTTATAAATATTTTTGGGCAGATTTTGATCAGTGTTTATAAACTTTTTTGAGTAGTTTTTTAAAGAACCAAGAGATATATTTTTGATACACATTTGAGCCCAAGTGCTAAAATCTTGATCTTTTGATCAAGTATCATTCATTGTGATTGAGAGAGATCTTCTGAGAGCATTCATTTGCATTCTTAGAAGTTTCTCGGTACTTTTGGGAGTCAAGAGAAGATCTTTCTACTTGTTACTCTGGGTGAGCGCTTTCACCTAGACGGTTTGGAAGTGTGGCCGTTGACCTCTACATTAACGGAAGTTGTCGGAGAGACTCGACATATTTTGTAAAAGGCATCGGTGCTCGCCTATTTGGAGTGAAGAAGGAGCAACTTTAGTGAAAAATATCCTTCGTGGATATTGAAGCAAGACTCATTCATTTGAGTGCTTCAACGAGGAGTAGGGGAGACCGGACTAGTCTCCGAGACCTCGGGATAAATCGCCGTGTTTGATTTTCTTACTCTTTATTAGTGCATAATATTATTAAATTGTTTCAGCTTATTTGCTCTTTGTCTTTTCCTTGCAAAAATTATTTTTAGTCAAAAAGCTTTAAAACCTCCTATTCACCCCCCTCTAGTCGGCATCCTCGATCCTACAATAATTTCTCATCCAGAATTCTGATCAACCCCAAATTTTTATGGAGAACAGCAGGTTCATGCCGAAGCAGCTCCTCCAAGGTTGACTTCGATCAGAAGGCAAGAAGATCATTAGAAGACCATTGCAAACAGTCATTGTCTTGCTAAATTTCAACTTGACATACGAACAATATATTGAAGATAGTTTTCAATGTGACAGTTCGATTGATCTTAAATTTTGATGAGTGATTGAAGACCTGTCCAGAAGCTACTTCACCAAGTTTTATGCCGATCAGAAGCTAGAAAAACCCCCATCCAGTTAGTTGAAGGGGAGCCAATATATTCTAATCATTATGGAAGTTGTTAAGACATGCAAAATATTTATAAGCTCTTAATGAATATTCCAATGTGCTGCCGTACAATGCAATGTGCATTTCCTGAAGCTAGGAAGTCAAAGATGTTATCACAAGTTATTCCCACATTTTTCATGTCACTAGGTATTGATGAGGTGAAGGCGACATTTCGTCCGCGATTGACGAAACCGGACACCATTCATGCCGTATACTGATGAGGTGAAGGCATCCATTTGTTCATGACCGATGAGGCCGAACAACCCCCTGGCTGGGCATTGACGGATATTGCAATGCTCGCCACATTTTTTTTGTGACAGCACTATAGATTGACAAATTTATGTGTTTGCATACTTGCATGTATGGATATCCTCATGACATTTATTCATTAAGGACAAAATTATTTCGAGGCTTGAAGATGACGACCATCAGCATAGCTTAATCAGAGGTTTCTGCGGATTTGTTCTGCAATTGTAATTAACCAAGAGCTTTTCAAAAGCCCTGAGGAACTATGAACCACGCAATCTCTGAAGTCATGATGTATTTCCATAAGGCGCAGTGAGAATATGTAAATTGCAAAGGGACTTATAACTTGTAATTCATTTGGGAATTAATAAAGTACATGTTTCTTTAAGATTATGTGTTTTCTATTTTGTTCTATGTGTATACTTATATATACTAGCACGCCCGCAACACGGAAGGAGTAATTTCACCCAGGAAGACATTTTTCGGATGAAACACTCGGTAATCCAAATCCTCCACCATATCTACCTGGTAATCCACATTTTCCGCAACCACCTTATTCGTTTGGTTATCCTCCGTACCCCCCGGCCCTCAATATGCACATGCTGCTCCATATCCACATCCCCTCCATATGCATTGCCACCCTCATATCCACATGGCCATCCGTATGCATCGTACGGGCAAAATTATTATTTTGTTGGTGCGCCAGCCAACTATGGTTAAGCCCTCGCCACCACCACCCCATGGGCAAATTTCCAATCCGCATCCCCCTCAGAGCCTGGTACGCCCCATTCTATGCCGCAGCTCGTTATTGACGACAACGACGACCATGATCTCCCGGGTCCTGTCGGGCGCAAGCGATTACTTTGGTCAGCGGCCGACGATGTTTGACTTATGAGTAATTCATTTTGACATTCAAATTTTGTGAAAGGAATTATTTTAATATTTTGTGGGATTTTATTTGATAGGTTACATTTATTTCTCATGACATCGTTATATTTCGATTACGCAGATAAGTGCGTGGTTAAATTATTCACTGGACCGAATCGATAGGAACAATAAAAAATCAACACATATTGGGTGTGTGTGGCAGCAGCGTACAACGAGAGTAGCCCAAAATCATAGAAGAGAGGCGAAGCATTGCAAAGACCATTGGCTCCAGACTAACAGAAAAATTGTTCAATTTAATGGTTGTTGGTGCAGACTTAAGGAGGTCTACGCTAGTGGTCGTTCCGACGACTAACTAATGACACGAGTACGCGAGTTATACAGAAAGGAGATGAGGCACCTATTCATTCTAGACCACTAGTTGATAGGTGTTATGGACCAACCTAAATGGAACCGAACCTACGTCGACACCGGCAAAAGAGTAAGACTGAATGAGGACAGTGCACACACATCGTCCTCATCCAATCCAGATGTCCTCATAGAGGAGACATAGACAGAAGGTCGCGACGCAGCCAAGGAGAAGCGCAAAGGAAAAGGCAAGCAACAATCTCCCTTGTCCAACACAAACATGCAAGAAGACCTACAAACTTCATCAAGGTTCACACTGAGCACGTGGAGGCAGTGGACCGTGCAGTCTCAACTCTGAGTGAACACAACAAGTTGACCCATAAGTTAGTACTTGCCAGATCTTTCACAAAATTGGTGACCACGGATAAATCAAAATTCAACAACGACAAAATGAAAGATCATGTGGAAGCGTTGGAGTTTATTAAAAATTTGATCAAGGATGCTAATCTGGACTAGACTAGGTCGTGTACTATTTTATTTTCAGTATGTACATATAGAACTATGTATCTTTTATTTGTGCAATTAAAATATCTTTGAAAAAATAGCCGTTGGACGCATCTGCTTGGAAAATAGCCGTTGGACATATCTGCTTGGACAATAACCGTTGGGATATTCGACCTAGCCTATATAAACCGAACCATCTCAACACATATTTTTCATCCTGAGCAATACTACTCTTTTACAAATCCCTCTCCATAAAAAATGTCATTCAACTCTAGTTTAAACACATATAGTGAAGAGGAAGAGACCGTAAATACCTTACGAAATCTCCTTGCAGGATTCGTCAATCCAGATTCCGCCATGGTGGAGTTAGAAGAGCGTCTTATAACCGGTATGCAAGCCAGACTACAAGCTTCTACCTCTCGCCGTCGTCGGCGTGGTAGCAGGCGATACATCGACAGGGACAGTTAAAACAACCATAACCGCCTCATGGCGGACTACTTATGTAAGGATCCGATTTACTTCGACCACCTGTTTCATCGGAGGTTTCAGATGAGGAGACCCCTCTTTCTTCGAATCGTCGGACCTCTTGGTGAGTGGTCTACCTTTTTCAATGAAAGAAGAGATGGTATTAACCGCCGAGGGTTGTCTCCTATATAGAAGTGCCCAGTGGCTATTCGTTGGTTAACGTATGGCTCTCCTGCTAATGCTATCGATAAATACGTATGGATTGGGGAGTCCACATCAATCTAATGCTTGGAGAAATTTGTCGATGGAGTGATTGACAACTTCAGCGAGGAATATCTTCGACGTCCAACCGTCGAAGACATGCAACGCCTATTGTAACAAGGAGAAGCACGTGGTTTTGTGGGAATGTTGAGAAGCATAGACTGCATGCATTGTTCATGGAGACATTGTTCAGTAGTATGGAAAGGACAATTTACTTGCGGTGATTATGGAGTCCCGACCATTTTATTCGAAGCGATCGCCTCCCAGGACCTTCGGATATGGCATGTCTTTTTTGGTGCTGTTGGGTCCAACAATGATATTAATGTGTTGAACTAATCTCCTTTGTTCACTGACATTTTGCAGGGACGAGCTTCTCAAGTACAATATTTCATCAATGAATACAAGTACAATTTGAGATACTATCTAGCAGATGGTATATACTCAGAGTGAGTTTCCTTTGTGAAGACGGTACCCCTGCCTCAGAGCATCAAGAAGGAGCGAGGAAGGACGTGGAGCGAACATTTGGAGTTCTACAATCCCGCTTTGCCATCCTCCATGGCCCCGCCCGCTTTTGGCAACGCTCAATCCTCGCGAAAATCATGGAGGCATGTATCATATTGCACAATATGATTATTGAGGATGAGCGAGAGTTTGATGGCTTACTCTATGATTTCGACAACAGTAAAGAGACTTCAAACGTAACATCGCTTCATATCCAATATGGTGCTCCAATTGCTTTTGCTGATGTAATCGCGAGAAATTCCAACATTTGTGCTCAACAGACACATGCCAAGCTCAAAAGAGATTTGATTGAGCACGTTTGTGAGCGTGTTTTAGGTGTTTACGATAACTAATTGTTATCTGTGGCATTTGTAATATTTTTAATTAGCACGTCGATGTTAAATTTTAAGTTTAAATGTCCGCATGTATGCAATGTCGTATGTTTAATTTTATGTTCAACCGTCCAGATTTAATAAAAATATTTATTTTCATTATGTCGAATTTTCAATATGCGAGTTACATTTTTATATGTTGGAATTATTGTCGTATATTTTTTAATTTATTTTTATCAATCATTTAATCAATAATATAATGCAAAAAACTAAATTGGATATTTAATATGCAAAATCCACCTAAGAGTTTCTCTAAGAACTTTTACATTGGAGAATGAGACTTTTGAAGAGATTTTTCACATGTGGGCTCCACGAAAAGTCTCTCTAAAAGTGAATTTTTTAGAAATTTTTTCTCTGATGTGACGAGAAATATTTTCTAAAGAATCTCTCGAACAGAAACTTACATAGCTAACCTTAGTGCTTCCACGCTTTTCCATGTGGGGTCGTGCTGCCGAATTCGGATCCACCCAGTAGCCCACACACCACAGCCCCGTTAGTGCTGGTTTCCATGGCTCCGTTAGTGCTCGTCAGATGTACCAATAGCCGCACCGATCGGGGTATCGGACCACCAAGGCACCAAGGCACCAACCCAAGTCGGCGAAGTCGTGCGCTCTATTAGTACTACGCCCCCTCGTACCGGCCGCGAGGACGCCATGCGCCTCCTCCTCGCCGCGACATGGCCATGCCTTCTCCTCCTCCTCCTCCTCCTCGTCGACGTACCCTCGCTGGCGGCGGCGAACTCCGGGGCCACCGTGTGCCGGACAGAATGGCAGGTTCTGACCAGGGCCAACTTCTCCTCCCAGATCCGCCTGCATCCCCACGTTCTCCTCCTTGTCACCATGCCCTGTGAGCCCCCTCATCTCCGTTGTTGGAAGCTAAAGTTCAATTGAACTTTCTATGTCTCGAGTGAATTATAAACCTACGAGTAGATAAAAGGACAATTTACAAACTGTGCAAATTCATGGTTCTTATGATGCCTAAATACTTGATCTGATCAGTATAACACTCCATATCGTCATAATTATTTTGGTCCAACACGCATTACAATCTCAGTATACCGAAATTTTGCACGTTATTCCTATTTCTGTGATTGGAATTGCTTAGATGATGCACATTAAACTTATTTTTCTCGAAGGAAGGAAAATTAAAATTTGCCAAATTGCATTGTACCCCACAGACCTGGATGTGACCGTATTACAATGTGCATGAAAGTTCAATCATGAGCATTACAGATTTACAGGCACCATCAAAGACAAAAACTGTGTTAAGATGCTCTCCAGGCTTGACTCAATCGAACTATCTCATCTGTTTATGTTAATCTGCAGGGTATGGTGAGTCAAGATCACTGATGACAGAAATAGAACATTTGGTTGCTGCTGATGAGCAGGGGTTTGGTCTCCTCAGGCTGATGGTTGTGTATAGAAATTCTGAGAAGATGCTGACGAACATAATCGGTGCTACCGAAGGAACAAAGTTCATATACTACCAACACTCCACGCCATTCAAGTATCAGGGGAAGCTTCATGCACGAGCTATACTCTTTTCAGTACGCCATGTCATGTCAATTAAGCATGAGGAGGCCCCTTTTGAGGTTTTGCATACAAAAGAAGATGTGGAGGCATTTGTTGAATCAACTGATAAATCTGTACTTCTATCTGAATTCTGTGGTTGGTTTGCCAAATTGGCACATAGTGGGGGCAACCAAGATTATGAGGCAACCTTATCAAAGAATCGCACCGAGAATGGTACGTCAACACTGCATCTGCTTATCATAATTCATTGGACTATTCCGTCTAGTATGTACTCTTTTGTTGCTAGTTGCTATTCTCCATGGGGTGCTTTGTTAAACTAAGCTTGAGATCTACAATAGAACCAATTGTTTTCTTCCCACATGAACAATCATCTTTAGTTGGAGCTCCCCACTTTTGTACCAAGGTTAATACTGACTAAGACCCACATTTCAGTGAGGTGCAAACAGGCTCTATGTTCACTATAACTAGGAATCAGGAGTGCAAAAGTGGTAGAAGACCATAAACCATCCATCCACAGTTGGGACTCCAGGATGGAATGGCTTCTGTCTTTTGATCTTTAGTCATTATCCATTTCGTACTTTACTTGATCCATAATCTTTCTTTCATAAAACTATTGAATTGCTAATGATTCATTGAACTCCATCTGACATTTCGATGTTGCACTCCTTGATATGATACAGCTGACATTTCTGGGAGTACACTAAGAAGAGAATCGGATAGGCCACTAGAGCTTGTAAGTGTTAGCAAAGAAGATTGCATTTATCTCTGATTAATTACTCCCACTATGTTTCTTTGAGAAGAACTATCTGAACTATGAAGATTCAGCAAATATCAGAAGAAAGATACCTGAAAATATACTTCTTTGAGATGAAAAACAGGTTATGGAAGATGAAGAGCTAGCCTATGGAGTTGGGGGTCAGCTTACTGGTTCTCCTTGGAAGGGTGGATTTACCTTAGCAAATGAAAGTGTCGCTGATCAAACTGAAAACACAAGTGATGGAAATAGAATATTGTGTACAGTGCATAAGTTCCATGAATTTGAAAATTTCTTTGCAAAGCTTACTGCTATAGCAAGAGAATACCTTCTTCCTCCAGAGAAACTTAGGTTTGGCCTTATAACTGAACGATCATCATTGCCTTCCTTGGATGTTGACAATCTGGAGACATGGTTCCTCACAATCCATTATCAGGGATGCACAACTTGTTCGGTTGTTGCAAAAGAAGGGGATGACCTAAGAAGCCTATTGCAGTCTCATCATTATCTCAACATGAAAGAGGTGGGTGAATAACAGTTTCATGAACTATTCAAACAGAATTTGATGTGCGTTAAATATATTCCCAAGGTGAAGACATGAAGTTAACAACACTTTCTGTACATTTTCGGCACAGGCATTTTCAATTGTTTTCTGGTTTAATTCATCGTCCCCTTGTCTATCCATTACTATTCAGATGATTACTTGCATTGATTTCTATCCTTAGCAACTCAAATCCTTTGACCATGTTTTTATATTTCTTTGTAATTGTGCTTATCTACTGAAAGAGTTGTGCTTAAGCTTCAGATAAAGAGGATGGTCTAATTTTTGCTTAAGCTGTAGATGAAGGGCTGTGTAATTTGTTATCTTAATGGTAGGATCTTTTTGTTTTACACCAAAGGCAGTTTCGTGCAAAATTATGAGTTTCTGCTCTTGTATTCTGTTTCTGTGAATGGCTCATTCAGTGCATCAGGCTGTGACTTTTGGACTTACAGTTTCTTTTTGCAGATTGATGTTGATGCAAATGGTGGTGAGGCTACCTTTCCAGCAAATAGGCCTTCAGTTATTCTATTTATTGATAGATTATCAGATTTTTCAAAAGTCAGAGATGAAAGCAGATCATCCCTTAAGTTGCTGAGGGATTATGTGCAGAATAACTATCCATCTTATGTCAGCGCTGGAGGACTAAGTAGTGGTAACTCCAGAATGCGCTCAACAGAAGCTCCTTCTGTAATGAATACAGGTATCTTAGATGCCCATACCGATCAGGCTAGGTTGAATGCTTGGGCCTCCAAGTTTATTGGACTCAGGGACAACATGGCAGTGATGGTGGTTAATGATGGCGAAAGTGTTTCATACAGAAGTGCTGGCCAAGGTAGTCTGAGCAGTCCTTTATATGATTATCTAACAAAATTGCTACAAAAAACAAGGCCAGCACATAAGGCAAAGAAAACCAGGATAAGTTTAGTTGGAAAGGATGTTGGCTTTCAGCTACCGTCTGATGATTCTGAAGCTGAAGTCCAAGTAGTGGAATCTCTGCCAGTTCGAGAGGGGCATCATAGCATGACTGATGATCCTGTTGACAATTCGGATAGTGTTAATGTTGATACTGCTGAAGTTTCTGTGGATGAAAGGAAGGCAACAGAAGCTGAATATATTGATGACGGACAGGCACCAACCATACTTGAGAAAACTCCTGTGAATTACCCTGATGTAAATAATAATGATCTTGAAGATTCTAGTGATACAGAAATGGAGGAACAAAACAAAACTGAGGTCTCAGATATGAGACCAGATCTTTCACAAATTCAGGCAGAGGTCTCCTTTGATGAGCATATCAATAATGAAGTTGGTGATAGATTACTCAAGGACAAGAATACAGTTACGGAAGCTTTGGACATGGTGGAGCCTGATGGGAGAAATGTGTATTTTAAGCAAGAGAAATCAGGATCACTAGATCAGCAAGATAAGGAATCTTCAGTACTGGGTCAAGAAGGCAAAAGAATTGTGGAAATTATTTATGAAGATAGCTTAATTAATCTAGACAGAACATCAGAAGAAGGTGACAGCAAATGTTACCCAAATGCAATATTTAGCTCTCCTGTTAGTCCCGAAGAAGAGAGTGCAGATTATACAGAGCGGGTAACTTCTAGCAGTTTTGATGGCCATTTTATTGGTTCATTCTTCTTCTCTGATGGTGGTTATCGGCTTCTAAGAACCTTAACTGGTGGAACAAGAATTCCATCCCTGGTCATAATTGATCCAGTTCAACAAAACCATTATCTCTTTCCTGAGGAAATGGACTTTAGGTATTCTTCTTTGATAGCCTTTTTTGACAGTTTTATGAATCAAACACTTCCTTCGCATTACCGTTCTGCCTCATCTATCATAAGTTCAAAGGAGCTTCCAAGACCACCTTTTGTTAATCAGAATTTCCGTGAGGCAAATTCCATCCCTCAGTTGACAACGAGTAGTTTCTGTCAGTTGGTCTTAGGACTTGAAGGTTGTGATTTAAAAAATGAAATGTCATTTCCAAGTACAGAAAATTTGGCATCTGCTTGGAAAAGGGATGTGTTAGTGCTTTTCAGCAACTCTTGGTGTGGGTTTTGCCAACGGACAGAGCTGGTTGTCCGTGAGGTGTACCGAGTGTTCAAGAGCTTCGTCGCTTCTTCAAACAGTCAGTTTAGAAACACCCATAATCTGCAGATTGAAGGTAATAACCTGAAGAAATTATTGACTACAAGCTGGGAGCTTACATCATTATCCTGTTGTCTTTAGATGTGTGCCAATATGTTCTGCTAGTATATTGTTTTGGTTTGAGATTTTGGGTGTAAGTCCTTGTGTTGTTTGCAGCAGATTCAATCTGAATTCTAATGCAAGTCACATATGGTGCATGTTCCTCATTTATATGGGTGGCATAAATTTGTGGATATTATCATAGATTTGTAGCTTCGTGAGTCAAATGCAAAGAAAAGGCTGGCAGTATAAGTTTCACATTTTCAGTAACAAAAGTAATGCCTTAACTTTGTAGCAGTATATGACATGTCTAAAGTACAAAATGATGTTCTATAAATACATGATAGAAAATTAATTGCAATACTAGTGCAATGATGTCACGTCATATGACCCAAGAACATTCTACTAAAGTCTGTACCTTCGGAACATTGGGCTCGGATTCTCTGTATTCTTTGCGCTCAATATACCACTTGTTTTTGTTCTCAAAACTTCATCTATTTGGTTGCAGAGAAAAAGGAAGAATCTACCATGGATGGATTTCCAGCTGTTTACTTGATGGATTGCACATCGAATGAATGTTACCATTTTCTGCAATCAGCAGGCAAGGTAATCACAACAAATTCCCACCAATTAGATATTGCCCTATATGAGGACAGAACAAAAAATTGTCGTGTCAAGAACCACATTTGGTTATCATTCCTTAGCATGAAATGGGACAGATTAGCTAGAGTATTAGGGGAGCATGGTGCTTACTGCTCAGATAACTCTCAAAATGTTTGTGGGCTTTAAGTTTTTAAAAAAAGGTGGATTTCTTGTCATAACTTGTAAAGGTGTTGGCATTGTTTACAGTTGCAGTTGAAGTGCCTTCTTTTTGGGTTGTTTTTTGAATAGATATATACTTTGTTATTGAATTTTCTGAACAAATGTAATGTGTACAGTTCTGTTCAGCATTCTGAACATTATTTATCTGGTATATATATGGTATTGCTAACATATTGCTGCTCATCAAATTCAAATTATTGAGTGCAAGACGAGATACGTCTCCATGAAAAAAAATCCAAATGTAGGTCAATTTAGTCTCTGGTATTTCTGGGTTATACAACACTTTCGTATTTCCTGAATTTTTTTTGAGCCCTGTGTGCGTTTATACCCTTTTTTTTTTATTGACTTTAGAGTGGAGAGACCATGTTAGCATACTGCTGTCATTAGTATCACAGTGACTAGGATAACTGTGTCTCTGCTCGCCAGCCATTGACTCTGTTCATTTGGTTATCAGTACTCAATCTCTGATCTCAATAATCAAATATACTGGTGTGCATCATATTTGATGAATGATATGGGAAAACTTGCTTAGTTTTTAGGTGATGTGTTTTGCCTCCAGGCTCCAAGTTTTATGTTGGACTCCATGTTTTTCTTTTTTTGGTGGTTGTTGCCTTTCCTGATACAACCATTTTTTGTATTTGTTGCCTGTCTTGTCCAATAACTCTGTGATGCAACTTCATGTGCACACAGGATGAGCTTTATCCTACGTTGCTGCTTTTTCCGGCGGAGAACAAAACTGCGATAGCATATGAAGGGGGCATGTCAGTTCTTTATTTATTTGAATTTTTGGAATCTCATGTGCGCAATTCTCACCACCTAGCTGAACATAAAGGTTGGTACAAACACATCTTGTGACTGCATTTATTCCTGCTTTAAAAATGTATTTGTGCCTAGTGATGTAATATTTGTTGGATTCCTGGCTTGCTGCACTAATGTTTCTTCTTTCGTATAACATGTTTTTGTTCAATCAGCCAACATGAATGTCTTCTGTGCATCTACATGTTATGCAGCACAGAATCTCTTGTCTGTACAGCTTGCTGCGCAGCACAAATTTGCAATTGTTTAACATGGTAGACTACCTTGTTCTAAGTCCTCAACTTGAGGCAATGCCACATAAAATTAAGAAAGATCTGCTACACGAGGCATGACAAGCCCAGAGGCATCATTGTTGTGCTTCAGCCTCATCACTCGTTATATTTGTCAAATTCTTGAGATTGTTTCCCAAACGTCACACTAAAGATAGTAAAGAAGTTATTTTTTGTTAATCAATTATTCAGGATCGTGTGGTATCTTTGCACTTGCAGGATATCTGTGGAAAGAGAGAACGGTAATGCGACATGATGCACCCATGGCAGTCCAGCTTCACATCAGTGACAAAAGTGAAAGCAGTGTTGGTTCCCATTTATCAAGCCATTCAGACAGCCATGAAGTGCATATTGTTAGAGGGTCCATCCTTACTGCCACTGAAAAGGTCGGGACTGCCGTTCCATTTGACAATGCCAAAGTGCTTGTTGTCTTGGCTGATTCTCATGAGGGCTTTCAAGGCTTGATCATTAACAAGAGATTAAGCTGGGATGTTTTCAAGAACCTGGACAACACCATGGAGCCTCTGAAGCTAGCACCACTTTTCTATGGTGGACCTGTTGTGGTGCAAGGTTATCATCTTGTTAGTTTGGCTAAAGTAGCTTTGGAGGGGTACACACACGTCATACCCGGTGTGTATTATGGAAATATAATTGCCACAGGCCGGCTACTTGAACGAATCAAATCAGGCGAGGGATCTGCTGATGACTTGTGGTTCTTCCTTGGCTACTCGGGTTGGACATACAACCAACTTTTTGATGAATTAACTGAAGGATCTTGGCATCTAAGTGGAAAGCCGATCGAACATTTGGACTGGCCAGAAAGTTGAGAACTTGTACCAGTTTTTTAGGGAAACTTTAGTCCATATTGCACGTATATGCAGCTAATACTATATTATGATATGACATTGTTCTTCACATTTTCTGGAACAGGGACATAGCGACGTATTTTTGTCCGTAAGTGACACAAATTTTGACATTTTTGGTATTGAACTTCAGGCTCTTCGCTGCTGTTCGCTCTATATCTATGCTAATATAAAAACTAGGGATTTTAAACTTTGGATTCATACTGAATTTCGTATTCCACGCTTGTCGATTTAATGTGAGCCGTGGCCGTATGATATGCTTGGTTTGATGGTCTAAACCGTAATTGAAGTTGCCTCTTTCGTCTTGTATTGCTGGTCTTAGACCTTCTTCAATAGTGATATCTAAAATCGGATCTCTATATCCTCATATACATATCTGCTTAAAAATATTGCATCCTTATATTTTAACATACTCCAACAGCAATCTCCAAATATCACTCTCTAAACCCTCAAAAATAATCGTCACATACAATTTGGTGTGGGGGATTCTTCGCGGACTTGCAGGCAAACGGCGGCACAGGGGGAGCGCCGGTAGGGTCAAACGGTGGCGTGGGGAGCGGGGGACTGACGGCACGGGGTGTCAGCCGCTCGCGGGGGGGGGGGGGGGGGGGGGTCGCACCAAATCACTGGCGGCGCGGGGTGGCGGCTGCTCTGGGGGGCGGCGCCACGGGGTGGCTCCGAACGACCTCTTCTGTTCGATATTCTGAAAGCTCAATGTGTATGTTCGAAACACTGTGCATCCGGTTATGTTCTTCTGTTCTATGTCTCAAGCTGTTCTTTTTATATGTCAGGCACACACAAACGTTTCAAGTTAGTTAAATATGTATTTTTCTGGTTGTCTCAATTGTTGCATCCGATTGGGAAATGATTTCTATATCAAGCATTGTACAGTGCTCGTGTAACCCCCATACGGGCCATTTGCAATGCGTCGCCGAGGGCTACGCTCGTTGTGCCTCGGTGGCGACGGGTCATCTAGTAAGGACGACAACTTCATTGTGGCGGTTGCATGTGCTGAGTAGGCTGAACTGGAAGCTACGAGTTCGGAGCGTCGTGGCGGTTCCGTTTTCGGCCACAATGTGGTCGATTGTGATAGGTAGGACGGCTTTGCTAGGCTCCATAATGACTATTTTGCTGACGAGTCGGTGTACGGCCCAAGGTAGGCGGAGGTAAGACTTTGAAGTTTACGTTGTTTGAGTACAATTTATTCTTCGTGTTATTGCTATGATATGGTCGGCCGCTGTGTCGCGCAGGTTTAGGATGCGTCGTAACCTTTTTGTCCGCATCTTGGAAGCCGTTGAACGGCACGACCCGTACTTCAAACAAAGAAGGAACGCAACTGGAACCCTCGGGTTGTCGTCGTTGCAGAAGGTCACGGCAGCTTTAAGGATATTAACATACGGTGTTCCTGCTGACGCTATCGACGAATACTTGCGTATAGCGGAGAGTATTGCTATAGAGAACTTAAAGCGCTTTGTTCGGGCTATACTTGAAGTGCTTGGGCCTGAGTACCTTCGAGCACCTAACGAAGAGGACATAAGGAGATTGCTTGCCATTGGCAAGCAAAGAGATTTCCAGGGCATATTGGAGAGCATAGATTGTATGCACTGAACGTGACAGAATTGCCCGAAGGCATGGCAGGGGATGTTCACCGGATATGCCCGCAAGCCTACCATCATTCTAGAAGCCGTAGCATCGTACGATCTATGGATTTGACACGCTTTCTTCGGTCTACCAGGATCTCACAACGATATTAATGTCCTGCAGCGTTCTCCTTTATTTGCTCAGCTTGCAGAAAATCAGTCGCCAAGAATACATTATTCCATCAACGGCCACGACTACAACATGGGGTACTACCTTGCCGATGAGATTTATCCCGAGTGGGCAACATTCGTTAAGACTATTCCACTTCCCTAAGGGAACAAGAGGAAGCTCTTTGCGTAAGCTCAAGAGTCGGGTCAGAAGGATATAGAGCGTGCTTTCAGGATGCTCCAGGCCCGATTCGCAATTGTGCGAGGGCTTGTGCGGTATTGGGACCAGGAAACTCTTCGAGACATAATGACTGCTTGCGTGATATTGCACAACATGATGGTGGAAGATGAGAGGGACATGGGCTCCGTCGATTATAACTACGATGGCATGTGTGATACCGTTAATGTGTTGCATGACCATACTCCGGCCGTGCAGGACTTCGTGCGCGTCCATGGTACCATACAGAATCGTGAGACGCACAAGCAGCTCCAGGAAGACCTTGTCGAGCACTTGTGGCAGTTGCACGGCGCCGAGTAGGGTTTACATATGCAATGTAATGATTAGTTGGCATGTACTGATTATAACCATCTGTATGATCCAAGCATGTATTAAAGGACGAACATCATTGCACTACATTCTGGTCTTCATAAAAGCAGACATCATAGGACATCCAAATGTTTTACTACAAACACACAGCATAGTTCGTTGCATAAATAGAAATGAACAAGCGTAAAAGTTGAGTCCAAACATTGCTGCGTAGTACATAATCACACACGCAAAATACCTAAAAGCACACAATTAGCATCAGTTGTCCACATTGTCGCGGTCTTTACCCACAATCTCCCTCTGCTTTCGCATGGAGTACTCTTTCTGCCACTCATAGTACTTGCTCAGATCGACCGACATGATCCGCTCCTCATACTCGTTCTTCAACTCCAGCTTCTCCTTCTCGTGCACCATCATCTCGGAGTACCGATCGTCCCTTTTCTTCTCTATCTCCTGCCTACTCAATGTCATGTATCGGATGGCACTCATGTACGGGCTGTCGGAAGATAAATGTTCCAAACCACGTCGGAGCCGAGGCTTAGCCTTATTGCGGCTTATAGGCCTACTTTGTTCATTAGTTGGGCCCCCCCTCGAAGCCCCCGGCGACCCCCCCTCGAAGCCCGGCTGGGTCGCATCTGTTGGGGCCGAAGAGGTCCCTGGGCTGGCTCCGAACGACCTCTTCTGCGATACCTTGTCACTCCACTTTGGGTGCAGTCGAAGCTCAACCCAGCAATGAAGGAAATTGAATGCACGGTTTTCCTCAGCCGCGTAGAGAGTCTTTGCATCAACAATCTGCATCATGGATTACACAAAGAGGTTATGTCCTTCGTAGGGATGACATTGGTAGGGGAATCCAGAGTTAAATTACCTTGTCGCGCTCTGTCTTCCCGCTTTGGTTGCGGCGTTCTATGCGGTCGTAGCAACCACAGAACTTGTTGACGGACTCTTGGATGAACTGCCACCTATGCTGCAACGCGTTCTGTGTACGTATCGAGTTGAACGTCTTCTCCTTGTGGTAGTATTCACGGATGCGTGCCCAATAGCTTGATCCCTTCTTATTGTTATTTTGCACGGGGTCAATGCTCACATTCAGCCAAGCCGAGATGAGAAGCTTGTCCTCCTGCACAGAGAAGTTCTTTGAACGTCGATTGTTTGTCCTTATGTCGACATCCTCTTCAGTCTGCATTGCCTGCGCCGGAATTGGGCTCTCCAAGGGAGTGAACTCAGTCCCGCCCCAGTCGAAACCATCCTCCTCCCCCCCACCAGAAGGTTAGCCCCGAAGGGATCTATCTTTACAGACCTACGAATAAATGATCAAACATGTGAGCTTAGTTAGCCAATGCAATCAGCAACAACACAGGGGCATATCACAACAAAACGAATATGGATGGTGCGCACACGGCATGGAATGCCAAATAAAATTTTTGTACGAACAGGAACTCAGTTTACAAAAGAAGTGTTGCATCTAGGTATTTTATGCCTAACCCTAATTTTAATGATTAATGAAAACTAAGTGTTTCAAACTAACTATACTTTTGAGAATTTTTAATATAGGACCATGTTGGGAAGATACGAAAGATGATCAAGATAAACCCAACGCAAAATGGATCAAGCAGAAGTCACAAAGCTCAAGTGATGAAAAGAAACTCAAGAAATGCAAAGGACTTAAGGTAATATCTTTTTTTATTTTTACCGATCTCGGTGTATGGAGTTGATCGGTTTAGGAAAATTATTTTTAGATTTAACCGTACTATAAAGAGGGGTTTGCAAAAGTCATCTCTACATCTCCAACATAAACCGAGAAACTTAGGTTGTTGCATTGCATTCTTTTCGGTTGGATTTGATTTGAAATTTGTTTTGAAAGATTTGGATTTTCAGTTAAGTTTTTGACAGCAGAAGAGTTTTTGCATTTTTAGAAAAATCTAGGCAGATCTGGCTTTTACTTCTGTTGATAAAAATGTAGCCCATAAAAAAATCTTTCAAACAAGCTATTAAACTCTCCATTTGGACTTGTGCTTTTAAAGTTATCACTGTTTTTGTTCATGTTGACTGTCAGTTTGAATGTCAGTTCAGTTAAACTGACAGTTGTCCAGAGAGTGTTTTTTGGTCTGAAAATTTTTGAACTAAATTGACTGTCAGTTTGGTATAACTGATTGTCAGTTTGGATTTCGACCTCAGTTGTTTCTATTTGAGCTTCTATTTGATCTGATCGCTTTGTGATCGAACTGACTGTCAGTTTGGGGTTTCAAGTTTCCATATACGACTACAAACGGCTAGCTATTTTTGATCCGTAAATTTTGTCAGCTGTTGGTTTTGGCACTGACTGTCAGTTCCTCACACTGACTGTCAGTTTGTGCTAATTTGTTTCCTTTTTCGACCTCAAACGGCTAGCACTGTTTTCTCCAGATTTTTCTTCTCTCCAGTCGTGACCTAAACTGATTATCAGTTTGGTGAACTGACTGTCAGTTTGAGCTGTTGATTTTCAACCCGAGCTCTATCGTCTCTTTTGAGGCTTGAGGCTATAAATAGAGGGCTTGAGCATTTGTTTTATACAACAAGCAGCCTTCTAGTCATATTCACTCTTGAGCTTTAGTGTTTTATACAAAATCTTGATCTGTTGATTAAGTCGAGTGTTTTCTGATCCACCGAGCATTCCAGTTCATTGCATTTGCATACTCGTAGTTTCTCGGTGCATGTTTGGAGGTTTAGAGAAGACCTTGCTGCCTATTACTCTTGGTAAGCGCCCTCACCTAGACGGTTCGGAGGCGTGGTCGTAGATCTCTCCAATTCGGAGATTGTCAGAGAGACTCGACGCATTTGTACAAGGCATCGGTGCTCGTCTTTCCGGAGTGGTCAAGGAGCAACCAATAGTGGATAATATCCTTCATGGGTATTGAGGCAAAACTCAATCGATTTGAGTGCTTCAACGAGGATTAGTGGAGACTGGGCGAGTCTCCGATACCTCGGTAAAAATTAATTGTGTTCGTCTTCTCCCCTCTGTTGTTTAAGTGTTATTTGATCTTTTGCAATATTTGATTTTATTTGAAAGTTTTAAAGCCTCCTATTCACCCCTCTCTAGTCAGTATCCTTGATCCTACAAGAAGGCCATATGCCATACACAAAAGTCGTAATGTAATTAAATAACATTTCACATGGTAGGCAGGCCACACAAGGTCTACATCTTGGCGGACCGATCACTATCATACTCTACTCCGTTTTCTTCGCAATACGTCCAAAAGTCAACGATCGGATCGTCGGGGGACTCGTAGTCCACAGGAAGGCATAGGTCGGGGCTTACATCTCCATGGGGATTGTACTCAGGGTCCACAACCTGCGTCGCATTCATAGCTTCAGAGTACTGCAGTGCCACTTCATCAAGGGAGATTGATATAGCGTCGATCTCTACGAGCATCCTGTTCAACACAATACTAGACGGATCGGTGCTTGGGCTGAAGTGTCGTTGCAAAGTTTCTTCAGATCAGCAGCCATGCTCTCCAACTCTTTTATCGCCCAAGCCAACAAGTCCATCTCTTTGCTCGGCTCAGACGCAATCTACATGCAATGCACAACTGTGAACTCAAATACAAGTTTCGACAACGTCTATTGATGCTACCATTGTTAGCTCGTGTACGCTACGTCAAGCTAGGTTCATGTATATATTGACGCAATGTCTCATACTTGGATCATGTCATGCCTAATCGAAATGGAAAGCAAAAATATGTAAATCCACGGTTGCAGCAGTTTGGAACAAATATTGCAAAATGCAGAGATAGTTGTGCGCTAACTTAGTACTAATGATTTCTCCTCGCATAATAACTGACCAACAGTTTGCGAATGAATAAGCTAACAAAACCCTTAAATAGAGCACTAAATCCCCAATCACTATAAACAATGATCTCAACGTCGGTTCTATTACTAGTACTACTACTACTGCATGCAATCAGGCATATCATTGAAATGTGCATGTAAAAGATAGTAGTAAAATACTACTATGCTAATATTACAGTATGTTCTATTCCCCAAAGTGGTTGTCTACTCAATATGATAAAATCATGTGCAAAGTGGTTGTCTACTCAACTAACAAACATGTCAACAAATAGCCTAAATGTTAATGAACAATACAGATATGCTAGCAGTTAGCTCAATCATGAATACCAGCAAAATAAGAGGAGAGAAAAATGGCAATATGGTCAACCAAAAAACAAAGCCAGACTTGAGAAGCTAAGATGTGGGCCAAACACCTCATTTTGGGCTCTAGGTATTTTAACTTAAGAGTTAGGGAGCTTTAGTGTGTGCTCTGAAAATTCTAGAACTAAAACTTTGAGCAAATATACTCTAAAACAAATGATGAAGAGCTGATCAGATCTAGGCACACTCATTTCCACTGTTCTTGGTCACCCCCGCACTCCTGTTCTTGACTTCCTGATACTTTTACTTCTACTTTTATGTAATATAATTGGGATTAAGAATATGTATAAATTATTTTGTCTAATCTCTTGCTTCTCTTTTACCCCCGTAGCACCGAAAAAGTTGGGAGTTGTCAAAATACTAATGAATGTTTCTTGGCTCAAACCTTATATATTAGTCTGTTACAACTGTGATGTTTTGTTAATTTATCAAAACTGCATGTACAAAATTGGATTATCTATAAGATATTATGAGAGATAAAATAAAAAGAATACAATAAAACTCTATCATTTTCACCCATAAATTTACATTGTAAAACAACAATTCCGAAAAAAAATGGATTTATACAGTGAAATAGATTGGGAGAATAACTGGAATCAAGCATTCACAACTTAATAGATGATTCTTGTAGATCCCTTATTACTACCTTGTTCACAAACATGCATTTCTAGTTTGCACAATATGCACAGATGAAAACGAAGTTTTCAAATTCAGAAATTCGATAATGCAATAAAACAAAATAACTTAAAGTGTTGATTTTATCAATAACACATATGTATCAGCCAAATCATCCCTGAAATATCATCATGTTAGGAGTATATCATGGCATCAATGTGTATCCATCACAATAAAAAAAATTAAGGATGTAATACACATGGTCTCCACTGATTGATCTAGAACTCCTATTCACTGGCAGGATGTGATTTCTGACAGATGAACAGAGGATGAAACTAACAGAAAGCTGGCAATTGAAACCTAACAATGGAGCAAAAACAATTGTCATGAGGAAACAAAGCCTGCAGCAGCAGCCGCAGCTTTAGAGCATTACAAATAGACTATGCTGGTTATGACAGGATTAAGAATTTGAGAACCAGGAATCAAGGATCTATAGCCACTCCAACATAATAATCTGTATAGTCTTGTGGCATACCCAGAACTGCTAACCTAACTCAGAATACATAACAGAAGATATAATCTGATGCATAAACTGATGCACAAATTTCCCCAAACGGAAAAAAAAACCAGATCAGGCATTACTGCATAAACTGATGCATGAATTAAAATGGCAGAAATTCAAAAACCAACATACAATTCTTGATTAAAGGGCAAGGTGTGGTCGGGGGGGGGGGGGGGGGGGGTTACCTCAAGCAGCCCGAGCCCTGGCTTGACGGGGATTGCCTCGCCGGCGCAGGGGAATCCAGATCTGGTGGGCTGGCACCTGGGTCCCGCACTTCTTGCAGAGGATTATTCGCCAGAGGCCTCGCACTGACGCTGCTACCCCTTCTACGCAAGAACCTTCCGACCGGTCCACGCAGCCAATGGGGACGCCGCACCGGCGCCAGACCTTCCACGGGCAACGTCTCCTCTCCAAGGGGTAAACACCCGTGCAAACTGTCGACGGTTGGGGGTGGAGGCGACTGGGGAGAAGATAGCAACCAGAAAGAGGATGTCGAGATTTTGTTATCCTCTCTCTGATCTGTATCGACTCCCCGCCGGATCTGTCTTTTGTTGGAGCGGCTGCTGTAACCCATATCGCCGGCAAAACGGAAAAGAGCCGGAGTCGGACGCACAATATTTTGAGAGGTCTGTTGGAGTGGGTCTTACTCACTATTTTTATTGAGCAAACACGGCGAATGCCTTCAGTTGAGCAAACAGAAAATGGTATATAAAAATAGAAAATCGTCCAAAGCATTCAAGCATGGTCCAAGATTTGAATGATGCGGAAAAATCAAGCTGGTTAATTAGATCGTATGAATTCTTAAATTTTCACCTATATTGATTTGGGCCGTTAATTTTTAATAATCTAAATAGAAAGAAGCATGTGACTTTTGTTTTGAGGATGCGAATCCATAATGGTTATGATAGGACAACAACTTCCACTCATTGAGTATTAGAAAGTTTATAGTTTAAGTGTGTGTTTAGTTTAATTTATTTGGTTTCAACTTTTTTAGATAATTTAAAAACAGTCATAACACGATGTTTAATTTTCGGATTTATTTGCCACACTGAGTTTCTTTTGAATTAGAAATTGCAAACAAATTAATTAACATAAACATAAACTCCTCTACCGATGCATTGGACTTATAAACTTAAGTATCTTATAAAAAATTTATTCTCAACTAAATAAGTCCAAACACATTCATTGGTGTCTTTTGAATTATAAGTCGTAAATAAATTAAAAAACTTAAATCCTTCCACCGGTTTATTG
Organism: Pharus latifolius; assembly: GCA_019359835.1. Classification (NCBI taxonomy): domain Eukaryota; kingdom Viridiplantae; phylum Streptophyta; class Magnoliopsida; order Poales; family Poaceae; genus Pharus; species Pharus latifolius. The sequence continues at coordinate 65,654,461 of CM033328.1, read as the reverse complement.
AAAATATAAACCTAAACCGCCTTATAAACAAGCTTTTGCATAGGCTGAACGGGCCCAAAGACGTCCGCTCACGGGCCATTCTAACCAATTCCACATCCGGATCCCCTCCTCTAGAAACAGCGCCCCAGCTCACCGGTCTAAGCAAATTTCAAACCCGTTCCGCGAGTGAGTTGCAATCGCTCTCCCTTCTCCAATTCACCGTTTCACCTCATCCCCCAGAACCCTAGGGCTAACTCTCGCCCCATGGCGACGCCGTCGCTGGTCGCCTCCGACGCGGCCACTCCGCAGCCGGATGACCCTCCTCAGGTCGAGGCAGCCGCCTCAGACGCCGCCGCAGCAGCAGTGGAAGGAGCACCCGCCTCCGAGGCCGCTGCCACAGCAGCAGTGGAAGGAGCTGCTGCCGGAGCCACCCCTTCCACTCCCACCTCCACCTCCAATGCCGCGGCTCCGCCCCCACCTGCTTCCCCCGCCTCAGGTGCCACTCCTGGGCCGCCGCGATCGCAGTTTGCTGGCTCGCCCGCCTACGTGGTCCCGCCGGCGCCGGCGCCAGCGCCCGCGTTCTCTTACAACGTGCTGCCTAGGGCGCCGCCTCAGCTGCCGCCGCAGGCCGGGGGCGGTCCGGCCTTGCAGCAGCTGGCTTCATCTCCGGTAGGTTTTCTCCTCCGATGCCACAGTTTCTATACTTAGTAGAAATTCGTTCTTGCTGTCTGTGTATTTTGTGTATGATCTGCATGAGTAGTGTTGTCATTTTTTCGTGGAATGAGATAGTATGCTGATACTGTTGCGGCCAAAGTCTAGTTGTTGGCTTAAATGATGAGCAGAAATTTAGGATTGTGTGCACAGGTGATGCTGTGTGTGCACTAACTGCAGATGTCGTCAGTTTTATGTGATATGTGTGTCTACTGAACTCGATTGAACTCTATTGAGCTTCAGACTTGTGATTTTACTATCTGTTGCTGTAGTTATTATTGTGCCAAAAGTGTATCGTGTTGAAGTTTCATGTGGATGCTAAAGATTGCAGTGCTCTACTCTGGCGACTTAGTGAATATCTAGTTAGCTTCAATTACTGATTTTATTTGTGCTTCTGCTAGGAAGTTGTTGATGTTTAGGTATCTGTTGCATAGATCATGTTATAATTTTATGAGTTATGACTGTTGTACTGTGTTAATCTTGAGCTAATGCTAAACATAGTGATATTAGAGTTTGATTCATTGCTGATGTCATTAGATGAAGAAGATGTTTAGCTTGTGCACAAAATTTGAAATTTTCCAACTGAATGCCCACAAACCTATTATGCTAGTGAGAATTTTGCTTTATATGTATTATAGCTATAGGTTCTTCAGAACTGATCAGCTAAAAAGTGTTAAACACAGCACACCATGCACGGCTTTTGAATCTAATCTGTAAGATAATAGTGGTTGATAACACATAAAAATTTTTGCTGCTGGGTATGATTCTCTTGGTTTTTCATATTGACATATCAACTATTTTCAGAAACAATGTTACTACGTAACTACAACACATCGTTATTTTAGTCAAATCTGGCAGACAATTGCACAGTAGTGTGAAAATTTTACCAACTGAAAGAAAGAATAGAAGGATGGAAGTTGCAAACAACTCAACATGGTTTAGGTTTCTTTTTTGAGAATCAACAATGTCTAAGTTAGATTGCCATATCTGGTGTTGAGTCCATTTTTGAAAGTTTCAACATTTTTCCCTTCCAGGCTCTGAAGATGGCTCCTCTTATGCCTCCTGCAGCTCTTCAGCCACCAGCCCCGGGGCAGTACTTAGGGAACAGACCTTCTTTCTCATATAATGTAGTCTCCCATGCTAATAGTAGCTTGCCTACTGGTCAGCAGTTTCAACTTGACATTGTAATTTCTCATGTCTTTATTGCCATTGCTAAAATTATTATTTTTCCTTTTTGGCAGATTTTTTATTTGAAGTCAATGAACTGATTCTACACTCTGATGCACTAACTTCAATTGTGCCTTTTCTTTTAGGCCACAAGCCATGCTGTTCAAGGTTCTAGGTTTGCCCCCCCGACATCCTTGCAACCTCCGGTTCTGGGGCAATTAGCTCGCCCAAGTGCGGCATTTCTGGGAGCTATGGCACCAAATCCTCCTGGATCTGTTCGGTTGCCATTTCCCATGCCACCCAGGCCATCCAATATTCCTTTTGGTGTCGGTCCACAGCAGGCACCTTCCCAAGCCTCTCAACATCCTTCAAACACTGTATGCTTTGATCAGCTTGCTTTTAGTATACAATTGAATTTTCCAAGGAGAGTATCAATAACTTTTGTAATAATTACAGGGAAATTCAGATGGTAGTGCTTCAAAATCTGGTGCACCAAGTGCAACAGAGGCTAGTCCTCGTCCTATGCAGATGCTAACAAGCTTACCATCAAATTCTCCTTCAACAGTTGCAAATCCTGCTGGAAGTCCTTCAATCCCTATCCAAATGCCAACAAATCCATCACTGCCACCTCGCCCTGAGGTATTTGGGGCTGTTGGAACTTCTGTTCCTGGACAGCCTCCTCCTACAATCTTGTCTACTCCACCAAGCCTCCTTGGGAGGCCTGTGGTTCCATCTCCTTCTCCTTTGCCCCAAACACCACCATCAGTTGTGGCTCCAGGTGCAATACCACAGACTGCTCAGCAACAGTTTTACCCATCCTATCCTTCAGCACCTGGGATTGCTCAACCTCATCCTTTATGGGGACATCCTCCTCAAACTACTGGTTTTCAGCAGGCACCCTTCCAACCATATCCAGCTGGTCCTCCAGGGCCTCTTGCTAGGCCAGTTGTTGGGACTGCTGTTATGGCTACCTCCTTGCCCATTGTCCAACCACCTGGTGTCTCAACTGGTGGGGATCCCAAGGAACCAGCATCAACAAATTCAGGATCTGATCAGCCTACCAATACTTTAGTTGAGGAACCACCTTCAACAGGCAATAATTTTAGTGGATTTGATGTTCAGTCTTGCTACTGTTATTATGTTTTCTTATGATTGTGTAATATTGCTGCAGTACGTGGATGCCAAGTCAGTGATCAGCAGCAGGACAACCAAACTACAGGAGTTCAAGATTCGGATGCATGGTCTGCACACAAAACCGAAGCCGGTGTTGTATATTATTACAATGCTGTGACAGGAGAATCGACTTACCAAAAACCACCTGGTTATAAGGGGGAGGTAGTTGCACAGAGGAATAGCTTTATCAAGTAATATGACTTCATTCTAGTTTGTGACATGATAATTTAGCATCACAATCCAACTAATTTGTTTTCTTCTTCTTTTCTTCAGCCTGAGAAGGTTACGACCCAACCAGTTCCAGTTTCTTGGTATGTGCATGCAGCTACTCTATTCAGTTTATCCTGTGCTATATTTGGCTGATGTTATGACAAGAATTCTATCTGGTTGGTTCAGAGTTTTAAGAATGTATTGCATTTACTTGAATTTTATTTGGTCCTACTATTTACTCTTTAGGAGTTCTAGAAATTCTTTATCACAGAGAATTTAAAGTGGAATGGTTCCCATCATTTCTAGCCTTCGTGGCAAAGTTATCAAAGCACAACATGGATAGGAAGTCTCCAAAGCTGGCCTTTCATAGAAGGTTGTAATAGATGAGATCTCTATAATTTGGCATCTTTGGAAACATAGATGCTATAAACTGCAAGAGTACTTCATATACTTCCAAATAGAAACTAACCATTTAGAGCAGTTACTATATATTCATGGTGCACAACTAACTCATCAATCATCAAACGTCTCACCATCCACATCATTGCTTAATAACTCATGGCTTTTTTATGAGATTTTGTCAGTAATGTTAATTCTGGGTTCAGAACTTTTTTGAGAAAATAAAAGAATATTTCTGAGCTGTGTTGTTAGTGAGCAATAAAGCACTGCTTGGCTTATTAACAAGCATTTCATGCAAAAGAGAGCCTTCATGCATGGATATTTAATAGCTATGTGTTTGAGACACCTAGAGTTTGTTGTTTTCCAAACAGCATTCCAAGTTCTTGTAGGAAGGGCTGAGCAAAAATTAAAAAAAGGAAAGAAATGAAAGCAATCTGAGGTGCCATGTTTTTGCTGGAACTATTTTGGAGGCAAGCTGAATGATTTTGTTCAGCATATTTTAATTATAATAGGACCTGTTCTGCTATAATGCAGACTTTTCCTTTGAGTGGGCTCATCTTATTGAATTGTGTGTCTTATAGAGTAACTAAAAGTTGAAATTCCTGAATAGACCATCTCCTCAGCTTTTGTCTTAGTGACAAGTATAGTTGATTATGCTAGGAGGTGCTTTTGCGGAAAAAAAAAGAAGGGGGGGGGGGGGGGTGGTACCTTTCCAGTAATCAGGGGTATATGGAAAGATTCCAGCGCTACTTGGCTGGTTCTGGATGGCAAATAGTAGCCAGAACAGAATTTCTGGTGGGATCAGGTATTGAATGAGTCAAACCCAAAATTCTCGGTGAATTCTTGTTCCAATAATTTGGTGGCAAATGGACAGGAAAACAGAAAATAAAATCCTGGTAGTACTGAAATGATCATGTTCTATGCTAATAAAAGCATTACTCTGTGGAGATGGTCCTAAGTACACTTTTTTTATATGATGATCACTCTTATGGTTCTGTAGATTGTTATATAAAAATCAGAATATTCATTTGTCTTTATGTACTCCATTTCTTGTTTGAGTTTTGTTTTTTCGCCGCAACAATGCATGCTTGTGTATTTTTCTGTTTAAGCTGACAAATCAATGGTAGCACACAACTTAATTTTTCTCTCTGATAGGGACAAATTGGCTGGTACTGACTGGAGCATAGTGACAACAAGTGATGGAAAGAAATATTACTATGATAATAAGGCAAAGGTAAATCCTAATTTATAGCTTAAAGCTCAGCAGCGTCTGCTATATGGCAGTTATGTTCTACTGTTAATGTTTTGGTTTCGCATGAATGTTTGACTACAGCTTCTTACTATTTGCTGCTCAGGTTAGCAGCTGGCAACTTCCACTGGAGGTAGCTGAAGCCGTCAGGAATATCGAGACTGGTTCCTTGAAAGGAAGTTCATCTTCACTACAAGATTTTGGCACAGTAGGGAATAAGGGAGAAATAAGTATCGATATAAGTGCACCTGCCATACAGACAGGTGGCCGTGATTCATTGCCACTTCGGCAAACAGTTGCCCCCGCATCATCTTCTGCATTGGATTTAATAAAGAAGAAATTGCAGGATGCTGGTGCTTCTAGTGTTCCTTCACCTCTCCCTAATGCTTCGTCTAGTGCATCTGAGTTGAACGGATCGAAACCAGCTGATGCTGCGTCTAAGGGACAGCAAGTCTCAAATAACAGTGAGAAAACAAAAGATAATAATGGGGATGGAAGTATGTCAGATTCCTCTTCAGGTTCGGATGATGAGGAACATGGCCCAAGTAAAGAGGAATGCATTCTCCAATTTAAGGTGGTTTTTGTGATGTTTGACTGGATTATAGAGTAGACGCTACGAGATATCTTTACTTCTGTGATTTGTTACCTGTTAACTTATTTCTTTTCATTTTGACAACAGAGATCACCTCACTGAAATTTGACTAGTTCAAGACAAGGAAGTTTTACATTTGTTCAATTCTGTTGGGTCTTTTAAAAATCTTGATTAGATGCTATTTCTTGTTAGATTGTTTTTGCATAACTTTTTTTGGTTGACTGTGTAGTTGAAGAATTAGGATAGCTGAATATTTGTCACTTTTTTTTGTTGTTTGACAGATGATCTTTTTGCCTGAAACACTGTTGTGACTTGGTATTTTATTTAATTTTACAGGACATGCTAAAGGAACGAGGAGTGGCACCATTTTCAAAGTGGGAAAAAGAACTCCCAAAGATAGTATTTGATCCACGTTTTAAGGTTTGTTAAGTTCATAATCTTGATCCTGCATACAAACTGACCACTATTGTTTAGTTCTGCTGTAACTACACGTTGTAGCCTATTTGTTTGAGAAAACTCTTTTTTCCATTGTACTGCATGGTGGTCTCTCAGGCATTGCTGCATATAAGATGTCTTATTTTGCCCCTGTATGAATAACAAATAACAGTACTGGATGAAAGCTCTTGGATGAGCTTCATATACTAAGATAACTCTTGGTTCAGCATGCTTTCCCTCTGGGATCATACTTAATAGAGTTTGTTTAGCTAAGAAGGAAACCGTCAGTGTCAGAATTACTTGAGAAACATTTAATTAAAAATATTTAAATAGATTTTATGAACTCTGCAGCACTAAACGCTACTTTGTGGAATGCATAAGTTTGCACTAAAGTGGTAGTCCATTTCCATTTATTTTTGACCAACTGGGTCTAGAACTGGAGCACTTATGGCTTGTTAGGAGACTAGCTAATGGTTACAATGAGTTTTGAAGTATGTATTTAAAAAATTTTGTGTTTGCAGACATGTAGTCATGATTTGATTTTCAAGGTAGCAACTAATTTCCTTCTCAGATGAAAATAAAGGTAGCAACTATATTTGGTTCAAATTCTCTTGGTACCAATGTTAGTAAATGCTCTTCCTAATTTTATGTCATGAATTATTGTGATTATGAACTTATAATGACTGTAGTTGAATGAGTAAATTCAAATTATGCATAGATGGCTCTCTAAATGTTGTTACATGTTAACTCCTGTGTGGGAAATTTGGGAAACTATGACCAAATCCATTGGGATTTGGGCAGAACTTAATTCTGGTGGATTACAAAAAAGTCCTCCCAAGCCTTTTTCCAGTCTCCTTTGTTTAGCTCCAAGTAGAGGCTTTACACTTTACATTCCAATCCTGCTCTATCGAAAGTTCGCAGACCCAATCCTTCTCTATCCAAAGTCCACAGACCCTTGTATAGGACATTGTTGCAATCACTACGCTATATTTTCCAATGGGTTTGAGCTGAATCCACTGCATCCAAAAAGGCCCTATGAGGATCTTATCACTTAACTAGAAGTATACCTACTCGTGTAATTGCTCATACTGAAACACTTCTTTAGTAGCATTAGTAAGAAACAGTTGTACTTTCCTTTTGTTAGTTTCCTGCCACTACTGGTAAATTTTGAGTGCTCACTGTGGTAATAGTTAATGAGAGGTGCTAATAATAGGTTGCACACTACAGGCTATTCCAAGTCATTCAACTAGACGGGCTATATTTGACCACTATGTTCGGACACGTGCTGAAGAGGAGCGGAAAGAGAAAAGAGCTGCTCAGAAGGCTGCGGTAGAGGCATATAAACAATTACTAGAAGAAGCATCTGAGGTTTTTTGTTCATTCCTTGTTCAAGTTATTAGAGGTTTTTCCCATAAATTGACCTGGGTAAAAATGGGGCATGTAATGATGGTCGAAATGCCCTCTGTTTGTGCCTACTTTTTTGTGATGATTACTTTCTTTAGTGTCGTACCATATTGATACAATATAATACTTAAATTTCAGGACATCAACCACAAGACAGACTACCAAGAATTCAAAAGAAAACGGGGTACTGATCCACGATTTGAAGCCTTGGACCGAAAGGAAAGGGAGGCCCTTTTCAATGATAAGTATGCTCATTTACTCTTTTTTATTAGTGTCCGTGAGTGACATGTTCTCTATTTTTCATCTTTTTAATGTTCAATAAATTTATGGCATGTTATCTACTTATATTATGGTGCATTTTTAAATTTTGAGCAGGGTGAAGGCTGTTGAAGAGAAGGTTCAATCAGTACGCAATGCTGTCATAGCTGACTTCAAATCAATGCTTCGCGAATGTAAAGATATAACTTCAACAAGCCGCTGGAGCAAAGTAAGTCCCTTAGGAGGCTTAGACCCATTTCAGTGAAACTGATGCATGAAAATTAAAAGAAAGAGGAAAAAAAACTGATCCATTCAATTAAGATATAATGAATCAATTCTGTGATGACATCCTCATATCTACACTTGGAGATTGTAATAGATCTGTGAGCTGCGTGGTGCTTCCAGAATGTTGTCCATAACATCGTTCATTTCTGATACCTTCTAATCATGCTACTGATAATGAATTCTGTTAATATTCATTACATGCCCATATGCTGGGGGTGAGGTGTTGTCGTAAAGTATCACCTCCTGGATCAGGAACTGGACAACTGATCCCGAGAAATTCACTAATATTTCTATTTGAAAGCTTCTGATAAATCAAAAGCTATGTGAATTGCCTTTGCTTGGAACAGCACCTGGCACTTTGCAATTTCATTGTTCTGTTAGGATTTTGTGCTTCTATCTTTGCTTTAGTTGAATTCAGTAAAGCAAAATTGGAACACTAATGAAGCCTCTAAAAAATGGATAAATTCATACAAGCAAATAGATTTGAGTAGGATACTTGTGCCTTCTGAAATTACAGGTGAAGATCACTGCCCTTTAAATAACTTGAAGGAAACACGAATATACACATACAACAACCAGCTTGTTGATGCCTGCAACTGTGGACGGTTTAAGGATTTTGAATTAGGGCTTACCCGAGTTATTAAAGAGTTCCACCGTTTCTTGCAAGATTCACATTATTTTTTCATGTAAAGACAATACTTCATAATATTATTTGCATAAGTTGTTAATTTACCAAGCTCTGCTGGAAGGCCAAGTTGAGGATTACCACTAACCTAGAGAAGTCCGCAATCTAGTACTGAACCTGTAAATGTTTAGAAACTTTTACAGCCACCAAATGGTGATCGGCCTTATATCTGTTCTCAAGACCCTGGAGAAACATGATTTGACTTAACTGTAGTACCTTGATCCATTGCTGTTTGATATGATACTTGACCATCTTACTTACCAGTGGTCAGTTCGAAGGTCTCATTTTATTTCGATATTCACATTAACGAGTCAAATAGTTGTATTGGTACAACTGTTTCAGACCAACCATACCCCCAAAACAGCTCCTTCCCTTTTTGGACTTTATACAAATCTATAACTCTGATATGTACTACTTGGAGGATCAATGTTGTTGGATGTAGTAGGACCATCTAGTGTAAGTTGTGAATTGTTTCTTTATTCAGGAGTTGACTACTGCATTCTACAGGTGAAAGAAAATTTCCGGAGTGACACAAGGTATAAAGCAGTGAAGCATGAAGAAAGGGAGAACTTTTTCAATGAGTACATAGCGGAACTAACATCTGCTGAAGACGAAGCTGAGCAAGCTGCCAAGGCCAAAGCGGATGAACAAGTTAGTTAGCTCTACTGAAAATTGTGCCACATTACTATCTGATCACTGAATATAATTTGACATATACTTTGTTATCTATCATAGGCCAAGTTAAGGGAGAGGGAACGTGAAACACGCAAAAGAAAAGAAAGAGAGGAACAGGAAATGGAGAGAGTAAAATTGAAGATCCGAAGGAAGGAGGCTGTCTCTTCATATCAAGCGTTACTTGTTGAAATGATAAAAGATCCCAAGGTGATTTAATTAATTTCTTCTAGATTTAATCGAACATGCTTCCATTTTTTTGTATTTGTGGATGCAGCACTATCGTGTCTGTCTTTGCTCGTTGTTTACAACATTTATACTAGTCTTCAACTGTGAATTTTCACATGTGTGGAGAACTGGTGATGACTAGCTAAGTTACTGCTGGGATGGAGTTATGTGCTTCTGTACACATAGGGAGTTATGTGCTTCTGTACACATAGGACATCATAATATCAAACCATAACTGATTGGTTAGCGTGTGGTTTTGTTTTGTTCTTGGCCGAGCTACCAGCTGCATGCCTTCTATATGCAGTTTTCCCTTTACCTGCTGACTGGTTAATGCTGGTAACTGGCTGAGAACTAGTAGTGGCTACCTAGCCATATCTAGTGTCATATGTGTTTTCTGAACTCTGGATTTCCGTTTTGCATTAAGTCTGTGTTCCTTCAGTCATTGGTGACAAGAATTATGACGATTGATGCTATAGCTAGGATGTGCCAGCTGCTTTTGGGCCACAATTGCCTTATTTGTTCTGCATTTTTTTGGTTTGATTGATTTATCTCTTTTGGTTCTTTCCTGGTATTCTTTTGGTATATTTGGATCCCATTTTGTGGTTCTCTGCTCTTGCATGTTGCTGTTGTATGGTTAACATTACTCGCTGTTTTTCTACCATAGGCATCATGGACAGAATCCAAACCAAAACTTGAGAAAGATCCGCAAGGTCGTGCCACAAATTCTGACCTAGGCCAAGGTGATGCGGAAAAGTTATTTCGGGACCATGTCAAGGACTTGTACGAGGTAAATTCCAAATTGTTGTCATCGCTGGCTTCTAATGATCCAAGAATTTCATATTGTTTTAATATCCTAGCTGGCTGTTGACTGAGATTTTGCTTGGTGGGCCTGAATTGTTCCAACTATTTTCATTTCTTCACAAATACTGGTAATGCATATGCACGCATGCTCAGCTGACATGTACTCACAACCTCAATCTGGCATGCTTTCATGCATGCATTGCCTAGGCACGCCCAAACAAACACGTTATGTGCAACTTTTATCTAGTCATCAATGGAGGAGGTCCTCCAGATGTGCAGTAAATTTAGACAGCTAAACTGAATTCAGCATGTTATTTACTGCATGCATGTGCTCATTTGAGATTGGATGCTTGAGTTACAGTTAGTCTGTTACTTAACTAAAGCCTCTTCGTTTAACCAGATATTCTAGGACAATTGCAATGCAGATCATATTAATATGCTTATGTTGGTCCTCACACCACTTCAATTTTTTTTCCCAGCGTCGCGTTCGTGATTTTCGTGCACTTCTATCTGAAGTCATAACTCCAGAGGTAGCAGCTCAGACAACAGACGAAGGAAGAACTGCAATCAACTCTTGGAGTGAAGCAAAAGGCATGTTAAAATCTGACCCAAGGTACTCCAAATTGGCGAGTAAAGACAAAGAGTCTATTTGGCGGCGCTATGCAGATGATATGGTAAGAAAACTTAGACAGTCTGATTCGAAGGAGAAATCAGACACAGACGGAAGACATCGGAGATCATCTGATCCACCCAGGAGGAGGTAGCTTGTTGTACTTTCTCGTCTGTACTTCCTAGTTGCCATTCCTGTTATCAGTAGTTCACACACTGTTACAGAGTTAGGTTTCTTTTTAACAATTTCCATTAAATTGCCACTATCAGTTTTGATACTATGAGGTTCCATTTTGAGAAGTATGTTTTCATGCGGTTTGATCCTTTCTGGAGCCATCTAATGCAGTGGGATCACATACTGTCACAGTTTAGATGGTAATGCTATCCGTCCAAGTTTTGCAAGTGGAAACTACCTACTGACATGGACGTGGTCGATAACAACAAATCACGTTGGATGGAAGACCATATATGTACTACGGAATTTTTTAATTAAATAGTCTACTTTAAAAAAATAATTACAAAATTAACTCATAGTATTGCAAAAACCCGTCAACTCAACAAATCGCAAGCGGGAGGTGGATATTGCAAACTTGCAATAGGAGGGCAGCTACAGTTTTTTTTTTTTTTTGCAAATGAAATTGAAATTATAATTTTTGATTATTTTAGAATCATACTATAATCTATAACTATGATAGATTTGTTTAAATTAATATATTTGTGAGGTCAAAACAATTAGATTGATATAAACAAAATATCAATAAAAATTATAGATCATAAGATATTGTCATTGAATCTTATAATTATGTTGAGATTAATATCATGTAATTTATAATTTTCATTTACGTTTTATTTGAACTAGTGGACCTTTGAAGTACAAATGGAGTGTCAATCAGTTAATAGATTATAAGATAGTATCCCAAAATAATTTTAAGATTCAAGGATTATTTTATGGTCTATAATTTTAATTGATGATCTGTTTGTGTACTGATCATTTTATCTCACAAGTCTACTGATTTAAATAGATTGATAATTGATTTTGAAAGAATGAAAAATTATCAGTTTAATTTCGTTGCAAGAAAAAAAAGATTAGGACTTGACTCAATTTGGAGCTGCAACATGTTTTTGTTGTGGGTCCCACCCATGATATGTGCCTGTCACACACGATTAGTTGATTTGGAGGTCATTTTTATAAAAAAAAAAAATGAAGTACAATTTAGTTTTGCAATTATCTTTTTAAAATGAGTTATTAAAAAAAATTCATTTACTACGTTCGGGTGAGATTTGAGAAGGCTCGTGTCATACCAAAAGATCTTTAAAAATTCTATCCTTGAAACATTTCTAAATACTTTCAACAATTAGGGTTCGAAGTGTATAATGTAATTTATCGTCCTCCTGGCTCGATCACAAGACTTCAATCACCCAACACACACCCGTCTCTCTCTCTCTCTCTCTCTCTCTCCCCCTCTCTCTCCCTCCGACCTCGCGCGTTTAGCTTAAGAAGTATTGTAACCATTTTCAGCAAATTTTTTTTTTTTTGTTAATAAGAAATCTTGAAAGCACATGTCGTCTTATAAAAATAGCTAGCGGACATGTGTATGACTGAGATTAATTAGGATTATTTGTAAGTATTATCTGAATAATCTATGTCAGTGTCTATTGGATTGTTAAAAATGAAACTGGATTATGGAGAAAATAAAAATTATGTATAAAATTTTTTATGTGTGAGAAGGTCATTGAAATTGTTAGATCTCGTACAGATAATTCTTAATAAATTCAATCATGCATTCAAAATCAATAGTAAGAGATCTAATAATTTCAAAGATGTTCTGAATATAAAAATATTTCTATACGAGTTTTTTTTGGGAACCTGGAATTCTGAAAGGGCAATGCTTACTGCGCTGCTCTCTGCTTTGTGGTTTAACCGGCAAGAAACCCGTTACTTTTCCTCCAAAACCCAACCCCTAATGAACAGTCTAACACGCGCACAAAACGCAGGGAAAATAAAAGGGAAGCACCAAGGTCCCAAACCCTCCCAAACCCCGAACACCATGGCCTCCCTCCTCCTCCTCCGCCGCCGGCACCCTCACACCACCACCCTGGCCGCCCGCCTCCTCCGCCCCTTCTCCGCCCTCCCCGATGTCGAACCTCTACCCACCTCCTCCCCCACCGCGCCCACCCCCTCCTCCCTCCTCGACGTCCAGCTTGCCATCCGCTCCGAGCCCGACGCCTCCCGCATCCACTCCCTCGTCGCCTCCGCTCTCTCCAACCCCTCCCTCCCCCGCGCCCACGCCTCCCGCCCCCTCTTCTCCCTCGCCGTGTCCCGCCTCCGCCGCCTCCGCCGCCCCGACCTCGCCACCTCCCTCCTCGACCTCCTCCTCTCCCACCCCTCCGCATCCCCGCCTTCCCCCGGCCTCCTCGCCCGCGCCCTCTTGCTCTTCCCGCTCCCCGACGACGCCCTCCGCGCCTTCTCGTCCTCCCCAGCATCGGCCCACTCCGACCTCTCCCTCTCCGCGCTCCTCTCCACCCTGCTCCGCGCTGGCCGCCTCGAAGACCTCAAGTCCACTTTCAACTCCGCCGAGTCCTCCCTCGGCGTCGCCCCCGGCCGCTCCTCCCACAATGTGCTCCTCCACGCCCTCGTCAAGAACTCCGAGCTTGCCGCTGCACGCCAGCTGCTCAATGAAATGGCCAAGAAGAAGTCCAAGCGCCGGCCAGCCGCGGACATCATCTCCTACAACACCGTCCTCGCCGGGTACTCCGGCCAGAATAACGAGGAGGGGTTCGAGAAGCTGCTGAAGGAGATTAATGCGAGTGGGCTGGAGCCGAATGTGGTGACGTTCAACTGCAGGATACAGTGGTTTGTTAAGAAGGGGGAGAGCTTCAAGGGCGAGGAGCTGTTGGATGTCATGGAGTTGAAAGGGGTGGCGCCGAATTACCTTACCTACAATGCACTTGTGCATGGGTACTGCAAGGAGGAGAATGTTGGGGCGGTGATGCGGGTGTTCAAGAGGATGAAGGTGATGAAGCGGCGGGAGGGGAGGAGCGACTTGGGTGTGTCGGCACATTCGCAGATGTATGTGGTGTTGTTTAGGAGCTTGGTGGAGAAAGGGAGGTTGGATGATGCGCTATGGATATGTAAGAGTTGCTTTGCGATGAAGGCCGCGCCACCATTCGAGGCAATGAAGGGTTTGGTTGACAGGTTGGTGAAGGGGGGCATGTCTGTGGAGGCGAAGGAAGTTGTTGCCAAGATGAATTTTCTTGTGAAAGGTGATGCTAAGGTTGCTTGGGAGAAGCTTGCCAGTGAAATGTCTCTTGAAGAGGGCGCACCAAGTTCAAATCCATGAGTTGTTGGAGGCACGCGCTTTCCTCCTTATTGACACATTTGGCCTTTGGATAACGATGATGATGAAGATGGATTTTCACGCAAGATGTAGTGTACTGTCTTGTTGTTGTCATGGGGCTGATTTTTGAAGGTCCAATGGTTAGATGAAAATGTAATAGATGCCACTTGGATGTGGAATGGTAAGAAGTGCCATTTTTTAACTCCTTATTTTGTGAAAGCTTGTCCTAGTTTTGTATGTTTTATTAATATTTGCCAAGGATGTTAGACATTTGTTGAAGTGCCAAGGGGATCATGACACTGTTTATCTGTTCCTGTAAGCATGTCGGTTTAATATACTTCAGAAAAAATTTGCAGGTTAATGGGTGTGTTCCATGTCTCAACATCAAATTGTTCTGCTTGATTTTTCTTTCAGAGTAATGTAGTTGGGCTGTTGTTATATTTTCTATGCTTTTTTTTTTCCTTGTATGACTAGTACATATGAACAAAAGCATTCAGAGATGATCTTGCAAATTTGTAGATAATACATTGGAACAAGATGCAATCTAGTGATTGATTTCTACATTGGTGGTGGACAGAGAAATAAAGGGAACAAATCCAACATTGTTTGGTAGATAGAACAGAACACAAAATAAAGGAAAATAACGAATGTATATAGTGGATGGAAGTCATTAAACTGTTTGATATCCATGTTACTGCTTAGATGTTTACAATCGATAGCTAAACTTGAAATGACATGTATGGCATGTAAAATTTGTTTGTGATTCTTTGATATAGCTGAGGAAACCTCAAGTATGATCAAATTTCCTTTGGAGCTCTTTCAACTAAGGCTTCGAACAAGCATGCCTTCAAATGTGATTCCTGGGCCAAAAGCCAAGATCAACCCCCACTCCTCCACTCCTGCTTTTTTTCTCAAGTCATCCCTGAAGTACTCCAACACGTAGAAGATTGTGTTGCTGCTCACATTCCCATAGTCCATCAAGGCCTTTCTGCTATTCTTGAGCTTCTCTGGCTGTAGTTCAAGGCAGCTCTCTATCCTATTCAATATCGCTGGACCACCAGGATGCACAGCCCAAAATACATCATTAAAATCCTTTATCCCAACTTGATCCATCAGTTCCCTGCAAAACCCTTCTATACGGCTCCCAACTTTTTCAGGCAAATCGCGGCCCAGCTTGAAATTAATTCCTTCCTCTGTGATCTTTCCATCAATGACCTTATGGGTACCCGGGAGGAACTCCTGTGTTGCAAACTCGAATTCCAAGAAGGGATCCTCCTCTACAGTAGTGGGACCTGCTCCAATGATTGCAGCTGATGCACCATCACCGAAGAGAGCAGCACCAACAAGGTCATAAGGACGCTCAGAACTTGGTGGCCGAAAGCCGAGCAAAGTTGTCTCCGCAGCCGTTACAAGTACACGACTCCCTGGGTTGTTCTCAGCAATGTCCTTGGCAACACGGAGGGCAGCAGCTCCACCGGAGCAACCAAGAAAGAAAAGGGAAGTGCGTGCGGTGCTTGGACGGAGGCCAAGGCGAGTTGCCAGGAGAAGGTCGCCCCCTGGGAGGCGAAGCTCACTGGATGAGATGTAGACAAGGTGGGTAATATCTTCTGTAGGACGGCCCCATTCAGCAATGGCGGCATTAGCTGCGGCAGCACTGAGGTCAAGCACTGCAGCGTTGCAGATGTGAAGACGTGGCGTCAGGGTCGGTGTGCCCTCACTCTTAAGCTCTGGATGCTCTTCCAGGAGTGCCTTTGACATCACAGTGTACCTTGTCCTCACAGTGGTGTTCTTGCCTGTAAAATTAATCATAGGGGAATAATTGAATATAAAGTTTGAGGGTCTGGTGTAATACTGCATAACAACTGCAGTGTATGTAGTGTGCTACCAAACGATCATCCTTGACTCAGAAAGTCAGAATGGAGGAAAAAACAAGTAAATTAGTGTCCTGGTGAATTTTCTTAGTGCCAAAATGCAGATGAAATTATGTTGTGTTATCTTATGGACATGTTGTCACTAAATGGAAATATATTTGTATATTTCATTGCACTAATTTCATATTTCACTGATGCAAAAGGGTTTTGCACACTATGATGCAAATGGTTAGGTTGGATTAAGAGTCTTTCTGAAGAGAGCTAACTGCAGCTGTCTAACTCAAAATTCTCAAAAGAGATTAAAAGAATATGCAAATAACAAACGACAAGAAAGGTGAATGAAGCTTACAGAGGCGCTGGAGCTTCTCCCTGGTGGCCGGGTCGTTGCAGTTGGTATCTGCAAGGTAGGTCTCAACAAGTTTCTCTTGGGGCAGAACTTGTTCAGGGAAGGCCTTGCCCAGGGCAAGCACCATGGCCTTGCCCCTGGAGCTCTGGCTTTTTCCATCAATGTTCTTGTTGCCATTGCTGCGTTCAGGGCCTGACATTGTTGCCTTGAAGGTACTTCTTGAGATGTCTTTGTGTTAATGGAACTTGTTTTTCCTGTGGATTTTTAATGCAGTGATGCCATCATAACTTGCTCCAGGAGTTTTATAGAGATGGTTGTCTAGTGTGTTGTTTGCTTTCAGCTCCATAGGAGACAAAGGCATGAGTAAAAGGTTGGTAGGTTGTATACTGGTCATCTCTATATCTTATTTATTTATTATTACAAGCTTTCATTCTTCTCATCCTTCTTTGGTTTGCACTGTATTTTGGGGCATCGCATTGGCATGATCTTTGCATAATCGAATGTGTGGCACTAAAACTATGGTTTACTGGTACTTGAAGTCTTGGGGCAGATATCTGTTCAAAAATGTAGCTGCTTGCAGTATTAATTACCTGAATGGCACACCTCACAAAAGGCGTGGTTAGCAATTTTAGGCCCATTTGCAATGCAGGAATTGGAATTTGGTGGGAATTATAAAAGAAAGGAATATCTAATTTCGTGGGGTTTTATTTAAAATTCTTGTGAAATTTTTATGTTCCGAACATGCACTTAAACTTAATTAATACGGTATTCAAAGATTTGTAAATCTCGTCTGGCGACATCATTTCACCGAGATGTATCTTAACATCACTCCCAAGAAAAAGAACCAACATCAGTTAATAATATAGATCATATCATATCACACGTTCTTTAATTAGTTTACAATTATTTCTTTGCTTACAAAATATATTCATTCTTTGTTTGACATTTTTATTTGGTCACTATGGGGTATAAAGACACTATTGTAGAAGTGGCCGCGTCGTAGAATTTTCCGTTTTAGTATAGCTGCAGTTAAACTTTTAAGCTTTGATCATTAGTTTATATAAAAATATGAAGAATAGTTATAAGAAATGATACTAGTAGATTTGTCATAAAAATTATTTCATAATTCTTAATATATAAATATAAAATTTAATGATTAAAATTATATCTTAGAAATATAAAAAGTAAAAAAATATCATTTGACAGTGGGACCATCTTTTAACTGCTGCCTGGACAGTGTACCACGTGTGAGAAGTTAATCGAATTTTGGACGACTTCGTTGTTCCATGCTTTTCTAATTTACCTATTTCATATGTCAGTTTGGGTACTTCAAAAGAGTTTTTTTTATCAAATAATCAATTTTAAATAAAAAATTCAAAAAATGTACCATATTATTTTATATAATAGATCAAAACTTGACATATAGTCTTAACACCACAGATCAAAGTGTTAGATTAGACAACATAATATCATAATCTTTGGCGTTACCACAAAGTACACAACCACTTAAGAAAAATAGATTACTCATATATATCAGCAATCTAATAACATCATAACCTATGATGTTACTAGGGATAGTGCCACTAATTATGGTATTAAATGTCTACACTTGATGATTTCAGTTAGATTTGTAGACATTATGGGCGGTGGTGTTAGAAATTTAAATGTCACGTCATGACCGGTGGCACTATCCATCGATGCTTAATGTCACAACTAAAAAAGTTCAAATAACTATCATTGCTTATCGTAAAAATCTAATTAAAATAGATAAGTATAGGAGATAACACCATATCTCATAACATTAGATTTTACCCTATTAACAATGACGTTACTAAATTGATACTGTAATCATCCTATCTTTCGTACGTACGAGATAGGCCAATTAATGCTATGAATGTTGCATTGACCACAATGAGTTTGGTAGTCTACCTTACTTTCAGAACGGCCACCAGCTGCGATAGAAATTAAATAGATATTTCACACCTCATTTCAAATCAAATCATGCAGTATTGTTAGAGACTTCTTGTTCAAAGAGAATTTTAGATTAAAAGATAATCCAAAATTCAAACCCTAGTTTAGCCCACCTTAAACTTATCTAAGAAATTGAGTATTGATATGTTAGGACAAACGGTCCTTGATCTTGGAACCATTTATGGCCGTTAATAATAGGTCTATATCCGTCATGCAAATTGTGTCGAACAAAATTCGAAAATCAACCAATGTCATTATAATTGAAAAATATGAATTATAGCTTCATATCCCACCGCTACATGCATTTAAGCACCACTTCTATTGACTGTCATTCTTTCCTCCGCACATAAGAGTAAATGTATTATGAGTGATGGCATCAGTCTCATCAAGAGATGAAGAGATGTCTGTATGTATAGGATTTAGACAAACTGTCTAGTATGTATAAGGTATACTACTCAGACAGACTAACTATCAGAACAACTAGACCTTGCTCAAACCAACGAACCTAAGAATTTCTATCTGGACTAAAGACACTGAGAAAAACCTCTGGACTATATCCTTTAGAATATATATACTAGGACTAACATGCTTACTCTCAAAACACAAACGATAAGTGAAAGCCCTCAAGGGGGCTTATCCGAAGAAACTGCAGAGCCCATCACTACTGTCTGCCCTTTTATATAATACATCACCCTCACCTTCTCAACTGTGCTTCCCGCATGGACATCATCAAATGATGCGTAGACAAACTCAAATAAGGTCTTTGACAACCACTTGTGTTCTACACAAAACCACAGCTGAAAAGCAAAAGGCCGGAAGCTCGTGCGCTGCTCTGGATTGAGCTCGTCCATGACATACATATGTGCATGTCAAAGTAGTCTTATAACCCTTTTAGCTTTGCAGTCTTCATTTCCATTTTTACGCCCTTTTACTAAGGTATATCCCAGACAATGTGAGCATAGTTGCATTCCTTAACACCTGAGATGGCCCAATTGACGCCACGCATGTTGCATAGACCACAATGAGTCAGGTCGTCTACATCGCTTTCAGAACGTCCAACAGCTGCGATAGCAATTAAATACATGTGCCTCACCTCATTTCAAATCAAATCACGTAGTCATGTTAGATGCCTCTAGTTCAATAAGAACTTCAAATTAAAAGATAGGTTCAAAATTTAAACTGATCTAACTTACATTTATCTGAGAAATTAAAGTCTTAATAAGTTCAATCAAAAACCCTTAATCTATGCTATTGGGCCTAAATCAGGTTTCGAAAGTATTTATGGTCGTTAATGATAGGCCTAAATCCATCGTGCAAAATTAGGTCGAACAAAATTCAAAAAACAACCAATGTCATTATAATTGAAGGAAATGAATTATCACTTGGTATCCCACTGCTTCAGTCATTAAGCACCACTTCTACTTGCCAAACCACAAACACCCCCCCACCCCACACACACACACACACGAGTAAATATATTATGAGTGATAACATCAGTTTCATCAAGAGATGAGGAGATGTCAAGATTTCAGGGTACATTATTGTGTAAACTTAGTGACTTTACAACATGATTCAGGTAGACTAGCTAGTATGTGTAGGGTATATTACTCAGACAAACCAACTAACATAACAACTTGCTCAAACCAATAGACTTGAGAATATCTATTTGTACTACATGACTCTGAGAAAAACCTTAGAGTGAAGAATTCAAAAGCGAACTCTGTGTGTGTGTGTGTGTGTGAGAGAGAGAGAGAGAGAGTTAGTTCCTCCAAACAAAACAACAAAAAAAAAAAAAAAAAAAAAGAAAAACTGCACAAGATCACAAACAAAAGAAAACAAGTCAAATAGATACAGAGGTGTGTGCTAGGAGTGGAAATAAGTCCTATAAAAGGCTCATGGCGCAAAACTCTATCTTTTCACTTAAAAAAGTAGATCTAATATTACAATTTAGATATAAACTCATAAAACTAAAACAAAATAAAGAGAAACATGATTGACAAAAAAACTTGCAAAGAAACTAGATCCACACGGTGCTAAGAGCGAAAATAACACCTAAATAAGGCCTAACATACAAAACTCCATCTTTACCTATATAAGAAATAAATATAAGATTAATAATATGAGAAAACACAAAACAAAAATCAAAAGAAAAGGAAATATTTGAAAATAATGCAAGGCAACATAAAAAACAAGCCAAAACAGTGATAAAAATTTGCTATTTCATCACAAAAATATTTAGGGATTCTTACAGTTTTGAAGATGGGCTAGAGCAGCACAAAATCTCTTAAAACCATCTCTCTAAAATTCTCAAATTTTTAGATCTCACAACCTAATACGAAAGAACTTAAACTCTCAAAAGGTCTAACAAAAAGTCTCACAAAATATTTCTTAAAACCTCAAAAATGGTTTGGAGTTTGGATGCCTCCCTCTTTATAGAAGAGGTTTCTTAGCTTTGAAGAAAATTTTATGATAAATTCAAGTCATGTGAAAGATAATTGAAAGTAAGTGACGAAATAGGTATTGATGATACTAATTTTTTAATAATCCCGTCATACCTATTTTTCCTTCATGGTCCTTACCAAAATGGCCGTAATTTTTGTATTAATTTGATGTTTTGAAAGCCTACACAAAGCTAACTTCAAAGGCTACATTCCCAAACTATCAAACACCTCAAATTTGACCTCCAGCGCTTCCAGAATTGAGGACAACTTCAGTGTACCTCTCAATCATCTAGAATTACACTTGTGAAGTACAACATGTTCCTTACGATTACTTTCCCAGACAAGAAAGGAAAATAAGAAAGAAATTGGTCTTCCTCTGTTTCCATTTAATTGAACCATGAACACCCATCTGCCTTTCCTTCCAAGATTGGTCACTTTCATAAATCGAAATCGTGGAATTCATCACTTCTAAAATCTTGTATTCATGCTCATGTCAACCTGTACTTTGGTAGAACTTTTGTAAATTGACAGTGTGGCCACAAAGGCAGTATGTTTTCTTTTTCCTGAAATTCATCTAACGCTAACTCATTTATGTCACAAGAGAGCAGTAATTTGTAGAAGCATGCAGTACTTATTTCAGCTTATTAATACTCTAGATGATATTCTTGTAAGAATATATTATTGATCTGAAATGACTCATGTAATTATTGGATTAACTTTAATATAAATTGATCTAATGTGATGGTTGCTACATTTAAATAATTGGAATTATAGGGTTTAAATTCCCTCTTCTCTCCCTTCAAAATAATGTTTGTATCATTTTGTGTATGTACTGAAAGTTGGACATAGAAAAGTAAAGTTAATTATGATTAATTAACTTATGTAAACTGGCCATGTCTACGTTATAGCTGAATGTATCAATAAAGTCATTGCTTGTATAACTGTAGGATAGGGCATAAAGCTTGCATGTGGCCGGTGTATACTGTATACACTGATTAATTATAAGTGATTTCTTTAGAGCATCAACTTGTGGCCACCAGTTAAGCAACCCCCCATTAGAGAAGTTAATTTGTGCTTACAGTTGCCCACTTGAGTCTAATGGCTGTTGTCAGCAGCACCAAAGGATGCATCACTTCGGTGATGGAGTCTTGATGAATTATATATACAGTAACATTTCTGATCCATTCATCATTAGAAAACACATAAGAGGAGATATACAATTAAAGACATAGGTACACACATAAAAGTGTTCATGATAGTGCTCTTATCATCAAGAGGACATTAAAAGAAATAAGGTTGAGAGGTGAGAAAATTAACATTACCTAAATGAAGCTTATATTGTGTAAAGAAGATATATGTCAAGGTAAGGTATATAGGAACATATAATAGTTGTTCCAGTTGAATCAAATTTGTGCTAAAACGATTGTGAAATTAAAGCTTGCACTTTCATTAGTATCAGAACATGGTTAAAATGGTCCACTTGTTCTGCCTCATGCGCGCCGACGGAGTTGCCGACATTGCCAGTTGCTCCGAGGTGCTTGTTCTTGACTATCTGCACATTGGAGGCCGGCCGCCGGATGGCCCCCTATGCGTCATGCATATATGGAAGACAGCTGCGTTCTCAAACGGACATTTGCACTTTATCACAGAGTGTGACAACACCATTACTTTCAATGTTGCTGACGTGACATTTGGAACGTTGCTGCACTCGCCGGCCCCGGACCCGAAGACTGTTCGGTACGACCTGATGGAGTTGGACGGGTGCTTATGCCTCCACTATGGAGGCGGCGGTAAGGACTAAGGACAAGCCTTACCATATATGGCTGCTCACAGACTACGTGGTGGGGCAGTGGGAGCTACTCCGCATGGACAAAACATCTTGGCCCAAGTGCACGGTGGTCGTCCCGCTTGATATGTACGCCAACCGTCGCGGACGGAGGAGATAATGTTTAATACAGACACTTGCAAGGTGTTCGTGGTGGACATTGACAGCGACGAAACATATGTTTTATATTGCCTGACGACAAGTTTGTTGATATCTACATAGACCACGGGCGACGGCAATCCTCGAGCGGGGCTATTCAAGGAGTCTCTCATGTCAGTGGGCCGCACGAATGAGATAATCTCCTCGTTTAACGTCGACCTAGGCCTCGTCAAAGATCTTCAAGTGGCTTCCAACGGACTCAGTTGCCAAGTTGACTTGTGTGCGCATGGATTGGTGCGACATGATCAAGACTGATCGTTTCATTGGGTCGCATGTTGCACATGCAAACCTGAATAAGAGTCCTCGAATCATGTTCATGGACCTCAACTTCAGAGCATTTAAAGCTTTGGAGAATTTTATTGATTGATGGTGGGTCAAAGGTTGCATGTTTTGTTGAGTCAATTTTTATTATGTTGATTATTTTTTGTAATTAATGATAGATTTAATTGTGAGATTATTGTATTTATTGAGTTTATGTTTCTCAATCTCAATTAGATTGCAAGATGACAGTGAAAAAGATTACCTCGAAAAGGATGCATAATCTAGTTTTCTCAAACATGGACAAGTTCTACCAAAGGTAAAATTGAAAATTAAAACTTCATTTTCTTGAATTTTACCAACCTTGGTGTTTGAGATGGCTGAATTACTAGATTCTTGTTTCCTAATTTTTGTCATACTATAAAGAGGGTCTTAGACTTAATAGCTTGATGATATCTTGTGCGGGAAACTCAAATGCATGTGTAATTTATTCACTAGATCATCAAATTATTTTTAAGTTGATTTGGTTGGTTAGTGAAGAAATCGACACTTATATTTGTCAAATTCAGTTTAGGTGGAGCCTTTAAAGTGGCTACACTAAATATTTTGTATTCTGGAGTAATCTGGGTCGAACTAGATTTTTCTCATGTTGTGAAAATTGTAGTCCTTCGAGTTAGCTTTCCAACAAGCTAAAGAGCACATAAATTTGATGTCCAGATCAAAAGTTATGCATGTTTTATAGAGAGCTGTATACACAAACCAAAACTTCCCTATGAATGTCTATATTCAATCATAACTATCTGTATGAATATCTCAGACATTTTAACAGTAAAGTGTTTTTTCAAGTCAAAATTTTAGCTAAAATTGATAAGTCATTCAAATTGTCCATCCAATTGATCCGAACAATCTAATAGAAGAGTGTGTTTTTCACTCTCAAAATTTTCTATGCGCCAGATTGTTCGGACTATTGATTCGGACGTTTCTCCTGTAAGGGTGAATTTATGGTCTCGAAATTCTTGTATGCACTGAAATTCTTGTATGCACTGAAATTCTTGTATGGACTGTTCGGATACATATTTAACTGCCCTCAATAGTTAGTTCGTGTCATTATCAGTAGCCATTACAATGTTCCAAATTGTTTGGTTGTGAATCCAGACTGTCCAAATAGGCTATTTTCAGCTTGTTGCTTTTGCAAAAGCTAATTTTAATTAGTGGGCTATAAATAGATGACTTGAAGCGTCAATTTGTAAGTTTTTGCACTAGGATTTATTGACATATAACCTAAACACACTCTAGAGCATTCAATTCTCATACGTTGCATTAGAGTGAGATCATCTAGTGAGCTCATTTACATTAATAGAGTATTTACTGAGTTGAGAGTCTTATGTGAGCTTCTCCTCACGTGTTTGAGCTTCCTAACACTTGATTGGTGTCAAGTGGAGAGTTTAAGCCTATTACTCTTTATGATCACCATCACCTAGACGGTCGAGAGAGGTCGGAGATCTCTCCAATGAAGATTATTGAAGAGACCCGATGGTATTGTGAAAGACTAGGTACTCGTTTATTCAGAGTAAAAAAGAAACAATTCTAGTGAATATTGAAATAAGACTTATGAGTGAATGCTTCAATAAGAAGTATAAGAGATCTGGTATGCCTCCAAGACCTCATGATACATCATTATGTCATTCGGTCATCTCTATATTATTTTGCTTATTTCTCTATTTAGATTGTCATTCTTTATTTGCTTATCACTTTAGGTTGCAAAACTTATTTCAGCATTTGATCACTTGAGGCATAGTTGATTTAGGTTGAGTTTGTGAAAACTTGATTTTCCTTTCATTCTTGCAAAAATTTGTTTTTAGCAAAAAAAATTTAAATGACCTATTCACCTCCCTTGTAAGTTGTCATCTTCGATCCTACAACCCTTACCACGGCCTCAATGTATTGAAAAATGCTAGATGGTGTAATTGCTTATGCCAAAATCAAATTCCATTGATTCGTTGGGACGTGTCAATTGGAGAAATAAAAGAATTTTGCTGATTTATTTATTGCATCCTGCCATGAATTATTGGAAGTCCATATGATTCCATGATTATACGTTGAATGATGACAAGGTTACCTTCTTTGCTATCGGCATCGGATTTGGGTACGACATAGAGAAAAACAAGCATTTTCTGATGTGACTTACTTGCAAAGAGAAGAACCTGACGGCACGGGAGTATCAATTGGAGTGCCATGCTCGATACATGGAAGACTAAAATGGTATGTGATAGACCCTCCACCAAGACCGGTGGCTGATATGTCGGCTCGTCTACGCCAATGGCAACCTCTACTAAATGGTTGATCATGAGTTTGGACCAAAATCACCGAGATGTGAAATTGTGGCTGTCGTCAACAATAGCTTTGGCAAATACAAGATCTTACAAGGGACTCCATGCAACCACTGCAGCGAATGTGTGTCTATCCTTTCGCTCTAGGGCACGCTTTGCATGGTGTGCACACATCTGAGCACAAATACCATAGAGATATGGAGAACAAAGTATGATAGTGTATGGTTTTTGCAGTATCGAATTGAGCTCAGGAAGTTTTTGCTGTAGTAGCCACTTGAGGAGACTATATCACTGGCCATCGATCCTAAGGATGGATTTGATCTTGCTCAACACAAGGAGGGCATTAGGCTACTATGACCCTGTTAACGGTTACTTTGCACTGTTATTTCACTTAAAAACTTAGTATTTTATCCAGCTTTATCTTAGATTTTGTTTAAAAATAGTATAATAAAAATTTGGATGTTTTCAATTTGCCATAATCCCTTGTTTTGAAGGTTCATATGCAAAAAACACATAAAATGACAAGAAATTAGAAGAAAATTGAAGAATACTACTTATGATATTAGTTATAACTTATATTATAAATAGTATGGAGCATTGGAGCCATAAATAGAACACACTCATGAGAACAAAGATCTATATGGTTTTCTATACAGGTTGCTCCTAGGGTTTTGCCTTGTCAAAACAATTTTCATGTTGCGGCGGCTGCCACCAAAAATAACAATTCGTGTCTATAAAAACAGAGGAAGATTGCAGAACGAGATCATCAAAGGCAATTAGGAGAGAAAAGAAAATAGAGAAGACAATCAAAGAGGGATCAGGAACCAATTTACTGTAGGGAGGAGACCTCCATCTTCTCCCTCATCAAGATCTCCCTCATCGGAAAGAGCAAACCTACATTGAGCACCACTTTATGCTCATGTTCTATTTAATTTCTTTGTGCTTGATGACTTGTAATTTCTTGTTTATGGGGTAGACCCTCAATTCTTAGGACAAGGGATTCTTAATTGTTGCTACATTATGATTTAATATATTTTGATTAGCTTGTTTATTTTATATGGTGATCTTTTGATTGATGTTTTAATTCCTAAAGTAATTGATCGGTTGTAATTATTCTTAGCCCTCGGTTAATTCTCTTAAGTGGCGAAAGTTGACGAAGAATTAGTAAATCCTCAATCATTAGACATTAGGAAGATTAGTTATTAGACTTATTTGGTGACAACAAGAAAAATCTAATAACTAATTAATGTAGTGAGATCACAATTATTAATTAACTCTAATGCCTAATCTAATAAAGTGGCCACGATGTGAAAGCGGGACGCTTTATTAAAGGAGAGAAGTGCAACATAGCGAAAGCAGGACACAATTAACTTCATGGAATGTGCTTTCTCCATATAAACTTAATAACATTATCTGACTTATATTAGTTCATAATCAGCAATTGTATCAAAGGTGAACTCTACCCAAAAATAACCTATATTGTTTCAGATTTTACTCTTTCTTAGTCTTGCATTCTTGTTATTTAATTTTTGTCTTTTAATCTCTACAAACATAAAAAGAATCGTTAGGCTTAATCAAAATAGAAATAATTCAATACCTAATTCTCTATAGGTACCGATGTTTTACTTATCAAAAGACTACAATTAATCCTGTGCACTTCTAGGTTAATAAACGTCAAGACGATGGCATTAGAGACCATGTACAGTTTAGGGACACTGATTCAAAAGAAATTTGTTCTTATTCTCTACCTCGGAAGCTTGGTCTGTCTTGATGGGTGTTCTTGCCGCTAATGCATTGAATGGTGCTCTCTTTTTTTCTTGAAAAAATTTAGCGGCAAGCCAACAATGCTTTGCTTTCCTTCGTAACTTTAGGGTTTGAGAAACAATCCCATTTTGGAATCATTCAAATCTTAGATGTTTATGTTTGATTAATGGAATGGAACTACTCAATAATAGAGATTTTGTGTTTGGCTAGTGGAATGAAATGGCTTTGTGCTTACACCAACACACTCCACGAGAGGTGGAATTAAGTGTAGCTTATGATGGCGTGGGATCATTTTACAAAAATAATCGGATGATCCCAGTCCATCCATATGGTTGACTATTCTATCCATGGTGATAAACCCATTCTAACACGAAGTGTTTCTCAAACCATACACCCCTTGTAGATGTTTTTGATCTCTACTTGTAGAAATTTAGCAATTCTAGTTTGTCCTTTATGACTTTAGCCAAATTATCAAAAGCTCTTTATCTGTATGTAACTGCAAAATCATTTTTTAATAAAAATATATAAATGCTCAAATATATTGATATTACAAAATCTCTCAAGAGAATGGGATGGTAGCTATGGGATGTGGATAATTTTTTTAAAATGGTATCTTTTATCTTCTAAGTAGGATAAAAACTTCTCTTGTTTCAAGCATTTAAAGTAGAGTAAATTTAACTACTAGTCTCTAACATGACACACAAATTTTAATTTTGTCTCACTTCTTTCAATTTTGTACTTAAAGTCTCACATTATATTCAAAAATTATAGTTAAGTCCTTATCTACTAAATTTCACATATAATATTAACAACAAACATTTTTAAAAAATACTAAAAATTGAGACATCCATAATCCTTCACAAAAAAATATCAAAAATATATTATAGTTAGAGAAAATATTGAAAAAATGCAAAGTAAATCCAAGACTAAAACGTGAACAACATCAAGAAACATTAAGAAACCAAAATAATCACAAAATCATAAAACAATTTAGAAACTCAAAATTATATTGTAAAATAAAATGTATATCATGAAAATTATAAAAACTATGAAGTGTTAATAACAAAAGAAAGACTAAAGTGTTACTCATAAATAAACACTTCTATATATTAAAATTCGAAATCAATATTTTTATTTTTATGGATATCCTCTAGGAAAAGTACTTTACAATTTTTTGATTGAAGGGAGAATTGCACTCTTTTATATATACATGTACTATAGTTAGTTTTATTTTTTATGATATATTTTTTGGTTTCTAAATATTTTTATGAATCTATCCTATATTTGATCCTTCTTTGAATTTTTATATGTTTATTATTTTTAGTACTTCTTTAAATACTTTCTATTTACACCACTTATTAAATTTAGTGGATAGAGATTTGATTACAATTCTTATACACAACGTGAGACTTGTAGTGCAAAATTAAAAGAAGTGGGATAAAATTATAATTCTTGTGTTGTAGTAAGAACTAATGGTGAAATCTACTCACTTAAAGTATCTTTGACTTTTCGTTTCTAAAAAAAGTTGTTTATGATGTAGGTGTATGTGCCTATTTTTTCTTAAAAAGATTTGCACTATTTATACCATATATTAAAATTTAGATATAATCTCCACTCTCCTTTCTCCCCACACTTCTCCCTACTCTTCCTCCTCCTTCCGAGCCTTGCAGCCCGATTTCTTCTTCTTCCCTACCAACCGCCGCCACCTCACTGCATCGTTGCCCTTTCATCGCCCATCCCCTATGGCCTCCAGCTCCCATTGCCTGTCTCCTCTGGTGCACCTTTGTTGCCTCATCACTCTGCCTCTACCCATCGCCAGGCTGCTGTGCTATATCTAAGAAGAAAATGAGATTAGGTGAACTATAAAGAATTGTATTTAAGAAGAAAAGTTTGATCGAAGATTGGAGACAAGGATATATAAGATACGGAAAAATAAGGACCTTCCATTAGCAAAACTATATATATTATGTATCTTATGTTTCTATTGCGAGCAAAGGGCAAGGCAACAATGAGACCAACCACTGTATAAGCTCACAATCTCCTCTTGGACTTCTAGACCCTAGCGATTGTCTTACTAGTGTCCTTTTGTTGTCCCACATATTCAGTTTTCATTTGTGATAGATTGTTGTCTTAGTCATAGGTTGTCGCTACTCATCTTAGTGACAGATATAATATGTTAGAAGTAGAGTCAATTGAATCACAACTTTTTTTACGAAAGTACCTATTATATATAAAAATTTAAAGAATACATCAAACTATAAAAATTCTATAGAATTGACCCACTAAAATGTGCAATTATATTTTTGATCTCACAAGTCAAATATTCTGACTTTGCCATTTACTCTCCCATCGTCCCAGGACATCACCTTGCACCCATTAGCTCATGAAAGACTTACACTTATATGTGCATCTAGATTATTAAAATATATATCTATATAAAGAAAAATTGTGGGTTTGATTTTCAATTTTCTCTATTTTTATGTATGTAGTTGGAATATTGTGTTGGTATGCGTGATAGGAGTGAGGGTAAGAGATACGTGGGATTATATATGTATTGTCAATATAACAAATACTATTAATTATTAGGACAAATTTTTTTTTTTTAAAAAAAAAAGCTCATGAGGTATCAATTGCTTTGTTATCAACCGTTTACTGACTGGTCATGTCTTTGATCTATTTTAACTCTTATCGGCTATATATACTGCATGTTATGTGGTACAACTTAGTATTGTTAGATAGTAGTAAAGCCAATGATTTATTCAGTAAATATGCTTCTGTGTTTTCCTGTATCAGTTTGACCAACGAAACTACATCTACGGACTACAGGAAGACGAGCATATTACTTTTGGCGAGCACAGGTATAGCATATTTCACATCCTTTCAGGGAATGCAACAAGGAACCGTCATCACGTCCTCACTGTCGAACGCCTTCCAGAACGGCCTCAACCTCGACGAACCACATCTTAGAGCCATTGTATGGACATTTTTTTTTTCTTTTTGTAAGATCTTGAGATAGCAAAGTTGGTATAAGTGGCCAAATTTAGGTTACTGCCCACCCTAAAAAAAATTTGTATTATCATGGATGAATGGTCAACCCTCAAGAAATCTTGTAATAGTGGAGTCCATCATTGTAGATGGGATGGATCATCTGATCAATTTTGTAAATGATTCTATTTTACCATAAATTGCATTCCGTTCTCTCTCTCATAAAATATGGTGGTACTAAATAAAGTGATTTCATTCCACTAATCAAACACAAAAATCTCTTATCATTAATTAATTTCATTATGTTAGCCAAACATAAATATCTTGGATGATTCTAAAATAGAACTTATCCTCAAATCAAACACTCCTTAATATTAAGGAGGACTAGCAAAGAATTGCCACTAATTTTTCTATGAGAAAAAATAAAGAAAATTGATTTTACGCTACTGAAATTTGATGCATAATACAATATGTAAATGAATTTTAGACTCTTTATTATATGTTATTAAATTTTTTTACCTAATGTTATATGTCCTTTTTAATCAATCAATTCAGCAAAATAACCAATATATCCCTTTAGTTGATCCTTATTAAGACCAGACTTAAATATATAAAAAGACTAAAACTCAAAATTTTTAATTTTGAAAGACTAGAACGCAAAATCACAATTTTTGAAATTTTGCTTTTAAGTCTTTTTTATTTATTTAAAATCATGATTATGTCTAATTAAAGAACAACTAACAAGAATATTTTGATCATTTAGATAAATTGATTGATAAAAAATTGACACATAACATTCAGCAAAAAAAAATCCAATGATACATGACAAAAGTACAGAAGTTAATGGCATATATATTAAAAACTAAATTTTATTGCCATTTAATCCATCTTCCCAAATAGAACCCGAGCCACGTCGGCCAGTTTTGCTAACGTGCTGAGTCAGACAGAACCCGAGCCGAGTCCGACCTGCTCACTAGAAGCGGGCGCCACCGGTCAGCGCATCGCCTTCCACAGTAGCTCCTCTGCCCCGGTTAGCCGCTGCCGCCGCCGCCGCCGCTAGGTTTACACGGTTCCACCGACTCGAGTATTGTTTTCCTCCTTTGTTTCGAAGCAATGAGAAGACTCTCGTCGGGCTAATTCCTCGGTTCCTAATTTCCTAGCCTGCCCCTGGAGAGTGTTAGTAGAAATGTCACTTCGGCACCTCGCCCGTAAGGTGTTTGTAGAAATGTCACTTCGGCAGCTCCACTTCCAAACACGGCGGTTCTGGTCTCATCTGCCTCCGCATCTCTCCAGTCCCCCATCCAAAGCCTCGGTCGTCCTGCCGCACAGCTCTCCTGGGCAAATCGAGCTGCCCAAAATCTCCCCTTTCTCCAATGCCAACCCCCTTGGCGCTGGCTTCCGCATCGACCTGGTTGACTCCGACCTCTGGCCCGCCTCTGTCAGCTTCTCTGACCCCACATCAGGGGACGAGCGCCCTGATGGCTCCCAAGAACACGGGGACCAAGAACTATATGACTCCGATGATGAGATCGACGACATGAGGCACCGGAAGAAGCTGTTCTATAAGCTGGATAGGGGGTCAAAGGAGTTTGAGGAGAACAACGTGTCTTTCCACCGCAGCCGGAAGAGAGACAAAGCCAATGCCAAGAATCCAAAGGAATGCAAGAAGGCAGAACCTGACAAGACTGTTTCTTTAAAGCCTACAAAGCTGAAAGCAAAGTGTACAGTGCTTGAGGATGACACAGTTGATGCAAAGAGGGAGCGAGTGCTGACATTTAACCAAATGGCTGATCCATACCACCACCCATTCTGTCTGGACATACATGTCACAAAGGGGTCAGTGCGTGCTTGCTTTGTGCACCGGGTGACCAGCAGGGTGGTGGCAGTCGCACATTCAATATCAAAAGACATGAAGTTTGATCTAGATTCGAGGAAGGGTGTGAAGGCGTGCACTGCAGTTGGGGCAGTGCTTGCAAAGCGTGCGATCGAGGACGATATTCACAATGCAGTGTATACACCAAGGAAGGGGGATAGGATTGAGGGGAAGATCGAGATTGTGCTGCGTGCAATCATTGAAAATGGAGTTGATGTGAAGGTGAAGCTCAAGCAAAGGAAGCCAATGAAGGTATCTCATTATTCCGTACTCTTCATGTTTGATTTGATGATACTGTCCCTTGAGTAGACACTGGTGCATATTTGTAAATTACCTTCCAATCATTCGCAATGTAAAGTATGTTAAGTAGAGCATAGAACAATAGTTTAATAAAAATGGTTGATGCAAGATGTTAATTCATATGGAATTGAAACTGTTAAAAGATATCTTTATCTATTTAGTTAGAATTCTTATCTGATCAAGACTCTAGTATTGTATGTAGTTAGGACTTTTATATACTATGACTTTTCTATACATGCCTATATAAACTCATTGGGTTTACAGTAATACATTATAATATTTTTCTTTATATCTAACATGATATTAGAGACAAAAGCCAAAGATTTTGGTATCCTAAATCTAGCCACCCATCCACTATCCACCGCTGCTGGGATGCAACAACACGAAACTCCTGGGGCGGTGCTAAGAAAAAAATCCGGCCTTCTTCCTCTCTCCTTTGAATCTTTGATTTGCTGATCCTCTTTGGATCAGCTCTGCTTTGACTATTGTTTTGTTTGCTGCTGTGTCTGCCTCTTCTTCGTATGGGTCTTCGCTTGTTCGTCATTGTACAGATCTTCTGCACAGATCCGTGCCTCTGTTACTGCTGCACTGATCCGTATATGCTACCCTTCTGCCACTGATCAGGTGAAAAACAGCACTGGCAGCCTTTCTATCGTTCTCTGTTGTCATCGACTTTCATCGACGACTAAATTCCCATTGCTGGTTTTCGTCTTGCATATATTTGCTTGCAGTTGTTGCAGCCGCCAACTTCTTTGTTGTCATTGTCACACTGCCAAACTTTGCTGCTGCAGCTTTCAGATCTACTTGAGTTGTTGCTTGTTGCCTAGCTTTGTTTGCTGATGCTTGCTATTGCTTGATTCCTTCCTTATAAAGGGATTAGTGCATATTCATGCTTGCCGTCACATGCTGCCACATGTTGATTGCTTGCTGCTGCCATGTGGCTTCTTTCTCGAATTTCTTCCTTGCTGCCACTCTAGTAATTGCCCTGTTTCCTTCCTTGCTGCCACTCTAGTAATTGCCCTGTTTCCTTCCTTGCTATAGGGCGTATTGTTTGTCTTGCTCCCTTGCTTCACCATTATTGGTGCTGGTACCGGAGAGATCTCCTAAGCTCTTTCGTCATTCGCTGCAAGGCGGTGGCGTCTGTGCACCACCGTTGCAGCCTCCAACCAGCCTCTTCTTTTGTGGTCGGTGTTCACCCTAGTAGACACTGCGGATCTAGTCGTGGATCGAGTTGCTCTCCACTGCTGGCCATGTGCTGCTGTGTCCCTCTCCCACCGGACCACACTGCCCTTCTCTTTTTTGGCCAGGCCGTGCTGTGCCACCTCGTCCTCGGTTGGATCAGCGTTGGGCCAGGTTGTCGCCTAGTAGACTGCCACTTCTCTTCAGCCAAATTTGACTGAATCATCTCGAGCCAGATCCGTCCACATCGCCAATTCAATCTTCATCTACCAAATCTGGTTTGGTATTTTCCGTCTGGTGCAGTTTCTCTATGATATTGTCTATAGTTGAGAGTTAAAAACGAGAGAGTTTTGGTTATTTCGACATGTCAGTTGTATCCCATTTTAGTACAAGTCAAAAACTCAATGGATTTTCAGTTATTTTGACTTAGTGGAAGTGAAAATCTAGAGGGTTTTCGATTGTCTTGACTCAGTCATCTTTCTATTTCGGATTGGGAGCATGTCGTTGTCTTTGTCAAGATGTGTATTTGGGTTGTAAGTTGCCAACGCCATCATTGCAGCATCTTGTACGTTTGGGTTGTAAGCCACCAACGCAATCATTGTTATTTCTAATCGTGCTGTTAGCTAATCATCTGCAGTTTCATCTACTATTTGCCGTATCACTGGTTATCCCTCCACTATTTCGTCTGCTGCCGCAATCTTCTTTTGTTGTACCTTTTATCATCAAATTTTTAAATTTTCAAACTCAAGTATGTTTGCATCTGCATTGAGTTTGAGGGTGTGAAAGGATATCTCTATCTATTTAGTTAGAATTCTTATCTGATTAAGACTCTAATATTGTATTTAGTTAGGACTCTTCTTTATTGGGGCTCCTTTATATTGGTCTATATAAGTCCATTGGGTTTACAGTAATACAGCATGGTATTTTTCTCTATATCTAATCGAAACTAGGACAAAATTGATTAGAATAATCAAAATTCAGCTACTATATAGGAAATAGAAATTATTGAAAGATAAAATGAAAGCAGTTGCTACAACAGTGAAAATAATTTACTGCTTGAGAACCAGATCAAACCTTCTCTTTTGCTTAGATACTACTATTATATCCCTTTATGACTTTCTTAGAGAACACAGCAATTCGGTGGTAACCCATGGCCTATTCTGATGTTGGTAATCTTTTGAAAAGGAGGCATTCTGATGTTGATAATCAGTGTCATGATTCACTATCAAGGATTTACTTTAGTAGAAATCAAATTGTGCAATTGTAGTGAATTTGAAAGTGTGCTCAATCATCTCGAATTACACTTGTGAAGTACAACATGTTCCTTGCAATTACTTACTCTCCCAGACAAGAAAGGAAAATAAGAAAGAAATTGGTCTTCCTCTGTTTCCATTTAATTGAATCATGAAATCCCCATCTGCTTTTCCTTCCAAAACTGGTCACTTTCATAAATTGAATTCATGGAATTCATCACTTCTAAAATCTTATATTCGTGCTCATGTCACCTGTATTTTGGCAGAACTTTTGTGAATTGACAGTATGCCACAAAGGTAATATGTTTTCTTTTCCCTGAAATTCACCTAATGCTGACTCGTTTATGCCACAAGAGAGCAGTAGTTTGTAGAAGCATGTAGTACTTATTTCAGCTTATTAATAGTCTAGATGATCTTCTTTCCTGCAAAAGTTTGCTGATTGCCACCTCCATCATGTCCGACATTCAGCAATTATATTTGCTTAGGCATTGACAGGCAGTGCTATTCTGAGTCTTGGTCAGACTTGGGTATCTTCGCCTCCTGATTCATTAGTGAGCTTTTGTACGCTATATGTAACTTGCTGATTGGCTATAAATAAAGATTTTGAATGTAACTTGCTGAGGCATTGACAGGCCATTCTCTGAGTCTTTGTCAGACTTGGGTATCTTCGCCTCCTGATTCATTAGTGAGCTTTTGTACGCTGAATGTAACTTGCTGATCAGCTATAAATAAAGATTTTGATGTTTGGCCTCAAAAAAAAATGACTGATTTAAATTTCTAGTTGGAAGTGCGATCATTTTGTTCACTTATGGAGAAGTCTAACTTCTGTGAACTTGACAGTATTCAATTTGGCAACTCCACTGCTAACAATAGTTAACCTCACTGTGATATCTTTCGGCTTTTACTTGCAGAATACACTGGCAGCAGCATGATCCGCTTTGATGATGGTTTTGTTATTCCTTGGCATGACTCCCTAGTATGAGCCCAGCAGTACAAAAGTTTTTCTCTTCAAGGCTCAGGACTGGACTGAAAGATATTGGCAACTAATTGTGATGTTCTCTGATTTTGAATTGTGATGTTCCGTCACTTAGCAGCTAATTGCAAGTTCTTGTTCACTCGTTGTTGTGCATTTCGCCTGCGTCCCAATAAGCAGACCATAGACAAATAACTTCTGTAAATTTCTATGACATTAGGGGCGTGATACATATCTTGCTATGCAGCTTACTCAAGTTTTGATATGTGATGAGATAACCGTGTATTGATGCACATAACTAGCATTTTGTAAGGATGACACATATTACTTCTGAAATGAAATGAAAAGCTCTTGCATTACGTCAATGATATATATGGCCTGGTAAAAATGGAGTTGCTATGTGAAAGTGATATTTTATGAAGTTGGCACGAGTAGCCACTAATGTGTAGTAAGCTATTTGCACATGTATTTTTACCACTAGTTTAGAAGAGAAATTCACGTAGGTTTGGTTCTTTGATTTGGAGGTTTTTATTTTGATGGTATGTTTCAGGTTCGATGCTCGATGAACTTGTAGGGATTTTTAGACAAAAAAAAAATGTGAAGTTCGAATCTCAAGCATCAAATCAGAGAGAAACAGATGACATCATGCATCCATACATGGAAGACCCTACTTCAAATGCTCTTATTTAGCAATTTGAAGTGATGCACCAGGAATGCAAACAAAAAAAAAAAAGCGAGAAAGAAAGTATGCGTACATACAGTTCAAACCAGGTGGTTTGAGCACTGATCATGTGACAGATACGATGAACCTGCTAAGTTTGCTTCGTGATCTATTAAAAAATATCTCTTAAAACCGAAGGATGTGATATGGGAATAATTATTATATGCTAAAGTACAAAGAATTAATATTGTCAACATCTCATCATGTAAATTTGACAAACACTATTTGTTAATATCACATTCACCCAAGAGTTCTCATCTGATGCTTTTAACCTCCTATTATTACTAAGGCTCCGATCGACAAACTAAGAGTGTGTTTTATTGAATGTCAGATATTATCAATTGCATAGTATGATCAAAATTTTGATTATGAAGATATGTTTAATTTGTAGCTAATAGAGCCAAAAAAAAAAAAAAGCAACATATGTTAGCTTGTGTTTGCCTGACTACCAAAATTTTATGCCTTGGCTATGATAAAAACTTGAAATTAGATTATAAAGTGCATTAGCTCAATCAGCTTCAAAGAACAACTTAAATTTCAACTTCAAAGAATAATAGTTTAACCAACTTCATAGAACAATTGTTACATTTGACTACTAGATATGCTCTAAAAAATCTCAATATAAATTTGACTCCCAATTACATATAATTGATTGCCACAAACAACCAAATCTATTTAAGTAGCAATTGTTCTACTTCAACTAAACAAGAGTCAAATACATTTGATATAACCAAGATTTAGTTGAGTAAACATGGGTCAAGCGTCGCTTTCCCCATCCCATCTCCTGTGAAGTCTCCAGTCTGCACGATCTCTACCACACTTCCATGCCCAGCCTCCCCCTCCCTTCCAGGGGGAGGGCGAGGAGGTGAGTTGACGGCGAATCCACTCTCACCGCCCACCCAAAAACACCTCGCAGACCGCATGCCGCTCCACACGCTTCTCGCCCACCTCGCGGCCGGCCGGTTCGGCCGCGTGCAGTCCCTGACGGGCGCGTCCACCGCTGCCGCCGCGCACCGCGTGATCCACCTCCTGCTCCGCACTGCGCCGCTCCCTCCCCTCCCCCACCTCGTCTCGCTCGCTCGGTGGTCGCGCGCCCACTTCCGCGCGCCCCTCCCGCTCCCCCTCCACGCCCTACTCCTCTCCCTCCTCGCGTCTCATAAGCTCCACCCCCTCCTCCGATCCGAGCTCCACACCCTCGCCTCTTCCCGCCTTCACTCCCCCGCCTCCATCCTCCTTTCCGTCCCCGCATCTTGCTCCGCCCTCCTCGCCGACATGCTCATGCTCGCGCTCGTGAAGACCTCCCAGCCCCTCGCGGCCTACGACGCCTTCCTCATCGCCGGGGACCTCCCGCGCCACCGCCCTTCCGTCTTCTCCGTGAACGCCTTGCTCTCCGCCCTCGTCGGCGCCGAGCGCGTCGACCTCGCCGAGAGGGTGTTCAGGACGGCGTTGCGGCGGCGCCTAGCGCCCAACCTCATCACCTTCAACACCGTCATCTCCGGGCTCTGCAAAGCCGGGAAGCTCCGTAAGGCAGGCGATGTCGCCAAGGACATCAGGGCGTGGGGGCTGGCTCCCTCGGTCGTCACTTACAATACTCTTATCGATGGGTACTGCAAGAAGGGCCGTGCTGGGAAGATGTACCATGTGGATGTTCTCTTGAAGGAGATGGTGGATGCTGGGATTTCACCGACTGTGGTTACATTTAACATATTGATTGATGGGTATTGCAAGGAGTCTAACACGGCTGCGGCGGTTAGGATCTTTGGGGAGATGAAGCAGCAGGGGGTTGCCGCAAGTATGGTTACTTATAATGTGCTCGCCTCGGGACTTTGCAGTGAGGGGAAGGTGGAGGAGGGGGTGGGGCTGGTGGAGGAAATGGAGGGTTTGGGCTTGGTGCCTAATGTGGTAACCATGAACGTCTTGTTGAATGGGTTTTGCAAGAAGGGGATGATGGCGGAGGCAAAGGGTTGGATGGATGGTATGGCACGGTGGAATGTGGCGCCAACTGTGGTCACATACAATACGTTGATTGATGGGTATTGCCGTTCTGGGATGATGGAGGATGCAATAGAGGTGAAGGCAGGGATGGCAGGGAAAGGGATTAGTCCGAATACCTCCACATACAATTGCTTGATCTTGGGGTTTTGCCGGAAGAGGGATTTGAGGGGTGCTTCTGCGCTACTCAATGAGATGGGGGAGAAGGGTGTTAGAGCAGACCTTGTGACTTACAATGTGCTTATTGGCGCATTGTGTTTCAAGGGGGAGGTGCGGAAGGCAGCAACGCTATTAGACGAGATGTTGGAGGTTGGCTTGGAGCCAAGCCATGTGACTTACAACACCCTAATTGATGGGTTATGTGGGAAGGGGAACCTTAAGGCTGCTCTTGAAATGAAGAGTAGGATGGAGAAAGGACGGAAGCGGGCGAATGTGGTGACATACAATGTGTTGATAAAGTACTTCTGTGGGAAGGGGAAGATGGAGGAGGCCAATGAGCTCCTGAATGAAATAATGGAGAAAGGTCTAGTTCCAAATAGGACCACGTATGATATAATCAAGGAAGGGATGATGGAGAAAGGGTATGTACCTGATGTAAGAGGGTATATCTGCTCTGATGTTACTCAAAGCTTGCCTTCTTCCTGAAAGGTGTGGTATGTTGTTCAAAATCCATTTTTAGGGCCTCTGCAAATAATGACAAATATATCTATCGATTCAAATGCCTTCTTTGGCTGGACTGGTAATTTATGTGATTTACCGACTGTCTTGTTTGCTTTGCAGGGCCTGCAAATGATTTGGCGAAAACAACACACTAATCCCTTGCTAGAAGATGAACAATGTTTTGGATCCCTGGAAGTGAAAGTCATGTTTATAGCTGGCTGTCACATTTCTCTCCAATAAGATACCATGCAGTCGTTTGTTTAGTGGGGGTTTCAATAAGAGGAGCTAGTGCATGACTCCTTTTATGTGATGCTAGATACATATTTGCAGTTGCTTATGTTAACATATATTTCATTTTGGCAGTCCACATAGAAGTAATCGGAAGACAAATGTTGCACACCTTGCTTATCATGATAGCAGGGCTTGCGCACACCTCTCTCCAATGATGTGGGTTTGTCTTGTGGGTATATTCGATGTTGCCAACCTAACAAATGAGATATAAGAGTGTTTTGTGGGAAATATTAGTAAGCCCCAAGTCCAATGCCGGTTCTAATATCAGATTTCAAAACATTCCAAGTTTGATATGAGAACCATCATGAGAAATGGGGCCTATTGATATGTCCTTTAGAACACACTATTATCTCATTTGTAAATTTGACTACAGCTATTATACCCACAAAACAAATACACATGATTAGGGAGCAGTATGTGGAAACCCAGTTTTCTTAATGAGCAAGGTGTGCGAGAGTTGTCTTTCCGATTATTTCTGTATTGACTGTTGAAATGGAGGAGATGTTTGTAGCGCAGACAAAAGTCAAGTTAGCCGCCTATTTGCCCTCGACCTGTCATGCAGGGTCTTAGATTACCCTGTACAGTCGCCGAGTCTTGTCTGTTCGTGTGACATATTTTCGGTGACAAGCACGTTATGGCCTCCAATTTTTTTATGATCTGAATGTAAACTAGTATTGCACATGTAGTAAAGTTTCATCTTCTCATAATAAAGCTTGATAGTTTGATTCTCTTGTATATGCCTTTTGCATGCGGATTAGCAAAATCAGTCTTATCCTTTACCGATCCATTTATTTTGACGAGGCATCCACATTGTACAAGTTTGGATACTTGTAAAAGAAAGAGATCTGCTAAGAAGAAACAAGGGCGTGTTTTAGGAGGGTGGTACAGGTACATGGGTCGAGCTTTATTTATCTGAAAAAAACTAGAACTTGCATGTTTTATCTTTCAGCAAACAGCCTTTAGGACAGCTTTTTCTATGACATAAGTTACTCAAAGATTCCACTTTTTATTTAAGGGGAACTGGGAAGAGAAACATGATCTGTTCTGGGAGAGATTCGTCTGCAAGATCACACCCTACAAGAGGTAGCAACTTCATGTGACACAGCAGGTGTAACTTAACCAGTTAATAAGCGGAGCAATTAGCTCAATAATATTCTCCCCGCGTGTAACTTAACCAGTTATGGTTCGAGATGAGGTGGATTTCTAAAACACAGTAAATACTCCTATTTGATTATCAACGACCAGTAAACACTCTACTTAAGGTTTGTGTGGCAAGCTCCCAGTGGGCTTTTTGCCAACAAAATGAATAAAGCATTAAGAAGGATGCCCTTTTCTAGGCCCAGGTGGTTCCTCCGCAATGCTTTTATTGTCAGCAAGTACTACATATTACAGTTTATTCAAGCTTCTAGGCTATAGGGGCCGAAAAAAAAAAATAACCAGTAGAGAAGATAGCAAAGCAATTATATTAGGTTAAATAAGGCCGAGATGGCAACCAAATAATGCTCATATCCTACATGGCTGCTGCAAGTGGGATAACAAGAGCCAGCTGGTTAAACAAAAGGAACAGGACGTCACGACAGAGCAGAGATAACTGAGTAAGAATCACAACACACAGTAATTTAAATCTCAACAAGTAAAAAAAAATCTATAAACATGTATAACCTCAGTGTTTGCTTGTTAACTTTGCAAAAGCATAAGCAAGCATTGTCCATAGAACCATGGAGAATAAGAGCTCAAAGAGCAGTTGATCCATGTAAATACCTCATTAATAATCATACCAAATAGATAAACCACAAGGCATTATCACAACGCTCTATTGAAGACAATAGAATCAATGAGTGAAGTTGTTCA
This sequence comes from Pharus latifolius, assembly GCA_019359835.1. Taxonomy (NCBI): domain Eukaryota; kingdom Viridiplantae; phylum Streptophyta; class Magnoliopsida; order Poales; family Poaceae; genus Pharus; species Pharus latifolius. Next base: position 65,613,223 of record CM033328.1, on the reverse strand, counting down.
GGCCACAAAAAAAGGAAGCAAGTAGCACCATCAATAGGCAGTTTATCAAAATCCCTAACCAGTTACATGACTACCAGCAGTTTGCTGTCTATGGCTACACATATGCGACCAAAGACATCAGACAACCTTTTCTGAGGAAAAACCATGGGCACTACAGAACAAATTGTAAACTCACATTCTGTTGTTACTGCAACAGCCATCATATTACATCCAAGAAAGGTTCAAACATTTGCAAAATAACACTCAATAACTTCAGGGATATATATTACTGTCCACTAACAAAATCCATGGACTATCGAAACATCATTCCAGCAACAAAGCAAACTAGATATTAACCCCAGTACACCACCATCTATTAACGCCATCCCAGCAGCAAAGAAGACAGTTCAGTAGAATCATCAATCCAAAATTAAGCAAACAAGTCTAGACCACCGTTTCAAGCACGTCAAGTTTCCAAAGCATGGATCTATAATGTCATAACCACAAGAACTAAATCATGTTGTTAATACACCTGGCGTCTCGACACACAACTGCAGAGCAAAACAATTACTAATATGATCTCAGATCCGACCTACATTACTGAATGACAACGAAACATGCATCATAATTTCAGAAGAGGATGTAACAAATTTGAAATTTCATCAAACATGCCACAGACATAAGTTCCATCAGAAGTATGATCGCATTGAGAGCGTATTCACATGGAAGCAACACCAGTAGTACTCCCCAACCACAGACACAGAGACATGACACGGCAAATAAGCATCGACATATAGGTATTCATCATAAATCTTCCCCCCAAGAACTCGCCCTCGGTAGCAAAGCACCAAACCCTAGCCCTACTTCTTACCGCCGAAGGCCTCCGCGCTGGGGATGGTGACGTAGCCAGTCTTCTTGGGGCTCTCGGAGTCGGACGCCTCGTCCTCATCGTAGAGCTCGTCGTAGTGGGAGGGCGCAGCGGCGCCGGCGAGGACGGACCAGACGAGGTACATGGAGGCGGCGGTGAGGGCGCCGCAGCCGACGCCGAAGAGGAGGCCGACGACGACCACGAGGATGTCCTTGGCGCGCTCCTGGAGGGAGGCGGCGGTGTCGGCGGCGGCGGTAGGGAGGGAGAGGGGCTCCTCGGGGCGGCGGATCTGGACGGCGGCGGGGAGGGAGTGGAGGTGGTGGGGGCGGTGGGGGCCGAAGCGGCGGACGCGGAAGACGGTGATAACGGTGGCGGTGAGAGGGATGGTGTGATCGGGGGTGGGATTGGCGTTGGCGTAGGAGTTGGACGAGAAGGAGACAAGGAACGTGTGGCACGGCCGCACGGCAGCGGCAGGGGAGGAGGCGAGGAGGCAGGCGGCGAAGACGGCGAGGAGGACGGCGAGCAGCCGGCGGTGGGCCATGGCAGCGACGGCGAGAGGAGGAGGAGGTGGTGGTGGTTTAGTTTTGGGGAAAGGTGAGGATGTTGTTGGTAAAAATTAGAAAAGGAGGTTTGGTTTGCGCCGACGGTATCCAATGCAAGGTTAGACTTGCGGAGGGGATTTTTTACGATTTGGCCCTTGTACTATTATTCATTTAGAATTAGGGAGCTATAGAGTGGAGGAAGAGGAGGATTTTATGGTATCGTGGAATGAAAGGGTGTTATATGTAAAAGTGGGAATCGGAATAGCAGGCAGGTTTGACTCGGAGGTCTTTTGCAGTTTGGTCCTCATATTGTTTGTTGCTTTTGAGAAGGGGCCTGGTGGTGACTCGTGCACCGACAGTCTGGGACACGTGATTGACATATTATAGCGCGTGGATAAGAAAGTCTGAACAGCATGTAGCCTCTTCGCGTTTGCTTCGAAATTTGGAGGGCAAATGTTAACGCAAAGCACGATGAGAGAGAAAAACTCCAAACTCCTATCAATACAAGCCAAGGTTTAAAATGTCATTGCTATATAAAAAAAAAGTTCAAAATGTCATAGAAATCGGGAATGTACATAACCAAAGAAAACCATTTTTGGAATCGGATAACGAGAACAAGAGTCTTCGAATCTTGCATGCTATATTAGATTTTAATAGTGTAAATTAAGACGAATAATGCATACCACTATAATTTGAAAAAGGAAGAGAGTAAAAGGTTGAATGTTTTGTGTAAGTTTTTAAAAAGATATCGCTGGCTTTTACTAGTTAATTAGAATAATAGAATCACATAAATCTAAACTAACAATGGAGATTACTAGAAATTCTTTACAAGGTTGAAAATAAATGAGGATTGAACACATAGTGTTTTAATCCACGTCATCATCAATGTCTCTTACTAGATAGAGAATAAATTCGAAAATTTCAAATATAGGAGAGATACAATTCGGATATAAGTACAGTTACAGATTAAAAACTTGATAATAGGCAGAAACTCCGCATGCACCTTTCACTCAATTCAAAGAAACGAAGGTACAGGGAGGCCGTCGTTGAAACTTTGAAAAAACGAAGACCGTATGCCAATCGTCAAGCCGTGGGCCTCCACGGCTTGGTAAGTTCTTGTCAAGGCTCCGGTCCAAGCGAAACATCCTTACGACGAAGCAACCGGACCTGCGTACACACAAACACAACGCCGACGGCTGTAAATTGCGACCGGGCCGCGTTTTTGACTGACTTTAGGCCTCGGAACGCCCACCGGCCCAACTGCGGTTGGAAATTCCGGCTATAGTTAGGCCTGCCAAGGCTCTGGGCCAGCCAGCTCGGCTTTGGGTTGGTCGCGAAAAACTGAAGAAAACATGTGTGTCTTGATAACCCATCTGACAGCTTTTCACCCGGTGAATGTAGCCAAGTGCTGCCTCCAACCGGCTGAAAGATAATTTAAAAGATCCATTATGGAAGCAAACAAAACACAGCAGATTACAAAATAGCAAAAAGATTCAACCATACTTTTTAGTTTCTACTACTGCATCATAGTTTAGTTCAGGGTCTTCTTACGTGCAAATCAGCTCCCATCTTACGATCGTGTCCCCCATCATCCACATCGGCATCTCATGCTCAGTCACCGCCATCTTCTGAAGGTGTTCTCATGCTCTGATTCCCTTCGCCCTTAGGATTGTATCTGTTAATAGGATAGCCCGTCCCAAGATTTAATCATATAAGTTACATAGGATTACATAGAATAGATTTTGTGTTATATGATGCGAGTTTTTCCCCTATAAACTAATGTGTTTCTAATGTTCGGAATTATCAAGGACAAATGGTTGAAGTGTTGAACACACACAAATACCCCCCCAAAGATTCATTCTTGCAGAGAGAGAGGGGCTTATTGTAGGATTTCTATCGTAGCCAGGCTGTTCCATCCATAGTCAGCTACAATGCAAGCTTTTTTTTTTTAGAAATTTATCACTATACATGTTAATATTTGTTAAATTAACAACACATTTCACCTCTACTTCACTTCATATCTCTAACCCTCACACACTCCAACATAAAATACTGCAACTAAACATATAAAATATGTTTTCGTACTTATAAATTTTCTTTTTTTTTTTCGTTCTTTCCGAAAATGCTCAACGTGTCTTTAATACTACTTTTCTAAGTGTTGGAACAATTGTTCAGTGTCTATAATTTAAGAATTACAATTAAAAAGAATAGCTGCATGCACCATGCTTTTTTTTTTTTTTACAAGATATGAGTTGGCCACCAACCCTCCATGGGGGTTTGAACCTTCAAGAAAAAATTTCCACCACCTGGCATTGGTAACAGTCAATTAGCCACTGGTTCAGTTAATATTGTACACTGGTATCTGATTTATTTAGCAAAATACCATAATTGTCTCTCCCAACATCTCTAGTGAGGTTTGATCATCATAACCTAAGGCATGCAACAAAATGCTGAGGGTTATTGGTAAACCCTATATTCTTTGGAATATCGATAGATTTGATGGCAAGTTGATTGTGACCAGTTTAACTGGATATAATCTTCGAACAATAGTTCGTGAGATTGTGGGAATAAGTATAACCTGCTCCCTCCCGTTGGCATCTTCTGACAATGAGCCTAATGCCTTATTTTTGAGAGCAAGGAGAACCGGGTGGAGCATGTAACTTTAGAGTTAACACACCCACATGTAAAGAGAGAACGAGATCGAATCTCACCGACACCAAATCATCATGCACTTGTAGTACAATGCTATTTGACATATACGATATGCAAATATACGATCTTTACTAGATCGTGGCATTAAATTTAAAATAAACTATTTTAATTAAAATCGACAATAATATAATTGTACTTGTACTAGAAAGACAATTCCAACTCTAACAAAATAAGGAGATTCGAATTAATCATAAACTCGATTTTTAGAGTCATCGTATTTGAATGGTATATGATCATAAAAAAGGCGCTACAAAACAGGTCATCAAAACAAATATGATGTAAGGTGCGAGCGAGATGATTTCATGCCCACCAAACAAATCTTTGTATGGGAGCATAGAGCGCTACATTTTAGCAGTCAACAGCGATCGTAGCAGAACTAGAAAACAACCGAATCTGCGAGTGTGTGATCTTGGGGATGGACGAGAGTCTTTTAATTGGTACTATACAAAGCTGCATGCAAAGGCAATTTGCAACCGACGTAGGAGGAGTGGCGAGTGGGTGTGGTGTGGTGTGATTGGAGAGGGAAGGGAGGGCAAGTGGCGAGTGAGATATCCGAGGAGCTCCAGGTGGTGACAGCTGTGGGTGGAAGTACTGCCTGCTAGATGCTGCCCATCTCCTTACAACAGGATTTTCTCTCTCTTACATTCTAGGCATGCTGGATCAAATCAGGTGGGAACCTACTAATAAGATTTGTTCTTATGGTGGTTCGATGTTTTAAGCTCTCCATATTTAGTTCCTGCCGTGAATTCGTATATCTTTTATAGCGATAGGTACAACTTCTCGTCTTTCTACTTTTTACAAAATCTCATTTTCATTTTTCTACTTTCAAAAATTCAAATTTGTCCTTCTATTTTCTATACCGGTTCGAAATGATCCTTTTGAATTTAAACCAAAATTACAATAAGTTAGATATATATTGTAAAATAGAGAATCAAATGGCTCAAAATGATCTATATTTGTTATATATGCTGGTTGTATTAAAGAAAGTTTGAAAGAGTACCGGAAATAATTGTAAAGAGCAAATATTAATAGTAAAAAGACTGTTTAGAAAGTAGAGATTTAAAATTACAGGGATCAAAATTAATTTTTTTACAAAAAATGAGAGAATAAAAGTGTACTTATACGTCTTCTAAAGAACAAAGATACATGTTATTTCAATTAAATTTGTAGAACCTAAAATATTGTAAATTGTAAGAATAGTGACTGACATATCTCAACACTTGGGGTGAAATTCAAGAGAGACACGTAATAGCTGTTATTTGTAACAAAAGATCATTTATGGGCACAATTTTCCTTTTTTTAAACATAGTCCATGGACTTTTTTATTCTCTTTCATGTAATAGTTGTACCTCAAAGGTCTATTAAAACTTAAACAAATTCTATTTTTGAATCCACATTGCTTGCAAATTGCAACAATAGGCAAAATTAGAGTACAATTTTTATTAATACTTTTATTAATGGATCGCGATACTCCATATGGGGGTGGGTGTTCAAGGTATATTTTTTGTGGATTGTTATTTGTATCTTCAAAAATATGATATATCCTACAAAAACATATAAAAACATTTCGAACATAATATGATGCACACGCATAAACAATTAAACTATATTTTGCATTTTTTATATAAATTGCTAATATAAACAAAAACAACTATATTTTCACACAATCATTGAGAGTGATTTATTCCTGTCAAAAAAATAGTTAGATAACCTTCAATTGGTCCCTCTCAGCCTCATATTATTATGCAAAACAAAATTCATACGCGGCGCTTAAACATGATGTATGGTTTGTGTGCAAAGAATATCTTGTGTGGGAGAAAAGGAAACGTCGATGCAGCCCACGATGGTCGACCACATGATGGTACACAAGATGAACGCATCACATGATGGCCTGCCTAATTCCAGCCTTTCTCTCTCCCCTATTTCACAAGAATAAATTTTTGGGTAAGAAAACAAAACAAAAGATCTTCCAACGTACGACCTCAATCTCAAGGGCATCTACTGCCGCACACGCTGCCACTTTCCACCATTGTGCTCTCTCTCTCTCTCTCTTCTTTTGTCTATTCTCATTTCGAGAACAGTATCGCCCCAAACTTTTCTCTGCATCGATCCCATTGCTTTGTGGATCTCGCATCCCTTTCGAAATCCATGCAAATCTAACATAGCCCGAAAAGCCTAACCTGAGTGGAGTTTAAGCTTATGCTAAGCACAACTTGTTTGGGCAATGCAAAGGAGTTGACGAAAAGATTAAAGCTTGGGGGAAAAAGGTCCCAGATTTGTTTATCGCTTTCGTCTTCGTACATCTAAGACCTACGTGTTGATCGGCGCTTGATTGTGTGCACTTGGATTCTTTAATCTTATTTACTCTTGGGTGGATTGTGTCAGCTCTTCAAGTCAACTTGGTCTTTTTATTATGAATCACGATGTAGTTCAAAATCATGTCGGCTTTTGTTATTGTTCGTGATGTACTTTAAGTTCCTCTTTTTTTTTTTTTTAGCTAAATGATATCACTCGATGTCTTTTATTGACATGCGAATTCAATCATATTTTATAAGTCTCACAAATCATAATTTAATTTTTTTTTTTGCAATGGTATGAAAAAATTTGAATAAATTTTATTATCATTCCCCATTATAGCACATGAATTTTAATCTTGTCTCACTTCTTTCAATTTTGTACTACAAATCACACATTGCATTTAAAAATTACAATTAAGTCTCAATTTGTTAAAAATTCAAAAAAATATTAATGAAAATACTTAAAAATTACTAAAAATAAAGAAATCCGTAAGATTATAGGAAAAAATAATACAAAAATTACTTAACAAAACTATTTGAAAGATGCAAATAAAAAAGCATAAAACTAAAAATAGCATGAAACATATAGGAGAAAATGCAGAACTATTAAACAAAAAAAAGAAAAAAATTTCAAAATCATCTTGTCAACTATTATATATGTCATGAAAACTATTAAAACTTTAAAAAAGGGTGAAAATTATAAAGGAAATAAATCCAAACAGAACAAAAAAAACTATAGAATTCTTCATAAAAAAATATCAAAGATTGTAAATTCAAAACAAAATTGGTTTTATTTCTTGGATATACTTTGCAGAGTTGTATTTCACAATTTTTTGCCTTCACACAAAAAGTTATAAGAGAATTCCAGTTTTCTATAATATGTCCAAGTTGTTTATATATATATATGTATACTTTGCAGATTTGTAGTATTTTAGTGAATTTATTTTTGTATATAATCTTTTATGAATTTTCATGCATTTCTAAATTTTTAGTACCTTTAAAAATATATATTCTATTAACATTATTTGTGGAATTTGACAAATAAAGACTTGATTGCAATGTGGAATTTGTGGTGACAAATTAAAAGAGGTATGATAAAATTGAAATTTTTGTGTTGTAGTAGGACTAGTAGTGAAATTTTCAAAAATAATTTCTTATTTTATACATATATATATATACTTTTTTTTTGGCCGGGTGCAGCCCCCCCCCCCCCCCCCCCACCGAAACGACAAATGAACAACCAACACAAATCATAGTGTCCAAAGTAAGAGAGTAAAGAAGTTGTTAAGTCTTACTGGTGGGGCAGAATTATAATTAATAACAACAACAATATTAATGACACATCAAACATTGAAATATGGATGGAATAGAATCACTATCTCTAACCCTAGACCTGAGCCTCCTCAGCCTGTACAAAAGTTCCAAAATTCCCAATGACACTCATCACCGGGTGCTCTCGTAATCTCCCATAATAATAATAATAATAAAATTGAAGCCTCAAAATGCCGAGGAAACAAAAAAGGAAGAAGAAGAGAACAACCAGAAAAAGAAAGAACACGATGCCCTCCTAGTCAGCTATCTATGTGCCTTATTTTTAGCATCAATAGCCACATCATTCCTGCTGCTAGCTTCATAGACTGCATTGTCGCTTCTGGGAAATATACCTTGGCCAGGGCCAAGAATGCATAGCGGGTCGAACCGGGTTTTGCGCTCCGCAAACCGCTCCCACCGCGGGCCAAAGTGCTGGTGCCAGCCGGCCGGGGTTGTGTGCTGAGCCAAGTACTGTTTTGCTCCAATGCGTGCCACGGCGGTCTCGGCCACGCGGCGGTGACAGCGGAGGAGTTCTTGGAGACAGTGGTGTGAGCATCCTTCATCCGGGTTTGCGGATCGAAGGATGCCGACCACGTACATTACCCGATCCACTGGACCGGAATCCGGTAGCACGGCCGATGTGTTGGTGTCCCACCTGTTGAATGAGATCAACAATTAAACTTTATCTCTGCACCCATCAGAGTATCACAAAATTAGATAGAAGATAAGAGCAGAAAATTATATAGCTGACATTCTGCAGTTCAGTGTGTACTGACTCAGACACTTGGTTTAGTATTTAGGGAGAGAAGTCCACATTGGTGCTATTAAACTAGTTCAGTACACTGAACATGAATCATAACTTGATCTTTTTTTAAGGCTCCATTAGCTCAGGGTTGACATTGTGATGTGATCAATGCATATTGTAAACCTCTTTTGCAAGTAGACTTGTATAACTTCTTGGAAGAAGGAATGCATTACAAATTCTTGCATCTGAGGTCAATGAAATCCCATAGTTATATATATATATATATATATATATATATATCATACAATTTGTGCCTTGTGAACAATGTTATGCTTCAAAATAAACAGTTTGTAGTTAGTCAAATATTAGTTTTATCTGCAAGATACCAAAGCAGCTTACTTGATGATGTTTGACCCAGATATAAGTAACTATTATCATGTGCCAAAATAAGGATATCTTATCTTGATGTAAATAAACACAATGTGAAGCTCCTTCTAAGTGAAATCAAAATTCCAAATTTCAAGATCAAGCAACTTCAGTTAGCTGTCATCACATATATTTCACTGGTTACCACCAAAGAAAGGTTTCACCAATTATTTTTTTTAAAGAAAAAAATTGATGCCATTGATTGAACCAAGTTATTGTTGCAGCTGAATCATGTAAAGCTGATGACAGATGTCATTCTATTTGTAGGACCCATAATACATGATTCAATCATTTATAAGCATGCAACAACAATCGACCATAAAGTCACTGTAGGTGTAGACTTTCTACCAAAAAGAAATTGTAGGGGTTATAAAACACAAGAAAGGGAAGCATTAAACAACTATTTGATCTCATTCTTATGTCCAATGTTTGCAGGAAGCAAGGCTGCAACACTACCTGCAGCACTGCAACTGCAAGCCTATGCACAAAGGATGGATCTCTCTAAACCCACAGCCTTAAGTGAGCAACGACAACTTTGCTCTTCCCAAAAGCCGAGTTGGGACCAACAAGAGAATACTAATAAATGGCTGCTTTGCAGCCTAAGTTGGCGTGCAGTTAGGATACATGACACATCATTTATGAAAATATGTTCTCTTCTTGAGGTCTTTACAGAATTGAAGAGAACACACGCAAATTATAAATGCCATGAAAAGAGGAGGTACTTCCAAAGTAGAGCAGAAAGGTGTCCCACGTTGAGATATGAATCTAATCAATCAAACATATACTACCTGCTATAGCTGGTAGAAAAAATGGTCCAACATGCTATGCCAAAAGGGACTATTTCCCATCCTCATGCACAGTTAATCCAAGCTGGTTTTCCTATTAAAAAAAAGTTAATCCACAATGGCCACTTTTCTAACTTCATTAACTAAAAAAACAATGAAAAAGAACTTGATATATAATGCAGAGAAAATGCTTTATGCTTATGCAACTTGTACTGTTTGGGAGGTAATGCAGCGGTGGTGACAGGGGGATTAGTTAGTAAACAGCTTTTCTCAGAAATAATGCTTCCACGCATTAGTGTGTCCCCAAGTTGGGCTTTTCTTAATGGAGTTTCTATTTTGAGTTAGTAGTTCTGCTCACTTGTCTCTGAGGAGTGGGTAGATGAGGATGAGGCCCTCGAAGTTATCTGGTAAGATGTTGTCCATGAGGAGGTCCCTGAAGTCACTGATCCCAGCCTTTGGCACAAACATGTTGAGCCATGGGTGGTGCACCTCCCAGAGCCCTCTACTCCTCAGGCTCATCTCCTCCATCCTGACTCTATTGAGGAAATCAAAGTAGGACACCTCCACACTGTACAAGTGGGATACCATGTGGCTCATCTGCCTTGAGATGACATCCACAGCCTGAAACAGATTTGTACTCTCAATCATCTCCAAGCCCCGACAACTTAATTAACAAATTCCTAAAGAGTTTAGACGGCTTACTTGTTCCACATTGGTGTTCTTGTGCTGGTAATCATGAACTGCAAACTCTATGCAGTAGTAGATCTTGGGGCTGCCCTTGGTGCCAAAATCTGGGTTGAAGTCCACATTTGCAGGGAAGGCAATGGAGGAGCTGTGAAGGGATTGTTCATTCAGGACAATGAAGCCTTCCACATAGTCCACCAAGTCTGGCATTGATACTAGCAGCTCCTGGTCTTTGGTGAAGGTGTGGAAATCATCATAGAAGGCTCTCACCCACTTCACCTAAATGAAGTTCAAAAATCGGTTATTTCTCCATCCAACATGTCAGAAGCTTGACGTGCAAAAAATAGTAGTAATGAGAATATAATATTATTAAGATGGATGTACAAGGCAGGTCTAGAGCTGCATACTTTCTGTGGAGCTTCCTGCAGCAGGATCCTTGCCCTAGTTATGATGCCAAACTGGCCAAGGCCTCCCAGAACTGCATTGAAGAGCTCTGCATCCTTGGTGGGTGAGCATGTCACAATCTCCCCCTTACCTACTGAACAAAGAGAAACAAGATATCTACTGCCCATCAGTTAAATAGGTTGAAAGAAAGATACAACCAAAAGAAAAAATATATATATATTATCCTTTTCGTTCCTTCATTATGCATATATCTCACCTGTGACAACCTCCAGCTGTAGAACATTGCTAATCTGAGGCCCATACTTGAATGTCTGCCCACTGATGCCAGCATTGGACAGAGTTCCTCCAATGGTGAGATAGAGGTAGTCAGTCCAAGACCTTGGAGCGAGCCCCAGTTTCAAGCTCTGCTCCAACAGCTCTATCCACATAGTGCCACCACTCACATCAGCATAAGAAAATTCTCCTTCTCCTTTGTAAAACTCAATCTCAGAAGGCAAAGATAACATCTCCACCACAATGCCATCAAGGGCCTGAGCCTGGCCATGGATGGAGTGGCCTGCTCCTCTGGCTGCCACTGTCACCATGCTCAGAGATGAGGCAGAGAGGAAGCTGAGGAGCATGGAGATATCCCTTGGCGACTGAGGCCTCAGCACTGCAGATGGGGAGTGGAAAAGGATCCTACCAAAGTCACTGGATGCAGTGGTGGTGGTGGGAAGCAGGTTCAATGGACCAAAGTCCATGGGGCTCTGTATGAACTTGTATGGGGAGCAGAGGGATAGGAGAAGGATGATGAGGTTAACTCTTGTGCAGAACATGGCAATCTCCATGGTGTGAGATTCTTGGTGATGTTTCTTGTGGAATATATGGGAATTAAAAGCAAGAAGGCTGTGTATATAGCTTGGTATGTCACCACAATGTGTTGTGCTGGGAGGGAGGCTGGAAGAATGGGATCAGAGCATTAGATGGCTTTTGTTCTTGCCTTTTAGGCAAAGGTGAAGGGATGAAGAAAAGGATGGGCAGAGGGGAGGGGTCTTAAAGGAGCAGGAGGAAGGCACTCACTGATCAGCTGATGAGGTGATTTGAGGTTTTGAAAGGGGTTTCATGAGGAGGAGGAGATAAAAGGAAGCACTAAAAGACTAAAGGCAGAAGCTGTCACATACCCAAAAAAAGGCCACCATGTGATCTTCAACTCTCTCGCTAGCTCTCTCTCTCTCTCTGTGGCCCCCTCCTCCCTGTGACAAAAGAAGGCCTAAGGGCAATAGCTCTCTCTCTCAGAAGGGGAAGCAGATGGAACAAACCTGCACAATACAAATGAGGGAAGAGAGAGGACAAGTGCAAGAGAGTCTCCTGTCAATAGAAAAGAGCATAGACAATGGATCACACTGCACTCGCTTTTCTGTTGGGATGACTGTACTTAAAGGAGGTCCATGTGATTTTACTACTTCATGGTCTCATATCTCTCACCCCCTCCTCTCAACTCTCAAGTATGCATTAAATAAGATGAAATAAATTAATGCATGTGACCAATGAAGGAAAAAATCTTTAACAATTTATGGACTGAGGAGCACAAAGGCAAGCTGCCTCAAACCTTTTTCTTCTCTGGTTGTTCTGATCCACCTGCACAGTCTTTTAAGGTGAACCAATCTCTGTGGCTTCTCCTGTTGCCCTTGACCATTGGTCACCAATTGGACATGTCGGATCTCAGCTCTAGATACCAAATCTTTCGAAGGGTTACTGTTGTGTAATACTGTTTACAGGGTCCCAGACTTACTGATGATGATTGGCCACCACCCACGCCGAGGAGGATGCCAATGGATTGTGTGGCTGGAATCAGTGAGCTTTCATGCAATTGGCAAGTGCTAAACCAGTATTTGTTACTTGAAGGAAACAATATCTATAAGAATCTACACCAAAACCAAATGCTTCCTACCTCAATGATGTCAGATAAGTTGTCCCATTAGTCCTGATATAAAACAGTCCAAGACAACATTAAGTAACAACTACAACTCAATGGCAACAAAAGAAAGTTGAGCTCTAGTTGTTCAAGAAGAGAAAAAAAAAAAAAGGCCTGCTAACCTTCTACTGATCAGATGATGCAGCGAAAAGTTAATTGACCGGTATAAGTACAATATTTTCTGACTTGTTTCTCATTTCAACGTGCATAGGAAAGAGGCCATTGGCTACTTCATATGCGAATTTCCTCGACACTATAATATAGTACAGCAGTATATGTAAGTACTTAATAGGCATTGCACTACCCGATCTCAGCTTCCATAGCTAGCAGCTGATATATCCACACTTTTGATGTTGATACTCAACACGGTTTGTAATGCTTAAGGAATTGTCTTTCACGCCAGATAATATGGTTTTCAAAAGCTTATATAATATGTTAGGCTGTCTTTATTAGGAAGCAATCTGTGGCTCAAAGAATATAATCTAGTTAGGTCATTAGCAATGTCAAGAATAGAATCCTAGAACAGTATCAGATAGCTAATATTGTCTGTCCACGGATGGATGCTATATATCAGAAGAGATATCTTCCGATATTGCTGCTTAGCGACGGCCTCCACAGGTTCCAATTCACCATGTAAACGCAAGCTCCATATGACCATATCTAGTGCATTGTCTCCTCGACAGCACTAAAGACTACCCTTTTGAGTAAACCCTTAACTAGAAGTGCATAGAATAATTAAACCCAGTTACCATGTCTCTAATTCTAAAGTTCCCAAATAAAATATGCAATGAGTTCTGCATTGAGATATAATCCATTTGTTTATCGGGTGGATCAAAATAAGTTCCTAACACTCAAAAAGCATATAAGCTTCATTGCCATCATAATGCAATATACCTTAAATCTTGCAAAACCTCCAACATTCTTGTAAAGCACACATATATATTTAGCTGCAACACTAATAGAAATGCTTGAAGAAACATACTCCTAGATCACAATGACCAATTACTATGGACCAGCTCTCGCACGTCCAAACCCTTTGCGGGGGTGAGGATGTGCCATCATGCAATAACAAAATACCTTATTGCCGGCTGAGTGAAAAGAGTAAACAACGTGATCTTCCACAAGATTTGAAACCAATTCAGAATCACTTTCCCTCTCCAATCCATGGGCACGTCCTTGTGGAAAAAAGAGGGAAATGGGTGGGCCACTAAGTCCTTCCTAGGTCTCCCTTTACTTCCCACTTGCAAGAGCCCAATGACCTCATGAGATCCCCTCTGCCATTGATGAACGCAAATCTGTATGGAAAATAGCAGGCACACCCTTTCCACTCAGGCCCCCCTTTAGTTTTTGGAACTACTTGGTGTTGGGAGGATGGAAAGCCATGGTGTGGTTGGGCCCAAGGAGATTCGGGCTTTATAGCCACAGGACACTCACCGAGCGCATCATCTTATACATGGCTGGTAGAGTACAATGGTGGTCCTGACCTACTGCGGCTCAAGTTTTTATGCAACAAAGAACAATCCATGCTTTCTTTCCCCCCCTCCATAGAGTGCACCACTAAGGAGAACAAGACCAATGGAATTTGGTGGCGCTAATGGACAAAGAAGCCATAGGTTGATTGTTCAAGAGATGACAGATCAAAGATTTACTAGATTGCAAAGTGTATATGGTTCTTATCTAATCCTACAGAATGGATGATTTAGTTCTATCACCTTGTTATTGTTTATTAAAGAAGGGTGGGGTGCATTGGCTTTCTTTAGCCGAAAGGCAGGATTCGAGTAAAAATATGATTTGTAAAGGAGTTGATATGGGCAAGTACAAAGAAACTGGAAATGTGTATGAAGTGTGCAACAATCTATTAAATATTTTCCGCACCTTCAGTTCTTCCAAAGAATCCAAACCTCCCAAGTACAGAATCATCGTCTCGTCAGCAGGCCTGAATTTCCCGTGACAATGCGGAGGTCTGTATTTCTTAGTTCATGAGCAAAACTAATTCCCTGGCAAAGATGTGCAAATGATGTCACAGTAAAGTTGCTACAACAGTCTTTGATTTGAATGATTTATAACATAATGGGACCATCACAGAATTTATCGCAATAGTCAGGAATAGGAACACAAAGGGGCACATAAAGGAAAGAAAGAAGGTGCCTTTCCTTGTGACGACTTCACTTGATCAGCATTCAAATCTTAAAATCAGCTCACTTAGAAACTTTATGTTAATGGTGATTCCAATCTCTAAAGCAATTGCAGTTGACACAACATGTCTGTAAAATAGCTAATCAGGAAAGAAAGTTTCCCTCGGTTCCCTTAGGCTGACTCCAACCCATCGGCGTTTCACGAGGCGCTTCAACAGAATATTCTTCAGTATATTCTGTGCCACGTATGCGAAGCACCATCCCGAAACACCCCCTCTCCAGTGCAAAGGCGCTTCGTGAGGCACTTCGTAGGGGCTCACGAGTAAATTAAATTAGTAATTTAAATAAAACATCAATAACTTTTAATTTAAAAATAAAAAATATACGATATTTGGTCTTTATATGAAGATAATTTAAAGATCTACAATTTTCTCAATATAATCAACATCTAATTTCAACTATATTAAGACATAAATCAAGAAAGAAAATTGTATATAATTCAGTTGCACGAAAATCGAGACAAAAAAATAAAAAAAATCCGGAGGCGTCGCAGCCTCAGGAGGCACCTCCTCTCTCCTCTCTCCGGCAAAAAAAACAATAAAAAATTTGAGGCGTCGGGCCGAGGCGGGCGTTGGAGACGGCCTTAGACACCCTTTATAGGTAGGTATTCTGAAACAGTGGGTAGGCCAAATCCATTCCCATGCAAGCACAACACCTAGACATATACAAGTGGAGAGGGAAAGAAAGCACAACAGAACAACAAATAGAAAGATGGTGTATTTTCCAAATAGCCATGCTTCTTTCTGGTGACATCTGTAATGCTCCGAACCAGAGGTACGAGAGATTTGAATATCTTTTGAACACGTTCGACTTATACTCGTATATATTCTGATACAGATTGAAAATATAGATACATTGGCACAACGGATAAAGAAACATTTTATTCAAAACTTAAAAGCGTCTTACAAAAATTATTGAAATAAAATTTAAGGAAATAAAATTTTAAAAATTAAGTGTTGATACTCTTAATGCTAAGTGTCCTCCGAGAAAAGGTCTCCTCTCTCATGGTCTTGAAAACTGTCATCATCTGGTTCCACCATTTGGTATGATTTTGAAGCGTCTGCATACACCACCATGCAACTATAGTCGTGAGTTTTTGAAACTCAGCAAGACAAGATATATTTACTTATTTAAAATTATGCACACAGAACAGCTCATGAATAGTCAATGCAGCAAAGATCAAGTTTCCATCAACAAAGATCAAGCTTCCATCACCAAAGATGCACATGAATTTTGTAAAACAATAAAGTAATGTAAAAAAAATCAACTTTTAACAATTTGAACTTCTATTGGTGAGACTATCGTATTTTTGACGAATATCACACTTATTTTATTTTACAGAGGTGTTCCATACCACAGCATCGTTTAGGCACAATAGTCGACGCCATACGCATCCTTTTGCGTTTCTTTTAACGCATGAATGACACTAAAAAAACAAAACCTTTAACCGTATAGGGGAATATAGAGCCCCCTAGACATATGCGCACACACTGACTACGCACAAACCATTGTAGTGTATTGCAGCCCCACTATGTCAACTTCCACCACAACTATCAGAGAAACATGAGGGTTATATTTTCTATAGGATTACTGAACTCAATTCGCACCATCTTAGAACTATGGTGATTACAGAACAATAATTGGACACTCACCAAATTGTTATTAATTTAAACAATTTTATAACCTTCTACAACAACGACGACCACAAATCAACTTGCAACAATAGATCTTAACCATAAATCCAAACCACTACTCATATAAATAATACTAAATCAATCTATATATGCTTCTAATTATTTTTCACCAGAAACATGCAATTTCAATATATAAAATAATAATAGATTATAATCAAAATATATAATGCATAATAGATAAAATATACATCAAGAGTGGTGTGTACAGCTATGTTGATTGTTCTTTGGATTCAAAAACTCTTTCTCGAAAGCTACTCCGGCGTCCAATGATGGATCTGATGATTTCATACCAAAAAAAATAAATAACTACTAAATAATTAAATAAAATGAAGTAAGACTTCAATATAAGGTTTTAAAACTTGCTAAGGATCTACTGTTCAAATTTATGCTTCAATCTACCGATCTAAAGTCTAGAAACTAATAAGAAACCACTCTAGAGACTAAATTATAAATAAAATAATTACAAAAAGATCCCTGACCCTTAAAACTAATTTAATTTTCCTCTTCTTCAAGAAAGTAAAACACAACACACACCTTTAAGAAGTAAAAGAGATGGCGGTGGCTCGGCTCGCCTTGTCGTAACTCCAGCAGATGACGGCTTCTCTTCGTCACACCCGATTCGTCCCAAATTTTTTACTTGTGTTCTAAATGGTTGAAATATCTCTTATTTATAGTCTCATGAAATCAATTTTTTTGAATCACATTCCAATTTTGATTTTCATATAAACATGATCACTTCCTTTTCTTTCAAATTTTTTCTTTTCTTCCAAATTTATTCTCTTCCAATTTGGATTGACTCAGTTGTATTTGAATCTGAGTTCAATCAAATCAAATTGAATTCAATAAAGTCCCAATTTGATCTAAAATTAGAATTTAGATTTTCAACAAAATTTCGAGGCATCACAACATGCTCACCACTTGCGTGATTAAACAACAGAAGCTGTCATATACTTCATCAGATGGGCCTGTCCTCTCATGTTATCTTTTGCTTTATTCCTGTAGATTGGTTGGTGGTTTGGTGTCTTATATCGGGCTTAGTTGTCCGTGTTGCCTTCATCTCTTTTTCACTTTTGGACACTTCTCAGCATGCCAATTTGGCCAGGCTTAACATCTCTGACGGGGAATGAGCCACCCTTTACCAATCAAGCTAGAGCCACCCATGTTTCTTGTGTGCTGTTTCCTCATTAGATTATTAACATTTGCTTATCTCCCCCAAAACTGAAAGGGCAGTGGTTCCCATGTCTGCATTGAGCCACCCTTAATAATGCAGCACTAATCTATTCATTTGCTAATGGTGATAATTAATTGCGTAGTGTAGTATATTGCTTGTGCTTGCAGAAGTGTACAAGACACTGATTGTAACATATACTTAGTTCTCTCTGTTATAAAGCTCACCAAGAAATTACAAAAAGACAGAAGAAAGACAAAACTTGTCTTCTGATTAACATAGACAGCTGTTTTCAACAACTATTTGAACCACATGCTGAAATTACGTAGGCAAAGGAAAGACAAAGTTTGTCTTGTAAGGAACATAAATCAGCTGTAATCAGTGTAAGACAAAATTAATAAATATTGCATGTGAAGAGGCAATGCTTAGTTTGTTTCTGTCGCATAAATGATTGATAGCTAAAATGTTTTCTCACAAATTCTTTTTGTTAAACATGTTTTCGCGCAATTTCTTTTTTTTAACATGCTTCGCACAAATTCTTAATAACCTATACCTGCCACCGTACTTGTCTGAATAATTATAATGGCAGCCTGCAACCACATGCTTACCACGTACATTTAAGCTGTTTGTCTTGAAGGTTCTACCCCTTTCTTCTTCTTCTTCTTTTGAAACATGGTTCTACCCATTTGCTAATATTCTTTTTTAGAGGAAAATATTAACAACAGTAAGCTGGCTCCTAAGTCCTAACAATGGTAGCAAAGCAGAAAAATCACACAGAAGCAACTCTCCTCCATCGTTGCTTACAAGCAAAATGCTAATCTAGGGTGGCAATTGTTTTTCCTAGGACTATGGCCCATGTCCATAATCAAGGAGAGAAAAACCTTATCGGCATTGGGCCCAACAAAACAGAAGCATGTATGTAGAAGAAGCATTGATCAAAACTGAATACTAGCAAAAGAAGCATTACCTGACCAAGGGTATAACTTCAGTTAGAACTACTGTTTCCTTAGAGTTTAACTGCTACTATATCATAGGATGCTTCAAATCAGCAACTATGTTCCTCTTCCTTCTTATGTTCCAGAGCATGGATTATCCAGTGAGCAGTCCAGCTAAGGTCCATCAGCATGACTCAGTGCACCCAGTTTTGTCACTTCAAATAATCTGCTCTCTAAAATGGCAGTTCTTCCTGTGCTACAGGAGGATGAGAACATAAGAAACACATGTTGAGAAACTGCATTGCCAGAAACTGTCAGATCTGTATGTAAGATAGGAACAGATCTTTGCACAGAGGCCAGTATGATATGGCCTGTATGATATGGCTTGTTGGAAATGTCTGTTATCCTACTCGTATTATAATTGGATTCCTGATTATATTAGGTTTGGAAAACTATTAAGAGTTCTAATCAGATTATATTAATTTTTCTTTAAGTTAGGGCTGAGATTAAAATCTATATAAACTCATGAGAGATGTGTTTAAAAAGAACAATCAGGTATGGTTTAGAGAGATCAATCAAAACTAAAAATAAGAGAGGCATAGAGAGGGCAAGAGGTTAAAAATTTTCTTAAATAACATATTTTTACAAAGAACGAGAATCGACGAGTCTAAAAAATACAAGAGTTGGTTGAGAGCGTTTTTAAGTTGTTCTTAAGAATTTGTGAACTTCTTGGTCAGTCCTTTCTTTCTCTGATTGTTGTTGTTTCACCATCATTATTATGACATTCTACATTAGATAACCTTATTCTCGTTCTGGTATTTATGCGTGCCAAATCGTATCTTACGAAATGTGATCCAATCTGTGGCCAGGGCTCTCACTATCTTTAACAAGTGGTATCAGACCTATGGAGTTAGCAAAGCTATCTAGATTGCAGTTGTTGAGACGAACAATATGCGTTGTGGAGACAAAATCAAGAATAATGTCTGGTGGTTGGAGTTATCTAGTACAGAAATTTGATTATACAAAAAGATGGATGACTCAGTTATGCTTGTTGTTCGTGAATCAGATATCTTGACTATTAGACTCTGGTTGTTACTTCAACATATGTTCGGTGAGGGGGAATGAAAGATCTCTACGCCTAATAGAGTGATATGGTGGAGCACATCGCATACTATCAAAGGTACGGTATGTCCATGACGTAAAGAGACTAATATCCATGAGAGTGCATGGATTTCATGGCTGTGAATTATAGTCGCAAGATGGAATTATGCAGATCACTCGCAATGGGCAGGTGACCAAAGAGTATTTGGTGTAATGAGACATACCGATTGGTAGGTGGTGTAGCTAAACATAGATTTGGGCATCTTGATCAGGTGGATCAAGCTGAACTGTTGATGGCGGATATTCGGATCTCAAATGCAGTCAGGTGCGAGTCTGCATTTAATATGGTTGCAAACTCCAACAATGAAATTGCGTGCTATTAGTTGTGGGAAGCCGTAGTGAGACCAACCATATAGTATTTACGAGCATGTGGAGCTCGAAAGCGGTACAAACCTATGAGATGGAGGATATATGTGTAGATGATATAACTAATCAAGTTGCACAACGAAGAAACTCTTATGTGGTGGGTCTAAGTAGTAACATTCGGACACACATATCTCACAAATATGCATAAATCTTCTATGGTGGAAACACTCCTATGAAGGTGGTGTTAGTGATATGTCCTAGAGAAAATAACAGATATATATTTATTTTTGTTATGTTTATGAATATTTGAATAATATGTTTTTTTTTTGAATAAATCATCATCTTAGTTCGA
This sequence comes from Pharus latifolius, assembly GCA_019359835.1. NCBI lineage: Eukaryota > Viridiplantae > Streptophyta > Magnoliopsida > Poales > Poaceae > Pharus > Pharus latifolius. Next base: position 65,592,704 of record CM033328.1, on the reverse strand, counting down.
TCAACAAGTGTGACTTATTCATGAAACCCTAAATTTATTTGATGATATTATTTTATAGAGTATCTGATCCATTATCTTTAAATATGACATTACTGATTAATGGATTATCACATATATTGATTGATGGTCATGTTTCACGGATCATAGATATAAGACATCAAATTAATAATATAGACATATATTAGAGAATATAATGTTGGAGAGACCCATTTTGAGACACTGTTTGGATTTGTTATTTAAGTGCCATTAGTTAGTCTCGAATAATGTTTATGATTGATTTTTAGACTTGAGACCATTATAGTTTTCTATATGTGTAGTAGTATATTTTGATATTACCAAATGCTACTTTTAATTGAGTAGTAATAAAGATAGTATTCGGGTATGCTATGAGCCTTGTGGAGGAATGTGAATGGTTAAGATGAAATTTGCATATCTCATATATAATGAGAGAGATATTTCTAGGCCCCTCGATATAGATGAATTGAGAAGTGCATAGCCATGCTATTTGTGGTTGAGTGTCAACTATGAGAAGATCAGTTCACTATAAGATCGAGAAATGATTGAACTATGCAAGAGTTTCATATTTTCGATCTTGGGTTTAATTTGGTATCGTATGGTAAGAGGATCAACATGAAAACATTATATAGGTTCATTGATTATGATCTTCGTGTGTAGTTGGATGGTCGATTTATCTTACTAGGGGCCACTACTGACTTATAATTCAGATAAGTATTCTTGTGTTGTTACCAGATATGCATGAACCTATAGGGTCACACATTTAACGGGTTGGAACAATGCAATTTGGATTGAATCTGTTATAAGGTTTTCGTATTAGATTCAGACACTTAATGTTAGACTTCTTATGCATTTAGATTGGGTTTGTTATGAGGTTTCCGTATGAGATTTGGAGACTTAATGTTAGACTCCTGCATTTAGATTGGATTTGTTATGGATTTTTCGTATTAGACTTGGAGATCTAATGTTAGACTCCTTTTGCATTCAGATTGAGTCTGTTATGGGGTTTTCGTATCAGATGCGGAGACTTAATGTTAGACTTCTCTTGTAGTTTGGATAAAATTCGTATCACATCAGGAAATATAATATGTTATGATTTCTTCTGTAGGGGTTCTATATAAAAAGATGTATGATGGACTTTGAGAACATCACGAAAAACCATAATTGTCATCTCCTCTAAAGTAATAGCCCCTAAACCCTTGTCGTGCGCGTTGGTGTTAGCACACTATCGTACGACGTTCCATCCCTATTCGTGTGAATACCGGTAAAGATGCTGCTGCAATTGCTGCGCTAATCAGGACGATCCGCAAGCGGTCGCTGTCATCTACGTCCACTGATCAGGACGATCCGCGAACGGTTGTTGTGCACGTTTGATCGCTTCACCAAATTTGCTTCCGCTGTTGGTAACAATTTAATTTATGATCTATTACTTGCATCCTTCGAGTAAAAAGTTTTGAAATTTTACTAGTGTAGCTTACTCAGTTTTCAAACAGGTGGGAGGGCAAGGAAGAACCGAGAGCAAATTCTTAGAGGGACACAATCACTTTAGTGGATAAGAGTCAAACTGGAGATTGTTGGAAATATCTCTTATCTTACTTGTATTAGAATTAGAATTCTAATCATATTAGGTTTGGAAAGCTACTAAGAGTTTTAATCAGATTGTATTATATTTTCTTTTCTAAATTGGGTTTGGGTTGAGATCTACATAAACAAATGAGAGATGAGTTTAGAGAGAACAACAAGCATGACTTAAGGAGATTAATCCATACTAGAACCAAGCGGAGTATAGAGAGAGTAAGAGGTTAGGAGTTTTTTTAAATAGTAGATTTTTGTAGAGGGCAAAAATCGATTGATCCAAAAGATATGAGGGTTGGTTTAGAGTGTTAATCTCTTGTATTCTTTTTGAAGTTTTGTTTAAAAATTTGTAGTCTTATTTATCAATTTTTTCTCTCTCCGATTATCGCTGCTTCACTGTCATTATTGTGGTTTTCTATATTACATCTCCATATTCTCGTTCTTGTATCTCGTTCTTGTATTTGTGTGTTAGATCGTATCTCACAATAAGATCCGATCTATAGTAGGACTCCCACAATCCCTAATATGTTCCTTTGTCCCATGTCCCATCTTAGCTTCCACGTACAAAACAAGTAACATTTTCTTAGAAAAAGAAAAGGCAGCTTAAAATCTGTCGTAATCTTTCTCAATTTAATCAATTTAATTTCAACATCACAGAGGCAAGTCATTCACCAGTCTTCGTCTGTAGTTGCTGCAATCTGACTTAGAAATTTTATCTTCTCAATAAAAGATTGGAAGATAAAGACAGAAGAATCGGTTATGATCTATCACTGAAGACGATAGAAATTTGGTCGGCGTAATCTCAATATGATTGCACGGAACAGTCACACGATCATCATCGAATAGGCCACAGCAATCACTGCTGCATCAGCAACACGTATCATTGTGGTCCAGACATGCTGCCTAATTACTGACTGCCAGTTCTTATGCAATAATTACTTCAACATTCCAGTCATCTCCTCAGTATGGCAATAGCTCTGCTCGATAGAATCTATGCAAATGCTCCCAAATGACCAACTCACTCACAACCAGCTAACTGTGTGAGGTCCAATTCAGTAATTTGTTAAAACATTACATGGTCCTGTGAAAAAAAAAATATGGTATGAATTACTTTCCTTTCCAAGAATGAAGAGTGCAAAACCATAATGTTATCCTAATAACCAATTATTCCAGAAATCTTCTTATGTGTCTGCCTTTTGGCCCATTCATTCATGGGCAACTGATCTCTCAACTCTATATCTCATTTGAATGTTGAATTATTTTGAGAGTTCTGATATAACAGGTTTTGTGTTCTAGATGCCTATGTGAAATGCCTCAGTACAAGTCCAAAGGATCAAAATATAATAAAAATTGGTGACATTGGAGGATTGATTTCAATCATGCTTGTTCAATCGGAGCCCAAGCAAGACCTGGTTCTGCTTGACTTGGTTTTGACAACAAACCAAAAAATGTGGCTCAATTTGGCTTGCAAACGAGCTACAACCAACCTGAAAGCCACTCACAAGCTTATAAATTTCACAAGAAATTTATTCTAAAAACTTGCAAAACAATTCATAACAAGATTTTTTCTTTTAATGTTTGCTTAGAAATGATGTTACAGCTATTGCCGAGGTAAATCATGATGAAAGAGTTCTTTAATTTTCCATGGTTTGTAAAACACTATTTGGTTTTAATAGAAACCGGCGTGAAAACTATTTTATCTAAAAGACTTCCATGGTTTTTGCACTTTTATGACCTAGAGACGCTGTACTCTAGAGTTGTAATCAGCAGAACATAAAGATAAACATAGATATCACTTCAATAAAATAAACATTCAAACCACAAGAATAAATCATACAAAATTAATATAAGGGTAGATCATGACTACTCAATCCCGTCATGAAGGTCTCTACCAAATCATGAACAAAATCCAGGGTCTTTTTCACAATGTCCGATTATGCCCAGTGATCTTGTCATGCTCCCTTATGTCCAGCTGTAGCTGCATACAATGGCCTAAGACAAAATTTAACAAGATAACATGAAAATTTAATAAGATAATTAGCATAAATGGCTAGTGCTTATTTTGCAAACCTGCAATACAGTCCAAGACATTTATTTTCCAGGTTTTTTCCGCCAAACCAAGCCTGAGTTCACATCATAATTTTTTTTTGCAAACACCAAAGCTGTATATAACTCTACAAATTTACAGATCAAACCAAACAGTGTATCATTAAGCTCGTAATCAATGTGACAAAATAATAGTTCAAAGTGGTATATTAATATGTATTCAAATGTTTCAAACTGATGAACTATATAAATGCTAGGAAAGGATTTCAGCTAGTCGAATGATAACAATAGTACTTGACTCAGAATTGAAATCCTAAAAGATGACATTTCTTTGTCCTAGCAACTCTCAGGTATGAGTTTTAATTCAGCAGTCATTGTTTATGTGGCACCCACTTAGATTATGAATTTATTAAATGTTGTATATGTTAAGTCACTTTCTGGTTTGAGACCGCATGACCCACCGTGAGAAATCGACTGGCTTTTAGGTTGGGACCGCAACAGTTTTCACTTGGAGAGATCCTAAATTTTTTTTTTGAATGCATCAATCACGTATCTGATGATTGGCAAGTTATGCACTCATGCCATGCTTTTTTTACCATAGTGCATTAGAAAGTTATCACCCCACTTGCTTCTTAATTAGCATAAAAAAAAGTGCCAATTCTTCTCCAGCTACATTTCGTGGATGCTGCATCTTCCAGAAAATGTCATTTCAGCAATCTAAAATATGCACCATAAAAGTGAACCAACATCTAAAAAGTTGAAGTCTTCTTTCATATATTTGAGTTGAATCTAAATCTTGTTACTGTAGAAGGAGAAAAGGGCCTCCACCAAATCCAATACACAAGATAAGAATCCACACAACTTTAGGTTGTTTTCAAGATCCGATTGCTAAGGTTAATTGCATCACAGACTGTCCAATGGCAGACAAGACAGCAAGTAATACATCTCTGTTATCGATGGATTTATTTAAATTAAATTATGATCGATATTTTTTTAAATTAGAATTTATTTATTTTTATTTATAAAGTTAATTTAGATTTAACTTGATTTGATCTCATATAAGATTAAAATTTATCTCATTCTATTTAAATATAATTAATTTTAATTTTAATTTGTTTAGATTATAATTGTTATGCTATATATATACTCTGCCCTCTCTCTATGTTTAGAGGCAAGCATCAAATAAAATTTAAAGTCCATCTCCATCTCTCTCTCCCTCTCCCTCTCCCTCTCCCTCTTTTTTCCCTAATTTAGACCTGGAATCAGAGTCAACCACGATAACTTCTGATATTGAAGTAGGCAAAATTCTTAACAAGGTTATGGAGAAGATGAACTAATTCTTCCGCATTATGGAGTTGTGCCACAAGAAATTTAATGATATTGATGTCTAGTTAGACAAGGTAAAGAAGGCGCATGGTGACAAATCACAGGAACTCCCTCGTGATGCCGATGATGTTGTCGATGATCTCGTGTATGCGGACAACATCAAGTGTGTGGTGGAGTAAGTCATATATTAAACAAGTGAAGTCATAGCGGAGGCCCTCGTCGCAGAAAATAAGCTCGTTTGAGATGGTGAGCCTTAACATGAGTCCCTATTTTTTGAACCAGAAGATGGCATGGGAGAACACCTTGAGCAACAACACAAAGCACTCGCCGCTCTTGATCTACTGCAGTGCTCGCCACGTCTTGTGATGTTGTCCTCTTGGAGGCAACAGCAACACCCTCGCACTTCACTTGGGTGTTATCACATGGTGGCACAATACTCCCAACATGCTAATCACGTTCTTTCTCGGCTACACTTTCAAGGGCCACAAGTTCAGCCAACTCACCAACTTTCAACTCATCGGCGCCAACATCTTCATCGACTTTCCTACCGAGTTTAGAAAGAAACACTTCTGTATGGTATTGTAAAGATGTGAAAGTAGGACCATCGCTACCGTCCACTAGACATATTTGAACACATGTCTAACTCGAGGTCAAGCCTCCTCTTTACTCTTCAGGAGGGGAAAAATGTTATGGATAAATTTAGCAAAATCAAAATGGGATTGACATATTTTTAAATTAGGATTTATGTCTTTCTATTTATATAAGATTAGTTTAGATTCAATTTGATTTGATCTTTTACAAGATTAAGATTTATTCCTTTCTATTTAAATAAGATTAATTTATATTACAATAATTAGACTATATATATTCTACCCTCTTTATGTTTAGAGGTAAGTAAGAAATAAAGTTTAAACACTACTCCTATATATATATATATCTCTCTCCCCCTCTCCCTCCCCCTCTTTCCTTCTCTAATTTAGGCCATAACAATCTTTAACCTGAAATTCATTTGTCAAAACAAGCTTAAGCTTAACCATAGATTAAGCAAATTTATCTCAACAACCTAGTACAAGAAATAAAAAGGAGAGCAATAAGAGCAAACTGTCAATCGTTAATTTTGCCACTATCTTTTTGTTCTATGATTGTCAGCAGGATACTTACATATATAACAAAATGATGATAGTGCAAATAGGTACCCCCCTGTGCTGCAGCTGCTGCTACAATAAAAAGGGGATTTGGTATTACAGTTGGTGAGTTGTCTACATCAAGCAACGATGCAAAAACAATACAGTTAATGATTTGTGCACGTCAAGCAATATGTGAAAACAATTATACTGGGGTGCAACAAGTTGAATGCCGTCATCAGATTACTGTCTGTATGTTGTCTAGTAAAGTCAGCTTATGTGGCACACACTAAGGCAGGGAAAGCAAACAAGAAGAGATAAGTGAAATAATCCGTAGTGGTAGACCAATGACACAATTTGTACATAACAGCATAAAATATGCATTAGGGAGAGATAATATAAACATCCCTTGTGTCAACAAAGCCCACTAGTACAGACATAAAAAAAAAAAAGCTAACTAATTCCTCAAATGGACGAAGTTCAGGAGTAACAATGATAAGTTTCAGTTTGTAAAACTAAATAAATTAGTGATGGCCTTGATGATACCTTTGAAGAATTAATTGTCAGTCAGTTTATAGGACGCAAATGGTGCAACCTTCAGAGCAATTCTAAATAGATGAGCTTATTAATAGAGAGGCCTACAGTCCATGCAGAATCGGCTCTGTCTGTTGCTAGTTCGCAACTTCTCCGTACTCTCTGCAACTCCGTGTTGTATCATCAGTTCAACTCAGATTTGCTGCAACTTATCAGACACAATACTGTTCCATTGCTTCCAACAAAGTGCAATGTGATGTTATCGTTTGTAAAAAAATTCAACAACAAGAAAACCAGTTAGTTAGCTAAAGCCTGTGCTTCTGATATTTTCATTAAACTGGAGAATATGGTTTTATTGAGGCTATCATAAATATAAAACAGGGATGAACATGGCATTTGAGTACCATAGCTCACTTTTTGCAGTAACTAATGAAGATTATAGCAGAGAACCTCACTAGAGTTTGTCAATCAATTTCTGAGGAATTCCTCAAGGTTTTGGATGAGATTTGTCTAAGATGTCTTTGTCAGACTGGCCTTTGTAAATTGTAATGTGCAAAGAGCTTGTCAGCATCACATTCATTAGGCGACAAATGGGATTTTTCCTAAACCACCTAAGGTCCTAAAGGATCTCTGTCCTAGTGTGGGTTCCTATTAGATTTTCTGCTATTTTTTTCAAAACTTTTGGTTCCTCTCATTCCCTGATTCAGCTTAGTTGAATAACTAAATAAATATATCAGATTCACCTGAACAACTGAAACTGAAACCAAGGCATACAACATAGGATGCACAGAATCATCTGAGATAGACATATACATGAAGAAGGCGCATTATTGTAAGTCATAGAATTACATGAACGCAGGGATAAATTCAAATAATATACACTGCTCTCATGCAGTTACAGGAAAATATCCATTTGTTGCTATATAGATACAGATATAACTATTACACAAAAAGAAATGCAATCATGTACAACTCTTTTTACCTGGCTGAAAACTGTGAAACTGAGAGAGTGGCCTTGGATGCAGAAGATGAACTGGAGGAGGATGTTTCACCTCGCACTCTACTTGTTGCATCTATAAAAGTGGGCCTTGTGGGCTGGAAATCTGGACCATTTCTACTCAACAGAAACACAACCACCTCTGACATCGTCGGCCTTGCAGCAACGGCAGATTGAGTGCAGAGAAGGGCTATCTCCATGATTCTCTTCACCTCTTCCGGCTTATATTCCTCTGGATCTAATGATTCGTCCACTAAACCAATCAAGTTGCCATTTTCATATAGTTTCCAGGCCTGTGTACCCAGCAGGGATGGTCAAGCACTCAAGTTATCAATATGTGCAATGCGGGTTGATGCAAAGTAACTTGTAGGTATTATTAGGTGCAAGTATATAACAAGATCTCAGTACAGTTACATACAACTGAAGGTCTGTTTCTCAAAGGAAAAAAAGGGTACTATTTAAGCGTAATCTTGGTGGAGATTAGTTTGGAGAAGAATCAGAATTTGGCTATGCTCAATTGACCAAAACTTTGTCAATTGCTTCTAAAATCTTCATACTGATGCATATGGTGAAATACTGGCAAAGGTGTTTTCATCATGAAGTCAGGAAGGAAGGGAAACAGAACTTTAAGCACAAACAAGGGACCTGTAATTGAAAATTTACTAGTAATTCATGTTTAGGGAAATGCATGCACTAAGAAAGGTTGAGTTTTCAGAAGAAAGATGAATACCCATTCAAGGAGGTACTGTGTCTCTGGATCCAACCTTGTATCATTGCTCTTCCGACCGCTTATTATTTCCAAAACGACTACACCAAAGCTGTATGTATCAACCTTCTCTGATAGCTGGCCATGGATTGCATACTCGGGAGCTGTATAACCCCTTTAGAAAAGAAGCTATCAGCTATGTACCCACTACCAGATTTAGTGATTTACCGTGTTCAAACTTACAATGTTCCAGCAAATTTAGTGCTCAGATGACTATGATCATCTGGTAGAAGCCTTGCCAAACCGAAATCAGCAATCTTTGGCTGAAAATCATCATCAAGAAGAACATTGCTAGACTTAATGTCACGGTGTATGATACAGACATGGAACTCTTGATGCAGATATGCAAGGCCGCGAGCCATGCCAACAATTATGTTGAATCGCTGCTTCCAATTGAGGGTTCCACGTTTCTCACCTGTTACAGAGGTTATTAAGCCAAACTTAGGCTATTATAACAAACCGTTCTTAGAAACTTAACAAAACCGCAGCCTTCTCAAGATATATGAAACCATGCCACTGGCTGTACTCGAGCAAAAGAGGTTGTGAATATGACAAATACAGTTAAAACTTATAAACTAATGAAACATTTGAAAAAACCAATGGCCCATGTCAGACGAACACAAACTTCAGGCATCCAAGAAAGAAGTCAAGATTGAAATCGAAGCATTGTCATTGGGTTATAGATCAATTCATATCGACAAGACTTTCCATCAACAAGGGTTCTTCCAAATGTCTAACAAGTAGAGTAAGAAGTGAAACAAATGATGGATTAGAGTATCATGGAGAAACATACCAAAGAGGAACTTGTCGAGGCTCCCATTTGCCATGTATTCATAAACAAGTAGGAATTCAGAGCCCTTGGTGGAACATCCAAGTAGCCGGACTAGATTCCGATGATGAACATTGCTGATCAACTTCACTTCACTCTCAAAATCTGCTTTAGCCCGGCTAGTTTCCATTATTGACAACCTTTTTACTGCAACTGTTTTTCCATTTTTCAACAAGCCCTGTAAGAAATTGGCTGTTTTAAAGAATCATTCTGCAATTAAGTATAGTCAAACAAAACTAAAATTATCTAGTCAGAATTTTCTTATTGTAATTTCCTCATTCTACATAACATCTTGTTTTGCAAATTTTTTCAGAGACTTTAACGCTTATGAACTCCTCACCTTATATACATCTCCAAAGCCTCCTTCTCCAAGTTTATTGTTCTCACTGAAACTATAGGTTGCAGCCTTAAGATCATGATGGTAAAAAATTGTAGGACCTTGCAATTCTGTTGCTCCAAGTATATCTCCTAAAAGAAAATACAGTCAGATGAAGACAAAGAAATTAAAATTAATGGTTGATTATTTGCCAATAGACTTTTCATGATAAAATGTCATAATAGTTCACTTTGTAGAGAGTAGAGACTCATAAATATACTTCCAAATACAAAGACATTTAAATGGATCGTTGCTGAACTACAAAACATTTGATACAACTATCCTACTACCTGTACAAATATGATGGAAAATCATGCTATATCCACCTCGTTCATAATATGATTGAACATATTTGGCAATGAAACCATATCCACAGCATGCATGGGAACACAGCATGGTAGCAAGATGGCATTGCATTGTGCCCTCATGAATACCGTGTCTGTGCAATGTAATAGATACAAAATCACTAAATTTCCATATAAGAAAGATTCCATGATAAGTGACAAAGCAATATCTTTCATCATGTTCCTAAAGTTAAATTCATTAGTTAGAAAAGAACCACACAACTTATATAATAACTCACGATCATCAAAGTAGTACACTTCACCAAATTTACCTCTCCGAGGCTTCTGCAGCTTTCCAGACCGGCGAATCCACAAGAAAGCAAGGAGTCCTACAAGCAACAGGAAGGCTACACCTCCCAAAACTCCTCCTATGATGGCCCCATTCTGGTTTGATTTCCCTGCAACAGAATCATGCATTTGAGAGATCTGAAATGAAGCCATAACATTTCGTCAACTCTATTGCTGTTGCTTTATTTTAAATCCTCACTGTAAATTATTTCAATAAAATCCGCTCTCCGAGCAAATAAACTGACCATGTTTACTTGTCAAAACTTCTTAATCTAATTGAAAATTTCAAAGTTCAACCCAAACAAATAATACGGAATGGCTAGGAAAAAATGTTTTTTTATCAATTTCTATTTTTGATATCAACTAATAAATTTTGATTCAATAAATACAACTTAATTCAATATATTTTAGGGTGTCGTATTTTTTTAATTATCACATTTCCTTATATTAAATTGTCATATTTTTCTAGTGTTAGATTTTACTATTTTATATTGTCGCTTTTTTTTTTACATTTGTCGTATTTTTTTTTAGTTATGTAAGTTATCACATTTTTTTTATTTTAAAGTTTCATATTTTTTTAGGCTATCGTATTTTTTATTTGTCGTATTTTTTTTATAAAAAAATTATATGTAACAAAAAATATAAGAACCATATCCATACCTAAAGTAATATAATCCAGCAAACCAAAATATAGATAGCACCACCTATCTGCTCCCGGCTAACAGAATTTATCATCCACACAGCCCTAAACTTGACACTTGCTTCTATACACCACCACCGCAAAAAGTTTTGCACTTAAACGACCCATCCATCAGTATAACATCTTTGCCTGAAGCAGATTTTTCAGTTGGCAGGCATATAATGATATACCCTTGTAAGGGAATTCGAGAAGTCATCTGCTAATGACATAACCACAAATAAAGTTTTAAAGTAAAATTTTTAACAGCGGCAAAGATTAAGTCCAAGGGATCTAACCTGGTTAGTAAATCTATACTACTCGTGGATGCAAACAAACAAACATGGGCACATGGCAGTATATAACAATACTACAATTTTAGCATACGTCCCCATGATTTCTGCGCAAAGGCCAATAGAGCTTCGAAAATCACCAAAAGCGTCGAGTAATCGAAATGATGGCCATCGTTAACAACACATGACACATAAGTGAGATCTCACCGGAGCGCAAGTAGAGGGTGAGGTCCACCGTGACGTTCGCCGGGAAGAATGGCTTATCGGAGTACCTCATGAAACAGCCGGCGTCAACGGCGCGCCCGTCGGAGTTGGGCGGGCACAAGTCGATGTTCTTCGCCGCCGTCTGCAGGCACTGCTCGCAGCCGCCCTCTTCGACCGTCTCCACGCACTGCGCCGCCGCGTACACCCCACCGCTCGACGCCGCCGCCGCGAGCCCCGGTGCGCGCGGCACTGCGACCGCGAGGTCGCCGACCAGGGCCTGCGCCGCGTCGGCGAAGCCGCCGCCAACAGCGGAGCCGTTGCACACCTGCGTGTTGCCCGGAAGCGTGGCCTGGTCATAGAAGGCCGCGCTCTCGTAGCGGATGACGCAGCCGTCGAGGATGGCGCGGCCGCCGTTCGCCCCGCCGCAGGCGGTGCGGAGCCGCCGCGCGGCGGCGTCGAAGCAGGCGACGCAGTCGCCACCGGTGACGTAGGGGCGGCACTGCGCGAGCGCGAACGCCGGCGCGGCGGCGCGCGGCTGGCCGGCTGTGGCGAAGCCACCGCCGCCAGAGAGGTTGGCGCGGAGGTCGGCGAAGGTAGAATTTAGGGCGGCGAGGAAGGCAGCGGGAGGTGTGGCGTTGTACTGGCTGCAGCCCAGGTTGAGCAACGTGGCCTGCGGGTCACCGACGGTGACCGGAACCCACGCGAAGGGAACTACTAGTACAACCACCGCCGGTAAGAGCACTAGGCGCTCCATTTGTTGCCTCGCCACCAGCTGCGAGTCGGGGGAGAGGACGTGAGAATGCGGTGGAATTGGGTCGCTGTGTTTGGAACTTGGAACTTGGGAAGGATGGCGATTGGTTGGAGACAGTATAAATACCGTGGATGGAGACATGATGGAGGCAGGGGGACCGGGATGTCCTTCGTGTTGGTTCCTGTCACCGAATTTAGTTATCAGAAAATGCACTGTTTAAGCATGCATGTTTAGATAAAAATGATTTAATTTTTTTTCTGAGAAAATCAAACATCCACTCTTTTATGAATGTTTTATTTACTCTAAAAATTTTTAGGAATCTTCCAATTCAGATAATATCCTTAAACAATAGATTAGTTATTCACATAAGTCTAACTAAATTTAATAGAATGACTCTAGTCATGATGTAAGATTGAAATGAAATTCTGTAATGGACAATATAGTTAACCGAACTAGAGATGTTTAAGGTCGAAAAATGCTATCAAAAACTATAATTTGTTGTTGTTGAAAATAACTTTCAATCTACCTTAAAAATTTTTTAATCTACTTCAATCCATCGTAAATATTCTTAATATGTGATGATCGTAAAACATCATTTAGTGAGTTTGATCTGATGAGACTCATCAAAACTTCTCCTGCAACCTAGTCTATAACCCCTTTTTGCATCTCACAATGATGCAAACTGATCAATAAAAAAGATCGCCTCTAAAGATTTTACATGATATGATATGATGAGTCAATACAATTATTAAGTTTTTGTTTAGAAAAAGACCATTTAGTTCTCTTAGAAAAGAAAAAAAATCTTGCACTTTCTAATCTGGATTATTTTTTAGAACATTACTCTTACAAGTATTAATATATATTACATTGATAACACATACCAAGAAAAATATTAAATACTTATATGAAAATAGAGGGGATCATTAGTCTAATTCACGACCTCTTTTTTATATGAGCACACTCTAATCGTTTATATATATATGATGTGAGTGCATAATCTAGATTATTCTAACTTAATCTTGTTCCCATTAATCTGCTATTCTTTCTAATCGGTTGCCTTGGTAGTATGCACCTCACCATCTGGTACGACTACTTAGTCGCCACCCATGTCATGCTGCCTACACAACTGCCTCCTGCTATAACAAAGTTCCCTTGTCTTACGCACTGTGATGCCCAAAATTTTGATTAAGAATCCAAATCCCTAACTTTAGGTCAATTTGGGATCTAATTGAATTTAATTGGATTCGATTGAACTAAGATTCAAGCACAATCGAGTTAATCCAAGTTCGCAAAGAACAAGATCCAAATTTAGGAGAAAGGAAAAGAATTTGGGAGGAAATAAAGTGATTATCTTTATATGAAAATAAAAATTGGAGTGGTCTTGAAAAAAAGTTGATCCCATGAAACTATAAATAAGGGGATTTTAACTATTGAGAACATCAAGCAAGAAATTTAAGGCGAACCGGGTAAGAGTAGAAGTGTAAGTCGGGTCGGGCAGTTACTGGGTCGGCCCGAAGCACGCTATTTTGGCCTGGCACGCAGCCCGGCCCGGCACAAATGTTAATGGGTCATGCCGGACCGCAAAAATTGGCCCACGGGTGGCATCGCATGGTACCATGAGTCGTGCCCGGGCCGGTTCGACACTGTGCAGCACGCGGCGCACATTACGCAAGGCTAGCGCAGGCGCAGGCGCGGGACGCGTCTCGCTAGGAATGGGTGGGAATTTTTGTAATTTGAATTGATGGCCAGATTTCTCATACGCAGACGCAATCAACGTTCCGAATTCACACACGTGAGCAACGGTTCGATTTGGATTGAACCACCGGATTTCTGACACGCATGCACGATTAACAATCGGATTTTGAACACAACCGGTGAAGGAAACGGTCGGATTTTTTGCTATAAATACTCCAAACACACACAAAAATTCACAACTCATTTCAATCTGTCACATTTTACTCAAATTTCTCACTCTCTATTACACACTCTCATTCTTACAATTTAACTCAGTTACTCCACTGTTTTTTATTTTAGAAATTTTTTTATTTTGAAACAAACATTTTTTATTGCTGAAAAGAGTAATTTATTTTTAAAAAACTATTTTCTATTTTTAAAAAATCGGATTTTCTCTCTAAAAATCATATTTACTCTCACAAAAATAATTTTTGGTCTCTACAAATTGTGTTTTCCCTTAAAATGTATTTTTGTGCTCGAAAACTTATTTTTTCTTTTTTGAAAAATTGTTTTTGTTACTATATGGATTTCAATACTGTTGATTTTGAGAATTTCAGTGCTGAGGAATTAATATTGATAATTTTGATACCGTTGAGGGGACCATCGAACATAATCTGATGTCATCTCCTCCAACGACGGGCTATGCCTCTACGCCATCAATGACATCAAGCCCAATTGGGAGCAAAAGATCAAAAAAGTCAGAATGTTGCAATATTTTGATCCATTTGAGTTTATCGACCTGAGTGGAAAAAGGTACAAACTGCTACTTGTAAATACTGTAAAAAAATCTTATTAGCTACATCTGCAGCTGGGACCAGACATTTACTCTGTCACGGAAAGAACTCCGCAAAAAAACAACTACGTCGTCACGGTTAGCAAACACAGTTAAGTTTCGCCACTAATGACATTGTAAGTACATGGAATTATGACCATATGGTTGTTAGGGAAGAATTTGTTAATTTTATTGTTTCTGAAGATTTGGCAATTAGGATAGGTGAAAGTGCAGCTTTCGAAAATATGATTTAAAGAAAATTTTGTTCTCAATTTAAAAAACTAAGTAGAACCACTATTAGAAGTGATATTTTCACATATTATGAAAACATGTAACAATAATAAAAGTAATTTTTTCAAAAGCAACATTTTTTTGCACTTACATCTGATATTTGGTTCGCCAACCATTGAAAAAGGATTATCTTAGCGTAGTTGCACATTATTTAGATGATAATTATACTTTAAATTAAAGAGTTATAGGTTTTAAATTAACAGATGTTGCACATACTGCAGAAGCTATCGCCGGTCGTATATTAACTGTAGTTAGTGAATATAACTTAGAAAATTGTATTGTTTATATTACTCATGATAATGCTTCAACTAATACAAAGGTCATGGACATATTAACTCTAAAACTTGAGTCATATGTTGGAGGATATGTCCTCCACCAAAGATGCATCTATCACATTATCAACCTTATCGTTCAAGCAGGTATAAAAGAAATGGCCGCACCTTTAGATACTATTCGCTCGGCCATTGTTTACATTATTTTCTCAAATGTACGTGTAGCTGAATTTAAAAATTACTGTAAAGCCAATAATATGAGGCCTTGAAAATTTTGCACTGACATGAAGGTAAGGTGGAATTCCACTTACCTCATGTTAAAGCAAGTACTACCATACAAAGATATTTTAACTTTAGTTATTAATGTTTGAATGAATAGTGAGTTTTTTTTGACTATATTTGGTGTATTGCTGATAGATTTTACAAATTTTTGGAGTTATTTTATGAATCTACTAAAATATTGTCTGGTATTTATTATTCTACATCTTGTTTAGTTTTGCATCATATTTTTGATATTGCAAAATTATTTGAATCATATAGAATAGACCCTCATTTTTTTTGTTGTCGTACAAAAAATGGAACAATTTTTTTTTTATATTTCACAAACATATCACATCTTTACTTTTTTGCTTTTATTTTAAATCCAAGACTAAAATTAATTGTTTGCAATTTACTTTTGGAGCAATTAGGTGTAGCTTTAAACATTAATTATTCTGAAAGTTATTCATACGTTGCTGATGAAATTTTTTGAGTTTTTCGTTTGTACGAATCTAAGTTTGTTAGTGCATACTGAATACCAATAGCACCGGCGCTGCAAGAATTGGAGACGTGGAGGAAAGTTGGCGGTTTACTATGGAAGTCACTACGAGGAGGTGGAGGCGGATCATCTTCACAGAGTTCTAGCCAAGGCGAAGTGCCTTCAACACCGTCAGTTATGAGTTTACAAATGGAGCTCAGCCGTTATCTCGACATTGATCATTCTGTGAATCTTGAGTTTGCAAATGATCCTGACAACTTTAACAATGTTCTCTTGTGGTGGAAGAAAAACCAACGACGATATCCTGTATTGTCTCAGTTAGCATGGGATGTCCTGGTTGTTCTAGTATCAATAGTTTCTTCTGAATTTATTTTCAATTTGACCAGAAGAATAGTTGAAGACAAAATATCAATGTTAACACCCAAGATGATAGAGACAATCATCTGTCTTAAAGACTGGGAAAACGTTGTCACAAGGGAACAACATAATTTGGAGGACACCAAGTTCACTAGCGAGTTGGAATGACTAAATATTAATTTGGATTAATTTGTAATTAGTTATTGCACTCTATTTTCTTTACTAAGATTTTATCCCATTAGATTTTACTTAGTAAGATTGTTAATGAGGCAGTAACATTTACATATAAGTAATATAATTGTTCTCATATTTATTATTAAGTTTTATTCTCATTTATGATTTTTATAATTTTCTAAAATTTGTTTGCAATTGTTTACTCTCATGTATGATTTTTTAAATTTGTACGAATTTGTTTGAATTTTCTATGAAATTTTCATTTGTGTTATTTGTATTTTTTAATTACTGTTAGTTTAACTAAATTTTATATTAATCCATCTAATAACTATATTTTTTCTTGATTCGAGTTGGTCATTTTGAAAGAAAATTGGAATGTTCTTAAATGCATTTTATTTGACATATATAAAGTAATTAGATATGTTATTAAATTCAAGATAACTATATTGTATGTTAATTAGTTGTTACTTATGTTCTATTGTTCTTCAATCTTCACTTCTTGAGTTCTTCTCCTCTTTTCGTGGGTATGTCTGTGTCATTGTGGCCATGGGAATGGGAGTTGGGACAGAGAGATCTAGTGCCTCCACTCGGTGCCTTCGTTTTGCCCTCAATCCTGCCATGCCCTCCTCTCGCGTGCTCGCGCCGCGCCGCCGCAGATCCCAGCCACGGGACGGGCCGCGCAGCTCGTCCTCCACCCGAGCCGCCTCCTTCGTCCTCTCTGTCACTGGCGCCGGCCGGGCCTTCAGACGGCGACGCCTCTTCGTCCTCTTCGTCGCCATGCTCCTGAGCTCCTCTTGCGCTCGCCGTCTCACGTTAGCACGCCGTGTCGTCACCATGCCCTCCTCTCGCGTGCTCGCGCCGCACGGCCAGCGCAGTCGTAGATCTTGCGCCGCCGCAGAACTCGGCGACGCCTCTTTGTCCTCTCCATCGCCAGCCTCGCCACTGCGACGACCTCTGCGGCTCTACCTCTGTGACGAGCCGACGAGAGTCATGAGACGACAACCTCGACGGGCTTCGAAACGGGGCTATCGTGCCGTGCCGGGTCTCTCTGTCAAGTAAATAGGCCAAGCCGGCACGACGCAATAGCTCGCGGGTTGGGTCGGGCACGGCACGACACAAGCCATTGGCCCGACGAGACTGGGCCGTGTCGGCCCGACACGGTCCAACTTACACCTCTAGGTAAGAGGAAGAGAGCCATCGCCATATGAAGCCACCGAGTCACGTCGAACTGAGCCACCACCATCTCTTCTCCTTCCCGAAGGAGTGTATGTGTTATGTTTTGCTTCTGTGAATAAGATGAGAATTAGATTAGTTCTACGGAATAGAAACTTTTTGTGATTATTTTATTTGCAATTTAGTATCTATAGTGGTATTTTATTAGTTTCTAGACTTTAGATCTACAGTTTGAAATATAGATCTGAACCATAGATCTTTAGCAAGTCTTGAAACTTTAGATTAAAGTCTTGCGTAATTTTATTTAATTTTTTTTGAATTTAGTAGTTATTTATATATATTTCAGTTAAAATCGTCAGATTTATCTCTGGACGTCGAAGCAACTTTCGAGGAAGAGTTTTTGGATCCAACAAATAATTAAGGCAAGATGTGTACACAACCTTTGATTCATATTTTACCTGTTATGCATTATATATTTTTCTTATAATTTATTATTATTTTATACACTGAAATTGTGTGTTTTAGTGCAAAATAATTGGAAGCATTTATAAATTGGTATTTACATGAGTGATGGTTTGTGTCTATGGTCAAGATCTATTGTTTATTTAATGGTATATGTAGACGTTTCAGAACTATACCAAGTGTTGGGACTAGATGAAAGGTTTTAAGACCACGTCTACAAAGGAGGAGATTTTTTCTTGGAGGATGTTTAGCATGAAAAGTATTGACGCTTAACTTTTGTTATTTTATTTCTTTAAATCTTATTTCAATAATTTATCTCAAATTTTTGTAAGACACTTTTAAATTTTGAATAAAAAATTTATTTATCTACTGTGTCAATGTATTTGTATTTCTACTAAATATCAAAATACGTGTGAATATGAATTCAAATATGTTCAAGAGATGTTCAAATCTCCGAAACCTCTAATTCGATGTGTTTCACGTTGCCATGGCAGGCTGCCTTAATTATGTTTCCCAAACACCCAGCTCGTTAACACTTAGCACATGCTACCTAGGTCTTGTTTAGATTAGTGCAATGTGTTTAAAGTAATCAATGTGACATTGCAAGCAGTCTAATCTTTTTTTAAAGACATGTAGGAAATACTTTCTTTATATGAACAAACGAAACATAATGTAGATATATTTGTTACAATAATGTCATAAATTTTAAAATAATTTAGGTATTTAATCTTAACTTGAATTTATAAATCTATAAAATTAAGTTAAATCTCGACTAAACCCCGAACATGACTTCTCTGTCATTATTTGAGTTGTCATCCGGATGGCACCATTCTAGTAAAACAAAAATTAGAAATATTAGAAATAATGATGGCTTCCAGGAGAAGTGTTGTTAGGTGTCGAAGTCACGATGAGTTGATATGGATTATATTAACCGGCCGGCCAAGGTGGCCTTGATTAGGGAGCAGTGCAAGGGAATATGATAACGACCAAAAAATGGTGGTGTTGGATCTAATTATACGGTCAAGTTTGAACTGAGAACAGAGATTACTAGTGCAGATTCTGGCCGTATGATCATTCGATTGATGTTCTAGAGCGAGGGTGTCATAGAAAATCACGTCAATATTGTTTCACCGTGATTGATATAGGATATTGCTTTTTGATTGAACATATTGTGTAAGGTATAATTCTTCTCCCACCACATCCTATCTATTTCCAAAAAAATATATATATTGTAGTTTGAGAACAACTCTAGTAGTTACAATATGGTTCATACTGAGATAAGACTGCTACTGTACCCCTGTGAGAAAATGATGGGGCGATGTAAGACGCACAGAACTACTACTTTGGGAGAACTACAATCTTTATCTAATAGGATATCTCAATATTAAAAATTTTCAATTGGATTTTTCTTCGATAATTTTTGAACTTCTATATAAATATGGACTTAACAAAAATCTAATGGTTTTGTGTGGGCCAATTTGGTGAGTATTAAATTGTGCGATCTGATACAAAAAAGCTGGGGGACCTCGCTGTCTTTTCAGTTGGGACAAATATTTTTGTTTATCTTCTGTAAACTGTTGCCAACATCATTAGTTCAACTTAAATCTTTGACCAGATGATTCTTTTACACTATGGATTGGGCTGCTGCCTGCTGATGTTAAGAGCATGTCCAAAACGGAATTTAAAAGGATTAATAGTTTAAAATCTAGATATCAATAATCATTTTTTTGTTCTAACAGAATATCTATCTCGATTTTTATTTTAGATATTACTGCAGAGAATTAGTAAATTTAAGTATTCTTTCTCTTCTACCTATATTGTTTTGGGGTTTGAAGATTCTGTTGGAGAGGATAGAAATATAGGTATGAAATCTTTTTAGGGAGGTATGTATATAGAGATATAGAGATCTAATTTTAAATATTATTGTTGGAGAAAGTCTAACAATATATGTACTTTTCTTTTACTAAAAATGATAGTATGTAAGTTGCTTTTAAATAGTTTACAAGATCAAACTTAAACTCTTTCTCCCACCACAACCAGCCACCTTTCCAGCTAGATATGAGTATTTTTTGGGCTCAAATTGGGTTCAAATAATGTTGGTAAATTTGCGATCCTTTAAATTGACTCGAGCTCGACCTAGCCTAACTCAATATACATGTCGAGCTGGCCAAATTTGGTCTGTGCATAGGTTAGGTCGGGCTGATTTAATTGGACTATATTCAAAAAATCGGTTCAGGTCAAGCCCACTTAGGCTCAGGTTGATCAGACAGGCCTAATTATGCTCAGGCATATTCTCAATCCCTCTCATTAGTTGATTGTCGCCCCTCATGCTCGCAACCCAAACAAAAGTGCCCTCTTTGTATTGTGGATAGTCAGTGTTGACCACATTACTACTCTAACTGATCCGTTTGAGACATAGTCTTGGTTTTCGCACTAGGCTCGCCCAGATTCTAATATGTAGAATAACGGAATCTTACTCGAAAATACCGAAACCCAAAGGTTGATCAAAAACACAGCTCAAAGTAATTGCACAACTCTTTATTCCAAAGAGGGCTTTACATGTCGAATGTTAGGCACACTTGCCTACGTCGAAGGAACTATAAGTGTTTAAAACTCAAATAATTTCTATGACTCTTCGATGATCTAAACTAAACCTATTCCGAGGTATTTATAGTCCAATCGTATGAGTACGTATCAGACTCAATAACTTAAACGTATTAGACTCATATAACTAACTAACTAATCCTAAACAGATAAGCTTAGTTATATATATATTCGGATTGGTTTACAATTTCGAACAGAGAACAAATTCTTTTTCATGGTCGCGAACCAATCCATGGTCGTGAAACCTTTCTGAACACGGTTAAGGTCGCGAAGCCGTATGCGATCAGGACATGGTCGTGAATCCGTATGCGATCAGGACTTGGTCGCGAATCCGTATGCGATCAGGATTTGGTCGCTAATCCGTATGCGATCAAGACTTGAAGATCCTCCCGGATCATGACTCCCTTGTTGAGAAGAAGCCAACCCCTGTTGCGACCTCTCGATCAAATTAGAGATGTGGAAATTGGACTTGTCTATGTTCTTTGGTGTACCACTTTGCCGCACGTACTCGTTGACCTTTCCGACCGATTCGAAAAGTCTCCTTTGTGTCACTGCAGGTGGTAGTCACCTTCTTCTCCAGAATCACATCTTCGCATAGAGGTTCGTCTCGTTGATAGACCAAATCTTCAACAGATGGTACTATGGTATCTGGCTCATCATCCAGCATTGAAGGCTCGAAGAGTTTGAATCCTTCCCAAGGTCGCAAACCTTTCCAATGTCGCAAACCTTTTCGTGGTCGCAAATCCGTTGCGAACTTGACCTGAGATCCTCCCGGATCATGACTTCCTTGTTGAGAAGGAGCCAACACTCGTTGGTGACCAACTGTGAAGATGTAGAGAACGACTGGGAGTTTTGGAACGAACACACGATGAGCAATGCTACAATTGTCGGATCGAATGTATGGATAGGCGTTCATGAAGCTTGGCACCTCAGTCATGGATTGTGGCCTTTGCTACTCGTGGATAGCCTTCCCCTTATCGAGGTTGATACCATCACCAATCCCAAAGCTAGGATTGCAAAGTTTTAATAGTAGCGTCGTAGAAACAAGTTGCATGTCTTTTTCGACTAGTCGTTGTGGTGATCGACTATATACCTCTGCGAATAACGCGTTGTTTTCTTCCGGCAAGCTTGCTAAACAACCACCACTTTCCATACTCGATGCAACACAATCCTCTTGGCTAATTGGACGCATCACGCTCAGCACACACTTTGAGCATGCATTGACAATCTGTTTTGCCTGATTTGCTATCATCAAGTTCTTGGTGTCGACGTGGTCATTTTTGCTGATGATAAATTTTGTCCCATCCTTTGTGAGGTCGTATTCTTGAGCTCTTCGGTGGTAATGGGCGTCATTATCGTACAAGAACGGACTTCCAAAAATCACTTGGCAAATATCGATAGGGATGACAGCGCATTGAACCTCGTCGATGTAACGAGCAGATTTTGCAAACTTTAGAGTACACTGACTCTTGATTTGCTGATTCACGTCGGAAGTGAACGATCCCAGAGGATATGGTCAAGGATGATGAGTCGTCTGCAAACCAAGTAGTCGAACCAGCCCGGAGGAGACCAAATTCTTTTGGCTTCCGGGGTCGAAGATGGCTGCGATCACCTCGTGCTTCACCTGTAGTTAACAGTGAACAATTCCTCTGTCGGGTTGTGGTCAGTTGATGAACCCGAACCTTTCTCCTTCGGCATTGCCATTAGAGACAAGATCGCGTCCGCCTTTTCAACCGAATCCAACTGGATAATTTCCTCTGCAAGCGGAATAGAAGTAACCATAGCTGTTCGTGTGCTTGGTTCATCCCTCATTTTTCTTTCTGGTCGCAGTTCAGGATGAAGTTTATAACACTTCTCTTTTATGTGCCCAGCAACATAACAATGCTCACAAGTGTTACCCGTATCGTGGGTACCCTCTCCGGAGCTCGTCGTGGTTGAAATCTCCCTCAAGTTCTTGTCGTTGCGGGTCTTATTCTTCTTCTTAATCGCCAAAGCAGTCGTGCTCGCGGTCGAGATGTCTTAAACTCTGAACAAACTTAGCTCAGTACTGATCGATTTCTGAAGTCCAGATGTGTACTTCCGAAATACCTGAGAATCAGACAGTGAGATGCCGATGACCATTGCTTGTCGCCGAAACTCTGTCGTATAGTCTTGAACGGTCTGGTCGCGCCGTTGGTACAATCTGTGCCAACGCTCCCATCTCTCCTCAAGGTAACCCATCAGATAGAATTCTTGTAGCAAAAGTTGTTTGAATTGACCCTACGCAAGGTCGTCAGCTTCACCACTGGCGACAAGGGCCTTCCACCATATCTCGGCGTGGTGCTTCATCTTCAAATGTGCAAATTTGACCTTTTGAGCGCTACTGAACCCTTTCAGGTCAAAGTAGGTCTCAAGCTGGTCGATCCAAGAATCCAGTTTCTCGGCATCGATCACCCCATCATATATGGGTATATCAATCTTAGCGTCGACATTAAAAGATCCAACAGTTAAGGAGGTGTTGGCGAGGTCGTCGGTCTTGTGGTCGCCTTCGTCTTCATCTTCGTCTGTCCTGCGCAAGTCTTCACCAGTCTTCTCACCCATATCCTTCCCTATTTCAGGAGGTACAATCATGGCCTGCTGCTTAATCCAAGCAAGCACGGTTTCCATGTCGGTGGATAGTTTAGCCACTTGTTCGGCTAGGTTAGCTTGAACGGAGGTATCATCAGACATTGTCGGAGACGTGGCTGTAGGAACCGTCAATTGATCGCCTGGAGTTTCGCCGAAAGTTTTGTAACCCTGGCGAGTCTTCACCATCCACAGGATAGGAAAGTTGCTCTGATACCAACTTGATCCGTTTGAGACCTAGTCTTGGTTTTCGCACTAGGCTCGCCCAGATTCTAATATGCGGAATAACGGAATCTTACTCGAAAATACCGAAACCCAAAGGTTGATCGAAAACACAGCTCAAAGTAATTGCACAACTCTTTATTCCAAAGAGAGCTTTACACGTCGAACGTTAGGCACACTTGCCTACGTCGAAAGAACTATAAGTGTCTAAAACTCAAATAAGTTCTATGACTCTTCGATGATCTAAACTAGACCTATTACAAGGTATTTATAGTCCAATCGTATGAGTAAGTATCAGACTCAATAACCTAAATGTATTAGACTCATAAAACTAACTAACTAATCCTAAACAGATAAGCTTAGTTATATATATATTCGGATTGGATTACAATTCCGAACAGAGAACAAATTCTTTTTCATGGTCACAAACCAATCCATGGTCGTGAAACCTTTCTGAACACGGTTAAGGTCGCGAAGCCGTATGCGATAAGGACTTGATCGCAAATCCATATGCGATCGGGACTTGGTCGCGGATCCGTATGCGATCAGGACTTGAAGATCCTCCCGGATCATCAACTTGATCCGTTTGAGACCTAACCTTGGTTTTCGCACTAGGCTCGCCCAGATTCTAATATGCGGAATAACAGGATCTTACTTGGAAATATCGAAACCCAAAGGTTGATCGAAAAGACAGTTCAAGGTAATTGCACAACTCTTTATTTCAAAGAGAGCTTTACACGTCGAACGTTAGACACACTTGCCTACGTCGAAGGAATTATAAGTGTCTAAAACTCAAATAAGTTCTATGACTCTTCGATGATCTAAACTAGACCTATTATAAGGTATTTATAGTCCAATCATATGAGTACGTATCAGACTTAATAACCTAAACGTATTAGATTCATATAACTAACTAACTAACTAATCCTAAACATATAAGCTTAGTTATATATATTCGGATCGGATTACAATTCCGAACAGAGAATAAATTCATTTTTATGGTCGTGAACTAATCCATGGTCGCGAAACCTTTCCGAACACGGTTAAGGTCGTGAAGCCATATGCGATCAGGACTTGGTCACAAATCCGTATGCGACAGGACATGGTCGCGAATCCGTATGCTATCAGGACTTCGTCGCAAATCCGATCTCTATTGTTGCCCTCCTCAAATGTCTCGCCCTCATTTCCCCGTTAGCCACCACCCACTGGTAACTCCCTACTGCCTCATTACACCACCTTCTCCTCATCCACTATTATCTCAATCCCTACACTATTTCTTCTCCATAACCAGCTATCATCACCTGTCACCGCCACCTCCACACCAAACCAACAACAGCACCACCTCCTCATTGTAACTCACTGTCAATTAGCCACCACCTTGCGATCTTGTAGATGAACCTTAAGTGAAGCCACATCCAACAATAAATGAGAGTTGATCCAATGATAGAGATGGTACATGTAAAACTTTAAACACAAATCTATACAGGTTAGCCACTTATTTTCCCCAACAAAATTTGATCCGTCAGTCAGGATATAAGCATATATAAAGAAACAAAGGGACGTTTCCATTGCATAACTTACACAAAATGTCAATGGATTTGCTCCCATCCAAAATCTGAAAAGCCAAAAGAGCAAATATTATTTGCAATTGAATTGACATTTGACATTGCAATTTGCAAGCTTGCAGCCGCCTTAAGTCAACTGAGTCTGGTTATTAATCTAATTTATAATATAATTTGCAAGCTTGCAGCCGCCTTAAGTCAACTGAGTCTGGTTATTAATCTAATTTATAATATAATTTGCAATCTTGCAGCCGCCTTAAGTCAACTGAGTTTGGTTATTAATATAAGCTATAATATAATTTGCAGCTTGCAGCCGCCCTAAGTGCAAGAAAAATGATTGGGGAGGGCGATGTTTATTTTGTTTTATTTTAATTTTCAGAGCGATCACAGCTGAGACGTGAAACTATTGGCTCAGTCAGTCTAACTTTGAAAGGAACTCCACTGCACTGAGTAGTTGGACATGAACAAATTCTCATGTATTTCTGTTGCAAATGCAAATAAATTACTTCAATTATTAAGGAGCCTACTGTATTTTTTCTGTACACTGCCTTAAAAAACGGTTTTTTAGAGATTATAAAAATAAGTCAAAAATCCAACATAATTGCATGATTAATCTCTATATAATTTAAAATTTTATCTATATTTTATAGAGATGTCCTCTTTTAATAGTATAATAGAGACAGTTGTTTTTTATATGATTTTTCACATGAATTTATATCATTATAATTATAATGAATGAATAGATTTTTTTTTAGATTAATTTGAAAATTTCTAACAAATTCTTTTCTATAATTATTATGAGAATTTTGAATATTTTTTTAGTAAGATCAGAATTAATGTGGTATTTTTAATATCATCAGAATTTATTATATAATATATTTTGTTTAATACAACTCCCTAACAATATAGGTAGGTTTAAATATCTTCAGGCTCAAATCGAATTTGGATCGGATAACAAAAAATCCAATTATATTAAGCAATGAACTTGACCAACTAGCATAGCATAGCATAGAACAGTAAGCATGCCGAGCTAGCCAAGTTCAGCCTAGTACAGCCGTACAGGCCACATTGAAAAATCCAATCCAATCAGACTCGGGTTAGTTTTTTATTTTATTTTAAGTGGAGTCTCGTAGGTAAGCTGTCTGATTGGACTAAACCTCAACTGGGTCGGGCGGGTCTATTTCTGCCAAGTATACATACATTAGTGGTGAGTATTTGATTAATTTGGTCATTTCATAAAAAACTGCACCTAAATTATTAATTTTGGTTTTGGAGTTTTCGAATTAACTGAATTATAAAACAGTTAATTTGATCATTTAATTTGGTTTTTGATATTTCTAAAGATACAATATTTTTGATAACATTAATCAATAAAAATGTCATTTTATAATACATATATTGAAGAATATACATGTATTATCTGACTAGAACATTATATTATTTAAAGTTAAAGCATAACAGAATTTTATTAATTGTAATTAGTTATCCTCACCAAAGTGAATATATTATATATTCTTAAAATATACTAAATTTGGTAAATAATCTAATATTTATATATTAATTCAGTAATTTCATCTATTTCAATTTTCCAAAGTTGAAAATCAAATTAAACAAATTAACCAAAATAATCAATTTTGTCGGTTATTTCAGTTTGGTTAAATTCGACTATTCAGGTTGGGACGGTTTTTTTCACCGCTAGTCATACACAACAATAAAATGATGATTTGTAGTCGGTAAGACTGAAATCCCAGTGTTGTGTTAAATAACCCAGATGTCATGATGATTAGAGTACCACTAACCAGAAAGAAGAAGTACTCCGGTCGTATACGGTGTCGCGTCGTTAATAATAAATGGAACTTCGTGACACTGACACGAATGGTATACTGTATACCATATACAAAAGGCGAACATACTAGGTGATCCATTGATCCTAGACAAGATGGCTGGATATAAATGGAGACGCACACCTGATTCATACGTAAAAAGGATCCATAAAGTTCAGTCTAATCGAGGATTCGGATGGATTGAATTAACTTATGCAATGATGATGCGTGGATGATGGCAATTTATCAGAATGTAGCACAATTGCACGAAGGGAGATGGCATGCTGGTACAAGGTACACCTCACAGCCTAATTTTGGGCTGGGCATCTTGTTTTGAATCTTGGGCCGGCCCATTAAATACAACAGCTCATGTGGGCACGGGCTCAGAATTTGTAGAACACAAGGAGGACCATTCTCTTACGAGGATATAGTCCTTCACTGTTGGGTCGACTAATATATATCAATCCAAAATTAACTCTCAACTTGACAACCGTTCGGTTCATCCTCATGTAAAATAGCTTGAAGATTATGAGTGGGCTAGGCTTAGAGTTTTTTTTACTGTTAATCTAGAATTAAAAAAAAATTTCAAAATTAACCCACAGTTGCGAAAATTTGCAAAAATGGCCTGCCACCTCAGCTTGTCGAGCTCTGGGAGCTCGACAAGCTGTGGCAGCCTCTTGTCGTGCTTCAGGAACACGACTAGGAGCTTGTCGTGCTCCCAGAGCTCGACAAGTCCTTATCGTGTTCCTGGAGCACGACAAGCTCTCAGGGAACACGACAAGCTCTCACATACAGTAACGGATTGATTTGTAATAAGAATTAATTATTAAATTACGGATTGATTTGTAATCTGAGTTCACAAATAAGTATAAACTTATACATTATACTCATCTAACAAGAGATTTGATAAAATATAAGTTGATTTGATGATTTTCGATATAAACTGAAAATTGGGTACTTTCGGGTAAAATAAGATCTGAGTTTTGTCGATTTTGAATTATGGTCTTTAAAATGTGATTTTGTAATCTGCACAGAAGAGAAAATTGTATCAAATAGCATTTGAAAAAGATTTGCTGAAGAAATTTTGAATTTGGAATTAATCTGAAGATTTTAGCCTTTTAGGGTTTCTAGATATCAAATAAAGGACTAAATTACGATATAATTTGGACTGATATGTGAAAACGGCATAGATGATACGATTTGGCTGCCAACTTTCTGGATTAAGGCATTGACATACCCATGATCATAATCCAAGAATAATCTGATCTGGATTAGGGCAAGATTTAGCTAAATCTGAGTTCTGAGTATTTAGGGTAATTAGAATCTTGTTTTCGAAAACAGAATAGGATTGATAGATCTGAGATTTAGAGATGGAATTGAATCTGACTTGTAAAGACTTTTATGTTTGGCAGTAACAAGATCAGTTCAACCCTAATCTATCTCAAACCCTAAAATATCAAAATCTATTCTGTGAACCCAAATCAAGATCAGAGGGGATTCGAACCCAGGTGGACAACGAGGTAGAAGAGAGTTCCCACCAGCTGGGCTAGGAGTTTTTCCCATCATACTGTACATACATAAATACATACATACTGTATAGATATATATATATATACACACACACATGCACATATATATATATGTATATGTATATGTATATATATCTATAGAAATATACGTAAGTATGTATCATATAATAAAAATATATAAGAAATCTAGTGAACTGCATGATTCATTTTGAATGTAACACACTGAAAAATAAAAGTGTTAGTACATGTTCGCTATGGGTTCGGACGACCCCTCTTATGCCCATGCCCATGTCTATCTCTCTGAAAAGGCGATGGTGAGTACGGATCAGGTGGCACATGTGATCGCTGTCCAGCCGCGGTAGAAGGACCATGCCGCTCAGTACCTGCATGACCCTGAGATGGCTGTGTCGGTGGAGGGTGATCTTCGAGTTCGCTAGGCGTCAACTGATCCGGTTGGTAGTACTGATGTGCATGAGGGTCGTGCAACCCGAACATGTGCGAGATCCACTCCTGGTTGTCCTGCTGTGGTGCCACCCCACTGGGGTCGGCCCCCTGCGGAGCGTAGTACCCACGATCGTCATCCACATGCATGTGGTCGTGGGCGGGATCCCCCCAACTCTCCCAAGTAGACCCCCAAGGGACTGAGTATCTCTGTCCCTGGAGAGCCTGCTCAATATGAGCCTGGCCGCAATCCTCGTCAGCCGCAAACCGCTCTGCCAACGCTATACTCGCATCGTCCCTGTCTTGACGACGGATGCCGTCGTCATCATCAGAGTCATCTGAACGGGGAGTGCGATGTGTCGACGGGCTCCCAATATGCAGATCTCTGCGTCGAGCACTGTGCATTGACGAGGAACGATGAAGCCGAGACAGGCCGGCGGACGTCCCTGGTATGTCACCTCCCCAGGTCGGCGATGTGTCACGATGACTGCGCCGTGCTGACGAAGTGCTCTGTCGAGCACCACCCAGGCTAGGCCGGGCTGACATCGGGCTGGGCGGCCGGGCCCCTCTCCGGTGTGGAACCGATGCATCTGTCTTTCGGCCACAAGTAGCGTCGAAGAAAATTCGTTGTGCTGCTACACGGATGGAATGTAGGACAGCATGCGCCACCGCCTTGAAGCGTGGAGGACCTTCCAAGCGAGACGACAGGTTTGCCGCTTGGCTGTCGATGCCCAACGCTAAGTCACCCTGCACATGCGAAACTCATATGGGAACTATGGAAAAATAGATAAGATAAGAGACCAACATAAGTATCCAGCGAAGACGAACGTACCGAGCGATGTATCCGACCTGGGAAATGAACATCAAGGCCGAGTCGAAGACTGTCTTGATGTGATAGTTCTGTCAGCGATCGGGGGGCCGCACGAGCGAGTCGCGTGCGGGTGCGCGGCACGTACCACTGAAGATAGGCCTGGGACGTCCCAGGGTCATACGGCCTCTCCTCCACAACAACATCCGTCGCCGCGTGGTCCTCCCACTCGTCGACCCATTTGGAATTCTTGATCTGCCAGTTGTCAGAGTGCTTTCCTCTACGTGTTTGTCTGCAAAAGGTGACGCGATGCACATAAAGCAAAGAAATAAACAAATATGAGTGTGTACATGAGATATAGAAAATGTTCGAGGCATACACGTGAATCTGCCGCGGGAGATGGCGTTGTCGATTTCTTTCCGGGGGCGGTATCTGCTGATGTAGGCCGAATTGGCGCATCACCCTCTCCGGAAAATACGGCTCCACCACATGTGAGAACACCATGTGCCGGCATGTAAGCCAGCAGTCCTGGCCCGCGGTGCAATGCGAGGAAATGCCATGCGGTGCAACCTGCGAGATGTGCTCCGGTGTCCATGGCCGCCATATGACGCGCGCGTCCGATAGGAGATCAAACTCTCCCAGGTACGCCAAGTAACAGCGGTGAATCTGTGATGATGACCACCTGGGCCGACCTCCCAGCCAACGGGCTCCCATGGTCGGCCGGTCCACCCAATCATCATAGTCGGCTGGCGCAACGTACGGATGGATGGGCCGCTGTAAACGCGGCCGACCAACGGGGAAGTGCTCTCATGACCACAGTTGCAGCAGTACAGGGCATGCGGAAAGCAACGATCCAGCTGCGGTCCTGCAGCATGCCTCGCAAAGGCCCCTGTACGTCGCGCACAACACTGCCATCGCCCAGTTGTAACGCGGCATGGCCCCTGCGTCGGCATCGACGATACTCTCGACCAGAGGAATGAACCACGTGTACACAGTGTCACCGTGCGTGGAAGGGAACAAAATATACTGCAGCGTCACCAGCAAGTGTGCGAAGAGATGCTGGCGAATTACATCGGCGGGGGCATCATCGGGGCACTCACGGTAGCGCGCCAGAAATCGGTGGGGGACACCACGCCTGGATGCCGGGATCTCGTCGTCGTGGTTAGCGATGTTGAATCGGAGGTGCATCTGTACGCGCCAATCCAGGCGTGCTGGCCGGGGGACGATGGGATGTCCACTGCCAGGTAAACCAAGCAGCATGCTCACATCCTCCAGCATGACTGTCATCTCCCCCCAGCGGAAGTGGAAAGTGTGGGTCTCCGGACGCCATCGATCTACCAATGCGGTGATCAACGACCTGTCCAGTGTGAGATGCTGACCTATCTGCAGTATGCGGGCGAACGGCAATAAACCTGCAGCCCGCAGGATGGGGATATAGCCCTGATGCAGAGGCCAGTACTCCAAGGGAGTACGGACTACCAGTGGCTCCAAGTCCCCGCCCTCGGACAAGATGCGGCCGCGATGGCCACGATCACATGTACTGCTCAGTAGCTCTGGAAGATCTCTATCTCCGCCAGCCATGCCTGTCAAAACATAAATCATGAACCATTATTGAAAGTAACATAACATACATCGGGAACCGTTATTGAAAGTATCATACCCATGGATAGCACACGACATGAAAGTAACATAACATGAATCATATTACAAGGTTTCAAACAGATTACAACAATCCAATGCAAATGATAAGCGTATTACAAAGTTAATTACATGGCTATGTCGATGGTCCGGGTGCATTCAAACAATCCTTCCTGCTATGTCCGGGCTGCCTACAGATCGAGCATTTCCTAGCTCGTGAGCTACCCCCCTGTGACTCATCCATGTCATTGTGTATTCGGCGTGTCTTCCGTCGCCCTGGCCCCGTTCGCTTTAGATTTACATCTGGGATCCAGGTAGTCTCGCCAGCAGGGATAGCTCTGTAGTCACCGAGCGTCATAAAAACTCTCCACACGCCACTCCAGGTGTTTGAAAGGTTGTCAAGGCTGAAGTACTCCGAAAGGTAAGGCGCAGGGCTCACACCGAGCGCCGCATGAAGCAAGGACATGAGAGCAGGGCTTGTGCAGTAGCTTCGGTTTGTTACATGAGCACTCAGCGACATCCCCAAGAATGACCTCGTGCACCCGTCCAGGTCTCAGTTGGCCGCTCACATTCTTCTGCCGAAGGCAGACTTGAATGATTCGGTACAGCCTGTTTATAACTGTCACCTCGTGCCGCTGGGCTTTGTCTATGCGGGCAGTCAAGTACGACTGCACAACATCTGGCAAGGTTCTCATGGGATCGTCGACTAGCGTTTTGGCGGCTACACTTCTGTTGTTGAAGTACTCGGCTGTGCGGTACCATGTCATCTCCACTACAGCAGTCACCGGCAAACACCGGACTCCCTTCAACACATAATTGCACACCTCTGAAAGGTTCGTCGTCATTATCCCAAACCTTGCGCCATCTTCGTCGTGCAGCAAGGACCATTTCTCGATGTCCTTGTCCTGAATCCATTGCGAAAATTTGCTGACGTTCACATCATCGGCAGCATTACTGGCCCTCCTCGTGGAGTACTTCACTGTCAGCGCCTCCAATTTGTCGAACACAGCCTGGAACTTCCTCGGTTGATTTTGCATGCACAGCCGCTTGAACAGATCCATGATCTGTTTACTGCGGAAGTGTGTGAAAAGGTTTGCTGCAATGTGCCGCATGCACCAACGGCTGCGCGAGTCCTCCCATTTTTACGAAGCATCTGGGGCCCCGCGCATTATCTCAATGGCATGGAGCAGCCCTCGGTGGCGGTCCGATATGATGCACACCTTCTCTCGATCACCAACAACCACCCGCTTCACGTTGACCAGAAACCACAACCAACTTTCCGAGTTTTCAGACTCGACGATGGCGTACGCCAATGGAAGCAGTTGGTCGTTAGCATCCGCAGCAACAGCAATGAGGAGACAGCCCTTGTACTTTCCAGTCAGGAACGTACCATCCACGCATATGACTGGACGACAATAAGCAAATGCCTCGATGCACTGGCGGTATGACCAGAATAATCGACGGAGTACCCGAGTGTTCTGTATGGGGCTACCATCTCGACGTGTAGCTGGCTGATCGAAGAAATCTAAAAATGTGCCTGGGTTGGTCTGAGCGATGTTGCGCAGCAACCGCATCACATTGTTGTAGCCGTGGTCGAATGTGCCGAACATGCCCTCAATTGCCTTCTGTTTTGCTCTCCAGGCCTTTCCATACCTTATAGTGTACCCACACCTATCGGCAACTTGCTTCATTATTTCTCTCGGCATTATCGAAATGTTCTCTCGCACAGCCGGCTGGATGATATTACCGACGTACGCCGACGTCAGGTTCCTGTGTCTGTCCTGCGCTTCCGTGAGCAGGCATGTGTGTGCGGTAACCCTTGTCACCACAAAACCGATGTCGTCCTTCGGCCGCATTGCACGAATCTTCCATGGGCAGCCTGCTGTTACACAGGCTGCGACAAAAAGGTTGGGGTTTGACTTGACGACCTTATATTGCCGGTTAATTGCGAGGGACCAGCTCGCCACGGCATTCTTCAGATCTTCCTTGCTTTCAAACTCCTGCTCTACTTGTAAGCCACCGTGCTCGAAAGACCACTTCGAACCCTGATCCGTTGGCAACACAGCTTGACTGTATGCTGAGTGATCTAGCCACTCCTGCGGGGGACCAGGAGTATCGTGATCAGAGCCATCGGATGCCTCCGAGTCCGTCGAATCATCTTCGTCGGACACTGATGGAAGGCAATCCAGTACCTCGCACACATCTACGCGAGTATGGCAGAATACATCCGACCACTCGCTAGCCCTGAATCTCGCAGGACCGAGCATGACGCTTGGCTCACCCTCCACCGCACTCTCGGCTGCTCGTACGTTGCAGAACTGCACATACATCGCGAACTGGCCGAGCAGTCCGCCATAGGGGTCTTCCACTCTTCGAATAAAAGAACTCCAAGATTTGTCCCCTTTAATTTCGCGCAGCATCCAGTATGGCTCATTATCTACCTCACGAACGATGAGCCCTTCGATTAGAGCCATTTCATCGCGAGGCCGCTTCCCGAATATATTTAGGATCCACAAATTCAGGTCTAGAAATGAGGTGTTATGTACACTCAGCTCGCTCGTCACATACTGGCAACGGCTCATATCAACCCCGCTTTGCCCCTCGCGAATTATGCCGTCACCATAAAATATGGAAATTTTGTTCGGACTATCCATTCCCTACACACATTCATCTCACGCGTAAATAACATGACACCATTACACACATGCACATAGATCCTAAAACCATACATACACATATACATTTGAAAAACATAATTTATAAACATAGAGCATGCATACATGCATGTAATTGAAAATAACCTAGTTTCATAATTTCTAAATACATACACATATATATTTTACAAAACATAATTCTTAAACATAGAGTATGCATGTGCACAATTAAAAATAACCTAATTTTAAAAAACATAATTTCTAAACATAGAGCATGCATGCATGTAATTGAAAATAGCCTAGTTTCATAATTTCTAAATACATACACATATATATCCAAAACCTAATTTTTAGACATACAGTATGCATGTGCACAATTAAAAATAACCTAATTTTATATTTTCTATTGTGTGCACATAGTTTCTAAAACGAAATACACATACATTTAAAAACCCTATTTTTCCAAACATACACACATATATTTCTAAACATACAAACATATATTTAAAAATCCTATTTTTCCAAACATACAAACATATATTTAAAAACCCTATTTTTTCAAACATACACACATATATTTAAAAACCCTATTTTTCCAAACATACATATATATATTTAAAAAACCTATTTTTCCAAACATACACACATATATTTCTAAACATACAAACATATATTTAAAAACCCTATTTTTCCAAACATACACACATATATTTAAAAAACCTATTTTTCCAAACATACACACATATATTTCTAAACATACAAACATATATTTAAAAACCCTATTTTTCCAAACATACACACATATATTTCTAAACATACAAACATATATTTAAAAACCCTATTTTTCCAAACATACAAACATATATTTAAAAACCCTATTTTTTCAAACATACACACATATATTTAAAAACCCTATTTTTCCAAACATACACACATATATTTCTAAACATACAAACATATATTTAAAAACCCCTATTTTTCCAAACATACACACATATATTTAAAAACCCTATTTTTCCAAACATACAAACATATATTTTAAAACCCTATTTTTCCAAACATACACACATATATTTCTAAACATACAAACATATATTTAAAAACCCCTATTTTTTCAAACATACACACATATATTTAAAAACCCTATTTTTCCAAACATACACACATATATTTCTAAACATACAAACATATATTTAAAAACCCCTATTTTTCCAAACATACACACATATATTTCTAAACATACAAACATATATTTAAAAACCCTATTTTTCCAAACATACACACATATATTTAAAAACCCTATTTTTCCAAACATACACACATATATTTCTAAACATACAAACATATATTTAAAAACCCTATTTTTCCAAACATACACACATATATTTAAAAAACCTATTTTTCCAAACATACACACATATATTTCTAAACATACAAACATATATTTAAAAACCCTATTTTTCCAAACATACACACATATATTTAAAAAACCTATTTTTCCAAACATACACACATATATTTCTAAACATACAAACATATATTTAAAAACCCTATTTTTCCAAACATACACACATATATTTAAAAACCCTATTTTTCCAAACATACACACATATATTTCTAAACATACAAACATATATTTAAAAACCCCTATTTTTCCAAACATACACACATATATTTCTAAACATACAAACATATATTTAAAAACCCTATTTTTCCAAACATACACACACATATATTTCTAAACATACACACATACATTTCAAAAACCAATTTTCCAAACATACAAACATATATTTAAAAACCCTATTTTTCCAAACATACACACATATATTTGTAAACATACACACATACATTTCAAAAACCTATTTTCCAAACATACAAACATATATTTAATAACCCTATTTTTCCAAACATACACACACATATATTTCTAAATATACACACATACATTTCAAAAACCAATTTTCCAAACATACAAACATATATTTAAAAACCCTATTTTTCCAAACATACACACATATATTTCTAAACATACACACATACATTTCAAAAACCTATTTTCCAAACATACAAACATACATTTAAAAACCCTATTTTTCCAAACATACACACATATATTTCTAAAATCTATTTTTCAAACACACACATACATTTATAAACCCCTATTTTCAAACATATACACATTCATTTCCAAACATACATACACACATACATTTAAAAAAATCTATTTTACAAACATACATACAAATGCACATATTTCCTAAACATATTCCTAAAAACAACATAATATACACATAAACATAAATATAAACCCTAATCACGTCATTAGCAACATAATTAACAGAATCTTAAATGCATTTCGAAAAAAATTATCTCTTTTCGAAGAACTCGCAATTCTCTACAACTTTCTCTTCTACACCAAACAAATTTATCGGAAGGATTTTGCTAGATCTAGGGTTCAAAAATAAAATGTGTATGTGTGTGTTCTTGCTGCTGCTGCTGTGTGTGTGAGTGAGGTACATGGCAGGGGAGGGGACCAAATAAATGGAGGGGGACCAGCAGCAACTTGTCGAGTTCTGGAAACTCGACAAGTTGCACAATATTACAATGTATACTTCTCTTATGTCAAATAAGTTTCGTAGCTCAGCTGGTGGGAGTTTTCAGCAGCAAACAACCGGCTCGGGTTCGAATCCCCGTTGCAGCAGAAATATTTTTCCACTTGTCGCGGATTGAAGGTTCGACAAGAACCAAGGAACATGTCGCATGTTCAAAGTTCGACAAGCGGGTGCAAGATTCGACACGCACAGTAGCACTTGTCGCGGATTCGAGATTCGACAGCAGCTTGTCGTGGTCGTGAGGCACGACAAGCCCTAGTCGTGCTTCACGACCACGACTAGTACCTCCCCGTGCGACTACTCGCTTGTCGAGCTCCCAGAGCTCGACAAGCTGAGGTGGCAGGCCATTTTTGCAAATTTTCGCAACTGTGGGTTAATTTCGAAATTTTTTTTTAATTCTGGGTTAACAGTAAAAAAAAACTCCTAGGCTTATTTACCGCACGCTAGCAACAATTTGGGGGAAAAACTTATTTGAGAATCGTTCTTAACCATTAGATTGGATTAGCTGATTTGTACTGATTCAATATCAGAAATGAGCTCTTCGCCGCAAGCAATATTCTAATACAAATTCCTTCTAACTTAAAAGAGGTCTTGTAGATCAAAGAAGTTTCCTACCTTTTGAAACATAGAGAATCCAAATTCATTCCATCTGGATTTTATAAACTGAATCACACACTATGTGATAATAGTTTATAGTTTGTACATACACCACACGATGCCTTCATCTATACATATGACCACTATCTGATAGGGGTAATCGGACGGATTACTTTAATAATATCACTTGAGAATGCGGTAAATAAACCTATTTGAGAATTGTCCTCACATGAGAATCCAATCTTCAACTATTGGATTAGCTGACCTACACTGATCCAATGATTAGAAACAAATTCCTTACCACAAAGATTGTCCTAATGCAAATTCTTTCTAAATTTAAAAGAGGTCTTGTAGATCAAAGAAGGTTGAAACACAAAGGATTCAAATCTATTCTATCTGAATTTTGCAAAATGAATCATGCAGTGTCTGATAACAATTTGCAGTTTGTACATACACCACAGGGAGCCTTCACCTCCACATACGACCACTATCTGATCCATGTAATCGGATGGATTACAGTAGTAATGTTGCTGGAGAATGTTAGAAAGACAATAGAACAGAACCAAGCCGTCAAATCAGACAAACACAGAAAGCGGGCCCAAAGGTTTCGCCGCACCCGTCCATCCCAAATCGGACGGCCAGGACTCTCTCTGTGCTTAAAACCCTAAAACTAAAAATCCTCTGAGTTGGTAGCCTCCCGAGCCCTATCCTTTTCCCCTCGTTTGCGTCTCCCTATCCTCTCCTCCCCGCCGCCGCCGCCGCCGCCGCCGCCGCGTCCCTCCGCCGCACATCCAAGGTGAGCTCCTCTCACACAACAGAACTTCTTCTCGTATCCTTCTCGCATCAAGCGCTGGTATTTTGCGCCGGTTTATTTGGTTTAGGAGCGATTGGATCCGTATGTTTCTTGGTTTGGCTCGCTAAGCTTTTGCAAGATTTGGATTGTACCAAACAGTGAAGCGCCTGTGCTGTGGATATTTGACGCCTCGCCGCTTAATACTTCGGTTTTTCCCCCCCATTTTAAAGGAGATGGCTTTAGGCTCGGTCCCTAGTTGGTTCATAGGTTTGGTGTGATTTTAAGGAGTAACAATATCTTGGATTAATATGCTTACAAGAAATGAGCGATTAGCTTTACAGAAAGTATGAGTCGTAGCATTTTTAACCACAAGCTCAGCAGATTAGAGCTAGGTATGAAGTTTTACTTTGTAGTAGTTACCATTTCGGCTGATTTTGCGGTGGCAAATTATTCGGGAAGCATGCAAGTGCTAGTTTGAGCATGCCGTGTTTAGTTTTTTATTGCGATTGCATCACATGATGCTGTTGTATGACTTTCTGATAACGTGTTCCTTTTACCTGTGGTTTTTTCTCTAGTTTCTTTGTGCAGCTTATCTGTCTCATTGCAAAAAGAACCGTGTTTGTGACATTTTGTCTTGCCATGCAGATGAATGTAGACAAGCTCAAGAAGATGGCAGGTGCCGTGCGCACTGGGGGGAAGGGTAGCATGCGCAGGTGTGTTATGTAATCTGGTTATTTTGATGTATTCTTGCTCCTAACTTTCTGTCGCTCTCAGGATCTGAAAATTTTATCACATGAGTAACCAAGATGCCATCATTTTTTATTAGCGTTTGGTTTTGAGATATGAAAATTTCAAATGTGCTAAATAAGATATTTTCCGTGATATGTGCTTGTGATGCCTGCCCTTCCACAATTTCTTTTGCCCCTTCTCATTGTGTTCCCTATGTTTTTACTACTGCATGACCAGTGGTCCTTTTGATTTGAGACTAAGCTAAGTTAAAATGTTAGACAAATGGGCAGGCGAGAAACCCGCATGGTCCTTCACCGTTCAGAGTCAGATCAACATCTAAGCATACTTCTTCCCTTGTGTTGTTAGACAGGATATGCTACTAGTGATATTTTTGACTGATGCCATGCTAAAATCTACTTGGATCCGAGTTATAATCAGCTCTCTGTTGGTGACAGGAAGAAGAAGGCTGTGCACAAGACTACAACCACAGATGACAAAAGGCTTCAGAGCACTTTGAAAAGAATAGGGGTGAACAGTATTCCTGGTATCGAAGAGGTCAACATTTTTAAGGATGATGTGGTTATTCAGTTTATAAATCCTAAAGGTAATTAAAGCTAAAAGATATCAGTTCTACATAATTAGCAATTCATGTCCTGCTTCTAACACTGATTTCTTTGCTTCTTCCAGTGCAAGCGTCAATTCCTGCCAATACATGGGTAGTCAGTGGAACGCCACAGACAAAAAGTATGTTTCTCAAGGACCTGCTTCTATCTGCTAAAGTAGCTTGGCTTTAATACAGTAGTACACACAAAATTTTGGTCTCAGATATGATTAGTGCTTTGATGTTTTAGTCTAGGTCCTTGTGTTCTCCTTATGTTCTAATTTTAAATCGGGTAGCATTACACTTTCTTCAGTGATAATCATGTAATATTCACTGCTAAAAAAGTGAAATCTAGTCTTGCATATGTTTCGTCCATCTTCTGTTAATTGGATATAAGCTCTGAAATATTAGCTGTGAACCAACCCTCCTAGGTTATTTTTCTTTAACTTGAAATAAACATGCTTAATTTTTGCCTTTTTAATTTGTACAGAACTGCAAGATCTGCTGCCAGCAATTATCAATCAACTTGGTATGTCTCTCTACACAGTTTTATTGAATATTATTCAATCAAAGACCTATATTATTGTTGAAATATATCCCTTGTTGTCTTAGTGTCTTCATCTTTCTGA
Organism: Pharus latifolius; assembly: GCA_019359835.1. Lineage (NCBI taxonomy): Eukaryota > Viridiplantae > Streptophyta > Magnoliopsida > Poales > Poaceae > Pharus > Pharus latifolius. Next base: position 65,552,719 of record CM033328.1, on the reverse strand, counting down.
TATTACTAGAAAGCTAGTGAAATCATTCAACTAAATTATAAAAGCTTTTGTTTCGTCCCATGCCTCTTAAGGTTGTGTATTTTGTCTAGCCGTGAACTCACTTTTCCTGTTTAGGTCCTGATAACTTGGACAATCTTCGGAGGCTTGCAGAGCAATTCCAAAAGCAGGCACCTGGTGCTTCTGGCACTGAGGCTGCTGCTAATGCAGGTACTGCTCAGGATGATGACGACGATGTTCCTGAGCTCGTCCCTGGAGAGACATTTGAAGAGGCTGCAGAAGAGAAGAAAGAATCGTGATTTGGTTGCTTATCTATTGTTGTGAAGAATTATAAAAGTTGCCATTGGAGACTTCCTTGAAGAACTGACTTACCTACCTTATTTGTGCCAGTGCTCCGGTTTTGTCTTGTACGAGGATTCAGTCCAATCCGTTCGTGGAATTTTACGTCAACTGTCTCTTTTGGTTGCGCTCCTCAATTTTCATCACTTCAAGTGTTTCAGTAATGATTTTCCTTGTGATCCACAGCAAGAAAGCTACAATTATTAGTTTATGCAGGCCTTGTGCTATCTTACTATTTCGAGTAGTTGCATGGTTGAACTACTTGGTTAGACTTCCTAGTGCTAATGATGCTTGAAGAATGAAATATTTCTAAATCTTGAATTTTCAACAGTGTATTGTGTTTGTGGATCTTTTATGCTTATCTGGCTAAACTGAATTTGAGGCATATAATGACAGCTGGAAAAGATTACCTTAGGACAATTCGGAATGAATGAAGATGAGACAAGTCTGTTGCTACTTGCTAGTATCTCTCCCATCGGTTAGGGTGTAGCCAGGGCCAAATGAAGATGAGATACCAGAGAAAATCAAATCACCAGTAATATTTCACCTTTGCTGGAAAATTTTCCAGTGGTTTGATCTCCTTTGGTTCCCAAGTTCAAGAGTCTACAGCAAATCTCTCCCAGAAGTTTAACTGTGGCATCTGTATGAAAGATTATGCATTTGCCTTGGGATAGCTGAACTGGTGTGTTATTTGTATTGCAACTAGGGGGGTGGGTACTTGTGTTGCATGTTACTTGCAATTTTTTATGCATATTGTGTTTGTGGTCTGTTCAAAGTTGGTAAGTTGTTTGTGCTGCCTGAAGAACAGGTTCTGGCATTGTCGTTTTCTTTTTTATGCTAAAAAGAGTTGGCGAGAGCACTTACATGCTCTCACATCTGACCCAAAAGGTGTAGACATTTGGAAGCACGGTATTTAAATCCATAATTTAGTGGGGTGGGATGTGAAGTTTTGAACTCTCGTCTTTAATAGAAATCTCAGATACCTTACCAATTGGGCTTACTTGATTGGCGGGCATAGTGGATCAGTGATGCTTCGTACATCTGCTATTGTCATGATGTGGTGTTGTGACCAACCCCAATGTGTTTGATGTGGGAACTGAATGGAGGATTGGGAGTTTTAAGACCTGCAGATCCTGGTGTGCTTAGTTTCTTACAAGCTAATGCACGGTAATTAAACTTAACACACAAAACAGCTTGCTCATGCAAATAGAATGTCATCCAGCTTTTAACAGGTCCATCTATCCATAAAACCAACCCATCTCGTGGGATCAAATTTGTTATACATCATATAAGCAACCATGAGTGGTTTTTGAGTGTGTTTGGTCGGCTTTATTTGGGTTTTTGTTTCTCAATTAAGTTAAAATCAGATTAAATATGGATTAAATTTCAGTTTGTTTTCTAAATTGGAGGTTTTTTTTAGATTAGAAGTTTTAAATAAACTTAAGTCTCCCTTCACCCATTTATTGAGTTCATATATTTAAACTGACTTATAAATTAAACTAAACTACAAACAAGTCTTTAATCTCTGGTCCATCACACAAAATAGGAGATATGCTTATGTGCTACTCATTCTGGGCTCAAATATTCTCTAAATTGTATAGATCACAATTTTTGAATAATTTAACTGAGACTCGGAAATACACTCAGGTGCTGTATAATTTGTTAAGAGATTTTATGATCCTTCGAGAGATATTAGTAACTCTCTGTAAATCAGAGAGATATCAGTATCTCTCCATTTTTATGGAGATATGGGTTTAATCTAACATTGATTTAGTGTTAGTTGGTTTGGTACTTGATTTCAAACAAATTTATCTATCAAAATAGACCGGATCTATGTGATCTCAACTTCCTATATTCAATTAAAAAAAAACCTTCGGATAAATTTAAAAAAAAACTTCGGATCAACTAAGATAAGCTCCTTCGTCTTGTCTCGAACTCCCCTATAGTCTTTCTTCTTTTTCTTTGAAGGAAATACATGTATAAGATATTCATCAATTAAAAAGAGAAAGAATATATATAGAATCCTAATGACAGTCTAAACAGAACCAATAGTACAAAATTGATGCTAATAAATATGCTTTTTGCATCGAAGATTTCTCCACTCGTCTCTCTGTTTTTCCCATTCAATCCCGTTGTTCTCACTATCTCTAAGTATTCTTTTAGTCATTTAAGAGGAGACTAGGAAGAGGGTAGATGGATTCGAAGAGATTAAGGAGGAGAAAAAGATAGATATATTTGGATGGAAGGAATTTAATTTATTTATATAATTATTATAATATTTAGTATCTCTTTTGTCTATATAATATAAGTAAGAGAGATATTGAGAAATACTAACAAATTTAAATCATTTAATTCTAATTATTTGAACAACTATAGAAAATTTGGGAAGTATGTAGAGGAGCTCAATTTGTTAATGCTTCCTGTCAAATCAGTATTTCGGCTGAGAAATTCAAGTATATCTTATGCTCAAATTGCAACTGTATTTAAAAATAGAGGGGGAACAAATTAAAAAAGGGTAACTTTCACATGGATAAAAGAGTGTTGAACAAAACAACACTGTGCGGCCAATGCAAGGTAAGCACGCAATGTTCGAATATTTCAGCCAAAATATGGGTAGCTTTTTCCATCATTTTTTTCTTTGGCTTTTGTTTTTGTTTTCTTAAACTCAAACTAACACACAAGCACACACTAGATAGTTCTAACTGGTTAATGTCCTCTCCCACTTCTATCATAAAAGCTGGATACATGAAACTTAAGTTTGTTGGAGTTAAGAAGTGAAAATCAGAGATGTGTTTGATTCAGTTTCTCATTTTAAAGTTATAGTTGATCTATTTGACTGTATATTACAATATAATATTATTTTTTATAAAACAATATATATACGATGTAAGTTAGAGTAATTGTGTAGACAAACTCTAGTGTCTAACACCTGAAACCAATAGTGTTCCAGTCCAAATATTAAAACCGGCTTTAGCTCCACCCAAACCCTCCAGAAGGCCCAAATTTGAAGCTGTAGCGTTCGGCTGAATTGGACTATACAATTTTTATGGTTAATTCCCTCATGTTTAACTGCAAGTTGGTCCGTTAAACTAATGTTCACCAGCTAAGCATAGCAACTAATCAAGAGCTCTAGATTTGTTTATTCGCCGCACCAACCAGTCATAGATCTTTTAAGGTAAAACAAATTATTTTTTCTAAGAACGACGTATTGGGTGTTAATTAAGTCTGCACGACTTGGTCATCAAATTTCTAAAGAACATCACCTACATGCCGACGTATAAGAAAAATCTAATCTCTTTACTAAGAAAAATCTCAAAGTGGAACTTGATATTTGTATTGAAAAATAGAAGGAATCACGTAGTTATTTTTTATTTGTTATCTATTAGATATGATTAGGGTGTACACTCATATTTTTTTTATTTTAAAAAAATAAATATTTATTATCATGCAATGAATCAAATGACGACCTTTTTTTCTTCCTTCTTCCACTCCCTTCCCACCTCCCCTAAAGCCTTCTACTCCTGCCCCTCCCCCTCCTACCCTATCAATTGACAGTGATACTAAACTAAAATTTCAAATTCGTAGTTGCTAGTGCCAAGGGCAGCATATCCCACTCACCTCTTCATTAGTCATTTTATCCCCTACAAACTACTGTAGCCTACCACCAGCAATGCACACTGTCTTGCCACACCACCTTGTCGCTCTCCACAACTGCTGCCTCTTTCTCCCTCACCAATCACCACCATCATCACTATCTCGTAGTTCCGTCGCCCAGAAAGTTAAGGAGGGAGGTGAGTAAACTTTATAGTGACTGCTTTAAAAGTGGAAGTGTTTTTATTCAACAACAGAGAAGATGTATGCAAAATTGAAAAAAAAAATCAGATGTTAACTCTATAGCAAAAACTCATTTATTATATAATAAATTCTGATGATGTTGAAACTATCACATTAATTCTGATCCCACATAAAAATACTCAAAATTCCCTCATTAATCATCGAAAAAGAAAAAAATTGTTAGAAATTCCACGTTAATCAGAAAAAAGAAAGAATTTATTTCATTCATCATATTAATAACGTTATAGATTCATCATTTAAAAAATCATATTCAAAACTAATACTATCTCTACTATGAATACAAATTCATATAAAAAATCGTATTTAAAACGAATTCTATTTCTATTATAGTATTAAAAAACATCTCTCTATAAAATATAGATAAAAATTTAAATTATATAAAGACTAGCCAAATAAAGTGTGAAATTTCAGCTGATTATAATAATTTAATGAAGGTGAGGAAAAGCATGCGTCCGTATAGAAGAAATGATGTGTCTATTGACGTCTTGGATGTTGAAATGCTAAGTTACAATTCACGAATCGCTCGTGTGCATATGCCCCTGACCGCGCATGAGAACCAAAGGTTAGGGCATGCACAAGGTACTCTGCTTCAATTGAAATTTGAATTGGTCTTAATTTTCTAATTTATATTGTCAAAAAATTGAAATGGTCTTAATTCTGCCCCTAATTCTCACAACTATAGCTTAGACTCAGTAATCAGTACTAAGTCTGAGGAAGAACTTTTAATTGACTTGGTATGTGATAAGTGAGCCACGTAAGTAACGCAGGTTTAGTAAACTTGGGACAGTCAATTCAACAGAAGCCAAATGGCAGAAGTGTATTAATGGAAGTTCGTTCGAATGGTATACTATACTACTGGCTATCAATGTTAGTGCAACACTCTCTTAACCCTTTTTTACTTATTGTTTGCTATAAATAAAAGGCAAAATTTTAAAGCTTTGATTATTACTATGCAAAAAATTATCAAAATTCATCATATAAAAATAATATTAATAAATTTGTCATAAAATTTACTTGTTTATGATGATTGTTTTATAATATTACCGGTATATATTTTTAATGGTCAAAATTATATTCTGAGGACAGTAAAAATATTAAAACGATAAATAGAAAAGAACAAAAATATTACAAATCTTTCAATTTATTCAGCCACACAAATACTACTCATTTATCCCTTCGGCAAAAATGCGGTTTATTCGCTGCATAATTGATTTTACGGTAGCTGGATCCTACACGACAAAAGAAAGTGGAAGCTTCAAGTTGGAGTGGTACATTTCGGAAGCGACTTGATTTCATCAGATTTCACTAGTCTCGGCAGGAAAGTATACGGAATCCAACTGAATTTAGCAGTTTGATGTGACGACGTAGTCGAAACAGAGACGGAACTATGGCGATGCATGTGCAAATCCGACATCCTTTCGCAGAACGCTGCTAGGGCCTCCAATTATGAAATGGAATTTATTGGGGTTTGCTTGCCTGTACGCCCTGAGCTCCCCATGTACGAGCAAGTTTGAATGTGGTGGGGGCAACACTTGCTTGCTTGTATATGTTGAGACAACACGAGCGGACGGATGAGTTTGCCTGATCTTGCTTTTGTCACCTTTAACTAGCGTGTCTGCACAAATCCTCCATCTCTCTAGGCCTGGATCAGCGGCCACCCATCTCTTCCCATATTCATTTCTGTAAATGCAATCACGTAACCAACTTTCTAATTTTTTGAAAATTTCCCCGTCTCCCAGACAAACTCAGCTCTGGTGCGATTACTATCAAATATACTGACTATTTGTGTCATGTATTTGTGACTTGAATTTGACCGCTCAAGTCGCTGTTCTATGAGAAAAAATACTAGTAGTAGCATTCTAATGTATAGGATACCTTTGGTTTGGTTTGAGACTCTCTTATCATATTAATTATGAGATATGATGAATGAAATTTTGATTGCGAATCAAATAATATTCAATATTTGATTAATTAAAATTTGATAAGTCAATTTATAGTTCACATGTTATAAAGAGAAATAAAAAATTTTTGACTTACCAATTTGAGATCAAACTTTTTTCATTACTACTTTGGCTAAAATTTTGACTTCGTCAATTCTTGAGTCAACCAAATTTACTTTCAAACTAAACAAAATATAAATTAATGGGATATAATCAAATATTAGTGGCCAAATTGAGATTATAAATCACACACACATATATATTGTACAGACTCTGGTTAACCGAGGGAGAGAAAATATGGCCCAAGTCTCACCGTGCAAGCCGGCAGAAACACGGCCGTGGCATTCCAAATGTCCAACCGAACGCACCAAAACACACCCAAGAAAACGAAAGAAACCAACCAGAAAGCCCAAACGGGTCTCATTTAATTCAGTAATCTTTGATTTGGAACAGACATTGTTTGACTTACCGGCTGACAATCTTTGTAATTACTATTTCGTGAAAGGTGAGGTTGCGTTTGGTGGTGTAGCCGTGTAGGCGTGGAGTGCGGAAAGTGTCAAAGTGGGAGGAAGGGAGAACTCCGAAATGGTCAGTTGGCGTGAGTCATATTTTCTACTATAATTGATTTGAATCGCCTATTTTTGATATAGATCAAATAAATCATACAAATTACTATTTTAAAAAATAGTACTAAAATCAATTCTCATCCTCTACTTTTTCTTGTTCTGTAAGCGAATGATTCGATCATGATGTACTTATAACTAGATAAGGAGTGTATTTGTTTTACATTAAAGTGTCAATAAAAGAAGAGTGATTTATATTATAAACCATCAAATTTGTTCTAGTATACCACTTAAATCCTCAAATTTGAATTTTACTGATAGATCCTTAAACTTTGATTTAGTTCAACAAATGAATCTAAGTAATAAAATTATGAAAGTTTACAGACCGTAGGCTAATATTAAATTTAAGGATTTGAGTAATATATCCAAACAAGTTTGAAGATCTCCAATACAACTTACTAAAAAGTCTCTTATCTTTCTTATGTGTGTAAATTGTAATGGGGAACATAAATTTTTTTATCAACTAATTATTAAGAGTGTATTTAATTAATCATAAAAATTATCAAATAAATTCATAATCATAATCAATTGTGCAGACCATGGACAATTATCCCATTTATATTAATGGTGATAGGCCCAAATCCGGGTCCGTACACCACTTCCATACTTAAAAACCCATCAGTCCCTCCCTCGGATCCCAAATCCCATTCCTCCCAAAAACGGACCAAAAGAAAACGAAAAATACCGTTAAATTCTAGGCCCGAGCCTCCCGTTCCGTTTCGTCCCGTTCAGCTCCCTTCGGTTCCCCTCCTCCCTCCAAAAACCCAAACCCCGAGAGCCATGGGCGAAGAGACCCTCGTCGCCATGCCTCCCTCGCACCACCACCACCACCTCTCCTCGCTCCCTCACCTCCCTTCGCCACCGCCCGAGCCCACAGTGGCAGAATTCCAGCAAGAGAATCTGGAGGACGGTGCCGTCCTGCCGGCGCCGCTGTCGGAGGCCCCGCCCGGCGTCGTCGCAGCCAGAAACGAACAGCAAGAAGAGGTGCGCGCGAGCAAGGCGATGGTACAGAGCTCGGTGCTCCGGCCGCCGCCGCACCTGCCGCAACCGGAGGCGCCGCCGGGGCTCACGCGGTCGCTCTCCGAGCCCCCGCCTCAAGACGGTGAGCAGAGGCCGGTCGAGCGGTCCGCCTCGGCCAACTCCACCGCCGCCGTCGTGGACGTGGCATCCATCGGGCGGTTCTTCCGCTACCGCCGGGACGTACTGTCCTCGGCCATCACCCGGCGCATCTCCTCGCTTAAAGAAACCTCGCCGCCGGCCGTCGCTAACACCTACGGTGTGCAAGAGATCCACCTGCCTAACGTGAAGGTGACCGTCCGCCTCAAGGACGCCATCGAGGCCGATGCCGACGATGACGACGACGGCGGCGACAGGGCGTACTCCTTCTCGGGCAGCTACATCAGGGGCCGGGTCAGCTTCTTCTCCCGGTCGGGCTGCCGCGACTGCGCCGCCGTGCGCGCCTTTTTCCGGCAGGCCGGCCTGCCCTACGTCGAGATCAACCTCGACGTGTTCCCGGAGCGCGAAGCCGAGCTCGCGGCGAGCGAGGGCGCCGCGCACGTGCCCCAGATCTTCATCAACGAGAAGCTCCTCGGCGGCCTCGTCGTGCTCAACTCCCTCCGCAACAGCGGGGAGTTCGAGCGGCGCGTCCGGGAGCTCGCCGTGAAACGTTGCCCCGACACGGCGCCGCGGGTGCCCGTGTACGGGTTCGACGAGGCTGGCAAGGACGAAGAGAACGAGGACGCCATGGTGGGCGTTGTGAAGGTGCTCCGGCAGCGGCTGCCGATACAGGACCGTCTCGTCAGGGTCAAGCTCGTCAAGAACTGCTTCACCGGCACCGATATGGTCGACGGAATCGTAAACCATTTGGAATGCAGCAGGAAGAAGGTGAGCAGTACTAGAATTACTACCAGTTCTTCTTTTGACTTATAATTATCTTATTTTCTTGTGTTTAATTGTGGGCACATGTTTTGATCATTGTTTGATGGGTGCATGAGTAGTTTACTAGTTTTGCATTGAAGGACTTGGATGGAAATAGTTCAGGGAGTCTGGGGGCGAGTGGTTTTTTTTGTTTCTGTTAATGTGTTTAATAATTTAGTAATGTCTTTGAAGGGGCATACTAGATAGGTAGTTAAGTTAGGCAAATATTTAATTCAAATATATTGTTTGGTGACTGCTTGATAAAAGTTTCTTAATCTCACATTTTTAGAAGACATCAAATACTTTTGAGACAGTTTAAGGCAAGAAATAAGAAAATCGATTATATCGTGAGAGTTATTTCTTGAAATGCATGATGTTATCTAGATATAACTAGATCTTCTGGGACAAAGTTCACATGTCTCTATTGAAAGAGGATCTACTACAATTGTAAATATGATGATAGCATGAAAAAAGTACATGATTTGGGTAATATGATCATATAATCGAAGTTTTAGGTTAATTCATTTGTAATAGTGTTCAACTTAGAATTATTTCTCTTCTAAAGAAATGCAACTGACTTTTGGCTGAGTCAACTAAAATAGATGAAGCCAGATAAAAAATATCCCATAGGATCACGTGCGCGGGGGCGTGTGGGGGCGCGTGACGTGCTGAACCGGACCGTGGGGCCCACTGCATATTTGGATTTCCAGCTTTGACGTGGCACCCATGCTGCGACGGTTGAGCGCAACAAAACGGAGTATGGGTTGGACCCGCACCCCCTTATCGGTGCCCACACGAGACTGGTTTGTTACGGTCATCCTTGTCATCTAGGACTCATGCATTACCTTGTGCAGTCTCAATTCTTTTCGCAAAGAACAACAAGTGGTTTCAATAGGGACCTAGAGGCTAGAGGCGACTTGGTTTCTATTTTGTTCACACATTACATTCTGTCTATACTAATTTTTTATTAGTTTGGAGTTACGGATATATAAGAAGAGAGACAAAACAAAACTACCATTGCTCAACTCCATAGCACCGGCTATATTGACCTAGGGTAGCACACATAGTATCGATCTAATGTTTTTTAGTCATTTTAATATTTTATAATTCTTTGATGAGGTTAAGTAAAACAGCCCCTCTAAATTAGTGGAAAAAAAGACAAGAAGATATGAGAACATATCAAATAGAATCAAATATATAATTTTTAAATTATTGGGATCTTTGTAAAAAGTTAAATTCTATTACTGAACCTAAAGTAATTTAAACATTGGTGGGGATTTGAACTACATTACGTGGACATTAAGTAATTCGTCCATTGGTGGTGACAAATTCCAGGCCGGTTTAAACAAATGGTCGTGGAAAGCAATGTGCAACTGTGCAAGTTCTCTTTCCATGATTCCATCGTCTGTATTGACTTGGAGATGTTCTTATTGTTCGTGCCAAGTGAGTGAAATTTTGTGCCAACCACGTTAATCCACTACTTAACACAACATATGATTGGTGTGATTCTCCAGATTCTCCTTAGATTTTGCTTGGATTACCCGGATTCTCCTCGAGAAAGTTGGGTCTAGCCTTGATTCGATTTGGTTGAGAAAAGAGACAAGTAGAGCGTGCTTATCTCGGTTGGGGGTCACAAATTGGAAAGCTGAGGTTCATAATTTATTTGTTGGCGAAAAGTCGGCTCACTTACAATCCCAAATTTGCTCCATCATACTCGATCAAACTCGTGAGTTGGTTCAGATAGGCTCACGAGTTGTCTCGACTGTACTTGCATCAATCACGAACATATTGTTGGTGCCCTCTGGTCAATTGGACTTTACAATTTGTGGAGTGAACCGGAAGAAGGGCTGTATGCTTTGGAATTTTTTTTAGAATAATTCAATCAAAAAATTTCTAAAATAGCCTATTCTACGAAAAAATTGTAGAAATAACTTTTAGTTACTAACTCAGTTAGCGATATAAAACATGACACGTTGGCAAGACGTGCAAACTACTGATTATATGTGCAAAATTGTTGACTAAGTACTGATGTGACTTTCAGTCACAATCCGTCGTACAGACTGAAATGTCATTGTGATATTATGTGGGCTCAACAATTTTCTAATTTTTTTTATTATTTTGATTTTTTTGTAGAAAAAACTATTACTCATATTAAAAAATTATATCATGAAAAATTATTTAAAACTCATGTTCTATTTTGTGAATTTTTTGTAAAATTTCTTAGAATGTTTTGATAATATTTTTTCTCAAATAAATAGATAAAATGTAGAATATTATTAATAAAATTTAAAAATTCTCCAAAACTTGTACTAAAATTATACAAGATAGAATATAAAGTATTCATAATTTTTATTTTGTAGCTTTTTTGAAAATATATACATATTTCATTTTTCTAGGTTATTGAAAAAAATCACCGAAATTCTATGACTTTATGTATATATATATTTCAAAACATTCTTTGAAAATTTTACAAAAAATTTACAAGATAAAACATAAAATATAAACAATTTTTCATGTTATAATTTTTTAATATGAGTGATAGATTTTTATACAATAAAAATAATTTTTTAAAAAAAAATCAGAAAATTATTGTGCCCACCTGACATCACAACATTTCAATCTTTAACCCGGTTTACAATTGAAAGTTACATCAACATTTAGTCAACACCTTTACATGTACAACTAGTAGGCCACATTTCCGTCGTTAATCTAGTTAACGACTAACATTCGGTTGCTAACCGGACTATGGAGTGAAAACTTTTTCTACAATCCTTTTATACAATGGTTTATTTTTAAAATTTATTTTTTATTGGATTATTTTAAAATAAATTATATGTTTTGTGGTTTCACACCGGCCCAACTATGACCTGGTGGTTTTCGTCCCCCAAATTTGACTTCAAAAGAAACTAAGAAAGGTTGTGGCTGAGAAATTTAGTTTTTGATGTCACTGTCAGTCATGGTCACAGGTAGTAAAATTTTGCCATGAAGTTAAAGTAATGGACAAAAAACTAGCCTTGCGCACTTTGCCTTCCATCTTTCGACATAGATTTGGATAAGAACACTTGCTTCTGCGAGTTGAAGCTATGTTGTGTACCATTCTCTGATTTTTTTCCCGATTTTTTTAAGAACATGGAATACTTTTGGGGGCCTATTTGATTTGATTTCTCACCTTTGCGAGACATGTTTTTGTGTTGAATTTGCCTCACTTTAAAAAGTGCCTTGCCGTTAAAGAAGTTTATCATTTTGGTTTAAATGTTTTAAACTAATTTCTTGGTTACTCTCACGAGGCTTGTCTTGCTTGAGACTCAAGAATTTCGGCTCAGGTGTGAGGCATGTTTGAAGCAAATTTCAGAATGAGACCAAAATCTAAAGTAATAATTCAAATCCTATCTCAGCTTTTTTTTAAGCACAGCTGAGGCCAAGCAACTTTTTGAAAGTTGATCCATTAAATTGCCACAGAAATTGCAGTGGGCAAATTACAGTAGATCTAGACCGTCCAATTTAAAATCAGACAGTCTAGACTTAAATAAGATTTAAAATAAAAAAAAATTCGCTCCCTTATTTTTTATTATAATAGATTTGGACTATTGAATCTTGATCCGTCTGCACTGTCTGTAGTTAGACCTATACTATATAGCATATCCATTTCCACTTCTTTGAGCGTATGAACTCCAAACACCCTTTTTATGTATAGTGCCCTCGAAACACGAACGCCAAATCAAGCTCTCTTTGTGCAGATTGATTTCAGTTTATATATGAATTATCATTTGGATATTTCTTGAATTCAACTGTGCATACATGCAGTCATCCATATGCGTACCTGTTTATTTCTCTCAAATCATTCTTTCTTTTTCGGGATCAGTAACTCACTCTTATTTTTGATATTAGAATCTGACAAGCAAGAAACTTTTACTTGCAGGCTGTAGAGATTGGCAACGAACTAGCTAGAAAGCACTTCATTCACCATGTGTTCAGGTAAGAAAACTGTTCATCTTTACCTGATCTTTCAGCTTTGTCATTGCATTGCCATTTTTTCTCATGCATCAATTCCAAATTCTTTGTACAGAGAGAACGATTTCGAAGACGGCAACCAAAACCTATACCGGTTTCTTGAGCACGACCCTTCCATCGCCAAGTACTACAACTTCAGGGGAACCACCAATGACAGCGAGCCCAAGTCGGCGGCCGCCGTCGGGCAAAGGATGACCAAGATCATGATGGCGATGCTGGAGGCCTACGCTTCTGACGACCGGCACCACCTGGACTACCACCGCATTGCTTCTAGCGAAGAGTTCAGAAGGTGAGAACCAAGTGTTCTTAAACATGCAGAGTTCTTCAGTTACTGATGGTGTGTGCTTGATGTGTTTGCAATCAGGTATGCTAACCTGGTGCAAGATCTTCAGAGGGTGGACATTTTCGCTGTCCCGGCCGAGGATAGGCTCTCATTCTTCCTAAATCTGTACAATGCGATGGCGGTGCACGCCGTCATTAGGATGGGCCAACCGGGGATCATCGATAGGCGATCCTTCTTCACTGACTTCCAGTACATTGTCGGCGGCTACCCGTATTCGCTCACGACGATCAAGAACGGCATCCTCCGGTCGAACAGACGGCAACCGTACTCTTTAGTCAAGCCGTTCGGTTCATCTGATAAGAGACTGGAGGTAGGTACCTGCAGTAACTGTCTCCAAAGATGAAACTTTTCTGATTACAATGGCTTCTACAAGAGCTAACCATTTCATTTCTCCTCAAAACAATTTTCAGTTGGCGCAACGAAAGGTGAACCCTTTGATCCATTTCGGTCTCTGTAACGCGACACAGTCGAGCCCGATCGTGCGATTCTACTCTGCCCAGGGGGTCGAACCGGAGCTCAGGCACGCGGCGAGGGAGTTCTTCCTACATGGTGGAGTGGAAATTGATCTGGAGAGCCGAACTGTCCACCTTACCAGAATCATCAAATGGTAAGTACCTTGCCTACTGTCTAGCCACTCTAGTGCAATGCCAATGCATGTTCAGATGTTAGAACTAGGCAGAGCAATTCATTGCATTATATCATTTCTATCAGAATCTGATGAGCATTTCTTGTTTCAGGTATAGTGCAGATTTTGGGCAAGACGGGGACATCCTAAAATGGACTTTGAACTACCTGGATCCGACCAAAGCTGGGCTCTTGACGCATCTCATGAACGACGGTGGGCCGATCAACATCTCCTATCAGAGTTTCGACTGGTCCTTGAACACTTGAACAATAGGTGGTCAAAATTAGCAGAGACAAAGGAGGGAAACAAGGAGAAATACATGGAGCTTTGCCGAGATGGCAATGTATATAGTATTTGTGATAATGTTATGTGATTCCTTACTGGGAAGAATGATAGTAATATTTTTAGGTGAGTGCCTTGGCCGCGTCGCCTTTTGGCAATGAAGAGCAGTGAGATAAATAGCATTGCTTCTTGAAATATATGCATTTTAATTTTTTTCCCCTTTCTGTTGTTGCATTGGAAGCAAGTGTTTCAATTTTGTCTATCTGATGCCATCTATAATCCAGAAATTTCTGCTGTTGCATACTTGTATCTTTGCCATCCTGACAAAACGTCCTCAGCACCACCAATCTTCTCTAAAACTCCCAACTATCACCAAAGCATTCATCTTCCACCGCCATCTATACAAAACAATCTCAAATTTAGGTATCATTTGTAGGGGTGGAAACGGATAGGGTTCGAGTCAGATAGTACTTAAACCCATATCCGCATCCGCATCCTTCTTCCGGATACGGATGCGGATGTAGATGGTATGCGAATAAGGATACGGACATGAAAGAAACGGATACGGATATGGATACGGAGCGGATATTTTGCAGATATGGACACAGATATTAAATGGATTCGGAGCAGATACGGATACCTATATTTGCAAAATGAATATGATTATGATACGAAAACAAACAAGAATAACATAATAAAAGGTTTATACTACACTAAATAAAATAATCATAACAAGAATAATATAATAAAAGGATTCATACATAACAAGGATAATATAATAAAAGAGTTCGTACTACATCAAATAAAAAGTTTCATGCTCATACATCATTCATACACACCACCATAAGTCATAACTCAAGTGATAAATTAATAATGTATAACAAACATTTCAAATAGAACAAAATATCAAAATAACTCATAAAGTCATAAGAAATACAATAGCAATATAGTATAGCCATAGCATAATCCACCAAACCACCAACCATTAATTCCACAACTCATTAGTCGACTTGAATGATGTGACAACCTATAGGTTGAACAAAATTAAGTAATGAGTTCTCATAGCATGTTTTACTAAGAGCAAAATCATTCAACAATATAAAAAAAACACTAACATGATCATTTTCTTACAAGTACTCGTATCACCATCTTCAAAATTATCTCCAACAATGTCATGTAGAATAGATTGCAGTTGACCTATAATAAATACAAAAAAATAACAAATGTACATAAGTCATATAGCATAAAACTATAAAATTATAGGCATGAAACATATATATAATGGGTTAATCACCTTTTGACTTGGCTCTAATCCAATCTTGAGTGCAAATTAATCTTTCAACAATCTCTGGAGCAAGTCTACTCCGGTATTGGTCAATGACACATCCGCCTGTACTAAATGCTAACTCAGAAGCCACTGATGTAACAAGAATAGCTAACACATCACGACCAACCTTTGATAGAATAGGATATTTAGAACCTTATATCCTCCACCATGAAAAAATGTCAAAAGGAGTGTCACTATCCTATGGAAGAGTGATATCCTCAAGATACAAATCCAAATCAATTCTCTTAGGTTGCTGTTGAGATTTCTGAAGAAGAAACTCATTAAATTTTCTTTTCATAGCTACTTGTACTTTACTGAGGAACTCCAAAGCTACTAGCATGCATGACTTGCTCATTTGGCTTAACATATTGAGTATAAAGTGAATTGATAACTTGATGTATCTCTTGGATCTCTTTCTCTCCACCAGTTTGATAAATCTGTGGGTAACAATATTCAACCATCTATATCTTATATCTTGGATAAAGTAAAGATGCCACAGCTAAAATCATGTTTGATTTACGCCAATATTTGTCAAACTTTTCTTCCATTGCCATTGCCATATTCACATGAAGGATATCAACACTGTCCTTCTATTCTTGCAATATCAATTTAACTTCACAAAACTCCTGAAAGAACAAGTTTGATATAGAATATTGTGTTCCAAAAAGAAGCTCAATATTGGTATGGAAAGACTTCAAACAAGTAAACAAGTCCATAGTAACATTCCACTCATCATTGATTGGACAACAACTATACTTTATTGGATCCAAGTAGTTCAATCTCAAGAATGCATCTTTGTAGTATAAAGCATCCCGAAGCATGAAATAGGTAGAATTCTATCTTATAGTAACATCAGTAGATAACCCTTATCAAGATTGCAATCTTTTGCTCTCTTTTGAAACTCTTCCTATTGCAAGTTTGAACCCTTCACCAATAATATAATTTGCCAAATGTTTTCAATAGCATTTCTTATCACTACCATCCCATCTCTAACAATTAAATTTATAATATGTGTGGCACATCTAACGTGAAAAAAAACACCATCACTAATAAGCAACTTTTGTTGATAAAGACGCTTGATTACATCTTTGATGCAAATATCATTGGCTCTATCATTATCACAAGTTAATGAGAACATCTTCCGATCTATATTCCAAACATCGTTACAACAAGAACAAATTCGACAACAGGCCAACAACATCTCCTAATCTCCACCGAACTTCAACAACAGCATGATCATAACCAGATTTGAGCACTATTGTATACTAAACTAGTGAACTACTAAACGACTGAAGTTAACTGTCAATTTGTCATCATTATATACCGCGTGTCGGCGTTGACTGGAGGTGGAGGACGTGTGCCGCCGTTGACTGGAGGCACAAGTGGTGGAGGGCGGAGCCACGTGCCGGCGCCGATTGGAGGTAGAGGAGGCGAAGGACGCGTGTCGGCGTTTACTGGAGGCGGCGGAGGTGCGGCGTGCTGGCGTTGATTGGAGGAGGAGGTGGCGGAGGTGTGGAGCCGCAACAGATTTGGATATAGGGTGTGGCAAGAAGCAATTCAAGCAGAGCCTGTAGAAAAAAAGTTGATATACACTGATATATATACCGATCTGGGTATAACTTGTATTCGCATCCGTATCCAGGATATTTCAGTCAAACCTGAACCCGAACCCGAACCCGGAAGTTTCAAAACAACTAAATCCACATCCGAACCCGGGTCAGATCCGAATTTTCATATCCGTATCCGGCTCTGCCCGGACCCGGATCCAGATTAAACCCGACCTGACTCGGCTCTGTTTCCACCCCTAAACTAGGCCAAGTTCATTAAAAAAAATCAATGAGAGTTGTCCAATTGTGATCAGTTTGTGATCTAGTGTGATAATAGATGACGGAGGTGGTGGAGGTGGACACTGGTCTGGCCATGAAGAAGGCTGGGTGGGAGTGGCAGGCAAGGGTGGCGAACGCAGTGGGATCAGAAATTCATTGTGTAATTCTTAGATCATCGACCAAACCAATTGGCCAAACCAACAGCAACAACGAAGGCACGGGAGGGGCCGACGGCAGTGCGATGAGGGAGGTGGCCGAGTTGTACAAGATGTTGCTGCCATTGCTCATGATAGTGCGTGAGCAAATTGAGATGCTGCCACCGACGTGGATGGACACTCTCAAGGGGAGCCCATCGATGTCCACCTAATCGAGTTCATGTACCCAATCCTACAGTTAGAACATGTGCTCAAGCAGGGTAAGATTCAACTTTGGATGGCTTCTATTTTTATGTGTGATTAGGTGTTGTCTTGTGTTGGTGTTTATTGTATAGGGTGTGTATTTACAATTGAAGGTATATTATTATTTGTAAAACAGTTTTATAGAAAGTTCTTTAGCATGTGTGCTAACGTATTTGTGTGCAGTTACATCTGATTTGGAATGATTGTACCATTTGTGTACTTGAATAAAAAAGAAGCAATGGCTCCCATTGTTTCACACCAAGGATAATATATTTATGTTGATTGTCCATATATGCTCCTTCTCTATACTTGTTATCCTTTTTGATCAAATCATTCTTGTCTTTAAGGTGATGTATCATAGATTCAAAACAGTTGATCTTATTTTGCAGACTATGTACCACAGTTTCAAAACAATACAATATTTTTTTTGGGATTGAACATATAACTACATCTAGTTTTTACCGAATAGCCTTCTAAACCTAACTAATCTACATTAGAATCGAACTTGTAATCTTTCGTATAACAAAATTAGTGGTCGGTGATTTATCATTGTTTTATATGAATGTAGCGTGAATTGTTTTTTCACAGAAAACTACAAAGAAGTGAAAGCAACTACGATTACTAATGGTTATTGCAAGTTAATTTTTAAATAGTTCTATGATCAGAGTGATTCCTTTTGAAAAATTGAAGGGTAGATCCTATAGTTGTAAATTGGTCATGTTAGGTTTGCTTCATGTCCAGTCATAGCACCAACAATTTTAACCCAACACGGTTATTAAATAAGTTAAGAAATAATAACCCAAACAACAATAAACAAATTATTAAATGGATCAACACAACATATGACACGATTAACACATTAGAGACTAATTTTATTACACTATCATTAAATAAATCGACAAGACACAATTGACATGATTAAATTAGTACTCCACATGAAAATAGTTTTCAGGTCTACTTGAAAAAAATATAGAACCACTCCTTAATTCTAGCTACGAGGACATTATGCATTATATTGCATACGAACATGACATGATCACAATAAAGATTGTGTCCCAGATGAGAATCATTTCTGGTCCACCATAAAAAAAAGTATTATAGATTTTCATATTAACTGGTCGAAATGTCACGTGATTGTGTGTTAGTCTCTATATGAGTTAAAATTATATATATATTTCATAGATATATCTTTTTTAATGCTATAGTAGAGATAGAGTTGATTTTAGATACAATTTTTTAGATTAATATGTATCATAATAGAGATAGAGTTAATTTTGGACACGATTTGCAAAATGATAAATCTATAATGTAATAAATATTTTCTTTTTTACATTAATATGGGAATTTTGAGTATTTTTTATGTGGGATTATAATTAATATGGTGTTTCTAATATCATCAAATTTATTTTAAATATTTTTTATGTATGATCAGAATTAAAATGATGTTTTTAATATTGTTAGAATTTATTATATAATAGATAATAGATAACAGTCCAATGATTTTCAATTATGTCTCTAGTATGAGAGGGTCCCCGACTTCCGTGTTTGTTTAGTAGAATTCAGCCCACCGATGGCATTCGAGAAAACTGTTAACACATAACGTGCATTACTTGGTCCAATGCACAAATATACTCACTAATCAATACGGGCTAGTCCATAAGTTAGCCCAATGCACAAATACACTCCATAAGTAATACGGGCTTAGCCCATAATAAAGTTGGCCCAAATAAACCCAACATAGATCAAAGCCTCATAGCACAAACTAACGGCGGAGATGCGCTTGATCTCCACCCTAACCCGAAACCCTAGCCCCAACTCCGCCGCCTCCCCTATATAAGTATTTGCCATCTCTTAGCCCGCAAAACACTTACCCTACTCCACGCGCCGCCCTCGCCTCCCCGCCGCCGGAGCAGAAGGAGAGGAGGGACTCACCAGCCATGGGCCGCGTTCGCACCAAGACCGTGAAGAAGACCTCGAGGCAGGTGATCGAGAAGTACTACTCGCGCATGACGCTGGACTTCCACATCAACAAGAAGGTGCTCGAGGAGGTGACCATCCTTCCGTCAAAGCGGCTGCGCAACAAGGTGGCCGGTTTCACCACCCATCTGATGCGCCGCATCCAGCGTGGCCCCGTGCGTGGCATCTCTCTGAAGCTTCAAGAGGAGGAGCGTGAGCGTCGCATGGACTTCGTCCCGGAGAAGTCGGCGCTCGAGGTCGAGGAGATCCGCGTCGACAAGGAGACCATCGACATGCTCGCCGCCCTCGGCATGGCTGACCTTCCCGGCGTCGAGCGCCAGGCCGACGTCGCCTCCTCCGCCCCCGTCTACGGCCGTCCGCCCTACGGCGGCCGCCGCGACCGCGCCTAGGTCTCTCGTTTGGCCTCTCGCAACACTGGTTGTTTGCTCGTAGTTAGATCTGTTGTTGGTTTGATGCGGGATGCAAGGTTTTGAACTCGTTATGATTTAAATTCTGAAACTGTTTTGATCTGCATCTGATGGACATGAGTTTTATATTTATGTAATAGAAAGTTTGAAGACCTGTCGTTTTGGATAATGTTTCGTTTATGTTTAATGTTGTTTAAATTACTTCGAGATCTCAATTATTTGTCTGATTGTTTGCGTTTTACTATGAATTTATACATCCAGCATGTATGAGTGATGTTAATATTAATATGAATATAGATTGATGCTATTGACAGTTATCGGTTTCAACTGTTTTTTTTTAGCTTCTGATAGTCTTATGAATCCTTTTTGCTGATGTGTGGAATTGCTTTCCCTCATAGTATCGTAATGTTTAGAATTATGAGTATGTTATTGGTCTAGTAGATGCAATGTTAACTTATAGGATGTTGTAGTGAATTTGAATGGAGACTTATTTTATGCAATTCTTGGTTATGATAGTGATTATTATAGATCTTGTAATGAGATCATTTATTGTGTTCATGCAGCTGTGATAGACTTTATTCTAGATTATTTCAATGATTTGATCATGGCATAGAGATAACAAATTGTAGTATTGTACTTACAAACCTACCATGCATTAGGATTCATTGCCTCTTTACGGTTTAACAAATCCTATCTTGTTGATTTCCTTGTCTGTGGTAGCTTGTTTATTCTTGTTGACCTTGTTTTTAGGTTTATTCAACTAATTTGTATGAATTACCATGTTAGGATGATATTGTAATCTGTAGGAGGTCCATGTGCAAATTTTCTCTCATGAGCTGATCAATACAAAAAAGAAGCTTTAAATCATTCTGTAGTCAGAAACTGGCAATTCTTCATGAAAAACTGGGTCATCAATTTTATATTCCCACATTCAAGCGTTTTACTTGTTTTTAGATCGAATCTGAGGTTTTTTTTAGGAAATGATCCCTGCGCTTATAAGGTTTTGGGGGTCTATATGTTTTCAGTGATTGGTTTAATTTCAAGTATTGCTTGTTGTAGTGTTTGGTTTTGTTCCGGTTTCCTGTTATTCTGAATTTCCTAATCTTCTGTTTTTTAGTCTGTTTATCACTGAATGTTAGATTGCAAAAATTTGCTCGTTAGATTAGAGATGGATGTCAAAGTTTTGATGCTTCTCTCTGTTTCTTTGCTTTACATTCCAATCCCTGTTCTAGTGGGAAGCAATCTGGTTTATGGTGTTGCTGGGATGGGAGTTCGGCTCAATTTTTTGTCAGAATAAAAAATTTCGGTTTTGCAATTTTGGGCATTGAATTTAGGTGTGTAATCGAATTCGGATGTAATTGGATAATCCGGATATCAAATTTAAAAAAAAATTGGATTCGGATATCTTTTTGGATATCTGATTATATAATGGGATTCGGATTCGAATGTATATCTGATTATTTTTTTGAATTTGGATTCAGATCTGGGATAGAATATTGGATTCGGATTTAGATTTGGATTCGAATAATATCTGCATCTGTGTAGATTTTATGTTTTGATTTTAGTTCACCCTTCCTTTCTCTCCCGTCCGTTGGTGTCGACGCCCCTGTCCCTGCCGTCCCCATGGCCCCATCCCCCGTCCTGGTCGCCTCTTCCTTGTCCCCGCTTTCGCCCCCTACTCAGACCTATCCTTGCCACCTCTTCCCCCATCCCCCACCTACCTGTTGCCGTTGTGTCCACATCTCTCTTATGTCTATGCTGTCTCCTTAATCCGAATAACATTCGAATTCGATCTAAATGAAATAAAAGTCCGATTCGATTTTGAATTCGATAATTATCCGATTTATATTCGAATGAGTTAATATGATTTGAGTTTGATATGACTACTATCCGATCTGAATCTGATTCGATTACACCTCTAATTGAATTAACTGAAATAAAAATAAAAATTGAACTGAATTAATTAAACAAATTTCGTCGATTCAGTTGGTTTATTCAGTTTATCAACTAAAAATAATTCGTTTATGGGTGCGATCTCTTCTCGAAACAATCTAGTTTGAATTACATGACAATTGGCCAACACAATGTTACTTGAGGCGCAAACTTTTTTATCAGAACAAAAAAAAAATTCTGTTTTACAATTTTGGGCATCAAATTAACTGAAATAAAAACCTAAATTGAATTAAATTAATTAAACAAAATTCAATTGGTTCAGTCAGTTTATTCTGTTTATCAATTATAAATAACTTGTTCATTTAACTAAAAATAACTTATTCATTTAACTAAAAATAACTTAATTCATAAATACAGGGAGAAGAATAAACCAGTCAAACGTGTAATCTCTTCGATTTAGTTTGAATGACTTCAATGTTACTTGATACTTAAAAAACTTACATAGACTCCGTACGTCCAGCAAAGACGTAAAAAAAAAACACGATGTCGATGCTGTCCGGAAAAATTGGGAGCAAATGCGAAGTAGTTACTGAACATTGAAAATTCAAACTGTAATGTAGATAGTAAAAATAGACAATGAGGAAAAACTTAAACATGTAATTGTAAATCTTTGGATCTGGGTACATTCCAACGCTCCAAGTTAGTCACCGGCTCTCGTGGTGGTGGCGGCACCACGGACATGGGATGCGTACCGTCGGTGGGATATCACAAACTACGCTGCCACCAGCACCAGCCTTGAGAGATTCACCACACGTCGATGCGTCGCGTCGTGGAATTACCACCTGGTTGCTTTGGCCTTTGAGAAAGAAGAGAAAATAAAAACCCTGTAGGTTACTCCGCTACAACACATAAATTGGTGGCTGCCGCCGTCAACCTTTGAGAGAAAAGAAAAACATAGAAACTTTATAGATTATTCTGCTACAACAAATATATTAATAATTGCTACCTTTAAATGGGAATGTGAAGAGAAAGTCTAGAGTTTGTGAGACATATAGACATTGGAAAAAAATTATATAGTTAGAGTTGATCATATGTAATTAGATCAGTTTAATCCGTCGATTCGACCTATAGACTATCCTAACCGATCAAACCATCAAAAATTAAAATTTGCAATTTTCTCAGTTTTTGACAACCGACCGAACAATAGCATTCTGGTTGGTTCAAGTTGGTTCAGTTCAGTTTACAGTTTAGCGTTTTTATGCGCACCCCTGGCTGGCATTGCTTTGCTTGCACAATTTGTCGTGCTGCCGCCCCGCAATAGATCATTTTCACCAAGTGTTAAGTCTGGTTCGAAGGTACAAAATATCGCATTTGAGTTAGACATGCCGTTACCAGTTGCGCTGCTGTTTGGTTTATTAAACGTTTGACTTGTTGTGTTACTTGTGTTGTTATACTTTCTTAAGCACGCAACAGCTAAGCTGTGGTGTCAAAGCAAACTCTCGGGAAGTTTGGAGTAGAACAAACACTTACCATTCAAGTACCAATGGATCCAATCCGAATGTTATGTTTTTAATACCCCTCAGATTACAAATCCTTTGTGAAGCTAGCTGCGCTACTAATGGTCTCGTATTTCTGTTCTCTTAGAGCCTGCTCCGCAAGTACTCTTATTTTTCTTGTTTGTACTTACCTGAAACTGCAATCTTCACTAGCAGAATTCTTACTGGATTAGATAGAGACGGCTTGTTATACCAGATCGTGTCTTACATTTTTCATTGAAAATTTTTTCCGTACAATCCTTTCCTTTTTTCTGATCAGTAGCCGTATGAAGCTAAGATTTTATATTCGGTTTTGAAATAGCGGTTACTCCACTAGAATGTATATAACCGCAGAATTGTAAGTATCTGAGCCCAACTTTTAACATTCAAGCACCCGTCATGATACAAACTCAAGTTTCAAAACATTGGCTCCAACTCAAGTCGCTGCCCATGGTGCCAATTTCTAGTTAATGTTTCTCTCTCTCTCTCTCTCTCTTTTTTATTTTATTTATTTACTTTTTTGTGATTAGGACCCGCCTAGTACTTGACTACGACAATTTATAAAGTCCATTTATATCCATAACCAATTTATGTAAGTCTAAAAGATTGATCACGAGATAAATTTGGTTTGTGGTCAAATCTCATGATAATCATAGTTAGTATTGTTTGTCAATGTGATAGGCAAATCATCGATCAATTGTTGCACATTTGACTATAAAAATAGCTAAATCTTAGTCAAGAATTCATTAACTTACTAAATTTTGATCATGAAACAAATAAATACTAAATTCATTGGTATCATCAAGATTTGACTTGGTGAAAACTTACGACTAACTCTAACTGGACATGGCAGTACGGCACGGTCAGATGTGCTTCGGATGCAGGCTTCTACATGTACAAACAAATGGACGGGAAAGACAAAAGTCGAGAGGACCAGGATGGATATACGGCAGCCATCGTGGCAGTCCAAGTTGTATCAATCGCTTCAGCTCTTGGGCGACGTGCTCCGGAGTCGCGTTTCGCCCGCTGCTTTGTTTTTGTGGACCTGCACATCCGGCGCGCCCAACCACGGCCGCCCCAAGGCCCAAGCCGTGCGAGGCTCTGCACCAGCGGCCGAGCGGCACGTGAGAATGCCATGGCCAAACACGCGCGTACATGGGCACATGGCACATGAACCTCATCCGGTATTCCGGTGTATTTGCGCGGCTTTGTGCAAGGCGGTTCCATGTGGCAGCCGGACCAAGATTTAATACACATTCGGCCGCACCCATCGAGCCTGGTTCGGCCCCCGGTACATCCCTGCGCTTACCAGTGTGACTTTTCTCTGCTACCGTTTAACCCAGATGTGACTTTAACATCAAAATTTTAAAGTCATAACTTCCACTAATTTCAACTCTAGAAGTTATTTGATTTTAATGTGTTAAAAAAAACTGAATTGATAGTTTATCTAGACATCCCTAAACTTTAAAATCAAAATTTTATTAGATTAACTTTGAATTTAAAGTATACAAACTTTCAATGTATTTTTGGAACAATAAGTTTGGAGAAACCTTTTTATTTCTCTCATTGGACGTCTCTTTTCTTTAAAATTCTTATATTTCAAATAAGTTCTATCTAACACATCACAAACATTTCTTACGTGAAGTTACTTAGGAGTGTAAGAAGTGTTTCTAGTTTCAATACTTCAAAAAAAAAAAAAAAGCATAGCAGCTGACCTTCGGAGCTTCTCAAACACATAAAACAACAAAGAAATATGAATCAGGGCAAAATAAACATCACAACAAATTGCAGAAAATCAGAAATAGACTACAGATTTAGTTCAAACAACTTTGATATTAAAAAATTATCTAGTTCAAACCCATATTACATAACTGGCCCTTTGATAACAAAATAATATAACTGACCCGATAACCAATAATACCAATGCGTAATCGCTAATTCGCTCTGATAACCATTAAGGCTCCTTGCTATAAAACCAAAACTACAAATGAAAATTTCAGGATATACTAAATAGGATCATAAGAAATTATCTCAGTTGTCATCACCCTGCGTGCTCGCCGCGGGCGGCTCCACCCACGCCGGCGTCTGCGTCCTGGTCTGCTCGTGCACCGTGGTCAGCTGCAGCGACGGCAGCAGCTTGTACACGCCGGCCACCTCCTTCATTGCGCCGGCGGATACGTCGTCGCCCTTGTTCAGGATGCTGATCTTGGGCTCGAGCCCCCGGATGGCGTCCGCGTTGATGCGCGCCATCTCCTGGTACGCGCCGGCGCTGACCATGAGGTAGTCGCGGAGGGCGCCGTAGTTGCCGCCGAGCGCCTGGAGCATGGCGAAGATGTACTCTCTCTGGGCCTTGCCCATTTCGACCAGCTCCTCGGCCTCCCTCCGCTTGGCGTAGAGCTGCGCGTCCGCCTCATGCTGCCGCGCGAAGCGCTGCGCCTCCGCCTCCGCCTCCTTCTCGTACAGCAGCGCGTCCGCCGCCTTCTTCCGGCGGTAAAAGTCGGTGTTTGATTGTTGCACCTACAAACAGATCACGTAGCTTAATATAGGTCATGGTATATATATATATCGTGCATGCTGATATTGGATAGAAAAGAAGGTACGTGTATGACCAGCTGAGCAAAGAATTTTTAGTCATTGTCTCATTCCTGCATTTGCCATGCAACAAATAAAACATGAACATATATGCATTGTACAATGATATCTAGTTAATTAATTATCAGTGACATGATGTGTAAATATGAGTTAAACATCTCTGACTGATTAGTTCAAAAGCTATGACTTATTTTTAGTAAAGTTTACTCCTAGTTCCCACTACATCATAATATTCAATTTTATTTTACTTCTTTAATTTTGCATCTAAAATCCTACATTTTACTCAATAATTATAATTAAATTCCTACCTAATATTTAACAGAAAACTTTTTTTAAAATACTAACAATTGAGACATCCATGATGCTTTACAAAAAATATCAAATTAGACTATAGTTAGAAAAAATATTTGAAAAATATAAAATAAGTCAAAAACTAAAAACTAAACAACATCATAAAACATTAAGAAACCAAAATAATCGCAAGATAATAAAATAATTTAGAAACTCAAAAAGTATCTTGTATAATAAAAAAATGAAAACTATAGAAACTATAAGTATAGAAAGATAAAAAATAAAAAATAATACTAAACATAACAAAAAAAATGACTAAACAGTTATTCATAAATAAACAGTTCTATAAATTAAAATTTTGAAATAAAATTTTTATATTTTTATGGATTTGGCTCAAAGAAAAATACTTTACAATTTTTTAGTAGAAAAATTGATGAGAGAATTGCAATTCTTATATATGATGAGGATTTCTCTTGCAAAACTAAAAAAAGGTATGATAAAATTGCAATACTTGTATTGTATTAGAGACTAGTAGTGAATTTTTTTTCATTTCTCATCTTCCCCAAACAAAGAAATTTTCAAATACAGAAAATTTGCAAACAAACCATTATTACGTCCCAATGTTAGTTGCAAACTGCAAATACTAACAAGTTACCCTTATCACGTCCAACAAAAAAGGAGTTGCTAATCCCAAAAAATCGCTTTTCGTCTAACAAATTAGGAGTTCCTATTCCCCAAAAATCGGCTTTACTATCTGTTTGAGTATACATTAAACAAATCGGTTTTTTTTCCCGTTTTTGTTATCACAGTAGTTGACGGTATGAATGTAGATTGCTTACTTATTATCAGTACTCTACAACAATCGACCATCAAAATGGTTAAGTACAATAAAAAAATTCACTTTTTATTCTACTAGTATTTGGTTAACATCTATCTACAGCAAATTAAACCCAATTTTTTTACTATTTACTTGCTATCTCCAACAATCTAACAGTTCAATAGATCACCAACAAACAAAAACAAACAACATCAAGCTAAACTCAAGAAATCACCTATTTCACAACACAAATTATGGATACTTCAGCAAATCTTTATTTTCACAGTTCTAAAAAAAAAAAAATTTATTGTCACAAAATTCAACCATTATTCCTCAATCAACAAAAGCCACACAGACTACTTTACACGAAGCATACACTTAAGCCTTAATAACACAGAAATTTTTAAGAGATCATGGTTATTTCATATATTCTCTAGGTCTAGAAAAAAAATCAGTAACTATTATATATATGTAGTCAAATTTTTATTCAATTTTGATCACTAATATATTTGTAAATAATTAGGTTGGTCACATGAAAATAATATAGTTAGCCATCAAAATACTTCATATTATTATATTTTTATAATTCTTATTAACATATTCTAACATACTTATTTATGAAAGGTGGAACATTTTTTTTTTATAAAAGTAGTACTTTCTAACACATCAAAAATCATAAAATCAAAACTATCGCTCATTTACTCATATGCACGCTCGTTCTAAGAACAAACGAATAGGAAATCTTGCATTCTAATATCTACTGTAAGAAAAAAAAAATTATCAAAAAATGGATGGATGTGAATACAGAATGCATGTCACGTACCTTGACGTCGTGGTCGACGACGGCCTTGATGAGGTGCTCGGCCTTGAGCTACTCCGTCTGCCTCGCCGCGTTCCTCCGCTCCACCTCCACCTGCAGCTCGGCATCTCGTATCTCCACCGCCTTCATCGCCTCCGTCTCGGCGATCCTCGCCGACCGGTTCCACCCAATCCTCAGCTTCCTCAGCTCGGCCTCTGCCTTCTCCACCTCCGCCTTCCTCTCAGCCTCGAACACCCTCACCTCCGACCGCACCCTCTCGTCTTCCTTCCGCACCTCCCCCTGCTGCTACGCCGCGACGATATGCGTCTCTGCGTCGACCTTCGCGTCGTTCCGTCGCGTAATCCCCTCCATGTTCTTCTCCCCGATGTTGCCCTTCATCTTGGCCTCCGCCACGTCCACCTTGGCCTGGTTGGCAGCCTCCTGCTGCTTCTTCTGGCCGGGGTAGGAGAAGTACTTCTTCCCCGGCTCGTCGACGAGCTGCTTGACGTTGGCATTGTAGATGACGAGCCCGAACTTGTTGATCTCGAGCTGCACCTTGTCGAGCACCGCCTGCTTGAACGACTTGCTGCCCTGGAAGACCTCCTCAGTGGTCATGGACGCGGCGAGCACGCGGGTCTCGCCCTCGACAATGCCGCGGACGAGGGAGTTGACATGGGAGGTGTGGCGGTGGAGCGGGGCCACGAGCTTGGCGTAGAGGAGGAGCGCCTCCTGGTCGTCGGCGCCGGACCGATGGTGAAGACGGCGGGGAGCATGAAGGGGAGCTTCTCGGCGCTCATGACGTCCACGTTGATATGGTAGTTGACGGGCGCGATGCTGAAGCGCTTGCACCGCTGACCGGCGCACACCCACGCCTTCTTGGTCAGCTTCACGTCGTCGATGCGCCACCCGGTGATGGCCAGGTACTCCAACGCGGCGGCGACACGGAAAAAGGCCATCTCTCACTCTCAACACGGTGGGTGCGATGCAAGAGGAGTTGCGGCTTAAAGAAAGTGCAAGGTTGGGTGTTTTTTTTTTACTAATAACCCAAATTTACAAAATAATTACGAAACTAACCCACAGTTGTGATAATTTACAGAAATGGTCTGTCACGTCAACTTGTCGAGCTCCCAGAGCTCGACAAGCTGCAAGTCGCACGGGCACATGCTTGTCGTGGTCGGAAGACACGACTAGGGCTTGTCGAGTTCTGGAAATTCGACAAACTACACAATATTAAAATGTGCAGTGCTCATATATCACATAAGTGTCTTATCCCAGCTGGTGGGAGCTTTGCAACGTATTGGCTTGGGTTCGAATCCCTGCACCCGCAATTAAAATATTTTTCTTGTCGTGCTCTAGATCCACGACATGTGAGAGAGAGATATTAATTAGGCTAACCCTTCTAGTGCAGTTAAGAGTGCTAGCCCAACTGACTCGCGTGCTCGCTCCCGTGTCCTCGGCCGGGTTCGAATCCCCGTTCCCGCAATATTATTTCTTTTCGCTTGCAGCTAGTCGTGGTCGAGGGACACGACAAGCCCCTAGTCGTGATAGGCGACTGTGCGACACGCAGCTTGTCGAGCTCGACAAGCTGACATGGCAAGTCATTTCTGTAAATTATCGCAACTGTGGGTTAGTTTCGTAATTATTTTTTAAATCTGGGTTATTAGTAAAAAAAACTCTGGGCCTTTAATATAGCGAGAAGTGTGCATGGAGATTAAGATGAACTAAAAAAATAGGGATCTTAACAAAAGAAAATTGTAACAAACCAGGGTCTCCTTTAGTCTAAATAGTTCAAAAGTTTTGAAATCAAATATATGGACATAGTAATGAAAAACTTTAGTGCTTGTGACTGTGATACAATTTTACTCTTTCGTATATATAGTTTAGTGATTTCTAAACATGGTTGCCCGGCTTGGGCCGAGCTGGAAGCACGTTTTGCATGAGCTAATTTAAATATTTGGGTCAAGTTAGGTTATTCGGAGTAATCTTAGAGATTGAATATTTGGATCAAAGTAGACACCATCTATGGGCTAAGGGCTAGATCTATATTTGATAATTGCATATTAGTGTAGCATATATGTTAGATCTATATTTCAATTCTCCATATTAAGATATATGGGAATTTAGAATTTTTCTCGTAAATGATTTGAGCACCACATAAAATTACAACATAAAAAAAACTAATGTTAAAACTTCTTTTAAAAAAAATAATTAAAACTCAGATTAAAACTACTCGACAAGCTCAAACTGGAAAGATCTATTTACCGTTCAGTATCCCAACAAGAAAATCTTCAAAAAAAAAAAATGTTTCCATTTACTAAATGCTAGAGCTTTGTGAGTTTGTATAGGTCATCCTTGGCCGTACCCCCGACGAATTCACAAATACCAATTGGCTAAAGGGGTGGCGTATGGACCATTTGGTCTAGGGAGTTCCGTATCAATCCATGGAAACTTTAGTCGTAGTCCCCGCCTTCGCTTTGTTCCCGCTCTAGGCTTAGTTCGAAGCACGTCTTTTTCTATCGTATCATTTAGGAAATCTAAGGACTTGATGGTATGTGATGAGAATTAGTCTATTTTTTTTGGTCTACAAAAATATTTATGAATATCATATATCAAAAGTCTGAGATCATGATCTGTTCTAATCGATGACGTATAAACCACATACGAGCACAAAGTGATTCATTCGACCACGATCAACTGTGGTCGAGATATCTTCAGAAATATATATTCGACCACGACTTGCTCTGGTCGAAATACATTCAGACATATATATTTGATTATGATCAGTTCTGGTCGAATTATTTTTAGGCGTATATATTCGATCACGACCTGTTCTAGTCAAAATATTATGCTCAAATCCTTTCTGATTGAAGAAACTTTTTACGAAGATTTCTTATCAGAATATCAATTATCTTTAACTAAGGATACATCAGCATCTCCAATGTCCGCAATGTAATAATTCCACGACAAAAGAAGTTTCGCATCAAATCAGTTAACCCATGCTCTACAGAATCAGTCAATGTAACCGCATCATAGAGGTAATTGACGAAAACCGTCGATAATTGACAATCAATAACTGCTTTTGTATCATCATAAAAAGGGGAATGATGTAAGGGTTTTGGGATCAAAACATTTTTTTCTCATTGTATACACACATGTTTTTCAAGAACAATTAAACACCACACAAAATATAAGGTTATTACTCAATCTTTCGAGGGTGTGAACTTGTCTAAAATACTCCATCACATCTCGTCATTGTGTTTGATCCTTTTTCATTCTCTACGATCTTTATTTTCACCGTCAACTCGACGACCAATTTGTCGATCGTTAACCATATGAATATGTAAAATACTGGGTGGAAAAAGGAGGGTATAACTTTGATTAGAAGAATAAATTTCTGGTCGCGTACTTAGCTTTAGGATAATTGTGCAAAGTGGATCCGCTACCAAATAAGTTGTGGAGTCGTGTTCTCCGGGGTAAATACAAGTTTGAGTGTGATGACCTGGTCAAGACGGGGAGTGAAGACAAGACTTTTGACAGCAGTCATAGCTGCCTTTGGAAAGAACTTGCCAACATGCATGAAAACTGTACAAGTGGTAATGTCCAGAAGCCTTTGAATAGTATTAGTTCCTTCGTGTTACCAATTTATGGAATTTTTTAAAAATAATACACTAAAAAAA
Source organism: Pharus latifolius (assembly GCA_019359835.1). Classification (NCBI taxonomy): domain Eukaryota; kingdom Viridiplantae; phylum Streptophyta; class Magnoliopsida; order Poales; family Poaceae; genus Pharus; species Pharus latifolius. The sequence continues at coordinate 65,521,248 of CM033328.1, read as the reverse complement.
GAATTACATAAATATCAAACATTGTGAAGTATTTGCAAATATAGCACACAGTTGCCATACATCCTGGTGACAGAAGTATTTTTTGGTCTAAGTCGTCATATGTCCTGACGACTGCAACCTAAATTGTCTATCGCCATTCATCTTGAAGACAAAAGAATTTCTGGCGATCAGTCATCATTTGTTTTGGCAACAGAGGGTGAGGACTATATAAGGCCTGAAAAACGAGGCAACTCGATCCGAGTCAGCTGGTAGATGTACCTCTACCTATGCAATCGACACAGTTGATTCAACCACCGCCACCACCATTGCCTCTGGCATGTAACAGACGTCAGTGACAGGTCCTACCGGCGCGTGCTCCCAATGATCACCCTACTGCCCCGCCCACTCAATGATCACCCTCCAGCCCTCATCAGCGTCTACCACAACATCCTGCCTCCAAAAAAGACCGTCATTAGATTTAGTTGTACGAACTTGTGTCTAGTTACTTGTATGAACTTCTATATACATTATATTTTTGGTTGTATGAATTTTTCCCTTCCACTACTAGTTCAGCAAAAATAACCACCGTGATAAAAACTGAATACCGTAACAAAAACTCAGCTTTTCAGTGTAGTGCCGCATCTACTTTCTAGTAATACAACAACTCAATCTTCCCAGCATAGCATTGCATCATATTTTCAGTGATACACCGAATCAACGACAACCTTTCATTATAACGTCGCATCAACTCTCCATCCTGACATCATAGTTTTTTACAAATACGTCCAAGCAACATTTTTCCGAAACGTCAAATAAACATTTCAATTTTTCATGTTCAGCATTTTATAAATTCCACCATACAACCATCAAAATTGAACTCACTCTTTGGTACTACCCTATCCGAACATGGTGAACGAGAACTATCGTGGGCGTCGAAGAAGATAGAGAAAGGTAAATAATAAATTGATTTGCCTCAAATAAATGGTTTGCATGCGCTTATGATATTACCTATTCTTGTTCATTTCTAGGATGAAGGCTAAAGCTGAGGACTATATTGTTATAACTGCGGTTTGTTGTCAAAAATCAGTACATCTACTTGTAAGCACGAATATGGGAGAATATTTCTAGAGTGCCATAGGGAAGATGTTCAGAAATTCACTTACCTGCATTGGTTTGACCCTGAGTAAAACTGGAAGATAAAGCGTACGATAATCTATCTTCTCTCTAGAAAGAGGACACTACATGACGAGATCGACTGCATGGTGAGCATGTTGATCAACATTCATGATCTGCAATACTGTGCCCTCTCTTAACCTATCTATCATTTGCTCTTCTCTTCTTCTAAGATTGACTCCTACTAACTTTTGGTTGAACCTCCGCTGATGCATTTCCAGACCAAAACAAACATCATAAGTATATTCACCTAAAATCCTCACTCTATGCAACAAAAATCCCTAACAATTGCATATCTTAGTTCATAGCTTCTATAATTGTATCCATCTCCTATTATTAGACCTACACCACTTACCACTTATGACGGTGCATTAAACCCAACAACCAATAGAAGGCTAAGATTGCATCAGAACCGCCTTCCTTCACATTTGTTCAACTAACCACCTTCATAAAATTTTGTTTACTTTGATACCTCTATAATTCACTTTTGCCATTTTATCAAACCAAAACTCATGCACTTGTTGAGTTTGCCCACTCATGCCCTAGCCGGTAAAAAGGCCTGATTACATAAACACACAATGCTTTGATTAGACAAATACATAGAATAGAGGGTTAATTGAATAAAAAAAATGAATGGTAGAAATATTTAGGGGGTGTTTTTTTTTTGTCCTCACTCAAATTTATCTGTCATGTTACTTGCCAAGTCATGTAGGTTTTTTTTCTAGGTTTTGGTTAGTAATTTGACACAAAGAAAAAATGTAATATAAAATACACTCTGGTAATACACAAAGTGTATAAATCAAAATATGCTTTAGGAAGTGAACAGTAGCCCCTCAAAATGTTTTAATCTAATTTATTTCTGACAACTGAACATACAAGCTTTTGCGGTGGCCGGCGGAGGTGGCAGCGAGCTTCATTATCCTTTGGCTTCAACACCAAGCTTCGGCATCATCGATCAGTCATCAGCGGTGGATAAGACTAGAGCTTGGTTCCTTAGTGGTCGTTGGCGGTAGAGATTGATGAGGTTTATTGGCGGTTAGAGCTTCAACGGTAGCAGTTCTCCATTGTCCATGGCAGTACGGTGACAATGATGGCAGAAGCTTTGGCTTCGGCGAGTGGTGGTGATGACTAGAGGTTTGTCAGTGACGGCATCGTCACATGAAGAGTAATAAAAAAGAATGCGCCCGTGCATAGGAGCCAGACGAGCAAAATTGGTCACTTGATTCTCATGCACGCCTGAGACTTAGGTGGTAGAACACGTGTGTGTTGATCCATGGGAAGATGAATAAGGAGACAAAAGGGTTTTTACAAGTTTGGAAGGAATAGATCCTTCTCTACATGATGGGATACTATTCTGGGGCTCTATGAAAGAGTCAAAATGTCCAAGAGTACTATGATTATACTGTAAAAAGGGGTTACAGTAATAGCTAAACGCTGAAAAAGAAGTCGATATTTTTCTGAGTGCTGAAAATATACAATTCAGGTACTGGAACAGACAAGTTTTGTCTTCGAGTGCTAACATAAAGTGTCTATCTAATCTCTTCTCTGTTTCGTTTGTTCATGCTAGATCTTCTCTATTTAAAGCCTTCAACCGATGAATCAAATCCCCTAAAATCTTGCCAAATAACCGTTAGACGGTTACCATTCGGACGGTAAATCCAAAGATAATGATTTTTGTGCTTTATCTACAGAGAGATTGTGGGAAAAGAATTGTTATCCTTGCTGACATATGGCGCTGCGATGTCAGGATCTTAAGAGTTCTTTCTTGGTCTAATCCTCACCACATGTACGGTGATGAGGAACCCTCCTTATGATGGTTTGTGTGTGCGGGATATTCACCACGTGGATGACGGTGATGATTATATTTAACAGTTAGTTGGATATTCGTCATGTAGACGATAGCGATGATCATATTAGATAGATGGTACGAACGCTAATCAAACAACCTTTTAGATACACAAAATTTAAAGGGACTCAATTAACAAAAAGGTAAAAATAAAAAGAAAGTACAATTTTGGTTCCAAGCAATTTCCTCTCCCTTTCATCCCCTTCTCCGTTACAAAATACACACACACTCTTCTTACACTGCTTACACAGGACACAACACAACAAAAACCACAACCACCGCCCCTTCTTCCATCTCCAAGACCTCCTCTGCATCACCTCCGCCCACGTAGGCTTAGGGTTTCGCCGCCTTTCTATCGCGTCGCCGCCATGGGCATCCCGTTCTACAGGGTGGCCGGCGCGTCGGAGTACCTGGCCATCACGGGGTTGTGCATCGTCGACGTGAAGCCGGCCAAGAAGGCGTGGCTGCTCCCGGGCCAGGTGTGCAAGCGCTTCGACATCTCCCCTGTGAACTACGAGCTCGACGTCGACGCCATGAGCGCCGAGAAGCTCCCCTTCGTCCTCCCCGCCGTCTTCACCATCGGCCCGCGCGCCGACGACCGCGACGCGCTCCTCCTCTACGCCAAGCTCGTGGCCCCCCACGACAGCCACTCCGACCACGTCAAGACCCTCGTGAAGGGCGTCGTGGAGGGCGAGACGCGTGTGCTCGCCGCGTCCATGACCATGGAGGAGATCTTCCAGGGCACCAAGACGTTCAAGCGAGCGGTGTTCGACAAGGTCCAGCTCGAGCTCAACCAGTTCGGGCTCTTCATATACAATGCCAACGTCAAGCAGCTGGTGGACGTGCCGGGGCACGAGTACTTCTCGTACCTGGGCCAGAAGACGCAGAGGGATGCGGCCAACAAGGCCAAGGTGGATGTCGCGGAGGCGCGGATGAAGGGGGAGACCAGTGCTAAGGAGCGCGATGGGCACACGCGCCAGAACGCGGCGCGAGTCGACGCGGAGACGAAGGCGTACGCGAAGCAGAAGGAGGGGGAGTGGCTGAAGGAGCAGGTCCGGGTGGCGTCGGATGTGGAGATTTACGAGAGCAGGAGGAAGGCCGAGGTGGCCGCCGCGAGCGCTGACCTGGTGGCCAAGAAGGCCGGGTGGGAGCGGCAGGCGAGGGTGGCCGAGGTGGAGGCGGCCAAAGCGGTTGCCATTCGGGAGGCCGAGCTGCAGATGGAGGTGGAGCGGAAGAACGCGGCCAGGCAGACCGAGAAGCTCAAGGCCGAAGTCCTCAGCAAGGCCGTCGTCGAGTACGAGACCAAGGTAGACTTATATATGCATATCGTGTTCTTGGGCTCGAAATGGGTGGATTTGTGTAATTCTGTGGCCTCTTGGACCTTTGGTCCGTTCTTGTTGCAGTCATCTCTTGTTAATTTGAGTAGAATTTGGGCAGTTCTTGAAGTATTCGTATGTCTAGTAGAATTAACGTCGTTTCTCAATGTTAGTATTGGCCGATTTACATGCGGTTAATTGGACAAGAACGATCATTGGTTGCGTGTTTTCTTGATGGATCAATGTTCTGATATGTCCTGTTTGGGTAGACATCACCTGGTTTCTTGTGTTGGTACAAATGTATCACTGATCTGTCTATTGTTTGTTCAACGGGAATTGATGGATTTCTGCAGTTTCTTGAAGCATTAGTGTGTTTCTGGTGCATTCGTGTTTGCTTGCGTAGAAAATGCATGGTTTTTTCAAGCATTGGCACGTGTTTAGAAGTCTGTCGTTTGTTGAACCATGTCTTGATGAATTTTGTGTTGTTTCTTGGCAAGAAATACTCAGTTGTGTAGTCTCATGAGCATTAGTATGAGCCTAGGTGAAACTATGGGTTGCTTGGGTAGATTTTAAGTTATATGTTGACATAATTTGTGGTGGAAGCTATGTTTTTTTTATCTCAGTTCCTTATCACGGGAACAGTTCTTGGGTGTATTACTAGAATCATTGTGTGACATAATTATAAGTGTAGAGTATATGAGCAATATGTATGTAAGAGCTGTGCGGTTTGTGCAGTTTCTTGAAGCATTTGTATGGTCTCAGTGTAGTTGACCATCGCCTATTCGATGAAAATTGCATTCGACCATTGTCAGGATCGAATTTACATGTATCCTCAGGGCAGTGATATATTGATATTTGTAAAAATTGATCTGCTTTATATGGCTTCCTTGTTAATTGCATTCGACCATTGCCTGGAATTGATTTAAATCACATGGTGATAAATTTTCTCATTTAGTCTGACCCAGCCTAATTTTCAAAGCATTGTTAACTTTTAACATGTTTTCCTCTGATCTAACTAGGGTCTATATCAGTTATGTTAGTAACAGCAGTTATGCAGCATGGTTTGTTATCAGTTGGGAGTTACACACTTTCTCACAGTAGTTCCCCAGTGTGAAATTGTTAGCATGTTGACTTGATGATTTTGTCTTGGTCAACATCGACTTAGTTTTTGGAAACGTCAAATGTTCCTCTTATTTGGTACGTTTGCCATTGCTTCTTGAAGCACTATGAAATTGTTACAAGAATTTGTTGTGCCTATAGCATTGTGATTTCTCTTTTAGTTATTATCGAAACAGTTTTCCTGAAGCATTTGTAAATATGCAGCGTGATTTGTTTTCATTTGGGTCAAAGTTACTCTCAAAGGATTGATTCTCTATAGTTTGGTTTTAATTGAAGTGTGCATTTCTGAAGTGCAGTAACAAGTACTGTTATCGATTTTTGTTGCATTAAATCTAACCTGAAACTGAAAATTCATAGGTACAAGAAGCCAACTGGGTGCTCTACAACAGGCAGAAGGCAGCTGAGGCTGCCCTCTATGAGCAGGAAAAGGCGGCGGAATGCCGGAGGGCTGCAGCAGAAGCAGAATTCTATGCCAAGCAGGAGGAGGCCGAGGCACTTGTGAGCATGGGCAAGGCCCAGAGCGTGTACCTGTCTGTTCAGCTGGAAGCTCTCAATGGCGACTACAACGCCCTAAGGGACTACCTCATGATCACATCAGGCGTGTACCAGGAGATGGCTACTATCAACGCCAAAGGCATCAAGGGCCTACAGCCAAAGATCAGTATTTGGAACAACAGCATTGATGGGGGGAGCGAGTCGGGGGCAATGAAGGAGATGGCTGGTCTGTACAAGATGCTGCCGCCGCTGCTGAAGACTGTGCATGAGCAGATAGGGATGATGCCACCAGCATGGATGGGCTCTCTGCCACAGAATGCCTGAAAGGTTCACTCTGAAGTCACCTACCGATAGTTTTTCTGAAAGATTCACTGGTTTTCTCAATCAAAGTTTTCTGGTCGAAAAGATACTGTAGCGGCAGTAGTTTCTTAGGAACTTGTCATAGAAAGTCAAAAGTCTAAATTTATAGTTAGTAGCTTTCATATATGATTAACATAGGTTTGAAATGCTGGTATTGAAGTTTCATGTTCTTAATCCTGACAAAGACGAGAATGTATGAGGTTTAGTATGTTGTCTGAACCTATGATAGTTCCATATGATTAGCAATGCTCTGTGGTGATCAGAATCTAAAAATTTCTGAACTAGCACAGTGTGGATCTGTTGATGTCTATCCATGCATTAGTCATGTTGTTATGTGAATAATCTGTTTGTTACATCTGTGCTGAATTCGATTATAGCCATACATACAGTATTTATTATTTCACGATCCAATTACAAATTGCCAATTTACTGTAGTAACTGCATAAAAACTTCTACTTTGAGAAAAAAATTTCTTTCCAGCAAGGGGCAGCAGTAAATTTGATTCTGCAATGTAACCAGATCCTAATGCAACTAATCAACAGAAGTTTCCGGATCCTGAAATCTCCGCCGTTCGATCAACTTTTCTTAACCAATCAACACGAGCATGCAATCATATAGCTCCATCACACCGTTCTTAAATTCCTTTGACTCAAACTATCTGAAAATCCCATTCCAAAAAGATGTCCTTTTTTGTCTTTGAATCCCATCGGAAGGTAAATCAAGAAAATAATTGTGACATATATATTGAAATATTTAAGTTATATTGTGATCCTTTAATTTCCAAATTCTGTCAAGAGAGATTGTATGACTCAGAAAGCATTCTTTTTTATTCTTATTAGACAAAATTATTTACATTTATCATAATCTAGGTCCAATATAGATAAGTTAGATGTTTTTCTAAACAGTGCTTTTATACTTTCTAAAAACTAAATTACATAACTCTAAAACAATATTGTTAATAATGGAGTAGTGAATAGTTTCAAACTGGACCACTAATTTGCTTTAGAAGTTGTATAAATCACTTTTTTGAAAATTATTGAAACACTTTTTTTTTCTCCTAGCAATTTTTTTTTGGATTATCTATTATATAATAAATTTTGAAGATATTAGAAGTACCATATTAGTTCTGACCCCACATAAAAAATACTCAAAAGTCACATATTAATTCTAGAAAAGAAAATTTTTAAAAATTCCCACATTAATAAAAAAAAAGAAAAGATATACTCTGTTTATTATATTTATAACGATATCTTAGATATCGTATCCAAATTAACTCTATCTTTATTATATGATACATATTAATCTGAAAAATCATATTCAAAATTAACTTTATCTAGGCTACAGTATTAAAAAAAGACATATCTATAAAATATATATAAAATTTTAACCCATATAAAGACTAGCACATAATTGCATGGAATTTCAACTAGTTAATATGAAAATCTCTAATACTTTTTATGTGAGTCCAAAATAAAGGAACCAAAAATTATTTGGAAGTGGTTCAATGGTTTTGAAATTAAGAGCGTATTTGAGAAAGACTTAAATTGATAGACAGAGTATATCCATAGATATAGATGGATACGATGTAGGAAATCGAGTAAGCTACACTAGCAGAATTTCTAATAATTTACTCGAAAACTGCAAGTAATAGATCATAGATTAGATTGTTACCGGTAGCGGAAGCAGATTTGATGAACGATCGAATGTTCGCAACAACCGTTTGCGGATTGTCTAGAACAGTGGATGTAGATGACAACGATCGCTCACGGATCGTTCTGATCAGTGCAGCAATTGTAGCAGCGCCTCTACCAGTATCCACACGTACTGGGATGGAACGTTGTATAATGGTGTGCTAGCACCAATGTGCACAACAAGGGTTTTTAGGGCTATTACTTTAGAGGTGGTAGCAGCTAGGCCTTTCTGTGTGTTTTCTCAAGGCCCATCAAATCCTAACAAATTAGGTTTCCTGATATTATACGAATCTTATCCGAACTGCCCATGCAGAAAAAATCCTAACAGATTAGGCTTCCTGATTTTATACTTATCCGTATTGCAGGATGAGACTAATATTAAATCTTCGTATCTGATACGTTAATTTCATAACATACGAAACTTCTTATATCCTTCGTATGACTACTAAAATATAAATCCAAACCCCTAAGGCTCTTTTCCTCCATCCAATCTTTCTCACGTTTCGCCAATTTGTCGGCAGATCGGAAAAGATGGCAAAGTTCAGGGTGGCGGACGCGTCGGAGTACCTGGCCGTGACTGGCTGGGGCATCCCGGACGTGAAGCTGGCGAAGAAGTCATGGGTGTTCATCGGACAGCAGTGCAAGAAGTTTGACATCTCGCCGGTGAACTACGAGTTCGAGGTGCACGCCATGAGCGCCGAGAAGCTGCCCTTCGTCCTTCCGGCCGTCTTCACCATCGGCCCGCGCATCGACAGCGAGGAGAGCCTCCTCCGCTACGCCAAGCTAATCGCGCCGCTCCACAGCCACTCGGACCACGTCAACAACCTCGTCAAGGGCGTCATCGAGGGCGAGACCCGCGTGCTCGCCGCGTCCATGACCATGGAGGAGATCTTCCAGGGCACCAAGATGTTTAAGCAGGCCGTGTTCGAGAAGGTGCAGCTCGAGCTGAACCAGTTCGGGCTCATCATCTACAACGCCAATGTGAAGCAGCTCGTCGACGTGCCGGGGTACGAGTACTTCTCGTACCTGGGGCAGAAGACGCAGCAGGAGGCGGCGAACCAGGCGAAGGTGGACGTGGCGCAGGCGCGGATGAAGGGGGAGATGGGCGCTAAGGAGAGAGAAGGCCGCTCGCGGCAGAACGCCGCGAAGGTGGAGGCGGAGACGAAGATGATCTCGGTGCAGCAGCAGGGGCTGGGGTTGAAGGAGGAGGCGAAGGTGAAGGCGGAGGTGCAGGTGTTCGGGAACCTGCGCACGGCGGAGGTGGAGAAGGCCAACGCCGACCTCGCGACCGCCAAGGCGGAGTGGATGCGGCAGTCCAAGGTCGCCGAGGTGGAGGCCTCCAAGGCCGTCGCCATCCGTGAGGCCGAGCTCCAGATGGAGGTCGAGCAGAAGAACGCCGCGCGCCAGACTGAGAAGCTCAAGGCCGACCTCCTAACCAAGGCCGTCGTCCAGTACGAAACACAGGTACATACATAAGCACATGATAAATACATACATACATACATGCAGGAAAAAAAAACGCACATACATATATACAAGAAGGAAAAGGATCCGGCAGCGAATCTGGACCGTCGAATTTTGATGTGAATCATCTAATTTTTTTACTCTAATAGATCTAGACTTTCGAATTTTGATAGAACAGTTTACACATATATACATACTCTAGGATATTATCTAGCGCAAATCACATATTAAGATACAAATATGCAGATTCAAGTGTCAAAACAATACGAAAATTCTTGGAAAATTCAGAGATGGTCTAGAGAACGCAGCACCGTAAACACAATCTAGAGAAGAAAAACAATATGAAAAGTACAGCGAATAGTAAAGTTTTTACGTTGATTTGACAAGTAAATTAATGTGTTTGAAACTTGTAGACCAAAATTGCACGTGTCTACATGTACATGCATGCATCATTAACGTGAAGAAAAGCTGAACTGGTGCATGGATAATTTTGTAGGTGCAAGAGGCGAACTCGGCGCTGTACAACAGGCAGAAGGCGGCGGAGGCGGCGCTGTACGAGCAGGAGAAGGTGGCGGAGGGGCGCAAGGCGGCGGCCGACGCGGAGTACTTTGCGCGGCAGAGGGCCGCCGACGCCGAGCTCTACGCGAAGCAGAAGGAAGCCGAGGGGCTGGCGCTGCTGGGCAAGGTCAAGGCCCAGTACGTGGCATCGGTGCTCGACGCGCTCGGTGGCAGCTACCACGCGCTCCGGGACTACCTCATGATCGACGCCGGCGTGTACCAGGAGATGGCGAGCATCAACGCCGGCGCCGTCAGCGGCATGCAGCCCAAGATCAGCGTATGGAGCAACGGCGCCGCCGACGGCGGTGCCGAGGCCGGCGCGGGCGCTGGCGCGGGCGCGAGCGCAATGCAGCAGGTGGCCGGGCTGTACAAGATGCTGCCGCCGCTTATGGCAACGGTGCATGAGCAGACCGGCATGCTGCCGCCGGCGTGGATGGGCTCGTTTCCCAAGGACGGTAGCAACTGATCATGTAGAGCATTGCAATTCCCGGGTTCATTAATTTGCTTGGTTATTTAAGCATGTGAAAAGTATCAAAGAACTTTTTAATTACTCTCTTGGTTATAGATCTGGCCTTGCATGAACTTTTGAGTTATTTTAATAGAGAAATATTCTTTGCATATTCTATATTACGTGTAAAAACATCTATCATTCTAATCTAAAGTTTTTTAGAAGAGACTCCTCACATGGGTCTAGGTGCGAAGTGTTTCATTCTGATATATTTATGTCGTTTGGGTGTTTTGTGCGAGACTTGCGTATAAATTATTTATATAATAATTTATTACAATATATAATTATTAATGATTAAAAAATTAGCAAATTTAACTCGAATAATTCGAATACAACAAAAAAATTTAAAAATTTAAGATAAAGATTATAAATTTTTTTACTTAAATTGCATATAAAAAATAATATTAAACATACAAATTGAATACGTTCGACCATTAACATTAAACAATGAGTACATTTCTTGAAATAATAAGATAAGATAAAGATTTTTTATTGTGTATACTGAGTGGTGGGACTCGAAGACGATAAAAGATGTTTAATATGAAGAGTATTGATGTTTAATTTTTGGAATTTTATTTCTTTAAATCTTATTTCAATAATTTATCTCAAATTTTTGTAAGATTTTTTAAAATTTTGAATAAAAAGTTTCTTTATCCACTGTGTCAATACATTTGTGCTTCTACTTTGTATTAAAATATGTGTAAATATGAACTAAAACATGTTCAAAAAAATTTAAATCTCTTAGACCTGTAATTCGAGACGTTACACGCTACCACAGCAGGCTGCCTTATTTATGTTTCCCAAACACCCAACTCGTTAACACTTAGCATATGCTACCTAATTCTTGTTTAGATTAGTGCAATGTGTTTAAAGTAATCAATGTGAGTATGTGACATTGCAAGCAGGCTAATCTTTTTTTAAAGACATGTAGGAAATACTTTCTTTATATGAACCAACACAACATAATGTAGATATATTTGTTACAATTATCTCGTAAGTCTTAAAATAAATTAAGTATTTAATTTTAACTTGAATTTATAAACCTATAAAATTAAGTTAAATCCCTTGAGTTGTCATCCGGATGGCACCATTATAGTAAAAAAAATTAGAAATATTAGATACAATGATGGCTCCCAGGAGAAGTGTTGTTAGATGTCGAAGTCACGATGAGTTGATATGGATCATGTTAACCGGCCGGCCAAGGTGGCCTTGATTAGGGAGCAGTGCAAGGGAATGTGATACGACCAAAAATTGATGGCGAAGGATCTAATTATACGGTCAGGTTTGAACTGAGAACAGAGATTACTAGAGCGGATTTTGACTATTTGATGATACGATTGATGTTCTAAAGCGAGTGTGTGATAGAAATCGCGTCAATATTGTTTCACCGTGATTGATATAGGATATTGCTTTTTGATTGAACATATTGTGTAATATCGAAGCATTGTCATTGGGTTGAAGATCAATTCATATCGACAAGACTTTCCATCAACAAAGGTTCTTCCAAATGTCTAGCAAGTAGAGTAAGAAGTGAAACAAATGATGGATTAGAGTATCATGGAGAAACATACCAAAGAGGAACATGTCGAGGCTCCCATTTGCCATGTATTCATAAACAAGTAGGAATTCAGAGCCCTTGGTGGAACATCCAAGTAGCCGGACTAGATTCCGATGATGAACATTGCTGATCAACTTCACTTCTCTCAAAATCTGCTTTAGCCCGGCTAGTTTCCATTATTGACAACCTTTTTACTGCAACTGTTTTTCCATTTTTCAACAAGCCCTGTAAGAAATTGGCTGTTTTAAAGAATCATTCCGCAATTAAGTATAGTCAAACAATAGTAAAATTATCTAGTCAGAATTTTCTTATTGTAATTTTCTCATTCTACATAACATCTTGTTTTGCAAATCTTTTCAGAGACTTTAACGCTTACGAACTCCTCACCTTATATACATATCCAAAGCCTCCTCCAAGTTTATTGTTCTCACTGAAACTATAGGTTGCAGCCTTAGATCATGATGGTAAAAAATTGTAGGACCTTGCAATTCTGTTGCTCCAAGTATATCTACTAAAAGAAAATACAGTCAGATGAAGACAAAGAAATTAAAATTAATGGTTGATTATTTTCCAATAGACTTTTCATGATAAAGTGTCATAATAGTTCACTCTGTAGAGAGTAGAGACTCATAAATATACTTCCAAATACAAAGACATTTAAATGGATCGTTGCTGAACTCCAAAACATTTGATACAACTATCCTACTACCTGTACAAATATGATGGAAAATCATGCTATATCCACCTCGTTCATAATATGATTGAACATATTTGGCAATGAAACTATATCCACAGCATGCATGGGAACACAGCATGGTAGCAAGATGGCATTGCATTGTGCCCTCATGAATACCATGTCTGTGCAATGTAATAGATACAAAATCACTAAATTTCCATATAAGAAAGATTCCATGATAAGTGACAAAGCAATATCTTTCATCATGTTCCTAAAGTTCCATTCATAAGTTAGACAAAAACCACACAACTTATATAATAACTCACGATCATCAAAGTAGTACACTTCACCAAATTTACCTCTCCGAGGCTTCTGCAGCTTTCCAGACCGGCGAATCCACAAGAAAGCAAGGAGTCCTACAAGCAACAGGAAGGCTACACCTCCCAAGACTCCCCCTATGATGGCCCCATTCTGGCTTGATTTCCCTGCAACAGAATCATGCATTTGAGATATCTGAAATGCGAAGCCACCGCCGCCAGAGAGGTTGGCGCGGAGGTCGGCGAAGCTAGAATTTAGGTCCGGGAGGAAGGCAGCGGGAGGTGTGGCGTTGTACTGGCTGCAGACCAGGTTGAGCAGCGTGGCCTGCGGGTCACCGACGGTGACCGGAACCCACGCGAAGGGAACTACTAGTACAACGACCGCCAGTAAGAGCAGGAGGCGCGCCATTTGGTGCCTCGCCACCGGCGGCGAGTCGGGGGAGAGGACGTGAGAATGCGGTGGAATTGGGTCGCTGTGTTTAGAAAATTGCTCTTACATATATTAATATATATTATATTGACAACACACACTAAAAAAAATACTAAGTACATATATGAAAATAGAGGGGATCATGAGTTTAATTCACGACCTCCTTTTTATAGGAGCACACACACTCTAATCATTTAGATATGAGCACACACATAATATTTTTCTATATATATGAGTGCATAATCTGGATTATTTTGACTTTATCTTGTTCATATTAATCTGCTATTCTTTCCTAGGTAGTATGCACCTCATCATCCCGTACGACCTCTTGGCCGCCACCCATGCCATGCTGCCTATGTAGTTGCCTCCTGCTACAACAAACTTCTCATGTCTTGCACTGTGTCATGCCCCAAAATTTGATTAAGAATCTAAACCCTTAATTTTATGTCAAATTGGGAGCTAATTGAACTTAATTGGATTCGATTGAACTTGGATTCAAACACAATTGTGTCAATCCAAGTTAGAAAAGAACAAATTTGGAAAAAGATCCAAATTAAGGAGAAATGAAAGGACTTTAGGAGAAAGTAAAGTGATCATATTCATATGGAAATTAAGAATTGAAATGTGATTGGAAAAAATTGATCCCACGAAGCAATAAATAGGGGGATTTCAACCATTGAGAACACAAAACAAGAAATTTGAGACGAATCGAGTAAGAGAAAGAAAAGTCATCACCATTTGAAGCCGCGGAGTCGGGCTGAGCCGAGCAACCGCCATCTCTTCTCCCTCTCAAAGGGGTGCATGTGTTGTGTTTTGCTCCTGTGAGGAAGATAAGAATTAGATTAGTTTTAAGGGATAAAGACCTTTTTGTAATTATTTTTATTTTCAATTTAGTCCCTATAGTGGTTTTTTAGTAGTTTATAGACTTTAGATTTACAGTTTGAAATATAAATATGAATAGTAGATCTTTAGCAAACCCTTAAGCTTTAGATTGAAGTATTGCGTAATTTTATTTAATTATTTTCTGAATTTAGTAGTTATTTATATATTTTTCAACTAAAATCGTCAGATCTGTCGCCGAACACCGAAACAACTTTCGAGGAAGAGTTTTCGGATCCAACGATTGGATATATTCAATATTTATCTTGAATTTTTGGGAATTTTTTATTATTTTTTTAGCCCTAAAAATATTTAAATATATGTAAATAACGGATATATTCAATCAATAATTTTTTTGAGATATCGACACGTGGGTCTATCCTTTATTTCCTCCTATGGCTATTTTTGAACCGCACATCAGCAACATATACTAACATGCTGGCCCAGAATAAATTTGGCCCACTGTCAGCGAAAGAGCGCTAGGGCTTTGAGTGAAACAAAAAAATTAAATAAAAATTTTAACAGAAACAAGAAAAACCATCTCAAAAATTGACAAGTGGACCAAAAACTCTCTGGACCCAACTGTCAGTAAGTGTGGGCGACTAAACATGTAGTGCGGCATGGCACGCAAGGTAAAAGCACCCATGCATTTTCACGCGTTTTGTAGGCTCCACTATTGTAGCTTACCTCCACGTTGCATGCATTAACTTAACACTCACACACAGAGAAGTGGGCTCAAGTTCGTTTGAGCCCCATCTGTCAGTTGTAGTATATGCGAAGGTTGGCTAGGAGTTGTTTTTGTAAACATGAGTCCCACAAAACGTGTCGCCAGGCGTCGTTTTCACTTCAATGCAGTTGCTATGTGCACCTAGGTGTCGTTGGAGCCCATCTGTCAATGCTCGAAGCAATAATTGCGTCGCCGTACAACTCGCTCACTAGCGCGGGTCCTACGTGATGACGAGGCACTCTTTCAAGCGCTAAGAGTGGACTTAGCCTAAGGAGTGCTTTATTACTTTTTTTTTTTTTGGTGGACAAAGAAATTATTCTGATCTGAGGCACTGTCTTTATTGTGATCGTTAAAAATTATTTTCAAGTGGAGTACTGATTTAATCGTGTGAATTGTGTCTTGTCGATTTATTTAATGATAGTGTAATAAAATTAGTCTCTAATGTGTTAATCATGCGATATGTTGTATTGGTCCATTAAATAATTTGTGTATTGTTGTTTGGGTTATTATTTCTTAACTTATTTAATAATCGTGTTGGGTTAAAATTGTTAGTGTTATGACCTAACATGAAGCAAACTTAACATGACCAATTTACAACTCTAGGATCTACCCTTGAATTTTTCAAAAGAAAATCACTCTGATCATAGAACTATTTAAATATTAACTTGCAATAACCATTAGTAACAGTAGTTGCTTTAAATCTTTTGTAGTTTTCTGCGAAAAAACAATCCACGCTACATTCATATAAAACAATGATAAATTAGGACCACTAATTTTGTTATATGAAAGATTACAAGTTCGACTCTCTTATGTTGATTAGGTGGATTTAGAAAACTATTCTGTAAAAATTAGTTGTAATTATCTGTTCAATCCCAAAAAAATATTGTATTGTTTTGAAACTATAATACATTGTCTGAAAAACAAGATCAACTGTCGTGAATTTATGATACATTACCTTAAGCACAATTTAATTATAAAAGTCAACAAGTATAGAGAAGAAACATATTTGGACAATCTACAGAAATATATTATTCTTGGTGTGAAACAATTGGAGTCATTGCTTCTTTTTAATTCAAGCACAGAAATGATACAATCATTGCAAATCAAAATGTAACTGCACACATATACATTAACGCACATGCTAAAAAACTACTTATAAAACTGTTTTACAAGAAATGATATATGTTCAGTTGTAAATACACACCTTGTACTGTACACATCAACACAAGATGACACATAATCACACATAAAAATAGAAATCATCCAAAGTTGAATCTTAGCCTGCCTGAACACACATTCAGACTGTAGGGTAGTGTACAGATCTCGATTAGGTGGACATTGATGGGCTCTCCTTGAGAGTGCCCATCCACGCCGGTGGCAGCATCCCGGTCTGCTCGTGCACCGTCGTGAGTAGCGGCGGCAGCATCTTGTACAACCCGGCCACCTCCCTCATCGCGCCGCCGTCGGCCCCTCCCGCGCCCTCACTGCCGCTGTTGCTCCAGACGCTGATCTTCGGCTCGAGCCCCTTGATGGCGTCGGCGTTGATGCGCGCCATTTCCTGGTAGACGCCGGAGCTGATCATGAGGTAGTCGCGGAGGGCGCCGTAGCTGCCGCCGAGCGCGTCGAGCATGGAAGCCAGGTAGGCGCTCTGGGCCTGACCCATGGCGGCCATCCCCTCGGCCTCCTTCTGCTTGGCGTAGAGCTCCGCCTCGGCCTCCCTCTGCCGCGCAAAGAAGGCCGCGTCCGCGGCCGCACGGCGCCCCTCCGCTTGCTTCTCCTGCTCGAACAGCATCGCCTCCGCCGCCTTCTGCCGGTTGTACAGCTCCCAGTTCGCTTGTTGCACCTACACACGTAATGTACGGATGTTACACCGATCAATGATCTTGTGATCACATCATAGCTTCTCAGATTCGACTTGTCACTCACAGATGTTTGGGAATGTTCGCAGTGTGTGAAAATTTGTCCAACCTTCTATCTTCCAAAGTTCTGGTTTGGGAAGATCTTGTCTAACTATTTTCTCGCCCCAGTTTTGACCAGTTTTTATAAAAAATTGAATTCATTTGATCAAACATGTGAGTGTGGATAAAATCTTATCAAAAATTTTTAAGCAGATAAAACAGCACATGACCGTAAAAACTATAGTCAAGATTCACAAAATATTTTATATATTTCTACCAATTTTAACTATAACTCAAACATACCATTTGTACTTCCATTCAATATTTATTTAGGTCTTAGTACTTTTAAATCATCACTTAGAATCATTTATTTTAGGAAATGTTTATCGATTTCTCTATCATTTTGAAAATTGTTCATTCATATATTTATGGTCTGAAAAGCAAAACCTAGCAATGTTCGACAAATTGTTCACTTAAGATATATTCTATATCTTGACAAATCATTTCTATCCTCTGATTAATTATATATTGTGGTAACCTTATATTCTACATTAATGAGGCTTAACGACTAGAGAGTTACAACTAAAAGGAGAATTAGTAAACAGTTTATTTGTGTACAATGATCAAAATAAGCAATAGCGACGTTTGGAAACATAGATATTTGATGTTTTGTTGTTAAATACATATGCAAGCCAAACTTTTAAAAATTCGACTACAAACATAAGAAATTATCAATATTCACTGAAGAAAAATAGTATTAATAGATTTGTCATCAAATTTACTTCTATATTATTATTATTTTATAATTTTTACGAAAATAATTATAAAAATTAGTAGTTTATTCTAGAGATAATGAAAAGTCTAAAACAATAAATAAAATAGAAAAATTGGAGAGAATATGATTTTTCTACTGGATTATTATCTTAAGTAACCAACAAAATTATGGTGCTCTATTAGTTCATTACTGATGCACATGCTACTCTGACAGTCTGACTTGTGTAAACTCAACAACACACATGAAGGCATACGGCTTACGTGCCTTCATCTCGTAGTCGACGACGGCTTTGCTGAGCTGCTCGGCCTTGAGCTTCTCCGTCTGCCTGACGGCGTTCCGCCGCTCCACCTCCACCTGCAGCTCGGCCTCCCGAATCGCCACCGCGTTCGCCGCCTCCACCTCGGCCACCCTCGCCTGCCGCTCCCACCCGGCTTTCTTCATGGCCAGCCCGGCGTCCGCCTCCGCCACCTCCGCCTCCCTCTCGTTCTCGAACACCTTCACCTCCGCGCGCACCCTCGCCTCCTCCTTCACCCCCTCCCCCTGCCGCCTCACCGTGTACACCTTCGTCTCCGCCTCCACCTTCGCCGCGTTCTGGCGCGTCGTCCCATCCCTCTCCTTCGCCCCCACCTCCCCCTTCATCCGCGCCTCCGCCACGTCCACCCTCGCCTGGTTCACCGCCTCCTGCTGCGTCTTCTGCCCCAGGTACGAGAAGTACTCGTGCCCCGGCACGTCCACGAGCTGCTTCACGTTGGCGTTGTAGATGAGGAGCCCGAACTGGTTCAGCTCCAGCTGCACGTTCTCGAACACGGCCTGCTTGAACGACTTGGTGCCCCTAAAGATCTCCTCCATGGTCATGGACGCGGCCAGCACGCGAGTCTCGCCCTCGATGACGCCCTTGACGAGCTCGTTCACGTGATGGGAGAGCTTATCGTGCGGGGAGATGAGCTTGGCGTAGCGGAGGAGGCTGTCCTCGTCGTCGGTGCGCGGGCCGATGGTGAACACGGCCGGCAGGATGAAGGGCAGTTTCTCGGCGCTCATGGCCTGCACCTCGAAGGTGTAGTTCACTGGCGAGATGTCGAAGCGCGTGCAACGCTGCCCCGGCGCGACCCACGCCTTCTTCCCCAGCTTCACGTCGGCGATGCCGTACCCGGTGATCGCCAGGTACTCCGACGGGCTAGCGATTCGGTACACGAACCCCATTGTTCGTTCGTGCTTCCCTTGCTCACCTAGCACGTACAAAGTCAACTAATTAGCCACTAAGTTTAGCTTAATTTGTATGGACCAAGATCGAGCATTCAACATGCAATTAACGCAACTAAATATTGTTATATATATGCGATGCCGGCCGCGTTCGTGGACTACATGATATTTCCGTGTCATTGGTGTGATGTTATTGAGTCAATGTTGTCTGCTTTTTTTTTTTTGAGAAGTCTAAATAAATTATTGTATTTGAAAACTTTATAAATTACAACTTATACTTTTAAAATTGTGCAGATTCAATCCCAAATATAATATGATGGACGATTTTGCTATATGAGACCCACATGTTAGTGACTGTCGAGTTATAATGCTAATGCAACAAAATCATCCATTATTTTGTATGTAGAATATAAATAGCACTAATTTTTGAAGTGTAGCGTGTAATTTGTCCGCTTTCAAAGTATGAGGAATTATTTAGACTTTTTTTAAATAGAGAAGGTAATATGAATTTTTCCTTGTTTGAATATAGTAGATACATAGTTAATATCCCTAGCTGCATAGATTTGTCATGGGCGATCCAAGGAGAGCTTCAACTTAAAGTAACTAGAAACTTTTGTTTGGTTGATGACATGGATATATTGGATACAAGCATCTTGAAAGTTGCAAAGTATTAAGAATTCTTGCTTGATAATTAGGCATGTCTAAGAATGGGTTATTTTATTAGTGTTCTAATTTTCTGAGTGTTGAGAATACATAAGTGAATTGTTAGATATTTTTGAGTGTTTGATAAAATGAGAGAAGACATGATCATACATATTATGAACAAGTCATTAAGCAAGCAACGTGCAAGCACATCAAGACGTGAAATAAATAACCTCTTGAGCAAGTTATCCCAAGCAAGTACAGTTAAAGGGCTTTTAGGTCAACTAAAGGCTCTTTTACTAGAAGCTGAAGCCATCTCCCCACAGCATGTAGGTAACCAGAAGGTGAAGCCTATGACTGGTATAAAGCCATTCCCTAGCTAACGGCTTCACCTAATCACATACACTATGAACTAACTTTTTGCAAGATAATTACAAGGGACGGCAACAACTCTATCTAAAATAAGCAGACGGTCGGATGGATTAAAGGATTGTACAAAGTTAAATTTCGGTGGTAAAAAAGATGGCTCGTAGTCTAGGAAGATAAGCCTCGTGGATAAGCTCCAGGCAAACATTGGGCAAATTCCAATGGGAATGGGAAGAAATGACTTCCCTTCGTACTCTGCGCCGTCACCAATGTCGACTTTTTTTTTTTCTTTTTTTGACTTATGCATTCACATGGTTTATAGTATGCCGTTAGTTTTGATAGAGCAACTAAACTTATCCAGTGGTCGCAGCACATTGTCTTAATATACTAATTCACAATTAGAATGTATTCATTTGAGTGTTAACTTCAATTTATTGTTTTAATAGGCTCAAACCTTAGTTGAATATGTGACTTTTTCATCAGATTTTAGCTTATCTAGTCCTTAAATTACAACCCTAATAGAAAGCTTCACTAGTTTCTCTACCTTCTCTTCTACTCTCCCTTGTATTAGCTCAATAAATTATAAAATTACTAAATATTTTCTAAACTTCTAGACTTCATAAGCCAGTGTTTTGAACTACCAGACAATAAATTTATAAACCGATTTATTTAAGAAACATCAGTTCAATTAAACACGTCTTTAATGTGAACTCATAATTTGAACTGTCTAATTGATGAAGAATAGTATCACATGTTTAATTATAAGAAGCCGATCGATGTCTGATGTACGATTACAGTTGGATTTAGTGCTACTACTTTGACCAAATAGTAATACTAGTGTTAGATTAGGGTTGCGTCCGCTGGATTGGAATGTATAGTTGCCAGGTAATTCGGCCTGAAAAGGATTATGTTGAAAATTCGGGGTTTGTCATTGGCCAAAAGGCCCAAAATTGTGCTTAGAAAAAAGACAGATCGGTCCATGACGCCATTGCAAAGTGATTGCTGATCGGAGGACTTCTGTTTCGGCTCCGTCAAGCTACCTGGAGGAAGGCTCTCCAATTTTTCACCAGAGCATTTAGCGGACCAGGTCGAACTCGGCTTAGTCTTCTTGGGCTTGAACCAGTTGTAAAGTCTCAGATAAGGTAAATCGCCGGTCCAGAACAGTACGTGCCACGCTTGGGCCAGTAGCTAGTAGCTACCTAGTTTAATATACCGAACCCAGTCCTAATACCCCGATACAGGCCGGCTCAAAAATACGTAGCTCTATTGCAAGCTACTTCTTTAATTTGAATATTTTATATAATTAACCTTTAAAAAAATTACAAATTTGAGTAAATGTTTCAAATATTTACAAAAATAATTTTTTTAGAAATGCGGTTGAATTTAGACGTGACACATAATAATAAAAATGCAGCAAATGTTGGGGACCTATCTACCGCATAATTAGTGTGCGGCAAAAACAAATCTAAAAAAAAAGAGTCTAGGAGTGCGGCAGAAACAATTTTTTTTTATTGGCTCAAAACTCAAAATTTGTACAGAAAAATTTTAATTTTTCCAGTATTAATATCTTTTAATCTATAATTTGGATTGACAATCCATTTGAACTGGTAGAATTGTAAAACCAAAATGATTAGATCGACACAAACAGATTATCAACAGGAACTACATATCACAAAATATCACATATTGTTATATCTTGAGATATATAAGTCTGGCTGATAATTGGTTTATGTCGATTTAATTGTTCTGACCTCACTTTTACACTGATTCAAATATATTATCAATCTAAATTATAGATAAAAAGATATTGATTCTGAAAAAATAAAAAATTTCAGTATAATTTAATGTTACTGATTGTGTGGCAGAGAGGTCCCAGTATTTCTCACACTTCTGCTATCACGTGTCATATCTATATTCAACCGCACTTCTAGAAAAAAATTATTTTTGCAAATTTATGAAATACTGGAACAGATTTACAATTTTCTTTTAAAAAAGATTATTTATATAAAAAAATTCCTTGAATCTATGTATATATGCTTCAGTTTCAGAGTCCAAGACGTTATCACTATATTTTGCACAAGACACACGACCACATACTAACTTATTTATACTTTTGTCGTTATTTCATACAAAAAAATTAACCTGGAATTAATGTATTTGATCCAAATAATATTTAGTATATACACATTTTTTACACCTTAAACTATTAAAGTGGGGATTATTTCCACTTAGGTTGGAATCTCACATTCTATTCTTGAGTTCATCTCATAACGACACAATTATACTTGCTTGTTTGACAGTAAATTTCTCTCTCTTTTAGAGAGAACATTAGCTCCAACAAAACTACTAAGAATTTGTAAGGATAGGCACAATAAGTGCATTCCCTTCAAAATCTCTCAAAATAGGTGTCCTAACCACACAACAGCTGTGAAATCTCCGTGGTCCATTGCTCCGGCTACGAAGAATCCTCCATTTGCCGGATTATTAGCAACGTCATCGGAATGCGCCCATTTGATCAGGTGGGTGCATATATTTCGCCTTGTTGCTCAAATTTATATGGAAACATGTAGATGATACTATTGATTTACATTGCACTCTGGCTTAAGCTGTCTTGAAAAATATCAACTCATGTCCTGGAATATTTTTTCCAAATAACCTAAAAACAAAATAAATTCGAAAACTAACCCATAACTTTTTAATTTTGCAAAAAAGACCCTCTGTCGTGAACGGACGCGCGCGACTGAAGACGTGGCATGGCACAACGCCCTGTTGGCCCATGTGCCGTGCCACGCCAGCTTTCAGTCGCTAGCCGGGATAGCGACTGAAACCCGCGGCGCTTTCAGTAATCCCCAGCCGTCCCTTTCACAGTACGGGCGAGTTCATTTTTTCGAATTTTTCCAGAAATTACTGAAATCTGTTTAGAGAGAGAGAAGGAAGAGAAGAAAGAGGAGGATAAAAACTTTTTTCGGAGATTCTTCAAATATGTTCGTTGAGGTATATTTTTTAACTCGTATATTTAAATTAATTAGATCGTTAACTCGTAGTATTTAGATATGATTTAGAATATATTTTTATACGGATGGTAAATGCGTGAATGTGATAGACAAAAAAATTGAAAGAACCTTAGTGTAGGTTCGCAGATTAAAAAATTTGAAGAACCACTAAAAAATGTGATGTTTTTCAAATTTGAATTTTATTAGTATGCATGTAGATTAAAATATTTGTTAATATGTAGATGTAAACGTTTGTGAGTATGTATATTAAAATGATTGTTAATATGTAGTTTGAAAAGTTTCTTAGGGTTAGCGTTAGTCATCACCGTTGTCGCTTCTTTTAGTTAGGGTTAAGGTTAGGGTTAGTCATCATCGCTGTCACCCTCACCGTCTTGGCCTTTCCCGCATGAGTTTAGAGGGAGAGGGGCTATTTTTTTTAGGGTTGTAGGCAAAAATCGTGTAGCCCAATAGCGACTGAAACGGTATTTAAACACCGTGCGTCGCTTTCACACAGTACGGCTATTTCATTTTTCCGAAAATTCAGAAATTAGCAGAGAGAAAGAAGAGGAGGAGAGAATAAAAAAGAGGAGAAATTTTTTTTTGTAAGGTTCCTCAAATCTGTTCACTGAGGTATATTTTCATTAATTCGTATATTTAGAATAATTAGATTGTTAACTCGTATATTTAGATATGATTTAGATTATATTTTTATACGGATGGTATGTTCGTAGATTTAAAAATTTGCGGAACCTATACTTTATTAGTATGTGATGGACTAAAAAATGTGATGTTTTTCAAATTTGAATTTTATTAGTATGCACGTAGATTAAAATATTTGTTAATATGTAGATGTAAACGTTTATTAGTATGTATATTAAAATAATTGATAATATATAGATTGAGGGTTAGGGTTAGGGTTGTCTTTTAGTTAGGGTTAAGGTTAGAGTTAAGAGTTGGTTTTTTTGTTAGGTTTAGGGGTAGGGTTGTCAATCAGTTAGGGTTAGGGTTAGGGATCGTGGCCTCGTTGCCGTAGTCATCACTGCTGTTGCCCTCACCGTGTTGGTCTTTCTCGCATGGGTTTAGAGGGAGAGGGGAAAATTTCTTTTGTTTGAAAAATCATGTTTTTTCTAGTACTTTGAGCAATGTTGGTTCTCTAATTATACACTCTGATACAGTTATTGCGCATTGTTGTACTATCCTGTTTGAATCTAACACAGAATGACAAATTGATTAGGCTATGGAGCAACCCAGTACGGTTTGCGTTTATTATGGAGCTGGTGTAATCCGTAATGGACCAAACGGTGATGATCTTGGTGGTTGTATGTATGTTTACAGTCAAATGAGACAACCACAGTCAATGTCTTTCAATGATTTGGAGATGCGGTTAGTCGACCTGTTACAACTCAATGTTGCGATGGATGATCTCAGGGTCGAAGGCATGGTTCCGGATGGAAACAAATGGGTGCTGAAGAGACTGAAAGGTGACAAATTATGGGGTTCGTTTCGATGATTTATGACAAATCCAGGCTATGGTGTCGGAACCATCATACTGTACATTGAAATCTTAGCACATAGTTCGGAGGGCAGCCATTCAGTAAAAAGAGAAAGCACTAATATCTGTACCGGAGGTCACGATGGCGATGGTGGTGCCGATACCGATGCAGGTGGCAGTACCAATGCCAGTGCAATTGGCAGTGTACCTTTGCAAACTGTAGGAGATACAACTCAATTTGGTGGCCATCAAGTAGATGCAGCTGAAGAACTGCTAAAATTGGAGGAGAATTTTAATAAGGAGGAGTATACTGATCTGTCAGAAATGTATGAATCTCTTGTTGAACCCACGGAACAGCAGAATCCTATAAGTGAGTGGACTGATCCATCATCCTTGAATAACGCTGTGGTTCATGATGAGCTGGGTTCGCGATGGTCCTATAATGAATCAACCGTCCAGCTTGGACAGTTGTTTCGGAATAAAAAGATGCAAAGAAAGCCATAACTGCGTGGGCTGTCTCACTAAATAGGCCATTCCGGGTGGTCAAATCAAATCCGAGCCTGTGGACTGTGAGGTGCTTAGTCCAGAATTGTCCATGGTACGTACGTGTCACTCGGCCACAAGATGGCCCGTTCTTTCGGGTGACCAGAGTTGAAGACCACGGATGTCTGGCTGAGGGCATGGTGCAGTATCATAGAAATATCACTTCCAGTTTTGTTGCCAGTCTGATACTGTCAGTAGTGAAAGAAAATACGGCAATGACACCGAAAGTGATAATTGCACATGTCGCTGAGAAGTACGGTTATAATATCAAGTACGCGAAGGCATGGAGGGCTAAACAGAAGACTCTGGATGAGCTTTTTAGTACATATGTTGAGGCATACAACTTAGTACCGAGGCTGTTGCGGCGCATATGCGAAGCAAATCCAGACACAGTCACCGCAATTGTTGATACGTCGGCAATCGGCTCCGAGGGTGCTGTGATTCCTGGGTGCATGGTACTGCGGAGATTTTTCTGGGCATTCCAACAGTGCGTTGCATCGTTCAGGTACATGAGACCCGTGCTTTGCATTGACGGAACATTTTTGACTGGAAAATACCAGGGAACTCTGCTGACTGCCGTGGCTGTTGATGCCAATGACCAGCTTCTCCCCATAGCATATGCCGTGGTCGAGAGGGAGAACTATAGCAGTTGGCTGTGGTTCGTGGGCACTTTGAAGAATGAGGTCGTGAAAGACCGGGAGCGCATGTGCTTGATTCATGATCGAATGGAGGAATGCTGAGTGCGATGGAGTACATGCGATCGGGAGAGGATCCATCGTTGAGTTGGGATGACTTGCAGAGTCGTTGGTGCTCACGGCATCTTGATGCGAATTTTCACAGTCGTTTGAAGAGCAAGCGCCTGATGCTCGTGTTCAAACGGCTTGCCAAACAGAACCAACAGTCACAGTTCTCACAAATCTGGAAGTCACTGGAGGAAAGTACGTTGGCGGAATTGCAACAAGCACGCGTTGCAGAAGATCGCGGCGATACCGGCGCGGGAAGCCGCCGGGGTCGTCTCAGTTTCAGTCAGTGGATTCAGCCCAAACCAATGGAGAAGTGGACGTTGCTTCACGACACAGGTGGGGCTCAGTACGGAATCATGACGACAAATCTGGCCGAGGTGTACAACTTCATCTTGAAAAGTGTGCGATGCTTACCACTCACTGCAATAGTTGAAATGACATTCTATCGCACAGTAGTGTACTACGACAGCAGGGGTTTGGCGGCATCAAGCCTTGTGTATGACCCCTTAGTACACTGGCCCAAAAAGATCAATGATTACATCAAATTTTGGACAAGAAAGTCATTGACACATGATGTCACAGTGTTGAGTCGCTTGCACGGGAAGTACGAGGTTCGGCTAAGGCACAAACATGTCCGTGGCACACTGCGGGCTGGTCGGGTCCACGAATGTCGAATTTCAAATGCAGATGCCCAATGCACATGCAACAAGCCTCAACTGTTGCACATTCCTTGCTCGCATGTCATCGCTGCCTGCTGTGCTCCTGGGATCGATCCGGCGTGGTACATCTCAACCTATTATACTCTGCAGTACCTGTGGAAAACCTGGGATGGTGTCTTCAATGGGTTTGCGGCGGGGGAAGCTATCGACAACTATCACCGGAAGATGCTATCACGTGGATCCCAGACAAGAGGCTTCTCGTAGGCCATGTCAGCCGACGTCGATCCAGGAGGATAAATAACGATATGGATGCAGCGGAGCGTGAAGATGACCTACGTAGATGCAGCGCTTACAGGCAGCCTGGTCACAGAAGAAATCGATGCCCGCGGGTGACAGGCGCATCGTCTTCGTCGCAAAACTAAAGCAATACAACTTCCCAGTATGAGTTGTACTTAATTTTCGTAAATAAAACTGTAATATTTGAACTACTAAATGTTTTGTCGTGAGTTGTATTGAATTTCCCTATATCAGTTGTACTTAATTTCCCTAATGCCTTCTCGTGAATTTTCGTTAGTACTACTGAATGTTTTTTTATTTACTGAATGTTTGTTTATGTACTGAGTGTTTCAACTTCTAAACCAATATATGACAACTGCAGGTATGGCGGATGACCATCAGCTTTCCGAGTTGATTGCACAGCACCATCAGGAGCGTCACCGTGCTCGACGCCTTCTACAGGGCATCGTTCTCTCAGCTCTATGTATGAGGACACCACGTGAGATGTGGCCTCTAGATGAGCTATTCGCGCCTTATTTGCTCGAGGCCGGACTGTTGCCGTTCGCCCGCATGGTAGATCGGGCGAGGCGATTCCCTTTCGACCGAGCCCTTATTACTGCGCTTGTGGATCTGTGGAGGCCCGAGACGCACACGTTCCACTTCAGTTTTGGCGAGCTCACTATCACGCTGCAGGACGTTAGCATGCTGCTTGGCCTGCCTATCCGCGGGGAGATATATGTTCCAGCGACCACCAAGAGAGCTGCATGGCGCCTGGATTTCCTACAGCGCTTCGAGAGAGTAGGGCCAGCAGGGGGGTTTGCGTAGGACGCGGGAGTTCCCCAGAGTTACCTTCACGCAGTGCGCGATGGTGCGCTCCCCGTGGGCGCTCCAGAGGAGGTCTTCAGGCGCCATCTTCAGGCGTACTTGCTGTACCTGTTTGGGTGGTTGCTCTTCCCTGGCACCCACGGAGACATATGCGAGTGGCAGTACGTTCAGCTCGCCAGGAGTATTGCCGACTCGGCCCTGGGCCACATGCCGAGGTTCAGTTTCGGATCCGCCTGTTGGATCAAGGATGCCGACTAGAGGGGGGGTGAATAGGAGGCTTTTAAAAACTTTAAAAAAATATTTGCAAAGCAAGAACAAATAATAAAATGAGCAAGAGGAGAAGAGAACGAACACAGTAATTTTTACCGAGGTATCGGAGACTCGCCCAGTCTCCACTAGTCCTCGTTGAAGCACTCAAGTCCCTTGAGTTTTGCCTCAATACTTACGAAGAGTATTATTAACTAACGGTTGCTCCTTGTCCACTTCGGAAAGGCGAGCACCGATGCCTTGTACAAACTTGTCGAGCCTCTCCGACAATCTCCGAACTGGAGAGGTCAACGGCCACGCATCCGAACAGTCTAGGTGAGGGCGCTCACCAAGAGTAATAGGCAGCGAGGTCTTCTCTAGACCTCCAAACACACACCGAGAAACTACGTGTATGCAAATGCACTGAACTGAAACTCTCGGTGGATCAGAAAACACTTGACTTGATCAACAGATCAAGATTTTAAATAGAAAACTAAAACTCAAGAGTGTATAAGAGAATGCTGCTGCTTGTTGTATAAAACACATGCCCAAAGCCCCTATTTATAGCCTCAAGAATCAAATGAACCGTTGGAGTTAGGGCTGAAAATCAGCAACACAAACTGACAGTCAGTTTGCCTAACTGACAGTCAATTTCGTGTACAACGGCCGACAAAATTTACGAATAAAAATTTGCTAGCCGTTCGTGGTCGTTTATGGAAACTTGAAACCCACAACTGACAATCAGTTATGCAAACTGACAGTCAGTTCGACCAAAGACTTGACCAAAACAGATAGAAACTCAGTTAAAAACAACTGTGGTCGAAACCCCAACTGACAGTCAGTTTAGTACAAAAATTTTGAGTCCAAAATACACCCTCTCTGGACAATTGTCAGTTAACACAAACTGACATTCAAACTGACAGTCAGTTTAGCAAACTAACAGTCAGTTTAGCAAACTAACAGTCAGTTTAGCAAACTAACAGTCAGTATAAACAAAAATAGCTATAACTTTAAATCCAGAAATCCAAAAGAGATGCTTAATATTTCGTTTGAAAGATAATTTTAAGGGCTACATTTTTGTCAACAGAAGCAAAAATCAGATCTGCCTAGATCTTTCTAGAAATTTGAAAAACTCTTCTGCTGTCAAAAACTCAACTGAAAATCCAAATCTTTCAAACCAAAATCAGATCAAATCCAACCAAAAGGATGCAATGCAATGACCTAAGTTTTTCGGTTTATATTGGAGATAAAGAGAGGACTTTCACCACCCCTCTTTATAGTACAGTTAAAAACTAAAATTAATTTTCCTAAACCGATCAACTCCAAACACCGAGATTGGTAAAAATAAAGACAATGTTATCTTCGGTCTTTTGCACTTTAGCGATTTGCGTCTCGACTCCATTCCTTGCGACTTGAGCTTTTTACTTCTTTTGTGTTGGGTTCGTCTTGTTCATCTTGACTATCTTCCCAACGGAGCTCTGTATCAAACAATCTCAAAAACACAGTCAGTCTAAAACACTTGGTTTTCATTAATCATCAAAATTAGGGTTAGGCATGAAGGCCTAGATGCAACACCGCCGTGCTCTGCCACACCTACAGGGGGTTGTGCGACGCCACGAGCAGAGACCAGGTCAGCTCTCTTTTTGCTGAGTGCGCCATCCTCTTGCAGATGTGATCGTATGACCATTTCCCCATCGGTCGACCGCTGGTTCCGCGGGATCAGTTCGCGTTAGCCGGGGATGCGAGAGACGGCCCCGTGATGGGATGGAGGTGGGCTAGGTTGAGTTTGAGGTGGGCCACAGATCAGGCGCACCTCTGTTATCCTTCGTACGCCACGGGCTTCGATCTGCTTCTCGACGATAGCGTCATCTAGGATCCGTGGACCACCGCGAACCTCCAATCCGTCGCTCCAGTCGGCATTTCTTCTCTTTGTACGCAGGGTGCTGTGTACTGACGCACCCAGGTTCTGCTCGTCTTCTCGCACATGATTGAGGGTTACTCGCCTGAGCGAGTTATGCGCCAGTTCGGCCTGCGCCAGCTTGTCCCCGTGCCGCCTCCTCGATAGATCCCGCACCATATCCACGAGTACGTCAAATATGCATTACATTCACATGTTATTTTATACATAATTTCCGTCACGAACTAATTGCTTTGTCCACAGGCAATCCAGGAAGGGTCGAGTGAGGGACGATTTCGTTCGTCGGCAGCAGCCCTATGTGCAGGAGTGGATGGATTGGGCCCACACATGCACGGTCGAGGAGCACAGGCCGTACAACCACGACATCCATTTTTCCTATCTGTCCTGGTACCGACCTCGCACGATCTACCGATTGGCGGGCGGTCCACCAGCCGTGCCTGATGAGCCCATCCCTCCCGCCACCATCGACGACCACTACGACCGACGCCTAACTGGGCGAATCCACTCTTTTGTGAGTTCCTTAGCTCTTTGCAACCTTACTTTCACATGGATTGTCGTTCTATAATTGCATTAATTTGTGTGCACAGCTAGACATCCTCGGCGGCATCTCTACTGGTGCACGGGACATGATGGTCAGGTCCCGCCTCGGACCCACCATGCCCAGCGACGATGTGTACGCATATTGTTCAGAGGTCGAGCGACAGGTCGATTACATTCTGGTCAATTTCAAAGTGCTGCTGCCACCTCACTTGACCGTGATTCCCCCACCATCACCGTCGGCGCCGGGTCCTTCGTCGCATGTGCCACCAACGGACCGTCCGTTGTCGTCGCGCCCTCCACCACCGCACACGGGTTTCGTGCCTGCCGATAGCTCTTCGGATGAAAAGCTCGATACTCCTCCATAGCACCAGCCTCTCGACCAGGCACAGCAGCATCCTACGCAGCCGACACATCTGCTTCCTAGCTTCCTTGCCGATGCTCCACCGCCTACGCAGCTGACACAGCCTTCCCAGTCTCCGCCAGCTGCACAGACACCACCAGCGAAGAGGCGGCGCGTCAAGGATCGTCAGCCCCCCTCTCGATACACACCATCAGAGTATCAGCCCCCCCCCCCCACAGAGGGGCAGGAGGGGGCAGTAGTCCGATGTAGACTTTTCTCGGACTGTTCAGTTGTCGTACATTTTTGTTGGGTTTCCAACTTTTTAGGGTTTTCTGTTTTCTACTGTTCTACTTTTGTATGACTTTGCATTTCTGCTTTTCAGCCTTTACCTATTCATCTCATGCTCGTTTTCGTATGATTAGTCTTTTCGACTTTTGCACCTACCATCTTTTGCGTCGAGACGTCTGGTTTCGTACAAATGCGTCGAACTAATGAGACAAAACTAGGTATCAAAAGCACGGTATAAATGCGAAATTAGTGTGTACTTCTACGGTCCCGATGCTAAAACTTTGTCGTATTGCCCCTTTTCGCAAATCAGCCCAGAATTATCGCGGTTTATACCTTTTTCAGATTTTCCGCGGAACCTAAAAAGACTAAAACCCACATCTCATCTCCAAACTTCGATCTAATTCAAGGAGTATCTCCCATTCACTCTTCTGACCAAGTTTCCCTTCTGTAAGATTTTCAAAATCTCATCCGAGGCCGTAGTTTCAAGTCTCGCCATTTTCCGAAATTCTAATTACCCTAATTACCCTAAAGTACCCTGTTTTCGAATTATCCCAAAATCATCAAATCTTGTCGAATTTCATCGAAACTCCTGCTGAATAAGCTCCTGGAATAAAGTTACACTTGTGTGTGAAATTAGATCTCAAATCAGCCCTCCCAATCTTAAGATTTGCAAACAAGTCCTAATTTCCAAGCGAAATCATCACAAAGTCCTTCGACCGCGACCACGGGCCAAAACTTTCTCAACTGAATTTGTCCGGGGGTGCAGAGTTTCAGTCACTAGCCCGGCTAGCGACTGAAAGCTGGCGTGACACGGCACGTGGGCCAGTGGGGCGTTGTGCCGTGCCACGTCTTCAGTCGCTAGCCGGTCGCGTGCGTGCGTTCGCGACAGAGAGTCTTTTTTGTAAAATTAAAAAGTTACGGGTTAGTTTTCGAATTTATTTTTTTTTTGGTTATTTGGAAAAAAAAATTCCATGTCCTGTACCTGTTAGTTGCTTCATTGCTTGTCTTGTAGATTGCCACTAACAATATCCTCCCAAGGTGTTACCTTTTTTTTTATCCACACAGCTAGACAATTACCAAATTGTCCTTACAAGCTTCCATGATATTTCTGATGATTATAATTAAGATTAAGGGGGACCTAGTGGAACTGTGGAAGATGTGAAAGAAAACAAATAAGTGTTGTCAAACTAATGCAAATCTATGTATGGGATTGGATATTTTGGATATAATGGGCCGGACCACGTGATTTAGTATAATGACTGAAAAGGAAGGCACAACACAAGCAGTGGAGGTCTGGTCCATTTCTTTGTCTTATCACAACTCCAATTTCCTTTTTTTAATCTTTTTTCTCTCTAAATTTTAGTACATCTTGAATACTTGCAAATCCCTAAGATATGCGTAAATTGTCGCTATAACTCAAATTTTGATCTATATCTGAGTGCTATTCAATATCAATAGAGTCCTATCTTATGAATTTACCATGTCGTATCATGTGATTAGCTTGAATTTTTCTTTTTGAGCCCTGCAATTGAGATTAAATTAAATAAATGGAAAAAAAAAACTTTACGTTCTTAGCAAAAATTTTAACAGTGTTATTACTTTATGTTATCGCTTTCAATATTATTTCTGAACGCACCCTACTTTGAATTGAAGCCATAGCAAAGAGAACAGAGCAAGGGTTAAGAAAATATGAAATTAAAAAATAAATTACTGAATGTTTAAATCTCCCATGTCGAAATCATATGTCAGACTGTCTAGATGGACGTGTCCAGTATGATTTAATCCAAATCCATACGCATTAAATCATCTAGGTCCCTTGCATACTAATTTTTTGGTCCATGTCGCCTCATGGATAACCACATTCCACAATATCTCTGGCTCGGTCTACTGTGATCTCACACTCATAAGGTATATCTTAAATTGTCTTAAATTTACCTTCAATTTTAAAACTATCCGATTCAGAGCGTTTTTGTTTTTCCTTTAAATGTTTTAAAAACATATATTTACTAATTTCTTTAATTATGAGACTAGGATTTTTTTTGTGCTTGATACACATCTTGAAGCAAATTTTTAAATGAAACTAAAATCTGAGACCATCATTCAAACATTACCTCAATTTTTATGAGGCACGGGCTCCAACTAAACAAGCAATTAGACCTTTTGGGTGAAATTTAGGGGAGATGGAATGAAAAGTAACTGATTTTGTATGGTAATTTTGTTTACACTGTATGTAAATATCAGCTCAGAGCCCTGAACTTTTAGCTTCACTAACAAAAGGGCCTAACAATGTGGCATCACTTGCTACGCAGACAACATTATTTGTTAGCTATCACCATCTTGGAAAAAAATAATGTCTACAGTAGTTACACAAACTTCCAACCTGGTATAATTAGTAATCCAGGTTTAGGTGTAGGGTGCACGATGCAAGAGTCAATTAGAAAAGAATATATATGAGAGAAAAAAAAAAGAAAAAACTTTGGAATATCAGGATTGGCTATATATTTATTATAGATAGGAAATCCTAATTCCTAAACGTGTATAGATTTTGCACGTAATAAATTAAAGATAAGAGTAATAGGTAAGATTTGATTTTGGTGCATGTCATACCATGATCATGAATATGCATGCTTTACTTAACAATTTTTTTTAGGTGTAAATAGAGTTTCTGTTTTTACAATGACGTAGCCTAAAAATCGAAAAGATAGTTGCAACCCTATTAGTTTCAAGTGTTGTAGTTTCATTCATTTTTTTTTCCGGCAATAAGAAGCGGAGAAAATTCGATCCGTGATTGGCAGAGAAACCACCTGAGAAAGAGAATTCTGTGAGCCACCCAGGTCACTCACACCAACAAATACTTCCAAAAAGTACCTTCTCCTTAAGAGATAAAAAGAAAAACTTACATAAACATTGTCCTCACGTTATGGAAGGACTTTCTCATTTATCCTAGAATTGATATATTTTGCTATGATCTCACAATTGAGGGGTGAATAAATATAAAGATGATCCTTATAAAAAATCCTCCCGCCAAAAGAGGGAAATATATTTATATCACAGAAAAAACCACATAATCAAAAAGAGTTTATTAATGTTATAATGTCATGTGCATTCTTGTGAAAATCATAAAATATCTTTTCAAACTAGTGGAACTTGTATGTCATAATTATACAATACAATCTTATTCTCCTAAATTCCCTCTCTTTTCCCAATTCTCACCAATTACGTGGTTGGTAGTGGATCATTGCAAAAAAAAAAAAAAATTGAGGCCTCGTTAGAACAAATACGATAATCTATTTTGTTTATGAAGACCCAAATCTAATTTCTAATTTTTAAAGGGACACAGATGCATATATCCCTACCTGTCAGTATGACAGACTCGCAGTTTCTGCAAGTCCCACATGTCAGTCAGGCCAGCCCGATGACACTTGCCGATAAGCCATTGACCTTATCCAGATTCACACCGGTAGCCTCCCATCTCTCTGTCAGTGTGAGCCTCGCCGCAGTAGCGGCTCGTAGTCGCAGCGCAGGCTCCAAGCAGAAGAAGGCTACTAGTACTCTAGTAGTAGGTGGGGTTCTCCTTCCACTTTACAAAAAAAAAAAATAACAATAAAATGTCTCCATCCCCACCACCTCCTCGCACGTGAGGTGTTCGACCGGAAGCCCCAGAGGAGCAGCTCGCGGCCACGCTTCCCATGTCGAGCGGCGCCGACGCCGCCGGACCCGATCCTGGCCCCAACGCTAGCCCGCCGTCGCCCCAGCCGGAGGTGGCGGCCGCGGTGGTCACCATCGTGGTCTCGCAGCTGGAGGAGGCGCCCGAGCCGAAGGAGGTCGCTCCCCTGGACGCCGGGGACGAGAAGGCCAAGGCGGCCACGGCGGCGAAGGAGGCTGGCTTGGCTAGGTCCGACAGCTTCGACGAGCAATGCAGGTAGCTTGTGGTTAGGGAGTTTAGAGAGATTTGTGCAAATTTTTGCGTGAAATGTTGTGTTTTTGGTGGGATCTTGTGCCAAAGCTCGGATTTTTTTGGTGAATTGTGAATTAGGAAGCGGGGAGTCGTTTACAAAGATTTGTGATTGAGCATGTCCCAATTTTGTGTGCCTGCTTCATTAGATTTGGTAATTGAGCATTTCATGGTGATACTATCAGTGGGTGCTTCTGTGGTCCCCTTTGTGAAGGGAATTTTAGTGGGTTTTTCCTGTTCGTCTTGCGGTAAGGGACATATAGGTCAAGGAACTTGTAAGGGGCGAAGAAGGGCACAGCTAGTGTAATTGCCTCATGATATAAGCTTTTTCATAATGACATTTTGACATGCATATCTTGGAATGTGTATAGCACATTTATGAAGTCAAGTGAATATGTGGTTACCCTAGCTATCCTGCCATTTTTTAACGCTGTCGATGGGTTGGGAGGCAGCAGTTGGTATTTGTTGATTGAAAGGTGGCCTGGCAGTTATTACACTTTAGCACAAATCCGCAAAGATGTTGGTGTGTCAATTTGTCATTATGTATATTTCTTACTACTGTCCTCCTCTAATAAAACATATGATTAATACTAGTATAGTTCAAGTGATACTCTGCAAACCTAATTTTGAGTATGCTAATATGATCTCTTCAGTTTGGACGTGAGTAATGCATTGCAAGCAAACTGGGCCTAACTTTGGGTGCTTAACAGCTGAATTAATTAAACCAGCATCTTTTTATCAGTGCGCACTGTTTTTGTTTTTGTGATGTTGGGGAATAGTCAAATGAGGACAGATAGCAGACTGTTGGGCTGAATTGGACTCTACAATCTTAAATGATGTGAGGGGCATTCACCAGCAAGCATCCTTGTTGACTAAGTTACTGACCATTTTGGAGCTCTGACAAGAAACAAGAGATTGTATGAGCAGTCCTTAGCGTCATAAAGGTGCAATGCAAATGCTGGAGTCATGATTTTAAGTTATATAGGGGACAATCTGAGGTGCTTGAGCTTCAACATAAGCCCTGTAAGCCTATAATCCAGGGAGGTAGCTTGAGCTTCTCAATATAATTTGGGTTGAAGCTCGTTTTAGAAGCAACCGCAATAATTGTTTGCTCAGAGGAGCTTGAGCTTGTAAGAACTTTAAGATCTAGATTCCACAAGAAGGCTCTAAGCTCTGTTTTATACGTTAGTTGAATAGATATGCATATGGGTGACTTCAATAAATTGCTCTACGTTGTTTAGTTCTTAGCAGTCAAAAGTTGTGCATCTTCTATGAGGCAACAGGTGGAAAATGGGAGGAAGGATGCTAATATTTGATAATCAATACATAACTATTCTAAATTGGGTTACAGACCTAGTGTACAAAAATCTGATGTAACTATGTGTTTTTTATGCTCTAGGGATCTTGTTATTTTGTTTGGGGCAAAAATTAAGCAATAAGGAGAGGCAAAGATTCTCAGGACAGTGTGCAGTAACACATCCATTCTGTATCCTATGGTGGCTTAAGCCACCCAGGTTCTTTGTTTGATAGTTTTCATTATCTAAGGACACCCTCTTCGCCAATTATTCTGATTTCTTGTGATCCATTTGTTTGAATGAATTATTGCTTTTTTTAGCAGCTTAACTATACTTAGTAGCTGGTATAGGCTCCTAAAATTGACAGCATCAAGATTCCTCCCTGCTAGTGCTTTGTGTAGTTCATGCTTTAGGTCACTGGTTTGATGGGAGCAATGCATGAGTCTATAGTTAGAAAAAGTTCCTTGGTGATGAAGCTTTGTTCTCTTGTACTGCCACCTTTTTTTTTGCGTGCTTTAATTTAGCAGATATCACACTGGTGCCTGCTCATTCTTACTGGTTGACATTGCAATGGCATCCAGTTATAAGGTTCACATTTTGCTTGATTTCTAGGCAATTGTTGCCAGTGTGTAAGTCATGTGGAAGCTGCAAGCCTCAAGGCCATTCTTTGCTTTGTATTGGCATTGTACTCTCCATGCATTTTCCTGTGACTTCTTTGTTGCTGATACCTTCTTATTTGCTCTGACGGTTTAATTTTTTGTGCTTCACCTGCAGAGTTTGTCAGCAGAAGACCGAAGAACCTTTGGTAGAACTTGGATGCAGATGTCGAGGTGATCTTGCAAAAGCTCACCGCACATGTATTGATGTTTGGTTTCGTACTAGAGGTTCAAACAAGTGTGAGATATGCCAGTAAGTCTTCTTAAATGGTTCATGGTTTTTGCAAATTTTTTTTTGACTCACTGAGGTTGTTTACCATGCAGGCAAGTAGCTGCCAATATCCCCCCTCCGGAAACACAATCAAGTGTATGTTTCCATTATTGCTTCTTATCTTCTACAATTATCAAGATGTATTTTGGGAAATCTGTATTCATTATTAATTATATTGGAAGAAAAATTTCACTGAGTTGCACTTATTCTGAGCCAACATAAATTTCCTGTGGTTAAGTTTTTATCTGTTTGTAGTACGAAGAAAACTTCACTATATATCATCTATTATTTGCTTTATTTTTGTCAAATTTTGTTCAACAAGTAAAGAACTAAAGGTCCTCCTAAAATAACAGTGGCCTTTAGATTGCAAAAAAGTATAACTCGAATTCTTCTTTCTAGTAGTGAAAATTTTACTTGTTTTCATTGAGCAGACAAGTTATTGGGTTTGGAGGGTTGATACAGCTTATGGAAGGGGCCGAGAAGGACGTGAAAGGGTATTTTTATAACTGTGGATATGAAAATAATAATAATAAGTGCATTAATTTGACTCTCTGGCTGCAGTAATAAAGTCATGGTAAAATTATACGACGTGGAAGTCTTGAATTATACTGAACTTGTGCTCTTTGTTTTGCCTCTTATATGCTTCTCTTTTGCTATGTGTTTCTAGGGATGGTTTAGCCCACTTTGGGTTGCGTTTGCAATTCTGATTGGAGGTCTCTTGTTGGATGTGCTGATTTCTGTTTCTCTTGGTGTTTCTGCGCTTCCTGTGAACATAATAATCGGTATGGGACAACATTTTGGTCTACCACATCTCACTAACCCAGTTGTATTATTGGTTAACTTTTTGTTGAATTGAGTGCTGCAGAAGCAATCAATGATTCCTTACTCTTACACATCTTCTTTGGCAATAAGGGAGAACTCTCCTATTTTGTAAAGAAACAAACTGTTCAGCCATCCAATGTCTGTTTTCAACACCAAACTAGGCACAAAGTGCGCACTGTTTCACATTTCCTGTAAAAACAACATTACACTAAATTGCAGGAAAGGACAAGTGAACAAAACTTAATTAGCCATCAAACCTGAATTAAAATGCCCTGAAATAACTGGTTAGTAACGTAGGGATTCTTGCAAGAGGACTACTATGCTTACATACGATTTCCTTTACAAAATTGTTATGAACGCTGACTAACAGGTGAGCCCACCAATGGATGGAATTTGGGGGATCATCTGCCAGTGGGTGTCCTACCGAGTTTGTAAAAAAGAAATTCGTGCACGGAGTCTTTCCTCTTTTGCAAGAGTGATAAATATTGTCCATTGATAGTGTGTGGTGAGTTTGCATGTAGCAGCAATTTCAAATGAGAAACACTATTACCACAAGATGATGATAGGTGTCTCTACAATACACTATCAGACATATTGCACCATGTGCCATGTGGAACTAGAGCCATCCCTGAACTACTTTTAACCTATGATGAGTTATGCTTCCATGCTTTGTCTAGCATGTGGTGGCGTCACGTTTGTAGGTTACCATGTCAATAGGTTCGTTATGCTTTTTACTATTGGTTGTACTCTATTACAAGAGAGTAATTCAACTGTCAAGACATTGCTGATCAAACCTCAAGTGACTTGACTTTTTTTTTTTTTTTTGACCATATCTGGTGCCATTACCTGTTTGATTCACCTGAAGTTGGTGCCACATGTTGGATTTTATTCATCGACTCAACTGACTCAACTTGCTGATAATTACAGGTGTTCTTATTGTTCTCGGCTTGGGCACTGCCCTTCGACTAGCTCTTGAATGCTGTCAGGAGTGGGGCTCCAGGAGGAGCATACCAAGGCTGGAAAACATGTCACCTGGTGCATATCACCCTGCAGTATAGTTATCTCTGTAAATACTAAATTAAATTGCATAGGACCACTTAAGAGTGTTCCTGTTTGGCTTCTCTATCCTAGTTCACACATCCTCTCTTTAAAGAGGAGCTCAAATTCAAGACGTGTTGATTACAAATTTACAATCAAATCATACAATGTAAATACCTCGTTCTGGGTGTTCATAAGTTCAGAAAGCGCGAGTGTTCATGTCAATTTATGAAAATTGTTAATGAGGCTATACTGGTTTAATCATTCATCAGGGGTAGGTACTCGATGCCAGTTACGTCAAATTTGCTTACATTTCGTTTCTTTTATATTAAAATTGCTTTTACTTCATGTGAGTCTGAAGTTGTGGTCAATTTGGGGGGTGCTCAGCTTTGCCTTCAGTGGCAGTGGATGTGAATACTTTTGTTCACCTCCACATGTGCATGCGATGATTCGTAAGCTAGATCAGTTGTTCTTGGCAAAAAGCAAACAGATGACATCGCGCAATCCTTCTCTGTTTTTTTTTTTTCGTTTTGATTTGTAGTTACTCGGTGGATTACCCTGTTTTGATAACGTTTTCTTTCTCTTCTAGTGATGGGTTAGGGTGTACTTGGTTGCTAGTAATGCTCGTGCCAGGATTGGAGATGCAAAATCTTTCAAAATTCATGTTATTTAGTAGTCTGGTTGTATCTATTGAACTATATATGTGATGCAAAAGGTGACCTCTCATCCTGGCCTGTTGATATGAAAATTCCCTCTCTATTAGTACCCTATTTCGCATTTACGGTGTATAAAATGACATATCCATCCAACGCATCTTGCGGCCAACTAAGATCAATCAGCACCCAACCCATATCAACAGATTCAATTAGACCAACACAATCGATCATTCATAAGATACAGTATTTTTTTCATAACTTACTCCATCCCATTCACAGTTTCATTCATAAGATATAGAATAGAGACATCTAGACAACCAAACATTTCAATTAGTAAAAAACTTACATCATGTACATCTTTCATTTTATAATAGATCAATCTTCACCGTTCTCCTCTCTTCCTCCTTCCCATCACCATCTACAGACACTCTCAATGACCGATGATATCTCCCACTGTAGCCACTAATCTCAAGGACAATGTTGGCATCATCCACCTCCTCCTCCTTTTTCTCCCCACTAGCCATCGTCGCCTACCTCGAGCACCTAAACCATCGCCTTACTGCAGCACTACCGCTTCCCCAACTAGCTCACCTGCATGCCGCTACTGCTTACCACCACATGTACCTGACAATGCCTCCATTGCAATAATACTAAGGAGGGGGTTAAATAAACTCTCGAGAGACAGATTCTAAGAAGATTTTGATTCAATAGTGAAAAATATATGTATACAAAATAAAAAAAAATAAATACATAAATCTTAGCAAAACTAAAGAGAGATTAAAAAATGGTGGTGCTCTTGGAAGAACTGTGCTTGGGTTAGACTCTACCTCTATGGCACCATGGGAGCAGTGAGCCCAGCCCAGCCCATCTATACCTCTCGATCCCAGTTTCCAAATCAGATGGTGGCATCTGCACGCACCATTTGGTGAGCCCAACCCTGTACGGCACCGGCGGTACGGTGCAAGAGCGTGGAAGAAACTACCAGAAAACTTCCGGCTCGCCGGCGGCCGCCACTGCCATGATAAGCATCCTCGCGCAGGTAATCTAACTGGCTCATATCACGAACCCCACAAGTTTAGGGCTTGTTTTTTTTTCCCTATCTGATCGGTTCGGTTCTGCCTGGATCTTGGATCTGCACGCAGGAGCGCCTCCTGGGGTTCGGCCTGGGCTGCGTCGCCATGGGCGGCTTCGTCCTCCACCAGCGCCGCAGCATCTACCGCTCCCTCGCCGACGCCGATGCCGGATCGACTCCGTCCTACCAGGTCGGCTTCTTCTTGCAATGTTCTATGCGTTGCCTGCTTTGGTCGTTGGAACGCTCCATTGGAGTGGAAAGAAGTTACAATTAGAGGGCTTAGGCACAATCGAGTAGAAGAACATTTGTGAATTATTGATCGTGTTTAGGGTAATCCTGGGTTGGGATTAGTAATTTAGGGATGTGATATTGTCTTGTGCTTTGGCTAGTGAGCATTTGGGCTGTATAAACAATTGGAATTTCACTGTGATCATGATGGGTTGCATTGGGAGTTGGGAGACTGAACCTTGTGGTAGCCTCACCACCGGGTCCTCCATGCCATGAGGCTCATGGCATCGCAATCGGGGTCCTTGTTGCCCCCTGATCCGGTCTTATTGGCCTCTGACTTTGTCTGCTTCGCAACTAGCTCCGTGTGTGCAGGCCTCTCGGTAGCAATAGCTTCTTGTATGTGTGCACTCCTATGCTGATATAGCTGTGCCGTGAACTTCCCTTATATGTGGTAGCAGCCCTGCACTGCTTATTTCTGTGCAAAGAAAATTATTCTAATTCACATTCACTGTTTGATTTCTCATTTGTGAAGTCCTACTGTGGTTTTTGCACAGATAAAATTTTCGATGCTATATTTATCGGATTGATTTAAATAGATTGATTTTGTATATAGGAAAAAGATAATTTTACTATGAAACATTTGCAAGTTCAAGTTCCTTAATTTGTATCTAAGGTTGTTCAGAACCAAGGAAAGCTACTATCAGCACATATTAGATTGTTGAATAGCTAATTTGTTGGCTGGATATGGTTTCATGTATTTTCTGCTGCTTGATAAGTTGCTAAAATCTCTCACAAAATTAGGGAGCATTCCTTCCATTAACCTCAGCATCCCTAGCAACAGAAGGAACTTGCTTGGTACCAAACTGTTAGCATGCAGACTTTTTGTCAGCTTTGTCTGTTCTTCAATCTTTTGGAGTGAGCCTCCTAATTAAAAGTTAGGTTAATCCCATTCTGTGGTCTGTTTACTTTCTAACAAGCATGGCAATTGGATTCAGCCATGGTTTTCCAAGTATAAAATTATAAAATCGTTCCCTTACAGTATGAACAGAAACCATGGAACTCTTGCTTTGAACATTTTACATTATTGTCCATCTTTTTGACATTTTGAAGTATACGGTATCATGGCTATCTTCTTATATCTGAACAATAGAACATAATGCTGAAATATTGAAGCTTTTCTCTTTGGTGCAGCCTAGAGAAATCATTGGTAGAAATGGCTCAATTGAGTTAGCTCATGTATGGAACAAGGCAGTGGATGAGACTCTTGGGCGACTTGTTGTATACCTTAGCTCTCGTGGATGGTAATTCTAGCACCACCTCGGGCATAAAAAGAAGTGAGCAGGGCCGAGCACCACTCCCCACTCCCCACTCCCGTCGCTGTTGTGCTACATTACCGCTTGTGTACTTTGTGGATCTTTCTTATATCCATATTTGATCATAATGTTTTTCTTTGCTTTGAAAGATTGATCTCTCAAGCTTGATGGCAAGACAATACTTGGATGGCTCAGCGACCTATTTATAACCATCATTGTTCCTTTCATTACTGATTGTGTGCTTAGTGATCCAGGATTATGCTTTTGTACATTTTTTCACCACTTGTTTCTTAAATAGACGTTTTGTTCCCCAAAACAAGGATCTCGATGTTGCTTCAAGGTCTATGCCATAGCAAGTAACATTTTCCACGGGCAAAATTGTTGTTGCCTAGTATGTTTTATGGCCAAGCTTTTGGCTCGAATTTTTGTAGTCGTCGCGAATTGGAAGCTCAATCAGAGCATTTTTTACATAAAGTGGTATCTCTTTTGTGCAAGGTATGCGGTTGTTTTGCTCGCTTCCTTGTTGATATATTTGATTTTCAGGTTTGTGATACTTGTCTGTTGTCTGTAGCGTTTGAGAATTGATTTGTTTGATCGACGATGGGTTTGTGCATGCACATGAACTAAACAACCTTCGAATAAATATCAAACAAGTCACTATTAAGA
This sequence comes from Pharus latifolius, assembly GCA_019359835.1. NCBI lineage: Eukaryota > Viridiplantae > Streptophyta > Magnoliopsida > Poales > Poaceae > Pharus > Pharus latifolius. The sequence goes on along the minus strand of CM033328.1, from coordinate 65,478,436 downwards.
TATGAGTCAAACAGCCTCTATATCACACTTCATGTCTTCGTCATATCAAAATATCTCTGCACATGCACACAGATGAGATCATGCCGGCGAATACATACTGTTTTTTATGGTAAGTGGTCTTCGGAAACGCATGCTTTCCCTTTGCTGTTTAAGGAATACCTTTCCCAAAATAGTATATAGCGATACTTCGCTCGGCCCACAAAACATTCCCAATTTACAAAGCGGTACCCCACTTGGCCCAACTCTCTGGACCCAAAGCTACACACATACATAGCCAGAACTAAACGGCCCATTAAGCATTTGACTTTGGCGCGCCCGCCTCAGCATCGCCGTGTGCGCTCGCCACACCCACCTTGCGCCGAGCCACCACATAGGCCACCCCCAGAGCCGCCGCCACCACAACTCCGGCACCAACAAACACCCCTGCCACCGTACCGGCCCTGGTGCGGCCTCGGACCGGCCTGGCGGGCACTTCCTGGTCGGCCCTAGCCACCCCCGCCGACGCACCCCGGACCGCTGACTCGGTCAGCTGCGCACGCGGCGCGTGCGCCGGCGCAATGCCATGCCTGTGCCGGTGCGCGCCCGGGTGGAAGAACTCGTATGCGGCCGGTGACAATGCGAGCGGGCTTTCGAAGGGGAGGCCATGGGGGTGGGCCTCTATGGGCCTCTCTTCGGCCTCCCCAAGGGGTAGAACTAGGAGCGTGAGGAGCACCACCAGCAATGCCATGGCCCTTGCTAAGTTCTTGAGGTGCACCTTTGGAGTTTTGTCACATAGGTGTGTAGGTGTGTTGCTTTGCTTGTGTTTATATAAGGGTAGGAGGAGGAAGTAAAGTGTGCGAAGCTTTGCTTCTAATGCAAAGCTTGTGGTGGCAAGTGAAGGGGGAGCAACATGATGGGAGAGGGGGTGGGGAGATGGCATGATGTTTGGATGAGCCTTGCAAAGTTGCCAGTATAAAAGATGTCCATAGGGTCACACACACTTAATTAATCTTGCTTATTCAGACTTGGAGGGGTCATGATAGTCTCTCCAACAAGTATTTCAGAACATTGTTATTATTATAAGGTGTCTTTAATTTGAGCACCTTTTTGTTTACTTTATCAGTACTTTAGGGCTCCAAATGATGAAGGCATTCTACTATACAACAGAAAATACTGGACTGCGCAAGTGTTGTAATATTGCATAGGCGTTAAGAGTTGTGCATTTGTTTTGTGTAGGCTGGATCATGACAACCTTGAAGGAACTTTCAAGTTTGTAAAAGGCTTAGCATTCTATACATTTCTTGAAAGTTAAAACCAACCTCTCAATGTGCAACTGCCTAATAATCACATTGGTAATGGACTTGGGTAGCATGCTATGTGAGTCAACATGTAAAATTATCAGACATAATTGCAGATCAGAATAAGCAAAAATGGATTACTGAATACTCCTACATAAATAGTCAAATTCCATTTCTTCAATTTAGTTTGCATTTATCACAGTTAAAGAACTACATTTCTTCTATTGCTTCTTCGTAGCTGAAAAGTGTTAAGGATGTGTTTGGCTGAACTTATAGCTCTTTAATAAGTAGGTTTATTAGAGTTTCAACTTATAAACTCAATTTAGACTCTCTTCTACTGATTTTAGTTTATTTAGAGATTTTATGTTCAAAAGAGACTTATACTTGCAGAATAAATCTTGAAATAAACTGAATGTTTGCTATAACACCCGCTTGAGCCAACTTAACTAACTGAAATGTTCAGCTGAAATGTTAAACACACATTTGAAGGCTCTAATTGCGCAATTGCCACTTGTTAAACCATCAAAGGCTAAAAAAAAGCAGCTGCAAACATTGCAACATTTGCAGCAATGCAATGGAGGAGACAGGCTCAAGAACAAGCCGCATGCTGCACTGCCCAGATGAAATCCATTCGATGATGCACTGCATCTGCGTGCTTAAAAAACTACACGCAAGCAAGCAAAGCGTGCAGCGCCTCCATTCTTCCATTTGCCCCCACCTTTCGTCTCCTTTACTCCATCTTTTTCACTCACTGCAGGGACCATGTTATTATATATTACTACTACTACTAGGAATCTTTCTGAAGGGTGGCTATAATCTGTTATGTGCAAGCCACATTTAGTGTGTCCATAATCGATACGTTAAGTGCAAAGCTAAGCTTATTGTGTGCAATATCTTGTGTGGGATATTTGTTAGTTGCATCGTGTTTTTAAGTAATCATCTCCATGGAAGCATGGCTTGTAGTGTATGATTGCTCCGTTAGGAGGGAGCAGGGAGAAAAGAAAGCAGAATCGGCTCCTCTTTATTTACTACTATTCAAAGGGTGTTATATATATTTTCATATGTTCAATGTTGCAATGATTGATCCAAATCGAGTGATTTAAATAACTCAAAATTGAAAATATAGAAAGATATCCAAATCATGACCGTTGTTGTTTATCTAATAAATAAAATACATGTAATACCTGTGCAACAGCTCCTCTACTTCAGAGGAGCCAGTTCCGAAGAAAATTGGGGAGTGCTTCCCTGCTGTAGACAATGGATTTTGCTGTGCATCTCTCTGTACTTTCTCCCCTTTTCTGCTGGCTAGGCATCATGTCATCTGGATTAAATGTTTCACATGCAAAATTCTAGTGGCATGTTTGGGTCAGTTTAATTTTTTTTTTCTATAAATTGATTTTTCAAAAAAGTCGGGAAACGCTTCAACTTATCTATGCATAGAGAGACTTCAACTTATTGGAGAATCCAGTTCATTTGTGTCTCGTTTTGCGGTGGTTGGTTGGTGTGTGTGTGGTTTGCTAATGAATTTTCTCTATATCATTTTTGTTTTTGAAATATGCAGTGGATCTGCATGGTTCTATTAAGAAGTGTAAGGGAATGTACAAAGTAGCTACAAGCCCATGCTGGACTACCAACAACGTCACGAACGTCACGAGAGTGACCTAAAGATTTTAAAGAGGTTAGTGACTATGTATTAGCTACAAAACTATGTCTGCCGAGAAGATTACATCCCCGGCCCTCTGTTTTGTCAGTGGCTAGTCCTCTCGCTGATATGTTGCTCCCGCCACTGTCCAGTTGTGCCATTCTTCCTGGATCAATTGATATAGGCCATCCACACTTAACTGTTTGCTCTCAAGGATTCTTCTGTTCCTTTCGCACCATACGCTCCAGATAGTGAGTATGATGAGGCGGTCAAGGATTTTCCTTGGGTTTTTTGAGATTTCTCTCCTTGTCTTCGTCCACCACTCTTCCAGTTGTATTCCAGTTGGAATTATCTCCCTTGCATTACCTTATCCAATATTGCAGAGGTGTAATTGCAGAAGCTAAATTGATGATCCACTGTCTCGGTCTCCATGGTGCAAAGGGTGCAAACTGCATTGTGTGGCCAACCTCTTTTCTGAAGATTCTCTACAGTTAGACATCGCTTTTGGATTACCAGCTAAGACCTACTCTAACAGTACCCTCAAAATACTGCTCATCTCTATATTTTCGAGTACGCGGCACGAGATGAGTGATTTCGGCTGCTCAAACAACGCCCCCAAACGCTGCCTCGTCGATACAGAGAGGAGAGAGGATCCCAAATCTCCACATCCTCCCTCCCCTCTGTATCCTCTCCCGGCGAGACGCCGCCCTCAACCGAACCATCTTCGCGCGGCGTTACAGAGGCTAGGTCTCCTCTCTGATGCCGCTCCCCCGCTCGGCCGCACCCCCACTACGCCGGTTCCTCGCTCCGCCGCTCCTCCCGCGCCTGCCACGCGGCTCCCCCGCGACACCGCTTCCCGGCGCCTCGTCTCCCCTCGCCATGCCTCCCCTCGACGCCGGTTCCCCGCGCTACCTCTACCTCGCGCCGCCGCTCCCCCGTGCCTCCGTTTGCTCGCGCCGCCACTCCCCACGCCGCCTGTTGCCTGCTTGGAGGCGCCCCCGCTCCCCCGCGCCAAAAGAGGATGACGGTTGATTTTTAGGAATTAGGAGTGAGATTTGGGGATTAACTGTTGGAATGAGATAAAATATAGGGATGTAATCTTTTTAGGTAGATATGTATATGGGAATATAGAGATCCATTTTTAGGTATTATTGTTGGAGAAGGTCTAAGTGAACAATTTATATTTCAGGGACGCCCAAGGCTTCCAGATCATCTTGGCAGTTGCAGATTTGATACTTCCAGTGAAGAATGCCTTGTATGTTGATTTGGCTGTATATTGCCCTGAGCTGGTCCACTTGTATTCGATGCATCTGTATCTACTAGTTGAGTTTCATATATTGACTAATTCAAAAAAAAATAAAATTATTGAAAAAAGACAATCCATCTAATTATACTTCAATACTACTCCTTTTACCTGCAAAATTCTCATTACATGTTTGGGTTGGCTTAGCTTCTAGAAATTGTCGAATCATATGTAGGACATCCTCTCCTTCTTATGCTTTGCTTTCTTGATCTTTGAAAATTGACTTAAGAGAAGCTGGGAGAGAAGGACTCGTACAAAAGTGATTTTGGATTATGTGAGAACCCACTTCAATTGCGTCTTATTTGGGGGTTTAAATTTATAGCAATTTTAAGTTAAAGTTAGAACTCTTTCAAACTGGCTTCAATATGTTTTTAAAAAATATATAGGTTAATTTTGAGTGGATAACTAATTTATCAAAATTGGGGAAAGACACGTGCTTTGTATACAATTTCCCAACGCAACCCAAAAAAGAGTGGAATTAAAATACGTTTGTACAACTTTTAAGATGGAATCATGATTTTTAATTCGAAAACATGGATGATCATCACTTGATGTCTTGATCCAAGAAGTCTTCTTTCACTTCAAGGAGGCCAATGCTCTAAGAGCAGTAGCTCTCGAGACATGTTCATGATAGAGCGTGGCAATGGCCGCACCAATGAGAGGTCCTACTCAAAAGATCCACTGCAAACAAATAATTACAAGGGAAAATTTCAGCTGCTACACAATATAAAAGTTAGCCCCATATAAACATTTGTAGTTGCTAGTGGACACAAATTATACGGTCAATTGTTACTCGATTGCTTTAATATTCGTGTGGTTTTCTTTCTCAAAGAGCATATTATTAAGCACTTCCAATTTAACTTCGTGTTTTATCTTCGAAAGTAATCACAGCATGTATTATTATGATTTATTGCATGCAACATGTATTTACCAATTATCCTTTCGTACGAGACTCAATTAAGTGTCATCAAATTACTATTTAGATCATAGAGATCACGATAAGGCGGTTCTCAAATAAAATTTACCTAAGCAGATTTTTTCCATTTACTTCTGGGTGTACTCGGAACAATTAATTTGAATTTACAGTTCTTTTATCTTCTCTTTGTTTCATTTTCCTACTAAAGTTGAATGGTAGACCACGCCAGCATGCGCTTTTTGCTCTCTAAAAAAAATTACACCAATATCTAAACAAATTGAGTATTTGATTTATAACTGGTCACTATTCTACTATGAACTATAATATTTTAAGACTCGTACAATTTATTTGTTGAAAAACACAGAAACACTACTCTGGAAGTTAAACAGCAAGTGTGTTTGATGTCTACCGGATCTTCCCATGACTTAGCCTGGTTGTAGATTATGGCGGCGCCAAAGCTCCTCGCCCGGTTGATGCTGGCGCCGGTAAGAGGAATGGTGGCCAGGTGCACCACCACCACCACAAAACCGATTGGCAGAGGAGCCAGTACCTACAAGAACACAAAGATGCACAATACCTACAATGGTAACTATACTACAACAAATCTAGTTACACTCAGTGCTGTTTGGAATTCATTGGAAATAGAGATAGGATGGATTGAAAGTATATCTAATTTGGATGTATTAAAATTTCTATTAGAATATATTTGCAATAAGATATTATGATTATAGAGTGATTTATCAAACACCAAGTAAAATACGAGTAATAAGAATATAGAACAAAAATTTTTAAATCAAAGGCCTCCTAAAACATTTTCTATGACCATGTAACTTTATTGAAATATGACTAAATTCATGATAACTGATGTTTTGATAAGTTAGTTAGAGCATAGACCCCTCAATAACATTTGAGCTCTGATACTATGCAGAGTTAACCCACCCGAAAGAAGAGCTAGAACAACAGGAATATATACACAATGACACACAGCACGTAAAACACTAACCAGATATGCCGGCGGTGCAGTAAACGAGCACGAAGATTATATGCCACCGATGACACACGCGGCGCCAAGCATCCCGACGCCGCCGCAGTCGCCGTCCCGGTTCGACTGGTGCTCGTGCCCGCTCACCGTGGCCACCGTGACGTACAGGAAGAGCTGAAATGAGAACTGAAACGCCCCAATTTAAATGGGCCAATCACTATTGTCAGACGTCAGCCTTATCTGCTATCGGCCTGCCAACAAGCAGACGTTGGGCCGTCAATGGGCCTGATGTCACCACGTACATAAGCCGTTAGTGGACTGCAATTGGGTCAGCATCAGGACTCTGTTGAGCTGCTAATGGGCTGGCATCAGCTGCTGCTGGGCCGTCCATTGCCGAGGTAGCATTGCGTTATGTTGCTAATGGCCCAGCATCAGGGTGCTTTTGGGCCGCTAATGGGCTGACGTCAGCCTGCTGCATAACTGTTATTCCGCGGATGTCAGCATGCTTTTGGGTTGTCAGTGGGCCGCTATTGAGCCGAAAGGAGCCCGCTGTTGGGCAGCTAATAGGCTGGGAGCAGCGTGCTTTCGGGCTGCTATGGGACCGACGGCAGACGGCAGCATGCTATTGAGCTGTGAGTGGGCCATCGAAGCTGGGCCATCATTAGGCCGCATCATGTTATTGGGCCGTTAATGAGCTGAGGTAGCCTGCTGCTGGGCCAGTCATCATGTCGTCGGCCATTAGTGGGGCGCCCTTAGGGGTACAGTAGCCTGCCGCTGGACCTTTAATGGGCTGTTATTGGTCCAACTGTTGTATTCTCTTCGGCTGCTTATGACAAACATCAGCATTTTGTTGGGCCGCTATTGGGCCTACACATGCCTGCTCCTGGCATTAATGGCTCGTTATTGGGCCGTCATCAGCATGTTGGTGCGCCGTTTATAGGCCTCAAATGAGATATCGTCAGCATTTTGCCTGATTGTGGGCTAATATTGGGTCGCGATTGGACCCAAGTTGGCACTTAAATGGGCTGGTAGTGGGCTGTACGTGCATTCCTCCGTAGTTCACAGAGCTTACAGGTGAAATGAAATCTACATCGTTGATAAAATTCTAAACATTTTGATTTGTATATAATGAACCCGACACGGCGACGCTGCTATGATCGCCGACACGCACCTCTTCTTCAAGGTGGCCGGCCACGCCTTCACCGCCATCGCCGTGGACGCGGGCTACACCGCCAACTACATGATGGAGACGCTCGTGCTGGCGCTGGGGAAGACTCTGGACGCGCTCATGATCGCCAAAGCCACGCCCCGCTACCACTACATGGCGGCCGAGGCGTACGACACCCTATCCCCAGCATGCCGCCCCTGCTCCGACAGCTCGACAACCACGGCCATTGTGTGCACTGCGCTACAAAGCCCATAACGGTACAGCGTTCAATGGCACCGCGCTCGCCATGCCGCCCCTGCTGATCTACTCCAACGCCACAACGGCCCCCCTCTCCAAGATTCGTCGGCCGCTGGCACCGGCGGCGTGTTGGTGCGACTGCTCGCTGGTGGTTGCTCTCAAGATGTTTGGTGAAATGCCCTAAACAACAAACAACACTCATAGCATTTGTGTGAAAATTTGGCATTTTCTCTAATTGTTTGATCTGATAATGACGTTTTCAAAAAAAAAAAAAAAACTTTTATTTTTGGATGACGTATAATCAATTATGTGATTTCAAATTACGTATCCCAAATTTTTAGTTTTCACAATAACTTATAGTGATTGCCCCCTATAAAAAAAGATGCAAGCCTAAGTAATTTACATTCAGATTTTACTGAGCTACAGAGAGCTTATGTTTTCTTTGGTAGAGCCCTAGCACGTAGTCGTCTGACTCATCTGAAAAAACCTGTGCATATGCTCCCTTTTCGAGCTTACTAAACACACCAATTTACTCAATTTTCTAGAGCAAATCCCATCCATTTCTTGAGTCCTTGCACTGTCGCACAAGATGCAAGCATAGTCCACTATGTTGCATGTCCCAAATATATAGCAAACTTCACTTCACCAGTTTGCAAGGTGAATCCAACCAAGTATACAGTTATACACTATGTATACTCTTAAGAGGACACATGCATGCATCTTATGTGTTGAAATGAGAGTAAATTGATTGTTTTTTTTTATCAACTTCAATTTTTGTGAACTAATAAATGCATAAAATTTAACATAATATTAGACATAGAGACTTTAAATTTAAGACTTGATTTGTTGAAAATAGGGTTGTTAACTGAAAAGTGCGATAATGAGATCAGGTGGATCCTGGATGAGGCTCTAGCTTCAGTCAAATCCAATAATCCGTGCATGAAAGTTAACACTATGCATATTCTGATTAACTCTATTTTCACATGTGAGCAAACAAATATAGTCAATAGACTATACTACAATCATTGAAAAGACCATGTAATTGACCCAATGCACGAGACAATCATCCGTTCTAAAAAAATCAACGCTGCTTAGCAAAGTTATCATATTGGAAAAGATTCCAAGAATGCAAACGATAGCATATCAGCGCGCTATCTTTGGGTTCTCATTTTATTTTCTCCACTCAACTACGCACAGCTCATTAGGTGACGGTACATCAACAGCTATAACATTATACTTAAATTTAGCCTTAAATAATACTAAAATATGTCACCTCCAAATGTGACCCTTTTATTTATATTCTTGCTCTAATGTCTTTTTTTTTCCTCGCAATGTTTGTGTTGCAAAGACATTTCTATCAACCACATTTTGCATTAGGCTTCTCTTGTGGTTGTCATTTTATGGCTTTTAATTGGACACATATGCAATTACACATAGATGTAATCATGTCAACCACCTGATCATTTACCCCTTAATTACTTTATAGAATGTGTACTTCCGTTTTTTGGAGGTATGAAAGAACTTCCCTTCTATTATATCCAACCCTGTTTGCGTTGGAAGTGTGCAAGACAATGTGTACTGTTTGATGTGTGATAATATGATTTTACAACATATCTAAATCGGTGCAACTTTTTTCATGAATTTAAGACACCAATCACCATCTACAAACCAAGAAAGATGGCTTTAGCTGTACTCCTAAAGACAAAGAAGCCTCCTCATAAATTGGCAAATGGCCCATAGGAATAGATGCACCAAGACAACATGTAATAAGTTCTCACCATACATAGGCACTATGTATGGTTCATCGGGTTAACTAAACTGCAGTGTTATATTGTTATTATATATGAAAACTTTAAGATCAAAGTACAAGAATTTGTGAAAGTTTTTAATAAAATAACTTGATCCAATAAAGATGTGATTAAGGCCAAACCAAAGGATAAGATCATGGGTGACACTTCCCTTTGTTTCCTGCCTTGCTAATAACATTATCTGGATAGCGAATCTTGGGCATAAACAAAGCTTCTGGGACTTGTTAATCTCCCATTTTCTTTTCTCCTTTTCCTTGTTCTAAGAGCTAAGACAGCTGTTCACATCTTAAACTACACCACAATACAAATTAAATCCATATGATCACCAAATGCATACATGGACAAGCCTGAACCAAGTGGCAACCATTTGTCAAAACCTTCTCATCAGTTTTGAATCCCTGAATTGTGTTCAGTTCTTCACCAACCAGTGGTCGACAAGCGGTATGATCTTTTGATTCTTATCAAGTGATGGTGATGATTAGGGCAAACAATGTTTTAACTTCCAGGAGATTTGAGATTAATTTGTCAGGTCAAAGAACTGTAATCATTGAGATAGCTCCCCCTTCCCTTTGTTTCTGTCTCCCTTTGTGGATACATGCCAAGAAAATATATTTATCTAGGTCCTTGTTCCTTCAGCAATCTTGAACAAGAAGTAATATTTGAGCTTTTTGGATTAGTAAATCCGTGCTAGTGCAGTAAGCATCTTCTTTAATTTTATTTTAAGATTGCATATAAGATGCTGATATGTCAACATTGACTAGATTCTGGCTTTCAGTTACAGGTAGGCAAAGTAAGTACATTATCACATTATAATCTGGCATTGATGCTGAGAAAGAGTGTTCTGAATGTCTAATCGTAAGAAACGGACGACCAGGATCGATCGATCCAACTATCCAATCATAGGATCTGAAAATGGACTGTAGATCGAGCTTCCTTGGTCTTGATTTGTCTGAACATTTCTTCAGGAAAAAAAATGGTGGAAGCTTAGAAGTTAAGAGCCTTCAAGGACAGCTCATTTTCCAGTGGAGTGTATTATTAAGTCAAACATGGTCCATACTACGAGTTCGCCTTGGGGCATTGATCGCAATTTTATAGCGGGAACAACTGTACTTAATCTGGTTCACGTGTGCACAGGTTGGATTATATAAATGCACACTAATGTAATTGGTCAAGATTAGATAGAGGTCGAGATATTTTTAAACTTGTTGGACCTAGCAAATCCCCAACCTTTGATCACACTTCACATCTCGCCATTGGACTGTATGATTAAAGGGGAAAAAAGACAAGAAAATGTTAACGTGTTCTTTGCTTTGCTGGAAATGCCGGCCTTTCAAATCTTTAATTTTCATTCTCAAATCTCCAAATGTCAATAACTAGAGGAATATTTTGGTGAAATCTCAATATGTTGTGCTAGTCTTTCAATTCAAAAGATACCAAAAATACATTTTAAACTGTTGGGTGGCAAATCAATTGTGTAGATAAGGATGAGCGAGATTTTTGAGATGTTTGAAATTTCCCAACAATCCAAATTTCGATTGAACGGCCAATGTACGCCAAAAACACAGTGATATGAGAGGCACAGGAAGCGGATCCAAATCGAAGTGATATGATTCGGCCAAATTGCATTGCCCGTTGTGTTCAAAAGTCCAAACCATACCGTTAGGAACTTTTCTAGCAGATAAGAACAGAAGTAGACGCAATGTACTACTAGTAGTCCTTCTTACCAGCTTCGCACAACACGCTAACGCCCTTCTGCACAATTACCTTATTGATCTAATTGAGTGTTAGATAATAGAGTGTTGTAAGAGCATCTTTATCCCAGACTTCAAGCTAGCCGCGATGCAAGTGGCTCCACAGCTAGAGCGGGTGTCTGAAGGGATATATGTGAAATGCTTGGATGAACTGCAAAGGATGGCGTCTGGTCGTGAGTAATTTTAAAAAAGAACAATCCCACATTTAATTGAGAAAGTGATGGAATAAATATAGAATGATGGCTCTAATTTAGAGTCTTAAGATGGATGTTAGGAGTTAAAGTAAAAACAGTCATAATATAGTTAGATGAAAGAAAATATAGTGGGTTCATCTTATTTTTATTTTGAACTCTAACAGATAAAGATGCATTAAAACAGACTAGTTCTCACCATATCTTTGACAAATTTTGTCTACAATATCCAAACATGCATAGAATTCCCTTGAAAAAATGAGGCATGCAACAATCGGGCAAGTCTGTCTCATACGTGCCTACTCAATTAAAAACATTTTGAGCCCGTTTGAAATCAAGAAACGAAAAAAACGTAGGAATAGGAAATACAGGAACTGATGGTATGTTTGAAACATAGAAATTCTATAAATATTTTCAAAGAAACCACAACCAATGTGAGTGAATATTTCACTTCCTCCTAAGTTCCTACCTTCTAAACATGACCAAAATGTTATATCTAATGAAATCTAAAAAAAATTAACCACATTAATTGTTCATAAAGATATTTAGATGCATTAAAAGAAAAATACATGAATTTTGAAGTAAAAGAGTATAGTTTACTCTCAATAAAAGACAAAAAAAGATTATACCTTTTTTTTTTGTTTACTTCAAAACTCTTACAAAAGAAGTCATTTTAAAGAAATTTTATAGAAAATTTATATAATTACTTTTTGTTCAAATACCTTAAAAAAATATTTAAAATTCAAATCCTCTAAAATTCGTTTTAGTTTTCGTTCGTTCCAAACACTTGCTTCAAGATTTCAGACAAACATCACCAACTCACCAAGCGTGCTAAGATTTCAGATATATTGACATGACGTCAAAAAAAAAAACGCTAGCTTCCCATTTACTCACTAATACATTAGTAAAAATAAAACTAAAAATAAAAAATCATCACGTACTCGTTATCCAGTAGTAGAGTACAAAGTGTACATCAAAGGTATACCAACTCCTATTGATTACCTTACACCTTACCTGTGCTCAGTGTACGTACACCGTAATGGTGGAGAACAGCTTAGCACAGCAGAGACGTCCCTTATCTCTCTGGACGCGGCCTACGCAACCACCCGCACCGTGACCTCGGATCCTGCGGGTCCCACCAGCCCAGGGGAAAGCGAGACTCCCACTTCCACCCGGGCCCCACTTCACGTGCCCCTCCTTATGGCTCGCCCTCTCTTAGCCTGACTAGTGTATGCAACGATACCGGCGCGACACGTGTCAGCATCTCACTGCGTTATCGCGTCGCGACAGGAGGGGCTAAAGTTGGCTCCCCCACAAGGCCACAAGGGATAAGTGCGCTCTGGAAAGTACCGAAATGCCCCTCCTCCAGTGATCGCTTTGCGCTGTTGTCGTTTTCTGGGTGCGACGTCACCGGAAAGGCCTGCCGTCCGATGGATGGGTGATCAATGAGGACTGTCCGTCCTGAGACAGACCGAATCGGTGTAACAGAGGCTGTACTGGAGTAACATTTTTTTTTTTGCAAAGCTGCAAAGACAAATTCTCATAAGCTGGATGCAAGAATGATCATGATCATCATGATTGTTGATTAACAAATAGGATCAAGAAAATGACCTTGTATGAAATCTTTTTGTTGAAGACTAAATTTCACATGTACTATATGAATGAAACACTTCTGAAAGAAAAATGAATACTTATACAATAAGTAATACTACTAATGGAAGTTTTTTTTTGAGAGCCTACTAATGGAATTTGGTAAAGAAAAAGAACTATTGGTTTGAATTATGATGGTAAGAAAAAATAGGCAACCCTCTCTTATACAAAGAACAAGTCCTAAGTGTTTCGACCTTGCCGTTATATAAAATAGTTTTCAATATCAAAAGAACAAGTCCTACAATTTTATTGGAAGAGATCCACCTTGTTTGAATAATCTTTCTATTTTTATAATTTTTTTGCATACTTACATATTTAAAATTTTCAAACGGACCGAGCCAGCCCACAATGATATTTGTGCCAAGATGATAAATACGTTTTTGCTGGATCATAAACTTTTTTAAGAATTACAAACTATACAATCGAAACCACCTCGAAAATACATTTTTACCCAAAATCCTGTTAACCCAATGCGGAATTAAACCTCTAATCTTTTTCTTCTGTGTAAATAAAATTTCTGTAGACTTAAAATAAACAAAAAGTCTTATATTATATAAAAAAATCCAGTAAATTCTTCTCATGGATTTTTATAAATTTTCGAAGTTTGAAAATCATAACGACCGTGCCCATACGGTCATACCCCCACTACTAGTGGCAACCCCGTAAATACCCCCAAACTTCACACCCATTTCCGCCACAACGCAAAGCAACCTTATCCACATCGCCCCGTCTCTTCCTCCCCCTATAAAACCCCAACTCCACCCGTTACGAGAAGAACCAAACGCCGCTGCCAAAGTCCATTCACGCGCACATAAAAAAAATTACCACCACGTAATTACAGGGGGTTAAAGCCTTTCACGGTCCACCCCGTCGCAGCCAAATGGCCGGCCGGAGCAGCCTTTCCATGGTCGCGGCGCACCGGCTGTTCGCGCCGGCGAGACCGCCCGCTGTGGCGGCGGCTGACCAGGCAGCCGTCGAGCTCGACGAGGCCGACGTTATATGGGGCAGCGCCACGTCGTCCTCCCCTCCGGACCCGTTCGCGCGGGCCCCATCCATGGCCAAGCCGAAGCCCCGCGCCGCAGCGCGGGACGCACCCGGGCCGGCGTCGCTGCCGGTGAACATCCCGGACTGGTCCAAGATCCTCGGAGCGGAGTACGGCCGCAGCGCCGGCGGGCCCGCGCCGTGGCCGTTGGACGCGAGGGCGGACGAGGACGGGTTCGACGAGGACGGCGGCTGCGCCGCGCACGGGCGGTGGGTCCCGCCGCACGAGCTGCTGCTCTGCCGCGAGCGCGCCGCCGCGTCCTTCTCCGTACGAGAGGGCGCCGGCCGTACGCTCAAAGGCCGCGACCTCCGCCGCGTCCGCAACGCCATCTGGGAGAAGACCGGCTTCCAGGACTGAAAGACTGACATGACCACGATCACAAACTCACTACTTGGTTATGGATTGATCTTTCCTTTTTTTTTTCTGTTTTTTTTTAATTAAGGCGAGATTTTAGTAGTCGTTTTAGTTTGATCTCTGATGGCAGAGACGCAGACGAAGAGGAAGAGAAGCCTCTGGTTTTGGCCCTTTTTTCAGGAGAGGCTCGAACTCATGTATTCTGATTTGGATCAAATGAAGCTCCATCTATATAAATTTTGTTTAATCTGATTAAATTCTTGCAAGTTGGTGAGAGATTTTTATTATATGCTTGCGTACGTGAAGATTTAGGTGGGGTGTTTGGATTATTGGTAAAAGTGGGATTATAGAAGCCCAACTTGCGTACAGATTTGGACGGGTAGAGAGAGGAGAGAATAAGAGAGAGAAGGAGGGCCCGGTGATTGGACGAGCGGGGGCAAATGTCGACACTTCGCATTAATTTGCACAAACTTACTAGCAAAGTAAGAATATCGGATATGCTTGTTTGTCGATGAAAAGCTACGAGTAGCATCCATGCAAAACAATCATTTTCACGACATGTTAATGCTATTTTTCATATACTACTTCCGGTCCACGGAATAAGACCTCATAATCTTGTGCACAAAGATTATGAAAGAACAAAAACCATATCAAATAAAGAGAAATATATGAACCATACTATATGTACTAATCATTAGTATTATGTTAGAGTTTGGAGAGAATGATAATTTTAAAAGATAAAAAGTAGAAAAGTCTCACTTATTATCGCCTGCGATGTCTGTAGGGTCTAATATCATCAAACAAAGAAAAAAATAGAAAACAACTCTTATGTTGTGAAAAAAAGAGAATATATTAATTAAGATGTAATACCTCGTCAAAAAGTAGTATTGATATAATTTTTATTCAGGATAACTCTGCGTACGAACTATATTGGTCGGTGTTTCTAAAGAGTTGCTAGAAGAAATTGATCATACACATAGCACTATGCACTCCTCCTCATTGATACCATGGTCAGTCAGAAGATCACATGCTATGAGA
Source organism: Pharus latifolius (assembly GCA_019359835.1). Taxonomy (NCBI): domain Eukaryota; kingdom Viridiplantae; phylum Streptophyta; class Magnoliopsida; order Poales; family Poaceae; genus Pharus; species Pharus latifolius. The sequence goes on along the minus strand of CM033328.1, from coordinate 65,463,077 downwards.
ATGTTTTTGCACAAAGAAAAAAAGCATAAGGCCAGTGCCTTATTGAAAAGTCGGTTGATTACATATAAACTTTTGTTTGGTAAGTATGTCGAAACTGGATAGCAACTTATGGGAATGTGCTTCTTCTGGAACTAGAATGTAGAATATATATGCACACTTCTTCTAAAGACACTTATTTAGGATGGAACATGGCTATTATTGGATCAGAAAGACTTTTCGAACAAACGAATTCGTTTGTCCATAGGAGTAGTTTACAAGGTTCACTGTAAACGCCTCCCTCTGCAGTACTATTTGGCTACAGGATCTGCTTATTAGTACATGTTATAAAAACACGCTTCTTCTATAGCTAGAAAATATGCATATTTCTTCCAGCAACACTTATTTTGGGGGGAACACAATTATTGCATAAAAAAAAGTTATGTGAATAAATAAATGCAGTGAACATAGTTTATAACACTCAGTACAACTGATCACTTTATAATACCATCTGATCATGCAATCTGTCTATCGGTATTAAATTTTACAAACATAAATTAGAATATACGCATATTTTTTCTAACACTACGTATTTAGAAGGGAACAAGATTATTATTGGATAAAAACACTGTCAGAATAAATTATTTATTTATACACAATTTATCACACCTCTTTTCAACATTATTTGGTGATGGCGTCGTGGGATCCGCTATTAGCAAGTGTTACGACTCGGGGAATATTCGCGCCCAGAGCGAGATATGTGCTTTTCTTTTCTTTTCTCTCTCCTGTTGTTTACTGTACAAGTAGTATTTGATTCTGACATGAAAAGAAAAGGAGAGAGAGATGTATGGAGTGGTGGCAGTGGGAGATTGTTTAATAAGTCGCTTCCGTCTGGCGGAACGCCGCGTTTGCCTGGACGGATATACTTTTTCCTTAAAATTATTATGGACGGTAGGGAGTTTGTTCACTCAGTTGACCAGCTTTTGTTTTGTCCCGTTGTGGTACTAAAAGCTTTTGTTAAATGAAAAGGACCACCCAATAAATGAATTTTTTGAATAACAAAAAAAACTTGCCTATACTTCCAAAAATCTGCATTTTTAACCAACTACATCAACATTTCACAAATCCAAATCATAATTGATAATTGATAAACCTATCGTGTTGTGTCCCCGCATGTCATAACTTATCAATAGCTCAAGCACCATCACTTTACATGTAAATGTTTTCTCATTTTGTTCGGTATCAATATTTTTTTATTGATAATTTCGATAATGATTCGTTTCAAATTGTGAAATTATGAAGTTAAAACGATCAAATCAACACAAACGGATGGTCAATCAGAGTTATATATATAACATAAGATATCTTATGATATCTATTAGTATATAATTCTGGTTAACGATCTATGTGTGTCAATCTGATCATTTCGACATTACAATTTCATTGCTTCAAATGAATCATCAATCAGAATTATAGATTAAAAAATATCAATCATAGAAGAATTGGAAAAATTGAGTTCAATTTTTATCAAATTGTACTAAATTTTCTAATTCTTCTGAAATCAATATCTTTTGATCTATAACTCTAATTGACGATTCGTTTGAAATAATGAAAATATGAGGTCAAAATGATCATATTGACACAAAAATATTGATCCAAAAGAAACGAAAAGTTGGAGTTCAATTTTTTCCACATTAAATTGTATTAAAATTTTTATTCTTCCAAGATTTATATCTTTTGATTTTTTTAATTTTGATTGACGATCCATTTGAACTAATGGAATAGTAAGGTCAAAACGACCAGATTGATACAAACGAATTGTTAACCGGACTTATATATCAAAAGGTATCACAAAATATCATATTATGTGATATATAACTCTTATTTACTATATGTTTGTGTTGATCTGATTGTTTTGACGTCACAATTCTACTGTTTCAAATGGATCGTCAATCAAAGGTATAGATCAAAAAATATTGATCTAAAATAAAACGAGAACTTAAGAAGTTCATTTTACATTTACATGTAAAGTGATGGTGGAGTAGTTGTTGTAGTTTAGAACCGCGATAAACTGCGACAAGTAGGGGTATAGTGCGACAATCCCCAGTCGCAACTCAGACTGGCAAAATGCTGATATAGTAGGTCAAAAATGTAAATTTCGAAAAGTGTGGGTTAGTTTCATATTTTTTTGGATTATTTAAAAAAATTCTAAATAAGTCGCATTAAGGTGATGGAATTTTTTTTTCTTATTTTAGGAAGCAAAACAAAATGAGGGTGTGATTTTTTTTGAGAGATTTGTAAGGTGGCGAAGTTGGTGGGGTAGTATGTGTGCGAATTTTTTTATAAATAATCCGAAAAAACAATTATAGAAATAATCTATAGTAACTATGGATTATTTCTGTAATTGTTTTTTGGGTAATTTATGAAAAAATTTCGTATATATGCTGCTTTGTTTGAGTGTAATATCAAGATATGTTGGCGAGGTGCAACTTTTTTGAGGAGCTAGTTTCTATGCTTTTGGAGTCGAAAATGGCTAACTTATTTCAAAACTTACTAATTTGGTGGACCACAGTGATAAAGATATGCAGAAGTGTAGTTTTAATTATCATATTTTGAGACGTTTCAGTGTTTAAAAAGCCAGATTGTAAATAAATTTGGAAGTTGTTTGGTAAAAATATAACATGTGAGTTTAGGAGTATGTGGAGGGAGTGGGAAGTTATAGAAACTATTCCAATTTGAATTTGGTTTCTCTTTATAATTGATGTTTTCAATTTTGCAATCGATTTTAGGGTTAATTTGTTTGTTCATCATCTTTTAGGCTAGAAGTTGAAGTAAGAGATCAGTCAAAACACATTCCTAGTATATAGATAAGCAATATGGAAAGTGTTGCAAATTTTCATAATAACTCACGATAGACTGGCCTCTGAAATCCATCTCATATACTTGATCCATTTGTTAGTCTATCTTAAAAAAAAGACTTTTGCAAACAAAAAACAAAATTCGTGATGATTTTTCCCTTGACAATTTGTTGAAACAAAAGTGCCCCATCTTCCAAATCCTAGTTATAAAACTGGACAGGAACACCGGTTAAACCGAGACCGGTGCTCGGACTGGTCCGGTTTTGATATTGGATCGGAGAGGTCAGAAAACCGCAGAAAAACATATGATATAAAATTGCGCTTTCCGCGGAGTCTTCGTTCGAACCACCGACCTTCTGTTCGGCGGAGGAGAAGTGCACGCATGAACCAACCAAGCAAAAATAAACCTTGTAATGCAAGGAATAGACAATAACTTGAGATTTAATTGCCAATTTAATTAAAAGTGTGGCTAAGGTGTTTACAATTCTTACATATAAAAATATTTAAGTGAGACTAAGTTATTCACAACCTATATACACAAACATAAAATGAAAATTGATAAAAATACGTTTATACCACACCTATCCTGTTTAATTAATTATTCGTCTTACTAAACTATACATACTTGTAAAGTTCATACATAATGAAAAAACAAATACACAAGTATATATAAAAATCACTTTTGGAATAAAAATTGACTACAAATATTTAAGTATTAAATTTAAAGAACCCGAGGTCCAATAAGTGATGGGTTCAATTTTAATAACTAGACTTCCAATGCAATGCAATGGCAAAGGGGATAAGATTGGACTGAAGGAGGGCCAAATAGGGGGGACAATAGCCGGTAGGTAAGCTACTGTTTCAACAGGGAAGCAAAACACTTTTGTAAAGCCAATGGAAAATAACACTGGTTGTTTCATGTTTAGTTCTCCCCTGAATGCAATAAACTAGTGGGGGACAACCTTTTACATGCAATAGCTTATCAAAGGAATCTTCAAGTGTGCATGAACTGTAAAGGCCTATTGCCACACAAAGCTTCGAGTTCAATGTTTTAACACTTCCATGTAGTCATGTAGGTTCTCTCCTATTTGATCTTCTCTTTGATTCAGTTTCTGTTTTAGCTTTTGAAAAAAGAAAGTCAAAACCAGAGTCAAACGTGTGACTTCTCACATAGTGTATATTGAAATCGTGATGAAATGATTTTTGTAACTTCTGATCCAATTTATTTATCTTTAAATAAATTGTTGGTTTCTTCAAATCTTAACTAGATCGAATATGTCCTTGCTCTTATTGAAGAAGCCTTTAAAACATGCATGCATGTGAATACATAGGGCCAAACTCTTTTTTCTTTTTCTCCCCTCTAAACCTGTGATGTCCAGACTTTTGAAAAGTGATTGGCAATGAACTCGTGCAGTGACAATTGTTGATCTTGACGGTTCTACAAAAAGTTAATCTAGTCCCTAATCATCCAGTACAATTCGGTGCTCATTTATGAGTGGTGAGCACATAGTGTGATGGAGATAACTCTTCATGAGGTTATTTTGCTTTGAGATATCTGGCTGTAGCGTGCACAACTGTTGACCCCGCTCTAGCTTCAATTTCGACCAAAAGAAATTGAAATCAAACCCAAGTCTGTTTAACTTGCCTTTAACTCATCTTTTGATCAAGATAAATCGGATTAGGCACCGAATAGGTGGTTTCTTGTAAGGTTTTCTACTAATTTTTATAAAAATTGAAACTCTTACTCAAAATAAGTTGAAGTTAACATAGAGTAGTTTGTGTGGTTTCTCATCTCTATTCAACCCCTAACACTCCCTTATGAGTTTATAAGTCAAATTTTTTATCAAACAGTTTGTTGAACTTATTCTAAAAAATCAATTTTTAGAGTTTTTTCACTATAATTCTCAAAAACTTATTTCTTAAAAGAACATATGTATCTTCTCACAACTATCCACATGAAATAGCATATTTGGGAAACAACAAAAAGGGGGAGCTAAAAGAAACGTTAACCATCGTTTTGGAACCCTTTTAAGCCAAACAATAATCAAATACTATGCCGACATCAACATGGGCTTATATGTTAAGCCGCAGCTTTGGTTTCAGCTTAACTTTTAAAAACCATAGGAGGGAGAGCAGCGCATGCACGCGTCGTCTCGGTCGTAGCTAAGCTTGGAGGTCCCAACCCAACCACGTGCGACGCGAGGAATGCCCCGGTTCTGGTCGACATAGCCCCTCGGTGATCACATTAATCTGGCCGCACGAATTTCCACGCAGATGTGCAGTGGCATTGCATCACCCAGGGCTCTCACTTTTCTGATGACTTCTTTTGTTAAACACAGCTTATAGTAATATAAGTTGTCTTTTCTGTTATAACTGAGTAATTAGTTATAGGAAACGTAGATCGATTTGATCACCAGACAAAAAAAAATGATCATATCGATATTATATATTATGAGAGATTTTATTTGTGGATGATATATCTCAATAGATCGGTTGTGATTGACTTCTTACCAATCTTTTACATACAAAGTTTCCTATCAAATTTTTGTCCTCTAAAACTAATCCTACAACAAGACTTCCCTCATGTAGTGTTCATTAGTCACTATCCCTATAGTAGAGGCGAGTCTTGCCACCTATCCATATGAACATTATTATTTATATGGATGAATTTTTTTAAAATATTGTTGTGAATAGTGATAGTTGAGAAAGTTCATGCTCTATTCATAGTCAATCTGCAGTCTAGACAAAAACTGGTGATCCTGCCACAGAAGTTTCATATGAAGCATCCAACTATCTAAATTGAAACATATGCTCAAATCAATATGGCATACAAAGGAGGCTTATTTTGAATGGACTTAATTGATTTAAGCCGTTTATTACCCATGACCTAACAAATGAGAGAATTTTATTACCCCCTCTTCAGATAGGATTGTGGTGGCTACCATGCCCAATTTTCTTTCTTGTATCATAATTGTTAGAATTATCTCTCATTTTATTATTAAGAATTTATATAAAATAGGAAGTTATTCGATTATCTCTTATCTTACCTATAAGAGTTCGAGTCAAGAAGAAGTTATTTTATCAAGTTTGAATTGAATTCTAGTTAGAGTCCTAATTAATTCCAGTTTAACCCTAGATCTATATAAAGATTGATGTTTTTGTAATTTGGTATGCCTTCTCCTGAAATAAATTCTTTCTTTTATCCCTAACAAGTGGTTTCATAGCTATTGGTCCACTTCCCCCGGGACGTGTTCGACACATAACTCGGGGCGGTACCAAGAATTCTCCTCTTTTATAATTTACTATTTTGCTTCTTCAATCCTCTTCCTTTCGCCACAACATCATTTTAGATTAGGTCTGTAGCCCCACTTTTGTTTGATTTGATCTGCAACTCATCTCCATCAACATTGCTGCTACTGCAAGTTATATCTTTTTGCTAATCCTTCCGTCCATACCTTTCTGCTAATGCTTCCGTCCATATCTCTCATGACTATACGGACATATGTAGAACCACACATATTGAATCTGCTGCTATCATTGTAAGAAGCGGAGTAAGCTACACCAGCAGAATTCAAAAAATTTTACTCAAAGCCAGAAAATAATAAATCATATATTAGATTGTTACCAACAGCAGAAAGAGAGTTGGTGAAGCAATCGAATGTGCACAGTGACCGCTCGTGGATCGTCTTGATCAGCGGACGTAGATGATAGTAACCGCTTGCAGATCATCCTAATCAGCGCAGTAATTGTAGCAGCGTCTCTACCGGTATCCACACGTTCCAGGATGGAACGTCGTCCGATGTGTTGCATCTAGGCCCCTATTATTTTTTATTTTGATTATTAATGACATTAAGTGTTTTTGATCTAATCATGTTTTTGAGCTATCTGTATACAGAGACCTATTTCGCCTAAGGTCGCAGTATTATCTAAAGTCGCAAGCACAAGGTCGGCAGAAGAAAGCCATCCGGATCTGTAAGTCGCAAGCACAAGGTCACGAGCCATGGTTGCAAGCGCAAAGTCGCAAAGAATGAAGCAGCAAAAGACATAAGGTAAAATGCATATTTATTTTACCGATCTCGGTGTTTAGAGTTTGATAGGTTTATAGAAATTTGTTTTTAATTTTAATCATACTATAAAGAGGGGCTGCAAGTCCTCTCTACATTTCCAGCATAAACCGAGAAACTACTAGGTCATTGCATTGCATTTGTTTTGGTTGATTTGATTTGGATTTTAAGATGATTTTTGACAGCAGAAGAGTTTTCGTTTTTCTAGAAAGATCTAGGTAGATCTAGCTTTTTCTTCTGTTAAAACAAAGCTAGCCCTTTAAATTATATTTCAAACAAGCTATCAAACACTTAAATCGGATTTCTGGATCAAAAGTTATGGATGTTTTTATCCAAATTGACTGTCAGTTATTTGGTTTTTCAGTTGAGTTTTTGACAGCAGAAGCGTTTTTACATTTTCTAGAAAGATCTAGGCAGATCCGGATTTTACTTTTGTTGACAAAAAGATAGCCATTTAAAATATCTTTCAAACAAACTATCAAGAACTTCAATCAGACCTCTGGATTAAAAAGTATGACTGTTTTTATCCATATTGACTGTCAGTTTGAATTGTTAATTTTGTTAACTGACAGTTGTCCAGAGAGGTTGTTTTTTGAGCTGAAACTTTTTGAACTAAACTGACTGTCAATTGTCCAAACTGACTGTCAGTTTGCATTTTGACCTCAAGCAGATTTATTTGAGTTTCTGTTTTAACTGGTCAATGTTTTGATCAAAACTGACTGTCAGTTTAGGGTATCAATTTGTATATACGAGCAATCATAAGTATTATTTGAGACCAACTGATGACACTTATATAACAAATTCAAATAGTGTCTCAAAATGAGTTTATCTAACATTATATTCTGCAACATATGTTAACATTATTAATTTGATATCTTATATCTATGATCCGTGAAACATAATCATCAATCAATATATGTGCTAATCTATTAATCAATAATTTTCTATTTAAAGATAATAGATTAAGGACTTTATAGAATAATATCATTAAATAAATTTAGAATTTCATGAATAAGTCACATACTTGTTGATTGAACCAAGATAATAATTTATTCAAAAATAAAATAACATATTATTCAAATTTTCGTAAATATACAAAGATAAATAATCTCTGTGATTTTTTCTAGAACATATCACTGACAGCTACTACTACCACTTTCTGCCTTGGCCGTTGCCGACGAACCTCCTCCTGTCCTGCTCTAAATCGGATCCATTAGTCATTGGTTCTACACTAGATCAGTTGTTGTTGCCTTGTTTGCATTAGTATAACATCCATAATCGCTATTTCCTTCCATTGGTGGTTCTATAGGCGTATGTTTTTTTGAAGGAGTTTCATCAGTGCATTCTTTGCATCTGATTTTGTCGGCCTATTGGTACAACTGTTTGTCGCTTCAATTTTTATGCTATTAAAGCAGTAAGTTGGCGCGAATTGTCTTTATACAAAGGAGTTTAGTTGAACAGGTGGCTTGCATTTATTGTATTTTTTTCTTGGTTGGAGTTTTTTTTTTTTTTTTGCTTTAAAGAGGTTTGTTGAGCTGTGTGGTTTTTTCTCTAGTTATGCCGTTTTTAGAAATTCGAAATTTTTGTGCTTGTGACTTTGGTCAATTGGATAAATTTCTTTCACACCAATTGGATAGTTTGTTTTTGCCATGTTGAAATGACAGCCAATATTTGAGGTGTTTTGATTCACCACTGGAGTTGTGTTACATTTGAACCAAGAGCTCTTTTTACTTCGTTTTGAGCAAGATCATCAGGTTTTCGGATCTGGCAACATCAACAATGTTTGGTACTTCGTGTTTTGCACTGTGGCAAATGCATATGATGACTATTTTGTTCCATTAAGGAGTTAATTAAGTCGATGATATTTTAGTTTTGCGATGTTGAAGGTTCCTTCAATTCTCTACCTGTACTAAGAGACAATGAACATGAATAGTTATATAATTTGGAGCAGTATTTTCATCAACAGCTATGTCGTGTTGGCATATTTTGATTTTATTTTTGTATTATATGAGATTCCGAGTCAAGGAAGAGATAATTAAAGTTGTCTCACATCTCATTCTTAAGAATTTGTATAAAATAAAAAGTTGTTCGATTATCTCTTGCCTTATCTGTTACAGTTCGAGGAGTTATTTACCGAGTTTGAGTTGAATTCTAGTTAGAGTTTTGGTGTATTTCAGTTTAGGTCTAGATCTATATAATGATTGATATTTTTATAATTTGGTATGTCTTCTCCTGAAATAAATTATTTATTTTATCCCTAACAAAATATTTCTTGTTTCTTACCAAAAAAAAAAAAAAGAATTAACATTTCTTGCTAATGTATACATATCCATGTCTGCCAGATATTGTGTTCCTCCATTCATATCTGACCGGATATATATATGAGAATGGCATTCACGATCCAGTGGAGACAGATTTGAGTTAGATGAATATTATGGGTTGCGTTTTCAGTTTTCACCCATAGACGTAGATCACGACTCGGCATGAGCCACGTAGCCTTGCTTGTTGAGAGGAAATGATAAGGATGGTCTCATGGAATCTTGCTTTGCAACCAAACGACCTTTCATCTTTATGCTGGTGCTGATTAGCGATGTCCATCCCTTTCATGCTCTTCTTGTGCCCAGCGATTTTCATGGCTGGGTCTGGGGTATATTTAAAATTTTTCTATCTATACTGTTATACCAAAAATTGTTTATGACTAAATATAGAGTATAATAAAAAAAATTTTGATTGTAAACCAAATCATACCAACAATTGGCTAACCAAATTTTGACCATGTCTATTCATGACCCACTTGTCATACGAAGAAAGAGAGAGAAATTGACAAATCAATTTAGGCCAACAATTTTCCCACCCTACTTATGGCCAAAAGTTTAGATAAAAAGCACAAAAACTTGCCAACTCTAGAATCATGATCAATTTTTAGTATCCAATCAAATACAAATCAAATTAGTAAGATATGATCAAAAATTGGTAGATAAGTTGGAATTACAAACCAAATACATTCTTGGTGTCAGGATCACAAGTGGAACTACTTGATGCAAAAGCGTGTAAGATGAAAAATGACTCTGGTCTTCCGGTATTCCGATGACATATGGGTCGTGTAACACAAGTCAGTTTGTAATCAATGTTCTTTGTTAGTATTTTATTTTTGTAGGGTTATTTAATTAATTTTCATCTATGAAAATATCATGTTTTGGTGAGACTCTAAGACCCATCGGAGAGCAATGTTTGGTTGGCAGAATGGCGTGATCATTACTGTCTGTTAAAGTTTGCGTTAAAAAAACTAGTAGGAGTATAATTCATATCTCAGGTAGAGAATAGGAACTAATTGACAAAAGTACCCCTCAAAGATGTTCCCTCTCGATTTTTTTAAATAACAAAAAAATTACAAAAATACCCCAAACTTATAATTTTTTATATTTTCGATCCGTTACGTGTGCATCTCGTGTATTAGACCCATGACAGGTTACCTGTTGCATTGCGAATGACCGAAATGCACTTGTTGCAACTCCAAACCATAACAAGTTGCCTCTCACGGCTCGAAGTGCGACAAGCTGACTCACACTTGTGGCGGCTCCAAGCCACAATAAGCTCCCTCTTGAATTTGTGCAGTGAAATTGTACATGCTTTTTGGATTCTTCCAAGATTAGTCTTTTGATTTACAACTTCAATTTACAATCAATTTTGAACCAGAGTCGTATATGATACATGATTCATATAACTCTGATTATTTTGATCTCATAAGTACATTGGTTTAAACAAATCGTAAATTAAAGTTATAAATTAAAAGATATTAATTATGGAAGAATCGGAAAGTTTGAGTTAATTTTTTTGATTAAATTGTAGTTATAGATCAAAAGATACGTAGTTATGCCAAGCTGCGACAGGCCAGATCCATCATCTCTCAGCTTTGAAACGAGCTGCAATCAGAAAGAAGTTCCAAGTTTCTTTATTTATTGCACAAATTTGGCAAACATAGTATAGCTATGTAAAATACAAATAAGAAAGAAGTATCAAATGCAATATGATCCCATATTATATCAGACATATCTTAATTGGTACGTACCACATACCCACACACGACTTGCTTGTGTGTCTAGGCCACGCCAGTGAATATACCACATGCAGCTAGTGTGCAGTTAGGGTTTGATCAAAAGGAAAAAATGTTTAATAGAGTTATGCCTATATCGACCAAATTTGTATAATAAATAAAAGAGCTTGGTACTTTTTTCGATTGTAGCTCATTCCAAAGCTGAGAGACAGTGGGCCTGGTTTGTCGCGGCTTGACATAAATCTGTGTTTTTTGATCTATAAGTACAATTTAATTAAAAAAAATGACTCAAATTTTCTGATTATTCTGAGATCAATATTTTTTGATCTATAATTTTGATTTACAATATATTTGAACCACTACAGTTGTGATGCCAAACCGATCAAATCAATACAAATGAATCATCAATTGGAGTTATATATGACATTTTTGTCATATATGACTCTGATTGATGTTCTGCTTGTGTCGATCTAATTTTTTTGATTTTAAAAGTCTATTTGTTGAATAGATCGTAAATCAAAATTATATATAACAAAAAATTGGTCTCAGAAGAATTGAAAAAGCAAGTACAATTTCATTTGCACAAATTCAAGAGGGAGCTTTTCATAGTTTGAAGCCATAACAAGTGCGAGCCGACTTGTCGCCACTCTGAACCGCGACAAGTGCATTTCGACTAGTCGCGGCGCGATAGGTGGTCTGCCGTGCCTCCAAGTTGCAAGATACACACGTGGTGTGTCAATAATGCAAAAAAAAGTGTGAATTATTTTCATATGTTTTTTTGGTTATTTAAAAAAAGTTCGTTCCCTCTCTTTCTATGGTTCACTTCCTCCTCGTCTGTGTCTGTTGTCTGTAGCTATTCCCTTCAATATTTTTCGAGAGATGATTTTCGGTTGTGTGTGTTGGTGGGGGTGGTTATTAGTTGCCAGTTTTAGTGTCTTCATTGTCTTTTTTGTCTTCCTTTGTTAATTGTTAGAGTTAATATTGGCATTTCTTTTTGTTCAACAAAGTTGTAATATGCCCTGTAAGGTTGCTCTCATAAAAGCCGGATTTGCACTATGATTGCATTCACTCTGATCTGACATTTTTTGAAGGAACATATTCGCTCACTAGATGGAGGCCAACCAAAAAAAAAAAATTAGCTGATGGGACGGTCTGTTTACTTAGCATCGCTACATTCCGATGGGGAATGTATTATATGATATCTTTTTTTATAATAGGAGAATATTAACAAATGATTTAGACCATCTAATTACTGTGAAGAGAATTATAATCTGTTTGATCATAAAAAATTAATATTATCAATGTTCCATTAAAAACTAGCACCACCGTCGTTCCATGGGTGTAGTTTTATGATAAATGAATGGTTCACCCCCACCCCCCGGAGGGGTAGAATGGTTGGTAATTGGAAGACCGAAATACTTTACATACTAATAACGATGTATAAAGACTTCAACAACAAAAAAAAAGTGATTTGCATCCTCGCGACCTCTCTTTACTGTATTTTCAGAAGGCCCTCATATATGTGTCCTCATGGAGGCCTGCTTAAGGGGCTAAGGCCTAGATGCTTATACTCTATAAACTTAACTTCCAAGGAGGACTTCCTTGGATAGGCCCAGGCCCATGCAAAAGATAAAACCTGGATATGGGCTGCACAGCTTGCCCTACTCCCAGCCCGACAAAGGCACATTGGCTTTTCCATTTCTACGGTGGTAAAGCGTGTTCATAGAGCTGCCAAACGCCCAAAAATGTATGGTAACTTGGTAAGTTCATATTTGAGTAACTTGCACGAAGTCATTAAACATGTCTAGTTGTATCATTTAGATCTCTGAAACAAAAAATGATACGATAGAGCTTACAAATTTAAGCAAGTTCAAAGAGCATGTTACACGGTGGTGGATCATAACTTATACGCTGTGGGTCAAGTCTAAATTAATAGGCTTAATTTTTTTATAAAAAAATTCCAGATTTCACATGATCAACTGCTTTAAAATTTGTCGAGTCTTATAAATTTCAACACAAATATCAATAGAAACCAAACTATTTTATGAAAACCAGTGGATCAATTGACCCCACATGTTGCATTTTGGTCCGCTGCAAACTGAGGATAGATGTAAAAAACATAATCAGAAAAGTTTAAAGATGTGTCAGATAAAAATTAAGTTTACAAACACGAGCAGCAGCATCGAAAAAGCTCGCAGAATTTACTCTTTAAAATTTGCAGCTAGTGAAGTTAAGAGAGGTCAAAGTGCTACACGCATAGAGTAGAGTAGATGGAAGCAGTGTCGATTGGACCAAGTCAGATACACCTAATTTTTTAGTTTAATTTTTTGTGTTTGTAAATTCTAGTAATTGGAGTACCAGTGGTCAGCACTAGAGAAGCGTGGTCGTGATGCATGAAGATATTATGACATGATATGATATAATGGGCGATCTAGACGCACGACGACTTGTCCTTTATCGTGCCATGAAAGAGTGAGATGGACAGCAGCTACAGGCCGAGTCCTCTCGCTGACTTGGCGACTTGCATAACCCGTACGTCTGAACGCCACTCCATCATGCCTTCCCATCCCGGAAGAAGTAGAAGAAACACGAAGTGTACATGTATGCTACAATGTATGGCCATCCAATCAGGAACGGTTTAATGGTCATACATGCTTCTCTCCATACTTTATACGTTTCATAACTTCTGACGTCTACTACTGAACTGTTGCAACTCACCCCGTCTCTTTCATTTCACTTTTGGTTGTATACGTGTAGAGCAACCTTTTGCTCTTGTATGGTCGTATACTCGTATGCACGTTTCAGACCCTCTTGAGGGCAAAACCGTCATCTCACACGCACATGTTCCAGAGGAGGAAACGGTGAAATTTCGTTACCTGCTGCTCAAAATGTCCGCGACTTTGTGAAATAGTATTGCACAATTGATATTTTTTCTTTTACAATTTCATTCTATAATATGTTTTATATTGTATATAGCCCACTGTACAGGCTAACATGTGCATGCGGCCATGCAAATTGTTACACTATATTGCATGGTCATATTTACGTGCTTTCATCTTTTGGTATGGGTCAGTATCATTTGGCAGTATAAACCAATTTTGCGGCAGCATATAATGTAAAAAATCCTTCTACTTTGTAGTGGCACATGATAATTTTACCAATGATTTAATAGAACAAGTGATAATTTGCTCAAGATAAAAATGCAAATGAGAATAATGCGTAGTTACTGTGCAATTTCCTCGAGATATTGTGCACACTTAAGAGCTTGGTTTGACTCAGCGGCACTGTGAGATGTGCTACGGATTTGTGTAGCTTTCGTGCAAAATTGTACAGTTTTCCATGCGAAAAGCTCGTCTACGACTACAAAACGTGTCACCAGGCTGTGATCGAAGGCTACCGCATGACCTCCATGACAAATTCCTTTTGATTGTGCTCCCGTTGTTGGATCGACTCATTTTGGTCTTGTTTTTGGCTTATTAAGTAGTGTTTAATTATCTGTATTAGTTTTTAGTAGTTTATATGAGACAATTTTACAGAAGTAAATTTAGTTGAAATATGATGAAAGAATGAATGTATATATTGTCTATTTAGTTGCATGAACTAATTCAGTTTGAGTTGAAATATTATTTGATTGTTTCGAGTTGATGTAAATGTTTGGGTTACTCATGAGTTTAGTTTTACATGAATTTATATCATTATGATGCCATAGTTTATCCAGTTCTATTAAACTTAAATTAAACAGGTGATCGAATTGAAAAAAATAAACCTGAAATCTAGATCAAGCCACATACCTCACTAGAATTATAATCGACCCGGGAAAAACTGGCTGACTCAGCTGGTTTTTCAGCGACCTAGCTCACCCAGCGTCAAGCTGTGTACCATTGAGCCCTAAGGTTTTTCATAAATGGGCAGCAGCTGACTTTTCTTTGAACTCAGTGCTTGTCTTTGCTCATCAACCTCCTGCAAACCGGCCTCCTATTTCTATTGTTCTTTGATTGAAGTTAGATCTAGTTGTGGTACGTAGGTTCTTTTTTTTTTTTATGGTTTCTTTCAATTGTTCTATCATTCTTACTTAGGTGTTTTTTTTTTGTGATGTCCAGATCTGAATTTTTGTTGAATTTTCTTTTGTTCGATTTCTCTCTTTGCCTCTTTGTTAAACTATTCGTTTGATCCAAATGAACTATTGCTTGCAGATTTTGTGGAGGTTTCTTTAATTTCAATTTGATGTTGATTGCTTAATGATTATTGGCTAGGGAAAAGCAAGAAAAGTTTTTTTTTACTTGAAGTTTTGGTGGGTTCATGAGATATCTAGAGATGCTGCATATTATTTGTCATTGAATATTTTCTTGTGTTTGTTGAATCTAAATGACAACAACTATAATTGATTTTTTTGTTTATTTATCCACAAAAGCTTATATTATTTTTGTGATATATCTATATTAATTTTAATTTAAAATAAAAAAACCCGCGGTTTAATCGGTGACCCACTGGTCTGATCAGTGGCCCAAGAAGACCTTGATTGGGTCGGTAGACATGTTAAGTTTAATAATACTGAGTTTACTACTATTTGTATAATACAAGTGGTAATTTTAGTTTAATTGTGGGGTTTAAATGAGAGATTTTAGTTTATATAATAAATCATAATGCCATTGTCTAATCAAACGGGACAATTTTTTGCCAAATAATTTTTCAAATTTATGATAAACTCAATATTGGTCAAATAGGTCCTAAGATGCCGTGGATGGCAAGTACGAAGGAATAAAAAAGAGTCGAAATAGGGCCAGGAGATGGTGACCATCGTAGAAGCTAACCATGGTATGTCAATGTTTGTACAAGGTATGAAAGATGTCTACTTGCTTGACATTTCGTTTGACAAATTGCAAGTTCAAATGGCTTTTAAGTAACCTTTTTCTAATAGAATCTTTAGTGCGCAAAGATAGCATTGCCTTTTTCTCCTAATGTGTTTATAATACTGTTCCTTTTCACAAGTAGCAATGTCATGCTCTCCTTAAAGAAGTCAATTTTTCTTTCATAGAATATAAATAGTTGCACTACATACAAGAGATAAAAAGCTTAGATGCGGAGAAAAGAGTATGCTCCGTATTTTTATTTAGGTGGTATTTGGTTTGTAACCATAATTACAATCACAATGAGTTTTAAATCGATTAGAAGTGAAGTTAAATAAATTAGAATTACATCTAACTTATATGTATTCAAATTTCTATTAAGCTGTATTTTGAATTTGAATACTGCGATTACAGAATAATTCAACCAAAAATGAACCGGCCTTGTGGTGTTCCTAACCAATTTTTCCAAAACTGGAAGTCCACAAAACAAAGGACTCATAAAACTAACTCCTTTCCGACCAAAGAACAGGATTAGGGGTAAATTAATAATTAGGAAGGGGTTGTGCAAAAGTGCGGCTATATGAATATACAAATGATCTATAACAAGATCGTGAGTTACATGTTAAATTTATACACATCCACAAAATAAGAAAATTTATAACAACGAGTAGCCAAGACTCAAGTTAAAGCATGACACACCATATTTATTTTCACAAAGAAAATAAGGAGAGGTTGTATGATGTTATCTTGTTGTCTTACTATCATTCATATGGTATAATATATATAGTAAAGTGATAGGTAAAATCTCAAATCACTTTCTAATAAAATAGAATGGATGCCATTCAAACATGAACAAGAAATTATGCCTAAAAATATAGGGTAAACATTGAACAGTCTGATCAATCTTTTTCTATAGTAGAGGGGTAAGTACAGATGTGGAAAAAAAATATGGTTGGTGTCTTGTCTTTTAGAGTTGGCATTCTTGTAATTTTAAGGGATTTTAAGGTGATTCCATAGAATTTCGTAAGAACGAGGAGTCATATAGCCTATGGGCAACAAGTTTCTATCCAATAAAATACATGCTTGACTATAAGTAGAATATTTTTCATCCAAACCACTAAATTATAAAAACCGATAACTAGTATAAAAATCAATAACTAGGAAGGAGTTGTATAAAAATAGGAGTAGCATATTGTTTATGCATATCCTTATCAAACCTTCCCATTATCCATTAATTATAAATATGAATAAGAAAAATTAAACAATATTGTTCTATTTTGTTTCACACCTAGAGTGGCTACAATCTACAACAAAAAAAAAAGCTAATTAACATCCGTTGTGCATGAATTTTACGATATGTCACTGTTAAAGACTCCTTAAAAATACAATAAAAAATACATAGAAACAAAATTTTCAATACTTATTTAAAATTCAATGCACCAAATCGGTATCCTCACAAAGAAGAGAGAGCGGGTGAATGTCATTATAGTTATTTCCTTACTAAAGTGTTCATATATTACTACTTACTACTCTTTAGTGATAAAAGAAATCTACGACACTTTAAATCATATGTAAAGGCAAAATAATTTTATGGGCTCATTTATAGATTGGTTCTATTTTTTTAAAAAAATATATATATAAAGAATTCAATACCAAGTTTTCTTTTTTATTTTTATCACAAAGAAAAATTGAAGATGACTAGGAATGAAAAACCCTGGCCGTGGATTCCAGATCAGTGTTCTACTCCCCCTCTGGCTCACGGAAAATCCCTCCTAGCCAAAACTTCTTCAGTTTATGTTGCACACTACATCTGAGGTTTAGCACAATATATTGAATTCTCTCAAAGGAAAAAACATGTGTGTTATTATTTTACTGTTTTGTTAAGCATTCATATATTATGATGTATAACATCAAGTGATAGGTGAACTACTTATCACTTTATAATAATATATATCGGATAAAAAAGCCAATAGAAAAAGCTAATATCTAAGCTAAACATGAGACACCTCCAAACAATTTTTTTCTTAAAAAACACAAATATGTTTGGCAATTTGTCTTTTAGAATTAGCACTCATGCAATATTCGAGGGGTTTTAAGGTTTTATATAAAACTAAAAGTTCATAAGAGCAAGAATTTTTATAGACAATTAGTAACAAATTTTTAATTTTATATATCAGAATAAGTTCGATCCAAATCACTAAAATGTGAAAACTAATTATTAGGAAAGAGTTATGTAAACTCATGATTAGCACATAAATACAACCAAGTTGAACTATTCTACTAAAAAAAATGGGATGAATATATTCTGTTTTAGTTCACACACAGATTGACTATCGTCTAAAATAAAAAAAGGACTAAACCAACAACTTATGTGAACATTTTGTTAATACATCACATGTCAGATCTCATACGAATACAGTAAAAAAAATACATAGTAATAAAATTATTAGTAGTCTTTTAAGATTTGAGCATCATATCGAAACCCCACAAAAGAGAGGAGAGGAGAGCAGGTGCATGCCACTGCGGCTATTGTTTTACTGGAGTGTTCATACATTATTAGTTTGTACACTCCGATAATAAATAGAATATAAATGACTTTAAATCAGATGTGAACTCATTTATAGTTTAGTTATAGTGAAGAAATTAACAGATCTAAAGAATTCAATACCAAGTTTCCTTGTAATTTTTATGAAGAAGAGAAAGCGAAGAAGACTAGTAAAGAAAAACGCCGGCCACGGATCCCGCATGTCAGTGTCCTCCTTCGCCCAGCCCACTAAAAATCCCTCGTACCCAATAACTTCTTCAGTTTCTGCTGCGCACCACATTAAACCAAAGCCAAACCAACCCAAAACAATGATATAAATAAAAGGGTAAAAAAACCAAAACCAAAGGAGTTTCTCCCATCTCTCCCCACCACTTCACTCCTCTTACTGCTAGATCTCTGAGAAATCCAAGTCCACGCCGGCCGCATCCTTCGTCTCCTGCCACGGCGGGAGCGGCATTAGTGGTGGAAGCGTGTGAGGGAGGGCGGGGGTGGTGGGCCGGGGACTGGTCGTGATGTACAAGAACCAGCTGCAGGAGCTGGCGCAGCGAAGCTGCTTCAACCTGCCGGCGTACACGTGCGTGCGGGAGGGGCCGGACCACGCGCCACGGTTCAAGGCGGCGGTCAACTTCAACGGCGAGGTGTTCGAGAGCCCCGGGTTCTTCACCACCCTCCGCCAGGCCGAGCACGCCGCCGCCGAGGTCGCCCTAGCCGCCCTCGCCCGCCGCGGCCCTTCCTACTCCCTTGCCGCCCGCATCCTCGTATGCCCCCGTCTCTCTGCTTTGTTCTTAGCTCTATCTCAGCTCTTTTGTTTGGGTTGGGTTTGTGAGTCTTTCCAATTTTTTGTTGTTTTTTTTTCTGTTACGGTTGTTGTTCTGACTTGAATTTTTGGGGGATATTTAGTGAATTTTTTGAGTCTCTGAATCTGGAATGCTTTGGATGGATTCTTAGAGGTGGAATATGGGGATCTGTGGGGTTTATTTGACTGTCGGTAAAAGTATTTTATTGATGCTGTTGTTGCAAGCTTGCTGTGGATTCTTTGGGGGGGGTTTGGTAATGGGGAATTTGGGTTTCTGGGAGGTGGTTCTAGGGTGTTTTGTGAAATTTTCTGGAGAAATGTTAGGGATTATAGAGAGATTTGGATGCGATTCTTTAGAAGAGGAATATTAGTATTAGATCGATCTGAATTGTAGTTTTTTTAAAAGAAATTCTTTCCATGGTAGCTTCGGGAATCTTCTTTCTAGGGGGAGTTCGAGTGGAATTGGAGCTCGTGAACTGCATGAAGCAAATGATTAGTGGAGTAGTAACAAAAGAGCAAATCTTTTGGCGTCAAAATTTTCGGTCCTTGTCTCGAAAGGGGCAATTTTTTTGATTCCGAGAAAAAAGTTTTGAGTTGTTTGGGCCATTCTTGCGTTTAGTTTTTTACCCAGTTTTTTCTTGAAATCGAAAAGGCAAAAAAAAAAAAAAAAATTTACACGGCAGCAAATTAATAAACAGAGCTTAGCTCCCACTTTTATGTGATGTATACTGTTAGTAAATGCCATTAAGCCCACCATTAATTTATTTTTATTTCTCGTTAAAAGAGCTCTTGCGTCGTAACGGCGACGACGGTGCTCTTAAAAACCACATAAATAACCAATTTTTTTAAACATAAAATACAACTCACCTCGGAATTCGCGCTAGGGTTCCGTCCACCCACCGTTATCTCGTCCCAAAAGCCCTCGTGCCATTATCGAAACCGTAATTAACTAAATATCTAACTGTGTCTATTAATGGCCACAGTTAAGAGCTTGGCCGTATTAATTTGACTTGGAAGTCCAGTTGCAGTAAATACTGGGTTTTGTTTTGGTACAGAGAGCCATAAAAATACAGACTTTGAACAAGATTAGTTAGTGTGAAAGAAAAGATTTGGTTGCTCTTAGTAGTGGTATTAATGGCGAGGGTGTGGGAGTGGGTGGGGAGGAATTGAATTGTAGACCGCCCGCACCTAACCCGGCATCGCAGGTCAATGCAGGTGGGCCCCGGAAATTTAGTGGCAGGCAGCCCCCATAGCCCACAATGGGGCAAGGGGGAAGGAGGGGAAGGCTTGGTGCCATCTTTTAGCACTATGGTCAGCCATGGAGTGCTGCTAGTGCTCTAGTGCTTTTGTTTGCTTCCCTGTGTCTAGCTTTTGGGGCCTTGCATGCTCCTCCTAGCAAGGATATGGATGGATGTTTGGCGAGGACCGTCGCTTTGCTCCCCTCCTTTTAGGCAGGGTTTCGGTGGAGGGTGGACGGCAACATGGTGGCGCTGAGTGTGAGTGGATTCTTTGGCAACCAGTGCTTTTAGCTAGGAGCGTCGCTATGTGTACAAACGAAATCTTTTGTGAAGTTGCTACGCACACTGAATGCAGGTGGGTCCTGCACTAAGAAATCATTCATGCACACAGTGTATCATTGCACTGAGATGGAATTTATAATTTTGTACAAGATAATTGAAAAGGGGCTAACATTTTTTCACGATATATGAAAACTGGGAAAAGTAGGTTGGGACCATCGGGTGGCATGAATCTAGTTCTGAAGAGGATCAAGAATATGTTCTAGTCCAAGGTTGAAAGTAGCTAACATTTTTGGCCATATATAAAAGCCTTTTCTTTTGTAATTGAATGGGTTTTGTTCAAGGTTTGATTAATAATTTGATGTGAGTTTTAAGATGAGCATGCGTGATATTACTTAGTGTGGATGAGGCAATTGATTAGGTGTTTAGTGAACATAGGTGGTTTGGCTTGTATGCTTTGTAGGCAAAGAGATGACATGTAACTACTTAGGTGTGTAATGTCCTAGTCAATGATGTTCAACGGTAGCCAGTCAAATGTTAGGCATGTTAAGGACTCCTCATGGAAGTTTTAAATTACTGTGCTGATTATCCTAGGAGGTTTGAACTTTGAACTATGACAGGTACTGATTGACGTTTAGCTGCGACATGACTATATATGGTTGCACAAGATCTTAGCAGATGAATGGAAAAGAAAATAAGAGCTCCTAGGCAACTGTAAACACTATACTAACTGATAGTAAACACAGTAACCGCAACTAAGCAAAGGAGTAAATGTTCCTGCAGTGTTAAAAATGTAAGCTGTCATTGATGTTACAACATTCAATATCTTTTTTGGATGTTATCTTAACATTGTAAAGGTAGCCTCCAATGCCTTATTCTAAGTAAGCTTCATGGTCAACTACCTTCAATCCATAAATGTACAACTACAAATATGTTTGTCACATGAATTTTAGGGCTGATCTTTTAGCTTATTTTAAGTTTGTTCAGAACAGATCAGCAAGAATTGCTTGTCTTTTTCTTGGTTGGTTTCTTTCCAGGAAATTTCATCTGATCTTCCTTTGTGATGTGGGAATGGACTCGTTTTTTGGTTGGATTGGTACAGGAACCCTTCCTATGTTGGTGTTTTCTTAATCAGCCAAGGACAGCTCACCTACCACTTCTAGTTGTTTGAACATCATATAAATCATAACTTCTATGGTACGAAGATCAGATCGATAACCAATGTCTTAATCCAGAAGTCATCTTCCTTTGGATTCTGGTGGCTTTTAATCTTTCTTGAATCGGTTACTTCTGCTTCAGCCAAGGTTTGATTAATAAATTTTAAATAGCCAAACTGGACAAATTTGTGGCCTCCCTTTCATAATATTTTTTTCTCCATTTGCTTGTTAATCTGTAACCTTTTTCTATGGCGTCCTTTAACTTGAAAGTAGCATCTTGCATCCTCAACTTCCATTCCTTATAATAGTTTCCCAATCAGTTACTTACGGTGGTAGACTTTCTGTTAAACAGGATGAAACTGGGGTTTACAAGAACCTTCTCCAGGAAGTAGCACAGAGAGTTGGAGCACCCTTGCCATCATACACAACTGAAAGATCCGGCCTTGGCCACCTTCCAATTTTCACATGCACAGTGGAGCTTGCTGGGATCACATTTACAGGTGATCCAGCTAAGAACAAGAAGCAAGCAGAGAAAAATGCTGCCTCTGCTGCCTGGTCTTCACTGAGACAATGTGAGTATAAATATTGTCCTTTGCATACTTTGTACAATGACCCTTTTTGACAAAAAGGAAAGGAGAACTTTTTGCTGTTGTTCAAAAATTTGCATCATGGCTTGAAAAATGATAGTTTAGGTTTAATGGCAAACAGACCAATATTCCTATCTAGCTAAGTGCACTTGATGTCTTCTAAAAGGTGATATCCGTGGATGGTCAAAAGTCTAGTGAACATTTTGCTAAATTAATAATACTTGTCTGACTAGAGCTCAATAAAAAGTCTGAATAGATGATAGTGCTCGTGACATGTAGTCCACAGTTCAGAAGTGCACTGTCCATGCTAGATCAATTTTGGCTACTGCAATGCAGTATAAATGTCGAGTATGGATGATGAGAACTTCTGTATGCATACGTAATCACATGAAGGATAACCACATAATTCTCTGCAGTAATCAATCATGTGAAGTCACTAGTACATTATTTCTGTTAAGAGATCAAATGCAAAATGCATCCAGGGCAATCCAAATATTTAACCTCAGTATACCTAGCAAATCACTTACTTCAAATGCCTGATAGTATGTATACACTTGATTGGAGCCTCTTTATCATGTTAGGCATTTATCTTCCTTCAATGATAAAGTTATGTAAGAGCAAATGCATGATTTTATAGTCTTAACATTTGGCACTTCGACCTCTACTGACTATGCTGACCTTTAAACCCAAAAAGAAAAAAACGTATTTTTTATGGCTGTTGGATCTGATTTCATGGAACTGGAAACAACAGCATTAATAAGGTATAAACAGCAAAATTTTAGTTTGTTATACTTTGATACACGTTGGAGCTTCCTAATGTTACTTTTTATCTTTGCAACAGTGGCACGGCAGGAAGCAAACTCATCCAATGAACCAGAGAACAGCGATGAGCAGGAGCAGATAAGGATCGCCCGAGCTCTTCTCAACTATCGCCTGAAGGAGAAGATAGCAATGGCCAACAATCCTCATGCTTCACCATTTCCCAAGAAATTTCCCATGCAGCCAGACAGGAAACCGTCCTTTGTTCAACCTTCTCAGTCCAACTACTCAAAGATCCTCCCTCTAATCCGTCCTAAATCCACTTCAAGATCCAGACCAGAGTCGCCTGCAACGACTGATGGGGCATCAGCGTCAGCCATCCGGCACATTGAAAGTCTTAATACCAGGTCAAGGTTCCCAGCAGCCGAAGCAGCCCCTTATGTTCCAGTTGGGCACTTCCGAATGCCTTGCCATAGCATGGCTCCCCCTGTCACAGTCAGGACTGCTGTCCCTGTGTTCTCAGCTCCACCTCTCCCACCTCCAGCAGCACGGACACAGCAGCTTCCTCCCCTCATGAGCCACCCACCTCCGATTCGGATGGCATCCCCAGTTCGCATGAGGCCAGCTACCCCAGTTTTCTCTTCCCCAGCTCAAGTTCAGGCACCAAAACTTGTGACCCCTGTGCAGGTAAAGGATGTGCAGCACCAACCGCCTTCACCAATGATCACTGTTCGGGTCAAGGATGTGCAACACCCGCCGCCAAAGGAATCGCTATCACCTGTAATCCCTGTTCAGGTAAAGGATGTACAACACCGACCACTAAAGGAATCACTGTCAATTCCTATGGGTGCACCACCACCTGGGTCAGCGTCAGTGGTTGCAAGGCCTGTGGTTAAGATTGAACCTCCAACTCAAGTCAAGGAAGCTTCCCAGAAAGTTATCAGCAAAGCAGCATTGTCTACTCCCGACTCTACTGCCACCGTTGAATCTACTCCATTAGCTGACTCTCCCCCTACATCAAGTCAACTGCAGGCTACTGATGCCAATAATGCTGAAGTAAAGGATCAGCGTTCTGTTGCGGCTCAAGTAGTGGAGGCCCTGAAGAAGCTTGAGATAAATTGACTTCTGAAAAAGCAATCATGATCTCTTTCTCAGATTTTGTAATTAGCTGCCTCCTGCGCACATCCTTGTCTATTTAGTTTTGTATGTTTACATTGCAAATTAGGGTTCTGGGCATGCTGCATTGTAGTGAGAACGCCTAGCTTTTTGTTCAGAAGCAAACATGCAGCAGTAGGCAGTTTGCCCGTGGTTTGGAGATGGATATATATACTTCCCTGGATATGCAGTTGATCTGCTTTTACCCCAATGATGAGGTAGATATTAATGTGCCTCTAGGGAAGGATTATGAGGTGGCTGTTACATCTGAAATTTAGTAATTATTGTCAGTCATCCTCTTATGCTTTCTGCTTTGCTCTTCTACGCATATGTTTACGCATAAGTTTAGGAGGAATTCGCTGTTAGCCTGGTAGCCATTCTCTTGTGCTGCAGAGGACTTGTGATAGAAAGCTCCTTCAATGGGACCTCCTCTCATGTGTGAGATTGAGCTTAGAATTATGAGATTGTAATATAGATCATAATGATATTATTTGAGATATACCGCAATCATGATTGTGGATTAGATCATGATGAAATAGGGAAATAAAAAAGGTTGCTTGCTATAATACGAGGTCAGTCTCATAGAGGGGCCGGAATGCTTGAACTGTCCTTCACCGGTAAATTTGGAACCAATGTAACGTTCAGCCTGTACATTGATTCAGTTATGTTCGTTAATTAATAATGCTTGAACCATACTCCATGTATTAACCTATAATCCTTGTTTGGAAAAGATTAGCTATTTAAAAATTTTACACAAAAGCAGAGTGACATGGATCTAACTTTACTAGGTGGATTTACCCTGACAAAACTGAGCAATTCGGCAACTAGGGTTGGTGTTCCTAGCCAGAAACAAACTGAATCAGTAGGTTTTTAGTTATTACATTAGCAGAAGTATATAGTGCATTCCACAACAAAACATGTGTGAACCACTGCATTGTGATCTTGGTCTGATGTGCAATTCTTGATCTGTGGTTTTTGACTTGCCTACAGCAAACCGACCCAGGCAATGCTGTAGCATTCTGAGTGGATCTGTGCAAGACTTGTACGTTGCCATCAAATTTGCAACTTCAACCAGTACATCCGTTGCTATGTTGCATTGCAAGCACAAGGTAGAACAGTAGTAGATGCAGAACTAGCTTGGCCAATCACAAAAGCAACACCGGCTCATGTCATTTACGATTTCTGTACGCACATTAATAATTTTGGATCGGGCATATGTCGTAATGGATTGAAGTAGAGCGGGGGAGTATCTAGCATAAATCAATATTAAAATAGAAGAATAAAAGCTACCATCTTGATAGATAAATCAAACTTGATCCGAGAATAATACATGCTAATGGAAGGCTGAAACCGTGGAGGTGTCTTTTAGTATATTGTAGACCATCAGAACCATTCAAATATAATCTAATTATTAAGATTGTGAGTTTATATTTTTTTTATCTTAAGAGTAGTTCTTATATAATATATTTTCTAAAATGATAGTAATTAGAGATAGAGATGATAGAGATATGTCTTAGAGGTAATTATGGAGATAGTTGCATAATATCATGTTTATAAATTTTTATTGTATTTTCTGAATAAAATATCACTTTTATCGATCAACAAGTATGTGACTTGTTCGTGAAACTCTTTATAATGATATATGAATTGTCTCAATTTACTTATGACATTATCAGTGATACTTATTCTAAACATCTCTGACTTTCGGTATTATATGGAATAATAATGTAAAATAAGTCAGCACGATCATTGATTGATAGTCAAGTTTTACGAACTATGTATATGAGATATAAATCAATGTCGTGGACACATGTTGTAGAACATATTGGTCGGATGGACCCATCTTAAGACACTATTAAGATTATTATGTGTCATCAGTATATTCTAACAGTTATTTTGGTTTATCTTTAAATCTAAGACCATCATAATTTCATACATGCATAATAGCATACCTTAGTATCATCAACCGCTGCTCTTAACCGAGTAGTCATAAAAGTGACATACAGATATGTTATGAACCAAGTGATTGGAAGTGATTGGTCGAGATGAAATTTGCCTTCTCAAATCTTGTGAGAGATATTTCTGAGCCCCTCAACGTAATTGGATTAAGAAAGTGTATGATCGTGCCAAATATAGTTGAGAGTCAACTATGAAAAAGGATTAGTCCATTACAAGATCGAGAAAGAATCGAACTATTCAAAGATGACACGTTTCTCACATTGAATTCGATCTGATATCGTGAGGCAAAAAAATAATCCATGATAAGTTGTATAGATTCGTCAGATATGATTTTCGTGTGCATGCGAGTAGTCATAATATATTGCTAGGGACCTCTTATGACTTGTGGCTTGGGAAGTTGTTTTCGATCGCGGCCAAATATACACAAATCTACAGAGTCACACACTTAACGGGTTGAAGTATTTATTTGGATGAGATCCCAAAAGGATCCCTTATTGGTAATGGGTTTACCATTAGGATTAGAATTTGCATTTCAGTGAGATTTATTTGCAAGGCCTTATAAAAGAAGGTGAGGTGGGTATGCAAACATCGTCTAATCTATTCTGGTCGCCACCACCATCCACGAGATAAATATCGTAAAACTCTAGCCGCGTGTGATGGAGCTAGCACACGAACACGTAATGCTCCCTCTCCGGACTTGTGGACTTCCGTAGATGCGCAGCTGCTACTGTTGCACTGCTGGTCAGATCCGGTTACGACATCGACTCTTCATCCGCTGCTGTGTTGTCGCATCTGCGCATCTAGTGGTAAATCTCTTGATCTATGATTTTATACTTGAGTTAAAAATTTTGAAATTAAGATTAGGGTAGTAGTCCATTTTTTTCAAGAGATATATGGAAAGATCGAAAAACAGGAGGAAAAAAAATGGAGGGCCAAATTTAAAGAGATGATTTTCTTGCTTGCTGTGCCAACCGGCATCAATTAATAATTGACGGGGGGGGGGGGGGGGGGCAATGCACAATTGATGCACAGCATGGACGGCCAGCTAACAGGAGGCGCCAATTTATGGCACTGATTCCATTCATCAGAACACCCTAAAGTTATTGCTCCTTGCCATCTACTACTATCTCGCATTGCTCGTACAAATTGTAATGTGAATGTAAATGTAAAGTCTTTATAAAATCTGAAGGGATATTATAGATGATGGATGCATTGTACATCAATGACAGATATAGATGTGTACAAGAATTGAAGGTGTGGATCAATTTTTGTACAAAAAAATAAAATGGTAAGTTGTTAGTGAATGGCTAACTAGGTTGTGCATGATGATATGATCAACCTTATGGCATTTTCTATTTATCTCTACTTCTCTCTTGTGTATGGACAGGAAACCAAAATTATGATTGCCCTTGTTATTAAAATTGAAAAAACGACAACTATTTGAAAACATATGTAGTGATGTACATTGTTGTACACATCATAACTAGCTGTAGGGATAAGCTCATGAGCAATATGCTGAAGCAACTAGATGCCTAGATGGTGGACCGCGACATTGTAACATGATCTGTAATGTGGACATAAAAGGCTCCTGCTTTACATGGTTACAAGGAATTCACATTCGGCGGTTAGAAGCTTTGAATCAGTAGGGACTTGGTTGATGTTGATCTGGTTCTTTTCAACCTGGGATCTCAACTCTATTTAGTATTGTTCATTTTACCAGTCGGCATTTCAGATTACTAGGTAAACCAGCTAATTAGCTTTATTGCAGCTATATATTATTGAATTTTGGTGATTTTGACCAAACTTATATGCATTCGTGCAATTGCACTATTAGTGATTGACAATTCATTTAGACATGCAAGGGTAATATAGACATGGCCTGCTTCTGGGTATAGCATGCAGCTAATTTCTCTTCTTTGTTTAACTGCACAATCTCTGATGGTTACCACAGCCTACCACCACTAACTGCATAAGCTTCTCATACAATTTCCAGCTTATCTGTGTGTGTGTGTGTTGGGGAAGTGGGGGGTTGTGTGGTGGTTTCAAAATTTCAAATCGCGTGGTAATTCAAAATGTATGAAGGAGACGTTTGAGAAAATCATTTGATCACAAACTAATTGTTAAGATAAAAATGTACGAGATTTCAAGACACCTAAAACCTCTCGCGTGATACCTTCCACCTTCGTCTCGACCGCCGACCGCCAAACCACAAAGGAACAATCCATGTGCTCTAAAAAGGCACACCTTTACCTTTGAAATTTTTTGTACGGATATCTCAGAATAAAAAAACAATTTTAAAAATAACGTTTAAAAAAAAATTACAAAAAATGGCTTCAGTCGCCATCTGGGATGGCGACTTACCGAAAATGGGCCATCAGTCGCCATCCCAGATGGCGACTGCGGCTTTTTTCCATCAGTCGCCATCTGGGATGGCGACTGATGGGGAATATATAAGGGGGGGCCGTGGCGATTGCGGTGGAAACGAAAAAAAAACCTCATAACTCACTCACTCACGGCTCGGCAGAGAGGGGAAAAAAGAAAGAAGAGAAGGAGGAGGGGAGGAGGAGAGGGGAAAAAAGAAAAGAAGAGGAGGGGGAGGAGGAGAAGAGGAGAAGGAGGAGGAGGAGGAGAAGAGGAGAAGGAGGAAGAGGAGAAGAAGAAGAAGAAGAAGAAGAAAAAGAAGAAAAAAGAAAGGTAAAATTTTTTTTACTGGTAATTAGTATATAATGTTTTAGGAATTTAGGAATTTGCAGATCTGTTTTAGAAATGAGGTTTATAGAAAAAAGAAAGGGGTTTATAGATTTGTTTTAGGAATTTGCAGATCTGTTTTAGAAATGTGTAGATATGTTTTAAAAATTTGTTGTATTTGTAGATCTGTTTTAGAAATTTGTAGATCTGTTTTAAAAATGTGTAGATCTGTTTTAGAAATGTGTTGTATCTGTATATCTGTTTTAGAAATTTGTAGATCTGTTTTAAAAATGTGTAGATCTGTTATGTAGATGTGTTGTATTTGTAGATCCGTTATGTAGAAATGTTATGTATTGAGCGAATAAATTAGATTAATAAATAGTGAATCGATAATTTAGGACATACGGTTTATTCGTAGAAAATGTGCAGAAATACATATTTGATTAGATGTGATGCAATATCATTAATGCAGTGTACTTCTAAGATGTTAAAAAATAAGTCGCAGATGTCTTAAGGATGAGTATAGAGTAATGTGCAAAATATATTGAAGATATGATAGTTGATGTTTGTAATACCTATGTTGTAGAAAATGTCGGAAACAAGAGTAGTATATATTTTTCACGGGGAACAAATCATTAGAAATGGACCATCTGGAGATGACCTAAGTGGATGTCACCGTGTAGACATGGAATTGAATGATCTTAATGTTCTTAATTTTGAAGACCTTAAGACCCGAGTCATGGACATCCTAAATATTGACCCATGTTTACACAAAATTGTCATGGAAGCGCTGGTGCCTATTGGTTTGACATCTTGTTGGAAATTGTGTAAACTTAGAGGCGATAGATCATGGGGCTCTCTTGTTAGGAGGGTGATAAATCCCAATCATGGGCCAGATGACTGCATACTGTATGTGACAAAGCTAGACAATGTACCAGAACCGGGAACAGAACTTGTACCCGAACCATTAATTGGAGGACAACATACGAACATTGATCCAACCATGACTTATAATTCTGTGGATATGCCCAACGCAGAATTCATGGGCGGGTATTTCTGGCCTGGGGATGAGGCTTATGCCGACGAAGGTGAAGACGAGGGTCTGGAAGTTTCAGGCAGCGAAGGGTCGGAGGTGGACGCAGACTATGCGGATTCCTCTGGTGAAGAAGACTATCGTGGAATGGGACCTCCACAACAATGGCTAGATCCTAGTGGTTTTGAGCATGCGCAAATCCACGACGATCGCAGTTCGGAGTCGGCAGGGAGTGAGCACAGATTAACATTGGGACAACATTTTCGAAGCAAGGAGGAGGCTAAGCAAGCCGTGGCGATGTGGTCCGTGACACTGCGTCGGTCTTTCAAGGTTGACAGAACAACTCCGCGACTGTACGCAGTGAAGTGCAAGGTGGAAGGATGTCGATTTTATGTTCGTATTGCTCGGTACAGGGACAATGAGCACTTCATTGTTTCCAGGATCACCGAACACGACTGTTCGGTGACAGAAGTATCACAGAGTCATAGAAATATGTCCTCCACATTTGTGGCACGTGCAATTTTGTCGAACCTTCATGCAAATCTTGATATGCCACCAAAACAAATTGTTAGCCAGATCAATGACACATTTGGGTACATCATTCAATATGGGAAGGCATGGAGAGCCAAGCAACTTGGTCTTGAAATGTTATTTGGATCTTTCTATGATTCATATAACTATGTGCCCAGATTGATCCAACAAATCGTTGACACCAACCCTGGCACTGTGATGGATATGGTCCATAGCCCAGTTGTCGGCAGAAATGGTGAGATAGTTCCTGGAGCTGAGTATATGGAGCGTATATTCTGGTCATTTGGTCAAGTAATCTCTGTGTTCAAGTACATGCGGCCAATACTTTGCGTGGATGGCACATTTCTAACTGGGAAGTACAAGGGAACTCTGATGACAGCAGTTGCTGCAGATGCAAACAACCAGCTACTTCCCATGGCGTACGCCTTAGTGGAAGGAGAGAGTACAGACAGCTGGGTATGGTTCCTTGCAAACCTAAAACAAACAGTCGTGAAAGACAGACGGAATGTATGTATAATCCATGATAGACACAAGGGTCTGTTAAGTGCCATTGAGTTCATGTTGTCCACTGAGAACCCGCAGTACAGCAGGAATGACTTGATCAGTCGGTGGTGTAAACGACACCTTGCGGCGAACTTCTTCACACACTACAAGAGTGCACGGCTTATGAAGAAGTTCAAGCGGTTGTGCGATCAGAACCAAAGCCATAAGTTCCAAAAACTTTGGGACGAGTTAGAACAAGAAACTTCAGATCTAGGTAAATCTCAAAGGTCAGAGGCAAGCAGTTCACAACATCCAGAAGATGAAGAAAATGTCGCGGAGACTACAGATGTGGCGAGACGACGCACCCGAAGATCAAGGCCAAAGAAATTTAGTGAATGGATCAGTGACAAAGCTCCTGAGAAGTGGTCTCTATTGCACGATGAGGGAGGTGCCAGATATGGCGTAATGACAACTAACATGGCGGAGGTATACAATTTTGTGTTGAGGGGGGTGCGAGGTCTGCCGCTCACTGGAATTGTGGAATTTACATGGCATCGCACGGCCAAATACTTCTACGAGAGAGGTACAGCTGCAAGAGCATTGCTTCGGGTGACACCACCAAAATTTCCTCATGAAGTACAAAGGTACTTAGAAATGAAAGCCGCGGCCGCTCAGAAACACTCAGTCGAGTGCATTCCTAACAGTAGAAGGCAAAGTTGGGTCGTTTATCTGCGCAGTAAGAACGTGGGGGGTGGATACATGCGACAAATCAAGAGGCAAGGAGTGACATTTGAAGACGGTGTCAAGTGCACTTGTTACAAGCCAACTCTATTGCATAAACCGTGCTCTCATGTGATGGCCGCGTGTGCGCACGACAACAAGTCGAGCGAGATGTACCTCTCAGTTTACTATGGTTCACGGTACCTTGCCGAGACATGGACTGCAGACTTTGAGATTTGGAGGACTCAGCAGCACTACAGAGATCGGTCGTGTAGGGCAGGCGAGATCCGATATGTTCCACCACCGCAGTTGGAGCGAAAAGGCCCTGGACGACGGCGGAAAATGCGAATTGGCAATGACATGGATAACGCAGAACGCGATGAGCTACGAAAGTGTGCCATTTGCCGACAGCCCGGCCACACGAGGAGGACATGTCCTGATGCATCCGGAGCTAGTCGAACATGACTGAGTAATGTTGTGCAACACTTATTCGTTCCTGCTGTGTATTTGATGATGTACTAACCTAATGTTCTTGTTTGCAGGCATGGCTGACCCTCGTCCACAGTTTCCTGAGTTACTCGATCAGTACTACGACGGTCGTCATCGGTCTCGAGCGGTGCGATCCGGAGAGGAGCTTCAGCCATTCCGCCTGCAATCGTCCGGCACGTCTTGGCCTCTCGACGGGAGATACATCGTACGGCTGAGGGCGGCGGGGCTGCTTCCTTTTAGCAGGATGATCACCAGACTGGAGACTTTCAGGCACGACCGATCACTCGTCTCTGCTCTGGTGGACAGGTGGAGACCCGAGACGCACACATTTCACTTCCGGTGGGGGGAGATGACCATTACCCTGGAGGATGTGGCCATGTTGTTCGGACTCCCGATTCGCGGACAGGCCTGGGTACCACCACCCACTCCCGCCGGATGGGACGGCATGCTCGCCGAGAGGTTTCATCTACTACCTCTGGGCCAGGAGCCCTTCCAGCACGACGTCGGAGTTCCTGCGACTTGGCTTGTTCACTTCAGGACGTGCCCAGCAGATGCAGATGAGTGGACTGTGAGCCGACACTTCGAGGCGTATTTGCTGCACTTGTTCGGGGGCTTCATGTTCACTGGTATGCTTAAACATGTTATAGGCACAGCTATTTCCATTCTCTTGTTGAATTTAATTCCTATTTTTTTGCTTTTCTACAGGCACTCACGGCGACACAATGGATCGTTGGCTTGTTCCACTGGCGCAGATGCTCGCGGACACGCCGATCGATCAGATCCCACGCATCAGCTGGGGGTCAGCGGTTCTCTGTGCGACGTATCGAGGATTGTGCGACGCCTGCGTTCGGCGTGCCCGAGCGGCGAACATGGCCGGATCTCCTCTGCTTCTTTTGCTGTGGTCGTATGAGCACATACCTGTCGGACGACCGCTCATCACCGACACGCCCGTTGCACTTCCGGAGGGGCACCCGCCTAGGGATGCAGAGGATGTGATCGATCGCCCTACCATGGGGGATCGCTGGTTGCAACATGAGCTGCAGTGGGCCACAGTTCAGGTGCATGCATGCTACAGTGCGTACAGTGGCGAGTTGGAGTTGTTGCATCCGGCTCATGTTATATGGAGGGTTTGGACGACGAGCTATATCGAGAGCACAGCCGGCGGCGCGATCTCTGTGGTGTGTACCGAGGACCGGGATTTATGGCTCACCCGCTGTATTGTTGTCTTCAGTCATATGTTGGAGGTGTACGCTCCGTGGAGGGTGATGCGCCAGTTTGGCTTATTCCAGACGATCCCTCCTCCAGACGCCCCGCATCGTTTGTCGCATGACCAGCACGAGTAAGTTGTCCATTATCTCCGCGCATAGTGTTTTCGCTCTGTGAAATAACTGAACAATTTTGTTTTTTTTGCAGGCAGAGTCGCAAGGGCAAGAAGGTTGTCAGTTGGCAGGACCGACAGTCTCCTTACACTCGTCGCTGGGAGCAGACAGCAGCGATAGATGTCGTGCGTGAGGAGAGGGCGTACGATTCCACGACATACGGCAACTACCTCCGATGGTACCTCCCTCGCACCGCAGCTCGCATTGCCCCGCCGCCTCCGGCGCCTGCAAACGTGCCTGCTCCGAGCGTGCATCAGACATACGACCGACATCACGCATCTCGGGTACACCGCCAGGTACATGCCGCCAGCCCATGACCTACTTGTTATTTTTATTTCTGCCTCCCATTGTCTTACCGTCTTGCAGGCTGACGGCATCCGTGCGATCAGTTCCGTGACACGGCCACTAGTCCAGCGGAGGCAAGCAGGTCTGCCTATCACGCCCGACGAGCTATATCGGGCCGTCGCCTACGTCGACCGAGTCGCCTCGCAGCTGACCCTTGAGAGTGCCGCCACTTCGTCGACTTTTGTTGCATCTCCACGTCCACGGGCCCGACCCAGTCATACGCCGTCGCACTCAGCCGCTTCTCATCCCGACACAGCCGGCCCTTCAGGTACGGCCGTTGCCGCACCCATTTATCTCGGTGGGCCCCCGGCTCGCTCGTACCGTACAGGTGTTGCACCTCACGTGGACTTCTCGTCGCGTGGTGGTGTACGGATCTCTGAGGGTCCCCGAGCACCGCCTTCTGCACACACTTCCGATTCTGGATTGGGCTTCGACGTCACGTTCGACTCAGACGACGAGTACATTGCTATGTCTGAGCAGACGGTGCCTATCCCGTCGGCTGGTCCGCTTCGGTCTCCTGCTAGGCACCCACCATACATTCCTCGTCAGTCGGTCCGTGCCGACCCCCAGGTGGTCTGCGACCCATCGTATGCTCAGTATGCCGATATGTTGCAGATGAGAGACGACGCCGATCGGAGCCAACATCAGTTGGCATCTTCACAGCTTGGTGAGGCACCTCCATCGTCGCAGGACCCGAGTGCTCAGCCTCCCGGTCGACAGCCCTCGCAGAGGACAGTGCATCCGCGCAGCACCTATTCGCCATCGCCGTTTCAGCGTGACCGGAGGCATCGTCCGAAGAGGAGCCGACAGTAGTTTTTTTTTATGTTCTCCTTTTATGGAACATTATATCGATTCTCATGGTTGTACTATTTTGGTTTATATTAGTATTCTCATGTTTTCACTATTTTTTTATGTTTATTTTCGTTTTTGGGAACATCATAATCGACAGATTGAACCAACCACGAAATTTGAATGCTAATTTTAAAAAAACACTAATTTGAATGCTAATTTTTTAAAAAACACAAATTTGAAAGTTATTTTAAAAAAAACACAAATTTCAATGTTAATTTTAAACAGAACACAAATTTGAATGTTATTTTTAAAAAATCACACAATTTGAATGATAATTTTTAAACAAAATACAAATTTGAATGCTAATTTAAAAAAACCACAATTTTGAATGTTAATTTACAAAAAAAAAAACTAATTTCAATGCTAATTTAAAAAAACCACAATTTTGAATGTTAATTTTAAAAAAAACACTAATTTGAATGCTAATTTTAAACATATCACAGATTTGAATGTTACTTTTAAACAGAACACAAATTTGAATGTTATTTTTAAAAAATAACACAATTTGAATGCTAATTTTAAAAAAAACACAAATTTGAATGTTATTTTAAGAAAAAATACAATTTTTATTGTTTTTTTTATTCAAACACAATTGTTAAGAATTTTTTTAAGAAAAACACATTTTCGGCCTTCAGTCGCCATTCTGGATGGCGACTGAAGATACGTGGCATTCAGTCGCCATTCCAGATGGCGACTGAAGGCGAAATGCCATAAATCGCCATCTGGAATGGCGACTGAAGCCAATTTTACAATTTTTTTTTATTAAGCGTTATTTTTAAAATTATTTTTTTATTCTGTGATATCCGTACAAAAATTTCTTACCTTTGAGTCAGAGAAATAGGTGATCTGAATCCATGTGATTTGCATCCTTTATCTCTAAGCCTAACCGTTTAAATTTGAATTATGTCTTTCCATTATTCAACGATTGAATTGAAATTAGGATAGTATAGATTAATACAAGAGAAATAGAGGTAGTCAGTCATTTTACACTAAATTTTTTGAATTTCTCGTCCGCCTGGATGTGCAACACTGATTTCTAATAAAATAGCTATAAGCTGATGAGTAGAGAAAAAAGCATGCATGCGCCTTTGGAAACCGAATCTGGGTGCCTACTGCAGTCTCCTTTTTTCTTTAACCGACTGGGCTGCGTGATGGTCAGCTCGGCTATCCCCCGTTGGGCTTCGGGCTGCTGCGGTTGGAAGAAATTTGATAGGCCGCCCATTAAAAATCCTCCAGCCGCGCTCGGTTGGTGGCTGCGTCGTGGCAAAATTCCAAGTGGGCCGTCTGAATTTGGGGCTCGTCTGGGCCGCCTCCTACTACTGCTTAATTGGTCCTCAACCGCTACTAAGAGAATTCTTTTACAAGACTTGTAAAACACGAGTGGAGTGGTGTGCCAGGTGTGGTAGTATATTATCTATTATGTTGATAATATATTATCTAACTCATCCCACACACGTATACTAAATATCAAACTCCAACAAAACACTCACATAGAAATAAAGGGGATGAGAAGTGAACACTCATAACCTCACATGGAGTTTGGAATTTTTTTTTTTTTTGGAACTCTAGGGCAAGAAAACGATACGAAAAACAGCAAGATCTATTGGTGGCTGACACAAAACTAGAGAGAAAAATATTGCAAACTAAGGGTAGATGGTTCCTACATT
The DNA here is from genome assembly GCA_019359835.1 of Pharus latifolius. Classification (NCBI taxonomy): domain Eukaryota; kingdom Viridiplantae; phylum Streptophyta; class Magnoliopsida; order Poales; family Poaceae; genus Pharus; species Pharus latifolius. The sequence continues at coordinate 65,426,616 of CM033328.1, read as the reverse complement.
TATCTCAAAGTGGTGTGCTTATTTTGCCGGCTCATCCAAAGATCTTGGTGCAATGTGCAATGTGGAACATGTTTCTAGGATGTGGATCTATTGACCATGCATCAACTATTAATCAATGTTAATGTCTTTGCGACCTTAGCTTTTCACTGTATCTAACGCTAACACCTCTTCGAGAGGCTCTCCAAAAAATTATTCTCTGTCACATCAGTGAAGATCCCTCTCAAAAAGTCACTTAGTCTCTAATATAAAGACTCAGAGTCTCTTCGTGGAGCCTACGCGTGAAAAGCCTCTCTAGGCGTCTCCCTCTCCAATACAAAACTCCTTGGTAGGCTCTTCGGCGGGTCCCATTGCTAAAAACACAAAACTACACTGCTTTGGCTAGATAAAAAAAAAATTTCTCAATGACATGTGGGCCTGGCGAGCAGTTGTCCCACCAGTCAGTGATGGTGGTCGAGAGAATGGAATAACGTGTCAGTTTAATTGACCAGGCGCGCGGTAGTTGTGGAATCCACCTTTGTTTTCTCGTTCTTAGTGACTTTCATGTGTCGTTGCTGACTTGTGGGACTCATTTCTTGTTAACCCACTTGTCATTGACGCATGATTCAGTGTGTGAGTACGAGTTAAATTTGAAAATTAAACTAGCGCATTGCTGATCCGTTTGACACCTAGTCTTGGTTTTCGCACTAGACTCACCATATACTAATATACGAAATAACGGGATCTTACTCGGAAGTACAGAAACCCAAAGGATAATCAAAACACAGCTTAAACTATTTGCACAACTCTTTATTTCAAAGAGGGTTTTACCCATCGAATGTTAGACACACTTGCCTACTTCGAAGGAACTGTAAGCTGGATATATGATCCAATACTGTAATAATATTCGATAATCTAAACTAGATCTATTGCAAAATATTTATAATCCAATCGTATGAGTACGTATCAGACTCAATAACCTAAACATATTAAATTCATATAACTAACTAACCATAAACAGATAAACTTAGTTATACATATTCGGATCGAATTACAATTCTGACTAGAGTTTAAATACTTCCCAAGGTCGCAAACCTTTTCGTGATCGCGAATCCGTTGCGAACTCGACCTGAGATCCTCCTGGATCAGTTGCAGTAGTGGTGGCCCCCCATACGTGCCTCAGGACCGTGTGTGACAGCTAATTTAGTCAATGACATGTGAGTCCCGCGATAAAATAGACCCACCTATCATTCATTGTTTTTTGTTGTAAAATGTCAATTTATCAGAACTTTGCCGGGCCCACAAAATGTGTACACCTTGAACCACCTCCAACGCAGTCACTTCAACCGTCGCACGCTCAATGGGGCCCGCCATTTCGACCATGGGCCGCGACCGCATGATCAAGCGGTTCTGGGCGTGCTTGAGCGCCGCTTGCGCCTGTGCACCCGTTGCTTCGACCGTCATATGCCTGGTTGAAAGCGTGCGTTGGAAACAACCTTAGGGAGTTAGGGTCATGTATTATTTGTTTGACACCTCTAAGGTGTTTTAAGGTGTTTTTGACTTTTTGATGTGGCACGACAAATATACCATTTCAATTTGATCTTTTGCATTTTTTTTAATATTCTTTAAGTGTTCCATATTTTAATGCCACTGTACACTTTGTCAACACCACATGGATGCCTCATAGTCTTAATGTGATAACTACTATCATGAAAACCGATGGATGATCAACGAAACCTGGAGTAAGGTTTTCTGATAACAGAATAGCTAGTGTTGTATAATTTCCATTTTTGAAAGAAAAAAAAAGAAAAAGAATAATGTCAAATAGTTATATGCTGAAAACGAGAACACCACCAATACACTCTTCTACTCTTCTATAAAGGAACTACCCAAGAAAACCATAAGCAAAAGAGCGGCCATTGGCAAGAACAATTTAATCATATGGTGCAGCCTCCAGATGCTGCACTTGGCAGCGTCGGCCCATCGGAATCCGCCTCTCGTAGAAGCACTCTTTTTTTTTTATGAAGAGAAATTTAGGAACAAATCGCTTTTGATCTTTAAATAATGAGCAACCGAAGCACCCAAACTTCCTCTTGGCAGCCTTGGAGACCTTCAGCCTCATCTCATTCTTCACGATCGTCATCAGCTTCTTGAAGCTCGTCTGCACCGCCACCAGTTTACCCCGGCCGACGCTCGCCGTGCCGGGGCCCCGGCGCCTATCGGAGAACTCCGATGAAGCAACCTTCGTAGGCTTGTAACGCTTGCTTGAAGAACCATGGTCATACGTGTGGTCATCTTCGCTGCGGTCATCCCTGAAACACAAGGAGGCCTCGTGGTACTCGACGGACGACAGCTGTCGTAGCTCACCGTGGAAAGAGATCAACTCAGGCGTGGCTCTGGTCTCGGGTTCCGATGACTCCAACTTGAGGAGCCCCTCGAGGTTGGACTTTGTCATGTCATTGCTGCACCGTTCCATGACGCCTCTGTCGCGCCTGGGGCTGCTGCGGCGGCGGGTGACGAGGTGAAAGAACGGCCATTTGAGTTTTACGGCGAGGTTCCTCTTGGTTATTTCGTTCACCCGTGCCGGCAAGGAGGAGGTGGACGAGGGATGGGAGTGGTAGAAGGACGAGGAGGAGGAGTCGTAGTCGTCGACCACTTTTTTTGCGGTGAGACAGGATACGGTGAGGAAGGAGGAGGGCAGCGAGAAGGGGAGCTGGGGACGTGCCATGGAGAAGCTTATAATTCGTGTGTTTTTTTCTCTTGGGAAGAGAAGGTGAGTTTAAGTAGTTGTGTGCAGGGAGCTAGGTTGTTTCGACTCTTAGTGTGATCTCGAGGATATTATGGTTAGGATCTTATGGTTAGAAGCATTGGAAATTGGATTTGATGAGCGAAGGCTCATTCTATATATGAACCCCTTCCACGCGTAAGGGCTTAGTGAGAATCATTAAATAACAATGCAGATCATCATCAATCGGATATTAGCTAGTTGAGAATTTTTAATACAATCATTATCTTTTAAGAAGTAAAAATAACTTTCAATCATGATCATTAATTGATCGGGAGCATTTTAGGTGTTATAACGAGTGACCTACTATTAAAGATTATCCATTCATGCACCAAAAAGAGAATATTATAATCCTTAATTACTTTCTACATTGTTGCTCCATTTTTATTGGTCTTTCCATCCTAAATGAATATGGATACTATGGTAAAAAGATCAGAGAGGACGCAAATTGCACAAAAGGAGAATCGAGACGTTTTGAATCGTGACTCACACTGATTCGGGACAATTGCGAATACTCACGAGGATCTTAGAACCAGATACAGGTACAACTATGTTTTGTTTTTCTAATAATTTGGTAGTCCATGGTGTTAGTGCATGGAGAATTTGGTGCTCACATACATGCAGGACGTGCAAAACAAACAAGTGCAACGTGATCTGCTAGTGGCAGTTAAACATTGGATGCCATTCAGATGGATATCACTTTGACCATTTCCTTGGCATGCATGCAAACAGTAAAAAAGGGTGACGTGGTAAGTTGCACTGCAAGACTGGCCACGTCCTTGAGTTCGTCGAATGGTATGGCAGGAGTTTATGCAACTTTGTTTTTTTTTTTTTTGTGTTAAGCATTTATTTTCCTTCTTATACTGGTTACCGAGAACAACAAAACTCAATTAGGAGCCGAGTTAGCAACTGTTTAGTCTTTGGCAATTTCAAATATAAACAGTGTTTTTTTCTACTCAAATTTTATATCACTTTCCTGTTCTTGTCTCGTCGTCTTATTTTCTTCTGCACAATCTAATCGAAGACATCATGTCCAATCTCCTTCAAATAATTTCAGGTCACAAATTTCAAATTCAAAACTGAAACTCAAATTTTAAATCGGTATTCAAATTTCAAGTTCAAAATTTTTTACTTTCTATTACAAATAATTTATAACTTTCATTGAAATCAAATTCAAAATTAAATAGAACATTCATATGAGTTCAGAACAAAATTAAAATTCAATCGAGACATTGCAATCTAAAAACAAAATAAAGTCGTTTATGTTCGCTCCAAGCCAGAACAATTGTTTGCATGACATTATCTATTTTCGGTTCCTCTGAAAGGAAGGTCTTAATCTCATGCCCTAGAGGTAATCCATTTTTATATTCAGTATAAGAAATAAGACATAAGAAATAAAAAAGACTATAAAAGTCTTATTTAATACATTTTATTAATATCTTTTCCTACTCCCAGAGTACATATTTATTTTTTAAAATATTAAATAAAGGGTATATTAATAAGTGGTTTCAATCTAAAATTTAAATGGATGTAATGATATAGTAAACTGGTTTTATTTCTAAAATTTTCTTAGCCGGTCTTATGTGGGGTATCCAAACAAGAAATTTTCACGATAAAATCTTCTTTTGTGGAAGCCCATTACATGAGAATCTGGTGCAAACTCTACAGGTGTAGGTATCAATTAGGATCTCATACAGATTATAATGATATAATAATATATGATATCTTATGATATATAGTTCTGATTGATAATTCGTTTGTGTGAATCTGATCATTTTGACTTCATGATTTCACTAGTTTAAACGGATTATCAATTCAAATTATGTATCAAAAGATATCGATGACAAAAAAATTGAAATTTTTTTACAAACTTTAAATTTGAATTAATAAAAAATTGAAAATTATAATGCCGCAATAGTGCAGCACTCTTTTTTAATCGGTTTTTATCTGCCACACATTTGTGCGATAGAGAGATTTATCGCACTCCTACTGTCATATGTTATATTCATATTCAACTGTACTTCTAACAAAATTTATTTTTACAATTTTTTGTAACGCTACATCAGATTTGTAATTTTCTTTTTTAAAACATTTATTTATATAAAATATTCACAACGGGTCACATAAACAAAATTTTCGGGATGAACCATTTGTAGTTTTTCAGGACGCTCAAGAGCAGTATTATTTCAGTGGCATTGTTTAGGTTCCGTGTATTATTTCAGTGGCAGTTCCATAAATCTACGATCTATCGCATCGCGCAGAGGAAATACAGTACGCTCCAAACGTCTCTTCCGTCCTAACACACCGGCGTCTTGACATATCAACCGTTCAAGACTTGATCAGAAGCCATTCTATAAAATGGACTTTTTTTTTTCCGATTACGCAAGATTAACACAGCCAAGAGGTGATTACAAGCTGATTTCACGATTGATGCTACCATTTCAACGAATAAATAAAGGATACCCAGCCAAATTCAAGGTCGGTATCTTCCTTTTCACAAACAGACAGCCCTTGCCTTGTTAAATTAGTGGAAATGAGCAAATTTACACTAGGCAGCATTTTTACAGATACGGGCTTGCCAAATCTATAACTATTCGAAAATAAGATTTAACACTGATGATGATTTTCTTCTACAGACCATGCAAAAATGGAGTTGCTCACAACAGACATGGCTTAACGTTGGTTGGGTGGATCAAACGAAAGACCAGTTCACGAAACAAAATGCCAGGCAGTGCACATTGCCGTCCTCCGCAAGTACTTTCCATGCTACAGCTTGCTCGAAAGAAACATGGCGGCCCATTCCCGACAAGCATACACCAGATGGCAGGTACACGTACCCCTAGACGCAGAACAATGAAACAAATCAGCTGAGACATTTTCAAACATGTATAAAAATGCTAAGGGAAAAATGCAAACCTCCTCGGAATGTACTTTGGAGAGTTAATTCATCGTGGGAGAAAGAAAAACAGCGCAAACAGGAGTAACCATCCGAATGAAAGGTGGGATATTTGGAACTACATGTGTAATATGATTGTGTGTGGTGGAGGACCCTTCTGGGAGGTAGACTAGAGTATGGTAGGAGAGTATTGTGCCAGACTTGGAAGGCAGAAATGTTGCCAACAGAAATTACCAGATAGGTGGGGCAAGAGGTGCCCCAACATAAAACTGAGTCATCAGTGTTCATTGCACATACTCAGACTACTCAGGATACCATTTTCATCAAACTACCATGTCTATTATTGCGATCAAATTACCAACAAGAGCCCATCCTGTTTCTGACAGTGGAATAAGCGAGGCACTTGAACATATATATATATAGTCAAGGCTGCAAGGTCTAGTCCCAGGTTAGTTTGGGCTAGCGTGGATATGACTTAAATAGATGTTAAAGCATGCATTTCAGGCGTGCATTGGAAAGGTATAGTAGCTAGTATCATAGATTTTGTGCCTCTATTGCTGTCCCATGACAAAAATTAGTAATATCCACTCCTAGAGCTCAAGAAAGCTGTTGTACCTGTTCCATCAATTTTGGGATCTCCAAGTATAGTGCTTTTCTCCCAGGTTCATCAAAGATCTTGTCCAATGAGAGGTCTTGTAGGGCAATCAGAGATGTTTCTAACATGTCAAGTCCAGCCTGGTTGGCAAAAGTAAATATGGGCTTTTCCTGAAAGAATATAAGAAGCCACAGCATCAGTATTGCAACAGGTACTAAAATCACTTGCATGCAAAAAATGAAATAGTAATGTAAGGACAATTGCACATAAGCAATTATTGCACTAGGTGAAACATATAGTCGAAATTTTTTTCGTCTAAAATTTACAAATGCAACAGCACAAAGCAATAGGAAATTGGGAACACATGTAGTTTACCAAATACCTTGAAAGAGCAGCACAAAATAGCATCTTGATGATGCCAGAGCATTTTCAACAATGGTTCCCCAGCTTCATCTGCCTGACTAAGTAACTCTACTCCCAAGTGGTACCTGCAAATACAAAAGATGACTTACTTATTGCTTATAAAGGAAAATACTTATGAGCCAATAGACATAATAAATACATATTCGGTACACTTTACTTCTGCTATTTGAAATTTGTATATGTACACATCCTTTGTTCATACCTTTTAGGAAACATTAACATTAGCATGTTATTTCTTCCCCTACAGAAATAGACCCTTTAAGAATATAGCCTGACACAAGTTTACTTACTGGTAGCTTTGACAAATCCAGCGAGCAAGTGTTGCAGCTTCAGGTAAGCCAGAAATTATCTTCTGCCCAGCATTCAAACCGGATCGGGAGGGCGAGATAGCCATCGACACTCTCTGCACAGAAGAAACAATGCTACGAACATACTGACGAGCCATAGTTGCAACACTATCTTGGAGATGCACTTCATAAGCGAATTGAAAGGCAATCGTCAGCACAGATCGCGAATTACAATCATCCAGAGATGCATCGCCTGAGGCTTGATGTGTAGCAAAACCTACTTCAAGGCTAGAGGCCAAATCTAATGTCCTACCGGAGGGTACACCATCCTGAGAAAGACACTGATGGTTAACAAGCTGAGCAGATCAAAATCAAATAACATAAGGGACAGCGTCCAGACCCAAAATTCCTGGGACCAGTAAAGGTAACTTTTGTGATATTACAGAATGACGAAATAACAGTAAGCCGAAGTTGTTTCAGTCAGTCAAACATCAATCGGTATTCAAAGTCAATGGCAAATAGTGAAAAGGAGAAATGTCTGACCAGCAGAAAATTCTTTAAAAAAAAAGCAGAAAAGGAAAATAAAAATCAAACAACAGAAACAAGAAAGTTAAACAGAAGTTTAACTGCTGGAAAGCACGCCAAATGAATTGCCATCTTAATGGCGTTGAAAGGTTTCAACTTCATAACATTGAAGAACTCTTTATACTAGATGAAAATAAGTTACAGTACACCTAAAAACTAAATGGAGGTTAGTACAAGGATAATCATGGCAACAAGAAAAATGGGGACAGAAAATTTCAGTGTGATCTAAGATACAGTGGGGGTGGGGGCTGGGGGAGGCAATGTGATATTCTCTGAACTTTACTTGAAACTTACTGTTTTCATATCCAGTGGTATAACACGAAAGCCTGAAGATATTAATGGAGCATCATCTGGGAAAAGTTCATCAATTGGTGCAAAAACAAGCTGAAAGCAGGATCCCATAGATTTCTCATCTATTCCAGTGCAAAGCTGAAATAATCAAGTTAGAAAATTCATTAGATGATTTTATAAAGATAGTCAACAATTAGCATAATAGGCAAGAAATTCTACTAACAACTTTATCATGTTCAATAAAATTGGTGTATAGTGCATTCTATCTTCACGGAGTGACTTTTCATTAGATGAGAAAATTTTGTACTTTGTATTTGCTGGCTGCTTTTCTTTGTAGAGAAGCAACAACAAAGAACACCTAAAACATCAATCCTCTATCTATTTAGTTAGGATTCTCATATAATTTACTTAGGACTCTAGTATTGTATTTGGTTACAACTTTTCTATATTGGTCTATATATAATCCTATTGATTTAAAATAATATTATTCTAGTGTTTTCCCTTAAATTTAACATCATATCATGGCCAAGATCCCCAAAACCCTAAACTTAGCCAACCACCATCGATTCACTGCTCCTGGGAAGCGGCGACAGATATGAAACTCATGGAGGCGGTGCCTAAGAAAGTTCATTCTTTTTTGTTTTTTTTTTTTTTTGTTCTGCGCTTGTATCCACTTGTCCCTGCACGGAGCGTCATCACCGTGGTCGTGGCCGTTCCTTGGGTTTGTTGTGCGCGCATATGTGTGCTTGTCTTTCCGGTGTCGCGTTGCGTTGGTGTGTCTGGTTTCATGTTTGTTTCTTTTCGTGGTGGTTTGGCGATCGAGTTGGTGTTTGGTGGAAGTTCTTGATCGTAGAAGACCCGCATAGGCGCGGGCTTTCACGTGGATTGCGGCGGTACTTTCGTGCTCTTCGGGTTTCGCCATGGCGGTCAGCTCACATGGCCGTCGCCATGCGAGTACTTGCTTTTCCCTGGCCCTGGTTTGATCAGTTTTGGTTTTGGTCTATTTGGGCTCGGTTGGCCTTGATTTCATCCTTGATTCGTCCTGGTTTGAACAGTTTTGGTTCTAGTCTGTTTGGGCTTGTTTGGCCCTCTGTTTGGGCTCGTTTGGCACTGATTTAACCAAACTTGTTCTATTGATCATGGCTATAGGCATGCCTTTGATCATGGCTATTGGGTATTGACCAATTTTTTATTGTCTCGACTCAATCTTCTTACTATTTTGGATTGGGGTAGTGTGCCATTATTGGCTCGTTATTTGCAGCATCGCTCATCTGCAGACCATTATTGGCTCATCATTTGCAGTTTCGTTTACTACTTATCGTGTTGTTGGTTATTCCTCTACAATTTTGTCTTCTGCTGCTGCAATCTTCTTTTGCTGAGCCTCTCATCTTCAGATTTTTAAACGTATCATAGTTTTCACCTGTTCAAACTCAAGTCTACTTCCGCCTTGAGTTTGAGAGGGGGTGCTAACGATATATATCTATCTACTTAATTATGATTCTTATATAATTTTGGTTAAGACTCTAGTATTGTACTTAATTAGCTATCTTCTATATTAGTCTATATATAGGCTTATTGATTTACAATAATATTATTTTGGTGTTTTCCCTTAAATTTAACAAATCCAAGAATTATTACCTGAAGCAGGTGTATATCCCTTGATAGAAGACCTTCCTCATGAGTAAGAGCCTGTCCTTCAAGCCGAACAACTTCAAGAATCTGCATATTGTTCAGACTTTCATGTGAATGGCATTCATAAAAAGACTAGACTGAGTAAAATATATGAGGACAAGAAAGAGGCAATTTCAATCTATCCAGCATAAATGTGAAGTGTTTATTGTAAGGTTACAAACAGCATAGGCATCAGTTGGTTTAGATGGTATCCAAGTCCATGTCCGCTCTAAACCTGTAATGGCATGTTTGGTTGTACTTCATCTGCTACGAATTGGTGAAAGTACCAAGGACAAAAGGCATGTATGTGGCTAAAGAACAGATGCTAAGAAATGTATATGTATTTTTGGGAGGAACAGCAGCTAGATGGCTGCGACATGTGGTGGTTATTCCCTATTATAACATTAAAAGAGGACACATCGTATGAAACGTAGATAAAATTTTTAAACCAAATAGAGACTAGCCATGCAATTGCATGGGATTTCGTATAGTTTTGCTGAAAAGCAGTTAGCAAACAGCAAATGCATCTAAAAATAGTTTGCTGAAAATATTTGCTTTAAAGCAAAGTAATTCCAAACGGAATTTAAATAGTTTAGACTTATTTTGGCATTGTTGTGCCATGCTGCACTCCACCAGTGAGGGAGCATTGTTGTAAAGTTAATATTAAAGTTGTTGTGCTGAAGTTATTACCTAACTGACAATTAAAAAAAGTTTAAAATTATACAAAGAGTAAATTGCAGTTTCAGTTTCTAAACTTGCGCTGTTGTGTCAATTAAATCCATAAACTTCAAATTTAGTTTGGCATATTCCTAAACTTGTCTGTGTTGGTCAATTTGGTATGCATTAGTCAACTTTGTTGTTCTATCAATTAAGTGTTGGAACTAAATACAAATTTTGCATTATCATCTCTTTAGTATTTATTTCTAAGAATTTAACCAAAATAATACCATATTTTCAATCCCTAATTCAGCATGTCATGTTATTATAAAACTGATGTGACATACCACAACACAAATACTATGTTAGAAAAATTGTAGTGACATGTCACATCAAACTAGAAGTGCTATGTCACAAAAGTATATAATTTTCTGTTAATTTAACTAATGGATGGACTTGAATGGAACAATCGAGCAAGTTTAAATACTTGCCCAGCTAAATTTGAAATTTAGGGACCTAAGTAATACAATTACACAAGTTTAAGGACTCCACGTGCAATTTACTCTTTAGACAAAAAACCATCTTTACCACAGGGAAGATAAACAATAAACTGGATACCTGATAACACAATTAAGAACAATTTATGGAAACGAGCAGCAGAAAATCTAAAATACATCTACTAGAAAGTTTGACTAAAACATAATACCAACCTAGCAAGCCATACAGATTTTCCATGCAAATACTGGTAAACATACCTCCTCATTCTCCACTGTGTGAGCAAGTGGCATGATTATCTGGCTCCCAGAAAATCTCATAGGCCGCAACCCAGGAAGTGAGCATGAGCTTGTCTTCAGTGCTGAAGCCAAATATGCATCAACATTATAATCATCCCATTCAGATCGATGTTCCCTTAGAAACCGAACCAGTACCGCCGGCGGAACACTCTAGTAGCAAACAAGAGAGTCGAGTTATAAACAAACTTTGAAAAAACTGTAGCAGCATATGTCAAAGGGAAACAATCTTGCAACTTAAGGATTGTCCTCACCTGCAGCAACATAGATGCCTTAGCACATATAACACCTCCAGGGACTCCAAAAGCATTGGCAGCATTGCTGTTGTTCCTAATCTTCTTTGAATTGCAAGCAATGACCACATCTTCAATGCCATCTCCATCCATCAGAGACCAACCATCATCATTGAAACCACTTATAGCATCATTAAAACCTCTACAAAGGAGTAAGAATGGTGTTGGCATAAACAACCCAACAATTAGAAATGCATAGCAGTTACAACAAAAGGAGTGGCAGCTCTATCCAAGACTCACCGACTCAGCCTCTGACTGAATGTCCGCAGAACAGCAGGTTGTCTCCCCAAGGCATACACAATTTCCCCACTTGTTTCTTGAGCAATTTGTCTGATGTGTCGTAGTGCCTTCATAACATGAACTAATTTTCATCAAATGCAGAATAAAAATCATCACAACAGTCTAAAAGTTCCAGAAAGAGTCATTTTTGCAACATAAGCCAAGCAGAGACATTAAGCTAGGAACGGTATGCAGCTTCTCATATAGTTGAGTTTCATATACCACCCCTCTTATCAAATATAGGCATTTTCCACAAATGCCCACACTTCCCCTAATGTTTAAGCTCAATTAGGACAATGATGTGGGCTCAACAGATCTCAAAGTCAAGACTTCTTGGTTTTGATACCAGGTTGAGTTTCATGCACCAACCATCTCACCTATAATTCTACCCCACACTCAGCACAGGATTGTATTCTTACATGTAAAAACCAAATGTAAAACACAGAATATAGTAAGAACTCACCGCGGTAGTCATTTTCTGAGCAACTACCCTAGACGACTCATAGAGTGGTCGAAGCACTTCAGGAACACTCGAAGCCTAAAAGATGGAATTGAACCGCATTAGTAGTGGGCAGGGGAAAGAAAATTGATGGTAGGACTACTATATTGAAGTAATATGCAAACAGAAGTTGGAAATCAGACCTCAAGGTCCAGATGGTCCACTATATGAACAATTGAGCCCCCACCCTCGCACGGGCGAACTAAATACCCACTAGGAAGCATCTCAGCTCTTACAAATTGCTGTGCAGAGGCTGTACTTGGACCACCTCCTGAACCACTCAAAGATCTCTCACAGACCTGAGAGATAGGGACATTAGCAAGAAAGACAACCTCCTGGTGCTTATTTACCACATAGGCAAATTGAGCAAAAATGTTCAAATTTATACACACCACAAGACTGCCATCTTCCATTGTTGTTGTGTATCTCAGTGTCCAGAAATCACGCGCAGGAACTAAAGTAGTTGGAGCATACATCTGAACGCATGAATCAAGAATAATCACTAAGGAATGAATGTGACTAAAATGGCTGAACAAACATTGCTGTTGTCCAATAAAGTAGTGGGGACTAGGTATGACACAAGATACCCACCTGCATGTAAACAAGTTCAATTGTCCCACCATTTCCAGCAGGAAACATTGTATAGACTTCGAGGCTCCGACAATCCCGGAACCAAGATGGACGGTCTTTCAAGATCTCCACAATCTACATAGCACATTACCATTAGAAACTATGGAGAATTTGCTGGCCAGAGCAATGAGGAAATTCCAAATTAACAAGAAAATTCCAACAAGCTAATACACTTACCTTTGTTGGTTCTAGACTCACCAAACCACATGCTCGGGCAGCTACACCACGGCAACCATGTGAAATGGCCACAATACCAAACGAATCCGGACCAGGCTAATCAAGAAAGGAAGAAGAAAATAAGAACATTCCAGAACTACTTTCTTAGTGTTAATCACAGAATAAACAATCTCCAAAGTCGTTGCCTAACCTTCATCCCAGGCATCTGGACCCAATCAACAGCAGTCCCTGTAGCCTTTGAGAGGAACTCTGTCAAGGTCTCCTCTGCAATTGGAAGGAGTCTGGACCAAAAAAAGTATTAAAATCCGGATATTTTTAGAAAGGTAAGTAAATCCCTTTTCCAATTGCCAACCCTAGGCAATCTATGAGGAATTCTACTTACCCAGAAGGATTACTTGCATCCCTTAGAGGGTTTTGTGGAGTGGTCACATTTGATTCACAGCTTGTATCATTGGTCAACGAAGCCTGTCGCATAGATGGCATTAGAAAAGAGAGAAATAGCAACATCCAGTCAACTAATATGCATACAAATAAATATAAATAAATAAAACTTACAGCAACCAAAAGATATGCAACACCGATATCAATAAACTGAATACTTACATTCTGCAGCTGCTGCCGCATGTATGCATTCTCATTAACTAGCTGGGTGACCTGCTTCTGAAGACGCTCATTCTCTTCCATAAGAAGCTTGTTCATTGCGGTCAACTTTCTGTTCACAGCTTGAAGCCGTGAAGCCTCCTTGCGCTGCTTATCACGGCACCTGTGATAACACCAGAGTACCCCCCCACTTCAGTAAAATCCTTTCAGTGCAGAATAGATGTGTATATTGTCAAAAGAGAGAGAGAGAGAGAGAATATATACGCATAATTAAAGTTTCTTGCAGCTCTTAGCTTGCTTGACAACAAATGCTATATCAAGGAAATGAAAAACTACCCGACAAATAAAAATTTTGACCACATATTCAGAATAGCAAAAAACTTCCAACATCCAACACTTGCGATCATTGTATTCGTGGAAATTTTCTACAGCTATCATGTATGGCTTATTTTAACATGACACTAGAAGTCTAGAATTAGCTATTCCAGGACGTCCCAGAATTCCATAGAAAAATTTACCGAATTCCAGATAAAGTGCGGAGCATTAGCTCACCTTCGGTTCTGAAACCAGACCTTGATCTGCTTCGGCTCTATGTTGGCCAGTATCGGGCACTCACGAAGCAGTTGCTGCCGGCGTGAGGAGCTCGGCTTGGGGCATTCAGAGTACACCCGCTCAAGCGCCTCTACCTGCTCCGGCGTGTACCGCACATACTTGGAGTCCATCCCGGCCTTGTCAAACCCACCGTCACTGCTCCCGCCTCGCATCGCCACCGCCGCTGCCATTGATACCCAACAAGTGGCCCCCAAGACAACACTACCACTAAAGCAAAAGCCCAACCAAAGAAGTGTTTGCTGCTTCCTACGCCTATTACTTCTTTCACTTCTTTCGCTTTCTCTTTACCTCCTTTTGCCTCCCTGTTCGCTTTTAATTTTATCTTGCAGAGATCCTTAGAGCAAAACCTGAGAAATTTTAAACAAAAGAGAAATGTTAGAATAAATTTGACCTGACAGACTCCGAAGAAAAGAGTACAGTAAATGCTTGCGGTAGTTAGCTGATTGTACAGGTCTCCTTAAAAAACTAGCGCAAAAGGACGCAAAGGAGGCGGCTTTTGCCTAATAAAACTAAGATGAGAAAGGGAGTTGCTGCAAAATATGCAAATGCCGTGTATTAAACACAGCAGGAATAGTTAATTTTAGCTCCTGGTGTGGAGAATAACAAAAAAAACCTGGCGAAAACCACATCCTACGATACATTTACGCATAAAAAATGACAAACTTCTTACAAAAACTAAGCAAATATCACCTAAAAAAGATTAATCCACCCCCCCCCCCCATTTCAACTGATCAAACTCACACTTTTACCACGCAAAAAAAAAAAAGAAAACAGAATATAATATTTAAAAAGAATATTTTAGAAAACCAAAAAAAACATGCACTTACAAAGATTAACACAAGCAGGAGGCAGATGCCAGAGGCATGCGAACCCCATCCCACCCAACGCCCAAAGCGACGAACAAAGCAGAACACCTAAATCTAGGCCAAAGAGAGAGACACACACAAACACGGCCTCGCCTCACCTCGACGCGCGCCGACGAGACGGACCCTCTCGCCAGCAGGCGCGGAGAGGAGCGCCGCCGCGGTCACCTCACCGCCTCCCCCCGCCGGAGCCGCCCCCAGCGGCATCGGACGGAGCCGTGGCCATCGGTCGTCGCAGGCAAGCCAGACAATCCGAGCGCTAGGGTTTGAGCTGCGAGCGTAGCGACGGATCGCAGCACAGGGCTTTGGTTGCGGCGTCCCAATTGAGGCGAGCACGAGAGAGAGAGAGAGAGAGAGAGGAGTAAAAGGTGACAGCTTTAAAGGAGAGAGAGAGAGAGGTGGAACAGGGGAGCGGGAGGTCGCGAGAGTGGCAGAAGCGGCAGGCACAGTAGCCCTCTGCTGCTGCTACTATACTAGTAGTACCAGTGAGAGGACATGAGAAGGGATGGAGAAAGCTTGGGGCGGAGGAGGCTGGGTGGTCTTTGTCCATGGGTTTAAGAGTGCACCGGTGCTAGGAACACCAGAGCGGGCCCCACCTGCAGTGGAAGCCGTACCGTGGTCACTGTCACTGTCTCGGTGAAAAGGACATCGTTTTCGCGTACATTTTTCTCTGTATTTGAACACATTTTATTTCCCGGCGAAAGTGAGGCCCTGGGATAATGTAGAGTTTTTTTAATAAAACTTTTGTGGAATTCTGCATTCTGACTCTCAAATATTTTAATTTGATTTAAATTTATAAGTCAAATAAATTATTTAAGAAAATTTAAGTTTATTTGAGACTAATAGTTTAAATTTTAGAGAGGAATTTCGGCTGATAATAAATCTTCAATTTAAATCTTATGTTTGATCTAATTTTAATTTATCTAAATAAACTTAACTAAATATAATCTTAACTAATACTGCAGTTTCATTCTTAAATATAAGTTATTTTAGTAATGAATAGCCAATTTTTTAAAAAATTTAACCATAAATATATGTAAAATTATAAATATTGGCGTAGTGGTGGAGGTGCACGTAAGCACAGCTGGACGGGGCGCACGCGCGTGAGGGAGGGGGGTGGTGGAGTTACTGAGGCAATAAACACTGCTCCCATTTTTTACCCACTTGAGGAGACCTATGGGACCTACTACTGGTCGTGTCACCTCCACCCAAATAGCGCCTTTCTTGTTGTTCATTTTTTACTTTTACAGTTACAGTGCTGTGCACTGCACTAGTGTTTTGTTTTGTCAAACCAACCTTGGATGGACTTGTAAGCACTGCCCTGTGACTTCCTTAACGGCTTGTTCTTACCTTGTAATTATAAGAGAAAAACTATATTACATATTCATATTTTTGTATTTGTCATTAATATCTAACTAATTAACATATAAAATCGATCAAAACTTTAAAACGGAATTGAAGAAAATTTCTCAAATTATAATATTCACCCAGCTGATTCTATCGATAAAATATGTTTTATCCAACAATCTTCAAAATTACAATTACACATGGTTCAACATTCTATCTAAATTTTTTTTTGTGTGATCTCTCTTATCATAGAATATTAAAATAGTGTACAATTCTCATCCAAATTAACCTCTAACCTTTCGATTTCATGGGTCGATTTTCTGTGATACCGAAAGAAATTAACAAATGGACCCAAAACAAGAATAATGGCTACATACTCTGAATTTGAGGGGTAAAGTGACGCGTCCTAAAACAGTAAACACAAACATCAAACGCATGCTTGATATGCCCAACCGGAGAACAATTCAAGCGAGTAACACGAGAGCATAATAAAATGTATCTAGGTTCCCAAGCAAAGTTAAGCATTTGATCGGACACTCCTCTAATCCAGACTTTATCAAATCATATTTATAATATAGATTCAATTCCAGTCAAAATCAGTCTATCTCTAATCTCTCCACTAAATTCTTCGATTGTCATACTTATTTTTTCTTATAAATACATAAATGATTCTCAAATTCGAGAACTTTTGAATGGTACCACATATTAAGTTTGATTGTTCAATCAACTTATATAAAAACTTAAATTGTTAGCTTAAGAACTTGCAACAAATCATAACGGAGATGTGCCATATGAATTTGAAGGGTTATTTAACGAAAGTGAGAACCTTTATTCGTGTTCTAGAGCAAATGTGCTGCATTGTCCTGCGAGTAGCCACATGCGCTGTCCCACGATTCATATCCGTTTAGGCTTGTTTATGGGTCGTGTCATGGCTGCATGGCTTGGTATTTGTCGGCTGCCGCTTTGGATAACTCAGCCCTTAGTCATAAAGAATTGTCATGCCAGGGAGAAGAACCAACAGTTCCATACATACATACTCTAATAAATTTCTCTTGTTGTGACATCTAGTCCCAGAAACTGTTTTGTAGGCAATTCCCAGTGGGCCAGTAATATTACTCAGTTTTTAGTTTTTAAATAGTTATTGTTCAACTTTATTTATCTTTATTTGTTTTAATTTTTACAAGTTTTTTCTGCTGCATTCACCTGAATTTATTTATATCCACTGCATTCTTTATAAACAAAGAACACAAAACTAACTCAATACGGACCAATTTATTCTTTTATATTTCAATCTGAAATCACTAATTATCGTTAGTAAATGATTAGCTACCACATTACAATACAGTGTGTCACCACTAAGTGCAATATTATTGGGAAATACCACCATTCCTCCCAGCATTTAAACCGCTAGGAATTATTTTTGGCAACTAGATTTGTAGTGCCGGAGAAAAGACTACTAGGAAAACTCTTTCTTGACAATAGAGATATTGATTATTTTTTGCAAATTTCTATGCTTCCTTCAGCTTGAATTGCTTATATTTTTTACAGTCTTTATAAAATAGCACAAAACTAATATAATACCAACCATTTCCGGTTACTAACGGTGACTGATGGATTATCATTCAAACCGACAAATTACAAGTTAACAACTATAAATTTGAACCCTACTGACACATTTTTGTATGCGTAAATAAATTGATTAAATTAGCTTGGTGATGAGTGGATGTGAGATGGAGCATGCGAGACATGGAAGGCAGGTGGCAAGAGCAGCGAGGCTTGTAGTGGGGCTGCGAGGTGGGCCACGGGCGGTTCCCCTGCCACTTCAAGGAGTAAAGGGCAAGCAAAGAAAAAAAAAAATATATATATATATATATATATACTCGTGAAGGGGCAGAAAAAAAAGGTTGAAAAAGATATGAGAGGAGAAAAAAAAATATCAAAGTTTTGATGTACACTTGTAACAGTAGAAATGGTTGCAACAGGAAGTGTTAGCTTTGCTTGCTTCCCAATCTCCTAATCGGTGCATGTCGGTGGCCACCCCTCGCCCCCATCCAATGGTTTATGCAATGGTTTCATTCCTGGATGGATTTATCGTAGAATTAGGTCATCTGACCAATTTTTAGAATGACAGGGTGTTAAATGTTGTATTAATTGTTCTTCTATGAAACGAGTTAGTGCTGATATAATAAATCTTTTAAAATTATATGTTTTCAACCAAATATGATACAAGATATTCCTCTAAAACTATATTATTCTAGTAGTAAAGGTTTGTTAAAAGAATAAGACAAAAATTTTATTGTAACTAGTTTCTTGTTCATTGTTAAGTTGTGATTGTGATAATTATAGTACTAGAGTGAGTACATAATAATACTTAGATATTTGATATTTATTGAACTTATAGCTTACTAAGTACACTAAAAACATTTTAGACATATTATGTATAGCACTTTGTTTCTACGAATACAGAGGAAGTTTAATGCTCAATGTTAAATTATGTGGATGTAATAACTGTGATACTAGAGTTAGTACTAATCCTTAGATATTTGATATCTATTGAACTTGCATCTTACTTGATACGCTGAGAGCACCTTAAAGGTGCTATGTGAACATTTTTACTCAGATTCATTGGAAAAACAAAACAAACATCACGGCATTGCACAAATTATATTGCCCTTAAAGAAATTCGAGTTGAGAGTCCTAGACGTGGAGCTGCAAAAATATACTAACTCACATGATTGGTGAAATTATTACATGAATTTGATTTTCCTAATATTGTGTCTTACGATGAAGCACCCTCAACAATACTAAAAACATCACCATTTGAAATGCTCCAAACCAAAATAACAAACCAAGAACATGTACTGACACGCATGTCCTCTGCAAAGAACAAGTTGGTGGTGACGCGTGAATAGTATCTTATGTTCTACGTCCGCACGCGAGAAAAGGAGGCGATTCCTCCTCCCATCACGTGGCGCCAATTTCTCCTTGTGACTAAGATATCTATTAGCCTTTACATAGACAATTAATTAAGTAGCAAGTAAACTAATGGTTTTCGCACGAGTGTGGGTCCGAGTTGTTAATTTCCATGTACGGTCAGGTTGCTTTGCTTTTAGACTTTTAGTAGAGTAGCGATTTATTCTTATCTTTTTCTTAGCTCATTGATTTTTTTTAAGCCTGCTCATGGAGTCTTGGGGTCAACAATGCTTAGTGCAGAGGAATAAGAAAAATATGTCCATCCCAGGACTCATTTGACCTGATTTAATTTTAGTTTATAAATTATTTTAAATTTGTAAGTCTAATAAATTAGTGAAAAAAATTTAAGTTTATTTGAGACTTCTAGTGCAAAAGAGATTTCAGTTTAAAAAATAAAACCAAAATTTAAACTTTCACCTGCTCATTTTAACTCATCTAAGAAGTTAAAATCTAGATAAGTTAGACTAAACACATTTTTGATATAAGAGTGTTAATTAGTGGGGCATGTTTGTGAAATTTCTTTCACCTCTAACTAGGGTTAAAGCTTAAGGCACATTCTAGTGTAAAATACTTGTCTTTTTATGTGAGATAACATGAATAAATTTAAGAATAACTATATCAACACTTAACATGTTTATCCTTGACTCGTGACATTTTTTTAGTCGATTAAAGAGATGTATATATCATTAATGGCCACCAACACTTAACAAACATATTTGAGGAAAAAAACTTATCTAAAAAATGTAAAATTACAAATATATATATTAAAACTTCTTTACTAGAATACCAAGTATTTTGAATTGATGGCAGTAGCGTAGGATATATACACACAGAGCGCATGCAGAAAGCATTTAGGAGGTTGGGATTAATGAAATGTACAAGCAGCTGCAAAATTAAGCCGAAAGCGACCGGGGTAGTTAGCTCACAGTTGGAGCCAAAAGGGCACGTCATGCCTATCTATGTGCATGGACCCCTTTGTTTTTGGAGAACACAAGAAACATTCTCTGCTTCCATGTTATCCCTTTCACTCTATTGTCGATCCCAATGATATGGTCATTCCCCTTTTTTTTTCCCCTTTCCTTCTCTACCATTAATCTATATACAATAAATATATCAACAAGCAACATCATTAGGTGGGAAGGTGCTATTTAAAAGGTTTTAGACTCAATTTAAACCAATCAAAAAAATAAACTGTCCCAAAAAATATCTTTGCTTGTGGTTAATTGCTATATGTAAAATGTTAAGTCGTATGATTTCATGTGAAAAAGATTTGTGCATTCACTTAATCATCTGGCAGTAACAACTGATATAACTAATACAAACTTGAGTGACTTTTCATCGACCACTAGGACGACTCAAATTAATTCAATAATTGCAATGCAACATTCAGCCTTATTCCTTAAGAAAAATATATGTGCTTCATCTACCTAATAATTTACATCCTTGAATATACATACACCAAGAGACTTATACATAGCATGGTGGGATTATTTTGCAATCAACTACGTTTATTTTAGAATGTTCAACATCCCATTATTCTATATTTAGCATGTGATAATTCAATAGTCAATCCCAATTATATGAGAGAGATAACCTAGATAGATTCTTACCTATCAGTTGGTTAGGTTTTTCTAACTCAAAGTTCTCAAAGGAAAAAAGAAAAGAAAAAAATAGATGGCATGAGGAAAGGAGATTTGAATTAAAAAAAAAAGGATGAAATCATATAACGTAGTAGGGACATCTCTCGTGTAACTTTAAAACCTTTCCTGAGTTCATTACCCTTCTTTGAATTATCAATCCTCTATAGGGACCCCTTGCCTCTCAAATCTCAGCATATTTTCAAAGCTAGCTTCTTTGAGTCCTTTCCATCAAATAAAAACTACTCCTTTAAACTCAAGTAGGCCCATGCATGACATATAAGCTATTAATCAATGAGCGAGTGGTGTATGCTTTGAGATATATAATTTAGGTTCCCAACCTTGGTTGGTACTTGGAAAATTTAGATGTTTGTGTTGTTCTTTTCATCTTTTGCCTAGATAATTTCTCAATGCTCTTGGGGAAATTCAAAATTTTAGTTTTCATGGTACATTTTTGTGTTTGCTTGTGACAGCAACCCACCAAATAATGGATAGCTACTTGTTGAGAAAACTTAAACATGAAAAAGGAGATGCTATGGACTCCTCAATTTCATGGAAAAGGACTAGTGGGCACAATATCTAACACTATTTAGCGATCTAGCTTTGCATTGTGAAGGGGCTCACCCTAGCTAGGAGATGATATAATATATTATCGATTGTCTTTTAATTCACTTAGCACCACTGGTCCATTTTGTTTGTTGACCAAGATGCACACCGTTGGTCTTTTTCACTGCTCGACAAATTATTATTTGTTCCTTTTCTCTCTTTTTGTTGTTGGGGCGTGTGTATCTTTGTGTTAAATACCATCGGTCAGTAAAAATTAGAACCCTGTTTTTAAGTCTAAATGTAGAAATACATCTTTTGTCCTAATCTTAATTACCTAATCAAAATTCAAATGATTCTGATTAATATAGAAGAGAAATTGATATAGAAAAAATTCTGAACATCTCATTATCTTGATTTAGAAATATTAATTTCTTATCTAACAATCCAATATAAGAAAGGCACGTGACTTTCATTCTTAAAGATAAATAATTCAGTGTTGTTGTGTCGGTAGGGGGTAAATTGGTGCAATCACAAGCAAATCTTTGGAGCATAGAACACTAACTATTATGTATTGAGTAAGTTTTATTAGATGTTCTTAAACTTTTCTAACTACGCCACAAAGGTTTTTGAATTTGAATTTTATTTTTTCATATCTCTGAACTTATTTAATTAAGTCACTTCAATTTTTTAGGCCAATATACTAAAATAAACCCCTTGTTAAACCCAAGAAAACATGAAAAGAGCAACAAGAAAAGGACCAGGGCTATTTGTTTACAGCTTACTCAACAATGAAATAGAACAACAACGAAACCCCCTACAATTTTTTTAGTTTTTGATCAGTTTGATAACGAGAGCAAGCTCTCTCTTAAAAAAAGAAAAATATTAAACCAAACCATCTAACGAGGACTCAAAGTTGTAACTAGCAACAAATGGTTATTACATGACTATCAATTTATCCCAAGGTCCTCACGAAGGTCACCAATTGTAATTTAACGACCAGTAGATCTGACTCTTCATGGTTAAGACCAGGAACAAAACAAGAAGGTGAAAATAAGTTACACTCCAACAAACTTGTTTGACGTATATAACTAAATATCGAGGAAGGCACAAGCCATGGACACATTGAACACCTCCAAAGCATCGATCCATACCCTATGTTAAGACATGCATGGCCCATGCATGACAAGGCGCCTTGGACCCCTACTGTCCCATGGATGTGATATGCACTCCATGGATCGAAAAACTTTGCTTCTCTCTCTCTCCCATGGACCTTCACCCTTTTGTCTTTGATTGCAGCACACACACACTGACTCCTCCGCATTTTCTTTTGTCTTCTCTACAGCCTTGTGTAGTTGTGTGCCTAGCTAGCCTCACCTTTGATTGTGATGCACGCATATAGTAGCATTTAACCATAGCAAAAAAATTCTAAGGCCCATGCATGCATGCATGGCACTGAGAGGCGTGCATGCTTTGGCTTGGCTCCACAATGGAGCCTTGGAAGCAAAGAATGGATGCATGCATGCATGGGTCTCAAAAGATGGACCATGCATTTTATTTTTTTTATTGCCATGGACGTTCCTTCCGTGCAGGAATGAGAAAGTGACACGATTCTATAGCATGTAACATGCGGCCAACTGTATGCGTAGAAAACATTACCCTTAAGATATAGTACAGCATAGTTCTAATTAATTAGCTTGTAAGTTGTAACTAGAATAATTGACTGGCTTCTGTATGGTCCATGGATATATAAGATTACGTTTTCATTAATCCTGTCCAAAAGCTAAAATGCACACATTATAAAAGTATAGCTGCTAGTCAGTACGTGGCGAGTAGTTAAAAATCAAATTCTCAATTTACTTTACAAGTTATGCGGTTCATTTTTTTTTTTGAGGAGCATTAAAAGACTATTATAGTCGTTTGATTGTCGGAATGGAGAACTACAATCAACTAAATCCACAGTAGAAAAACTGTGATATACCGCCATTGATCCGAGCGTCTAATATGAAAAGAAAGCTTTGTGCTGAGTCTTGATCTCATGCGTATAGTACGTAGTAGTCTGTGTACATAAACATAAGAAAAACACGTTGCTGAAAACAGCTAGTGGTGAAGGCGATGGTAGCTAGACATAACAAAAGATGGGCGGGCCGACTGGTTAATTATATGATAACTTGGTTTTGTCCTTTTTGTTAGATCTAAAATATGTGGACAGAAAAAAAAAAGAAGAGAAATTACCTACTAGAGGCTACGATGGCGTGATCTAATTAATTACGACTGTAAATAGAGTAAACAGGTAGCTGTCAGTGACACGTAAAAAACATCTTATTGAAACAGCGTGAAGACGACAAGTAACAAAACGTAGTTACGAAGCGCCATAGTGTTCCAGAAGTATAAATAATTTTGGAATAATTAATTTCATATAACTGAATAGTCATTGTGGGTATAATATATGAAACTTAGGTCCTCATATCAACGAAATATCCAGCAATATTTTGTTAAATTCATAATAAAACTAGTTGTCTCAATAGTTTAAATTATTTTAAAATCCTCAAGAATTATTTTTCTAAAAATAAAAAATATGACTAGCAATGAATGATTAAACCGTCATAAATAGCGAGGTCTATTTGATGTGCGACCAAAACTAGTCAGAAAAAATAAGGTACCCCACAACGTTTTAGTATTTTAGCATGTTATTCAATTCATAACCAAAATTGCATGTGATTGGTACCACGAGTTTGGCCGATTTTGAGGCCAAGAGAGTAAATTTCATACTAAAATATGGGATCAAAATCAACTGTGTTAGTCACGAACTAAACAGTGTAAATGTTGATCAGTTTTAGCATGTTCAGCAAGTTCACCGGTTAGTTTTCCCCCCGACTTAAAAAAACACGAATAGTGTCAAGACTGATTTGATCTACTCAAAAGGAATAATCTGTACGGATTACGTACGAATTCTCTTTTAAATTTGTTTTTGAGAAATTTAAGTTTTTTTTCGAAATTTTCATGCGTTTACTTCTTAGCCATGCCCGCTTAATATTATAACCTTCAAGAGAAGACAAAATAATTCGACAAATCAGTTTCACAAACTAGATGGTATTTTCTCTGTTTCACTGTATAGGCATAATTTTTCCCCAACATTCATTTCATGGTATAAGTCTAAAAGTATTTTCTTGTATTTTAATTAAGAATAAAATGGTTCTCTTCTAATTTTTCTTCTCTTGTACTTATAATTTTCAGCTTATGTGCATGACCGTTGGACTAATATTTTGAAATGAAGATAATAGTATAGGTGATAATTGCAAGAGAAAAAAAAGGAATATTTTGTCTATTAGGTAATTTTCATATTATAGCTTGCAAGTTGTTGATTTGATGTCTTAAAGATATGATATAGAAAAAACTTGCAACAGCACTCATCTATGAAAATAAGACGTTGTTTAGTTTGTGCTATCACAAAAAATTGTCTAGTCTCAAGTTTATCTAAATTGTATCTAAATGTTGTTTGGTGGTGTTCATAGGATATCTAATCATGTCGTTCTTGATCCTAACTTAATATACATAACTTTCTTAAACACTTAAAATTGAGTGCCTAAGAACTCATATACCCACTTGAAGACACTCAAAAAATAAAGGCACTAACTAAACAATCTAATTTTAATCTTACCTCACCAGAAAAGAAAGAGTACTTAATATTTCAAATAATTTTTAGACATACACCTTACAACCTTTCATGTTGTACATATCACAAATCAAACAGTTGCTACCTACCAAGGTCTTTTATTAGTGTGAATGGGATAAAGGGTTTAAAGATCAAGCTTTCCCTTAATTTGGTGAACTTATTTTTAGTTCCCACGGCACAAAGGTCAATATGTTTGGGTGAGTTTCACGCAATTCTTGATTTGAGCAGTTTTCACGAATTGAAGGTTTTGGCCAAATATCAAAGATCTCTTGATTTTTAAGTTACGTTAAGTTGGTCCATTTATAAGCAGTTGTCAATTTATAAAATAGTCAATAAATATGTATAGCATTAGAGATTAATTAATAGTTTAACTGATTTGATATTTGATATCTGATTATGTAAATAGGCGTTAGGATTTAAGTTTTATTATTAGAATTTTATCTTTGTGTTCTGAAGTGTTTTGCTAAAAGGTTATAGTGAAGAAATTCTTTATTAACGTAGATTTTCTGCAAACTTTTACATTGCTATCTAACCAATTTTCTCTAAATAAAAGTGATACGTGCACTTAATTGTCTAAGAAAATATCTGAGTTCAGCAACTCAGCTCTCTTAGAATACATCAATCTTTCACACTTCCGTTTCAACCAGGCAATTATCTTATTTCCCTTTACTTACGAGGCAAACAACTCGAACTAATTATCTAGCGCTCTCTGTGTGAAATCGGTTAGCCCAATGGATGCCAAATGAAGAGTTTAACATGTGATCACTCGAACAATATAATTAGTATAAAAAAGGTTTCTCGGTCATCTTCATTTTATAAAATTATTTTTACAAATAATAATATTTACTATATTAATTTTGACAAATAGCAACTCCATCTTCGGTGCACACACAGATGACAGCAACTAAACACACAAGAAAACAACCTGTGAACTTCCTCTACGTGCAGGCACGCTGTAACCATGAAGTTGCACTGGTGAGTACTACAACGCAAATGTCTTGATCCTTGGCAAGTGGAAACATGAAACCATGCAATTAAACTTTACCCACCACCAATGATCCACAGTTGGTTGGGCCTTAAAAAGTCTCTTGGATCTGCCCAATTTTTCGCTGAGCCCCAGGTACGTACATAGGGAGACGGTCAAAGAGAGCATCATATAATTTTATTGGGCCGAAGAAATGGAGGCCTGCCAGCGATTCAGTGCAAAAGTTGGTACGACCACATTTTGGATCGGCAGTGCGTGCCACACTGTCACATGTCTTGTCACGAGTTGTGAGCATAAAACACGAGACCCTTGTCCCGTGGATGCATTGTTCCCATGGGACTCTTATGTACCATAGAAACCACCTTTCTATCATTGTCACAGAAATAAACCTCGTTTCTTGCCTCTTGGTTCTGATTGCAATTGTAGTGTTATTGTTAGATATATTGGTTATTTAGTAATTCTTTTAACTAGTGCGATAACAATATCTTACTATATATATAATACAATTTCTAAATATAATCATGATATTCACACGATGGATTAGTCATAGAAATTTTAAAGAGATGAAAAATTATTAATAAATTTGTATACACCTCTTATATGTGATAAAAAGATTGAGAAAACTATCGTGTTTGTACCTGGTAATAGAGAGTACTAAATTTCATGCATAAGTCATAATTTTTCTTTAGTAAATATCTATATGAAAATTTTGCCTAAATTTTTTCTATCTATAGAGACTCAAAAGTGTACGAAATTAATTCTATACAAAAGTGGAGGATGAAAACATGAAAACTCAAACTATAATATTTTGGACAGTCCAACTTTAAAATATGACAACCTATAATTTTCAAGAGAGATCTCATCGTGATATGGAGATGCATGAGTACATGATTCTTTTGCCAATTTAGCATTGTGGATGATATCATTTCATTTGCCAGCCAGTCTGATAGGGAGTCAGCAAAAAACCACGGATAAAAATATTAACAGGGTCTTGCATGGCTAATAACTCCAAGTTATGGCTCACAACTTCACATGAGAATTTACAAACCTTTCAGTGCAAAAGTCTGCAAATGTTTTGTTGGCAATAACACGAAATGCAGGAGGCATACCGGCGCATGAGCTGCCGTGTTGCGCTCCGCAGTGGAATCCATCGGTCGCCAGTGGCCAAAGCCATCCAAATTAGTCTCAAACTATGTGCTCCCGTCCACTGTTTAGGACACCGGTAGATCGTGTCCTTGTTAAAAATATCTAACTTAAAAACTTGTCTAAGATTTATTTAAAATTGTTCGATTTGCATCTTTATTGTAGACAAATCACACTTAGATTTTTGTCAAGATATGACTGAAAGTCCGAAACACTTAAAATAGTTGACTAGTCTATCAATAAACAAACAAATCAATCTCATACATATTTGATAAATCAGAATTTTAGATAAGATAAGTTTCAAGTCTTATTTAGCTAAACTCCGGCTTCCAACATTGAGAAGCTAGACTCATTGGGCTCCTGCTCCAAAATAGAAGCTAAAGCCTTTGAGTTGGAGTTACAGGCTGTATGGCCAGCAACTTAGCTCCTCCATGCTGTCTCTTGTAATTTAACTGTATTGCCTTGAATTTTTGTAGTGAATCGATGCATATTCATCTGCTTCGCTTTGAAGGCAAAATGATATAAATACCATGAAACTTTTGGATGTGTGGATATTGTTTTAGCAGCTCCTGTGTCTGAGCGTCATCCTAATTGTTCCAGAATTCCTGTGGGGCTCCACCCCAACTCTACATATGTTTCGTTGCAGCTCAAGTATAGAGCACCTTCATTTGGTTAGTTTACTCCAATTTCAAGAAAAAAAATTAAAAATTAGAGATTAGTCAAACAGAGATGCTATCATAATTAAAAAAATAGGTATATTGACAGAAACAACAACACAAACCAAATAATCTCCCGACATCGTACAACGCTTTGGATCCGTGCGAAAGTAGCTGCGAACTTGCGAGGTTGAGTCCAAAGTATGATGATGCTCGGAGAAACAGTGTTGTACTTGGCTACATTTGTTTATATTGGCATGCAGCTGCGCTGAAAGCAAGGTTGCAAATTGCGGTCTTATAAACCATGGGTACAATCTTTTTGCCCTCGGACAATCTGTCCTCATCTGAGGGAAATCATACTGGTAAAATTAGAAAGTTAGAACAGTGCAAATGTGTTCTCATATTGTGACAAAAATAGACGTATTGAATCACATGTTATTATATCATGTTCAATCTTGCAAACTTATAAACGATGGATGGTATTGTCTTTGTGTCTTCTGACAATTTGTCCTCGTTTGAGAAGAATCATACTGGTAGGATTAGAAAGAGGAAAGCGTAAATGTGTTCTCACATTGTGACAAGGATAGACAGAGTTTGTATTGAATCTTATGTTATTATATCATGTTCAATGATATATATGTTACTAATTATATTGTATCTATTACTATATTTAGCAGTCATGCATCTTGGAAGGTTAGGAAGAGAGGAAAGCACAAGTGAGTCCTCGTATTGTGATAAGAATAGACGGAGTTATATTGAACCCTACATTATTTTATTATGTTCGAGAATATTTATGTTACTGATTATATTGTATCCATTGTTGTATTCAGCAGACACACATCGTGGAAGGTTTGATTACATACAAAACTTGATATGATTGGCTCTAATTTTTTTATTGTAGTTGCTAATGTCTGAATAAAATTGGTTCTTCCCTTAAAAAAGTGTGAATCAGTGCTGATATTGTAAACCTAATGGTGGATCATAGCTCAAGTCTCGACCGTCCATTAGTCAGTGGTCAATCCAAATTCGCTAACTAGTGCAACACATAGGAGGGGACCAAAAGGAATGAATTTTTGAGAAAAATTTAAGCCGTTTATTGTCCAATGAAAAATTGACAAAACCTTTTGCGAAGTATATGACAATTGAGTGGATACATACCAAATATGTATAACCGATGCCCTATACCATCTTTTAGCATTATGCTTAAAGAGGAATTCCAATCCTCTATTATTTTGAGGCAACGACAATATTGTGCACATCAATCATTCCATCAACAATTTGAGTCAATATTCAAAGTAATGTTTCTATATTTTTTAGAAACTTAATTACACAAATTCTAAAATAAATAGTCGAGTAGTGAAGTTCAATTTTTTTTAAAAAAAATATTGAAACATTACCTTGACCTTCATGAGAAATTATCCTACTAGAAATTGAGATCCTCAACCAACCATCTCTTCATCAATATGTTCTGTATCTTCTTTGGTTAAATTTGTGACAGTCAGTAAAATAGTTAAAAGAAAAAAAAAAGATGTCTAACATGTAAATACTTATTTTTTTCTTAAAAAATTTGCATCATACATCTAGACCACATATCTAAAACTAAATTTAATTTTCACTTTCGCTTCTTCTCCTTAATTTTTCTTCCTTCTCCTCTTTCCTCTCCCAGCCCCCATCCTTTGATGTTGCTATCTCCTCCAGTCTTTGTCTCATCCTCCTTTTCTTTTCTGTTGTTGGCCACCCCACCCATGATTGACGATGCATCTATCTTGCCGTATCGCAACCACGATCACTACCTCTTCTGTTATCTGTCTCCCCGTTGGCCGCCACGCTCGCTGCAATCAACAGTGTCTCTGTCACCTTGTCATCTCGCCGCCACTCATTGTCGATTTGTTACTGCCAGAAAAATTAAGGAGAAAATTAAGTAAATTTTAGAAGATTGGATTTAAAGAAAAATATGGACATACTGATTAGAAAAACCCAAAAAAATTCAACGGGCGAGTAAAACTTCTCCACATGGCATGTGAGCTGGACCGCACAACAACTGCAAGTGGTTGACTCAGCACAAAGCAAGCACGCCATGCATTGCATCCTGGCCCATTGCCACCAATCATTTGCTCCCGGCCCGGCCCGGTCTAACCAAACCAGACGAAATCCGGTTCGTTTCAAAAAATATTATAGTTCATGCAATTTTACTAATGTTCTCCGTACGTGCGGCAGGATAAAATATTACTACTATTACTTAGAACGGAATCACATGTAAGGATAGCATTTAATACGTGCTTTGTCGCCGTCCCCACGCTTGTACCGTTGGCCTTGGAATTTTGTTTGGTGTGGGGTTAGATGTGCACATAGGCTTCGTACGTGTGCTAAAAGTTTCTTATAATTTCTTTCAAAAGACTGATTGATATTCTTAATTCCTCTCTATACTTATATCTATCTTTTTGGAAAAGAAATTATCTATATTATTTCAGTAAATACATGTGAACTATCACCTCTAGGAGCTGTTCGACCAAGAAACAATGACCAGATCAATCTCAAACAAGAAAATTTTGACTTCTGAACAAGTTCCTTTTCTAATAAGATGATTTATAATAGTTGAAAATGCACATTGTGCATTGCATTCGTCGATGAAGAGGATCCTCGTCTCTTGGGTGGTATGCACTCGTTAACTTATATGTATTTTCTATTTAGATGGTATAAATAACTTGTATTTTGTTTGTTTGTACTTTATGCATTTGAGCATTGCGTGCACTCGATCGGCGCCAGTTTTCTTCTGCCAATTGTCAAAAAAATCGGCATTTATTTTGGATTCAATGCATTGCGTTTCGTCAAGCTTGTGTGGCATGCACAGAAGCACACCACATCTGGACGCACTTTTCAATCCCTATTTATTGCCTCACGAGGACACCAACTGTGCGCTGGGGTATTTCAGCATTTAGCAAAAATTATATATGTTATGACAAAAATGAGTTTACTTCTAAAGAAATCCACGTACATTACTTCATGCGCTCGCAAAAAAATTTCTGATCTAAAACCTGTTTGAAACTTGCAAATCCATGTTTATTAGTAGGGTGGAGAGAGGAGGATAGGCAAGCATCTGAGCTCCTTATGTTAGATACATATTTTTAAACACAAATTTATATTATATAAAATATATAAAAGTTCCCACTTACTTTCCTCACTTTTTCGTTATTTACTATATAATCCTTCTCAAGATAAGTTTCAGATTTCCTCCTATATTAGTTCATGTCATCATAGAAAAATGTTTGATTTGAACTTGCTTAACTTAGGTAGAGATTGCTAAGCATAGTTTTATGATCATGCTTAACAAATCTGCAAATTATCTAATTCGCAAAGGGGTTTATGATGGCAACCGGCCAGTTATCCACAATCCAGGCAGGATCGGGTTTAGAAAACTGGCGTAAGAAAACTAGCAATATGTCCGTAAAAAAATCCGGGCTGTTGCCCGATAGCATGCCAGCCGTTGGATCAAATACGTCCATTTATCAACAGCCAAGATCGCATGAGAAATATTAATGGCATCAGAATTCATATGATTCAAAACTATCTAAAACATAAGAATTCTCTCTGGAAACATGCATATAATGCATTGCACCAAGCATCTTTTTGCAACCTGCACAAATGTTTCAGAAATTGGAATCTTTCTTCGTACACATAACTTTCAGTCAATTTGAAA
This sequence comes from Pharus latifolius, assembly GCA_019359835.1. Lineage (NCBI taxonomy): Eukaryota > Viridiplantae > Streptophyta > Magnoliopsida > Poales > Poaceae > Pharus > Pharus latifolius. Next base: position 65,395,049 of record CM033328.1, on the reverse strand, counting down.
GACAAAACAGAAGTTCAAAGTCAGAATCCTTTCAATTTAGGGGAAAATGCATTGGTGTCCCAAAAAATTCAAAAATCTCCTATATATCCCTATTAATATTGAAATATCAAATATATTCTTACAAAACTGGAAATGGATATATATATATCTTTTTCAATTAACTGTTGTTAGTGCACCATATAAAATACCTATTGTTATTATAAAATGATCATATTACTCTTTACAAAAATATTTCTCTAAAGTATATTATACAAATGATCTAAATTACCTACAAATTTGTGAACAAACAGATCTACTTACTTGAACACCCTCCCTGGGATATGCTTGAACTTCTTGAATCAATACTGTATAGGATTCTTTTGCCTCTATACAGTGAAATACAATTAATCTAAGATGGACAAACAGCAAAATAAAAGTGCAAACCGCAGGCGGTGATTTCATCAATCATCATTTTGAAGAAAACATGAAAGGATGGGAGGGAACTAACATTGGTATGATCATCTAATTATATATGTCCCACTTCTAATAAAGATATTTTAGGGTTATAAAAATGTTAGGGAAATTCATGGCGGGATTTTTGTTATCTTGGCAACTTTTAAACGAAGAGTACATGATCTTATCTTAGTACATTTAAGAGGGATATATATGTAATTATGTAATTTTACAACGACATCTCCACAATTCCCCCTTCAATTCAAGGCATGATTTAGCAATTTCAACTGTAAGAGACAATATAAGACAATTTGGACAGATCAATAAGGTCCTCACGATGTTTGAAAGAAACAAAATTTGGAAGTGCATAAATGTATGATGCATCCCTAGTTTTCAAGCTAACGAACCCAGCTAAACTGTAAAGCACTAAAATGCTCTGACAACAATGATAAAATGTAAAGTTGCAGCAACACTTACAAGTTTCTAAACTAAAATGTAATTAAGTGATGCAAGGAGTATCACGAGCATTCCTAAAATATATCTTGGTACTAATTTTCTCTTACCCAACTAGAATTTTATTTTGATCAAGCATCCAAGAGCTAATTTAGGAACTTCCACAGAAGTACAGTACTATCGATTACAACAAGAGTATCTGATAGTTAACTCCACGAAGAAATGGAAGCCACTAGGTCTTCCACAAGATTGAACAAACAACAGAAATTCTGCTTAACAGCCAAGGCAAAATACATACGAAAAGGAAGTTCATCATTCTAGGTTCAGTCTTTCTGAATTAAATAGAAATTGTCATTCACTCATAGGTCACGCTCGCTCAACCATACATTCGATGAGAGGTTTCTGCAGCCCCGTGATGCTATTAATGCTGGCGCCTGTTGCTATGGTTAGCCTCCGTGCCACTTTCATGAACTCACTGTACCAAAGTGTGAATTAAATTTATGCTAATGCACTAGTATACATTGTATATAGAACTCAAATGGCAAAACAACTGCAGATACTAAGAAATCTCTCACCTGAATGGTTCATCGCCGGTATGCTTGACTACACCAGCTGCATCACGGTAACGAAGATTGCTCATTATTTCTGTTTTCTCAATCCCAAACATGTCAGCCAGTCGACCATACAGCTCTTCATATGATTCGAAGACAGATAGGTCAATGGTGCGACCAACATCCTCTGATTCCATAAAAACCTTGCAGTGCCCAACATCTAATCCAAGCTCAGAAGCTTCACGGCCTTGGGACGACTTAAAGCCAATGCAAATTGATGAACCAGAACCATCAGACCTATTTGCCGTCTTCCATGCATTGTCACTAGGTGAACTATTTCCAGTAACCCTAGGAGAGACTGTTTCCCTTGAACCACTCAAAGTTATCTGCTGCTCGGTAAGTAGAGGCTTTCCAAACAGCATGACATAGGGTGTCTTGTTTTCATCTGATTTTTCTGCTCTCTGTGATGTGCCAATTGTTAACCAGCAAGAGATGCTGTCATGGACTGGTGCACTGCTTATCAATAAGCCCTTCGATATTCGAGAAGGCGGAGTGCTATTGTCAAGTTGGTTGAAACCGCCACCTTGGAACAGACTGAGGTGCAGCTTGTTAAGCTGGTGATCTGTTAGCGGTAAACCAATATGAGCATGCCTGGCTCCCTGTATGCCTGCAGGAGCGTTGTCCGCGTAACAGCAAAGGGTGCTGTTGCTAGGACCAAGTGGGTTCCCGTGGAAAATTGGATTCAACATCTGACCATCAAAAGGGAAGTCAGGATGTTGGGGCACCCGAAACTTCTTTCGGGGTGGAGAGAATGGTCCCAAATGGATAGGTGGAATGCTTGATACAAGCTCAACAAGCCATGGGCTGACGCATTTCACATTCTGCAATAAGTCTGGTTCATCCCATGTCACCTGTAAGTATGTTGCGAGTAAGTGAAAGAGAAAAGAGGCAGAGTGCAGACCACACACACACAAAAAAAAAAGTGCACTGATGTTTGCATAGAAGCAAATGAACAAAAAGATGTACCAAAACATCAATAGTTGATTACTCAATTTTGCAAGTCAAAACTTTCTAGATCTGCTGAAACTAAAGATAATGAAGCAAGCATGAACTTCCAATTTCTCCTGTAAAACTACTTGGTGGCATCTCCCAGGTACCCCCATGTTGCGTCACAAAGAGCATTGGAGGCAAAATTCTGTGATGTACCAATACATATAAGCAATGGAGAGAGAGGAGGGAGGAGGGGGAAGAAAATAGAATTCATCAGGCAACAGAGGTAGTACATCTAGGTGGAACTAATGCTAGACTAGACTCATTAACATCTCTTTTGATAGACTATAGGGTGGTTCTGAAGATCAGGTGGGCTTTTATGAGGGACTGATCATAAAAACAAAGATAAGGTAGTACTGTTGCATGGGCCGAAGAACTGATTACTTCAGTACCTACCAGTTGAAAATAGATGCTTGCCAAAGTATGTGAACATTCAGTTAGTTTACTTAATACGCTTTATGTTTTACTATTACAAGTAGTAGGTCTACTGTTTCCTTCTAATTACAGTTGCTTTTAGCACTGACTACTATGCTGCGTATGTTTCTGATGTCAATGTAGGACTTGGATCCAATGTTCTCTAATGGCTCCTAAGACCTTCTCCAACAGGATTGGATCTCTATATCCTCATATACATACCTCACTAAAAAGATTTCATACCTATATTTCTACTCTCTCCAACAGAATCTCTAAACCTCAAAACCATATAGGTAGAGGAGAGAGAATACCTAAATTTATCAATTCTCTGCAGTAATATCTAAAATAGGAATTGAGATAGGTATTCTATTGGAGTAAAAAAGGTATTACTAATACCTAAATTTTAGGCTATCAATTCTTTTAAGGAGGCTGTTGGAGAAGGTCTAAGACCTATTACTTGTAATAGTAAAACATAAAGCGTATTAAGTACTACTCGGGTAGTACACAATTCAAAGCCATTCCTGGGTGCATACATCTAACATTAAATGGAAAGTTTAATGTAACTCTTATATACTCACCGGTGAAGAAAACTAAAACAATAAAAAAATCCAAAGGAAATGTTGTACTACAGCATGTAAATAGTCGATAAGATTTCTATTCATCACCAGTTTATTCTCTCCCTAACTCTAAATTGTTACAAAATTAACGTCTGAAGTAGGTTTTAACAATTAAAAAACGAGAAAGGACAATGCATTATATGTATCCCATTACAGTTCATCGAATATAACTAGCAGAATGGCATTAGATCAAGCAAACCTGGAGAAGTCTCCATGGCGAATTCGGCCATCTAATGGGATCAGTGACTTGAACAGAAGATATCGTCCCCATAAACCAGCTAATCCTCGACGAATCCTCCGTCTCAAACGCCATCTTGAACCTCATCCCAGGGCACCACTGGATCCTTGTTGCAGCCTGCACCGATGCAGCCTTCACCACAAACTCCGGGGTACTCGCCCTAGGGTAGTACACCACCTCAAACGGCATCCCATTCGCTGCGAGGCTGGCCGCCTCGACGACATCCCCAATCTTCACCTTCCCCCTGCTCCTCATGTAAACACTAGGGGCCTTGATCAGCTTACCCTCTTCCTCCTCCTTCAAGAGTGCCGAGAATCCCCTGTACCCAGGTGCATTCCACCCTGTCATGCACTCCGGTCCCCCGCACATCACCCGCTTCGCCCGCCTTATCCCAACACACAGTTCCCCATGCTCGGCACGCAAGAACACGATCGAGTCCCCTGCAACAAGCTTCTTCTGGTTCACGAACGTGCTCCACCCCGTCGTGAGCAAATGCCGCCGGGGTGTGCCCCGGTATATGTGCCTGAACTTCCACACCTCCCCGTGCACGTCCTTTGCGAGCACCGTCTGCACTGGGGGCTCAGCAGTGTAGTCCAGCCTCGGAAAGATGGTCTCCGCGCAGTACCGCGGCACCGAGAAGCCCCCGCCGTTGTTGGCGTCCGACTGCGTCAGCGTCTTGGCGAAGGAGGCCAGCTTCTCCCGGGCACCCGAGCCTGCGGGGTCGCTGCCAATCGGGCCCAGCTCCTCCTCCTCCTGGAACTCCAACTCGCCGGGCCTAACCGGGACCAGCCGGATCTTGGCGAACACCTCGTCGGTGTCCGGATCAGCCAAGAACCGCACGTCGGCCACGCGGCAGAGCACGAGCGCCGGGAGCGCGCGGGGCGCCGGCCCGGCGAGGTCGGCGGCGACGCCGCCATGAGCGTGCTCCGCGTGGCCCTGCGCGAAGTAGAACACGCGAGAGTGCACGGCCGGCATCTGCACCATACCGCCGGCGCACGCATGCCACAGCTGCGGGTCCAGGCACCTCTCCTCCACCTCCTTCATGGTCTGCCGTCCTTGGCCTCCTGTCCCCCGCGCTAAATGCGATCACTGGCTGCCCAAGAAACCTGCCAGGCAGCAATTCAAGACAAATTGGACTGCACAGCGAGACTTAAAGTGGCAGCGAGCAGGCACCTCTCTTGCTCACGCCCATGGCGGCTGCAATTGGCAGATCAAAGAAACACGAAAAGGCTGAAAAAGATGTCACCGGGCAGAAACAACCAAAAGAAATCTACATCAGGCTAGTGCGAGTTCCACCAAGAAACATCAAAATTCCATGCAAAATTCAAACTTTTGTGTCATAAAAAGATGAAAAATTTCCCCCTCCCTCTCTGGTTGTTCTGGTCTGGGAGGCGGAGGAGGAGGACGAGGAGGAGGTGGTGGCGGCTACAGGGACACAGTGGTTTGTAATTATGGGGGAGTTCATGGGATGTCTTGGTCATTAGGAGGGGATAGTGCACTAGTGCCAGTGGAAGCAGGGTCCCGCAGGATCCGCTGCGGGGGCTCAAACACGGAACAGCCGTACACCAGCGTGATGACATGTGGGCCGGGGTCTTCGTGGAGCCAGCGTGTCGGGGACTAGCTACCCGTCTGACAGCGTGGGGCCGTGACTGGATATATGTTGTCGGTGGGGTGCGGCTTAGAATAATTTGGTTTTGTTTTTTTTCTTTGGAAAGAAATTTGGTTTTTTTTACAGGAAAATGTTGAGGTTGCAGTGTTTTATTTTTATCTTAATGCTTGATTAGGTGAACAGCCTGCAAGATTATCTCTAGCAAAAGTTAGGGCATGTTTTGGAATAATTATAAATAGGAAAAACAAAGAAATTGAGAGATGTGCCAATTTAAATCCAGTGAGAATTGTAAAATACACGAATTACTTAAAAGATGTGTATGGATTCTATATGGGAAAAATAGGGAGAAAACGAGTATAGTTTGTTTTAACTAAAATGAAAACAAAAAAAATACATAAGGTTGGACCTTTTTTTAATTCCTTTCTCTAAAATTCCTAGGAGGCCATTACAAAGAAATTCTAAAGGAATTTTATGTCATCTTTTGTTCCAAATACTAGATATAGGAAAAATCTCTGAGGATTTAAATTCTCTAAAATTCCTTCAATTTTCCTCCATTTCAAACACCCTCTTGCATGTAGTAGTACCTCTACTATTTTTTATCTGTGTGCTTCTCAAATTTTCTAACTTTAAATACTAATATGTTTATAAATATATAGATTAGTCACAAGAAAATTATATAGGTATATTTGCCATAAAAAAGTACTTTCGATAATATTACAGTTTTATAAATTTTTATCAATATTAAATAAAAAATAATAGTCAAAATTGTATCGTGAGGATTAGTAAAAAAAAATGATATGAGCGTATTTCCTCTATTCTTTATTTTTCATTTGATATACGTTTGTCATCAAATTTACTTTGATATTGTTATAATTATTTTATATTTTTACTGGTATATAGTTATAAAATCTATTTGTAAAAGTTGTATTTTGAATATCAAGTTTTTTATAAAAAAACTTAAAATGACAAATAAAAAAGAATGGAAGGAGTAGATGATATGCTAAGATCTAAATTTGATGTGCACGGCCCTAAATTCGAAAAAAAACCACATGTTATTCAGTGGTTCTCTATATTTTTTTTTAGCAAAGTTTCTATGGACTTGTGTGTTAAGACATTTTCTAAAAGAGTTTCTATGGATCTATGTGCTAGACATTTTTGGTTTATTTACAAGGTTAAGTAACCTAGACCATTTCCGTGATGGATTAACAAAGAAATCAAAAATGGATCGAATATTTTGCCTTGTTTATCTCAACCCCTTACCACGTTTATCTCTATGCACATTTCCATTGCAGAAATCAACTGATTTCCAAGAGCCAAAAATTCTAACAGAACCATGCCACAAAAAAAGAAAAAAAAAACAATCACATCCCCTAATTGTAAGGATGGGGGTCATGTGGAATGAGCACCATGCTTCTTTTGCACAAATGTAGTTTTTTTTTAAAAAAATTGCAGGTGTAGTTGACATATATAATAAATGAATTATGAAGATAACTTGTAGCATACTAGCATGTAGTGGTTTTCATCTTGTTTTAATTGGCTAATAAACTTGCTTGTCCCTTTTCCACATTATTATTTTGTAGCATATTACTCTATTTAAATTGAACAACGATGCTCCAAAACTGAAGGATACTGTACTGTTTAGGCTAAACGGCCGACGACCCGGCCCCACAAGTCAGAACAAGACAACAACTCCAATACGGAGGCATGTGGGCCCAGGGTGTCAGAGAGTGGGGGCCCTTCAAGAAAAGGCGACGTTAGCACTTGTTTTGCGGCCGTGCGACCTGTGTGGCTGTGGAGGAAGGGGCCCACGGTAATTTACTCCGGGACACGTGGCGCGAGGAGAACTGCACCTCTACAGTGTTGGCTGTTCTGCAATAGCGGATGGGATGGGGACGGGAGTGGCGGTTGCGGGCTGCGGGCCTATCTGTCAAATCTCTGTCGTTCTGGGCCGGGCCGGGCCGGTCTGGCCCGGACCGGGCAGGAATGGTCCGACCGGTTCGGCCTGTGCCATGGCAGTATTGTATGGAATTTTGTCTTATAGTAGACTTTGGTGCAATTTGTAACTTACCACTGCATTTTGCACATTTTGAGGTAGGAAAATGTTTATATTACTGCCATACTCTCATAAAAGTCAAAATAATCTTTTATATTTTAAAATCGGATAAGTTATCACTTGTATTTTAAAAACCAATACAAATTTCATCTCATATAATTTAATAAATGATTTTATTATGTGTCCTATATATCAACTATTATTGAGTCATCATATAAACATAACCAAATTACCATAATATTATATGAAGAATGAAATTTACAGTGATTTTTTAAAATATATGGGATAATTTGTTCGGTTTTATAGTAGAAGAGTTTATCTAAATATTTGTAAAAATAGAAAGAGATAATATGGAATTTTGCTTTTAGAGCATGATTTACTAAAACAGTTTATGCAGATCAGGAAAAAGAAAACTTTCGAACCATAAACTCATAGTAACAGAAGGGATAAGGGTACACAAAGAAGAACAAAACAAGCCGCTGCCCCTTACTTAGTGTTCTGCCATAATAGACAATGCACGGGTATTTCAATAATTTAGTCAAGAGATAATGATATATTCAATAAGTAAAAAATTAGCATAACTGATAAACTCAACACTATATTGCGTTACGCACCAAAATTTGGTGAAAAAATTTTTTCTCTTGTTGCATGGTTAGCTTGCAGTACTGTTATTTTATGTTGCATCTGCTCCATTTCTTCAATTTTTCTTTTTGGTTTGAATCACTGTTACTATTGTTAACAAAAGGATTTTTTTTTAATGATTCCTATTTTCTCCTCCTCAACAACTTTTGGATGAATTGAGACGCAAACAAGGGGACATGAATTAGGACATTTACTGTTTGGAGAAAGGGGGAGATGGATCCATGGCTTCGTACTGCAAACTGACGCATGCATGCATTTTGATAGGATTCGAGTTTTATAGTGCTGTAAAAGTGTTATTTTAATAAAAATAATATTAGTTGTGAGATTTATATATGAGATCTAAAGTCTAAATTCACAAGTCAATGGGGTATTCACTATTATCTCCGCTATTTTTATTGTCGATTTAGAATTTTTGTGGTCTCTAAAATACAATTTTCATCATTAATTTATATAACTATATATTATTAAAAATTATAAAAAATAATCATATAAAAATAAATATTATGAGAATCTACTAATTTTATTTTTATATGGTGAATCATGATACTTTTGTAGATATTAATAATTAAAGTTTAAAATTTCGACATAGCATATCTTACTCATTCGACATTAGTAACAGGAGACATATCAGTTGTTGATACAGTGGAAGAACTGAAATGCAGGTGGTTGTTCTTCTTTTTTCTTTTACTTGAGTAAATATCGGGTTGTTCTTATCATATCCTTAGACCTAGGAGCAGTTCTTAATTCATGGCTCTTGAGAAACGCACAATTAATTAATTGATGGGTGCAATGCCATGCAAACCAAGGCAAAGTTTCCAAGGGGGCCTTAAGAGGAGGATCTTGGGATTTGCACGTTTGACCGGAACAGCTTACAAGTTTTTCGATGGACCAATTAATCCATCCTGAACCATGCTTGTATTGTATGGATGTGTTTAACATTCACGTCATGGAGAGCATTGGTTAGTGTTATTGCTGAGCAAAGCCTAGGGAATATCACTCTCGAAACTGACATCTTAATTTCAGGGATGCCACGATCACCCCAATTTTCTCAATTTTTTTTTTGCCTTCATAGATTAAAAGAATGAATTACTCACTCCAAGTCAATGAAAATTGTTGTTTTTTTCACTATACATTGTTCACGAGATATAATTTTGATTATTAGTTTTTACTATTATGTTGATAAAAATTTATAAAATTATAATATCATAAAATTACTTCTATGAGAAGTATAATTATATAATTTATTTATGATCAATCTATATTTTTATAAATATATTAGTGTTGAAAGTTAGAATATTTTAATTATAAAAATGAAAATATTTTTTAAACTGGATGTAGTATATATCAGGGGTTGATTTTCAACAGGTAAAATAAGCGATAAATCGACAATTAAGCACAAATAATAGGCTGTGGATCCTTCATCCATTATCAAACACAGATAAACATGACAAATTTATTCGTTTTAGGAAGGAAAGGTTCATGTAAATATTTCAATGCATGGCATGTCTATGTAATTTTTCTAATTTTATTGTAAAATATAAGATATATATGTGAATTTATTGTTATTTTACTTATTTTATTTTTATTTATTTCTCTACTCTATTATCCCACAGGAAGTTATCATTTTCTCTCGTTTCCCATATATTTGTAAATAAAGATAAATTATTTTCACTTAATGTTATCCTGAACTATTTTTTTTAAATTATGAACATAGTCCAAAAAAAAAAAGTCTTAACACCGATCCCATATAAACGTACCGTCCTAAAAACAAGCAACAACTTTGTACCCGCTAAAAACATATACCAGCGGTACAGTAGTAGATCTAGAACATGCAAGCATGTACGATTTTTTTTTCTATGTACAAACAAGCAAGTACATTGCTATACTGGAAGCACGCAACTAATCGATATTAAGTAATAATTAGTAGTATTACGACGGTGCAGTAGATCTAGAAATGAAAAATAAAATGCAAGTTGGAATTGTTATTTTGATGGGCGTGAACCTTGCAACAGCAGCAGGGTCGCGTCGTTTGGTATGCATACGTCTCAAGCACAATTCATATGTTGGTTGGCACGTGACGGCGAAGCGACCGCACGTGAACGCCGGCACGGGACCGTGCCTCGCGCGACCGACCCGATCGTGCGTGGCGCGCCGTCGCATGATGCTCTCCCTCACTGGCAAATGCCAACGCATCGCAAGCATCTGTTCAAGTCAATGGAAATAGAATTCTGTCTACAACTTCACCATCAATTAGGTTTTCTTTTGGTCCCATTTGCGTTGCCCTGTGCTGTAGCATCATTAGTCATCAGCCAGTAGTGTAGAATATGTATCATAATTAATGAAATTTTGCTGTTATAATTCTTAAAAAGTTAGGAAATATCTGCATTTCTTTCATAATGTAAGGTTCAACATGGGTGGTGCGCAAGGATTAGTCATCAGCTAGTGCGCAAGATTAAAAAATTATAAAATTAAAGAAAGACGTAGCCCAAACGACCCTTATTGAGGCCGCGTTTGACTAACCAAGTGCTTTAAAAAATTGTTTCTCAAAAACTATGTAAATAAAGTTTTACTTATTTGATAAATCAATATGGACATTAGTTTCATTATAATCTATATCAACCTGATATATCAAATGTAGTTTGGATCATAGATTTTACTATTAGTTCTACTGTTATGTAGGTTTTATTTTCATAGAATGCTTATTATTTTTTTTTTAATAAAAACAGATACAACAATATCTTAAAAGGATAGATTAGTTAAAATAGTTTGAAAACTTGTTTTTTTAAGATCCACAACACTCTGAAACACACCCTAACTCTTCTAGTATTACTTGATATATCTTTAAAAGATATGATGTTTTTATCAGGATACAAAATAATAGATGTGGAAAATTACACTTTTAAAATGTGTTTGACTGCTCTATCTTGGACCAACTCATGTGAAACAGAAAAGATGGATTTGTTTGGTTATCTAATGTTGGACCAATCGTTCTGGATGAGAGATATCAAAATAGGGAATATCCACTCAATATATTGAATCACCCCACTCCGTTTGTATTAGATGACTTGTCTTGATGGAGAAAATGCATAAAGCAAAAAAAATCATTTCATTTTGGACCAACTCATTCTATCAATCAAACAAAATACTAACCATCTCATTTACACCAACCAAACACATTCGTTAGAGCAACCCATGATATACCACTTATCCATTCCATTTTTATCTCATGTTGGATGATTAGTCCAAATAACCAAAAACACACTAGGTTTGCATATAAACCTTGGCTGCCATGTAAACTATATATTTATGAAATGGGTACCATATATCCAAAACTGGCGAATTTTTTTAAATAACTTAAAAAAAAATTACAAGAATAATCCACACTTGTCTTTTTTGCTTTTTTAACCAATCATATCATCATATTGTGACTGGGACTTGCTACAAGCCTTTATCACGGCTTGGACATGAGACAACTCAATTCTATTATCTATATAAATTTCGATAATTCTGGTATCAATATATTTTGATCTATAATTCCGATTGATCCATTTAAATTAGTGGAATAGTGAGACTAAAACCATTAGATATGCAAAAACAGATTGTCAACCAGACTTACATATTATAAGTTGTCATATTTTGTTAAATCTTATGATATATAAGTCCGGTTGATAATCTATTTATGCTAATATGATCATTTTGACATCACATTTTCACTAGTTCAAACAGATTGTCAATTGAGGTTATAGGTCAAAAAATATCATCTGAAAAGAATTGGAATTTTCTTCGGATTAAATTATACTAAAATTTTTCATTCTTCCGGCATCGATATCTTTTAATCTATAACTTCAATTGACAAACCGTTTGAACCAGTGGAATTATGAAACCAAAACGATACGATCAACACAAACGAATCATCAGCTAGATTCATATATCACAAGATATAACATATCATCAATTGAACTTATCTATCCATATAAGTTCAGTTGACTATCCGTTTGTGTCGATCCGATCATTTAGACTCACGATTATATTGATTTCAAATAGATCATCAATCAGAATTATAACTAAAAAAAATATCTGATGTCAGAATAATTGAAATTTCAATCTATAATAGAGTTGAGTTGTTGCGCGGTTCTCCCCGATTTGTCACGTGATGGGTCAAAAACAAAAAAATGGTCATTCTTTTTTTGGGTGGGGGTGGGTGATAAAAGTACCAAAACTAACATGCGCATAGTTTAAGTGCGAGCTCACAAGACAGGCAGTTCACCTGTCCCATCCTGCTACAGGGATTACAGCGATGCAATGCGACCCGCATACATGCTTAGAAAAGTTAAATAGAGCCATCTTGATCACGACGTTGCTTTTATGATGGCACCATCATTTCCCTCTGCCGTCCTTTCGGAAGACCCAAAAAATGACAACTCCAATTCTGTTTGTTCCTTCTAGTTCAAGGCTCACATAAAAGTGCCGAAAAAAGTCCCCATGGTCATTCGAACTTTAAGGGTCTGTTTGATTTTTTGAACTATTTATTAGGGGTAAAAAAAGATGAAATGAGTAGTGTGTCACAAGTTGATTTAAGATAGGTGTTTAGTTGGTGTAGAATGGAATGATCCAGGATTTTGTTTGATTGGAGGGATGAGTTGTTCAGGATGAGATGAAATGGTGTTTAATTGTATAGTTAGAATGTTATGATCACCTTCTCCCATTGGAACAGTAAAATTACCTCTTCCTTCCCTCTTTTCTCTGATTAAACCACAACAAATAATTTCTGTGGACTTCTTCCTCTCATGGCCAATGAAATCGAATTTGTTCTCCTGCACACCACCTAAATCTTCCTCAGCAAGCTTCAGGACTAACATTCAGCTCCAAGACTTACTTCTCATATGCTCTCACTTGTTCCTCCTGCGCCGTCTCCATTTCCAGCGACACCTCCATCTCCTCTCCTCCCATCTCAAGGCACCACAACCCCTGACTTCGATCCCTAAATCAACCAACATTGTTAGATCTAAGCTACAACCTCGCCGCCGCCGCTTGCACCTACCCCGTGCTGTCGCCTTCCCGCCGCCGTGCGCCTCTCTGTCTCTCACCTCTCCACCAGATCCACCACCACCGTTGCGAATCGCGTAACCGCCAGCCCCCTCGAGCCACCACGCAATCTCGTCACACCGATACTCACGCATTCGAGCCGCCGCCGTTGGCATCTTCCCTAATTCCGGTGCCCCGTTTGGCCTTGACATCAAATTCGCTGTGGATGACTTCTCATTTGCCCTAAATCTTCCTCCTACGCCGGCCGTCACCTCCTACGCCAATCGCCGCCTCCTGCAATGGATCACCTCCGCCTGTGCCGGCCCTCTCCCATTTAAGAACAGCGGCACTGGCGACTGAGAGAAAGAGGGAGGTGAGGCAAAGAGGAAGGTGAGTAGATGAATGGTGTCTTTTTTTTGGCAGGTGGCACACATCAAAACTGGTGATGGAAGAAACCATTCCTACTTTTTTGTGGCATGGACTCATTCAGCATATTGAGGGAATATTCCCTGTTTTGAGATGAGAGATGATGTATGAGATAATGACGAAGACAACTAAACAATAAACTCCTTCTCATGATACATGAGATGATCTAAGACGTGCAACTAAACAGACCTTAAGCCTTTTTCAATTTTTGATTATATGCAAGGACCCCGAGTACTCAACTATAATAATTGCAGTTATTTTGGGTGTGTTTTTGTTTGTTACCCCCACCGTGCTATATTAAAGAAATTGGCCAGGAATAAATCTGAGACATGATTAAAAAAATTTTGATTGTATATCAAACAATAGCAAAAATTGGACAAAACAATTTGTGATCAACTTATCATAGAGAGCAACAGAGGGGAATGGGGAAGCCGACCATTCGCAAAAAAGCACCGAAAAATTGCTTATCTTCAACCATGATCAATTTTTGGTCTCTAACCAAACAAAACCCAAATTAGTGGGACATGATCAAATATTGGTGGAACAAATTAGACTACATACCAAACACACCACTCTAAGTTCTAAGTCAATGTCTTGCATATTGGACTGCCTTAATGTTAAATCAATAAATCTAATCTCACGTCAGAAGGAACACCACGTGATCGGAATCAGATTAGAATAATTTTTCTACCTATCTTGAAAACGAAATGAGAGCGCTTGATACAAGTCAAAGAATGGAAGAGCTATATCATAGAATGGTATCATTACAACACAACACCTCAGCGAGAAGAATGTACAATGCTCCAATCCCCATCTTTTGGGGGAAACACGCTAAGTATTTGGCAAATCTCGGATCCGACCGGCAGGCAGAAATGAATGTTTTGAGGCTCTTGGTTTGTACTGTACTACTAGACTTCAAAAAGAATCAGGTCAAACTCACCACTTCAGCATTCGTCTATCGACACCGCTTTGGAGGCGTCGAGATAATTCAATCGGCAAGTACCTAGGAGGAACTCCGGCAGCTCTTCTTGGGTATTGCCCTGCGTGAGGCAACCGGGTTCATACATTGGAATGATTAATGCCTACTGATCAGATTTATGCTCATAATTGTAATAATGCAACTTGCTAATGAACTCAAGGGTGTAAACAAATTATTTGATGCCAATAGGATGGCACAAGAATAACCGGTGAATAATACCTGTACCAAGAAGGCCATTTCAATCACGAGGTTGTTCAAGTAGCCAAGAACTAGGCTGACTACACCTCGTGCCACTGTTGATGAGCCTATATCAACTCCAAGCTGAAAAATGCATAGGAATGTTGTTTAGAGCCGAAATCCCACGCGAGTTTGCAGTAAATAAAAATGTTATCAGAATAAATTCGATGACCAACAGAACTCATTTAAATTCCCCCTACTTCCTATCTCTTCCCAAACAGTAAAATAGGAATATTGACTTAAATTTCATTTTTCTTCCCATATAACAATCCCTGTGTTACAATTCTCCTTCCCACTCTCATCACGAACCAAATGGCCCCTAAGTACAGCGAAACATTGCCAATCTCACACTTGCAAGCCGAATCTGGATGGCCAAATGAAATGACAGCCGCTAATATTACTACATGAGACGTACCTCCAAATAGTTGCTTCCACGAAAATAATTGATCTCTAGTGCTTGACCCACCAAACAAGCTTTCTTGCCCACACTCTGCTTCACAATCCAAGAACCCTGAACGCACAGATATTCCAAACATAAAGCACTGGCATTTTACCAAGATAAGATTAACATAACTGACTAAAATCTAGAGCACAAAATCAGTACCTTTGAGATGTAAGGGATGAGTTTGAACCTTGAATTTCTGAATGCATCATCCCCATTGACAAATCTCTCGAGAAGAGGAACCTTTTCCAAGGGGGTATCCATCATATAATACAAAGCTAAGCTGTATGTAGTTGAACCAGGAACCTGTATCCATCGGATTGACATGATAAGACACGTTTTGCTGTACAACAGATGAGATGATGACTAGATATATACACAAAGCTAAACAAAATATCACCTGTATGTTTACAATGAAGAAAAATTTGTCGCCCCCCTGTGCTGCATATTTCTGCAAAACAAAATATTGGTAAAATCCATTGGGTGTGTGCGCCTGCATGTGTGCATGTGAAGGCTAATTTTGGGCTTTTAGCAGAGGATACCTGGACAAGACCTCCAGGACGGCCAGCAAGATCATCCTCGCGCTTATCAGATTCTATCCAATCAGCACCTACCATTTGCATCAAGGTACTATTTGCCTTGATCTGTCAGCATTACAGATAGCTGTATCATGATAGATGACAAAAGCACACTAAACCGGACTAAGCAAATATTAAATGGATTAATGAAATTTCTGCAAGATGTAATGCTGCCAATAGCAGATAGACCAACTCATTGACCATCAGGTACACCCCAAACATCAAATAAATGATCTAGGGCAATAAGATCAGAATTATCACATAGATGCAACAGATTTTTTTTTTTATGTTGTAACAAGGTTCTTGAATAGAAATAGTCCTACCTCTATCGAAGAAGGACACAATTCCTTATTTCCAGTAGACAAAATATCATGTATTTCCTAGCCTAGCAAATTAAGTTACCTTTTGCCGATCTAGCAAATACGATTCCCCACGGATTAAGAATGTTGCAGGATCTGTCATTGCCCAACTAGAAGCCATTGTACAGCTTGCATCTTTCGGAAGAGTGTATCCATAGTAAAATGGCCCATTATCATCATCTGCAGCTCCCTGTAAGTCAACATATCCTCTCTTTTGGACTAAAGTAGAGGAGTCAACACAAAAATCAGCAACAGAAATAAAGAATCATTGACAATTGAATGGTAGCTCTACAGAAACATACCTGCAAGATCATGTAGCCTTTTTACAAAGACAGCAGCAGTAGATAATTTAGCATGCCGTTGATCCTGCCATGTCATACCAAATATAGTTAAGACACTTAGACATGTAAAATATAAAATTGATACAGGAGTCCTTCGCCCTGGTTCTCTGAATTATGCCAATGTCATGTTATTCTCTGTAATTCAATCGCATATCTAATAAAAATATCCATTTCTTTCAAGTACAAGCAAAATTTTGCTTGCTAAGACCATGTCACAGAAAAGAACTAATATGCTGCTTTTGGCTGGCTGAGTGTTTGTGTTTGCCCCTGGGAGAAACAAATGATCAATATATTTTTTACAGTTGACAAAAATAAAAGGTGACCGTGCTTTCTTAAAATGTTTGTGAATAATATTTGAGTTGATATGGAACATTACATCATCATTGATGGATAAGATGATTCAAGATACAGTATTTTGGATGTGGCAAGCCAACAGTTGAACTTTTTAACAACTTTGATGGGCGCTCTTGAGGTTATTAATCTTTAAATTTCAGTGCCACAAAGGGTTTAGCATACCAATACGAACAGACAAACCGGTTGGGGCTAACTGATAACCACAAAGTACAGCCAGTAAATCCATAGATGAGATGGAAAAAATATTGCCTTAATCAATGAGAAGAACAAGCTGATTGCTTTAAAAATCTGTCTGCTATCATGCAAACATAACATATAAGCCTCACCATGGAATGTACGCTCTCATCAGAAGGCCACATAACTTCCCTCTGATCATACTCTGATTCATCTGGGACATCAAAGAACTCATCTGCTGCATCATTAAGTTGAACGAAGGAACCGGCACAACTTAAGTGCCTGTTAGAAGAACCACCCTGTGACCCTTCTGTATGACCCTCAAGCCTGTTGCTCTCATTTGCTGCCTGCATTTCTAATTTTATGCACTCTTTTCCACCCTGTGGCAGTCCTATCTCCCTCATCAACTCACCGGATGAGGAATCCATGCAAGTACAGTTTCCATTTTTTGCTCGGAAGAATTCTCGCAAGGCTGCCAACCAATGTATTTTAGCTTGGAATACTGTTGAAATTTGCACAAAACAAGGTTTGTTAAATGCATCTATCATGAGAAATACCTGCTACTCTTCCAAGCATTCGTATAGTGATATATTTTGCAGATGATGTAAACAGATAAGACTTCCAGAACTTCCAGTCTATGGCAAGCATGTGCTTTACAACTGATTGTCTTCCCTGCTTGACTGGTGATATTACATATCCTCCACCTGCAATATTCATCGAAGCACATGGTTGGTTCAGCACAAATTAAACCAATTGCTAAGTTTAGCTCTCATAGAGATTTAAATGAACACTAAAGCATACATTACTTTTAAGACATGCACGGATATAGCCTCTCTCACGACGGCATTTGTAGTGGAAAACTGAGTGGTATAAAATAACTGAAAATTCAAAAAAGTGTCAGCTTCAAGATCATTGTAAGTAGATTTTTTGTCGTGTTCTTCACAGTAGTAGGTACCATAAGTTCCATCATCTTCTCTCCTCCAATATCGCCTAAGTAATAGATCTCTCTTTTTCATTCCCCTGAAAACTAAATATCACACTATTATAACTTAACATCAAAGCATCCAAATCAAAAGGTAGAATAAGTGACTCAACCGCCAGACCATGGTAACCAGTTGCCTCTTAATTTCTTGTGGATTATGTCTGTATGGCCATCTAGATGCTCAACTACCCTTCCTTCATGCAAACAGAAGTCCCACCTACAAGGAACCGACCAGATGGTTGGTGGAGAAAGAAGCATACCCACTCACATAAAAGCATAGGTATATTAATGCCATGCATGTTATAACAATTAGTGTATGGCTGAATTTATTATTGGGGTAGTAGTAGACTCCAAAACTACTTGCTGCACCTGTATCTAAAAAAAAAAAGTTTAAACAATATCCCTCCAGGCTCATTGACCAAAATTTATTTCCTTGGAGCCGATTAACCATTAAAGATTAAAATTAATCATCATTAACAGAAAATTAATATCACAAAATCACTCATATAAAATAATTAAATAACACTATATTTTGCAATGTTCCTTTATTTTCTTTTTCTCTATTTTTTCCATTCATACTAGGGTATCTCACACCATCACCTATTCACCTCTAGACTCTAGCTGCCCCTCACCACTCCACCTTTGGCCATGCCACAAGGTCAACATGTTCTAGGCCACACTTCTGCACCATGCTAGCCTCACCATAACATTACTTGCCTCAGGTGTAATTCTGAACCCCTTTTCCACGCCATGAAACCACATTCAACTCCCATGGGCCATGCCACAAGACTCTTGAGGCTCTAACAAATAGCCATACCATGCCATGCACCACTGTGTTGCCAAGTTGATCTCTTGCTGGTTGTCATTCGCTTCCTCTAGCATGACCCTGCTGTGAGAACATTGCACAATGCTACACTTTGGTTTCCAATTCTGGCAATAATTGGCCAGTTACTTCTTGGAAATCCTTAAAACAGCCCAGTTCTTGAAAAAGCATCCCTACTTTAGGAACTACATTTTAGGGGTTTTCACTCCAATTTCATTTAGTAATGAATTGTTCGTGCTGAGTTTGATCAGTGTGACAATATTCTTGTATGTAAACACAATGCTTCAGAATATTATCTAAAAGCAACAAGAACCTTTATATCTCGAAAGATACTATGAAGTTTTGCCGGAAACTGGCAGAACTGACTGGTTTTCAGCCAATTTCAAGCCATTTCCAAGAGTTGTTAACTAATGGGATGCCAATGTGTTTGTTTGCTGTACAAATTTGATAGAGGGAACACTATCTTACTCAGATCTTGATTGACCAAGAGACATCACGGTTTGGAAAACAGCCTCAGAATTTGCATCGACCACACCGACTGCCATTATAGCTGGATGATCATCCCAATACTGAGGAAACAAACTCAAATCATTACAAATTCAACAATCCATCTACATATTGTGTTGTTGAGAACAAGAAGAACCTTTCCATGAAAATCACCATCCTTAGCCTCAGTAAACAATCGTAATCCTGCATACAAGGCACAGTTTAGCAGAAAATTTCATTGAAGACAAAGAAAGGAAATTTCCATCCTTACCATTTCTACAGCCAAATATTGTCCATGGAGAAGGCGCAATAACATCAGAAGCCATTGGATCATTGTGAACAGAAGAAAAAACAGTCCAATCTGGTGGAAATTTTAGACAGAAGAAATAATAAGAAAAGTGATGGCACTGGAGAGCCAAAAGAGACCTACTCTTTCTACAAGTTTTTTACAAGTCATAAATATTAAGGGCCTCTATATGCATGGCATTCAGGTAGGATAGTCATTCACTGATTCACTATAATGACTCACTTCATCTGAGAAACCATAAAAACACAGAAATACCTATTGAGTGCATGCGGCTATTACGGCGGCTTAACCTGCAACATCATGTACAAGCCAGTGAACCACTAAATAGAATGAGCAAGGATATTATCCTAGTATGTAAACATCAAATACAAGTAACGCATAGAAGTGCAATTTCTGTCCGAAACTGGTATAGCAGAGAATAGGAGCAGCTACCAGTCAAACTCATATCATAGAAACTGAGGATAAAAAAGACACATGAAAAGCTTGTGGCAACATTTGATTCCTTAATCAAGCATAAGGAATAATAATTAGATGTTGTTCTTTTCTTCTAGTTCTACATTTCCTTCAAGCAAATCTAGCATACTCAAAAGCATGTGCATGCCATGCTTTAATTGACAATACTTAAAAGCAATATAGCCACTATCAAAATTTGGATTTCTAACTTGCCCCGAAGAGCGATAGCATTCTAAGTATTATAGGATAATCTGACAGTGCAGACATCTAGCAACACCTTTTCCACTGAAGAGGGATAGCATTCTAAGTAAATATGATAAAATTATTGAGGTCTAATAGAGCGTGCATCTAGCAACACCCTTTTGAATTTCCACATCATTCTCGGGGAAAAATAAAAACATATGAAAAAATTGAATAAACTGAAGTAACATAACGAAAACTAATATAATTCCTACTGTAAATAATCTAATTGTTTGGAAATTACTCAAAGATGATCAATGCATGCAACCCCAATTGATACGCTAACCAATTGGCGGAATGTTATACTAGAGCTCCATAAATTACCTGAAAGCCTGCCATCTTCTGTGCGAACAAGCAACAATATGTTCGTCTTTTCTTGGGGACTGCTCACATTATAGAAATCACACCAGTACTTTTCTAAACATAGTGATAGTGATAACAATAAAAAAAAAAAAAAGCAAAATTCGAACCTTTAAGGCAGACTCCATTAAGCACCTGATCCACCTAGCCGCTTCTTCTGAACTTCTAGCACCCAACTGAAAAATAATAATTAGTAGAGACCAAAACACTAATTATCATAAACACAAGCAGAATAATTAACACCAAGGTCAGATTAGTAAGTTGACAACTTGGCATCAATGATTACCTTAAGTTGATCATAATGGTTAGAAGCATTGTAAAGTGTGAATATGTAGAAAACCTGCCAACAAAAAGAAAAAAGAAAAAAAAAAGAGGAAGAAGGTACTCAAGATATTTCTTGTCTAAATTTTAGATAG
The DNA here is from genome assembly GCA_019359835.1 of Pharus latifolius. Taxonomy (NCBI): domain Eukaryota; kingdom Viridiplantae; phylum Streptophyta; class Magnoliopsida; order Poales; family Poaceae; genus Pharus; species Pharus latifolius. The sequence goes on along the minus strand of CM033328.1, from coordinate 65,374,008 downwards.
AAGAAACAAAAAAAAAAGAGAGGAATTGTTCTAAAGTGCATGGTAGAAAGCTTACACTTCTATGTATACTTTCTCTCCCATTGTCTGTTACACGTATACAAGAGTCAATTATTGCACTTCTAACAGGATCCTGCACGAAAAGGATAAAAAAAATACTGTCATGTTTCAAAAGAAAGTAGAGCATCCAAACTTGACCGCAAAAGTTGAAGGTTAAAATTGCAAATCAAACTTTTACATTACTTTGCAAATAAAGCCTGCAGTAAAATATGCATAGGTATTAGGATAATATCGAAATCTATAAATGGCATCTTGGAGCTAACAAACCAGCCCAGCCTCTAAGAGCTGAATGAACTAATCACATTTGTCAGTAGATCACTTAAATTGCTCTTTTACTCGTACTCAAGTTTATTTGCACAGAAATAAAATGAGCCAGAGCAGAAGATGACCCAAGCAACAAATTGGGCATAGTGATGCTTTGCATATTTAAAAATATTCACTATGTGAAATTTTTAGGCCATTTAACTAAAAGTTCCAAAAGAAAAGGTAAGAAAATATATTTGCAAAAAACACTTATAACATTTGTATCATGAACATCTAAAAGTCAGGTATAAATTGGTCGGCGGAATAGAGCTTCCTCTTTTCCTAAGTAACAAAATAGCCAAATTAATATAGTTTTTAATTATACTCAAACTAAATAGCATGACTCTATAATCCAAAACATACGATGTCTCCTTGGATTTTAATACGAATCAAGCAGCTATAATATTTTTTTTCTTTTGTGAACACCGCGCATGATTTAGTTAGACCAACATTTAATTTTTTTTCCTCACAATTGATACTACTCCATATGTGGAAAATCCCAAACAGGAGGGTTGCGATCATTTACTTCAATTGGAGAACACGTTCCCTAAATTTGATCCTTCTGAGCTTGTTTTTCATGTATTTGTAATCTGTAAGGGGAGCTACTTAACTTCTAAATTTAAACACCAGTTATTTGATCTTGACTTTAAGCCACACCAACCCTGTTTCCTGCACGGCACTAAATTAACAATAAGATTATCTCCTAATCCTAATCCATCGCGTAAAATGGGGCCATGCTTCTTGTCTCAGCAATCATTGCTCCATAGAAGGGCTTGAAGCAAACTTCAGTAGCAAGAGACAAACAAAAAAAGGGTGGAAATCAGAAATCCTAAGGCGGAAACAGGGCCATACCAAAACGATCTATTCTTCTTATGCGGGTTAGGGATGTAATTAGCGCAAACTAGCATCTCTAGCGATATGCAAAATCCAAACAAAAGAACAAATACCACATATGCACCAACTAACTAATTTATTCTCCATGCCTCACACAATTTTGCCATATATAACTCATTGGCATTTAATTATCACCACCAAGCTAACCAAAAAAAAAATTAACCCCCATCGCCGAAAAAACACCTTTTTTATAAAAAAAAAATTCCCGACAATTATCAGCATCTCAAATTCTCAATTACAGTTCAGTCTCCACGAAAACCAGCCAAAAAATACATCAAATCGAATTGAAACAGAGAAACCACAGACTTCTCCCCCTTGTGGTTCTACACCTAGAATCCCACAAAAGGGCGCCAAAAAATTCACCAAAAAATCCAAAAAAAATCACAAAAAAACACCAATAAAATAATGAACAACCTCGCGCTTGGATGACGGGACGGACTTGAAGCAGCGGAGCGCGGCGTCCTCGAGCACGAAGTACCTCTTGCGCGAGTACTGCAGACCGAGCCTATTGGATCGGATCAGGTACAGCCACCCCTCCATCCGCAACCTGTCCTCCCCCGCCGCCGCCGCCGCCGCCGCCGCCGAGGCCGACGCCGGCGGCGACTCCACCACCACCTCCGGCCCTCCCATTCCTTCCGGCCTTCTCTTCTCTCTCCTACAAAAATTCTCCCCTATCGCGCTGAAACTTGGCTTGCCTCGTAAGCCTTTCGGGGCATCTGTTTGTTTTGTTCTCCGCAGTTGAATTGAATTGAATTGAATTAGACAAGGCGCAGGTTGTGGTGGTAGTACGGGGAGGTCTGGCCGTGTGGGGCCTGGAGGGGTGGGCCCCATGCGTTTTCTCTTTACTTTTTTTTTTTTTGACCCCCCTCTCTCTCCTTTGATGGATGAGCTGTTACTCCCGGTGGTTGTGATTTGTTTTGGCATCTCTCCCTCCTCTGACTGTGTAGAGAGAGAAAGAGATGGTAGTGTGGTTCTCTCTCAGTCTCTGCCTCAGAATATTTTTTTTTAAAAAAAACTTTAATACTCCCTCACTTTTTTTACTTTATCAATTTTTTTAAAAAAACAACTCTTACATACACAAAACTTTCTAAAAAATACATTAACCTAAAATAAACAAATACAACAATCTTAACTATGAAAATACAACAATCTAAAATAAAAATATAATAATTTAAAATAAGAAAATGATACAACAAAAATAGAAATATAGATGATAAAAACAATTTGTAATTAAAAAAAAAAGTCATTCTACATTAAAGGATGGATCTTTAGTACTGTGAATGACAAGAAGAGCCAAACGACACACCGACCCGTTTTAGAAGCATACCGTGCAAGTTCGTGAGCAATTTGATTGTGATCCATCCTTACATGAGTGACCTCGCATCTCTAGCAGAAAGCAGCAAGGAGTTGGCCTCTTGATAAGCATTGAAACATTGGGTCCTGCCGAGGCAGGCAAGTGCTTGGCAAAATAATATTCTGATGAATCCACTGTGAGGCAAGTTGTAGTTAGCACTATTTTCTGAAACATTCTCTGTAGTTATCATTCCATTAGATTATTAATTATTTGAATATGAACAGCAAGTCTATTGCAACAATCACAATTCATAGATATTAGATATAGAATTGTAATCTTACATTATTATTTAAAAATCATGTAGAAATTTAAAATTACAAGTACAAAGAATGATGGAGTACTCTTAAGAATTTTAAAAGTATCATCTCACAAGTTTGTGTTTATATTTTGTGGTTATGAATCTAAATGAGATTAGGTGGGTCTTTAGCTATCAAACGAGTTATTCACATAAATTATGATCCAACTCATCGATTTACAGTATCAAACTAATCACATTAATTTTTATTACAAAATTATGATCAAAGATAAATTGTGCACTTGATTTAAAAATGAGGAGGTGGTTTGGGGAGGGGTTATCTTATCTGACATGGATGGATTATGGTTCCTTTTCCAACCCTTGTGAGAAAGAAAGGGTCTAGAGAATTTTCATGTTCTTTTAAATTGTAGAGAATTTACCTGGTCTAGATTTGAGTTTAGTAAATTATAAGTAGTTATGGAGCATGACAAATGACATACAAATGAATCCATGATTAATTCAGTTAGGTAAATCTTGAAGAGAGCTCGATACCCATAAAACCATCACTAATTTATTCACAAGTGAGCATGAATGTTGTTAGGTTTGCAGGAAAAATTGGAGACTCATGAGCCGCTCAAGTTTAATTTGGTTTTTGACTCAATTTGAGATCAACTCAAAATAAAATGAGTCGAATTTGAATACCTTTTCTAACTTGATGGAAAACGAGTTGAGTTCAACTCTAGACCAACTGGCTCAATTTTGACTTGACATAGTTCAGATTACACAAATATCTCTCTATTTAACATTCAGTAGATAGAACTAAACTAGGATATTAATTTTTATGTTAAAAAAATTGTTATCTCTAATGGCTTTGTATAGTCTCAAATATAATCAATTATATTTTGGACAGGATGGTGATAGTCGCGTCACTTACTGTGGGTGGCGACAATAGGAGGTAGCTGTTGTGGGGAGAGAGGGAGCCAACAACGTGGAAGAGAGGAGGTGGTGTCGTGAAGTGGATGGCGGGGGAGAAAGAGAGGAGGTGGTGTCGTGAAGTGGATGGCGGGGGAGAAAGAGAGGAGGTAAAGAGGAAGGAAGGGGGTGGGGGTGGTAGTTGGAGGGAGAGAAGAGAGATGGAGAGTAAAGATTGAATATTGTTTTTAATGTGTGGTGTAAATGATATAATTTTTTTTAAAAAAATAGATATCTACTCCTTAGATAGCCTCAAATCTTATTTCAAAAAAGGTTTAATGTATTTTTCTTCGAGAAACAATACATTGTTGATGTTAGAAGAAGATAGATTACCAAAAAAATATATTAGATTTTCGAGCGAGCCTAAAATATTAATACTTTCATGATTTTATTTGAAAAAAAAGTCGAGTCAGAATAAATTTTTTGTTTGAAAAGAGAGTCATGATTTCTGGTCAAAGAATGTTATGTAGGAAATATTCATTTAGTTAGACAAAGAGTACCACTTTATAATTCCAACGGATACGTATCCATTAATGGCTCCTATGAAAATACTTATAATTAAATCCTTTTTTACATGAATGATTTATTTAGTGAGAGGACTTAGCAATATTACTATCACATCTTGTTAAAAAAGAAATATTACATTCTATTGCATACTCTGTTCTTATGTAAACACTATTTGCCGAACGACGATGGTAGCAAAGTTGCATATCTCTTGAAAATAGGCAAACTGGAAAATTGTTCGGTACACGGAAATAGCGACCACCCAACATTTATTGTATGCCACGATTTCCAGGCTTCCAGTTGATTGATTTTTTGTTTTTATCTAGAGTTTGGAGTACTAGGCACGTTGCTGCTGAGATCTCTTCCTTTTATCATCTAGTGCTGTTTTTTAAGCACAAAAGCTCCCATTAGAGCATTTGGGTCATGATCCATATTCTCCGTTTTAAATAACAGAAGTAATAGATATTTTTTTTATTATCTTAACTGCCTAATCAAATTTTAAATAATATAGATTGATATAAATATAAAATTGAGATAATTAATCATTCTACAAAAAATTTTAAGTTTTTTACTCCAGGAGAAATTGAACAATTCCCGGAGCAAATTAATATTACTTGTGAGGTACAACAGTTATTGGGAAATTGGTATCCTAGGACATGGGAAAGGAAGTATTCCAATAGAACCATGGAACCCCCCGAGATTGGTTTTGGACCTTTCTTGTGCAGCTTAGGTGGAAGGTGAAGAAGCTCCGTCAGATTTTTCGCCCATTGCAGTTTTCATCTACCTCGATTTGGATTATTAATTTTTAATATATCAACCCGAACGGAAAGAAATCTGTTAAAGAAAGAGATATGAGTCCTTGGGCCGCCACACTCCAGCTGCCATCTGAAGTGGGATTAGTTTCGGATTATGCACCATTAATGCACATGGATGCAACTGAATGATAGATGTTGGCTATGTTTGTAAATTAAATTTGAAGAAAATTTTCTACAAGTTTGAGATAGATTGTGTAACATCTAAATTTTGAATTCATAGATGTAGTGCAATCCGCAAAATAACAATTCTATCTCAAATGTAAGGTTCACTGTAATCTACCTTATCAGGTGCAACCCTAATAAAAGAATCATACAGGTAAACAACGGAGAAATTGAATGGAAGAATAAATAGAGAATAAAGTACATCACGGGAAATAAAGTATACGTTGCAACTTGCAACCAAGTGTTAACGTGAAAATCTCAAGGCCTTGTTTAAAACATAAGAATCTTTAAAGTTCCAAAGCTGAATCTAGACTCTGGTCACTGATGAGAGTGATGACAGGGCGCATGGGTAATGCAAATTAACACACTCACAGAAGTTTAACCCATGCTCTTTTGAGAGTCTTGGGTCATGACTCATGGCTAATGAATTGTTAATTGAAAGTTGCATCTAAGGGGAAAAATGAACTTCGAGAAAGCTACAAAATAAGACCTATTTATTTTTACAAATTCTCATATATATATATATATATATATATATATATATATATATATATATATATATATATATATATATATATATTATCAAGTTATTGTAAACTATAAAACATGTTTTGACCCTACATAAGAATTAAGATAGTTATAAGTTTAAGAGAAAACTAAAAGAAAATGACTTTATTTATAAATGCTTGGGAACGAGAGAGATATTTTATTGTGAGGAATTAATCATTAATATTAAATAGATAGAAGAGAATAAATGAACAAAAATAATACCAATATATTTACATATATGTCTTATATTAGACATATATTTTATAATAAAATTAAAAAATTATATACTTAATAGTAAATGGGAACGGTCAATTGACCCCATTCATGTACATACCTTTTTTTTTATCGGCACTTACAGGTAGACATGCACACACGCAATGCAAGAGAGGAAAACAAGAGCCAAAAAGAAAAGAAAAAAAAAGAGAAAAAAAAAATTCTCTGGATGCTTTCCCATTGACGAATTTTTCGTACGAATAACTTAAAAAAAATTGATGAAATACGACACAACATACATAAATTATGAAAGTGACATTAGTCGTCAGACCCGATGACGACTTACTCGAAATAGCGACCGATCGTCAGGTCTGTTGGCAATCAAAAGGTTAAGTCGCCAAGCCGTCTGACGACTACGGGTCGAGCTACTAGTCGTCAGCCCGTCTGGCGACTGATTGGCAACATATAATTCGGGCTCTTGGCGACTGACAACATACAAACAGCCAAACAAAAAAACCAAACAGCAAAAGGGAGAGAAGAGGAAAAGAGAAGGAGAAAAAGAGGAGGGAGAGGAAGAGAAGTGATAAGAAGAAAAGAGAAGAGGAAAAAGAAAAGAAGGGAAGAAAGAACACATCTAAAAAAGTGATAATTAGTGTAAAGTTAATTAAATGTATTTTTTTTGTAAGTTTAAAATGCAGATCTGTTTGAGATATGTGTGAAAATTGTGTTATTAATATAGATGTGTTGTAGAATAACTAGATCTGAGATACATGTATTTTGTAAATATAGATCTTTTATGTAGATGTGCTATATAATTAGAGAATAAATTAGATTAATAAATAGTGAATCGATAATTTAGGAAATATGCTTCTTTCATAGAAAGTCAGATCTGATTTGTGCGTTATTTAAATATGTTGTACATTTATAAATATAATATATATATAATTTAGATTTGCTGTATAATATTATATAAGTTTAATATTTTTATGAATAAGATGTGAGATGTGCATTAATTAAGATTAGTAAATAATTAAATTATTGATATGTGAGATGAGAATATAGGAATTGTAGATTATATGTGATGCGATAATCCGGTGTCATTAGATTAGATGTTAAAAAATAAGTCGCACTGTGATGGACATGATTCATAACCCAGTTGTCGGCACAAACAGTGACATAGTTCCTGGAGTTGAGTACATGGATTGTATATTCTGGTCATTCGGGCAGGTAATCCCTGTATTCAAGTACATATGGTTAGTATTTTGCGTGGATGGCACATTTCTAACTGGAAAGTATAAGGAAACTCTGATGACAACTGCTGCTGCAGATGCAAACAGCCAGTTACTTCTCATGGCATACACCTTAGTAAAAGGCGAGAACACAGACAGCTAGGTATGGTTCCTTGCAAACCTGAAACAAACCGTTGTGAAGGACAAACGGCATGTATGCGTAATCCATGATAGACACAAGAGCCTCCTAAGTGCCATTGAGTTCATGTTGTCAACTGAGGACCCACAATACAGATAGAATGACTTGATCAGTCGGTGGTGTAAATGACATCTTGTGGCGAACTTCTTCACACATTACAAAAACGCGCTCCTTATGAAGAAATTCAAGCGATTGTGTGATCAATACCAAGGCAATAAGTTCCAACAAATTTGGGACGAGTTAGAAAAAAAAACTTCAGATCTAGCTAAAGCTCATAGGTGAGAGGCAAGCAATTCGCAGCAGGTGGAAGATGAAGAAAATGTCATGGGGAGTTCAGATGTGCCGAGATGATGCAGCCGGAGATCAAGAACTAAGAAATTTAGTGAATGGATCAGTGACAAAACTCCTGAGAAGTGGTTGCTACTGCACGATGAGGGAGGTGCCAAATACAGCGTAATGACAACTAACATGGTAGAGGTGTACAATTTTGTGTTGAGGGGGGTGTGAGATCTTCCACTCACTAGAATTGTGGAATTTATATGGCATCGTATGGCTAAATACTTCCACAAGAGGAGTACAGCTGCAAGAGCACTGCTTCGGATCACACCATCAAAATTTCCTCACAAAGTACATAGATACTTAAAAATGAAAGCCGCGGCCGTCCAAAAACTCTCAGTCGAGTGCATTCCTAATAGCAAAAGGCAAACTTGGGTCATTTATTTGCGGAGTAAGAACGTGGGGGGTGATACATGCGGCAGATCAAGAGGTAAGGAGTGACATTTCAAGACGGTGTCAAGTGCCCTTGTAACAAGCCAACTCTGTTGCATAAACCATATTCCCATGTGATGATAACGTGTGCGCACGATAATAATTCGAGCGAGATGTATCTGTCAGTTTATTATAGCGCACGGTACCTTGCTAAGACATGGACTGCAGACTTTGAGATTTGGGGGACTCAGCAGCATTATAGAGAATCGTCGTGTAGGGCAGGCGAGATTCGATATGTTCCACCACCGCACTTGAAGCGGAAAGGCCCTAGACGACAACGGACACTACGAATTGGCAATGACATGGATAACACAGAACGCGATGAACTGCGAAAGTGTGCCGTTTGCCGACAATTTGGCCACACGAGGAGGACATGTCCTGATGCATCTAGACCTCATCGAACGTGACTCAGTAATGCTGTGCAATACTTATTCATTCCTCTTATGTATTTGATTTGCAGTTCATTTTAGATGATGTGCTAACTTAATATTCCTATTTGTAGGCATGGCTCACGATCGTCGACAGTTTTCTAAGTTACTTGACCAGTACTACAATGACCGTCATTGTTCTCGAGTGCTGAGGTCCAGAGAGGAGCTTCAGCTCTTCCAAAGGGGCATCCGCCCAAGGATGCAGAGGACGAGATCGATCGTCCGACCATGGGGATCGTTGGTTGCAGCACGAGCTGCAGTAGGCCACCGTCTAGGTGCACGCATGCTACAGTGCGTACAACGGTGAGCTAGAGTTGCTCCATCCGTCACGTGTTATATGGAGGGTCTGGACGGCGACCTACATCGAGACCACAGCTACCGGCAAGATCTCATCAGTGTGTACGGAGGACCGGGACTTTTGGCTCACCCAGTGTGTTCTTGTCTTCAGCCATATGTTGGGCGAGTACGCTCCATGGAGGGTGATGCACCAGTTTGGTCTTTTCCAATCCCCCTCCAGACGCCGCACATCGGTTGTCGCATGACTAGCACAAGTAAGTTCGCGACCATCTCCGCACATAGTGGTTTGCCTCCATGAAAACGCTAAACACCTTTGTGTTTATTGCAGGCAGAGTCGCAAGGGCAAGAAGGCTGTTAGTTGGGAGGACTGACAGGCATCTTACACTTGTCGCTGGGAGTAGGCAACAACGATAGATGTAGTGCATGAGAAGAGAATGTACGATTCTGCGACATACGACAACTACCTCTGATGGTACCCCCCTCACACCAGAGCTCACATTGCCCCACCACCTCCGGTGCCTACAGAAGTACCTGCTCCGAGCGTGCATCAAATATACGACTGACATCACGCATCCCGGGTACACCGCCAAGTACACACCGACAGTCTATGTCCTACTTGTTATTTTTATTTCAGCCTCTCATTGTCTTGTGGTCTTGCAAGCTGACGGTCTCCATGCGATCACCTCCGTGACACAGCCATTAGTCCAGCGGAGGCAGGTACGTCTACCTATCATGCCCGAGGAGTACGAGAAGGCCATCACCTACATTCACCGACTTGCCTTGCAACTGACCTTGGAGAGTGCCGCCACTGCATCGACATTTGTTGCAACCCCACTGCCGCGGGCTTTGCCCAGTCATATGCCTTTGCAGCCGGCCGCTCATCAACCCGACGTAGTCGGTGAAAGGGATCTAGGATATCGACTAGAGGGGGGTAAATAGGTGATTTTAACAAATTAGCAATTAAACAAACAGTTTATAGATAATGAGAGCAAATAAATAACACAATATGAACAAAGCACAATTTCAACACAAGGATATATCCCGTGGTCTCGGTGATTTGCCGATCACCCCTAATCCACGTTGAGGCAAACTCAAATCTCTAACCGCTCCTCTATCTAGTCAACCTTCTCTCGAGAAGTGACATAGATCTTGAGCCGGATTAGTGTGATGAGTTGTCCAAACCTCGATTTCACTAAGGATGCACTTTACCGCTCCGGCAAGGCGTGCTCAACCCTTTCACAAGACGTTTTGGGGCTTCTTCACAATCTTCTTTGAAGAGCTCTCCAAAACCTTTCTCCTAGCCGTCTAGGAGCCGGCAAACTCCAAGAGTAACAAGCCGGTGATGATCACTTAGCCTTCTTCTAGTGCCACGAGATTGATTTAATTATCTAGATGCAATGTACTAGAAGATCTCAAATGCACTCACAAATTCGAGAATTTGAACCCTAGAGTGTATGAAATGTGCTAAAGCTCTCAAGGATGATGACAATGCTCAAATTATGCCAAGTCAGTGAACAGGGCCGTGCATGGGAGTATATATACCCCCCACAATAAATATAGCCGTTACAGGCCGTTGGGAGAAAAAGATCACCTGGCGGTCAAACCGCAGGTATAAGCTCGGTCAGACCGCCGCAATTGCAACGGCATTAAACAGGCGCAATAAATGCTCAACTGCCCTTGTCAGGCACATATACGGTCAGATCGGAACCTATTTCGGTTAGACCGTGAAACTGTCCAGAGACGACATAGTTTCTGGACACCCTATACGGTTAGGCCGAAAAATACGGACAGACCGGCCATACGGTCAGACCGTAGTACAAAGACACGGTCAGACCGATTTCGCGGTCAGACCGGTCTAATAAAACGGTCAGACCATCAAAGCTCAAAAACAACAGAAGGATAGGTCATGAAGTTTCAGGAGACTGACCTAGGTTTTAACTACGGACAGACCGACCTTATAAAGGTACAATCTATGCTAATACATAATGTCGGTTAGTCCGAGATCCTATTCGGTCAGTCCGTGAATTCGGTCAGACCTGTTCAACATACGGTCAGACCGACTGAGACAGTGCTGAGCAGTATTGAGCTGAAACAAGCATTTTCAAAGTATGTGAACTTCTAGTATGCAATGCAAGTTGATTTTATGATTTGTGGCACATAGATGAAGTATTTTGTGATACACCACATGCTCCTCTTAATAGTACGGCAATTATCCTAAAATCCGGTCAAAATTCTTCTCTAAACACCTTAGACCGGTAAAAATGGAAAAAGCCTTATTTCGTACCATTGCCTTTTTGATCAATGCCCTTTCTTCACCATGAGGCTCTTTCTTCGCCTTTCATTAACCTGTCTTTTAAGTTTCTTCTTAACACAACTAGGCAGGTAACGTTAGTATAGCATTCACTACTACAGAAATGCTTTTCACTATCGGTTAAAAATCCACTCTACTATCGGTTCTCTTACCGATAGTGGTCGGCACGATAGTAGAGGGCAGCACACTTCTATCGGTTCAAAAACCGTTAGTAAAACATCTACAATCCCAACGTTCACTAATCGCTATCAACTATTTCTTCTATCGGCTCGGTTTTAAACCGATAGTATTGTATAAGTTTTTTCTATCGGCTCGTATAAAAACCGATAGTATTGTTTAGGCCTTTTGTATCGGCTAGGATCTAAACCGATAGTAATCTAAACATTTTTTTCTATCGGCTCTTATATAAACCGATAGTATTGTTCAGGCCTTTTGTATCGGCTATGATCTAAACCGATAGTAATCTAAACGTTTTTTTCTATCGGCTCTTATATAAACCGATAGTATTTTGTGGACACATTTAGTACTGGAAACTTTATTCTATCGGTTGTTATATATAAACCGATAGTATTGTGTGGACACAGTTAGTACTGGAAACTTTATTCTATCGGTTGTAGTATATAACCGATAGTACTGAAAAATTTATTCTATCGGTTATATTATATAACCGATAGTATTTTGTAGACTCGTTTAGTACAGGAAACTGTATTATATCGGTTTCTAAATATGAACCGATAGTATTGTGTGGACACAGTTAGTACTGGAAACTTTATTCTATCGGTTGTAGTATATAACCGATAGTAATATTAGTTTTTCCTATCGGTTATGTAGTGGCACGGTTAGTACTAAATATTTACAAATATACATACAGCAATACAGAGATACATACAGCAATATACATACAGCAATACAGAGATACATTGGATCATTCACAAATACACCAATATTTACAAATATTCACCAATATTCACATATTGAATTTGTTCACAAATACACTAATACAGTAATATACACATGCATTGGACAGACTGAATTTATGCACATATTGATTGAGTTTATTCATTGAATATATATTGATTGAGTTTATTCACAAATACATCAATGAATCTATTCACATATATTCACAAATCAATGAATCAACACATTCAATATATATTCACAAATACAACAATCAACACAAGTCAGTTACTATCGATCGTTGATAGCCACTTCTTCCATGACATATTGAGCCCAAATTGTTCGCAGCTCTTTCAATTGAGGCAACTCATATTGCTCTTTCAACATGGTGCTCTGCATATATGTGTGTATGAAGTTAGGATCGTACGTCACATCTAATTAAAGTTCGACTTTGAGTCAGGAAAAATAGTTACCTTAGGGAATTGGGCAAAGTTTCTCCTGATCAGGTCATACATGAATCTCATGACATAGAAGCCACATTCCCACGATTGTGGCTGCTGATGGCACTGGAAAAATTGCATATGCAAAGACATAAACCCATATTAACTCGAAAGAACTAATTAAGCTTAAATTAAAAGACTCATCATGAGTACTTCCATCCGTATTAATTACCTCATATTCTTTCCAAGAAATTGTTGTGCCCTTCGACGCGTCATGCCTCCCTCCAGCACTAGCATAATTTTTGAAAGCCCTGTATTTAATTTAGCATTGTCGATTAATATCTTATCATTAATTAGCTAGTCAGAGAAAAATTTAAGACAACTATGTTACTTACGCGTCTATGTGCCATGTGAGGGTGAAAACATGCGCCACCTTGTCGCTCATCGAATCGAGGTAATAGACCTCATTCATCCATGGGCAAATGACGGCGAGGACCCAGTGGCCCCTACATTGCATATATAAGCGAACCGTTTCATACATATGTTAGGCGTAACATACAAGAATGAGTTAAATTAGTAGGAAATGCATTAACCTTTGGTGGTACGGCGCAAGGATGAACTCTCGGTCCTGCTGCGCTAGTAGTGCCCTTGATATGTATTCCTCCGCATGTGCTTGGTCGTGCTCTAGCATCGTGAGGCTTATTTTCTCTGGGTCGAGGAAACCCACCTTGTCACATGCCCTCATCGACGCCAGCCTATACATGCACCTGGATGCAAAGTAGACATTAGTAAGTAGTGCATACAAAAAGTGATTAGATTTATGAAACGAACTGTGATAACTTCAGACAACAGCACACTCACAGGACTCCAGTCCGTATGATGGACATATCAAGCTCCCGCCAGTTGAGGAGGTCGAACAAATCCTCGTGGGCCACCGATATGCTCCCGGGCTCACTGGTGAAAATGGGCTGGCCTGAAGTGAACCAAGAAGTTGATGTGGCGCCTAGACCGGGTCAGGTACCACTCGTGGAGACTTCTGGTTATTTGATCTATATTGCGCAGAAGGTACTCCGACACGAGTGGGGACCCGTTCTTGAACGTACCCGGCTGGCTTTGTTTGGCCTTGCCTTTGGCCTTGCCCTTGCCTTTGGGCGGGGAGTGAGTGTATACCTTCGAAGGTTGGGGTGTGGTGCCGTCGGCCTCATTTGATGGCGAAGGGTTTGAGGCCGTCGGAGGAGGCATGGGGGCCGAAGGAGTTCGCTCATGCGTTGTGGCGGGGCTGGTGTCCTCAGGAAGTGTGCTGGTATCCATCGTCCACTTTAAGTACAAACGCTTAAATTAGATTTTGAAAATTAAGTATATTAACTGAGTTGTAAGCTAGAATGGCTAGGGTTTACCTCCTGTAGTCTAACACCCTTCTTGGGCCACTGTATGTACGAGCCCAATGCCTCGCCAATTGTCCACATTTCGTCCGTTGGGACGGGCAACGGAAAAGAGCTGTAGCCCGGGAGGGCCATGTCCACTTGTACCTTTGCGAATCCAGGCTCCAGAGGTACGCAGTGGATCCGGACATCCTCCCAAGACTGGTATACGACCCCGTTTGCAACCGCAACAGGTTTGTCGCCTATGTTGATCAATAGGGTACAGCTCTCCAGCTTCTGTAATTTGCAACAATTATAACAGGTTAGCGAAACAATTCTAACGTAACGGGAGTGGCATCAGCCGAACTGCATATATAGCTCAAGAGTTGCAATACCTCGATCAGGTCCACCGGATCCACGTGAACCTTCGAGCCAACACTACTCGGCCTGGCAGCGTCGACCTCGGCAGCTGGATCTAAACCCTTGGACTGCACAACTCAGCTTAGGCGTTCATATTTCTCGTTCATTTGAGCGAACATGTCCGCGAATTGTGCAGTCACATCTGCCCGTATCTTCTGAGATAGCTCCACTTCCCTTTCCTTCCAGCTGCCAGGCTTCTTCGCCTTTTGCCCGGGGTCCGAGAAGCCTTCCTTCCATGGCACCACAGCCCCCACGGTTCGCGTCCGCCCTGGATGCTCCTTGTTCCCTAGAGCCCGGGTAAGGATGTCGTTCTCCCTATGGGGACTGAACAATCCCTCGGTCACCTCCTTCGAGCAAGAGATCTGTTACATTGAAAGCTCTCCATTGTGAGGAAGAAATATATACAAAGTTGTGCGCACACTAGTGATCATAGTTAGCCAACTTACGAGTCGCTGCACGACCTCGACGTCCCTGGGGTTTGGGAACGCCACAGTCTCCGTGGCCGACACGGTCCCTCTGGCCAGCCACCAGCGCTTGCATCGCTGATCGCGGATCTCGGAGAGTGGTAGGTCAGGGGAGTCGACGAAATGCGACGCCTCGTCTTCACCCTTCTTCCACTGCTCCTCCTTCCCCGCATAGCCGCGAGAACCGAGCCGGTGTGGGTGGTCGTTCCTCCTCTGGATTGCCCTGTTCTTCTCGCTGAGGGCCTTCGTACCAGAAACAAGAAAATTAATGCACCACTGCTTATTGCATACAATGGTGTAACCAAGCAAAGGAACCATTCATACCTTGAACTCAGGAGTCCCCTTCTGTTGGGCGAATTGCTCCCATACCTCCTCCGTTATGAAGGGGTACTTCTCGCATGGAGATTCGCCTTTAGCGAGGAAGGTACTGACGAGGACGCTCTTGAAGGTTTTCCACGTGTTGTTCATGTCCTTCAAGCAAGCTATCTTGGGACCATCGTCCGGGATGTTCCACTTGGCCTGTTTCAAATGGTGCATATAAGTAGGACTTACCTAATCTCTAGGATAAACTAAGGAAATGTGATTACTCAAGAGTTCAGTGATTTTGATTAATTTTACCTTCACTTCCCCCCACAGCCTATCCCTCTCGTCGGCCTTGACGTCCTTCCAGCTCTGGACGGTGATCTTCACCCTTTCCTTCGCCAACAAGCCAACATAGGCAGCTAGTGCCCGGCGTTCTTCCCGATCGGTCTCCCGAACTAGTTGAACTCACAGGAAAGATCCGCGCGTTTGGCCAAACGACCCAACATCGTCGCGCCTCGCGCCTTCATCTTGCGCTGGGACGAGGCAGCGCCATCTACGTTCGCCCTCGCCGAATCACTAGTATCAGCCGAGGAAGATGCCGACATGGCTTTACCTAAAATACCATAAACAAACCATCCAATTGATATGAAGAAAGGTACATGACAAAGTAATTCACAGAATATTCAGATGAGCAGTGCAAACTAACAAATACTATATTTCCTATCGGTTTTGAAAGGAAAACCGATAGTACTAAGGTCTATATTCAGGAAAATTTAAAAGATTAGCAGTGCAAACTATGCTAATCTCTCTGCTGGAAAATAAAGTCTGTTAACATTTAAATGAACCTAAATTTGAGATGAAAATTAGAAAATGGGAAGTAATTCACAGAAAATTCATATTAGCTGTGCAAACTATGATGGCACTACTATTTACTATCGGTTTTCCAAGTCAAACCGATAGTAATCAAGTCAGCATTAGGAAAAATTTCCAAAATTGCTCAGCAGGAACATAAAGTAATTGCTCAGCAGGAACATAAGGTATGTTAAAATATAAATGAACCAAAATTTCAGATGAAAATTAGAAATGGGATATAATTAACAGAAAATTCAGTTTTAGGGTATTTACTATCGGTTCTGAGTAAGAAACCGATATTGAACTACACTGTATGACAAATTGCTATGATTTTCATCAATTCTGTCATTCTCATAGCTATCAAGTTTGTAGTTCATGAATTTTACTCTAGGTTTCTATTTGTAATCCATGGAACGGGATATGAACCATTGCATACAAAATTAAGCAATACACGCGAGCGATTTGGTCAAGAACACTTACAGTGGATCGTGGAGTGGCCGGAGGTGGTGGCGCAATGCAATGCCGGAGGCGGTGGAGAACCAGTGGCGCAGAGGAGCGAAGAAGCGAACGTCGGCGATTCTAGGGTTTTCCGCGCGAGTATTTTTCGATTTGGAATGTGATCAGTTGCACTGGAGGAAAAATCGTGCAGGTTATAACCTAATAAATGAATCTTTACTATCGGTTCATCACCACAAAACCGATAGTAAAAACATGTAAGTTAGGGTTTTCGTAACACAGTGTAAATCACTATCGGTTGTGAACAGTAAACCGATAGTAAACTAAGAACAGGGGCTCATAACACAGTGTAAATCACTATCGGTTGTGAACAGTAAACCGATAGTAAACTAAGAACAGGGGCTCATAACACAGTGTAAATCACTATCGGTTGTGAACTATAAACCGATAGTATAGTTTAATTTCATATCGGTTTCACAGTTATAACCGATAGTAAAATACAATGCTATTGACCCTAAAGGATTTCCCTTAGAAGAATTATAGAGGATCTCAGTACATCATTTTGTATTGTATTTACTATCGGTTATGACAATAAACCGATAGTATATGTTAATTTCATATCGGTTTGGAGGTTGAAACCGATAGTATAATACTGTTAAATTGATCTAAAGGTATTTCCTGAGAACAAATACAGATGGGTCTCAGTACATCATTTTGCACTTGTAAAGACACCTGAAACCCCATGCAAATGGCTTGCAATAATTTTGAAATAAAATAACAGTAAAGACCAATCATGGAATGAAAATTTGCAGTTTTCATATATATTTGTGAAAAGAATCAATTATTGCTCAAATCAAGTATATACTCCAATTGAAATGAAAATTTGCAGAAATGATTCTCAATGCATCACGTATGTTTTCCCAAAGAATTTTTGAAAATTGATTTGAACATTCTTCGATCCAAGTAATATACGTCACTTACATATTGCAAATTAGTCAAGAATGGTTGTCCACCCATAATCCTTCTTCGTGGTCGTCTCGCAGGTAACTTGTTTCGTCAATATCTTCGGTAGGGACAGATTGAAGGATTCCATCTAAAAATGGAGGTAGTTCGTCGAACTGATCGTACTCTTTGACGAGGATTGACACCCGGGTCATTTCTAATAAACTTTTGGTTCAAGACAAGTTCGAACCAGACATGTATCTGGTGATGCGAACTCAAGCTATTCTGAGGGGCATCACCATGAGGTCACAAGCTTTACGCGATCAGGTCGCAAGCTTTACGCGGTCAGACCGCATGCCTTGCGCGGTCAGAAGTTCGTAGGCTATACGCGAACTACACATTCGGGATATTGCGCGGTCAGCCAATATCCCGCGGTCAGAACATCTGCCGATCAGGATACTTGGGATCTATCTATTTCGGTTGCCCGTACAACAGGATATTCTAAGTATCCCGAAGATTCCTACACGTGGAGAATCAACCGTCAGAAGGTTAACACATACAGTTATCCGTGAATAACACGTGTTTAACCTGCGTGGAGGTTAAGAGCAGTTCCAAAAAACCGCATCCAACCGTCCGTGCAACCGTTTGATGCAGTTTCCTCTACATGGCACCCTTTCAAACAGTACAAAAGGATGGCATGGAGCATCAATGAGGGGGGGGATGATCCGAAACATCAACCGAGAGATCGGAAGATCAAGAAACCCAAAATCATCCAAGTTAGCCAAGTCTACGGCACACCTTATATAGCATTTTAGTAAGCCTTCTTTGGCTTATCCTTGTACACTCTTACAGGGAAAATCCTCGCCTCTGAGGACTTTTCCCTCCATTTGTAAACCTTTTACCACACTTAGTGAAATCTCAACAGGACGTAGGGCTTTTACTCCCACCATCGAGGGCCCGAACCTGTCTAAACTCTCTGTGCTCCTGTTCACTATTGTTCAGCATACCTTCCCGAAGGGTCATCTTGAAAGGTCTCACAATTACAAATTCTGCATAAGTTCGGCTGAGGACTCCGAGTCCGAATCGTCAACAGCTGGCGCCCACCGTTGGGCCTTTCTCAAGGCGTCTTAATTGAAATTCGGAGGTTCGCCGAAACATGGCTGGAGCATATGATTCCGAGAACGATTTCGATCTCGAGGATTATGCCCATATACCCATGCCTTCTCCAAGCGATCCTGTTCTGATGGAAGAGGTCGAAGGCCAGAATCTTCCACAGGTTGAATCATCTCCCCAAGTCATGTTAATCGACCAGGAGGTAACTGGCACAAGGTCAGAACCCGCAGAGGTTCTTAATGTGCTAGGTGATGAATCCGGCCCGTCATACGATCCCGCTGAGGGAAAATATGATGGTGACCCTGAAGTTAGCCCAGGAAGGTTCGACCCTGATAACCTCCACCGTCTCTTTGATTTCGAGTCTGACTCGGAACAAACCGAGATGTTCTCCCCATCGGCGACCTCTCTCCCTAGGCAGTTTGCTGCGTTGTCGGAGGAAACTCCCGATCAACAGGCTGCCAGGGAAGAACAAGATCGCAAACAGAAGGAGGAGCAAGATCTCGAGCAACAGAACAACGAACTACGCAGAACTGCCCTAGAGGCTCTTCAAGATGCGCAGGCTCGTTACGATGCTGCCCCGAGTTCTTCTCGACGGTCGCGTGGTCGTAGACGTGACCAGACTCCTTCCTTACCACCGGAGCATTTCCCAGTGGACGAAGAAATAGTAACACCTGGTGCCCCTAGGAGAAGTACCCATGGTCGACTGCGATCTATCGCGGAGGTCATGCGTAATTTTCCTCCTACGGTCATGGATGCGCAGAGACCGGCCTTTTTCAGGATCCTGGCGGAAAGACTGGACGAGGTCGCATCCGAGGCGACCCCAACAGCTTCTTCCCGCTCAGTGACACATCCCCGTGAACGAGATGGTCCTCATTTTGGCTCTGGCCGACGGAGTTACCCGCCACCTCTACCGTCCCGACAGGACAAATATCGGCGAATGCAGGACTCTCGTAGTAGGGATCGAGTTCCCGTTCACTCTCGTTTGGGACCCCGAGTAACCTCGCCATTAAGTGAGTTTGCTCGAAACCCGACCGAAAGTCGTAGGACGGTTCACGGTCCTTACGTTGGTTGCAAAGCTTTTCGCCTGGCCTACGAGCAGTCGTTTGGCCCGATAAGTTTCGACCAGGGGCCATTGAGAGGTTTGATGGAACTCAAAACCCATCTGAGTTCCTTCAGATCTATATTATTGCCATCCAAGCAACAGGAGGCGATGACAAGGTCATGGCCAACTACCTGCCAACAGTCCTCGCAGGACCGGCTAGAACCTGGTTGTTCAATCAGCCTGAGGGTTCTATCTATAATTGGGAAATGCTATGCGATGCCATCCTCAGCAATTTCCAAAACTGTTACCAAAAGCCGGGTAAGGAGGACGACTTGCATAGACTGCGGCAAACTTCGACCGAAACGCTTCGGCAGTTTGTCAAGAGGTTTGTCGGGGTAAGAAATACCATCCCGAACATATCTGATGGCTCCGTAATCAGGGCATTTAAGCATGCCGTTCGATACCGGAGATTCACTGAAGACTTGCTTATCCACCCTCCTCGATCAGTGGCCGATCTGTTCTATATGGCTGATCGATACTCCAATGCAGCCGAGGCAGTCGAATGGAACCGAATGGTTGATAAGGGGGACCTACCGCCCCAACCAGGCTTCAAGGACGCCAAGAAAGAAGATTCAAGCAAAAAGCCGGAGTCTTCACCGGGTGGGAAGTCAAAAAAGTCGAAGAGGAACCGCTCTGGACAGTACCGTGAGGTCGCAGTCGCGGAGAAACCACCTTCGACCAAAGGTAATAAGTCTTCTTTTAAAAGTAAAACTGCTTCTGGCGGCCGGGATTCCGACCAGCCAGAAAAATCAACTAATCCGCAGGAGGGCAAGAGGTGGTGTCCACTCCACAACTCCGCAGGCCACGACCTCAAAAACTGCAGGAGTTGGTTGAAACAGTTGGATGATTTCTACCAAGGAGCTGGGCCAATGCCAACCTTACCGCCTAAAGAGCAGGCGTGCGGGGTTAGAGACGTCGATGGAGACGAAGAAATGTCTTACCAGGTACCTCAAAATCATGTTAATGTCATTTTCGGAGGTTCCTCCTCTTTCGTTTCCAAAAGGCAGTTTAAAACCTTTTGCCGAGAGATTAACCAAACGGAGACATCCCTTGGCGAACCTCAATATCCCCGTTGGTCGGATATGCCTTTGACGTTCGATCGCGCTGACTGTCTTGTGGGGCTAACTCGACCATTGAGGCTACCTCTGGTTATTACCCCAATCATCAGTAACGCGAGAGTCGAAAGGGTCCTGATTGATGGGGGAAGTTCCCTTGATCTTTTATTGGTCAAGACACTCGACGAGATGCAAATTCCTCGTTCGAAGATCAAGCCCATAATCCATCCGTTTTATGGGATAATCCCAGGCCCCTCCATGATGCCATTGGGACAAGTGGTCCTCCCGGTCACTCTGGGAGAACCAGATAACTTCTGAACAGAATTGGTTACTTTCGATGTAATCGATTGTGATTCAGCTTATAATGCAATCTTTGGCAGGCCGACCCTTGCTAAGTTCATGATGGCAACGCACTATGCTTATCAGTGCGGGAAATTGCCTGGCCCCAAAGGTGTCATTTCGGTCCGAGGAAGTCGCAGCGTGGCGCTCACGTGCGACCGGCTATCTTTGGAAATGGTCGATCAACTTCCCCTCCGGGACGCTCAGGTCGCCACCGTCGCCACCGATGCGATCAAGGCTGCTCCTCGACCAGATGAGAAACTCAAACAAGTTCCCTTGTACCCAGATGACCCATCCAAGACAATTCGGGTTGGGTCAGCCCTGGATGACAAATAGGAACTCGACCTCGTTGCTTTCCTCCGGGCTAACGCAGACGTGTTTGCGTGGAAACCGTCCGACATGCCCGGTGTCCCAAGGGAAGTAATTGAGCACAGGTTAGCAATTCGACCTGGACAACGACCAATAAAGCAAAAGCTCAGGCGTTTTGCCACCGACCGACAGGAAGCCATCCGAGAAGAGTTAGACAAACTCTTACAAGCCGGGTTTATCCGCGAAGTGAATCACCCGGACTGGCTCGCCAATCCGGTCATGGTCCGCAAGTCAAATGGCAAGTGGCGCATGTGCGTCGACTATACTAGCCTCAACAGTGCCTGTCCGAAGGATGACTTTCCCCTTCCCCGCATCGACCAGCTGGTTGACTCCACTGCGGGTTGCGAACTGATGAGTTTTTTGGATGCCTACTCAGGGTATCATCAAATTAGCATGGCAGAAGACAATGAAGAGAAAACTGCCTTCATCACCCCGTTCGGCACATACTGCTACGTCAGAATGCCGTTCGGTCTCAAGAACGCTGGTTCCACGTACCAGCGCTTGATGCAAAAGACCTTTCTTTCCCAGATAGGGCGTAATCTCGAAGCATATGTAGACGACTTGGTTGTAAAGAGCACCAAAAGATTATCTCATTTGGACGATCTTGCTGAAACTTTCTGTAACTTGAATCGCTTTGGAATAAAATTGAACCCGGAGAAATGTTCTTTCGGGGTTTCTTCAGGGAAGCTTCTTGGTTTCCTTGTGTGTTCCAGGGGCATTGAGGTTAATCCTGAGAAAATCAGAGCTATTGAACAAATGAGGTCGCCCTCGACCATGAGGGATGTTCAACGCCTGGCTGGTCGCATGGCGGCTTTAAGTAGCTTTATATCGCGATTAGGCGAAAGGGGACTACCTTTCTTTAAAGCCTTGCGGAAACATCATAACTTCACGTGGTCCGATGAGGCCGAAAAAGCGTTTCAGGAGGTAAAAACGTATCTTTCCAGTCCGCCAGTTTTGGTGTCTCCTGAAAAGGAAGAACCATTACTTTTGTATTTGGCGGCCACTCCACACGCGGTCAGCGCAGTTCTGATCGCGGAAAGGGAAGGAGTACACAGACCTGTCTACTATGTGAGCGAAGTACTTCATGGTCCTAAGGAGCGCTACCCTGAGGTCCAGAAGATACTTTACGCGCTACTGATGGCTTCCCGTAAGCTACGACATTACTTTCAAGCACAAAAGATCACAGTACCTTCCTCTTTTCCTTTAGGGGATATTGTCCGAAATCCAGAAAAATCTGGTCGAATCGCCAAATGGGCGGTCGAATTCGGTGCCTTCGAGATCCATTTCACCCCTCGCACGGCGGTTAAATCTCAGGTTTTGGCCGACTTTGTGGTCGAATGGACCAACCCTGAGCTACCCGTACAGTTGGCAAAGGAACTGGAGTACTCCGATTATTGGACAATGTACTTTGACGGCTCCCGTAGTTTTCAACACTCGGGGGCTGGAGTGGTCTTAGTTACGCCTCAGGGCGAACAGCATAAGTATGTTATTCAACTACACTTTGTTGCCACCAACAATGCAGCAGAGTATGAAGGTCTTCTTGCAGGGCTCCGGGCAGCAAAATTCCTCGGAGTCCGTCGATTAGTGGTGAGGGGGGACTCACAGCTAGTCGTAAACCAGGTAAACAAGGAGTACAGCACCTCCGATGAGACAATGGCTCATTACCTGGGGGAAGTGAGGAGATTGGAAAAACACTTCAGTCACTTCGAAGTCCAATACGTCCCGCGAAAGGACAATATTCTCGCCGACCAATTATCCAAAATTGGATCCTCACGCTCATCCGCTCCGGCAGGAGTGTTCATTGAACACTTGGACCATCCTTCGATCATGACTTCGGTCGACGATGATCCGGCAATAGCCTTCATTGCCAACCTCGGTCAGGAACAAGATTGGACTCATCCATTGAGGGTCTATCTTGAACATGGGACCCTACCCGAGGACGAAACCAAAAGCGATCGATTAATTCGAAAGGCGCGTCTGTACAAACTCATAGATGGGGTTATGTACAGAAAGGGTACTCAAGGAGTATTCATGCGCTGCATATCTCAGGAGGAAGGAAAATCCCTCTTGAAAGAGATACATGACGGTGTATGCGGTGCACACGCGTCATACCGAACACTGGTCGGAAAAATTTTTCGACAGGGATTCTACTGGCCTTCGGCACTCGATGATGCCAAGTTTATGGTCAAGATGTGTCCACAGTGTCAGTTTCATGCAAGACAGGTTCATCAACCTGCTTATGCATTGCAAACTATTCCTCTCGCATGGCCCTTCGCGATCTGGGGAATGGACATCGTCGGTCCTATGCCACAAGCGGTCAATGGGTACAAGTTTCTGTTCGTAGCCATTGACACGTTCACAAAGTGGATTGATGCCGAACCAGTACGAAATATTACTGCATCAGCTGCACAAAAATTCTTTCACAAGAACATTGTGGCACGATTTGGTGTTCCAAGCCGTCTCATCACAGACAACGGTTCTCAGTTCGCTAGCGGTCTCTTCCTAGACTACTGCGATCAGATTGGGACCAAGGTGTGCTTTGCTTCCGTGGCACATCCACAAAGCAATGGTGCCGTAGAACGGGCCAATGGGCAAGTATTGCAAGGCATCAAAAAACGTGTTTTTGATCGCCTCAAGACCCGCTCGGGGGCTTGGGCAGACGAGCTCTATACTGTTCTATGGGCACTACGGACTACCTCTAGTCGAGCCACCGGTGAGACACCCTTCCATTTGGTCTATGGGGCCGAGGCTGTGTTGCCTATGGAAGTTAGTATTGGATCTGTTCGCACGAATCAATTCGAACAGGTCAATCAATCTGAACAGCGATCGCAAGATCTCATCCTCCTGGAAGAACGGCGTGATCGCGCCCTGATCAAGTCCGCGGTATACTTGCAGGCTCTACGCAAGTATCACAGTAAAAAGGTGCGACCACGTAATCTCATCGTTGGCGACTTGGTTTTACGAAAAATTCAAGACCAGTCTAACCGCAATAAATTCTCCCCAAAGTGGGAAGGGCCATACACTGTCGTCTCAATGCCGCGGCCAGGATCTGCGCGGTTAGCCATGGAGGATGGTCGGATTTTGTTCAATACTTGGAACATCGATCAACTTCGCAAGTTTTACGTGTAAGTATTCCAATCACTTTTTCCCTGTTCAATTAGCATCTTTTCATAAAAAGCATGTCTTGTTTTCATACAATGAGTGTTTTCTTTAAGCCCAAATTATACAAATTCGACCTGGGGCTGATCGCCGGCGGTTAGGTTACTACAGCATTTTTTAACCGGATTCGCTGGTCGATCTCATGATCACTTCCAGATAAGTCGCTCCTAAATAAGCCGTTTCTCAACGCACACGGGACTATCTGGCTAGTCTTCGGTCATCTGGGTGGCTACCAGTTTGCAATAAGGTTAAAATGTTACTTTAATCTTGACCATCGGCTTGAAGCGCATATCCCTAATCATCATACTTATGTTTTCCCCTCTGCTTAAAATACTAAGGCTCCAGTATTCACAAAACAGAGGCGGGGGCTAGAGGAATATACTTATAGTATGAAACTTATGATGTGAATATGCACTTTCTTTTGAAAAAAAAAATATAGTTTTACATACATTGCATTGTAATTACAATTGTTTGGTTACAAAAATAAGGATCATTCGATCCCCAGCTCAGTCAGGAGTTTATCTACTAGGGGCTGGACTTCCTCTATGACTGCATCGAGCAGCTCTTCACTCTCGACCTCAACCGGACCCACCAATGCGTTCAGATCTGCATCTGGGCCATGGTGAAGTCGAACCCGGCTGAGTACGGCTGCTGCGGCTGATCGAACCCTGGTTCTGATCGCCTCTTCGCGTCGCTGTGTATCTCCAGGGAGATACTCAAGCAGTGAATCCGCCTGGGCAGTAAGCAGCGATGTCCAGTCATTTATACTGAGGTTGTCTTGCCTCAGTTCTACCACATCGGTCTTCAAAAGATCAGCCACGGCCTTTAGTTTATCAAAGATCCGGAGGCTCAGTTCTTTGATTGCCCGATCGGTGTGGCGAATCGAGGATTCAAGAATCTCCTTGTCTCGACTGAGCTGCGTAATTCGACCTGCTTGCGCTGTACAGAGAGAGAAGATTATTCGCATATTATGGATTCAAGTCTTCCTAGTCAGGAATCGGCTTACCAGCATTCTCTGATCGAAGTCTGTTGAGTTCAGTTTCTTGTTTCTTAAGCATTGAGACTGAACCGGCCACCTCCTTCTTCAAGAATGCAACCTCTCTGCAACAAAATCAAGGCAGTCACAACCAAGATATACCCATGTTAACCAGAGGGTAATGGTACTCACCTGCGCAAGCTATCGCGTTCTTTTTGAATGGCTTCTGTACTAGCCATCACAACACGCGAATGGCTTGTTAGCCAGGACAATCCCTGTGGTGCCAAAGAAGAAGGTCAAAGGTGTCCTAAGTATAATTCAGGCACAGAAGCAAAGTCTTATTATACCTTCATAAACTTTTGTAAAACGGCATCATTCAGTTCAGCGGGAATCCTCGCTAGAGCCTCCGACGTGCTCATTACAGGGATAGTTGGCGGGAGTGCCGGCCGGACACCACCCCCAGAGGCTACCGGTTGTGACCCGATCCCTATACTTGTTTCACCTCCCGCGGTCCGGACGACTTCCTGAACCACGGGAGTAGAGCGCTCTTCATTAGAGGCTCCCTCATCAGCCCTAGTTTCAACCTCCCCAGAGGCGGTTGAAGGGTTAGGCGCGTCTTCTTTTGCCTAACAGGAAGAATGGGTCAGGCAACTTTTATTTAAGATTACTGTCAAGTAAGAGCTCTTACCTTATTTGAAATCCCATTCGTTCCTGGGACTTCTGGGAAAATTCCCCTTGCGAAGGAGAGCCGTCTCCGGTTCTCGCATTCCTTATGGTAAACAAGGCAGCACCCCCCTGGAAATGTCATGTTATAGGCATATTCTTAGGGAACAGGTAAAAACACATAAAAAGATCTTTACCTGGGCCACCGGGCTAACTGGTGGGGCTGCATCTGAAGGCCTTGGCGATTCCAGAGTTGCTGGAACCATCATAGCTGGCCTTTGTTCATCCACCTCCTCCTCTGTCCGCAGAGGAGGAGGATTTTCCTCCCTGGAACCCCCAGTGGTCCCAGGGGGAAGCTCTCCTCCCTGTATATACATTAACTTGACAAATGTGCAGAAAGAGTCATAGAAGGAACGGCCGAAAAAGATTCATTACCTTGGTCGTCCCTTCGACCAGGGAAGCAGAGATAATTGACCCTGAAACCTCGGGGGCTTCAGGAATTGGAGGGTTACCCGCGACCACAAGATTTTCGGTGGTCGCAGGATCTTCCACGACCACCTCCTCGGTAGTAGTGGTCTCTGCGGGGCAGCTTGGGGCATCGCTGGATGGAAGATCCGCGATCTTCCTCCTTCGAAGGATCAGAGGAACGTCATCCTCTTCCTCCTCGCTCCCCTCTCCCTGTACGACGAAGAAGTGATTCCATGTCGCGCCTGAAAAAGTAGCGGGAATGCGATATCTTACCGCAGTCTTTCTTGCGGGACGAGAAATGCTTCGTGAAGACCCCTCCCCAGGGTTTAGCTTGGTCTTCTTAGGGGCAGGACTCTTTGTCCTGGGTCTCTGAGAGACCTTCTTCACATTCTTCGCCGTCGGCTTCTTCGGAGAGCCGACATTTTCACTTGGGAACGTCGCATCCGCAAACTTCCCTAGGAGCTGGTTCACAGTCCATTACAAGGGATTAGCACTGAACACACACAAGACCTGCAGAGCCAAAGCTTGACAAGGAAATTACCTTTCGGCGCTCCTGTCTGAGGTCATCACCAGCGTGAATCAAGCTCTGCGGGCGAGGTGATCCCTTAGGGCCCTCTACATCGGAATTGTAGGTCCTAAGGAGGGAGTTGGTCCGCCTTTCAATCTCGGATGAAGGCAGGACTGTTCCCAAACTCAAGTCAGAATTTGTACAATTCAAAAAGGAGAAAGTTCAGCACCAAAGAAATAAATACCTTGACTGTAGTCTAGGGTGCTATCACCCATGGACCTAATCTCCCACGCCGGATGAGCCCTTTCACGCAGAGGACTCACCCGGTTCTTCACGAAGTCTCGAATGATATCTCGAGCCATCAATCCTTCATTGACCAAGTGAAGAATCACCTCGGCATGCTTCGAAAGCTCCGAGTTCATCGCCGGAGGAATGTCTAACTCGCTCGACTTCTCCGGTCGCGAGTTTTCAAACCATAAACTGCTTTCGGATGGTGGAGAGCAGTAAAACCACCTTTGGTGCCACCCATGCACAGAATCTCGTAGGGGTGGGGAGGGATACTCCTTTTTATCCCTCAGCCGGAAGTAGATGCATCCGGCGGCGTTGGTACTCTTCGACCACGCCGAAAAGTAAAATCGTCGGAAAAGATCCACGCTGGGATATATTCCGACGAAGGCTTCACAAAGGTGCTGGAATACTGCAAGGATCAGCATCGCGTTGGGGTGGAGGTTGATCAGTTCCCACCCGTAATGTTCAAGGACATCCTTAAGAAACCGACTCTCAGGGAATCGGAACCCGCAACGCAAATACTCCTCAAAAACCACCAACTCGCCTTCTTGGACAGTTGGGGTTTCTTGGTCCCTCTCCGCAGGTCGCCAGTTAATGAGCAGCCGCGGAGAAAGGATCTCCTCCTTCTCTAATGCCATCAGGCTCTCCTCAGAATGGTGAATGGATCTGCTCCAGGACGCCATCTTTGGTGTAGAATCAAAGGGGAAGCTGGCGATTTGGGGAAGATGAAGGCTGAAGAAAATGAGGGTTTTGAGCGGCGGGAATAATAAGGGTTTTTAGCTGTGTGGCTTCTTTGAGAAGACATCTGCTCTTTTTATAGACCCAAGGCGACGCATTAATGAGTAAACGACTCATTTCAAACGTTCCATTGAATGCTTTATTCATTTCCCATAATGGATACTGTCTCTGATGGACCCGATAAAGTACTCAGGCGTCGGATCTGAAACAAAAAGACTTCTTTGTTTTGGAAACTGAAAGCGTAAAAGGACTGCAAAATTTTCAGTACTTTTCAGAGGACGTTTTTCCTTTTTATACTTTGAACTTTTTATTCAAAAAAATCATGTAACCCAATTTTTAACGTACTGGAGTGTTTCTAATTGGGTTATGGTTTTATCGAAATTGTGTTTTAGGCTAAAACTTCGATTCTAATCGAAGTGACATCCTGACCGAGTCCCAACTCTGGTCGAACCTTAGTTCTGACCGCGGCTTTGAAACTGATCGCGGAATCAGGGCAGGTCGCGGTGCTTTTTTCTTAAAAGTGATTTTGATCGCAGAACTAAAATTTCCTGTGTATGAATGGTTGCGAACGTAAAGTTCATGGCTATATTTTCGCACAGAAGATGTGGAGAACATTTCATGAGAAATAAAGAACTTTTATTTCTTACATTCTTTACATACAAAAGGGATGCAGTCGATCAAAACATCGACTTGCTCCGAAAGAAGTTTACAAAGTTCCCCAAGGGACATGTTGTTGTCAGTAGGGTCTACACTGACAACCCCCAGGGAACTAGCAACTACCCTAAGTCTATCTATATCGTCCCTAACAACAGACGCACTATTGTCCCTAATCAAGTCAGAGAGTTCTCGCTGTTGCTGAGCGAAGTCCCTCTCTCGACGGAAATGGTGCGCCTCTTCTCGGGATCGATCAAAACATTCTGCTAAACGCAGAATCTTCGAGGCCATCTCCTCGGTCTTCTTCTCCAGGGCATTCTTTTCTTCCAGAAGGGTCTGTCCGGAAGGAAGAGATGGAGCAGCAGAAGGCTGATCGCTGGGGCCTCTTACCTCCTACATTTTTGCAAAAGTTAGTCATACTAACTAAAATTATCAGCAAAAAGGGAGAAGAATTGTTACCTGTCCCGGTACATAACCCGTTGATACACCCATCTTGGGAGGGAGATCATCATATGGTGGAAGAGCAACCTTCCCAGAAGAAGATTGCTTCGCCAACCCAATATGGCGATCATTTGATCGAGGGATAGTCACCGCTTGCCGACCAGGATGTTGATCACCCAAAAGAATGGGAGAATTGAATGTGATGGGATCTTTCTCTAAAGATAAAGACCTAACTTGCCGAGAGGCATGAACGGGGAGGGTCAAAGGAACTGAAGGAAGAAAGAAACTCGCTACGTTCTTCACCTTTGTTCCACTGGAAGATCCTTCGTCAACCTTGGGTTTCTTCTTTAAGGGAGACAGGACTTCATTCGTTTGAGACCCTTGTTCGACAATTTCCCGTTCATCGCTCTCAATCTCGATGATCTCATGATCTGCCATTGGGAGGGGTATGTGAAAAAGAAGGAGGCAGGATAACAAGAAAAAGACTTAGACGTGAGAGGGAAATTGTAGATCTTTACATGTCCAGGGGTCTGGTATTTATAGCCGCCTGGGTGACGGTTTGCATTCCGGACGCCTCGGGTTTTGCTAAAACATTTACAATTTTACCTCGAGATAAAAACAATTCTACGGCGCTATCATTGCCCGTCACGTAATGTCAGAACTCGTCTTGAAAAACCAACCGTTTTCACTTAGTGCGCCACTAAGTGGAGAAGTTAAAGGGCCGGGTTAAAAATCCAATGCACGGTTTTTAAATTCGAAATAAACACGTCTCTTCGTTTTCTTCGAATTTGGGGGCTAGCTGACGAGGATTGACACCCGGGTCATTTCTAATAAACTTTTGGTTCAAGACAAGTTCGAACCAGACATGTATCTGGTGATGCGAACTCAAGCTATTCTGAGGGGCATCACCATGAGGTCACAAGCTTTACGCGATCAGGTCGCAAGCTTTACGCGATCAGGTCGCAGCTTTACGCGGTCAGACCGCATGCCTTGCGCGGTCAGAAGTTCGTAGGCTATACGTGAACTACACATTCGGGATATTGCGCGGTCAGCCAATATCCCGCGGTCAGAACATCTGCCGATCAGGATACTTGGGATCTATCTATTTCAGTTGCCCGTACAACAGGATATTCTAAGTATCCCGAAGATTCCTACACGTGGAGAATCAACCGTCAGAAGGTTAACACATACAGTTATCCGTGAATAACACGTGTTTAACCTGCGTGGAGGTTAAGAGCAGTTCCAAAAAACCGCATCCAACCGTCCGTGCAACCGTTTGATGCAGTTTCCTCTACATGGCACCCTTTCAAACAGTACAAAAGGATGGCATGGAGCATCAATGAGGGGGGGGATGATCCGAAACATCAACCGAGAGATCGGAAGATCAAGAAACCCAAAATCATCCAAGTTAGCCAAGTCTACGGCACACCTTATATAGCATTTTAGTAAGCCTTGTTTGGCTATCCTTGTACACTCTTACAGGGAAAATCCTCGCCTCTGAGGACTTTTCCCTCCATTTGTAAACCTTTTACCACACTTAGTGAAATCTCAACAGGACGTAGGGCTTTTACTCCCACCATCGAGGGCCCGAACCTGTCTAAACTCTCTGTGCTCCTGTTCACTATTGTTCAGCATACCTTCCCGAAGGGTCATCTTGAAAGGTCTCACAATTACAAATTCTGCATAAGTTCGGCTGAGGACTCCGAGTCCGAATCGTCGACACTCTTCTTCATCCACAACGTCTTCAACCCCAACAATACGTCTCTTACTGTGAAGGACAACGTGCAACTTTGGGTTGGCCGGGTCAACGATGTAGAACACCTGTGTGGCTTGCTCAGCAAGTATAAATGGATCATCTTTGTGTGCGACTCTACTGAGATCGACTAGAGTAAACCCATAATTGTCGACTTTAACACCTCGAGGGATTTCGACCCATTGGCATCGAAACAGAGGAATCTTAAGTAATACATAATCGAGCTCCCATATTTCCTCAATAACACCGTAATATGAGTCGAGTGCTCTTACTGCCCTGGCATCCTCCGAAATAGCAAGTAGTGTCACTCCACTACATTGCATAGCACTCTTCTCGTCCTGAGTTTTTGTGTAAAATGAATAGCCGTTGATGTCATACCCCTGCCAAGTCCCTACAGTAAATCTAGGCCCTCTGTCCAACCATGTAACATCTTCATCTACATCGCCCTCAGAAGCTTGCAGGACTCTATTTTCGATCCACCCAGCAAACTTCCTATTATGTTCTCTGGTGACCCAAATCTCTGGCTTCGAGGGATTCTGTTTCCGTAACATTTCCTTGTGCTCGTGTATGTATGGCTCCACCCCCGTCATGTGCTGTAAGTCCCAAAAATGGGCTTTTGCATACAGATCACTAGAGGGGACGACTGCTTTAAATCCAATCGTTCCAATGCCCTGAAGCCTGCCCTCATGCCGAGACGTAGGAACGCCAATTGGGTCAACCCCGGCCATATAGTTGGTGCAAAATTCGATCACCACCTCGGCGGCATAACCTTCAATAATACTGCCCTCAGGCCGATATCGATTCCTTACATATCCCTTCAAGATACCCATAAATCTCTCAAATGGATACATGTAGCGCAGGAACACGGGTCCACAAAACTTAATTTCTCTGACAAGGTGAACAATTAGATGGACCATAACATCAAAAAAGGATGGAGGGAAATACATCTCCAGCTGACAAAGAGTGGTAGTCACATCGCGTTGCAAATCGTCCAGTCCATCCATATCAATTACCTGCAAGGACACAGTTGCAGCAAATATTCAGATCCAAAAAATCTGACAAGTTCCACGAATGGAGCTAATTAACTTGCTAGGAGTACACGCTTATGTACCTTGCCAGATATTGTGTTGAAGAAATAACATAGCTTTGTAACTGTCTCTCTGACTTTGACTGGGAGAATGCCTCTGATAGCAATGGGAAACATTTGTGACATCAGTACATGACAATCATGGGACTTCATACCAACCAGTTTCAAGTCTTTCATGGACACAAGTTTTTTCAAGTTCGCAGAATACCCGCATGGAACTTTGACACCATGTAGGCACTGACAGAGTTCTGTTTTTTCTCTTTTTGACAAAGTATAGCAGGCCGGGGGGAGGTATGTCCGCTTTCCCTTCTCCAACGGTGCAAGCTCAATCCTTATGCCCATGTCGAGCATGTCACGGCGAACGTTGATGCCATCTTTCGTCTTTCCTGGAATGTTCAATAACAAACCAATCAAACTGTCACAAACATTTTTCTCTACGTGCATGACATCAATGCAATGTCGAACTTGTAAGTGCTCCCAATATGGCAGATCCCAAAGAATCGATCTCTTCTTCCAAACATTTTTTCCTGGAGGTTTAGAACATTTACCGAACTCAACTTTGATGTCCTTCACGCGCAAGTAAAGCTCCTTACCAGTCACAAACACTGGGGCTGATCCTTTCTCAGGCTTCCCATTGAATGACTTCATCTTCTTACGGTAGGTGTGATGCATCGGAAGGAATCTGCGGTGACCCATGTACACTGTTTTTCTGCAGTTCGATAACCACATGCTTTCAGTTTCATCCAGGCAAATAGGACAAGCCTTGACTCCTTTCGTACTATACCCCGACAAATTTCTATAGGCCGGGAAATCATTTATGGTACAAAATATCATGGCCCGTAACATGAAATTCTCTCGCTTATGTGCATCCCACACCCGCACCCCTTCGCTCCACAATTTTTGTAAGTCCTCGACTAACGGTGATAGAAACACGTCAATATCATTCCCGGGTTGTCTGGGTCCTGAAATTAGTAACGACATCATGATGTACTTACGCTTCATACATAACCAAGGAGGAAGATTGTAGATGCATAAAAGAACCGGCCAAGTGCTATGTCGACTGCTCATATTTCCGTGTGGATTCATACCATCCGTACTCAGCCCAAACCTTATATTCCTCACTTCGCCGCCAAACTCACCGAATGTTCTGTTAATGTTTCTCCATTGAATGGAATCAGCTGAATGTCTTAGTTTTCCGTCTTGTTTTCGACCTTCAACATGCCAACGCAAGTACTTCGCATCTTTCGGATTTGCAAACAGCCGTTTCAATCTGGGAATCACAGGCAAATACCACACAGTTTTGGCCGGAGGCCCTTTCTTTACCTCATCACATCCATTGTGATAAATTCTGTCCCCATGCTTATACCGCGATGCACCGCATCTTGGACAAACATGCAAATCCTCGTACTCGTTACGGTACAGAACACAATCATTTGGGCATGCATGTATTCTTTCGATTTCCATTCCCAACGGACACAATAGTTTTTTGGCCTGGTAAACCGATCTTGGCAACTCATTTCCCTCTGGAAGCATGTCCGCTAACAGATCCAATAGCGCCGTGAAACTCTTATCGCTCCAACCGTTGCTTGCCTTTAAGTTATATAATCTCAACACAGAAGACAACTTTGTAAATGTTTCACATCCGGGGAACAAAGGCTTCTCAGAATCAACAATTAATTTTTGAAATTTAGCTAAATCGTTTTCGCTGTAGTCCTCTTCTACATCACGTAACATTTCATCTAAATTGTCGTCATCTACATGGACTTCCGAATGAACATTATCAATGTTTTGAT
Source organism: Pharus latifolius (assembly GCA_019359835.1). NCBI lineage: Eukaryota > Viridiplantae > Streptophyta > Magnoliopsida > Poales > Poaceae > Pharus > Pharus latifolius. The sequence continues at coordinate 65,340,077 of CM033328.1, read as the reverse complement.
CATGATCATCATTACTGCAATCCACTTCCGGGTGCTGCTGAGTGGTAGCGGTAGTGCTCGTTTCCTCAAGATCTTCACCATGCCATATCCAACGGGTATAGCGTGCGTTAAAACCACGACGAATCAAATGACTCCTAATCTGATCAGAGTTGCCGAACCTTTTTAAGTTCATACAATCTATACAAGGATAATGCATATCTTTCTCTCCCTTCTTCGCCTTCTCTTGCTCAGCAAATTTAATAAATCCATTCACACCCTCCAAATACTCAATAGTAGTACGTTTTATTCCATACATCCAATATTCTCGGTCCATCTACAATTATTTCACAAAATTGACAAATTCAAATAAATAATTAATGACTCAGGGCATGCATATATGAATGAAACATAATTAGCTAGGCCATATGTGTGTACATGCATGAGCTGTTTAATTACATTAAATGGATTTGTATATATGAAACCCTAATTAACTTGATGCATGCATTAATTGAAAGAGCCAGCTAGCTAGCTGCTTAAATTCAGCAAGCTATAGCTAGCTAGCCAACCCAGCCTTCTAGCTAGCTTGGAGATACATGTATCTAGTTTAATGAATTGCAAGTAGAGAGAGAGAGGGAGAGTGTGAAAGAGTGATCGAGAGAGAGAGAGGTGATGAGAAGATGACAATACCGAGGGGGATGGAAATATGATCAACCTCTCAGCTAGCTTCTCCAGATCATTCTAGCTTGGAGTTGTGCGCGGTTGAAATGATTCCAACATGTAGAGCGCAGAGCAGGGGTCGACCTAATTAAGTTGTCCAATTTTACTATCGGTTCAACAACACTAACCGATAGTAAAATAAGGTCCCCACTGTCATAACCATTAGTGTATATGAAGTCATTTTACTATCGGTTTGTGTTGTTGAACCGATAGTACTATTTAATATATTGTATCGGTTAGTACAGTAATAACCGATAGTAAAAAGTCAGTAATTTCACTATCAGTTACCCGAGAAAAACCGATAGTACTATTCAATATATTATATCGGTTAATACAGTAATAACCGATAGTATAAAGTGAGTAATTTTACTATCTGTTACGAACGAAAAACCGATAGTACTATTGTAATATATTATATCGGTTGGTACAGTAATAACCGATAGTAAAAGGTCAGTTATTTCACTATCAGTTAAAAATGGAAACCGATAGTACTATTTAATATATTATATCGGTTTATACAGTAATAACCGATAGTAAAAAGTGAGGTAGTTTTACTATCTGTTACGAACGAAAAACCGATAGTACTATTGTAATATATTATATCGGTTGGTACAGTAATAACCGATAGTAAAAAGTCAGTTATTTCACTATCAGTTAAAAATGGAAAACCGATAGTATTATTGAATATATTATATCGGTTTGTACAGTAATAACCGATAGTAAAAAGTATTTGCATTTCACTAACGTTGGATTAATGTATAACCGATAGTAAAATGATGGTTTTCCGCCGCTGTCGTCCTATTCTATCGGATTTTTCCTAGATTGCTTACAACCGTTAGAAAATAAGGGTTAGTGGAATGCACTTATGTAGTAGTGATTTGTAGTTGTCATTAAATACTAAAACACTCTTTAGGGGCCTAGAAGCTACAGTCGGGCCCTCAGGTACAGCCATTGACGCCCCGATTTATCTCGGTGTGCCCCCGGCCTGCTCTTACCGTACAAGTGTTGCACCTCATGTGGAGCTGCCGTCGCGTGGTGGTATACGAATCTCCGACGGTCCCCGTGCGCCGCCTTCCGCATGCACGTCCGATTCTAGCTTGAACTTCAACATCACGTTGGACTCGGATGACGAGTACGTCGCCATGTCGCAGCGGACAGTGGACGAGCATATGGCTATCTCCTCAGCTGGTCCGCTTGCATTTCCCGATAGGCACCCACCATACATTCCTCCTCGGTCGGTTCATGTCGACCCGGAGGTGGTCCTTGACCCTTCGTACGCGGAGTATACTGACATGTTGCAAAGGAGAGACGACGCTGACCAAAGCCAACATCAGTTGGCATCTGCACAGCTTGTTGAGGTGCCTCCATGGTGCAGGACCCAGTAGAGCACATCCCCCGTACAGACGCTCCTGATACAGGCCTCGACCGGGTAAGTGCCCAGCTCCCTCGTCGACAGCCATCACAGAGGACGGTGCATCCGCACAGCACCTTTTCACCATCACCGTTTCAGCAGGACCGGAGGCATCGTCCGAAGAGGGGCCGACATTAGTTTTTTTATGTTCCCCTTATATGGAACATGCTTTCTGTTCTCATGTATGTATTATTTTTTATTGCATCAGTACTCTTACGTTTTCACTACATTTTCGATGTTCATTTTTGTTTTTGGTAACCCGACAAATTGAGCCAACTATGAAATGTACAAATCAATCAACGCAACCAAATATGGGTCTATTCCTCCTTATTTGGTCGACCGGTGGTGCTTTGATAGCCTTTCTTAGTTTCATTTGCTGTTTTTCATTAAAAAAAAAGCACCTTTTCCATGTTGTTTTTTATGTTCCCTTTTTCTAAGGGCTTATTTCAAAAAAAAAAAAAAAAAAAAAGAACCACATTTCTCAGTTATTTGCATAATTTTCACAGCAAATTTGGCCAGTTATATAGGGCACACGACCAATCGTCATCCCGTCTGACAACTAGTTGTGGCGAGTGATGATGTCGCGCTAAGTTGCCAACTGGTATCGCGATTGGTGGTAATTGCTTAAAGTCACCACACAGGTTGGCGACAGTGGTCAAATTTCAAAAACTTTTTTATTTTGTGTTATTTTCAATTTTTTGTTTTATATTTGTGTTATCTATACGAAAAATTTCACATTGATGGAAAAAGTTTTAGCATATTTGTGGTGCAAGTATCTGTATCTCTTTAGTTCTCAGGCCACTAATAGGAGATGTGTAATTTTTTTAAAGCGGTATTTATAAAAGATAGTATCTACTATATTGATAATATATATTTTATTATATTTTTATCAGTCTATTCAATATATATTAATATAATATTTTAATTAAACACAAATATAAAGACTAAAAATAAAATCTTATGGTCTTGTATAAACGTATATTTTAATTGTTTATGTGCATATATGAATGGAAGGGGGACGTGTAATTAAAAAGGAAAAAGAAAGGGTTCGCTAGCGAGATGCTGAGAGTTATTAGTACTAACTGCCATTGAGTTGTCTCTCTCTCCTCGGGGGAAGAGACTTTTGTCCGCGAGTCTTTCAAAACTCACTTTTTTTTTTTTTTAGTTTTGGCACAGTAGGTGATGTAGATTGTTCACTCTTCAGTCTTTACTGATCATTATGTGAAATATTAAATGGAGTCAGTTTATTACTCCCTTTGTTTTTCTAGGTAAACTATGCAGGTCCCATATTTGGTTCTAACTTTTTTTAAAAACAACGTTATAAGGAGAATGGTTTAAAAATTAACCTAACTGGAATCATCGTTTTTAGGAGAAATTACATAAAACCCTCAAAAGTAATGGTTTCGGATCCCAAGTGATTTTGAAACATTACCAAAAATAGTTAAAAGTTTCAAAACTCTCTTTCCGATAGTTTTACCTAATATTAAGTTAAAAAAACCCGTCATTCACATGTGAGACTATAGTTTTATATTCAATTCTCTTCTTCTTTTCCCTTCTTGAACCCCTGTTATTCCTATTTCCCGTATTCCCCATACACAAAATCCATATATGATTTAAGTATATTTTGTAGGACACTAAGAGTGAAATAATTTTGTGGTGTGCGTGTCTATATATGTGTGTGTATAAAAGGGGTTCTAGATTAGTTAGTGATTTAATTGACCTCAACAGGGAAAAGAGTCAAATTTCATTTGTTTTTTGCAATTTGAACTTTATGCCTCGTGTAGTGTTTTTTTGCAAAAAATGCATGCATCTCGCACTAAGTCTGAAAAAAATAGAGAAATTTTCAAAAACAAAGAAGAAGAAAATGTGAATGAATTTAATGGAAAAATCCTTTATCAAATTTGAACTGATCACTTAAGATTTACTGTGTTGCATTACTCTACCACTAAATTAAGAAAACCCTTTATCAAATTTGAACCAACGATTTATGTCTTGCTATGGTATTACTATATCACTGAGTTAAAAGAGCCTTTTTATTCAATTAAAAAATTAGCTACTTTCATTGGCCATTATGAGTCTACTCTGTGTGTGTGTGTATAATATAGTTTTATGAAAACTCGTTGATAAATAAATTTCCAAAATTTATGTTTGTCATCAGACTCATCTGTAAAAACAATGTACTGTAAACATCACAGTGCTCTTATTTATTCGTGGGCATATTTGTTGGGATATTTAAAGGGCAAGTTGTGATGGAAAGAACCCTACAGCATATTCTTTAATTCAGAGATTCTCCAATGATAAGGTGAGGAAGCAAACAACCATTTCATATTAATATTGGACCCTTGGAATTTTAGAAACTCGAGCGCACGACATTTTTTTTCTAAAAAACAAAGCTTTCTTTTTTAGTAGAACGACTACGATTTAGAGTATAACAAGGTTTGAACAATTCTAGTTCCAAATGCCAGCAAAATTTATGCCATTTTTTCTTTGTGTGCTCCTCTATTTTTTTTTTTTTAATGAAGATATTTATGTAGATTATGAGAATTTATATGTCATACAAAAAATATATAGATAAATATATATAAAGAGAATACACAAATAGAAAAAGAACAAATACGACACTTCGGCTTAGTGCTTAATTGCTCGTGACTATCTTCTTTTCCCCTTCATTTTCATCATCTTTTAATTGAAAATGTTTCGAAGAAGACTCCATATATGTTAAAAAAGTTAAGGATAGTGCATAAAAATAAAAGATGTGGAACCTTCGTGATTCTCACTTATCTATATTCATGATATATAGTCTTTTATAATCTTTATTAGTTGACATATAAACTATGTGAATTGTGATATATGACATAACCTATATATCAAGAAAATAGAGGGTACAAACGAGCACGCTGCTCATGGCATAGGCAAATTACATGAGCGGATGTCACAGAATAATTGGGCCTTATCCATTGTTGCAGGCTAAATTTTCATCCCTCCAAGTCTACTTCAAAGTTGAAAGTCTATTTAGGAGCTTAACTTGTCACGTACGTTCTTTCAACTGTACCGTCCACCCATGAATGCTAACCACAAGTCACAACCTACAAGTTAGGGTATCTCTAACATTAGGGCTCCAAAAGGGAGAAAAAATATGCTATGTTATCTTAGTCTACTAAAGTCTCTAAGAAATATGCTATGTTATGATTTGTTGGTCTTACCGTCTCAATCATGCGCCCACCCACGTCAACATGATGACGAGTTAAGGTGCGGATGGGTGTGTAGTGTAAGAGTGCAAAGCCAACAAAACTTGTCATTTCGAGTTGGGTTTTCTCTAACATGTCATGGAACTGACTCAAGGCGGCGACACTCGTGGTGAGGCTCATGCGTAGACTCTCTCCATTGTGTGCCTGCAATCTCCTCCAACCCTGCCACAGCCACGGGGGACTTAGCATCGGCCTAAAAGTGCTATTGAAGATACTTTATATTTAAAGCGTGTCTAGTCTGATTTATTAGATAAATTGAAGTCGGGGTTAAAGAAAGAGTTTTAAATTTCAAATTTATCTTTTAAATTAAAATTTTTTTAATTAGAAATCTCAAATAAATTTAAAACTTTCTCAATCGATTTATTAGATTTATAAACTTAAATTGATTTTTAAGATTAAACTAAACTAAATCAAAGAAATCCTTAACTATAATCATAATGCAGTCTCCGAACGTCACACTTATTGTTAGTATACTAGTATTTCCTTTTCTTTTCACCTTGTATTTGGAGCTGACGGAATTGACTTGGTCGGCATCACATTGGTAACCACATGCATCGTTGCATGGGGTCAATTTATGCACTTAAATCGATTAGCTTAATGCCAATGTTTTGACTCGTAATAGACTAGCTCCAGTCAACTCCGAGGTATCGGACGTAGCATCAATATGATTGTACGTGCTTCACATTTTTGGACAAATTCGATGATATTTTTAAGCCCTAAACCAATTTTGATAAATGCATGCTAGCAAGAAAGTTAAAGTTTTTGTAACTTAGCTAATTATTTTATTAAACAGCATCATTCATTAGCAAACATGTTTATTGAAGCCATATGTGATCAGGAGCTTAGTATGTATGTGACCTCCACGAGCGATTACGGAGCTGTGTCCCCTTGATTAGGTGTCCTAATCAAATAGGCAAACCTCTCACATACTATGGATTAAGCTACATCCAATCTGTAATTTCATATGTAGCTACGTACGATCCATCACTTGGATCCTCTCCAATCATTAAACCCAACAACTCCAGCATCTGCCAAAAAGTGGTACAGTTTGTGAGTAAAATTGACACATTGTTCTGAACATGAAAAAGTTTTTTATTTGGAAGGATAATTTTTATCTATTTTTAGTAGATTTTTATAAGTCAAATTTGTAATATTAGTTTGATTGAATACAAAATTCTAGTGAGATCTCTTTCCATATGAAAATTTTTCCCCGCAACGCAAACACGACCTTAAAACTTCAAGCAGAACATGTGAACGAGGATCCAGTTGCGGTGAAAGAATAAAATTCATGCTATAGCAATCTGCAGCAGGATCTGGTTTCGATTGTCCAATGAAAAATTCATGTTTTAGATTAATCGTTATAATACTGTATTGTTTGATATGTTTGGTTTGTTATCCCACCTAATGATACTAAAAATTTATTATGACCAAATGTGGGTTATAACAACAAAATTTTGGTTGCAAATCAAACATCAGCCAACATTTGACTAGCAAAAAATTGGCAAGCTAATTTGTAGCCCATATCACCCCAACTTTGGCTAAGACTTTAGTTAAAAGCACCCAAAAGTTGTCAATTCTAGAGTCATGATCAATATTTAGTTTTCAATAAAATTAGTAGGGCACCACAAAATATTGGTAGAACAAGTTAGAGTTACAAACCAAATATACATGCTAAAGACACTGTAGATTAGGGTAGGCCGGTAAGAAATTTATGTAATCTTACAAGATTCTATACGTTATTTGACAAATCCATATGATAATCTAATATAGCTAACTAAAATTATCATTGTAATTAGATGATAACAAAATTTTATAATCCGAGTACCACTATAAGGGGTGGGTATGTCAGATTATAGAGATTCTATAATCTTGGCTCTTATAATCGCATGATTTATTTTGAAAGTTCAAAGCAACAATTTTAAACTATATTTTTCAAACTAAAAGATAGAAATTTTAAAATCTAAATATAAAACTTGGAGTTTCAAATTGTGAAGTTTAAATTTTAAATTTGATATTTTCAAATTCTAAATCTGATTTTTTTAATTTAAAATTTAAAATTTACAAAATTTGTATTTTTAAAATCTCAAATTAAAGATGTGGTTGTTTGAATTTATAAATATGAATTGGAATAACCAAAATTTGAATATTTCAAAATTCCATATTTTTAATCTAAAAATTTATACCTGAAAGTCAAGCATCAAGTGTCAAACTTTGAAATTTATGATATATTGTTTGTAAAGTTTGAAATCAAATTTTAGAAATCTTGAATATTTATGAATCCATATAATAGTATATTTGAGTTGTACAGGACTATTTTGTAATCTGGTATAAGGTAACAAATAGTGTCGAGTTAGATGAGTAATAATATTATTATTAATAATCAGAGAGAGAGAGAGAGATTATAAAATGAGAGAGAATGTAGGATGTGGGGGTAAGAAAGGCAGCCTTGAAGACACAAGCCCAGAAGATGTGGGGAGGACAGGACAACATTTCTGAGGCGTTGGTTGGATGCAGCAAACACGCAGAAGCTAGAGACTATGCATGTGGGCGGCACAAACCAAAGGCTCACCAACCTAGCAGCTCTTTTATATTGACAAGAAACTAGATAGCATGGTGACATATGCGTGCAGATAATGAAAGGGAAGACCATGACCGATGTGGTCAGCTCCGGTGCGACGTCATCTAGCTCCTACAGCATTAGCGTCCGTGTGAAGAATCCGACCATTTAGCGGTCCGGGTTGGAGGCCATATCTGTACAAAGTAGGCTGTGCGAGATAAATACACCATGATCTATTGAAAGGGGTCATCACCATTTGCCTCACAATGATCAACCACCCATAAATACGACGTCCTAGACACATCTGCGGCACACAACACTCCCACAAGTTATGGTGATAAGCACAAGATAAATTACTTCTTCAAGGCAGGAGATCCAACACGAGGTGGACCTTTACTGGATCTTTGAAGCCTAGACAATTTTATGTAGCATGCGATCCAATAACAAGTACAGATCTCCACATGATGCACTGGTTAATGCGTTTGAAAATAGATTTTCGATAAAACTTTCCAACCATGTATGACTTGAGCACAGGAACCATCCAAATCAGTGTACATTTAGCCGTAGTGTGTCAGACGTAAACTATTGGTGAGGCTTGAACACGATAAAGGCTTATCTCCGTGAGTGTTTCAACTTTTTCACGAGACGGTAAAATAAAGGTTGGTCACAGGTAAGTTGGCCAGGCAGCTCCGGAGCTGGAGTCCGGACAAATGTTTTGTAAAATATTACATTGTTTACACAATGTGTTGGGAATCTATTGTACTAATAGTATTATATTTGGAGGTTACCGAGAGTTTTAACTAGAGTGTATTAAGTATATATTTTCTTTGTAATTTAGGGTTGGGATTGGGATCTATCGATGTATTTAGATACCCACATAGATTTAAGATTCACTTGTATGAGTGAGACATATTGAGTAAAATAGATTATAGTGATGCAATGAAATAATGTTTAGTTGATTGCATTAATAATATAGGCTAAAATGAGATGTTATTTGATTGGTTGCTTGTATGACATAAGTAAAAAATATGTAAAGTGGAAAAATATTAGCAAAACCAATAATATGTAATATTCCACTATAATAATCATTATTATACTTTGTTTGTTCTTAATTAATCTTAATTCATACTAAAATCATTAATATGTGTTAATCATTCTCTAATTATGCAATTAGGGGGTCTAACTCATGAGATACGCTCTGAGCCTTTTGTTTCCAGTAGTCTTTCTCAGAAAAGAATCTTGTATTATATGAGTCTGGTTCCTTTTTATATACAGGTAACCAAACAACTGAAGTTGCATCTTATAAGCAAGTTTGGAGGTTAGATGCGGCCATTCAAACACATCCTATATAACCCCATAAGAGATGAGTTTAAAAAGGATCAACCAAGTATGACATATGGAAATCAATTCAAGTTAGAAGTAAAAGGGGTATAGAGAGAACAAGAGATTAGAATATTTTAAGTAACTGACTCTAAAAGAGGGTCGAAGTCGAGAGGTTCAAAAAATATAAATGTTGTTTGAGAGTATCACTATTTTATACTCTTTTGAAATTATACTTAAGAATTTGTAGTCTCTTTCACCAGTCTTTTCTCTCTCCGTTTGTTGTTACTTTTCTGTTGTTATTGAGGATTTTTCTCTATTAGATCTCTCAATTCTTGTTCTTTGTTATTGTGTTTGTTTAAGTAATATCTCATGAGATAAGATTTGACTTATAATCGGGAATTTCGCTATTCATAACATAACAAATAAAATCTTTTCTCCCAAATAAGTCATGTAATTCGTAGCGAGTTAAAAAAAAATTCTTGCCATGTTCTTCTATTTTTTCTATGATACTTTGTCAAAAGAAGTTAGCGATCTTTTTGTCCGAAAAGCATCAAATGACATTTGAAATGGGAAATTTCAAGCACAAAGACAAAAGAAATAGGTCGCATCTCAAGATCAATTAACTTTTTTTATTCAGAAAAAATCTATATTCCTACCTAATTGGTTTGATTTGCTTGTTCTTGGGTGTCTGCGGTCTACACGCCAAGTCCACCAACCGGATGAAACTACGCACAGTACTGGATTGGGAAGCAACAAGCAGCTACTTGGGCTAGGGTTTTCTTGTTGGGAACCAAAAGGTACTACTTGTTTAGACAAACTTCCAAGATTTGCTCCCAAACTTATGAATTCTGCCTGCTTAATTCAAGCAAATAAGGTCACATTTTGGTTATCATTCAACAGTTGTGAGACTAAGCTGATGTTAACCCTTTTAATTTTTATTTATTTTTGAAGAACAATCCTAACTAGGATAAGAACAGAAATAAAATTTTGGGAAAAGAAGGAAACTTTGGTCGCATATGGAACCGGCCACCAACAGTGGAAACAGAACTATTGATCATGCGAAGAAGGATATATGAAAACGTAGTTGATAGGGGGGTCCTCTTGAGTTCCATATGGACTCTAGCCCTCATGTGAATTATGCATAATTGAGTTTTAAAAATTTGAGATAGACTCTCCTTGCACCATATCAGATACAAGACCAACTTAAAAAAAGAGATATGCAATACAAGGACAAAAGGCTAAAAACATATGATCATAGAGCAAAGTATTAATTAGGTGGCATTTCAGGATTAGGCCTGTACTCTTGTGTTGAAGAAAACCCTCCACACGAGCTATATTCTAAAAGTTTAAGCATTGAATTACTAGATCAAGAAAAGACACCTGGCGTTTTAGTACCAATCCAAGAGAATATGCTGTGCATAGCACAAGTGTACGGTGAAACAACTTGATGTCCACAGGATGGAGTAATCGTGTGACCATTTCTTAAAGAAACTTCAGTTAATTGATGTCGACTTGCCCTGTCTCGACCAAATTTACTGCGCATATTATTTGCAAATTTAATTTGCCCAGCCAAACAAGTATTAGTTTGGTTTTGTTATTTTTACCTTTCTTCTTTACTAACACTTTACCATAAGTGTTTATGTGTTCACGCGCAATCGTGTTTGCTTTTGCCGTTGTTTGTTACGCGTCGCTGGCACGAACTTTAGCAAAAACACGCAAAAAATGGTCCAAAAAAATACCCCCTTATATTATCTTTTCTGTGGTTACGGCGTCTGCAGCAGAGCAATGCTGTACATCTCGAATTGTCTAGAAATCATACATACTAGATGGCGTGCCTTTGTAAGATAGGAAAAATGTTCCGTAGCTGTGATTATATATCGTGAAATACTGTTATTGGTAGATTTAAAGAGTATCTATATATGATTTCAAAGATTCGGGACTTCAGGGGTTACTGATATGGGTATTGCTCGATCGGTGATTTGTGAAACTTTCTATAGCTTGGTCGAGGTAAATATATGTGCAAACTGAGCCCGGCCCAACCAGCCCATCAGGTTTCTCCAGGTTTGGGCTGGCCAGTTTTTGACATCGCGTCTTAGCTCTGTTCAGCCTGGAGCCCGGCCCGGCCCATAAACAGTTCTACTTGAGGTTTGTGATTTGTGAAATCGTGATAAGCCCACTGATAAAATATGTTAACTTTTTCGTGAGATAAAAGTCAGATTAGGAAGCTTCGTATATTTGGGATTGGTAAAAATTCCATTTTAACCGTCTAATATGTTCTTGATGATCGGACTGTCTATTTACGATTGGACGGTTTAATCAACTAGGATAGGAAGGGTTGATATGGAATTTTTGTGCTCATTAGATAGAATATAGATAGAAAATTTTTTATCTTTGGGATAGTGTGAAAACCATCCTAATCATCGAATCATGGTTAGATGAGACGATTAGGATAGGATAAAGCCATTTTCTAAAGAAGCTCCTTGATAGATTAGACTGTAGGGTCGGCTCCCCGGGATAGGAAGCTTCAGATTGAAGTTTTGTGCCGAGCCTGTCTCCCCATGTCACGTTGGCAGTGTACATGGTTTGGATGCTATCTGCTAGTCCAAGGTTATACCAAGGAGAATAACCCTGACAAAAATGTACTCGAGCTGCCAGATGTAAAACGACACAAATTAAACAATTTTTCCAGTAAGCACCAGCTGCCATGCATCATTCTGCGTCCAATCACATGCCGCTATTGGAAAGTGAGGAAAGGACTTTTTTTTTTTCTTTTCAAATTTCCAACAAGCCAATAACTAGCAACTCATTGTAAGAAAAAAAAAAAAAAAAAAGAGCAAGGTCAAAAATACCACTTTTTAACGTGAACAAAAATGTAGCCTTTGTTCATGTTTCTGCTATATTGCTATTAGACTACGCCATTCACTGGCCGAACGCACTCTTCGCCGTCCTCGGCACGTCGGCGAAGCTCTCGCCGCCGTTGCTCTCCTGCTCATACGCCGAAGAGCTCTTCATCCCCTGAAGCGGCGATGAGTCCTTCTCGGTCATCTGCAATCGTGTTAAAGACCATGGTATAAATAGATTGTTCGTCTTTCTCAGCAGCTTAAATTTTTTAATAGAATCAGTGCATGAAATTCAAAAGAAATAGCTGAGAGGAGACCGGCAACGAGTCTCCTTCGGACTTCTTCCTGCTCTCCGACACGGAGTAGTAGGAGTAGAGCCCCATGCCGAAGATGGCGACGAGGATGCCGATGATGTTCCTGACGGTGAAGGGGTCCTTGAGCAGGATGTAGCCGAAGGAGAGGATGAGGCAGGTCTTGAGGTGCCCTAGCACCTGGTAAGTCACCGGCGACGTCGTGCCGATCACCAGGAACGTGCTGAAGTTCACACACACGGCGATGGAGCACGACAGTAGGATGAATGCCTGCACGTACATTGCCAGTCATGGAAAATTAATTTTAGGTCTGATTTCTTGACGGGGAAATTTCATTGGTAAGGAGTGATATTTTGTATTTGTCATTATAAAATTAGATATTTCATATTTATTATTAAAAAATATATTAAATTTTTGTATTTATCATCATCATTAGATTAACTATTAATCAACAGAGTAAATGACATTTTTACTCTTGTCATGTGGTTGAAAAAACTTGTATTTCAGTAATACAGACAAAATGTATTTTTTTGTTGCAAAAGTATTTCTTATATGAAAATAAAGATTTTTTATTGTCCTCCATTAGGTATTAAGAGGTTAGAATGTATTTGCTCTATTTACATGGTAAAAATATCATCTGATAAAAGTAAAAAACATCATTTATTCCGTTGACTAGTGGTTGACCTAATAACGACAGTAAATACAAAAAACTAATGCACTTTTTCAGTGGTAAATATGAAATACTCAAATTTGTGGTGAAATACAAAAAATCTCACTTTTAAAATGGTACATATGAAGTTCTCTTTTTGATGTGTGTATATGATTGGGGTGGTGGTGATGGTTGTTGAGAATTTTTTTTAAAATAGAACTGTGCGAACTAGTGAATTGAACTATTTGATTAGTATAAAAGTGAATGATGACATTGTCACCTTGGGATGAAACTAACAACACTTACGTCCACGACTAAAATGGATAATAACCCTCTGGCTAGCTGAGACGCGAATTCACATGCTCCTATTTAAATAGGGTTCTCACCGCATACATCTCATCTGATCAGTGTCTTCTATACTAATGCAAGGACTTACCACAACTTGGAAGGTGTAGTTGAACGAAAAGACGTCGCGCTTCGTTAGGAGCTTGTCGACGAAAGGTCCGGTGACGAAGAGCACGGCGGATTGGTACGGTGCAGACTGGTACAGGAGCTGGGTGGATGACACCTTAAGCCTCCTCTGGATTTGGTTTGTCAGCTTTGTTCAGATGAAGGTTAAGAACAATCAGGTAGTATTCAGGATGCAAGATTGTGACAGATTTGAATTCCTGTGAGAGCAAAAGGATACAATCTGGCTGACACATGTCGCAGCGATCGTCAGGACCGAGATGATCGAACCGAGGAGGTTGAGCTGGAGATCGGTGATTGATGCGATACCGACTCCGAGGAGGAGGACTAGAAGAGAGATCTTGATGCTCTGGCTGCAAAATCAGAGTAAAATGCATGTAGGGTACATATCAACAATAAGCGTGCAAAACTCAACATAGTATTCGAGCCGGTGGCTCAAAGAACAATGCACAAATCCGCGAAGAGTCAGAAGAAATTTGAACAGACCTGAACTTCTTGTTCAGAAAGATGGTCTCCAAGAGCACAGTGAAGGGTATCATGGCCAATTTGGTCATCTGTAACAAGTTATGAAATGACCAAATCTTCAGAACACAGTATGGATCAATAGGGTTCGAGATGCTTAGATGCTTGCCTGGTAGAATCCAATAGAGTTGAAGCCAAGGCAAAGGTTGAGGAGGCCAATGGAGGTGCCGTTGAGCAGGCCAAATAAGACGACGGTCTGCGCGTCCATCAGCTTCGGCTCGAAGAACCGCAGATGCTGCGCGACGTGCAGCGTGCAGAAGGTCACCATCAGGTGCCAGCTCGTCAGCGTGGTCGCTGCATTTCCAGTTCCAGATTCAGAAATCAGCCACATTGTCATGTATGAAAAGTACAGTACTCGGCAAAAATTTTGTCGGTCAGGGTAAAATACTGAAAGTACTGACCGAAAAAGAACCCAAGAGTGCTGATGAGATACTTGTTGCAGATCACGATGGCGACCGATGACGTGACGGACAGGCCGAGCGCGCCGGCGACGCCGATCTTGGAGGCCGATCCGTCCGACATTTTTCTGACGATCGCCGCCCTGGTGGATCCAGGCAGGCCTGATGGTTTGTTAGAGCTCTAGCTATGAATCTTGAAACATGTAGTATAGGAGGAAGAACAGTTTGACTTCTAACCAAAAAAAAAAATGAGCTTTTTCCAAAATAATCGTGCGTTGACATGCACGGCAATTCATGGCACGTTCGAACAGACCTCAATGGTTCAGGCACGTTTATCTGTGCTATTGCGTAGTATTAAAATTGCATCCATCTAAACCATATTCTGTAATTGCATAATATAGTACATATCATTTTTCCATCTCGTTACAAATACTCTATTCATTTTATAATATAAGGCTATGTTTGTACAACCGGTCCTCAAGATCAAACTTTGTTCACCAATATATATTATATTATATAAGTAATAGCTATAAAAATATGATATTGTGAAAATATCTTTAAAAACAAATATAATATATTTTTATTTCACTACTCTGATATATTTTGAATTAATTATCAGTTAAATTTTACAAAGTTTGACTATAAAATTCCATGTGAGTCTTATATTTTAAAATGGCCGGAGTGCAAGGTGTGCACGAAGTGCTATCTTTTCAATTGTATCTTTATTATTCTTCCATTCTATCTGTTATTTATAACTAATCCGGTAATTCCTCACATTAACATTCTCTCATTTACAAGACATATTGAATGAAGATTATTTAATTATTTTTCCTTAATATTCCTTTAAATTCAGAAGTTTCTTAATCGATTTGCATAATCAAAATATGCTTTATAGTTTACAATAGAGAGTAGTAATTTACTAATCCACACATGTTCTCAAATCAAAGTTGATGAACATAAATCAAGAAAACACTTTAATGCAAGTTTGTCCTAACTATAGTATTGGGCCTTCATCTCTGAAATTAGAACATATTAAATTCTATACGAATGTTACTACACAGCATATAGCGACATAGATCGAATAAGAAAAAGAATGGAACATGAGGACCGTCTTAGTGTGAGAGTCCCACTCCAAAATTATCCAATTATAATATACCTATTATTTGAATCACAACTTAATAATTATGAGGGTGTTAATGCCTTCCAAACTAATGGTATAGAAGCCCAGAGAAATGGCTTTTTCTAGAAGCATCAAAAGCTTTTTTGGCGAAAAAAAAATATGAGTTATAGCTTAAAGAATTGTAGGTGAGGGGTTTATGATGAAGAAGCATCAAGAAGTTGGGAGAAGTCATGATGCGGAGGCTACGGCTTCTTTTTTTGAACAATAAACTGAACCCAATTGAGAAGCTGGTTTTGGAACTTGGCCGATGGGCCCTGGCTTCAGTTTATCTCTGCAAGAAACTAAAATTGAAACTGGATCAAATTGGCTCTTAATTAGGTCTCAAGCATGTGACTATCCGAAAGAATTTGCTTCCAATCGAAAGATCGGAGAAAATCATCCATCCATGGGAGTCACGTAAGACCCTATTAGGTAACCCGTCTAATCATGGTTTACATAACAATTTGATAATTCTGGTCCAATCCGACCGAGTCTCAAGCATAAAAGAGTGCTCAGAGAAGAGTCTTTAAAAATTGTTGCTCACAAGAATACAATTGGAAGAAGCAACAAAGGTGGTGGATGGTCTTATCAGTGTAGAATGGACTGGTATTTCACCAATAGGAGACGTTGAAGTATCATGAATGTCTCATCACACCAGATGTGCAAGTCACCAAGACAAATCTATTCGAGCTGGGATTAATACCATGTCAAATAGGGTAATACAAATTTGTTCTTTCTTATCAGAACGGTCATCCAGGTTATTTTCTATGGCACTTCAGGTTTTTGGTAAAAATGTTTATAAGTTTACCGTCAATTTACCATTAACCTGATCCTCCACCATTAGATCACACCATACAATTATGTCTTATCATCATGTTTGAAACTTTGAATTATCCAATTGGACATTGGACGGTCTAAATAAAAATGGGTACAAATTGAAGAACAGTAAAATTTTAGAAGAAGAAATCTTTGAATTTTTAAGTGTTGATTTTCAATCAAATGATCTAAGTATTGTAAATGACATAAATAATTTGAATCGAAAGACATAGAATATAAATCCATATATGAGAGAGCACAATTTGTAAGAATAGTTGGCAATGTTTGCAGACGAGTAAGTGCCTATTTGCATCTCTCAAATGTAGGGTACGCCTGTCAGCCAATGTTTAGGAAAGAATTATCGCAATCGTCCGCCCGCACCGCACTAACATAATTCGATTGCTTAGATCAATCCAGAACCGGACAAGCCAGTTCGAGCCCGGCAGAAAGATCGGAGGAATCCGGATGGACACATATGCCACAACTGATCAAGGCAGCTCTGATGTGTCCATGAAGGTGGGCCCAAGAAGTGGAGATATTTCCAGTAGGACCCAATTATTAATGCATAATTGCAACATGACTAGGACAATCACCTTCACGTCAAGGTTACTCGACGGTTCAGTTTTCTCTGATATTGCACTCTTATACACACCTCAATGGTTACTAATTAGGTAGGGGCGGATTAGAAAATTATTATGAGAGAAACCAATTAAATTATAAATAGTTGAAAAGACATGTGGAAATTTTTATATATTTTATATGGTAAAGATTTGTGTAACTAAAGGTTATATATGTGATATGAGTGCATGTGACTACACAAAATAAGGTTGTTGGTTCAATTCTTGATTTTGTATATTTTTTATACATGTGTTTTGTTGGTATCTTATGAGAGTGGATTGAAATGTGTATTACTAATAGAACATGACAATTCATGTGCCATGAAAAAAACACAAGTCAGCACTTGTAAGAGACCAATGTGTTAATTTACAAGAACTTGATATGGTCCATTTGAGTGTAGAATGTGCATTACAAAGCAATGGGTGCAAGAGAGATTGCCAACTAGAGAAGGTGACCACTACCGAAAATTAGGTGGGCATGCAATTCTGATATGAAAAATGTGTCAAGAGAGAAAAAAAAAAAAAAGAAGCATGACCAGTAAGGCGCTGCCATGTCAGCGATCCATGACGTCAGGTTCGGTCTAGACTGTAGAGTTGGTTTGACTACTAAAATGGCAATTCCATATGATCCACCAATTCATGCACAGTAACTCATGGGCTAATAATAATAATCAACATCACTCACAGTAAATCCAAAGACAAAATCAGACTAATTTGCAATTAAATGGGTCACCAAGATCATTCTCACAACTTAGGTTTTCGTTTAGCTGATTGTTGTAATTATAATGAAGATAGATTTTTTGAATATATTGGAGTCAGAAATAAAAATGGAAATGTATAGACCGCACAAATGAAGATGTATTGGATTTTAAATAAGAATGTATTAGCTATTTAACTACCAGAAAAGTCGTATGATCATATTGTAAAAATTAAAAAAAATTAGGTAAATGATAGTGTAAAAAATGGGTATTACTATATGACACTAGTTATAAGAATGATATACCGATATATGAATATAAAATTCACGTCTTGTTGAGACACTAAACTAAATATAAAATTATTCCTAGGATAAATTGCAAAATAATAATAACAAGAAAACACCCGCGTATAAAAAGCTTACAAACTGGTACAATATCTCTCTTAACTTTCACGTATCCATGAAGCCTGTTTATAGATATATATTTACTAGGACTTGTACGCGATTCGTGAGAACTTTTTTTTATTCGCGTAGCACAGTTCAAAGACAAAATTAACCGGGCGCTTGAAGCGTGTGTAGCGTAATTATGCCATTAGAACACGGCATTAATACGAGGGTACGCTGCTGCAAATATGCAAGGTCATTGCCAATTAGCCATAACTGCACACGTCAAGAAAGGAAGCAAAGTATCTCTCAAATAAACCAAACCATGCATGGATTCATTTCGTTTCTTGGCATGGCCGATCTTGCCGGACAAAAGGACTATTTCACAGAGCGAAAATTCCAATATAAACCAAAAAAGAGACCAAAAATGCAAAAGAAAAAACATGGCGAAAAAAAGACACACCTGATCTTGTTCCTTTAGAAGTTCTGTTCTTGGAGAGTTCTTGAGAGGTCTTCTGAGATGAGAGAGAAAGAGAGTCAAATGGAGAGCTAGCTCCTTCTCTATAAAAGAAGAGAGAGAGAGAGAGAGAGAGGCAAATGGGGGTTTATTATAAGTTGTTAGTACTATATTGGTGTGATTTGTGAGGGGAAGAGAGAAGGTCTTATAATCTTGGGGAAGCGTAGGTTGGTGGCTAACAGCACGGACGCCGTCACGTCGCTTGGGTGTCATGCTTTTTATATTTTCCCCTTCAAGTATGGGTCCTACGTGCATACATGCATTGCACCGCCGGTGGATTGCTGGTTCACCGGAAAATTTCCCCCTTATGTGGCCCCACATGTGGGACCCCTCGTTTGATGCGTATTGTTTTCAATCTTTTTTAGCAGTAATGAGGTGAATCAGGAATTTTTTTTCCTTTACGAGGAGCAGGTGGGTGTGTTTTTCTTCCTCCGCTTTCTTTGTCCTTGATTTAAAATCATTACATTATTTGTCTTTGTGCCTAGTTTTTGCTGAATTTATTCATTCCCGTCTTAACTTCACAATCTGAGCAGTGATTGACATCAGCAAACAATAACAACCAATATAGTAGAGTAAACAGATGATGACAGCAATGTGATGAGAATACTATAGTATCAGTAGTTGTGGTCGACTAAGACATGAAAAACAATGTTTGAGGGTAGAGGTGGACAAAACTTGCAAAGTGATGTGAGGGGGTGGCGGCCAATCGGTATTAGCAGTCATAGGATGGGGGTCACATAAGGGGGGTGGCGTTGGGGTTGAGATTTGGCTATGCTGATAGTGTTGAAGGAGGGGAAGAAGAAGGTGTGCAAGAATATGATGAGAAATTTAAATAAATGATAAAAAGTACTTTTTATAATGCATCAATTAACACGTAACTAATATATAAATAGAAGAATGTAAACCCCATGATAATGAAAGACCTTTCCATTCATCAACACAATTTAAGAAATCTATTCATATAGAACACTACATATCTATAGTTGTATAATGTTAATTAATTCACTAAAAAATAATTATGTGAAATAGCCAACCATAACATATGACGCGATCGAGTTTAAAATCTGAGTTGTATGGACACCTGATCGCAAAATCAAATTTTCACTCCGTTTCTGTTCTGTAAATTGCTCGTTCTTGACAAGTTGGCTCTTTTGACGCCGTTAAATAATAGATAAGGGTTTCTATCTTGATGTAGGGACCCACGTGGCGGCCACTACGTGCCTTCGGCACGTCCCCACCGTCAGTGTGCTAACTGTTTTGACTACGCGCCTTCGGAGAAGTCTTTAAATTTTCCATCATTTAGAATAATGAATTGTATTTTCTGACATACAACTTGCATATATCTTTCATAAGTTGAATCAGACGATAGAAAAAAAAAAGAGCTAAACTTCAACTTAAATACTATTAAATTAAATGGTCACCTTCTCAAAATTGGGTTCTTGAGATGTAAAAAAAAACTCAAAAAAATCTTTTATGTTCTTTTTTCTAGAGGAAAGATCGTGTTTTCTGTTTGATTAAGGTACCATAAGATTTTGCCACCGGAGTCTCAATTAAAATACCTAGGTCGGGTTGAAACTAAGGAATTATACAAAAAAATTTATATGAAATGAAACGTTTAGTCAAAAACTAACAAAAACTTTTCTTCAAAATTATTGAAAGACTTAACCCTTTCAAACAAGTCTAATATTGAACATGTTTTTTGATCTCTTAAAAGGACCTAAAAATCAACAAATGATAGTATATGATAAAATATCAAATTGAAAAATTATATCATCATAATATATAGTAATATGCTGAATAGAATATATCTTAATCAATTGAATATTTTGCAATGCTCATATTTCAACAGAAAAGTAAAAAAAACTTCTGTTCAAAATTATTGGAAGACCTCAACCCTTATTAATGGCAAAAGTCCACTTTAGACCATTGCATAGGGATTGGTGTAGTCAATTGAAGATGTAGCTCACCGAGATCATTTGTGATAGTAGTGGTATGTTCATGCAAAAAGATATGGAGATAACTCTACACGGCGTGTAGGAGTATGATTATTTACTCATGGGTGTATGGGACGGCGTCTTTGCAATTAGCAATTTTTCCATGATCCGAAAAAGAAAGCACATGCTACTAGTGTTATTGCTCAACATACTTCAATTAATCCCCAAATTCGATTGTATTTTCATGCATACTCAGCATTTGTTTTACCAAATTTCAACTTTAATTTATGAGTTTATAAGTTGATGTAATATATTTGATTTATTTCAAAACTTATTTTATTAGTATAATTTTTTTTACTAACAATCCCAATAAATTAATTTATTAGAGAAACTTAACTCAACCAGACATACCTAGAAAACAAAGGAATTCTAGTGAAAAACTTAGCACTTCTAAGATGAGTTAAACTCATAATCTGCGGATATTGTGATTCAACCCCTAATCTTCACTTGGTCATTCAGGTATTCAGGTGTCTTGCTGATTGGGCTTCAACTGGCGGCCAATATCTTACATGTTGAATTGTTAAACCATATCCCTAGAAATTACTTATTTCAGATCTTAAAATAAGCATGAGCTTTGAATTGTGAGATTGTAATGACCCTTTAATCAAAACAGGGGGAAAAATTTCAGGCAATACAAGTTTATTTGTCTAATTTCCAAGATGCTCCGTTTGGCAGCCTAACTGCATTGCCAACAAACATCAGACTTTTACAAGAAGAGACAAACAATCCAACGTTTCAACCTAACTTGCATTTGTACAACTAGTGTATCAAAATTAAGTCTTCACATATACACAAGTATATGTAGAAATACACAAAAAGATAGATCAGTTTTTCAAATGACGAAGCTATCAAGATGACCATACAAATATAGGATGATGTGAGATCAGTAAACAGCAATTCAAAGCATGCCAGGGTATACTCATGCCTTGCACATAGTTTTCTACAGGTCAACTGCAGCTGCACTCTTATTGATTCCACATTGCTCACTATAATGATACAACAAGAGCGACCGCTCGTATGTACAGTTTTTCTTATGGAGGGGGGAAAGAATATAAGGGGTGTGTGAGTGTGTTATCTGAATGAATGATGGCACACGATGATAATTTCAAGAAGTTCCATCTTGCTTGTTCTTTTGGAATACAGCTTCTAAGCATTCCTTGGCGTGGTGAACCTTTGATTGAAGGTAGAAGCTACCGGTTTTTGCGTTTCGCTCAAATAAGTTATCATATCTCTGCATTGTTCATATAGATGTTAGTGGATGGTAGGCAGGAGTATACACACGAATAAGCATGAATATCTAGGAGGGAAGTGAAGAGAAGCAGCAGACTTGTACGATCTCTTCCCATGTAGATTGCTCTGACACACCCAGTATCTGCCTGGCTTCCTGTTCAGTCATTGTTTTGCTGGCTCTTCGGATATTGTGAATTGCTTCATGGGCCACACCAGTTTTATTCGCATCTAGCGGGATACAAAAATAGAAGTAACTATAAGTCTAGTACAAACTCATAATGGGAGGGAAGCATTGATATACTAGCAATTAATATGCTAAAAAAATGATGCTGAAAAGTACCTTTCTTTTGATGGCCATCTAATTGACAGATGAGCAATCAGCCACTATACTAGTTTATGTCTCGCTGTCACCAAACCTATCAGGCTATCACTACATGAAAGGAATATTGTTCACTAAAAGCCAGAGAGTATTGATTAGTTCTGACACATCATTACTTTTCTTGTTTTCTTTTTTCTTGAAATCGTGTATTCTCCTAAGCCGCATAAGTTTGATAGTTACGCAGGCTTACAAGTTTTAGTTACCCAGGGCTTAAGCATATTGATGAGAAAACAACACAAAGTTTTAATCAGTTTGAAGAGGCTTAAGCTTCTAGAAGCTAGAAGCTCAGGCTTAAACATCTTCAGCATGCATGCCGGTAGAAATTGGACATCACACAAGCGACAAATGATCAAATAATTACGAAGGACAGAGACATATGTTTGTGACCCACCAAAAGCCATAACCCAAACGCAAGCATCTATAGTGGGTGAATGGTTACCCATACTGTGACAAACAGTAGCAAGCTAAGATAAGCAGGGACCATATCTCACTCCAATTATGCCAATACAAGGAAGACAATTGAAAAGGTTTACTAAGTTATGAAAATCTCCTACTTCAAAATTCATTTTATGGAACCTGGGAAGTTGCAAAATAAAATACAAAATTATCCCTTCGTTTTAGTTTTTTGAGCAACTGTTGTTCCAGTTGAGTTATCCAAGATCCTTCCTAGCATTATCATACAATCCTTGTTCATCTCGTGATGACTCCAAAAGTTTATATGCCTATCTACCTCCCATCTTTTTATCTATTTAAGAGCACAAAGGGGCAGGGAACTTTGGATGTGGGTATGATCAAGGTTCTAAAAAGCAGATATTGGGTTTGTATCAGTTGGCTCTATATATATTGGATCTCGGATATCAGACAATATATCAGATGATACATTCCCATGTCAGATCTTCAAAAAACTAAATTACTTTCACATCCAGTGGCAGAGCTTCTCTTAGGCTATAGTTGGCCATGGCCCCCCTACAATTCCAAAACACATTGAAGAGTTATTTTCATTCCAATTGTCTACTAATTACCCCTCAATGTGGCCCCCCTCTAACCATAGAATCATCTATCTATAATTAATCTCATCTTTCTTTAACATTGACCCCTTCTAAATTTTCATTTAAGCTCCACTATTGTTTACATCTATAGTCCAATTACAATATTTTTTGTGAACTATTGTTTTACTTAAATGTCTTATAGCTATAATAGCTCAAAATAGTTCAAATTGCTAAATATTTTGGAAGAAATATGGACATATGTTAGGTATATGATATTTATATTAATCATTTTAGTTTGAATATTGCAAATTTCAAACAAAACAAATTTAATATGAATTTATCAATATCATATTAGCGAATATCAAGTTTTGCAATCAAGATATTGGATGAGACATGCTGCGTATCGATCTATATTGGTTGACCCCATACAGTGGCATATCAAACAATATATCGGATACAAACAATATTTAGAACTATGGGTACGATGCAGCTGATGGCAAAAGAGCTTACTTTCAAGTGCTTTTCGGTATGCCTGAAGCATAGCTCTTCCTATAATCCCAGAACCCATGATAATCAGGTTTGCAATAAGCTTCCCAGCCTGAAAAATCACCAATAAAAAACAACAGGTAAAACTTACTGCAAAGAATGCATGCAAACAAGAGGGAGGGAGGGATAGAGGAATCCCACAACTACAAAAAAGCTTCATTTCATCCATATTCAATGGTAACAAGTATGTTAGTCTATAGCAAGAAATATTAACGAAAGAGAAAATTGCACCACTACTCCTTTTAACTTCTTAATGTGTGATTGGTATTCTAACTTATAAATGGGTCGTTCCAGTCCCTAGACTTTCTAATCTCTGGAATTTTAATTTCCATCTCTAACCATCATTTGCGGAGCACTAACAGATTGGCATGTAGCATCTGATTTGGAGTAAATATGCTGTAGAACTGCTAAGTGAGCATATACTCTGGCTGCTAACTCTCATGCGCCAGCATGTGGGTGTACCGTATACTTTTGGCCAAAAGGTTCTGTTTTCATTTATTAAACCAGAAATGCAAATTGGGGAAAAATTCCGAAAGGAATAGAAATCAAACCAAAGAAGAGGGCAGAGTGCCATTGATCTGCTCCTCACATGTATAGGCGTGTGTCCTACAGTATGTTTGATCCATATGAGCTTTCTCTTGTTTTTCTCTCAGATCATTTCTCCTCTGCTCTCCAGAATTTAGTTCACATATGCAATTTTGGGTTCATACTTTAAAGGATTTGGGATTCAGTACTTTGAATTTAAGGTGCCCAAGTAGTATGTGTAGAGAGGCGAGGGCTGACTTGAATCTTAAGGGATTTGAGTTTAGATCTAATTGCAAATTGGTTCTTTTATTATGCTATCTCAACTTCGGATTCATTGTCTTCATTTTGCTAATCCCATTAACAAATGATTGGGTGAGGGACCAAACACTACAAGCTAAAAATGCTTGGAACTAAAATGACTGACTATAGAAAGTTAAGGGATTGAAGTCATACACATTGAGAAGTTCAGTAACCTCTGAGCAATTTACTATTAACAAAAATACAGAAATACCATATATTAATCAAAACTATATGTAAGATTTCTTTGACTGGGCAAACATTTGAATTTACATAATCATTTCGTGATACTTATTTTAAATTCCTAGCCACATCTATGATTTCACATTAAACTCTTTATGACATGCAAAGTCAACATATTCATTTCCTGTAAAGATTAACCCCCAAGAGAAACAAATTCTGCACATACTCAAAACTCTTTTAAGGATTGCTAATTCCTTACAACAGCTGATCCCAGCCTCAAGCACTTGATGAAATACATATAGTGACACATCAAGTGGCATAAAGCTCCATGCTAAAGTTTGGAGATGACAACCTAATGAAGTTGAAGGTGGAATGATGTAATCATGTATTTGGACATAAGTGCATATCAGACTAAGTGATAGTTTCACGGACAAGAGTATGAGTTGAAACCTCTACAAGTGTACATTGTTGCAGCCCAATTGTCAATCCTGCTGCAATTCTGCAGTTGCCCGCAAAAATCTTTACTCAAAAGGTATGCCATTTTTGGCTTAAAAACGCTGTTTGATCCTTGAAAATGTGCCGAGAAGTTGAGCTATCTGCTTGCTGCCGTGTCCTGAGATTGCCACCTTATGTAATTCGTAGTTAGTTTAGGTGTCTTTTATCTTTAGTGTCTAAGTCTGTTTGTACTATAATTTGAATTTGTTTGTATTGCTGAATCTACCTAATATATGCTGAATGTTAAAAAAAACATGTCATTATTTGAATTTTTTGTGTCATCTTCTAACCTATTTTCTGCGTGCCTTAAGCGATTGCAGCATCTGCCGCATCAATATCATACTAAGAAAGCATCAAAATTGCAAAATCCACTAACAAAATCACAACACTTCAGTACCCTCCCAGATCATTAATCC
Organism: Pharus latifolius; assembly: GCA_019359835.1. Lineage (NCBI taxonomy): Eukaryota > Viridiplantae > Streptophyta > Magnoliopsida > Poales > Poaceae > Pharus > Pharus latifolius. The sequence continues at coordinate 65,314,410 of CM033328.1, read as the reverse complement.
TAATAACCCGAAACACACAGAGTTAACCCTAAATCTTGCAAATTTCATACCTATTATCCTTAACCAACTACAGATCTCATAAACGGATATACACAGCAAGAGATGCAAAAAAAAGTTGCTTCTTCTTACATCACATAAACAAGCACAAATCTTGAACCGAAGAAAATGAGAGGCGAAATATTACCATTATTGCGATTCGATCCGATTCGGTTCCAAGGGGGCAGGTTACGCGGAGATGCGGCTCGGATTTGCTCCTGGGACGAGGCGGTGGAGAGGGGGTTTGCTTGCGATTGCGTTGGTTCGTATCTTTCTTGGGCCGATTTGTGTGGGTGGAAGGTTCCAGAAGTGAGAGTCGATCGCCCGAACCGTCCCGGTCCAAGTGCTCTACTGCTCTACTCGGCCGGTTCAGTTCAAATATTTTTTAGGGACGAATCGCCGAGTTCGTTACGAGTTTGCAGGTGCCAATCCGTGTCCGAGTTTTGCTGGAAACGAGTCGGTCTCAAGCATGCAGGGATGAAGGTAGCCAGGTGCCCAGGTAGATGTGGATTAAATTCGGGTTTTATGGTATTTTGATTCGATAATATTCTATGTGAAAAGATTATTTGTATCTGAGAAGGACATGTATGCAGATATGGCACAGGTATAATGGATAAAAATGTCAACTTAGTTGTTTCAATTGTTAATGTATATGTGTGTATATAAGAGAGGGATACTTTTCTCAAATACAATATAGATATTTTCACTATTCACATGGTATCAGAGCTAGGGTTTTAACCCTTGCTCGCGCCCGTTGTCGGCCGCCACCTGTGGCTCTCATCCCCGTGCCGCGTCGCCGCCGCCTGGGGCTCCCGTCCCCGCGCCGCGTCGCTGCCGCCTGGGGCCCCTCGTCGCCTGTTGCACCCGCCCCTGCGCCGCGTCGTCACCGGGCTCCCGTTGCGGGCCGTGGCCACGCCCGTTGCTGGCCCCTCGTCGCCGTCGCCGTTCTCGCCCCGATCCATCGCCGCCTGGGGCTCCTGTCCCCGCGCCGCGTCGCCGCTTGGGGCCCCTCGTCGCCCGTTGCGCCCGCCCCCCCGCGCCGTATTTGGGACTCCAGCCTGTCTCACCGTTCCCGCGCCGCGTCGTCGCTGTCGCCCGTTGCTGGCCCCTCGTCGCCGATCCATCGCCGCCTGGGGCCCCTCGTTGCCTGTTGCGCCCGCCCCCGCGCCGCGTCGTCGCCGGGCTCCCGTCGCCGATCCACCTGCACTGTGCCCCGCGCCGTGGGGGGGGGGACCAGGGGATCCTCCTTACACTGCTGCATCACAGTCCACGTCGCCTTCTACGCCACACGCTTGCCCCACTTGAGCTCTCTTTATGTCACTGATGATGATCGAGCTATGCAGCTCATCTGCAATAGCGTGGTTATGGACATTCGCATGGAGATTGCTATGCTTCCCTCCGCTCAGGCGATGTGGACGCACTTGATGAAGTTCTACGTGCAGGACAGTTCTGATCAGTTGTATGCTCTTGAGCAGCAGTTTCAGCATCTCCACCAGGGGGATCTGTTTGTGCAGGAGTTCCACAGTACCTTCAGTGCTCTCACTTGTCAGATGGATGCACTTGCCCCCTTTCTGAGCCCCAGTTGCTCCATCTGTAGTGCTGTTCGTGGTCACCAGGCGAGATCCCGCATGTTTGCCTTTGTCATGCGGCTTCACCCAGAGTTCGAGAGCATTCATGCCCAGTTGCTTGGTCGTATTACTCCACCGACCCTGGACGATGCTCTTGCGGCTGTTCTTGCTGTGGAGACCTGTCTACGCACTCAGTCGCCCGCGGCCCCAGCTTCTCAACAGCACCTCTCAGTCCTCGCTGTTACTTCGAAGTTTGCTGATTCTCTCGCTCAGGTGCCAGCTGCAGCAGTTACTCGTGCCTCTGTAGTGTGTACTCACTGCAAGAAGCGTGGTCATCATTCTGCGCGCTACTTCCGGCTTCATCCTGAGCTGGCACCGCCTGCCTGGCGCCCTCGAGGTGACTCCGCTTCTGACCGGCGTCCACCTCGACCTCCTCGTGGAGGTGCTGCTCCTTTTGCTGCCTCTGTGGAGGATACTACCTCCTCCTCCGCCACTCAGCTTCGAGTGATGTCGGCGCAGCTTCACGAGTTGCGTCTTCAGAACTCTCAGCTTCAGGCGTATCTTCACCAGCAGTGCACTCCCACTACTTCGACCTTTGGCACTCCTACTCCTTTGCCATTTTTTGGTGCGTCCGCCGGCTTGGCCACTCCGCCTGCTTCGTCGATAGGTATGGCTTCACTCGATCATCATCTGGATTCCGGTGCCAGTTTTCACGTCACGCCAGACGGTTCCCAGTTGACCGCGTGTCAACTGGTCACCGATGGCCTGCACATCCGGTCAGCCTGTGGTACTTCCTTACCTGCTACTTCTCAGGGCTGCATTTCTTCTGCTCAGTTTACCATACCAGATGTGGTTCATGTTCCACAATTATCGATGAGTCTCATTTCCGTGGGCAACTTGCTGACCGAGGCTGTTTTATTGGGTTTGATGAGCTTTTTTTGCTATGTTTAGGATAGTCGGACAGGCAGGCTACTTGGTACTGGACATCGCCGTAGAGACTCTTCTCGTCGTCTCTATGTGTTAGATTACCTTCATCTTCCCCCTCTACATGGTCCGTCTGCTGCTTCTACATCATCTTTTTTTGCTGCTTCTGCGATCGACTCCTTTCAGTGGCATCATCGGCTAGGTCATATCTGTGAGTCGCGTCTCTTTACACTTCTACGTCAGGGTGTTTTAGGTCATGTCGTGACTGGGTCGCGTTTTAATTGTCAGGGTTGTAAGCTTGGTAAACAGCTACAACTCCCATATAACTCTAGTGCTACTTGTACTAACCATCCTTTTGCTTTAGTGCATTCTGATGTATGGGGTCCCGCTCCTTTTGTGTCCAAGGGTGGACATAAGTATTATGTTATTTTTGTTGATGATTATAGCAGATATACCTGGATTTACTTCATGTCTCATCGTTTCCAGTTTTTATCGATATATCAGACTTTCACTCGCATGATTCGTACTCAGTTCTCTGCTAGCATTCAGATTTTTCGTTCTGACTCTGGCGGCGAGTACGTTTTACATGCCTTCCGCCAGTTTCTTGCCGATCAGGGGACTCTTCCTCAGCTCTCTTATCCTGGTGCTCATCCTCAGAACGGTGTTGCTGAGCACAAACATCATCATATTCTTGAGACTATTCGTACTCTTCTTATCTCCTCTCATGTCCCACATCATTTCTGGGCTGAGGCAGTTTCCACGGCTATTTATCTCATCAATCTTCACCCGTCCACTCGTCTTGATGGCAAATGTCCCATGGAGCTCTTGCTCCAAGCTCCACCCACATACGATCATCTCCGTGTGTCTGGGTGTACTTGCTACGTCCTACTTGCCCCTCGAGAACGCACAAAGCTGACCTTGCAGTCTGTTGAGTATGTTTTTCTTGGGTATAGTATTGAGCATAAGGGCTATCGGTGTTATGATCCTCATGCTCGTCGCCTGCGTTTTTCTCGTGACGTTCCCTTTGTTGAGGATCGTCCTTTCTTCCACTCTCCTAACACCCCTCGTGTGTGTCCACCTGAGTCGCTCTCGTTTCTCTCACTTCCTAGCACGACTGTCTCTCTCCCTCCGGGAGACTCACCTTCATCAGTCGTTTCCTCCGTTCCTATCCTAGCACGTCCTTCTCTTCCTACCACTACTCCACCATCCCCACCTCCACTTCCTCATCCTCCCGTTTTTCATTGCTACACTCGTCGTCCTCGCCCTCCTCAGCCACCTTCTCCTGTTCTGCCGGCCAGCACCGATAGCGTCTGGCCAGTACCGATAGCGTCCCTGCTGATGATCCGCCTGAGATGGAGCTTGCCACCCTACCACGGGATGACCTTCGTGATCGCTCCACTATTGCTCCACCTACTCGTTATGCTCTCTCTGCAACTATCACTGTTGAGCCACATACATACCGGGAGGCCATTGCTCGTGTTGAGTGGCAGTTGGCTATGGCCGAGGAGTTGGCTGCACTGGATCGCACAAGCACGTGGGAGATTGTTCCTCTACCGGCTCATGCAGTTCCGATTACCTGCAAGTGGGTGTTTAAGGTCAAGACACGGTCCGATGGTTCTGTTGAGCGCTATAAAGCTCGCCTTGTTGCTCGTGGTTTTCAGCAGGAGTATGGTCGGGACTATGATGAGACTTTTGCTCCTGTTGCTCACATGACTACTATTCGCACTCTTGTGCTGTTCGTTCTTGGACTATCTCTCAGATGGATGTCAAGAATGTGTTTCTTCATGGTGATTTACAGGAGGAGGTTTACATGCAGCCACTACCAGGTGTTTCCGTTCCAGCTGGTCATGTGTGTTGTCTTCGGCGTGCTCTCTATGGCGTCAAACAGACCCCTCGTGCTTGGTTTGAGCGTTTCTGTGCTGTGATTATCGTAGCTGGTTTTACGAGTAGTGCTCATGATCCCGCCTTATTTACCCATACTTCTCCTCATGGTCGGACTTTGATATTGTTGTATGTGGATGATATGCTGATCACCGGTGATGATTTGCAATATGTTGTTTTTGTGAAGCAACGCCTGAGTGAGCAGTTCCTCATGTCCGACTTGGGCCCTTTGCACTATTTTTTGAGACCTGAGGTTCTTTCTACTGAGGGGGGTACTACATATCACAGCAGCGCTACACTCAGGATTTACTTGCTCGCTCGGCTATCACAGATACACGGACAGCCAGCACATCCATGGAGCTTCGAGCTCAGCTTCGTTCCACTGATGGTGTTCCACTTGCGGATCCGTCTCGATATAGGCATATTGTTGGCAGTCTTGTCTACTTGGTAGTCACACGACCTGACATATCTCATGCAGTTCACATTCTCAGTCAGTTTGTTAGTGCGCCCACTTCTATTCACTATAGTCATCTACTCCGTGTGCTGCGCTATCTCCGTGGGACAGTGTCCCGTGGACTATTCTAAAGTAGATCGAGCCCTTTGAGACTCCGTGCCTACTCTGATGCTACTTGGGCGAGCAACCCTGATGATCGGCGTTCTGTTACAGGTTATTGTGTGTTTCTTGGGACTTCTTTACTCACTTGGAAGTCTAAGAGACAGACTGCAGTCTCCACATCCAGTGTTGAGGCTGAGTTTAGAGCTTTGGCTGCTACTACCAAAGAGATTATTTGGCTTCACTGCCTATTGGCTGACTTTGGTATTGAGTGTCCTGCCCCGCCTCATTGTTGTGTGACAATACTAGTGCCATTCAGATGGCCAAGGACTCTGTGAAGCGCGAGATGAGTAAGCATGTTGGCGTTGATATCTTCTTCACTCGGTTTCATTGTCATATTGGCACAATTACTCTTTAGTACGTGCCTTCGGAGCTTCAGGTTGCTGACTTCTTCACTAAGGCACAAACTCAGGAGCATCATCATTTTCTCCGGTCCAAACTCAATATATTCGAGTTTCCAAAATCATCTTGAGTTTGAGGGGGAATGTTAATGTATATGTGTGTATACAAGAGAGGAATACTTTTCCCAAATACAATATAGATATTTTCACTATTCACATCAATATCTTCTCTCTACATATGATCTGTATCGTATTCGATTCATTGTTTATCTGAATTACTATCTGCATCCGTTCTTTTCTATCATTATCCACTGATCTGTTTCTATCCTACAAGCAAGGTCGTATCAGGCTTAGCTCAGCTCGTTTACAACACAATACTTAGTTTGAGCCTTCAAGATCGACTCCTTTCTGAGGCATGGGTAAAGGCAAATGGCTGTTTGGAAGAGGTATAAATGGGTGTGCCAAGTTAGATGCATGTCTTGTCATACTATGTTCAAGAGATGTCAGGTGGACAAAAACAATTTCAATCTGTTTATTAAATGAGTTAATTGCGTTGACATATTTAAAACCTAATATCATATTAATTAATCATATTGGGTTGCTATGGTGCATTAGGATTTAGGAATCCAAAGTTGAGGCCCATCAGTTAGATTATGAAATAATAAAGTCTGCAAACCAAGAAGCTTGACCCAAAGACTCTAGATTGTATACTTGCTGTAGTCAATCCTGGATCTTGAAACATAGATAGATAGGAAACGAGGAGGAAACTAGGAAAGTTTTACAATATTTAAGCTGTTTTCCAAGAGGAAAAAAATATACAAAATGGGCACATTACACACCCATGCTTCTCCATGCTCTTGCTATATCAAAGCTTCAAACATCTCAAATCTGCACCAAGTTAAAAATGTCTCTTCCAACCATGCATCACCATGGACTCTCCTCTTTAACAGTTTGCATTGTTAGTATCCTAGATGCTCCATCTCCCAGTTCAGTGTGGAAGCAACTATGTCATGGTAGGGCACATACTCCTAATTGACACAAAAGAACATTAGTAATATTGCAATTTATGATAAGTAAGCTTATATATTCAGTTAACCAAAGTTTTGTTTGTTTCTATCTACCTCTAGTTTATCCAACAGTTCTTGTGCTGTCGGTGCTAGCACGATGATGTGACGGGCGCTAGGGTTGATGAATCCCTCCTCGACCGCCTTGTCGATGAATGTTAGCAATGAGTTGTAGTATCCATCAACATTGAGCAGGCCAACCTGAAGAATCAGGGCCAACATTCAGTTAGTTCAGTCATCTCTAAGCTCACTCTGGTAGAGCAGTTCAGTCCTCTCTAAGCTGTTACTAACTACATGTGCTTTAGGATTTGTGCGACTTTCTTTATGTGAAACTTTGCTTTACATCATTTGTTGTTAAATCTAAACTAACAAAAATTCAGATACAATGAATGAAAGAACAGTACCGGCTTATGATGGATGCCTAATTGTGCCCATGTAATCACTTCAAGCAGCTCCTCCAGTGTCCCATATCCTCCTGCATATATGCATTGCCACTCACATGGTGAGCTTTTGTTTTCACAGAACAAGACAGATAACATGAGCACATCTAAGCTTGACACATCCATCCATCCATCAACTCAGTGGCAGGAACATTGCACCAATAATTAGATACATTCCAAGGACACACCCAATCCTTCTGTCTCCTGGAGCTACTCAGTTTTCATGCCAAAAAACTCACTGCCCCAGTACTAGTCAGTTGCTGTTTACCTGTCAGAGATCTCTTGCGGTTGCAGGTCTGCATGTTCTTGTTTCTTTTTAGCAGATCATATATGAGAGATGCAAATGCATGCAGGCCATAGTAAACATGTATGATGATGATGTGTTTGTGTGACTACTCACCAGGCAGGGCTATGAAGGCATCAGACTGCCTTGCCATCTCTGCCTTCCGTTGGTGCATGTCTGCCACTGGCCTCACCTCCCCCACTGTCTCACCGCTTATCTGAGCAAAAATGGACAATGTTTATCTTTTCAGCTTCTTGAGCTGCTCCAAAAGGGAATGGTGAAAAGAAAATTTCTTTGTGCCATGCCATGATGCTTTGGACTGTGTAGGTGTGCGACTATGTTCAGACAAACACCACTAGTACATTCCCAAGAGCACATGATTGTGCCTCAGGGGAACAAGGATGGCACTGCATGATTTGAATAGTACCCTTGCCTCCTTGGGGATACGTAAAAGCCAACTAGGAGGAGGACCACAGGCAAGCCCTAATGGATGTGAATGGATGAGGTTTCTGAACTTTGTCTCGTTGGTGATATGTCGTACACTCCTTTTCTTTTCAAACCATATCTTTTTGACATCTAACATAAAAATATTATTTATGTTATTAGTGTCTTTCTCAATTCTCTAAGTCACATATCTGTCTTTCAAAATACTAATGAAAAATATATAAGAAAAATGATATATAAATATCTCATAATTATAAAATGATATTTATTTAAAAACAAAACTAAAAAACAAAAACAATATATATTTATAATCGGAGTGAGTACGTGCTACTCCAGCTGCTTTGCCGATTTCTCATTCAAATTTTTATGAACGGAGGGAGTTCGTAGACATTTTTGGTGTATTTTATCCTCACGCCATGATTTGGATTTGTGCCAAAAGCATGCAGGTCTGCATCACACAAACTGTTGATGGACTCAGATGGGGTTCTTTTGTTTAGCAAGGGCATGTTCCCTAGGACTCAAACCACTACCAGACTTGTCCAAACTCCAAAGCACATTTAATATTCAGTTCTAAGGCCCTAACCGCCATTAAAAAAACTCCCAAACGTGAGCACATTGCCATGATTGGGCCCAAGAGAGGCTTGTACTATTACTGCTACTAGTATTAACATGCAAGCAACAACCAGTAGCAGACAGAGACATACCTCTGGTGTCATGAGAGTCTTGGGAATGACCCTGCGCATGGACAAGAAAATGACAAAAAGAAGCAGATGTGAGCACATCAAGAACACCAAACTAGTAAACAAAGCAAATTTACACATTCTTTTGGGGATTCATGAAACTTTTTTTTTTTTTTTTTTTGCAGTTTTAGAGGTTGTTCAGTCCGCGTCTCGATTCACATGTCAGGTTTTTAAGTCACGCATGTTTGGAATTTTGAGATTTTTTTCTCTGATCAAATATAGGTGGACTCGTTGAGAAGCATAATGAAAATATGAATGAAACAATTTTTACACAAGTTTCAAACCAGGTATTTGTTTGGTCTATGTCTCTGTCAATATGTGGCTTCTAGGCTCACCCATGCCTGGAATCTTGAAATTTTTTGTTTGTATATATATATATATATATATATGAGATTGGCTCATTGAAGCACCATAAAAACAATAACCAAACAAGTTTTAACAAAGTTTGAAACGAGTACCAGGCAGATATTTGTGTGCTTACCCGATGACGTGCCTGCCACCATCGTACACAGCCTGGGAGACGAGCCCCATGAGCCCAATGCTGCCCCCACCGTACACCAGGTCTATGCTCCTCGCCACCTGCATGCAAAAAGATGGGTAATTTCCCTCCAAAAATTACTGCACGGTTAAAAGTTAAAACCCTCTCTGCACACACACATAGCCCAATTACACATGCAGTGACTGTTCCATGGCATGAGTTGGTGGTGATGCTTTAATGCCAAACAACGAGGCCATTTTATGGAGCTCTGAATGCAGTAGGTCCATCACCGTTTCACTTTTCACAGTCACATTGTGATACGCACACACATAAACTGAACCTTGCAGCTGATGCAAGAACAGAGTTCGTGTGTGCCATCTGTGATCGATCGATGGATTGTATGAAACCTCGCTGTTGCCTTTGAGATTGGAAAGAGAAGGCGGCATCTGCCAAAAGTGGCATTTGCTGAGGCATTTTTGCAGCTGCAGAGACACACGCGCGCGCATGGCCGCCTTGCAGGCAGGCCGACATATAGCCATGTCATGTTCTTTCTCTCACATCTCACATTCCATCTGAATGTGAGTGCATTTCATGCTACTACTATTCACAACCAGAGACCGGCACCAAGATCTTGTAAACTTCTAAGTCTAGTACTATAACACTTTGCATTTGTAAAGAAACAGCATGAGAAACACACAAGAATACAAGAAGTGGGCATACCAGCTCGTTGCCGAGCTCAATGGCGGCATCATGGTAGCTCCTCTTCTTGCCCTGGCTGCTGCCACAGAAGACACAGATCCTCTTGAACCTAGACTGCCTCATCTCTCTCTCTCTTTCTCTCTCTCTCTCTCTCTCTCTAAGAGGAGGAGATGTATGTGTGTATTTATCAGGCACCTTGCACTTGGTGAGGTGGTGCACAGTGGCAACAGTACTGCAAGTGCAAGCAACGCGCACTACCAAGCCCTTGCCGAGCCATTGAGTGCGCCACCTATGGCCTTATATAAAAGTGGGAGGAGGGAGAGAGAGAGGGGAGAGAAGAGAGAGACATATGAGAGAGGACCCGAATAAAAACGCATGCACATGGAAAAACACTCCATCCACCCAGCAGATGGCTGGTTTGCTTACAACTTTTATGTGAGATTGATGTCTGGTATGGTTATTGATGAGTGAGTCATCTTATCTAGTTTGTTGGCATAAATTTTGTTAAAGGTAATTCTGAATTGTCCTTCTGTCTGTATGTTGTCACATCAATTTTGACAATATGTCAAATATAGTTTCTTTTTATGTCATTTAGTATCTGCGAGATGCGAGTGACTGGTCCAACTTAAACAAAAAGTTTACAAGAAATTTTTTAGAAAGAACTTTTGTTAGATTGTCGCATCTGTTTTTATCTCCATGTCTAAAAAATCAATAGCTCATTTATTGCTTTAGACACGCAAGTATAAAATATAAATTGATAAAAACAAAAGTACTTGTTATATATGGTTAAGAACTTATTTTTACAATATAAGCGAAAATAGTTCACTCTTTGTATTTTCGATTGGAAATAGCTGCATACAACCGCAGCTATTTTAAAGATGCACAAACCAGGTTACTAAGATGTCATCCTAATCCAGCCAAGATCTATCCATCCATCCATTTGGGATATAAAAGGTAATGTTCACACATAAGACAGTTACTCATGGGAAGCAAAGGAGAGGCTTGCACGGAGTGACACAAGCCCGCGAGCACTAGTGCGGTCCCCCGTCAAATAGCTTTATCAAATTCACAGCTCTTTCTATGTCACTCCAGCTCCAATTTAGACAAAAAAATTTTCAAGATAAAAAAAAGTCTTTGGTTAGTTTGTCCTATATATCTTTATTTTTTTTATCACTATTCCCAGTACTCGAAGAACTCAAAAATAAATACTTACTGTACCATTCATGACTTAATTATGTAATACCTGAGAAAATAATTTGCTCATAGTGTTTTTACGGCAGATCATGGTGCAAGGCGTGGATTGATGTCCCATGAATGGGCGTCATTCGACGCAATTTTTCGTTTATTCTTCTCACAATCCCCTTGATTAGGAGTTATTTACATGTATGTTGGAGCGAAAATGCTATAGGTACTTGAAAATTGACCCATATTTGCTATGGTTGACCCATGCTTCTGCTTTTCTTGACTCCCATAGTCCAAATTTTTCGCTCTATCAGCTGTTGTGCTTAAAGGCGGGGAGCTACACGGGCCCTACAGGGTACTAAAATTTTGCAAATAAAAGCCTTTTAGATACAACGAATAAATTATGTAAAAGTCAGGAATATCCTTTAAATGATATAATATAGGGATCCCATTTAAATTTCTTATAATATAAGGGACTTAATGGATAATTTTTCTGCCCCGTTAGTGGCTCTTCTGCACACATACAATAACGAATATTTTGAATGTATAAATCTATTGTATTAAATTAAGACCACTCCATCTATATATACGATCGCATATATTCGTTTTTATGTTGATCATCTTTGAAATATAGTGTTTCAACGATGCTAATCATATATTATATAATATTTTATGTTATTTGATGCAAGTATGGACAATGTCATACAACACAATGGTCGTACATGAGACAGTTGCTTATGGGAGGCAGGGCCGGGGAGAGGGCAAGGACGTGGGGTGGGGTCGCCTCGCGCGAGCGTGTGAGCGTGCGAGGGAGTGGAGTGGCACGGCACACGGGCCAATGCCATGACGGTTGCCGCGAGAGGGCGGCAGGGGAGGATGGGCTCTGGAATTCCGTGCAAGTTTTTTTGTGGATTTGGACTCGTGTGGTTGGCCTCTGGTGGCCGGCCGTGCCCGGTCTGACCTGCGCGTACTTGGCTGCCTCCCCTGTACATAATTTTGTGCGTTAGCCTTTTGAGGGATCGAGCTCGAGGTTGCATGGACGGGGAGGAATGAAATTGTTCTTGTACGTTAGGTCAGTCAAAATTGGTGCAGTTACATGCTTGTCTAGTTTGAAATTGATCTTTAATCAAAAAACTGATTTTTGTTAGTGCATATTTCAATATGACGGCAACTTATGATATAATACCAACTATTTAATAACGAATATGTTTGGTTATATAACCATCAACTTATAGATAGTATTCATAATGATCTATGCACGAAGTTTAGAGAACCTATAAACGCAATGTTTGCCATCCATCTCTTATTTTCTATAGTAGGAAATATTGGTGCTAGGGTATACAAAATACCTAACAGGCGCTTACACACAAAAGATATTGTAGAATCAATTAGTCAAATCCTAATAAATCACCAAATAATATGCAAACAATCTTTAAAATATTAATGACAAGACTTCAACCTAATATTCACCGAGATAAACTGTATGTCAAATTTGTTCAGTTAAAACTAGTTGGCCAGTCACGTAAGATTGGTAGTTTTAACAAAAATTTTCGAGAAAATTGGCTTGTACAACTGTATTATGGTGGCATTTGTTATTTAATATTATAAATACGTGATTTTGCTAAATATTCATTATATTTAGATATTAATTTACAGTATGCTATTGATCTAATACAATAATTTTTTTTTAGAAAATGACTCAACAACTATCTCAAACCCAAACTTTTGCCACGATTGCAGTGTGGTGTTGTGACAGTATAATAGGTTTGTGTAGCGGCGCTGCAAGTGGGCTCATATAGTGGCTGTGGTGGTTTAGTAGGCAGCTCAAGTTTGAATTAGGAGTAGTTTGGTCATTTTCAAAAAAAAACCTCTCTTCAAATTTTTACAAAGTATTATTTTATTGAATTAATGTTATACAATAAATAAACATCTAAACAAAATGATATTAAGTAAAATCATATGACCATAATAATAAATAGCAAATACTATTATAACATAATAATATACAACCAATTTTTCCGAAGTTTGTTGCAAAACGATTAGACTCTGGGCAGGGACGGGGGAAGGACACAGGAAACCGGCGTAGGCAACTGCCGCCACCGGCCAAGCCGCCATCCACGTCGGCCGTCGCCATCGCAGACAAAGCAACGCGGAGGACGCCGCCTCGGCGTGCCACGGCCACCGTAGTGGTGCCGGCCGACACGGGTTTTTGCCTAGTGCTCGTGCGTTTTGACTGTCGTTCGGCAAGCGTGCGTGCGTGCATGGACGTCTCTTGCACACGTTGTTCTTAAGCTATTGGAAGAACCGGAAAGTGCACCATCTTATGACCTCTAATTGAATACATCAGCAAAAAAAAAGTAGTGGTAAAACAATGTTACTAATGGAGTACCAAACTTTGGTTAAGTTGGAGTATATCCTGATCCACGCACAAGCATTAACTTGCAAAAGTGAGTACTGGACATGCACTTACTGCTAGGTGGACCATCATGCCTGTACATGGTTACACAAACAACCTAAATCCACCCGCGGAGTTTACACAATCTCCCCAACTTACTTTAGATTCAGCGCTCATGATGCAACAATATTTCTAGAAGTTTTTTTATTTGAAAATTTCTCAAAAATCACTAAACTTTGGATAAAAAAATAAATCAACCAGCTGGATTTACCCCTCGATCTCAAGGCCGGATCTATTTAAATTAGTCGAATACAACACTTTTAAGCCACTACGAATGGGTGGGGGCAACTATCAAATAGATTTTACCTTCAATTCAGATACTGCTAAACTTTCCGAAAGCCAATTTTTTAGCCTTTAACTTTTGGAGTTGATCCAAAACAAAGCTTCAAATCACTAACAGATGAAGGCCAACTAATAAATTGGTTTTACTCATAAATGACTTGTACACTTAATATATTTTGTGAATCTTTTTAATAAATGACTTAGTTTGAATCTATTTTCAAAGCTGAGAGAAGAAAGATTTTATAGAGAGCTTATGGTGTAAAATGGCTCTGATCCAAAATTGAGCGGTAAAATATGGCTTTACTCTAGATGGAAGTAACTAGAGCCCACACTAGTCTACCTACCCTCTGATTTACTATGCTAGTGTAGTAGCTTTCTGTACATATTTCTATGCATCATTAATGCACAATATAAGAATTGGACTAAATTAAGAAAACATTAGATACACTAAAAGAGATATTAGGGTATCGAATTCAATTGCTCATTTGCTCCACGAGAGAAATTGACAACGAGAAAAATAATATTGCGCACATGCATCTAGGGATACTTTTACATGTTTCTATATTCTACGAACCTGGAAAGCAATACTTTTTGTCGTAGTTTCCAGTGCTAATTAAACATCAAAATATTTTAGATTCTGACAGCCAAATTTGACTGTCATTTGACCGGTTTCTGTCGGTTCAGGCCTATAAATTATTTATCACTACTCAGTCCGAAATCCTGCGCAATTAAATAATACCATATACCATAATTTATGGTACCAGCCTATTATGCATATAAGGGTTAGAGTTGTATTTATTGTGTAGTGCTCAAAAAAGATATATGATAAATTTTAACTCCTCAAAATTCTATATAAATGATTATAAATTTTAGGAGTTGAAGTTAATCTTATATATCTTCTTTTAGCACTACACGAGAAGTATCCATTGCATACTAGTGCTCCCATACATTTCTTCTCAAAACTTTATGTAAATAATCATAAAAAAATTTATAAAAATTAGAAAATATGCATATTGGATTGGTCAAATAGTCTGTAAAATTTCAATTCTAAACTCGATTTATATTAGAAAAATAAAAATAATAAATTTTGATGAATAATAACTTTTATCTTTTTATTTCAACTCTGAAGTGGACTCAGAAGATCTGTTTTTTTTTTCTTTTTTTAAAGTGATTCACACACACTTCAAACGCATTGTCTCCAATTCCATATTTTTTATGTATACTACATACAAACCAATTTTTTGTCATGAAATTTAGTAACACCTAATCTTCTGAATCACATCTCAAAAAAGAAAAAAAACAGATCTTCTGAATCTACTTTATGTGGTAGCTGGCTACCATATCTACTTATTAGTACGCATTAAAAAAATTCATAAACATATGTTCATACATATAGCACCAACTCTCAAATTTTGCCCATCAGCGGGCCACTAAATGCCAAATTTTCAAGAGATATTGTAACCTTTTATCTCTTTTTTTTTAATTGAGAGTAGTGGTATTGTAACTTTTCTTTGAATAACCAGTCTATCCTACCCTAAAACGACATAAACCATATGGAAAAGAAAGAAAGAGAGAGAGAGAGAGAGGCGAATAATGATCTTGGAGAGCAAGGAAATGAGCCCAAAAAATGTCGACCATCCAATGATCAAGGAGAGACATCAGACACCACCCAAGAGCGGCTACACCTAGAGGATATAGGATGTGTAAGTCTTATTCTATGCACTGATCAGCGTCTTGCCCCCTCCATGCCCATGCAATAGGAGACAAGCAACTTTTTCCTTGATGCCACAACAACCTCCACTCTCGGCTCGCTTGCACAGCCACGTGAGGACTAGGTCTCCGACCATTTGATTAGTGCAATCGCATGGATTATTAGTACAGAAATGTAGTCTACTAACCCCTATATTCTATTGGTTATTAGCGATTTAGTAGAAAACCGATAGAAAATATGTCTCACAGTCATAAAAGGCCAACGGATGTATTTTTCCTATCAGTTTGTAAAAAACTTACTGATAGAATAAACACTATGATTTACTCTAGCGGTGATGAACATATTTGTCGTTAGAAGAGATGTATAAATACTGACGGGAGAATATTGTGCGCCGATAGGACTGGTCGACTTCTTCAACTAGACTTATTCTATCGATAGCTAACTCAAATTTGAAAATTGGGTGTCATGTTCTAAATTAGGAAGTTAGTTACTCAGTATTCACACATGCTTGCAGATCACCATGTCGAAAGACCAAGACGAAAATGTAAAGATTAGAGATCTTCGACAAATCTGGGCTCAATATGTCATGGAGGAAGTTACGCCCAACCATCCGCCATGACAATTTTCTCTTTTTTGTGTACTCTGTGCATAGACTGTTTATATACATGTGAATAAACAGTATATGTGAATAAATGTCCACATTGGATTGAAATTTGTATTTGTCTATATATATGTGAATAACTGTCTAATGTGTCAATCTGTTTAATGTATATGTGAATTTATCCTTCTTTGCATCTGTACTGTATTGTGTATCCAATCTATACTGTATTTCATCTGTACTGTATATGTGAATGTCATGTATTGTGAATGTAAATAATGTACTGTATATGTGAATGTACTGTATTGCATCTGTACTGTATTTCTATCGATAAATTCATTCACAACCGAGAGACTACTATCATTTTTCCTATCGTAAATTAAAAAATAACCGTTAGAAGAATGTTACTTTTCCTGTCGGTGAACTCATCCACAACTAAGAGACTACTGTTGTTTTTTCCATCGGTACACTCAAAATTAACCGTTAGGAGAGTGTGACTTTTTCTGCCGGTGGATTCATACGAAAACCGAGAGAGCACAATCGTTTTTTCTATCGGTAAACTCATTTCCAACCGAGAGAGTACTAAGATTTTGTCTGTTGGTAAATTTATAATTAACCGTTAGAAGAGTGGTACTTTACCTGCCGCTAAACGTCAGACTACGACGGGTTTTCTATCGGTACACTCCTAAGATGCCGATAGAATAGTGTAGTTCTTCTATTGGTTATTTACCGATAGAAAATGTTCGGGTTTGTTCTATCGTATCTATCTCTATCGGTACAGAAATCGATAGTAAAAGAGTGTTTTTTACCGATAGAAGAAAACTTTTCTGTACTAGTGGATCCAACGGTTGGAGACTGATTGTTACTATGAGAGCGATACTGAGGAGAAAGCACGCAACCTCCGCTCTCAGGCAGAGCAATGGCCAGACCAAGCATGCAATTGGCCGCCCCACCCCCTGCCCACTTGCACTGTGCTGCCATCATGCGCCCATTCTTGCCACCCTTCCTTCTCCCAACACTCCAAAAGAAGCCAGGTCACAACTCCTGTTCTCTTAATCTTTTCTCTGCTGAAACAAGAAACTCTCCTGTTCACCCTGTGCTTTTGTGGATCTTTTCCAAAAGGAATATTATGTGGAATCTACTGTAGTTGTGACATATCTTGTTGATATATCTTTCTTATATAGGATTCGGATACACTGCTATTAAGAGAGAAATACGTGTACAGTACAGTAGAATTCAATATTAGGTGTTTGTTTTAGGTAATAGCGGATCCACAAATTTAACCATGTGGGGTCAAACTCTATATATGTTGAAGTTACAAATGACTAATTTTAAATATATTCTTCTAGAAAACTGTTATATAGTAACTTTCTTACTCTACTTGAAGGAGCACCGAGAACTGGGGTCAACTGATCCCACAACCAACCGTAACTAGTTTTATACCAAACAGTCAGGTAGAGTTCCAAAAATTTCTTTTTAATGAAAATTGCTCTACAATGTTGAATTGGATTCTTATCGTTGAACAGAAATATGTAGGCAAAATGACATGAATTCCACAAACTCCACCAGAGATAACTCTAGGAGATCTTGAATCCTACTTATACAAGATATACATCAATACCCAAAATAAATAACTTCTTAATCAATACATATTTTTGTCTATCAAAATAATATAATTAACACATTCTATATCAACCGACTCAGAGTATTAGGAGAAACAGAAAAATCACACTCACTTTCCACCTTCCCAAAATCAAATTTTAGAACAAAGTACACCAAAAAAAAAACACTTGACTCAAATATATTATACAAACTTGGGTGCACCCTAGAGTCATGCAACACAAGGCACAGGAGGACAGTAGCAAGGGTTAATTGGAATGATTAAGCTTCGGGCACAGTGATTTTAACGGCTTAAAATCACATTTCCACCGACCAGTAGACTTGAGAATTCCTTCCAATTCCAACATCTACACCTGCTTGCCATGATTTGGCCCCCGGTGTGCTCAGCACTATTATATTAAGAAATCATCGTAGCCTCAAGAATCTCCAAGCAACCCCTTTTCTTTCTATCATTTTTTCTTTCTTTTTCTCTCTTTGTTTACAAAAAAGCTCTTTTTATTGTGATATGTCCCGGTTTGTCAGTCTTTTCTTGATAATTTAATTTTTTTTTGAAGAATTGATGGATTCATAAAATTTAATATAGTATTAGAATTAGAAATACTAAATTTGAGACATGAATGTTCTTCTAGAAAACTTCAACCATAGGAAACAGAGAGGACTGGATCTGAAAACCGTAAAGCACTTGCAACAATGATAGAAGCGTCGGAAAAGGGGATGCAACCATGAAGAGTTTGGGCTGTTGGTTTTAAGCTGACCTTAGACTGATGTGAGAGTTGTGCACATCATGTAAGAAAGATAGTGTATTACTTAAGTACAGAATCAAGTAAAAGTTAAGTCTTCAATACATTGACTCTAGATAAGAAATTGTGTGTCACATTATCAAAAACAAATATCACTTTCTATTTAATTTTTTTGTATTATAATATAATATAAAAAACCAAAATAAATTAACCCAACACATGTTCGATTAGTAGATGGGTCAAAAATACGCTATGTCAGTGACAAGGTTAGGTATAGTTGCATGGGCAATAGAAGCAATGCACACGCACCCACGTGGGGCACACGTTTTGTAGGGCCATGCATGTCGCTTTGTGCACCTACACACGCATGTCCATCACTCACTGACAGCGGCTCCTACTACTTTCTGACCCACTTATCAAAGGTTAAGATTTAGTGTGTGCGGGACATGAGGAAGGTGGGGTCCACAAAACATGTGAAAAGTTTCCTCGCGTCGAGTCGACTTGCTCCAACGACTCTGTTTGCTTGGTACGCGTTCAATGGACAATTTCCGCTCTCCCACACACCTGCACCATCTGATTACACCATCATAGTGCTGAGCACGTGTCAACACGCGCCGACTTGAGCCATCCCATTGGCGACAACCTTATAAGTGCTCGATTTTTTTTAGCAATTCAAGGTTTCGGATAAATTGATCATACATGAAATTTAATATAGTATTAGAGTCAGATATCTTGATTTTGAGACATGATTGGTGTATTTAAAAAGATTATAAGAGTTGAAGAGTCAGATGGTGAGAGTTGTGCATTGTGCAAACATAGGAATTGTCCATGTTTAAATCACCTGGTAGGACAACTGTGAGTTGTAACCCAATTTATAAAGCAATTGGTTTTCCCATGTTACATCCGTAATTCAAATCTTAACATCCTGTTATATCGGTAAATATTACCCGTTCATTATTTTTTACATGTTGTTTAAGCCCTCTACATAGTTTTTTAAGAAATAATAAAAAATTACAATTATATCACTAATAGTAATACTTATGATTAATATGGTAGGTGTGATATTTGTATTTAATTAATTAATAGTCAAATAGAGTAATGACTATAAAGACATTTTAGAAAAATATGATCATATTTTATTTTAAAAACGTAAAATGATACTTTTTTAGACACAAAATTTTATTCTAGAATAATATTTAAAAAGAGCAAATAGAGTAAATAACAAGATGTTGTCCAGTAGATCTAGTAGAAATTTCAGTCCTCCACCACAAGTCAATAGCAATCTTAATAATCTCTCTATAAGTCATTTTATGGCTTAACATCCTTACAAATTGGCTTCAATTCCAAATATCCTTACGCCGTTTCATTAAATTTAAATGAAAATTACTAAAACAATAAAAAACAATCATTGACATGCGGCACCCCACTAGTAATAGCACCGAAGACAGTGGTTAACGACGGCAATATTGGGGTGGCGGCCAATGGAGATGGAGAGCTACTTCAATCGGCAGAGCACGTGATTGCTAGTTAAGCGACGAGTGTTGCCACATGTCAGTGATGGTTGTTTTTGAATTTTTTAATCATTTATATTTAAATTTAACAGAATAGTGACGGCACGAGGTGTTTGGAACTAGAAGCAATTTGTTTGAAGTTTAAAATTACAAAATGATTTGTAGAGGATTACTGCGAGTGTTGCTGCCGACTTGGTGGTGGGTTTTTTGGGAATGTGCCGAATTTTCTAATCTAAGACTAACGAAAGTGTCATTGATCTCCCATCATCTGCAGAACTACGCCCTAATCTTGCGCGTTCGTTGGAGACCACACTACATGCAAGCATGCAAATTGGCAAGTTCCATCAGATGTGGCCCCATGATCGATGAACAGAGATCGCCACGAATGTGTCTTCCTACATAAACCGCATCTGAACGACACGATTAGTTGGGGGGACCAAAAGCAAAATAGAAACGGTGACACGACACGCGCGATACTTTCTAGTAACACTTAATCCGAAACCACAGTGCGTACAAAAAAACATGTAGAGACCGAAACTGAGTGGTGGACCTGATTCGGCTACGTTCTGAACAGGATCTACCTGTCAGCATCTGTTCGTACGCATCGCAACGTTTAAGTGGAGCCGCCGTGTGTTAGGGTGGCGCACGGGAAGGAGTTGCGTGCCCTTGGGCTTTATCCACTTCCAATGGCTCTACCAGAAGTGCTTTGCCAGAACAAAAGCTACATTTTCTTCCATGTAATAGAGTCAAATAATGTCATGCCTGCCTTGCCCCCTCAAGTTGCCCTGGAGAGCGCCCAATCACTAGCCGCCACGTGGATCCCGCCGCCGTGCTTTTCCCTCCCACTCACTTAGTGGTGCTTTGACTTCCATATTTTGGTCCACAGCTTTTCTGAGTTGTCTCACGACCTAAAAATTTCGCAGCACTTGTTGACGCGTGGATTAACCCCATGACCTTTCTAGTTCTACAACCCCATTCTCCACCGAATACATGTGCCCCTTGTGACATTGTTCACTCTCTCATCTCACCACAATACTCGTGTTGTTTTACTCCATTCATATAACTACAAATCTTAGTTTTAATAACAAAAATCGAGTCTCTCATAAGAGTTTGTAGAGATAGGATTTCAACTAAATATAAAAGAAGTTTCACCTTATCCAAAAAAATCATTTCAGCCACACTCCACTCCAACCTCTTTCCCCACGTAACTAAGCAACTCTTGTCCATCACCAATGAGACTAGCTTAGCTTCATTCAAAATCTGCCTTCTTACATACGGTGGCGATTCATTAAGATGGGCTTCAACTTATCCATACACAAGTTTCAGCTTACTACTCTTCAACTACATCCCATCTAGGATGGCTTAGGTTTGTGTTGACTTTAAGCAAAAATTCTTTCAGGCAGGGCCGGAGTAGCAAACACATCTAGTTTAAGAGGGCTTAAACATTTTTTGATGGATTTAAGATAAACAAGAAAATTGATTATATACTACTAAAATTTGATAGTTAATATAATATGTTATTGACTTTTGCACTTTTTTTTGTTACATAACATAGGATTTTTTTTGCCTAACGGTGTATGTCAGTGTTGTCAACTCTTTTAGGCCAAGTAGATGTTACCTTTGAAATTGAAAGTGCTAGATTTTTTAAGAAATAATATTATTGCCCTCGCATTATTGACCCAACAAAAGAAGATTGGCCCTAACCTCATGATAGACAAAGGCTTGTTCCCAAATTTTGAAATTATCCTCTCAAGTTCTTTTACTTCTTTAAAATCATGATCAAATCCAACAAACAGAGATATTTTGATCACTTTACATGTCCTTATCCTTAACTTAATATTTGATTAACATGTGTTAGTTAACACAAATAACATCACGCAAAAAAAAATAAAAATAATAAATCCAGTGATATATATCACAGAGTAAAAAAAAATAGTTACATATTGCATCAAGTGGCTAGTAATCAATTATTCGGAAGATAAAGCTGAAGCAGGAGGAGCAGGGGGAAATGGCAACACACACGCATTGGAGTGGGAGCCCTAGTGCGAGACAAAGTAGATAAGATGGACTCGTGTGCAAGGAGATGATCAAACGGGTCGACAAGGACAGATTCATGTAGCCCCAAATGCAGCCGCGGCAGGAGCCAGACAGGGGGCATCGAGAGCTTGGCGCACCATCATTCCAGCCAAGAAGAACTGAAGCAGTGTGTGCGCGCGCGCGTGTGTATGAGACAGAGAGATATATATGTCCAACTCACTCACCACCATGGAGCCAGGCTCATGCAAACACGCGATGGTGGTGCGTAGATAGGCAGGCAGGCATGCATCTTTGATGAGCCATTTGAGCCTAGCCTCCCAAATATTTGGATTTAACAGCACCATCTAAATAGATAATAAGTGAAGTCTCTCACTCTAAACGGTAGGGGTGGGACAAAAAAATTTATATATATCAGAGCAAGGGATATGTCTACCGTGTAGAAATTATATAAGAAAATATAAAATGTTAGTATTGGATTAGATCTGAATAGTTTTGATCAACCATTGAAAGTCGCCGGCATCTTTTAAAGAAATCCTATAACTCTTTTCATCTTTTAGGAGAATGAGTCATTTTTAATATGATTTGATATCTGAGATTATATTTATCATTTTTCTTATTTTAAGACTAATTCGAGTTTGATGTGTTACCTAGGACCATATGGTAAGAAAAAAGATATTAAGGAGGCCGATTGAAAATTTTCTATACACCTTACATAGCAATTTTGTATATACCATATGTAGTGCGTGTACGCAGTATGGAGGGGCGAGCGTCAGAGGTTCCCGTAGTTCCCTCCCCTAATTCCGGCGCTACTACATAATGACACCGCGTCGATGGCCTCAGGTCACTGTAAAACGGTTATATGTAACGCTGGTGTCACCGACAGATAGACGGTCGTGTCACCGACACCATTACACGGGAAATTTTCTGGTGTCGGGGTCATGAGCTACCTCTGGGGTCGTCTTCCCGGCAAGCTTTAGCAGAAAAGAGAGGCAGTGGATGGACGGCTGCGATCTCTCTGCTGGTGAAGACAATGTGTGCAGCATGCAGAATGATCAAACTTTTGTCTCTTCCTGATGCGGACGAGAGATCGCCAACATCGTCATATCGGCGCAGCACTTGGGCCATGACTCAAAGTCGTTTCGTGTCCAGCAATTGATCACAATTTATATATAATATATATATCATCGGATTCATAAAGTTGTGTTTGATTGTTTGAACCAATTATCTAATATAGTATAAGATGAAATGAGATGTAATAGATGATATATTACGAGTTAACCAATGATGAATGTTTAGTTGATGTAAAATGAGATGATTTAGAATTTTGTTTGATCAATAGAATCAATTAGTCCAAAATAAAATAAATAGTGTTCGGTGGTATAGCTAAAGGGCAGGGTGAGATAAAATTGTTAGCAGGACAGACGAGAAGTTGACACACACACAAGGATACCAGGCACCATATTATATATATCTCTCAACTAAGCAAAATTTCTTTAGCATTTGAAGAAACAGAGCAGGAAGAAGCGAAAGCAATTAATGGCGATGGGGCGGTGGTGCCCGTTGGTGCTCCTCCTCCGGGACGCGTTCGACTTCGACGACTCCTTCCCGCGTGCCGTCGAGGCCCATTCCACGGACTGGAAGCACGGCGTGCCAGCCAACCTCCCACGCGTGCTGCTCTTGGTCAGCAAGCTCGCGCCAATTTTTTTCTCCCCCGCACGAGGCATCCGATACCAACCAATGGTACAAGTTGCTGCAACATATAAAGAAAATGTTTCTTAATGTGGGATTTCTTATCTAATATAGATGGCGACAAAAAGGCAATTAAATAAGTATATTCCTCTCATGCAGCATGAGATAATTTAGGATAGGCAAACAAACACATTCTAAATATATTAAAGTATGATATACTATTTAATGACATGTATGCTGATGTATTTTAGCTGTTGAAATCATATTACATATATTAATAGAAATTGACAATCAAATTATGATCATGACCGATTGAGGGGGTGTTTGACCAAGTTTCAATTTCAGCTTATGGATTTATAAACTGAAACTATAACTAAACGTTTAACTTATTTCAAGATTTATATGCTAAAAATATGATCAATCATTCAATTTATTTCAAGACTCATTCTACAAACATAAAATAAGTTGGAGCTAGTGGAAAGATGTTTGTTGGGTTTATAAGTTGAAGTCAGTCGAAAGGGATTTCTTCGGCTTATAAATTAAAAGTTATGTTTATTTGATAAGTTTAAACTCAACTAAACACAATGCATGACACAACCATCAAATTTAGTTGCAAACCATAGAATGAAAAATCTTGTTGATTATGAATTGTATGGCAAGAAAGTGGGACCTATTTGTCATAGAACGAGGGAAATGGGTTGTGTTTTAACTAAATTTGTGGCATCCAAATCCACACCAACAATTTTGGATAAAAATTGTGATAAAAAACCTCTCTACAAACCAAATACACTTGTTTTTGAGTTGAGCAACAAAATGAACAAGAAATTACTAAAGCTAATCGGAAACGTGCAAGGAATAAAATGGTCTTTTACTTGCATTATATCTAAGGTGTGAGTGAGTTACTCCTACAATGTACATAAGTGAGTTAAAGCGTGTCCACCAATTAATCACGTGTTGGGGCCACCAGGCCCTGGTCCAAGCCCAGCCCACCCCAAGTCCATTGTATGGTTCTAGGAAAGGAATGTGAGATATTGCCAATTTGGCTTCTCGTCTACCAGATCTCTATGGCTAGATAGTAATTTTCTTAATCATCATTACAAGTGATAATACTTGATAAGTCAGCAACAGAGATTTCACGCCACCCACCTCTAACTCCTACTCCTGATCCATCTTCCATATACACTAATACAATACTTCAATTAGGCATACATGAAGATAGATGAGATCGATATTTGAACTCACGATTTCTCTTTGCATAAATACACATTCTAATCGTTTAGAATATACATTTGAATGTGTTAGATGATATATCTGATAAGACATAGTCATAGTGTTTTAAAAATAATAGATAAAGAACTCCAATATCAACTACTAGACTAGATTTAAACAATATAAATTAATTGATGCCCATGCCACTAGATGGAAGGAAATGAGAGTAAATGTGAAATGTTTGCAGGTCTTTTGAAAGGCAAGTGGGTTATTTGTTTTTAGTGACGGTGGTTGGTGTCCGTCTGAGGCCTTGTCCAACGTGGTTGCTTGGCTGGCGTTATAAGTCCACGTGTGCACCGCACACGAGAGAGAAGGCGTTAAGACGTGTTGTCCCGGCCGCTTGCTGCAGCAGTTAGGGTGAGGGGGATAGTTGTGGGTCCCACTACCTCGCGTTGTCTGTTGCCTACCTACCCATCTATACTTTTTCAAATCACTTCACTAACAGGTTCATCTAAGAAATTTGAAGTCCACATATCAATGATATAATTATTTTTTGGTGTTTTCAATATGCTTTTTACTTGGTTTAATCCATTTTCAAGCTAGTTTAAATCACTTTTTAGTGGTTTAAGCCGTTATAATCCAGTTTAAATTGTGTTCTAAGTCAAATTAAAATAAAATAGCACACATTTTTTTCTCTAACTCTTCTATGTGACACTCTCCTTCATCTAAAGTTAAATCATTGAAATATTTTATGACACACACTCTAAAAACCTCCTTAGAATATGATGCAATGGCAAAAACTATCAGCCGTCATTCTTATTTTAGACATCGTTCTTGAGATACTTTCTAAAAACTAAATGATGTAAATTTTAAATCACCGCAGCAAGTTGATACATCCCCCCGTACAGTATACAAAATAGTGCAACTGTTCATAACAAATTTAGAATGTGGTCAAAATGTCACTTGAGACATCAAACTTCGAAACTCTTTGTCATGTAGCCCTTCGTCGTTAAGCGTGTTGAGCATCAAGTGGACATTTTAGCAACACGCTATTTTTGCCATACCTAAATGAGACCTGCTCGCTCTAGCCTCCTGTATGGTGTACCAGCCTAGCAGAGTAGACAAGCAGCTTCCTGTATGATCTCACTAAAAAGAAACCAAAGTTTCAAATTGTTTCTACACGTAAAAGCAACATTTAGGAATATTACTTTTTGATATTTTATCTTACAATAATAAAGCCCAGGAAATTTCAACTCTTATCAGGATACCCAAAAAAAAAAAAAAACGTTCGCTTCCATTCACCAAGCCTTTATACAGTTAATAATGCTATGTAGTAATTTGACATTATATTAAAAATGACCGTACAATGGCACTTTTTGAGAGAAATTCAGCTTCAGCTTAAAACTACTATAAACTTGAGCCCTCCGAAAGAGGATACCTATGAAATTACTCCCCACTTGTATGGAAAAACTGTACTCCCTCACTTGCATGGAAAAGCTGGTTTCCGGAATCATTTAAGCCCTCTCAAACAGGCCAAATACCACCAATATGTAGGCAATTGATACAACTAAAGAGAGCGGGAAACACGAAGAATCTCACTCAGTACAGAATGGACAGTGACTAAAGCACATGAAGGACAAAAGATAACAGGAAAATAGATAGGGTTAACAGCCCTGAAGTTTTGGCTTTCGGTCATGCACCAGATGGGCACTTAGATCTCAGGAGATGCTAGCTTGGTAGAAGAAATCTTTGAGACTTTGACTAGAGATACCTGGGGGCCACCACGACCCTGCCCTTCGGTGGGCGAGCTAGCCTTGGCCTTGTCCTCTTCCATCCGACATGTGATCTTCATGCTCCATGGATCACCCAGATCAGCTTGGCTTTCCGTGGAAACTGGCACAGTGATCATTGAATGACCAGAAATTTGTCATGAAACTGGCTTGGCATCTTGTTTGCGTATTGGTAGACCACGTTTTGAGCCTGCATTAAGTCGTTTTATCAAACATAGTACGAGCATGACAATAGCTTGAAACAACAAGCAAGTTGGCACCTCAGGTCCGCCTCCAGTGATAGTGATTTGCTCCACTGACTCGCTGCACATCGTGCAGTCATGCGCTCTTTACTTTCTTGTTCCCTCAACGCGGCCATCGACGAGCCAGGGGCACAGATGGTGACGGCTCGCCTTGATGTAGTCTGCCAACCTGCCTTATTGATGATGCATGAGATTAGAATCTTTATTCTCCAAGGCAGGCACAACTACACTGTGTATTGAAAGCGCATAACACACCCTAACTAAAAACAAAACGACATGAGATAATATGTACCATTCTTTTAACAGCTAGTCCTCGATAGGATTGAATACATTGTCATGTATATTGACAACCAGCATATATGGATATATCAAAAATTGATAAATGCAATACTCTCTCGATGTTATAAGAAACTATTTTATATTCAGGTCCAGACGGGGATTCAAGTAACAAATGAGGAAAGGAAAGTCAAATTATTAATTTGAATAACTCTGTTGAAGAAAATGAATCACAAACCAAGATATTGTTTGGAACCACATTTTGTTTTCCAGGATGAAATTTTTGTATTGCAAGCATTTACATAAATCAGTTTCCTGAAAATGTTTAGGATATCACTGCACCCGTGCTAAGTGTGGTTCATGCTGTGTGAGATCTGGCCTTTCATTTCCCCAATTTTACTAAATAGACAGCATTTCTTTTTACTAAGTATGCAGGATTGCTGATATCTCATATGCCAAATTCTCCCTTCTCTTCTGACATTTCCTCTTCATATGAGTTCTGGAACTCAAGCGCAGGATTTTTTGAGTTATATGACGTCTCCTCTTTAGATGGTTTCGACTACCATTCCAGAACATACAAAAATAATCAGAAAAGAAGAACAGAATATACAAGAGAAGTTGATCATTTGACCTGTGCCTAGCTAGAAACATGTTGCCACTTATGCTGCTGATCCCATTCATTCTACCAAGGAATTCCAAATTCTTGTAAGACAAATTTGCAATGACAAAAACAATAAAGTCCTATGTGCAAGTAGTAGAGGTAACGAAAAGAAATTTAAGCATTAAAAAGAGCAAGTCTTTGTCTTACAAGATCCTTTTCAGCTAGACTATCAATAAATATAAGCAAGTCTGTCTTACAAGAAACATAAGCAATTCTACCAGGTACCAAAAATAGAAACATCAAGTAAACTGGGTCAGACCCTCTAATTAAGTGTTTCATAAGTCCATACATAACGACTGAATCAGGTAAGTTTTAATTTGACAAGCATTCTGAAACTTTTGAGCCAACACATCAACTTCAAAATAAAACAATTTATCTAGAAAACAGCACAAAGCTTTTAGGCAATTAGGCTTACCAGTAATGAAGCAATTTGGTATTGTTTCCATCACTGCATACTATTAATAACTGTGCCTTCTGATCTCACATATGGCCTGATGAAGGAAAAAGGAAGCCAAGTTAAACTTTTTGCCCTGAACTAGTAGTTCATTTGTATGCATGTTTGATTAGGCAACTTATTGAGTTTCATACAGTGATTGATTTACCCAAGAGCTTAAATTGTTTAAAAAAGATAATTAATTTACTTATACTTCAACACTCCCCACAACTAAACTTCACCAGGCCTATGGCTTGGACTGGAACCTAGGCCACTCTACGACCCTTTTGGTCTCATCAAGTCCGAACCCTTCAATTATTTTTTTCATAAATTGCTATAGTTAGGCCTCAAACTTAAGACCTAGTTCTGATACTATTTTGAGTTTCATGCACTAACTAATTTATCTAAAAGATTAAACTATTGAGAAAAGTCAGTTAATCTACTCATATTTCAACACAACTAACTACTAATCATGTGATGAATTTGCTATAAAACTTGTTTTGACCTTACATTCTTGGCTCAAGTATACCTGTATAATGATACTGTGATTACTTACCACTAATATTGTTGTCATCTATCTGACCACTCAGTGAGGAGCTTGCAACTATAGCATTTTTGTTCACCAACAAACAATAACAGAATTGACAAAAGGTATTTGTTGTACAATGTAATGTATACCATAAAGAACAACGAGACAATCTCACATGATCAGCAAACTCATCGGAGGTACCACATGCCACAACTTTTAACAGCAAGAGCTTGCAACATTGCTAGATAGAAAAGCTCACTTCTTTTCTGTAGAGCTCTACCCAGCACATAATAAAGCTGATTATCTGGGTAAATACCAACAGATAACATAATCGGGATGAACATTAAGGCTTCTCTTGCAAAATGCCTTTTGCAAAGTCGATTGATTGCTGCACTGAAGTCTTCAACAGAAGCCACAATCCCTGCATCTAGAAGCTTGCTGAACAACATAATGGCCTTATAAGGCATTCCTTTTGCGCACTGTGCTTTGATGACCGTAGTGAATGCAAATTTCCTCAACATGATACCCTTTTCTATGAGGGAATATAGAAGCACTTCTGCATGAATAACTTTTCCCCTCGAGCACAGGACATTAATAAGCAAGTTATAAGTAACAGGAGTAGGAACCAGACCACAGTGTACCATACTGTCATGTGTGCGGAATGCCATTTGCATATTTTGTGCTTCACAAAAACCTTGTATAAGTGTGTTATAAGTAATTGGATCAGCAAGAACACCTTCTCCATGCATATCATGGAGAACATTGATAGCATCTTGGAATCTGAATTGCTTGCAGAGTCCTTTAATAACTACACTGTAAGTTATTGTGTTCGGCTTGATCCCCTTTGTAACCATTTCATCAAAAAGACTTAGCAACACATCAACTTTTCCAACTTCACAGAGTGCATCCATCAAGGTGGTGTATGTTACTGTTGTTGGAAGCAACCCACTGAGCTGAATAGTCCTAAAATAGCACTCTGCTGCTTGTAGATCCCTGATTTTGCAGTATCCATATAAAAGAGAATTACATGTGACAATGGTCGGGCACATACCAGCTA
The DNA here is from genome assembly GCA_019359835.1 of Pharus latifolius. Taxonomy (NCBI): domain Eukaryota; kingdom Viridiplantae; phylum Streptophyta; class Magnoliopsida; order Poales; family Poaceae; genus Pharus; species Pharus latifolius. The sequence goes on along the minus strand of CM033328.1, from coordinate 65,284,877 downwards.
TGATAATCTGATCATACAGATAAATGGCATTATCAATATCACCAACTTTTGCGTAGCCATCAATAACTACATTATATAGCACAACATCAGTTGGCTGAAATTTGCTAGCCACATTTTCCAAATACCACCTTGCTTCAACTAAGAGTCCTTTCTTGCAAAGACCTAGAAGAATAGATACATGATTCAGTGCAGTCGGCAACACTCGTTGAGAACAGCACATCACATTGCATACTTGTAGTGCTCTTTCAATTTCTCCCAACTTGCAGTACCCATGGATGAGAATGGAATATGCAATTACATCCATGCCCAGACCAATACTGTGTATCTCACCAAGTAAGTTTTCAGCCTCATCGAACAAACCCTTTTTGAAGAGAGCGTTGAGAAGGACACTATACGTGACAATATTCAACTGCAACCCTCGATCTAGGATATCCTTTTTTATCTTCATCCCTTCTTCAACATCACCACTCTCACAATGTCCAGCAATAAGTATGGTGTAAGTAACAAGATCAGGTTCCAGGCCTTGGCACCTCATCATCTGAATTATTTTTGAAACTGCACTTGTCATACCAAGCAAGCGAAAGCCATTAATAAGGCTGTTATAGGTCACAACCTCAAGTTTGATTCCTTCCTTTGTAAGTCTCTCAAATAGCACCAATGCTTCATCCACATAACCTACTTTACATAGACCATGTATAAGAGTAGAGTAGGTATATCTGTCAGGGTTCAATCCAAGCTTCAGCATCAGACATAAAAAAGATTTTGCAGCCTGAGTAAATCCCCAATTACAAACTGCAGACATAAGAATGTTAAAGGTCATTCCCAGGGGTTTGAAATTTCCCCCTTCCCTTGCCTCTTGGAGGAAAGATAAAGCTTCTCCAACTTTATCTTGCTTGCATAGTCCATCGATGAGAATGCTATGAGAATATTCACTAGGAGAGACACCACATGATTCCATTTCTTCAAAAACCTCCAAAGCCATCTCTGTCATCCTCAGGCTGTACAATAAACTGTCATAGGTTGATACCGAGATTTGCATGTTTAGACTGTTCATTTTACTAAGAATGTAAAGAGTGTCATGAATCATCTGCGATCTAGAATAAGTATTTGCTAGAGCATTCCATACAACACTGCTGGAATCCCAGTCTCTGAATTCATTCCACAAGATATCGCAAAGAGTTGGTGCAGACCCAAATCCTATGGTAGAACATATGATACAATTAACTTTTGCAATATAAAATTTAAATGTTTCCTGTTGTTATATGCATTAATGTATTATAGTCAACATATCCAGAAATGACAAGAAACTTATACACATTATGCAAAGCATCGTTTCTAATTGACATAAAAATAACACCATAACTTTTACTGCAACGATCAAACTAAAAGTCTAAAATTGTATCCATGTACAAACATCATCCTTTATAATATAATGCAACTAGTACCGCTGAATATTACAGTGAACTAATTGATGAATCATCACTAACACTAACTATTATAAGAAAAACAGGCTCCCTATGTTCCCCTGCATTTCTTGTTTATAAATAGTCCTAAAATAACAGCAGTTCACCATTTACCTAAACTACAGACCATCAGTGGTCAAAACCAATGTTCTAAGAAGTGGTAAGCACCAACGGGCACTTATGAGACTTTGTAAGTGGATTGCATATTTATTAATAAGAAAATACATTCATAATATTGTACATCATTGTCCCAATTATATCAAGAAGAAAAGAAAAAAATATTAATGATTGCTACAAAGAAACATTGCGAAGAGCATTCCAACTTTAATAAACTAATAAACATAAAGAAAGAAAAAAATAGATGATTTGAGTCTATTTGAGCCACTTATGCGGCTGCTTAAGAGTTTAAGCAGGAGCTTAGCTACTTAAGAAACCAGCTTCAACACTAAAACCACTTATTGTAACCGTTTATATAAAATGTAAGCGGAGAGGGGCGCTTAAGCAACTGCTCATACCGCTTTTTAAAATAGTGGTCAAAACTATTCTTCTTTGCCATGCAACACATGTTCAAGGACTCCATGCTAGAGACCGCCTATTTTCATCAAAAACCGCATGCAGTTGATGAACATTCGACACCTACTATCTGAAAACACCAATGTTTTACAATTTTCTCTCTCCGCATTTCCTCAACAATGGTCCTTCATATCAACCACCACCAAAAACTGTTCCTTCCTCACCTGACATGCACATCTAACCTCGTCCTGCTGGAACATGACCACCATTACAAAAAAAACTAAAAAATCAGTGTAGTAACTCAACACTATCAGTTCCCACCACCAATTCCAATTTCCATGTTTGCTAGCACAAATTGTGTTTCTATCCCCTCTTCAATTGCGATTACGATCATTATAAAATGAATACCAAAATTAACAGTGCACTCACCTTGTTCGCTCACCATCTGTGCCAAGACGCTCCTCATCTCCCTCCACCTCCTCTCCCGCAGCAGCTCATGGCAAAGCCCAAACCTCCGGGCGATGGAGGCCTTCGCCGATGAAAGTCTCTCAAATCCCGCCTTATCCTCGCCAAAAACCCCAATTTTCCAACCAACCCGAGCTGCTCCAATCCCAGGACTGCACAAGGCTGGGGCTCCCCTCGCAGCAACCGCCTCCTCCTCGGAATCCGTGCCTGCTGCCGCCTCCGCGGCAGGGTAGGAGCAGAGAGACTTGTGCAGGGGCACGAGCGAGCAGTAAGGGCATCGCCGGAGGGGACGTAGGAGGAGGGGGAGGGGGAGGCCTGGTCGGAAGGACATCCGAAGGGCCAGGGTCTCATGGCGGGGGCGCTTGGGGCCTTATGCTTTGGAGGCCTCAGAGCTCGGATTCTGATCGCGCTGAGAACTTGCGTGCTTAAAGGTGGCCGCCGGCGGCCATCGGAGGAGGCTTCTCGGCGGCGGCGGTGAGGGATGTGTGGTCAGGGTTTTAACCTTTAAGCAAAGGGTTTTAGCCTTTTTAGGGAGGGGAACGGGGAAATGGACCGGATGGGTGAGAAGAGAAGGGTCTTTCCTGCAGACGGACCTCCTGTTATCTATTTAAATGAGTATTAAAAAAAATTGAAAAATTTTACTCCATACCATCCGCATAAAAATTCGAAATATTCTATCAAAAAACTAATTGATTGCATGCCACTAAAATCTCAAAAACTTTCAAAAACTATCATTCTTAACTTGACTTTTTTTTAAAATGACAAGAATCTATACATGTTTGACACTAATTTTATTAAGATATTTTATCGAATATGAATAAAATATTACTTACATAGGTGAGCTACTGTGCTGACCGCTATCGCTATTATACGGTGGTAGTCGTTGTTGTTTAAACTTGAGGATAAAAGAGTCATTTAACTCAAATTAACTGTTTTGACTTTGTTAGAATAGTATTTTTCGAAAATTTCTTTGATTCTAGTGATATGAAATCAATTAGTTTTTTTCATGACATATCTCAAATTTTATTTTTGTCAGTGGCATAGACCGAAATCCTCCAAAAAAAATTTCCCGTACAACAGACGTGGGGCATAAAACCAATACCAATTAGGTCCGATTATTTTTTAGTTCAGCTCAAGTTTAAGTTCAGCCAAATTGGTAAAGAATTTGAATCTTTTGGTCGACTAGTCTAATCTAATATGCATATTGGATAATAGGGTCAGGTCAAGTTCAAATTGAGCAAGACTGGTTGAATTATACTCAAGTTTAATATGGATTATATAATTTATCAATTATTAAATCCAACAATAAGTGATAATAGTTAAAAAAATTCTCATCTGAATAATATTATTTTCGCTATCTAAATCTATGAATCCGACAACAAATATCCGCGTTCGAATCTAAGTCACGAGCAATCTATACTGCAGCATGAGCCACATAAATTCCTACACTAAAGTGAGTATTTTGCTTTTCCAAATCATACTCTCCACTCGTAAATCATGCGACAGCTTGAGTAATTATAATTAGAATTTTAGATTAAATCCAAAGCTACATAAAACTGTACAACTCTAGCAATGTGATGGCAAGTGATTTTGTGATGTCTCCATAGATAACAACTTCACATTATTTTAAAAAGAAAGATATGTCTCGCAAAATTTGATCCTAGCAACACCTGTTAGCTAAATGATTTAAGAGTAGTTCAATGTGGAGGATTTAACAGTATGCTGTTGATACACGAGATATACTACTTTTTTTTTGTTTTTTTCAGACTAGATATACCACTTGAACTAACTAATGTATGAAAATTATGAGGTTCAATAGTGTGATAGCAAAAAATATTAGAAGAACATAATTTTAAAAAGTTGTTTTTTTAATATTATTGTAAATAAAATTCTACCTATCGATAAAATTAACGTTGTTATTAGTTTACTATGTTGACAACCTAATACGCTAAATGTTGTTTAAGTTAGAGATTTTGTTATTAGTTCCACCATAGTTAGAAAAAAATATATTAAACTATGTTTTCATGAGATCATTATTTTTTTATAATTACTTTATAATAAATACAAATAAAAGAATATTTCAAATAAATAGGTTAGATGTAACGGTTTACAAAACTTTTTTTTAAGACGCACCAAGGTCCCAAAGAGAACTTTACCGGAATAGAAAGCAGTTCTCATGCTTCCATTCGAAAAATACGCTTGTCCTCGTGGAGCACCTCACAGGTTTAATAATGGAATTACAAAATCTCAAGAGAATTACTTACTTTTATCTAGCTAAATACTAAGTTAGGCGGTCTCCAATGATAACACATGCAGTGGCGTGTTTCAACAGTGACGGACACTTACACAATATGATTTGACAGTCGTGATGCACGAGAAGACAATCGGTGGAAGGCAAGCGCGCAGCAAGAAAACATCGTTGTTAGAGACGCGGTGGGACACTCACGAGACAGTCGTCTACAGATATGACAGGTGAGATCCAAAAAAAAAAAATAAAAAACAAAATAAAAAAATCACACATTAATGACTTGAGTGCACAACAAATACATTGTACGAAATGAAATCAGTGGCCACACAAGCGCGTGGAAAAAACTGACGTACAATACTTCGTTTGACGCACGCACCCATTAGCTATACATCAACAGTGACTGACAGGCATACATGTTCCCACGTGTTAGCGAGAGAGAAGGTGAATAGCGATCTTGTGCCGAACGAAGTATGTGGGCTCCACAACAGCGAGTAGTGTGTCCTCATTTTTTACACACATGATTGATTTTAAATAAAAAAAGTATTTATTTTTAATGATGTAGTATATTACTATCTTTCTTCTAAAATTTATGTATTAGAAACTTAATTTTTGTTTAACTTTATACTTATCTATATCCTTAAAAACTAAGCATGAATCGAGAAAGCCGCACCGACTCAAGATGTCACAGTGATGTGATCGCATCTGATTCCAACCGCTTATATTCTCCTTTACGAAAGAAAGATGGGTGGATATCGTGAGGTGTCGTCATGCTAAGATGGTACGATAGTATACTACGAGTCACTCAAAACCACTCGTTGGTGAACATATCGAATGAGTTTTGAATTTTTTTTAAAAATCTTTTTTATGGTTATCTGATCCGAATAATATGGTAAGATATCAAATAACTATTATTTAAAATTAATCTTACCTCAATCCACAATTCTTCATTAAAAATTTAACTTTCCTCTCATTTATGCTATTTTATGAATAAATAATGTGGTTTTTAGAGAATATTTTTAAGACTTTTATTTTCTACACATTCTTTACAATTAAGTGTCTAGATACTCAAATCTAAAACCGTTTGATTGGTTGAAGATACACATGATCAAAAATGTATAACACGATATTCACTGAATAAAACATTGTTTTCATTCATGGGACGTATCCAAAAAAAACTTAATTCACTCTAAAAGCACTTTAAATCATATATTTTACTATGTATTTTATATATATCCAATTTTTAAATTGAATTGTACTTATTATAAAAATTACTTATTTGACTTTGAAAATGAGTTTACAACTAAGTTACCATAATAAAACTTATAACATGATGTATACGTTAATTTGGAATTATTAGACTCAAATATATATGTATTACACGAAAATTGATGTAAGTGTGTAGACATCTTGCTGCATCAAGTGTGTATATATAGAGAGACTAAATGAAAAATAATATAGTTGACACAATTATTATCACTAGTTGTGACAAATTTAGAAACATCTAAGTTTCATGTGATGCTATAGACAAGTAGATTTTTCTCTTTTATGTATTTTTCATTAGACCACTACACCCAGGTTATTTATTTTTCTTAATTTTTGGAGAGTAGTTGCATTTCTAAATGTTATTTTACCTTTTTCATTTATTATTTATTGAAATGGCTAAAAATATTTTTTTTCAATTTTACTTCCACATTTAATATCAACCAATAGATATTGATTCAATAGCTACAACTTAATCCAATAGATTTTTAGAGTGTCACAATTTTTTTAGGTTATCGTATTTTCTTATATTAGATTTTTATTTTTTTAGGTTGTCACATTTTCTTAGTTTATGTTGTCGTATTTTTTAGGTTGTCACTTTTTTTAGTTTAGGTTTTCATATTTTTTAGGCTGTCACATTATCTTTGTTGTGTTTTCTTATTCCAAATTGTCACTTTTTTGATGTCATCATATTTTTTTATTTTATATTGTCGTATTTTCTTATTTTAAGTTATCATATTATTTTAGATTATCACATTTTATTCTTAAAAATTTTTCGTATGTAAAAATTATGAGTATCTTAATCATACCCATTATTTATTTATTATTTTTAATTTCATCTTTTAGATACTACTACTATGTTCATATAAGTTGATGTAACATGAGTTTTACATATTCATTTACTAGTATCACTAACAGTAACAGTAGCAGTACCATGATGTCCTCAAATCTTAACACATTTTCTAGTGGTGACGACACAAGACAAGATTCTAGTAGAGTTGTCTAAATTAAATACAATACGATCACACGACAAAGAAGACAACATGTTTACACAGATTTAGGTTAATGGGTCGACACAATTAAAATATAGCATCATGTTTATCTTAATAGTTTATGGCATTTAAAATAACTAAAACGAATAAAATTTAATATAAGACAGGCTGAACTCAACAACTTATGACTTACATGTAAATAGAATGAGTAAAATTTAAAATAACACGATTACACAACTTGACTTATATTTAACTTTATCATATAGATTAATTCATAGTATGAACGAGCTAACATGAACATGATTAAGACATTTAATGAATCGTAGGATTTGAATTTATTTATTTGACCCTTTGACGTGGCATACCACAATTGGAATCTAACGACACAGGACAAGTTGTGAACTCTTGCTTCCAGAGGGTCCCACGAGTAAGACTAGAGCCAGCGGCCACCTCAGGTATCTGGCACGGCTCAGAAGCTTCCGGACATTGCAAGTTAGCGGTTAGACGACACGTGGCACGCGTATTCTTGTGCCACTTTAATCCTGTCTACTTTAGTGGTAGTACTTAATTAACACACGTCAACACCAACCATTCCTTCACTTCCCATCTTCTGAACTTGAGCCCAGAAGTAATAGTAGTAGGTTGCAAGAGACCGAGAAGAGCAGCTCAATTCACAGGTACGAGTCACTACACTTCAGTGCATGTTTAAATTTTAGTTAGGGTCACTGTATGTATTATTGTACTTGGGGTTCGTAGCTGCTTCTCATATTGCAAATAATTTGATAGGAAGTTTGCAAATTTTACTGACCTGTAGTGTGATATTGGTGTGAGTAAATTAATAGTACTATATTAGTCGAACTAGCTGTTTCCAAACAAATATTAGTCATATAATTCGAATATGTTTATCGTGTAATAGACTTGAGTAAATTTTGGTCGATCTGATCATATCTGTCCATTCTTGAAGTTGGTATGATTTAGTCCAAGATTAGGTTTGACCTCTAATACTCTTAAAATTCAAAAACCAGACCTTGAATCTATTTGATTTGATTTTTTGAATGCGGTGCTTTTATCGGTTCGACTCAGGATGGTGTCAAGACCGAATTGTTTATTGGGCTAAGGTCGAAGATGTGTTGGTCTTATGGTCTAGCATGCAGAAATTGTTCTGGCAATATAAGCAGTTGTTTGGTTTTTTGTCATAACTTTTTGGTCCATATATCGTACTCAATTTTTCGTCTAAATGTAGTGTGGTGAGATTGGATCATTCGATATCGGATATTGTGTTGGTAAAATATATGATTATGAACTAAACATGCTCCTACTAAAAATGGTCAGGTATTATTTCTCTTATGAGTATTGAGCTGCTCAAACACAGATGCAGGACCTCTAGAGCTCATCCTAAATGCATCAATGGATTTTGGGCGATGTCATCTGTATATTCTAGATTTGACGCATTAGCATCTAAACGTAGTTTTGAAATAATTTCTTTGTTTTGAAAACCTGACCTCATCCACGTGTTGGATTTGGATTTGAATGGGTTGCATCGAAATACACATCCACATGTAGATACAACAACGCTGATGTTTACTGAGCTTGTGCAGATGGAACTTGTGCTGGTGATATCATTGCCGCTGGTCATCTTGGTCATCATCATCGCCATCATCCTCTGCATAGTCTGCCGTTAGCTCGAATTACTAACCAAAATATTCGTTCATCGTCTTTAAGCCCTGCGATCATGCTAATTACTTCGAGTATTGTGTAATGACACATTAAAGATAGAAAAAGATGTATCCACTATGGTTGGTCTGTTGTGATTAGTTGACTGGCTATTACCTTTATTACTTTTTGATACAAAAGGTATGGATTCTTTGTGGTATGTGTGTGCTGGCAGAATTACACAGCTTTTGATTTTAGCACAGGCATGTGAAAAAGTGTGATCTTTTTTTTCTTTTTTTTATCTGGGTCTATGTTGTGTGATGGTGCGCATTGATCTGGTCTTCTGTCATTGAATTCAGAACAGATCACACAACTAAAATGTCAGTATACTTTTTAACAATAGAAATCTACCATTGAACTATAAGATCAGATCAGTATTGATCATGTCGGTTCAAGGATGTTTCCAAATAAGCAAGCAAGTCTAAGCTGCGGGACGTAGGAAGCGAGCCTGCACGTGGCACGCGTTTTCCTACCCTCGTCTCACTTGCTCACTTGATTAATTGACTTAATTAACTCACACCATCGGGACCATACATCCTCCCTACGCTTTCCCATCTCATCTCCCATCTCTCTCGACCCCTCTCTGAACCACGAAGCTTGTACTTGCGACCTTGAGAGACCAAGAAGACCCAGAACAGCTGCTCGATTCGCAGGTACAGGGCCCCAAACTTCTGATCTTTGCGTGCGTGGTAATTTCAGCTTTGATTCAGTGTATGCATGTATCAAATTTTTAGGGGTCTTCTTTTCTCTGTGTTTGATGTCTCCAAAGCCAAACTCTAGTTTTGCGAGTTAAATCGAGCGCGAAGTTACTATATATGTTTTTTTTTTCATCGACTTGGGTTATTAAAGAGTAATCTGGAGAAGACTCTGGACTATGACCTAATAATGGTCAAGGAGAGTTGTACCTCTTTTTTCTGCGATCTTGGCCAAAGAACAAGAGAGAACTCGGAATAATAGAACTATCTTATAATTGTTCCAATTTTCTCTTCACTGTTCTATCATAGAAGTCTGAAGTCAGATCAGCTGAGGGCCTGAGGCATCGATTCGGCTCAGAAATGGTGCTAAATCAAGTCCCACTAATCCAGAATTGTATCCTCATTCTTCGCATATAAAATAGCACAACCGGCGATGCTGGTCTGGACCGTCCTGGTACTAGAAATCAATGTTCGCTGCAAAATAGTGGTGCTTGGTACTTCTTGAACCCGTCTTGATTTTAGGTGCCTAAAGCACGATCGGAAGGAGGTCAATACTCAGGATCTGATTCCTTCTAACCCACCATAATTTTTGTGCATGGGAGATATTTTCTAGTTGTGATGTAAATACTTCGTTTATGTGGATAGTTCACTTTCTTATAACCACTTTAAAGACTAGACAGCCTCATCTATTATATGGTGTTTGCTTTGAAATTATGGTTGTAATTGTAATTATTTTAATTATAATTTATCAGAAGTTGATATGGAACGGATTAGAACTATATCTATTTTGGATGTATTAAAATTTTTATTTCTATTAATATGTATTTTTAAAGCGGGTATTATGATTATGGAGCTATTTTACTAAACACTAAATAACATATTCTTTTTACAAATAATGAAAATTCGAAACAAAAAAGCTTTAAACCAAACGTCGCTGATGTTGGAGAACCTCAGACCAACTCCCAAGTGTCGATGTCCTAGTAAATAGCTTTGCCATTGGTGTCATTTGTACCACACAATAGAGGATTTCACAGTTTGTTTGGGTTATTTTTGTAAAACTACTATGAAGGCGTCACACCTGGTACTCTAGTAGCAACACGGAGAAATCTAGCATTCGGCTATTACGAAAGGTAAAAAAAAAAAAAAAGAGGGGAGAATAATTTTTGATCTGCTTTGCAGGTAGCACGGATGGAGTTTGTGTTGGTGATATCTCTGCCGCTCCTTATCTTGATCATAATCATCGCCGTCATTCTCTGCATAGTCTGCCGTTAGACGAATAAATGGAGACACCCCAATGTATCTAGTCCATCTTTCCAGGGATTATGCAGGGTGTTAATTCATTTAGTATACCATGACCTAATAATAAATGTCTCTTTTCTTCTATTGTTTAACTTTAGCCTTTTGATGAAAAGATATTCGATGTTGCGGGTGGTGTACATGGAATTGGATCCTCTCTTTCATTTATTTTAACCAAGAAATCAGATTTTAAATGATTTAAATTGATATGGAAAAGAAATAGTAGTGTCCTATTATCTTATAAAAAATTATAAATTTATCATCCAATATTTTTAATCTAACAGATGAAATAGGTAGGATATGTGTGCCTTTTGAACTAGAAGGCTTTGAATACGAATCCGGCGTGTATGTGCTGAAAGAATTTCTCTGCTTTGATCTTTTAGACTTTTAGTACATGAATGTGGGAGATTGAATGACGGAAAGTGTGATCTCTTTCCGTTCTTCTCCATGCTTCGAAATCAGAATGTTGCTGGGGATAAGATTAGAGATATTTGACATTTTGCATTCTCTCAGATGGTGCGTATATGCTATCTGTCGTGCGGATATGAACTATATATGAACTACTAGTAAGTGGATATATATTCCTTGCACGATATATAAATTAGATATTATGAAAGTATCATTATCAGTAAAATATTTAATTGTCAATAATTAAGCGGATACACGATCCTTGCATGATATATAAAGTAGATATTGCAGAAGTATCGTGTATCAGTAAAATGTTTTATCTCTTACATTATTGATGTTACATCGAGATGTTTAAAATGTTTTGGCTTGATAAAATCCGGCTATGAGCTTAAAGACCCCCCAAATTCTATACCATGGATGGGGCTAAACTTTCTGTTTTGTTTGGATTGAAAGCTAAATTCAAATGAAGTCGCCCAAATGAAGTGAAGAGCGTGAGATTCAGAAGCCCTTGAATTGTAAATAACGGATAGTCGAACCTATCCAAGCCACGTTTATTCTTCCCAGGGAAGCTACCGCTCTAAAATTCCCAATAATGTATAGTCGACTATCCATTATTTAAAATTCACAATATTATTTCACAAAATGTTAATTACAAGTTAACTGAAAATTGGCCACATCATATGTAGATATACAAACCGGGAGCAAACTCGCCCCCTTGTGAGGCCACGTCGATCGAGTGCTCCTGACCGTTCGATCGGCGGTTTTGGTTCATCCGCAGTGTCCGCGTGCAGCTACCTGCTTCGCCCATGTCCTCGCCGCTTCTATGGCCGCCCGATCGCATGATTCGCTTCATCTGATTTGGCCGAATCCACTATCGTGTTTGCGGCCTACTGTTTGAAAGCTGGGTCTACGTTGAGCGACGTCGCTCTTTTCTTTGTGGCCGTTGGATCGGTATGTTTGTTTCATTTGAGCCGTCGAATTTGCGCTAAAAAGTCCAACTGTTTCTCACTTGGTCAACTGTTTCCCACGTTTGAACAAGACAAAGTATTTTGTTTCGACCAGGGGAAAAAAGACCAGCCACACCGTGTTGTCCTGCCAACCAATTTGCCACATTTGACCTCACACCATGCCAAATGAATCAACCAGCAAACCCAAATGCGACCTCAATAAAAAAACAAAACTGCAGTTTTGACTAGGCACCACATTCAGCCACAACCAAGATTGCTTAGTTGACCAAAAAAACAAAATGCAACAAAAAAATTTAGGGTCTGTTTTGGGTACCTCGGTATTGTATAGTTCTAATGCAAAACTAAGGTATTTTTAAAAACTCTAGTATGAAAAACAGATGTGTGTTTGGATAGAACAAAAACAAAGTCAAAAATACCATAGTTTACCCTCAAAACTCATTTTTTCACTGTTTTGAAAACTCTACTCCAACCCAAAGATTTGAAAACAGAGAAAGTAACTGCGTGGCTGCGTGCGGGCAGGCGAGCACGAAACAATTTTTTCACTGTGTGCGAACGGCGCGGGATCGACGACGGTGGCAACAACAGGTGTACTACTGACACATTTTTTCAATTTAGGCCTTGATACTGCAGTATCTCCTTTTCAATCCAAACACCTCGACATACTTCAGTTTCAAAAAATAAAGTTTCAGTATCCCCTTTTCAAAACTCTAGTTTCGCAATACTCTAATTTTGAGAGACTGAAATATCCAAATAGGCTCTTACATTTTCGGCTAAAATCAATCGACCAAAAGAAATCAATCAGAGATTTTACAGGTGCGACTAAAACCGAAAATGTGCCTGTGATAAAAAACAAAACCTCTTCGACCAAACACCATATTCGGACACAAACAAGCCAATTGATTGGACCAAAAAACAAAATGCGAATAAAAAAATAATTTACTGTTTTGATTCGATCAATTTTATGTTTTGTTGAATCAGGGCAAGATTTTGTTTTCCCCACGCTCGACCAAGACCAAGTTTTCTGATTCGACCAAGAGAAAAAATCGACCAGGCAACTTGTTTCGTAGCGCCGACCTCTTTGCAGTATTCGACCACACTGTTTCGTACTGTCGAGCTGTTTGCGGTATTGACAAGAAATCATGACAGCTGATTCGAAAAAAAACAAATGCGACAAAAAACAATTAACTCTTCGGCCAAAATTAATCGACTGAAAGCAATGTACCAAATATTTAACTGGTGCGACCGCTGTTTTTTACATCGTCGACCACATTTATGTTTTGCTGATATGATCAGATTTTTTTGCTTGTGTGACCAATCATTATGCTTACAAGCCCAACTTTGCTACCACATTCGACCAAAAAATGTTACCACAACTGAAGCAGCTAACTCGACAACAAACCAAGACTTCTAATCATGATCATAACCAAAAAAATTGATTTACTTTTTTGCTGGTGTGACTAACATTTATGTTTACCAAAATTGACAACCAAAATTTCTACTTTGACGATCACAAAATAAAATATGACCATCATAACAAAAAGTAAAATCGCTGCTTCGACCAGCCATAGTTCCAGTCGACCTTTGCTTCGACCATCATAAAAAAAAGAACTGGTCGTATCACACAAACTTTGTTCTGGTCGTAGTCTACCAACTCAAAACTGATCGTACCGGTACAAGAATTGTTCTAATCATGGTCATCCGGTTCAAAAGTGGTCATAGTCGTGCAGTTCAATAATCTCAATAATCATAAATAATTTATAAATATAATATCTTATCATCTACAAATCTATTTGCTCAAATACCACAACAACATGTGAAGTTCCATCTAATTACAAATAACAAGGCCAAACGAAAGAAAAATACAAAATAGCACTACCTCACTACCATGTTATTACTTATAGAAAACATTACTTTGCTTCCACTAAAATGAGGTGCATGATCTTAATCTGCCATTCTGATGATTGGACATTGTGCATGATGAACTTGTCCAACTCCAGCACCTACACATCAAGTTGATGAGTTGATAACTAAATATTAGAAACATCAGTTTATCTTTTAAATTATATTAATTGATAACCATTTTGCTTTTGCCTTCCTCGTGTATATTTTCACGACTAACGTCGTATCAGTCATGAACAAAGAGGTCATACAAATTTTGTATACTACAATACAGCAACAAACCTTTTGCATTGGGTGGTTTTAGTCTGTCATGCTCATAAAGTTGATTAGAAAGTTCAACATTAAGAGCATGTACAAGTGAATTAGAAAGTTCAGAATTAAGAGCATATGCAAGTAAGAGTTAATATGCGAATCATATATTAAGAACTGGCTAAAGAGATTGAGCTAACTCACCAAGCAATAGTTGAACCATATAAATAAAATGGGAGCAAACAAATATTACTTTTGAAATTGAAATCAGTTTGTCGGACTCTCAAAATTGATTACAAAGTTTAGAGTAGAGCATGTGCAAGTGATTTAGAAAGTTCAGAGTTAGGAGCATGTGTAAGTAACAGTTAATAAGCGAATATAACTGATTAGAGAGATTGAGCTAACTCACCATTTACTGCTATATACAATAGAAATATTACAAGTTTAACCATATTACTGTTATCCTCAAGAAAACAGGTCTTAAAATAGAACCTAGAAAGAGGCAAGTCAAAATTGAGATAAGAATATTAAAATGTGTACAAATAAGAAATATAATTTAAATATGTATTGAGTTAAGAAAGCATCAAAGTAGCAACATTGAAAGCATCAAGCAACCCACTCAGATATCTTGCTTTAGATGTAACATATGCCTGCAACATCACAGCTTTTCAAGATTGCATGAATGAACAACATTAGTGGCATGAATGAACAAGAGTAATTATAACAAATGCATTTAAGCAAAAAACATGCCTGCCGCTATTCAAACTATTGTGCATTTTGCAGGTTGTTTTGCAAACAACATTTTCGCATAAAAAATTCTTTTGCGTATCGTACCTTTTGGCTTAGGTTGATAAGATTAGCCACTAAAAGATTGGTATTAAATTTGCAAACAATGTAAATCTATTGTGGTTAATTCTAGAGTCTTGTGTCTTGAATCTCTTGGTCGATCTTCCGATCTCTCCCGGCGATCCTCCTTTTATATCTCATTACCGGTCGCCGGTTATAGAATCAAAGGGTCGCTGAGAGGCAGACGTGCGCCGGCCATAATGTGTAATTATGCCCGTTTATGATTACGCCTCCATCTTCTTGACGGTTACTATAGACTTAAAGAGTTAAAATATCTAAGACGGCGGTAGTGATAAAACAGGTTCAACCACTATTCATGATTGAATGAGTCTAATCATATAGCCGTTAAATATTTAATTTCTTTAGTAAGCCATGGTCGCGTATTAACTACGACAATGCACAACTATTTTCATGTTCTTCACGACCTAGGTGAACATGGGAAAATGTCTCCATGTCCACGGTATTCATGAGACCACAGTTTTTGCGGCCTTGGTATTTGTGAATATCTAAAGACTACAAATCCCGCGACATCACAGAATGAGACCATGTAATAGACTATGTCCAGTATGTCTTGGACTATTTTATTGTCTCTCTCTTGTGTTCTTGAGACCATAGAGAGATAATAATCTCACTCTGTAACTGTTGTGACTATAGAACGACAAAAGTGACTAACTCAGATTATAATCATCACTCCAGTTTACTTTCTTTTCTTCATCCAACTAGCAATGGTTAATTCTTAGAAAGCTCGCCAATCAGCAATAGAGTATCAGAAAGATTTGTAAGCTTAAAGTGTTAAAATAAATAAAATATAATTTTTTTTGTACTTTCTCAGACTAAAAACAGGCTATTCCATTCATCTGCTGATTTCTTAAAATATATCCTTTGCATCCAGCACAACAATGGAGTTAAAATTAACAAAATATACAAATCGACATATATATAAGCTCCCAAAATTACTACAGCTACTGCCATTGATTTTAATCAAGAGACTTACAGAGGAAAATACATACAGATGCTTATCTACCAAAGACATAAAATTAAATGAAAGAACCAGAAAAAGAGAAATATATCTTTAAGTTCTTGAACCAAGCAAGAAACAAGAACACCACATATAACATTAGTAGCAATCATGGGGAAATAGAGTATTGTGACATGGAAGAGTGGGAGCATGTGGTTCGGATGATGGCTTAGGCCTATGACCACCACACTGACAAGTGACAACCAGTTGATTTTAGGGTTGTATTGCTTGTTTGTAAAAAATTGATACAATTGTTCTTCTTTTATAACCCTTAACAAAGGATTAATAAGAATCCTAATAGAAAAACTAATACGAATCCTAATAGACTACGAATACTAATATACTACTATATTCAACACTCCCCCTCAAGTTGGGCGATAGATATCAATCATCCCCAACTTGTTACAAGTTAACACACACTCTTTGGGACTAATTTCTTTTGTCAAACAATTAGCAAGTTACTCTCCAGAAGATACATACTCTAGTTTCAAGTTTTCTTCGTCTAAGCGCTCTTTAATGAAGAAGCGATCAATTTCCACATGCTTGATACGATCATGTTGCACCGGATTATTAGCAATATTGATTGCTGACTTATTGTCACACCATAGTGTCAAAGCTCCACCTCGAAACAATCGTAACTCTGACAACAATCCTCTCAACCAGAGCATTTCACATAAGCTAGAAGACATAGTTCTGTACTCTGCTTCTGCTGTAGATCGAGAAACAACATTCTGTTTCTTACTTCGCCATGACACCAAGTTGCCTCCCACAAAAACACAATACCCTGATGTTGATCTCTTGCCATCTAAACAACTTGCCCAGTCAGCATCACAATAGCCAACCACATCAAGATTCATATTCTTCCTGAACCAGAGACCTTTTTCTGGACTACCCTTCAGATATCTTAGAATCCTATATGCTGCTTCCATGTGCTCCACTCTTGGGTCATGCACATATCTACTTACCACACTCACCGCATAAGCAATATCGGGTCTTGTGTGACATAGGTAAATAAGACGCCCAATAAATCTTTGATAACTCTCCTTGTTAGTTGGGTTTCCACCTTGATCACTTAACTTGTGATTCTGCTCAATGGGAGTAGAGACAACACGATATCCTAACATTCCAGTTTCATTCAGCAAATCTAGAGTATATTTCCTTTGTGAGAGAACTATACCCTTTTTAGACCGTGCAATCTCTATGCCAAGAAAATATTTGAGATGACCCAAATCCTTCACTTCAAATTCTTTACCTAACTTATTCTTCAGACGGACAATCTCCTCAACATCATCACCTGTGATGACAATATCATCGACATAAACAGCAAATATTGTAATGAATGCTCCAGAATGCCTGAAAAAGACAGTATGATCCCCATTACACTGCTTGTAACCCATACTACATACTACACGTCTGAATCTATCAAACCAGGCCCTTAGAGATTGTTTTAAGCCATACAAGGATTTTTTCAGCTTGCACACCTTTCCACTAACACCAAAACCTGGTGGGACCTCCATATATACCTCTTCCCGTTAATCACCATGCAAAAAGGCATTCTTCACATCAAGCTGATGTAGGGGCCAGTTGAAGTTTACTGCACACGAGATTAAAGTTCTCACTGTACTCATTTTTGCTACTGGTGTAAAAGTTTCATCATAGTCAATCCCGTACGTTTGACTATATCCCTTTGCCACTAATCTCGCCTTATATCTCTCAATCTTGCCTTTGAACTGTCGTAGCTCCACCAATTCAGAAAGCACCTCTTTGTCATTCGCAACTGATCTCTCATCAGACACGACAAGATTGACTTTAGGACCTTGGCGCCTACCACCACGTTCTCTACCTCGGCCTCTACCACATCCTCCACCACCCCTGCCACGCCCAAAATCGCGTGATTGTGGACAATTCCAGCTGATGTGGCCAATCTTTCCGCAAGTAAAGCACTCGCGGTGATCTGCAACAATCAACGCAGATCTAGTAGGAGGTGGTAGGGTACCCGATGTCATGACTCATAACCGGGTCTCCTACATCACTATAGCAGCAAAGGCCTCCTCCATGGTGGGCAGATGTGGCTGGTGGCAAATGGCAGCTCTTCTAGGCTCAAACTCAATATTCAAGCCTTACAGAAAGTCAAGTACTCTCCTGCGATCCACCCACTTTTTGAACATAGTCAGATGTTCAGCATGAGGAATGTCTAACAGATCATAGTGGTCCAAATCTGTCCATAATCGCTGGAGTTCATTATAGTACTCGGATACAGTCCGCTCCCCCTGAGTCATCCCTCGAAGCTTCCCATGCACCTCAGCCATCATCATGGCATTACTAGCTCCAGAATATAGTCTAGCTAGTACAGCCCACATCCCGGCTGCAGTTGGAGTGGCTTCCACCATCCCAGCAATAGAAGGATTCATTGAGTTAAGCAACCACACTTTCACTAGAGAATTAGTGGTTTTCCAGTTCTGCCATTCCAAACTATCTTTAAGGGGCTCGACAGATGTCTCCTGCACACAGTTAGCAAGCCCCTTTGCCTCTAAAATCATAATCACCCTCCTAGACCAACTCAAATAGTTTTTTGTTCCCTCCAGCTTCACATCATTTGGCATGAGCTCTATCTTTTTCACCAACTGTGAATATGGCACTGCCATCACAGCTTTTTCCGATGATGAGATGTCATTCGTCCTCATTGTCATCATCTCCATCATCTTCGCCATAAACTCTTCCATGGTTGGAACCGTGATTGTCATCTCAACAGGTCCCAAAAAGAAATTGAGTTTATGCACTCACAAACCCCTTCTCTCTCTCTCTTTTTTTTACGCCACAGAGGATTTGGTATACATAAGATTCAGATTTACCACAGAAGATCTTGACTTGGAGTCCTTTAAATCACTGAGGAAAAAAAATTTGGCGGGCGGGCTCGGTGGGGCGTTGGCTCGGCAGGCGACGTGCGAATACAGACTCGGCGGTGGTCGCGGCGCACGGGAGCAGAGCATTAGCCGCCGTCGCCGGGCGCAGGCGGCCGGGCGTCAACGGCGCGCGGGTGCAGAGGCGCGGCGGCGGGCGACCGATGAAGTCAGGTAAGTAAACACAGCGGTGGCACTTGAGCGGCGATGGCTCTGATACCAAGTTGATTTTAGGGCTTTATTGTTTGCTTGTAAAAAATTGATACAATTATTCTTCTTTTATAACCCTTAACAAAGGATTAATAAGAATCATAATAGAAAAACTAATACGAATCCTAATAGACTACGAATCCTAATAGGCTACGAATACTAATATACTACTATATTCAACACAACCTGCCTTTCACATCTACTCCTACGACCGCACAGCCAGGGAGGCGGCGCCACCACCATCGGTGAGCTCGAATCTTGCCGGTGAGCCTTTTTCATCTTACGTTGCTAGCAAAACATCCTCTACCACTGCTGGAAGTGATTCCTTGGTGGTGCTCCTTCTCGGTGCGAGGCAACAAGCACCTCATGGCGATCATCCATGGCACAACTGCATAGGTGGAGGAAACTATGCTAAGATGGCATGAGTCGCATGACTCGTCGAGAAGGAGAGGGGGACGTTGTTGTAGCATTTGAGCATTGGAAGCGTTGGGAAGCTACAATATGGTGTAGGCATGTTATGATATCCAACCACACGTCTGTCTAACAAATGAGATTTTGGGCGAGTGGGGATTTTAGGGTGAGGAGACATACGAAATTGTATGTTGTGGATTTTGTTTGTTTTATTTGTTGTGACTTAGAGATATGGATAACATTGATAGTAATTTAGTATGATGGCAAGGGTATTGGGAGGGAAAAAAGACAGAAACTTCAGGTTTTATCCATTTAATTGTGTGTCAACAGTTACTGTTCCCTGCTAAAATTAATATTTTTTAATTGAATCACAAATTTTTAACAATAAAGATAAGGAGAAAGAAGACAGCCACTCAAAATTACTTTTAGAATTATCAAAGAGAATTTCTTAACTAAAACTATCTTTTAATATAGTACTATAAATATAGATTTATACCTGTAACATTTGTCGTGCCGCCCCCACAAAAAAAGAAAAAAAGAAGCCCCATTTTAGTGAGCAAAGTAAAGAAGAATCTGGTCGAACCCAAAAAAAAAAAAATTGCAAAATTTCATAGGTCCTGTTCCCAGCTTCGAAAAAAAAAATAGTGCACAATCCAACACGTCTTGTCCCACTGCTTTTTGGGTGATCCTGTATACTACAATTTGCCAATTGCCATGCAGACAATCGGAATTTTTTTTAAAAATGATCCATAAAAATAAATTAATTACAAAAATAACTCACAATTATAAAATTTTGTAAAAATAACCGATCACATTATCATATCGAGTTTTGAAGACTCGACATATGACATGTCCCAATTTTATTGGTCATCAGCAGCTTGTCAATTTGAAGACTCAACAAGCTGCTTATAACATCTTCGAGCCGCAAGCGACTTGTCGAATTTCCAGCATTTGACAAGTTGCTGATGACTCCTAAAATCAGCTCTACTCCCCCCTCTCGCTCTGTCTTCTCTCATTTTCTCTCCTCTCTCACTCGAGAAACATTCATCTCCTCTCCTTTCCAGAAATTTTCATTTTCAATCTTAGATCTTCATATTAATCATTAATCACAGTTTAGGGTTTAGTGTTATTTCCAAAATTTATGATTATTTAAAAAATTTATAAATGCTCTAACCCTACCATAAAATATAAATGCACATTAATAAAAAAAATTTCATTAATCATTTATCAAACAAAGTTATTAATCTAATCTAATATAAACCTAACCACATAAAATATAAATGCATGTTACTAAAAAATTAATTCTTAACTCATTAACCAAACAAATTAACTAACCTAATCTTAATATAATTGCCAATCAAATAATTAATTTAAAACAATTACAATATACCTTAACCGAGTCTTCATTTCATGTGTTTTTATTGTCCTAACACTAACGACAAATGAATCATACATGATTCAGAAAAGCGTAATTACAATATACCTGAACCGAACCATCAGTTTATGTGTTTTTATTGCCCTAACATTACAATGAAAGTATCACGCATGAATTTGAAAAAGCGTAACACGACGAAAGTAGCCGCCACAATATACCTATGTAGTCTTAGAGTTAGGATTTCCGCCACTTTGAGTTGAGAATTAGGGTTTTTGACTGGGAGGGGGTTAAGGTTTAAGGTTATTTTCGTAATTTATGGTTATTTCAAAAAATTTCGTCGCAGAAGAAGAGACACACTAACCTAACCATACAAATTACAAATGCAGGTTAATAAAATAATTTTATCATTAATCAAACAAAATTATTAACTTGATCTCAATATAATCAAACAAATACTTATATTAAATTATTTAAATTTGTAGAGCCGAGTCGCGGCTTACACACATGACAAGTGGCTTGTCAAGCCACCAGGGCTTGACAAGTCACTTTCTAATGTGACAGGTTATTTTTGTAAAATTTTACAACTATGAATTATTTGTACAATTAATTATTTTTTTGGGTTATTTATAAAAAGTTTCAGACAATCGAGATACAGATTTCAAACAGAGAGAGACAAACTTCGACAGCGAGACACTAACTTGATATCCTAGTTATGAGCCATCTGATCACGATTCAACGGCTCTCAATGATCATGATAAGACATCTCCCGACTAGATTTGACTCATGAGGGATTCCCAGCCGCTTCTGTTTTCTGTGCCAAGTTCGATGGTGCGACCATGTCGGTATTAGAGCAGGAAACTATATCATCCAAATTCTTATACTGATCCAGCGAGCTGGAAAACATACTTGGCATAATTACGCTTTTGTGATTCGTTAAAACTGCAGATTAATCTCAGCAGAATGGCCTTGCAAACGTTCTTCAAAAAACTAATTGCAATATGAAATCTTTGGAGTACTAATTTGTAATGTTTTTTCAGACAAGAGAGAAGCACAAAAGCCTGAAACTGGATTGTTTCTCAACTGAGCAAGGAAAAAGGCTGCACGCAAGATCTACAAGCCCACACCAGATAAAATGACATTCTTTGCCATCAAAAAAGGGAAAAGAAACTTTGGCACTCTTGTCTAGCTACTAGTTCTTTACATGGAAAGGCCAACAAATGACAAGCCTATTCAACAACTAAAAGCTGTTTAAGATCATACGGTCTTTGTGTCACTTATCACCTACGTCACTTGGAAACCAACATCTGAACAAACCACATGAAGATAGAGGTTTCCAAACTTCTGTTTTTTCATGAGTTTTGCCATGGGATCATCTAACATCAGGAACCTTGGAAACCAACAACAAGCAGAGGATACAAGACCAAAATGCGCAAGTGTTAGTTGCAAGCCTGCAACAAAATGGAATAATATGATTAATTCCAGATGGTTTAATCAACACGCATATAACTTGTGAGAGCTTGTCTGCTGGGCATGCATCACTCCAACATTAGTTTGAACCCTATATTAAAAATTCCAGGTTTGCTGTTTGAAACATATAGAACAATAAGTTGAAGTTTGTTAACACTACAGTGTACAAAAGCACAAAGTATTGACGTAACGTAATAACTGAAGTCAGAGTCAGAGCACTTTGGCAAAGAATAATGACATCAAGAAACTAAAAGCAGTGCATTAAGGTGAACATAACAGTAACAAAAGAAAAGGACCAAAAAGAAGATCTAGCACACCCAGAAGTAAAATATAATTTTCAGGATTTCTAT
The DNA here is from genome assembly GCA_019359835.1 of Pharus latifolius. Lineage (NCBI taxonomy): Eukaryota > Viridiplantae > Streptophyta > Magnoliopsida > Poales > Poaceae > Pharus > Pharus latifolius. The sequence continues at coordinate 65,262,131 of CM033328.1, read as the reverse complement.
AAACAAGCATACCAATATAATGGTGCTACTTATTTGATAATTGTGCGTTCCATACAGGTGCTACATGCACTTGAAGAGTGGAAGCAACAACGGAGATGCTGAATTTGGTGCTAACAGAGGGCTTAGTTCCACTGCTCCAGCTTAAAAATCAAGAGGTTAAGGCAGGCGCTTGTCATATCCTATCAGAACAATGTCATTTATGTATCTTCAACATTAGAAGGAAACAAACTGAAAATCGATATGTGCTGCATAAAAAATGGTAATTTTGTCTTCAAAATTCTCTCTCTACAAAAAGACTTGAAAAATGAGATATATCCTTGAAAAGACTCAAAAACAAGATATATGCTACAAGTATAGATATCATCAATCATGGGAAACAAGATCTATTTCATGGTAAATGTACTATAAAAGAAAAGACACACTGGAAGTCCCTTTGCTTTGCTAATGCCACTAATGTTTGAGTCACTATCTTGTTCATGCAAATGTCAGGATCCTTTACATTTTCATTTAGATTAGATAACACACAGGTTAGAGAAATGGACCTTCATGCCAAACCTTGGATGAAGAAAGCACAGCAATCAGCAATTTTGGATTAGGAGTGCTAATTGCAGACCAATCAGTACATCTCCGAAGCACTAAGTCTATTTATACTTAAAAGTTGGGTATGGCACGAGATTTGAGCTTCAGGCCAGCTAAGAAGCTGGCACAGGATTAGAGTTCATCGAAAGCACTGAATGGTCACACACTAGCTTCAGGCCAAGTAGATCTAAGATGGGAGAACAAAACCAATATCAAAGCCATGCAAACTAATATCTAAAGGCAAAACCAAAAGCATATGGGAGAACAGACGAAATGGAACAGCGCCCAAAGAGGAGTAAAAATATGAGATGATGTCTGAAATTTTCTGACCACCACTCCAAAATCCAACAATCAAAGCCAATGCAATCCAGCTCTGTACCACCTCCACAATGGAAACACCAAATTGTGCTTATTTAAAGGCAACTTCTGTTGCGAAAGCACAGTGCAAAACACAATTAAGAACAACGAGCCAGAGCATGTGGCGCCCCTGAAAGATCAGACACTTCTCTCCAAGCTCCTGTGTTCACAGAGATCTTTATTGAATCTACTTCATGTCTACATTTACCAGGCTACTTCCAGAAAGCAAAGACCACAACATACCGAGCACACAAGAGGCCTTAAAAACCAAAAAAAAAAAAAGAAAGTGGATAAGCACTATAATCAACTATGGGTCAAATCATAACATTAATAAGGAACATTCAAAAATCGATCTTCATCTGATAGAATAGATAATATCCTCCCCAATCCTTCTTTAAGCATCATCATCCAAAATCCAGTGTCAAATCCTAAACATTACTTTTCCAGCTCCAATTTAAACTATCACTGGATGACCAACTGCTCTACAAGCAGAGTTCACCAGACTGACTCGAAGCTACACTTCCAACCCACTGCCATCCATCCATAACTCGAGCCAATTATACCAACTGAACCAGACCATGTAATCCTAGATCAACACTATCCATACTACAGACATATTCCAGGATTTCCCCAATGCGCTAACACATATAGCAACACACCAAATTTCACTGCTTCACGCAACGCCACAGCATCCACTTCTCGAAAAATCAAAAACAACCTGTAGCAACACTCAAAGACCACTAATCCCCCATTTCAAGAAGCAGCCCATTCAAGAACAACAAGAACAATACAGAAGAGCCTCACATCACGCCGTCTAGTGCTTCTTGCTCCGCGCAGGCTGCTTGGACCCGTCCGTCGCGAGCCTGTAGATCCAGTACCCCTGCCCCCAACAAACAAAAACACTCCAAATTTAGCCAAAAATCTCAAGACGAGCACGGAAAGGGAGGGGGGAGTTAAGTGGGTTTAATGAAGTGAGAAGTGGAAGGGGGGGGGGTACGAGGGCGAGGACGTGGGCGGCGATGAGGAGTACGATGAGGAGGGGGACGAGGTCGATGAGCCAGGGGCGGAGCATGGGCGTCGTAGCGGCGGCGGCGGCGCGCGCCATGGCGACGCGGCGGGAGAGGATGGGGTGGTGGAGGAGCTGCGAGGCGAGCGGGTTGGGCACTGGGTTCGAGCCCATTTTTTCTGGCTCCGTTTGGCTCGGCCGGTTTGGGTCTGGTTCAGTGTGTTTTTTGTGGGGGGTCTTTGTGCTTGGTTGGGGTGGAGATTAGGGAGGCTCCATTTCAACTAACGGCCACCTTTTTCTGGTGTACCTAAACCGGACGGATCCAAAGTGGGGTGGCACCGAGAAAACTGAAAAGGACTCGAGGACGTCCCGGTTTCTGCTGCTACGTCATATGTTCTGTGATCCATTGCTTGTATCATGTCACTTTTTTTTTACCTGGTTTGTCCCAGTGAATAATTTAACTTGATCTATCAATTATGACCTAGTTAGTAATCCAATCATCTTTGTAATCCCTCTAAAGTACTAGTAACTGTACCTTGTTTGTCCGTATCAATATTAATATTAGAGGTCGAATCCCACCAACTGCTTATTTTTTTAAGAAATCTTTGTAGCACTAGGCTAATTCTACTGTTGCGTCAGCCGGCATAAGTCCAATGCGGACAAGTAAGTTATACGGTGACACATGATTATGCTCTTGTTATCTCACGCTTTGACAGATAGGCTTCATCGACACCCGATTACGTGTAGAGACTGTATTAGAGTGACACAAACGTCTGATGACGTGATTTGTGAGCCCCACAATTCACGCATTATGCCGATCTAATCTGTGCTGAACTTACAACTGACATATAGGATTGAAACATATTTGGGTCCATTTGTCTAGACTTTGTGAGGAGTTAACGTATCACACATGTGGAGCAAGGCGACCGTAGTGGGCTCACAAAATATGTGACAGCACATGGGGCACATCGTGCAATGATCGCTGTTCATTGACAGATGGGTCTAGAGATGTTTTGGTCCACCTGCCAATTACTCAAACAATTTTTTTTGTTTATTGTTAAATTTTATTTGAAATTTTTTGTTTCACCAATATTTAACTTTTGCGATGAATCTTTTCTAAGAGTCTTTGTATTAGATTGATAAATGTTTCGAAAGTGCACACATTGAACTTAGTCTTATTTACTGATTTATTTGAATTTCTCATGTCTACGTTCCTACTTAAGTTATCAAATTTGACACAACTTGAATATGACAAAAACTAGATTTATAAATGAGTTTATTTTAACGGTTTTAGATATTACCTATTTGAGTTTAGTAACGCCGTAAATAAGTTTTCAATCTTAAATGGTTGACACTATTAACGCTTTGAAGAAATGTGTTAACTTTGTCTACACACAAACCCAAACCAGATATGACGCGACTCATTTATAATTTTAAATATATATTAACATTCTAGTCATGTCTAAATGATGAGTAGCGTCTCACATGGACCCTCGTCCCATCAAAAAAAATTTTACCGTAACTTTTACCAGGAGTGGGAAAAAGACAGTCCGGGAGCGCAGAAGGTGCGGGCGACTTGACCAGACCAAGTGAAACGACGTTTCCCACTGCTCCAATTTCCGGAGTGGCGCGCAGAAAACGATGGTGCGCAATTCGTACGAACTCAGAACTCAGAAGTCGGTTCACAGGGACTCATATGATTGGCGTTCCCCGAGTGGCTGCCGCCGAACGGCAAGGCCCGGTTCGGTTAGGCACAGCAAAAGTGGATCCGCGTGGCGGCACGAGGTCGGCACAGGTGGCTTGGTACGCGCGGATCGGCGTCCCAACTCCTCACGCGGCCACTCAGAAGCAAAACCTGTCGCGCGGCCCAACCAAAGGGAAGAAGAGGTGGCCCAGGCTGATTTGGAGTGTGGGCGCCTAGGCCTGGTGGGTTCGCAGCCCATAACCAGATGGCCTCCTTGATTGCGTTTTTGTTGCGGTTGCAACAAACTGCGGTCGCTGATACGACGGTGGATATACAAGTTCAACAATATATTCGATCACTTGATTCGATTTTTGCATAAGCTGATAGATATGTGTAGTGCAAATTTTTCTTATTTTGTGTAGGTTTGTGTAAATTTGTGCAGTAAGTTTTTTTTATATTTTTCCCACATGCACAAATTTTCACAAAATATAATCGATTTTCATCACGAGATTTTGAGTCAAAGATGTAGAAGTGTAGAACAAACCTTCCCTTACATCCAACAATATTTTGTGGTCTTCTTGTGTCTTATATGCAACATTTACATGAATTTACACCGTAATAATGGTTTACACTCCTCTACTAAAACATACATCATTATTCGTTACAATGCACATTTCTAGGAACAAAGCTATATGTTTTTGAGAAATAGATATATACGCCTCTGTTTAATAAACGACAAATGTTATATGAAGAGGTTAAGCTAGCAAATTCTTAAAAAAAACTAATACCCCGTCTGGGCACAAGAATTTGAAAGGAATATTATAGGAAACATTTAGCAAAAGCTAACAGAAATTTCTTTCAAAATAAACTAGACTTAATTGGTATTATATTCTCTTCCAAAATTCAACCGACTTTTCCTTTGAGAAAGTATTTTTTTATTTCCTGCCCATCCTTTTCTTCAACTCCATCAACCTTTCACCCTCCAAATATTTTGGCCTACAACTCTGCTGGTCGTGCGGCGCCCGAGCGGAGAAAACGTCATTTGATAGTTGCAGCTAAACAACACTACCTCAAAAAAAATCCTATAAAAAGAAGACTTCTATACAAAATTATTCTTTTTTAAATCTATCTTTATAAATAATAATATATATTAATATCAATAATATACTCTACTCATCCACCCACTCATAACTCTAACCCACCTCCGCACTCAAAAAATAGAAGAGATTAGATTTTTAATGTACAAACTCTTTTAAGTCAATATACATTCTAATTGTTCGGATGCACATAAAAATATAAAAATTCTAATATTTAATACACAATGCATTAAAATAACACATTAATTGAGAAAATTGTGACAACGTAGCAAGTCACCATCACATGGTAATTCCTGTGTCACTTCCTATTCAAACTCTATTTTCTAAGTCTTTGTGGTTTCAATCTGCAGTGTAAAATAATTAACATTTCTTTTGGGTGTGCTAGTTTTTAATATACAATTTTGAACATTAATATGTTAGTAAAAATCTATAAAGTTTTAATATTTTGATTGTATTTTTTTACAATAAATATGTTTATGTAATTTTTATATCACTAATCTAAATATTTATAAATATATTAATGATCAAAGTCAAAAGAATTTGACTGACACGCACATAAAAGCGATGTGTATTTGTAATCTAAGAAAACGTGTGAAACTTTCTTAGAATGAACTCTTATCCTCTGCCTTATTGATTCAACGGGCCTTTATTGTTATTTGGATCACTAAATGAGAAATCAGTCTCTCAGAAAAGTGGGTGAGAATTTCAAATATTTTCTTGAGATGATTGAACACTTCAAATTTTCTCTCATATCGATCTCATTTGAATTCAAGCAAGACAGTTAAAATAAGGGGATAGCCATATCCATGCAACCATGCCTTAAGAATTAAAGGCGGACGGTACAATTTCACTTGAAACGTGTTGAATTTTTGTTCCGAAAGTGACAACTTTGGTTGTAATTTCTTTCTTCGGCACTCACAGTGCACGCCTACTGTTGATGTATGCATGTATACGTTGTCATGGACATTGAAAGCACCTAAAATATAGAGTGTGGATCAACTTAAACTTATAGGAAAATACCATATAAATTCCAGTATACATAATTGTTCATCGGTTTCATATTTTCTGATGTTGAAATTTGAAGTCTGATCTATCTATACAGTATGTATGAATTACAATATGGCAAACGGCCCGTTTGACTGCTCCGGCCATCACCTTACGGACTTTGAAAGTCGCATTTGGTTGATTTAATTTACAGTCGCACGAAATTTCTCAGTAGCTAAACCTTCTTTTTATACAGAAACGAAATCAAAAGAAACCTAGCGTGTTCCCACTTCCAACAAGCAAACTGCCTCAAATATAAAAACTAGTAAATCAAGTCGACCTTTCTTGCGTGCATATCATATACCCCGGTTTCTGTACAAACTGTTCGCATCAAGGAGCAGCAGAAGAATTGCAAGTCAAAGAAACATGGGCGCTTCCTCGTCAAGACAAAGCAACAAAGTCGCTTCCTCATCGATATCTAATGGTAATTTGGCACTTCAATTATTTCATGGTTTTTCTTTCAGTTCATCACGACCATGGATTAATGATTTTGCAGACATGAAAACTTTCAAGTGGACGATCAATGGATTCTCAGCTTTGCTGGACCAAGGCGAGGGATGGAGCACCTCCGGCGGTTTCACCATCAACGGCTTCAAATGGTATATGATCCCGGCACATCTCCTCTCCGTCCGCTCGCCCCTCCTCCACCGTCCACACCCACCCCTGCTTGCCCGCGTCTCCGACACCTTTGACACCCCTGCCAGCCGCCCTCCTCTTTTTGCTCTTTCCCCGCCCAACCATCGTTTCATGCGCTGTCAGCTTTCACTACCAACGACCCTCCCACTCTATACTAAAATTAGAGATGCACGAACCTTAGTTCATTACTTCATGCACAACTGCTACTAGTGTAGAGGGTGCCTATCTTATAGGGAAAGGGATCATAGATCCTGTTGTTTAATATTTCCAAATAAGTAACTTCAGTAATTACATATTAAAATCACAAATATTTTCAGGTACATGAGCATGAACCCAATGTCCAGAAAGAGTGGAGAGAAGGAGGGCTATGTGTCCCTTCAGCTTAAGCTAGCACGATCCTCCACAGAAATGGAGTACACGGTGGAAACAGCCTTCAATCTGCTCATCTATGATAGACTGCACGGGAAGAAGCACATCGAGAAGACAGGTATTAGAATGACTCATCATATATATCCGTGAATCATGCGATAGCTCAACTGCTAAAACAATCAGAGCTCTTTCTATTTGTGTAATATATTTTTTGAGCGTGTATAACCTCAGTTACACATAAAATTCATTATCATCGTGTTTAGATGAGTTGTTTATGAAGTTTTACTCATATATGCTTGCTTATAAGCTGACACTCAAAATTAAACACCTGAGAAAATCAATCATACATAATTAGTCTATTATCAATTAAATAAGTCAATCTCATGTAATCCTCATAATACAACAATTTAGTTTTCAAATAAATTTTATATATGTTTAAAAACCAGACGTATTAATGAGGATGCGAACCAAACAACTACTCTCTCTCAGTGAATTTCTGGAGGGTGTGGAGCATAAAGTTTATCGGGTGATTGTCGCTAACTCTATTTATGACTTTAGTTTGCCACGATTTCCACGCCGATAGCCGCGAGTCGGGCTGCACGTACATGGTACCCCTGGAGACGCTCAAGAGCTCGTCCGCGGCCGGGCTTCTCGTCAACGACAGTTGCGTGCTCGGCGTGCAGTTCATCAGGATCAACCGCACGAAACGCAACGACGCCGTCACGTCGACGCTGGCGGCGAAGCCGAGCAGCTTCGTGCATGACGCACACACCTGGACCATCGACAAGTTTGGCGAAATCAACACGCGGTGGTGCTACTCCGACGCGTTCGCCAGCGGCGGCTACAAGTGGTAACATTGCATTGCATACATATATTTCTAACTTGTCTTCATGCAACATTTAGAAATATGCCTCACGACTAGACATATTGGTCAGGTAACCAACTAAACAGTTAAATTCTTGTTGTTTCAGGCTTATAACACTTTACCCGGAAGGCGACGGCGACGACGCGCACGGCCATCTGTCTCTCTTCCTGAAGTTTGATGGGTCCAATGGCCTCTCGAGCAACAGGGGAGTGTTCTTAGAGATGTGCTTAAGCGTCAAGAACCAGACCAAGGGCAAGGACAAGAGCTATACATGTCAGTCAACTACTCTCTGCTTAGCAACTACTATGTTTGGTTGGTGATCAGTCCGTATCTATTACTGTTTAGCTAAAATTACGAGTCATTGACCGTATTTGTCCAATATTTGGTTTCGGATCAAAACGTGACCTAATCTTAGGGGCTGAAATCGAGCACCTTAGACCTTAGTCCGTCACAATTTTGATTGCAAATGAAGAGGAAATTTCGAAATTCTATGGAGTGTTTAGTTGTATGTCTTTTGGTGCTTGCGAGTCATGCATTTGTTTGTCAACTAATCATCTTATCAACTCAATATGCTATTGCCATGTTTGGTCAATGACCAATCAGTGCTAATTACTGTAGCCAACATTACGGCATGCACAATAAATTTTCCCAACCTATTCATTTCTTGAGCAAATCTGGGATGCTGAAATCAAGCACCCTAGATTTTGGCGCGCCACAATTCTGGCCCCAAATGTATGGCAAATTTTGGGCGCCGACGACATCCTATCGGAGTGATTGATGACTTGTATGGTTTTCTTCTGCGTGCAGGTCGTAAGCAATTCGACAAGAAGACCAGGAGCTGGGGGTGGGCCAAGTTCATGTCGCTGGAGGAGTTCAAAAACCCGGCGAACGGATTCCTGGTGAAGGATACTTGCGCCATCGAGGCCTCCATCGCCATTCTTGGCACGTCCAAGGATTAAGGATTAATCGATGCATCCATGGAGATGGGTTAATAAGCTTGTGAATGTCTGTTAATTTGCTTCCATTTTGAATTTTTGATGTGTCCACTTTCCTGCAACTTTGAATAATAATAATATATGCTTGTTTGGAGTTGGAGTGAAGAAGGCAGCCTGGTTGTTTGGCTGGTTCCTTGTATATGATTATATTAGGGGACATTTTAGGCTGTCTCCAACACGGGACTTCGACCAGGCGTCCGGCGGTCGAAGCCACGGGTGGACGGGCGCAAGCGGCGCTTGATCGCGGGTTGAGCCGCTTGACCACACAGTTGTGAGGCGACCTTGAAATGGTGGGCCCCATCGAATGCGCCGTGGTCGAAGTGTCCGTGTTGGACGTGGTCGTAGGCGCGCGGTGGTCGAACTCCCACATGTTTTGTGGAGCCCGCCATTGAAATGCATCAGTAGCAGGGCTTGATGAAGAGGTGTGGCATGTAGCGGCGATGAAATCTGGTGGATTCATTGGCGGCACAGATTCGGTGGTGAGGATCGACGTGTAGCGGCGGAGCAAGTGCGTCGGCGGAGTAGTTCCGGCAAAGAAGATCTAGGAGAATCCACACTCGGGACGGTGCCGCAGGATGGCGGTAGTGTAGTGAAGATCCGGTGACGGCGCGTGGAAAGGAGTAGAGGCGGCGTGCGAATAGAAGAGAAGGGCAACGCACGAATGAAGAAGAAGGGCAGCAAGATCGGGATCTCAAGGCGACGGGAAGGCAAAAAAAATGAGGAAAGGAGGAGAAGAAACGAAAAGTTTGTCGAATAACCTTTGCAATAGAGATAAGAAACTTTTTAGAGAGACTCTTCACTGATGCGATAGGGAATATTCTTTTAGACAGCCTCTCGAGAAGGAATTAATATTGGAGTTAATCCTATAAATCTCAGTAGGCACCCTATCATTAGATATTTTTAAAGGTAATTTCGGTATATTTGCCTATCTACAAGTGTTTTAAAAAACACACATTTTCTAGTACTTCAATGTTTATACAAAACAAAAAATTATAATGTGCAATCACTAAAATATAGGTCTCATATATTAATGACATGACATATTTTATTCTTCTCATGGTGTTTTTTCTAGAGACTTAGCAGTGGCAGCAAGCACGACAGCGCAGATCACAACAGTCATAAAGCAACATTTCAAACAAGATAGCTTGCTTTTGAGGCTTATGGAATAAATAAACTCCCAGTTTATCATCTTTAGGGATTGTTTGGAATTCATAGAAATTTTTTTGAGTAAATCAAACATCCATTGTCATTAGATATAAGTTTTTTTCTAAAATTTTTGTGAGAATACTCTAATTCAAACATGTATTTCATAATTCTACTCCAAAGAGTAAAGAGTAGACCTAAAAATAATAATAAAAAAAATCAGTTCTCCACAAGAGGCTTAACACGACATGATCGATCAAGTTTAAATTCGTCTAGTTTTATCTCCAACTCGCACAACCACCAACTTAGGTTTTATTGGAGACAACAATGGGGTATAGATGATAGGGTAGTTATAAAAAATATTTGTCATATTTAATAAGTTATTATTAATTATATGAGTGATTAACAAAAAGAACAACATTTAAAAATGATATGTAAACCAGAATTTTTGAATGCACCATGATACCAAATATAAACTTAGTACACTGCTAGTCGTGTTAACCATATAAAGAAATTTTAAGGATTAATCAACGATGGTTTGTGAAATAAACTCATGATAATCTCAAAATTAGTATTTAAGCTATAATTTTTATTAAACTTTGTTCCTTAGCCCACCTTTTATCTTGTGGTAACAATAATACCTTAGTAGGTATGCTAAATGCTGTTTATAACTATTGCACATTTATGCGCCACTACATGGTAACCAGCATACAACGATCGCGAATGGATAGTTAAGAGTTGCATTTGATAACGTATAATCCTATATTCTTTCTAATCTTAACCTTCCCCTTAAATTAGGTATGAAGCAAATTTTTACTGAGATGCTTTTACTTATCCAAAATCACATTTACAGATATAAATGAATTTTTTAAAGAATAACCTAACAAAACCCAAAATTTTTTGAAATTACAAAAATAACTCCGACCCGCGATGAAAATATGACATGACCATACACACCGCTGACCAATTTCTGTTGATCATGAGGGTACATGATTATTCATTTGTGAACAAAAAAAAAAAAAAAGGTTAGATCAGATCGTAGCTTATGTTTCGGTCTCATTTTGAGGTGAAATTCTGCGTGCGATCACTGTCATTTTGAGGAACTAGCATGATATAATATATGTGATGAACTAGAACTAGTGATACAGCTGTTTCTTCTTTTGAAGAGCGATATGATTTAGTTTGTGCAGTGATTCGCTTTCACAAAATGCACCAAATTAGTTTTAAACAACTGCTCTTGTACAAATTCAGCTTCCCGTATGCTGTTGAAGACCCATGAACCAATTTTCGAATGGAAGGTTTATGGTTTCTCGACGCTACTTGAGCGGGAGTCCATATCAGCATTCATCGAAGTTTCACTGCGGTACCTATTCTGTAAAGGTATATGAATCAGATGTAAATATATAATGCCGAACAGATAACATTTGATGATTTCGGTTTGCTTGAGGGGACAAATAAACCGAAGAAATTGAGCTGTGTTTGTACCATATTCATGATTTACCTTGTTTAATTCGTCACTTCTGTTGCTGTATTCACTTCATCAGCTACTTGAGAGTGACTCCAATGCATAGAAAGCTTGGTGGTGGAAGTCCGTACGTTGCTCTTCTTCTTGCGATATCACAAGTAGGCTTGGAGATAGGTTGCACGGTGAACGCAGAGTTCGAGTTGTCAATATATAACCATTCAAATGGATCGTATCGTAGACGCAGAGGTAGTTTCCTGAACTTGGGTTTGGAGTTAGGAGAAGATCTCTGTGTTTATATTATCACTTAGTTTATAATTTCAAGCACAGCCATCTTATTACAAGCTTCAGCAAATAGATCCCTACCGTTTTATCTGAAGTCCATTATTACAATTCAATTTATATTTTGAAAGGTAATGAAGCACTGCACTGTTAATTTTGTTTAAGTCTTTAGTCCTCATCTAGAAGTTAATCACCTTCTGATTAGCTCCATTTCTCTTTTCATCGCCTTTTAATTTTGTATGGCAACCTCCAACTTGGTATTGAGACACTTCTGATTCAATCAACAATTCAGAGTAGAAATATATGTTGTTCTCTGAATAATTCTAGGATGCGGATATGAATATGTCAAGACGTGTATTTGCAGCTTACAAGTTCTTCAATTCTCTAAATTTTTCTGTTGTTTTCTTACACACGTGCAGCTAGATACTGCTTCGACTCTTAAGTTTACACACTCTGATAACTCATGCTTGATTCCCCTTGAAGAAATACTGAAATCTCCTGAATTTCTTGTCGATGATAGCTGTGTCTTTGGTGTTGAGATGTTAAAAATAGGCATTGATACTCCTAAAAAGAAGGCTGTCTCAGTTCAGAACCTTTTCCTCCAGAAGAAGGAACTCATCCAAGGAACCTACACCTGGAGCATGAATATCTTCCCTATCCTTGCGTCGAAGCGCCAATTCACTTCTCCATGCTTAACAGTTTGTGGATATAAATGGTATGCATAACATGTTATCAGTCTCACCATAATTGATTTATATAACTTGCATGTGTATATTACTAGTCATTGATCAGAGAGTGTTAATTTCTTTTACCAAGTCACAGCCAGATTTTATCTCCTTGCTTCAAATGCTAAATTGAATTGTTTGTGCAGGAATCCTCTGTCCAAACTTGATTCAAACAACTCTATCTGTAGAATAATCTTTCTCTTGTTGCTTCAGTTGTTCCAGTTAAAGTGTTGTCCAGGAGAATTTTCTCTGAACTTGAATTAGACAACTCTACTCGTAATATATTTTCATCTTAGCAACATGTCTCTGAACTTGAATTATGGAGTGAATTCATCCTGTCTCAGGTTTCTCAATATCCATCCAAGTGGTGACAAGTAGTACCCCAGATCCCTCTCGCTGTTCATACACATGTATAGCTACGGCTCGGAACCTGCCAAGTCTGGGGTCATGGCAGAAGTGACAGTAACCATCATGGACCAGAGAGGTGGAGAGCACCATAAACATAAAGGTTCAGCTCTAACTTTCAGTGTGCTCTGAACTAGTGACTGCTTCTGGTCACAGCTGATCGAATTCTGCAAAAATTGCGCGTTTGCAGGTCGGTTCTTGATTAATGATCAAGTTGGCTGGGGATGGCCAAACTTCATTCCACTCGAGAAGTTCAGGGACCCGTCCAAGGGATATCTTACAGGACCACATTGCACAATCAAAACAAATATGATTATCATTGGATCATCCAATACTGAATAGATAAATGTTTTGCTGATGAACAACTAGTACCTTTGCATCTTCTAGCTACATTAGTATGACTTTATGATGAGTTTTTGAAGTGCAATGACTTTATGATGAATTTTTTTGAAGTGCAATGACTTTATGATTGGATAGGAGTTATGTGGTGTTAAGAAAAAATAAAGTATATGTCCGTGTGAACAAGCTTGCTATATGTTTTGCTGCGTTACACAGCACAGTTGCAGTTATCATTCCTACTTGCCTCTGCCGACTGCTAAACTGTAAATGTAATATTTTTTTCTGCTTACATTCTAGTTCAATTAATTCTGTTTTTTATTCTCAAAACAATTCTCTTTATATGTATTTTGATAGCGTAATGGAATATATTATCTATTGTATTTTGTAATCACAATACTTCTATTTAAAATATATCTCAGTACATCCTCCAAATATATCCAGATGGACATTTTGATCGTAAAGTCTTAAAAAATTTTAAAAGTTAAACTTTCTTGAATAATAAAATTGGGCCTCTATAAAATCTTACTTAAAATTAACTCTTTTCTTTCTTTTTTTCTTCTTAAACCTTGTTTTGTAGAGTTGATATACTTTGGTAAACCTTGTCTACACATTTTTCTATGCCAAAGTTACAAGGTTTTCACGTACCCCAAAAACCCAACCAAAAATAGGGAGCATGCCGCGCTCCGGTGTTTGTTAGTTTGGTTCTACCAAACTAAGAAATAAATTTTATAAGATTCAGTTTCATATAAAAAATAGAAGATTTATTTTTTATTTGTTAGATTGTAAAAATAAATAGTTTGTTGACGTATTTGTGATCTATATAAGATTGTAATTCATATGAGATAGTTGTGTTCAGATCACAACAATAGGTCATATAATTGAATTATAAGAAAATAAATATTAAATAATTTTATAAGACTAAATGTCATATGATGGGTCTCATAGGATGGCCGCGACTCTCAACCCGCGGCCTGTGGTTGGGCATTCGTGTTCGTGTGGTGATCTCAGTTCCGAACCCAGACCGCTGCCGGCACGAAAAGGAAAAAAAGAAGCAGTGCGGTGCGGGGAACCCTTGCGCGGCAGGGACCAAAACCCAACCCAAACCCACAAAACCAATCCAGCCCAACCCAGCCCAATTCCAAGCCCAAATCTCCCCTCTCCCCGTCACCTCGTCAACCTCGGCAATTCCCCATTTCTCCACCCATCCTTCCCCGATCCCCCCAACCGAGCTCGCCGCCGATCCGGCGATCCCCAATACCTCGCCGCCGCAACCTCCATGCCAGACGCTGCGGCGCCCGCGCCCGCGCCCCCGCCGCCTCCGCCGAGCCTGGACGCGCGCACAGGCGGCCGCGTCCTTCGCCGCGCGGCAGCTCACTTCCTCGCCCCGGCGTCCCTACCGCCGCTGCTCCTCGCCGCCCTCCTCCTCCTCCTATTCCGATCCGCGCTCCTCGCCGGCACGCTCCGCCTCTCGGCCGTCGCCGATAGCGATCCCTCCCTACGCTCCCTACTCTCCCGCCTCTCGCCGCCCTCCCCTCCCTCCCCGCCCCCACCCCTCCCCCGCCGCCGTTCCCCCTTCACCTCCTCCTCGTCCCCTACCACCGAGGACGACTTCCTCGTCGGTGCCCTAGAACCCGCCTCTTCCGCCCCTTCTCGCCACCGCAATGCCTCATACCTTGTCCTCTCCTCCTCCCCCAAACCCTACCCTTCCCCCCTCCCCTCCACGCTCCCCTCCTCGACAGCCTTCTACTTTACCCTCCACAACGAGACCGCCTCTGTTAAGCCCGCCTCGCCCCGCGGCGAGCTCCGCCTGTTCGACCTGACCAGGCGCGAGGCCGCGGCCATCGTCAACCTCCTCGCGCTGCTGTCGTCCGCGCATGTGCTCGCGATTCTTGGGTATATTGCCGTGTACTCCGCCGCGCTCGGCACTGTGTTCGCGTCAGTCTCGGGGCAGCACCTTAGGCGGAGGCGGCGGCACGGGTGGTTCCTCGCCGGCGCGGCGCGGGGTGCGCGGCGGCTCACGGGTTTTGCGTTCCTGCGGTGGGCTACGCGGGATGCCGTCGTGCAGCTGCTCTGCCTCTGGTTCTTGGCCGATGTGCACGACCAGGCGCAGCTGTTCAAGCTCTTTGTCGCGGCCAAGCTCATGCCTTTCTCAGTGTCCACCAACACATGGCTTGCGACAGCTGTGGCTGGCCCGGAGCTTGATGGGTTCTTGGTTGGCTGGGCTCTTCTTGATGCAGTCGTCTCGGTGCTATTCACTGTGGTCCCTTGGGTTGTTGTCATGGACCGTGACCCCCGTCTGCCCGGACGGAATGCCGTGAAGGAAGGGTGCTATCTTGTGTCACTGATGGCAACCGATGCCACATTGATCAAGTGCTGGGAGACTGTGGTGTGTGGGAGCATGGGTCGGGTGCTCATGGTGGCGTTCGCCGGGAAGGTTCTCGGCGGGTTTCTCTACTCAGTCGCAGAGGTGTACTTCATGGTGGTGTGGCTGACATTCTACTTTGCAGTAAGGTGTAAGGAGGCACGGTTAGGGGGGCGCCGGTTTGAACTGGAAGATGTTGCAGCTGCTGTTGATGGATTCAGATGATGGTGAGTTGGTAGTGGTGAAATTAGTCTGTGCAAAACATCAAGCGAGGTATAATTCATGCCTCACACATATTGTCATTTTGTTGTGACACACTACTGGTCTTGGTGAAGTAGCACTGTAGCAGTTTTTGAAGTTCTCTTGGTCTCATGATTCATGTTGAGATGCTGTATGTAGGGAGGAGAGAACTTGACAATGCTTGTATGTACAGTTTTTTTACCCTCCTGGGGTAATCCACGTATAGTCACCACTTCGCCTATACTATACCACTTCGCCTACAAGAAAGGTAGTTTGTTTTCCTTTCCACAGGAGGCAATATGTCTTGTGAATTGTGATAATATGATGATAGGCATTAGTGGAGGTTTATACGGTCCTACGGTGTGCTAGCAGAGTTTTCCTGAGAGATCCTTGAGGATTTAACTCATGAATGTTGTAGGTTTACACACTGTTGATGCTCTGTTGATGTTTTCATTCTGTGAGCAAATTTGTCTGTAATTCCATTACAATGACCTTTTCGCTTGCATTGTGAAGGCGTTGGTTCTTTGTTGAGTTTCTTAGGATCTGTATTTCTATCACTAATTCACTATGCATTAACTTGTATCTCCAGTTGATATCAGAGACCTCTATCCTCTACACTCTGAAACGCTGTGCAACACTTTTGGAGCATTCTGGTATAGTGTCATTCTGAAAGGCCTTCTGCAACTTAGCATCTGACGTTGTATTTACTGGAGAAGATCCCTCTGGATGAGTATCCCATGAATTCCATACTGACCTGTTGCTTGGGATTTCTAGGTTATTGCCCATCACCTGTTCCATATGGACAAATCTATTATTTAGTCTGCTGTATGTGAAACTGTTGAATTCCCATAGTTGATTGGCCGGTACAAAATCAACAATATGAGCATAAACCCCAGTACTAGTATCAGCCAGAGAGAAGAAGGGTAGGTAGTTCAGCATGTCCTTATAGGATTTGGAGGGTTTCAGGTGCAGAATTAGGATGGATGTGACAGTCAGTCTCTTATCATAAAAACATTCATTGCATCTGAGTTGCCCCCTTGCACTTAACCATTGTTGTGCACTAAGAACATTCAGTTGATCTAGGCCAAGCAGATACTTGATCTTGCACCATTAAATGTCATATGAGTTGCCCCCTTGCAGTTAAGCTTTGTTGTGTAGGACAATACAGATATGTAGTTGATCTAATCCAACTATATACCTGATCTTCCACCATTATACCACGGGACAGTTCCATTCCAACTTTTATTTTCAAATTTATATCATGACTTCAAATTGCATTTTATCTAGATGCATTCTGGTCCAGGAGATGAAATTGACTTCTGTAGAGAACTTGAACTATCCAGTTTTATGGATATGGAATTCTCATTGAGTTATTTCAGATTGATGTATCGGTTATTTGTAAATTGTTGAATCATTTATGGTCTGTGGTATCTTCTTCCACCATCACACTAAAACGGGAGTGCTTGTGCTGATGTGGTTTTCTGGGCCTTGTATGCAATTATACCTGCTGAATGGCCCTTTAAACATTTACTATGGCCTTGGGCCTCTTTTCCTTCTTTTGTTCTGCTGGTTCTCATTACAAACCAGTCGGAGGGTTTGTTATTCCATTTTGGACCTTCAGTGTTGTGTTTGGAACTTTCAATTAGGGCTGGAAATGAGTCGAGCTCGAGCGAACCCAGACAGGCTCGGCTCGAAGTCTTAACGAGCTTTGAATCAGGCTCGGGTTCGACTCGAAGAAAGCTCGATAGAGCTCGAGTTCGGCTCGACAACCTCTCCTCCACGCGGGCCGCCGTCGCTGCTCTCCTCCTCCGCGCACAGGTCACCGCCGCCTCTCTCCTCCGCGCGCTCCTCTCCTCCATTGCCGCCGCCCCTCTCAACACACTCCTCTCCACCACCGCCGCTGCCCCTCTCCTCCGCGCACGGGACGCCGCCGCGCCTCTCTTCCATGCACGCGGGCCGGCGGATAGCATTTTGAGGAATAGGGTATTTAATTGCTAGCTTAGGGAATAACGAATTCAGGTTTTAACGAGTCGAGCTCGGGAAGGCTCGGGCTCGGCTCGAGTTCTCTCTCGAGCTTCACCTCGGGTTTGAGCTCGGCTCGTTAAGGGCTCAAGCCGATCTCGAAGTGAGTCGATCTTCGATCCAATCTCGAATAGCTCGCGAGTTTCGATCTTTTTGTCCGACCCTACTTTCAATACATCAATAGGTGCACTTGAGCATTTGAATATCTTATGACAGGTTTCCATGTCAAATCTAAGATATGCATCTTTTAACTGTTGCTGGCTGTACTATATTGCAGTAAGTACTCATACTACCTCTGCACATGAACATTGTTGTAGTGAAGGATCAGTTGCTGGTAAGCTTTATAAATTGATATAAACAGGGGGGACGGATCTAGCACCGAGGTTGTTGGGGCCGGGGCCCCGGCTATGCCGCCGACAACTCCGGGACCCCTTCTCCTCTCGTCCTCTGTTCCCCACTTCCAGCACCCACTCTCACAGTAGCAGCCTCGCTCCGTCGCTTGCCTGCAGGCCGCCGCCCCCCACTAAGGAGACTAATTGACCAACTAAGTTGTGCCGCGCTGTGCGCCCGCGGGGTCGGCAGGCTGCGATAGAGGAAGAAGCTCCGCTGCGCGAGCCCTTGCCCATCGAATCATTTCGATAATAATCAGTTTAAGAAAATGAATGCATTTCCATACTATAAAAAAAAATAAAAAAGGGTGCCCTCATCTGTCGTTCGCCTCCGGCCCTCACGACGGCGCGGGATCGGCAGGCCGCGATGGAGGAAGAAGCTCCGCTGCGCGCGCCCATGCCCAGTTCCCTCATCCGTCGCTCCCCTGCGGCCCTCGCGTCCTGGGACGTCACCGCATCTTGGGCCGTGCAAATTGCAGCCCATATGGAATGCTGGCCCAACTCAAAAACAAATAAACCTCAATTCCTGGAACTTGTAGTTGTGTTGCAACTGGAGGCGGCGGCGGCAAATTTGAGTTCTGGATTGAGTCGCGGAGGCGAACTGCAAGCAGGCTGGAGCCTGGAGGTCCGAGGCCGACTGGTGCCGGAACTCAGATTAAGGGCGGAGGCTGGAGGGCGGAGGGCGGAGGGTGGAGGCGAACTGCAGCGGCAGAGCGGGCGTGCGGCAGAGGGCGGAGGCGGACTGGTAGTGTTAGAGGGCTGTGGACTGAGGTGCGAGGCCGGCGTGGCACGGCACGGCAGATCGGCGATTTGCGCGGGCCCGTGAAGAGGCCAAGGTCGGTGGGCGGCGGCCCGCGGTCGGCGGCTAGGCGTGGCAGAGGAGCAAGGCGGCGAGGGTGAGGACGAGGCCGGCTGCCTGGTGCAGGCGTGCACCGCGGCAAAGGCAGGGCATCGGGCGAGGCGCGCCGGCCCGGAGCGGCAAAGGGGGGGTGAGCAACGCCCGGCGGCGGTGCGGCAGAGCTGCAGAGGTGAATTGTGATTGTACATTTGTGATTGTATAATGTGATTTGTGAATCGTGATTGTGAATTTGTGAATTTTGTTGTGATTTGTGAATTTGTGAGCTCTGCAGCGGCCAACGAACAGAGGTGCTAATAATTTCATCCCCAACGAACACAATGATAAGAGATTGTGAATTTTTCTGTGAATTGTGATTTACTGTACTGCTTTAATCTTTGTAAATTTGTGGTTCAGTGAATCAAACAATTAGAGATTCTATGATTATGCATTGTAGCATTGGTGCACCCCTGTCTTCCAGTAATTCAGCACAAACTGGGAGCCTGAGAGCCTGAAATATTTGCACAGATTGTGGTTTTTTATTATGGTGTTCTTACTATTATTTGCGTTCTTGGTAAATTAGAATTCAAGGAAAGTTTAAGGAAATAGCTGAGAGCCTGAAATTTAAGGAAAGTTTGTATAGATTAAAATTCAGATTGTCAGGTAACTCTGATTGGTTAATAAAAATACTGGTCACTTTTGCTCATTGTCATGTGAATTGAGACTGTGAAGTAAATTATAATTCAGATTGCTTGAATTCAGTTTGCTTCTACAGTTTTGGAACTTTCTTGTCTTTCAGTTCATGGAAACCTTGAGCTTAGATTATTTCTAAAAATAGTTTCATCAATCAATGTCCTTAATCAATTAATTCACTTTATATATGTCATTAGCGAGGTATTATTTCAATATCTTTCATACCTTTGCTTCTCAAGTTCTCATTTATATATGTCAATATATTGATTGAGTGTATTGATTTCTTTAAATTTACTTTTATCGTGACTGTTGTATGTACATTGAGTTCACTTACTTCATATTAGTCATGGTCTATAGGCCCCAACTTATCTAATATCCTGCGTCCACCACTGGATATAAATGTTCCATTTTGTTTCATCTGATCTAAGTCGCTTTGGTAGTTGAAATATGGTGAGCATTTGTGGCTTTAGGTTTTTTGAACTTCATGGTACACATCTGGTTTCAGCATCTTGGTAACTATAATGCTTTCAAAATTATACATAATCAAACTGCAGTCTGTAGATTCATATCCTTTCTTTTTGTTACTGTTTTTTTAATGGAATGAATGCCACCTTTTTCAGCATTCCTGGTTTATAAATGACAATAAGCATCAAGTACTAAATCAAAGGGTTAATTATGTTATTATGGAACATCCTATTTTCATTGGTCGGGTCAACACTTGGTAAGGCTATCTCCAATGGGTTAACATGAGCCGATGTGCGTCTGAGAAGCTTGGCACATGCGGCTTGCACTGATGTGTGGAGAGGTAGTGGGTGGGCATAGAACTGCATGTGGGCCCCACTTAGCGCCAACCAAGCGAAGCGATGTTGTTGGAGCATGACTTAGCATGACCGGACGCTGTTTTTTAGGTCCACCACATGTTGCATCACGCGCCAAATCATATATGTGCGAATTCCATGACTGATAGGAGGGGTCAGAAATGGCGGACCCATTTGACAATGAGAGCGGGTTCAAGTGAGTGGGTGCATGAAGTGAAGAGTGTGGGGCTTAGAAACCACGTCAGCAGTGTGGATGTGCGCGTCTCATTTCGCGTGTGCCACTCTGTACACCCAACCCCAAGAGGTTGACATGTGGGACCAGTATTATTTTGGCATATCTGTTAACCCCATGTGTTTATATGAATTGTTTTGACTAGTTTTGTTTTTGTGTTTTTTGATGAAAATATTAAATAAAATGGGTATTTGTTTTTATGCTATGATACACTTATCTCTCATCTAAAGACAATATATTAGTGTTGACTTTTACTTGATTCTATGATGACATACTCAAGAGCCAATGATTATTGGAGATAGTCTAAACCTCTCTTTTGAGATCATGGGTAATGAATGGCTAGAATTAACGAAGCCTATAATTAGGGTGGGTCCCGATAATTTGTAGGTCCCTAGATGAAGTATAGACATGAGGCTCATTGCTTAAACATATATGATAGAAATTTTGTACACATATACATATCAAATAATTGAAATCACATAATCACAAAATGAAACATTTACAATACAACTAAACTTTCACTAACAAAAATTAAAAGTTCTAATATTACATCACAAACTTATCAAAAATTTCAGTAAGAAGTATATCCAACCTTCTAGGAGGATTTGCTAAATATCCTAAAGATCATATATTCATATACAAATATATTTTTTTAAAAAATTATTTTGCTACCAAGCATGAAAAGGGCGAGTGTTTGGCCGAACCCCTTGGTGCGCTACCCTCTTGGTCAGGCCTACCTATAACCTGTTAATAGAGGAGGCTTACTGGTATACTCCTATCATTCGTTTGCTAAGTTCTGTAATAATTTTAGAGAAAAGAAAATATCCACTCTCATTAGATTGTTACTTTTTAAATTATTATGAAATTTCTAAGTTCTTAAGCATGCCCTAATGGTCTGTTCCAGATTGAACAACGAGATCCACCTACCTACGTTAATTGGGATACAAAGTTATCTATCATTTTTTGTTTGCCCTAGTTAGTATGCGTGGCAAGGCATATGATTGTTTCAACTGATAGATTAGGTTTGCAAAGATGTCCTACAAGCCTTGTACATATGATTAACTCGATGAAAGAGGCTCACCTGTATATGTTGACTAGTGCGTGCAGTGCAGTCTACATACATATAGAATCATCGTTTGCTGGCATCGGAAAAAACGCTTTGTTGACGCCAAAACGAATTTGGCCGTCTGCTGCACAAGTCTAACAAAACTACTCGAGAAAATCCTGCTTGCTGCATATTTCCGTGAGGAAAATGGAGGCAGTTGTTACTTTGACAAGTGAGGCCAATGCGATCACATCCTTATATCTTGTGCTGAAATACTCGTAAGTATCCCATTTTATGACAAATCTCAGGAAAAAAAAGGATCAACCAATTTTGACAGCTGGGTTGAGCTCCAAAACCTTTTCCAATCGCGAAATCAATAATTTAACTAGTGAGCTTAATATACTCATACATGCATCAAAATCAATAAAACATGTGTCCACAAAAAAAAATCAGAATTTAATTCGCAACTTCTTTTATTTTTATGTGAAATTATTTGGTTGAGGACCTTTATTCACATGCGTGTGTGTGTGTGTTTTTTGGAGGTGGGTGGGTGGGGAGTTGGGGCTAGTAACGTTCAATTGTACGGTGAAAGAAATATGATTCATATGGTAGGAGCCAAATTTGCCCCCCAATTTGGCTCCTAAGTTTAATCTATCAAATTTTAATCTAGCTGGTTAATTCTTCTGGTTTTTCTAGCTTTTATCCAGGGTTCAAATTTCACACCCACCTACATAAGTTTATCTTTTAAAACTGGTAGTACAGGGGTAAAACATTATTTATTAAAAATTGGTAGTATAAGAATTTGATCTCAGATAAGTGTGAATATGCATTGGCGGCACAAATGATGGGATGGAGTCAATTTCACCATTTTTCTCGAAATGTCTTAATTAATTGTTATTGTCATATATACCATAAACAAATATCACCGATATTTTAAAATTCAAGCGTATATAAAAAAACATTTACCAACTAATCCATTACGCTTTTTTATATGTTTGATTCTGTAATTGAAAATTCTGCATTGTTAACTCATTTTCTTACTAGAAAAAAAATCTCTTCGCCGATATAGAGAAAAAAGATGAGAAATTTCGTTGCTGCATTTGCAATAATTTGAACGAGGATACATATATGAAATCATTTTGCATTCGTAGGCCCTACATATGCATTCTTTTGAACAAAAATGAGGAGAAAAGCTATTACATAGTTGTATTAATTGATTCTTTCAACAAAACAATATGATGGTGAGTTCAACGATTCAAACATGTAAGTCTTGATATAATTATTGTTGTTTGAGTATATATTATTCTACTTAAAATGACAAATACTTTAGACTAGCGATAGTATATTATATAGCATAATACAAATCAGTACACCAAGGGTGTTTTGGTAAGATGAAGCTAAGAACAGATTTATTCAATGAACCTAATATTTTTTTGAACTAGAAACTCCTAATAATATGAAACCGGTGGCTTATAACGTGAAATCAATGAAATAGTTCATTGAAAAAAAGTTAAACTCGACAAAGACACCCTCGATCTATTTAAATACACATTGTGTGAAGTGAGCCCAACGTAGAACCCATGTGAAGATGCATGGCAATTGCATCGCACAAACAAGTCATTTTATAACGAACAATATGAACACCTAACCATAACTAAAATGCGTCATAAAGAATTATAAAAACATATGGACAATCATCGCAATTAGCATTATCATTTAGATTCTATGATGATCGTACACTTTTGACAATCATGGCAATTGCATCGCGTAAAAAAGTCTTATCATTTAGCATTGTCTATTTGAAGTGCTAATTAGTTAGATAACAATATTCTTAAGGGAAAGAAAAATGAGCTCGCCATGCACGTTTGTCAATGCACTACACTATTATATTTGACGTAAGATCTATACAATATTCTTCAAATAGCTGGCAGTTTTGATCGAGGACCTGTTTGATATGCCTGCAGCCCAGTTTTTGTGTGTGTGTATATATATCAAGTTTGAAGTTTATAATTATAACAGACAAGTCAAGAATCCCATATTATCTCTCTATTTTAAAAAAACTCAAAATTATTTGTGTATTTTGAAATCAGATAAATTACACCTTATACTTTAAAAACCACTACAAATTCTACCATCTATGTAAATTGATGGTGGTTTTACCATATGGACATACGTCAGTGATCACTAATCACATGTCACTAAGGTAAAATCACCTATAGTATTGTATATAAGATGAAATTTATATTTATTTTTTAAATATATGGTATAATTTATTTGTTTTCTAAGTATATAAAATTATTTGAGTTGATACGAGCTTTTTTCTTTGGGAGAAATCCCAAAATTATTTGGTAAGAAGTCGGGGAAAAGGTGTCTTTTTGAACCCAAAGCAATATGTAAAGAATGAGATGTTGGGCCGGTGGGCTGCAGGCCTGCAGCTTCTCCTCCCAAAAAAAAAAAAAAGTTGAACCGCCCAAAAACGCTACGGGAAGAAGTATGTTTGGTTCTCAATTTATTCTGCAATAAGCTGAAATTGAATCCGAGCCATTTTTTAAATGTTACTCCCTTCATTCTTTAAAAAAAATATAATTTTAGTTCAATATATAATTTTTTTAAAATAAAATAGAATTATATATCTACTTATAATACTTATAATTAATTTTAGTTCAATAAAATATAATTTTAGTTCAATATTTTTAGAAGATATGATCATTTTTCACCTCGAAAACATAATCAACATTTTTTTATACAAATTTTGTTCTCTAAAATAATATTTTTTAAGAATAGGAGTATTGCTATAAACTTTCTTTTAGGAGAACAACTCCAGACAGAGCATTAATTAAGGAGAACGACAAAGACATTGTGCAAGAATAAGAAGGAATGGACCAAAATTATGTTGGAAAATTTTTATGTGTAGAAAAGTTTATGGATTCGTTGAATCTTGTATGAATAGTTCTCGGTATATCTCTCTTCATGCATGTAGAATTGTCTGTACGAGATTTGATGATTTTAGAGTCTTTCTTATAGGTAGAAAGTGTCATACATAATTTTCGTCTAGAAAGAATGGTATATAATGCCTCAATCTATAAAAATTTATGATGTTTGATTTTTTATGATCTCCTGGAAGCAACTTTAACCAATAATTTATACTATAATATATCAGTAAAAATTATGAAAGTATTTTTTTTATTATGAATCTAAATATATTATTTTTATATAATCAATCTAAATATTTATAATATATTAATAATCAAGTTGAAGAAACATGCATAGAGACATTTTTGTAATATATTATGACCTAGCCACCAAGATACCACTCCGATCTGTACGAGTCTCCAATCTCGATGTGTTGCCGCGTGCACCATGGTTGCTTCCGGGGCATGGAAGCAAATACAGTCAGTCAATCATGCATGCCATGGGCAGATCTGGATGGCAAAAGCAGATAGAATGAACAGCCTCCATAACTTGATAGGTGGAGATTCATATGATGCTCAGACTACACATCATTAGTTTTGGGGGAATTTCCTCCAGTGTTTCTAACATAGCCTTATATTTTGGATCTAATCTATCATGGTATCAGTCAAATTTATAGTTTCCTCCTATAAAAATAAGTGGTTCTATTAGTTGAGTTATTACTTTGTTTATGACATTGTTATCAGTTGTGATTATGAGAAAATAACAATGAACGCCTCTTTAATATCAGTTTTTATACAATCAAATCTCTCTATTTGAAATTAGAGTAGATAAATCCATTTACTATTCAATGAGAACATTTACACCCGATCTAATTCTCTATTAGTCTTTTATAATAATAACAATTATTGACATATGAGTCTCTTATACCAATCCTTATAGACCGATCTCATATATTATTAGCCCAACATATTAGTTGAATTCACATAAAACTGGACTAAGAGGTTTACTTACTTTTATTTGAATAGTAGAGAGATTTATTTACTCTAATTTTACTAAAAGGGTTCTAATTACACAAAAACTAATAATAGATGTGTATCTATTTCTATTTTCTCTATATCTTTTAATTCACACTATCAGAGTCCATGTGAAATCCTACATTCATTGTGATGGTTTGTTGTGGTCTTTATTAAAATGTTCTAATCCACGCACAGAGAGAGAAACTGAAAACAAAAACATGAAAAGAGAATAAACAAGATGCAAAATCTAGATATAAATGGACCCACTCTTTTATGAATTTAGATACAGGAGGAACAGCGCTTAGGCTGTTAAGCTTAGGAAGCCTAGGTAGCTCTGCCTATGACCAAGGTTCCTTTGGAACTCTAGATGGAGAGTGTTTGTGGATGATTACTGCCACAATATCTCACATTTAAGATTAATGTGAAAATAATCAAATCATGGTACAGATTATGATTAGATAGATGTTAGACAGAGTTGTACAAAAAATCTTCGTATTATTTGAGAAATAAGTTAAAATGAAGAGGGAAGGGAAAAAGGCCCAGTCAAACCATTGTCCCGTGAGAGATTGGCATGCATGCATGCCGCATTCCCAGTCAAAAGGACAATTCGGTGTGAACTCACACTCCCCAATCTTTGAAAGCCACAACAGCAACTAAGCTGAATGCTCCATCCATTCTCCACTTCTTGTTTCCTCCTCTCTTCCAACTGGGAAAAGGCAGCCTTTTAAAACCAAATACATGTGTTAATTTAGTTTGCATGATTGGTTGGGCAATTTGTTCCTAATTATTATGTTGGCCAAGTAAATGTTTATATCAGTTTCATTATCCATGTAGGGCTAGGGGCGTCAAAATGGCACCACCATGTGTTCACATATATAGAAATGAAAAAAAAACTAACTTAGAAAAATGGGCACATCATGGCACATATATGAACGAATGAAATGCTTACACCAACTATGACAACTGCACTTTGCCAACTTTTTAAATTGACTAGAGTATTTACTTGAGTGGTACTGACACCTTCAAATTCTAGTGTTATCAACTTAATATGTGAAAATAATCACCTATCTACGGTGTGTAATATACCACTCTAACAATAAGCAGGATTTTATCTTACCTGAAATACCACTCATACAACATCTTATTTGAAAAAGGTTTAAACAGAAATTGAAACCCTCTAAAGTTGGCTATACTGATAAATATAATAGCTAAGTTTTTTCTTAAGCCTCTCACCGTGTTATACAAAACTGATAACTTTCTTTAATGTTACTAGGTAGTCAGCATCTGTAGCCATGCCATTTGGTCGACACATCCTGTGAAGCTGGAACCAGAATACATGTAAACTTGTGGAACTTATGTAGGAGGACGCAATGGCCTAGCTTTAGTTTTTCGCAACAAATGTCGAAGACGAAATGAAACAGGTAGTTTCTCGTGGAATCTTCTTTCAAAAGTTAAAAATCTCCACTAAAAAGAGTTAAAGTTAAGATAAGAGTAGTTTATGTGGTTTCCCACCTCATTCACCACTTCAACATCAAATATTCAATTTTATCTAATAAATTAATTTTTAACTTTATTACCGTAGACCTCAAAAACTAGTTTCTTAAAAGAGGTCACAGCTATACTAAATAGTCCCTAACTGGCAGTGTTAATTAATTAGTTGTCCGCGCAGTTTTCCAGCGAACCAGATCTAACTACTTTGATAGGAACAACAGGAACAATTAAGCTCTGCTCTAAACATCCCCATATTTTAGTACCGTCTAAAGCGTCTATACTAATTAACCCATCCAAAAAATGTCAAATCAATCTCAACACTCGTAGTACTTATGCTATTAACTTAATTAAAAACAGTAACCAAATAATTGTACGACTTTGTCATCGCATGCACCTGGCACATACTTGGTCTAAACAACAGTTTAGTTGAATAAGCAAACGAGTAACAGTCTCATACGTACCTTAATTAGTCTAAAAGTTGATATCGACGACGATAACGAAATCCTACACATATGATAATTTATTTTTTTTTTCTATTTCCCTGGATTAAAAAAAAGAGCATCCACCTCAATCAAATAATTACTATGAAAAGGGAAAATAGTAAAAAATGAATTATGAGAGGGGGCATATGAAAAATTATGCACAATATATATGATAAAAATATATGTGACCATAGTGATTATAACTAGCATGGCCGAGCCCCCCCCCCCCCCCCCCCTCTCTCTGCTCTTGTCTCTAAAGTTAAATATGAATGTAGAAAATACACAGATTCAAATGGTTAGGATCATTCGTAGTTACACGAGAGATCACAGGTTTAGTTCGTAACAGGATATGTAGCATCTTGATATTTTTTTGGAGAGAGCTCACTTGAATCTGGACCAATAGTGTAGTAGATACACTGCTCCACCACTGTAGGCGATAATCTAAGCTTTGAATGGAGGCAATCTATTATTTGATGAATCAATGGATTCAGCTAGCACTTGGCAAAGATTTGTCTGGAGTTTTAAATGGAAGTAGTTAACTGACATGTTACACATATATATATATTAATTAATGCAACATGCAACATGGTTTTGCTCCCACAAATAACTATTTATATGCAACTGTGCCAGTATCTGGGTAACTATGTAACATGGGGTTTTTTGCACGTCACATTGGGCTTTGCCCTAGAGGAATCATTTGGGTGAATATTCCTTTGGCCATGACAAGAAATCACATGAGTTCCTATGGCATGTTTGCATATTCCAACATTGCTATTACATGCTAGTAAATCAGTCCCTTTCAGATATCAAAACTTCAATTGACGTGTATATAAGTACATTAATTGATGTTATTTTATCAAAGAGAAACAAACAATTCAATCCAGATTGGTATGGATTTCTTGGCAAATCGATTCTGCATTCGTGACCTTGAAAATATCCGTACCATCGGTGTCTATATTAATTGAGTTTTTTTAGTAAAAGGATGTTTCCATTTGTATTTGACTAAGGCAGAAGTATCTTTTCTTCCCCTAAAAATCCACTTCTACGTATCATTGTTTCTTGCTAAAAATTAATTATCCAATCTTGTAAGACTAGTAACTAGTTTTAGGCTATGCCGTGTTGACAAGAAAAGGTATATGACATATTAAAAGAAAACATAGTCATCTGCTCGTTAACATTTTTTTTGTGAACCGTGATAGTGTGAAACTAGTTGGGCGACGAGTTAAACAAGCACCGCAAGTCGCATGTAAACCAACCAAAATTATGAAATCAACACGGGACTGGTACCACATTAAAATCTACGATTGACGATTGGAAACATATCACTAGATGTCTTTACAGTCGCGTCTTCTCTAACCATATTAATACCTCAGACTACCACAATCCATCGTAAAAACAGTTAGTCGTCAACAACACAAGCGGCTCATTCACATTTACACCCTTTCTAACTCAAACTTTAAAATAGTTCATAGCCAACAACATAATACAAATCATTCACGCTTATATATTCTTTCCGCACACACTACAATGCATGTACACTCACATTGTCCCTACAATTTGTCTTTTGCGTTGACTAGGG
Organism: Pharus latifolius; assembly: GCA_019359835.1. Lineage (NCBI taxonomy): Eukaryota > Viridiplantae > Streptophyta > Magnoliopsida > Poales > Poaceae > Pharus > Pharus latifolius. The sequence goes on along the minus strand of CM033328.1, from coordinate 65,233,026 downwards.
ATGGAAACGAGTTTAATTCGAGCAAGTTAAATCTGACTCGGCTTGAGTTGGGTCATAGCGGTGAGTCGAGCTGACTCAGATCGGTTATAGTGCTGAACTGAGTAGTCAACTCAAACTCAATTTGGTTTAACTCACAAATTGACTGGCTCAACTAGTTCAGACTCACGATATGACTCGTCTGGCTCAAACATGGCTCGAATTGGATGTCCCGACTCGTTTAAAGCAGTAGAAGACAGTAAACATACATTATAAAGTAATTTGTTAGTGGCATATTTAAAAGATATCAGAGAACCAAATATGATTGTCGGAAGTAGAATTATGGATGAGCATACATAACTTTTGCAAATTTCAACTCGAATTGCAGGGGCAATGACGGTAGAAGGCCTCAAATTACAAGAACAACAATAAATTCATGAGAACGATTCATAACGAGACTTAATTTCTAACAATATAGTCAAGGAACAACTTCAGCTTCTTATCAAACTTCAATTCTTCAAAACAAAGAAATTCAAATATCCAAAATAGTTAATTGAAATCATTTGTTTTTTAAGAAAATAAGTTATTTTTATCCAAGCACATGTCTTTATACTTCTCAATTATAATCCAACATTAGCTCATCCTGTCCAATTTCAGTGATCCAACCAATCACTAAAATTTGTAGCAAAAACAAACCTACCAACAAAATAATGCACAAAAATCCAACAATAATTCAATGATCAAACCAAGACTACAGACCACAAACACATCTCCCAGCACAGCAAACAAAATATCAAAATCAAACTAGGAAGGAGTAAGAAGACGCAAAGAACACACACACACACACACAAAAGGAAAAATAAAACTTCTTGGCTTGTTCATATGATCTTACCGCATCCTCCCAGTGGATCTTCAAAAGCCATCCAAAAGAACACATTAGGAAAGAAAGCAAATAAAGAGAAATAGATCCAACAAGGAAGGGGACGAGGAGACCTCCTTAACAACGCCTATTAGACTGTAAATAGTGCACCAAGTACGCCATGATCGGCGAAGACGAGGCGTAGGAGGAGAGATATTGGCCGGTGAAGGTGAAGAAATGATAGTTTAGATCTAGTTTTTGAGGTGAAAGAATTCTCCAGACAACATTAGTCTTAGTTTATTGATTTATTTATTTTATTAGATCTTTCTAACGAGTTAAGTTCAAACAAATCAAAATCCATCTCTTTTTTTTAACAAGAGCCAAAACTGAAAGACAAATTCGAGTAACTGACGAGATATGAGCGGAAGTCCCACCCCTAGTTGTGACCACCACATAAATAACTGCCCGTGCCCATCCGACTATGATATGCCTTGACGGCAACATGATTACGCATCCAGACGCATAATTCAGCCACAGAAAATCCCAAGCAAGTTCTTTCACCCAGCCACCCTACCTCCCAGAAGCTGCCCAAAACCCCAGAAAAAATAACAAGACACACACAAAAAAAAAAATAAAAATAAGAAAGCATTAAAGAGAAAAATCAAACCCAATAGCAAAACGCGAAGTCGCGTCTCAACGCAACTTTGCAGCACGTTGCCCAAATCGCATCCTCCCATCCCAAGCAAAGCTTAAATAGTCCGTACCCTTCTTGCTTCCATCACATCCCCTCCACAACTCAAACACACACACATATTTACAAGAACACACACATCCATCCATACATACATGCAAAGCTAGAGCTGTGTAAGAGCTTGCTTGGTATTTGTAGTTCTTGTCTTGCTTGTGCAAGAACAAGAAACGACAAGACTAGCTACATCATTATCTTGTAGGACATATATTCAGAAAAGAATTGGAATTGGGCTTGGAATGGGGAGAGCGCCGTGTTGCGAGAAGGTGGGGCTGAAGAGGGGGGCGTGGAGCGCCGACGAGGACGAGAAGCTCGTCGCCTACATCCGGCAGAACGGCCACCCCAACTGGCGCGCCCTCCCTAAGCAAGCCGGTGAGCTAGCCTCCCGACACACTTCTTTCTTTCTTTTCTTCGTCTTTTTGTTTGCATTTGTTTGTGTTGGTTAGGGTGTGTGAGTGCTTCTATTGAATCATTAGATGTGTGATGGTGTGTTCTTGGTTTGTTAGGGTTGCTGAGGTGCGGGAAGAGCTGCAGGCTGCGGTGGATAAACTACCTGCGGCCGGACATCAAGAGGGGCAACTTCACCCCGGAGGAGGAGGATCTCATCATCCGCCTCCATCTGTCTCTTGGCAACAGGTAAAAAAATTAAAAAATTATGCCAATATTTTGAATTTTTTTCCTTTTGCCTTTTTTCCCGAAGAATTTTTGCTAAATATGTTGTAACATTGATTGAAATGGTCGCTTGGCTGTTGGTGGTCGCGATAGCAATTTTATTTGAGCAAAAGAAAGAAAAATGGAGCTTTTGTTCTTGTGTACAACTAATATAAAATGAGGATGCATATCAAGGTAGAAAAATGGAGCTTTTTTTACAAGTTTCATTTTTTTTAAAGAAAAGAAAAGTGAGGCAATTTTGTTTTGGAAAAGTGATAGCAATCATTTCTCCAAAAAGGAGACATAAAGTTTTGTTTTGGGCAGAATAATAGTGGCTTTCATTGAAAAGTGTCATTTTGAGTACAGTTTACCCTTTGCTTGGCGGCCATGGTCACCTCGAGACTTGTCCACCAACCCAAAACACTGGTTTATGCAGTATATACAAGTCAATTTGTAAGAAGTCATAGTTTCATAATATAAATTTATATATAAAAATGATGATGATTTATTATTTTTTTTATTATATCCCTCTATGAGGATATTTTGATATTTCAAATAACATTAATGCAAAATGTGATACAAATTCATTAAAGAAGTGGGCTGGTTAACAATAATAACAATTAATCGTTCTATTAATGTCAGTGTTACACTTTAATTAGAATAGTATTGTCTAATTTATGTTTTCTTTTTTTGAAAATTGTTGTTTAGGGATATAAGTCCATAGATGAAAATAATGATGTTTTATTGTTTTTCTTCTTATTTTTTCCTTATAATATTTTGTAGATATTTTATTATTTTACTCCTTATAATTTTTATTAATGTTTTGCTGTGTTTTAATCAACAATGACTTAATTTATATTTATCTTCACTTAATTTTATAATTTGTTGGTATGATATATAAAATGGATTTGAAATAATATTGTAAAAAAAAAGAGTACTCTTTGCACCCAAATACGACAAAACTATGGACAAAGTTTAGGGCCCACATGCAAATTAACAATGTTAGCCATGAGAGTCACTAGAGATTCCACTTCATTTGGTCCCTTGATTGATGTTTGATAGTGGCCACTGCACATATCACAACTCTGTATGATAGGAGAGAGATTAGTACACAGTTTGGAATACTCACTGCAAATCGGTCTCTGCAATTCCTTTGAAGCGTAGGATGTCCATTAATGAGCATTATGAATAATAGTATACGGACGAGTTTGTTTGTACATATAGCATCACTCATATGATAGTATGATATTTTTTTTCGTTTTCAAATACATAATTTTTATTTTTTAGTTTTACTTTCAAATACACGTCATCACTTCATTTAACATTTTGAAAATAAACGTGCGATTTAGAGAGTTGGTAGAGACACTAATAAAGTGTATTAAATAAAATTATTATGATTTTTATATATCTTATTTTTTATTAGATATTAAAATAATATATATTTAAAAATAGATGAAGTGCATATTAGTCACCACTTGTTGTACTGGACCGCAGTATGCTGTGCATATAAAATTAAGCACACCCAAATTATAATATTGTGCAGTAGAAATCTAATGCACAAATCAATCCTGATCCCATCCTTCTACTTTAATGGCACATGAACACCTCGGTATAGGTGCTGAATCCGAGGGCACACATATACTATGACCAGAAAACCAAAAAAAAAAAAAAACCTAAATTTTAAAACCTCTTTCCAAAACTTTATTCAGTATTCAATAATCCACTTGCACATGGAATCAAAGCTTGCAGAGCATCAAAATATTGCACAGGGAATCAAATCTTGCAGAGTATCAAAAGGTCACAACGTAGAGAGTGTTTAACAGTTTACTTGTGTAGCCTGTTTTGGTGTATTTTGTTAAAGTACTGAACGGTAATGTGTTTTTGTGGTAATAGGTGGTCGGCCATTGCGGCGCAATTACCGGGGCGGACGGATAACGAGATCAAGAACATCTGGCACACCCATCTAAAGAAGAAGTTGACCGATCGGAAGGACGATCGGCCGTACAAATCTAGTGGCGTAACCACCAAGACCATCGAACGCGATCAGTCAGGCGCGTCTCCCGGGCGGTCTAGCAGTAGTGTGGTGTGCTCCACTGTAACCGAGTCGGCGACGGCGGTGTCATCCGCTGACTATGCACCCACCACCAGCGCTGCCGCCACACCCGCGAGCCCTGAGTTTTTAAAGGAGGACAGCTTCAGCTCCGCGGAGTTCCCGGTGATCGACGAGAACTTCTGGTCGTTGTCGGACGTGACCGGGATGATGGACGGCGGGGATCTGAGCTTGAGGGGCTCATCCAGGAGTGACGACATGGAGTTCTGGCTTAAGTTGTTGCAAGAGGCTGGTGACATGAGGGACTTAACAGTTTTGTAATAACAGAAGGGCTCTCATAACAGTGGGGTTTTCTGCTAATTTTCTGGTCTTCTTTTTGTTTTTTGTTAATCTTTTTGACATTTTCTGGTGAGGAAATGTTGGGAACTTGACGTAGCTTCGCTGTTTTTTTAGAATGAGTAGTAACATTTCTTTTGTTCTTTAGCTGGCTTCACAATGCAATTATCAAGGAAATGGCTATTTATTAGATTGGTCCAGCATATTCAGATCTCAATTTCTCAAATAAATTAAAATTAAGTTAAACAAGAGTTTGAATTTTAGGTTTATTTTTAAAGTGAAATCTCGGGACTAATTTATTAGATTTATAAATTTAAATTGATTTATTAATTTAAACTGAACAGGACCAAGAGGTTAATTTTTTTCTTTTTCTTTACATAAAATGTGGCAAGGTGGAATCCGCGTTCAGTACCGTCCAACAGATGATTGCCTGGTGAGGGTAAAGTTAACAATGTGATGTCTCGAATTTGGAGGTGTACATTGTTGGGCTGCGTTTGTGGGGGCGTGTATGACGTGTGAATCTATTTTCATGAGCGAGAACACCAACATACAAAATGAGCACTCTTGACTGGCCTTCAGGAAGTCCAAATTGAGGTGGATTGTCCACCACTATTTTGCAACAAAAAGCTCTTATTATTCCACCTTCACAATTAAAATAACACGTCGCCGCACATTCTCTCCACTCTACCTCAATCCGAGCTCGCCCATGTCCAACTGGACGGCTCACGTCTGAGTGACATTCAGGGTACACCCATTTGATTGTGTCCAATTCCAAGAGACATTGACTAAGTATCAATTTTAATTTATGGATTTATAAGTTGTTGAAGGATAAAACTCTCCCTACAACAAAGATTCATATTTCACAAACACTCCAGTGACTTAAGGTGATTGCATGACTAGTCATTCTGAATTTGACAAAAAAGAATGAAAACACCGAGAATTTATATCAATTGGGGTTCTTAGGAAGAGATTTTAATTTTATTGGAGCGTTCTTGACCTTGGGTCAGTACTATGAAGGGAGAATACCTCAAAGCGCTCGGAAAAATTAAGTGGTTACATTGATTTTTCTCAATAATGAGACCATTCTACAAATGGGGAGTGCAAAGAGTATTTATAGTCCCAAAAAAATTAACAGTCCTTATTGTCCTTCAAAGAGACCATTGGATGAGGGGCGAGATTGTCTTTTGACCACCTAGAGTTTGCTGTATAGTTGACATGTGGCGTTGTAAACCCGGTGCCTAGAGACTTGATCTAATTAGGTCTGACAAGTCAAGTCATGTGGTAGGCCACAAAGAGGGCAAAACTCCCAAATGAGTGACGACCACCGGAGACATGCAATCCCTCGGGAAACAAGGGGTCGCTGGGTGGCTCGAGAGTCCGCAGATGAGTAATGACTATCGAGAACATAGGATCTTTAGAAATGAGAGACCCATCGGGAGCTCCAGAGTCCTCATGTGGGTGATGACCACTGGGACATAGGAGATCTAGGTAAAAAGGATCCACTGGGGTCCAGGTTTACATCTACTAGGGTATGAGTCTCTTAATGATTTGTGGATCACTAAGAGTCAACTTAGTATTTTTAAATCTAAGTTAAAATTGTAATCAAACACTTAACTTATTTCAGAGATTATTTCATAAGTATAAATCATTTTTAACTACGTTGAAGTCACTAAAAGAAATTATTGAAATTATAAACTGAAACCATTAGAAATCAAACGTGCAAGGAATAAAAATGGTTTGTCTATATTTTAATATATTTGGTTTGGTGAGGTTTATCTTTTACTGCATGTTTCGCATGTAAAAAAGCTACACGCTGCGACAGTCTGTCTCAGACAGATCACATCTTGCAATTAGAACAATAAAAGACATTTGTTTAGAATTGTGCCATCGAATTAAGCATAATAAAACAAGATTTTGATCATAGAAATGCCAGAATTTTAGTTCGGGATTTTGGCCTCTCATGTCTCAAAGCCTTGGAAGGTTGTACTCTTTGTCGTATCCCACAGCATACGAGAAACGTTGCAGAATAAAAATATTTGTGATAAGGTTGCATTGCATGTGTGCCTGCACAGGGGAGATGTTTCACATGCAAGGTTTTAAATGGCATATATTGGGTTTGTATCATATTTATTTCAGCATATTATATATTAGGTGATATATAAGACAATATATTCTCGTATCAGAATTTTAAAAATGTTCATAGTTTTGAGTATATGTATATGTCATACTATTATAATATCAAACTAATATAGAGTATATATCATAGATCAATTTACAAACATAACAAGGGATCTTTTTTATAAATAAATCATAAAAAATAAATAATTACAAAAATAACCCACAATTCCAAAATTTTACAGAAATAGTCTGCTACGTCAGCTTGTCGAGTCCTGAGAATTCGACAAGTTACATGTTGCATGGAAGAGACTTGTCGAGTGCCCAAAACTCGACAAACTGCTTGTCGAGTGCTGTTGGGCACTCGACAAGCCTTGCCTCGACCGCGACTAACGACTACAAGGGAGCACGAGCACAAACTTGTCGAGTACCCAACAATCAACAAGTGGCTTGTCGAGTCTTGGACACTCAACAAGTCCCTACAATAGCTTGTCGAGTTCCTAGAACTTGACAGGCTGATGTGGCAGATTATTTCTGCAAAAGTTTAGAATTGTGGGTTATTTTTATAATTATTTATTTTTTGTGGATTATTTATAAAAAAACTCACATAACAAGTGGATATATTTTTGATAAAGTTGCAATTACAGTTTAATAGCTAATATATTGGTTGTCAGGATGATATATCAATCTAAATTAGCTTGTCAACTAATATATCGATTGATATGTTTCAATCCGATATTTCAAACTGATATAGTGAATTGATAATGATAGTTCGGTGATACAAAAAATCGGTTGTTCTAGATCATGTATATATAAATATACACTTCTCCTTGGTTCCATCAAACATGAAAGATTTAGTGCCTTTTTTAAAAAAAATATTGCGAGGACGACCCGAGATCAAATCTCCATATATACCAGAAAGCTTTTAGTAAATAATCTCACATGGTTGGCTGTAGAAATGATTTGAACCTAGATCTAAGCAAACTGCCTAGTTTTTTTTGTCAGGTTTTTGGTAGGCAAACTCATGTGGCTATCTTTACCTACTTGTAGGACTAGCCCATACCGGTGCCATAACGGTTATTAGTAATCAGCCCATTACTGACAGGAAACTGAATCATGTTTCTGCTACAGATTTGATTTTTGTTTAATTCTTAAATAAAATATTCTCTATCATGCATACGAGGATAATCTTAAAGAGTCAAACAAGAGTGAAGACTCCAACAGTTTAACTCTTGTTTTGCTCTTAGCGCGGACCCACACTCTTAAGAGTCAAGCAAGAGTCAAACACTATGATTTGGCTCTTATTTGACTTTATGTGATTTGATAATTATGTATTTAATAAATTTTTATTAATTTATAAATATTAGTATTAACAATATGCTAATATTACTTAGGGAATTAAATTCAACATTTCCGATAAAAAAATAAATAATGAAATTTAATTTAAAAATTGCACTTAATATAAAAATAATATATCTTCAAATTCAAATAGTGGTACATGACATCGTTGCGAAATAAATTAAAATTAAATTTGCAAAAAAGCCTACTACAAAATACAATAATATACTACTCGTCGATGTGTTCTCCTCCAAAATGTTGTCAAATGTACTCGATCAAGTCTCTTTTTAGTTGCATGTGTAAGTTGAGCACAAATGATAGTGTTTCTTGCAAGTATATCAACGAATAAAGACGTAGACCCACTGTGGATCACTGACGATATTACGGTGGATGTGCCTGAATGATCAATGTAATTATAGTTATTGGCATCGTAGTCGCGCTCATTCTCTATGATCATGTTGTGCAAGATGATGCATCTCGCTTTATTTTGCCGAGGGTTGACTGTTGCTAAAATCGTGTCGTACCGTGCGCGATGGCAAACCGCGACTATAGGACTCTGAAAGCTCACTCAATATCTTTTTTTTCTCCTTCTTGGTGTTGCGCAAACAACCTGTCTTTCACTGTCTGTGGAAGCGATATCGTCTTCACAAAGACAGTGCACGCCGAGTATATACCATCGGCGAGATAATACCCCATGTTGCACTGTTGGCCATTGACAGTGTAGTGAACATGAGGAGCTCGTCCTTTCAATACATCAGTGAACAAGGGCGATTGGTTTAGCACATTGATGTTGTTGTTACAACCAGCAACATAAAAAAAAACATGACATATCCAGATATCATAGGAAGCTACTACTTCAAGTATAATCGTCGGGACTCCATAATCTCCATAAGTATATTGTCTCTTCCATACTACTGGGTAATTTCTCTGTTCTCAGTGTATGCAATCAATACTTCCTAGTATACCCGAAAAGCCACGGGCCTCTTCTTGTTGCTGCAGGAGGTGGATATTCTCGACGGTGGGGCTGTGAAGATATTGGTCGCCAAATTTGTTGACGACACCTTCTACGAAGTGTTCTAAGCATTGAATCGTCGTAGACTCCACTATCTGCACGTACTTATCGATTGCGTCGGTGAGGCCACCATACGTCAGCATACGTATTGCTGTGGTGCACTTTTGTAAAGGGGAGAGTTGACAACGATTAGTGATATCTCTTGTTATAGCGAAATAGGGGGGCCACTCACCGAGAGTTTCAACAATGCGAAGAAAGATGAGTCTTTCCATCTGAAATCGCCGTTGGAATATAATGTCAGGTATACCGGAGAGTCAAATAAGTAGTCTGCGATGAGTCGTTGATGGCCATCTTCGCGGTCTCTCTCAACATATCTCAGTTGACGGTGTCTGCGGGGCGAAGACCGGTGATAACACGATCTTCTAATTCCTCTTCCACCATAAAATCCACCAAGAAATCTTCTATTTTGTTGATGACATCCTCCTTGGAACTATGTGTGCTCGAACTAGAGCTACATGACATTTTGTGAGTGGCTACGGAAGCTGAGTTTGTCAAGAGCTATGTTGTTTGAGAAGAGAAATTACATTGTGAGAACTTTGTGAAGAGGGCTAAATATATAGACAAGGAGTCCAACGACTAGTTTCCAACTACTATATTTCAACGACTATTTTCCAACAATTAGTTTCAACAGGTATATTCCAACGGCATCACCAAATTTAATTTAGGTACTGATTAATATAGCATCATACATAAATTAATAAAGAAAAATACATGGTTGGTTACCAAAATAAATTGACAATATAATTAATCTTCGTCATCTATGATTTTAAATTTCTCTCTTATCATTTTTCATGCCCGCTGCATGCTCCTCTTTCTGAGCATCATCGAAAGTGGATTTGTCGAAGGCCATCATTTTCCTGTACACCTTATACAAGGTGGCTTTTTCCTTCGACTTCCCTAGGTTGTGCAAGAAATCCAGACACGAATTACATCCTTCCTCTTTTTGGGCCGGTTGGGTCGAGTGTTGATGAAGACATCAAGATCCGCTCTCATTGTCGCCGTAGAATCCTGTGTTCCATTAATTTTGCTCTTACCTTTGCGCTTCGTGTTAGTATTGTCTCGTCCTTCCGGCCGTGTCTCCACTGGTAACACATCATTGTTGTTGGATGATGATGTGTAGGTCCTCGACTCAGACAATATGCTTCCATTGTTGGCAGTATGAACATAGACTATGGACAATTTAGGTTCACCGCGAACTGCCGTACACCAATGATCCAAGACGAAATGATGACTCATTTTCACCTTGTACATCTCGCAGTACTGCACCATGAGTTAGTTGTCGGAACGATCGCTAACATAGACTTCTTTGAGTAGGAGCCAAACATTATTGAATTGGACCACTTTTTTATTGCTCCATTCCCAACAGTCCTTACAGTGTGTGGTCTCCCTTCTCTTGTTTCTCGAGATCGTCACGTTATACACAGCTGCTATATTCTCCTAGTACATATCGCGCTTTCTATTGTTTCCATCAATAGAATCGAGTGAATTGTTGAGCCAGACCCTAATTTGCATGTTGTCGAAAAAAATGAATAATGAAGTCGTTTGTAAATACATTACCTTGAAAGTACTTCTGTATAGAAGTAAAATTATTATCAACTTTATGTCGTCGTTCGTCGACCATGGTAAATGCTTCGTCTTTCGTCCAGTATCAGCGACAACAATGGTGTTGTCGTCGTCGATGACGACTCGCGCCGTCAGATCAGTTGGAGTAGAATTTGGAGTGCCATTGTCGGACACTGATGTAAAGTGAGACTATGGTGGAGAGAACTGCGGATAATTAAGCAACATACCCACAAAATGAAAGTTTTTCCCATATTAGAGAGGTTGTGGAAATGTATGGCCGTGTGATGGATAGAGAGCATAATTTGGTGGATATGGGTGGTAATTTGGTGGATACGGATGGTAGTTTAGAGGATATTGCAGTGCAGAAAATTGGATTGTTGTTGGTTGTTAAGATTTTCAGTGTTTTCACAAAGAGATTGGGAAGAACTTAGCCAATTTACGAAACCGCCAAGTGGATTAGAATCCATATGAGATTTTCAAAAAAATTTGCAAGAATTTTGGAATGGCTTTAGAACTAGATGGATGGAGATTGTTGCGTGAAAATGATAAAAGAACATGACATTTATAGAGGAGGGAGTTGGAAAAAAAATTCTGTAATTTTTAAGAATTATTTTCTGTTTCTTACAATTTTTTATGACAAAAATCCATTGAAAATAACTCCAACGATTATTTATAACGACTATAATCTAACAGTAATTTTCAACGGCCATTTTTTCTTTCTTGCCACTTACAAGTGGGCTAATATAATGTCGACCCCACCTATCATTTGCTTTGAGTGGACAACGAGTAGCATGCACACTAATGTACTTCATTTTTTACTTAAACCAATAATCGGTTTTTTTTATTGCAATGACAGGTGGGCCTACAAATGGAGAACTCACTAATCAGTGACTTTAGGTTGAACTCATGTGTGTCACTGACGGCAACGAGGCTGGCACATTTCCTGTGTTTTACGAGCTTGGCAGGCCCCACTTCTCTTGAACGTTATGCGATACAGCTTATATTAATTCAGTAACTGACATGTGGGGACACAAACTATATAACCTAGCTATCAGGTTCACTGGCTGATTTTCGCGCCGTGCGTGTGCGCACTGACACGGGCATGTTGCTCGTTGTCGTGGGATCCACACGATATTAAGACGTCGACACATGCACCCAATACCCAGCGACTAACTAGTGGGCCTTTTTATTTTCTGGACTCACATGTCAGATTTAATTTTTAGTGGATATGTTTAGTTGGTTTATTTCTCTGTGGGGCCGCAAATCACATGACGAAGCGTCCGCTTCATCTCCAACGGCGATGCTCTCCTCACCGCGCGATTGCCCACCGCTCGCTTGTGCCTGAAGCACGCGTGCATCTTATTTCGCCGAGTAGCCGTCGAACACGTGTTGTGCCGCAGTTGGAAAGAACCATACAAGGCTGAGGTTTTTCAAATGTTAGGCCGAAAGATTCTACCAAATGATCACCATAGAGCAAAATGTGAATTGGGTGAAATTCCTAACTCTTCTTAAAAAAATACCCTTAAGGCCTTAACTAACTAGACCAAGTTCTTGGTTGACCGTGCCAGTCAAATTACCTACCAGAAGGTTACAATGTTCAGTTCACAAGTAAATTAAGACGAAACAAAGTAAGTAAAGAAATGGTTTGAGTTGCTAAGTCCGAGAATAATTAGTCTTTACACTATGTTACTTTCTAAATGGGGACATCCTAGCTTCGAAAAGCTTTCCAAGAACTGTAGAAAAGCTTCCCAAGAACGGAAGAAAATAATCTGAAAACAACTTTGCTTATATGCTGTCATCCAAGAACTTAAAAAAAGTTAATCTGAATCCGTGTTACCTTCTATCAATGGTCAAATCTCCAAATATAGCTGACCGACGACCTGTCTATGTTTATCAGTGAAAAGATTACAATATCGAACTATAAATATATATTGTCTATCTTTTTCTTAACCATTAAGACTGTAATTTGGTTCATTGGGTGAGTTCGTTGGCAAAGGAAATTCAAATATCAATTGAGTTAGAGGTTCTGAGTTCAACGTATAACTGGTGTATTATGAACAAAAGAATAATTATGATATCTAAAAGGTCCAATAAATAATGAATAGATTGCATGTTTTTTTAATAATTTATGTTTTTGAGTGATTTTTCTTAAAAATTATCTTTACATGTAATATTATTTGTTATATTGACAACATACATCCACTCTCTTGCCCCTATCTTTAACTCCCACCCTCCAACAAATACATGCACACACACAAGTTAATACAATATTTTAATTAAACACATATAAAAATAGAGAAAATCAATAATATAACTCGTGACTTCTCTTCACGTGGGTATGGATTTTAATTGTTGATTGCATATTTGGGTGCTTGAGTTGGTAGGTTGTATTACAGTCAACATATGCAAGGACCAAGGTAATTAGTACTAATAAACTAGACAAAAGGTGATAACTTATTTTTCACATCAGCAAGAATTCGGTCAAGAGTACCACATCACAAATACTCACGTGCTTGCAAGACTTGGTTAATATCCTTCAGTTCTTTTTCAAGGTGTGCAATTTTATTTTATTTTTTATTTTTTGCTTCTGTGTCTTTTGATCAAGTCCATATCTCTCTGAGAAGTAGGAACTATAAGCTTGCAAATTGGTAATAGATCGCACAAGCCCATGAAAGAAATGGACATCTTATCTTTCCAATTGCTGCATGTTTGGACACGAATTTTCTTCAGGAATAACTCAATAATTTTTTTGTCAAAATTAACCTTTAGTCGTGCGACGCACGACTGATCTTCAGTCGCTAAGCTAGATTGAAGACGTGACACGGTTCAATGCACCACAGCCCAACTCACGTGTCATGTTCGCTTTCAGTCGCTAGCATAACTAGTATAAAATCATACCACGATAACAAATTATACAAATTGGTTGTAGTCTAGTTAGTTAAGAGACTCTCTCTACTGAGAGGACCTAGGTTCGAATCTCACTCACAGCATTATCAAATATTTTAGTTGCTAGTCCAACTAGCGATTGAAACTGGACGTGGCACGCGAGTTGAGCCTGCGGTGTATTGCATTGAGCTGTATCAAATAACACGTCTCGCGACTGAAGGTTAGTTTTGAAACTTAGGTCATAAAAAATATTCTTTGGACACAGATGGCATGGATATCTTTGCCGATTTCGGCCTAAAATTGGTCCACGGTTTGAAGGCGGCCAAAGTAGTCTGCGCGCATCCAAGTGTGCTGCAGCAACGTCTGAATGCTGACCATGCAAGTGGCCTCCATGGCTGTAACCATATCTTTCGTCTACGTCTCTGACGACGACGATGACGGCATACACGTCACTGATACTAATACTACTAGAATACGAAAAGTACTAGTTGTGTGACGCTCTAGGGTCTGACGCAGTCGGCGGCAGATATTCAGGATCAGTACTTTGGACAATCTGTGTGTTTATCCATCCATCACCGTTTACCCTGTCTATTCATAGGACTGATGCAGTGCAGGATTCGGATTCTCAGAAAGAGGATAGTTCTTGGATCTCACTTGGACTCTTGAAGACTCCAAACTGATTGGAATTCGAAAAATTCCTGATAACTTTTATTTTCTTTTTTCAATTTTCTCTTCATATTTTCTCAGGTTTCTTATGTTCTCGATCTTATATAGTCGCCTAATTTGCATGTTATTTAAAATAGTACTCAAATCACCTTAATACCATCCAGTTTATTACCTCTAGGTCCAATAAGACATGATTGTAGATTTCAGGCATTAATCAGCCAGGAACTGCTAGGAACTCGAAATATGTCGTGGTGCATACCATAGCATGACACACCATACAATAAGACCAAGGATCGATATGCTCTTATACCATCCAAATGCCCCAGAGTTTTAACATATAGTAACTAGGATTTAATCCTCATTTCACCTAATAAAATTGTTATGGATATTATACGTTTAGGGCTTGTCTGGAACGTGTGAAACAAAAGTTACACCGATAGGAATAACACAAAAATTGAGTATCATGACTAATTAAATCCATAGGAATTACATAACTCAGGGATTGATGAAGATAGATGTTTGGATATAGCACAAAAAATGCAAGAATTTGGAAGGAAAGAGAATGCCATTTGCCTTGAGCAACCTCATTTTTTACTTCCTCCAAAATTCTTATAAAAATGCCCATTTCAAAAGAATTTCAAAGAAATTTTTATATAGTCTTTCCTTTGTTCCAAACAACACTAAAATATTCGGAATGGTCAAGGAAAAAACGTTTTTTTAGCTTTTTGATGTTAACCACTAGATTTTAATCCAATGGTCATCATTTGATCAATAGATTTTAAATTGTCACATTTTTTAGGTTGTCGTAATTTTTTGGTTGTTGTATTTTTTTATATAGTCGCATTTTTTTTATTTTAGGTCATTGTATTTTTTTTAAGTTGCCATATGTTTTTAAGTTATTGCATTCACTTAACTTAGGTAGTCGTATTTTTTATATTATCATATTTTTTATTTTAGGTTGTTGTATTTTTTATATTGTTATATTTTCTTATTTTAAGTTGTCATATTTTTATAACTTATGGTATTTTCTTATTTTAGGTTGTCACTTTTTTTTATTTTAGATTGTCAAATTTCTTATTTTAAGTTGATGTATTTTTTAAGTTTTCTCATTTTTTTATTTTAAGTTATTGCATTTTCTTATTTTAGTTCTATTTTTTTAGATCATCGCATTTTTTTCTTATAAAATTTTTTTTATATAAAAATTTTGAGTATCATAACTATACCCTAAAATTTTTTTCATAAAATTCAAAATCTTTAAAATTTTTCTATTTTCCTTACATTACAGGCAAGCCTAACCCGTGACCTATACGCCATTATATCACTATTGTAAGTCGCAATAGGAAAAAAAAAAAAAGCATCATGCTACCTTGGGTCTAACGGGTATCACAGGTTAGGTATGGGAGAGGGGTGGTAGTAGTGACTCATGTTATTGCTAACTCCAGCTGTCGACATCTTCCAGAAGAAAAATTACATTACCATGAAAAGAAAGAAACAATTTTTGCCACCTCTATTCTAAAGCTTTGAGAGAAATTTGCTACAAATCTTGTGAATTTGAAGCAATGCAGCAAACTAAACGCGTCTTTGGTTCGTTATCATGGCTCAGGGTAGGACATAATTTTTTTTTATGATTTCAGTTGTTCAATTGGAACTCAATATTTATATTTATTTAGAAAAATAAATTACGTTGTGGAAAATTTTAAAGCTCTCGTCCACATTGTGGCATATTTTATATAAATAATCTTTGAAAAAAATTATAAATCTAATCCAATGTTTCAAAAAAAATTACAAAAAATAACCCTTTTTAGAAAGTGCGGCTGAATCTGAACGCGAAACGTAGTAGTAAGAGTGCAGCAAATCTCTCTATCGCACAACCAGTGTGCAACAGAGAATGGGTAGCAAAAAAAAAAAAAAGTCAGCCGCACGCGGCAATACATTTTTTTATTAATTCAAATTCAAAATTTTGTACAGGAATTTGTATATCTCATTAAAATTTTGTACAAAGTCAATGAAAGAATGAGGTAATGGGCATTTACCATAGAGTTAAATATTCATAAAATTCCTCCTTAAATATTCATTACTTGTGAATATGTATGTCTCATTTAAAACCTTATTAAAAAACAATAGGAAAAAATTATGGTTAAGAAAAAAGAGTGAAATACTTATTCACTCCTTGATGATTAGACTAGTAAAGATCTTTAAATTAATGCAATCCATTATAAACCAATTTCTTGAACATTATCGTACAACGTGTCTTGATTTATCGCCTAAGCAAATTTGTTGAAAGTGCTGACATCATCCTCCCGAAGATCATGAGTGGTGAAATATATTCCATTTTGTCTTCATTGAACATTCTTCTCCCATTTGGGAGCTAAAGGCATCGTTACAGTTGTTACATCTAGACTCTTATTTTTTGATTTTGATGATTAATGATATTAAGTCACTCATACTAATCTGTTTGCTTTAAGTGTGATTAAAGGAATCTGATGAAAAGTTAAAAGGATCGATAATTGACAAATCACCAAATGGAAATAGCGAAGGCCTAAGATAAAATCTGAAGATTAAGGACAAAATTTTCCAGATTTCATTGGCCAGGTGTGTAGTGTTGAATCTTGAGCCCTAATTAGGGTTTTGGTGATTAATGACATCCGTAAGATTTGCGACTAACCTTTGTGTGTGAGACTCAGGTTAATCAGAGGAGAAAGCATCAAGAAAGAGCAAAGCAAGGTTATCAAGACCCCATGAAGCGAAAACGACGAAAACCCCGACAAAAGTACAAGTATCTCAACCTAGCGCTTTTATTTTTTGAAATTTTCTAGGTTAGATGGTCGTACTATTAAGAGGGGTCTTAGCACAAGTATCTTGATCAATCTTGAAGTCTTTAGAAACACATTTGCATATGCATCTAGCCTCTAGTTGAATTTGAGTAAAATTCAGCAAACCTATTTTCGTTTTGAACTGGCCGGACAGTGTCTGAAGTGACTGGACAATGTCCGGCCAATACAAATATCCTCTGAAAATTGCAAAACGTGAATCAAAGACAAATGAACTTGTCCGGTGCATCTGTCCGATATAGACCGGACATTGTCCGAAGTGACCGGATAATGTCCGGCCAATACAATTTCCACGGCAAATTAAGTTGAGACAAATGTATTTGTCCGGAGGCTTTTGTCTGAAATGCACCGGACATTGTCCGAAGTGACCGGACAATGTCCGGCCAATACATTTTCTGAGAAACTGAAAATACATGTTGATCCGGGAGGATCTCCAAGTCCTGATCGCATACGGCTTTGCGACCTTAACCGTGTTCGGAAAGGTTTCGCGACCATGGATTGGTTCGCGACCAGGAAAAGGAATTCGTTCCCTGTTCGGAATTGTAATCCTATATATATAACTAAGCTTATCTGTTTAGGATTAGTTAAGTTAGTTATATGAGTCTAATACATTTAGGATTACTAAGTCTAATACGTACTCATACGATTGGACTATAAATACCTTGTAATAGGTCTAGTTTAGATCATCGAATTCAATCGAAGAGTCATAGAACTTATTTGAGTTTTAGACACTTATAGTTCCTTCGACATAGGCAAGTGTGCCTAACGTTCGACGTGTAAAGCCCTCTTTGAAATAAAGAGTTGTGCAATTACTTTGGGTTTCGGTATTTCCGAGTAAGATCCCGTTATTCCGCATATTAGAATCTGGGCGAGTCTAGTGCGAAAACCAAGACTAGGTCTCAAACGGATCAAGTTGGTATCAGAGCAACTTTCCTATCCTGTGGATGGTGAAGACTCGCCAGGGTTACAAAACCTCCGGCGAAACTCCAGGCGATCAATTGATGGTTCCTACAGCTGCGTCTCCGATAATGTCTGGCGATACCTCCGTTCAAGCTAACCTAGCCCAACAAGTGGCTAAGCTCTCCACCGACATGGAAACCGTGCTTGCTTGGATTAAGCAGCAGGCCATGATTGTACCTCCTGAAGTAGGGAAGGGTATGGGTGCGAAGACTGGTGAAGACTTGCGCAGGGCAAACGAAGATGAAGACGAAGGCAACCACAAGACCGACGACCTCGCCAACACCTCCTTAGCTGTCGGATCTTTTAAAGTCGACGCTAAGATTGATATACCCATATATGATGGGGTGATCGATGCCGAGAAGCTGGATTCTTGGATCGACCAACTTGAGACCTACTTTGACCTGAAAGGGTTTAGTAGCGCTCAAAAGGTCAAATTTGCACCTTTGAAGATGAAGGACCACGCCAAAACATGGTGGAAGGCCCTTGTCGCCAGTGGTGAAGCTGACGACCTTGCGTGGGGTCAATTCAAACGACTTCTGCGACAAGAATTCTATCCGATGGGCTATCTTGAGGAGAGATGGGAGCGTTGGCACAGATTGTACCAACGGCGCGACCAGACCGTCCAAGACTATACGACAGAGTTTCGGCGACAAGCAATGGTCATTGGCATCTCACTATCCGACCCTCAGGTATTTCGGCAGTACACATCTGGACTTCAGAAAACGATCAGCACTGAGCTAAGTCTGTTCGGTGTCCAAGACATTGCGACCGCGAGCACAACTGCTATGGTGATCGAGAAGAAGAATAAATCCCGCAGCGACAAAAGCACGAAGGAAAATGCGACCTCGACAAAGAAAAAGCCGAGTCCGAAGAAGAACGCTTCAAAATCGGGCACGGGTGCCTTTTGCGAAAATTGTCAAGTCGCGGGGCATACCAAGGACAAATGTTACAAGCTTCATCCTGAACTTCGACCAAAGAAAAACGGACCAGGGAAAAGAACAGCCACGGCTACTGCGACTTCACCCGACGAAGAAGTTGTCCGAGTGAATTCGGTTAATGAGGCGGATACGACCTTGTCTCTGATGGCAATGCCGAAGGAGAAGGGTTTCGATCCACCGAACGACCATCACCCAACGGAGGACTTGTTCACCATCAACATCTAGGTGAAGCACGAAGTGGTCGCAGCGATATTCGATCCAGGAAGTCAGAAGAATCTGGTCTCCGCTGGACTGGTTCGGCGACTTGGTTTGAAGACAACCACACACCCGCGACCATATCCGCTGGGTTGGTTTACATCCGACGTGAACTAACAGATTACGAGTCAATGTGTGTTGAAATTTGCGATCTCTGCACGATATATCGATGAGGTGCAATGTGATGTTGTCCCTATCGATATCTGTCAGGTGATCTTTGGGAGTCCGTATCTGTATGATCGAGACGCTCACTTCCATCGGCGAGCGCAAGAGTACGACCTCACCAAAGACGGAGTTAAGTTCGTGATCAGTAGAGACATCCACGTCAACACTTCGAACTTGATTACCGCAAATCAAGCCAAACGAATTGTTAATGCATGTCACAAGTATGTGCTTGTCATGATTCAACCCATTGATCAAGGTGAGGGTACTCGACCAGCATTGTCGCTGGCGTGCCGAGAGGATTCTGGTCGTTTGTCGGGACTGCTGGAGAAATACAGTGATCTGTTCGAGACTACCCAGGGCCGTCCGCCGTAACGTCCAGTCGAGCACGAAATTCAGCTTGTGTCCGATGCGACACTGCCCAATCTGAGTATGTATCGCAACTCAGTATTGGAGAATGAAGAGATCAAGAGACAACTTGGTGAGTTGCTGAACAATGGTGTCATTCAACCGAGTAGTTCACCTTGTGGATCTCCTGTGGTGTTAGTACCAAAGAAAGATGGGACTTGGCGTATGTGCATCGACTATCGAGCACTGAACAAGATCACCATCAAGAACCGGTACCCCCTTCCTCGTATTGATGACCTGCTAGACCAATTGAAGCATGTTGTTGTCTTCTCCAAATTGGATCTTAAGTCAGGATATCATCAAGTCAGCATCCGAGAGGAGGATACATGGAAGACCGCGTTCAAAACACGGCAAGGTCTGTTCGAATGGCTGGTCATGCCGTTTGGTCTCTGCAACGCCACGACAACTTTCATGCGTCTTATGAATGACGTATTGAGACCGTTCATCGACGACTTTGTGATCGTGTATCTCGACGACATATTGGTTTATAGTCGTTCGTGGGATGAGCACCTCATTCATGTCGAAAAGGTGTTCGAACAGCTTTGGCAACATCGACTTCGCCTCAACCGTAAGAAGTGTGAGTTCGGTCAGCAAACTCTACTTTACCTCGGATTCATAATCGGCAACGGTACGTTGCAAATCGACCCGGATAAGGTTAAAGTGATTCACGAATGGCCGCGACCGCGAACAGTTACGGATGTGCGTAGTTTTGTGGGAGCATGCCAATACCTTCGGAAGTTCATCCGACACTTCTCGATTATGGCTTCTCCGTTGCATGCATTAACCAGGATCGATCAGAAGTTCGAGTGGACAGGGAAACATGATGACACGTTTCTCTTGCTGAAAAGGAAGATCAGCGAGGCGCCTGTGTTAGCTTTGCCGAATCTCCAGAAACCGTTCAAGCTAGAAACCGATGCCTCAGGTTATGCGATGGGCGCAGTGCTCATGCAAGAAGGTCGACCAGTGGCATATCACTCCGAGTTATTCCAGGGAGCACAGAAGAACTACCCGACTTATGATAAGGAGTTATGCGCACTGTATCAGGCCGTGAAACATTGGCGGTGTTATCTCTTGGGGAAAGAGACGGTTATCCACACCGACCATCAACCATTGCAAAACTCCGTCCAAGCTACAGCAAGCTCGGCACATGAAGTGGATGTCGTATCTGCAGCAGTTTAATCTGGTGATTAAGTACAAGAAGGGCGTACACAACAAATTGGCGGATATGTTGTCGCGACCACCAGTTACAATCCTCTGTTTAACAGCGTTCATGCAGATCGAGCCATCATGTCATGATGACTATGTCACTATGTACAGTGAAGACCCTGATTTTCAAATAGCACTGACTGAGGTCGAAACAGGGAACCCTACAGAGTTCGTTCGTCGAGAAGGACTCTTGTACAAGGGCAATTTACTTTGCATACCTCGTGGAGCACCTCGAATTCAATGGATGCGAGAAGCGCACACATCGAAGGTAGCTGGTCACTTTGGGGTTACAAAGACGTTGTAAAATCTTCACCGACATGTGTTCTGGCCGCGTATGCAGCAAGATGTGGCTAGGTTTGTTCGAGGCTGCGGTCTCTACAGCATCTCGAAACCGGCAAACCGAAAATTAGGTTTGTACACTCCTTTGCCAGTTCTATCACGACCATGGGAGAGCATATCCATGGATTTCTTGGGAGGATTGACTAAGACCCGACGTGGCAACGACTATCTATTCGTGGTCGTTGATCGGCTCTCCAAAATGATTGTTCTTATACCTTGTCGGAAGATTATCACGGGAGAAGAGGCAGCTCGGGTATTCTTTCAACACGTTTGGACACACTTCGGACTGCCGACTTTTATTGTGTCTGATCGCGATACCCCGTTCCTTAGTCACTTTTGGCGATCGCTCTGGACGATGATGGACACCAAGCTAAAGAGGAGTACTGCTTTTCATCCGCAAACTGATGGTCAAACCGAGGTGGTTAATCGCACAATCGTTCATCTCTTGAGAGGATATAACTCGAAGCACCCGAAGACCTGGGATGAAAGCATACCGTACCTACAGTTTGCTTTTAATCGAGCAGTGCATGGTTCGACTGGAAAGTCGCCGTTTGAGGTCTGTTTAGGATTTCTACCACAGAGTCCATTCGATATGGATTTTGTGATCCCTACCTCAGCACAGAACAGTAAGGAAGCATCTGATCAGGATCGAGCACAAAAGTTCCTGGAAGGTATTCAACGACTCCATCGTGAGGTTGAACAGAACTTGCTGAAAGCTCAACTCAAGTACAAGGCGCGACATGATCGGCACCGAGTTGATGCGCAATTTCAAGAAGGTGATATGGTATGGTTACATTTAAGTAAGGAGAGACTTAAAGGTGAAGGTAAGAAGCTCAAACCCATTCGTTATGGTCCTTTTCGGATTTTGCAGAAAGTGGGTAATAATGCTTGTCAGCCTGAGTTACCTCCATACATGGATATTTACTCGGTTGTCAATGTTGAGCACCTCAAACTCTTCGAGCCTTCAATGTTGGATGATGATCCAGATACCATAGTACCATATGTTGAAGACTTGGTCTATCAACGAGGCGAACCTTTACGTGACGATATGATTCTGGAGAGGAAGGTGACTACCACCCGCAGTGGCACAAAGGAGACTTTTCGAATCGGTCGGAAAGATCAACGAGCACGTGCGGCAAAGTGGTACACAAAAGAAGATGGACAAGCCCAATTTCCACATCTCCAGTTTGATCGAGAGGTCACAACAGGGGTTGGCTCCTTCTCAACAAGGGAGTCATGATCCGGGAGGATCTCCAAGTCCTGATCGCATACGGATTCGCGACCAAGTCCTGATCGCATACGGCTTTGCGACCTTAACCGTGTTCGGAAAGGTTTCGCGACCATGGATTGGTTCGCAACCAGGAAAAGGAATTCGTTCCCTGTTCGGAATTGTAATCCTATATATATAACTAAACTTATCTGTTTAGGATTAGTTAAGTTAGTTATATGAGTCTAATACGTTTAGGATTACTAAGTCTAATACGTACTCATACGATTGGACTATAAATACCTTGTAATAGGTCTAGTTTAGATCATCGAATTCAATCGAAGAGTCATAGAACTTATTTGAGTTTTAGACACTTATAATTCCTTCGACGTAGGCAAGTGTGCCTAATGTTCGACGTGTAAAGCCCTCTTTGAAATAAAGAGTTGTGCAATTACTTTGGGTTTCGGTATTTCCGAGTAAGATCCCGTTATTCCGCATATTAGAATCTGGGCGAGCCTAGTGCGAAAACCAAGACTAGGTCTCAAACGGATCACATGTGTTAACAGAGACATATATATTTGTCCGGACAAATCCCATATGTCCGGCCTATACAGTTGATGGATTGTTTTAATTCAAGTATCAACAGAGACAAATACATTTGTCTGGTGTGTACATGTACTGTTAAACAGGGGTGTTAACAGAGATAAATGCATCTGTCCGGACAAATCCATTTGTCCGGCCTTCACAAACTTGTTCAAATGGCTACTGACACTTGAAATACATGTGAGTAACGGTCAAGTTTTTTATACTGACCGGACAATGTCCGGCCAGTACAACTTTCGCCCAATTTTCTTGAAAACGACCGTTTTGCTGAGAGTATAAATACCCCACTGTTTGTAGATGTTGAAGAGACACGAATTTCAGCTCTCAACACCTGTGTAGCAACTTGCAAAGCCTCTCACACTCATTCTCTTGCATTTCAAGTCAAAACCCTAGCAAACCATTGAGTGCTAGTTGAGAGAAGTTGAATTCAAGCCAATTGCATTTGCATATTTGTTCTTCAAGCTTTGAGGTTGATCAAACAAGGTGCTAGGCTTGTTACTCTTGGTGATTGCCGTCACCTAGACGACCCGGGAGGTTCGGCGATCTCTCTATCGACGGTGTGTGTCGGAGAGGCTCGACGATTGATTGTAAAGGCTCGGAGCTCGCCTATCTGGAGAGGAGAAGGGCTACCCATAGTGAAATCGAAGCATAAACTCTAGCGAAGAACGCTTCAACGAGGATTAGTGGAAATCGGCAAATTTCCGATACCTCGGGAAAAATTCGATCTCTTCGGTTATTTATATTACTTGCTTTATTTTCTTAGAGATTGAATTGTTGCTTTTAATCCTTTAGAAATTGCAAAACTTGTCTTGAATTGTCATTCATATCTTTAGAGATTTGTTATTGCAATTTAGGTTGTTAATCACTAGTTTAAAAGTAAAAATTTAAAAACCGCCTATTCACCCCCCCTCTAGTAGGCATCCTTCGACCAACATGTAGCAGTCAGCCAAATTTCTTCTAAGGACTTCGTACTATTAAGAGGAGTCACGAGAGTTTTTATTGACTACAGACAGAACCGAAAAACTCTTAGGGTAATTGTTGCATATTCTCTGTCTCACATACTTGCATATCATTTTAGCTAAGTCTAGGTTGAAAATGTTCATATCAAAAATTGAAATTAGACTTAAAAATAGAGGTATGAAAATTGTTAGCCTATGTGGACAGTCTGCATGTGTGTCTGCATGGACGCGGACATTTGTCCAATAGCCTAGATATTTTTGGGCTGAAAATTGTTGTACCATGCGGAGAGTCTGCATGTGTGTCCGAGTTGATGCGGACATTTGTCTAGTAGCCCATAAATTTTTAAGTTGAAAAATCTTTGTACCATGTGGACAGTCCGTATGTGGTCTTTGCTAGTTTGGAGGAGAACTTTCTTGGTTTATGTTGACTGTCTGTCTGTGAAGTGGATTGCCCATACGCCGTTCTGACACAGCTCCAATGGCACTTTGATTGCTTCACAACTAACGGTTTAACATAGGCGCTGACTGTCCATCTTTAGTGTGGATTGTCTGTGTGTATTGATTTTTTTCCTGTTCATTCCAAACGGCTAGTTGGATGGTTTGGGCTATATATACTTGCTTTGAGCATGTGTTGGATATCTCTCTGAGCTAGCATTCAATACACTTGAGTCCATACACTCTCTTGAATTCAAAACTTAATCTTTTGATCAAAATTATTCACTTAACTTTGTGAGAGATCCTCCAAGTAGTATTCATTGCATCCTCATAGTTTTTCGATGCTTGATTGCAGTCAAGCAAAGACTTCAAAGTTTGTTACTTTTGGTGATCGCCATTACCTAGACGATCTTGGAGGGATCTCTCTATTGATGAAGATTGTCGGAGAGACCCAATATGGTTATGAGAGATTCGGGGCTCACCATTCTGGAGAGAAGGAGCAACCATATTGGACATCGGAGCTAAACTCATTGGTTGAGTGTTTCAATGAGGATTATGGGAGACCTTGCAAGTCTCTGAGATCTCTGGATACATCATTTGTGTTACTTTTGGTTCATTGTACTTTGGTTGAGTTTTCTTCACTTCACTTAGCTCTTTTAGACCTTGATTGTTGAAAAACTCATTTTTAGTTCTCATTATTGCAAAAAAAAATTTTAATCAAAGATTTTAAAACCTCATATTCACCCCTTTCTAGTCAGCAACATTGATCCTACAATAGTCATATAAGATTTTGGTGTTCCCTTTACAGAAATTAAATCACAAACTCTTCGAATATATTGTGCTAAATAATCAGATTTCTTAACCAAACAATTATTCACTGAATTCATAGATCACCAAAATTCTACATAATTAGATGACACTGCGTTAATAGTATGCTTCACTGAATAGTATAAAATGGCAGTGTCATCACAAGTAGAAACATATTCAGCTTGTGATTGATTATTATGAGAATTAGATAATGTTATACCTTGTATTTTAACATATATAATTGTCTCGAGTCTTATTTAGAGCTCAATACTAATATATATTTGATACTAATATGATAATGTATTTAGCTCATTAAGTTTTACTGTCGGTGTAGTAATAGTGTTTCTGCTTGTGATATTCTGTAGCTACTGAGAAATTACTGCTATTCAATTTTACTTCTTGGAGATGAAGTAAAGAGAAATTATTTTTTGCTACATCAATTTCTTAAGATATAAAAAAGAAATGAAATTTAATAGCGTTGATTTTTTTTAATGTTCACCGCCCTGTAAAAAAAGAAAAAAAAATATATTATTAAGGACAAAATATTTTGGATGCCCCATAAAAATAATTAATTTACCTCATTTGTTTATTTCTTGGGAAAAATTGGGAAAAGATATTTTATTAGAATATTGATTTCTTAATGGTTAAGAGAAAATGATTTTAAGCCAAGATTACTTTATTAAGGGAAGAAGATATTTTAAGATACACTTAAAATTTCTTTCATGACATAGTTACGTTGTTGTAGCACCCTATCCCAGTTCGGTTTAAGGGGCCTAGTAGTAATGTGTTAGTTCCATACTAAAAGTTAGGGGGTGCAAATGGAGCAGATAATATCCGCCTAATCCATTTTCATATCCACAAAATGTTAAATTCGGGGCAAAATTCGGATATCCGGATGGATAAGGTTTATTATAAAGATATTATTACCGGATAAGGATAAGGATAAAGATAAGGAAACGGAATTTACGATATCCGACCAATATGGATTTGGAAATGGATATCTAGGAAAAAATTATATGGATATCTAATAGAGTACTTCACCCATCACTCCATCATAGGCACCCATAGGCCATGGCCCATCTAGGGCTCTAGGCAACTCACCTGATCTACACTAGTAACACTACACTGCGCATTCTCATTGCGCAAATGCATCCATTACACAAGTAACACTTTAAAAGATTTTCTCGAATTATTATTTCCTCAACTTTACCACCTTGGATCTTTACTCCTTTTCGTTTTCAAAAACTTTTTAATCTTTGATACCCAATAGTCTACCATCCTTGATTTTGTCTCATTCATGGTAGTCAAGAGTCCTTCTGGGATATCAATTTTTATATGAGCATTTGCGGTTGGTATATATAACCTAGTATTTATATTAAATATCTTTGAATGTATCTGATAATTGATTTTACTAAACTTTGTAAATAAATTATCTTTTGAATATCTTGTTCACTTTTTTTAAGATAATCAAAATGAGACAATATAATAACTAATTCCAATTTAACTTCTTAATTACCTGATAAGTTTCTGGCCATGTTATTAGAAATTAATTCATCAAAATGACAATCAATATATTTAATTGTAAATAATTCTCCTATTGATAACTCAAAATATTTCATTATAGATGGGATTCATACCCAATGTATATTCCCAACTTTTCATTGTCGTCCCTTCTATATATTTTTTTTTGCAACAACAGAATATATACTACACACTAAAAAGTTATTAGATGGAAAATATTTGGTTCTCGACAAGAACCAATTATTAAGGGGAGAAGTATGATAATTTGTTGGCTTGATACGGATCAATATTTTGTATGCAAATAGTTTTTCATGATCTCAAATAAATATTGAGAGTTTTGATCTCATAAGTAATGATTTTACTTTACCTAAAGATATTTAATAAGTGATTCTACAATATCATTTTCTGTATGAAGATTCTACAGAATTTTCAACAGATATTTCAATCAATATATAATAATTACTAATTCTCTTTGCAATAAACTCACTGGAATTATCCAAATGCATTGTTTAAATAGTATAAGATAAAAATTGTGCTCACAACTTGATTAGTTGAGACAATAATTTTGCAAATTCCATCTTGTCAATGTATCGATTAAAACCATAATATTGAGATTGTTCCATATTAGTTGTGGAAGAATTTGGATGCCAACTTAAAAGTGTGAGGGAAAATCTTACCTCTTAAACTAGCTTTTGGGGTGAGAAGACTCAATAGCTCCCTATAATTGATATCAGAGTCTAGTTTCAATACCTCATCCAAGGGACCGTGTGTATGAAGGTTCGAGAGACCATATGTGTGAAGGGTTCAGGGACACCAATGTGTGAAAGGGGAGCTTGATAGGATTGTCCCATATATGTTGTAGAAGGGAATGGGGTCAATTTAAAAGTGTGAGGGAAAGGCTCACCTTTTAAGCTAATTTTGGGGTGAAAAAAATCGAATAACACCCTACACATAAAATATCTAAATAGTCTATCAGTGGGTTTACAAAAGAACTAAGGTGTTTAATCCCAGTTTTAACAAGTAATGGTCTTATTTTTCTTAAGGACAAATCATACATGAGAAACCATTAGATTGAAGAATCTTCCGATTCTTTCATTAATTTTTATATTCATTATCAACAAGTTTCGCATCATATTGATTTGAGACGATCCAACTGGTCATGCTAAATAATGAAATTATCACGATTGGTAAATTTCTAATTTACAATCAAACTAACATAATCAGTAAATTTATGATTTAGATTTAATAATTATCATGATCTAGTAAACTTCTAATTTACAATCATACATGATTTATCCAAAGAAAAATAAATTCAGTACAATGATACAACTATAAACCATAACATAAAAGTTTCAGTCAAAAGAAACCGATATGATATCTTAAACATGAAAAAGGAACCTCGGTGAAATTTTTACAGAGTAAAAAGATTACTGTTAATTAATAGTAATCTTTAGAGATTTACTTAACAAAATGATTACTTGATGGTAATATGGAGAGATATTTGAGTTGATAACGTGTTATGAAGAAATGTACTCTCTTACTATAAAGTATAAAGAATATAGAGAACGAGGAAGAAATAAAAAAATTCTTCTATTGTATTCTCATGTCTTTTGTCATTTATTCTTATATCTTCTAATATGTAGAACTACATGAATGGACAAGAATTCTAAGTGATATTGGAAATTATAAGAATTAATAGTTATGAATGTTAGAAAATTTATATCACAAGGTTACAAATTTCATGTTATATGGGATTATAAACTTAAATGAAAATATGAGATTACGAACAGCTACCGTAGAGTACAGTTTTTATAATAGGATCCGTTTTTTAGGATATGGTTTAGAAATGGAATTGCTATTGTTGCTGTTTAAATTTAAACTAGGACACGAAATGTTTAATGCACGGTTCTGCCGTGCTGAAGTAGCCTTGAATGGGGCCATTCATGGGACTTCTTTGGGCACGCCGAAGCAGTATTCGATTAGTTCAGTCGGTTTTGTAAAGGTTTATAACTGAATTATTAATTTTAGTTGTAAGATTTTTAGAACTGAATCATTTGAATTATAAAATAGTTAATTCAATTTTGATTTTTTATAAGAAATAATATTTTTAATGAAATAAATATATCATTTAGTAATGCATACATCAGAAAATATAAAAGTATTATGTTATTTGTATATAGTATTTAACATTAAATATTAATAAAATTTCAATAATTACCGACATAAATGTGTTATATATTCTTGAAATATACTAAATCTTAAGTAAAATATCCAATATCTATATATTAACTTGGATATTTCAGCTACTTCGGTTTTCTAAAGTCAAAAACTGTTTAAAATGAATTAGCATTTTGATTATTTTGGTTTGGTTATGTGGGTTGGTTCAAATCAGTTTTCCTTGTTGATCTTTTTTGCTCACCTGCTCCGAAACGGTGAAATATTGGGCTGTAAATAAATCTCTCTTGGGCCAATGGATGATAATGGGTCACAAATAGGCTTTTACCAGGACGAAACAGTGGCTCATTAGGCCACAAATGGTCACTTTCTCGGCCGAAGTGTAAGCTTAATTGGCCGTAAATAGGCCTTTATCAAGACAAAATAGTGGCTTATGGGCTGTAATGGGCGTCTAGATAACCGACATTATCTTATTAGGCCGCTAATGGGCCTCCACCTGGCCATTTGTAAGATTATTAGGCCATTAATGGGCTTCTCTTGGGCAATGGATATTCATAGTGGGCCACAGTTGGCCCTTCCGGTTGAAACAGTAACCAATTGCGCCATTAATGGGCCTCCACCGGACCAAATCAGTGTGACTTGTGTCGTTTATGGGAAGAAAAAGTCAATATTTACATCCTGTGCCTTCGAAGAGCCCAAATAACTCTTGTATTTTAAAAGTGGATATTTTACATCTTTTATTTCAAAATAAGATTTGGTTCAACATCAACCTCTTGACTTGTTTTGAACGAGATTTTTTGCAATTTCACCCCTCAAGACTAACAAATTGCAATTTTGATGGTTTTGTACTTCAAAATCGCTGCAGTTGCAGAGCTTCTTATGATCACAAGCCCTATAAAAGGGGTTATCTTGACCTTTTTTGAAAATAGAGAGGTAATAGTGGCTATTGTGCCGTTAATGGGCCTCTTCTAGCCAATGTTTAAGGTCGATTGGCTAGTAATAAGCCTTTAACGGGCTGAGACAGTGGCTTTTTTTATTAAGGCAGAGACAGTGGTCTAATACGCTGTTAATGAGCCTTTTCTAGGCAGACGTAAAAGTTTAATGGGCCACTTGAGCTTGCATTCGGCTGAAGAAAAAGTTTGATGGGCTGCTTATGGGCCTTGTCGGCCATTATATATGCTTAATGGGCCGTAACTGTGACGAAATTCACATATTGGGCCATCAATAGGTCATTACTGGACCGAAGAATCGATTTAGTGGACCGTCAGCGGCCCTTTTCTGGGCCTAGATGTATTTTCTTAATACTCATAACGGGCCGAAACAGGGGTCATTGGGCTGTCAATTGACTTAAACTTTCTCTATTGGGCCGGCACATTGCTTTATTGGGCCTTTTGATGGGCCGACGCGGAAATGTTTGGGCTGTTAATGGGCTCTCTGGCGGTTGTTGGACCGAGGTAGTTTTTGATGGGCCGTTAGTGGGCTCTTTGTCGGACGATCTGTTTAATGGACCGTTAGAAGGGTCTATTGAGCCGGGTAGTATCTTAATAGGCTGTCACTGGGCCTTTTACTGGACTAAATGTAATTTTAACGGGTCTTTATTGTCCTTTTTGTACCGACTTACTTTGATTGTTAACCGTTCATGCTGCTGTTAATGGGCCGGCAGGAGGTCCCTCCCGTCCAAAGGCTCAACTTAATGGGCTGTCCAAGAAACTTTGATGAGCGTTTTTCAGGTCGTCTCACCAATTATATGTGCTAAAATTCGTTACGGGCTGCTCTTGAGGCTTTGCTTGGTCATAAGCTGCCGTTTTGTTGGTATTGAACGGGCGTCCATTTAATGCCTTTTGTGTTCGGGCCTGTACTTCTCAAATTTTCATGGCCCAATAGCGTCATGGAACATCTCAAAATTGAGATTCAGGTTGCGAGTGCAAGATGCATCAAGAAATTCCCAAAGAAAACAATGTACGAATTGAATAGGAGATTTAGCAATTCAACATTTAGGTCGGCAACTATTGTAATCAAGGAATTTGTAATATATTGATTTGCAACTATTAGCAAATCGGTCTTTACTAACAAATATATGAGCTGTTAAAAAATCTATAATAGATCTGTGACTGTTAATAAGAACTTACCTGGCAAAAAATTGGCAATAAAACAAACAGTGGCCAGATAAGATTGACAGCGCCCTGCAAAAATTAAATTTCTCACTCACCTTTAAAGCTTCCCTGCTCAAACAGAGCTCAACAAACTGCATACACACATGCGTGATGCAGATGTAGCAACCATGCCAGTTATTTCACACCATGTAAGCAACAAACCTACAGTTCTATCAGATGTCAAATAACTCATTTCAAGTCTTTTAAATACTGAAAAAACAGCCAGTGCCCTGAATCACAAGGCTTGGCACTTCTGAATCAAGTATTTCTACAGAATCTTTTATTCAAAACATAGGTAGCAGTTGCTCTGGGTATGCAAATTTAGTTGAGGCATGAGTATGCAAGAGCCTTCTCCTCTGACAGCTCTTGAGCAGTGGCATCCAACTTCTTCCTCGAGAATTCATCAATGGAGAGGCCTAACAATAGACAATAAAACATGAGTAATTCTGAAATGTGGAAACTAAAATATTCCTACAACACTAAGTTTATTGTAATTTAATATAAATGAAGCGCTTCTAATTGGCTTAGGAACAGCGTTGCAATGTGGACCACTGGACATGCGAAAATCAGTAAAAAGAATAAATGCAAGCTCATATGCCAGAATTATTTATAAGACGAACAAACAAACTCTTGTTTGGCTACACATCAGAATGACTACTCTGTAACCTTCATCAAAGTGTGAAATTTGGTCATTTTAATAACTTCCAATAAATATCTTACATAAGACAAGAATGTCATGTCATTTAGTGACTAACATAGTTAACCTTTTAAGTAAAGAATGATTCTCAAATTATGACTTCTGACATGTACCATTCAATTGTTCTACTTCTAAATTACTAGAATCACTAGTCATAGTCATAAGGAACATACCAAAGTCCTAGTCTTTATCACTCTAAATTCACTAGGTCGCATGACTACACTTCTTATTTTACCAAGAATCTGAACAAGATATGCATCAAGCAAGCAAACCGCATGCAAAAAATGCTCAAATCATCTTAAATCTCATGTCATGTATCCTGCACACCTAACTATTATTATGAAAAACCTAACACATGGCATGGATAATGTAGATGGCCTACTATATACAACGAAAAATTTGTTTGAAACACATTGAGCTATATGATCACTAGCATGACCAAATTTCCAGAATCTCAAATTTATGACAAAAAAACATATGATGGATCTATCCATGAGAAAAATGAAAAGTAAAAAGAGTGCAGGAAGATCAGAGAAGCACCGAATTGTCACATGTTCAAAGAGTTCTGTTAAACAAAATTTCTCCAAACATACCTTGAACGATTTTCCATTCACCACCACTGCAAGTCACTGGGAATGAGTAAATTAGACCAGCAGGTACATTGTATGAACCGTCAGAGTAGACACCCATGGAAACCCATGTTCCCTGTAATCAAAGAATTAAATGTGTTGAGAGAGACAAGCAGATACGTTTCAATCAGACAGGGAAGGACAAAGGCACTGAAAATGACCTCAGGAGTTCCCAGAACCCAATCACGAATGTGATCACAAGCAGAGCTGGCAGCAGAAAGAGCACTGGAGAGCTTTCTTGCTTTGATAATTGCAGCACCACGCTGTTGGACAGTAGTGATGAATTCTGAGTTCAACCTGTTTCAGAGGAACAAATAATTAAAAAACACTCTGCAAGGAAATCGAGATAAACATTGATATATTTATATTTGCATTATTTCTGATATTACCATTCATCATCAGCAACAAGTTCACGAACAGGCTTCTCTCCATTAGGAATTTTCACGGTAGCATGGTTAACATCAGGATACTGTGTGGAAGAGTGGTTGCCCCAGATGATAACATTTTTAACATCACTAACTTGGACACTGAGCCTCTCAGAAACCTGGCCCAGTGCCCTGTTGTGGTCTAGGCGGGTCAGGCAAGTAATGTTCTTCTCAGGGATAGATGGAGCAAATTCTTTCAAGATAAGGGCATTGGTGTTTGCTGGATTGGCAACAACCAGAACCTGCAAAAATGCAGCACCAATGTTGAACATAAACATTAACATATATAAGAAATAGAGTGT
The DNA here is from genome assembly GCA_019359835.1 of Pharus latifolius. Lineage (NCBI taxonomy): Eukaryota > Viridiplantae > Streptophyta > Magnoliopsida > Poales > Poaceae > Pharus > Pharus latifolius. The sequence goes on along the minus strand of CM033328.1, from coordinate 65,199,754 downwards.
ATTTCATATAGCCTCTGTGGCAACAAAGAAACACAATCATTGAAGTTCAGATTTTGTTGAGGTACTTATGAATGCATAGAATGTAATAAAAGCACACCAGAACAGTGTGTCCAATCTTGTAGCTCAGGGGTCAATACCACTTATTATGGCTATAGTCATCAATTGTCACTACAGGAAGTATCTTGACCAAAATGGAGCACATGCTAGCAAGTACAGCAACGTTTGGTGTGTATGTCCTGATAAGTTATATACCTTGCAGTTGGGGGCTGCGTGAGCTTCAAGGGCAGATGCTTGAGATTTGTAGATTGATACATTTTTTGCCATAACATCCTTCCTTTCCATTCCTTCCTTCCTAGGGAATCCACCAACCATAATTGCAACACTCACGCCAGTGCAGGCCTCCACAACATCAGTTGTTGCAACAACTCCTATGGTTTATCAACAGAAGATTTAAACAACAGTAAGGATAAATCCACATCACAGAGCCAACATCTGTCAAACAAACTTAAATAAGTCCGCATACCCTTGAGAAGAGGAAATGCAGCATCGACCAGCTCCATCTTGACACCATTCAGGGCTTCAGCAGCTGGTGGAATGTCCAGCATGTGCAGAATAACAGGCTGGTCTGGGCCCAGCATAACTCCCCTGGCAATCATGGGAACAAGTGCATATCCGATTTGGCCTATTTAATAAAGAATAAATCAGCTCCCATTGCCATGCACTGCCAGATTGTACATTTTACACAGATCCACCCACTGAATTTCATCAAACCTTCCAATTAGCTTAAAATTTACAAATTCGAGGCTGAGCTCAAATTATGTATCCCAATTAGTGCGAGCCCACTAAAATAATTCAGTTCAAACCCTAAGCCCAATCAGATCAGATGATAAGCAATATATCAACACACACTATCCCATCTAAATCAGTCCATATATTAACCTAAAATTTGAAATCCCGTCATCAAATTGTTCAATTTAACCACTCGTTCAGAGCAAGACTCCCACTTGTCAAATCCACGACAGCCAGTCACTTTTAAGTCCAAACCCCATGGTCCCCAATTAGATCATCCATGTATCCTGATATATCCGCTAAAACCCACTAAAACCGATCTGCTTAGACTAAAATTTGCAACTATGAGGTGAGTCCAGTCAGTGTAGCAAATCACTATAAACCCTAAACCCCAATAACCCAAGCGATTACTACCAGATCTACCCACTAATACCCACCAAAGCCCACCCGGCTAGCCCACCAGATTAACCAAACTGCGCAACTTCGAAAGCGAATTAACCAAGAAAGTGAACTGTTTCCACTTGACCAACCAATCCACTACAAACCTCTGGCTTCGCCTCCCATCAGATCAAGCGACCCGCACGAGATCCAGAGACTAAACCCCAGGCCAAAACCCCACCAGATCTCCATGACCTGGTCAGATCTGAGCCGAACCGAACCACATCACATCATCACATCGCAACCCACGGATCAAAGGGCTCGAAGCGATACCTGCGGCGCCGGTGACAAGCACGCGCACTGGTTCCTTCGCCATTGGGGCACGAGGAGGAGGAGGAAACCGTAAACTTCTAGAAGATTCTGGAAGTGGGTTTGGAGAGGAAGTGTATACGAGCCGACGACCACGGGATGAGGAGGGGAAGCGAAATGGGTGGGCGTTATTTAACGCTGAAGGGGTGCAAGCTTAGGATGGTCAGATTGGTGCTAGTTAGTCTCTGACGGTGGGATCAGTTATATCAACGGGCCCGTCCGTCGGTGGGAAATTTGTGAGTTCGGTTTAGTGGGTGGAGCACAGAGGAGCGAGAGATCATGCTTGTGGCCTGTGGGCTATAGCCTGCTCACGATTTGGCGATAAGATGATGATGGAGATACAAAATAACAGAAACTAAAATTTGTACAAGATGGAATAGTGGGGCCCGCAGTCAGTGGGTCAGACTGGCTACCTGACAAGACCAAAAACTTACAGCCCTCAACCATTCCAATCTAAGCGTTACTTGCTTCGTTATCACAATTTACCTAAACAAAGTGTATAACAGACAAAAAATTTACCATACTTTCAAAATTTAAGAAAAAAATAAGACTAAAATATATATTCTTTTGCCACACCCTTTTTTTTTAGCCATGAAGCAAAAGATGACCATAGGAGATGAACAGTGAGCACACAACACTTTAATTAAACAAACTATAGCATTGGACCAAACAGGTTCTAGAAGACATATTTTCAGGACTAAAAAATTTCATCCACTACAAAGTAAACCATACCATATAAAACGAATTTGCAAGCTTCTTCAATTATAACCATCTTACAAATTCCCACATGTGCAAATTTACCCCATTTCTAGTCACAAAAAAACATCGTCAAGAGCAAAGCCAAAAAATAAAAAATAAAAAGATGCAACTCCTGAGCCCAACCAAAGAAAAGCACATGTCAGGAGGCCCACTAAAGCTCAATTAGGCCTAATCCGGCCCAATATTAGAGCGCAAATAGACCCAATCGGGTCCACCAACTCCCAGATACCTTCTCCAACTCCCACGCCATAGATAGAGGCATATAGAGCTCACCACCATCCATGGCTTCGCCATCTCCTCGTCACCTACGCTTCCACACGTAACCCCAACCACACCACAGCCACCCACCTCCCAATGGCAACGCCGACCGCAACGGTCCACACGGCTGCGACGCCAATCGCCTCCGGCCGCCGAAATCTCGCCTCCTTTCGCCTCGCCGCCCCTCCCGTTGCACACTCGCTGCGGTAAGTATATTATGCCCCTTTTTTTCCGCGTACAGTCAGTAAGTTGTAATCTCTGTCGATTAGAAGCTTTTTTGATGGTTTCAATGTGATAAAGTTCTATCTTGTCGCACTTACACTGTTTTTGGATGTGTAGTTTGTGTTCAATTATGGTGGCTAAAAGGTTCTTTGCGTCGAGGGTGAGGCGCCGTGGAGGGGTCGTGATGACGGCATTGGCGGCCGGAAGCTCGCAATTTGGCAGCGAGGAGAACCCGTACGAGGTAGAATTGGAACATGGGGAGATTTCTGTTGGTTTCTAAGAGGTGTTCTTTTGGATGATCTAGAGGTTGGGGAGGTTGCCGACTTTGCGTTAATGTGTGATGATTGTTGTTAGATATTAGGTATTAGTCCGCTTGATGGGTTTGATCAGATGAAGATGACCTATAAGAGGAGGCTAAAGGATGCGGAGAGCAGCGGCGATGCAGCGTATTTGGCGAAAGTAGGTTAAGGGATTGTGGATTTGGTCCTCAACTTGGTTGCAGCAGTGGTGGTATTTACTGATGGAGGTTTTTGGGTTTCAGTTAGAGAGGGCATACGACACGGTCATGTTGGAGCAGCTGCAGAACCGGAAGAAAGGGGTGGTGTATGGGTCAGTCCAAGTTAGTTTCTATGGCCTTACCCTCCTTTCAGTACCGTTGATTTTCTTACTTTTGAATACAATTATGGAATTTTATGCTACTCATCAACCAGTTCTGCATTTTCATGTTGCTGCTTGAAGTACTGTAATAAGGCCTACGTGCAGTTGATATATTTGCACACTAGAGATGAGACATCCTACTTAATTTTCCTGTAAGCAAATATTGTTAGTGCTACATTCATTTCTTTTTGCTAGAATAAGTAAATAACCACTGATTGTTAATTACCAATGAACCACAGAGTTTGAAAAAGATTATTTGATAGATACCAAGCAAACCATTGCTTCTTATCATCTATCCACCCCTTTAGTTTTGTTATCAGGACTTCAATTATCTTGCATCGAGTCTCTACATGATAGATAGGACAGACATGCATGGTTGTTACCAAATGTGAATGTGCACGTCTCTTAAACTTCATCAAAACTTTTTGCAAACCTTGATACGATTTTCATCTTCATTCTTCACTAGTAATTGTTCAGTTCTCTTTCTGAATTTCAGGTGTCAAAGGATATCAAGTATGCCGATAATCAACCAATAGTTCCTTGGGGACCTAAGTATTTTCATTTCATATTTAATCTAACTAGGCTTTGCTTCCATATGTTTGATCAGCAACTTTTATGTACATTTTGATTTGCAATGATGCATCCATTAAGAACCGCAAAAGTCTTATCACATCTGTGCATGCACAGATGCAAACATTCTTATTCATAAGAAAATATCTAGCCCCACTCCATCTATCTTGTGGAAATGCATGTGTGTGGCCCCACCTGCTACTGGTTTGGGAAATTTGTAATGGAAAATAGGAAATATGATTAGCTGACAGTTGAAACTGAGGACACATGCTTTATGCAATACCAATCTCAAACAAAATTCCACAACACCTTTGAATCAACCATATATTGATGTTTTGTATGAGAAATGTTGATTATTCACATCTTACTGCTAGATATCCAAGTTATGTTCCATTGGTTCCTTGCAAACTTCGCTGTACAATGCATTGATAATTTAAAATCATCTTAATCTTCTTGCAGGTATTCAAGATCCACTGTAAAGGACATGCGCATAAATATGGCAATATCAGCAGCATTTGTATGAAACTTTCTCAACAATATCCTAATGAATTCATTTCAGCTGTTATGTTGTAGTCAATTGTATGAACTTTGGTTGTAACCCCATTCTGGCTTATTCAATTGTGCTTCACATTTTCATATCTGCAAAGTTTTATGATGAAATGGACACAAAAGTGGAAAGCTATTGAAATTTAAGCATTACTTTGGAGCAACTTAGCAATCGTAGAAAAGTGTATGCATTTGTAACTTGGCACTGTATGAGCAACTTGATTAGTATGTGACTGTTATTGCACTGAATGATGTTCATAACTGGTAAATATGAAAAAATCTAGTTATGTCTAACAATTCGTTTGTGCCCTTTGTTGCAGATCATTTGTATATCTATCATCGGCCATGCAGACTGGAAACCTTTGCAATTTCTGTGTTTTGCTTATTTCTACAGAATACTTGAGAAGCTGAAGGCCACTGAGCCCTCAATCACCCCCATATATAATGTGAGAGTGCTCCTAAACTGTTTCCTAATTTTATCATGCCCTGAACATTGTAATCTTATTGTACGATGGAATTCATGCGTTAGCAAAAGTTCAACTCAATGATGCCTTAGATGTTCTGAACAAGAAATCACCGTCTACATATTCTAATCATGATTTCCTCTTTTAAACAGACTGTTATCATCCTGGACCCAACATTTCTACTTTTGAATGATTAAACTCAATATCAGTTTGGTTTTGTGGCAGGAGTTTGGTGAGGTTGAAGGTCGGGGAATACGCATGGGAAAACGAGTGCTCCGAGGTTTGAGTTTCGTACTTGGATGCATACTTGCTTCATCCCTGGTCAGTGCACTGACTGTTAGAATGCAGTGCTATTCATATGCTTCAGTATAGTCTATATTAGCTTGTGTTCCTTTTCTAGTTTGTTAATTACCTTATAGTGTGACTTTCTTCTATGTTGATCTTTTCAGGGTTACATGGCACTGGCCAATTTATCTGAGTTTCTTGGGCATTATATTCCATCTGTCATTTATAATTTCCAGGTATATCATGCATGCATGACAGTAGATATTTGTTGGTGCACAGAATGTGTTTATACTCGACTATAGGGTGTTGAGGGTGTGTTTATATCAGTCTTGTTGACATTCCAAACTACAATTAGGATTCTCGCATTGTATGTATGAACCAACTAGTTCTGCTTTCTTAATTCCCACTAATCTGATGATTTAGAATACCAATCTTTTTTATCTTGGGATGATTTAGCATGAACGAGAAGATGGGAATTTGTAGGGTCATTATCAAGGCAATAAAAACTTCCCTTTAATCTGGTTCACTAAAAAAAAAACAAGTGGATGTTCATGATTTTCCATTAGAACAATTATCATGAAGTATTGCAAATGTTTGATGTTACAATATTCTTTGTCTTATGCTTTTTGCAAGAACTGTAATACTCATTGGTGGGTATCTCATTCCAGGAGTTGATTGTGACAACAGCTTCATCTGTTCTGCTTTGCATCTTAGCTTCATACTACCGATAACAGTTTGTGCCAGATTCTTCCCTGCCTTTGCAGTCTTTATACCTTGCTAATCCAGTTCCAGGAAGAGCATACAAAATATTTTAGTGTTCTATACTTCTATTCTGATATCTTTACCATCTAGGTCTGATCTGAAAATTGCACACAGTCTGCAGATCAATGGCATCCAATAATTGGGAAACTGAGGTGTTGAGATGCCAGCTTCTGTGACTTCCAGCCTAGATTTTTCCCTTTTATTTTTCCATTAAGTTGTTTGAGGTCTCTCACTGACCCAAATCTGCAAGCAAACTTTTGTCTATTTGTAGTCAGGACAATAGTACTACATGGTTAATTTATGTTTGTGATGATATGTTGTTGTGAATTTGCCTTGTAGATTGGCTCTGTTACTTTTAATGACCCATTATCATAGAGTACCATTGCTTTTTACAAGAGATCCTCGTAATTTCACAAAAATGTGGGTATATCCTTTGAATGCATGTGCTATCATGGACCTTAGTGCTCGAGCTGGGGTGTTTTAGTACTTCGAATTTTTTATAATTGCATGCAGATATAATAGGGCGTAGTGTTATTATACTTTTCAGAAATTATATTGCACAAATTTTAAAACAAAAATACTTAGTAGTGGTATAGTAAGTAGTTATAAATCAAACTCTTAATTTTCTTAAAAATTTATACAGCTCACTCTTTGAAACGTATTAAAACACTTTCCATAAAATAGACCAATGTTTCTGCAAACCCTAACCTAAATCATAGCCCGTCACCTCGCAAGTCACGGCTGCAACGTTGCAAGTCCACAACATCGTTTTCAGTCTAGTCCTCTCCAATCCTAGCTGGCCACCTCACTCTCGTCACTTCTCGGTTAGTCGCCATCTTGGCCCTGCTAGCTCGTGAGTGATCGGGGCTCAGTCTAGTTTCAGTTTTGCCAATTAGCTGTGCCGTATGTTACTCTTAGTGCTTGTTTGGCAATCCGAGGAAAAAATACAATACAAATTCAAACCTCGCATGGATTTGTGCAATTTATGTGGATTTGACAAATATCTTGGTGAGAAAAGATTTCACTGTATTAAAAATCTCACTAGGTAATTTGGTAGGGACAAGGGAAAAAAATCACTTTGTTCAAAAATTTCAAAAAGAAAAAACAGTTGGAATTTTGAGAAAAAAAATTAGAACTCAATTTTTTTAGTTGATTTGAACAACCAAAATGTCTTCGCCGGTCCATGGTGGACTATGTCGTTGATGTCCTCTCCGAGATTTTCATATAAGAATTTTCTATGTTGTCGATTCCACCATCACTATCACTATCGATGTCGTCTATAGTGATACATCGTATGGTTTAGAGTGATGCAAGGTTCGAAGAGGGTGGGATTTACTGTTTGCGAGGATAAAAATGAGTTAAAAAAATAATTAGGTGGGAGGGTATTTTGTTCTGGTCTATTCAACAGGTTTTGGCTAGATTATTCTCATTTTGTGTCCACCTTGAATGTGTTTTTTAGTTGGTACAAACTTTTTTCTAATCGAGATTTAATTCTAACAAAAATGGGTCGGAACTTTACTATTTTCAGTACATCCAAACAAACTCTTACTAAATTAGAACTGGATCACCCAAACTTGGCCCGGGGGGTGGGGTGGTGGTGGGGGCTGGGTGAGTTGGGTTTGGGGTTTTGGGGAGTTTTCACGTAAATGACTTCCAAACAGTGAAAAAATGGTGTACTAATTACTCTCGTTAGGTTACAGCCATATATTCGCCAGCTTTGATTTTTCAATGCTGCTGATTCGTACATCATATCAGAGCGTTCTTTCCGAGGCCTTTTCCTTTTGAAAAACAAAAACAGGATCCTTGACCAGTGTCTGTTTCAGCAACAAAAGTGTTAAACAACGCCTGCATAGTACTTAAGCTGATGCTCTAATCGATGAGTTTTAACGCTAAAACCGAGCAAATTCTATGTACACTGCACACACATGAACACACTATTACTTTTCAACATTGTCATATGCGTTTGAAGCTACCGTTGCAATGGTATCCTTGTCCTCTTCGAATGAACAATTGTTGTCGGCCAAAGATTCTATATAAAACCTACTATTGATAGGATTGTTTGGTCTAAAATAAATGATCAGCTCAAAAATGGTATATCAAAGGGTCTTTTTTGAATGTAGACTTGGTGGATCTTACCTGTTTATTTTTTGTAATCAAATAGTTTAGACCATCTTCTATCTATCTCACATGCAGTAAAATTATAAGAGTAGAAGGAAACCATTGTGTTATTGTCCTCTTCCGCAATGCTCTTTGGAAAGGTGTTAGTTCAGTGGTGTTATTTTATGTGTATTTTTTCCAGAGATAAACAAATGAACACGTGGCAACTATGTACGGTCTCGAAGAACCCAAAAAATGAAATCAAAAGTAATGGTTGTTTTGGAATAGAAGTTGTAAGCATCGTAAATTGGAAGAAAATAATATCAATTTATCAGAATCTGTGCTTGGCTCTTCTGTTTGTGTTCAGGTTGTTCCAACAAATAACACATTAAAAAATTTTCAGATTTTTAATTTATTCTGTCAAATATAAAACTACAACGCTACAGAAATTTAGCTTACGTTTTTGACCCTACAAAATCCCCTGCTTACATGTTTGTGTAGAGTTTAACTTGGCATATGTAAAACATCTTGAATACATACAATCTATTAATTACATGGCATTTGTGGCAACCACTTCACCGACTAGCGTTGCTACATGGACGAACAAATTCAGGGAGCCACTTTTCCATACATATTTCACAAGTTTTTTTTTCAAGTTTTGTTCATATAATAAAATCATCCCACTGCCAAACACCTTTTATATCATGATCGTATGTGTATTTAAAAAGTTAAAATGTGTACTCACTTAAAAAGAGATTGTAAATTAATATTTTAATTCACTCTATTTTTTATATTTAATTGGAATATTTGTATTGCTATGTGGGAATTGAGATTGGTTAGAATTAGAGTAAAGATTAAGACAGAGTTGGTGGGATGTGTGTTGCTGACATAACATATACAATTAATTGTAACAAAGAATTTTAAAAAAAACACATTGCATATATACGTGGGGCTTGTTTGGCATATATCACAAAAACCGGTTTTTTTTTTTTTTGCATAAGTTGTGGCTTGCTTTTGGGAAATTCTGGCCCATATACACATATGATGGTGATAAGAACATGAGAGAGGAGCTCTAAAAGTGGAGTACAGGGAGGCCACAATAGGACAGCTTATCTTTCTAGATAGGTCTATAATTTATAGACTCATTGTAAATCAGTATTTAGATAGATCCGATTTTAATTTTTCTCATAAATAAATAATAACAGAAACTAGATCAAATCGGACCAATAGTAGCTGACCCACAATAAAGACAGCTTACATGGCACCAGTTTACCATGCACACTATTTCAACAACAAACTTCGCCGACAATTGGAAAACGGAAACGATAAAGATCCAGCCCCATCCGTCCCAAGCCCTAGTCGTTCTCGACCTCTATATTCCACTTAAACGATGCTAAAACTTGTAATATCCCATAATATCTGTCTGCACTAGGTATCACACTATGCATATGGGACATGCTAATTATCATATAGGAGTATTTTGCTAACTTTTTCAACTTCAAATCATAAATTTATTAACTAAATCTTTTTTTCCGAATAGTGGAAATAATCAATTTATTTTATGATTTATTTTATAAACAAACATTAGTGATGAGGAGGGGGGAACTAGTAGGAGTTATAGTCCAATGATACCACAAATACTCTCTTTTGTACATAAAATTTTACAAAAGAAGTTAGGGGGAAATTATTATTTGATCACCTCTACTATATATATCTCACTACATGATCTTAATAAATTTTTTCTGGTTCTGCTCCTGAGAAGCATAAATCATGTCTAAATTATAAGCTGGAAATAAATTCAAGTCGATAAAAAAAATTTATTGGATTTATAAAATAAAATTATGATAAATTAATTTATTTGAGAAATTTAAACTCCATTGAACATATCCTTAGCTTTAAATATATTACGTGCGGTGCAAATTAATTAATGTCTCGATTTTGGAAATTAGAAAAGATGGCTGAAGCCATCTAGATCTGATGAGAAAAATGTGTCCGAGTGCCCATCAGTCCAAGCCATTCCTACATGGATGTGGAGCCAAGTACCTCGACACCCTCCCTTTTGGAAAATGACTTAAGTTTATTCCTTGCCCAAAATTTCTAGTTAATTTTGTGTGACAATCACTGCAATGAGCTCGATCAAGTCAAGTGTGTTTGTTGTTCGTGCGTGGGCGCTGGGGTGCTTACCTATTCACTTTCTGTATATGGTTCTGCAAGGACAGAGCAAGAGATTTTTAATAAAAGACAAATAGTAATAGTAACAGATAAATAACAAGGGGCTAAAAAAATTTCTATATATAATCCATGTTTGTGTACTATACAAAGGTGCTCTTCGAGTTTGAGTCCAACCTCCAATGGACTCTCATCATCTGCATTATACAAATATACTTGGCCATCAGTTTCTATCCATAGATTCCTTAGAAAACTAAGTTATATTAACCCTCTACGTTTAGTAAATATACTTTTGCATATAAGACTATGAACATACCATGTACCGCAAAAAAAGTTTTTATATCTGTTGCTCTAAAACTAATAGTTATATATTTTTTTTGCCATGCTAACATAATATATCACCATTAGTTCGATTATTTGTTTTAAATCATAGTTAGATCGGTCTTCCTATCCTTGAATTGTAACATCTAGATGATATCGTTCTCTAAATTCTCTCTTGACAAACTGAACATCAAATATTTTCATGTTGGAAGTTTTAAAAAATTTACATGAGTATCTATATTAGTACCAGTACTAGATATCATCCGAATTCGAAATGCACAAACAAATAAAAAAATTTGCAGACATAGTGTTTAATTTATAATTAACTCAGAGTTGGCTACTTGTACATGTAAGGACATCTTCAATTAATTAATCACGGGAATCTGTCTACCCTGCCTGATTGGTTCTCTCAAATGTACTCTTAAGTACATGTGACATAATTATTTAATTACAAGATTAATATTTAATTAATTACTTAAGGACGACAACTAATTTATGACTATTAGTATATTAGTCTTAATTCAAGTGAATTTTCTCGAAAAGAGGTCAGAATGATGCTAAACGAAAGGCACCAATTAAGAGCAAAAGAATATATACTTGGAAACATTCTCTTTGCTCAAGATCTTTCATCCTAAAAAAATATTATTAAAAAACAAAAAAATTAGCACAATGTGTTTAATTAATTATACTTTAATTCCCTGACGCCTACCGTTTTTTGGGGAGAAATGTACTCTTATTGCACTAAATAATTACAGAAATCTATGCATGAAATCAGGATTAATTAGTGGCTAATGGACCTAATTAGCTCACTTCCAATTCCTTTTGTATTTTTTTTTGCAATTTTTTATTCTAGAGGCAAGCACTTAATGTGTGTATGATACACGTGCATGGGAGTTAACCACTTGCCATAAAACCTTTTGACTAACCTTTTCATTAAGATGGGTCAACATGGAAATATAATTATGGAGCTTACATGTTGATAATTGTACTCATGTGATCTTGTTTTTCAAGTTAGTTGGATAAAAAGGCGATTATTAGGGGTGGAATCAAAAAATCTTGCATAGAGAGTCGATTGAGGCAATCTAGGAGGCTCTATTTCATCCAAACAATAGTGATTCTTCTTAAATGGTTGAGATGGTATAAAAGATCGATCACACAAACCATTCAAACTTAGAATATCAATACCCTATATTTCAGTCACCATTTTGTAACGATACTACTCAAGAAAATTGTTCTGCAAAAATATCCGTATGCTACTCAAGAAAATTGTTCTACAAAAACATTCGTATGTTAGATAACATAATTACACTACACGTTATTAAGGTGACATTAACTTTAGCAGATGCATGTAAATCTCCAAACTTGACAAGAACACGTAGGAATATGTGACTCCATGGAGGTCATACAGTCGATCTATTAATCATCTACTACTGTATTTTCCATATTCACCGTCAAAATCAGGATTATCACGTGTATCATTCTAAGCATCCTTTCAAGAAAAACTTTTTGAGATAACTTACCACGATTGAGACCTTACTTAAAAACTATCTAGATATATGTCTATGATAAATCCATAAATATTAATTAGGTCTCAAATATGAATAATTTTTACAAAAGTTGCTTGTGTGTAACAGGATCAATGGATCTAGTCTACGAATCATGACCCATCACTAAGCCTTCCAGGAATTAAATTTAACCGGTCAACAACGTGATGTGTACCCGAGTAGCCATGGTTTCTGTGTGCCGATCAGTGTGACGCTTGCTGGGTCGGATACGCGAGGTACATTATTTACAGTTAAGGTGTTGTCTTTATTGAGCCATGATGCCATATGATATATATGTATCCATAAGTTTTGCAAACTTTCTACCAACATATGTGTAGCAAAAGGCACAGATAAGATTCGATTTTCAGGTTTAGGTCAAGTACGTCTATCTGAACCATCTTAGCATATAATTCATATCATGAATGTGTTTGGTTTGCATCCAATAATTAGGCCTAAATTTGATCATACTAACGGTAAATGGAATCATTGTCACAAATTCGTATGCCAACAAGATTTGACCATTTTTCTTCCTTGAGAAGTGGTTAAGTTTTGGGTGTTAGATTTATATATCAATATATAGCTCATCAATTTATAACTCACACTACACATAAAATTTCGGTCAAATCATATATTTGACCGCAATCAAGAATTGACTTGACAAACTTTCAAAAGCAATGGTACACCCACACGAGTTGGGGTTGTACTAAGGTGTTAATTCATGTTAACTGGAAAATGGAGTGACAAATTTAACACCCCAAACAATACTCATAGTAGAAGTCATGCACCTGAACTCAAACCCATTTAGAGAAGCAACTTCTATGAGGAGATCCAATCAAATATACTCATAGTAGAAACCATCTTGTCATGTAAGATCTAAAACTTTGATAAATCAAGAGGAGCTTTGATGTACTCACAGTAAAACCATGTACCCAAACTCAAACAGATATGGGAAGTAATTTCTACGAGAATCTCCTCACATGTGAGATCCATTTGCAAACAGTTGGACCATATTCATAATCCAAATCGCGTATAGATCATGTACAGAAAACTTTCAAATAAGATCTCACATGAGGGGTTCTCATAAAAATTTTTCTTTCCCATTTGATCCTACAACTTAGGACATCTAGAGCTATATAAAATGACCAACAAAAAGACACTCTTGAAAGGATCGTTAAGCTCATTTGGGGAAGCAGTTTCTGTAAGGACTCATTTAGTTTATGTGCTATACTTAATTATAACTTTTTATATCATGATTTAGATCATAGATAAATTATGATCAGATATCTTTCAAAAAGTCCTCCGAAAAGTATTTTTTTTCCCATTTGGGCCTGCATCTTAGGATTTCTAGCTGTACAAAATGACCAATAATTAGAGACTCCCAAAAGGGGTCCTTAACAGCTCATTCCCCATTGTACTGTTGCAGAACAGCATATCTTCTGGTGATGCACAAGCTGTTTACGATTGGTCAAGGCAGGCGAATAAATTTAGCAGTGGCCTTTGTCCTGCAGTCAAAGCAAGAACAGCAAGACTGAGCCAAGGAAATAACTTGCGAGGGGAACAAACAGTGTGCTGTGGGGATTCTTGTGTCTCCAAACTTTCCATCCAAAAGGTAGTTTGCACAGTTTTGGAGCAATCTAGGACTCAGGTGCTACACGATAAACTTTACTTACTTTCTTTTTTTGAGATCATATCTGGAAACTTTGCTTCCAATGTGGATATAAGCAGTATCTCTGGTATATTAGTGTGTGTTTGGCTGATGTTAAGGTTATTTGAAAAGACAATTTATTAGAGTTTGAACTTGTAAGGCTATAAGTATAATAATCCCTCTTCCTCCAACTTAACTTTATCAAAGATTTTTTAGTTCAAAAAAATTGTCAGGTCTCCAAGCTTTTCACGGAAAAGATAGTTTAAACTATTTGGAGCAATGTAGGACTCGTATGCTCCATGAAACATTGTACTTACTCCCTTTTGAATATATAGCAATGTCTATTGATATACTAAAGTGTGTTTAACCGATTTTAAGATTCTCTAATAAGTCAATCTATTGAAACTTGAGCTTATAAGTTTATAACCATAATAATCCCCTTTCCTCCACCTTAAACTTATCAGAGACATTCTAGTTTAAGGGGATTTCCTGGTCTCCAAATCTCCTCATTGGAAAGATAGTTTGCACTGTTAGGAGGAATTAGGATTCAGATGCTACTTGAGAAACTTTGCCCCTTCTCTTTTTGAAAATATGTGGAAACTTTGCTTCCGATGTGGATATATGACAATGTCCATCTGAATATTCACAGATACCTAACTTCATTTTGTGATAAGAATATACATATGTCAAATAATTTACTCGCTGTACATATAGAGTGTGTTTGGTTAATTTAAGTTTTTCTAATAAATCAATTTTTTTTGGAGTTTGAGCTTGCAAGGCTATAAGCATAATAATCTTCCTTTCTCCAGATTAAATTTATCAGATAGTTTCTAGTCGAAGAGGATAGGATTGTTGTGTCTCTAAGGTTTTCATGGTAGGTTGCACTGTTAGGAGCAAAGTGAAAACTTTGCTCTTTATGTTTTGAGAATATGTAGAAACACTTGAATAGAACACATACGTTATATATACTAGGTGTATATCTCTTCAAATATCAATGACCTAGAAGCAGGGTAGAATTTTTTAGTACTGTTCGTAAACATTTTATGTTGAACTTGTCATCAGGCTCAAAAAGAATGAGGATAAAATTTTGATCACATCAGGCATTAATTCAGGAGTTAGCTAGAGACAATTGACTACACTCCATAAATGAGGTCAGATGGGTGATTGAATGCATTTTTGTTAGGTATTCCAATGTTACAAAATGGAATATTGTTGGGTGAATTTTGATTATACACGAATTAAAAAGGTTACGAGACTGAGAAACAATAATACAATTAAAACTACACTTGCTCACAAATTTCTTGGAAAGAATCGGATTAGTATGTTTTGTGTGGGTGATTGCTCATATAAACGATTATTCTACTTGTTTGAGTAGTTAACATTTGAGCTTTGGGTATAGACACCTTATGAGTTCAACATGGAGAAAATGATCAATAGAACTACAAAAATCAAATTAAAGTAAGTTTGTTTTAGCACAACATAATAATAATTTTTTTAAGATGATGCAAACTCAAGGCAAGTTGACGTGTGTCACTGTCTTCGTGTCGGTGATAACATGAACCACACAATTCCTTGTAGTCTAGTTGGTAACTTATATAGCTGTACTGAAAGAGGCTAGTTCATATCTCATTCTCATCTTCTGCAGTATTAAACTTAATCAGTAAGAGAAAAGTGGATCATCTATTCATACTCTTATATTTAGGTTGATCAAACTTATGACATGAATTTGACACGGAATAGAACTCAAAATTTCTAGACTTAAATTAATACTGTGATAAATTTCATGTACCAATCATCTCGTCTTAAAATTTTACGGTACAAGAGAGAGACCACCAATCTAGTTATTGTTACCCTCTTAATCAAGGCTCAGACCATAAAACTTCAGGCCAATGTAGGTGATCCGTGAAATCTTCCGCTCACAATTTAACTTGAACCAAATTAATCATCCAATTATAATAATGATGATTGGGAAGCAGCTAGCACATGACAAAAACAAGTACAAACTTGAAATTTTACATGCTCCGAGACATAGAATGACCAAACTGATTAATAAAAACAAGTTTAAAAATTTATCAAGTTAATTTCAAGTTTAAGACTAAAATGACATAATTACATTAGTTTAAGACTCACAATGCAATTTACTCCTCATACAATGTGATTAAAACATAGCTGCTAGCCTGCTACAAAGTTGAAATTTCACATATAGGAAAAACTAAACCAAACACATTTGGTACAGTTTATCTTAAGATCACAAGTCCAATAAATCAATGAAAGATAAATACTTGTTTGATCTAGTTTAATTTAATCTTATAAATCAGTTTAAATTTATAAATCCAATAAACTTATAGAGGAGGCTTAACTTATTTAGATTTCTAGTTCAAAAGAAACTTTAGCTTAAAAGATAAGTACAAAATTTAAACCCCATATGACTCGACTTGAAGTTTAGATAAACCAGGTCAAATACGTATTTGAGTTTATTTGAGATTTCTAGTTTAAAATAGACATCTTCTTAAAGAATAAGTCTGAAATTTAAATCTCTTATCTATCATAATTTTAAATTATATAAAAATATATCACAATAAATCAGACCAAATATGGCCTACTCATCCAATAATATTGCTAGCGCAAAACCCCCAACAAGCACAGCAAGCGTCGACCGGTGACCCCAGCAATAACATTATTCCCTGCTCCCTCCCTGATTGGCTACTTGGCTCATCAAGAAAACACATTTCTGTGGGGTGATTTGCTTGCTCAACTCCCACCTCTCAATAAATTTAAACCCTCGCCGTACCGATATTTCACCGCTCCTCCTCCTCCTCCTCCTCCCCCTTCTCTCCCACTTCCACTTCGGTTTTTAACTTTTCCTCCTGTCACATCCCACCTTTCACCTCCACACTGTCACACCTCACTCACAGCCTTCTTTCCCCTCCTCTCCTCTCCAATTAATACACAGTCCCTTCCTCACCTGCCCTTTCTTGCATGTAGAAGCAGCCATCTTTAAGCTGATCTTTGCTGATCTTGCCCAAGATTCCAGCCTTGTAAGCAAGTGAAGTGAAGTGAAGTGAAGCAAGTGAAGTGAAGTGAAGCAAGTGAGCTATTTATACTTATCTCTTGCTTTCTTTGTTTCTCTCTCTCTTTGTTAGGACCACCGCCACATCGCCCCAAGCTAATCCGCTCTCACCTGACCTGACATGCATGCGCGCGCCCGCGCACTAACTCCCAAATAGATCTCTCTTCTTATTAGCGCTCATTCTTACACTTAGTACTAGTGCTGGTGACTTAGTGGTAAAGTAGTGGCTTGCAAGCTAATTGTTATTGATTAGTAGGTTGGTGGGATGGACTTGGTGCCGCACCCGGACAGTCCGCACTCGGACAACAGCAACAGCGGCGGAGTCGCGGCGGGGGCGTCGGCGGCGGCGGCGGCGGGGGCGGGTGGGGTGGTGGTGTCGCCGAGCAGGTACGAGTCGCAGAAGCGGCGGGACTGGAACACGTTCGGGCAGTACCTGAGGAACCACCGGCCGCCGCTGTCGCTGGCACGGTGCAGCGGCGCGCACGTGCTGGAGTTCTTGAGGTACCTGGACCAGTTCGGCAAGACCAAAGTGCACACACCGGCGTGCCCCTT
The DNA here is from genome assembly GCA_019359835.1 of Pharus latifolius. NCBI lineage: Eukaryota > Viridiplantae > Streptophyta > Magnoliopsida > Poales > Poaceae > Pharus > Pharus latifolius. The sequence continues at coordinate 65,182,297 of CM033328.1, read as the reverse complement.
CTTCGGGCACCCGGCGCCGCCCGCACCGTGCCCGTGCCCGCTGCGGCAGGCGTGGGGCAGCCTCGACGCGCTCGTCGGCCGCCTCCGAGCCGCCTACGAGGAGAACGGCGGCCGCCCGGAAAACAACCCCTTCGGCGCCCGCGCCGTCCGCCTCTACCTCCGCGAGGTCCGCGAGCACCAGGCCCGCGCCCGCGGCGTCAGCTACGAGAAGAAGAAGCGCAAGAAACCGCCCCCTCCCACCGCCTCTGCCGCCGCCACCTCCATATCACCGCACGAAAGCAATGGCCCCATGCCGCCGCCGCCGGGAGCCCCTCCGGCGCCCACCATGAACTGAGGAGCAGCAGCCGCAGCAGCAGCTATGCATGCACTACTCTCTCTAGTACTGTCATTTGCACTACTGCTACTTCTAGTACTATTACTACTACGACTACTACTACTACTACTACTACTACCTAGCTAGGCACTACAAATTATTTCTCTTTAATGCTTTCTTGCTTGCTACTGGTACAACCTTAGGTTTAAGTCCCTTGATCAATTGGTTCCTCTCCCTGTGTATGTGTGTTATGCTATTGCTATTGCTATTTCTATTGCTAGCCAGCTCCAAGACTTGTTTTAGCTGGCTACTTTGGTCAAAAAATTTCTTGGTTCTTGGTGTACTCTCTCTCTCTCTCTCTACACTGTTTCTTGATACAAGTAGTATGGTGTGCTATGTGTGTCCTTGGGGAATCTAAGCACTGTTATTGTGGAGGGTCACGGATCAAAGGGAAAGTGAAGGGGAGCAAGGAACAGAGCTTGCAGCAAGCTGTGTGTGTGTATGTGTGTGTGTTTTTTGCTGCCTATTTCTCCCTTTTAGGATTCTTTTGCATTCCTTTTTATGGTAGTAGTAGTACTGCTAAATACTACAACTAGGCCTGCCTGTGCCAATAGCTTCTCTCTTTTCTCTCTCTATCTCTTCTTGCTTGTGTGTCTGCCTGTTTGCATCCACATCCATTCGCATATGGTGAGTGTTCAATGGCCATTTGAGGAAAATGAGATCAGATGCTGCATTGCCTTGCCTTTCTTTGCTACTTGTAGCACTTGATTCAGCTATGACTTGTGAGCACATTTCTATCTTCAAAGATTTTTGCTGGGGGGGGCTTAGGATGCCTTCTTCTTACACATGCTTTTTATGGTAGCAAGTAAGAGACTCCAAGTAGAAGTTTTGTCAGTAGCAGCAGTGAATGTGGAATATACAAGCTTTTGTGGTTTAGTCATGGAGTTAATGAATGCATTGTATTTGCAATGCATTGTATTTGTGCATATAAGGTCTCAAATTTTTGAGGAAAACAAGAGGGGTGTGGCAGTGCAGTGCAGTAGTGCAGTGCCAACACAGCCTGCTTCCCTCACATGGCCAGAGTTTGGCTTTCTTTATTGGTTGTTTCAGTAAGTATAGCACTCCACTTCAACCTCAAAAAGAAAAAGGCATTTGACCAGTACATGTCCATTTCTTTGCTTCCCTCCTCTGCTGCTTACATCAAATCAGGTCACGGCTGTAAAGTTTGCAAGATCTCCCTGCCATTGGGATGTTCTCTTGCATGGCCATTTGTCCATGGGGTAATAGGCTGCCCTTCCAGTTTTTTCAGCCTCCAGAAACTGGGGTGCATATAAATTTTTTAGCTTAATTATCTCTTTTGCATTATTAGTGTAGCACCCTATCCAGTTTGTTTCAATAGATCTAATAATACGTGGGTTAGTCTTATATTGAGAGTTTGATTTGAGAAATCATTGTATATAAATTTTGAAGAACTAACTATACCACCCGGGTTCTCTTTTAGGCAAAGCAAGAATGGCATACTATGTTGGTATGATAGGACATACTATGGTGTTATAATTAGAATGAATGATATTGGTGTTATTGCTTAATTTAGAACAGTTGGAGAAAGGTGGTATGAACAATTGGTAAGCATGTGGTATCATTTGAATAGTTGCTACTGTGAGATATTACATTTTTTATTTTTTTTACCAATTTGTTTAAACATTGCACTATTTATATTTTTATGAAGTCTTACTTTGCTTGTAACAAGAAGTATACATCAACAAAATACGTGTGTAAGTAACTGATTTCATTTTCATTTCGTGTACTTGCTAATTTTTCGGTTGAAACAAAATTAAGCTTATGGTTGAGTACTCCAACCAAGTTTATGTACTGATCAAATTACATGATTAAGGATATTTATTGCAATGTGATGTATTATTATATCAACCTAATTGAACTAAGAACTATTTCTTTGGCTGGTTTAGTAGAAGACAACACTATTTTTTCGAACATTTTTAATCAAGATGATTGATTCTATACATTAACAAATAAAAATTGGATAATCCTTTACTGATGGTCAGGGGTGCACATCAATTGCTTCAAAACTCATGCCCCCCTCCCTCCCTCTTTTTTTTTTTTTTGATTGGGAAGTATAGAAACAATTTTCTTCAGTTTAGTTCATTTTTTCTTTAAAAAATAGATTAAATTTTTGGCAAAATTATCAAGATCTTTCAGAGCAATTTCTATAGATGTCACTGTATAATGTTAAATTTCTACCGATCAAAGTGTAATCAGATCAATATATGCTGATAGTTTCTTCATTTGGGTGATTTTTGTTAGATTTAATTTTCTTTGCTTATAATAGAATTTGCAGATAACTGCTCAGACATGTCAGTGTTAAATCTGATCAGTCTTGAAAGTATTTTTCTTGATCTTGGCCTACTACTATGAATACGGTCATAGGAGATATGTGATCAGATTGGTTTGGAGACTTGAATATTCACCTTGCTCTTGTTTTCCATGAAATATTTAGGTTCTTCAAAAGCTAACAGTTGCATAAGAATGCATCAAATTATTTATTGTACATTATTAATTATCTTTGTTCATATTGAATCCAAAAAATTAAATTCATATGTATTAAGTCCAACATGTAGATATGTGTTTCTTGGTGTTATTCATGTTTGTATTGTTCATTTCATAACCATTTGCACATTTTCCATGTAATGTTAATTTGTATGAACAGATCATCTCATTTGAACCCTTAAATAGCCAAATTCATCCATGAGTATCCATCCATACGGTTTAGTCCATGTAAAAATAAGTGTGCATATAAAAAAGCAGTAACGGCGTTGTGTAATGTTAACCCCTAATCTAAGCAGAGCTGACTCAAAATTCAGACATGTTTATTCGGAATAGCATAGAAGCATATCACATTTGTTTTAGTTTATCTGGTGTATTCCTGATGCTATCCACACAAAAATATTGACAGGTACATCCAAAATTAAAATTTGTAAACTCGAAGCACATAAATCTGGTTATTACTCTCTTTGTTTCATAACATTGGTCTGCATTTTCATGCATGGTGATTAAGGCGCCACAAAATCATGGGAAAGAAAACATAAAGTGGTAGTGTTGCGAAGCAAACAAAAAAGAAGAGTAGGACTATAGTGTGAAAACGGATGTGGTAGTAAATAGATCATCATAAGATGATGACGTTTATGTCGTATAGATTTATCAACTTTGCCCACAACATCTAGTGAGGTGTTTGTAAATATGCAATCCCTCAATTTCATGCAATCTCATGTATGGATGCGTTGAAAATTCTCAAACACAGTATATAGCAAAAGGGTGATCTATAACTAGACCATATTTTTCATCAAAGTTTGATTTGAACAAAAACAAAAAAAAAAGACAATTTTGTATTTTTTTTAAAAAAAAAGTGGAATTTTTGCGACAAATGGTTCATACCTACTTAATTTGCACTCAAAACATTTTGTGATTATGTAGGATTGCAATTCAATTCTACAAAAAAAGAACAAATAATTTTGATGATATTTCTGAACTTGTAATGCTTTTATTACCCTTGTTTGATATTACTAGTCTATATATGTAGCTCACAAGATAGGGAAGCAACAACATAAAAAGCTTGTGTGGTATATGCACAGACAACGGCTCATATATGGATAGGTCTAAAGGTGTACATTAGTTCTAGGTCTTTTGAGTGTATTTTAATTTAATGACATTCGTGTTTTGCACCAATCACTAAATCACTATTTACCCTACAATGAAAATCCTCTCTAATAACAATGTTGCATACATTAAGTACATTCACATGAAACATTGTTCGGACAAGCCTTTCAAATCAATTTCTACTAAATTAAGTTTGGGAATTAAAAAAATAGAGATTTAGTTTCGTAGCAATGTAAAAGTAGAGGTTTAACAAAGTATTATTGAGTACCTTGATGTCATATGAGATTATATCAGTATCATGATAAATAATATTTTATTAATTTATCAATTTTATAGTACTATGAATCTAATTTTTCCTTTAAAAACTAAAGTTGATCCCTATTTTAATCTTAATCTTAAGATGATTTCTAATTTTATTTGCAGTAGCATGTCTACACAGACCTTTATTTTCAGTAGCAAGCCTCTTCCCTTAGTCTCTGATAGAATTAATGAAAAAGTTCTAAAATTTCTGTATTCTTAACAAAGATGTGTTATTCCAGCTCGTTGATCATAACAGCTAAAAAAGTATAACACTTTTTTTGGGCAATTTGTGCTTTTAACACTATAAAATATTTTGGGTCAATGAGTTATGCGATACTATTGTCTTGTATATGTCTCAAATCTAGTATTCTTTAATAAGACTATATTTTTATATCGTCTTCTAACTAATTTCTCTTTATTTTTTGTGTCAAATTGCATGGAAGCACACAGCACAATCGTTCACTAGGGGTGATGGATACTTGACAATTATCTTTTTCTTGAGTGATTAGATTAGTCTTTGTTTGTTGTCTTTGTCGTGTTTGCGTTTCATATACACATCAGTACAAGTTTATGATAGTTCCGCGGAAAATAATTGGAACTTTGGAAATTGGAAGCTTGTTCCTTTTCTCCCTGTCATTTTCTTTTGTGGAGCATAATGATGCGTGTTAGTTTTGTAGCTATTGTTTTAGCATGCCAAATGTTACATGATCGCGTCATGCAAGTAAGCAAGGTAACTCCTACTCTCGACAGTTAAGATCATTCATATTTGGTTAAATACAATTTTTAGTCTCTCTATTTTGTATTTAGATTTATTTTGATCTTTCTAGTTTCAAAATAAGATATTTTTTATATCTCTAACCAATTTTATTAGATGTTTTGATGATATGGATTGTTATATATTACTAACTTATGAAAGAATATGACAAATATAAATTAACTATAATTCCGAAAAGACCCCAGTACCAACATGACATGTTCCGCAACGTTCAAGACAATGTTTATGCTAACATTTTGTGTTACCAACTTGTTGAAAAGAAAATTGAGTTGGTTTTTGTGTTATTGACATGTTGATGTAGACATAAAGTACTACATCATTCATACATCTAAGATCACGGCATCAAAACAACCTATAATATCACTTAGAGATTAAAAAATATTCAGTTTTGAATGTATAGAGATGAAAATGAGCTCGGGACAAAATAAAAGGATAAAAAAAATGCATTTTACTCTTCATTGTTAAACAAGAGGTCAAATTTTAGATTCATTAGCGGTTTTGAGGTTTTGCACTTGGGTGTCCGAAGTTTAAGGGTACCCGGAGAAGATCAGCGTGATACTGTAAAATCAGTTACCAAGATTCTATATTGCCATGCTATATTTTTTGCAAAAGTTGGTTAGCACATGTAATTTAAGATTTTAACAATAAATTATTCATGCAGCTATAGCACTAGACAAAAGTCATGGTTTATAGTTGTTGGTATTTAAACCATAGTTTTTACTAAAACATTCAATTACTTTACTAGTTGGACTACAACTCATTTGCATACTATGATATCGTGCTACAAACCTTTTGTTAGGTAATGAATGCTACAAAAACATAGTTTAAATTAATTGGCCCTCAAATTCCAATATTGCTTGATAATTGTACGGCATTTGGCTGTGTCTTGATGTCACCACCTCACCATCGGTTACGAACTTATAATGTAGAGTGAGAAAGACCAATGCATAACGTTATTTCATGAGCAATGGCGTGTGGGTGTGATCCAAATTAAACACATGTCTTTTTTCTACGGATGCGCCGCGTGATAAAATGTAGCCATTACAATCACAGGTCAAATAGACAACATTAATGCACACTGATATATTTCAGATTAACATATTTAGCTTTTATACTAATCTTGAGAGTTATTTTAAGTCTTTCAACAGGAATAGCCAGCATAAAGGGGAACATACACTAGTACGGGACCTCTTTCAAATAATCTTCCCTGTAAAATCAGAATTTCAACTATCTAAATTGATATTGAAAAAAATTAAACTGATCAATAATCTTGTAAATAATTTTAAATTTCTCATCTATTTTAATTTGTATTGTTAATTTCTGATAGAACAATTTAAATAGAAAAAAAATACATATATATTTTATTCTCTAACAAAGGTAATGCGAATGCACTATTAGGTTGTGGTGTCGAAGCGACATTTCCAAGAGGTATGAATAGTTTGCACTCGTGAACCATAGATCACTGATGCGATGAGAGCATGAAAATTCTCACCCGCATTTATGTCAATGATCCGATTTTTGATTGGGCAGTTAACTGCTCCGATTAGGTCTTCTTGTCACACTGATTGGCCAGCAACCTTTGTTGACATACAATATCGCTAAAAGTACATGTGCATACCAACTGAAAGATTTCGTGTATGAACAATTTTTTAAAATTTTTTAGGGGTTATAATAAATATATATTTTTTAAAAAAAATTACACATCTATATTACATATTCAAAACCTATATTTAATCAATACCTTCTCCTCTCCTCCACACTCCCTTCTCCACCCCCTCTCCATCCCACACCGCCATGACTACCATTTTTTGTATCATCTATATCCCTTGTAAGTTGGCACTACTCACTATCACCTTGTTGTGTCACCACTGTCTGGAATATTTAGGAAGAGTTAAATGAATCTTAAAAGGTTAGATCTAAAACGATAAGGATGAAGAGACCTGATTACAAAGATTCCTTCTTCAACCCAGGTCATGACCAAGGGCGAGTATCTCACTCGCATATTTAGAGCTGAACTAGTCTATTCTGGATTTTGGATGACCCATTCATGAGGTCTTGTTGGAAGAACTTGTCTTTCTTGAGTTGACTAGAGTAGAACAAGAATATGCGTTGTTTGATGAGCCTGCGCAGTATTAGGTAGTTGAGTAGTTTAATCCAACACTGGAGAGATGTATACACAATATAAGAAAAAACAGATATACGCCACTTAACCAAACCCAATTTTATAATAATATTTTTTTTTTTTCAAATTTTAATCATGGTACGGAACTTATGTGTTGGTCACTTATTTTTAGATAACTGATCTTATATGTCGTGATATCTGATATATTGATAATATACATTTCACCTCATCACACACATCAACACAATACTGAAACTAAATACACATAAAAATAAAAGAGATCCAAAATTGAACCCTCAATGTTCTTTTACATGGACACAGTCTCAAATCATTTGGGTGCTCCATCACTGTTTTTAACAGTTCCATAAATATTTCGTTCTCATGTATTACAGCCTTGGCACAGTAAATACTTTGGCAGAGCCAGATCTAATTAACTAGACGTTTACATTTAGCCATTTACGTACACACACAAACACCAAACGAAGCAGTAACTGATTGAACACGGCAAATTAATTACCACAAGGAATTCGTGCGAGAGAGCACTAGCTCATCCTAATTAATATGTCGTTACGTGTGTACGTTTAGGGCCCCCGTTGGGCAACGGCAATCCATGGGCCTTGCTTATGCCACTGGACGATCCTGTCATCTGGAAAATTTAATTCCTCTTCCAAACTTAGGTGCACAATGTGATACTGAGGAAGATGGACTCAGATGTGACCGGCTGTTTGGGCAAGTTTATTTGGAGTTTTAGTTTTTGAAAAAAAAATTAAAGTCAATGAAACACTTGGATTATTTGAGGTTTATAAACTGGTTTCAATTTATTTAGGTGGATAAGTTGAAACGAGTGAAGATCGGTTTCTCTGCTTTATTTTGTGTGTCGATGGATGAGAAGAAGTGTAGATGTGTGTTGTTGAAATAGAATATAAACAACCACTTATAGGACTTTTTCTCAAAAAAATTCAGATAGAAAGTAAACTAACCCATCAAAATAGCGATAGTTTTTTTTCTAAAAATTAAAAACCATCCTTAATCCGAGGACTCGATTCTTAACTATTAGATTAATTTGCATTATACTGGTAGGGCGACAGGTCATCCTGTCCTCACCAGAGGACGGTAGTTTTCCATCCATCAAAATAACTATTTACGGCAGCATAGTATTCTGGAGGGAGCGCACACGGGCTCGATGTGACTGCTGCGCATGTGGCCGCATAACATGCGGAGACAATTTAACATAGAGCTTTCTAGTGATAGAAAGTACGAGAGATTTGACTCACTGGTTCAATTTAAAATACTTTGTTTAGATCAATAAATCATATCAAATATTATGGATTTAATTAAAGTCATCTTCTTATATACCTTGTAATTAGTGAATATAGCTTCGGTCAATCTATTTATAACTTATAATTTCAAATAAACTTCAAATCAATTCAAATCGACTTGTTAATGAAACCGTTATTTGTTCTTTGTTACAATAAACAAACAACTTCTTGAGAAATACAGACGTTTTCAGATAGGCCAACCAACTTGCAGTCTTGCTTTCGATGCCCTGGCTCACCATATATACCCTTGCATGACGATTGGCTCAATGGAAATGTGGGTAGGGCTATGATGCATTTTTTTGCCATATTGTTTTGTGTTTGTGAGTTGTGAGTTTGTAGTATTGTGGGATATACTTCCTCTATTTTTAAAAAAACAAAATTGTTGACCGGAAAGGTTTCAGTCAAGAGGACAAAAGATATTATTGTATTAAGGAATTAAAAGTAGATATATAATAGTTTATGTAAACTAAAAGAAAGGAAAAATTACACGCTATGACGCTAACAGTCTAAAATTCATTTATTCACTGTCAAATGAAAGCTTTGTCACAGAGCTCCCCCATGAAGACCTCAATGAATCTTTGAAGATGATCAACTATTCTAAAAAAGGCATCAATTGATCTAAAATAATATTATTCCCGACCCTCTTTTTTTTTTTGAACAATATTTTTTTAGATACAAAATTTTATTTCTAAAACAGCAGGTAAAAAACAAAGGAAGGTAGTATATATATATATTTGTTTGACACATCGAGCATCTTCCTATAAATTATAAATGATTGGCAATTTCACATTAATTTGCCTATCAGATCTATGACCTGATGGCTTTCATTTCATGTCACAAATTATGGCCTCCAAATGTACGGTGCAAGCTGGGTTTGTAGTTCATTGAGGATCCTCTTGCTTGATTAGTGTGTCGGACATGTTTCTGCATTTCTGAAATTAATGCTTACTGTTAACACTAATGCTTAATAGGAAGGGGGGAAAAGGAAATTTTCGTTGAACAGCCTATATAGCCGCAAGATATGCATCTTACTAATTTATGTTCTCTTTTGACTCTGAGTCACCTGACTTCCGTTTAAATTTATTGGAGTTACGATCATAAGTCAAGACTAACCAGCAAGCTTATTGTTGGGCTCAATTAATGAGCTTAAGGTGGAGCTATCGGAGAGTCTCTTGGAATTGTAGTTTGTGTAACAACTAGTACTTTTAATTTATCAAATTTATAAGATATTTTTAACTCATAAATCACAAATCCAAAAACTCAACAAAACCAAACATTCTTTTAGTGAACTGCATATCAATATTTTGGAGACTGTGTCAGTGAGATATGAGCGTGCTATGCTATCCACACGGTCATATGATATTTAGAGACAAAATTTCTTTAAAAAATTTTCTATTGTAGGAAACATTGAAAGATCATATCTAAACCATTCAATCTAAAACAAACAATTTGGATTAATAAGACCAATCAGAAGTACCATATTTCATAACCTACAATCATACAGCTTTAGATACATTTATACTCTCCCGCCAATAAACTTTCTATTAATTTTTTGTCGCGGGCGTGACGGGACGTAGCACTAGGGGTCACTTGGCCGTCCGTACACTCCTTCACTGCAGTAGCTGCCACATTGTCCCCGTCGACACCAGTACACCAGATCCACGTGCATGCCCTACGCGTCATTCCATCCGTCCTTCCGTCCCCGTCCACACCACAGCCACTCCATCGTAGGGTTCCCAATTGTCTGCATTAATTGGAAATTTGGTTATGTATCACTAAGTTAAAGTGATATTTACTATTTTTTATTATAAAAGTGTAATTTTTCTAAATATCATTGATCTAATAAATTTATTTTTAAAAATTTGAAAAGAGATTTCTTGAAAATGACTAAAGATAGTTTTAGACGCATACTTTTGTTATGCTACAAGGGTTTCCATTGTAGTGCAAGCCCACCCACCATGCTGCGCACACAAGCACATTGCCGTCATGTGAGCATAATAGTCAAGTGAGCCCAACCGTAAATGTATGGATTTGAGGGTAATTTGATCATTTTATTAAATCAATGATATATAACAAATAAACATTTAAACACAATAATATCTAGCAAAGTCACATTTTTACAATGATAAATAGTAAATACCATCATAATGTAATGGTACATAACCAATTTTTCCACTTTAATAATACATCATCTTGATTTGGAGTGTGCAATTAGGGGATTTCATATTATCTGTCTTAGAAAACAAAAGACATACACTTCTTTCGATTTGGATCGTTAGATTATAAATTGACAATCTAGATCAAAGTGTATGAGAAATTTAAAATTTCTCACGAGACGATTGACCACATCAATTTTTTCTTTCACATCAATTTAGACCATTCAAACTTTAATTAGACGGTTGAGATATTAACAAAGGCACATCTGTCTTTTCTTAAGTAAAGCAGAGGACCCGATCCACAATTAGGATGCATTAGGTTACCTATACAGTCTTGATCTTATCTCATATAAGTAGGACAGATACAAAGATGTTTGATTTGTTATATAGTTGATACAAATAGAAAATATATAAGATAAAAAAATATTACTAAAGCTAGTATATGTCTTATTCCACCTTAATCTATACTAAAAATAATTACCAGTAAATCCAAATTTGGTAACTCTACTTTGACTTGAGTTTAGTTTTAGTCTTATACTTTCAAACTTTCAAACTGTCTAAAAATCATAGTCTTCTATCAAAACAATACACTTTTGGTTTGTCGCCAAATTTTTATAGGTGGTATCCACACTTGTAATGTTTTTACTATCTTGGATTGCGCATACGGCAAAAACAGGTTACAGAAGTTGGAAAGGGAAAACTGTTGACTCCAAAATATCCCAAATTAGCACCTTGTGCATATTCGGAACAAACTAATCCATACTAAATAGTCAATAGTTCTGTTGGTTAGAAACATTTGGAGAAATAGACAACACCGACACATGAATCATATAATTGAAAATGGATGCTTAATCTGAAGAGAGATTAAAAAAAACAAGTGACTCGTAAGAACAGGGAACGCCTTAAAATCTCTTTACCTCATCAATTTAATTTGTGATGAGACAATCTCTAAATCGCCTATAAATACTAACAACACGCCGACAACATATATAAATGCGCTTCAATACCGGACTTATTTGTCCATCCCCACACAGTGGGTCTGCACAGCTTTCTCCCTCACAAAAAACCACGCTCACTACTATTTTTGTCACCCTGGTATGATGCCCAAAGAATGCCAAGACTTGGAACAAATCACAGGGAATTAAAAGGGCACTGCACTGTACTGGCTCCCTGCCCTGCCTCCTTGCACATGAGTGTAGATCGGTGCATGTCAAATCACCTCAAACCATCCCATATATGGACAAAACTTTGATAAGAATCTTACCATTATGAGACGGACAGGAAGGTCCATTTCATACTTCGTCGTTCACAATTTTGCCGCTAAATTAACATCAGAGGCCTAGATTCATGTGGTACTGATAGAAATGGAGGTTTTATTTGCTAGTATGATTAATCTGAACAATTTGTTGTTCATGATTGACGGTTATAAATATTTTTTTATCTATTTTTACCATAGAAAATTTTCTATTTATTTTTTTGTCTGTGGATGGTGTTATTCAAAGTGACACTCAGAGATGTGGTAGTACAAGCTACGTGACCATGGATCCTACTATTTATGCGTGTATCTGCTTTACTATTCCAAGTAGCGACAGGTGCGAGTGCGATGGATCCGATCAAGAAAGAGTGTGTACTAACCGTTTGCTATCTATAACAAGCTAGCATCGTCTTGGAAGAACGTTGTGATTTTCTTTTTTAGTAAGAACTTTGATTGATGTATGAGCAGGGGTGGAAAATGACCGGATATGAGTGGATAATGGTTTTCTCCTATCTTAATTCATATTTTTGTCACATACAGATAAAGATAATAATATTGATAGATACAAATCTAGATAGTTACCGATTCGAATATAGAACAGATACAGATCAGATGCATTCAGATATTATTAGCAATAAAGATACATATTATAATTTAGGGAATTCTAAATATGATAAGTTTATATTAATTTTAAAAATCATTTTTTTACTTTATAATTATTATTGACATATCCAAACACCTATAATAAAAAATGAACATATACATACCGATAATAAGGATATATATGTGATTTTAGGACTAAAAAAAATATTCATTTTCTCATTTTTAGCATATATCTGTCGGATATCTATCAGATGCAAAATCAGATTTCGCTCTTCCTGTATCCAAAAGAAAATAAAAATCAGATCTAAATACAGATACAATATCATCAGGATCTTAAAATTGCAATCCATATTAAGAATTTTATAGATATAGAACAAATCAGGTACATATTATTTACCCTATTTTCACCTTGATGTATGTCTTAGTATTTTTAGGTTCGAACCAAATTTAGGTTAAACTGTACGGGGGCAAAAAAAAAACTATGTTCTTTGGCCCAACTCGAGCTTAACCTCGTGCAAGGTCGGTTAGGTTTAGGATGATAGGTTTAAATAGCCTATGTTCAAAATTTTTTTTATTTAGGAGATCTTAGGTAGGGTGTGGAGAGATCCGACTCCAATTCTAACTTGAGGTCAATCCTACTCAGGACTTGGGTGGGGTCGCATAGGATGGGCCGGACTGGTCGAAGTATGCTCAGGTCTATGTAGGTGTAGTGTCAATTTTTTTTGACAATATTTAGCACAAAAAGAATAATAGTGTGTATAGGTTTTCCCCCAGAGTTTAAGGTGATTTTGCATATTATGGTGAGAAATGAACAAAACCAGTGTATGTCTCGAACGCAGTATGAAATTGTATATACTTTCTAACAGCAGTCTTATATGATACCGAATCATAACCATCTAATACTTTTTTATTTATTTAGGCAATTTTGCATATTAATGAACGCTGTAATGAGCGGAAACACTGGATGTCTCAAACCCAAGTTTGAAATTGCATATACTCTCTAATGGCATTCTTCCCTGAGACAAAATCATGACTATCTAGGACCTTGTATTTATTTGACAAATTTCACATATACATATCAGTTAGGATGTACAACTTCATCACAATGATTCAAGCATAGCAACGAGCAACACTTCGAAACGGAAGATGCTGAATACATAGTCATAAGCATTGCTCCAACAACAGTTCTTATTTATCTTTTATGCTTAACATATTGTTGTTGGTGGACATCCTAGTGCAGGCAATCAAATTACAAATTGTACAATTCGATCGAACTGGTGACAATTCAGCACTTGGGCTGCGCATGATTCACCTCAGGGCATCTTATTTAACATGTGCAAAAGCATAAGATTACAGGAAGTTGTGCAAAACCACTTGCTGGATTTTATCTTTCTGACGTACTAAGGTATGGTCGCAAGCACCAGGTCAGATGTGCCTTAAGAGAAGGACCACCAATCACAAAGTACTACAAAACAAGGTTGACTCTGTGAGCCTAACCTATGCTGTCTGTGTCTGAGCCACTTGTGCAAGTAACAAGCCAAACTCAACAGTATTAATGGATCAAACACATATGTGGGCCTAAGTGATTCAGAGACCTTTAGAGAGTGCGTGCACGGCTGATGTGTGTCTGTCATCTCAAAAAGATGTCAGTGATCCGAGCAATGTTGCCTTCGTGACACCCCTCCCCCCCTCTCGCTCACATTGCATGGTCAAATATCAATATTGAAGATGATTAAAACAATCTACATCTACTTCAGTAAAAAAAAAATTGCAGATAATCTACGTTTGCAGCATGAGATTTAAAGACATAATCTGATGGCATTAGAATTTATTTTGAACTCTGATTTCCACGTGATGTTGGATATATTACCAATTGGGCCACAATCAATTGGCTACTTTACCAATTGGGCCACAATCAATTGCCTACTTTTGGTGACTTCTTGCATCTAGCTTAAGATGGAACACTTCTTCTGTGCAAGCAGCATCATGATTTGGCTTTGGGGTTTTTGAGGCAGTACGTACGGACTGTCTCCAAGCTGATCGGTCCATGTCACCTGTCTCTCTCTAACCCTCTCGATTGTTCGTGCAATTGCTCACTTGTTCTTGCTTTCGGGGTCAGTGTCAATCTGTCGGTCCTGGTTGCTCGACCGTACTTTCTTTCTGTATCACATGCGTCTGTTTCACGGTCTGCCTGTTCGTTCCTTCAATCTTACGAGTCTTCACAGAGTGATTGGCCGTTCGTTCGCTGTTTCTATGGGGCCAAATCGATTGGTTCCCTCATCTAATAGCTTATCTTTTCTGTCCCTGAATTATGCTTGATTCTTCTTCATTGCTGTTTTTCAGTTATGAAATGCAATAGTGTAACTTTCAGGATGGATGTTTGGTTCTCACGATTTGATCTATAGTCATAAATAAACCAATTTGGTTGTTATAAATCCGTCAAAGATACCCTTCCTCACAATATTAAGACCCACTCAGAATAATAAAGAATTGTTTATCCAGGTCCACAAGATACTGGCCATCATATGAAGATTTAGGTAAGAACACATTTATACTAGATTCATGCCAAACCTCCACTTTTTTTGGATTAAAAATCTCCTAGAAAGAACACCAGTTGTTTGTCAGGCGCATACTAGTGACACAAATTTGCGAAAAAAAATATGTACACTACCACGTTCAAATTAGACATATTTTCAAAACAATATTCTAGAACTCAAAAAGATCAAAGAGAACCACTACAGAGCTACATAGCATTCACATTCTACCTTGAGATCAAAGGTAAGCTGAAAAGGCATGTCTAGCGATAACAATAGAACTTTTCCACCATTATCCAAGCTCGCTAATTTCAACAAACAGTATCATTCATACAGCATGTTTCTCTAAGCCAGAAGGCTGCCATATATTGGAGCCATCACTGCCTCATGGAAGAAAACAATATATCTTGGGCACCCAAATTGAAAAATAATCCAACACATCCTCGAAAATTATGACAGTAGTAGTAAAACGGGTGGCCGTCTCAGTTTCTAATAAGCAGGCCAGAGCAAAATCATGCCAAGGTAGATCACTATCCTTGTGATCTCCCAGTCAAGAGTATCTATACCACTGTTTTGAGACAATACAACAACAGAACTCTCCTCCACGGATACAATCATGACCATATACAGCAACAAAATAAAATACAAAAGAATTACACTGGCTACCGACCCTATCTATCCTCTAAACAAATATGAATGGTATGATGCCGCAACTGAAATCTGTATGAATTCAAAATCCAAGATGCCATAGTAACTCGCACCCACACCAACCAAGCTTAGACTGGCTTGGAATCTACCCAGTTATGACAAGGGGTGTGCAACAACTGCAAAACTCATGTCATGAGGCCGCAAAGCACCTTGAACGATGTCTTGCACTGTCTTGTTTCGTCTGCAAACATCTGAGATTTCTTCAAATCTATCCATGAGAGCACTTATACCAGATCCTGATGATGCATCGGATATGATTTTCAAGAAACTTGAGCGTTCCGAATCTGTTAGGGCCTGTGGTGGTATAAGATCAATACTCTCCCTCGCCCAATTCAACATATGACCACCAAATGCTCTGCTAAGCGATAACAGAACATAAGATACCTACAAAATATCATGCAAAAGACTAAATATGTCAACGTACCATCAATATGTCAGGACTTAAAATCTAGATGTCGAATCTATGCTTAAAACTTAAAATCAGGGTTGGAAGAAACAGCAGGGCAGCAGGCCACCACTAGTCCCTGGATTCCCAGTGATGGCCTGCTGCATAAGGAAAAATGAACTGAAATCCCACAAAGGTATGCAGAGTTATGGACAATCTACACCAATTCTAGCCAGTTTTCACATTATTCTTTCACGACAACACATTGTTTCATAACATCAAATTTTATTTTTTTTTAAAAAAAATAAATAACTTGCCGTTTCAACTTTCAACTAATATTTCACTGAAAACCAACAGTTTGCAGGTCAGTGTCTAGCTCACTTAAGTTTTGGAGTTCAGGTCAAAAGCCCTACCAAGCCAGAAACTGACAAGAACAAGATCAACAACAGCTTTTGAAAACACTGCTAAAAATATCGTAATGGAATATGAACCAAGGTATCCAATTCCATGGCAGTTAAAATGAATTCACTAATTCTAGTCATGGTCACGGAAAGGGCAGATGGATGGGATGGCAATTTTCCCGTTTCCCCATGTACCCGTAGGGAATTTCCCTAAATAGACATACCTCCTCCAAGCGAGCAGATGGCAATGCCCCTGTAAGGGAAGCAATCATTATTCTCGTAAGGGTTGCACCACGCTGAAGAACAATTGTGTTTATTAGTTCTCGGTATTTCTCCCCCTCAGATGAGTTTGCAAGATCAAAGACATCAGACAGAAATGACAATATAGATTTGCAGGCTTCCCTGTCGAATAACAAAGAAATTGAGGCAACACAATTAGCTACCAAACTGCGGGATGGAACACAAGGATAAACAAGAACATTAAAACTTGTATGAAAATCATTGCCAAGGTGAGCCAGTGCTGCCCTCCGACACAACACTGTTCAAATGTAATTAATCCTCCTTGCCATCTTAAACAAGTTTTACTGCAGGGGTTTTGACTTTCAGCTTGGTTGGATGATGTGGATGCCAGATGCAACAATGTAACTAGAAATGAATAGAATGGAAAATACAAGAAACTGAAACTGCAATAGAAGTGGTAGTGAACCCACCCCCTAGTTCCAACCATAGATTCCACCCTTTTTTTATTCATTTCTGAAAATCCATATACTAATCTAAATAACAGAGCATTAGCATTAAATGCACAACACTTGGATCATATTCTACTTCAACTAGTAGAAAGAGCAAATAGGCAATTGTTAGAGAAGTATCAATTCTGCATCAAGGACAAGCAGAGTAATTTCACATCTACCAATAACATGCACTTTTCATAATTACCAAATGAGGCATTTGTCTTTTCAATCACCTTGACAAAATCCAATTTTATGATAGGTAAATCAGACAACTCAGAAAACAGAAGTAAACACCATTTATGCGATAAACACAAATGTGCAGTATTGCTAATGGTGACTCATAAGCATGAATGATGATGATGCGTGAAAAGAATAAAAGGGAGGGATACCTGTGCTGTATTGTTATACCCGCCATTGCACATTCAACCAATCTTGGAAACATCTCCGTGGGTACAAATAGATCAGGACAGTAGCGAATACACCTTGATGCTAGCAGAAAGCAATCATCAGCAATGTCCGGTCGAGCTGTAAAATCCTACAGATGTAGAAAATACAACACAATGAATCAGCTTTCATGGTGTTGACATGTTATCGTCAGTGCTCTAACAAGAAACACACAAGGATGAAAGATAGTGACAGTTACTTGAATCGTCTTCAGAAGCTGTATCGTGTGGCTGACAAGTGTCTGTATCAAACTTCTAAGATAGCTTGCACAAGACGGATCAGACCCAAATATCTATAAACAACGCCATCAGAAAAGTGGGCAAAATAAATCCAATTCAAATTACAGTACAATACTTTCGAAATATGACGATGATCACATATAATAACCTTGATAACTTCACTGGACAAGTAAAGGAAGCAAGACTGGTTGTGTTGCTGATATAGCGTTTGGATTTCTTCCAGCATTGCACCAATGGCGATTCCCATGAACCTTCCACATGTCCTTACCTTCACCCAAGAAGAAACATGTTAGCACGAGAGTTTTGGCAAACAATCCATACAAGCATCAATATTGAATCTTACCACAGGAAATATTCAATGATAATATTCCAGCTAAATTTCAAGGGATATGGCAATATGCAATGAAATATCCACATATAATAGCTGATACATCTCATCAATTACAAAACAGTACAAAAGCTGAGGATGTTATGTCAATTATGTTAAACCAGTTATCAGAACTGAACAGTTATCGATCCAGTCAAGCTTCCAATTAAATGAGTTACTGCCCAACTGGTCAGACCTCAGGTTTTAAAAATAAAGTAAAATATACATATAAAATTATTTTGTAGAGTTCTTTTCGATTAATATCTATTTCTCATTATAAAATGTAACCTGAGACTGTACATGCTGTAGAATTTGTTCTCAACGAGTGCAATGGGAGTCATCAAAGAAAGGTGAGAACATAAAACATAAAAAAAAACTAGTTACAAGTCAAATAAACACAAAGTATAACCAGTTGTTTCATGGGCTACCTTCTACCAACGAGGCAAATAGAAGTGAGCGGAAGAGATTTATACAGATTCAGATCCCAAAGGGATATCATACTCCTATTGATGAGCCACAAACTTAGAACCTGGTAGAGAGAACCCTTCGAAGGTGAAGCCTCACAAGACACTTAAATTGAAAGTGGCTATTCTACTAATGAGTCAATGTTAAAATGTTACACGTGAGGTGCAAGGGCTGGGATTCCAAAATCTCTCCAATTTTAACTCAAAGTTATAACTGATCTACTCCAATTTATTACCGATTCATGCTGAGTATGGCCAATTCATAACTTCCCAGTAGAAGTCCAAGAACGGACAATACTCAGCCGGTTTTTGACAAACCAATGGGGTTTGGGAACCACCCCAAATCCGTGAACTCTGTGTCTCACCATGGGTCACAAGGGTCTTCCACACCAGACACCACGTATCATGTCATCTGTAACGTGTGGGCTCCCTTGGTTAGATCATTAATTCCTTTGAGCCCATATACCAAGTACCAAGCCCTAAGAGAAATACCCCCAAGGAAGAGGAGCCACCGCCCCCCCCCCCCAACAAACACACACACGCACGCGTGCGCGAGCGCGCGACAGCAAAGTGTACTTGCAGGGAGGTGTTAGGTTCCACAAACTGAGTACTTTTGTGGAGATGATAGGATATGAGAGAAGTATAAACCAAGGGTGCGATATCTCCATAGATGTACTCTTGGTGAAATGATAGGCCCCAAGGAAGAGTACTCCTAGAAGGGAGGTGAAATACTATTGGATGTAATCTAAAGGCATGCTTAAGCTACTTCATGATCCTCCAAGGAACCAGAGGGCCACTCCAATGGTATCTGTAAAATAGAATTTTCCTCCTTAATAAGATAGTTGAGTGATCACCATAGTAACAAGTTGTCAGTTGGATTAGCTACCATAACTCACAATTTTGTATATTTCCATAGTCGTCTAGACAACAGTTGATGGCCAGAGCAGGTGGTCGACACATGATGCGAAGGTTAGGTGGGGGGTTACAACTTCAGCCACATTGAAACATTAAACACTTTTGCAGAGCAAAAAACTGGTTCAAACCCGGCCAACGAGGACAATTTTATGCTGAACCAGCCAGTTCGACAATGGTCAGATCCAATTTCAAGGCCAGATGCAGATCCAATCCAATGAGCTGAACTTGGACTGGACTGAGGCTAAGATATGTTTTCTTTTTCCGGTTGAACCACCAGTCCTGTCCAGATTTGATAACACTGTGTTAATATGTGAAACTAGTAGCTCCATTAGACCTCTAGGTGATGAGGTGTTTTGCCTTCCATGTTTTTAATGCTAAAGCCTACCATGGTCCATGTTCCATACTGACACCAGCAAGCATCAGACAGATTATCTTAATGACTATCAATTGCTGTAAATTATGCCATGGAGAACAGATCACAGTCAAGTGAATCAGTGAATGATTTCTTCCAAGTACCAAAAGGCATGTTTGAAACCACACATCTAACAAAAAATTTGTTCACGTGAGACATTTATGCACGAGGCTTGATCATGGATGTCTAATTCTAGATTTGGCATAAATTATATTCAAATCATTAGTATTTACAGAAAGAATAAGTAAATAAACTCACAGCAAATTTGCAAGATCGGCATAGTGACTCCATGGTCCGTGTATCCCATGCCCGACTGCACAAAAGAATATATAATTAATTTAAGATGCATTAGATATTTCATCAATAAGAATTTTTTTTCAATATCTGTCAAGTTTCAATACTCACTGATCAAAGATACTTTTGAAAGTGGGCCAATATCTATTAACAGCTTCAGCAACAACTTCTGGAAGTTTCACATTGCTGCAATTATCAAGGAGGATTCAATACAAAACCTTATTTTAGATGGGTAAAATACAAATGGGAGGTCCCCACCTAAAAATGCTCGATAATCGATCTATATGGATAGTTAATTGTCGAGCAGGAACTTGTTGAAGAACTTTTTCACCTTGCTGGATTATTTCCTATTTTGTCAATAAAGATAAAATTAGCATGAATACATCAACATGCCAGGTAACTCTCAAAGAATGCTACTCACCTGCAGAGGACTAATTACTGGCATACAGACTAACTCCAAGGCTCTTTTAGCTTGCTCTGGCGGAAGCGTCGTGATGACCACACTGATTTGAGTACGTCACCAAGCAAGGGCATGTGAGGTGAAATATTCAATATGACAACAAAACAGTGGTGAAGATAGCTAAGGATGATTGGTGGGAATTAAATAACCTTAAGGCTTCAACCAAATGCAATGAGTCCTCTGAAGAAACTTTATAACCACCGACTCCACTGATAGCAATATGATATATCTGAAAAAGTGCATCCAGTGACCCAGAAAATTTTTTCCTACAGTCTTGACATACAAAAAAAAAAAAAAAAAAAAAAGGAAAAAAAAAGAAGAATCAATTAAATTTTCAATTGTTCAAGACAATACATACCTACCACCAACTAAAGCAAGCAAGGAAAATACTACAGAGATGTTTCAAAAACAATTTGATTATGTTTGACAAAACTGTGGTGAAAACTATAAGCAAGGGTTATCTCATTTTTCCTGAAGCACAGATCTGAAACATACAATTCAACAAAATGTGATAAATCATATGAAAAGAACACAAAATTAAATAAGTAGCACACTTTGCACAATTCAAATGCACCAGCATCAGGAATGGAAGGCCACTAGAAATAATTCCATTACAGACAGTAGCCCAATAATACCAAAGCTAGAGAACATATGAACAGCAAGAACATACATGACGCTACACCGCAGGTGGATGCCATACCTTCACATATATACTTAAATGCCACAGAAGCAGCTGCAGCTGTATCCACAGATGTACTCATACCCGTGTGAAGAATTTCAACCAAAGGAGACAGGATAGGGAGTTCAGCTGGAGCAGCATCAATCCACTTTGAAAACTCTCCAATGGTCAAACAAACTGCAAGTTTCAAGAAGATTTGAACTGATATCGTTGTCATGATCAAGGTCGTAAACATGTTGCCACATGGTTTCCGTCCAATGGCCAGGACAGGTTCTTGCCTAGTTACTGGCAGTAACTGAACACCATCAGGGCAGGACACTGGTGAAAAGGTGTGCTGCCAGCAACTTGACCCAAAACAAGCAGCACGGCAAAACATGGCCAGAGTCAGATTGTTAAGATTTCCAATCTTTTTTGAAGAATGTTGTGAACTAATATGTTTACATGCAAGTACCGAACAAGTTAAAATCAGTATAAATTGACCATACTTGGCACAAACTGCCTAACTTGTAATAAACACTAAATCCTAAACTGGTTATTGTTGGACATCTGAAAAATCAATTACATCGAAACTGACCTGTCTGCAGCAACTGTTCATGATGGGGAAGGCGGGGAAGCAGTGACATAACCTTCAGAGAACAAATAACAGGAATATTGTGTCATAATCAAAACAGCATAGCGTAAGCAATGACATGCCAAGGCGTGGAGCAAGAATAGTAATTCAGTTATGCCTGCTGGAGAAAGATCTGGTATACCACATAGTTGACAAAAGTAGAAGACCATCAAACAGTAACATTAGAAAACACCAGCATGTCATTCATACCTGTGGCAATATTTCTTTCTCTTCAGTTGAGACCGACTTAGCAATAGCTTGTATACAGAACAAGGCTGCCTCCAATGGTTGCCACTTTAGGTTCTGGTCACCAGTGCAGCTTCCAAAAGCCTACAGCACAAAAGCATAAGACATTTATCATAGGGAACTAAAAATTTTTTTGATTCTTTA
The DNA here is from genome assembly GCA_019359835.1 of Pharus latifolius. Taxonomy (NCBI): domain Eukaryota; kingdom Viridiplantae; phylum Streptophyta; class Magnoliopsida; order Poales; family Poaceae; genus Pharus; species Pharus latifolius. The sequence goes on along the minus strand of CM033328.1, from coordinate 65,159,749 downwards.
GAGGAATGAGTGATAGTCAGTTGAAGATGACAAAGTCAAAGAACTGCCATCTGAACATCACCACTATAGAAAATAGAACATGAATTGTTTGATTGTACAACAAATAGAAACTTGATAGTAAAAGATTTGAATGAACAAAAACTTATGACAGTATTTTGTAGAGCATAGAATATCAGTCCAAGTATAGAATGGATAAAAAAAATCAATTTATTCTGCTCAGTTTGCAAAAGTTAGTGAAAATGAACCCAGCACACCAGTGGAGCCTCATGTGATATCCATTATATCCAAGTAGCACTTTTGAATAACAGGATGAAGCCTCATGTTTCAACAAGACACTTTAGAAACACCAAGCCAAAGAGTGGAAAAAAGCAGTGAAATTCAACAAACTATGCACGTGATCATTTTGATTCATTTATTCCATCAGTTAACTTTGTTCCAACTTCCAATGGAAACTTCAAAAATGGATATATCATATATGCGAACTTACTTTAAGACTATATTTAATAAAAATAATTGAGCACTTCAAAAAAATTAAAAGAATTGTGGTGATAATAGAAATTCATAGCACAGCCAAGAAGAGCATTCTGATCCTTAACAGCAATAATAGAACCAGCCAAAATAATAAAGACAACTAAGAGAAACTTTGATTCTAAGAAGAAATTTTAAGTGTTTATTTTATGACTATGCAGTTTGTTAAAAGTTAACAGGGCATGTGGTTTCCTAGGTTCCTACAAAAGACTCAACACAGAGATCGCAGCAAATGAAACAAGCGGCGTATAAGAAAAACAGCTGAATTACCTGAACTAGCTTCATGAAAAGAATTTTTAGTGTTGAGTCCCCTCCAAGAACATCAGTTGCATCAAGTAATACATCGCTCACCGCTGAAAAATTAAATAGCCTTGTTATTATTTGACAACTTTGCCAAATAGCCAACATGAACTGCATAAGGAACTGAATTAAAAAAAAATAGGTACAGTACCATATCTGGCATGTCTAAAATCCCTACGGTCTTCCTCTGAAAAATTATGGTAGCCCTCGGGATATTCAACTCGGAAACTGACCTGTTTTGGGAGATCAAAACCACAAGAAATCAAATATATATGGAATGATATATGAGGTGTTTGGTTTGAGGAATGCCCCCATGCTAGAAAGGGTCCATCCATTGTAGATGGAAAATTCAACCATCATGGATGGAATAGGATCATTCAACAAAATTGGTTAGATGGCCCCATTCCACAAGTTATATTCAATTCCACCTCTTGTGAAAATGATTGGTGCTAGAATGAGGCCATTCCATCCCACTAACCAAACACACTCTCGGATTGCATGATTCCATTACACCAACCAAACATAAACATCTAGTATCGGATGATTCTAGAATCGTCAAACCAAACACCCCCTATATATGCTTCTTTTAGCGAAATCCTCACCCCACAAACACATACCAGGGAAACCAGAATTCCAAATGGAGGATGAAACATTTGCAATCTTCTATTTCTCTCTGCTTCAATTGACACCTCAGACCCATATGACGCATAAAAGTCCCTAAAAATGTGAAAAGCAATCAACAAATTGTTCCTCAAGTAAAACTAGTATGGTTTAAGAAACATATTATAATACATCATTACCTCCTAGTCAGGTTAAGCTTAAGATTGTGCCAGAAATTATATGTCATGGAGGAAATGTCAAATTCTGGATGAGAAGCAACTTCGAGTAGTGCATTCACTATTTGCATGGCTTCATCTGAACCTGTAAGAAATAGACGCATGCACAACATTTAAACTGCCAGAATGGTCTTTCACATATTGAACCTCGTGTGATGAAACCCAATGGAGTGTCAAATCAGACCGTCATCATCAATCAAACATTACCTGTTGCAATTAAGTCTACATAGGAATCACCCATGTCTGCAAATAAGCGAGCAATAGCTTTCACATCTTCTTCATCCTGATAAAGCATCAGTGAGTGATTAAATACAGAAGGAAAAAACACATGCATAGTCGCACAGACACAGATTGCACCAATGCTACAAAAGTTGGAAAAAGGACAAAAAAATAAGATTCTAAGACCAAAAAAAATAATGATGGTTCCATTTTGTGGAGCATGTTTAAAAAACTTCTTGTAAACCACATAATATTAAGTGTGCTCTCACAGAGCAAACCGAGATAAAGTATAGTGTATGAGCTCAGTTTGATATATTTAATTGGGTAAAGTACACTTTTGGTCCCACTGCTTTGTCCTTGGGCTCATTTAGATCCATCCATTTTAAAACAACTCACATTGGTCACTCTACTTTCAAAACCGGATACCTTTTAGTCTCTAAATGGTTTTGTAAGTTGTTATTGTGACGTGGCTTTAAGCATATGGATGATGTAATGATTTTTGTCTACACTGACAAGTTTGTAACATAAAACCATCTCATTTCTTCCTCCTTCACATATGGGTAACACAACTTGTTGGTACGAATAATAACCTAGACATCGTGGAAAACGTATTGTTACTTGTGTTGATCCAAGGGTCTTGTTGAGAAATGCTTAGTATGCTTATATTGTCATATTTTTTTCACATATTAACAATACACAATAGTCTACAATATCAAAACAACTTATAATACCGCTTATTGACAAAAATAATCCAGTTTTGAAAGTAAAAGTAAAGAGACCAATTTGAGCCGTTTTGAAGTAGAGAAACCAAATGAGCATGACTGCAAAGCAGAGGGACCAAAAATGCACTTTACCCTATTTAATTTTATACTCTACTATTTAGAGGTGGTAATGGTTTGGATTGAAATGGGTTAAATGGATTGTATTTAGAATGGGTTGGGTTTGAATGAGTTGAAATGGATTGAGAAACAAAATTATGTTGGATTGGATGGGGTTTGACTAAAAAAAAGTTGGATTGCATTGGGGTGAAAAATATGAGTGGATATTGGATTGGTGCCCACAAAACAATTTAGGTTAATATTCTTTTTCTCTCCACCCCTTAGATACTTAATATATTTTGAATGTTTGGATTAGGTTTGAGTTAGAAATCGGTTAAACCCATGTTAAGAGAAAGGGCTGGGGTTGGGTTGAAATAGTAAGTGGGTTGGATTGGATCATGTTTTATAAGATGTGTTCTGATTTGGATGAGCGTTGAGTTTTAATTTTTATTTAAACGAATTGGGTTGGATTTAGATTGGATCTCGCCCATTACCACCCCAACTACTATTATTTCACTCTAGGTAAACTTTCAACACATCAAGTATAACAACTCTGCTCCTCTCATAAAAAAACAAAGAAAATTGCATAGTGTGGATGTAATGTGGTACACCTAATACCCTTTTTGTTTATTAGAAGCTATGTCATACCACACAAAATAAGATATATTTTGGCAACTAGCAATCTGCCTTCTAAGATTTTCTATAGCACTTTTGGTTATCAAAAGCTCAAATGCCTCATTGGTTAATCCTCTCTGTTAGTTAAACAAAACAAAATACATGGCCACAGGAAATAGCTGTGACCAACAAATATTGAAAACAGTGTTTTAAAAGGTTTATGCACAACGAAAGGTTAATTAAAAATAGTTTTGTATAGGCGTATGGCTGAGAAATGATAAATTCTGGAACAGTAGATTGATTTAGGGAAAGGTACTATTTGATCATTAACTTTCAGGTCAAGCCAATGTTATGTTATTAAATCTTCAAGGGGTCAAGCCTGTTTTAAGTTCTGAACTGTTCAATAAAACTATTTTGATCCCTCAACTTTGGGAGCAGACCTAAATCAAAGCTTCTAAATCACCAACAGGTGGCACCAACTGACAGATATGCCCCCCCCCCCCAACCTGTCAGTGACTTGGAGATCCCATGGACTTGGCAGACTTTTTTTGACAGAAAGGGTAGACATGGAACCATCATCATAGTTGAGGGGCCAAAATAGTGCATACAAAACTTCAGGACTTAAACCAGTACCCAACCCCAAATTTGAGTGACCAAAATGGTACTTTTCCAATTGATTTTGAGGTAAGCCAGCAACTCATCCCACTGTTACGCACAATCATCAGCAAAAGAATTACATACCAAAAACATAATGGAGAAAATTTTGCAAAAGATAGGGAAAAAGATTTCATACTTTCGATGAATCTTTGAGCTGCTCTTTGAGACCCATAACACGAGGCACAATGACATGAATCAGCGGCAACTGTGCAGGGATACCACCAGAATTTCCAGATACAGTAAAATGTATCAGTTCAGAAGTAACTGAAAATTTATAGACACATAAATTAGTAAGCTGGCCAAGAAATTTCCCCAAGCATATAAAGATAACTCATCTTGGGTATCACTTCCAGTAGCGATGTACAGAACATAATACTACGATCAAAGAAAATCTTAGGATTAGTACTAACAAGTTTACAAAGAGTAACCTTCAAGTAGTTCATTAGGAACAAACTGGTTCAAATCAAATTTTAGAAATCAACAAGTTAGAAAAGCACATGATGCAAGAAAAAAAAAACGCACCACAACCTTTTTTAACAAGAGTATGGCCTATCAACCGGTTAGTATCCGAACAAAAATGATGAGATTATATCGTTCTTTCGCACTTGACTATCCATTTCTATAAAACATTCTAAATATCAAGAGTTTCCCAACAACATTGTAATATGTAGTTGTACATAGAATCTCTACTGTATAGTGGACAAATACAAAACCAAAAGTTTCTAAAGCTCTCTCTCAAAAGTTTGTGATATTCGTGACAAGCGGATGATATGAAAATAACAACAACAAGAGCCCACCACAAAATAATTGCTATTAAGTCTCCATATGACATTTAATAATTTGATTGGGGCAAAAAGACGAAAAAGTTCACAAACTAACAGGTTTGCACTAAGATACAGTATAAATTACAAGCCTATCAAAATGTACCATTTACAGATGCCTCCAAATATTGATCAGAGCTCAACGAAGAGAGTGCTGTATGCACCAAAGGATGTGAAGCAAGTGTGGATGCAGAGATTCTGGCAGAAACAACATTTTAATAAAATTCGTGAGATCAATATTGTTAGATAACATAAGTAGTCTAGTAAGAATAGAAAATGTTAGATGTACCATATCAGCTATATCTTAAAGGAATAAAAGTATTACTATTATCAAAATCCCAGAAGCTGCATACCCATGACAGAAACGAAGCCAAGAAGCAAAGCCCTCCAAAACCTGCAAAAGAAACAATCAAGATTAGCAAATACCAAAATGCATCTAATCATCTCATCACAAAATTTGAACAAGGGCTACAGCTTTTATGTGCTGCTGAGTTTCAAAAGCATGTTGTGGTACTGATTTAAAGATGATATCTTACATAGAGTAAGATGTGAGGCCCCTGTCAGATGAGTTGAGTTAGTCCAGATCTGAGATGATAATTCCAATTTTTATACATATGGTCAAGACATACAACAATGCTTATTTGGCTTATATTGAAGAAGATGAAGTTAACCATAATCTTCACATTTGCACCAAAAAAAAAGATGAATTTTTTAATGCAAGAAGCCGGAATATAACAAGTAACAACTACTATGAATTCCCCAAAGGACCCCAAGTATAATACAGGGCTGTTTGATTTCATCGTGGGGGTCGGCATGGGAATTCATATCCCTACATTCATTTCCACCTTCCCCTAGCATTGAACTAGTGGGAATTGGTGGGACTTCTCTTCCAGTTTCCACCAAATTCCTCCAGACCAAGCATGAGAGGTGGGGATTCCCACCCATCAATTCCCATTTCCATTTTTTTAATTCCCTCTGACCAAACGCCATCTACAGGTAATAGTCCTGGCGGCAATAACCTTAAAACAACCGATAGGCAAGAAATGGTTCAGATGTATGTCCCACTGACTAAAAGAAACAATAGTAAGACTATACAGACCTGGATTATGGAAGCACTTTGTCAACGCACATAAGAACAGAAATATCAATAGTTATACAACACGGAATGAATAAATAGCCACAATTTCACTAGAGTTTTTTATTTCCATGAATAACATATTTTCTTGGTTACCTAGGCACTTAAGGACTAAATCATAATATAAAAAATAATCTTGAGAAGGGGAAAATCGACCTGTTCTTTTAGTTGTTCAAAACCCAAGCAAGCGGTCAATAGATTAAGAGCAACATCAGCTGATGAACAAAGGTCATTTTCAAATTGTCTCCGCCTTTCGGGACGAGCAGCTATTTTATAACTATAAGTTTCCTGTTGATACACCATCAAAAAAAACTCCAATTACAACAAGAAAGATATAGAAAAAAAATATGAAGTTGGTGCAGCATGAGAAAATCACTCGCCACTTTTTAGCTCTTTAACTATTGATAATTAAAACCATGAGTATACTCTTGTTCACCAAATGCAACATTATCAAGAACTACAAGTATTTGAATAGTTAGCATGCATCAATTGACTGAACTTAGGCATGATCAAGAAGTGGGCATGGCAAATGACAGCAGAATCATGCCTTTATGATTTAAAGGAACAAAATATCCCAAAACATATGTAAAATATAGGAAAAGTTTCTCTAATGTACTCGTACATGTGATTCATTAGTGATTGACTTCATTAGTAAATAGGAATATGACCATGTCCTGTTACTAACTTGACATCCCTTTCTGCAAATGGCAGAAGACAAACAAAAGGTTTTGTTGTTCCCATTTCCCTCTAATCTCTCTTTTGGATCATGAGAGAAGACACAAAAACTGTGCTAGGTTTCTTTTTCTTGCACAAGAAATGACAACAAACTAAAAATATCCCATTAACAGGGAATCAAAATCATGTTTTTGATTTCTTTCTAGATGAATGCTGGTGCTACAATTTTTTTTTTAAAAAAAAGAAGGTAACATGGCACTTTGAAATTACCTAATCCCACTTCCACCAAAATCATATCCTTAGTTATCTTGTATTCTCCAAAATGCTTATAGATATTTAAGACAGTAGCAGCAAAAAACGTAGTAACTATGAAGGATCTAGTAGACTCCGATGGTATTCATATTGGGCTCAGATGGCTACATACTTGTGGCAAAACAATAAGCAGTTCAAGGAAGCTTGGAATAAATTCTGACTGAGATTTCATTTCATCACTCAGCCAGTTCACAATTCCACCACCTCCCCAGTCCTCTACAGGTACATGCACAGCCAGAGCAGCAATTGCAATGCAAATCTGAAATAAGAAAGAGTGACATTGTAATTACAGTTGTGTTACTATAAATTGTACCTGCTTAACTCTATCATTTACCTGTGTTCTTACTTTTGGTGGCCCTTTATTAAATTTTTTCAACAATGCCTACAGATGACAAATCAGTAAAGTAAAAACACAACAAAGCTGTCAAAGCACTTCAGATAATTAACTGGAACTATTAATTAGATAAACAAACCAAGAGTTCATGATTGCAGATTATAGTATGCACAGAAAAGGAAACAACTTTTTAAGATTGACCCTATTTCAAAGTAGAGCTGGAGTTTCATAAATTTGGGCAAGCTAGCTATTTACTAACATCTGGCAAGTCCATGTTCAATGTCAAGCACTTTTAAGTACATTGCATGCATGTAATCTAAGCTAGGGTGCTAAAATGTCACATCTCTCAAAGAAGGTGAGGTCATGAACAAAAATGTCTAGAAGACCAAGAATATGGTAGAATAGATGGACAAAATATAGGATGCAAAAAGATAGGTATTTGGGACTGAATGCCAAACCAACAGCCAGCAACTGCAAAAGTAAACACCAAGATTCACTTACCCAAATCCAAATCAACGAAACGAAAGTAGTAATTTAAGTTTTGCATTTAAAAAATTTCTTGTGGTCACATGGATATGATTTGCATTAAATCTTTCACTTGACCAACTTATACAATATTAAATGGAAACATTTAGGTGACAAACAGTGATCACACCATACTTCAAACAAGCCTCATAGTAATGCAAGAAAGGAATTTCTAACAGCAGCAAACAGGACCATCTTCAATTATATCAAGAACAGTGAAATCACTCATAACAATGGAAAAGAAAGTCCGATGTTATGAGGCATAAAAGAACTTTGTTTTCATGGTAATATCACAAACCAAGCAGCAGCCTTTTGCTTTGCTTTTTATTACAATTGACATTCAGAATTGCCAGGTAGCAACTTGAGTACTTGACTGATTTGTTCATAACAAGCACCAATTCCTTCTTTCAGAGTTTGTGTTGAATAGAAATATATAAATGTTTTAGGTTTATGTCACAAACCCTATTTTATGTTCTGGAAAAGAACTTCAAAAGCTAACACTTACATATAAAGAATCTTGTAATGGTCGAAAAGCTTCTGACGGCAACTCTTCAAAGTCCCTTTGTACCTAAAAATGAAAATATTTATTTAAGCTTATTTCGAAATCATCAGTAAATATGGAATTATGCACAACATGTCTACCATCTATATCAAAGTTTAGTCATACATGTAAATGTTTTTACCTTGCTTCTGAGGGTCTGAGAACAGAAGATGAGAGTCTCCAGGTTGCTGCTTTCATCATGAAGTAAACTGTCAGCTACCTGCACATTCAGAATCGAAAACAACTAGATATTATCATGTTAACTACTACCCATGAAAATGCCTGCAAAACAATACACTGTAAATAAATTCAAAAATCTAAAATGGATTTGTAATATAAAAGGTGGCATCTTTGATTTTCCAAAAACACACAGTACAACTACGATAAAAAAATTATCAAGGTAAAACCAAATCTATATAAAGATAAATAAAACATGAAGCTTGTAGTAAAATTCCTCAAATAACAAACACATGATCAATCCACACAACATCCATGCTCCTCCTGCGCATCAATGCATACAACAATCATTTCAAAAGCTTGGAAAGCCACAGCCACACACCACAAAAATCCTAGCAATGATAAACAAAATTGAACTAAGCTCAACTTAACTTACTGCAAAATCCCGCAGAGCACCAAACTGAAAATTTGGAGCGTCTAAACAGCTCGTAGTCTATCATCACAAGCCAAAACCAGACCTAATATAATAAAGCACTAGCGAGCCAGAAATCAACACGTCTAATCAGTTCCGCGCTTCAGTTATCCAAACGCTGTGAGTAGCAACTAAAGCGTCCAACCAAACTCCGTGCCGGTCGAATAGCTACACTTCAAAACAAATCTAATCGCAATTCCTCGTCCCAACAACGAAACCACTTCAAAATAAAAGGCACAAATTTTGCACCAGTGCGGATCAAATCCAGCAATCTCGCGGAAATCCCACCCCCAACACTCCACAAACCAAGCCTCCGAACCAACCCGCGACGAGGGAAGAAACAGGGATCGGGCGAATCAAATCGAGCTGACAAACCACGCACCTGCCACGCATCGAGGGTGTGCTGGAACTGCTGGAGCCAGCGGTCGGCGGCGGTGCGGACCGCGTCGTCGGGGTGGTGGTAGAGCGCCGCGAGAGCCTCCTTCACCGTCGCCGTGGCCTGCGCCTCCATGCCCAGCCACAGAACCCTACTATCACAGCTCACCTCCTCCTCCTCCGCCTCCTCTCGCCGCAGCCGCGGGGATATTTTCAGGGTACTTTTGGAGGACTTTTACGGGAGTTTGGATCTCCGGGAGGTTTGGATGGGTAGGGTTTTAGCGAGGAGATTTGAAAGCAGTGGGAGGGGAGGGGAAGTGGTCGATTCGCTTTTATGCGTTTGGTGCGTGCGGGATTGATGGATCGAGCTGTGATTGTGAAGGGGAAGATGGGGGAGTTGTTTAAAATTTTTGCGCAGGCCTAGTTGGGAGTTTGTCTCTATGCAGGCGGGGCCCATTTCTAATGGCTGGAGTTTATGCTATACACAGCTTTACAGAATTTTATAGCCAACTGGAATGTTCGATGATTTCGTCCTGTTTACAAGTATTTTATAGCACCACGATTTGCAGAAGACCTATACCATCATCATTAATCATCAATTTAAAATGTCGATTTTTATTGAACAACTTATAATTATGCACAATTTATATTATAATTAGAAAATTTGAGTCTTATTATATCAACTCTCAACTAAGAAATTAGGAAATAAGTTTTCTATTGAAGATTATATAAGAAGATAGTTTAAACTATTCAAATAAGAACAAATAGTATGAATTAGTTGTGTCATTCTAGAATGAGTATGATCAATCTAAGTCATGTATTTGTCTCTTATCAAATAAATTATGATATCTTCGTACTATCTTTTTTTTTAGTAGAAAGTATTTACACTCATCATCGCTCAAGATGCGGGTTTGTTAGAGCAAACACTTCACATAGCAAAATTATTTAGCATGTGACATTTCGTCAATCTCCATTAGCACAGTTGGCATGTTTGGTTATCCCCGTTAGCCCTTGGTTACCTCCCAAAGAGAATCAAGAAATCAATAAGTCTATAGTATTCTGCACCCACCAACAAGCTGGAATAGCTCAGTTGGTTAGAGCGTGTGGCTGTTAACCACAAGGTCGGAGGTTCAAGCCCTCCTTCTAGCGTAACTGAATTTTTTATTTTTTTCACACATTCTATTTTCATATGGTTTTTCATATAATATATTTTTAAAGAGGTTTTTTTTTCATATGCAAAGCCATAAAATCCTATTAGAGGAGGACAAATAATTTCTTATTATTTTACACCAAAAAACTTGTTGACATTACATACTATATCTAGTTACTACTTGCTAGGAAAATCCAATCCTCTTACTAGTCCCCAAAATTCGCCTATGACGAAGGTCGGCGACAAGGACATCCTAAAACGAGACTGCACTTACTGACGCATGTATGTTTGTTGTGGAATAGGTAGAACTTTTACATATTCTCTTTATATGTGCCAATATATGCTATTTTTTCATTATTGCATATGAACAGTACATTTAATGTAGATCATAAAGTCAGAATGAAAATTCTTGTTTTGTTATTGATTTTCAGAAATGTTTAAGGATTGGTAGGGAATACAGATAGATACATAGAAAGAATAAATTAAGGACTTACCAAAAGAGATTGTTGGCATAATTATTTTTTTTAATTTTTCACATATTCTATTTTCATATGGTTTTCATAGAATATTTTTTAGAGAAGTTTTTTTTATGTGCAACACCATAAAATTCTATTAGAGGAGAACAAATAATTTCTTATGTATTTTATATTGAAAAACTTGTTTACATTACATACTATACCTATTTGTTAGGGAGATCCATAGCTCTTACTAGTCCCCCTAAATTAGCCTACGACGAGGTTGGCGACGAGGACGTCCGAAAAGGAGATTGTGCCCAGTATTGCATGTATATTCATTGGGGGATAGGTAGAACTTTTGCATATTGTCAGGGCGTTTTCGTCGGGGCAAGTCTCGTGTGGGTCACTTCTCAAGATGTAGTTATAAGTAAAAGTGTATATTACAATCATAAATTTCAAATATTGATTATACAATATTAAAATAGTATTTACAGTATGAACCATTATTTTACGGCTGAACTCGACTATTGGAAGTAAACTGCCGCATATTATACACATAAACACAATAGTTCTTCCAATAATCGAGTTCAGCCGTAAGCCATGATCTTAAAATAACTTATCAAAATCACCATTAAGTGGAATTGGCTCATCCTCGAGTAGTCCCTGGTCGGCTTCCCATTTTTCTAATAAATTATGACTTTGCGATGAGTATAGGGTACTCAACAAGCCAATTACAACAAGAGGCATTTATACTTAGAAAATAGTTAAACATGATGGAAGATTCATGGAAGAATTTATAATAATTTACTTCATAAAACTCTACTACAGTGTAAGTTATTGTGATGCATAAACCAACTACTCAATTACGTAACAATACATTCTAAGGTAATTATTTAAGGAATAGAATTGATTTATTTGCACTTGAGACATCATTATAAAGCTACTTGTGCCCAACCAAATGATAAACACATTGACCATGATATACCCTAACCCGAAGGTACGAAGTATTCGAATACATTCTTTACACTCTGCATAGGTATACTACTTTTTTCATAATTTACTTCGATTAAGACTGTCAGCGCATATACATTCAACAATACTACATACGACTGAATCGAAGATCACATGTTTTTCTCATTGTCTTATATTAACTCTAGCTCTGCCTAGCCAAGGTTTTATTATGCATTGAACAAAACATGTGGCTGTTGTAGTAAACTAAATTCCCTACTCAAGTCCTTTTCCAGTGCTGGTTCGATGTGTTGATCGAAGGATGCCGACTAGAGGGGGGGTGAATAAGCGGTTTTAAAATTTTTCTTCTAAACTAGGGTTTAACAATCTAAAATTGCAATAACAAATCTTCTAAGAATATGAAAGACAATTCAATTCAGATTTTGCACTTTCTAAAATATTAATAGCAACAATTCAATTACTACGAAAATTAAGCAAGTAGTAGAGATAATCGAAAAGATCGAGTTTTTCCCGAGGTCTCGGAAATTTGCCGATTTCCACTAATCCTCGTTGAAGCGTTCTTCGCTTGAGCTTATGTTTCGATTTCACTAAGGGTAGCCCTTCTCCACTCCAGATAGGCGAGCTCCGAGTCTTTACAACCACTCGCCGGGCCTCTCCGACACACCGTTGATGGAGAGATCGCCGGACCTCCCGGGTCGTCTAGGTGACGGCAATCACCAAGAGTAACAAGCCTAACACCTTGCTTGATCAACCTCGAAGCTTGATGAACACAATGCAAATGCAAAAGGCTTGGAAGCAAATTCACTTAACTAACACTCAAGAATTCTCAAGTTTTGACTTCAATTGCTAGAGAATGGATGTGAGAGGGCTTGCACACTGTTGCTCAGGGTTTTTGAGATGTATTTCGTGTGTAATAGACATCTACAACAGTGATCTATTTATATTCTCAGCAAAAACGGTCGAAATCAAGAAGATTGGGCGAAAGTTGTACTGGCCGGACATTGTCCGGTCACTTCGGACAATGTCCGGTCAGTACAAAAATTTTGATCATTGTTCATGTGAAATGCGAGTGTCAGTAGCCGTTTGGATTAAAATGTGAAGGCTTACATTTGTCCGGACAAAATGTCCGGACAGATGCATTTGTCTCTGTTGACACCCCTGTTTAAAATGATTTGTACACGCCGGACAAATACATTTGTCCGGACAAAATGTCCGGACAGATGTATCTGTCTCTGTTGACACTTAACATAAAACACTCCAGATTTTTGTATGGGCCGGACATATGGGATTTGTCTCTGTTAACACAGCCCTTACAATAGCCCAGATTTTGTATTGGCCGGACATTGTCCGGTCACTTCGGACAAAACCTCCGGACAAATACATTTGTCTTAATTCAATATGCTGTTAACATTTGTACTGACCGGACATTGTCCGGTCACTTCGGACAATGTCCGGCATTCACCGGACAGATGCACCGGACAAATGTATTTGTCTCTGTTGCACTTGTTTGCAAAGTTCTGAAATTGTTTGTATTGGCCGGACATTGTCCGGTCACTTCAGACACTATCCGGCCAGTACAAAACGAAAACAGACTTCTGAATTTTTTACTCAACTTTGATTTAGGGCAAATGCAAATGCAAACATACTTCTAAAAACTTCAAGGTTGATCAAGATACTTGTGCTAAGACCCCTCTTAATAGTACGACCATCTAACCTAAAAAATTTCAAAACGAGAAGACGCTAGGTTTAGGTATTTGTACTCTTGTCGAGATTTTCGTCGTTTTCGCTTCATAGAGTCTTGATAACCTTGCTTTGTCTTTCCTTGATGTTTTCTCCTTTGATTTACTTGTGTCTCACATACAGAGGTTAATCGCAAATCTCACGGATGTCATTAATCACCAAAACCCTAATTAGGGCTCAAGATTCAACACGATGTAGGGTAACTTCCTCTTGTCCAGCAGTGAATCAATGTAGAACCATTCTTTATAATCACATTATTTTCATCCCTCACTATCCATGTAGAGCTAAATTAAATATTTGACAAAGTTACTATTCCCATACCGAGCTTGTGGCTAGTATGGTAACATGTTACTGGAAGTAAGGCAAAACGATCTAGTCCTTAAGTGTTCGAATAAAAAATTGACCACATCACCCGTGTGCGTCATGCACCATCATCACTTCAACCCATTTCACTCGAACGTTTTTCTTTATAATTTAATTTTAACATGGTGCACAGTTTACTTTTGAGTAGAATAATTACTAAATTATCATATATTTGAACTGCATAATTGAATTGCTAAAATTTTCTCTATTAATTCCATTACCTTAAAGTGTTTAGATTTACAATTTATCTATCACATGACCCTTATTCTATTCATTAGTTGTTTACCGACTTGGTTGTTTAGACACAATAACAATAATGTGAAGTACTTGTGCATAATTAGGTTTAAAACTGCTATGTCATTATAATATACTAAATCTAAATGATCAAAATTAATTGACTTGCCTTGTCCTTCTATGAGTGGATCTTCTGACACGGTCTCGACAATTTGTTCCTTGACAGTGGGTGTCTCAGGTCCTAGTTTCTATCATATATGAAATATATTATTAACCAAAAATAGGGTTATAACATTCAATATATAAAATAGAATGCATGCTGAAAATCTAATATGTTTATGCTTAGGTCGATATAGCAGGTGGATCAGATAAATCAAATCGTGAGAAGTTCAAATAGAAATCGAAAACAGAATGAAAATGAAAATAGGGTAAACTTGTACTTTAGTATTCAAATGACTAAAATGTAAATATCTTTAGTCTTGGTTTGAATTTGAAATTGTAGTAAAAGGAAAACTCATGTTGAATAGAATAAAAGACACAACCATTAATCTGATTTGAATTTGGAGACTAATCAAAGAATTAGATCATTTTTAGCTTTCAAATTCTAGAAAAAGGACTGATTCACGATAAAGTTGGACTGAATCACGAAGAGGGGTTAAATGAGCTAAATTATTTAAGAAACTTTGACAATAGTATGTAACCATAATAAGATTCAAGTTTTTAAAAGAATCTAGAAGAAAATCGATCAGGAGCTAAGTTAATAGTGTTTTTTGAAAATGGTAATTAGGGTAAAATAGTAACAGGGTTTTCGAAAACAATAAAGAGGCTAATTAATAGGTCTTAAAGGTCAAATTTGACCTAGGTCTTGAAGGTAAATTGGTATAAAATAGATAGAGTGTTCTAACTTTTCAAGTTAATTGGAATCTCGAGCTTCCTAGAGTAATTTAGTGGTTTTGGAGTTTAAAAACTAAACTCTAATATATAAATTAAATAAGGATTTCAACAATTTTGTAATTTCTGGGCTAATAAGTGATCTACATAAAGTAAAAACTATATGTTTAGGTCCTAATTAATATAATTAACAAAATGATACAATCAAAATTTTATTTAGAATCCTGAAAGCAATCGGCTGACTCTCTGAATGTTAGCGGTTGGCATTCGCTATACAAAATGAATGTCAGAGGTTGGCTTTGGTTGGCATTCGGTGCATGCGGTGGCAGTGGGTGGCAAGGTCTTTGCCGACAGTGATTTAGGTCGGGCTCGGGGTCATGGAGCCAGGGGCCCCACCGACCTCGATGGCGACGATATTGACGGCGGTCGTTGACTAGCAACCGAAACTCAGTGGCGGCTTTTATTGGTTTAGCATGGCCGACGACAAGGACAACAACGGCGAGGAGAATTGAACCAATAACTCATCATACAACTTCTAAGGTATCATTAGGGCATAATTCCATGGCAATTTCAACGGCGACTTCACCGGGGATCCTCTCCACGGTGCGGCCGCCGGAATAGGACAAGTTTTTGAAATCTCAACAACGCCGGAGAAGGAGTGGCGAGGTCGTCAATGGGGGCTACGACGAGGTTGAGGAGGGTTTCAATTAGGTGTATGCGTTGGTAAGTAATTGGATGGAGGTGGCGGATTTCCTACTCTGATGCTTTGCCGTCTCCTGAGACGAAACGTCGCAATTCTTTAGCGTGCGGCCATCGAATTTCACTGGACTTGGTGGGGAGATAGTTGAGGCAGTAACAAACATGATGGCATGATCAATTTGGTTGGCGATAAACTAAATTAATAAAGCGAAGTTTGGCTCGACCGCGACAATATCTCAGGTTTCCAATTCTTGCCGCCGGTGGAAATCTCACCGCCATAGCTCGCCGACAGTAGCGCAATGGACCTTTGGAAGTCCTTGTCACTCAACCCAAAGGTCCGATGCAAGGTTTAGTGGAGATTTGGCAAAGAATGATCAAAATGGCAATAGTGCCAACTCTGGTGGGGGGCGGGGTGGCAAAATTAGTAAAACAGAAGAAATGGCAGTGCTCGTCGTTGTTCTGGCTAGATTCGTCGCTGAAGTTGATTGGTAATTGAACTTATAATTACAAGAGATCATGAGGATCAAATCATATACAAAGATTGATCAAGAATTCCTAACCTCGTTGCTGTTGCTGCTGTGGAACACAGGGGAGAGAGAGAGAGAGAGAGAAACATTGTGCACTGCTGCTGCTGAGAAGAACTGGGATTTTACTGTGTATATGTGTGTATTACAGTCTCCTGATGTTTCTGGTGGCAGCTGCTGCGTAGATGAATTACTTCCTTTCCTCCTCACTAACTGGGTAAATCAGCATGTTGCAGTTTCGCCAGTGTCAGCATTCTCTGGATTTGCCCTGAATTACTAGAGAGTTAAATAGTGTTTTATATTATTATTTTTTTTTCTTTGTCCTGAAGGTTCTGCATCTCCAAAGGCCAACCTTTATATATATATATATATATATATATATATATATATATATATATATATATATATATATATATATATATATACATGCATAAACTAATGTGGCTGTGAATTACAAAAACACTTGGCATATTTAAAACTAAGTATAAAATTCTTCTTACTACAGAATGTCTGGAAATTGAGATATGACACATATTCCCTTTTTAATTATTGTGTATAAACGGTACATTTAGTGTGGATCATAAGTTCAGGACCAATATTTCTCACATAAGAAGGAATACAAATAGATACATAGAAAGAATACATGAAGGTTTTACCAAAAATAGATTGTTGCGGGTGATGATGATTTTGGTGCTGTTAAAGTATGAGTGAATTGGTTATCTTTTATAAAAACTTTCAGTTTATCCCATAATATTTATCTCTCAGTGCTAGACCTCTCTCATGAAAATTTTTTTGGCTCTGGCCTGGCCCCAGGGTAAGATCGGGCAAGCAACTCGTATTAAGAAAAAGATTTGATGTATAATTGTATAACCCTCGGATTTGAAAAGAAAATTTTATCTATCATTGCCTTGTCGAAGTAGGCAGGTTGAGATAATATAACAATGCTTTTGTCTGGGTAGGTCGAGCTATGAAAGAGAAAGACATTATTTTAACCACGGTGGCCCTTGTCATACTCTGTTTGGCCCTAAACATCAGGTTAGGCCGGGCTAAGCCCGACTGGGTTGGCCTGAGCTTGGTTAATTAGTACGTATTTAGTTAAGACTTCCTCTCATCTCTAAAGTCTAAACCTGCAAGCACATGCAAGTGCATATCATGACATCCTTCGTCCTATACATACACATTTTTTTCTTCATTTTTTTTAGCCCAAGCAAATGTACACATTTGATCCTTACACTGGACAACAATCACATGAACTCACCATGCATCTTCCGTCCCTAAGTTCACCTACAACTAATTAAACAACACCATGTTCACAATAGCCCAAACACTCCTCTTTTTCCCTCTCCCTCTCTAACCCAAACTAGCCATTCTTCTAAAAACTCTATCCCGTGCATATTTTTCATATGCAAGCGATGCCCCCATATGCATACTTAACCGCAAACCCTTTTGTACTTGTGCTAGAAGTAGAGCCCATCCTTGTACAAGTTGCTATCTTCGGACTCCATCTCTATCTCCCCCATGCCATGCTCCTCAAACCCCACAATATCCTCACCGTATCCTATTTCCAACTCCATTGTATTAGAACTGTTATTATTGGTGCTCGCTCCAACCATGCCTACCATGTCGTGTGGTGTCCCGGTTTGTCTTTCCTGTTTCTCTATGGCACAGGAATCTCCGTGATCTGCACAGAGTGTTTTGGCCCATAAATGAACATACGAAGAGGGAATAGGTAAGTCACACTCATCATGCGGGAACCGATCCAAGAAGTTGTATCGAAGCATTGCTAAGTTCAGCAGGGCATTTGAGCTGTGGCAGTTGCTGCTGATGTCTCCATGCAGGAGTGCTGTGCCGGTTTGGTGATCAAACTTATCCACCACCGAAGGATCAGGTGATGAGCCAGGATGAGTGGTTGTTGATGAAGGGCCATTGCTATTATGCTGATGCATATGATTGGGTTGCTCAGCTTCTGCTTTCCTCTTGTGGAACACCCTACATAGCACCCAGTCCTCCTGCATGCCATGCACATTGAAGAGTACACAAGATATATACATGTGAGCAAATGGAACTTCTACAGATAAAGTTGGTTTGAATGCATGCATCAAATCACAAGCATTTGTAGTTTTGTACTGCCAATTGGTGGCATGTGTGAATGGATGAGATCAATTTTCTCCTAGACCTGATAATCTGGAGGGATTTTTCCTAAATAAAGGTAGGCATGGAGGACAAATTATCTCTGTAAGGTTAATATGGATGGAAATGATAATACATTTTTGTCCCCGTTTCTATTAAATTTCTGTAAATATGAGTTTATACACTAAAAATATAAACATTTATCCTACTAAGTACATTTATGTTTTATACATATCAATATGTTTGTTATTTTTTAATATACACTAGTTGAAATTTCACGCAATTTTGTGACTAGTCTATATATGATTTGAAAAATTATTTATATTTTATAGAGATATGTCTTTTTTTAATATTATAATAGAAATAGAATTCGCTTTGAATACGATTTTTCACATGAATTTGTATTATAATAAAGATAAAATTAGTTTTAGATATGATTTTTTAAATGATGAATCTATACCGTTATAAATATAATGGATGAAATAGATTTCTTATTTTTTCAATTAATGTGGAAATTTCTAACAATTTTTATTTTTCTAGAATTAATGTGGGAATTTTGAATATTTTTATGTGGGACCAGAATTAATATAGTGCGTCCAATATCACCAGAATTTATTATATCATAGATGAGTCATAATAACTCATTTTGTTACTTTTTAGTATTAAGAAACTAAATTATAATTATATAATATATACTAAAATTAAAAAAAATCTAGATAACAATCTTCATAAAAATTCGGCTCCCCCACAAATTCTCCATAGAGATTGATATGAAGATGAAAATAACTCTATTGGTATAATAGAGATAGAGATGGGACCTAATCCCCACCCCTCACCCTACTACATCCCTGCATGTGTGTGACATGGAGCGCTCCCTCTCTCTCTCTCTCTCTCTCTCTCTAAAAGATGAAAAAGATAAAAAATATCTTGTTGGCGAATTAGTTTGCGTGGGTTTACACCTGAAACAGAGGTAGGTGTGTACTTGATTCTCCCGCAGCTCATAAGATATATATTTGCAGGTTTTCTCGATAACAACCTCCTAACCTCGCTATGCTTATGTTGCCCTTTAACTATGTACCTTAGTTTCCTCTATCTTGATATATAATATATGGTCTAAAACTCTAAAGCCCAACAAATAACCAAAGAAAAGAACAGAAAATAGGTAGAAGTGCTCTAAAGAGTAAAGATAGAAAATACCTTTGGCGGTGAGTTGGTCGTCTCGAGGCGAAACTCATGCATAACCCAGGCAGTTTTCTGCCCATTCGGAGCACGTCCACGATAAAACACTAATGTCTTCCTCATGCCAACCATCGCATGTGTAGTGGACTCGTGGACCATTCGGTCCTTACCGGTAGCCTTCCAATAGCCTGTCTTAGTTGCTCGATTAGTACGTGAACCCGTGGCATACTTCCGATCTCGGAAGCTAAAGAAATACCACTCCTCTGCAGTGAGCTTAGCCACCTCTGAAGAGAAAAAAAATATTATTTATGTGTTTTTCTAATCTAAATTTTTTTGTCCTTATCTTGGGAGAATATAACTACTGTATCTATAGTGAAGCACATAGGTATAATGGGCTGTGATTGGACATATACATGTGATGTACTACAGTGCTAGTAGTTGCATACTCATGTGAGGCCATGGAGACAGACAGGGTTGGTTTTTTGTGGTTTGGAATTTTGTGAAACACCATCATAAATTATTGGTGCATGCCATTCTTGTGCTCCAAGGAACCCCCGATGATTTTATCTAAAATAAACGTATATACACCCACTTAATTTAATTTGGTCTATAGTCCATTAAACTCGAAAGAAATTTCTTTTTGATCTTCGCATTGGCTACACTCAATCATACATATTGTAAAAATATATATATATATTTCAAAGGTCCCTAGGTTTTCTGATTATTTATATTATTTAGGTCTTTAAACTTGAGTTTTAGTATAGTGAACTCTTAAACTTATTTAATTGAGTCACTGAGATTGTTTTGTCACTTAACTTAGAAAAAACAATGTGCTGATCATAGTGGGTCCTGGACTCTTTTAATTATGCCACTAGCTCTATAAATTTATTAACTGTGTCAATTATATTTCTACCATGTCATTTTTATGTCATGTAGCAGACAAATGGATCTAAATGTATAATTAAACAAGTTTAAGAATATATTAGATTAAAATTCAAGTTTAAATACCAAAGTAGTATATCTGTAAAAGTTTGAGCACTTCTAGTGCAACTAATTAAAAGGAAGCGATGCACCTACATATTTTTACCCTGAAGCAAGTACGTAGATCAATTACATGCACGTTCATAATTAAGCTCTAATCATCTATGTACGTAGTCTGTGTTAATGATATTCTTTAAGATTCTGAAAAGAAAGCAACTACTTGAGAGATAAAGTGGCTAGCTGTTTTAATAATTAGGAACAAATCGACACGCATGAAGTGCTAATTTGTCAAATCAAATTTGTCATTTAGTAGTACTATAATTCCTAAATCACAAAATAATTAATTTAATTAGTCTACTTTAAATGACACAGTCACAAAAAATCCTAAGTTTCCTATAGCTTAACCAGCTAACATTCGACAAGTTCATCAATCCAACTATAGCATCAAATCAAGTCCTTGTTGAGAAGAATTTAATTTTTTGTCAGAAGTGATTTTTCAAAGAAGTTGAGAGAGAACTTAATTTAAGTTTCTCAATTTAAAATAGACTTAAATTTATCTTAGAAGTTTTTTCTACCACATTCTTTCTGGATAATTTAACATCCTAATGATTTTAAATTGAAACTATAGTTTTCTCAAACAAGACATAAAAACTTTTGTTTCACAATTATGGACAACCTACTCACAAATCTCTCTAACGCACACACATTTTGATGCAAGTGAGAAGATAGAGTACGTACCGGGAAGCTCCCATGGCTCGCGGGCATGGAGATCGACCTCGACCATAGTCCCCGACGTGATCCTCTCATTGGCCACCTTCTTCCTCAGGTAGTAGCACACCAGCTCCTCGTCACTCGGAAAGAACCTAAAACCAGGAGGCAGCGCGGACTCTATCTCCCTTAACCCCATCTATTAATTACTAACTCCCCTAATTAATTAACCACCGTCCCTCTTACTTATCTACCTTCTTGACACTATATTCTTTGGGAGGTGACAATATTCTTTGAGAAGTCAAGTGTTAGAGGCTTATATAGAGATGTACAGCTCACAAGATGTTGCAAAGTGTCATTAATTAAAACTTTTTTTTGTGATGATTTGGGGAGGGATAAGATATGTCCTTATCAAGGTCTCAATCTCCCCCAAAAGATGCTCAGCCTCAGCTCTCAATCTCTCATGCTTGTGGGGATGAAGTATGTACAGGCACACTGTCACAAGGAAACCCCACACGGGCCCGTGCTTCAGGGTACAGGATAGCGTACCCCAAAGCACAATTGTCTTATTGAATCGCTCTTTGTGCTTTGTATATCTATTACACATTAGTAATACACATATATACAAACTTAAATATTTGTCAAGAGCACTAAAGATTACACATTTCATTGTTACAACTTATATTGACCGAATGAGTAGGAAGGACAAAAATTCTAAAAAAAACTTCCTAATTTGATAAAGTTAATCAATCATTTATTCTAAAATCTAAAATGAGTGATTGAATCAACAATAATAGATTATAATATTTTCTTTATGAGTGAAATTAATTGATCTAAACCGTCTATTACCTTTAATTACTCGACCAAACACATCTTTTTACTCTTTTATAAGATAGGAAACTTTGTATTTACCTTTTTTGTCCGACGGTATTGTGTGTATGTAGTTATTTGATATCATGGAGAGAGAGAAGGTGATGAGACCACAAGTATCCTTGGCATCTACGTGGAAGGTTGTGGAGCCAAATGATTAATTTCTTGTCATCTATGTTAAGGTTGTTACGTGTGAGAGAATGTTGCATGAGAGATAAATGACAAAACTTGTCACGGGGGAGAGAATTTTGCGCAGATTGGCTTCATATCCTATATACCACCAGTCCATCAAACCAGATATAGCTTCATACACTGTTCTTCTATGTGTAATTGGAACATCGACATAAAAGAATGGGAAAAAAAAATCCTATTTTAGTCATCAATTTTCAGCGCAGATCCATTTCAAATCTAAATTTTTCAAATTTCTTGTTTGGTCTATTGGTCCCTTGAATTTTGGTTCACGTCCTATTTTGATCCTCGAGATTAAAAATGATCAAGATTGACAAGTTTTTACATGGATAATATATGAGACACACAAGGTTTCTTTTGGATCAAGATTTAAAGTTAAGGAACTAAAATGGGATCTTAGGCTAGTTCAAATGTTTTTGAGATTCTTGTGTGAAAATAAAAATGGACTCTAATTTTTTTTTTTTGAATATGTACTTATCACAGTACCTGGAGTTGTCGCCTATTGAGAGCCAGCGGTAAAGAGAGGAAGAAGCAAGGACCTTGTGGGTGCAACGGAGGACAATCAGGGGGAGACTAGCGGAGGGATTAGGTCACCAGCTCAAGTACAAGTAGCAAATCTATTTTTTCTAGTTCATTGTTTGAAGTGGTTTATGAGAGGAAGAGAAGATGGAAGACGGGGGAGACGATGAGAAGGAGTAATGGCTACACTACTTTCATGACTCGTTTGCTCGTTTAGGTAGGCAGACAGTTTGGTATCATCGGAGCACTAGTGTATCAGGTCTTAAATACTAAAAATTTTAGATCCTGTCTAACTCAGGGGTCTGTGTGGAGGACCATCTTATACTTATCTTGCATCAACCTCGATGGCTCTTCAAAAACTTTAAGCTTTTAAACGGATCACCGTAAAAAACTAAAGGAATAAAATAGAATTTTCTCTCAAGCAAAAGGTCTCATAACATGTTACAGATGCATCCAAATTAACGAACTCAATCTCACAGGGAACTGAACACAATAAGAGGCACGTCAGGACAGATTCAGAAAGCTGTATAAACTCCATTCGATTCGATGACTATCTCCATGATTAAACTAAAATTAAATACCTACAAAATAATTCAGGAAACAGGATTGGATTAAGAAAAAAGAACAAATTAGTAGCGTGTGGTTTTGCACGTCCGTCCAAAGCAATCCATCGCTCGCCAACTGTGCTTGAAGTGAGATGGAACATCTCTGAGCAATCTTAACATATTTGAGATTCGGGGACTAACATATTTGAATCGAGATACCATATTGACTATAAAATTTAAAAATTTTCACATTAATTAGTAATAAAAATATTATGTATTATATGTAAGTGTATATTTGATTAGTCTAAATTATAATAATATAGATTATCGTATTTATATTAGAAGTCTATAACATGTACAATTCCAAATTTTTAGTTATGAAAATATTAATTTATGTATTATAATTTTTAGAAAAAAATATACCGCAAAATTACACAAGATTGTTGGCTAGTTATACTAATTTTATGCTTAATTATTTAGGATGGGGACCTGCACCTATGAAATGCAAGTATATACGCAACTGCTGCTTCCGCTTTGCATGCTACTGTTGTTACATTCATAATGGAGAAATGTATTATGCATGATATGAGAATTAGTTGCTAGCGTGCAGTTAATTAATAAATATCTCATGCTCGGATAATTGAAAGAGGAGGACCCTTATTTTGGTGGATAATTATGTGTATATAACCACCCATTTCGAATATCACCACCTAATGTGGCAGCAGCTCACGGATCCAATGTTCGTTGAAGTCGAAGGGGATAATAGTGTACAGGAGGAAAGGGATACCGACAGTGCAACAGTCCTAGATGAAGGAAAGAGGCGGAGGACAGTGCAGCTTGCTCTGATGGTGGAAAATTGGGGTGGCTATGTGGCTTTGCCCAAGGGAGATGAGACAACTCAGCTGGAGGAAGAACAAAGGACGGGAGGCGACCTCCCCCCATCACGTTAGATGTGACATTTGCCGCGATATGGATAACATGGTGGATGATATCCACATATAATTATTCACAGCCAGTTTAATTATGACTAAACTTTTTATTAGACATCAAATAGACTTGATTGCAATACTATTTTTAATCAACCATGATTAACATTGACAGGAAAAAGGTTTTTGGGTTGGTGAGATATTATTTGAAATAGGGTGTTCAGTACAATTTTCTTTGATAAAAATTGATTTCAGGAATCCTAATCACTGCAAGTCGTTTTCATCTCTTATTAAACCCCTCTTTTTATATTTAATTATTTAGGATTCACCTAACCTTCTCTTTAGTTTTTTCGGTGATGGGTAGTGACAGGGCGGTGCGAAGTGGCAACTACATCGGAAAGAAGGAGGAGGTGGCGAAAGAGAGAGGGAGGCGGTGCGACGAGGTGGCGGTGGAGCCATCGATCCAACCCATGTGACGTCCCCCTCCTTGTGGGCGTCACATGGGTTGGATCGGTGGCAGAGAGAGGGAGAGAAGAGGAAGAAGATGAGGAGAGATGGTGGGTGTAGATTAAATCTAAGTTTTAAATTCGTGATGTAGATGGTATAAGTTTTTAAGAAAAACAGACATCTATTCTGTAGACAGTCCCTAAAAAACCTCTATTGAAAAAGATATAAGATCACTTTTGGTCTCTTTCTACTTTGTTCAAAATCTCATTTTGCACCCTCTACTTTCAAAATGATTAAATTGGTCTTTCTATTTTTTTAACCTACTCAAAATAGTTCTTTTGATTAAATGTCCTATTTTATTGTGTGATGTGGCATACATATTTGCTGATATGGAAGGGCACATAAGAGGACACGTTAGCTAAACACAGCCTCCACGTGTTAGCTCTCTCTGTTCAACCTGTGTGAGAAGTTGCATGTGGCGGAGGCCATGACAGTGTAGAGGAAGAGGGGGTGCATACCGCTCACCTCCACTCATTCTTTCTCTCGATGTTCTCCAGCTTCTCCGCAGCTGGCAGATAGAGGTGGGCAAGCAAATCTTGGGTTTTGAGTGGCCCGAATCATTCGGTTTGGATTCTTGATTTGTTCATGATTTGGTTCAGGTTCTGGATTCATAGGTTCTTCATTCTAGCGGGTTTTGTTTTGTTCAATTCGGGGGAATATTGGATTTTGATGTAGTCTGGTTGTGAGTTCTTGATCTTTTTTTTTTTTCTCTTGGCCCCTTCATCAAGAATGGATTTTGATGTGTTCCAATCTGTTAGATTCAAGTTCTTGATTTGCTCCTAGTTTAGTTTGTTCATTTCATTCGTCAAGAATAAATTTCATATCTAGCGATTCATGTATTTGATCAAAACAAAATTTGCATCTTTATACATTCGTTGCCCCTTTGTCTAAGATTTATTTTGACAAATTCCACATATTATATTCGTGCCATTTCTTTTGGACATGTCTAGGTGGTATTGTCCCTACCAGCAAGCAGAAGGCAGCCTTTGCCAACAGACTAGAAGCGAAGAACCGGTGAGCCCTTGGTGATACGATAGCCTCTTGAATGTTTGACCGAAAGGTAAGAAAGAAAGGGAGAAACCATGGCCTTCCATTTCTTCCAGTGCCACTGCTTCAATTCTTCTCTTCATTCCAATTCTTTTAGGTGCCTTGTGTTAAAGTATCTGACTTAATTCCAATTGGAATTTGGAACAATAGCTTGGAAAATGCTATAGCTCTTGCCTATGTGGCTATGGCGAGCACTGCTCCACGACCGGCCAGGAAGCCATCGCAAGATGTAGCCAAGCCTGTCAAGAAGGCTCCTGCCAAGACCATTCCTCCCCCTGAACATGTCATCGAGATCAATACCTCAGCATACTACTGTTGTTGTTGCCACCGTCGTGAGTGTTGCGAGCGCGTGGTGTGCATGTTGCTGTTGTCGTGCTGGCACCCCTGCATTTTGAGTCTTGTCTGGTTGTGTCTTCCTTGATGGTGGTGACAAAGTAAGGAGATGACGAAGGAGGAGAGGGAGGGGTGGTTATGGTGAGTGGGTTAGATAGTCTTATTCCATCATATTAACTGTCACGTGGTTTTTAATACTTGTTTTTAATTAGAAAGACTATTTTGAGTTAGTTTAGAAAATAGAAAAACCAAAATTAGTTTTTTTTTGGTAAAAATAGAGAGATAAAAATAACCTTATTCTATTTAAAAATAATAAAGTTTGATGTCATTGATCTATGTTTCCTGAACGATTGGACCCACAAAATTTTGTCTTAGACTCTAAAGTTACGGGTCCTTTTGTAGTTGGAGTCACATTTATGTGTGTGTGTTTGGGGGTGTGGGTGTGGGTGTGGCTATGGCTGTGGTTGTGGTGGAGTCGGTAAATATGTCATTGGAGACACCATCTAGAAGGATATTTTATATAAATAATATTTTAAAAAAATTACAAATCTGACTCAGTGTTTCAAAAATTTGTAAAAATAACCATTTTTAGAAGTGCGGTTGAATCTGGACATGACACGTGGCAGCAAGAGTGCGACAAATTTCTCTATTGCACAACCAATGTATGACATAGACAAAGTTGCCCAACCAAGAGTCTGTTGGGTCAATTTTCTTTTTTGTATTAATTTAAAACTCAAAATTTTGTATTGGAAAATTTCAATTCTTCCGATATCAATATATTTTCATTTATAATTTTAATTGACAATCTGTCTGAACTGGTGGAATTGTGAAGCCAAAATGACCAGATCAATACAAACAAATTATCAACCGGAACTATATATTAAGATATCATGTGTCGATCTGATCATATATGATGTCTTGTAATATATAGCTCCAGTTAATAATCTGTTTGTATCGATCTGATCATTTTGACTTCACGATTCCACCAAGCTAAACGGATTGTCAATCCAAATTATAGATCAAAAGATATTGATGTTGGAAGAATTGAAATTTTTGTGTACAAAACTTTGAGTTTTGAATTAATAAAAAAATTAAAAATAGTGCATGCTGGACAGACTTTTGGTTATGTAAATTTGTTTCTGCCACGCATTAGTTGTGTGGTGGAAAAATTTATCACGTCTAGATTCAAAAACACTTCGAAAAAACACTTCTAAAAAGAGTTATTTTTGTAAATTTTTGAAACATTAGGTTAGATTTGTAATTTTTTTAAAACAAGGTTATTTATATAAAAAGTTCCATCCGGAGAAGCTGTGATTATTACAAGAACAAACAATATAGACAGCGAGGAGAATATGCAGATAACGATCTGGAAGCCACCACGATGGGGACACGTGGAAATCTAATAATAGAGTCTTGGGTTTCACAAGAAAGCTTCACCGCAGATCTCAAACTCCCGTAGTACATATGACCCTTTACATGTTTATACTCTTGTTCACATCCTATAGCTGATTAAACTTCATCTGTAATTTGACCACAACATCTCTAAGTTCCTGTCAGTTCTACGGTGCCAAGCAAGAAAGTTGTTCATATCTTCTTTTTTCTCAAAATATGCACGTAATTGATGATAAAAAAAGGTCCCATAAAAATGCTTAAATTTATAGAATGATAATTAAGGATATGAAATTGTCCTTGACCGAGTTTTCACATATGTACCAGTTTCTGCCCAATTTTGGTCGGTAAATTTTTAGGTAATAAAACACCACTCAACGACTTATCTAAAATGAAAACTTCATTTATATACTCCTGGCTTTTGTTCTTTTTTCAAAACTTTTACCCATCCAGAGAATTCATTGATATTCCCCGTGAGTTCAGGACGAACTCCATAAATAGGAGATTAGATCTGGCCGTCCGTTTAAGGTCCATGCAATGCCCAGCGAAAAGAGGACATTTTGTACCAATAACCTTATAAAAAACAATAAAATTGACATCACGCAATTTACAAAAATAAACCATTTATTGTATGATAAAAGATAAGTCATGTCCAATAAATGACAATTAATAAATACATGTTGACCTTCCGTATATTTTATGTGCGACAAGACCACATAAAAAAGTTATATTATGGAGGACACATGCACTTCCCACTCTCTCTCGTCCTCACACGCATGATGCACACATATTATTAGATATCGCTCTCACATATATACAATTAGACAACTCTCTTATTTCTCTCTCAAACAAGTCCCCTGCCGAACATGCAATGTCCGGTAGGATATCACTCATCTGCTATCACACATTGCATGTGTGGTACCGCAATCTAATTTTTAAAGATCTAAGTTAATCTGCCGCATATTGGATGTGCGATATGTTCTGCCGCATACCCAAAACAAGTTATGTTTGTAAATTCTTTAAATTAGAGATTTTAATTTTGTTATTCCCTTTTTTTTTTTGGTACAAATCATAATGAGAGAATGTTTTGAAGTCTTGAAGTCGATGTCACCTATGTACAATGTTCCTTTTCTTCTTTGAAAAAAGATGTCACTTATGTACTGGGTGCGTTAAAAATGTTTAGAACAATCAGAGGTTGACGACGATAGGGAATAATATCAGATGCATTGAATGCTCCTGTACACGATTTTAGTATAGATATTGGAAGGGTTGATACCTCTAGCGCTTGTGTTTTCAACAAGCGAATGCAACTATGGAAGATTTGTTTGCATTAAAGGAAATTAATATACCCTTCAGAGATTTGGGAATTTGGATTGACAGATTACAAAGAAACTTTTTAAATGGCACTTAACATAGAGGGGGAGTGGTGTGTGTTAATATAGGAAAAAATTTTAATCATTATTTTTAAACGGAAAGTTCTATTCTGATTTTTTAACTCTAATAAATACATGATTGAGATAAGAGGTGGGATGCTAATGGTGGGAGCGAGAGGTTGAGACATTAGGAATTATCATCGGAAGAGATGGGAGCTAGGTGATGACTTAGGTGATAATGAAAAGAGGACTATAGAGTTTTTAAATTAGTGCACTAGTCCTTGGATAGTTCACTAATCCTAAAAAAACTGCGATCACCTCAAACAACAGTACAAAATTGCTTTAAACCTTTGTTCTCCTTCTAGATTAATGTAATAGACTTTCTTATATGCGGTTGTAGTTTGCTCTTTTCTTATTTTTTCAATCTGGTTGTACAATTTACTTGGATGTGGATTTTGTTTCGTAAGAAACAAACAGGGGCTTGTATGTTCTTTTTATCTTAAAAAAAACTAGAAAACCAACATAACCACTATCAGTCATCTTTGTTTATGTGCAATTGTTGCACATGAAAGGAGACAAAAAAAAACTCTGAATACTCACTTTATCCATTCATTTAATGCAACGTTCTACTGAAGTTATGGTGGTGCAAAGTGATGGTATTTTAGATTTATTTTGATTTCATGAATTCGTGACACCAGTAGACATTTAATCAACCACCTTTGCAATGAGTAAACATGTTTCAAATTCTTAGTGATCTAACCACTGTTCAACTTTTGTAGTGTGGTAGAATTCCAAGTTATACCATAGGAGACGAATAATAAAAAAATGTTATAAGCATCCTATATATCCTTATGCCTTAAGGTGGTAAGAAAATTATACTACCTACACCTAAATAGTGTTTCGTGATATGCTCCTCAATCCGACTGTCTATTTCCAATCAAATGATTAGATTGATCTTTCTATTTTTTCTAGAACAGAAAATTTCTTATTGAATATTTGCCCCGAATTCTTGGTACATATCATGCCACTATAGCACACATCTAGCTAGTTGATGTAAATTGAGTGCAAATTTGTACAAGCTGCAAATTAAGAAATGGTCACCTATCCTAGATTCCTAGCTATACTCTTCGTGAAGCAAGAGGAGAAATGCGTGTCTATGAGCATTTTTGACAAGAAATCCTAGCTCTTGAGAAGTGGACATTTTGGTGTCCCTATCAAAAAAACTGCTTGCTTAGGTGTAGCAAAGCAATACATGCACCAACTAGTGGTGGTGAGGAGAGCCTTGCAGAGAGCCATGAGGCTGGAGCACACATCCAAGAAAGGGAAACCAAGGCTCCAATAATTAGTCTCCATGATTGGATTGTTAAATAAGATTAAGCGTGTGTGCACATTAAAAAAAAATGAAAACGAAGGAAAAAAATATCTCTCTTGTGGCAACGTTAGGGAAAGTTTAAAAACAGTTATTGCCCGGCATTTTTACAGTATTTACACTCAATATTGAAGTACACCTGACAAATTATCTCTCCCCTTGTTGACTAAGAAAATATTTAAATTGTGGCTAAATTTTAGCAATATTTGGCATATTTTTCTTGGGTTTTCGCTCGATTCATGACCAAAGTTTGGTTATGGCATATGTATCAATTATCTGATTGATCAGTCAACCATACATCACCTCACATGCACATTTACCTTTTTTTTTTTCAAAAAATTTCTTCGATTGCACGTAGTTCTTATTAGAGAGGTTCTCTTTGTAAATGGTGTGCCTAGTTGGAAGATTCTCCTAGTCTAATTTGGTTCAGTCTTTTGGTTGGTTTTATATCGTTTTATCCTGAAAAAAAACTTACCCAAAAATATATAATGTGTGAATATCTAATGTTAACTAATTTTATAGTTTCACCTAAAACAATATATTCATATCTTTGCCCGGAAACAATGCAAGAGATATATTCTAGTTTGTTAGCATTATTTAGATTCAATTCTGACGACTTCCCCATTTTCTATATATTTCAAAAACATATTCTAAT
Organism: Pharus latifolius; assembly: GCA_019359835.1. Classification (NCBI taxonomy): domain Eukaryota; kingdom Viridiplantae; phylum Streptophyta; class Magnoliopsida; order Poales; family Poaceae; genus Pharus; species Pharus latifolius. Next base: position 65,128,664 of record CM033328.1, on the reverse strand, counting down.
CGACATTCTCTCTCTTTGAGATAGTTATTTTGATACTGATGTGTGGTGGAGAGAAACTAGTTAAGAGACATCAATTGTGATTTGTCTAACATCTAGACCCTGGTCCAACACATATCATTCACCGACGGTTCAGTTGTGCACTCCTCTTCACCGGAATGCGCCAACGTGCACCCTCGCCGTCCATCTCTGAGCCGCCAAATATTGTGTTTTTGGGGTGATGCAAACTCGACGGCCGTCACGCGAACCGCCGCAAATGCAAAGCCCAACAGCGGAAGGGGGAAGGTTATGTGCCGTGCATTAAAATTGGAGCCCGGAAAGGCTACTCGGCACTCGCCATGAAAGGTCTCGTATGTTGGTCACGTCATACGTGGGCGCGTCATCTCATCGGTGTCTTTCTGCTCCCTGATTGGCTTTTCAGAGACAGATCACCAAGGGACCAGGCAGGGTACTGCACCAAAGAGCAGTTGCACAGGACCCACGGGCCTACTGTTGTTAAATTAAAATTGGCAATTAAAAGTTAAGTGACAGATAAATATGAGGGCTTAAAACCCACTTAGCGTGTAAACTTCCCACCAACCCATCATCTCTCCCTCTCTCTGCACAACAGCACAACTGCGCCATCCCCAACAAGTTCTATCCACCCATCTCTCTCCCAACAAGATTCAAAATTAACTCCCCCTAATTCTCTCCCCCCATATTAATTCTTACTACACCCAATAAAATCCATTGGGGCAATGAATCCATTTAATCTCCCCTCGTCTCTTTATTTTGTGGTGTTTGTGAGATTAAGCAAGCATTCTTTTTCCAAACTTATTTAGTAACTTATTCTTGCAATGTTGGTGCATTGTTGGTTGTGCTGCATCACACTATCGCCATGCCATCTGTGCCAAGCCAGGGTCATGTGGAGCTATCCTTTCCATATGGAGGCTTCGTACTATATTAAACTAGTATTGAGTTGTCTGTATTGTGTTTTAGTCGTCTGAATAGAATTGTTTACTGAGTTGTATGTGCCGCATCATGGCCGAGCCAAGTCGAGTTGTGCCGTGCTTCTTTTGTATTTTGATCATTTGTCTTTTTTATATTTAAAGTCTAATTTCAGTTTTAGAACATGCTTCAAAAATATCTGGTATGCCATTTTTTTTTTCTTTTTTTACTTCTTGTTATAGTTTTCTACACAAGTTAAAGAAAAAAAGAAAAAAAAGAAAACCGTGCTGAGCACCCGCTATTTTTATAAAGTTTCACTTAGCTCAAAATTTTTTTTTTCAACGAACCTGCAAAGTAAAATATTGTTGCAAACTTGCCATCAAGTTCATTTGAAACTAATAGACAATTTAGTATTTAATTAAATTGATGATGGACAATATACATACATAAATACATATGTTGCCTATGTCAATAGATGGTACACATCAAATCACATATCCTTCAACTTCAACCAATATTTAAAATATAAGCCAAACAACCTCCTCATGACCTACTGTCATGTTTGATGATGACATTTGCACTGACATGTATCATCTGTTGGACGATAATATGTACATATAATTTATTCATCGTCAACTTAATTAAGTGCTAAATTCTTTATTTGACCTCAAAACAGACTTGATTGCAACAATATTTTAATCTGTAAGGATTCGTTGACACAAAAGTAAGTTTTGGGAATTGATGAAACTTTATTCAAAATAAGGGGAGCTCAACACAATTTCCTCTTTAAAAAGGATATATTATATTTCTATCTCAATACTTATAACTAATATGATAGGTGTGTTCTATACATCAAAATAATTAATATCTAAGTAAAGTAATAGTTATGAGAGTACTTTAAGAAAATATGACTATATTTCATCTCAAAAGCATACAATGACATTCTTTTATATATGAAATTTTCTTTCTAAAGTGATAAGTAAATATGAAGAGGGAAGTTGTAGTGATTTGAGAAGATATATTTTTGGATGAAACCAATAAAATACTTAAAATTTTAGTTGTAGTATTGTATCATTATAGTAGTTGTGGGAGATGAAGAGGCTTTCAAGTTTCAATTATCAATTGCTTGAAGAGGTAGGTTTGACGAATGTGAAGTGAGTTTGAAGTGATAAGTTTAACTAATGAGAATGTACTGAGGGGAAAAGTATGGTGTGGTTTAATGCATGAGGTGCTCCAGATGAGAGTGAAATTTATAGGCAAGGAAGATGTTGGCATTCTATTATTTTTTTGAGCTGTTATTTGGCTTCTCTTATGTGAGGTAAGTTGCCTATATATGGACTTGTGCTGTTTTACCCCTAAACAAAAATGCAGTAGAAGACTAGAGCCATCAAGAATCTTACCAAGTTAATTTTACCTATGTCTGAAGCAGCATGAGTTTAGAACAAGGAAGCAAAAGTCTAAAGATGAAACTTCCTGATGATGTTTTAACCTTTATAGTTAAATATACATTTTCAGATGTGGACATGAGCACAAATTGTATCTGATTTCGATGCAATTCTTTCTCATGTCTCTACTCCCTCTAGGAGGAGTTTTGAGTAAATTACTCAGGAGGGCCTTAGATTTGAGCAGATATGTTACTTAGATACTTCAATTTAAATTTAGTTTGGTGAGTCTCTAAATTTATTTGCCTTTTCACTTAATTAGGCCCATTTTTTAGTTAAATTAATGAAAAATAGTGTGTTATCCTGACTTGATACTTCTATGTTAACATATTATGCCATATTAGCTCTTCTAGTATAATATTATGTCTTGTGGAATATTACATCAGTTTATTGATGACTAGGCACATTGAAATGGATTAATGATGTGGCATGATTTTTATTAAATATTTAGAATTAGAATAAAAAGAGGATAAAATTCAATAATAAACATTATGTGGTGGTAAAATGTAAAATTTATATTTAATCCTATATTTAACTGAGAAAATGGTCAAATTGATTAATACATAAAATTTTAGAGACTATATTGATTAAGAGAGACAAATTTAAGATCTGTCAAATTAAATTAAGTTTAGAAACTTAACTAACACTAAAAAAAGTTTAGAAATTCATCACGTGGTTCATTATTTACCAGAGAGTTGTATAAGTCATTTGCTCCTAACAATAGCTGACAATTAATGGATCAAACCTTTGATTTCCCTCTCTATGATGTTGAAATTACTGAAGTTCTGTAACAAGATTTGTAATTTTTGTTATTTTGTTGTAGGTTAAAGAGGTGATGTAAAGGGAGGTACGCTAGCTACAAGCATTGTCTCGTTAACATTAGGAACAATCTAGACAAAGATTATGTTTGAATTACGGTTTAATTTTGTGTTGTGTCTTAAATAATTATTAAAAATATTTATCCTATCTAGTAATATATTATTATTATTATTATTTTAATAATTATTAAATATTATATTAAAAAATAGTAAGTTAAACAGTATTTAGAAATTACCGTTTTTTGAAACGTAGCCAAAAACTCATTACATAGTGACATCAAAAGAGAAACCGAAATGTTATTGTCAGATTTATAGCATGATATCATCATCTGCGATTTTTTATACTTTTGTTCGCAGTGTGGATCGTCTCTTTGTCCCAAAAATAATTAATCTCTTGGCCTTATGATTCTGACAGAAAATGACAGGATAATAGTACGTGGCAGTAGTAGAGAATATTTGTACCGGACCAGTTAACTATCTGATGGAGATATGATGAATAGTGTATTTAACACATGTGTAAGATTTTTTTAGAAAGTTAATTTTATAAGAAGTAATATATGTTATATAACACAATATTTCAATTAAATATATATATAAAAATTGAGAGGTCATGAATCGAATCTATGACTTCTTTTTATATAAACATATTTTCTAATTTTGAGGATATACTTCAGATATTAAATAAAGTAGACGGTTGGACGAAGGGTTTTATGGCGATTGAGAAACATACAAACATCTAATACTTCGGACAGTGTGCCACTATGTCTTAAAAAAAAGCAAGAAACAAAAAGAGAACCAGTGTGCTACTAACTGCATGTCAACGCTAAACCGAAAATACAGGTTTCAAAGCAGAAAATAGACTATTAGAGTTACATAATTGGGTCACAAAAGTACTTGCATAGTAGTTTCAACTTCTCTGAAGAGAATTCGTGTTTGAAATTTCTGGTTATGAAGTTTGAATCTCGAGTTTTAAAATTGTTGCAAGTTTCTTCAACTTTAAAGACAAATTACTTACCTACAGTTTCTATAATTTTTGGAGGAGAAAAAATGTGCTCTGATTTTTCTATATAAAAGTGACTCTGATTCGGCTTCAAATCAAAATATTGTGGAAAACCTATAAGATAGAGCCACCTTATTTATCCTAATAGCACTGATTCCACCATGGAACTCGCCAATCCATGTCACAAAGATGCCTCGCGGAATTTGTCACGCAAACTTATTTGCAACTTGTGCAGCAGCTGTACTTGCCGGATCATGCATGAAGCCATGATCAAACCATGCGAAAACGAACCGGCCGTGCAAGGAAGTAAATGTTATGAAATCCAGTCACATAAAAAATATGATATCTATCCTCTTTTCTACTAGAGTGATCGAGATGCATTCATGATTCATATCAGATATGATTGTAATCCATATAATATAGTTGTGTTAAGATTTTAACAATGTATTAAATAATTTAATAATTAAGAAGTGGATTTCATACAATTTTATAAATCCAAATTTTATAAAAAATTTTCCCGTCGTGCACGGGCAAAACATAAAAAATGTACTCGCGTCGGGACATGTGGTAACTGGTAAGAGCAAAAGACACTGCAGGTCTAGCTGAGGCACGCAGCATTGCACTTATCTCAATTCGAGTAATTATACAAATAAGTTTTAGTACATTTGGCAGCAAAAGACATTAGAAATGAGGAAGCAAGATCATCATCGTGCTGATCCTATCGACTTGGCATTCTCCCTGTCGTCACAGCCTCACATGAACTACTATTTTGCCGGTACTACTCACGGATTTAGAAAACCGCCGTCAACTGCCCGATTTTACCGGTAACGTCAATGGTGAAAGATCAAATTCTATATGATTTTTACTCTGAGTTATAAACAAGTGCAATTGAATTATTCTAAGTGATTTAAACTTGTTGCGACCGATTAATCCAGTTGATTCACGGGTTTTCGGAGACCAAGTACTACCAAACAGGTGGATCCGGAAGACGAGAATTTGACCTATTCCAATTTTAAAAAACCTTCTCAAGTACTCTACGCACCCGAATTTGTTCGTATGTATAGTAGTGTTCACATGCACTATTGCCACTGTGAGAAGGAACTGATCCGGTTAGTATTGCAACAGCAACCATCATCGCTGCTCTTCCTGTGAGAAAACTGAAATCTTAGCCAAAATTTCGCCAATGCAACGGTGATAGTTCGGCAAGTTAGCTTAGTAAGAGGGACTGGACCAACAAGAAGAGGAGAATTTAGGGTTCATGAAACCCTCCATACATACGCTTACGTCGCTTAATAGGTGTCGTGTCAGCATCATTCGAATCAATCTATACACACTACCACAGAAATACTTTTCACTATCGGTTAAAAATCCACTCTACTATCGGTTCTCTTACCGATAGTGATCGGCACGATAGTAGAAATGTAGCACACTACTATTGGTTGAAAACCGTTAGTAAAACATCTACATTCCCAACGTTCACTAATCGCTATCGACTATTTCTTCTATCGGCTCGAATCTAAACCGATAGTATTGTGTAGATTTTTTCTATCGGCTCGAATATAAATCGATAGTATTGTGTAGATATTTTCTATCGGTTAGGATCTAAACCGATAGTAATGTGTATGTTTTTTCTATCGGCTGTGATCTAAACCGATAGTATTGTGTAGACACGTTTAGTACTGGAAATTTTATTCTAACGGTTGTTGTATATGAACCGATAGTACTGAAATATTTATTCTATCAGTTCTAGTTTATAACCGATAGTACTGTGTAGTGTTTCCTATCGGTTATGTACTCGACACGGTTAGTACTGGAATCTTGCACCTATACATACAGCAATACAGAGATACATTGGATCATTTACAAATACACCAATATTTACAAATATACACCAATATTCACATATTGAATTTGTTCACAGATACACTAATACAGTAATATACACATGCATTGGACAAATTGAATTTATTCACATATTGATAGAGTTTATTCACAAATACATCAATGAATCTATTTACATATATATTGAGTTTATTCACAAATACAGCAATCAACACATTCAATATATATTACACAAGTCAGTTACAATCGATCGTTGATAGCCACTTCTTCCATGACATATTGAGCCCAAATTGTTCGCAGCTCCCTCAATTGAGGCAACTCATATTGCTCTTTCAACATGGCGCTCTGCATATATGCGTGTATGAAGTTAGTATCGTACGTCACATCCAATTAAAGTTCGACTTTGAGTCAGGAAAAATGGTTACCTTAGGGAATTGGGCAAATTTCTCCTAATCAGGTCATACATGAATCTCATGACATAGAAGCCACATTCCCACGATTGTGGCTGTTGATGGCACTGGAAAAATTGCATATGCAAAGACATAAATCCACATTAAATCGAAAGAACTAATTAAGCTTAAATTAAAAGACTCATCATGAGTACTTCCATCCGTATTAATTACCTCATATTCTTTCCAAGAAATTGTTGTGCCCTTCGACGCGTCATGCCTCCCTCCAGCACTAGTATAATTTTTGAAAGTCCTGTATTTAATTTAGCATTGCAGGTTAATATGTTATCATTAATTAGCTAGTCAGAGAAAAATTTAAAACAACTATGTTACTTACGCGTCTATGTGCCATGTGAGGGTGAAAACATGCGCCACCTTGTCGCTCATCGAATCGAGGTAATAGACCTCATTCATCCATGGGCAAATGACGGCGAGGACCCAGTGGCCCCTACATTGCATATATAAGCGAACCGTTTCATACATATGTTAGGCGTAACATACAAGAATGAGTTAAATTAGTAGGAAATGCACTAACCTTTGGTGGTACGGCGCAAGGATGAACTCTCGGTCCTGCTGCGCTAGTAGTGCCCTTGATATGTATTCCTCCGCATGTGCTTGGTCGTGCTCTAGCATCGTGAGGCTTATTTTCTCTGGGTCGAGGAAACCCACCTTGTCACATGCCCTCATCGACGCCAGCCTATACATGCACCTGGATGCAAAGTAGACATTAGTAAGTAGTGCATACAAAGTGATTAGATTTATGAAACGAACTGTGATAACTTCAGACAACAGCAAACTCACAGGACTCCAGTCCGTATGATGGACATATCAAGCTCCCGCCAGTTGAGGAGGTCGAACAAATCCTCGTGGGCCACCGATATGCTCCCGGGCTCACGGTGAAAATGGGCTGGCGTGAAGTGAACCAAGAAGTTGATGTGGCGCCTAGACCGGGTTAGGTACCACTCGTGGAGACTTCTGGTTATTTGATCCATATTGCGCAGAAGGTACTCCGACACGAGTGGGGACCCGTTCTTGAACGTACCCGGCTGGCTTTGTTTGGCCTTGCCCTTGCCTTTGGGCGGGGAGCGAGTGTATACCTTCGAAGGTTGGGGTGTGGTGCCGCCGGCCTCATTTGATGGCGAAGGGTTTGAGGCCATCGAAGGAGGCATGGGGGCCGAAGGAGTTCGCTCATGCGTTGTGGCGGGGGTGGTGTCCTCAGGAAGTGAGCTGGTATCCATCGTCCACTTTAAGTACAAACGCATAAGTTAGATTTTGCAAATTGAGTATATTAACTGAGTTGTAAGCTAGAATGGCTAGGGTTTACCTCCTGTAGTCTAACACCCTTCTTGGGCCACTGTATGTACGAGCCCAATGCCTCGCCAATTGTCCGCATTTCGTCCGTTGGGACGGACAACGGAAAAGAGCTGTAGCCCGGGAGGGCCATGTCCACCTGTACCTTTGTGAATCCAGACTCCAGAGGTACGCAGTGGATTCGGACATCCTCCCAAGACTGGTATACGACCCCGTTTGCAACCGCAACAGGTTTGTCGCCTATGTTGATCAATAGGCTACAGCTTTCCGGCTTCTGCAATTTGCAACAATTATAACAGGTTAGCGAAACAATTCTAACGTAACGGGAGTGGCATCAACCGAACTGCATATATAGCTCAAGAGTTGCAATACCTCAATCAGGTCCACCGGATCCACGTGAACCTTCGAGCCGCAACTACTCGGCCTGGCAGCGTCGACCTTGGCAGTTAGATCTAAACCCTTGGACTGCACAACTCGGCTGAGGCGTTCATACTTCTCGTTCATTTGAGCGAACATGTCCGCGAATTGTGCAGTCACATCTGCCCGTATCTTCTGAGATAGCTCCACTTCCCTTTCCTTCCAGCTGCCAGCCTTCTTCGCCTTTTGCCCGGGCTCCGAGAAGCCTTCCTTCCATGG